>CP125973.1:107954285-110454285 GCA_030063025.1 Avena longiglumis
TAACTTGTAATGTTGCAGGTTGATTGTTTTTTTAAGTGAAGATTGTTTGTTTGACTAGGACTACAAAGTCTACAACCAACATCTGCCTGTGGCACTTTGAAGATGAAGGACCCATGACTATAATTATTCCGCTGCAATGTAATGTAATAGCCAAATGTGCTACGTTTGATGTAATAAACTTATGTTATTCCTGGTTATAAATTTATATTATGACCTTTGTATCTAGATATTACATCTTAACTGTGGATGCTAGCTATTGATCCAGGGACTATCATTGTAAACACAGGAGGAATCTACCTTATTAGGTTGAGACCTCTACAGATGGTATCAGAGCATTGTTTTGCCTATAGGATTTGTAAACCCTAGGATTGGACAAAAACCCTTAGAAAAATAGGAGTTACATTTTGATCCAAAACTTATTTACAAAAATACTTGTAAACTCTTTCCTTAACCATTTTGTTTCAACTCTACTTCTCTTCTACTTCAACTGGATGGAAAAACCTACCCATGACCAAAGACTACACCATATGCAAAGGACTTCTTCAACATTTTCAACTCTAATGACTTCAACATCTTCAGCATGTTCACCAAAGGACTTCCAACTTGGATACCACTAAGGACTACAAGTGAAACAAGGAAATCCTACTCAAGATTTAGAGACTGAGGGAATGCAAAATAAGAAGGAGCCATCAACAACTTTGAAGTATTGTGACCAAGAGTTTTTCTCAAGGAAACCATGATCTCAAGTAAGAAGAATCATGAAGGAAGTAAGGATCACAAGTGAACCATATAGATGGACCACCATAATTTAGTTAAGACAAAACACACCAACTTATGTGGTGTAACAAAAGTATTTTGCTGCCTAAGTATGTGCTTGAACATTGTTTGAGTGAAATGTTTAGTTTGTGAATGCATGCACATTGCTTGTGTGAATTGTGATGTGTGTGATTAGAAATATTTCCTTAGAAATATCTTACCTATTCTAATTTTCCTTCAACCCAAACAGATGACTACTCCCAAAGACTCCAAGGTTGATGGCACCAACACCAACCAAGCTGATAGCATGAAAGAGCTCATAGCAACCCAAAACCAGTTGAACCAACTGACAGCTCAGTTCATAGCCAACAATAGTGATAAAGATCCAGCACTGCAAAATTTCTTGGAGGAACAATCCCAACTGATGCTTAAAGTGACTAATCAAATGATTAGCATGGAAGAAAGCTATCCTAAAGGAGTTTATGATAACAAGGATGACAAGAATGTTATTCTAGATGGAGCCCCAGCTTGCATTATTTGTGGAGACAAGGACCATACTTCCAAAGAGCATGAAGGTCAATGCCCTAACTGTGAAGAAAATCACCCTGTTGGACAATGTCCCACCTCTCAAGCTACTTGTTACCTTTGTGAAGGAAGTGATCATACTCCTAACCAATGTCCCATCTATGCCATGGTGGAACAAAGGAAACAAGAAGGATCCAAGTCTACCAAAGGAAAAGGACCACTCATACCTCCAAACAAGACAACCCAATTCAAAGGACTAAAGAAACTTAAGAAACAAAAGCAAGACATGAGCCTTGCACAATGTCGTAAATGTAAGGAAATGGGACACTACTCCAGTGGATGCCCAGAGAACAAGAAGAATAAAGAGATTGACCAAGTGTGGTGCAACAACTGCAAAGAGTTGGGCCACTATGTAGCAACTTGTCCACAAGAGCCACGTAAATAACTCAAGGACATTCATTGCTTCAACTGCAAGAATCCAGGACACTATGCAAGCAACTGTCCAGAAAAGATGAAGAACAAGTTGAGCAAGCCTATGGAGAAGCTCAACCTTGGCCCATGAGTCAAGTATGGAAACCAAGGAAACCATGCAAATGATTGCTTGGAGAAATTTTCCCCAGGATCCCAAGAAGGACAATATATAATTTTATTTGAAAATATTTTAAGGGTGGTAGTACCCTAGTTGTTTTGAACTTGCTTGTAACCCTAGCCTCCCCAAATCTCGGGACGAGATTTATTTTAAGGGTGGTAGCCTGTCACATCCCAAGATTTTCCAAATCTTGTTATGTGAAAATAAATGAATAAAATAAAACTTTGTTTAATTTTCAGAGCCAGAAGAAACTTTTTGAATTCAATTGGAACTTCAAACCCATTTGAATTAAATAAAACCTAAAGGGATTTAAAAGGATAAACATTTAATAAAAGGAATAAAAACATTTGGAAATATTATTTGAAACAATTAAATGAAAAGATTGGTTTTCAATAGAAATAAAAGTTTTATGAATAAAGAATATTTTATAAAAGCCAAATTAAACCTTGGCCAAACTTTGGGAATAAAAACATTTTATTTTAAATAAAATTAGCAAAGGTTATTTTGTTTTAAAACAAGTTTCCAAATAGTCTATATTTTCCAGATAAAACCTACTAATTTGGTTTTGAAAATATTTAGGATTCAAATAAAGATTTTATTAATAAAATCAAACTCTATTTGGATTTAAATAACCAAGGTCCAATTGTATTTAATTATTAATGGACCCTATTATTAAAATTATTAATTTGGATTTTGGTTCATGTTACTGAACAGAACTATTTTTCAATATTAAAAAGTTTGGATGTTGTTTGAATTGATTTGAACCTTGTTTGATTGTTTGGAAATTCAAAACAGGAAATAAAATTTGAAAAAGAAAAAGATAAAACAAAGCAAACAGAAAAAAATAAGACATGGCCGACCCAACCCAGGCAGCCCAGGAGGCCCACCAAACAGCCCAGCTCCCCTCCAGAAAGAAAACGTTTCGCACTCCTTTTTGAACCCGCGGAGCAACTGGCAGGTGGACCTCCTCCTCATTTCTTTTCCCACTGACCGGTGGACCCCACTCTTTCTGTTCATCGTCCACACCCCGCACGAACCCTTCTTCCCCCTCGTCGCCGTTTCCTGCAGTAATCCCGCGGCTTCAATTCGTCATAATGACGGGCCTTTACCTCGCCTTGACCACGCACCTTAAATCGCTCGCCCCTCCTCTTCGTTTCCCCTCTATCACCTCAAGAACACGCCCCAGCCGCCCAATACCTCCCGAACACCACCGCCTCCGACGAGCTTTTCGACCAATTCCGCCACACCTCGCCGCCTCAATCGCCTCGCACGCGAGCTTGGTCTACATCGTCTGGCGAACCTCCCAGCGTCAACCGCTTGGCTGCGGCCACACCAGACGCTCGGCTTCATCAACTTCTGAGCATCACCGACGTCGCGGCTACTCCGGCGAAACCTCTCGGGTAAACCAGACTACCCCGACCCCTCTCGTTCACGCAAACACATTCGCCGTATCCTTGCGCATCTCACCGTGCATCTTGTTTGTCTCCGAGTGATCCTCAGCGCTGTCCTCGACGACGACTGAGCAAGGTCGAGGCGCAACTCCACTCCGGCGAGCAATCAAGCCCGCTCCAGTGCGCCCCTCGACTAGACTGCACCACCTCGAGCTTCCCCACATCCTTGCGAGCACGGTGAGCATGTTCTTTTCCTTCCCCGCTTCCTGTAGCATCGATTCTGCCGTCGTCTGACCGTCGCCGCCACCGGCCACCGTTGAGCACCGTCGGAATTTGGTTAGTGAATCAGTAGCCATAGGATGCGCTTTGACTGGCTAGGATTAGATCTAGACGAAGAGGTAAGTTTGATCCTGAGCCGCTCGATCTAAATTAAATCCAACGCTCCGCAGCACGCGATCCGCGCGAAGCGGTACCCTCCAATGAAATCACGCCGCGTGTCACTGATCTGTTTAAAAACAGATTTGAAAACAGAATATTTTGTGAATTTCAAACCCTTATAACTTTCAAACCACAAGTCCAAAAATTACAAATTTTATGTCGTTGGATTTAGGAGAGCAAGCCCTAGCCAACTGTGGCCTTAATTTAGAAAATAGTAAATGTTAGTTTGCTTGATTTTGCAGATTCATTTGTATGCTTATTTAGAGTAGAAAAATTGTTTAAAATTGATTTTTAGGTTAAAACCTTTGCAAAATTAATTATTGTGACCTTACTGACCCTAGGAACCAAACCTTGGTGTTAAAAATGATTTTGGTAAAATTTGGGTTGAATTATTTGACTTAGCCATTTTCTAGCCAAATAAAATTATTGATTTTATTATGGAAATGTTTTTGCAAAGAAAACTTTGGGAAAATGTTTTGGACCAAACCTACTGACCCAAAACACCAAGCTATGCAAATGGCAACTCACTTGGTGAAAAACATAAAGTTTTGCTTTGATAAGAATATTTTTCACCACATGAAATGATGGTTGGATTTTAAAAATGGTTTATAGACTAAGGCCTTTTGCAAATGACTTTGCCATTTTGGTAAATGACCAATGTGGACCTTACAAGGTTATAAGCCTAGTGGAGACCTCCCTTGTGAATAAAACCATCTTAAGCATGTTCCCATGCATGACTTAGAATCCATTGCTTTGTGTGTGTGAAATGTTGTTTGAATATTGGTTTGGAATGCTACTTGATACTATGCTTGTTTGATTGATTGTAGTGAAATTAGCAAAGTGTGAGACTAGCAAGATCAAGGAGTAAACCCTCATTCCCTATCAAAAGGCAAGTTACACTATCATACAAATGCCCTACTATTTTCATTATACTTAGTGGATTATGAAAACATGCATGAAATAGATTTCTTTATACTTATGCTATGCTAAATCCTAATAGGATTCCCTATACACTCCTTAGTGAAATATTGTAGTTGTACATGCTTAGCCATGCTTTATTTTGAAAAGAGATACATGTTGAGATTTTACAAAGGTTGAGAAAAGACTTATGTTTTACATAATAAAACAAGGACTCAATGAACCACCTAGGTGGTGGATATTTTAAGTTTTGGAGAAGGTGGCAAAAAAAGAAAACCATGTCTATGGGAATCACTTTGTGTTGTGCTCCAAAAGAAAACCACCTAGGAAACTTAGAGATTGAACATGTTTCTCCAATTGTGGCTTTCGTGTGCAACCACATGCTATTATGGCTCTGGCTTAGTCAACTACATTAGGAAGACCCATACATTGTCTTTAGTTACCGGACATGGGGATCTGGAATGCTTCATGGGGGCTGAAGACAAGCTAGCAATGATGTATGGGAGGACCTTTTGGAAAGACTTCACACTCTCACCACGGTACTCCATCTTGGTGAGCACTAATCCAGTAGGCCACTGGTGGCAAAAGGATGGGATTGTGACATGTGGGTAAAGTGTACTCCTTCTGCAGAAGTTAATAAAATCTAAGTACTTAGTCGTGTCCCCGGTTATGGACAATACTGAGCAACTAAAGTTTGAACTATGGGAGATCTCGACATTCCAACTTCTAAAATTAAAACTTGTTGCATTTGGGGTTACTAAGTGGCTCAAGAGATTTTGACAAGAACTTGAACACTTGAGTTTCTACCAAGGAGTTCAAGGGATTCTTGGAAAAGAGATTTGACAAAGGATTAAAAACCATTTCTGAAAAGATAGGATAAAATATTGCCTTGTGCAAATAAGCCTTAAACTCTACTTAGCCAAATATGCATGTATTGATAGGATCCACTCTTATTATACATAGAAGTGAAGCTTGCCAATACAATTCAAAATGTATTGAACCTTGTGGTTGTAACTTGTAATGTTGCAGGTTGATTGTTTTTTTTTAAGTGAAGATTGTTTGTTTGACTAGGACTACAAAGTCTACAACCAACATCTGCCTGTGGCACTTTGAAGATGAAGGACCCATGACTATAATTATTCCGCTGCAATGTAATGTAATAGCCAAATGAGCTACGTTTGATGTAATAAACTTATGTTATTCCTGGTTATAAATTTATATTATGACCTTTGTATCTAGATATTACATCTTAACTGTGGATGCTAGCTATTGATCCAGGGACTATCATTGTAAACACAGGAGGAATCTACCTTATTAGGTTGAGACCTCTACAGATGGTATCAGAGCATTGTGTTGCCTATAGGATTTGTAAACCCTAGGATTGGACAAAAACCCTTAGAAAAATAGGAGTTACATTTTGATCCAAAACTTATTTACAAAAATACTTGTAAACTCTTTCCTTAACCATTTTGTTTCAACTCTACTTCTCTTCTACTTCAACTGGATGGAAAAACCTACCCATGACCAAAGACTACACCATATGCAAAGGACTTCTTCAACATTTTCAACTCTAATGACTTCAACATCTTCAGCATGTTCACCAAAGGACTTCCAACTTGGATACCACTAAGGACTACAAGTGAAACAAGGAAATCCTACTCAAGATTTAGAGACTGAGGGAATGCAAAATAAGAAGGAGCCATCAACAACTTTGAAGTAAAGATTGTTTGTTTGACTAGGACTACAAAGTCTACAACCAACATCTGCCTGTGACACTTTGAAGATGAAGGACCCATGACTATAGTTATTCCGCTGCAATGTAATGTAATAGCCAAATGAGCTATGTTTGATGTAATAAACTTATGTTATTCCTGGTTATAAATTTATATTATGACCTTTGTATCTAGATATTACATCTTAACTGTGGATGCTAGCTATTGATCCAGGGACTAGCATTGTAAACACAGGAGGAATCTACCTTATTGGGTTGAGACCTCTACATAACCTATTAACAAGTTGCAACAGTGCCAGATGCCTATTTTCTACTATTTTTGGTTTCAGAAAAGTTAGTAAAGAAATATTCTCGGAATTGGACAGTACAAACGTCAAAGTCAATTACTTTCCATGGGGAACAAGAAGTCCAGAGGAGAGACGGAGGGGCCGACCAGGGGGGGACAGACCCACCCCAGGCGCGGGGCCAGGTGGGCCCGCGCCTGGCTAGGTTTTGGTGGCCCTGGCCACCTTCCGGTCTTGCCCCTTCGCCTATAAGAATCCCCCGATGCAGAAACCCTAGGTACCCGATCAGAAATTCACGAAACCGTCTGTAGCCGCCGCCACCATCGTCCCTAGATCAGGGGGATCTGAAGCTCTTCCCGGCACCCTGTCGGAGGGGAGATCATCCCGGAGGCCTTCTCTCCGGTATGATTCATGAGTAGTTCCACCTTGTACTATGGGTCCATGTAGTAGCTAGATGGTTGTATCTCCTCCTTTGTGCTTTCATGTATAGATCTTGTGAGCTCCGTTAATGACCAAGATCTAATCTATTTGTAATCATGCATGTTGTGTTTGCGGGGATCCGATGGATATTGAGATTATTATGTTGGTTTGATTAATGGTTTTATCTTTATGATTCTATCATGTCTGTTTTTTTTTGTGATCTTGCATGCTCTCTGTTGCTAGTGGTTATCTTGGCCAAGTAGTTGCTAGTGACTCCAAGAGGGGTATTTATGCTCGATAGTGGGTTCATGCCTCTAGTTTCCAAGGGAAGTGACAAAAATCTCTTCGATTGTAGATGTGCTGTTGCTACTAGGGAGAAAACAACGGTCTCTTGTTCATAGAACATGTGGACTGTTTACCTTACACACTTTGCTTAAAGCAGTTGTCTGTTGCTTGGAACTTAATACTGGAGGGGGTTCGGATGATAACTCGAAGGTGGACTTCTAGTCATATATGCAGTTGGATGACGGTGTTGTATTGCCCAATCAACCTCATAGGATATTTCTGGCTAGTAATTGCATTGTTATGCCTTACTCAGTTCCTGTCAATTGCCTCGCTGTAATTTGTTTACCCTTCATGCCATGTTGTTTATCTAAGGAGAGCACCTCTAGTGAATTATGGACCCCGGTCCAATCTTTACCATTGATACATCTTTCACTGTTACCTGTTTACTTGATGCAAACCATTACCTTCCACACCATACGTTTAATCCTTTGTTACAACAAACCTGTGAGCTTGACAACATCACTGATTCATTGGGGCAAATTCTTGAGTCTGTGTTGTGCAGGTCTCTGTGTTGCTTGCAACACCTGTGTGATGTTTCCTTCCTCCTACTGGTTCGATAACCTCGGTCTCTACTGAGGGAAGACTTGCTGATGTACTCTTCACACCTTGCTCTTGGGGTTCCCAACAAGACTCCTAATCAAGCACCAAGTTCTCTGGCGCCATCAAGGAGTCATCAACAAGTTTCCTGGCGCCTTTGCCAGGGATCTACAGGACAGCTTCAACCTCTTCCTCCCCGTCAAGCTCCAGCAACAAGTTTTCTGGCGCCGTTGCCGGGGAGGCTAAGGACGTCTTCACTAGAGGAGTCCTTCACTTCCTTTCTCATTACTTTGTTTTTAGTTTCCTTTGTTTCTTTTTCTTGGTTTTGTTTGCCTCTTTTCAAAAAAAAATAGTCTAGTTTTGTTTGCTTGCTTTATTCAAAAACACAAAAAAAATAGTTCCTGCTCTAGTTGCTGCCATGTTGGGGTCTGCCTTTATTTCCCCTATGGTAGGAATCTCCACTTTTAAGAAAAAAAGTGAAGAAAGTTTTAAGGAAGTTTGGTCTAGAATCTCTGCTTTCCAGAGGGAAACTAAGCCTGAGGTAAGCCTCAGCTTGGTTATTGATAGTTTCTAGCGTGGTATTGCTCTTCATTATAGGTATGCTTTGGATGCTATGGCTGAGAAAGATTTTTTGCTTTGTACTGAGGACGAAGCTTATGATGCCATAAGGAAATTAACCATGATCTATGCTACACCTAGCAAGTCTGATTCCTCTTTGACAAGTATTTTTGCTAGATTGAACCATCTTGAGACTAGTATTGCTGCCATGAATAGTTGCTATCACACTCTTAGGGATTACCATGATTATGTTCCCATAAATTCCGAGCCTTCAAAATGGTTTCCCACAATCAAAGTCTCAATAAACACTACACTTTTTGATGCTCGCTGTGATATCATGTCTGAATTTTGTCTCATGCCTAAAGATATTTTTGATTCCTTGAGTCTTTGGGGGCTTATTGAAGGAGGAGAGGAAATCTCTTTTACCAACAATACCACTATATCACCCATTATAATAGCTGAAAGTGTGTTTACAAAAATCTCAGGAAAAATGGTGACTACTGATTATCTTATTATTGAATGTGTAGGCCAGGGACAGATCACACTTGGAAGGTCTCTACTTAAACACCTTGGGGAAGTGATAAATGTTGGGAAAGGTATCATGCACTTTGCTCCTCCGGTAAGCAATCATATCTTCACTAAATATAAAAAGAAAGGTAAGAAAGGAAGGAACAAGAAGGGAAATTCTTCATTTGAAAATACTTGATTCTTCTTGCTTCTTGTGCCTAACTTAAAGGCGTTAAAGAAAAGTACTTGTTGGGAGATAACCAAGAGTTTCCTTGAGTCTTGTAAGTTATTACTTATGTAATAACCTCTCCTTATCCTTTTTGTTTGTTTTTTGTGCCAAGAATGACCTCTAATAAGAGGGAAGTAAGATTTGGGGAGTCGCTGTCCCGAAACAGATTTCTGTCCTCCACCAGAAAAACATCGTGAGGAGGCTATGTAACTCGTATTGAGCTCAAAATTTATGAATAAATCCCCCAGTATGTTAGCTAACTTTCGTTAGTTCAACACTTTTTTATTTGAGCAAAAGAAGATGTTCGAAAAAATTTGTTTCTACCTGCTGGTCTATTTTGACAGATTTCTGCCATTATTTGCATTTGCTTTTTACTGATTCCTTTTTGAGCTCTCTTCAGGTAAATTGAGTTTCTTTGAAGGAGTTACTATAGTAGATTGTATTTTTAGTGAAAATCCTTTCTGTTCCAAAGCTTTGCCAGTGGTCTAATATATTTTGAATAAGCTAATGTTGCTAATGAAGATTGTGTGAAGTTTTGCATGAGGGAAAAATTTCAGGTGTAGAGAGAGAATGATGCAATGAGATGAAGAAATGACAAAAGATCAAGCTTGGGTATGCCACCATGGTGTCACCCCAAGAAATATCCAAGAGGTACAAGTGTCAAAGCTTGGGGATGCCCAAGGCATCCCCTCTTCATATCAATAAAAATCTCAGGTCTATCTAGACACTTCATTTTTATTGTTTCATGCACAGTTGTGTTATTGTTGCAGCGTCTTAGTTTTCGTTTGCTTTGCTTAGTTTGTTTAGTTTTATTTAGTAGTTTGGACCCCCGTTCTCTATGTGTTGTTTTGCAAATAAGTTTGCTTGGTGTTTGGAATGGAGTAGTAAGTTCTTGCTTGAAGTGCAAGAGGAGCTTGCATTGGCTGTGACTTAGACCTTAGCATGACATGCTAGGTGTTGTTTTGGAATTATGCTTAGTGATTATTGTTGTAGCATGTCTTGTTACAAACAATTGGAATTGCTTGGTGTGCCTTGAAGAAATTATGCGTTGTTTTAGCATGCAAAAGCATAGTATTGTGGTATTCTCCTTTGATGTTTTGCTTGGGTTGACTTGGCACATGCTCACACCATGTTATGACTATGACAAGTCACCATTAGCCTGTATGATCATTTAGTCCTTGACTTGTAGTACCACTCTTTGCTTTGATTAGTTTGCTTTGTTGCATTACATAATTTTGGCCATTATTGCTCTCTTAGTTGGTTGCTCCCAATCTTTTGCTAGCCTCCACTTGTATGAGTAAGTTCTACTCATGCCTCCAACTCCCAAGAAACCAAGTTATTCCAAAGTGTCCACTATAAATTCCTATGCATGGTGTGCTACACCATCCCAAAGTATATTCTTGTTTTCATCTATCTTCCAATTAAAAACTATTTTGTTATGTGAAAACTTAGTGATCAAAGCCCTCACGAACTTGATGGCACACTTTATACTTTTCCCCTAATAAACTTGAACCATCGTGACAACTTTGTTGTATATGCTTGCACTTATAAGTTGGAATTATCAGAACCGTGCTGTCACGGGGAACGTTTTCAACATTGCACTTGTACCTTGTTGTACTCAGTTGATATCATGTTCTTTTGTCTATGGATGTCACTGGTGTGAAATAAAGAGGGAACTTGTAAGTCCATGGAGTTTGTATCTTGTGTTAGAGAAACGCCTGGGCCGCTAGCCTAAGCCATGCCTAATCATGGTTGAAACTTGCAGCATCACCATAGTGACATCTATGAAGCATTCTTCTTATAAAAAAAGAGACACATTGAGAAAATAGGAAAGAGAGAAAAAAGCACCATATTCCCATGGTACATAAGAAGAATTGATGAGATGCTCATTGTCTGCTTGCCTTGTCATTTTGGTTATGGGAAAGCTCCTGCACCATGTGCAAGGGGTACCCCATTGGCGGTTCTCAATGATATGCAAATACTTACAGTGACAAGAACTTACCTGTACCCAAAGTTGAGTATGCATGAGGTGTGGCCCTCGTATTCAAGGGGCATGAGATTGCTAACTTATACTTCGTCAAGCATATATTCCAGCTTTGCCACTTTAACCTTAACCACTTCAAGATGCTTATGATAGGGGCAATGAGGCTGAAAGCTAACAAGTACCATAATTTTTGGAAGCTCTTTTTGAAACTTGTAATCCCTGCTTCCTTTACAAAAAGGCCTTTATTCCACCATTATTGAGTCTCCACCTTCTACCTTTAGGCACCATTAAGAGAGCATAGTTGTCATTATGTGTGCAATGTTCCAAAGCTTATTAATTGATGCATATTGTGTTATTACTTGTTCCTGTGCTACTTGTTTCTAGTCACCCTTGTGAACTTTGCAGGTGTCCTATGCATTATATTGCTACTCTATGAGGGACAATCTGATTGCCACTATGCTATGTTTTCTGTATGTGAAACAAATAAACATTTTTCAATGCATGTTATTCATGAACTTTGTTTGTAGCTTGTCATGTTGCATGCATAGTTACTATATCCTATTGTTAGAACTCCATCTTTCATGCACATGTTTAGAGTTCTTTGATCCCGGCTTTCAATGCTTGCAAATGGTTGGATCTTTATTGTGAGGGTGCATGTCACCTCAAAAATTATTCTGTTTATCACTTACCTACTCAGGGACGAGCATGAGTTAAGCTTGGGGATGTTGATACGTTGGAAACGTATCTATAATTTTTGATGATCCATGCTTGTTTAGTATCTACTTTGCTTTACTTGTCCACACTTTGAGGTGCTTTTTACATGTTTTCTGGTACTAACCTATTAACAAGTTGCAACAGTGCCAGATGCCTATTTTCTGCTATTTTTGGTTTTAGAAAAATTAGTAAAGAAATATTCTCGGAATTGGACGGGACAAACGTCAAAGTCAATTATTTTCCGTGGGGAACAAGAAGTCCAGAGGAGAGCTGGAGGGGCCGGCAGGGGGGCCAGACCCACCCCAGGCGCGGGGGCAGGTGAGCCCACTCCTGGCTAGGGTTTGGTGGTCCTGGCCGCCTCCTGGTCTTGCCCCTTCGCCTATAAGAAGCCCCGGATGCAGAAACCCTAGGTACCCGATCAGAAATCCACGAAACCGTATGTAGCCGCCGCCACCATCGTCCCTAGATCGGGGGGATCTGAAGCTCTTCCCGGCACCCTGCCGGAGGGGAGATCATCCAGGAGGCCTTCTCTTCGGTATGATTCGTGAGTAGTTCCACCTTGGACTAGTATCTAGATGGTTGTATCTCCTCCTTTGTTCTTTCATGTATAGATCTTGTGAGCTCCGTTCATGATCAAAATCTAATCTATTTGTAATCATGCATGTTGTGTTTGAAGGGATCCGATGGATATTGAGATTATTATGTTGGTTTGATTAATGGTTTTATATTTATGATTCTATCATGCCTCTGTTGTTTCTGATCTTGCATGCTCTCCGTTGCTAGTGGTTATCTTGGCCAAGTAGTTGTTAGTGACTCCAAGAGGGGGTATTTATGCTCGATAGTGGGTTCATGCCTCTAGTTTCCAAGGGAAGTGACATAAATCTCTTTGGTTGTAGATGTGCTGTTGCTACTAGGGAGAAAACAATGGTCTCTTGATCAGGGAACATGTGGACTGTTTACCTTACACACTTTGCTTAAAGCAGTTGTCTGTTGGTTGCAACTTAATACTGGAGGGGGTTCGGATGATAACCTGAAGGTGGACTTCTAGTCATAGATGCAGTTGGATGACGGTCTATGTATATTGTTGTATTTCCCAATCAACCTCATAGGATCTTTCTGGCTAGTAATTGCATTGTTATGCCTTGCTTAGTTCCTGTCAATTGCCTCGCTGTAATTTGTTTACCCTTCATGTCATGTTGTTTATCTAAGGAGAGCACCTCTAGTGAACTATGGACCCCGGTCCAATCTTTATAATTGGTACATCTTCCACTGTTACCTGTTTACTTGATGCAAACCATTACCTTCCACACCATACGTTTAATCCTTTGTTATAGCAAACCGGTGAGCTTGAAAACCTCACTGATTCGTTGGGGCAAAGTCTTGAGTTTGTGTTGTGCAGGTCTCCGTGTTTCTTGCAACACATGTGTGACGTTTCCTTCCTCCTACTGGTTTGATAACCTCGGTCTCAACTGAGGGAAGACTTGCTACTGTACTCTTCACACCTTGCTCTTGGGGTTCCCAACAAGACTCCACATCAAGCACCAAGTTCTCTGGCGCCATCAAGGAGTCATCATCCTTGGGGCAGTGTTGGTGTTGGTGTTGGTGGCGGCATTTTTGTTGTTGAACTTGGGTGGGGCACGGTTGAAATTGTAGGGTTTCGTAGCATGGAAAAAAAAAATTCTACTGCATACAAACAAACAAGCCAAGATCTATCTACTAGATTGTAGCAACGAGTCGATGGAATAACTCACCCTCGAAGATTCCAAAGTGTTTAACGAGAGCGGATTCTCGTGGGTGATGTAGTCGTACTCTTCCCGATCTCAAGATCGCATAGACGATCCTTCCATGCGTTCGACAGCTCCGCAATCGGTCACGCGTACTTTACGAAGACCTTCCTCTTCCTTGTTCCAGCAGGCAGCGGAGGTTGTAGCACTCTCCTCGCGATTCCGGCAGCACAACGGCGTGGTACCGGAAGTAGAGGGGAGATCTCACAGGGCTTCGCCTTAAGCCGGAGCGAGTATGGTGGACTATGAGAGAGCTCCTCGGCGATCTAGGGTTTAGACACACCAAGGAGGAGGCTTGGCGGCTAGGGTTAGCTAGGCGGCTGCTGCCCTAGGGCGGCCGCAGGAGGGCCGGCTGACTGACTAGGGTTCGGGTGGAGGTGTTGGGTGCTAGGAGGCAGCCGCCTCCTTATATAGGTGGAGGGGCCACGCCAGGGGAGGGGAGTCCCTCCCCAACTCGGTTTCCCAAGGGGGTCGGCGGTGGAGGGGAGGAACTCCTCCCCAACTCGGTTTCCACCTTCCCCTCCACTTCCCAAAATAGCCGTTTGACTTTTCAAATTGGCGTTTGACTTTTCAAACTAGGATTTGATTAAACCCTTTATTTTGTTCAGCGATGACACCTAGTACATGATGCAATCATTCCAACTTGGTATGACACATTCATGTACCCTTGGACCCTTCTAGAACATTCCCGATGAAAACACCGGAACCATTCTCCAACCCCGAAACAGGACTTTCCTTATATGAATATTATTCTCCGGCCATTACGGATCTCCTCGTGATATCCCGAATCCCATCCGAGACTCCAAACAACATTCGGTATCTTACTCATCATTCCATAAATACTCAAACAACGTCGAATCCTTAAGTGTGTCTCCCTACGGTTCGTGAATTATGCGGACATGATCGAGACACTTCTCCGAACAATAACCAATAGAGGAATCTGGAAATTCATATGGCTCCCACATATTTCTACGATTACTTTACGATCAAATGAACCACTTACATACGATACCAATTTCCCTTTGTCTCACGATAGTTTACTTATCCGAGGTTATGATCGTCGGTATCTCTGCATACCTAGTTCAACCTCGTTACTAATAAGTACTCTTTTCTCGTTCCCGTGATATGTGATCCCTTGTGAGCCAGTCACATGCTTGCAAGCTAATTGGATGACATTTCACTGAGAGGGCCTAGAGTATATCTATCCGTCATATGGATGGACAAATCCCACTCTTGATCCATGTGTCTCAACCAATACTTTCCGAACACTCAATGCGACCTTTATAGCCACCCAGTTACGGTGTGGTGTTTGATGTCATCAAAGCATCCTTCCGGTGAAGGTGATATGCATGATCTCATGGTCGAAGGAATTAGGTTACTATGTATCAGAAAGCATATAGCAATTGAACTATTAAAATGACTTGATCTTTATGCTACGCTTATCTATAGGAGTATGTCCACCTTATCATTCTCCTAACGATATGATCTTGTTGTTAATAACATCTCAATGTTCATGATAGGGAAACCACAATCATTTATTAACCAACAAGCTAGTATTATAAAGAGGCTTTACTAGGGACTCTATTTTAGTTTACAAATCACACAAGTATTAATGTTTCCTTGTTAATACTATTATAGCATGAATGCAAACATTTATCATAAACACAAAGATATAATAATAACTACATTTATTATTGCCTCTAGGGCATATCTCCAACAGTCTCCCACTTGCACTAGAGTCATCTAATCTAGATTACATGGTAATATACCGAACACCCATGGCAGTTTGGTGCTGGTCATGTTTTGCCCTCGGGAGAGGTTTAGTCAACGGATCCACCACATTCAGATCTGTGTGTACTTTGCAAATATTTATGTCCCCATCTTGGACATGTTCTCGAATACCGTGAAAACGTAGCTTGATGTGCTTCAGCTTCTTGTGTGACCTTGGTTCTTGCGCATTGGCTATGGCGCCCATGTTATCACAGTAGATAGACATTGGGTCCAACGCACTTGGAACCACACCCAGCTCTGTAATGAACTCTTTCATCCATATCGCTTCTTGTGAAGCCTCTGAAGCAGCCATGTATTCCGATTCAGTTGAAGATCTCGCCACAACGCTTTGCTTTGCACTCCTCCAGCTAACTGCTGCACCATTCAAAGTAAATACATATCCAGATTGTGATTTAGAATCATCCGGATCGGTGTTCCAACTAGCATCGGTGTAACCATTAACAACGAGTTGTTCATCACCTCCATAAGAAAGAACCATATCCTTAGTTCTTCTCAAGTACTTAAGGATGTTTTTGACCGCTGTCCAATGATCCACTCTTGGATCACTTTAATAACTAGCAGATATGCAATGTCGGGTCTAGTATATAGCATGGCATACATTAGAGATCATATGGCTGAGGCATAGGGAGTCTTACTCATCCTTTCTCTATCTTCTGCCGTTGTCGGACTTTGAGTTTTACTCAAGGTCGTATTGGGCAACATGGGCAAGAACCCTTTCTTGCTATCTTCCATTCCAAACCTCTTTAGAACTTTGTCCAAATATGTACTTTGTGACAATGATATTAGGCGTCTTGATCTATCTCTATAAATCTTTATGCCTAATATGTAATCTGCTTCGCCAAGATCCTTCATTGAAAAACTATTATTCAAATATTCCTTGACATTATTAAGAAGGTCTACATCATTCCCAATCAACAATATGTCATCTACATATAGTATTAAGAATGCTACAGAGCTCCCACTCACTTTCTTGAAAATACAAGCTTCTCCATAAGTTTGTATAAAACCAAAACTTTTGATCACCTTATCAAAACGTTGATTCCAACTTCGGGATGCTTGCTTCAATCCATAGATGGACCGTTGAAGTTTGCATACCTTGTTAGCATCTTTAGGATCGACAAAACCTTTGGGTTGCATCATATACAACTCTTCATCAATGTCTCCATTGAGGAATGCTATTTTGACATCCATCTGCCATATCTCATAATCATAATATGCAGCGATTGCTAACATAATCCTCACAGACTTTAGCTTCGCAACTAGTGAGAAAGTCTCATCGTATTCAACTCCTTGAATTTGTCGAAACCCTTTTGCGACAAGTCGAGCTTTATAGACAGTAACATTACCATCAGCATCTGTTTTCTTCTTGAAAATCCATTTGTTCTCGACAGCCTTCCGGCCATCCGGTAAGTCCACCAAAGTCCATACTTGGTTTTCGTACATGGATCCAATCTCGGATTTCATGGCTTCTTGCCATTTATTGGAATCTGGGCTCATCATCGCTTCCTCATATGTCGCAGGGTCATCGGTGTTGTCCACCAACATGACACTCATAACGGGATCATACCAATCAGGAGTGGTACAAGTTCTCGTTGACCTGCGAGGCTCTGCAACTACAACCGAAGTTTCATGATCATCATCATTAGCTTCCTCTCTTATTGGTGCAGGCACCACAGGAACTTCTTCCGGTGCTGCGCTACTCGCAAGTTCGAGAGCAGGTTCGACAACCTCGTCGAGTTCTACTTTCCTTCCAGTCACTTCTTTCGAGAGAAATTCCTTCTCTAGAAAGGATCCATTCTTGGCAACGAAGATTTTGCCCTCGGATCTATGATAGAAGGTATACCCAATAGTTTCCTTCGGGTATCCTATGAAGACGCATTTTTCCGCTTTGGGTTCAAGCTTGTCCGGCTGTAACTTCTTTACATAGGCTTCGCAACCCCAAACGTTAAGGAAATACAATTTAGGTTTCTTCCCAAACCATAATTCATACGATGTCGTTTCAACGGATTTAGATGGTGCCCTATTTAAAGTGAATGCGGCTGTTTCTAATGCATAACCCCAAAATGATAGCGGTAAATCTGTAAGTGACATCATAGAACGAACCATATCTAAGAGAGTTCGATTACGACGTTCGGACACACCATTATGCTGTGGTGTTCCCGGCGGTGTCAATTGTGAAAGTATTCCGCATTTATTCAAATTCTCGCCAAACTCGTAACTTAGATATTCACCTCCACGATCAGAACGTAGAAATTTAATCTTCTTGTTACGTTGATTCTCAATCTCACTTTGAAATTCCTTAAACTTCTCGAAAGTTTTGGACTTATGTTTGATGAAATAGATATACCCATATCTACTCAAGTCATCCGTGAAGGTAAGAACATAACGATCACCACCGCGCGATGCTACACTCATTGGACCACACACATCGGCATGTATGATTTCCAGTAAGTCCGTAGCTCGCTCCATCATACCAGAAAATGGAGTCTTAGTCATTTTACCCATCAGACATGCTTCGCATCTTTCAAGTGATTCAAAATAAAGTGATTCAAGAAGTCCATCAGAATGGAGTTTCTTCATACGCTTCACTCCAATGTGACCAAGACGACAGTGCCACATATAGGTCGAGTTATCGCTTGATTTCAAACGTTTAGCCTCAATGTTATTAATATGTGTATTTCCACTATCGAGATTCAATAAGAATAGACCATCTATCAAAGGTGCATGTGCATAAAACATATTACTCATATAAATCAAACAACCATTATTCTCGGACTTAAACAAGTAACCGTCTCGCAATAAACAAGATCCCGATATACTGTTCATGCTTAACGCAAGCACCAAATAACAATTATTTAAGTATAAAACTAATCCCGATGGTAGATGAAGGGGTAGCGTGCCGACCGCGATCACATCAACCTTTGATCCGTTTCCCACGCGCATCGTCACCTTGGTCTTCGCTAGCTTCCGTTTATTCTGCAAAGACTGTTTGAAAGTTACAAATATGAGCAACCGAACCAGTATCAAATACCAAGGCACTACTACGAGTACTAGTGAGATACACATCAACAACATGTATATCGGATATACCTTTCTTCTTGATGTTGCCGTTATTCAAATCCGCCAAGTACTTTGGGCAATTCCGCTTCCAGTGACCTTCTCCCTTGCAGTAAAAGCACTCGAAGATCGTGCTTAGGTCCAGCCTTGGTCTTCTTCGTCGGCGCGGTAACTTTCTTACCACCCTTCTTGAAGTGTCCCTTTTGCTTAGACTTGCCTTTCTTGAATTTGGTGGTCTTATTGACCATCAACACTTGGTGCTCTTTCTTGATCTCCACTTCTGCAGATTTTAACATAGCAAACAGTTCTGGCAACTGCTTGTTCATGTTTTGCATATTGTAGTTCATCACAAAGTTCTTGTAACTTGGTGGTAGTGATTGGAGGACACGATAAATCCCCAAAGCATTAGGAATCACTATACCCAAGCTTTGAAGTTTGTTTGCGTGCCCAGACATCTTAAGCACATGCTCACTGACGGAGCTGCCCTCTTCCATCTTGCAGTTAAAGAACTTTTCAGAAGCCTCATAGCTCTCAATTGCCGCGTGAGTCTCAAAGATCAATTTGAGATCACGGACAATATCATGTGGGTTTGAATTCTCAAACCTTTTCTGAAGCTCCGATTCTAAACCATACAAGATAGCACATTGAACTGTGGAGTACTGAGTCTTCCGAGCGAGGTAAACATTCTTTACTTCATCGGTAGCAGTAGCTGCAGGTGGGTTACCCAGCGGTGCATCCAGCACATAGGTCAAATTACCAGCTGTGAGGACAATCCTCAAATTGCGGAACCAATCCGCGAAGTTGCTTCCATTGTTTTTCAACTTTTCTTTCTCTAGGAACGCATTAAAATTGATTGTAGGGGCCGCCATTGATCTACAACATATTTGCAATAGTTTCGACTAAGTTTATGACAAATTGAGTTCTAATTAATAGTTAAATTAATCTAGGTGAACTCCCACTCAAAACAATATCCCTCACATTGTTTTAGTGATCACACGAACCAAATCCACCACATCAACACCGATCATCACGAGAGTTGATATAGTTTCAATGGCGAACAATCGACATGTTCATCATATCTACTATATGATTCATTCTTTACCTTTCGGTGATCCGTGTTCCGAGACCATGTTTGTACATGCTAGGCTCGTCAATATCAAACCTTAGCTTCCACATGAGCAAATCTGGCTTGCTCATGTTGTATACACTTGCGGAATCTAACACACCCGATCATCACGTGGTGCTTCGAAACAACAAGCTTTAGCAACGGTGCTAACTAAGGGTGAACACTTTATGACTTGAAATTCATGTGCATGAGGGATCATCTTACAATGCTATCGTCGTTAACTAAGCAATACAAGATGCATAAAGGATTAACATTACATGCAATTCATAATATGTGATATGATATGGCCTTTCTTCTTTGTGCTTCCGATCTCCATCTTCAAGCACGAACATGATCTCCATCATCACCAGCATTGCATCAAGGTCAATGACGCTTCTCCATGGTTGTCGTTCACCGGCTTCAACTATTACAACTACTTTGAATAGACACGCGGGTCTTAACAAAATTAAAGACAATCATATGGCTCCTGCCGGTTGCCAACTTACAATAAGTAACATTGCATACATCAAATATAATCACAATCATGGACATATCACATCACAGCACACCCCTGCAAAACAAAGTTAGACGCCTCTACTTTCTTTGCATGTTTTACGTGGTTTGGGGCTTTCAATAAGTGTCGTTCTAACTTACGAACATGAACCACAACATTGATACTAGTATTGACAATTATCCGTTGTAAATTGAATCTTAACTATGCTGGGAGAAACAGGCACCCGCAAATCCACTTATGCAATACAAGTTGCATGTCAAGCGTGGAGCAAGTCTCATGAACGATGTCATGTAAGGTTAGCCCGGGTCGCTTCATCCCAACATCCCGCAAGATTCAAAGTACACAATAAGCAATCGACAATAAAAGCATCAACGCCCATAATGACCATTGTGTTCTACTCGTGTAACAGATCTACATATAGACACGGCTCTGATACCACTGTAGGGTTTCGTAGCATAGAAAACAAAAAATTTCTACCGCATACAAACAAACAAGCCAAGATCTATCTACTAGATTGTAGCAACGAGTCGATGGAATAACTCACCCTCGAAGATTCCAAAGTGTTTAACGAGAGCGGATTCTCGTGGGTGATGTAGTCGTACTCTTCCCGATCTCAAGATCGCATAGACGATCCTTCCAGCGCTGCGTTCCGGCAGCGCTCCCGCAGTCGGTCACACGTTCGGTACTCGACGAAGACCTTCCTCACCCTTGTTCCAGCAGGCAGCGGAGGTTGTAGCACTCTCATCGCGATTCCGGCAGCACAACGGCATGGTACCGAAAATAGAGGGGAGATCTCGCAGGGCTTCGCCTTAATCCGGAGCGAGTATGGTGGACTATGAGAGAGATCCTCGGCGATCTAGGGTTTAGACACACCAAGGAGGAGGCTTGGCCGGCGGCTAGGGTTAGCTAGGCGGCGGCTTGCCCTAGGGCGGCGGCGGCGGCTGCAGGAGGGCCGGCGGCTTAGGGCTAGGGTTTGCGGGTGGAGGTGTTGGGTGCTAGGAGGGGCAGCTCTGCCCCTCCTTATATAGGTGGAGGGACCGCGCCAGGGGAGGGAAGTCCCTCCCCAACTCGGTTTCCCAAGGGGGCCGGCGGTGGAGGGGAGGAACTTCTCCCCAACTCGGTTTCCACCTTCCCCTCCACTTCCCAAAATAGCCGTTTGACTTTTCAAATTGGCGTTTGACTTTTCAAACTAGGATTTGATTAAACCCTTTATTTTGTTCAGCGATGACACCTAGTACATGATGCAATCATTCCAACTTGGTATGACACATTCATGTACCCTTCCCCTTCGGAGTGTCGGACATTCCGGAACCTTCTAGAACATTCCCGATGAAAACACCGAAACCATTCTCCAACCCCGAAATAGGACTTTCCTTATATGAATCTTATTCTCCGGACCATTCCGGATCTCCTCGTGATATCCCGGATCCCATCCGAGACTCCGAACAACATTCGGTCTCTTACTCATCATTCCATAACTACTTAAACAACGTCGAATCCTTAAGTGTGTCTCCCTACGGTTCGTGAATTATGCGGACATGATCGAGACACTTCTCCGAACAATAACCAATAGAGGAATCTGGAAATTCATATGGCTCCCACATATTTCTACGATTACTTTGCGATCGAATGAACCACTTACATACGATACCAATTTCCCTTTGTCTCACGATAGTTTACTTATCCGAGGTTATGATCGTCGGTATCTCTGCATACCTAGTTCAACCTCGTTACTGATAAGTACTATTTTCTCGTTCCCGTGATATGTGATCCCTTGTGAGCCAGTCACATGCTTGCAAGCTAATTGGATGACATTTCACCGAGAGGGCCCAGAGTATATCTATCCGTCATACGGATGGACAAATCCCACTCTTGATCCATGTGTCTCAACCAATAATTTCCGAACACTCAATGCCACCTTTATAGCCACCCAGTTACGGTGTGGTGTTTGATGTCATCAAAGCATCCTTCCGGTGAAGGTGATATGCATGATCTCATGGTCGAAGGAATTAGGTTACTATGTATCAGAAAGCATATAGAAATTGAACTATTAAAATGACTTGATCTTTATGCTATGCTTATCTATAGGAGTATGTCCACCATATCATTCTCCTAACGATATGATCTTGTTGTTAATAACATCTCAATGTTCATGATAGGGAAACCACAATCATTTATTAACCAGCAAGCTAGTATTATAAAGAGGCTTTACTAGGGACTCTATTTTATTTTACAAATCACACAAGTATTAATGTTTCCTTGTTAATACTATTATAGCATGAATGCAAACATTTATCATAAACACAAAGATATAATAATAGCTACATTTGTTGTTGCCTCTAGGGCATATATCCAACAGAAATTGCTGGGGTTGCCGGGTTGTTGTGGTTTCCTCCGGGCCTTGGGTTTCCACGATTGGGATAGGTCGGACGGTTCATCGGGGGTCTGTTGGTTCGTGGGGCAAATCCTGGAGATGGGTTGGGGCGATATTTTGGTGTATGGTGGGTTCCTGGTTGATGCATCATGCGACGCTTGCGGTTCTCATTAGCTTGGTTGATCTTTCCTTCCATCTGAATGGCAGAGTCAACTAAGGCTTCAATATCAGCAAAGGGGATATTGACTAACACTCTCTACATCTCATCGTGCAGACCATTCAGGAATCTCTCCTTCTTCTTGGCTTCAGTATCTATCTCATCCGGTGCATACCTAGCCAATGATAAGAATTTGTCACGTTATTCCACTACAGTCATCCTTCCTTGCTTCAGTTCCCTGAATTCATCTATCATCCTCTTGATCAAACCCGGTGGCACATGGGTTCAGCTGAACTTGACTTTGAACTCTTCCCAGGTCATCATCTGACCTCCTGTCATCGCGCGAAAGCTGTTCCACCATGCTCTTGCATCTCCGGCCAGGTAGTGGGTAGCAAACAACACTTTCTCGTTAGCTTCCACTCCTGCAACTTCCAGATTGTTCTCCATGGTTTGCAACCAATCATCTGCATCTAGGGGCTCTTCTGACTTAGTGAAAATGGGTGGATTGGTGTTCTGGAAATTCTTGAGCTTAGATCCATGGTTGTCCCGGTTTCCATGGCCTTTATTGTTGTTGGCCATCTGAGCCATCTGTTGAAGGGTGGCTAAGTTGGTTTGACGTTCGGCTCTTTCGACTTCGCGATCAGAAACCAACATTTGCAAAATTTGCAACATCGGGTCTGGGGATGAAGTGCTTCCTCCGCGAGGCATCTGAAGATTGGGATAGATCATGAGAAAAGAGGGAAATTTCTAAGGTTCAGGGGTTTTGTGTTTGAAAAGTTTTCAAAGTTTGACTCAGATTTTTCTAGCAACTTGCTTTTCATTCATTCATTCATAGCACACGATACAAACACACACCACAACAAAGGAAAACAGATGGTTTTAAGAACCATTTTGTGAAACTACGATACAGCCGGACCGAATACAACTCACTACGCTAGTGCTCAAGTGCTACTACTCCTTGGAGTCAGTGTCCTCATCATCATCATCATCGATGAAGGCGAAGTCATACTCATCGGTGAAGAAGTCCATGTCCTGATCCTCCAGAAAGTCATCATCATCGCTGAGATAGGAGTAGGGGTCTCCACGAAGGTCTTCCCCTGCATTCTCCCTCTCCTCCAACTGCATATCCCTCTCGTGGATAGTCTCCTCCAACTCTGTGATCCAGTGGTGAAGAAAAGCAATGACGCGCTCCTTCTTGTCGAGCTGACGGCGATGAGACTGGCGATCCTTCACTAGCATGGCAATGGTCCGATGTAACTACCTCGGTGAATTACGCTCCTAGTTACAAGCCTGGATGAGCGGAAATGGTTGAAATAGTACGGTGGGGCCCAAATGCCACTCACAGGTAGACCTTTCGGCCGTCCCAACCATTTCCAATCATCGGGACAAGAACGGGCGTGTCGGCGAAGGGATCAACTACATACACAAATGAGTATGTATGCAAGCCACCATACAACAGTACATCAGAGCCATTCCATCTAAAAAGAAAGGAAATATAGCAACGCCATACGGCAAGATTCAAATGTCCTAGATAGATATAATAGTTTGGGATATCTCCTCATACATCAAACATCAGAGTATCAGGCGTCAGCGGCAAACAAGATCCGAGTACGGATAAGAAGCAAATCGGCATAAGATGCCCCATAAATAGGCACATCCCGCCCACAGATCTCACGGATCCCCGTTCCCGGAATCTCTACACCGAATGATCATTGCCCACATCGTCCGTCTCCTCCACCCAGTATCCATCTCGAGAGGGTACCTGTTCATCTGAATCAACAATTTATCGTGTGAGACCCTAGGGGTACTCAGCAAGTCTTTATGCCTCTAAAGGGGACACAACCTGGGGTGACACAATTGCAGCAAAAGATAAACCCTAGCAGTTCTATAGAAACTCGCTAACCATCCGCCTAACCAAATATAGACGGATGTCCGTGAATTAATGACAACAGTTATAACAGTAATATCACCAGATCCATCCTCCTCCTCGCTTACCAACGAGGAAGCGGACGAACAACCCCCCCATCCGTTGGCAGTTTTATGATCCATTCCTTGAGTGTTGCACTATTTACTAGTCAGTTACTTAGTCAAATTAAAAGCGGTACTTTAGTTATGCTTGTCTATGATCGAGAAACTGTGCTCCAAGTCGTCCATAACCGCGGACACGGCTTTCAGAAAGTTTTACCCTGCAGGGGTGCACAAATAGCAACACACACTCGATCAACCTCGGAAAAACCAAATCAAAACCCAACGAGGCCTTCACGACAAAGCAATCACAAGATTCAGAAATATTTCAGGGGGCCACCCCATTAAGTATACCCGCAACGAAGTTAGCTGACTTCGAGACGGACTCAAGGTTTGTGGGGCCGGCTGTAAACGACTGGGAACCCGAAAGTGTGACTGGGCTTGTCGATACCGCGAAAACGGGTCACGATCCTAAACAGTACAGGTGCTCCTCGCACAATCGTAAATAAAGCGGTAAAGCATGGCATAAGTACAGGATAGTAAATAAAACCTCAAACTAGTTTGTGGCCCCAAGAAATAAGAATGAATCAAGCTCTGGCTCAGGGGGTCCCATAAGCCTCCCGGATGTGGATAGCGCGAATAATCAAGGAACATGAATCAAGTACTCGGGGTCCTACGGGACACAAGTGAGCAGGAAAAACCAAATAGCATATATTTCTCACCGGTGCCACTTTCATTAGTTATCCCGTTAATACTCAGGTTAAGTTGTTTAGGTACATCGTTATCCATCAGACACTCACAAACCCTACACATGTTGTTCTACGACTCGCATGGCTCAAACAACTCCTGTAGTAATGGCTCATGGGATGGAGGAACAAGCTTCAGTGGGGTTTTAAAAGTAAAGGCTATGCAATACTTGGGATTCAATTTAATGCAATCGCGACTCAATTATGCAAGAATAAGATAGAGGCAATAGGTACTATATGTATGCAAGCATGTGGTAGTGCTTTCCTGGCATCTCAGTTGAAGCGAGAGAAGTATCTGGGTAGTGCTCCTGGTTCTCTTGATATATCCCCTGCTCAGCGTCTATTCGAAGAAGAACCAAACAAACAAGGGCCAATATAAATAAAGTGCACAAGCATATGAATAAAATGCGACAAGGAAACAATCATGCCATGATGAATGATGCACAATTTGCATGGCAATAAAGTAGCATGGCATGGGTGAGGTGTAGAATACAAGAAATGAACATTTTATTGAGTTTTGGCCACATTTTATCCTCATATTAGTTGCTGTTTACATTATATTTATATGATGCATGCTGCAATTCAGAACATGGAATGCATAAACAGAAAGGTCTCGTCGAGCTGATCATTTTAGACATATCATTTGTTAAATTTGGAGTTATAAATCAAAAGTTATTAATTAATTAAGGCCAAGGGCATTTTATTGTAATTTGGAACAACTTGAAATTTAAAGTGTGAAAAAATATATTTTGTATGGCATATTTGAAATCCCCACATTTTTTTGATTTGAAAACATATATTATTTGTATTATTTGGAATTATGAATTTAAATTTATTTTAAAGTCAAAATAATTAAAAGGGGGTCAAAGTCAAAGGTTTGACTAGATAGAGTCAAATCTGGTTAAATTTGAAAACATGGTTGGGTTTAGAATTGAAAAACATTCATATTTCATTTTATAACTTTTTCCAAATTCAAAACATTTCAAAAGATATGAATCATTTAAGTTATAAACATTTCCTAAATTTTATTTGATTTCAGAAAACTCTGGCGATTTTTCTCACTCAGGGACATTCTACCCACCGTCAATGACATGTGGGGCAGAGGAAAGAGGGGCCACGGAAGCGCTAGCGAACGAGGTGGTGACAAGTGGCGAAGGGGAGGACTAGGGTTGAGCTGCCAAAAGTAGAGGCCTATGCAAAACCGCCAGTGTGCTCCGATTCGCACTCGATTTAAACCGAACGCTGTTCAAAAATTGGCTAGCTGGTTCCAATTTCGGGCGACGATGGCGATAGATCTAGGCAGTATTTAGGGATGGTGTAAAAATGAAAAGTGTAGATCACACTTAGAGCTATAACTCTTGTATTCAAGGTTTCTCCAGAGGAGGTCTATAGCGGCCGGTAACCAGCGATGAACAGAGGGGAAACGGCTGACACGGAAAACTGCCAGGACGGGTTTTGGTTCTATCTTCTAACGAGGATGACGACGAGTATGCTCCGAATTTGATGATGCCGCAAAATGTAAAAGGTAGAGGCATCTAGTGCTACAACTATGGTTCGTGACGAACGTCAGAGGGTGCCTAGGATCACCGCGTTCACCGTCGAACAGGAAGGGAGCCGGGGTTTGATCAAGAAAAGGTTAGGCAGACGCGACCTGGTTTGACATACAACGTTACCATCGAACTCGACGACAAGTTGCTTGCTGAAACAGAGCACAGGGCGAGGCTGGCTGGCGGGCCTGGGAAGGAATCTCACCGAGGTATGCGAGGGGGAAGATGAGGCGGAGTTAGCGAGGACCTTCAGGAACCAATTCCCGGCGACGCGGGGTCGCGAGGTCGCCGGAAGAACGCCGGGGAGGGGTCGCCTACGTCAGAACCCTGCAGGCAACGACGGTCACCGTCGATTCTAGAGGCAGGGAGAGAAAGAATAGGGCCAAAATACATACGGGGAGGGTCGCTGCACTGGAGTACGGAGCGAGGAGGCGGCGCAACACGCTTCAAGCGGCTTGAGCCGGGCTGCTGGTTTGGACATGGCGGCGGCGAGGAGGGGAAGAGGGAGGCTAGGGTTCGAGGAGGCCTCCGCGGCTTGGGGGAAAAGAAGAGGAGGGAGATGACGCGGCTGACGGTGGGAGACGGTCACCTTCCTCCTCCGTTGTCTGCTTCAGAGAGGAGGAAGGCGACGGAAAGAAGAGGAACAGGAGACGGCGTCGGGTGAAGGGGTACTGGGCCATGAAGAGGGAGAGAAGGGCCCCGAGTGGGCCTGTGCTGCGGCCAGGAAAGGCCCAGGTATGTTCTTTCTCTCTTTTTATTATTCCCTGGTTTGTTTATTTAGTTGTTTGTTTGAACTTGGTTCAATTTCAAATAACCTTTCTTGTGAATTCTTTTCAGATATTTTAAATAGAATATTTTAGCACTTAAATGGAGAAAAGGGGAGTAGAAGAATAGAAAGGATATGTCCATGAACCAATTTGGACATGATGCAAGAATGAAGAGATTTTGGCAAACAAAATAGGGATGAGGTTAATCAAAACATTTACAATTTTAAAATAATGGTGCTCCCCATTACACAATAAGGGGCCCCTTTGAAGAAACCGAAGAGGGATGGAGAAGAATAAGTTGAATTGGTTTGGATTTTTAAAACCTAGCTCCAAAGATTTGAATAAACAACACCAAAGAGAAAAATAGAAGAAGGGGGCCTCCTAATGAATGGATCATGCAAAACATTAGACATGTGCATGGGAGCATGTAGAATACAATGGATCAATCCATTTAGCATGTGGGTATGATTGACAATCACAAATCCAAATAAAAGAATCCACATGCTATAGGAATGGTGAACTACCCACAAGATCATGTAGGCAAAGTGTAGTGGAACAAAGGAGACAAGAATCCACACATTGTACATGGGCATGATTTAAATATAAACAAGACAATTAGAAGCCCACATGTACATGCATGGTGGAATCTAGAGAAAAATTTATCACAAGGGGCCATAGTATGAACATTAGGTAGAATGATTTAGAGAGACATGCCCTCAACTCAACTTGGGCATTAAACAATATATCAATAACCAAATACAATATCAAGAGGCAAATGCAATTGGCAATGCATATGAGAGAAGATCTGAAACAAAAAGGGTTTTATATGATGCTCAAATGCAAGGTGGCATGATGACATGAGCATGATATAATGATGATGCAACAATTATATCTAGGAAGTAGTCATTATATTACTAAACCAAGTAGCATTACAGTTGTTAGACAAATGAGATGCTACATCCGATCCTTCTTGGCGGAGATAGCGTACTTGTGGTTGGCGTAGGAGCGAGCATTGTCCAACTCCTTCTGACGGTCATACATCATGAAGCTGAGGTGGTCCAGTTGACTCTTCAGCTCATGGTGATATGGGGCCTCCAGTGGCTGTCCCATAACATGACGCCTTGGGTAGAACTCAAAGCGGGTACCCTTGATTTGATTGACACTCTGCCCACACAGACGAGCAAGAGCTTCCTGCATGGCCCTGGCAAGTCCATCGAGCCAGTTGTTCCCTCTCAAGGTGAACTGAATTCCCTCTGCGGTGGGGGCTTCAATCTTTCCCCGGAGACTTGCAACAACTAGCCGCTGCAAATCCTCTCCTTCCTGATCATTGAGTTGAGTTCCGAATAACTCGGGGTGCGGACGCTCCAGCATCTCGGCCAGCTGGTCCAAGTCACGCTCAAAGATGAGGTCTCCTCCATTCCCCAACTGATAAAACTTGTTGTACTTCACGTCCATCTATAAGAATATAGGATGATGAAGTTAGTAGAGTGATCAAGTGTGTCAAATTTTATGTGAGTTTGCAAGAATTTTTGAGGAACATGAATTTTCATGAAAGAGTCTAAGTGGTAAGAAGGAGAATATGTTTTCATAAATACTCACTTCTTTGGTTTTGAAACTAAGTTTTTGATTCAAACGTCCATTCTAAACTAGGGTCTCCTATGGTCAGGATGGCTATGATACCAACTTGTCAACACCTGGATTTTTAATCCCAGATGCCTATTATGCCATACATCGCAATCCCAGGATTACCATTTTTGCGAGACATAACAGATTGGATATCATAGTACATCATCCATTACAAACCATAAATAAGGTCTTACACAAATAAGGATCTCATGATCCAGTATTAATACAAATCAAGCAGCGGAATAACGTAATAATAACGATAGCGTAGGCGAAGCTCCATCTTCATGGTCACAGGAAATGCTGACGATGGGAGATGATCCTAGTTGTCGTAACCTTCCTGTTGTCCTTCCTCCTGATAGTCCTCCTCATAGTATGGCCATGGGAATAGCCAGGGACAAAGCCATGAGTACTCTTTAAGTACTCGCAAAATAATACTAACAAGTGAAGTGGTTTTGAATAGGATATACTAAGCTCTAGTGTTGTTTTGCAAAAATCCAGGTTTACCTTAACTAAGTTCAGAAGCAAAGAAAACTAGTTGAAAGTTTTATAACACCTAAGTGGGAACTTGAATTTTATACCACAACTCTGTTGTGGTCAAGTCAAAGTCATAAATTATTTCAGAAGTCATTTTGAAAACATCTGGCAACGGAACAGTATGGCCACTCCAACTGTCCATAACCGCGGACGCGGCTATTTGAATAGTTTGACACTCTACAGATATTGTACACTTTTACCACAACATTCGATACATCCGTCAGGAACAATCCTGAATTCACCATACTCAATATGCGGATAATCGATCCTAACCTTTCAATTACACACCCTAGTATAGGCACCTCTCCTGTGAGTTTGGCCTCCCAACCATGACCAACTGTCATCTTGGGTACTGCACAGATGGACAATCTTCACAAGGTAGCCTCAGCTCAGACCTTGGCCGCAAGGGAACCCATACTAAGGTATATAAATTTCTAGTCAAGCCCTACCCAATTTTCGGGTATTGTGGTTGTACGGTAAAATTGGAATGGTATCGCATCCAGACAACCATCAGTTTTATAAAGGGCTAAGGCTCATGCCTTAACATTTTCATCATCAAAATCATCTAGTGTTCAACAACACATGTCAAAACATTTCAATAGAATGACTCATCATTCTAAGGTTTTCATAACCATTTTCACCAAGTATTCCCATCTAAAGTTGATCAAGTTTTATGCTTATCACTAGCATCTACAGGTGTGGGTAAATACTAATGAGGGGTGGTAAACAAGTGTATCTTATCTAAGTTAAATCTCATGCCTCGGGATGACATCAAGATTTATATAACTTAGGCCAAGTTTTATGCTCTTTATGCTACCTTCAATTATCCTTCTAATATCTACAAATCACTAAGTAAACTTTTGATAGAAAGCTTTGATAAATAAAATACTAAGCTTGCAAGTAAAACTAGGATGGGGTGTCATCAAATGTATCTAACCAAGCATGCTTCATGCATTGCATAGGTTATCTAACTTTCATAGTTGCAAGTATTAGCTTGCATAATTGCAAGTATAAGCTTGCCAAGTCAACTAGTAGTATTAGGCTTGCCTTGTGTAGAGCAGTGGTTGAAGTTCTCCTCGGCTTCTTCCTCGTAGTATCCTCCTTCCTCCTCGTATCCTTGGTCGGTACTAGCGTCTATAAATAAATACGAGGTACACAATCACCAAACAATACTTAACTATTTCTATTTATCACAAAGGTTCACACTAGATGATCTAGCATCATCACTATTATCACAAAGATTAAATCACTTGTCTTACTTATTTTATTTTAGAAAAGTAATTTCTACTCATTGAAAAACTACTTAAGATTTAATATTCTCTAAATAAAACATGGGATCATGTTGACACATGTCATCACCACATATTTCAGTACATGGGAATGTGATTTAAAGTGGTGTCACAATTTAATAAGGTTTAACCTTTTTATTTTAATTAATTAAAGTGACTAGAAATGCCTATGAGGCATTCTTTTATTACTTGATCATTATTTCTGTAAGTAAACCTACATATTTTTATATATTCTGAAAGGTATGGTTAAATGTAATTTTTGAGAGTTGGAATCAACTCAAAAGCTTTCATGGTTGAATTTTGAAAAATGGTTGAATGCAGAAAAGCTTCTGCCTTGTTATTTTTACCATGGGTGATCTACAATTCTAAATGGTTTGAATCCAATGTTCTTAGATTAAGCACTCCAGTACCTTTCTAACAAAACTGGTTTCATGCATTTTGGTTCAGTGAATCGAGTTGGGTTGATTTTTGAATCTTGGTACAGAACTGAGGTTGAAATTAAATGAATAAACCTAAGTTTGAATTGTTGGGTCGCGCGGGAGGTTTAACTGGGCCGGCCCACTATGCACAGCACGCGCGCGGGCTAGTTAAGTGAGCGACCCCACTCGTCAATTAAACAACAAGTGGCGAAGCGGTATGGGTGAATCTAGGCCTTGCGATATAGTTCTAATCCTACGGCTGTAGTTCGTCGTCCACGCCTGAACAGGACGCGGCGAGGTTGAACCCTAGCACGGCCAGTGGGGGTCGACGGGGGCTCACCGGGGCTCCGACAATGGGGGCAAACGACGACGGCGATTCTCCTGGTACCGGCAGCTCCTCCTGGGGCGGCTACAATCGACGGCGCCTCTCCTCCTCTATAGCGGCGAACTCTGGTGAAATTCCGTCCACCTGGTGCTCGCCTTGCTCCGGGGGTGAGTGGGTGTGATCAGTGAGAGGTGGGGAGTGAGATGGTGTGAAGGGTTTGAGCTGGGAAGGCCTCTATTTATAGTGCCTGAAGGGGACCGACAGGCGCGGGTGGAGACCATCGTGGTCGTCGGCACAGAGTGCTAATGGCATGGGCGATGATAGAGGCGGTGCGTTGCCTCCTAGCGAAGCTCAACGGCTTGATGGCGCGGCGTGGGGCGGTGAGGAACGGTCGGAACGTCACGGCGCTCTAGGCGGGTTCGACGGCAAGTTTAATGGCGCACAGCGTGCGTGGTTCGCGTGGCGACGAACGAGGTTGTCTGGCGGGGTGCTGGGTTGCTGGCGATCACTTATGCAGGCGGCGAGGATGGCGCACGGTCTGTGGGATGGTGTCGCGTGCGGCGCTCTGGCGTGCTCTCGGCTCGCACGCAAAGAGACTGGGCATGAGCTTGCCATGTGGTCCAGGGGCTGGCACGGCTCGGGGCTTGGACAGGGGGTGGCGGTGGACGGTGTTGCGTGTCCCAGACTAGGTTGACGAGGCTAGTGCTTCCTCTAGCTCGCTGCCGACATGGGGGTGGCAATGGTGCTCTCGACATGGTCACCATTGATGGCTATGCTTGCTCACAGTGGTGTTAATGCTAGTTAGATTAGTTTGATCATCTACTGAGAGTGTAGAGTGAGCTAGAGAGGGTACAAGGTTGGCCAAAATTACTGCTGCTAATAGTGTTTGATGTTTTGTTGTTTGCTGATCACAAGGTGTTTGATGAAATGGCCGAAAGAAATTCAAATTTGAATTTTGGATTCAAACTTGGTGGGTTTGCTAGGAACATACTAGGGAGTATATGGTTAGTTGGATTGGTCAAGGGGCACTGGTTTGGTTGGGTTTTGAAAAGGTGTGATCTTCACATATGATAAAGATTCAATTTTAAATTGTCATTTGAATGGGGTTGCTAAATGTTTCTATAAGTTTGAAAGGTGGTCTTTGATTCATTTTTACTTGGTCTTGCAAGGGGTGAAAATAAATGGAAAGGTTTCTGTTTGAAATCTTGGACTAGAAACACTCAAAGTGACCTAGTGAGCAAGATTGGTAAAAATGACCATTTGCCTTATTTGATTTGTTTTTTATTTTCTCTTGATTTGTTTCTGCTTGAAAATGTTTTAGATGATGTTGTTTTAATCTTTAAACTATTGCTTGCTATTTAGGTTAATCACAAGTCCATTCATGCATTCATTCAATCATCACATACACACATGCATTCATTTGGTTTTTATTTAATCCAAGTTTTTGTTAACCCTAATTTTAGTGGTTAGAGTTTGATAATCATGATCAAAAAATTTGGGATGTTACACCGCTGCCCCCATGATCTCATGTCTCCACTCTCCAGCATCTCCATGGTGACCCCCCGTTTCCGTCCCCATGGGCCACGACCATAGCGCGGAACCTTAGTTCTGCTGGCGGCGGGCGCGCCATCTTCCGGTCGTCTTGTCCCCTACTCAGGTACCACCGATCCACCGGTCCACTACTCCTTGTTTGCTTGAGGTTGAGAGATTTACATGTCCTATTTTATATGTATGATGATAATATTTTGTCTTGTTTTAGATGTCAGAGCGGTGTTGATCTTGGGTTTGATGGTAATGGCACTATCATTGGATCTGTTCCTATTCCTACTCCAGATGTGACCCTAGACAGTAGTGTGAATAAAAATAGGAACACACATAGCATGATATGGTAGCACTTCACTATCCAATAAAAGGATCCAAATCGTGCTAATTGTAACTACTGCGGTGCAGATCTAGGCTGCAAATCTTCAAGTGCAGGTACTTCTTTCCTAATTAACCATATGAAATCTTGCCAGAAGAATCCTATAAAGCTTGGTGGCCATCGGACAAAGCTTATGTACCAACCTAGTGCTGATAGTAATTCTATTGTTTTGGGAGGTACTTGGCAATACGATGAGAAAGAGATCAGGGAAGCATTTGATCGCATGATAGTAGTTGATGAGCTGTCATATTTGCATAAAAAGAAGGTTTTAAGTTCTTTATGTCCAAAGCTTATCCTAGGTTCATTGTTCCATCTAGAATTCGGATGCCTTCAAGTGGATGATGATGAGCTAATATCTCTTAACTGATCCTCATGCGTGGAGTGGGAAGCTTAAATGTTGGCCGAAATTAAAGACGTTTATTTTCTTGTAGTTGTCGTCCTAGAATTCAAGTAATGTGTGGACGAAGAGGAACCATGTAATTTGAGAACCACTCGTACATTTGGTTCCTGATGTGTGATATTGTTATCATGTTAATGTTGTTATTGTTGTTGTTATTTGAATGGAAATAGGGTGTGAGGAGCACCCTACATATATTTCAGCTCAGAAATATTGTACACCATGAATTACATAGCCTAGATGTTGAATCAAGTTGATTGCGACAATCACAGGACAACAAGTGATGTTGTGAGTTGTGTTCCTGTAAGAACTAGTAGGCTCACATCGCAGTGATCTTTTTGCCAGGTGAGCGCAATTGTGTGCAACTTAATTTATCTCCTTGGATATATGGAAACTCGAGGCCTGCAAGATTTGAGCTAGATTCTTAAATTGTATGCCTTCCCTCCTAATTTCCTAAATCATGTCGTGATCTGTAGCTCCAGGTGTTACCGTCGCCTTTGCAAAGATCAAGTTGTCTATGAAGAAGATTGGCTTGGTAAGAATCATCGCAGAGTCAAAGTGAGCCACTAGAACTATCCCATGAGCTTCCGCCTTCAAAGGAGACGCCACATCCTTCCTAGACACCATGATGAAGACATCTCTTCTTCCCTACTGAAGCGATTCTGCATAGTACATCCCTATGTCTGTCGTTGCCAATGTGTCGTTGGTCTGATTTTTTTCATGTCGCATCTGCATATAACTTGGGTCATGTAAAGTGGAAATCAATGGGAACAATAATACCAGGACAATTTTTGTTTGGCAACGCTTCTTTTGCCTGAATCGGTTGCTCCGTCTCCAGATCATTGAGTATTTTTTCTGCAAAACAGCTAGTCATTTCTTGCTTTCGAGATACACCAAAGGAAAGTGAATAGAAAGTTGAGATTCATAGTTGGGTGGTTTTGATTTAAGAAGTTCAGAATAATCTAGGATATGTCATTTGAACGAGTAACCAAGATTTCCGACTTAATGAAGCAAGGAGGCGAGAACCAAGCAACTTTTGCAAATGGACATAGGAAAAAGAGGTGTAGGTTAGTTTCACGAACATCACATCTGCAACACACCTTTTCAATGTGCGAGGAGAACTCTGAAGCCCTATCTCCCGTGGCCAGGGCATGCCTTAGAAGTTTCCAAGCACAGGTTTTCACCCTGGGAATCATCTTTTTGCACTTCCAAACTTGCTTCATTATGGTTTTGGCAGATCCTGAACCTGTTCTGGCCTTGGTGTACCTATGTCAAAAGGCTAAAGCAAGCAAGTTTTGTATGTGTATTTGGATTTACCATTATGTGTTGGTTTCCAATAGAGGATGTCATCCTCATCTGAGGGAACAATAAGAGTGTTTTTAATGGCCTCTATAGTGCAGTTGTGAAACAAAGAATCAATTAAAGTGATGTTCCAGGTTTTAGTACCAGGTGACCAAAGTTGGTTAATTGTGGCAGGGTAGCTGAAGCCAGACTGTTGAATAATGAGATTGTCATAAATGTTTTCCCACCCAATAAACAAAGGCGTGCTCCATATTGAGGAATTCCCATTGCAGACGAAGAATTGGTACGAAGGAGATGAATCACTTTCAACACATAGGACCAAAAAGCAGATTTGGGAATATTCTTATTGGCCCTCCGGATCAAGGATTGGGAGAAATATTTGGATCTAAGAACGCCCTGAAGAAAGGAGTTTGGCTTTTCGGCTATTCTCTAGGCAGCCGAAAGGACAAGACCCATGTTAGTGGCTTGCAAATTGCACACACCTAAACCTCCTTCAGTTTTAGGAGCACGGATGTTTTTCTAGACAGTGAGGCAGAGAGATTTAGTACTAGGTTCAGAGGATGTGCCTGTCCACCAAAAAATTTGGATGATGGCTTGTAACTTTTTCAGGAGCTTTTTGGAGAAAATGATGTTGGACATGCAGTAGACATGAATAGATGACAGAACCAAATTAATTAACTCCAACCTAGCAGCATGGGAAAGAGAGTTTGCTTTGTATGTGGAGAGCTTTGATCTAAACTTTTGAATGATAAAGTTATAAGCCTCACTTCTGTTCTTAGCAGGAAGAATAAGAGGATGGCCCAGGTGGGTGAAATTCTCATCAATGGTAGGAACAAGGAATATTTGAGTAATATCATTAGGAGTAGAGGGTTCCACCTTCTTACTAAATATAATACCTGATTTTCTCCAGTTGGAAATCTGACCTGAAGTAGCACAGAAATCCATGAGAATGTTCCTCATTAATAGCCAGAATAAACAAATATGGAGACAAAGGGCATCCTTGTCGCATTCCACTGGAGCTGACAAAGTTTGCATAAGTTTGCCCATTTTTGACAACAGAGAAAGCAGGAGTGAAAATGCAAGCATGCACCAACCTAATGAAATGACCATGCAGCATCTTTACGAGCAATGACTTTGTAGATGAAGTTCCATTCTAGTCTATCAAAAGCTTTAGCAAGGTCAATTTTAAGCATGAAAGCTTTGGTCTTCCAAGATGAGAGGCCAAAGGAGTGGGTGATTTGTGACGAGTGCACGCACACGCTACTACATTTACGGTCATCACGTATAATTTTCTTGTTTTATTTGTTTCCGTGGCATGGAAGGCGTTGCTTCAGGATTGGCACCATTGTTGCAAGCACACTGATGGGATGAAGGTCATACGCATACGCATGTCTTGTCATTTCAGAGCTTCACATTGGGTGTGTGACCCTGATGTGGCGGTGTTGGATTTACGAGCGCATGCTCCTCCTCACCCTCACCTTTAGATTCATGGATACACATGTCCTCATCACTCCAAGACCGCTCCTCGGTGGATGGCACGGCGAGCGTGCTAGCTAAAATAAGCACCTCGCCAAGCAGCAGTGACAGGACTACATGAACACGGAGGGTAAAAATAATCATGCACGCCATGACATCTCCAATACTTCCAAGTGAAGCCCGGGGTTCTGTAGTCTGGACGACGCGGATGGGAATGGAACACCGAACAGGCCAAAGACAACTCGTCCCAAGCGCGCGTGTCCGTTTCCTGCTGCCAAAAAACGAAAAATCTGCGCATGCCGCGGCGGCAGGGACCATCCCCGGCGCCGGGCGCCGAGCGGAATGCGCGCCTCCGAGGAAGAAATCACGGGCGGTCGAGCCCAAACCCGTGGCGTCGGGCGTGCTGCTTGACGACACAGGCGAGCCAGCGCTCCCGGTGGGGACAAGTACGCCGCAACAAGAGCTTCTGCGGTTTCTGGCGCTCCTAGGGCCGGGGTAGCACGCAATGGGACCATGGGACTAACCTGAGAACCTTCTCTGTTTTGTTTATGATGAACTGTGGGGGAAAATGGTGGTGCTCTTTGACATTATTGGGTTCCGAACGTTGTAGTACTCGGTAACAGACTGGCACTCGCAGTGTCTAATTCGATTTTTCTAGTACTGACATTGTCTGTGGGAGTCTGACACTGCATGACGGGTGAAGCTGGCAGTGACACCGCAGGAGTCACGGGGGCGCTGTAAAACAAAAATGTCCAGAATCAGATTGTTGACTTGCTGCTGCAGAAGACTTTATTTTGCACGAACAGAACAGGACGCGGGATTTAAGCCAAGGCTGCTAGGTGTACGTGGGGTCTCGTTGTCACGAGTGGGGGAGAAGAAAAAATGTTTTGGATCATGAAAGGAGTAGCAGTACTCATCATCACAAGTTTACGGCTAAAGCTTGATTGTATATGATATTAATCTCTCACTCGAAGAGGATAACCACTTGTAGGTCAGTGCAATGCACTCCATTTCGAACAAATGAAATGTATAAAGACGCACCCAACGGGAAGAATTATTGAAATCCAGTTGTCTCAGCAGTATCATTTCTCTGTATAAAGTTGAAGCTGTGGAGGTTGGAGTACTCGACTCATCTACTGCGTGCAGCAGCAAAAGTGTGAAGAGCGCGCGCGGGCGCGGCAGGACCAGGAGCGTGAGCGTGCACCCGTCACGCCGATCCGGGCCTCTTCATTGTTCGCACGCTTTTCCCCCTCAACCCACCGTTGCGAAGCTGTTCCCGCCCCTTCCATTCCATATCCCAACGACTCTGCCCTGTCTCCGTACCTCTGCCTACAAAGTAAACCCCTCCCTCCTCCTCCTCCTCCTGCTCGGAACCCAACGGTCACTCTTCCCCATCGACCAACCAACTCACTTTCTTTGGCCTTCGATCGCCTACTGCTTCTTCTTCCTCCCATTGCACCACACCCGAGACCAAAACGCCAAAACAGACCCGCACAGCGACGCTCAAATCACCACACGCGCGCGCGCCATTTCTTTCGCCCGTCTCGACTCTCGATCGTCGTGCGCGGAGCAGAACCCGGCCGCCGGCCGAGGCACGGAGCAGCAGCAGCGACGTACTATACGTGCAGTGCACGGTCCACCACACACACACTTCCCGGACGGGCGCGGGATCTGTCACGTTCGTGCGGCCGGCTGTTCTGTTCGGTGGCGGGATGGGGAGAGCGAAGGAGGAGAGAGGGGCCGCCGGGAGCGAGGAGGCCTTCACGGACTCGGCCGACGGGAGCAGCTCCAGCTCCGACGCCGCCTCCACCGACGACAACTGGCCCGCCGCCGACGCGCCGCCGCCGCCCAACAACAAGACGCCGCCCAGCTGCGTCGCCGACGCCGGCGGCAAGCAGCACCCGCAGCAGAGGCGCAGAGCTACCACCCCAGGTAACGCGGCACCGCACCGCCGCCGAGCCGGTTTCCGCCGTCTTTCTTCTCACTTGACCAGCAGCGAAGCGCGTGTTACATAGTACGTACAGTGTGCCGATAATGCGCGTGTGTTACATTACAGCAGAGATGGAGCTGATGAAGGAGCGGCTGGCCAAGCTGCTGCTCGGCGAGGACATGTCGGGCAGCGGCAAGGGCGTCTGCACGGCGCTCGCCGTCTCCAACGCCGTCACAAACCTCTGCGGTCAGACACAATTTACCCATTGCTTCGCTTCCTTGTTACATTTCGTTTTTAACTGACTCGTGGTTTCTTCCGGCTGGCGTCGTGCAGCTACGATCTTCGGGCAGCTGTGGAGGCTGGAGCCGCTCCCGCCGGAGAAGAAGGCCATGTGGCGGAGGGAGATGGAGTGGCTGCTCTGCGTCAGCGACCACATCGTCGAGCTCGTCCCCACCTGGCAGTCATTCCCCGACGGAGCAAGGCTCGAGGTACAGTACCGAACCTTACCTGTATTTCAACCGTAGCGTTCAGCTAGAGAGCTGCCATTTCCAGCCGCTGTCACGCACGGATGTGGCCGGCGCGACTCACGGGCCGAAAGTTCAAACACGGTGGATCAAATGTCTTTGCCCGTCCGGTGAAAGTACATCCGATTATTGAACACCGCCACACCACCCGAACAGTCCATAATATGGGGACTTTAGTTGCACATGGACTGATGGACCACTGGAAATCGACATTGAGCACACATTTTTGAGCCAACTAAAACGAGAGAAATGTTAGGTGCGCTGATGATTTTCTGATCGAAAGCTTTGTTTTGCATCGTTGTTGTTTTTAATTGCGAAATTTGGGAGCAATTGCACGTGATGTCTTAATTGCAAGACAAGAAATGGTCGCGATATACTAATTAAAAGCCCTAGATAGAAAATGCCGTAGCAATGGTACAAGGTACTAATATAGGAGGGGTTTATATGAATTTGTCTGAATACTACACAGACAGAGCTACCAGAACTCTACAGAAGGTAATGAATCAACAGAAAGTCGCATAGCAGTATGAACTTGTCTGAACACTGCAAGATAATTAATCCAATTATTGATGCTTGTACTCTAAATCTAGTTACTGAACCCAACCAAATGTCTATCCTGGTTAATGAGCATTTTCTCCCTAGTTAGTACTAGTACGTAAACAAGTGTAATGAGCCGATTGAAAAAACTGGCCATATCATATAACTATGAAATTGCTCTTTGACAGAGTGGACCAGCGTGCTCCTAAGAGGCCAAGACCTAAGGAATAGTAATAGTTGTACCTAGCTACTGGCTTTGCTGCATATGCATTACTATCACGCACGAGACAATTAACAAGACAGCGTTTTAATTGTGGCGAGCCTTTTCATAGATCTCAGTAACTGTCTGATATACCTGTCCCTGGATGTTCTATTTCAGATCATGACAAGCAGGCCACGGTCTGATCTGTACATCAATCTGCCAGCACTCCGGAAGCTAGACAACATGCTACTCGTGAGTTTTCGCACCTCTGAATTCACCGCACGAGCAATCTATAGAAAAAACCCCGGCAACTTCTTCTCATAGCAGCAACGAAAATTCTTGGCAGGAAATCCTGGACAGCTTCAGAGACCCTGAGTTCTGGTACGTCGACCAAGGGATATGCGCGCCCGACTGCGACGGCTCCGCCTCGTTCCGGGCAGCTTTCCACCGCCGCGACGACAAGTGGTGGCTGCCGGTGCCTCGCGTGCCTCCAGGGGGCCTCCGCGACAAGACGAGGATGCAGCTGCAGCACAAGCGCGACTGCGCGAGCCAGATCCTGAAGGCCGCCATGGCGATCAACAGCAACGCTTTAGCAGAGATGGACGTCCCTGAATCGTACCTCGACTCTCTGCCAAAGGTATACCACAGTCTAGCTTCAGCGTGCAAATGTTCCAGTAATAATCACAGCTTGCTGCTACCATTTTGGATGCTAGACCGGAAGGGCGACTCTGGGCGAGGTCATGTACCGCTACATAACGTCGGATCAGTTCTCGCCGGAGTGCCTTCTCGACAGCCTAGATCTGTCGACGGAGTACCAGGCCCTGGAGATCGCCAGCCGCATCGAGGCATCGGTCCACGTGTGGCGCCGGAAGGTTACCGTGAAACCGGCGAACGGCTTAGGCCGTAGCGTCAGCGCGAGATCGTGGAGCATGGTGAAAGACATGATGGTGGACACGGAGAAGAGGGAGCTGCTCGCGGAGCGGGCAGAGGGCCTGCTGATATGCCTGAAGCAGAGGTTCCCTGCTCTGACGCAGACAAGCCTGGACATGAGCAAGATTCAGTACAACAAGGTTTTTGTCTTCTGCTGCCTTTCCATTTCCGTTGTTTTGTTCAGACATTTTTCAAGCCGGTAGCTGAACTTGTCGTGGTGAACGATTTCCAGGACGTGGGCAAATCGATCCTGGAGAGCTACTCGAGGGTTCTGGAGAGCCTGGCTTCCAACATCGTCGCGCGCATCGACGATCTGCTCAACATCGACGAGCTCAACAGGCACTCGGAGCATTTGACCTCACCAGGTGATGCAGAGCTCAAGATGGCTTGCAGCAAGGCCGTGGTTCCGCCGTACCAGCAGGTGCCCGCCTCGGGCACGCCGTTCGTGACGGCGTACGCCACCCCTAGCTTCTCGCCGGGGCGACTGTCGAGCCCGTCTAAGAAGGACAGGACCTTGCTTACCGCAGGCAGACGGTCTCATGGTAACAACAGGGGGGCTGCTGCGAAGAGGGCCTTGACAGATCATCTTGGCCCGGAGGTGAAGGGGATGATAATCGTGAACCGGAGTACGATGATCGATGTCTCGACGACTACGGATCTGTAAAGCTAGGTTAGTAGACTGCTCGTAGAATTGCCAAGGACGATGTCTCTGTGAATAACTGTGCCGTTTATGTGTGCTCATGTTCTTACTGTATTCTGAAGTATTAGTGCTAAGCTTTGTACTGCTTCTTCTCTTTTTGCAAGTTAAGCTAATGTACAACTGCCTTCAGAAGAAAAGGAAGAACTACTGCGTGCTGCTGTTTGCAGACCTCCTGACCAAATAACACCATAATTTGAGAGTTCAGTTTGCCTGCTAATTACATCAGAGGAACTCGCCTACATCAGTAAAAAGTAAAAAACCTGTAGTTTCTACTGCCATTTCAAGTAGCTGAATACCATCAGAAAAGGCAGTGTGGCTCTATCATCGCGTTTTCAAGAACTGCGGCCAGGGCCAGGGTTTCTACCGCCGACATATCGGCAATCATGGTGAGCCGACAAAGCGGCCGAATCTTTCCATCGCAATGCCATACGTGGCTGATGTCCAGACGCTGCAAGCGGATCATCAGCTTAGTGGAGTGCAGTAGGTAATGCTCTAAATGGAACTACGGAGAGCTCAGTGCACGCCATGCGCGCGGCAAAACGGTAGTGCATCGTCCACTCCGGGCCTTCCACACCATGACCTTTCAAGCATGGCATCGATGGCCTGCATCGACACATCACGCCGGAGAGCTGTATATATACCCCGGATGAGAAGCCAAGACGGCCATCATCAGAGCGCCGTGCATCGCAGAGAGATCATAGTGAAGTGCAGCTAGCGGCGAAGAAATGGAGTCCAAGGCGGTGAGGTGCCTCTGCTTCCTGGCGATGCTTCTGGTGGCCGGGCTGGGGACAGCGTGCGGCGCCGGAGAGTGTGGCCGCGTCGCCGTCGACAAGATGGCGCTCAAGCTCGCCCCGTGCGCGGCAGCCACACAGAACCCACGCGCCGCGGTGCCGCCCACCTGCTGCACCCAGATACGCGCCATGGGCCGCAACCCCAAGTGCCTCTGCGCCGTCATGCTGTCCAACACCGCGCGCCAGGCCGGCGTCAAGCCCGCCGTCGCCATGACCATCCCCAAGCGCTGCGCCATCGCCAACCGCCCCATCGGCTACAAATGCGGCCGTAAGTGTCTTTCTCTTCAGTACTGTCCAATGTTTCTACTCAGAACTGTCCAACATTTCCTCTGTTTTTTCTGTGTAGCATACACCCTGCCATGAGGAGCAGATGTTCTGGAACTGGAAGGGCTGTCAAACTCTTAGAACTGTCCAACATATACTCCTCTGTTGGAGTATGAACTTGCTGCAATCTTTGTCATGTGTAACCTTTTCTTGAATCTTTTCTTAATACTGTTATGTTTCTACTACTACGACCTTTGTTGGAATAAAGCAGCTTTCTGAATTTCATGCATAATGAGAAGGAAGGCTTTCCAAACTTCTATGATATTCCAAGAATATAATATTGTTTAGGAGTACAGTAATATGAGTACAATGTAAATGATCACTGCTTCTCCAGCACTTCTGGTCTGGAGAGAGGATCCGACAGTACAAGACCGACAGGCTTTGATATGTAGGGAGTCAGAGACCAGACTGCCTAGATTTGGCAGAATGGAACAGGGACTCTTTATGCAACCTGCGACCGAACTCTTGAGGTACTTGTAACTTCATTACATTCCAAAGCTATAAAGCACACAAACTATGGAAGATAAAGGTAAAGGCACACACTACATCTGCCCAGGAGTGATGATGCATCCAAATACTGCCACCACAGGTTGAGCGAATGTGACTTCCACTATGTAAGGTAAGTGATACTATCAAGGAAAATAGCTTCAACATCTCCCCTCCGATTTCCTGCCAACAGTAAACCCAAAAAAATAATTAACGATCTTGACCCAAACACATGTAAATAATTACTAGGAGATACTACAAGACATATGGCAGCTTAGCTACATGATACATCTGATGATTTTCTAGACAAAAAGGAAGACAAAAACATCTGATAACTTGGTTCTGACTACGTTATCATGATTGGGACTCTTAGGAACCTTCGTTAAAAGTTAGGACTGAGAAGCTCCTTTACTTACGAAGGCTTTTTAGAAGATAGAAATTCGATACTTAACTCGCTTTACAATAAAACAATCAAATAGAGTAATTTACACCAAGGAACATGACAGCAACGCCGTGGCATAAATTGAGCCTGAGCCTTATCCTCTTCTGGAGTAATTATGTTTCTGAAGGACAAGTAACGGCATAGCAAGTGATGCAACTTAATGGAGCATCTGCACTAAAGGTGGGCACACTTTTGCTGTTACTTTCTCATCTAAAGTGAACTCACTGGATACAATTCTGGGCTGTCGGAGCACATTTAAAACAATGTAACTATTAGTTATCCCTTAACATAGTGATGGGGACATAAAAAGTAGGGAGTTCTCACCCAGGACATTTTTTTTCCTTCCCAGTGATCTTTGTTACGTCCACAACAACTATGTAATCGTACATCAATCTCACAGCTAGTTATTCAGAAAGCAAATTAGGCATCAATGGCAAAGCCTTGACAGTTGACACCGACATACCAATGAATAAATAGACTTTCTTTTGGTTAAGATAATATTATAAGTAGAAAAGGAAAATAAACTCGGTGCAGAACTGGGAGAAACATTTAGATGTAGCAGGAAGCAACCTTCTCCCACAAAAATGGAGTTGTTATATTTATAGGAAAAGTTGGTTGGGCTCGTAATGTCAGATATCACCAGTAGTACTTCTCATCCCATATTTAGAGTAATTTGCAACTTACTACAACTATTCTAACTTGTGAAATTAAATGGGAGAATACGTCCACTAAGTGAACAAGATAACTGGCAGTCTACAGAGGCCAAGTGAGCACAAGTGGGAATCTATGAACTATGAGTTGTCTATGTCCATCTGGGATTGTAGAAAGAAAAAATCAAAGGCGACAAAATACAATATATTACATGTAAGCAGAGAGGATCGTAACAAATAGTAAGATCTTCCTGTTTACCTTGTTCGACAAGGGAGATGACACCAAGCTTGCTTAGTAATTAAATGATCCTGAGACCAAAATAAATAAATATATCAGTCAACCATATAATTTCAGTCATAAGATATATCCAAAATAAGTAAATATATCAGTCAACCATATAATCTCGGTCATAAGATATATCCAAAATACATATAGGATAGCGCTATACCTTGCCACCAGTCGCCATGTGAATCTGTGGCAGGATCCTTATTAGCCGCCTTGTACTGAAATGAACAAAGAAGTGCTCAAATATTGGTAGCCATAGCAGTAAGTGTCAATAAAAAAAGAGGAACTAAAAGTACTTATGAATTATACTTTTTCTTTAGCAATTTCTTACATCATTATATTCTGGGGACTGCTTAGGTGTAAAGCTGCCATAATAGTCTCGGCCACCATAGTGCACAGAAGAACCAAAACAAGACGACGTATCAACCGAGTCATATGAATGCGAGTGTTTGTTGTCCTTGGTGTATGCTGTGCGACTTTTAGCAGGGCTCCACTGCGATTTACCATCTGGTTGACATATCAATCTGTTAGTCAGTTTGCAGTTGTGGCATTTCCCAATGATCCAAGCCAAGTAAGATAATCACAAAGATGATATGAAAGAAACAACCAATGAAAAAAGGAAAATAGAAAATTCAGGTTGGATGAAGATAAGCAGTCTATGCAAATGGCAGCCAAAGATGAAGGCTCCAAAATTTCGGAATTTGTCTTGATCTGGAATTTTCTCTCTTTTATTTCTGAAAAGTAAAGGTAGGCAGTCTGCTGATCAATTAAAGCTGATACTAAGAGTCTACATACGCTTTAAATGTTTCCATGTTTGTAACTGTTACTGAAATTTTTACAGTTCCTCCTTGTGTGGTAATAATAAACATGCCGCTTGATGGAAACAATATTCAATATTTCGTTGATAAAGTGGCGTGACGTACTCTTCCGTTTCAATTTCGCACTAGTGCGTCAGAATAGCATAAAGGAAAGACGAGACGTGGAAGTTGCACAACTACCTGTGATGCTAGCCTGGGCACTCCCGTTCTGCCCTTTGAAAAGGATGGCGTACAGTTCCTGCTCTTTGCCGTTTACCTTGATAATAACAAAACAAGAATGGGAAACGAATAAATTAGTTCCAAATTAGATGCCGACGTGACAATAATAATCCTCTAAAATAATCGGCATCAAGGGTGTATGTACACTAAATATCTACCAAATTCTCGCATATTCAGTTAAAAAGGTAGGCTTATATAAGAAACTAAATTATCGCCTGAACAAGGGCGGATAAAAGGGAGAATCTGATATAGTAACGCCCCGCACAGGAGGAACCATCTGCATCGTCATCAATATATACCCTCAAAATTGCCCCCCGCTTAAGCAAAAGATCACGTCGAACGGAAGAGACATAACGCCGAACAGGCAAAAGGCATCAGGAAAACGGGTACCCCATGCGACGTTGGGTGGAAGAGGCTGCTCAGCGGGGACTCGACTCCGGCGGCGGCGGCGGCGGCATCGGCGGCGGCGCGGGGAGGCGACTTCTTGGTCGCCGCGCGGGGCTGGGGGTGGGTCTGGGCCGAGGACTTCTTCGTCTCCATTTTGGGGACGGATGAAAAGGAGGAGGAGGAGGGGAGCTGCTGAGGACTAGGGCACGTGAAGCGGTTGTAGGCGGCGGTGGGAGGAGGAGAGGAGAGACGGGGAGTCTAGGGAATTGCTACTCAACAACTCGACTCGTGGCGCTCTGCTCCGGCCTCCATGCGTTGCCCGCATTTAAAGACGTCGGGACGAGGACCGTGTCCTGTTATTTGGTAGATCTTCAAGGGCTTATGTATAAAGTTATAGATGCTCTCATTGAACGCGTCGCGCCGTCGCCGACCCGCCGTTGAGCCTGAACTGTTGACGTCGGCTAAGCCGCGGTAACGAAAGATCCATTAAGACAAATGAAGGATCCATTGAGAGGTGATAAGGAAGGATGCGATGCTGATGCACGGGTACACGACGGATCCATTAAGACAAATGAAACTTCAAAATATTGATGCGTATGTGGTGTTCCCTCCGAGAGATTGTAACAAGCCTGCTCATAAATTAGGAGATTTTGATGTAGGTGTAACTCATGAAGACCATGTATTATGGACAAGCTATTCTAATTCTGTAACCCAATTGGTCTCTGACGATCCTGTCGTGTCTAAACGAAGAACGAGTGGTTCATTGACCTATTTATAATTTTTATTATTTTTAAAAAAAATTTATTGATGTTGATGATTATTAATAGATCAACCGAATTTCGCAAAAAAAATATGAACAGGAAAACTATTTTTTTCTTTGAGATGGAACACTCGGTATTTTATTAAGACACGAATTGCTAGTCACCAGATGTTAGAAATATGAATAATTTATCATATAAATTAATCCATAAAACAATATTTTCTTCTATCCATATTAATGGTCTTAACTTTATCAAGATTCTATATGTATCTAGGTAAATATTTACACTAGATGCATATGTATCTAGATAAGATTGATGCCATTAATATGGACCCAAGGGAGTAGATAAAACATGAAAAAAATATAGAAAAAAGTTATCATGTGATCTAACAGATAGATTATAAATAGAAAGTCTATACAGATTGCTACATATAATATATGAGATATAATTTGCATAAAATGAAACATGATCTGAACAAGGCGAAGGAAAATCGCATACGGTGTTGAGGAGGAACCTCTTGCATTAATGTTGGCGGTGTTGTCAGCCATGTCACTGAAGAGGTGGTTGACGAGAAGTAGTCGTTGTCTGGGAAGAAATCGCCAGCGTCCGTGAAGAAGTCAGTGATGAAGCCAGTAGTCACGCATCAACGCTCCCCGAAAACCTTATTGCCCTTCTCCGTGAACAAGACTAAAAAAGGCAAGGTTTCGAAGGCCTAATGTCCTAACTCGCAGTACACGCCGCAAGCTGGGATGGAAAAGACCTGAAGACTGCACAGTTTTCTAGAAGGATTGGCGTTGTGTGTTGGTGTGTTGTGCAGAAAGGAGCGACCTCTCTTATATATTATATAGACATAGAGGGCGAGGCGAATAGGCTACACGAGGAGACGAAGCGAAGAGTCGGGAGATGAACTAAACAAGCAGCGATCGAAGCCGAGCAGTCCCAGTGATTTCGGATTAAAACTTCACTCATATTTATTCTCCACTAAGTTTGTAATAGACAAGTCATACACGAAGAATATGTGGATCCTTGGCTCGGCTCATTCCCGCATCCCTTGGCACGCACGTGATGACTCCTAAGTGTAGAAGATTCAATTGTAGTACCTTTTAATTCAAAAAGTTTGTCAAACTCATGAGAAGCTGAAGGTATTGGTTAGAAAAAATGCAACAAGTGAAACAATAAAAGATGCAACAGTATTGGGTTTTTGGTTTATGGTTTGCAGTAAATTAAGTTACAAGCAATATCAATAACAAGAAATTAAATTGCAAGAATGTAAATGCTCTTTTTAAAGAAAGCCCAATCCTCTAAGTGTGCAAGAGGACAACCTCGAGTGTGTATGATAGACGCTCCTAAGGGCGGCATGGATTCATTTAGCGTATAGATTTCTAAAACAACAAAGCATTATGTCAAGTTTTATTCTCGTTGGGCAGAGCTTGAAATAGCTGCAGTCATATACATGCGCTAGTGCACCCATAATGATTGGTCATAAGGCCATTTACATACGCAAGCAAAGGAAAATTAAGACATAAATGTCCAACTATCACATAAAGTTCTAAGGTCCCTGATCAAGAACCTCCAATAATGCAACTAAAGCCTCAGGAAAAGGTTGTTGTCACTCTCTCTTCCTAGTCTCTCATTATAATACAATGCAACCATATGAGCCCATAAATGTGAAGTAACATACCGTCGATGTTCGTACGTTATTATTATAGAACTACATAAAAGATTAAAACTTGAATTTTTTTGCATACTATATAGAAATTATAACCAAATCATCCTATGCCCTCAGGAACATGGGGAACTACTCACAATGTGGAAACATGATGATGATCCGCGGCATATGGATTACAACATAATTTAAAAGTATAATTAAACCAACAAATAATGACAAGTTGCAAGGCACAATCATGCACACAACACTTAAACAATATATAGGGTTCGATCTACCACAAACTACGAGGGGGGGGGGGGCGATGTCGATCTTGAGATGAAGATGGTGCTGATGTTGAGGATGATGAAGATGGTGCTAGTGATTGATGACCCAAAAGTATATGGGATCACAATAGTCTTCGAGGGTAGTATTACCCAATTTATTTATTCGACACAAGGGGATCCAAAGAATACTTGCAAGCCTTAACAACTGAGTTGTCAATTCAGCTACATCTGGAAATAGTTCTTGCTCACAGAAGTTTATCAGTAGCAACAGTTGGTAGTAGCAACAGCAGCAGTAAAACAAGAGCAATAGTAACAGTAGTAGCAAACAGTAGGATATGAGTGCGGTAGACATAGGGATGGATGGAAGAGCGTTGCATGGACGAGTCTAAACATATAATTTCAAGATCTAGATCAATTGTAGATAAATAAGAATAAGCATACAAGTACTAAACAATCATAGGCATGTTCTCCATATATAGTCATGCGTGCTCGCAATGAGAACTTGCACAACATATTTTGTCTTGTCAGCCCGTTGCAGCGGGGCCTCAAGGGAACTACTGGCAATTAAGGTGCTCCTTTTAATAGAGTACCGGAGCAAAGCATTAACACTCTGTGAACACATGTGATCCTCACATCATAGCCATCCCCTCTGGTTGTCCCAATTTCTGTCACTTCGGGGCCTTTGGATCCAGACAATGATATGTGTACACAACTTGCAGATAAGATCACAAACAATACTATCATAATGATTCAATAATAAGTTCAGATCTGAGATCATGGCACTCGGGCCCTAGTGACAATCATTGAGCACAACAAGTTGCAACAAAGTCAAATAGCACTAATAGAGATACTAGGCACCATGCCCTAACAATCTTATTCGATTACATGATAGAACTCATCCAATCCCTACCATCCCCATAGCCTAAAGTGGGAGATTACTCACTCATGGATGAGGGAAACATTGATGGTTGATGGAGAGGCGTTGGTGATGACGATGACGATGATCCTCCCCAAATTCCTCGTTCCTGTAGGGTGTAGAACGGAGTTTCTGGTTCCGAATCGCGGTTTCTAGTGGTGGCGGTGCAGCGGAACTCTTTTTGGAAAAACGTCGAACCCCCCTGAGTTTTTAGGTCAGAAGGAATCTTATAGGCGAAGAGAGAGGCCGAGGGGGTGCCTAGGCTGGCCACACCCCTCCCAGGAGCGGGGTGGGACCACCCGTGCGGCAGGGGGGTGTGGGCCACCTAGGGCTCCCCTCCGTTTTGTATTCTAGCTCCGTGGATCTTCTGGTGAAATAGGATTTTTGGCATATTTTCCGGGATTTTTCCTGATAGTTGATTTTCTACACAAAAACTAGACACCAAGGTAAATCTGCTGAAAATAGCGTCAGCCCATGTTAGTTGTATCCAAATCACACAAGTTTAGAGGAGAAACAATAGCAAAAGTGTTCGAGAAAGTAGATACGTTTTGGACATATTAACTCCCCCCAAGCTTAGCTTATTGCTTGTCCTCAAGCAATTCAGTTGAAAACCGAGTGCGATAAAAGAACTATCACGAACACATTTGCTTCATAAGATGTATATATTCTCAGCAAATGAGTAGATACTTAAACCATTCATAAGAAGTATGCAACTAAGTCTACTCAATAGTCATTGCAAGCTATGAAGAAAAACCAACTCAATAATAATAAGTAGCATGAAACATAAACATAAGCAACATTGCAATGCTCATAATAAGGTATGATAGAGTGGTATCTCGCTTGCCTTTGTTTGTAGAGCACAATATAAATGCCAAGGCACCTCTAAAGTTCAAATGAATACTTCATAATAAGAAGTATGCAACTGAGTCTACTCAATAGTCATTGCAAGCTATGAAGAGAAACCAACACAATAATAATAAGTAGCATGAAACATAAACATAAGCAACATTGCAATGCTCATAATAAGGTATGATAGAGTGGTATCTCGCGTGCCTTTGTTTGTAGATCACAATATAAATGCCAAGGAACCTCTGAAGTTCAAATGAAGACTAGAGGTAAAGATATCAGAGATACAAGTATCAAAGTCATGACATAATTAACCAAGTTTTGAGACAAACACAAGAATGGCAACTATGCTCTCAAGAGGGTGCTCATAGAATAAGTGGTGCCTCAACAAGGAAGTGAAAAAAGTTTTGAAAAGTTTGAAAGGCTTCCAAATGCTGAAAGTAAGGTACTCATTAGCTTTGAGCTCTCATTGCCCCTATCATAGGCATCTTCATGTGGTTAATGGTGAAAGTGAGGTCCAATATGAGTTATATGCTTGACAGACCATAAACTGGAAATCCCAAGTCCCTTGAGTACGAGGGCCCATCCTCGTGCTACTCAACTTTAGTTACCTGTAAGTTCTTGTCATTGTAAATACGTGCATATCATAGAGAACCACCAACGGAGTACCCCTTGCACATGATACAGGACCTATCCCATAATCAAAATGACAAGGCAAGCAGACAATGAGCATCCAACGATCTTTTTTTTGCTATTTGCATAGGTTTTTATTGAGGATGCCTCACAGATGCTCATTATGGTAATGTTGCAAGTTTCCACCATGATTAGGCATGGATTATGCTAGCGGCCCAGGCGTTTCTCTAACACATATATATAACTCCATGAACTCACAAGCTCCCCTTTTATTTCACACCAACGACATTCGAAAACAAAAGAGTATGCTATCAACTGGATAAGTATCCATGGGTGTTGAAAGCGTTCCCCATGACAGAACGGTTCTGCTAAATCCGACCCTATAATTTGCAAGCATATAACTTTCATGGACAGTCACAATGGTTCAGGATTATTAAATGCAAGGAATAAAGCGTGCCATCAAGTTCGTGAGAGCTTTACTAACTAACTTTCTCAAAACATACAAACATTTTATTTGGAAGAAAACAAGGCATAATGAGTATGCACTGAATAGCACATGATGCTAATAGGTAGATATGGTGGACACTGTTGGCAATATTGGTTTTGTGGAGTTGGAAGCACAAGTAGAGATCATACTCGGTGCAAGTGAAGGCTAGCAATAGAGAGGGAGCGACAAACGAGAGAGCAGTAACTGTCATAATCATGCTTGCAACAAAACAGGACTAATTATGGCATGAAAGTGATATAAGAACTATGAGGAAAAATAAATCATCGAGGCTTACTGACTATTGTTTAGTCATATGCATGCGTGAGCATGTGCCAAGTCGATTCACATGAAACATTCAGAGGAGGATACCACAATATCATACCAAGTTATGAATAAAACAATGCAAGCAAACATTCATATGACATGCTACAAACTATTAGCAAGATGGAGCTAATAACAAGAAAGCAAGAACTACTAAGCATCCATCAATAACATACACCTTACATGAACAGACTAAGCATGCTCACAATGATGAGTATATGTACAAAAATGAAAACAAATAGAGTTCGTTACCATCCTCTTAACACACCTCAAGTTGTCTTAATCTTCATTGTTGCCCTTCACTTGTGTGACTTGAATAATAACATGAAACCAAACTCAACTGACGACGGCTAAACCCTTCAAAGAACTCACAAAACCAAAGAAGAACAACAAATATTTTTGGTATTTTTGATTTTTTAAAGCAAGCAAAACAAAACAAAATTAAACCAAGCAAAAACAAACAAAGCAAAATCTTTTTGGATTTTTATTTAAGGCAAACCAAAACTAAAAAGCAAAGAAACAAACCAAGAGAAACAACAAAAATATTTTTGGTATTTTTGTGTTTTAAGAAAGCAGAAACAAAAACCAAAAAGAAAGCGAAATAATGGATATACAAAGGACTGACGGACATGATATGTAGATGAGTGTGATGTCAGTATACCTCCCCCCAAGCTTAGGATTTTGGCCTAAGTGGGGCTCAATAGAGTGGGTAGTAACTCCAAGCTGGTGGGTCATCATAGGAATGATCATTGTCCGGCGCTTGCGATGAAGAAGAAGACGCGCCCCAATCATATGAGGGTTGCTGGTATGAAGACTCTCCCAAGTTGAAGGGTTGAACCGAATCATCTTCGGCATCCTCTCCAACATTCTCTTGCTCGGAGAGCTCCGCCACGTATGTGTCAAACTCCTCCTCCGTGAGCGACCATCCTTGCCTGTTATCAAAATTAAACAAAGCAGGTGCAGTAAAATAAACTACTTTCTCAGTCCTACCCTCTCTCCAACCACGCTTGACAAAGGATAATTCGTACGGTAAACTTCTCACGGTAGCCCCTAGAGAAACAAAGTTATGCTGAACCATGGAATCAAGATCAAGCCTCTCTATGGGGCCGATAATCTGAATGGTGAGGATCTAAACCATGGAAAGGTAGCAACCTAGAGGCAATGAGACCTCCACAAATTCCACCCTTCTCACAGTTAGTGGTAAGACGGTAAGCTATCAAAGCACCCAAGTTGTAAGTTCTATCAATATTCAAAGCCGCCGAAATAAAAGATAGATAGAATGAAGATAATTTTCTAGCAAACTTTCTAGCAAGAACACACTTGGTAATGAAATAGGCAAAATATCTAATGGATGGGAACTGAATGTTTCGAATTTTACCACTTTACTTCAAGAAGTCAAAACCTTGGAAAATTTCAGCATATAAATCCATAAGTGACTTAGGCCTCTCCATGATCTTCTCATAAGATCCCCAATGCGGTACTCTAATTGCTGCACAAAAATCAGCAAAAGGCAGGCCGACAGCTAGATTGTGTATTTTATAATGGACCATGGGATTAGATGAGGACCAAGTAAACTGTAAGTCCTGCACCACATCCATGGTTAGTTTGACATACTGAAAAGGTTCCTCTTCAACGAAGTGTTCCAATCCTGCATTGGTAATCATAGTTTGGAAATCCTAGAGAATTACCGCGGCTCTCATAAATTCATGGCATGGATATATGGAAGGGAAGAATCCTTCCTCACGATGAAATTTCATTGGCTCAGGTACCATCAAATCATATTGATTCAGTGGGTATGCACTCATCTTCCTTTCTGAAATTTTTAGACAAAAATCAAACCAAATGATTTCCAAGTTGATAAATGATGGGAAACTACTATAGAAACTTGCTAGACGGCTACACATGCATCAAAATGTAATCTGTAAGCATAGAACAAGCATGCAATCTCACACAACCTGACACCTATATCAGCAAAATACTCAAGATACAATCTACCAATCACAAATCTAATTGGACAAGCGGAGGAGGCACATACCAAGGAGCAATCCCTCCAAAAATCAGCAACAAAGATGGGCTGAGCAAGGAGATCTAAAATCAGCAGCAAGAACAGTAGGAACTCGAACTTGAGAAATTTTTCCGGTGTTTTTCAGGAGAGAGAAAGAAGATGGCTGGGAGGAGACACTTTGGAGGGCCACAGGTGGGGCACACCCCTGCCAGGCGCCACCCATGGGTGTGCTGGCCTGGGGTGGCCCCTGGGTCACTCCAGGTGTCTCTCTTCCCCTTTTTCGAGGCAAAAATATTTTGAATTTTCTGGGATTTTTCGGGAAACTTTATTTTTGCCAATTTCCAGGGTATGAAAATTGATTTTCTCGCAGAAAAGATTTTTTTAGAAGAAGCAAAATCAAACCAAAAACAAAACTACAGAAGTTCTAAGACACTCTAAAAATCAAACAACTAGCAAAACCAAAGCTAACAAAAGAAAAGGCAAAGACTAGGAAGGAGAAAAGTAAAAGAAAGCAAGAATAACCACAGTGAAAGCATTGCTTTGTTCATTAAAATCCTTTTTTTAACAAGGTTGATCAAGTATTGTTACCAAAACAATCTTATATGAAACAAAACTTTGCATCCCACAAGGTGATTATGTTACCTCAAACTCGATAGCAATGGTCTCAATCATAATAGTTTCAAAATTTTCTTGTGGAATGGGACAATATATTTCTCCAACGTTGATGCTCTCAATATTTTAAATGGAACTTAGGCAGAAATAAACAGTATGCTCTTTGTCATTAATATTGAATACTTTTCCTTGATTACAATTGATGACAACACCTGTAGTATTAAGAAAAGGCCTCCCAAGAATAATAGACATATTATCATCTTCAGGCATTTCAAGCACAACAAAATCAGTCAAAACCAAGCAATTATGAGCTACTTGAACAGGAACATCCTCACATATACCAACAGGAATAATAGTTGACTTATCGTCCATTTGCAAAGATATATCAGTTGGTATCAACTTTTCTAGATGGAGTATCTTGTAGAGAGAAAAAGGCATAACACTAACTCTAGCTCGCAAATCACATAAAGCAGTTCTAACATAATTGTTCTTAATAGAGCAAGGAATAGTTGGTATACCTAGATCACCAAGTTTCTTTGGAACCTTACAATTGAAGGAATAATTAGCAAGCAAAGTAGAAATATCGTCATTAAGAATCTTCCTTTTATTAGAGACAATATCTTTCATATACTTTGAATAAGGAGGCAACTTAATAGCATCAGTCAAAGGAATTTGCAAAAATAAAGGTTTCATCCACTCACAAAACTTTTTGTATTGTTCTTCCTCCTTTGACTTGTGTTTCTTACCTGGAAAAGGCATAGGTTTCTGCATCCAAGGTTCTCTCTCACTACCATGTTTCTTAGCAATAAAATCTTCCTTAGTGTACCTAGTGTTCTTAGTGTGCTTCTCAGGTTCTTCCTCAACTTCCTCCTTATCAGGAGCATCATTTTTATCATTACCACTCTCAGTTTCAGCATCAGAGACAGATATACTATTAGGATCTACAGCAGGTTCAAGTGGTTCCTCAACTATTTTATGTTTCTTTTCTTTCTCTTACGAGGACTACCACTACTTTCACCTTGTTGAGAATCCTGCTCAATTCTTTTAGGGTGTCCTTCAGGATATAAAGGATCTTGAGTAGCTATACCACTCCTAGTTCTAATTCCATAAGCATGTTTATCTCCCGAGGCATTAACTAGTGTAACAGCCCAAGTTTGTAATATATGTAATTAGTAACTTAAGCATTGCATGCATATGTTAAATCAATAAAGTAATGCATGTGAGCATGTGTTGGAATAAATGCAAATTCTAAAGCCTAATTTCCCTCCCTCTATGAAACACATTCAAATGGTTTTGAATATTTTTGAAAACTACCAAAACATTGGAGCCCAAATGGACTAAAAGGACACCTATAATAATTTATATATCTTACAAAGTCCCTGGTATTTTTTGAAATATACAAAACAGATTTCAAATGAAAATTACAAAGAGAGAAACAAAATCAGAAAAAGAAAATAGTTTCTGGAAAATAAAACAGAGCAGTAGCCAAACCAGGTCGGCCCAGACCCTCTCCTTTCCCTACTCGCCGCTCACGCGCAGCAGCCAGAGCCTAGTCGCGACCCACCTTGGCCCACCTGGCCCATACCCTTTGTCCAATCTATCCGCGTCAAGCTCGGGAAGCTTATGCGTGTCGATAGCTCTGCCGCTCGCTGACTCCAAGATCCCCGCCGCCGTTGTTCGCTGCCTACAAGACCCCTGGACTCGCGAGGAACCCTAGTCGTGCCCAGTTTCTCTTCCCCTATGCTCGCTCCCTCTCTCTGTCGAGCTTCCCGAAACCCTAGCTTGTAGACCTCGCCGGCGCCCCGCCGTTCCCGGCTTCCCCTCGACCATATGACGGTGCCAGGAGCTCCGCCTCGGTCCCCTACTTATACCCGCCGAAGGAATCAAGCCCAAGCGCTCTGAATCGTCACCAACCTCGTCGTCTTCCTCGACCACGACGAAGCTCACCATCGTCGATTAGCTTGCCTCCGACCTCGCCTGGCCTCCCCGAGATTCCTAACACATCAAGGGTGAGCTCGCGGTCCTCCCTGTGCCCCTCGTTTTCCTGCGTGTCGTATGTAGCCGTAGGTCGCCATCGCTCTGTCGCCATCGCCGCAGCTCCTCGTCGTGCTTGCTTCTCTGGTAACCCAAAAAGGGTGGAGCCGCCTCTATCATGTTTGTGTTGTTCCGCTGATTCGAATGCGTGCTCCCTTGGTCCCTAGATTAGCCCCTAGCGTCGTCCCTCGCCGTCAGCCGACGTGTCTCCGCCAAGCCCATGTGGCATCGACGTGGAGCCGCGTGGCTATGGTGTGGCCTTGGGCAAGGTTTGCCACGGTGGCAAGCCTTACATGGCCTCAGGTCCCAGTAGTCAGTGACTGGGGCTAGATCAAGCCCCAGTACGAAATGACCCCCCACCACCGTGTGATGTCAGCCCTCCGTCAACATGACGCAATAAATCAATTTAAATTGTTTTAATAAAATGAATAAATATTGGAAATTCAATAACTAATTCATATTAAGTCAGAAAAATACAAATAATATATCAAAATATTCAGAAAAATAAGAGATTTACAATAACAATATAATCATACACTGTTAACCAACTTTCGTGACAAGTATAATTAGAAGAATCAATTGAAACCCATAGGTGATTTCGAGGATCCCCCTATTCTAGGGTTTGGACCTCTCGGACCCCGTTTAAACTATCCAATCATGTTCTAGGGTTCATTTCAATAGTACTTAACTTGTCATGTCATACATATTGATTGCGTATTGCATTATGCCGTGTCTTGATTGTCACCTTTCTTTCCGGTATTGGTTCTTTGCGATAGGATCCGAGCCCGAGGCTGAAGTCAACAACACCGAAGATCCATACCTATCTATTGACAGACAAGACAAGCGTAGCCTCTCATTCCGAACCTACTTTTGCAAAGTATATTACTTTGTCTCTATGATGCACACAATTCCAATATGGTCTTTTGTCAGTAGCTAGTGTTACCTACCTGCTGCACAATTTCCCTTTTGTAGCCTTATACTCCTGATCAACTGCTCCTAGCATACCTAGGTGTGGCATCTGAGCATTGCTAGAGCTTTTACGACCGACAGCTTAGCCATGCTTAATAGCACCGATTGATACATTCAGATGATGATTCAAAGGTGCCAAAGAAGCTAGAAAGATAGGAGGTGGAGGTATCATCGGTGGAGATAAATAAATATGCTAAGGCTTGTATGGGAGGCCACGTTGGGTGTGGTTTTTGTAGTCGCATGCTCGCCACCACTAGGAACTGAGTTCTTGCCTTTGGAACCAAGACGAGCGTACATCCACACGGGGCCTGGACAACCCCTCGACTAACTAACTTGCCTAGTAGATTCCATGAGTCACATAGTTCGGGCTTTCTATTTGGCTTACGCATTGAAAACATTTTCAAAAGAGGAGGTGAAGGAGGTGCATCATAACAGGTAGGGAAGCATGGGACGGGTTGCTTGGGAATGATGGATCCCCTGGTGAACCAACCTCGCCTCACATCTTTAGGGACTGTCTTCGGGACTTGGCCCGTTATGGCGGTACCATCCCTAGGGCGTGACTCATGGTATCGGCGAAAGCAAGGTAAAGGTCATGGTCAACCACCCTCTGCCGGCCTTCCAAAGAAGAGGGCTAATAATTTGGCATTAAGAGTCGATTTACGTGTGGGTAAAGTTGTACACCCCTGCAGGATTAAATCTTTTCGAAAAGTCGTGTTAACGGTTATGAACACTTGGCGACCGGACTTAAGATCATAGATAACAATAACCACTATAAAACTTGTTGATCCACGTGTGCTGAAGGATGCTTCCTCTGGGTCGAGGGGGTGATCCTAGGTAGGAGGTTCTGATGAAGCTGGTGGTTATCAAGACATGATGAACAAGATGAAGAAGTTGTTATCTTATCCCTTTTAAAATATTCTGAGTAGACAAGCCTCTTGTCTCTCTTGTTTACAAACAAAGATGGCTTTGCGCAAAATTAAATCCAGAGAAAGCCTTTCTAGCCAGAGCATGTAGATACTAGGTTATCTAAGACTTGCAGAGTACATTCTCGTACTCAGCCTTGCGCCATTGTTGTTTTTCTACAAATGATCTGGTTACGACTGAAGGTGGCTTCTATGTTGACATCAACGAGTAGTTTGGGGTCCCAGGTAGCAGCCTGAGGACTATGGGATGGACGTCGCTTCTGTTTAAGGCCTCTTAGGCCCTTTGCTAAGTTGTTGTGTAGAACAACATATTTTGCTTTCGTTGTGTGATGTAATGTTGGGTCTATGACCTTTGGTTTGTAATAACCCTAATATCGTACTCTATTTAGAGTTTAAACTTATGTTGTTGAATCCCTGAGTTCTGTAATGTTACCAAATCATACTATGATCTTCTGTGATTGGAGTTGAGCTTATCTTAGATGTGATCTGAGGTTAGTTTGACCCTAATCCCGAGGGTGCTACAACTAGAATATCTTTTTGTACCTTAGCAAGTTGATCAAGTTGGGTTTGAACAATTTGAAAGTGTTTACAAAGCATTTTAATATCATTAGAAGTTCTTTCCACAATATCTTTCAACTCATTAATAGCTCTAGAGTTTTCCAATAAATGATTCCGAACTTGTTTATTAAAATTACCTTGTTTAACAATAAATGTGTCAAGTTCCTCTAGACATTGATCAGGAGGCTTACCATAGGGAATATCACCTTCATCAAAGTGGAGAGAGTGCACCTCAATAGTATATGAATGGGGAATTGGCTTACATAATTCTTCTATAGGAGGTAGATTCTTCACATCTTCAGCTCTAATACCTTTCTCCTTTAGACATTTCTTAGCTTCTTTCATCACTTCATCATTTAATACAATAACTCCCCTCTTCTTTGGTGTTGGTGTTGGAACCGTTCAGCACAACTGGCGGTTCAGGAGTAATAGGCTCAGGTGTATTTAGCTCAGTTGAAGTCCAATCATCATAATTCTTGCTTATTTTAGCCATTAATTCTTCAGCATCTGTAGGAGTTATTTTCCTGAAAACACAATCAGCAAAGCTATCTAGGTATGTCCTAGAATCATCAGTTAGTCCATTATAATAAATATCAAGAAGCTCATTTTTATGTAATGGACATCCAGGATTTGCATGAATCAAGGCACAAAATCTTGTCCATGACACAGGCAATTTCTCTTCTTCTCCCTGTTTAAAATAAAAAAAAATCTGCAAAGCAGCATGTCTAGCACTGGGAGGAAAATATTTCTAGAAGAAAGAAGCAATCAAGCAATCATGGATATCAATGGAACCAGGAGGCAATCTATTAAACCAAGCATTAGCTTCTCCTTTTAGTGAAAAAGGGAAGATCTTAGTAACAAAGTACTTGCGCATCTTAAAATCATCAGATAATAAATCACTCATAGTGGAAAGCTCATTCATATGAGCTACAACACTCTCGTTTTCAGTCCCACAAAAAGATTTTTTCTCAACAATGTCCAAATAGGATAAATCAAGAGAGAAATCATAATCTTTATCTTTAATATCTATGGGAGAGGTGGCAAACTTAGGATCAGAGGACAATTTAGGAATAATGGTACGTCTCGCAAGGAGACTCTTAATAGCACTAGCACCATGTGTGTTTTGGCACTCTTCAACAAATTCGTCAGTAAACTCAATGTAACCATCATTAATATAGTATCTCTCTCTAGACTCAGGTGAGCTAACAGGTGTAACGGTGTCTTCATTAGGAGTTTCAGTATTTCCTAGACTAGCCATAGTAGCATCTAGGAAAGGACCTAATGAACCACTCGCATCAAGCACAGTAGAAGTAACATCATGAGTATCAAAAGCAGTTTCAAATTCAGCAGTAGTAGCAGCGTGTATAGCATGAGTATGTGGTGGTGGTGTGACAAGCTGACTTATAACATACGGTGAATCAAGAGCAACATAGGTGTTTAGGACAGTACCTCTTCTTGTAGTGGATGGTAAAATAGGAACTTTCCATCACGAGACTTACCCATGATGAAAGGAGTAGCAGTGAACAATAGTAGATCCAAGTGAACTTACAAATAAAGCTATGCTCACTGGCAACGACGCCAGAAAATAGTCTTGACGACCCATAAGTATAGGGGATCGCAACCGTCTTCGAGGGTAGTATTACCCAATTTATTGATTTGACGCAAGGGGAGCCAAAGAATACTTGCAAGCCTTAACAACTGAGTTGTCAATTCAGCTGCACCTGGAAATAGTTCTTGCTCATAGAAGTTTATCTGTAGCAACAACAAAGCAACTGCAGCAGTAAAACAGGAGCAATAGTAACAGTTGTAGTAAACAGTAGGATATGAGTGCGGTAGGCATAGGGATGGATGGACGGGCGTTGCATGGACGACTATAAACATGTAACTTTAAGATCTAGGGCAATTGCAGATAAATAAAAATAAGCATCTAAGTACTAAACAATCATAGACATGTGCTTCATATATAGTCATGCGTGCTCGCAATTAGAACTTGCACAACGTCTTTTGTCCTGCCAGCCCGTTGCAGCGGGGCCTCAAGGGAACTACTGGAAATTAAGGTGCTCTTTTTAATAGAGCACTGGAGCAAAGCATTAACACTCCGTGAACACATGTGATCCTCACATCACATCCATCCCCTCTGGTTGTCCCAATTTCTGTCACTTCGGGGCCTTTGGATCCGGACAATAATATGTGTACACAACTTGCAGATAAGATCACAAACAATACTATCATAATGATTCAATAATAAGTTCATATCTAAGATCATGGCACTCGGGCCCTAGTGACAAGCATTAAGCACAACAAGTTGCAACAAAGTCAAATAGCACTAATAGAGATACTAGGCACCATGCCCTAACAATCTTATTCGATTACATGATAGAAATCATCCAATTCCTACCATCCCCATAGCCTACAACAGAGGAATTATGCCCTAGAGGCAATAATAAAGATGTTATTATTATAATTCTTGTTCATGATAAAGTTTATATTCCATGCTAGAATTGTATTAAGCGGAAACTTTGATACTTGTGTGGTTTATGAACAACACCGTGTCCCTAGTATGCCTCTATGGACTAGCTCATTGATTAATGATGGTTAAGGTTTCCTAACCATAGGCATGAGTTGTCAATTAATAATGAGATCATGTCATTGGGAGAATGATATGATGGACATACCCAAATTAAGTAGAGCAATTAGATCGTGTCATAGTGTTCATCTTTGCGAAGCTTTTTCTTATGTCAAATATTGTGTTCCTTAGACCATGAGATAATGCAACTCCCTGGTATCGGAAGAAAGCTTTGAGGTCATCAAACGTCATCCTATGAGAGGGTGATCATAAAGGTGTCTCTCAGGTGATCGGAAAGTACTTTTTGGGTTGTATGTATCGAGATGGGATTTGTCCCTCCCAAGTCGGAGAGATATACTTCGGGCCCACTCGGTAATCGATATCAACACCGCTTGCAAGCAAGTGGTTAAGGAGTTAATCACAAAGTGATATCGGATTACGGAATGAGTAAAGTACTTGCTATGAACGAGATTGAACTAGGTATTCCGATGCCAACGATCGAATCTCGGGCAAGTAAATTATCGCGTGACGAAGGGAATATATATATGGGATTAATTGAATCCTGACATCGTGGTTCATTTGATATGATCATCGATGAATATGTGGGAGTCAATATGGGTTTCCAAACCCCGCTGTTGATTATTGATAGAAGATCATGTCTGCATATTCTCGAACCCATAGGGTCACACACTTAACGTGTCTCGACGCTAGGATAGAATGGATAATTGGTTTATGAGTTTTTATTCGGAGTCTTGGATGAGATCCAGGACATCACGAGAGGTTCCGGAATGGTCCTAAGGATAAGATTCATATAAGGTAAAGCAGTTTTTGGATTTCGAAATTGTTTCGGAATGTTCGGTATTGTACCGGAAGGTTCTAGAAGCTTCCAGAGTGGGACCAACGTGGCCCCACTTTTCGGGAGGGGGCGTGGGCCTATAAGGGAGTGCCCTGGCCGTATTGGGCCAGGGGCACAAGGCCCCACAGGCCCAGCCGGCCAAGCCCTAGGGAAACCCTAGGGAGAGCTTCTAGAAGGGGGTGGGGAACTTGCCCCCCACTCCACCCCATGTGGCCGCCGGCCCTAGGGCTTGGAGGAGGGGCAAGGGCAGCCGGCCAGCCCTCTATATAAATAGGGCACGGGCACACCCTCCCCCCACACCTCCTCCAACCCTAGTTGCCTACCTGCTGCCCTCCTCTCTCTCTCTCTCTCTCTCGACTGCGCGTAGGCGAAGCCCTGCCGCAGAAACTCTCCACCTTTGCACCACGCCGTCGTGTTGTAGATCCAATCTATCTCTCCACCCCACTTGCTGGACCGAGGAAGGAGGAGACGTCGAGGTGCCGTACGTGTGCATCTCTCGGAGGCGTCGCCACTTGCGGCGTTGGATCGGATCGGATCGCGAGGAGGAGAAGGCTAGTACGACTACATCAACCACGTTCCGTTGAACGTTCCGCTGTGCGATTTCTTCAAGGGTATGAAGATCTCATCTATTCCCCCTCGTTGTTTGCATCTCCTAGATTAGATCTTGGCTTCCCCATTCGCATCCGTAGATTTTTTTGATTTACTATGCTGCGAAACCCTTTAGTGGTATCAGAGCTAGATCTATGCGTAGATGTGTTTTACGAGTAGAACGCAATATGCTTGTTGCGGGCGTTGATGTTTTCTATTGCAAGCCTCTTGTTGTGTACTTCTTATGATGCGGGGTAGTGAGATTGAAGCGGTCTAGTCCAACTTTATGCGACCTCGTTCGCGAGACCGGCTTCGCACTTGACGTGTGGCTTGTTCCACACATGCGGCTGGTGGATGCCAGTTTCTCTCACTATAGTTGTCATGGGATTTACACCGGAGTTGGCAACCATAATATCACCGTTGTGGCTTTCCGTAGGTAAGAATCGTTCTTAGCTTGTTACTCCCATAAGCCACGTAAAACATGCAACAACAAAATAGAGGCGTCTAACATGTTTTTCCAGGGAGTGTTTCTGTGATATGGTATGGACCAAGATGTGATGTGTATGTTGTATGCAATGATCATGTTTTGTAATATTTCACGACTTGCATGTCGATGAGTACACATCCGGCAGGAGTCATATGATTGTCTTTATAATTGTGTATGACCTGTGTGTCAACTTCTTATACGCCATGTAATAGCTTTACTTTATCGCTAAGTAGTTAGCAATAGTTGTAGTTGCTATTCGTGGTGGAGGCAATCATGGTGGAGTGATGGAGATCATGCTGGCACGCACAAGATGGATATCATTGCGCGGAGATTGGCTATTGTAGGGGTTCGTAGCATGGAAAACAAAAAATTTCTATCGCATACAAACAAACAAGCCAAGATCTATCTACTAGATTGTAGCAACGAGTCGATGGAATAACTTACCCTCGAAGATTCCAAAGTGTTTAACGAGAGCGGATTCTCGTGGGTGATGTAGTCGTAATCTTTCCGATCTCAAGATCGTGTAGACGATCCTTCCGGCGCTGCGTTCCGGCAGCGCTTCCGCAGTCGGTCACACGTTCGGTACTCGACGAAGACCTTCCTCTCCCTTGTTCCAAAGAAAGCAGAGGTGTAGCACTCTCCTCGCGATTCCGGCTGACAACGGCGTGGTACCTAAGTAGAGGGTAATCCGCAGGCTTCGCCTTAAGCCGGCGAGTATGGTGGAGTATGAGAGAGGGCTATTAGTGGTCTAGAGATTAGACACACCAATTAGAAGGCTCTAAACCGCAGGCTAAAGCAATTAGAAGCTCTTAACCAAAACGGCTCTAAACCGGAGATTAGAGGATAGGAACTTGTGTGTCTAGAGGAGGAGGCCCTGCCCCTCCTTTTATAGGTGGAGGGCAAGGCCAGGAGGGAGGAGTCCCTCCCAACTCGGCCTAGGCTGGCCGGCTTGGAGGAGAGGGACTCCTCCTCCAAGTTGGTTTCAACCTCCTCTTGCTTGTTTCCCACAGTTTCCTGTTTCCCACAGTTTCCTGTTTTCCACAGTTTCCTGTTTTAGCCGTTTGACTTACAAACCGCGGTTTGACTTTTCAGTTTTGGAACAGCAAGAACACTTAGTACATGATTCAATCATTAAATGACACATTCATGTACCCTCCCCGGAGTGCCTTACAATCCGAACCTTCTAGAACATTCCGATGAAAACACGGAATCATTCCCGAACTCCAAACGGGACTTTCCTTATATGAATCTTATTCTCCGGACCATTCCGGATCACCTCGTGATATCCGGATCCCATCCGAGACTCAACAACATTCGGTCTCTTTCTCATAATACCATAACTACTCAAAACAACGTCGAATCCTTAAGTGTGTCTCCCTACGGTTCGTGAATTATGCGGACATGATCGAGACACTTCTCAACAATAACCAATAGAGGAATCGAAATTCATATGGCTCCCACATATTTCTACAATTACTTTGCGATTAGATGTACCACTTACATACGATACCAATTTCCCTTTGTCTCGCGATAGTTTACTTATCCTAGGTTATGATCGTCGGTATCTCTGCATACCTAGTTCAACCTCGTTACGATAAGTACTCTTTTCTCGTTCCCGTGATATGTGATCCCTTGTGAACTAGTCACATGCTTGCAAGCTAATTATAACACCCTCAGAATCGACCATATGCAAGTTTTAGCGTTTCCCGCCAAACCCGCATAGAAACGATTCAAAGGTGCCCACCAGGCACTTTCGTGCGGGTGGAAAACGAAGTAATAACATTACACAGTCCTCGATGGGACCCACGTAATGATATATACAACACGACTCCATGAGTCAAGAATACAGATATGCAATACAAAGATCCAAATCACCTTGAGAATGACAGAGCGTCCGGCTACGGACAAGATGCAAATGGGGCTAAGAGCCCTGAAGAATAACCAATGGCGTCCATAACCCTGCCCAGGCCAAGCCGGAAGGGTAACCACCTAACGACGTCGAGCTCAAAACCTCTTTGAAACAAAGGGGTGCCGACAAAGGGCAAAGGAAAAAGAGGCGTCGATCGAGGCCAAGACACGGCGAGGCTAGAATTGGCGGTCCTCGCCTACATAGGTATGGTGGTCTGAAGCGGCAGCGGCAGCATGCACTAAACAACCTATAGAGACTCGATACAACTGGCGACTATCAGAGAAAGGTAAGAAAGACCTATTCGGAACCAACCTGATTCAACACCAAACAAACCCATCCTGGTGTTTCCCCCTCGAGACCAAACGAGGAAGTCAGCCGAGGAACTCACACCATTGGCAGTTTTATTTATTCGGTTATCGTTGCAGCAATTACTAGTCAGGTGTAGATAATCATCCTGATAAAGTAAGCAGTGGGCCGTTTTAGTTAATCATTCCGTTGTAGTTGCAGCACTTACTAATCAAGTACAATTAGCATGAGATATCCCCGAAACCCAGCAGTTGTTGGTACTTTTATCTAGCCATTCTGTTGTAGTGAAGCTGATTACTAGTCATATCGGATACAAGTCAATTTATAACAATAAACTTTAGTTATAGTTGTCTATGATCAAGCATTGTGCTCCAAGTCGTCCATAACAGCGAACACGGCTTCTCGAAAAGATTTAACCCTGCAGGGGTGCACCAAAGTATCCACAAGCACTTCGACCCTTTTTGCCAGATCAGTTAACATACACCCATCGGTATCGGTGGGCCTAAGTCATGACGTTCCCGGACCAAAGCAAGCACGGGGCCACCCACTAAGTACACCAAGCAAGTCGGCCGGTCTCGAGACGGACTTAGGGTTTGCGACATGATGTAAACGACAGCAAATCCCAAAACTGGGACTGTCGATACAGCGAAAACACTCCGCTTCCTAAACAGTACAGCGTGCTCCTCACACAATCGTAAATAAAGCAGTAAAGCATGGCATAAGTACAAGATGGATATCATTGCGCGGAGATTGGCTATTGTAGGGGTTCGTAGCATGGAAAACAAAAAATTTCTATCGCATACAAACAAACAAGCCAAGATCTATCTACTAGATTGTAGCAACGAGTCGATGGAATAACTTACCCTCGAAGATTCCAAAGTGTTTAACGAGAGCGGATTCTCGTGGGTGATGTAGTCGTAATCTTTCCGATCTCAAGATCGTGTAGACGATCCTTCCGGCGCTGCGTTCCGGCAGCGCTTCCGCATTCGGTCACACGTTCGGTACTCGACGAAGACCTTCCTCTCCCTTGTTCCAAAGAAAGGCTGTAGCACTCTCCTCGCGATTCCGGCAACTGGCGTGGTACCTAAGTAGAGGGTAATCCCGCAGGCCTTAAGCCGGAGCGAGTATGGTGGAGTATGAGAGAGGGCTATTAGTGGTCTAGAGATTAGACACACCAATTAGAAGGCTCTAAACCGCAGGCTAAAGAAATTAGAAGCTCTAAACCAAAACGGCTCTAAACCGGAGATTAGAAGATAGGAACTTGTGTCTAGAGGAGGAGGCCCCCTCCTTTTATAGGTGGAGGCCGCGCCCAGGGAGGGGAGTCCCTCCCCAACTCGGCCTAGGCTGTCCGCCGACTTGGAGGAGAGGGACTCCTCCTCCAAGTTGGTTTCAACCTCCTCTTGCTTGTTTCCCACAGTTTCCTGTTTCCCACAGTTTCCTGTTTTCCACAGTTTCCTGTTTTAGCCGTTTGACTTACAAACTGGCAGTTTGACTTTTCAGTTTTGGAACAGCAAGAACACTTAGTACATGATTCAATCATTAAATGACACATTCATGTACCCTCCCCCCCGGAGTGCCTTACAATCCGGAACCTTCTAGAACATTCCCGATGAAAACACCGGAATCATTCCCGAACTCCGAAACGGGACTTTCCTTATATGAATCTTATTCTCCGGACCATTCCGGATCACCTCGTGATATCCCGGATCCCATCCGAGACTCCGAACAACATTCGGTCTCTTTCTCATAATACCATAACTACTCAAAACAACGTCGAATCCTTAAGTGTGTCTCCCTACGGTTCATGAATTATGCGGACATGATCGAGACACTTCTCCGAACAATAACCAATAGAGGAATCTGGAAATTCATATGGCTCCCACATATTTCTACAATTACTTTGCGATTGAATGAACCACTTACATACGATACCAATTTCCCTTTGTCTCACGATAGTTTACTTATCCGAGGTTATGATCGTCGGTATCTCTGCATACCTAGTTCAACCTCGTTACCGATAAGTACTCTTTTCTCGTTCCCGTGATATGTGATCCCTTGTGAACTAGTCACATGCTTGCAAGCTAATTATAACACCCTCAGAATCGACCATATGCAAGTTTTAGCGTTTCCCGCCAAACCCGCATAGAAACGATTCAAAGGTGCCCACCAGGCACTTTCGTGCGGGTGGAAAACGAAGTAATAACATTACACAACAGTCCTCGATGGGACCCACAGAACAGATATATACAACACGACTCCATGAGTCAAGAATACAGATATGCAATACAAAGATCCAAATCACCTTGAGAATGACAGAGCGTCCGGCTACGGACAAGATGCAAATGGGGCTAAGAGCCCTGAAGAATAACCAATGGCGTCCATAACCCCAGCCAAGCGGAAGGGTAACCACTAACGACGTCGAGCTCAAAACCTCTTTGAAACAAAGGGGTGCCGACAAAGGGCAAAGGAAAAGAGGAGCGTCAAGATCGAGGCCGATGCAGCGAGGCTAGAATTCGGCGGTCCTCGCCTACATAGGTATGGTGGTCTGAAGCGGCAGCGGCAGCATGCACTAAACAACCTATAGAGACTCGATACAACTGGCGACTATCAGAGAAAGGTAAGAAAGACCTATTCGGAACCAACCTGATTCAACACCAAACAAACCCATCCTGGTGTTTCCCCCTCGAGACCAAACGAGGAAGTCAGCCGAGGAACTCACACCGTTGGCAGTTTTATTTATTCGGTTATCGTTGCAGCAATTACTAGTCAGGTGTAGATAATCATCCTGATAAAGTAAGCGATGGGCGTTTTAGTTAATCATTCCGTTAGTTGGTTGCACTTACTAATCAAGTACAATTAGCATGAGATATCCCCGAAACCCAGCAGTTGTTGGTACTTTTATCTAGCCATTCTGTTGTAGTGAAGCTGATTACTAGTCATATCGGATACAAGTCAATTTATAACAATAAACTTTAGTTATAGTTGTCTATGATCAAGCATTGTGCTCCAAGTCGTCCATAACAGCGAACACGGCTTCTCGAAAAGATTTAACCCTGCAGGGGTGCACCAAAGTATCCACAAGCACTTCGACCCTTTTTGCCAGATCAGTTAACATACACCCATCGGTATGTCGGCGGGGCCTAAGTCATGACGTTCCCAGACCCAAAGCAAGCACGGGGGGCCACCCCACTAAGTACACCCAGAACGGTCGGCGGTCTCGAGACGGACTTAGGGTTTCTGGCGATGTGATGCAACGACAAATCCCAAAACTGGGACTGTCGATACAGCGAAAACACTCCGCTTCCTAAACAGTACAGCGTGCTCCTCACACAATCGTAAATAAAGCAGTAAAGCATGGCATAAGTTAGTATGGGTAGGAATAGGATTTAGATTGGACCGTTTTCTTCTGGGGGTGGTCGTTCGGGTCGATTCGGCCCGTTCGACTGCCCCACTAAAAAAATAATTCAATATTTTATTTATTTTAAATGCACCGTTTGCAAACCGATAGCAGACAAACAAAATAATCCGGAGACCCGGGGTTTGTGTTTGAATAAAGACGGGTCGTTTAGAAAATACAAACAGGTTTTTCTGCAAATAGTTTTATGCAAGCAAATGCAAGATGATGACGATGCTCAAATGCAATGTGGCATGATGACATGAGCATGCTGTCATGATGATGCAATGCACAAAAACAACGCGATTTTCTAGTAGTGGTTTTGCGGGATGCCACACTAATTGGATGACATTCCACCGAGAGGGCCCAGAGTATATCTATCTGTCATATGGATGGACAAATCCCACTCTTGATCCATGTGTTTCAACCAATACTTTCCGAACACTCAATGCCACCTTTATAGCCACCCAGTTAAGGTGTGGTGTTTGATGTCATCAAAGCATCCATCCGGTAAAGGTGATATGTATGATCTCATGGTCGAAGGAATTAGGTTACTATGTATCAGAAAGCATATAGCAATTGAACTATTGAAATGACTTGATCTTTATGCTATGCTTATCTGTAGGAGTATGTCCACCATATCATTCTCCTAACGATATGATCTTGTTGTTGATAACATCTCAATGTTCATGATAGGGAAACCACAATCATTAATCAACCAACAAGCTAGTGAAGTATAGAGGCTATACTAGGGACTTCAAATTAAGTTTACAAATCACACAAGTATTAATGTTTCCTTGTTAATACTATTATAGCATGAATGTAAACATTTATCATAAACACAAAGATATAATAATAACTATATTTATTATTGCCTCTAGGGCATATCTCCAACAGTCTCCCACTTGCACTAGAGTCATCTAATCTAGATTACATGGTAATATACCGAACACCCATGGCAGTTTGGTGTAGGTCATGTTTTGCCCTCGGGAGAGGTTTAGTCAACGGATCCGCCACATTCAGATCTGTGTGTACTTTGCAAATCTTTATATCCCCATCCTGGATATGTTCTCGAATAGCGTGAAAAGCGACTTGATGTGCTTACTTCTTGTGTGACCTTGGTTCTTGCGCATTGGCTATGGCCCATGTTATCACAATAGATAGACATTGGGTCGGCGCACTAGGAACCACACCCGCTCTGTAATGAACTATTTCATCCATATCGCTTCTTGTGAAGCCTCAAGCGACCATGTATTCCGATTCGGTTGAAGATCTCGCCACAACGCTTTGCTTTGCACTCCTCCAGCTAAGCTGTTGCACCATTCAAAATAAATACGTATCCAGATTTGTGATTTAGAATCATCCATCGGTGTTCCAACTAGCATCGGTGTAACCATTAACAACGAGATGTTCATCACCTCCATAAGAAAGAACCATATCCTTAGTTCTTCTCAAGTACTTAAGGATGTTTTGATCAGTCCAATGATCCACTCTTGGATCACTTTGATATCTGCTAGTTAAACTAACGGCATATGCAATGTCGGGTCTAGTACATAGCATGGCATACATTAGAGATCCTATGGTGAGGCATAGGAGTCTTACTCATCCTTTCTCTATCTTACGCGATGTCGGACTTTGAGTTTTACTCAAGGTCGTATTGAGCAACATGGGCAAGAACCCTTTCTTGCTTTCTTCCATTCAAACCTCTTTAGAACTTTGTCCAAATATGTACTGTGACAATGATATTTGGCGTTTGATCTATCTCTATAAATATTTATGCCTAATATGTAAGCTGCTTCGCCAAGATCCTTCATTGAAAACTATTATTCAAATATTCCTTGACACTATTAAGAAGGTCTACATCATTCCCAATCAACAATATGTCATCCACATATAGTATTAAGAATGCTCTGAGCTCCCACTCACTTTCTTGTAAATACAAGCTTCTCCATAAGTTTGTATAAAACCAAAACTTTTGATCACCTTATCAAAACATTGATTCCAACCGGGATGCTTGCTTCAATCCATAGATGGACCGTTGAAGTTTGCATACCTTGTTAGCATCTTTAGGATCGACAAAACCTTTGGGTTGCATCATATACAACTCTTCATCAATATCTCCATTGAGGAATCTTTGTTTGACATCCATCGCCATATCTCATAATCATAATATGCGATTGCTAACATAATCCTCACAGACTTTAGCTTCGCTACCGGTGAGAAAGTCTCATCGTAGTCAACTCCTTGAATTTGTCGAAACCCTTTTTGCGACAAGTCGAGCTTTATACGATAACATTACCATCAGATTTGTTTTCTTCTTGAAAATCCATTTGTTCTCGACAGCCTTCCGGCCATCCGGTAAGTCCACCAAAGTCCATACGTGGTTTTCGTACATGGATGCAATCTCGGTTCATGGCTTCTTGCCATTTATTGGAATCTGGGCTCATCATCGCTTCCTCATATGTCTCGGGTCATCGGTGTTGTCCACCAACATGACACTCATAACGGAATCATACCAATGGAGTGGTACGAGTTCTCGTTGACCTCAGGGCTCTGTAGCAACTTCAACCAAGTTTCATGATCATCATCATTAGCTTCCTCTCTAATTGGTGCGGGCACCACAGAACTTCTTCCGGTCTTTGCGCTACTCGCAATTCGAGAGAAGGTTCGACAACCTCGTCGAGTTCTACTTTCCTTCCAGTCACTTCTTTCGAGAGAAATTCCTTCTCTAGAAAGGATCCATTCTTAACCGAAGATTTTGCCTTCGGATCTATGATAGAAGGTATACCCAATAGTTTCCTTCGGGTATCCTATGAAGACGCATTTTTCCGCTTTGGGTTCAAGCTTGTCCGGCTGTAACTTCTTTTCATAGGCTTCGCATCCCCAAACTTTAAGGAACGACAATTTAGGTTTCTTCCCAAACCATAATTCATACGGTGTCGTTTCAACGGATTTAGACGGTGCCCTATTTAAAGTGAATGCGGCTGTTTCTAATGCATAACCCCAAAATGATAGCGGTAAATATGTAAGTGACATCATAGAACGAACCATATCTAAGAGATATCGATTACGACGTTCGGACACACCATTACGCTGTGGTGTTCCCGGCGGTGTCAACTGTGAATGTATTCCGCATTTCTTCAAATGCTCGCCAAACTCGTAACTTAGATATTCACCTCCACGATCAGAATGTAGAAATTTAATCTTCTTGTTACGTTGATTCTCTACCTCACTTTGAAACTCCTTAAACTTCTCGAAAGTTTCGGACTTATGTTTCATGAAATAGATATACCCATATCTACTCAAGTCATCCGTGAAGGTAAGAACATAACGATAACCACCGCACGATGCTACACTCATTGGACCACATACATCGGTATGTATGATTTCCAATAAGTCCGTAGCTCCATCATACCGTAAAATGGAGTCTTAGTCATTTTTCCCATCGGACATGCTTCGCATCTTTCAAGTGATTCAAAATCAAGTGATTCAAGAAGTCCATCGGAATGGAGTTTCTTCATCGCTTCACTCCAATGTGACCAAGACAGCGATGCCACATATAGGTCGAATTATCGCTTGATTTCAAACGTTTAGCCTCAATGTTGTTGATATGTGTATTTCCACTATCGAGATTCAATAAGAATAGACCATCTATCAAAGGTGCATGTGCATAAAACATATTACTCATATAAATCGAACAACCATTATTCTCTGATTTAAACAAGTAACCGTCTAGCAATAAACAAGATCCCGATATAATGGTCATTCTCAACACAGGCACTAAATAACAATTATTTAAGTATAAAACTAATCCCGATGGTAGATGAAGGGGTAGCGTGCCGTAGCGATCACATCAACCTTTGATCTGTTTCCCACGCGCCGTCACCTCGTTCTTCGCTAGCTTCCGTTTATTCTCAAAGACCTGCTTTGAGTTACAAATATGAGCAACCGAACCAATATCAAATACCGAGCACTACTCAAGTACTAGTGAGATACACATCAATAACATGTATATCGATATACCTTTCTTCTTGATGTTGCCGTTCTTGGATCCGCCAAGTACTTTGGGCAATTCCGCTTCGAGGACCTTCTCCCTTGCGGTAAAAGCACTCGGTTTTGCTTGGGTCCAGCCTTGGTCTTCTTCGGGCGTGGTAACTTTCTTACCACCCTTCTTGAAGTGTCCCTTTGCTTAGACTTGCCTTTCTTGAGTTTGGTGGTCTTATTGACCATCAACACTTGGTGCTCTTTCTTGATCTCCACTTCTGCAGATTTTAACATAGCAACAGTTACAGCAACTCTATGTTCATGTTCGCATGTTGTAGTTCATCACAAAGTTCATGTAACTTGGTGGCGTTGGTGGAGGACACGGTAACTCCCCAAAGCATTAGGAATCACTATACCCAAGCTTTGAAGTTTGTTTGCGTGCGGACATCTTAAGCACATGCTCACCGACGGAGCTGCCCTCTTCCATCTTGCGTTAAAGAACTTTTCGAAGCCTCATAGCTTTCAATTGCCATGAGTCTCAAAAATCAATTTGAGATCCTCGACAATATCATATGGGTCGACTCTTCAAACCTTTTACAAGCTCGATTCTAAACCATACAAGATAGCACACCGAACTATGGAGTACTGATTCTTCCGGCGAGGTAAACATTCTTTACTTCATCGAAGCATCACCGCAGTGGGTCACCTAGCGGTGCATCCAGACATAGGTCAAATTACCAGTGTGAGGACAATCCTCAAATTGCGGAACCAATCCATGAGTTGCTTCCATTGTTTTTCAACTTTTCTTTCTCTAGGAACGCATTAAAATTGATGGTAGGGGCTACCATTGATCTACAACATATTTGCAATAGTTTAGACTAAGTTTATGACAAATTGAGTTCAAATTAATTAATGAAATTAAACTAGGTGAACTCCACTCAAAACAACATCCCTCACATTGTTTTAGTGATCACACGAACCAAATCCACTACATCAACACCGATCATCACGAGAGTTGATATAGTTTCAATGGCGAACAATCGTCATGTTCATCATATCTACTATACGATTCATGCTTTACCTTTCGGTGATCCGTGTTCCGAGACCATGTCTATACATGCTAGGCTCGTCAAGATCAAACCTTAGTTTCTGCATGAGCAAATCTGGCTTGCTCACATTGTATACACTTGCAGAATCTAACACACCCGATCATCACGTGGTGCTTCGAAACAACAAGCTTTAGCAACGGTGCTAACTAAGGGTGAACACTTTATGACTTGAAATTGATGTGCATGAGGGATCATCTTATAATGCTACCATCGTCTACCAAGCAATACAAGATGCATAAAGGATTAACATCACATGCAATTCAATAATATGTGATATGATATGGCCTTTCTTCTTTGTGCTTCCGATCTCCATCTTCAAGCACGAACATGATCTCCATCATCACCGGCATTGCATCAAGGTCAATGACGCTTCTCCATGGTTGTCGTCCACCGGCTTCAACTATTACAACTACTTTGAATAGACACGCGGGTCTTAACATAAATTAAATACAACCATATGGCTCCTGCCGGTTGCCAACTTACAATAAGGAACATTGCATACATCAAATATAATCACAATCATGGCCATATCACATCACAAGACACCCCTCAAAAACAAAGTTAGACGCCTCTACTTTCTTTGCATATTTTACGTGGTTTGGGGCTTTCAATAAGTGTCGTTATAACTTACGAACAAGAACCACAACATTGATACTAGCATTGTTGATCACCCGTTGTAAATTGGATCTTAACTATGCTAGGAGAAACAGCACCATAAAGCCACTTATGCAATACAAGTTGCATGTCAAGCGTGGAGCAAGTCTCATGAACGATGTCATGTAAGGTTAGCCCGGCCGCTTCATCCCAACATACCGCAAGATGCAAAGTACACAAAAGCAATCGACAATAAAAGCATCAACGCCCACAATGACCATTGTGTTCTACTGTCAACAGATCTACATATAGACACGGCTCGATACCCGTAGGGGTTCGTAGCATGGAAAACAAAAATTTCTATCGCATACAAACAAACAAGCCAAGATCTATCTACTAGATTGTAGCAACGAGTCGATGGAATAACTTACCCTCGAAGATTCCAAAGTGTTTAACGAGGCGGATTCTCGTGGGTGATGTACTCGTACTCTTCCGATCTCAAGATCGTGTAGACGATCCTTCCGTATGCTGCGTTAGCGCTTCATGATCGGTCACACGTTGACGGAAGACCTTCCTCTCCCTTGTTCCAGCAGAATGGAGGTTGTAGCACTCTCCTCGCGATTCCTGGCGTGGTACCTAAGTAGAGGGAAATCCATGAGGGCTTTAAGCCGGAGCGAGTATGGTGGAGTATGAGAGGGATATTAGTGGTCTAGAGATTAGACACACCAATTAGAAGGCTCTAAACCGCAGGCTAAAGCAATTAGAAGCTCTAAACCAAAACGGCTCTAAACCGGAGATTAGAGGATAGGAACTTGTGTGTCTAGAGGAGGAGGCCCCCCTCCTTTTATAGGTGGAGGGCGTGGCCCGAGGGAGGAGGAGTCCTCCCAACTCGGCCTAGGCTGGCCGCCGGCTTGGAGGAGAGGACTCCTCCTCCAAGTTGGTTTCAACCTCCTCTTGCTTGTTTCCCACGTTTCTGTTTCCCACAGTTTCTGTTTTAGCCGTTTGACTTTCAAAGCTGGGTTTGACTTTCAGTTTTGGAACAGCAAGAACACTTAGTACATGATGCAATCATTAAATGACACATTCATGTACCCTCCCCGGAGTGCGGACAATCCGAACATTCTAGAACATTCCGATGAAAACACGGAATCATTCCCGAACTCCGGCAGGACTTTCCTTATATGAATCTTATTCTCCGGACCATTCCGGATCACCTCGTGATATCCGGATCCCATCCGAGACTCGAACAACATTCGGTCTCTTTCTCATAATACCATAACTACTCAAAACAACGTCGAATCCTTAAGTGTGTCTCCCTACGGTTCGTGAATTATGCGGACATGATCGAGACACTTCTCCGAACAATAACCAATAGAGGAATCTAGAAATTCATATGGCTCCCACATATTTCTATGATTACTTTCCGATCGAATGAACCACTTACATACGATACCAATTTCCCTTTGTCTCACGATAGTTTACTTATCCGAGGTTATGATCGTCGGTATCTCTGCATACCTAGTTCAACCTCGTTACCGATAAGTACTCTTTTCTCGTTCCCGTGATATGTGATCCCTTGTGAACTAGTCACATGCTTGTAAGCTAATTGGATGACATTCCACCGAGAGGGCCCAGAGTATATCTATCCGTCATATGGATGGACAAATCCCACTCTTGATCCATGTGTTTCAACCAATACTTTCCGAACACTCAATGCCACCTTTATAGCCACCCAGTTACGGTGTGGTGTTTGATGTCATCAAAGCATCCATCCGGTAAAGGTGATATGCATGATCTCATGGTCGAAGGAATTAGGTTACTATGTATCAGAAAGCATATAGCAATTGAACTATTGAAATGACTTGATCTTTATGCTATGCTTATCTATAGGAGTATGCCCACCATATCATTCTCCTAACGATTTGATCTTGTTGTTGATAACATCTCAATGTTCATGATAGGGAAACCACAATCATTAATGAACCAACAAGCTAGTGAAGTATAGAGGCTATACTAGGGACTTCAAATTAAAGTTTACAAATCACACAAGTATTAATGTTTCCTTGTTAGTACTATTATATCATGAATGTAAACATTTATCATAAACACAAAGATATAATAATAACTATATTTACTATTGCCTCTAGGGTATATCTCCAACAGCTATACCATGTCACATAAAATTACATGCATGTGATGTTTATCCTTTTATGTATCTTATTATTCTTAGATCGCGACGGTAGCATTATAAGATGATTCCTCACTTAAAGATCAAGATAAAACTGTGTTCTCCCCATGTATGCACCGTTGCGAAAGTTTGTCGTGTTCAAGCACCACGTGATGATCGGGTGCTATAAACTCTACGTTCACATACAACGGGTGCAAGCCAGTTTTGCACACGCGGAAATACTTGGGTCTGACTTGACGAGCCTAGCATGTACAGACATGGCCTCAGAACACACGAACCGAAAGGTTAAGCATGAGTCATATGAATGATATGATCGACACTTTGTTGTCCACCATTGAAACCACATCTCTTCTCGTGAAGATCGGATTAGGTGTGGTGAATTGGGATCATGTTCACTAAACAACTTGAGGGATGTTGAATTTAGTGGGAGTTCATCTAGTAATTTGATTAAGTTGAACTGGTTATCATGAACATAGTCTAAATTGTACTTGCAAATTTTGTAGATCAAATGACTAAGTCCAACTTCAACTTCAACGCTTTTGCTGAGAAAGAAAAGCTTAAGAACAATGGGTCTAACTTTACTAACTGGTTTCACAATCTGAGAATCATTCTCGCTGGCGGACAAAAGGACTATGTCCTAGAGAAATCACTAGGTGACGCCCCTGCTATAGATGCGCCGGCTGATGAAAAAGCTGTTTATCAGTCGCGCAAATATGATTATGGTGTGATTAAGAGCACCATGTTGTTTGCTATGGAATCGGACCTTCAAAATCGTTTTGAGGAGTTCGCCGAGCCCTTTGAGATTCTTGAGGAACTGAAAACCATGTTTCAGACCCAGGCCGCTTTGAGAGATATGAGATCTCTGAGAAATTCTTTAACTACAAGATGGAGGAAGGGAGTTCCGTTAGTGAGCACGCCATTAAGATGTCGGGCTACACTCAACGCCTTGAGCAACTGGACTACAAGATTACAGAGGATCTCAAGATTGACAGAGTTCTGCAATCACTCCCTCCTAGCTACAAAGGTTTTATAGTTACTCATAATCAGATTGGTTCCACTGATACAATCACTGAGCTCTTCGCTAAGCTGAAAGCTGCGGAGGTGGACATCAAGAAAGATAATCATATGTTGATGGTCAACAAGCCCCCCAGCTTTAAGAAAGGTAAGGGTGCAAAGAAGTCCTTCAAGAAAGGCAGTGGCAAGCACGTTGCCCCTGCTGAGAAGAAGCTCAAGTCTGGACCTAAGCCGGACACTGAGTGCTTCTATTGCAAGGACAAGGGTCACTGGAAGCGCAACTGTCCGAAGTACTTAGCGGACAAAAAGGCTGGCACCATCAAAGGTATATTTGATATACATGTTATTGATGTTTACCTTACTAGCGCTCGTTGTAGTGCCTGGGTATTTGATACTGGTTCAGTTGCTAATATTTGTAACTCGAAACAGGAGCTATGTAATAGACGGCGGCTAGCGAGGGATGAGGTGACAACGCGCGTTGGCAACGGATCAAGAGTTGATGTGATGGCCGTCGACACGCTCTCCTTAGTTTTACCTTCGGGATTAGTTTTAAACCTTAATAAATGTTATTAGTGCCCGCGTTGAGCATAAACATCATATCCGGATCGTGTTTATTGCAAGACGGTTATTCATTTAAATCGGAGAATAATGGTTGTTCTATTTATATGAGTAACATCTTTTATGGTCATGCACCTGCTTTGAATGGTTTATTTCTTCTGAATCTCGAAAGCAATGAAACACACATCCATAACATTGAGGCTAAGAGATGCAAGGTAGATAGTGATAATAGGACTTATTTGTGGCACTGTCGTCTAGGTCATATTGGTTTAAAACGCATGAAGAAACTCCATTCTGATAGACTTTTGGAGTCTCTTGATTTTGAATCATTTGACACGTGCGAGCCATGCCTCATGGGCAAGATGATCAAAACCCCGTTCTCCGGAATAACGGAGCGAGCAACGGACTTGTTGGAAATCATACATACCGATGTGTGCGGACCAATGAGTGTTTCGACGCGCGGTGGTTATCGCTATTTTCTCACTTTTACTGATGACTTAAGTAGATATGGGTATATCTATTTAATGAAACATAAATCTGAAACATTTGAAAAGTTCAAAGAATTTCAGAATGAAGTGGAAAACAATCGTAACAGGAAAATTAAATTTCTACGATCCGATCGTGGAGGTGAATATTTGAGTTATGATTTTCTCACGCATCTTAAAGCAAGCGGAATAGTTTTGCAACTCACGCCACCCGGAACACCACAGCGCAATGGTGTTTCTGAACACCGGAATCGAACTCTATTAGATATGGTGCGATCGATGATGTCTCTTACAGATTTTCCGTTATCATTTTGGGGTTATGCATTAGAAACAGCTGCATTCACTTTAAATAGGGCACCATATAAATCCGTTGAGACGACACCGTATGAACTGTGGTTTGGTGCTAAACCTAAGTTGTCGTTTCTTAAAGTTTGGGGATGCGAAGCTTACGTCAAGAAGTTGATGCCGGACAAGCTCGAACCCAAAGCGGAGAAATGCGTCTTCATAGGATACCCTAAGGAAACGATTGGGTATACCTTCTACCACAGATCCGAAGGCAAAGTGTTTGTCGCAAAGAACGGATCCTTTATTGAGAAGGAGTTTCTCTCGAAAGAAGTGAGTGGGAGGAAAGTAGAGCTAGACGAGGTTATTGAACCTTCTCTTGAGTTGGAGAGTAGCGCAGCACCTGAAATTGTTCCAGTGTCGTCTGCACCGACAATAGAGGAAGCTAATGACAAGGATCATGAAGCTTCGGACGATGCTACTACTGAACGTCGCAGGTCGACAAGGTCACGTGCCCCTCCTAAGTGGTACGGTAACCCTGTCTTGACTGTCTTGTTAGTAGACAACAGTGAACCTGCGAACTATGAGGAAGCAATGATGAGCCCAGACTCTGAGAAATGGCTAGAGGCCATAAAATCCGAATTAGGATCCATGAGCGAAAACCAAGTATGGACTTTGGTGTACCCTCCTAGCGACCGAAAGGCCGTTGAGTGCAAATGGATTTTCAAGAAGAAAACGGACGCGAATGGTAATGTTACTGTCTATAAAGCACGGCTCGTCTCGAAAGGTTCTCGACAAGTTCAAGGTGTTGACTACGATGAGACTTTCTCTCCCGTAGCGATGTTTAAGTCCATTCGGATTTTATTAGCAATTGTTGCGTTTCATGATTACGAAATATGACAGATGGATGTCAAGACTTTGTTCCTAAATGGCAACATTGATGAAGAGTTGTATATGATGCAACCCGAAGGTTTTGTCGATCCTAAGGATGCTGATAAGGTGTGCAAACTTCAGCGTTCCATTTATGGACTGAAGCAAGCATCTCGGATTTGGAACCTTCGTTTTGATCAAGTGATCAAGAGCTTTGGATTTGTTCCAAATTGCTACGAAGCTTGTATCTACAAGAAAGTGAGTGGGAGCTCAGTGACATTTTTGGTAATATATGTGGATGACATATTGATTATTGGAAATGACATTGACATGCTTAACGATGTGAAGAGTTATTTGAACAAATGTTTTTCAATGAAAGACCTAGGGGAAGCTGCTTATATATTGGGCATCAAAATCTATAGAGATAGTCAAAGATGCCTGATAGCTTTAAGCCAAAGTACATACCTAGACAAAGTTCTGAAAAGGTTCAGAATGGATAAGGCAAAGAAAGGTTCAGTGCCTATGTTTTCAGGTAAGATATTGAGCAAGTCTCAGTGTCCAGCTACGGTAAACGATAGACAAGCTATGAGAAAAGTGCCTTATGCCTCGACCATAGGTTCTATCATGTATGCCATGCTGTGTACTAGACCGGATGTGTCCAATGCTCTTAGTTTGACGAGCAGGTACCAAAGTGATCCAGGAGTGCAACACTGGACAGCCGGGAAGAACATCCTAAAGTATTTAAATAGGACTAAAGAAATGTTCATAGTCTATGGAGGTGATGAACAACTCGTCGTAAAAGGTTACGTCGATGCTAGTTTCGACACCGATAAGGATGATTCTAAATCTCAGACATGATACATTTATATTTTGAATGGAGGAGCTATGAGCTGGAGAAGCTGCAAGCAAAGCGTGATCGCGGGATCTACAGTAGAAGCGGAATACATGGCTGTTGCAGAAGCGTCAAGTGAAGGAGTTTGGATCAGGAACTTCATCACTGAGCTTGGTGTGGTTCCAAGTGCATTGGACCCACTAGAGATATTGTGTGACAACACTGGCGCCATAGCACTGGCTAAGGAACCAAGATATCATCCAAAGACCAAGCACATCAACCGCAAGTTTCATATAATTCGAGATTATATAACAGATGGAGATCTGAAGATTAGCAAAGTACATACGGATCTGAATATCGCAGATCCGTTGACTAAACCTCTTCCACGAGCAAAACATGATCAGCACCTTAGTGCCATGGGTGTTAGATTGTTGCCAGATGTAAACTAGATTATTGACTCTAGTGCAAGTGGGAGACTGTTGAAATTATGCCCTAGAGGCAATAATAAAGATGTTATTATTATAATTCTTGTTTATGATAAAGTTTATATCCATGCTAGAATTGTATTAAGCGGAAACTTTGATACTTGTGTGGTTTATGAACAACACTATGTCCCTAGTATGCCTCTATGGACTAGCTCATTGATTAATGATGGTTAAGGTTTCCTAACCCTAGACATGAGTTGTCAATTAATAATGAGATCATGTCATTGGGAGAATGATATGATGGACAAACCCAAATTAAGCAGAGCAATTAGATCGTGTCATAGTGTTCATCTTTGTGAAGCTTTTTCTTATGTCAAATATTGTGTTCCTTAGACCATGAGATAATTCAACTCCCTGGTATCGGAAGAAAGCTTTAAGGTCATCAAACGTCATCCTATGAGAGGGTGATCATGTTGGAATTATGCCCTAGAGGCAATAATAAAGATGTTATTATTATTATAATTCTTGTTCATGATAAAGTTTATATTCCATGCTAGAATTGCATTAAGCGGAAACTTTAATACTTGTGTGGTTTGTGAACAACACCGTGTCCCTAGTATGCCTCTATGGACTATCTCATTGATCAATGATGGTTAAGGTTTCCTAACCATAGACATGAGTTGTCAATTGATAATGAGATCATATCATTGGAGAATGATATGGTGGATGACCAAACTAAGCGAAGCAATTAGATCGTATCATCGTGTTCATCTTTGCGAAGCTTTTCCTATGTCAAATATTGTATTCCTTAGACCATGAGATAATACAACTCCCTGGTATCGGAAGAAAGCTTTGAGGTCATCAAACGTCATCCTATGAGAGGGTGATCATAAAGGTGTCTCTCGGTGATCGGAAAGTATCATTGGGTTGTATGTATCGAGATGGAATTTGTCCCTCCCAAGTCGGAGAGATATACTTGGGCCCTTTCGTGTCGATATCAACACCGCTTGCAAGCATGTGGTTAAGGAGTTAATCACAAAGTGATATCGGATTACGGACGAGTAAAGTACTTGCGTGAACGAGATTGAACTAGGTATGGCATGCAAGCGATCAAATATCGGGCAAGTAAAATATCGCGAGACGAAGGGAATATATATATGGGATTGATTGAATCTGGCATCGTGGTTCATCCGATATGATCATCTATGAATGTGTGGAGTCAATATGGGTTTCGGACTTACCGTTGATTATTGATAGAAGATCATGTCTGCATATTCTCGAACCCGCAGGGTCACACACTTAACGTGTCTTGACGCTAGGATAGATTGGATAATTGGTTTATGAGTTTTTGTTCGGAGTCTCGTATGGGATCCGGGACATCACGAGAGGTTCCGGAGTGGTCCGGAGAATAAGTTTCATATAAGGCAGTGCAGTTTTTGGAGTTCGGAATTGTTCCGGGTTAATCGGTATTGTACCGGAAGCTTCTAGAACCTTCCGGAAGGGGACCAACGTGGCCCCACCTCCCGGGAGGGGGCATGGGCCTATGAGGGAGTTCCCTGGCCGCATTGGGCCAGGTGCACAAGGCCCCATAGGGCCCAGCCGGCCAAGGGGGGTTTAAACTCGAGATAAACCTTCTAGAAGGGGGGTTTTCCTTGCCCCCCACTCCTTCTCCTTGGGGCCGCCGGTTTGGGCTTGGGGGAGTGGCTAGGGCTGCGCCCACCCCTCTATATAAAGAGTTCTGGGGGCGCACCAACCCCCTACACCTTCCCCTCCAACCCTAGCCGCCCTGATGCCCTTCCTCTCTCCCTCCCGACTGCTTGTAGGCGAAGCCCTGCTGCAGAAATTCTCCACCATATACACCACGCCGTCGTGTTGTAGATCCAATCTATCTCTCCACCGTACTTGCTGGTCCGAGGAAGTAGGAGACGTCGAGGTGCTGCACGTGTGCATCTCACGGAGGCACCGCCACTTGTGGTGCTAGATCGGATCGGATCGCGAGGAGGAGAAGCGAGTACGACTACATCACCCACGTTCTGACGAACGTTCCGCTGTGCGAATATTCAAGGGTATGAAGATCTAATCCAATCTCGTTGATTGCATCTCCTAGATTAGATCTTGGCTTTCCTCTGTCGCATCCGTAGAAAATTTTGATTTACTATGCCGAAACCCATCGTGGTATCGAGCTAGATCTATGCGTAGATGTGTTTCACGAGTAGAACGCAACATGGTTGTTGCGGGCGTTGATGTTTTCTGTTGCAAGCCTCTTGTTTGTGTTCTTCTTATGACACGGGATAGTGAGATTGAAGCGGTCCAGGCCAACCTTACGCGACGTCGTTCGCGAGACCGGCTACGCACTTGACGTGTGGCTTGTACCACACATGCGGCTGGTGGATGTCAGTTTCTCTCACTATAGTTGTCATGGAATTAACACCGGAGTTTGGCAACCATAATATCACCGTTGTGGCTTTCCGTAGTAAGAATCGTTCTTAGCATCTACTCCCATAAGCCACGTAAAATATGCAACAACAAAGTAGAGGCGTCTAACTTGTTTTTGCAGGGAGTGTTTTCTGTGATATGGTATGGCCCAAGATGTGATGTGTATATTGTATGCGATGATCATGTTTTGTAATGTTTCACGACTTGCAAGTCGATGAGTACACAACCGGCAGGAGCCATATGGTTGTCTTTATAATTGTGTATGACCTGCGAGTCAACTTCTTATATGCCATGTAATAGCTTTACTTTATCGCTAAGTAGTTAGCAATAGTTGTAGTTGCTATTCGTGGTGGAGGCAATCATGGTGGAGTGATGGAGATCATGCCGGAACACACAAGATGGAGATCATTGCGCGATGATTGGCTATACCATGTCACATAAAGTTATATGCATGTGATGTTTATCCTTTTATGTATCTTATTATGCTTAGATCGCGACGGTAGCATTATAAGATGATTCCTCACTTAAAGATCAAGATAAAACTGTTCTCCCCAAGTATGCACCGTTGCAAAAGTTAAATCGTGTCCAAGCATCACGTGATGATCGGGTGCTATAGACTCTCGCTCACATACACGGGTGCAAGCCGTTTGCACACGCGGAAATACTTGGGTCTAACTTGACGAGCCTAGCATGTACAAACATGGCCTCGGAACACAAGAACCGAAAGGTTAAGCATGAGTCATATGAATGATATGATCGACACTTTGTTGTCCACCATTGAAACCACATCTCTTCTCGTGATGATCGGATTAGGTGTGGTGAATTTGGATCGTGTTCACTAAACAACTTGAGGGATGTTGAATTTAGTGGGAGTTCATCTAGTAATTTGATTAAGTTGAACTATTTATCATGAACATAGTCTAAATTGTACTTGCAAATACTGTAGATCACATGGACAAGTCCAACTTCAACTTCAACGTTTTATTTGAGAAGGAAAAGCTTAGAAACAATGGGTCTAACTTCACCAATTGGTTGCAATCTAAGAATCATTACATCAAGGGCAAAAGGACTATGTCCTTGGGAAAGCGTTAGGTGACCCCTAACTGCTACCGATGAGAAAGCTGTCTATCGGCGCAAAGATGATTATGGTGTGATTAAGAGCACCATGTTGTTTGCTATGGAACCGGAACTTCAAAATCGTTTTGAAGAGTATCCGGCCCTTTGAGATTCTCGAGGAGCCGAAAACCATGTTTCGCACTCAGGCCCGTTCGAGAGATATGAGATCTCCGAAGTTCTTTAAGCGCAAGATGGAGGAAGGAGTTCCGTTAGTGAGCACGCCATAAAGATGACGGGCTACACTCAACGCCTGAGCAAGCCGGAATGCGATTCGAGAGGAGCTCAAGATTGTGAGGTTCAATCACTCCTCCCGGCTACAAAAGTTTTGTAGTGACTCATAATCGATTGGCTCCATCGATACGATCACCGAGCTCGCAAAGTCAAGGCTGCGGAGGTGGACATCAAGAAGGATAATCATGTGTTGATGGTCAACAACAAGCGTCCTTTAAGAAAGGTAAGGGATCAAAGAAGCCCTTCAAGAAGGGCGGCGTAGCATAATGCTCCTGGCCGAGAAGAAGCTCAAGTCTGGTCCTAAGCCGGACACTGAGTGCTTCTATTGCAAGGACAAGGGTCACTGGAAGCGCAACTGTCCGAAGTACTTAGCGGACAAAAAGGCTGGCATCATCGAAGGTATATTTGATATACATGTTATTGATGTTTTCCTTACTAGCCCATGTTGTAGTGCCTGGGTATTTGATATCGGTTCAGTTGCTAATATTTGTAACTCGAAACAGGAGCTACGGAATAGACGGCGGCTTGCGAGGGATGAGGTGACGATGCGTGTTGGCAACGGATCAAGAGTTGATGTGATGGCCGTTGGCACGCTCTCCTTAGTTTTACCTTCGGGATTAGTTTTAAACCTTAATAAATGTTATTATGTGCCTGTGTTGAGCATGAACATTATTTCTGGATCGTGTTTATTGCAAGACGGTTATTCATTTAAATCGGAGAATAATGGTTGTTCTATTTATATGAGTAACATCTTTTATGGTCATGCACCTCTTGTGAATGGTTTATTTCTTCTAAATCTCGAAAGGGATGAAACACACATCCATAACATTGAGGCTAAGAGATGCAAAGTAGATAGTGATAATACTACTTATTTGTGGCATCGCCTAGGTCATATTGGTGTAAAGCGCATGAATAAACTCCATTCGATGGACTTTTGAGTCTCTTGATTTTGAATCATTTGACACATGCGAACCATGCCTCATGGGCAAGATGATCAAAACCCGTTCTCCGGTATGATGGAGCGAGCAACGGACTTGTTGGAAATCATACATACCGATGTATGCGGACCGATGAGTGTTTCGACGCGGTGGATATCGCTATTTCCTCACTTTTACCGATGACTTAAGTAGATATGGGTATATCTATTTAATGAAACATAAATCTGAAACATTTGAAAAGTTCAAGGAATTTCAGAATGAAGTGGAGAACCATCGTAATGTAAAGATTAAGTTTCTACGATCCGATCGTGGAGGTGAATATTTGAGTTATGATTTTCTCACGCATCTTAAAGCAAGTGGAATCGTTTCACAACTCACGCCACCCGAACACCACAAATGCAATGGTGTGTCTGAACGCATAATCGAACCCTATTAGATATGGTCCGATCAATGATGTCTCTTCTTGATTTGCCGTTATCATCTTGGGGTTATGCATTAGAAACCGCTGCATTCACTTTAAATAGGGCTCCATCTAAATCCGTTGAGACGACACCGTATGAACAGTGGTTTGGTGCTAAACCTAAGTTGTCGTTTCTTAAAGTTTGGGGATGCGAAGCTTACGTCAAGAAGTTGATGCCGGACAAGCTCGAACCCAAAGCGGAGAAATGCGTCTTCATAGGATACCCTAAGGAAACTATTGGGTATACCTTCTATCACAGAACCGAAGGCAAAGTGTTTGTCGCAAAGAACGGTTCCTTTCTTGAGAAGGAGTTTCTCTCGAAAGAAGTGAGTGGGAGGAAAGTAGAGCTTGACGAGGTTATTGAACCTTCTCTTGAATTGGAGAGTAGCGCAGCACCTAAAATTGTTCCAGTGCCGCCTGCACCAACAATAGAGGAAGCTAATGACAAGGATCATGAAGCTTCGGACGATGCTGCTACTGAACGTCGCAGGTCGACAAGGTCGCGTGCCCCTCCTGAGTGGTACGGCAACCCTGTCTTGACTGTCTTGTTAGTAGAAGACAGTGAACCTACGAACTATGAGGAAGCGATGATGAGCCCAGACTCTGAGAAATGGCTGGAAGCCATGAAATACGAATTGGGATCCATGAGCGAAAACCAAGTATGGACTTTGGTGGACCCTCCTAGCGACCAAAAGGCCGTTGAATGCAAATGGATATTCAAGAAGAAAACGGACGCGGATGGTAATGTTACCGTCTATAAAGCACGGCTTGTCGCAAAAGGTTTTCGACAAGTTCAAGGTGTTGACTACGATAAGACTTCCTCTCCCGTAGCGATGTTTAAGTCCATTCGGATTTTATTAGCAATTGCTGCGTTTCATGATTATGAAATATGGCAGATGGATGTCAAGACTGCGTTCCTCAATGGCAACATTGATGAAGAGTTGTATATGATGCAACCCGAAGGTTTTGTCGATCCTAAGGATGCTGATAAAGTATGCAAACTTCAGCATTCCATTTATGGACTGAAGCAAGCATCTCGGAGTTGGAACCTTCGTTTTGATCAAGTGATCAAGAGCTTTGGATTTGTTCCAAATTGCTCTGACTTGCATCTACAAGAAAGTGAGTGGGAGCTCGGTGACGTTTCTGGTACTATATGTGGATGACATATTGATTATTGGAAATGACATCAACATGCTTAGCGATGTGAAGAGTTATTTGAACAAGTGTTTTTCAATGAAAGACCTAGGTGAAGCTGCTTATATATTGGGCATCAAAATCTATAGAGATAGACAAAGACGCCTGATAGCTTTAAGCCAGAGTACATATCTAGACAAAGTTCTGAAAAGGTTCAGAATGGATAAGGCAAAGAAAGGTTCAGTGCCTATGTTGTCAGGTAAGATATTGAGTAAGGCTCAGTGTCCAGCTACGGTAAATGATAGGGAAGCTATGAGCAAAGTGCCTTATGCCTCGGCCATAGGTTCCATCATGTATGCCATGCTATGTACTAGACCGGATGTGTCCAATGCTCTTAGTTTGACGAAAGATATCAAAGTGATCCAGAGTGGAACATCGACAGCGTGAAGAACATCCTAAAGTACCGAATAGGACTAAAGAAATGTTCTTAGTCTATGGGGGTGATGAACAGCTTGCCGTAAAAGGTTACGTCGACGCTAGTTTTGACACCGACAAGGATGATTCCAAATATCAGACAGGATACGTTTATATTTTGAATAGAGGAGCTGTGAGCTAGAGAAGCTGCAAGCAAAGCGTGATCGCGGGATCTACAGTAGAAGCGGAATACATGGCTGCAGAAGAGTCAAGTGAAGGAGTTTGGATCGAAACTTCATCATCGAGCTTGGCGTGGTTCCAAGTGCATTGGACCCACTGGAGATATTGTGTGACAACACTGGCGCCATAGCACTCGCTAAGGAACCAAGATATCATCCAAAGACCAAGCATATCAACCGCAAGTTTCATATAATCCGAGATTATATTGCAGATGGAGATCTGAAGATTAGCAAAGTACATACAGATCTGAATGTCGCAGATCCATTGACTAAACCTCTTCCACGTGCAAAACATGATCAGCACCTCAGTGCCATGGGTGTGAGATTATTGCCAAATGTAAACTAGATTATTGACTCTAGTGCAAGTGGGAGACTGTTGGAATTATGCCCTAGAGGAAATAATAAAGATGTTATTATTATTATAATTCTTGTTCATGATAAAGTTTATATTCCATGCTAGAATTGTATTAAGCAGAAACTTTAATACTTGTATGGTTTGTGAACAACACCGTGTCCCTAGTATGCCTCTATGGACTAGCTCATTGATCAATGATGGTTAAGGTTTCCTAACCATAGACATGAGTTGTCAATTGATAATGAGATCATATCATTGGAGAATGATATGGTGGACAGACCCAAACTAAGCGAAGCAATTAGATCGTATCATCGTGTTCATCTTTGCGAAGCTTTTCCTATGTCAAATATTGTATTCCTTAGACCATGAGATAATACAACTCACAGTATCGGAAGAAATCTTTGAGGTCATCAAACGTCATCCTATGAGAGGGTGATCATAAAGGTGTCTCTCAGGTGATCGGAAAGTATCTGTTGGGTTGTATGTATCGAGATGGAATTTGTCCCTCCCAAGTCGGAGAGATATACTTCGGTCCCACTCGGTAATCGATACCAACACCGCTTGCAAGCATGTGGTTAAGGAGTTAATCACAAAGTGATATCGGATTACGGAACGAGTAAAGTACTTGCTGTGAACGAGATTGAACTAGGTATGACGGTACCGACGATCAAATCTTGGGCAAGTAAAATATCGCGAGATGAAGGGAATATATATATGGGATTGATTGAATCCTGGCATCGTGGTTCATCCGATATGATCATCGATGAAAGTGTGGGAGTCAATATGGGTTTCCAGACCCCGCTGTTGATTATTGATAGAAGATCATGTCTGCATATTCTCGAACCCGTAGGGTCACACACTTAACGTGTCTTGACGCTAGGATAGATTGAATAATTGGTTTATGAGTTTTTGTTCGGAGTCTCGTATGGGATCCGGGACATCACGAGAGGTTCCGGAGTGGTCCGGAGAATAAGATTCATATAAGGCAGTGCAGTTTTTGGAGTTCGGAATTGTTCCGGGTTAATCGGTATTGTACCGGAAGCTTCTAGAACCTTCCGGAAGGGGACCAACGTGGCCCCACCTTCTGGGAGGGGGCATGGGCCTATGAGGGAGTGCCCTGGCCGCATTGGGCCAGGGGCACAAGGACCCATAGGGCCCAGCCGGCCAAGGGGGGTTTAAACTCGAGATAAACCTTCTAGAAGGGGGGGTTTCCTTGCCCCCCACTCCTTCTCCTTGGGGCCGCCGGTTTGGGCTTGGGGGAGGGGCTAGGGCTGCGCCCACCCCTCTATATAAAGAGGGCTGGGGGCGCACCAACCCCCCACACCTTCCCCTCCAACCCTAGCCGCCCTGCTGCCCTTCCTCTCTCCCTCCCGACTGCTTGTAGGCGAAGCCCTGCTGCAGAAATTCTCCACCATATACACCACGCCGTCGTGTTGTAGATCCAATCTATCTCTCCACCATACTTGCTGGTCCGAGGAAGGAGGAGACGTCGAGGTGCTGCACGTGTGCATCTCACGGAGGCACCGCCACTTGTGGTGCTAGATCGGATCGGATCGCGAGGAGGAGAAGCGAGTATGACTACATCACCCACGTTCCGACGAACGTTCCGATGTGCGAATCTTCAAGGGTATGAAGATCTAATCCAATCTCTCTTGTTGATTGCATCTCATAGATTAGATCTTGGCTTTCCCTCTGTTCGCATCCGTAGAAAATTTTGATTTACTATGCCGCGAAACCCATCAGATCATAAAGGTGTCTCTCAGGTGATCGGAAAGTACTTGTTGGGTTGTATGTATCATGATGGGATTTGTCCCTCCCAAGTCGGAGAGATATACTTCGGGCCCACTCGGTAATTGATATCAACACCGCTTGCAAGAAAGTGGTTAAGGAGTTAATCACAAAGTGATATCGTTTTACGGAACGAGTAAAGTACTTGCTATGAACGAGATTGAACTAGGTATTCCGATGCCAGCGATCGAATCTCAGGCAAGTAAAATATCGCGTGACGAAGGGAATATATATATATGGGATTGATTGAATACTGGCATCGTGGTTCATCCGATATGATCATCAATGAATATGTGGGAGTCAATATGGGTTTCCAAACCCCGCTGTTGATTATTGATAGAAGATCATGTCTGCATATTCTCGAACCCGTAGGGTCACACACTTAACGTGTCTCGACGCTAGGATAGAATGGATAATTGGTTTATGAGTTTTTGTTCGGAGTCTCGGATGAGATCCATGACATAACGAGAGGTTTCGGAATGTTCTGGAGAATAAGATTCATATAAGGGAAAGCAGTTTTTGGATTTCGGAATTGTTTCGGAATTTTCGGTATTTTACCGGAAGGTTCTAGAAGCTACCGGAGTGAGACCAACGTGGACCCACTTGTCAGGAGGGGGCGTGGGCCTACGAGGGAGTGCCCTGGCCGCATTGGGCCAGGGGCACAAGGCCCCATAGGCCCAGCCGACCAAGCCCTAGGGAGAGCTTCTAGAAGGGGGGGGACTTGCCCCCCACTCCACCCCATGTGGCCGCCGGCCCTAGGGCTTGGAGGAGGGGCAAGGGCAGCCGGGCAGCCCTCTATATAAAGAGGGCAAGGGCGCACCCTCCCCCCACACCTCCTCCAACCCTAGCCTCTCTCTCTCTCTCTCTCTCTCTCTCTCTCTCTCTCTCTCTCTCTCTCTCTCTCTCTCTCGACTGCACGTAGGCGAAGCCCTGCCGCAGAAACTCTCCACCTTTGGACCACGCCATCGTGTTGTAGATACAATCTATCTCTCCACCCCACTTGCTGGACCGAGGAAGGAGGAGACGTCGAGGTGCTATACGTGTGCATCTCTCGGAGGCGTCGCCACTTGCGGCGTTGGATCGGATCAGCTCGTGAGGAAGAGAAGGCTAGTAAGACTACATCAACCACGTTCCGCTGAACGTTCTGCTGTGCGATTTCTTCAAGGGTATGAAGATCTCATCTATTCCCCCTCGTTGTTTGCATCTCCTAGATTAGATCTTGGCTTCCCCGTTCGCATCCTTAGAATTTTTTTGATTTACTATGCTGCAAAACCCTTCATTACTCACTCATGGATGAGGGAAACATTGATGGTTGATGGAGAGGCGTTGGTGATGACGATGATCCTCCCCAAATTCCCCGTCTCGGTAGGGTGCCAGAACGGAGTTTCTGGTTCCAAATCGTGGTTTCTGGTGGTGGCGGCGCAGCGGAACTCTTTCTGGAAAAACATCGACCCCCCTGAGTTTTTAGGTCAGAAGGCATCTTATAGGCGAAGAGAGAGGCCGAGGGGGTGCCTGGGCTGGCCACACCCCTCCCAGGAGCGGGGTGGGCCCACCCGCGCGGCAGGGGGATGGGCCACCCAGGGCTCCCCTCCATTTTGTATTCTAGCTCCGTGGATCTTCTGGTGAAATGGGATTTTTGGCATATTTTCGAGATTTTTCCTGATAGTTGATTTTATACACAAAAAGTAGACACCAAGGTAAATCTGCTAAAAACAGCGTCAGTCCGTTTTAGTTGTATCCAAATCACACAAGTTTAGAGGAGAAACAACAACAAAAGTATTCGGAAAAGTAGATACGTTTTAGACGTATCAGTGATATCCACCCCTATGCCATGGAGAGTGTTGGTGAAAATGATGGCGGCAAATTCCTCCCAGGGACGGCCGCGGGATCTGGCCTCTCCCAAGGTGGAAGATGATATCCACCAGCCGCCATCTCAGAAAAATACATGAAATTTATGGCATAGGGTTCGCAAGACGAAGAGTTACATCAAAAGAGGAGGCCGAGTTGGCCCAGGCGATGCGGTCAGCATGTGGGACCGCGCCATGTGGCCAATCTCGGGCCTCGTGGCTCGCGCGTGTGCTCTAGGTGGCCAAGGTCTTTTTTTTCCCGAAAAACTTCCGTGGTTTCTTTCCCCGGTCAATTTGAGTTCCAGATGTTAACAAAACATTAAAATATGGAAAAGAGTGTTTTATGCTTCCTAGAAATGAAATACCAAAATAAGGAACTTTATAGGAAAGTTCCGTAAATCATCTAATAATGCATAAATAAAGTAAGAACAATGCAAATAATAATAAAAACTAGTCATATATGTTGCTATTATTCTGATGCAAAATGCATGTATCAGCGCGTCGTGACGAGGCGAAGTGAGGCCACGGCGAAGGAGGAGTAGCGCGCATCTATATCTCTTCTCATCTCAAGATTGTATAAGTGGTGGAGCATCCTCCCTTATAAGGAGGTCAAATTCCTACTAAACTAGCAATGTGGTACTAATCTTTTGTCCCGCAATGTGAGACTAAAATTTTGTTCCTCTTCTTGCCAAATGGGCCTGTGAGATTTCAGGAAGTATTGCTAAAGAAAAAATGGGTTGATTCGTATTTAGGTAAAATTCTAACAATCCCCTACTAGATTCTAGAGGCACACAAAATTTTGCCAATGGTTTAAAACTTTGTTTTATATACCAACTGTGGAGAATGTTAAGTTAAACTTCCACCTAGACTACATGCTACACTACTTTATAAATTGTACAGTGGACTATGACTTGAACTGCAAGTTTGCTGCAAATCTAGTTTCAGATAGAGTCTTTATTAATACTAGACATCCACGAGACTTCCCCACAGGTGGAGCTTATGCTTCATAATTTGTGTCCTTCCATGAGTTTATTAGAGAGAATCCAACTCTCTTAGACTATGACTTTTAACAGTGAGACTTATATAGGTGTGTTATTTAAAAGATATTTCGCGAGATAACATCTATGCTAATCCACTTAAAACATATTAATATAAAAAATCAACCTGCCATGCAGAATAGGAGAATATTGCATCTCCATGGAGTGGTATTACGAAAGTAAGGTTATTCTCCTCTTAGTTGGCCAACAACTTGTCTTCCAATTATAATTCACGGATCTCTGATCATAAATACTAGTTTACCACTATGGACAACTCATATTGTGGGTCCATACCCATCTCCTTCAATTCAATTTCTACCACATTACGTGATAGACCCTTTGTGAAGGGATCTGCCAAGTTTTTAGATGTTTGGATGATCTGTCAAGTTTTTAGATGTTTGAATATAATTCAACGCAATAACTTCAAAGTTCCTCATTTTCCTGACAGATTTTAGTCTCCTCACATGCCTTGATGACTTGATATTATCCTTAGAACTATTTACTTTAAAATCAAAGTTCATAAGAATTGCGGGTATTTTTTAACCACAATTAAGTTCATTAAGAGTTTATGAAGCCACTCTGCTTCAATAGTGGTTGCGTCTAATTTTGTAAGTTCTGCTTCTATAGTTGACCTCGTTAAGATGGTTTGCTTACAACACTTCAAAGAAACAGCTCCACCACCAAGTGTAAATACATAATATCCACTTGTGGCATTTATCTCATCAGCATCAGAAATCCTATTTGAATCACTATAACCTTATAGTACCATTGGATACCAAATATAGTGAATTCCAGAGCTCGTAGTGCCTATTAGATAGTGCATAACTCTTTAAGACCATGCGAATGATCATCTCCAAGTTTGGAAACAAATCAAATGGGTTTGCTTACGGTAAAAGTGATGTTAGGCCTCATAGCGCTAGATAAAATACATAAGCAAATCAATAATTTGAGAGTATATCAATTGATCTCTAGTAGTCCCTTGATTCTTCCAAAGCAACATACTAGGATCATACAGTGTTGGACAAAACTTGCCGTCACTATACCCGAAATGACTCAAGATCTTTTCCACACAGTGCCATTGAAGCAACGTTATCTCCCATTATCATCTATCAACAAATTGATGATCTGGATAACATCAATTACTCCTAGATTCTTCATATCAAAATAATAACATAAGAAATCCTTAAACTACTTAATTACATTAAGGTTGGTTCTAAAGATCAGTATGTGATGATACCATCTATGTGTGTGCCAACTCGTTGGAACTCCAAGTGCAGAGTGAGGTAAAGTGTGTTTACCTATAAGGGTGACTCGAGGGTTTGTATCAAACTCTCAGTGATCTGGGTAACTTCCTTTTTCAGCCTCTTCTAGCAACCTACAAAACAAAGTTTTCTTCTTATGCCTCAAACTCCACCATATGGTTGTTAAGCACAAAGCTTCGTATTAGAATTATAAAATTAAAAAATAATAAATCAAAAATAGTAAACAAAATAGTAAAGTAATCTATAACTAAAATATAAAAGTAAAGTTCTTTTTGGGGTTTTTTTATGCTTGCAGAAAGTAAATGTATTTATGTATTTTTAATAGTTGTAGAAAATGTAAAGAACATTATTTGCAAGTAAAAAGTGTTTCCTATAATTGAAAGTAGACCGGGGTTTATGAATTCACTTATCTAGCTACTATTTTATAAAGAGTGGTGGGCATAAAACAGATTATAAATAACATAATATTGTTAAAACTTCTTTATGTGTTTGATTAGCATTAATATGCGCATCATGTACTATCATAAAGATGATGAAACACATCTTACTTATATTATTTTGTGTGGTTGTCAAGCACAAGGCTTCATATTAGTAAAACACAACTAAAATAAAACAACGAATGAAATAACAAGTAAACTAGAACAATAAATTAAACTAAAATAAGAAAATAAAGTTATTTTTGGATTTTTGATTATGCTTGCAGAAAGTAAATGTATTTTTGTATTTTAAATTTAATAGTTGCAGAAATTATAAAGGACAATAATTTCTACTAAAAAGTGTTTCTTATAATTAAAAGTAGATTGGGGTTCACTTCTCTACTCTCATAAAGTGTAGTGGACATAAAACAACTTATAGATAACATAATATTGCTAAAACTTCATTATGTGTTTGATTAGCATTAATATGGGCATCCCGTCCTATCATAATGATGATGCAACACATATTACATATACTCCTATAGAAAGGAAAAAATTATGCAATCTAGATTTAAGATAAAAACAGAGTATAGCTTTAGAAACTTTTACATGTGTTTGAATGATAAATATATGCTACCTTGAACAAACAAGATCATCCTGATTGTCACTAGATGATTATAACATATGCATTCACTTAATCCCTGGCGAGGTAACAAAGGAAAGGTAAAAACATAGTAGATCTCGAACTTGTTGTCAAAATCCAGTTACTACTTCCTGTTACTCCATCCAATACACATTTCCCCCACGCATGCTCTCGCATACATGTTTGATCAGAACAAGTAATTAAGAATGAGATAGTAATATGCATCTATCGATACATAATAAACATGATAAACATTGTAATATCATATATCATCTAATAAAACAAAGATGCACCACATAGGTATTACAAATATGACCATAATCATGTAAAGCATCTCATATGGTTCTAAACAATCATAGCACAAGAGAGATATCTCAATCTTCTTCCACAAACCTATAGTACAAAGGTGAATTACTCCCTCTTCATCATGGAGACGGTGATGATGATGTTAGAGAGGGTGGAGATCCAACTAGGGATGGCTCTGGCAGCGGTTCCCTCGACAATCTTCGCTAGTCCTGCCTATGCTTTGGTGTTTCTGTGTTTTTTCTCTGCCTCCTCTAAGAGCGGGATCGGGGCTTTATGTATAGGCATTTTTATATCAAAACTCATAGTTTGATATCAAGAAGGACGATTACAGACGCTTGATGATGAAACGAGGATAGGTGGCACGACCATGGGTGTGGAGAACTCCACATGGGCTCTTTTGGGCCTTCTACTCCCCTTTGTCGATCCAAGTGCTTCAGCTACTTATCTTCATGAAAATGATCTAGAAAAAATATGTGGTCCTCTTGCCTTTGTTAAGGTCCCTAAAAGTTAAAAGTACATAAACCAAGGTTTTTGGTTGTATAGAGTTATAACCAAATAAAGGGATCATTGGTAAATCCCCGAAAATCAATGTAAAACATGGATATAACATGCAAATATAGTGTAATATATGACAATAAACTACAAAGTTGATGTATGCATTTTACATGGATCGGCGCCTCCAAGCTTAACCTATGCTCACCCTCGAGCATAAAGGTGATAAAACTAACATGAAATTTGGAGCTTTGTTTTATTTAGAACATCACAAGTCATCATCATTGCTACACAAATTTAAATAATTCATCTTTCAAAGAATGATTACAAGAAATCATTTTATAAAGTGATATATCTCATAAACCGCATCTATGTTTACTATTCTATCAAGCTTTTAAAACTAAATGCACAAAGTACTATGGACAATTAAGAATACTAAGTGCGAGCGAAAGTGCATTGTGTATATTGTCCTACTTTGGTCTTAGAATATTCTTGTGTCTTTTCATATATATGGACTCCTGAAAAAGTTGAAAGTAAGTAGGGAAATACATGTGCTAAATCCTTGAGCTAAAAATAATAATAAGTAATAGAATTAAAATAATAATTTTGGGTGGTGCAACTCATGCCAACAGTTCAGTAGGTATGGAGTTCCATTGCCCCTCATTTTTTAGGGATTTTTATTTTTGGACACTTTTTGGCTTCTTTCCACTTAACACCTATTTATTATGATGGGATACATTTCTATCTATAAATTTGACAATTTTTCTAAACACTCACTAATGAGGGGTAACCTCGGCAATGCCCATTGTTATGGACTTAGGGTTTCGTGGAAAAGAGAGCGATGGTGATTTTTTCGGCTGATCAGACAAACAAGGGAGTCGATGTCATCTGATTATTGTGGATAATATAATCACAAAGTCGTCGGTTCTCTAGTTGCGATTTAGCTCACGACGGATTACAGATTGCTGGAAAACTAAGGTGCTTCTCCATCGGCTCCTCCAGCCTTTATATGAGAGGCTGGGTCCTGGAGCCGCATACAGATAGGTTACAAAATATGATTATAATACTAGAACTATGCCGGTTCATACTTTTGTCTTGAACGCCAAGTTATTCTTCTTTCCGCAAGATGCTTCTTAGACTCCTTATCATGTATGGGCCTTATGGGCCATATTTGCAATGCGTCCAGGGTAACGAATCAGGGAAACCCGATAAGTCATACCCATGTCACTCACTCTCTTAACTTTTGATGCATTTCTAGGTATGCATTTTTTATTCTACTACAAGGATGATGGTGCATATGAGTTCGTGGTCACCCCACAACCTGCTTCCCCATGAGCTTTACGCATACACAAAACATATGATTTCGAATTGTTCAAGGATAGCACATGTAATATAATTGGAATAACACTTTCCTATATAGGTAGATACGGTGGACACCGCTAGAAAATAACTTGGTTTAAGCGATTATGGATGCACAAGTCATCTATAAGCATGCAAAATAACTTGTTTATATTATTTGGATATAAAAGGGGTATTTGACCATCTATAAGCATGCAAAAGTTTTTATAGTACTAATCATTTTCTAATAGGCAAGATCCACCTAAGGTTAACATACTAGCATGGGATAAGCGGCGCATGCCGCGCCCATGTATGCTGCCGTGCCGAGAGAACTAGCGAGACAACAAGTATATATACGCGTAACAATGCAAACACTTTGACCAAATCAAATTTTGAAAGAAATCTCTAAAATCACTTTTGTACACCAAAATCTATGCTCTAGGAAACCAAGCTAAAATAGATTCATATTTCTTAAATATTCGTATAACAGTGGGTGTACGGCTACCCTTACGGTTAGTAAATGCACTCTCAAGATAGTAAAGTATATTGAATCAATAGCACATTACCATGTACTACCTCTGTTTCAAAGCTTAAGTTTTTTTTTTAAAACTCAAACTACCCATAATGTTTGACCAATTTTTTAGAAAAAATATTAATATTTATAATACGAAATTCACACTATTTGGTACATCATGAAATATATTTTTGCACGGTATCTATATAATATCATAGTTCTTGATAGTTTTTTCTAAAAGTTTGGTCAAACCTTTCGTAGCTTGACTTTAAAAAAATTATAAGCCCTAAGCTTTGAAATAGAGGTAGTATAATCTTATCTAAAATTGGTTGACCTATTACATGTGCTTTGAGTAGTTGTTCGTGAATACTGAGTATGGACTGTTAAACTAGGCAAAATTCTTCATGAAATGGATAACATATTCGAAATTGTACATATATAAGTTACACATCGTCCACTATAACAAGAATGCTCAATCAAATTAAGCAAAGATATAATCAAGAACCTACACAAGCAACAACTTATTTGAAGGCTTGAAGCAACTATACGTATACATAGAAAAATTGTATGATCATTTTGTGTTTGAGATTCCTCTTGAAATAAGCTTCTATACTATATCATTTGGATAGATATATAGAGAGATAAATGGATTAAAATATGCAAATATGCATATGTATTAATACTTGTATTTTAGGCATTAAATACATGTCTAGACTTAACTATTAATAGTACAACCTCCATACCGGTTTGTTGGGCTAACATGGAGTTTAAAAAAAAGTTTAACCATAAAATTGGTCAATAAAATATGAATTATATATTACAAAAAATATACCATTGAATTCATATTTAAAAAATCTTTATAATGATATAGTTTTTGTGACATATGATTCATATTTTGTTGTTCAAATTTGTAGCTAAACATTTTTCTTGAACTCCGTGTAAGTTTAACAAACCGGTATGGAGGGAGTATATAGCGTTAGTTGAATCTAGAAAAAGCTCTTAGACACGGGGCTAGCAAAACCAAATATGCTTGAGCGTTTAGAAACGTTGATGGGCCCCTCTACCAAATTTTTTCTTAAGGTCCTTTTTTAACCCCCTCCCCTTCTTATCGAAGCTCTTTCCTTTTTAGCTACCTATGTTATACTAGACTCGAGTCTAGCAAAAATCGTCTTAGCTACCCGTGCTCCAGCGTTTAGACTCATGCCTAAGGATTCTTAGACATAGGTTTGAACCAACTGCACATGGGCACATTCTTCTCGGGCATGGTAAATACTCCATTTGAGACGAACTACCCCAAAGCATTGTATATATATGCATGATTACTATTTTATTAAGTAGACAACACTTTTATTTTGATGATTGGGTTTAATTGGACGATAGTAGATTATAGTGATCTATATGTTGAACAGAGATGACTTCTTGGTTAGGAGATGGTTACATCTTCTCTTCTCATTAATTATATGCCATGTAAATATAAATCGGATGCAAAGTGCTAAAAAGACAACGCCATTATTGAAGGGAATATGCCCTGAGAGGCAATAATAAAGTGTTTATTATGTGTATTCCAAGTATATGATAGATGTTTATTTTGCATGCTATAATTGTATTAATACGGAAACGTTAATACATGTGTGTTTAATAAACAAACAGAAAGTTCCTAGTTAAGCCTCTCTCATAAACTAGCTCGTTGATTAACAAGATGATCAAGGTTTCCTGATCATGGACATTGGATGTTGTTAATAACGAGATCACAACATTAGTGTAATGATGTGATGAACATTCATCCGACGTATAGCATTACGATCAAAGTCATTGAGTTTATATTGCTATAACAACTTACGAAGTGATCCTAATCCTTAGACCATGAGATCATGTCAATCACTAACACCGGAAGAGTTTCTTGATAACATCAAAGCGTCACACCGTAATGTGGTGATTATAAAGATGGATTCGAACTAATAAAGTGTTATGTTGAGGCTCATGGATCAAGAGTGGAATTTGTTCATCCCGATGACGGATAGATATACTCTGGGCCCTCTCGGTGATATCACATTGATTAGCTTGCTAGCAAGTGATTTGATCACTAGAATGTTATATCATAGGAACGAGAAAAGAGTGCATGTCGATGCGAGATCAAACTAGGTATGGAGATACCGATGATCGAATCTCGGACATGTAATATATCGTGAAACAAAGGGATTAAGATACTAGCGTAAAAGGTTCCGACGATCACAAGAAAAGTCATCGTTGAATGTGTGGGAGTCAGTATGGGTCTCGGATCCGCTTCGATTATTGATCGAGAGGGTCTCGATCATGTCCGCATTATTCACGAACCGTAGGGTGACACACTTAAGAGACACCGACATCCAATTGGAGCAAATGTTTCATGCCGAAAAGAATGAACAAGCGCAGGAATTTATTTCACTAGATATCTAAACAGGTTTGGTGAAATTGCATAAAGTGGTTATGCATGTGAAATAGAATTCTAGCAAGGGGTTATTTGTGAATGTTTGTCATTAAAGTAATTGACAAAATTCTGAATAAAATAAAAGAGTTTTATTTAATGAGAGTTTGCATTAAATTTGGTGGAAATTTAATGGGATTTTTGAGTGGGTTTTTGAGTGGAGAAATTTGAAGGGCCATTTTGTGAGTGGAGTGTCCACCCACATGAATGAGGGAGAGGTGGGGGCACCCTCCATGGCCGGCGGCCATGCCCCCTTGGGCTGCCCCCCCTCCCCTATAAAAGGAGCCCCTCCTCTCACTTCTCACTCACACCTCCTCGTGAAGGATCTCTCTCCCCCTCTAGAATTTATTCCCCATGGTCTCGGACTAGTGAGATACATGTTCCCGGTAGCTATTCGGCAAGAAAGAGTTGTGCTTCCACTACATCGCTGGAGCGAGGAGGCGGAGGTTGCTCGGTGCCTCGAACGTGTGTGCGAGCACGGATGCGCTGCTGATTTGCGGCGCTAGGACTTCCTCTCGATCTTGAGATCGGCAAGAGATCGTCTACATCAACCACGAGTTGAACTCGTTAAGCTTTGTCGGTCTTCAAGGGTATGTTCTCTACGGATATACATCCGCCCGTTGTTTGTATCTAGTATATATAGATCTTGGTATATAGTTCACATCGTAGGAAAATTTTTGTTTTCTATCTCGAACCCTACAAAGGGTATCGAGCCGGATCTATGCGTAGATACTTTACGGGTAGTACACATATGAGTATGTGGCGATGATGATCATGTTGTTGCTCCTTTGTTGTGATTTTGGATATTGGTGGCATAGTGGGATGAAGCGGCGGACAAACTTTACATGTCCTCGCACATGAGACCTGTTCCACGCTTGACATGCAACTAGTTTGCATAAGTGGCTAGCGGTGTCTCTCTCCTACTATAGTCAATATCTATTTTGCAAGCGAGTTGTCAACAATTTGATTATCCTCGTTGTGGTTCATGTTCGTAGGTAAACGGTTCTATCTCGAAAGCCCTAAGCCGTAAAACTTGCAATGGATAAATTAGAGGCGTCTAGTTTAGATTGTTCTTTGGGCTAGTGTTATGATATGGTAGTGTTGTAAGTAGAAGTATGAGATGATACTCTTACAACACATAGCGTAAAATCCATAGACCTTGGATTTACACATATAGGTATGATAGTGATCATACCACGATGCACATGATAGAGATCATCTGCGGGAACCATATAATTTCACTAATAAACATATGATGTTTGATTACATCTTATATTGCTTGTTTAGCGCTTTGTTAAGCATAATAAGATGATCCCTCATTTAAATATCAAGATAAAATGTGTTCTTCCTTTAGTATGCACCGATTGTGTTTTCGTCGCTCCAAGACATCACGTGATGATCGGGTGTTCTTGGATCCACGACCATATTTCGGGTGTAAAACAATTACACACGCAAATACTAAGGTTCTAACTTGGCGAGCCTAGCATGTACAGACATGGCCTCGGAACACAGACCGAAAGGTTAAGCATGAGTCATATAGTTGATATGATGCCCATTTGATGCTCGCCTTTGAAGCTATACCGACTCACGTGATGATCGGACTTGGTGTAGTGGATTTGGTTCATGTAATCACCAAAAGGACACGAGGGATGTCGCTTTTGAGTGGGAGTTCATTCGTAATATAGATTAGTTGAACTCGATCTATCATACACTTAGTCTAAACTTTACAAATTCTGTTGTAGATGGCACCACACCTTTTAATTTCAATGCGTTCATGGAGAAGAGAAACTAGCAACGAGCGGTAGCAACTTTCTTGAATGGGCCATGAATTTGAGGATTCTCCTCTCTGCGCACAAAAGCAATATGTGCTAGAAGCGCCGTTAGGCCCCCACCTTTGATGATGCCCCGACGAGGAGAAGAATGTCTATCTGACTCGTCAGGAGGACCACAACTTAGTTCATTGCGGCATATTGTATGGGCTAGAGCCGGAACTTCGAAAGCATTTCGAAAACGGCAATGCATTTGATACAATGGGTAAGTTGAAAATGATTTTAGACACATCTTTGTGAGAGCTACAATGCTTGAGAAAAGTTCTTTAGTGCATGATGGAAGAGCACAACTCGTTAGTGAGCATGTACTCAAGATGTCGGATTCGTCGATAAGCTTGTGTCCTTGGGAATAACGATTCCCATTGACTTAGGCATCCATCGTGTTCTGCGGTCTACGCCACCTAGATATAAGAGCTTCGTGATGAACTATAATATGCAAGGCATGAAGAAGTCTCTCCGAGCTTACACAATGCTTAAAACTGCGAAGTGGAGATCAAAAGGAACATCAAGTGTTGATGATCAATAGGAACACTGGTTTCAAGAAAGACAAGAAGGGAAAGCGGAAGGAAGTAAGGGCGACAAGCTGTTGCCGCTGAAAAGAAACCCGAGTTGGACCTAAGTCCGATTCCGAGTGCTACTATTGTAAGGGGATGCCATCGAAGCATAGCGCCCCAAGTATCTGGCAGACAAGAAGGCCGGCAAGGCAAATAAAGGTATATATGATATACATGTTATTGATGTGTACTTGACTAGTGCTCGCAGTAGCACCTGGGTATTTGATACCGGTTCAGTTGCTAATATTTGTAACTCGAATCAGGGGCTGCGGAACAAGCGACCGCTAGCAAGGGGTGAGGTCAAGATGCGTGTCGGCAATGGATCAAGTGTTGATGTGATCGCCGTCGGAACGCTGCCTCTCCACTTACCGTCGGGATTAGTTATAAAACTGAATAAATGTTATCTGGTGCCTGCACTGAGCATGAACATTGTATCTGGATCATGTTTGATGCAAAGTGGTTATTCATTTAAATCTGAGAACAATGGTTGTTCCATTTATATGAATGAAATCTTTTATGGTCATGCACCGATGATGAATGGTTTATTTCTGTTAGATCTCAATGATAATGTTACACATATTCATAATGTTGATGCTAAAAGGATTAAACTTAATGATGATATATCCGCATATATGTGACACTGCCGTCTAGGTCATATTGGCATTAAACGCATGAAGAAGCTCCATTCGGATGGACTTTTGGAATCACTTGATTATGAATCATTTGATACATGTGAGCCATGCCTTATGGGCAAGATGACTAGAACGCCGTTTTCCGGTTCAATGGAACGGGCGACAGATTTATTGGAAATCATACATTCTGATGTATGTGGTCCAATGAGTGTGTCGGCGCGAGGTGGATATCGTTATTTTGTTACTTTCACGGATGATTTGAGTAGATACGGTTATATCTACTTGATGAAACACAAGTCTGAAACCTTTGAAAAGTTCAAGGAATTTCAGAATGAAGTGGAAAATCATCGTAATAGAAAGATCAAATTTCTACGGTCCGACCGTGGAGGTGAGTATCTAAGTTCAGCGTTTAGCACCAACATGAACGAGTATGGAATTGTTTCACAACTCACACCTGCCGGAACACCACAAATGAAATGGTGTGTCGGAACGTCGTGTCGTGCTTTATTAGATATGGTTCGATCTATGATGTCTCAGCGGACTTGCCGTTGTCATTTTGGGGTTATGCACTAGAAAGCCTGCATTCACTTTAAATCGGGCACCATCTAAATCCGTTGAAAAGACACCGTATGAATTGTGGTTTCTAAACAAACCTAAGCTGTCATTTCTTAAAGTTTGGTGATGCGATGTTTATGTGAAGAAACTTCAACCGGATAAACTCGAACCAAAGCGGAAAAATGCGTCTTCATTACCCTAAAGAAACTATTGGGTATTCCTTCTATCACAGATCCGAGGGCAAGGTTTTTGTTGCCAAGAATGGATCCTTTCTAGAGAAAGAGTTTCTCATGAAAGGTGTGAGTAGTCGGAAGGTAGAACTCGAAGAGGTTGTGGAACCTTCTCTTCAAAGTATGGCGGGTAGCGCTTGGCGGAAGTTGTTCGAGTTGGCTCCACTGTTGAAGAGGAGCTAATGATAATGATCATGAAACTCCGAAGAGAGTACTACCGAACCTCGCAGTCAAGCAGACGCGTGCAGCTCCCGTCACGAAAATCTGTCATAAATTTCATGGTTGATGAAAACAATGACCTGCGACGTATGAAGAAGCGATGATGAGCCGGATTCCAACAAATGGTTAGAAGCCATGAAATCGAGATGGAATCCATGTATGAAAATCAAGTTTGGAACTTGGTGGAATTACCTCACCGAAAGGCCGTGGAGAACAAATGGATTTTCAAAGGAAAAGCGATCTTGATGGTAATGTGACCATCTATAAAGCTCGACTTGTCACAAAGGGGTTTCGACAAATTCAAGGAGTTGACTACGATGAGACTTTCTCTCCGTAGCGATGCTAAAGTCGATTAGGATTATGTTAGCAATTGCTTTATTTCGATTATGAAATATGGCGGAAGGATGTCAAAACCGTTTCTCAATGGTAATATTGAAGAAGAGTTGTATATGATACAACCAAAGGGTTTTGTCGATCCTAAGGATGATAAAAAGGTGTGCAAGCTTCAGATCCATCTATGGATTGAAGCAAGCATCACGAAGTTGGAATCTCCGCTTTGATGAGGTGATCAAAGAGTTTGGATTTGTCCAAACTTATGGAGAAGCTTGTATTTACAAGAAAGTGAGTGGGAGCAATGTGGCATTTCGATATTATATGTGGATGACATATTATTGATCGGAAATGATATAGAACTTTAAACAATGTTAAAAGTTATCTAAGCGACAAATTTTCAATGAAGGACCTAGGTGAAGCGTCATACATATTAGGCATAAAGATCTATAGAGATAGATCAAGGCGCCTAATAGGGCTATCAAAGTACATACCTTGATAAGATTTTAAAGAAGTTTAAAATGGACGGAAGTAAGAAGGGGTTCTTACCTATGTTGCAAGGCAAGACATTGAGTAAGACTCAAAGTCCCCGGCAAGGAAGAAAGAGAGATAATGGACAAAGTCCCTATGCTTCAGCCATAGGCTCTATAATGTCGCCATGCTATGTACAAGACCGGATGTGGCACGCTATTAGTTTGACTAGTAGGTACCAATCGGATCGAGTTGAACTTTGGATAGCGGTCAAGAATATCCTTAAGTACTTACGAAGAACTAAGGATATGTTTCTTGTATACGGAGGTGAAGAAGAGCTCGTCACTAGGTGTTATGTCGATGCTAGCTTTGACACCGATCCGGATGACTCTAAGTCTCAATCCGGATACGTATTTCTCATGAATGGCGGAGCGGTTAGTTGGAGGAGCTCCAAACAACTGTGGTAGCGGGATCAACAACGAGGCGAATATGTTCTTTGCTTGAGCGGCTCGAAGCGATTTGGATGAAGGAGTTCATATCCGAACTAGGAGTTGTGGCAAACGCGTTGGACCCAATGGTGATCTATTGTGACAACAATGGTGCCATTGCCAATGCCAAAGAGCCAAGGTCTCACAAGCATTCCAAGCATATTAAGCGCCGGTTTCACTCCATCCGAGCATGTCAAGGATGGAGATATAAAGATTTGTAAAGTACATAAGGATCTCAATGTAGCAGATCCGTTGACTAAAACTCTCCCTAGAGCAAAACATGATCAACACGAACTCAATGGGTGTTAGATTTATCACTATGTAACTAGATTATTGTCTCTAGTGCAAGTGGGAGGCAAGGAATATGCCCGAGAGGCAATAATAAAGTGTTTATTATGTGTATTCCAAGTATATGATAGATGTTTATTTTGCATGCTATAATTGTATTAATACGGAAGCGTTAATACATGTGTGTTTAATAAACAGAAAGTTCCTAGTTAAGCCTCTCTCATAAACTAGCTCGTTGATTAACAAGATGATCAAGGTTTCCTGATCATGGACATTGGATGTTGTTAATAACGAGATCACAACATTAGTGTAATGATGTGATGAACATTCATCCGACGTATAGCATTACGATCAAAGTCATTGAGTTTATATTGCTATAACAACTTACGAAGTGATCCTAATCCTTAGACCATGAGATCATGTCAATCACTAACACCGGAAGAGTTTCTTGATAACATCAAACGTCACACCGTAACAGGGTGATTATAAAGATGGATTCAGAACTAATAAAGTGTTATGTTGAGGCTCATGGATCAAGAGTGGAATTTGTTCATCCCGATGACGGATAGATATACTCTGGGCCCTCTCGGTGATATCACATTGGTTAGCTTGCAAGCAAGTGATTTGATCACTAGAATGTTATATCACAGGAACGAGAAAAGAGTGCATGTCGGTAACGAGATCAAACTAGGTATGGAGATACCGATGATCGAATCTCGGACATGTAATATATCGTGAAACAAAGGGATTAAGATACTAGCGTAAAAGGTTACGATCACAAGAAAAGTCATCGTTGAATGTGTGGGAGTCGATGGGTCTCGGATCCGCTTCGATTATTGATCCGAGAGGGTCTCGATCATGTCCGCATTATTCACGAACCGTAGGGTGACACACTTAAGAGACACCGACATCCAATTGGAGCAAATGTTTCATGCCAAAAGAATGAACAAGCGCAGGAATTTATTTCACTAGATACCGAAACAGGTTTTCGGGTGAAATTGCATAAAGTGGTTATGCATGTGAAATAGAATTCTAGCAAGGGGTTATTTGTGAATGTTTGTCATTAAAGTAATTGACAAAATTCTGAATAAAATAAAAGAGTTTTATTTAATGAGAGTTTGCATTAAATTTGGTGGAAATTTAATGGGATTTTGAGTGGGTTTTTGAGTGGAGAAATTTGAAGGGCCATTTTGTGAGTGGAGTGTCCACCCACATGAATGAGGGAGAGGTGGGGGCACCCTCCATGGCCGGCGGCCATGCCCCCTTGGGCTGCCCCCCTCCCCTATATAAGGAGCCCCTCCTCTCACTTCTCACTCACACCTCCTCGTGAAGGATCTCTCTCCCCCTCTAGAATTTATCCCCCATGGTCTCGGACTAGCGAGATACATGTTCCCAGTGGCTATTCGGCAAGAAAGAGTTGTGCTTCCGCTGCATCGCTGGAGCGAGGAGGCGGAGGTTGCTCGGTGCCTCGAACGTGTGTGCGAGCACGGATGCGCTGCTGATTTGCGGCGCTAGGACTTCCTCTCGATCTTGAGATCGGCAAGAGATCGTCTACATCAACCACGAGTTAAACTCGTTAAGCTTTGTCGGTCTTCAAGGGTATGTTCTCTACGGATATACATCCGCCCGTTGTTTGTATCTAGTATATATAGATCTTGGTATATAGTTCACATCGTAGGAAAATTTTTGTTTTCTATGCTGCGAACCCTACAATTATGGGTAAGGATGTTAATTTTACCCATGGGTAAGAGTACCCGCGGATACCGTATGCGCATAGGCAGGGTAAGGTTACATTTTTATATCCACGGGTAATACTCATATCCTACCTGTTAAGTCACGGATATGGGTACGGGTATAGACTTATACCCATGGGTATACTCATACCCTGCTCGTTTAAACTGACATGTCAAATTTACCTTTAGAATTTAAACCTATGTGGCCGAGAAGCCTATGGACAAGTATGAGATTGCAACTTCTAAACTTTGATACTTTCATGTACTCGTCTACCTATCATTAAGTAGAGACAATTGTGTTTTTTAAAATATAATATTGATGAAAGTAAAAAAATATGAATAACTTGTGTTTTATATTTTGACACTTTCATGTACTCGTCTACCTATCATTAATAAAAAAGTGGCATACATGCGCGCTCCTCCTCCGCTGCCCGCCTCGTCACTCCTTCCCCGACGAGGACTTCTTCCCAGACATCAGTAGTCTCTATATCGACGACATGGCTCACGACGCTGGTGTCAACGCGAACCTCAACGCCAACCTAAACGCGAACCCGAATTCTCCTCCAGCACCGTACGCAATCTGCTCCTATCTAGTTCAGTTTCTGTTGCAGTTTCTTATACTAGCTTTTGAAATAGATGCGACCTGCTTATTCTGGTTAAATATGATCCGTTCGTCTATTCTGCTAGTATACATGATTAGGTTAATTCCTACAATTATAGTCATATTTTATTATTGCTTATTTCAGATTTAATATTATAATAATTTGCTTATATATTCAACACTAACACATGTGATATATAACTGGAATCATCGTACTAGAAATGGTTTGCTAATTAATGGAAGCAATCCAACAAGTTAGGGCCATGTTGTGCACATTTCCTTTCAAAGGAACGCGGATCCAATTTTGATCGTTTTAGTTCACATTAATGTTGGCATTTCCAATCCACAAGACCATGCTATTTAGAGATGCAACTTCTTTACAACAACAACACATGTTCATTGGAGATGGTTTTTTCTACCATTCATGCTAGTCAGTGGTGCATGGATCCATTGTCTTTTGTCGTCGAGAGATTCGTATGAGGTTTCCTAGTTTGTCGAAAATTGTCTTATTTCATTCTCCTAGTTCGGAGTAGTACTATGTAATGTTTTGTCGGGTTTCTTCTTTGCTCCAGAGTGTTATGTTTCGCCTGGTTAAGGAAGAGTGCGCCATAGGGTTTTGTTATAGTTTTTTACCGGATATTTCCGCTTATAGTTAAAAAAAATCTGTTACAACTCCATTTGCAATTAAAAATCCCACTTACAACTCACACTATGCACGAACCATGATGCAAATCCAATAGATTAGAAGTTGACTGAACTATAACTTTATTCTCATTCGAGTGAGTATTAGCAAAACCCTTTTTAGTGTATCGTTATGTTTCGCCGTGAAGCAGTAAAATCCGAGTGCAGGAGTCTCTAACACAACCAACGATAGATCCATATATACACGTTAGCTGTTATATGTACGACAGAAAAAGCATTTCTCAGCTTCACCCATCGTCTTCACGATTTTATCAGCGCAGATGCGCAAAGAGGACCAGGGCCGGCCCATAGGGCGGGGTAGAGGGGCGCTCGCCCTGGGCCCCAAGGAGATAAGGGCCCCGATTTGAGACTTGTTTGTATTCTACTCTTGAGATGAATATGGTGAAATAATTCTTAAAAATACAAATTATCAAAGATGCAGCCTACTATGTCTCTACTCCGACATTTCTTTCCTGCAAGAAAACTCCAAAATTTTATAAAAAAGGGGAACCGCAGGTTCCAACCCATAGAGATATATCCAGTTTCAATCGCAGGGAACAACATCAATATCGTCCTAGCAAATACTCCATCATTTTTGAATATTGTTTCTCGACGACACTATTTTTATGGCCTCCCAAAATGTGCAGAAAAATACCGGTCCTCATGTGCCTCTACAATGTTGTAAGTATTCATTAGTGGAGAATAATGACGCAAACATGTAACTATATCATTCTGCAATCATCTCTCTTTCGATCAAACTATTCTATTTGTTCCCATCATCCATGTTATAGATACTATTTCATTGTTTTAATAATTCAGTGCTTAATATACCTACTATTCTATTTATTTTTTGCACATGCATATGAATTCATTATTTTTATAATTTTGTTATGTGATAAATTCTAGAGGTAAATATGTATATACACATGTACATAAATATTAAAGATATATTTAAGCAATTTTCTAAAGTAGGAGGGCCATTGCCCCCTCCCCTTGACTCAGTAAAACTTTGCCATTTTAAACGAGGAGCCTTTGATATCGTGCTGCCCTAGAGCCTCGAAAATCTATGGACCGGCGCTGAAGAGGACCATGGCTGAGTGCGGGAACTACCAGATAGGCAGATTCGCACTGGCATGACGCATCACGCCCATGTGCGCACGCAACACTCTGACTTTGCAATTCAAGCAGGAATCTATGCATCCACGGGGTCACCGCATATACCAAAGCGCCTGGGCATTGCGGCCTTTGACCTCAGCTCCGACGAGGAGGATACCATTCCCTGGTACACCCGGCCTTATCGTCGCCTCTTCTTTCCCCCGTTCTCCAACCCAGGCCCCCCAGCTCGCCAATCGCCATACCGGCCGAATATCCCACCCAACCTCCTCCATCTTTCCGTGATTCCAACAGCTTTCGTCTGCGCGGCGAGCCAACAAGTGGCACCGGCCGGGGAGTGAAGCAGCCAATGATGCATGCAACTTAGAAGGATCCAGTTCTTTGAGAAAAGATGGGAGGACGAAGGATCCTGCTGGCAACTTGAGGCGTTTCGTCAGCGCACAGGAGTTGGAGGAGTTTGCGACGACACAAACACAGGCCGCATACGTGCGTCGGGCGGTCTACGCACGGCATGCCAGCGCACGGCATGGCCGGCGCATCTATGGTTCTAGTACGTAGCATTTTATCTGCAATGACTGGAGTGTGACTGTGTAGATAGCATGTGTGTGGTCCGTGTCGCGTGGAGACCGGCCTAAATACGCCTATACTATACGGCACGCGGCTGGACTGAATTCGCTTTGCGGGTTGTTCCAGGAAGTTGGCCGAACTGTTCTTGCTTCTTGCCTGCTCCGGCGCCTGTCGTGCCCCTATTGGCCGGTTCAGAGAGTTCGGACGCGTGATGATCACCAGCTCTCGATTCTATCCAGACCGAGCTAACCGAGCCACTGAGCCAAGTAGGAGTGACATGCGTCTGGGCGCGCCACACTTCGGCGCCGCCCTAGCAGCAGCGGAGACCAGAGACTGTGGATTACGATATTATCTGGAGTGGATCAGTTGTGTGATCCTGAAAGAAGGCGCCGCTTTTGAAGAACATCAGGGAATTCTTCGGAGCATGATGCACGCACGCACGCACCCGGCCCGAGGTGAGGTTCATCCTTATCCCATTTATTAGCCCAAGATTCCGGCGCTCTCAGATATCGTCAATGTCAAGGTCGTCAAAGCTTCAATCAAACCAAGCACGGTCAGACGCAATGGCGCGCTGCGCTCGCTTGGGCGCAGCGGGGGTCACCGAGGATCGACGTGAGACCGGCAGCCTCCGCGCGTCTATCCACACGGCCGATTCGCTCCCGATCGCGATCTTTTCCCCTTACCGCAGCAGCGTCGCGCTAAGCTTCACGCTTTAGCATAGCAGCCCAATAATTCGGCCTCGCATCTTCACGCACGGTGGCAGGTGAGGTCCACGCCGACGTGTCAGCGATGCGGCGAGATACGTGCGTGGGGCCGCCGCCGCCCCCGCGGGCGCGCGCTTTCTATCCTGTTCGCCACGGACGGCGACGGCACGGGCGCCGGTGACGACGCCAAGTGCGGACGATGCCGCCGGTGCTGCTGCGGCCTGCGGGCGGGACCTGAACCCGTCACACTCCTGGGGGAGTGGGGGGTCGCACGGCGAAAAGGGCGGAGATCAGATTAGTATGCTCGGGGAAAAGCGAAGAGCGAGTGAGGGAATTGTTTGTGGATCGGGAAGTAACGTCGCGCCCATGGTCGACACGACAACTTGCTTGCTGCATGCCGCTTTCGAGATAAGAAACGAATTCAACGCCATCCGATCCAAGCTTGTTGGCGAACGAGGTGGAAAGATTGTACTCCAGGAGACGTCTGATCTTGCTCCGGGCAGGCGGGCGGGCGGAGTGATCTCGTGGAAAGGTGCCAACGGCTCTGACAGGATTCATGTGTCTGCTCGAATCGGGTTTGGGAGTCGAAAACAACAAAATTGCCTAATTTCAAAAAATAACCCTTATCAGCGGGGGCGGACCCAGACAAAAAATACGATGGGGACAACTCAGTTGACTGGGGACACTAATAGTACAAATTTCTTTCTTTTTTTTTGCAAAAAAAAGTTTGCAATGGTATAATTTTGTGATATATATATCGCATATTTTGTTAATAAAAGTCGTGATCAATGTTTTTCTTAAACTATGTTTGTGCGTGTGAAACTGAACTGAGTAGTAGGCTCATTATGACTTCTCCGTGCAATAGGATATCAACAATAGAGTGAAGATAAAAACCAAATAGTTATATAGAGACTACACTTACTTGTTTACTTGGAAAATTTACGAATAGGAATAAAAGTCTCTTCCACCCCACTTGGCCATTATTTAACAGGCAGATTTGTGTCAAAAGATTAGTATCCTCGCGCTTTGCATGTTTCGGATATCTTTGGTCCTCATTATTATGAACATGGTCAATTCTATATTTAAGTAAGTGGGAAAGACAATAGATGACTATTGCATAGTGAAGTTCATTGATAAATAAAAATGAGCCACTTGTACCCAACATTAAAACTAGGCAGGGTATGGCCCATGTCCCTTATCCAAAAAGGTCTAGCTTTGGGTTCTCAAATAAGTGGATTTGCATACAATATTGGTAAGTAGAATAATTGGATTAGTAAATCATTATCAATAACAATATTTTTTGCTAGTTAATTTTATGTGAATATCAAATATATTTTATGTATGCTTTGCTTGCTGATATGGTGTTATAATTTTTATGTTTTAACTTACATCGATAATTGAAAGTAAATAGAAAATTATTCGAAAAAAAAGTAAATAGAAAATGATTCAAAAAAAAAGTAAATAGAAAATTATAGGGTATGTATCAAGTGGCCAGTCCTGGCTCATGAGTAATATTTTTATTGTCACTACCTAGATATTATGTGTTGTTATAGAAATACAAACAAGAATTTACATCATGAATATGCACGGTCAAAGGTGACACATGTAGTTATCAATTGCATCTTGATAAATGCTTATTTGTAGTCAACCAGTAGTCAATTATTTTGGCCCCGTCTATTTTGGTCGCTATTTTGGTTTTGTTCTACACATCCACACACATGTTGTTGCTGAAATGAATCTTGGTGGTTGTATTTCAGCTAATGCACAACTCGTTGCTACAGATCAAGATCAACAGACATTTTTTAGGAAGCACCCGTGTTTTACTCTCTTCTTTCAGAGAGTCTTTAGTTTCTTTGCTCTTATACAATGTTTTCTAAATAAAACGGATCAACAACCTAGCTCAACAAATTTAACCTTTTCAGTAAACCAGAATGGATTTTAGGTTGCAAAAAACTAAGAGCATCTCTGATACGTCGGGAACATATCTATAATTTTTGATGTTCCATGCTTGTTTAGTATCTACTTTGCTCTGCTTTGTCCACACTTTGAGGTGTTTTTATATGTTTTCTGGTACTAACCTATTAACAGGTTGTCGCAGTGTCAGTTGCCTGTTTTCTGCTGTTTTTGGTTCCAGAAAAGCTAGTAAGGAAATATTCTCGAAATTGGACGGGACAAAAGCCAAAGTCAATATTTCACCGAGGAGAACACGGAGTCCAGAGGAGAGACGGAGGGAAGCCATAGGGCGGCTCCACCCCCAGGCACGGGCCACCCTAGGTCGCGCCTAGGCAGGGTGTGGGCCCCCTGGCCGCCCTCCTGCCTTGCCTCTTCGCCTATAAGAAGCCCCCGATGCCTAAACATTAAGTACCCGATCAATATCCCACGAAACCGTCTGTATCCGTCGCCACCATCGTCCCTAGATCGGGGGATCTAAAGCTCTTCCCGGCACCCTGCTGAAGGGGAGATCATCCCGGAGGCCTTCTTCTTTATCATGTCAGCCTCCGGTATGAAGCGTGAGTAGTTCCACCTTGGACTACGGGCCCATGTAGTAGCTCTATGGGTGTATCTCCTCCTCCGTGCTTTCATGTCTAGATCTTGTGAGCTCCGTTCATGATCAAGATCTCATCTATTTGTAATCATGCATGTTGTGTTTGCGGTGATCCGATGAATATTGAGATTACTATGTCAAATTGATTAATGGTTTTGTCTTATTGATTCTATCATGTCTGTGTTGTTTGTGATCTTGCATGCTCTCTGTTGTTAGTAGCTATCTTGGCCAAATAGTTGCTAGTGACTCCAAGAGGGGGTATTTATGCTCGATAGTGGGTTCATGCCTCTATTGAATCTAAGGGAAGTGACAGAAATCTCTAAGGTTGTAGATGTGATGTTGCCACTAGGGAGAAAACAACGGTCTCTTGTTCATGGAACAAGTGGATTGTTTACCTTACACACTTTGCATAAAGCAGTTGTCTGTTGCTTGCAACTTAATACTGGAGGGGGTTCGAATGATCACCCAAAGGTGGACTTCTAGTCATAGATGCAGTTGGATGGCGGTCTATGTATCTTGTTGTATTGCCCAATCGAATCTCATAGGATCTTGATGTCTACTATTGCATTGTTATGCCTTGCTCAGTCCTGTCAATTGCCCTGCTGTAATTTGTTTACCCTTCATGCAATGTTTGTTTATCTAAGGAGAACACCTCTAGTGAACTATGGACTCCGATCCAATCTTTACCATTGATACATCTTTCACTATTTACCGTTTACTTGTTGCAAACCACCATTACCTTCCACACCATATAGTTAATCCTTTGTTACAGCAAATCGGTGAGTTTGACAACCTCATTGATTCGTTGGGGCAAAGTCTTGAGTTTGTATTATGCAGGTCTCCAAGTTGCTAGCAACACCTTTAAGTCGTTTCCTTCCTCCTACTGGTTCGATAACCTTGGTTTTTAATAGAGGGAAAACCTGTTGTTGTGCTCATCATACCTTTCTCTTGGGGTCTCCCAAAGTTGGTGTTGCTGCCCTCATGAAGCCTTTTTCTAGCGCTGTTGCCGGGGAGGCTAAGGACGTCTTCACAAGGGGAGTCCTTCTCAACCTTTCTATTTACTTAGTTTTTTTTGCTTGGTTTTGTTGTCACATCCCAAAATTTTGCAAATTTTGAAATGTGAAAAAAAAACTTAAACAAAATGAAAAAAAACTAAGTCTTGGAAATTCAGAGGGAACAAAAACTTTTTGAATATTTAATATGACTCCTTCAAACCAAAAGTTAAATAAAACAATTTTGGTTGTGAAGTTGTATGCATGTTTTCAAAACCTCGAAATCATGAAGCATGCATGGTTGCATTTTCAAACTAAGAGAAATAACTTACTTCTCAAAGTTGAATTGGCCACTTAACCACATGAGACTTTGGATATATTCCATATTTAAAATATACAAAAGAACTCCTAAGTGAGCTAAAAAGATAAAGGGCAAAATTATAAAACCATAGAAATTAGTTTGACTCTATTTGAAGCTCCAGATAAAATGATATGAAATTTACAAAATATAGGAAGATAAGTAAAGTCAAGTTAAGGCAAAGACTAAGAACGAAATAAAAGCATTTTTAAATGAGTGATTATGATAAATAATAAAATTATAAAGTTAAGGAAATTGATTTGAACCTTTTTGGAGCTCTAAATCAAAAGATATGAAATAAACAAGAATTGAGAAAATATACTGTATAGGCCTACGTGCCATGCTCAATTTTTTTAAAATGAATTATACTTTATAAAAAAAAAATTCCAAATATTCTAATTAGAGTAAACTATCAACTTATATTTTATATAAGATTTTCTGAAAAGTTTGGTACAAATTTAAATCAAATTGAAGAGACAAATTGGAAACTAGAAAATAAACCAGAAATAGAAAAGAAGAAAACGTTGAAGGAAAAAGAAAAAGAGAAACAACAACAGCCCAAGGCCCAATCAGCCCTCCATCTCATTCTATTTTTTTCTTCCATTTATTTTGTTGTTGGGCCGGTTTAGCCAAGCCCATCTAACCTTACCCAACATGATCAATCTTCTTCCTCCTGGACAGAGAGCACGTACACGGCTGTACCTTACCGAGAACCATGTCACCTCTTCTCCTCCTCATTCAAGGCGTTTAAGACTCCAAAATGAATCGTCATCAACACGAAAAACGTTTAGAATCAAGTGGAGGTTCCGTTCAGAAAAGTAATTTCGCATTTAGTTGAGTTAATACACCAAGCCAAAACGGTGCTCCGAATGCCACCCGTCGGCATACGTACCCCGATCTCCCTCTATAGACCATCTTAGCAAAAACCGAAGTGAGCACCATATTCCTCTCCTCCTCCTCCATTATTTTCGTTCTCAAACTTTCTCGAGAGGAGCTCTGTAGAACACACACGGTCGATGCCAAATTCATCCCCAAAATTTGAGTTCATCGTCAGATCTTGTCTTCTACGGTGAGTCCCTCATCGATTCCTTCTACCGAGGACTAATCTTGATATTGCCTACCTCCGGACATGATTGTTCATCCTATGGTTGCGATTAAGCCGCCGACGTCGCACGTTGCTCCAGCCGTGGATTGTCGTCACCATTGGAGACGAACGAGCTCTAAATCACGTCCAGTAGCATCTCCTCGACGTCCTCTACACCGTCCACATTTTATTCAACTCCGGATACTTTCCTAGCAACGGGAACGGCAACGCCAAGCCCGTGCCCGCAAATCCGGTGAACTTCTCCGGCGAGCTTTTCCGGTGAGCCATCCTGAACCATTAGATCTTCATCTAAAGGTTCTCATAGATCACTTAAACGAAGGGGTATCCTCCAATTAGAATCTGCCAAGTGTCATATCTATTCCTATTTTCGGATTTTTAGACATAAAAACACACAAACTTGCAAAAATCATATCTTTAGTTCTGTATATCCAAATTTAGCAAATAATATGTCTATGGATTCACAAAAACGAGTAGAACACAGTGGAGCCATAATTTGGTATTTTGAGTCTGTTAAAATCACGTTTTATACAGAACAATTTGTGGAGTATTTTGAGTATAAAAATTGTTGTGTAAATTATTTTTAAGTGAATCCTTTTGCAAATGGTTGTAAATTGAACCCTCTGTATAGTTAGACCAAAATATAATTTTATTCTAGTATGAATAAGACCGTGGTGCTTATTTAGTGAGAATGGCCTTTCCAATTGTTAGAAAATGTTGCTAATTGCTACAATTGCACAAATGGTTGCATTTGTAATCTTGAAAATATAAAATGTCCATAAGTCACTTAGTAATGTTCAGAACCTTGTTATAAAAATTTGTACAATAAAAATTGTCATCTTGCATGTTTGCATACTTTGCATGATTTTTGTGTTGCCATTAGTGTTGATCTTGTGTATGTTTTGTCTTGGTTGTTTTGCTTGATAGATTGTGTTGATTGTCAAGTGTGTTATTGCAAAGAGTGTACCAACACCACCAACTACTAAGGCAAGTGACACTATCATCCAAGTCCTATTATTTTCATTACACTTAGTGGATTTTTGAAACATGCATGATAATGATTTCTATATTTTATGCTATGCTAAATCCTAATAGGATACCCTATATATTCCTTAGAGAAAACAATGTAGTTATTTCATGCTTAGCCATGCTATGTTTTGAAAAGAGATACATGTTGAGATTTTATGAAGTTGAGAAAAGGACTTGTGTTTTATATAATAAAACAAGGACTCAATGAACCACAGGTGGCCAAGGATACTTTGAGTATTGGAGAATTTGGCAACAAAAGGAACCATGACTATGGCAATCTCTTTGTGTTGTGCTCCAAAGGAACCACCAGAAACTTAGAGATTGAACATGTTTCTCGTGCAGTGCTTTCCGTGCGACCACATGCTAAATGGGCTCTGGCTTAGTCAACTACATAGTGGAAGTCCCATGCATTGGCATCTTCAGGTTAACTAGATTTGTGTAAGGGAGTAACCCTACATTTGTGCCTGGTAGACAAGCTAGCATTTTGTATTGGGAGGACTCCTATGGAAAGACTTTGTCACATTCTCGATCTGCCGGTACTCCATTTTGGTGAGTACTTATCCAGCGGCCACTGGTGGCGTCAAGACGAGATTGTGTCATGTGGGTAAAGTGTACAACTTTTGCAGAAGATCAAAATTCTAAGTACTTAGCCGTGTCCCCGGTTATGGACAATACTGAGCAACTAAGGCCTGAAGCTATGGAATATCTTGACACTCTAATTTCAAAAAGAAAACTTTTTAAACTTGAGGCACTTGGGGTTACCAAGGAGCTCAAGAGATTTTGACAAAACATGATGCTCTTGGGGTTACCAAGTAGCTCAAGAGATTTTTGACAAGGACTTGAACACTTGTGTTTCTACCAAGGAGTTCAAGGAACTTGGAAAAGGAGATTTAACAAAGGACCAAAACCATTTTGAAAAGATAGGATAAAGTATTGCTTTATGCAAATGAGCCTAAACTCTACTTAGCCAAATATGCATGTAATGATAGGATCCACTTATATTCCACATAGTAGTGAAACTTGCCAATACAATTCAAATGTATTGACCCCTGTTGTATGTAACTTGTATGTTGCAGGTTTGATTGATTTTAGTGAAGATTGTTTGATTAGGATTACAAAGTCTACAACCAACATCTGCCTGTGGCACTTTGAAGATGAAGGACCCCATGATTATAGTTATTCCGCTGCAATGTAATGTAATAGCCAAATGAGCTATGTATGATGTAATAAAATTATGTTATTCCTGGTTATAAAGTTATATTATGACCTTTGTTTCTTGATATTACATCTTAACTGTGGATGCTAGCTATTGATCCAGGGACTAGCATTGTAAAACACAGGAGGAATCTACCTTATCAGGTTGAGGCCTCTACAGATGGTATCAGAGCATTGTGTTGCATGTAGGATTTGTAAACCTAGGATTGGACAAAAACCCTTAGAAAAAATAGGAGTTGTATTTTGTTCCAAAAACTTATTTACAAAATCTTGTAAACTCTTTCCTCAACCATTTTGGTTTCAACTCTACATCTCTTCTATTTCAACTTGATGGAAAAACCTACCCCATGGCCAAAGACTACACCATGTGCAAAGGACTTCTTCAACATCTTCAACTCTAATGACTTCAACATCTTCAGCATGTTCACCAAGGACTTCCAACTTGGATATCACTAAGGACTACTAGTGAAAACCAAGAAGACATTAGATTGCCTACCAAAGACATTGATATCAAGTTAGTGTATGGATCATATTGTCCTATGAGGTATGATTATACTAAGTTGTTATTTCAAGAAAACTTGTTGTTTCCTTCAACTCATGAGTTAAGCTCATAAGTTGTTAAGTGATTGGTTGCTTGTTGAATGTTTGATGGTTTGATTGTTTGATTGAACTTGATTGTTTTGAGTTGTGTGTTAGGACTTCTTAAAAACATATCCACCAATACTTATCCCTATCAAACCAACAGATGCCTCCCCGTCGTGCCAACCCCAACCAAAACCACAACATCACCCCTGAGATGCAGCAGATGATGGCAGCTCGGATACGATTGATGCGTGAGATGACCACATTCATACAGAATGTGAACAACAACAACAACAACAACAATCAGAATAATCCTCCAGCACTTGACATGCTCACCAAGTTTCTGAAACTTAGGCCTGCAAGGTTCTCTGGAACAACTGATCCAATGGAAGCTGATGATTGGTTACGTTCAGTAAACAAAGACTTAGTGAAGAAAAAGTAAGGTTTGCAGCATTTCTGCTTGAAGGACCAGCAGCAACATGGTGGGACAACTTTCAAATCACCACTCCCCTAAAAGATGTGACTTGGGCTATTTTTGAAGAAGGATTCAGAACCACTCACATCTCACCTGGAGTAATGTACTTGAAGAAAAAGGAGTTTCACAATCTGAAACAACGTCACCTCAGTGTGGCTGAGTATATTGAAGAATTCAACAATCTGGCACGCTATGCACCGGATGAAGTTGATACAGATGCTAAGAGAAAGGATAAATTTCTTGAAGGACTTAATGATGAGTTGAACCTGCAGCTAGCTGTTGCCTATGTCCCAACTTATCAATCACTCTGTGACAAAGCCACAATATTGGAAAACAAGATGAATCAAGTTGAGAACAGAAAGAGGAAACATAAACTCAAGAACTATTCAGGATCATCAAAGAAGAAGCATTCATACAGAAAGAGCAATGAAGATTCTGAACCACATCAGTATCACCACAACAACAATGAAAGTGAGAATAATGGAAATGATACTGACAATGGAGATGACCTTGGTCAGAACCAACATAACACTTTCAAGAAGAAATATATTAGCCAGTTGCAGTGCTATAATTGTAAGGAACTTGGACACTATGCATCAGACTGTCCTGAGAATAAAAAGAAAAAGGATGCTAGAAGATCCAATGGAACTGACTCCAATGTGACCCAGAAAGTTAACTCAGAAGAGTCAAATAAGGATTCCTTGTCTGGATATTAAGTGTTGAACTCATAGTCAAGTGAACCATCAATGTAATCCTATGAGACCTTATTTTAAGGGTGATAGTACCCTAGTTGTCTTCAAGCCAACTTGTAACCCTAGCCTTCCCGAATCTCGGGATGAGATTTATTTTAAGGGTGGTAGTCTGTCACATCCCAAAATTTTGCAAATTTTGAAATGTGAAAAAAAAACTTAAACAAAATGAAAAAAAACTAAGTCTTGGAAATTCAGAGGGAACAAAAACTTTTTGAATATTTACTATAACTCCTTCAAACCAAAAGTTAAATAAAACAATTTTGGTTGTGAAGTTGTATGCATGTTTTCAAAACCTCGAAATCATGAAGCATGCATGGTTGCATTTTAAAACTAAGAGAAATAGCTTACTTCTCAAAGTTGAATTGGCCACTTAACCACATGAGACTTTGGATATATTCCATATTTAAAATATACAAAAGAACTCCTAAGTGAGCTAAAAAGATAAGGGCAAAACTATAAAACCATAGAAATTAGTTTGACTCTATTTGAAGCTCCAGATAAAATGATATGAAATTTATAAAATATAGGAAGATAATTAAAGTCAAGTTAAGGCAAAGACTAAGAACGAAATAAAAGCATTTTTAAATGAGTGATTATGATAAATAATAAAATTATAAAGTTAAGGAAATTGATTTGAACCTTTTTGGAGCTCTAAATCAAAAGATATGAAATAAACAAGAATTGAGAAAATATACTGTATAGGCCTACGTGCCATGCTCAATTTTTTTAAAATGAATTATACTTTATAAAAAAAATTATTCCAAATATTCTAATTAGAGTAAACTATCAACTTATATTTTATATAAGATTTTCTGAAAAGTTTGGTACAGATTTAAATCAAATTGAAGAGACAAATTGGAAACTAGAAAATAAACCAGAAATAGAAAAGAAGAAAACGTTGAAGGAAAAAGAAAAAGAGAAACAACAACAGCCCAAGGCCCAATCAGCCCTCCATCTCATTCTATTTTTTTTCTTCCATTTATTTTGTTGTTGGGCCGGTTTAGCCAAGCCCATCTAACCTTACCCAACATGATCAATCTTCTTCCTCCTGGACAGAGAGCACGTACACGGCTGTACCTTACCGAGAACCATGTCACCTCTTCTCCTCCTCATTCAAGGCGTTTAAGACTCCAAAATGAATCGTCATCAACACGAAAAACGTTTAGAATCAAGTGGAGGTTCCGTTCAGAAAAGTAATTTCGCATTTAGTTGAGTTAATACACCAAGACAAAACGGTGCTCCGAATGCCACCCGTCGGCATACGTACCCCGATCTCCCTCTATAGACCATCTTAGCAAAAACCGAAGTGAGCACCATATTCCTCTCCTCCTCCTCCATTATTTTCGTTCTCAAACTTTCTCGAGAGGAGCTCTGTAGAACACACACGGTCGATGCCAAATTCATCCCCAAAATTTGAGTTCATCGTCAGATCTTGTCTTCTACGGTGAGTCCCTCATCGATTCCTTCTACCAGAGGACTAATCTTGATATTGCCTACCTCCAGGACATGATTGTTCATCCTATGGTTGCAGTTCGCCGCGTCGCACGTTGCTCCAGCCGTGGATTGTCGTCACCATTGGAGACGAACGAGCTCTAAATCACGTCCAGTAGCATCTCCTCGACGTCCTCTACACCGTCCACATTTTATTCAACTCCGGATACTTTCCTAGCAACGGGAACGGCAACGCCAAGCCCGTGCCCGCAAATCCGGTGAACTTCTCCGGCGAGCTTTTCCGGTGAGCCATCCTGAACCATTAGATCTTCATCTAAAGGTTCTCATAGATCACTTAAACGAAGGGGTATCCTCCAATTAGAATCTGCCAAGTGTCATATCTATTCCTATTTTCGGATTTTTAGACATAAAAACACACAAACTTGCAAAAATCATATCTTTAGTTCTGTATATCCAAATTTAGCAAATAATATGTCTATGGATTCACAAAAACGATTAGAACACAGTGGAGCCATAATTTGGTATTTTGAGTCTGTTAAAATCACGTTTTATACAGAACAATTTGTGGAGTATTTTGAGTATAAAAATTGTTGTGTAAATTATTTTTAAGTGAATCCTTTTGCAAATGGTTGTAAATTGAACCCTCTGTATAGTTAGACCAAAATATAATTTTATTCTAGTATGAATAAGACCGTGGCAATTATTTAGTGAGAATGGCCTTTCCAATTGTTAGAAAATGTTGCTAATTGCTACAATTGCACAAATGGTTGCATTTGTAATCTTGAAAATATAAAATGTCCATAAGTCACTTAGTAATGTTCAGAACCTTGTTATAAAAATTTGTACAATAAAAATTGTCATCTTGCATGTTTGCATACTTTGCATGATTTTTGTGTTGCCATTAGTGTTGATCTTGTGTATGTTTTGTCTTGGTTGTTTTGCTTGATAGATTGTGTTGATTGTCAAGTGTGTTATTGCAAAGAGTGTACCAACACCACCAACTACTAAGGCAAGTGACACTATCATCCAAGTCCTATTATTTTCATTACACTTAGTGGATTTTTGAAACATGCATGATAATGATTTCTATATTTTATGCTATGCTAAATCCTAATAGGATACCCCTATATATTCCTTAGAGAAAACAATGTAGTTATTACATGCTTAGCCATGCTATGTTTTGAAAAGAGATACATGTTGAGATTTTATGAAGTTGAGAAAAGGACTTGTGTTTTATATAATAAAACAAGGACTCAATGAACCACCTGGGTGGCCAAGGATACTTTGAGTATTGGAGAATTTGGCAACAAAAGGAACCATGACTATGGCAATCTCTTTGTGTTGTGCTCCAAAGGAACCACCCAGGAAACTTAGAGATTGAACATGTTTCTCGTACAGTGGCTTCCGTGTACAGCCACATGCTAAATGGGCTCTGGCTTAGTCAACTACATAGTGGAAGTCCCATGCATTGGCATCTTCAGGTTAACTAGATTTGTGTAAGGGAGTAACCCTACATTTGTGCCTGGTAGACAAGCTAGCATTTTGTATTGGGAGGACTCCTATGGAAAGACTTTGTCACATTCTCGATCTGCCGGTACTCCATTTTGGTGAGTACTTATCCAGCGGCCACTGGTGGCGTCAAGACGAGATTGTGTCATGTGGGTAAAGTGTACAACTTTTGCAGAAGATCAAAATTCTAAGTACTTAGCCGTGTCCCCGGTTATGGACAATACTGAGCAACTAAGGCCTGAAGCTATGGAAGATCTCGACACTCTAATTTCAAAAAGAAAACTTTTTAAACTTGAGGCACTTGGGGTTACCAAGGAGCTCAAGAGATTTTGACAAAACTTGATGCTCTTGGGGTTACCAAGTAGCTCAAGAGATTTTTGACAAGGACTTGAACACTTGTGTTTCTACCAAGGAGTTCAAGGAACTTGGAAAAGGAGATTTAACAAAGGACCAAAACCATTTTGAAAAGATAGGATAAAGTATTGCTTTATGCAAATGAGCCTAAACTCTACTTAGCCAAATATGCATGTAATGATAGGATCCACTTATATTCCACATAGTAGTGAAACTTGCCAATACAATTCAAATGTATTGACCCCTTGTGGCTGTAACTTGTATGTTGCAGGTTTGATTGATTTTAGTGAAGATTGTTTGATTAGGATTACAAAGTCTACAACCAACATCTGCCTGTGGCACTTTGAAGATGAAGGACCCCATGATTATAGTTATTCCGCTGCAATGTAATGTAATAGCCAAATGAGCTATGTATGATGTAATAAAATTATGTTATTCCTGGTTATAAAGTTATATTATGACCTTTGTTTCTTGATATTACATCTTAACTATGGATGCTAGCTATTGATCCAGGGACTAGCATTGTAAAACACAGGAGGAATCTACCTTATCAGGTTGAGGCCTCTACATTTGTTTGCCTCTTTTTATGAGAAATTCCAAAAAAAATAGTTTAGTTTGGTTTGCTTTCTTTTATCAAAAACACACAAAAATTAGTCCTTGCTCTAGTTGCTGGTCTGTTATTGCCTTGCTTGGTCATGCTTTCTATCAATGGATGGTTTCTTTGAAACTAGTTCTTATTGGCAAGGTGGGTTCACGGAAGAACAAAAGAATTATTATAAAGAACACCGTTTGTCACAAAAAGGGAAACACCTATGGGAACAAATTGATAAATTGAATACTATTGCTAGAGAGGTGTGCTCTACTTATAATGTTACTTATTGCTTTGATAAAGATTGTTGCTGTAGGAGGTATAAACACCTCCCTTTTTAATGTGAGTATAATGATAATGTTACCATAACCTCTTATGTTAAAGGAAATTATGACTTTTATGATGTGGAACAAACTGAAGAATTTATTGCCTTCAAGGGTGCATTTGAACTTGCCAGTTTGCTCGAAAATACTGATGTGCACCTTATGAATATGAGGTTTATGAGATACTTAAATTTTTCTTTGATAATTACAAGGAAGAAAATGGCTATATTTTTGAATATTTTAATAGATGCTTTCTATAAATGGAAGAGACTAATGCCTTGCAGGAGCCTATGGAAGAAGAATTTGTTGAAACTGGAAGCTCATTAGATGAAAAAGAAGAGGAGAGTAATGAACAAAAGGAGGAAGAATGGATCTACCCATGCCTACCTTCTAATGAGAGTAACTCTTTACCTCTTACATTATTTTATTATCCCCCATGCTTACCAAAGGAGGATGAACGTTATGTTCCTGTGGATCTTTTTGAAATATCTACTTTGGGTAAAACCTGTGAAGGTTTTAATCCCACTATTTTCGAGCTTGATAGAAATTACGTGTTTGTAAATCATGAAAAGCATGCTTTATGTGATAGTTATATTGTTTAGTTTATTCATGAGGCTACTGAAAACTATTATTAGAAAGGAAAATATGGTTGTAGAAGTTTTCATGGTACTGAAACACCTCTCTATGTGCTGAAAGTTTTGAAGTTGTTCCTGTTTTATCTACCATTCTGGTTACTATTTGCTTCTTTGATTTATTTTCTTACAAGATTCCTATGCATAGGAAGTGGGTTAGACTTAAATGTGTTTTGAATTTGCTTCTTGATGCTCTCTTTTACTTCAATTCATATTTCTTATGTGAGCATATTTTCGAACCATCATGCCTAACTTAAAGGCGTTAAAGAAAAGTACTTGTTGGGAGATAACCCAAAATATTTTTTGAGTCTTGAAAGTTATTACTTCATTAATGAACTCTCCTTATCCTTTTTGTTTGATTTTTGTGCCAAGAATGACCTCTGATGAGAGGGGAGTAATATTTGGGGAGTTGCTATCCTGCAATAGATTTTTGTGCTCCACCAGAAAAATTCGTGAGAAGTCTCTGTAAGTCGGATTGAGCTGAAAATTTACGAATAAATCCTCTAGTATGTTAGATAACTTCTGTTAGTTCAACACTTTTTAATTTGATCAACATAAGGTCTTCTAAAAAATCGGTTTCTACCTGCTGGTCTGTTTTGACATATTTCTGCCATTATATGCATTTGCTTCTTATTGATTCCCTTTTGGGTTCTTTTTGGAAAATTGAGCTTTTTGAGGGATTTGCTATAGTAGCTTGTGTTTTTAGTGAATGTTTTGCTGTTCTAAAGCTAAACCCAAGGGTCTATTATATTTTGAATACACTAATGTTGCTAATGAAGATTGTGTGAAGTTTTGTATGAAGGAAAATTTTCAGGTATAGACAAAGAATGATGTAATGAGATGAAGAATGGACAAAAGCTTAAGCTTGGGATGCCACCCCGGTGTCACCCCAAGAAACATACAAGAGGTACAAGCGTCAAAGCTTGGGGATGCCAAAGGCATCCCCTTCTTCATCAATAAAAAGCTCAGGTCTTTCTAGACACTTCGTTTTTATTGTTTCATGCAGTGTTGTGTTATTCTTGGAGCATCTTGGTTTTCATTTACTTTGCTTAGTTTTTTTAGTTTGCTTGAATATAGTAGTTTGGACCCCCGTTCTCGCTTTGTTGTTTCAAATAAGTTGATTGGTGTTAGAAAGAAGTAAAAAGTTCTTGCTTGAATAGAGCAAGAGGAGCTTGCTTTGACTATGACTTAGACTTTAGCATGTCGTGCTAGGTGTTGTTTTGACCCTATGTTTAGTGATTATTGCTGTAGCATGAATTGTTTCAAACAATTGGGATTGCTTAGTGTGCCTTGAAAGATTCATGCGTGGTTTTAGCATGCAAAAGCATAGTATTGTGGTATTCTTCTTTGATGCTTTGTTTGGGTTGACTTGGCACATGATCACACCATGTTATGACTATGAACAAGTCACCATTGCATGTATGATCATTTATTCCTTGACTTGTAGTACCACTCTATGCTTTGATTAGTAATGTTTTGTCGCTCTGCATGATTATGGCCATTTATTGCTCTCTTAGTTGGTCGCTCCTAGTCTTTTGCTAACCTCCAATTGTATGAGTAAGCTCTACTCATGCTTCCAACTTCCTATAAACCAAGTTATTCCAAAGTGTCCACTATAAATTCCTATGCATGGTGTGTTACACCATTCCAAGTATATTCTTGTTTTCATTTATCTTTCAATTAAAAAGTACTTTGGTATGTGAAAACTTGGTGATTAAAGCTCGCACAAACTTGATGACACACTTTTTTTCTTGCCCCTAATAAACTTGAACCATTTTTCCATCTATGTTGTATATGCTTGCATTTATACGTTGGAATTAGAAGAACCATGCTGTCATGGGGAACGTTTTCAACATTGCACTTGTACTTTGTACACAATTGATATCATGCTCTTTTATCTATGGATGTTGCTGGTGTGAAATAAAAAGGGAGCTTGTAAGTCCATGGAGTTATGTATTTTGTGTTAGAGAAATGCCTGGGCCGCTAGCCTAAACCATGCCTAATCATGGTGGAAACTTGCAGCATCACCATAATGAGCAATTTGTGAAGCATCCTTAAAAAAACCCTATGCAAATAGCAAATAAAAATATCGCTGAGATGCTCATTGTCTGCTTGCCTTGTCATTTTGGTTATGGGATAGCTCCTGTACCATATGCAAGGGGTACCCCATTGGCGGTTCTCTATGATACACATGTACTTACTATGACAAGAACTTATAGATGACTAAAGTTGAATAGCATGTGGTGCGGCCCTCGTATTTAAGGGACATGAGATTGCCAACTTATAATTTGTCAAGCATATACTCCATAGTTTGTTCACTTTAACCTTAATCACTTAAAGATTCTTATGATAGGGGCAATGAGGGCTGAAAGCTAACAAGTACCATAATTTTTTGAAGCTCTTTTTGAAACTTGAAATCCCTGCTTCCCTTATGAAGGGCCTTTCTTCCACTTTTATATTGAGTCTCCACCTTCTACCTTTAGGCACCAATTAAGAGAGCATAGTTGCTATTCTTAGTTCTACGTGCATTGTCCGAAAACTTATTGATTGATGCATATTGTTGATATTACTTGTTCTTGTGCTATTTGTATATAGTCACGCTTATGAACTTTGAAGGTGTCCTATGCAACTATTTACTACTCTATGAGGGACAAGCTGAATGCCACTATGTCATGTTTTCTATATGTGAAACAAATAAATTTTTTTCAATGCATGTTATGCATGATCTTTGTTTGTATCATTTCATGTTGCATGCATCGTTACTTTGTATTACTGTTAGAACTCCATCTTTCATGCTCATGTTTAGAGTTATTTGATCCCAGCTTTCAATGCTTGCAAATGGTTTGATCTTGATCTTGATGGTGTATGTCACCTCTAAAATTAATCTTTTATCACTTACCTACTCGAGAACGAGCAGGAGTTAAGCATGGGGATGCTTGATACGTCGGAAACGTATCTATAATTTTTGATGTTCCATGCTTGTTTAGTATCTACTTTGTTTTGATTTGTCCACACTTTGAGGTGTTTTATATGTTCTCTGGTACTAACCTATTAACAAGTTGCCGCAATGCCAGTTGCCTGTTTTCTTGTCAACACACGGATTTTTAATCCCAGATGCCTGTTATGCCATACATCGCAATCCCAGGATTACCATTTTTGCGAGACATAACAGAATTGGATACCACAGTACATAATCCATTACAAACCATACATAAGGTCTTACACAAATAAGGATCTCATGATCTAGTCTTAATACAACACAAGCAGCGGAATACGTAATAATAACGGTAGCGTAGGCGAAGCTCCATCTTCGGGGTCACAGGCAATGCTGACGATGGGAGATGATCCTAGTTGTCGTAACCTTCCTGGGGTCCATCTTCCAGGTACTCCTCTTCATAGTATGGCCATGGGAATAGCCAGGGACTAATCCATGAGTACTCTTTATGTACTCGCAAACTAATACTAACAAGTGAAGGGGTTTTTGTAATAGGACACTAAGCTCTAGGGTTGTTTTGCAAAAGCCAGATTTACCTCTACTAAGTTTACAAGCAAAGAATGCTAGTTAAAGTTTTATAACCCTGAGTGGGAACTTGTATCTCATGCCACAACTCTGTTGTGGTCAAGTCAAAGTCTCAAATCATTTCACAAGTCATTTTGAAAACATCTGACGGGGAAACAATATGGCCACTAATCGTCCATAATCATGACGCGGCTATTCGAATAGTTTGACACTGCGAGATTGTACACTTTCACCACAACATTCGATACATCTGTCAGGAACAAATCCTGAATTCACCATACTCAGTATGCGGATAATCAATCCTAACCTTTCAATTACACGCCCTAGTATAAGCACCTCTCCTGTGAGTTTGGCCTCCCAACCATGACAAACTGTCATCTTGGGTACTGCACAGGTGGACAATCTTTACAAGGTAGCCTCAGCTCAGACCTTGGCCATGAGGGAACTAATACTAAGGTATATAAGTTTCCAGTCAATCCCTACCCAATTCTCGGGTATTGTGGTTGTACGGTAAAATTGGAATGGTATCGCATCCAGACAACCATCAGTTTTATAAAGGGCTAAGGCTCACGCCTCAACATTTTCATCACCATAAATCATCTGGTGTTCGGAAACACATGTCCAAAACATTTCAATAGAATGATCCATCATTCCAAGGTTTTCAGAACCATTTTTCCACCAAGTATTCCCATCTAAATTTGATCAAGTTTTATGCTTAGTACTAGCATCTACAAGTGGGGGTAAGTACTAATGAGGGGTGGTAAACAAGTGGAGTTTTAACTAAGTTCAATCTCAAGCCTTAGGATGACATCAAGATTATCTAGCTTAGGCCAAATTTTATGCTCTTTATGCAACCTTCAATTATCCTTCTAGTATCTACAATTCACTTAAGTAAACTCTAAGTAATAGCTTTGATAAAGAAATAAAGTATAAAGCTTTGAAAGGATCGTATGGGCACCTAGAGGGGGGTGAATAGGTTCTACTTCAAATTTTACTCTTTTTCAAATTAGGGTTTGACAATAAAGGTAAATTCTCTAGAATATGCAACTATAGTGAATTTACCTATATGTCCAACAAGCACAAACTAACACAACACTAAGCAAGAACAAGTAAGTAAAGTGCAGTAAAGGATAGAAGTAACCAAGGGAGTGGACGTGGAGACACAAGGATTTGTTTCCCGTAGTTCCTTCCTTTTGAAGGGAAGTACGTCTATGTTTGGAGAGGGGGTGGTTTCAAACCACCAACGCCACGAGAGGCCTCCCTTGTTCTCCGATGAACCTCACCCAAAGGGCTCGATTCACCTTCCACTATATCGGCAACCTTCGAGGTGGAAGCCGGCACCTTTACAACAAGTTCGGGTCACACATCCACAACTGAATTGGAGGCTCCCAAATACAAGCAAGCTGTCAAGACAAATCAAAGACAAGCTTGTAAGAACCAAATCAAAGTTATGGTTTCCAAAGAAACACTAGAGCTTGGGGGCCCTCAAGTGAATGAGGGGGAAATGAAGATCTCTCTTGGTGAAGATGTGAATCAAGGCCTCCTTCGATTCTCCAAAGATCAATGACTTTGGATGGTTGGATGAAGAGATCTTGTGGATTTTGTGGCTCTAATGGTGTTGGTGTTCTTGAGCAGCTCGAGCAACTGGAGGAAGAAGATAAGGGTCCCTATTTATAGACAGCCCCCTCCACGAACCATTTTCTGACCGTTGTAGAAAAGTCAGACCGGAGACTCCGGTCTACACCGGAGACTCCGGCCAATCTCGGACCCGATCTCGGGTGGCCATCCGACCGACCCATTTCTTCACCAGAACACCGAGACTCGGACTTCCAACACCGGAGACTCCGGTCCGACCAAAGTCTCCGGATAATCTCCGGACTAGTCTCCGGACTGACCATCTGACTGACCCAGCGCATTTCTTCACCAGCAACACCGGAGACTCCGGACTTTCAACACCGGAGACTTTGGTCTGACCAAAGTCCGGAGACTCCGGCCAATATCCGGACCAGTCTCCGGACAGGCCATCTGAATGACCAAGCCAAGTCCTGGGAGGCACCACCGGAGCCAGCATCGGAAACTCCGGACCACACCGGAGACTCCGGCCTTGGCAGACCGGAGACTCCGGTCTAGAGTTTCCAGAACAGTGGCAAATGTATGTGGTATTTTCCCAAGAGTGTGTGTCATGTTTATCTATGATAATACCAACCTGTGGACAATAACAAACTGTAAAATGATCTACTTGTTGTTAACGAACACCAAAAGTGATTATGACAATAAATGTCCTTTCAATCTCCCCCTTTTTGGTGTTCGATGACAACAAGTGATTTGCATGGAATAACATAAAAATGTGTCTCCCCCTGACTATGTGCAACAAGATAATGAAGTAAATCATGTAAAGAAAAAAAATACCAACGATAGCACACATAGATCTCACATGAGTTACAATAGATGTTGCACACAAGCACATAGTCATAGACACACATAAGAACAGTAGATAACACACAAAGTTCAAGTTCGAATATCCAAATAACAAAAAGAAAGGCAAATAACGGCAGATAGTCGCAAATCCCGAGTCCCATGCAAAGCGGGTGAGAATGTCTTCTCCCCCTTTGGCATCGAAACGCCGAAAAGGGAAAAGACCTATACTAACGCCCCAATGACTCAGTAGTCATCGTCATCCTCGTCGTCCTCGGCATTCTCAACCTCATCCTGGTCATCCTCGTCCTGGTCATCCTCATCCTGGTCATAGTCATCATCATCATCATCATCCTCAGGGATAGCAGGCCCTTTGCCGTGAGGGCGAGAGGAGGAAGTACCCTGGTATCCAAACCCAGAGGTGACATCAGCAAACGTCTGCTAGTCCACGGACTATCACATTGGGCGTTCCATGCCCCAAATGAGAGAGTGTGATCGACTACGTGGATCACTGGGCGCCATGCTCATCATTGTATTCATCTTTACCTTCCTCAGTATTAGCAGCACCCTGGTCCTTGATCTCTTTGAGGAGCTTCTCCATGCGGCGGTTCCTTTGGTAAGATGCATGCTGCTGCTTGCGAATGTCAATGTTCATGCAACAAAGAGTCCTCTCCCAGAAACTGGCCTTCTTGACCTTCTCATGCACATAGGCTCTAGTCATGGAAGGCATAGGGACATTTGAGGCATTCTTCCTCCGAACTCTGGGTGGAGAGGGAGCCCTCTCCGTCTCAGTCTCCTCATCATCATTTCCATATCGGCGCCTTGGAGCTGGCCCCATGTGCCCCTTCCACTGTGCAGAGACCAGAGTGTGCGTCGTGAGGTGTGGTGGAACGGCATTGGGAGAATCATGCGGCTGCGAGTTGATTAGTCTCATAATCAAGGGTGCATATGGAGGAGATTTCTTGAATAGAATTGCATGGAACATCTCCTCGAAAATGAAGTCCATCACATCAATGGGTGCAGCCTCAGCATCTGGTCCAGCATTGAAGGTCCGGTGAGTATGGTATAGGAGGTTGACAAGTCCTCCCCTCAGAGCATCATCATTTCCAGCACTTGGAGCAATAGTGTGATGGAAAATCCTCAGCATAAGGTTGTAGAGGGGCTTGAGTCCCTTGGAGGCCCCCACAACACCATCATCATACAGAGGTGACAGTTTTTGCTTGTTCTCACCCAAAGATGCTGAGTGCATGCGCAGCCCCATAGGAGTAGATATGACGTGGAAAGTCTCAAAGATGACATTGGCAAAGTCATGGAAAGTAGCTGTGCAGCGAGTAGAGCCAGTCATCCACACCATAGTCCTATCAAGATCAGTCCCAAACACCACAGTGGCATAGAACTGCTGAACGAGGTGCACACTGTAGTCTTCATGCAGCTCCATCAAGTTGTAGAGACCCAACTTCTCACAGATCCACAGGGCATCACTGAAATACGGACTCTGGCGCATTTATTCAATGTTCATGAACTTCTGAGGGCAAACAGGTGATTTGGTGAGTACACCATACACATCCTTCATGAACACACTCTGCTCTTTCCTCCAGAAACGAGGGTCATCATTGGTACGAGGTTGTGCATAGAAATCTGTCTTCCTCAGCTCACAGAACTCCACTTTAGACATCTTGTTTAGGGACTGGAGGTTGTCGTACTTGGCTCTCTTTGCACGTTCCTCCCGTTCACCCCTTTCTTGATCCCTCTTCATGTAAGCTGCAGCATGTGCCCGCTGTTTCCGGTTGGATGGAGGCACGATAAACTGACCCTGAGCTTCATCATAGCGAGGGTTGCCCCTTTGGGACTTGGCCTTGGTACGACGAGGGCGACTAGAACCATCACCTGTGAACAACAGTGAGGGAGATAGCATGGAGATGAGTATATATGTCCCAAAGATGCAGTACAGGATCTTTGATGCATTTCTGGACTACTTTGATCCACCCAGCACCGGAGTCTCCGCACCAGACACCGGAGTCTCCGCACCAGACACCGGAGTCTCCGGTTTAGACCGGAGTCTCCGGTCCTGGGGACCGGAGTCTCCGGTCAGGAGGCTCGGGTATGCGATGGGGAGATGCTGGTGAGGGTAAATCTAGTAGATCGAGCAATGCAACAAGGCTAAAGTACTAGAGTGCAAGCAAACAAGTGATTCCTATTGACAAATCCGCAACAATCCTCAAAAACACATCTAGGGATGAACCCTAGGAGGAAAAAGGAGAGGAGAGGTACCAGATCTGTCCATGGGATCGATTCCTTCGGTGGGAATGACCCAATGGAGGAGAGGAGGAGGTTGGCCGGCTGCACGGCGGATCCCGGGGGCTTCTTGACCTCCGGGGAGGATTTTTGGAGGAGGGGCGACGGGTTTGGAGGTAGGGGACGGGGTGAAGAAAGAGGAACTGATGTTCCAGTTCACCCCGTGCCCCTTCTTTAAGTGACAGAAACCGTCCAGACCGGAGACTCCGGTCTACACCGGAGACTCCGGTCTACACCGGAGACTCCGGCCTACACCGGAGACTCCGGTGTTTGTACACCGGAGACTCCGACCCTCCTCGACCAAAAATTCCAGGAAAGGTGTTTGGGGACATATATGGGAGATAGATGGTTTTTAGGATAGGAAAAGGGTTTGGGTTGAGACATCAAAATGTGAAGAACCAATAAGAGCCATGGAAGTTCAAAAAATTCATAAAAGCTCCAAGAGACGAAAAATAATCAAATGACAAACATGAGTAAGTGCCAACCTCTCAAATGAGAGAGGGCGGTGGCCTTGGCCACCATATTTGAGTATACTTGGCTTGGTACCACGAAGATATATCTTGGGTCCATTACCAACACTCATCATTAAGCTCACATATCACTAAATGATATTAAGAGAATGATTTTGATTGCTTTGGGCATCATGGGGTGAGGGATGGTCCAATCAGTTAGGACCGCACTCCCCCTATATCCATGCCTACACCTAGACCAAATATCAGATGAAACATAGGTGAGAGTGCAATAACATCAAGTCAAGCTCCTTGAATCCACGATATTTAGTTCATTCCTCAAGTAGCAAAATCTTTCTTCATCAAGTGGCTTCGTGAAGATATCAGCAAGTTGATCTTTGGTTGATACATAGGATAGATCAATATCACCTCTAGCAACATGATCTCTAATGAAGTGATGTCGAATCTCAATATGCTTTGTCCTTGTGTGATCCACCGGGTTGTATGCAATCTTGATGGCACTTTCATTGTCACATAGAAGAGGCACTTTGTCACAAAGGACACCGTATTCCTTTAAAGTTTGCCTCATCCATAGAAATTGGGTGCAAGCACTAGCAGCATCAACATACTCGGCTTCGGAGGTGGAGAGAGATATACAGTTTTGCTTTTTAGAAGAACAACATACCAAGGACCTACCAAGGAATTGACAAGCCCCGGATGTTGATTTTCTATCATCCTTGTCTCCCGCCCAATCTAAATCCGTGTATCCACAAAGAGCGAATGTTGAGCCTTGAGGGTACCAAAGACCATAAAATGGGGTATGAACTAAATAACGAAAGATTCTCTTGACCGCCATTAAATGGCTTTCCTTAGGAGCAGCTTGATATCTTGCACACACACCTACACTCAACACAATATCGGGTCTAGATTCACAAAGGTAAAGCAAAGAACCAATCATAGACCGGTATACCTTTTGATCCACATCTTTACCATTAGGATTTTGTTCTAGATGAGTCTTTGTAGCCATGGGAGTAGGAGCTCCATTCAAATCTTGCATTTTGAATCTCTTGAGCATATCTTGAGTATACTTGGATTGGTTGAAGAATGTTCCTCCTCTAACTTGCTTGATCTCAAAGCCAAGAAATACCTTCAACTCCCCCATCAATGACATCCGGAACCTACTAGTCATAAGCTTTGAGAATTCATCATTAAAAGCTTTGTTAGATGAGCCAAAGATAATATCATCAACATATATTTGGCATACAAAAAGCTCCCCATTGACCCTCTTAGTAAAAAGAGTGGGATCGATTTTCCCAACCTCAAAACCACGGTCAAACAATAACTCTCTAAGGTGCTCATACCACGTGCGTGGGGCTTGCTTGAGCCCATAGAGCGCCTTATCAAGTTTGTAGACATGGTTTGGGAAGTTGGGGTCCTCAAATCCCGGGGGTTTCTTAACATATACCAATTCATTTAAAGGACCATAAAGGAATGCACTTTCTACATCCATTTGTTGCAACTTAAAGTTATGATGTGCCGCATAAGCAAGAAGGATACGGATGGACTCAAGGCAAGCCACGGGTGCATAAGTCTCTCCATAATCAATGCCTTCAATTTGAGAATACCCTTGTGCAACCAATCTTGCCTTGTTCCTTACTATAATTCCATGCTCATCTTGCTTGTTCTTGAATATCCACTTTGTTCCAATAACATTGCGGCAATCCTTTGTCTTCTCAACTAACTTCCAAACTTTGTTTCTCTCAAAATTGTTGAGCTCTTTGTGCATAGCTTCTACCCAATCCGAATCTTCAAGAGCTTCCCACACTTTCTTTGGTTCAATCATGGAGATGTGTGCTTGGTGTTCACTGAACCTCTTCAATTGTGCTCTTGTGGAAATTCCTTTCCTTATGTCTCCAACAACATTTTGGAGAGAGTGGTCTCTTATTTCCAACATTCTTTCTTTTCTAGCTTTGCGACGAGCGTGGATCTCCTCATTGTTTCTTGGAGGACCCTCTTCATCATTTTGATCCTCGTCTTGACCATCAACTTGACCTTGATCATCATTGGATTCATCCTCTACGCTGGGAGGCAAGGATTGAGCTTGGTCTTGATCAAGTGCTCTTCTAGCCTCAATTTGAGCACGTCTCAAAACATCTTGGATGGATCTTCCTTGGCAAATTGACTTTGCACCACTTGACACCCCATCGAATGGACCAAGCTCCCTTAGACTAGAGTTCACACATTGATAACTATGTTGAGGGTCCACATCTTGTCTTTGGCTTGAGTCAATGTCCTCTTCGATAGATGGAGCATGTCGAGGTTGTGAAGATGAGGGATCCACTTGAGTGGAGCATAGTTCTTCTCGATCCACCATAAGGGGTTCCTCAATGGGGCGGATATAACCCACACCCATTCTTCCTATGGCATCCTGAGGCATTTCATCATCTGCATCACAAGCATCAACACGCCCCCCTTGGGGACCATCATATTCTTCGAAGGTCACACTACAAGATTCTATGACAGCTCCGGAGAGCTTGTCATAGATTCTATAAGTGTGAGATTCGAGACCATAGACAAAAAAAATACCCTCTAATGCTTTAGACTCAAATTTAGACAAACGAACACCTTTGATGAGATAGAAACACTTACAACCGAACACCCGGAAATAAGATATGTTGGGCTTGTTACCGGTAAGTATCTCATATGGAGTCTTGTTGATTTTCTTCTGGAGGTAGAGCCGGTTTGAAGCATGGAAAGCGGTGGAGATGGCTTCGGCCCAGAAGTTGTATGGAGATTTAAACTCCGCCAACATGGTCCTAGCCATCTCAATAAGAGTCCGGTTCTTCCTTTCGGCCACACCATTTTGTTGAGGGGTGTATGCAGCGGAATATTGATGTTTAATCCCCTCATCACTAAGGAAATCATTCAAGGTGTAGTTCTTAAACTCGGTGCCATTGTCACTTCTTATAACCAATACGGGAACATTGTGTTGCCGTTGAACCAAGTTGATGAAGCCAATAAAAGTCTTTTGAGTTTCACTCTTCAACTTGAAGAAAAAAACCCAAGAGTATCTTGAAAAGTTGTCAACAATCACCAAACAATATTTCTTCCCTCCAAGACTTGCATGAGATGGAGGACCGAATAGGTCCACATGAAAGAGTTCCAAGATCTTGTTAGACTTGATTTGGTTCGTGGGCTTGTGTGGAGCGTCATGCATCTTCCCTAGAACACATGCCCTGCAAACACGATCTTTGGCAAAGGAAACATTTTCTTTTAGTCCAACAATATGGCCCTCTTTATGGAGACTTTGCAAAGTTCTCATATTGACATGGGCTAGTTGGCAGTGCCATAGCCAACCCACATCGGCCTTCCCGTATAAGCACATCGGACCTGTAGTGGCTTGCCCCGAAAAGTCCACCACATACAAGTCATTTTTGACGTACCCAACGAAAGCGACCTTGAGAGACTTGCTCCACATGAGGACCACAATATCATTATCAATAAAGACGACAAAGCCCATCTTTCCAAGAGCACGGACAGAAAGTAAATTATATCCAAGGGTTTCAACAAGCATGGCGTTCACGAGGGTAATGTCGTGAGCCACCACTACCTTGCCGAAACCCATTACCGTAGATTTTGACTTATCGGCATATGTGACGGTGATTTGATCTTCATTTGACACCAATTCCTTGACAATAGACGAGCTTCCGGTCATATGACTTGTGCAACCACTATCGATCACCCATTTTGACCCTCCGGAAGCATAAGTCTATAAAAGATCAAGCTAGTTTTTAGGTACCCATTTCTCAATGGGTCCTCTTTTGTTAGCAACAAGGGTCTTGGGAACCCAAATAGACCAAGCAATATAACCATCACAAGGGCCAACATATTGTGCATACACATCACCATAATAATCTCGCATTAGAACATAGTGAGGGTTAGCACTTCCCGCAAAATCATCATGAGACATAGTTTTACCACTTGTGGTCTTACTTTCCACAATGGTCTTGTTGGTCTCTTGTGCGGGCTTGTCCTTCTTCTTCTTATTGTTCTTCTTCTTTGTTTTGGAAACAAAACCAATGCCCCTTTATCACCACTACGCCTTTGCTTGCTCAAGAGATCATCAATAGACTTGTTGCCTTGTGGAAATGTGGCCTTAGCAAGCTCTCCCTTCAACCTAGCATTCTCTTAAAGAATAGTTGTGCTACTGGATGGGATGAAGTTACTAGTGAAGGAATATTGGCCAATTGAGTTTGAAGCGTTTCATGGGACTTTGTGAGAGACAAGAGTTCACTCTCCAAGGCTTTGTGGGCCTTGTTAAGCAAGCTAAAGTCCTCGGCAAGTTTTTCATGAACCACACCAAACTCAACCTTGTCCTTTTTAGCTCTTTTGTATTTAGAAATAGCATGATCACGCTCTTTGATGAGTTTGTTAACAATAATGTCATTGGCCTCATCAAGCCCTTCAAGTTTTAATTCAAGTGACAACCTAGTTTCTTGTTCTTCTTCTAGAGCATTGTTTAGGGCCTCTAGCTCGATCATATGTTCATGCCCAAGTTTACATCTTACATCTAGAAGCTCTTGAGTATGTGATAGTTGATCTAAGATGTTTCCAAAATGTAGCTTAGCATCACCTTCTAGGTTAGTCATAATCTCATCAAAGGCAATTAATTCCTTTTTAACATCAAGTGACATATCATCATCAATTTCATCATTATCTAAGTGAGTAGAGCGGGATGATGAAGATACCTCCGTTCCTCTTTCCATAAGGCAAGTGGCGTTCTTGGTGGAGGAGTTCTCATTTGGAGAATCGAAGAGTGAGAATGTCAGATTAGATGTGGTGGCAAGAGCAGCCACACCATGAGAAGTTTCCTCTTCGTCATCTTCATCATCTTCATTGTCGGAGGAGTACTCTTCATGAGTGATCAAGACAATTTCTCCCGGCTTCTTGTTGATGGGATTCCTTTTGATGAAGGGTTTCTTGTAAGGTGCCTTGAGAGTCTTCTTCATCACAAGCTTACCACCATTATCTTCTCTCTTCTCATAGGGGCAGCTTGCCACAAAGTGATATCGGTCACCATAATTGAAGCAAGTTCTCAACCTAGTGGTGTTCTCTCTTTTCCCATTTGGATTGCTTCTTCGTTGCATTTCCATCTTGGCCTTGGGGTTCTTCCAAAAGTTCTTTGCATAGAAAGCCATATATTGACTATGAGCAATCTTGACGTCATCGGGGTGGTCCAAGGAGAGGCCTTCATCACTATCATCTTCATCTTCAAGGTCCACAGCTTTGGCCTTCAAAGCAACATTGACCACATTGCTCATACCGAGAGCACGAGCACGGGCATCTTTGGCATTCTTGGCGGCGACCTTGAAAGCGGCCATCTCTTGCATAACTTCATTTGAGGTCATAAGATGATAGTTGTGTCTTCCCTGTAAGCTCTTCAAGTCGGTGGGCTCAAAAGGCATGAGTGCACTCACATATTTCCTTTTTATCCATGCATCATCCACATGGGAGGCTCCCACATTTCTAAAAGCGGTGGCGGTGGTCTTGAGCCTTCGATACATGTCTTCGTGGTCTTCACCTTCTTTCATGTAGAAACCTTCGGCTTCATTACTTAGAGCATCATATATGTTCCTCCTCATACTCTCATTTCCAACAAACAACACAGTGAGAGCATCCCAAGCTTCCTTGGCAATACTAAAGTGCTCAATGTGTGGGTAATCCTTTGTTCCCAATCCTTGTTGAATCATATGCAAAGCAGTGGCATTGAGTTGACTATTGACAACCTCTCTTCTTGTCAAGTTGTTTGCATCCCCAATAAAGAGTCCATGCTCGATGATGTTCCATAGTTCAATGCAAGAGCTGCGCATATGAGTCCTCATTAGTGATTGCCATTGAGCAAAAGTAGCAAACTCTTCTAGCTTAGGTGGGTCACCTCTATTGTACACATGAGGGTGAGGGATGGGAGGATCGGGGGAGTACCAAGAATCACGGTGCTCACCCTTCCCCCCCATCAAGTCGTGTGGAGGAGTTAGCATTGTCTAGTTTGTCCCCTACCACCATACCTTCGGGGGATACCGGAGTATTCCCTTTAGGTATGGATGGTAGTTCCTCTTGAGGAGATGGGGGTGATGAGCCATCTTTGTCTTTAAGAAGTTGCTCAAGCATATTCTTGACTTCGTTGACCAAGGAAGAGCTCAATCTTGTTTCCAAGTTTCTGAGATCTTCCATGGTCACAGGGGTTGACTCACTACCACCATCCCCTTCTTGGCTACCCATATTCTCTTAGGCAGTAAATCCCGAATAAAGAGCCGGTGCTCTGATACCAATTGAAAGGATCGTATGGGAACCTAGAGGGGGGGGTGAATAGGTGCTACTTCAAATTTTACTCTTTTTCAAATTAGGGTTTGACAAGAAAGGTAAATTCTCTAGAATATGCAACTATAGTGAATTTACCTATATGTCCAACAAGCACAAACTAACACAACACTAAGCAAGAACAAGTAAGTAAAGTGCGGTAAAGGATAGAAGTAACCAAGGGAGTGGACGTGGAGACACAAGGATTTGTTTCCCGTAGTTCCTTCCTTTTGAAGGGAAGTACGTCTACATTTGGAGAGGGGGTGGTTTCAAACCACCAACGCCACGAGAGGCCTCCCTTGTTCTCCGATGAACCTCACCCCAAAGGGCTCGATTCACCTTCCACTATATCGGCAACCTTCGAGGTGGAAGCCGACACCTTTACAACAAGTTCGGGGCACACATCCACAACTGAATTGGAGGCTCCCAAATACAAGCAAGCTGTCAAGACAAATCAAAGACAAGCTTGTAAGAACCAAATCAAAGTTATGGTTTCCAAAGAAACACTAGAGCTTGGGGGCCCTCAAGTGAATGAGGGGGAAATGAAGATCTCTCTTGGTGAAGATGTGAATCAAGGCCTCCTCCTTCGATTCTCCAAAGATCAATGACTTTGGATGGTTGGATGAAGAGATCTTGTGGATTTGGTGGCTCTAATGGTGTTGGTGTTCTTGAGCAAGCTGGAGGAAGAAGATAAGGGTCCCTATTTATAGACAGCCCCCTCCACGAACCATTTTCTGACTGTTGTAGAAAAGTCAGACCGGAGACTCAGTGCAGACCGAGACTCGGCTACACCGGAGACTCACCAATCTCGGACGTCTCGGATGGCCATCTAACCGACCCAGCCCATTTCTTCACCAAGAACACGGAGACTCGGACTTCCAACACCGGAGACTCGGTCCGACCAAAGTCTTGGATAATCTCCGGACTAGTCTCGGACCGACCATCCGACCGACCCAGCGCATTTCTTCACCAAGCACCGAGACTCCGGACTTTCAACACCGGAGACTCCGGTCTGACCAAAGTCTGGAGACTCCGGCCAATCTCCGGACCAGTCTCCGGACAGGCCATCTGAATGACCAAGCCAAGTCCTGGGAGGCACCACCGAGCCAAGACTGAAACTCGGACCACAGCGGAGACTCGGTCTTGGCATCGGAGACTCCGTCCGAGTTTCGAACGATGGCAAATGTATGTGGTCTTTTCCCAAGAGTGTGTGTCATGTTTATCTATGATAATACCAACCTATGGACAATAAAAAACTGTAAAATGATCTACTTGTTGTTAACGAACACCAAAAGTGATTATGACAATAAATGTCCTTTCAAGCTTGTAAGTAAAAACTAGGATTGGTTTATCAAGTGGGTAGGATCATCTATGCTTAAGGCATATAGTTGGCATGGTGACAAGCAAGTATTGGCTTGCATAGGTCAACTTGATTATTAAGGCTTGCATCAGTATCAGTGATGGGGGAATACCAATCGGGGTATACCCACGAAGCGGATTCGCCAGCTGGATCGAGCCGACTGAAGCCAAGCCCAGAGCGGGTCGACTACTACACGCGAAAGTGGCTCATGCTTGCACCCAGCGACCGCCGACTGGAGGCCCAAGGCTGCGACTCCAATAGAAAGCCCACTAAAGCACTTGTAAACCCTAACTGGCTGCATATATAAAGCCACCAAGGGCACCCCCAAGGGGTAGGTCATATTAGATCTAGTCTCCCCCACCGCCTCCGGCGGCTCCACTGTAAACCAATCTATGATCATATACTGGATTGATAGCAGGACGTAGCGATCCTCCATCGAGGGGACGTGAACCTGGGTACATCGTGTGCCAATCTCGCTCCCGGATTCTCCTACTTCGCCTTGCTCCCTCTACGTAAGCTACCCCCAGTAGCATCTGCCGTGAAATACCACGACAGTTGGCGCCCACCGTGGGGCAAGCGGTGCTTGGAGGGTGATAATCCGGGCGAGACCCTTCACCATCAACCATGGCTAGATTGCATCTGGTAAAATCATCGGTGACGCATGGCGGCCAGACACACGTATCAGTCGCCGTATAGAAGTCACCAAATCAAGGCCATTGTGTGTCTAGCTGACTCCAAACACGACAAGATCTGATCAATCTGGAGCCGGCCACGTACGGCAAGATTTGATCAATCTGGAGCCCGGCCACGTACGGCAAGCTGCAGCGGCTTCGGTTGATCGAGGTACTCGCCGTCATCGTGAACTCGTCACGCTCGTGGATCCTTCCGCCGCGGACTCGTCACGTCCGACGACTCGTCCGTCGCGGCTATACTCCGGACCTCGCCTAAACGCGGACACGCTTAAACGCGGACACGCTTAAATTGCATCCGGGCGGAAGATCTACGTCAACAAGTTCGTCATCAACCGGAGATCTAAAGGGCGGCACAGCTATTGCTATCATCGTACTACAGCACGGTTGTTCGAGGCCGAAACTAATCCTGATCGGCGCATCAGATCGGTCCCGAGGCTGTCCGATTCGTTCCGCGAAGAAAGCAGAAGCCGGCCACGCACGCATGATCGGTGATATTTTCTCTATCTGCTCTTTAATTATCATAATACAATACGTACGTATGAAGTACTTTGGCTCTGATGCCAGCCGAGCAATTAGATTAATCAGTATGGCTGCCGCGTAACTCGGAAGAGGCACTCCAGGGCGCGTGAGAAATCTCACGAGGAACAGCCAAGATCGTAGGCTTGCTATTGAGTTTGCTATGCACTCTCCTCTCTATCATTGATTCATGTGTTAGCTAATTATTTGTTTCAGACCTAATCTTATTTGTACATCGGTTCGAAGGATGGATAAATTAACACACGATTGGACTCGCTTGCGGCTGTTAATCCAGCAGCCATGTGATCTTGGCCTTGGCAGCAAAAAATAAAGAGGCCTCTATCGAAAAGATATGCAGACTTGATTGTGTCTGATTCCGACTAATAGATTATTTATTCAGTCTAATTCTTTTGTTGCAATGATTATATTAATATTATTATACTCTGATCCACCTAATGCTTTATATATATTTTGTTGGATTGCATGCACCATGCAATATGATGAAAGATACATCAACGCCGGCGGCTTTTCCTAACAGCCTTGCAAGACGGCCAGTCGGCATCCTAGACGACCTTGGCGGTGTGTGTGCGTGCCGCTCGGCAGACTCTGCCGCAACTCTGTTCGTGTCGACCCTGCTGCAAAACCGTCATCACGTACTCTCCACGGTCGGAGATTCGGCATCGCGAACTCGCCATCGCGTACTCGCCAAGCTGAAGAACTCGCCTAAACGCGGACACGCTTAAACGCGGACTCGCCAGACTCGGGGACTTCCCGCCACAAACTAGCCATCGTGGACCTCTCCATGCTCGCGGACTCGCCCCTCGCGGCCTCGTCCATCGCCGACTCTCCATCGTGCCGGCTAACGCCGCGTCGACTTCGCCATAGCGCGACCTCCGTCCGCCGCGTCGACCCCGTGTCCGCCGCGTCGACTTCGCCATAGCGCGACCTTCGTCCGCCGCGTCGACTTCGCCATAGCGCGACCTTCGTCCGCCGCGTCGACTTCGCCATAGCGTGACCTCCGTCCGCCGCGTAGACCCAGTGTCCGCCGCGTCGACTTCGCCATAGCGCGACCTCCGTCCGCCGCGTAGACCCGATGTCCGCCGATTTCGCCATAGCGACCTCCGTCCCGCGTAGACCGATGTCGCCCGCGTCGACTTCGCCATAGCGACCTCCGTCCGCCACAGAGACCCAGTGTCCGCCAGCGATTTCGCCATAGCGCGACCTTTCGCCGGCTGACCCGCGTCCCGCGTCGACTTCGCCATAGCGCGACCATACGTCTACCGTACGACCCCATCCGCTACGTCGAATGCGTACGCGTGCCTACTAAGGGTCCTTTATCGTCCGGAGAGAGGGTCGCATGCCACGCTGCATGGACTCACCATCGGTGTCTCTTCCCCGGAAAAATCTATTCGCCTTTGTCAACCTTTGAAAGAGCGACTCGCAACGCCAAGTAGTGCGGACAAGGACTGCAAACCGAGCCTCGGATCGTCCACGAAAAACGCTAACCGAGAGCCATCATTGAGTCGCCTTGCTCGACCGCCTTCCGGCCAAGACAAATGGTAGTGCTACAAAGCACCATGTCCTCCTCAACCTTAGACAAGGCGACTCAGACGTTAGCATCTGCGGACGAGGACTGCAAACCGGGCCTCGGATCGTCAGAAGAACGCCAAGTCGAGCCATCTTTGGAGTCGCCATGCGATCGCCCCGGCCAAGACGAGAGACTCGCTAAAAAACAGCGCAATCAACATCATCGGGGACTCTCCCCCTCGCGGACTCCCAATCATCGCGCACTCGCCACACCCGGGGACCCTCCCCCTCGCGCACTCGCAATCATCGCGGACTCGCCACCCTCGGGGACTCTCCCCTCGTGGACTCGCAATCATCGCGGATTCGCCACACTCGGGGACTCTCCCCCTCGCGGACTCGCAATCATCGCGGACTCGCCACACTCGGGGACTCTCCCCTCGCGGACTCGCAATCATCGCGGACTCGCCACACTCGGGGACTCTCCCCCTCGCGGACTCGCAATCATCGCGGACTCGCCACACTCGGGGACTCTCCCCTCGCGGACTCGCAATCATCGCGGACTCGCCGCGCTCGGGGACTCGGCGCTCACCGGTCGCTTGGCCTCGCTGCTCTCCGTGCTCGGTGACTCGGCGCCCGTTGGTTGCTCGTCCTCGATGCTCGCCGGTCGTCCGACCTCGCCACTCGCCGCGCTCAGCAGCAACCACTAATATTTTCAAAATATGCATCTCTAAAGAGCCTCAAGTCGCCTCTACAAGCCAACTCGAGCCTCGGGGACTACTCCTAGGCATGCAGTGTGTATGCGTGGTTCCACGACCGCGGCTCGCCTCGTCGACTTCGCCATCGCACTCGCACTCGCGTGCTCAACGCTTCGGGACTTCGCCCGCGGACTTCGCCCTCGCGTACTCGACGCGCTCGGGACTCGGCGCTTCTGATAGCGGCATTCGGTCGTTTCACCTCGCCGCTTCGTCGCGCTTCGAGACTCGGCGCCGTCGGTTCGCTCGCCGCCGCTTCGAGGACTCGGCGCCCGTCGGTCATCGCTCGCCGCGCCGCTGGGGACTCGGCGCCGTCGGTCGCCGGCTCGCTGCTCTCCGTGCTGGTGACTCGGCGCCCGTTGGTTGCTCGTCCTCGATGCTCGCCGTCGCCGACCTAGTCGCTCTCCGTGCTCGGGGTCTCGCCGCTGTTTGCCGCCGACCCTCGCCGCTCGGGACTCGGCGCTGCCGGTCGCCGACCTCGCCACTCGTCGCTTGGGAACTCGGCACTTACGGAGCTCGTCACGATTCGCCACGACCCATCGTCAAGACTCTCCGCCGCCTCAAGCCCACGCCGAATCGACAACGCGCCGGGGACTACCGATGGGGAATACCAATCGGGTATACCCACAAGCGGATTCGCCACCGGATCGAGCCGACCAAGCCCAAGGGTCGACTACAATACTGGCGAGTGGCGCATGCTGCACCCATCGCGCGCCGATAGGCCCAAGGCTGCGACTCCAATAGAAAGCCCACTAAAGCACTTGTAAACCCTAATCGGCTATATATAAAGCCACCAAGGGCACCCAAGGGTAGGTCATATTAGATCTAGTCTCCCCACGCCTCCGCGGCTCCACCGTAAACCAATCTATGATCATATCTATCGATTGATAGCAGGACGTAGCGATCCTCCATCGAGGGGACGTGAACCTGGGTACATCGTGTGCCAATCTCGCTCCCGGATTCTCCTACGTCGCCTTGCTCCCTCTACGTAAGCTACCCCCAGTAGCATCTGCCGTGAAATACCACGACAATCAGTATAAGGTTGCCTTGTGCAGAGCAGTGGTTGAAGTTCTCCTCGGCTTCTTCTTCGTAGTATCCTCCTTCCTCCTCGTATCCTTGGTCGATACTAGCGTCTATGAATAAATACGAGGTACACAATCACCAAACAATACTTAACTACTTTCAATCATCACACAAAAGGGTCCTATAGATGATCTAGCATCATCACTGACATTACAAGATCAAAGCTTGGTTTAATTCCTTTTATTTTTAAAAAAGTAATTTCTACTCATTGCAAAACTACTTAAGATTTAATATTCTCCAAACCAAACATGGGATCATGTTGACACATGTCATCACCACATATTTTAGTCCATGGGAATGTGATTTAAAGTGGTTTCACAATTTAATAAGGTTTAACCATTTATTTTTAATTAAATAAAGTGACTAGAAATGCTTATGTGGCATTCTTTTATTACTTGGTCATTATTTCTGTAAGTAAACCTATATATTTTTATATATTCTGAAAGGTATGGTTAAATGTGATTTTTGAGAGTTGGAATCAACTCAAAAGCTATTATGGTTTAAATTTGAAAAATGTTTGAATGCAGAAATCTTCTGCCTTGTTATTTTTACCAAGGGTGATCTACAGATCCAAATGATTTAAATCCAACGGGCTTGGATTCAGAAATTCCAGACCTTTCTAACAAAATTGGTTTCATTCAATTTGGTTCACTGAATCGAGCTGGGTTGATTTTTGAAACTAGGTGCAGAAGTGTGTTTGAATGAAAATGGAAAAGGTTAAATTCAAACGACTGGGCTGCGCGGGAAACGATACTGGGCCGGCCTGCTAAGCACAGCGCTTACGCGGGCTGGTTAAGTTGCTATGCCCACACGTCAGTGAGACGAGGGGGTGCGAAGCGGTACGGAGCAATATGGTGCGTTCGATCTAGTTCTAATCCAACGGCTGAGGGTCGTCGTCCATGTCGGGCAACGCCGGCGAGACTGAACCCTAACGCGGTAGGTGGGGGTCGTTGGGGGCTCACCGGGGCTCAGGCGAGGATCGGCGAGGCGGGCGAACTACGAAGTCAACGACGGCGAACCTCCAGGTACCGACAGCTTCTCCTGGGGTGGATCCAATCGCTGGCTCCCTTCTTCTCCAGCAGCGGCGGGCTCCGGTGAAATTCTGGCGAAGCGCTGCTCGCCTTGCTTCGGGAACGGGGTGGAACAATCAGTGATGAGAGGGGAGTGAGATGGTGTGCTCAATTCGGCTGGGGGTGGCCTCTATTTATAGTCGCGATGACGAGACCGAACGGGATGGGCAGGCGACGATGGCGACATGGCTACGGGCTGCTAGAGGCATGGCCGGCGGTGGTGATCGCTTGGTGGTCTCCTAGCGATGCTCTACGTATTTAATGCGCATGTAGGGGCAGTGGCAAACGGTCTGGAACACGCGATGCTTTGCGGCCGAGGCGGCGTCTTCGACGGCGAGCGGTGCCTGTGAGGCATGGAGAGGCAAACGGGGATGTCTGGCGGTCTCCTAGGACGGTGGTGATCGTGTATGTATGCGGCGAAGGCGGCGCGCGGTCTGTGGGCGTGTGTCGAGGGCGACGCTCTGGCGCATGCTCGGCATGGTTGCTGGCGAGCTGGGCACGGTCTGTGCGTGTGGTCCAGGGGTTGGCAATGCTCGAGCGCTGGAGAGGGAGTGGCGGTGGGGTGTTGGCTTGCTCCCAGACATGTTGGCTAGGCTTGTTTCTTCTCCTAGCTTGTTGTCCACACTAGGGTGACATGGTGAGCTTCGGCTGTTACCCATTGATGGTATTGCCAAGCTTATAGTGGGGCTAGTGCTTGGTTTAGTTTGCTAGATGATCTACTGAGGTTGCTGTGAGCTAGAGAGGGAACAAGTTAGGCTCCAATCACTGCTCACAATAGTGTTTAGATTTTATTTGATTTGAATCAGCAAGGTGTTTGATGAAATGGCCGCAAGAATTCAAGTTTTGAATTTTGAAAAAAAAATTGGTGGGTGTGCTAGGTTGGTGCTGGTGAGTCTGCAGATGCTTGGGTTTTGAAAGTTGAGCTTGTTTGAGTGGTTTTTGAAAAAGTGGGATCTTCCTATATGATAAAGATTCAATTTTGAATTGTAATTTAAACTATGCATTTGAAAGTTTCTGGATGATCACAAGGTGGGCCTTGATACTTTGTTAAGAGTACTATCAAGGGGTGTAAAGATCCAAACAAGTTTATGTTAAGTTCTGAAAGTTTGGGACAACCAAAGTAGGCATGGGAGTTAAATTGGTCAAAATGACCATTCACTCAATTTGGCTTATTTTGATTTATTTGTCTTTGGGAAAATTTGGGAATTGTTTATATGATGTTTATTTCACCTAAGAATCCTTTTATAAGCAAAGAAACACATAAACAAGGCAATTCAAAAGAATTCAAAATGGGATGCATACACACATGCATGCTTTCATATTTTTATTTAGAAAACTTTTTGTTAACCCTAATTTTGATGATTAGAGTTTGATGATCCAAGTTTAGTATTTTTGGGATTTTACAAACCTTCCCCCCTTAAACAAAATCTCGTCCCGAGATTTGAAAAAGGACGAAAAGATTACCTAGGATTTGAAGAGATCGGGAAATTCCGTCCTGATGTGATCTTCGCGCTCCCAGGTAGCTTCCTCTTCTGTGTGGTTGCTCCACTGAATCTTGAGAAACTTGATGCTTCGGGTCCTGGTGGTTTGGAAAGCTTCTTTCAAAATACGGATGGGTACTTCGGGATAGGTCAGGTCATCGTTGATCTCTATGGTCAGGTGATCAATATTCTTGAACACTTCGGTCTTCTCTGGAACTTCGAGGCACTTGCGAAGTAATGAGATATGGAATACATTGTGCACGGCTGACATCTCTTCGGGCAGTTCCAATTGATACGACACTTTTCCTCGATGGTTCAGAATCTTGAAGGGTCCGATGTATCTGGGGGCTAACTTTCCTTTCAGTTGGAAACGCTGCATTCCCTTCAATGGCGACACTTTCAGATACACAAAATCTCCTATGTTGAAGGTGAGGTCTCGACGTCTCTTGTCGGCGTAACTCTTCTGTCTGGACTGGGCTGTCTTGAGGTGCTCACGAATCTTGTGAACCTTCTCTTCTGCTTCTCGTAGGATGTCGGGTCCAAAGATCTGACTCTCTCCTACTTCCGACCAGTTCAAAGGGGTGCGACACTTTCTTCCGTACATGAATTCAAATGGGGCCATTTGCAAACTAGCTTGATAACTGTTGTTGTATGAAAATTCTGCAAACGGCAGACAGTCTTCCCACTTATATCCATATTCTAACACACATGATCTCAACATATCTTCGAGTATTTGATTTACTCGCTCCGTTTGTCCATCGGTCTGAGGGTGATATGCGGTGCTGAAATCTAGGTGGGTTCCTAAACCTTCTTGGACTTTCTTCTAGAATCTCGAGGTAAACTGAGTTCCTCGATCAGATACGATGTTCTTGGGGACTCCGTGCAAACTAACTATCCTAGCGATGTATAACTCCGCTAGCTTCGAACTCTGATAGGTGGTCTTGACGGGTAAGAAATGGGCGACTTTGGACAATCTGTCCACTATGACTCAGATAGAGTCATTTCCCCTACTAGAAGTAGGCAATCCGGTGATAAAGTCCATTCCAACGGAATCCCATTTCCATTCCGGAATCTGCAATGGTTGCAACAATCCAGCGGGTCTTTGATGTCATGCCTTGACTCGCTGACATATATCACACTTGGCGATATAGCTTCCGATTTCTCTCTTCATCTTATGCCACCAAAATTGCTCTTTCAAATCTTGATACATCTTAGTCCCTCCGGGGTGGATAGAATAAAGAGTATCATGAGCTTCCTTCAGAATAACTTCTTTCAACTCAGAATCTGCTGGTACACAAAGGCGTCCTTTGTACCACAGAACTCCTTCTTCGTCTTCGGTGAATCCGGGTACTTTGCTTGTACCAATACGACGCTTGATTCCGTCGATACTAGCATTTCCTTTATGCGCCTCTTTGATCTGGCTGATCAAAGTGGGTTGAAGTTCGATGCTAGCCAAAAATCCTTCACTCACTAATTCCATTCGGAAATCTTCCTTCTCTTTGTGCAAACTTGGTTGCTCCATCAAAATCATGGAGTTCAAGCGGCACGGCAATCTGATAAGGGCATCGGCTACCACATTGGCTTTACCGGGTTGATAGTGAATGTCCAGATCGTAATCCTTGATTAGCTCAATCCATCTTCTCTGCCTAATATTCAGCTCCTTTTGAGTGAATATATACTTCAGGCTCTTGTGATCCGAATAAATCTCACAACGATTTCCCATCAGGTAATGCCTCCATGTCTTTAGGGCTAGAACTACGGCTGCGAGTTCGAGGTCATGGGTTGGGTAATTTTGCTCGTGTTGCTTCAGTTGTCGAGATAGATAAGATATAACTTTGCCTTCTTGCATTAGCACACATATGAGACCGATCTTGGATGCATCACAATACACATCGAAGGGCTTCATGATATCCGGCATGATTAAGATTGGGGCTGGAATCAATCTTCTCTTGAGTTCTTGAAAACTCGCTTCACATTTGTTGGTCCATTCAAACTTCTTGTCCTTCTTCAGCAATTGGGTCATGGGTCCGGCGATACTCAAGAATCCTTCTATGAACTTGCGGTAATATCCCGCCAATCCGAGAAATGCATGAACTTGGGTCTGAGTGGTTGGGGCTTGCCAATCTTCGACATCCTTCACCTTTGCAGGGTCAACGGCAATTCCTCCGACTGATACAATGTGACCGAGGAATCCTACTTCTTGTAACCAGAATTCACATTTGCTAAACTTGGCATACAACTGATGCTCTCTAAGGGTTCCAAGAATGGTCCTTAGGTGTAGCTAATGTTCTTCTTCCGATTTGGAATAAATCAGAATGTCATCGATGAAAACAACGACAAACTTATCCAGGAAGTCCATAAAAATCTTATTCATGAGATTCATGAAATAAGCGGGGGCATTGGTTAATCCAAAGGACATAATGGTATACTCGTATAATCCATATCGGGTGGTAAAGGCAGTCTTGGGAATATCTTCTGCACGAATCTTGAGTTGATGATAGCCAGTCCTAAGATCAATCTTAGAAAACACTTTGGCACCGGTCAACTGATCAAACAAATCTTCTATCTTGGGCAAGGCATACTTGTTCTTGATGGTGACATCATTCAACTTCCGGTAATCCATACACAAACGGTTACCTCCATCCTTCTTATCCATGAACAAAACAGGTGATCTCCAAGGTGACGCACTTGGTTGAATCAATCCAATTTTCAACATGGAATCCAGTTGCTTTTTTCGCCCGCCATTCGACGGGTTCATACTATAGGGTCTCTGGCTATGGGTCCTGTTCGAGGATTAGTTCAATGATAAACTCGATATCCCGATCCGGGGCATACCGGCAAAACATCTAGAAATACATCGGGTATTCACGACTATCCGGACTTGGTCAATGGTAGGTTGGGCTATACTTGTTGCACTTGAATTGACGAGGTAAGGTTTCGGATATATGCTCGATCGATATTCCGGTATCTTGGTCATGGTGATGGCTTTCTTGGCACAGTCAATTAATCCTTTATGTTTGGACATCCAATCCATTCCTAGTACTACTTCCAAACCTTTAGTTCCGAGTACTATTAGATTAGCATAAAAATCTATGCCATGGATTCGGATAGGGACGGCTTTGCACATTTGCCTAGCTTTGGTGGTTGAACCGGGAATTTGGACGATCATAACATGCTTCAGTTTTGTTGGTTGAATTTTACTAGTGCATGCAAATTCTTCGGTGACAAATGAATGCGATGCACCAGAATCAAACAACACTCTTGCAAGTAATGAATTAACAGAAAACATATCCAGCACGACGTCTGGCGCTTCCTGAGCTTCTTCAGCATGCATGAGGAAAAGACGGCCGTTGCGGTTGAGTGAATTCCCTGGGGCAAACCTTCTTCCTGGCCGAACACGACACTGCTGCTGAGCTGGGGCATTTGCATTGGGGGTTGCGGCATTCTTCTTGTTGGGGCACTCGTTGGAATAGTGGCCCTTATTTCCACAGTCATAACAAGTCACTTGAGACTTGTCCTTTGCTGCAACAGGCACATCATTGCTTCCAGTCCTCGGGGCAGTGTTGGTGTTGGTGGTAGCATTGTTGTTGAACTTGGGTGGGGCACGGTTGAAATTGCTAGAGTTGTCGGGGTTGTTGTGATTTTCTCTAGGCCTAGGGTTTCCACGGTTGGGATAGGTCGGACGGTTCATCGGGGGTCTGTTGGTTCTTGGGGCAAATCCTGGAGATGGGTTAGGGCGATACTTTGGGGTCTGATGGGTTCCTGGCTGGTGCATCATGCGACGCTTGTGGTTCTCATTGGCTTGGTTGATCTTTCCTTCCATCTGGATGGCAGAGTTGAAATGGATCGTATGGGCACCTAGAGGGGGGTGAATAGGTGCTAACCAATTTTTAATACTTTTTCAATTTTAGGCTTGACACAGAGTAAATTCTCTAGATATGCAACTACGAGAATTTCCCTATATGTAACCCTAACTACTAAGAACGTAAAAGAGGAGCGAGGAAACCGTAGTGGAGCACGCGGAGACACAGGGATTTGTTTTACCGCAGTTCCTTCCTTGTTAAGGGAAGTACATCTGCGTTGGAGGGGTGGGCGGTTCTAAGACCACCACGCCACAATAGGCCTCACCCTATTCTCCGATGGATCTCGTCACGAGAGGCCTGATCCACCTTCTCCACTATTGGATCCCTTCGAGGCGGGAACCGGTGCCTTTTACAACACTGTCGGGGCACACACCCACAACCGAATTGGGGGCTCCCGAGATGACAACAAGCTGCCACAAGAACAAGGTTTATCAATATAAACAAAAACGAGGATCTAGATATTTTCAAGAAATACTAGATCGGAGGTTCTCCAAATGAATGGAGAGGAGATGAAGCGCTTGATTGCTGATGATGAAGATCGAGTTCTCCTCCTTCGATTCCCAAAGGGATGGGGCCTTTGGGTGGATCTAGGTGGATCACTCTTGGATGAAGCTTTCAGATCTGATCTGGTCTTTTTCGTGATGAATCAAGAGTTCTGGCAGGAGGGGGAAGGCTGGCTTAAATACCCCCTTCCCAGATCTGGCCGTTGCACAACTTTGGGGGCGGATTATCCGCCCCTCACTTGGGGCGGATTATCCGCCCCATGGGAAAACTCCGCCCCAAGGGCGGATTCTCCGGGGGAAAGTCTGCCCCATCTCTGGCGCTTGCGCTTGAGGAACTTAGTGGAAATCTTGGGGGGGCGGATAATCCGGCCCCCTCCTGGGGCGGATTATCCGGCCATGCCGAAAAGTCCGGCAGAAACTCCGCCCCCTCTCTGGGGCTTGCGCCTTGGCGAAGAGCAGGGGGACGGATTATCCGGCCCCCTGAGGGGCGGATTATCCGGCGTGGCCGGAAAATCCGGCCAAAACTCCGCCCCCCCTTCTGGGGCTTGCGCCTTCTTGGGCAAAGGGAGGGGCGGATTATCCGCCCCTGGTGGGGCCGGATTATCCGCCCCCAAAGGCAGAGTTCTTTTCCCTTTATTCTCAAATATAGCTGCAACACTTCAACACACATTAAATGATCCTTGGTATTGTTATCTAACACATAAGACACTAGGGATTAAAAATGTTCTTTCAATCTCCCCCTTTTTGGTGTTAGATGACAATACTAGGATTTGCAATGAAACCGGCTATCGCCACCTTAAGATGAAAGGCGCTCCCCCTAGATGTGTGCATATTTAAAATTTGCATTTGAATACAAATACACACACTAGAGAGAGCGCAACTTCCATGGCAAAGATAATTGGAACAAAAGTGGATTGAGGGACAAGGTCATACCACCGGGATGAGAATAGCCAAAGCATACATAGATAATCCCATGAATCCATATGCCATCAAATATGTTCCATAATTCCAGAATTCCATGGGGTCCATAATAGATAAATCCAGAATTCCATGAATACCCAACATAGTACCAAACAAAGTGGAGTACGACAAAGTCTTACATAAACAAACACAAATAGCAAATGAGTTCACGCTAGAAAAGGCACAAGTAAGCAAATAAAAACGACTAAAATCAAAAAGCTTGTGCCCGACCCTTGCAAATACACGAGCCCTAATAGAACTACTTCTCCCCCTTTGGCATCGAAATGCCAAAAAGGAAGAAGAGCAAAGCTAACGCCCCTGAAGATCACTCCTCCTCATCCTCGTCGTAGTCATCCCCGTCACCTTCCTCTTCATCATACTCATCATCATACTCATCATCATCGTCATCAGCTGGAGGAGTGGGTGCCCTCGGTGGAGGAGGGAAGAGGCAACTCTTGAGCTCGCCATAGTTGATCCCTGAGGTGTTCCACTGAGCATACGGATCCGGAGCAGTGGGAGGAGGTGGATGGCCAGTGGCACCTGAAACATGGTGGAGAATAAGCTGCTCCGTGTGATCCCTCTCATGATCCCTGCGGTACGCCTCATATTGGCCCTTGTGAATGTCAATTCTCATGCAAAGAATGTTCCGTTGGAACCAAGTAAGCTGCTTAACCTCACGTGCCATTGGGGACACCGTGGAACGACGACCACTGGCCCGAGCATCACGCATGAAGGACTCCGGGGTAGTGGAAGGGTGATGAGTCTTATGAGCCTTGTTGTAGATTTTCTTGGGCTTATGAACACCATCCATAGCAGTGCCAAACTCCTCATGGGGTAACATATGATTGACAAGCAACATAATGAACAGAGCATAGGGAATAGAGAGCCTGTTTATCATAGCATCCGTCATCTCATGAAAAATATAGTCCATGACATCCAGTTTGTAACTTGTGGCTGATCCAGGGTTGGTGGCACACTCGTGAGCAAACGCAAGGAGAGGAACAAGGTGGCCACGGATCTTGTCATTGTTGCCACCACTAGGAGCGATGCAGTCCCGAAACATGCCAACAAGGGAGGCATACAAGGGAGAGAGACCAGCGAAAGTACCAACAATACCATCAGGAGAAAGGCAGGGAGCCAGCACAGTGTCCTTGGATGGCTTCAATGGAGTAATGATGCGGTGACCAGCGGGAGTGTCATGACCATGGAAAGCATACCCAAGAAAATGCCCAAAAGTGCGAAAGTCCGACTGAAGCATTGTAGTCCCGGTCATCCACTTCATAGTGCGGCACTCATCACCGCAGATCACAAGTGTGGAGAAAAACTGGCGCACCACAGAAGAGTCATAGTTGCATTGAATGGTCATGAGGTGGTGAAGCCCCATCTTGTTGGTCACATCCAATGCCTCAAGGAGCCGAGCCTTGGATTGAGCCTCAGTCAAGTTGATGGGACGCATGGGGCGAATCTTGAGAGTAGCATAGACATCATCATGTATAGCCCGAAAGTGGGCATTGCAAAACATAGTGTCCTCGGGTTGGCCATCATTGTCAGCTTCATCATAGTAATTTGTCTGGCGGATGGTGGCATACTGAATGCTATCCATAGACTTGTAATTGGGCCGAGACTGTTTTCCCTTGCGAGAAGCGGACCGCTTAGATTTCTTACTTGCCTCTGCCATCCTTGCAGCCTCTCTTGCTGCCCTGCTGACCTCTGTTTCATCAATAAACTTCCCTTCTGCAGTAGGCTTGAGATAACGGGCACGGGGACGACGGGCGAAGGTCTTGGTCGGCTTGGAACCACCTGTGAATAGCATTTAGAGAGGTTGCATGGAGATGAGCATACACACAAGTTCAGGAGAAATAAAACACGGAGAAAGAGTAGCAATGCAACCCCATAACCAATGATGTGCATTAGCAGAAATAGAACCAAAACAAACCAGAATTTAACTCTCTAGGCCGGATTATCCGGCCCTGGCAGGGGCGGATAATCCGCCCCCCGCAAAAAAAATTCTGGATTGGCTCAGATCTACCATGGCAAAACAGATCGGGTACTAGGGTTGCAAGTCTACTGATTCTAGCATGTAAGGAACAACACCAAGAACCTTCTACAACGAGATTTCCACCAAATAAAATACATCCCATACAAAAGGAGAGAGATGAGGGAGTTACCCTCACTCATTGGAGGAAAATCGCGGAGAAGAAGATACCCGGAGGCGAGGTGAAGAAGATCCGGGGAGAGCCCGGAGAATCCGGTGGTCGAATCGACTCCGGGAGAGGCGGATGCTCCGGCGGCGGCTGGGGGCAGAGGTAGGGTTGGGGGAGGACTGGCTGCTCTGTTTGAGCCTGCCCTCCCCGACCCAGCCTATATAGGGCCGATTTCGCCCGGGGCGGATAATCCGCCCCCCACTTAGGGCGGATAATCCCCCCCCCCCCGAAATTCTGGAAAATGCAGAATCAGGCCAGAGCAACCTAGCAAACCTCTCGATGGTGTTTTAGAGGACTTGTGTGCAAGAATAGATGGTTCAAGGGGGAAGAGAAAGGCTTGGGTTGAGAGCATCAAACTGAGATGGTACTACACACCCAAATTTGCAAAAATCAAATCAAACAAAAGCCAAATTTGAGTGTGTTTTCCATAAGAACATGAGATATGCAAGAAAATCCAACGAGACCCATGAAAAACCAACTCTTCTCAAGGAAGAGGGCGGTGGCCGAAGACACCATGTTGGAGCGCATGGCATGACACCGCGAAGATGTATCTTGAGTTCAAAACCAATGCTCATCGATGACCCACATATCACAAAATGATATTAAGGGAAATGATTTTACTTGCTTTCGGCATTATGGGGGGAGGGTTAGCCCAATCAATTAGGACCACACTCCCCCTATGTCTATGCCCGCATCTAAACCAAATACATGAATAAGAGCAAGTGAGTGTGCAAGGGTAGTCAAGCCAAGATCCTTGAATCTATGATATTTAGCTCATTCCTCAAATAACTGAATCTTGATTCATCAAGAGGCTTCGTGAAAATATCAGCAAGTTGGTTCTTCGTTCTTACAAACGATAGAGCAATATCTCCACGAGCAACATGATCCCGAATAAAGTGGTTGCGAATCTCTATATGTTTTGTTCTTGTATGCTACACGGGATTGTACGCAATTTTGGTAGCACTTTCATTGTCGCATAATAGAGGCACTTTGTCACGATTGACACCATATTCCTTTAAAGTTTGCCTCATCCATAACAATTGTGTACAAGCACTTGCAACAGCAACATATTCAGCTTCGGCGGTTGAGAGTGAAATACAATTTTGTTTCTTTGATTACCAACACACTAGAGACCTGCCCAAGAATTTACATGCACCAGAGGTTGATTTCCTATCATATTTGTCACCAGCCCAATCTGAATCAGTGTAGCCACATAGAGAGAAACTTGAACCCTTGGGGTACCATAACCCAAAATTTGGGAATGAACCAAATATCGGAAGATTCGCTTGACCGCCACTAAGTGGCTTTCTTTAGGAGCGGCTTGGTACCTTGCACACACTCCTACACTTAACACGATATCGGGCCTAGATGCGCAAAGGTAAAGGAGAGACCCGATCATGGATCGGTATACCTTTTGATCCATGTCTTTACCCTTGGGATTGAGCTCAAGATGACACTTGGTTTGCATCGGGGTAGCAACGCCATTGAGATCCGTCATCTTGAACCTTTTGAGCATGTCTTGGATGTACTTAGCTTGATTAAAGGTTCCCTTTCTAAGTTGTTTGATCTCAAATCCAAGAAAGAACCTGAGCTCACCCATCATGGACATCTCAAACCTGTCAGTCATAAGCTTCGAAAATTCATCGTTAAAAGCTTGGTTAGTAGAGAAAAAAATAATGTCATCTACATAAAGTTGGCATACAAAAAGCTCCCCATTAACCTTCTTAGTAAAAAGAGTGGGATCGATTTGCCCAACTTCGAATCCACGGTCTAGCAAAAGCTCTTTAAGGTGCTCATACCACGCACGTGGGGCTTGTTTAAGGCCATAGAGCGTCTTATCGAGTTTGTAGACATGGTTCAGAAATTTGGGGTCCTCAAACCCCGGGGGCTGCTTGACGTATACTAACTCATGTAGAGGACCATTAAGGAAAGCACTCTTAACATCCATTGGTTGTAATTTAAAATTATGATGGGCTGCATATGCAAGAAGGATACGGATGGACTCAAGACGAGCCACATGAGCGTAAGTCTCGCCAAAATCAATTCCTTCCACTTGAGAGAATACTTGAGCCACGAGTCATGCTTTATTCCTCATAACAATGCCAGTTTCATCCTGTTTGTTCTGGAAGATCCACTTGGTGCCGATAACATTGCGGCAATCCTTTGGCTTTTCTACGAGCTTCCAAACTTTGTTGCGTTCGAAGTTATTTAATTCTTCATGCATTGCAACAACCCAATCGGGATCTTCAAGAGCATCAAAAACCTTCTTCGGTTCAACCATGGAAATGTGAGGTTGATGATTACAGAAGCTTGAAAGTTCTCTTCTAGTGGATACCCTTCGTCGTAGATCACCAACAACCTTGTCAAGAGTGTGACCTCTTAGTTCAAGGTTCCGATCAGCACGAGCCTTGCGACGAGCCTCAATGTCCTTATTGTTTCTAGAAGGAGTTGATTCAATATTTCTATCCTTGTCTTGATTACTGCCTTGCCCTTGATCTTGGTCACCGTTACTGCCAGAAGATTGTTGCTGGACATTTTCTTCAGGCCCGGATAATCCGCCCCTTAGAGGGGCCGGACTATCCGGCCTGGGAGGTGAAGAACCTGAGCCATCTTCTTGAGAATGCCTGATGAGAGTTGGAGACCCAGGGCCGGATAATCCGCCCTCGGGGGCCAGAGAATCCGGCTTGGGAGCTTCAGAGTTGTTAACTTCTCCTTCGGATCCTCTGGAATGAGCTGGAGTGCCAGGGGCGGATTGTCTGCCCCTTGGAGGGGGCGGATGGTCCGGCCTGGGACTACCAACTTGTCTAGGGGATAATTGATCTTCAGTAGATTGCGGTGTTGATGCAGGATTTTCTCCAACAGTAGGAGCTTGTTGATCTTGTGTAGATGAGGGCTCCACATGTGTGGAGAATTGTCCTTCCCGATCCGTCACAAGGACAAGGGGTTCCTCAATGGGGCGGAAAAATCCCACGCCTGTTATTCTTATGGCATCTTGGGGTATTTCAACATCTGCATCACAAACATCAACTTGCCCTACAAAGGAGCCGTTATTTTCATCGAACTCCACACTACAAGATTCTACAACAATCCCAGTGAGCTTGTTGTAGAATCTATAAGTGTGGGATTTGGCACCATAATCAACAAAAATACCTTCTAAAGCCTTGGACTCAAATTTTGACAAACGGGCACCTTTAATAAGAAAGAAACACTTACACCCGAATACCCTGAAGTATGAGATGTTGGGCTTGTTACCGGTAAGTATTTCATATGGGGTCTTGTCCAAGATCTTCCGAAGGTAGAGCCGGTTTGATGAGTGACAAGCAGTGGATATGGCTTCAGCCCAAAAATTATAAGGAGACTTGAATTCAGCTAGCATAGATCTTGCCATATCCATCAAAGTCCGGTTCTTCCTCTCGGCTACACCATTTTGTTGAGGGGTGTACGCAGCGGAATATTGGTGTCTAATCCCCTCTTCGCTAAGAAACTCGTTTAAAGTGTAGTTCTTGAATTCTGAGCCGTTGTCACTTCTAATTGCCAATATGGGAACATTGTGTTGACGTTGAACTTCATTGGCAAAGTCGATGACAGTTTGTTGAGTCTCACTTTTCAGCTTGAAGAAATATACCCATGTATATCTTGAGTAGTCATCGACAATGACCAAGCAATATTTCTTCCCACCAAGACTTGCATGAGAAGGAGGACCAAATAAATCCACATGAAGTAATTCCAAGATCCTCTTTGATGACACAATAGTCTTCCTCTTGTGGGGAGAGTCATGCATTTTTCCTTCAATACAAGCCCTGCAAACACGATCTTTGGCAAAAGAGACATTGTCTTTTAGTCCAAGGATGTGGCCACCCTTTTGGAGACTTTGCAAAGTTCTCATGTTGACATGGGCTAAACGGCGATGCCATAGCCAGCCCACGTCGGCCTTTCCGAATAGACACATCGGACCCGATGTGGTTTTCCCCGAGAAGTCCACCACATACAGGTCATTTTCGACGTATCTAACGAAAGCGACCTTTAGAGACTTGCTCCACAAGAGTACCACCAAATCATCATCGATAAAAACGGCAAAACCCATCTTGCCAAGGGTACGAACAGAAAGAAGGTTGTAACCAAGGGTCTCAACAAGCATGACGTCCACGAGAGAGATATCGTGGGCAACCACAACCTTGCCAAGACCCAATACCTGAGATTTAGACTTATCACCATAGGAGACTGTGATATTATCATGATTTGGATGCATCTCCGTGATGATCTCCTTGCTTCCGGTCATATGACTAGTGCAGCCACTATCCAACACCCATTTTGACCCACCGGAAGCATAGCCCTGCAAGAGAATTACTTATTAGTTTTAGGTACCCATTTTTCAATAGGTCCTTTCATGCTAGTAACAAGGGTCTTTGGGACCCAAATAGACCAAGCAATATATTCATCAAAAGGACCAACATAATAAGCATAAACATCGCCACAGTCATCACAAAAGAGTTCATAATTCGGATTGTGAGACCCTGCAAAACCAATATTATTAGTCTTGTCTTTTGTGACAATCTTCTCAGCAGTGCTTGTCTTTAATTGCACATTCTTGGTCTTGTTCTTCTTGGTTTTCTTCTTCTTGGACTTGGGGACATACCCAAGTCCCTCTTTACCATGATTTGACCTTTGCTTGCCAAGGACTTCATCAAGCACACCTTTGTCCTTTGTAGTGATGTCCTTGATCACTTCTTTTTCCACACTAGCATTTTTCTTGTTACTATATGTTGAGTTGGACGAGCTAGGAGTATCATATTTGGCCAATCGACTTTGAAGCTGATCATGTGACTCATTGAGAATAGAGAACTCGTTTTTCAACGCCTTGTGAGCATTGTCAAGTTTCTCCAATTCCTCGGAGAGTCTATCATGAGCAACCCCAAAGTTAATCCTTTCCTTCTTTAACTTCTTTGCTTTGGTGACAGCATTGTCACGTTCCTTAACAAGTTTAGTCACAATTTCTTCAGGTGACTCTTCCATAGACTCGAGCCTCTCTTTAAGAGAGACCCGAGCTTCTTCTTCTTCAAGAGCATTTTTTAGGGATGCAATTTCCATTGCATCCTCCCTTTCAATTCTGCCCTTTTCTTCGAGGAGTGCTTTGTTTTGGGCCAGCTGATCCATGAGAGCTTCAAAACGAACTTTGTGCTCACCTTGCAAGTTAGTGTAGAAATAATCCAAAGCAATAATATCTTCTTTAACCTTAAGACTAGTAGGATCGTCCATGTCTATCATAGTCTTGGGAAAAGAAGAGTTAGAAGAAGTTACCTCAGAGCTTCGTGCCATGAGGCAAGTAGCATTCTTGTTGATGATGTTTTCGTTCAGAGAGTCGAAGAGAGATGTTGATGTAGATGTGGTCGCTATAGCAGCCACCTCCTGAGAGCTATCGTCCTCGTCCTCATCTTCACTCCCCGATGAATATTCTTCTTGAGCCACTAGAACAATCTTTGGTTGCTTCTTGAAAGGAGCATTCTTCTTTACAAACTGTTTCTTACGTGGAGCTTTTGATTTGTCCTTGAAAATGAGTCTTCCTCCATTATCCTCTCTACTTTGATATGGACACTCATTTCTGAAGTGCAGCCGGTCACCACAATTAAAGCATGTTCTCAGCTTGGGACCATTTTATTTTCTTCCATAGGCTCCACTCTTGCGATCTAGTTCAGCTTTAGCCTTGGCTGGATCTTTCCAAAAGTTTCTTGCATAAAGAGCCAAGTATTGTCCGTGGATCCTTTTTATATCCTCGGGACAGTCCAGACCTTCTACCTCATATTCATCATGATCAATCACACTGGTCTTGAAGGCCATGTTGACCCCCTTTTGCATCCCCATAGCTCAAGCACGAGCATCTTCGGCATTCTTGGCAGCCACTTTGAAGGCGGCCATTTCTTGCATTACCTCATTGGATGACATGAGGTGATAGTTATGCCTACCTTGGAGACTTTTCAAATCTGTGGGCTCAAATGGCATAAGAGCACTGACATACTTGCGCTTGATCCAAGCATCATCAACATGAGCTGCACCGTGGTTTATGAAGGTTGTGGCTATTGCCTTGAGCCTCCTATACATGTCCTCGTGGTCTTCTCCATCCAGCATATAAAATCCTTCAGCTTCATTGCTCAAGGAATCATATCTATTCCTTCTCATACTTTCATTTCCGATGAAGAGCTCGGTGAGGGCATCCCAAGCTTCTTTAGCTGTGCTAAGATGCTGAATGTGTGGCATGCCTTTGTCACCCACACCAAGTTGTATCATGTGTAGAGCTGTAGCATTGAGTTGGCTATCGACCACTTCTCTTCTTGTGATATTGTTGGGGTTTCCAACATGAAGACCATTTTCGATGATCTTCCACAACTCTATGGAGGAACCGCACACATGAGATTTCATCAAAAATTGCCATTGAGAGAAAGTAGATGCTGAAAGTTTGGGTGGATCACCCCTATTATGTATATGTGGGTGAGGGATAGGCGGATCAGGGGAATACACATGAGAAACCTCATTGTATCCATCCTTACCGCTATCCTTTTTCGAGGAGGAGCTCTTGCTAGTATCGTCACCTACCACTTCGTTATCTTTGGAAACAGTTTTACCCGTTTCCTTGGATTGCGGAGTGGTATCCTCCGAGTTTGATGGAGGTGATGCTGCGGATGTGGAGAGACGCATTATCAATTGACGCATATCTTCCATCTTAGACTCCATTGAACTCACCAAGGTTGTTTCCAACATATTGAGATCGTTCATGGTGACTACCTCCGGAGCATCACTCCCATCTACCTTGGAACCCATACTTCTCTTAGGCGGTTAAGCCCGAAATAAGAGCCGAGGCTCTGATACCAATTGAAATGGATCGTATGGGCACCTAGAGGGGGATGAATAGGTGCTAACCAATTTTTAATACTTTTTCAATTTTAGGCTTGACACAAAGTAAATTCTCTAGATATGCAACTACGAGAATTTCCCTATATGTAAACCTAACTACTAAGCACGTAAAAGAGGAGCGAGGAAACCGTAGTGGAGCACGCAGAGACACAGGGATTTGTTTTACCGCAGTTCCTTCCTTGTTAAGGGAAGTACATCTGCGTTGGAGGGGTGGGCGGTTCTAAGACCACCACGCCACAATAGGCCTCACCCTATTCTCCGATGGATCTTGCCACGAGAGGCCTGATCCACCTTCTCCACTATTGGATCCCTTCGAGGCGGGAACCGGTGCCTTTTACAACACTATCGGGGCACACACCCACAACCGAATTGGGGGCTCCCGAGATGACAACAAGTTTACACAAGAACAAGGTTTATCAATATAAACAAAAACGAGGATCTAGATATTTGTAAGAAATACTAGATCGGAGGTTCTCCAAATGAATTGAGAGGAGATGAAGCGCTTGATTGCTGATGATGAAGATCGAGTTCTCCTCCTTCGATTCCCAAAGGGATAGGGCCTTTGGGTGGATCTAGGTGGAGCACTCTTGGATGAAGCTTTCAGATCTGATCTGGTCTTTTTCGTGATGAATCAAGAGTTCTGGCAGGAGGAGGAAGGTTTGGCTTAAATACCCCCTCCCCAGATCTGGCCGTTGCACAACTTTGGGCGCGGATTATCCGCCCCTCACTTGGGGCGGATTATGCGCCCCCTGGGAAAACTCTGCCCCAAGGGCGGATTCTCCGGGGGAAAGTCCGCCCCCTCTCTGGCGCTTGCGCTTGAGGAACTTAGTGGAAATCTTGGGGGCGGATAATCCGGCCTCCTCCTGGGGCGAATTATCCGGCCACGCCGGAAAGTCCGGCAGAAACTCCGCCCCCTCTCTGGTGCTTGCGCCTTGGCGAAGAGCAGGGGGGGCGGATTATCCGCCCCGAGGCGAAAATCAAGGGCCGGAAAATCCGGCCAAAACTCCGCCCCCCTTCTGGGGCTTGCGCCTGCTTGGGAAAAGGGAGGGGCAGATTATCCGCCCCTGGTGGGGCCGGATTATCCGCTCCTAAAGGCAGAGTTCTTTTCCCTTTATTCTCAAATAGAGCTGCAACACTTCAACACACATTAAATGATCCTTGTGAAGGGAATATGCCCTAAGAGGCAATAATAAAGTGTTTATTATGTGTATTCCAAGTATATGATAGATGTTTATTTTGCATGCTATAATTGTATTAATACGGAAACGTTAATACATGTGTGTTTAATACACAAACAGAAAGTTCCTAGTTATGCCTCTCTCATAAACTAGCTCGTTGATTAACAAGATGATCAAGGTTTCCTAATCATGGACATTGGATGTTGTTAATAACGGGATCACAACATTAGTGTAATGGTGTGATGAACATTCATCCGAAGTGTAGCATTACGATCAAAGTCATTGAGTTTATATTGCTATAACAACTTACGAAGTGATCCTAATCCTTAGACCATGAGATCATGTCAATCACTAACACCGGAAGAGTTTCTTGATAACATCAAACGTCACACCGTAACAGGGTGATTATAAAGATGGATTCAGAACTAATAAAGTGTTATGTTGAGGCTCATGGATCGAGAGTGGAATTTGTTCATCTCGATGACGGATAGATATAATCTGGGCCCTCTCGGTGATATCACATTGATTAGCTTGCAAGCAAGTGATTTGATCACTAGAATGTTATATCACAGGAACGAGAAAAGAGTGCATGTCGGTAAAGAGATCAAACTAGGTATGGAGATACCGATGATCGAATCTCGGACATGTAATATATCGTGAAACAAAGGGATTCAGATACTAGCGTAAAAGGTTCTGACGATCACAAGAAAGTCATCGTTGAATGTGTGGGAGTCAGTATGGGTCTCCAGATCCCGCTTCTGATTATTGATCCGAGAGGGCTCTCGATCATGTCCGCATTATTCACGAACTGTAGGGTGACACACTTAAGAGACACCGACATCCAATTGGATTAAATGTTTCATGCCGAAAGAATGAACAAGCGCAGGAATTTATTTCACTAGATACCGAAACAGGTTTTCGGGTGAAATTGCATAAAGTGGTTATGCATGTGAAATAGAATTCTAGCAAGGGGTTATTTGTGAATGTTTGTCATTAAAGTAATTGACAAAATTCTGAATAAAATAAAAGAGTTTTATTTAATGAGAGTTTGCATTAAATTTGGTGGAAATTTAATGGGAATTTGAGTGGACTTTTGAGTGGAGGGATTTTAAAGGGAATTTTGTGAGTGGAGTGTCCACCCACATGAATGAAGGAGGGGAGGGGGCAGCCCCCATGGCCGGCGGCCACCCCCTTGGGTGCCCCCCTCCTCCTATAAAAGGAGCCCCCCTCCTCACTTGTCTCTCACACCTCCTCGTGAAGGATCTCTCTCCCCCTCTAGAATTTATCCCCCATGGTCTCGGACTAGCGAGATACATGTTCCCGGTGGCTATTCGGAAAGAAAAAGTTGTGCTTCCGCTGCATCGCTGGAGCGAGGAGGCGGAGGTTTGTAGGGGTCTCAACCTAATAAGGTAGATTCCTCCTGTGTTTACAATGCTAGTCCCTGGATCAATAGCTAGCATCCATAGTTTAAGATGAAATATCAAGATACAAAGGTCATAATATAAATTTATAACCAGGAATAATATAGATTTATTACATCATACATAGCTCATTTGGCTATTACATTACATTGCAGCGGAATATCTATAAGTATGGGTCCTTCATCTTCAAAATGCCACAGGCAGATGTTGGTTGTAGACTTTGTAATCCTAATCAAACAATCTTTATTCAAATCAATCAAACCTGCAATATTACAAGTTACAGCCACAAGGGTCAATACATTTTGAATTGTATTGGCAAGCTTCACTTCTATGTATAATAAGAGTGGACCCTATCAATACATGCATATTTGGCTAAGTAGAGTTTAAGGCTTGTTTGCACAAAGTAATATTTTATCCTATCTTTTCGAAAATGGTTTTGGTCCTTTGTCAAATCTTTTTTTCCAAGAATCCCTTGAACTCCTTGGTAGAAACTCAAGTGTTCAAGTCCTTGTCAAAATCTCTTGAGCCACTTGGTAACCCCAAGTGCAACAAGCTTTAAAATCTTATGAGTTCCTTGGTAACCCCAAGTACAACATGCTTTAACAAAATTTCTTTGAATTCCTTGGTAGACACACAAGGGCATCAAGTTTTATTTTACTTTAGAAGTTGGAATGTCGAGATCTCCCATAGTTCAAACTTTAGTTGCTCAGTATTGTCCATAATGTAGGGGTTCGTAGCATGGAAAACAAAAATTTTCTATCGCATACAAACAAACAAGCCAAGATCTATCTACTAGATTGTAGCAACGAGTCGATGGTATAACTTACCCTCGAAGATTCCAAAGCGTTTAACGAGAGCGGATTCTCGTGGGTGATGTAGTCGTACTCTTCCCGATCTCAAGATCGTGTAGACGATCCTTCCAGCGCCACGTTCCCAAGAGCGCCTCCGCAATCGGTCACACGCTCGGTACTGACGAAGACCTTCCTCTCCTTGTTCCAAAGAAAATGGAGGTTGTAGTACTCTCCTCGCGATTCCGGCAAAGACAACGTGGTACCTAAGTAGAGGAAATCCCGAGGCTTCGCCTTTGCAAGTAGTATGGTGGAGCTTATGAGAGAGGCTATTAGTGGTCTAGTAATTAGACACACCAATTAGAAGGCTCTAAACCAATTAGAAGGCTCTAAACCGGCTAAAGCAATTAGAAGCTCTAAACCAAAACGGCTCTAAACCGAGATCTAGAGTAGAAAGTTATGTGTCCATGGAGGAGCCCCGCCTCCTTATATGGGAGGGGGTCCTTGGCGGCCAGGAGGGAGGAGTCCTCCCCAACTCGGCCTAGGGTTTGGCGCCCGGAGGAGTCCAACTCCTCCTCCGTGTTGGTTCCAACTCCTCTTGCTTGTTTCCACAGCTTGTTTTGGCGCTTGACTTTCAAACCGACATTTGACTTTTCTGTTTTAGGATTCAATTTAATCCTTTATTTGGGACAGCAAGAACACTTAGCACATGATGCAATCATTCAATGAGCAATGACACATTCATGTACCCTTCCCCGAGTGCCGGACAATCCGAACCTTCTAGAACATTCCCGATGAAAACACCTAATCATTCCGAACTCAAACGGACTTTCCTTATATGAATCTTATTCTCCGGACCATTCCGGATCACCTCGTGATATCCCGGATCCCATCCGAGACCGAACAACATTCGTCTCTTTCTCATAATACCATAACTACTCAAACAACGTCAATCCTTATGTGTCTCCCACGGTTCGTGAATTATGCGACATGATCGAGACACTTCTCCTAACAATAACCAATAGAGGAATCTGAAATTCATATGGCTTCTACATATTTCTCTTATTACTTTAGATCGAATGAACCACTTACATACGATACCAATTTCCCTTTGTCTCACGATATGTTACTTACCCGAGGTTATGATCGCTGGTATCTCCGCATACCTAGTTCAACCTCACATCGATAAGTACTCTTTTCTCGCTCCCGTGATATGTGATCCCTTGTGACCAAGTCACATGCTTGCAAGCTAATTGGATGACATTCCACCGAGAGGGCCCAGAGTATATCTATCCGTCATGTGGATGGACAAATCCCACTCTTGATCCATGTGTTTCAACCAATACTTTCAACACTTAATGCCACCTTTATAGCCACCCATTACGGTGTGGTGTTTGATGTCATCAAAGCATCCATCCGTAAAGGTGATATGCATGATCTCATGGTTGAAGGAATTAGGTTACTATGTATCAGAAAGCATATAGCAATTGAACTAATGAAATGACTTGATCTTTATGCTACGCTTATCTATAGGAGTATGTCCACCATATCATTCTCCTAACGATATGATCTTGTTGTTGATAACATCTCAATGTTCATGATATGGAAACCACAATCATTAATCAACCAACAAGCTAGTGAAGTATAGAGGCTATACTAGGGACTTCAAATTAAGTTTACAAATCACACAAGTATTAATGGTTTCCTTGTTAATACTATTATAGCATGAATGTAAACATTTATCATAAACACAAAGATATAATAATAACTACATTTATTATTGCCCTCTAGGGCATATCTCCAACAGTCTCCCACTTGCACTAGAGTCATCTAATCTAGATTACATGGTAATATACCGAACACCCATGGCAGTTTGGTGTTGGTCATGTTTTGCCCTCGGGAGAGGTTTAGTCAACGGATCCGCCACATTCAGATCTGTGTGTACTTTGCAAATCTTTATATCCCCATCCTGGATATGTTCTCGAATAGCGTGAAAACGCAGCTTGATATGCTTCAGCTTCTTGTGTGACCTTGGTTCTGCGCATTGGCTATGGCGCCCATGTTATCACAAGAGATAGACATTGGGTCCAGCGACTTGGAACCACACCCACTCAGTAATGAACTCTTTCATCCATATCGCTTCTTGTGAAGCCTCAAGCACCATGTATTCCGATTCATTGAAGATCTCGCCACAACGCTTTGCTTTGCACTCCTCCAGCTAATCGCCGCACCATTCAAAATAAATACGATCCGGATTGTGATTTAGAATCATCTGGATCGGTGTTCCAACTAGCATCGGTGTAACCATTAACAACGAGTGTTCATCACCTCCATAAGAAAGAACCATATCCTTAGTTCTTCTCAAGTACTTAAAGATGTTTTTGATCATTGTCCAATGATCCACTCGATCACTTTGATATCTCGCTAGTTAAACTAACAAGATATGCAATGTCGGGTCTAGTACATAGCATGGCATACATTAGAGATCCTATGGTCGAGGCATAGGAGTCTTACTCATCCTTTCTCTATCTTCTCGCCGATGTCGGACTTTGAGTTTTACTCAAGGTCGATTGAGCAACATGGGCAAGAACCCTTTCTTGCTTTCTTCCATTCCAAATCTCTTTAGAACTTTGTCCAAATATGTACTGTGACAATGATATTTGGCGTTTTCGATCTATCTCTATAAATCTTTATGCCTAATATGTAAGCGCTTCGCCAAGATCCTTCATCGAAAAACTATTATTCAAATATTCCTTGACACTATTAAGAAGGTCTACATCATTCCCAATCAACAATATGTCATCCGCATATATGATTAAGAATGCTACAGAGCTCCCACTCACTTTCTTGTAAATACAAGCTTCTCCATAAGTTTGTATAAAACCAAAACTTTTGATTACCTTATCAAAACGTTGATTCCAACTTCGGGATGCTTGCTTCAATCCATAGATGGACCGTTGAAGTTTGCATACCTTGTTAACATCTATAGGATCGACAAAACCTTTGGGTTGCATCATATACAACTCTTCATCAATGTCTCCATTGAGGAATGCTGTTTTGACATCCATCTGCCATATCTCATAATCATAATATGCAGCGATTGCTAACATAATCCTCACAGACTTTAGCTTCGCTACCGGTGAGAAAGTCTCATCGTAGTCAACTCCTTGAATTTGTCGAAACCCTTTTGCGACAAGTCGAGCTTTATAGACAGTAACATTACCATCAAGATCTGCTTTCTTCTTGAAAATCCATTTGTTATCGATGACCTTCCGCCATCCGGTAAGTCCACCAAAGTCCATACTTGGTTTTCGTACATGGATCCAATCTCGGATTTCATGGCTTCTTGCCATTTATTGGAATCTGGGCTCATCATCGCTTCCTCATATGTCTCGGGGTCATCGGTGTTGTCCACCACCATGACATTCATAACGGAATCATACCAATCTGGAGTGGTACGAGTTCTCGTTGACCTCCGAGGCTCAGAGCAACTTCAACCAAGTTTCATGATCATCATCATTAGCTTCCTCCCTTATTGGTGCAGCACCACAGAACTTCTTCCGGTCTGCGCTACTCGCAATTTCGAGAGAAGGTTCAACAACCTCGTCGAGTTCTACTTTCCTTCCAAATCACTTCTTCGAGAGAAATTCTTCTAGAAAGGATCCATTCTTAGCAACGAATGTTTTGCCTTCGGATCTATGATAGAAGGTATACCCAATAGTTTCCTTCTGTATCCTATGAAGACGATTTTTCCGCTTTGGGTTCAAGCTTGTCCTCAGAACTTCTTTACATAGGCTTCGCATCCCCAAACTTTAAGGAACGACAATTTAGGTTTCTTCCCAAACCATAATTCATACGGTGTCGTTTCAACGGATTTAGACGGTGCCCTATTTAAAGTGAATGCGGCTGTTTCTAATGCATAACCCTAAAATGATAGCGGTAAATCTGTAAGTGACATCATAGAACGAACCATATCTAAGAGAGTTCGATTACGACGTTCAGATACACCATTACGCTGTGGTGTTCCCGGCGGTGTCAATTGTGAAAGTATTCCGCACTTCTTTAAATGCTCGCCAAACTCGTAACTTAGATATTCACCTCCACGATCAGAACGTAGAAATTTAATCTTCTTGTTACGTTGATTCTCTACCTCACTTTGAAATTCCTTAAACTTCTCGAAAGTTTCGGACTTATGTTTCATGAAATAGATATATCCATATCTACTCAAGTCATCCGTGAAGGTAAGAACATAACGATAACCATCACATGACGCTACACTCATTGGACCACACACATCGGTATGTATGATTTCCAATAAGTCCGTAGCTCGCTCCATCATACCGTAAAATGGAGTCTTAGTCATTTTTCCCATCGACATGCTTCGCATCTTTCAAGTGATTCAAAATCAAGTGATTCAAGAAGTCCATCGAATGGAGTTTCTTCATACGCTTCACTCCGATGTGACCAAGACGATGCCACATATAGGTCTAATTATCGCTGATTTCAAACGCTTAGCCTCAATGTTGTTGATATGTGTATTTCCACCATCGAGATTCAATAAGAATAGACCATCTATCAAAGGTGCATGTGCATAAAACATATTACTCATATAAATAGAACAACCATTATTCTCGATTTAAACAAGTAACCGCCTCAATAAACAAGATCCCGATATAATGTTCATGCTCAACGCAGCACCAAATAACAATTATTTAAGTATAAAACTAATCCCGATGGTAGATGAAGGGTAGCGTGTCGACCGCGATCACATCAACCTTTGATCCGCTTCCCACGCCGCATCGTCACCTCGCTCTTCGCTAGCTTCCGCTTATTCGCAAAGACCGCTTCGAGTTACAAATATGAGCAACCGAACCAGATTAAATACCCGTGCACTACTACGAGTACTAGTGAGATACACATCAATAACATGTATATCGATATACCTTTCTTCTTGATGTTGCCGTTCTTGATTCGCCAAGTACTTTGGGCAATTCCGCTTCGAGGACCTTCTCCTTGCAGTAAAAGCACTCGGTTTGCTTAGGTCCAGCCTTGGTCTTCTTCGTCGGCGTGGTAGCTTTCTTACCACCCTTCTTGAAGTGTCCCTTTTGCTTAGACTTGCCTTTCTTGAATTTGGTGGTCTTATTGACCAACAACACTTGGTGCTCTTTCTTGATCTCCACTTCTGCAGATTTCAACATGGCAAAGAGTTCGCAACGCCTTGTTCATGTTACGCATGTTGTAGTTCATCACAAAGTTCTTGTAACTTGGTGGTAGTGATTGGAGGACACGGTAAATCCCCAAAGCATTAGGAATCACTATACCCAAGCTTTGAAGTTTGTTTACGTGCCCAGACATCTTAAGCACATGCTCACTGACGGAGCTGCCCTCTTCCATCTTGCAGTTAAAGAACTTTTCAGAAGCCTCATAGCTTTCAATTGCCGCATGAGTCTCAAAAATCAATTTGAGATCCTCGACAATATCATATGGGTCTGACTCTTCAAACCTTTTCTCAAGCTCCGATTCTAAACCATACAAGATAGCACACTGAACTATGGAGTACCGATTCTTCCGAGCGAGGTAAACATTCTTTACTTCATCGGAAGCATCACCGCAGTGGGTCACCCAAAGTGCATCCAAAGACATAGGTCAAATTACCACCGTGAGGACAATCCTCAAATTGCGGAACCAATCCGCGAAGTTGCTTCCATTGTTTTTCAACTTTTCTTTCTCTAGGAACGCATTAAAATTGATGGTAGGGGCTGCCATTGATCTACAACATATTTGCAATAGTTTAGACTAAGTTTATGACAAATTGAGTTCAAATTAATTAATGAAATTAAACTAGGTGAACTCCCACTCAAAACAACATCCCTCACATTGCTTTAGTGATCACACGAACCAAATCCACTACATCAACACCGATCATCACGAGAGTTGATATAGTTTCAATGGCGAACAATCATCATGTTCATCATATCTACTATACGATTCATGCTTTACCTTTCGGTAATCCGTGTTCCGAGACCATGTCTGTACATGCTAGGCTCGTCAAGATCAAACCTTAGTTTCTGCATGAGCAAATCTGGCTTGCTCACGTTGTATATACTTGCAGAATCTATCACACCCGATCATCACGTGGTGCTTCGAAACAACAAGCTTTAGCAACGGTGCTAACTAAGGGTGAACACTTTATGATTTGAAATTGATGTGCATGAGGGATCATCTTATAATGCTACCGTCGTCTACTAAGCAATACAAGATGCATAAAGGATTAACATCACATGCAATTCAATATATATGTGATATGATATGGCCTTTCTTCTTCGTGCCTCCGATCTCCATCTTCAAGCACGAACATCATCACCGGCATTGCATCAAGGTCAATGACGCTTCTCCATGGTTGTCGTCCACCGGCTTCAACTATTACAACTACTTTGAATAGACACGCGGGTCTTAACATAAATTAAAGACAACCATATGGCTCCTGCCGGTTGTCGACTTACAATAAGGAACATTGCATACATCAAATATAATCACAATCATGGCCATATCACATCACTGCACACCCCTGCAAAACAAAGTTAGACGCTTCTACTTTCTTTGCATATTTTACGTGGTTTGGGGCTTTCAATAAGTGTCGTTCTAACTTACGAACAAGAACCACAACATTGATACTAGCATTGTCGATCACCCGTTGTAAATTGGATCTTAACTATGCTAGGAGAAACATGCACCCGCAAAGCCACTTATGCAATACAAGTTACATGTCAAGCGTGGAGCAAGTCTCATGAACGATGTCATGTAAGGTTAGCCCGGCCGCTTCATCCCAACATACCGCAAGATGCAAAGTACAAAAAGCAATCTACAATAAAAGCATCAACGCCCAATGACCATTGTGTTCTACTCGTGCAAATGATCTACATATAGACACGGCTCGATACCCTTTGTAGGGGTTCGTAGCATGGAAAACAAAAATTTTCTATCGCATACAAACAAACAAGCCAAGATCTATCTACTAGATTGTAGCAACGAGTCGATGGTATAACTTACCCTCAAGATTCCAAAGCGTTTACGAGAGCGGATTCGTGGGTGATGTAGTCGTACTCTTCCGATCTCAAGATCGTGTAGACGATCCTTCCAGCGCCACGTTCGGCGCTCCCGATCGGTCACACGTTCGATTGACGAAGACCTTCCTCTCCCTTGTTCCAAAGCAGCGGAGGTTGTAGTACTCTCCTCGCGATTCCTAAGAAGACAACGGCGTGGTACCTAAGTAGAGGGAAATCATGAGGACTTCGCCTTAAGCCGGTGCGAGTATGGTGGAGCTTATGAGAGAGGCTATTAGTGGTCTAGTAATTAGACACACCAATTAGAAGGCTCTAAACCAATTAGAAGGCTCTAAACCGCTGGCTAAAGCAATTAGAAGCTCTAAACCAAAACGGCTCTAAACCGGAGATCTAGAGTAGAAAGTTATGTGTCCATGGGAGGAGCCCTGCCCCTCCTTATATGGGAGGGGGGTCCTTGGCGCGCCAGGGGAGGGAGGGAGTCCCTCCCCAACTCGGCCTAGGGTCGGGCCGCCTGAGGAGTCCAACTCCTCCTCCGTGTTGGTTCCAACTCCTCTTGCTTGTTTCCCACAGCTTGTTTTGGCGCTTGACTTTCAAACTGGACATTTGACTTTTCTGTTTTAGGATTCAATTTAATCCTTTATTTGGGACAGAAATAACACTTAGCACATGATGCAATCATTCAATGAGCAATGACACATTCATGTACCCTTCCCCCCCGGAGTGCCGGACAATCCGGAACCTTCTAGAACATTCCCGATGAAAACACCGGAATCATTCCCGAACTCCGAAACGGGACTTTCCTTATATGAATCTTATTCTCCGGACCATTCCGGATCACCTCGTGATATCCCGGATCCCATCCGAGACTCCGAACAACATTCGGTCTCTTTCTCATAATACCATAACTACTCAAACAACGTCGAATCCTTAAGTGTGTCTCCCTACGGTTCGTGAATTATGCGGACATGATCGAGACACTTCTCCAAACAATAACCAATAGAGGAATCTGGAAATTCATATGGCTCCCACATATTTCTGATTACTTTGCGATCGAATGAACCACTTACATACGATACCAATTTCCCTTTGTCTCACGATATATTTACTTACCCGAGGTTATGATCGTTGTATCTCTGCATACCTAGTTCAACCTCGTTCTTGATAAGTACTCTTTTCTCGTTCGTGATATGTGATCCCTTGTGACCAAGTCACATGCTTGCAAGCTAATTGGATGACATTCCACCGAGAGGGCCTGAGTATATCTATCCGTCATGTGGATGGACAAATCCCACTCTTGATCCATGTGTTTCAACCAATACTTTCCGAACACTTAATGCCACCTTTATAGCCACCCAGTTACGGTGTGGTGTTTGATGTCATCAAAGCATCCATCCGGTAAAGGTGATATGCATGATCTCATGGTTGAAGGAATTAGGTTACTATGTATCAGAAAGCATATAGCAATTGAACTAATGAAATGACTTGATCTTTATGCTACGCTTATCTATAGGAGTATGTCCACCATATCATTCTCCTAACGATATGATCTTGTTGTTGATAACATCTCAATGTTCATGATATGGAAACCACAATCATTAATCAACCAACAAGCTAGTGAAGTATAGAGGCTATACTAGGGACTTCAAATTAAGTTTACAAATCACACAAGTATTAATGGTTTCCTTGTTAATACTATTATAGCATGAATGTAAACATTTATCATAAACACAAAGATATAATAATAACTACATTTATTATTGCCTCTAGGGCATATCTCCAACACATAACCGGGGACACGGCTAAGTACTTAGATTTTATTAACTTCTGTAGAAGGAGTACACTTTACCCACATGTCACAATCCCATCTTGTTGCCACCAGTGGCCTACTGGATTAGTGCTCACCAAGATGGAGTACCGGCAGACTGAGAGTGTGACGAAGTCTTTCCAAAAGGTCCTCCCATACATCATTGCTAGCTTGTCTTCAGCCCCCATGAAGCATTCCAGATCCCCATGTACGGTAACTAAAGACAATGTATGGGTCTTCCTATTGTAGTTGACTAAGCCAGAGCCATAATAGCATGTGGTTGCACACGAAAGCCACAATTGGAGAAACATGTTCAATCTCTAAGTTTCCTAGGTGGTTTTCTTTTGGAGCACAACACAAAGTGATACCCATAGACATGGTTCCTTTTGTTGCCACCTTCTCCAAAACTTAAAGTATCCACCACCTAGGTGGTTCATTGAGTCCTTGTTTTATTATGAAAAACAGAAGTCCTTTTCTCAATCTTTGTAAAATCTCAACATGTATCTCTTTTCAAAATATGGCATGGTTAAGCATGTACAACTAAAATTTTTTCACTAAGGAGTGTATAGGGAATCCTATTAGGATTTAGCATAGCATAAGTATAAAGATATCTTTTTCATGCATGTTTTCATAATCCACTAAGTATAATGAAAATAGTAGGGCATTTGTATGATAGTGTAACTTGCCTTTTTGGTAGAGAATGAGGGTTTACTCCTTGATCTTGCTAGTCTCACACTTTGCTAATTTCACTACAATCAATCAAACAAGCATAGTATCAAGTAGCATTCCAAACCAATATTCAAACAATATTTCACACACACAAAGCAATGGATTCTAAGTCATGCATAAGCATGCAAAGGTTGGTTCTATTGCAAGGATGGTATCCACTAGGCTCCTAAACTTTGTAGGTTCCAAATTGGTCATTTACCAAAATGGCAAAGTCATTTGCAAATGGGTTTTATCTCAAAACCATTTTAAAATCCATTCATCATTTTATGTGGTGAAAAATGTTTATCAAACAAACCTTTTAAGTTTTTCACCAAATGAGTTGCTATTGCAAAACTTGGTGTTTTTGGGTCAGCAGGTTTGGTCCAAAACATTTTCTCAAAGTTTTCTTTATAAAAACATTTTCATAATAAAATCAATAATTTTATTTGGCTAGAAAATGGCTAAGTCAAATAATCTACCTAAACTTTACCAAAAATTATTTTCAACACCAAGGGTTGGTTCTTAGGGTCAGTAAGGTCACAACCATTCATTTTGCAAAGGTTTTAACCTAAGAATCATTTTTAAACAATTTTTATACTCTAAACAATCACACAAAATAATCTACAAAAACAAGCAAACTATCAGATACTATTTGCTAAACTAATTCCAAAGTTGGCTAGGGCTTGCTCTCCTGAATCCATTGATATAAAATTTGTAATTTTTGGACGTGTGGTTTGAAAGTTACAAGGGTTTGAAGTTTGCAAATAAATATGTTTTCAAATTTGTTTTTAAACGAAATAGGTGACACACGGCGTGATTTCATTGGACGGTACCGCTTCGCGCGGATCGCGCTCTGTAGAGCGTTGGATCAAGTTAGATCGTATGGTTCTGGAAGCGTACCCCTTCGGCGTTAAATGATCTATCTAGTGCGTCCGATCCAGATCCAACGGTGCTGGCGAGTTTGACCAAAAGGGGGCGGCGCTGACGGTGGCTAGCGGCGGCGCACGGCCAGGCGGTGGCTCTGCGGTGGTTCTAGGAAGCGAGGCAGACGGAGAGTGTGCTCACCGGGTTCAGGAGGTCACGACGATGCTCAACGTGTCGATGGTTCGACGAGGGGCGCTCTGGTCCGATGTGGATTGCTCGCCGGAGTAGGTGGCGGCGTCGGGCGGCTCTGGTCGATGGTGGGGGTGAGGCTACAAGGCACAGGAGGACAAGATAAGAGGTCCATTAGACGCGCGAGGAAGAGTAGATCTTGCATGCCCGAACAAGAGGGAAAGGGGTGGACAGATGCATACCAGAAGTGCTCGTCGGAGTTAAGCCAGACGGTGGCGACGGTAGGAGTCATCGCTGCAGATCGCCCTAATGCAAGACAGGAGCACGTTCAGACGCGCAAGAGCAAGGCGATGCTGTGTGCGTGAACGAGAGGGGTCGGGGCGGTCTGGTTCACCTGCAAGTCGTCGTCGGAGTAGAAACAGACGGCGGCGCTGTCGGAGCTTGTCAAAGCCGACGCTCCGGGGCGCCCGCGGTTGAATGAAGGGCACGGGGAGAAGCGTCTGGGAGTGGGGAAGGTGTGTGCTAGGTCGAGGAGGCACGGGGCGTTGCGGTGCTGCCGGAATTGGCGAGGAGCGTCGTCGGAGCAGAGGCGGTGTTCGAGTCAAATTGGGGCAGCCTCGGGGCAGAAAGGGAATGGCGACAGAGGAAAAGGGAGGGGGAGATGCAGGCGCTTAATATCGTGCAGTCACGGCGAGATTAACGCGCGGCATTACTGTGAATTGAACGCGGCATTCAAAGGCAGCAACGGCAGCGAGGTTTGGGGTGACAGGGTCGCGTGGGGAGGACGATGAACAGTGACAAGTGGGGTCGGTCAGTCAGTGGGAAAGGAACGAGGAGGGGGTCCACCAGTCATTGGTGTTGCGGGTCAGGGAGTTGGTGCCAAACGTTTTCTTCGGGGGGAAAGTTGGGCTGTTTGATGGGCTTCCTGGGCTTGGCCGGCTGGGTCAGGTCCATTTTATATATTTTTTTCTGTTTCTGAATCTTTTTTCTTTTTCTAATTTTATTTCCTGTTTTGAATTTCCAAACAATATAACTTGGTTCAAATCCATTCAAACCACACTCAAACTTTGTAATATTGAAATTAGTTCTGTTCAGTAATATGATCCAAAATTAATAATTTTAATAATAGGGTCCATTAATAATTAAATATAATTGGACCTTGGTTATTTAATTCAAAATAGAGTTTGATCTTATTAATAAAATATTTATTTGAAACCTAAATATTTTCAAAACCTAATCAGTAGGTTTAATAAAGATTACTTGGAAATCTTTTTAAATCAGATAAACCTTTTATTTTAGAGTCCATTATTAATTAAATATAATAGACTTTCATTATTAAATCAAATAGGATTTGTTTTATTGAGACATTTATTTTGAAATCTAAAATAAAGCCAAAACACTTTAGTAGGTTTTATTTGTGAATATCAAATATTTGGAAAACTTATTTTAAATAATTTAATAAGCTTTGATGTTTCAATTAAATTGGTAAAACCTTTGCTAATTTTTATTAAAAATAAAATGTTTTAATTCTCAAAGCTTGGCCAAGGTTTAATTTGGCTTTATAAGATATTCTTTATTTATAAACTTCTATTCCATTTGAAAACAATCTTTTCATTTAATTGTTTCAAATAGTATTTCCAAATGTTTTTATTTTCCTTTTATTAAATGTTTATCTTTTTAAATCCCTTTAGGTTTTATTTAATTCAAATGGGTTTGAAGTTCCAATTGAATTCAAAAAGTTTCTTCTGGCTCTGAAATTCAAACAAAGTTTTATTTTATTCATTTATTTTCACATTACAAGATTTGGAAAATCTTGGGATGTGACAAGGTTGCTCGGTGCCTCGAACGTGTGTGCGAGCACGGATGCGCTGCTGATTTGCGGCGCTAGGACTTCCTCTTGATCTTGAGATCGGCAAGAGATCGTCCACATCAACCACGAGTTGAACTCGTTAAGCTTTGTCGGTCTTCAAGGGTATGTTCTCTACGGATATACATCCGCCCGTTGTTTGTATCTAGTAGATAGATCTTGGTATATAGTTCACATCGTAGAAATTTTTTTGTTTTCTATGCTGCGAACCCTACAAAGGGTATCGAGCCGGATCTATGCGTAGATACTTTACACGGTAGTACACATATGAGTTTGTGGCGATGATGATCATGTTGTTGCTCCTTTGTTGTAATTTTGGATATTGGTGGCATAGTGGGATGAAGCGGCCGGACAAACTTTACATGTCCTCGCACATGAGACCTGTTCCACGCTTGACATGCAACTAGTTTGCATAAGTGGCTAGCGGTGTCTGCTTCTCCTACTATAGTCAATATCTATTTTGCAAGAGAGTTGTCAACAATTTGATTATCCTCGTTGTGGTTCATGTTCGTAGGTAAGAACGGTTCTATCTCGAAGCCCTAAGCCACGTAAAACTTGCAATGGATAAATTAGAGGCGTCTAGTTTAGATTGTTCGGGCTAGTGTTATGATATGGTAGTGTTGTAAGTAGAAGTATGAGATGATACTCTTACAACACATAGCGTGTAAAATCCATAGACCTTGGATTTACACATATAGGTATGATAGTGATCATACCACGATGCACATGATAGAGATCATCATGGAACCATATCATTTCACTAATAAACATATGATGTTTGATAGCATCTTATATTGCTTGTTTAGCGCTTTGTTAGCATAATAAGATGATCCCTCATTTAAATATCAAGATGATAATGTGTTCTTCCTTTTGTTTGCACCGATTATGTTTTTCGCTCCAAGACATCACGTGATGATCGGGTGTTCTTGGATCCACGACCATATTTCGGGTGTAAAACAGTTACACACGCGAATACTAAGGTTCTAACTTGGCGAGCCTAGCATGTACAGACATGGCCTCGGAACACAGACCGAAAGGTTAAGCATGAGTCATATAGTTGATATGATGCCCATTTGATGCTCGCCTTTGAAGCTATACCGACTCACGTGATGATCGGACTTGGTGTAGTGCATTTGGATCATGTAATCACCAAAAAGGCACGAGGGATGTCGTTTTTGAGTGGGAGTTCATTCGTAATATAGATTAGTTGAACTCAATCTATCATACACTTAGTCTAAACTTTACAAATTTTGTTGTAGATGGCACCACCTGCTTTTAATTTCAATGTGTTCATGGAGAAAGAGAAACTAGAAACGAACGGTAGCAACTTTACCGAATGGGCCATGAATTTGAGGATTCTCCTCTCACGCACAAAAGCAATATGTGCTAGAAGCGTCGTTAGGCCCCCCACCTTTAGATGATGCCCCTGACGAGGAGAAGAATGTCTATCAGACTCGTCAGGAGGACCACAACTTAGTTCATTGCGGCATATTGTATGGGCTAGAGCCGGAACTTCTAAAGCGTTTCGAAAAAGGCAATGCATTTGATACAATGGGTGAGTTGAAAATGATTTTCGACACACATGCCTTGTAGAGAGCTACAACGCCTCGTAAAAGTTCTTTAGCTGCATGATGGAAGAGCACAACTCCGTTAGTGAGCATGTACTCAAGATGTCGGGTTCGTTACGATAAGCTTGTGTCCTTGGGAATATCGATTCCCATTGACTTAGGCATCCATCGTGTTCTGCAGTCGCCACCACCGCTATAAGAGCTTCGTGATGAACTATAATATGCAAGGCATGAAGAAGTCTCCCCGAGCTCACAATGCTTAAAACTGCAAGTGGAGATCAAAAGGAACATCAAGTGTTGATGATCAATAGGAACACCGGTTTCAAGAAAGACAAGAAGGAAAACGGAAGGGAAGTAAGCCTGCTGTGAAAAAGAAACAAACCCGAGTTGGACCTAAGTCGATTCAAGTGCTACTATTGTAAGGGATCGCCATCGAAGCGAATCGCCCCAAGTATCTGGCGCATAAGAAGGCCGCAAGGCAAACAAAGGTATATATGATATACATGTTATTGATGTGTACTTGACTAGTGCTCGCAGAGCACCCGGTATTTGATACCGGTTCAGTTGCTAATATTTGTAACTCAAATCAGGGGCTGCGGAACAAGCTACCGCTAGCAAGGGGTGAGGTCAAGATGCGTGTCGGCAATGGATCAAGCGTTGATGTGATCGTCGTCGGAACGCTGCCTCTCCACTTGCCGTCGGGATTAGTTATAAACTTGAATAAAAGTTATCTGGTGCCTGCACTGAGCATGAACATTGTATCTGGATCATGTTTGATGCGAAGTGGTTATTCATTTAAATCCGAGAACAATGGTTGTTCCATTTATATGAATGAAATCTTTTATGGTCATGCACCGATGATGAATGGTTTATTTCTATTAGATCTCGATGATAATGTTACACATATTCATAATGTTGATGCTAAAAGGATTAAACTTAATGATGATATATCCGTATATATGTGGCACTGCCATCTCGGTCATCTTGGCGTTAACCGCATGAAGAAGCTCCCTTCGGATGGCCTTCGGGTAGCACGTGATTATGAATCATTTGATACATGTGAGCCATGCCTTATGGGCAAGATGACTAGAACGCCGTTTTCCGGTTCAATGGAACGGGCGACAGATTTATTGGAAATCATACATTCGATGTATGTGGTCCAATGAGTGTGTCGGCAGGTGGATATCGTTATTTTGTTACTTTCACGGATGATTTGAGTAGATACGGTTATATCTACTTGATGAAACACAAGTCTGAAACCTTTGAAAAGTTCAAGGAATTTCAGAATGAAGTGGAAAATCATCGTAATAGAAAGGTCAAATTTCTACGGTCCGACCGTGGAGGTGAGTATCTAAGTTACGAGTTTAGCACTCACATGAAAGAGTGTGGAATTGTTTCACAACTCACACCTGCCGGAACACCACAGCGAAATGGTGTGTCGGACGTTAATCGTACTCTATTAGATATGGTTCGATCTATGATGTCTCTGACGGACTTGCGTTGTCATTCGGGGTTATGCACTAGAAACCGCATTCACTTTAAATCGGGCACCATCTAAATCCGCTGAAAAGACACCGTATGAATTGTGGTTTGAAACAAACCTAAGTCGGCATTTCTTAAAGTTTGGGGATGCGATGTTTATGTGAAGAAACTTCAACCGGATAAACTCGAACCCAAAGCGGAAAATGCGTCTTCATAGGATACCCTAAAGAAACTATTGGGTATTCCTTCTATCACATCCGAGGGCAAGGTTTTGTTGCCAGAATGGATCCTTTCTAGAGAAAGAGTTTCTCGCGAAAGGTGTGAGTAGTCGGAAGGTAGAACTCAAGAGGTTGCGTAACCTTCTCTTCAAAGTATGGCGAGTAGCGCAGCGCCGGAAGTTGTTCCGGAGTTGGCTCCACCTGTTGAAGAGGGAACTAATGATAATGATCATGAAACTCCGAAAGAGAGTACTACTGAACCTCGCAGGTCAAACAGGACGCGTGCAGCTCCCGAGCTGTACGGAAATCCTGTCATGAATTTCATGGTTGATGAAAATGATGACCCTGCGACGTATGAAGAAGCGATGATGAGCCCGGATTCCAACAAATGGTTAGAAGCCATGAAATCCGAGATGGAATCCATGTATGAAAATCAAGTTTGGAACTTGGTGGAATTACCTCACGACCGAAAGTCCGTGGAGAACAAATGGATTTTCAAAAGGAAAACTGATGCTGATGGTAATGTGACCGTCTATAAAGCTCGACTTGTCGCAAAGGGGTTTCGACAAATTCAAGGAGTTGACTACGATGAGACTTTCTCTCCCGTAGCGATGCTAAAGTCATTAGGATTATGTTAGCAATTGCACATTTCGATTATGAGATATGGCGATGGATGTCAAAACCGCGTTTCTCAATGGTAATATTGAAGAAGAGTTGTATGATACAACCAAAGGGTTTTGTCGATCCTAAGGATGCTAACAAGGTATGCAAGCTTCAATGATCCATCTATGGATTGAAGCAAGCATCACAAAGTTGGAATCTCCGCTTTGATGAGGTGATCAAAGAGTTTGGATTTGTCCAAACTTATGGAGAAGCTTGTATTTACAAGAAAGTGAGTGGGAGCAATGTGGCATTTCGATATTATATGTGGATGACATATTATTGATCGGAATGATATAGATCTTTAAACAAAGGTTAAAAGTTATCTAAACAACAAATTTTCAATGAAGGACCTAGGTGAAGCCATATATATTAGGCATAAAGATCTATAGAGATAGATCTAGGCGCCTAATAGGGCTATCGCAAAGTACATACCTTGATAAGATTTTAAAGAAGTTTAAAATGGACGGAAGTAAGAAGGGTTCTTACCTATGTTGCAAGGCAAGACATTGAGTAAGACTCAAAGTCCGACTTCTAGGAAGAAAGAGAGATAATGGACAAAGTCCCCTATGCTTCACCATAGGCTCTATAATGTATGCCATGCTATGTACAAGACCGGATGTGGCACATGCTATTAGTTTGACTAGTAGGTACCAATCGGATCCGTGTTCTAACATCGGATAGCGGTCAAGAATATCCTTAAGTACTTACGAAGAACTAAGGATATGTTTCTTGTACGGAGGTGAAGAAGAGCTCGTCGCTAAGTGTTATGTCGACGCTTAGTTGACACCGATCCGGATGACTCTAAGTCTCAATCCGGATACGTATTTCTCATGAATGGCGGAGCGGTTAGTTGGAGGAGCTCCAAACAACCTGTGGTAGCGGGATCAACAACGGAGGCCGAATATGTTGCTGCTTCAGAAGCGGCTCAGGAAGCAGTTTGGATGAAGGAGTTCATATCCGAACTAGGAGTGGTGGCAAACGCGTTGGACCCAATGGTGATCTATTGTGACAACAATGGTGCCATTGCCAATGCCAAAGAGCCAAAGTCTCACAAGCATTCCAAGCATATTAAGCGTCGGTTTCACTCCATCCGCGAGCATGTCAAGGATGGAGATATAAAGATTTGTAAAGTACATAAGGATCTCAATGTAGCAGATCCGTTGACTAAAAATCTCCCTAGAGCAAAACATGATCAACACCAGAACTCAATGGGTGTTAGATTTATCACTATGCAACTAGATTATTGTCTCTAGAGCAAGTGGGAGACTGAAGGGAATATGCCCTGAGAGGCAATAATAAAGTGTTTATTATGTGTATTCCAAGTATATGATAGATGTTTATTTTGCATGCTATAATTGTATTAATATGGAAACGTTAATACATGTGTGTTTAATAAACAAACAGAAAGTTCCTAGTTATGCCTCTCTCATAAACTAGCTCGTTGATTAACAAGATGATCAAGGTTTCCTGATCATGGACATTGGATGTTGTTAATAACGGGATCACAACATTAGTTTAATGGTGTGGTGAACATTCATCCGAAGTATAGAATTACGATCAAAGTCATTGAGTTTATATTGCTATAACAACTTACGAAGTGATCCTAATCCTTAGACCATGAGATCATGTCAATCACTAACACCGGAAGAGTTTCTTGATAACATCAAACGTCACACCGTAATAGGGTGGTTATAAAGATGGATTCAGAACTAATAAAGTGTTATGTTGAGGTTCATGGATCGAGAGTGGAATTTGTTCATCCCGATGACGGATAGATATAATCTGGGCCCTCTCGGTGATATCACATTGATTAGCTTGCAAGCAAGTGATTTGATCACTAGAATGTTATATCACAGGAACGAGAAAAGAGTGCATGTCAGAATCTAGATCAAACTAGGTATGGAGATACCGATGATCGAATCTCGGACATGTAATATATCGTGAAACAAAGGGATTAAGATACTAGCGTAAAAGGTTCCGACGATCACAAGAAACTCATCGTTGAATGTGTGGAGTCGATGGGTCTCCGTATCCCGCTTCGATTATTGATCCGAGAGGGGTCTCGATCATGTCCGCATTATTCACGAACCGTAGGGTGACACACTTAAGAGACACCGACATCCAATTGGAGCAAATGTTTCATGCCGAAAGAATGAATAAGCGAGGAATTTATTTCACTAGATACCAAAACAGGTTTTCGGGTAAAATTGCATAAAGTGGTTATGCATGTGAAATAGAATTCTAGCAAGGGGTTATTTGTGAATGTTTGTCATTAAAGTAATTGACAAAATTCTGAATAAAATAAAAGAGTTTTATTTAATGAGAGTTTGCATTAAATTTGGTGGAAATTTAATGGGAATTTGAGTGGACTTTTGAGTGGAGGGATTTTAAAGGGCATTTTGTGAGTGGAGTGTCCACCCACATGAATGAAGGAGGGAGGGGCAGCCCCATGGCGGCCACCCCTTGGGTGCCCTCCTCCTATAAAAGGATCCCCTCCTCACTTGTCTCTCACACCTCCTCGTGAAGGATCTCTCTCCCCCTCTAGAATTTATCCCCCATGGTCTCGGACTAGCGAGATACATGTTCCCGGTGGCTATTCGGCAAGAAAGAGTTGTGCTTCCGCTACATCGCTGGAGCGAGGAGGCGGAGGTTGCTCGGTGCCTCGAACGTGTGTGCGAGCACGGATGCGCTGCTGATTTGTGGCGCTAGGACTTCCTCTCGATCTTGAGATCGGCAAGAGATCGTCTACATCAACCACGAGTTGAACTCGTTAAGATTTGTCGGTCTTCAAGGGTATGTTCTCTATGGATATACATCCGCCCGTTGTTTGTATCTAGTAGATAGATCTTGGTATATAGTTCACATCGTAGGAAAATTTTTGTTTTCTATGCTGCGAACCCTACACCTTGGTATTGTTATCTAACACACAAAACACTAGGGATTAAGAAATGTTCTTTCAAGAGTCGACAAGGGCTTCAATATCCGTAAAGGGAATATTGACCAACACAGTCTGCATCTCATCATGCAGACCATTCAGGAATCTTTCTTTCTTCTTGGATTCAGTGTCGATCTCATCCGGGGCATACCTAGCTAATGACAAAAATTTGTCATGGTATTCCACTACGGTCATCCTTCCTTGCTTCAGTTCTCTGAACTCATCTCTCATTCTCTTGATCAAACCCGGTGGCACATGGGTTCTGCTGAACTTGACCTTGAATTCCTCCTAGGTCATCATCTGTCCTCCGGTCATGGCATGAACACTGTTCCACCATGCCCTGGCATCTCCGGCTAGATAATGGGTGGCGAATAGAACTTTCTCGTTAGCTTCCACTCCGGAGACTTCTAGGTTATTTTCCATGGTCTGCAGCCAATCGTCGGCATCTAGGGGCTCTTCAGACTTAGTGAAAACATGTGGGTTGGTGTTCTGGAAATTCTTGAGCTTAAATCCATGGTTGTCCTGATTTCCGTGGCCTTGATTGTTGTGGGCAAGCTGAGCTATCTATTGCAGGGTGGCTAGGTTGGCTTGACGTTCCGCTCTTTCAGCTTCGCCGTCAGAAACCAACATTTGCAGGATCTGCAACATCGGGTCCGGGGATGAACCACTTCCTCCACGTGGCATCTGAAGATTGAGATAGATCATGAGAAGAGAGGGAAATTTCTAAGGTTCTGGGACTTTGAAAAAAAAAGTTTGACTCAGATTTTTCTAGCAACTTGCTTTTCATTCAATCATAGCACACGGTACAACACACACCACAACAAAGGAAAACAGATGGTTTTAAGAACCATTCTGGAAACTACGATACAATGGGACAGAATACTACTCACTACGCTAGTTCTCAAGTGCTACTACTCCTCAGAGTCGGTGTAGTCGTCATCCTCATCATCCTCGTCGTCATCGATGAAGGCGTAATCATTCTCATCGGTGAAAAAATCCATAGCCTAATCTTCCAGAAAATCATCATCATCACTGAGATAGGAGTAGGGGTCTCCACGAAGATCCTCTCCGGCATTCTCCCTTTCCTCCAACTGCATGTCTCTCTACTGGATGGTCTCCTCCAAAGACGAGATACGGTGGCGAAGACGGGAAATGATGCAGTCCTTCTTGTCGAGCTGACGACGGCGAGACTTGCGATCCTTCGCTAGCATGGAGATGGTCTGATCCTTCGTCTTGATGATGGCGGACTTGTGGTTGGAGTAGTCACGGCAGTTATCCAATTCCTGCTGACGATCGTACATCATGAAGCTAAGGTGATCCAATTGGGTCTTCAGCTCGTGGTGGTATGGGGCTTCTAGGGGTTGTCCATTAGCATCACGCCTTGGGAAAAAATCAAAGCGAGTACCCTTGATCTGGTTGATACTCTGCCCACACAGACGGGCAAGAGCTTCCTGCATGGCCCTGGCAAGTCCATCGAGCCAGTTGTTCTCTCTTAAGGCGAATTGAATTCCTTCCGCAGTGGGAGGTTCAAATTTTCCTCGGAGACTTGCAACAATTACCCACTGCAGATCTTCTCCTCCTTGATCATTGAGCTGGGATCCGAAGAACTCGGGGTGTGGACGCTCCAGTAGTTCCGAAAGCTGATCCAAATCCCTCTCAAAGATAAGGTATCCTCCATTCCCCAACTGGTAAAACTTGTTGTACTTCACGTCCATCTAAAAGAATATAGGATGAGTAAGTTAGTAGAGTGATCAAGTGTGTCAAATTTTATGTATTTTGCAAGAGTTTTTGAGGAACATGAATTTTCATGAAAGAATCAAAGTGATAAGAATGGGAATAAGTTTTTTTAAATATTTGTTTTCTTTGGTTTTGAAACTAAGTTTTTTATTCCAAACGTCCAGTCTAACTAGGGTCTCCTATGGTCAGGATGGATCTGATACCAACTTGTCAACACCCGGATTTTTAATCCCAGATGCCTGTTATGCCATACATCGCAATCCCAGGATTACCATTTTTATGTAGACATACGTAATTGGATACCATAGTACATCATCCATTACAAACCATACATAAGGTCTTACACAAATAAGGATCTCATGATCTAGTCTTAATACAACACAAGCAGCGGAATACGTAATAATAACGGTAGCGCAGGCGAAGCTCCATCTTCGGGGTCACAGGCAATGCTGACGATGGGAGATGATCCTAGTTATCGTAACCTTCCTGGGGTCCATCTTCCAGGTACTCCTCTTCATAGTCTGGCCATGGGAATAGCCAGGGAAAAAGCCATGAGTACTCTTTAAGTACTCGCAAACTAATACTAACAAGTGAAGGGGTTTTTGTAATAGGACACTAAGCTCTAGGGTTGTTTTGCAAAAGCCAGATTTACCTCTACTAAGTTTAGAAGCAAAGAATGCTAGTTAAAGTTTTATAACCCTAAGTGGGAACTTGTATATCATGCCACAACTCTGTTGTGGTCAAGTCAAAGTCTCAAATCATTTCACAAGTCATTTTGAAAACATTTGACAGGGAAACAGTATGGCCACTCCAACTGTCCATAACCGCGGACGCGGCTATTCGAATAGTTTGACACTCTGCAGAGATTGTACACTTTCACCATAACATTCGATACATCCGTCAGGAACAAATCCTGAATTCACCATACTCAGTATGCGGATAATCAATCCTAACCTTTCAATTATACGCCCTAGTATAAGCACCTCTCCTATGAGTTTGGCCTCCCAACAATGACCAACTATCATCTTGGGTACTGCACAGGTGGACAATCTTCACAAGGTAGCCTCAACTCAGACCTTGGCCGTGAGGGAACTAATACTAAGGTATGTAAGTTTCCAATCAAGCCCTACCCAATTCTCGGGTATTGTGGTTGTAAGGTAAAATTGGAATGGTATCGCATCCAGACAACCATTAGTTTTATAAAGGGCTAAGGCTCATGCCTCAACATTTTCATCACCATAAATCATCTGGTGTTCGGAAACACATGTCCAAAACATTTCAATAGAATGATCCATCATTCCAAAGTTTTCATAACCATTTTTCCACCAAGTATTTCCATCTAAATTTGATCAAGTTTTATGCTTAGCACTAGCATCTACAAGTGGGGGTAAGTACTAATGAGGGGTGGTAAACAAGTGGAGTTTTAACTAAGTTCAATCTCAAGCCTTAGGATGACATCAAGATTATCTAGCTTAGGCCAAATTTTATGCTCTTTATGCAACCTTCAATTATCCTTCTAGTATCTACAATTCACTTAAGTAAACTCTAAGTAATAGCTTTGATAAGAAATAAAGTATAAAGCTTGTAAGTAAAAACTAGGATTGGTTTATCAAGTGGGTAGGATCATCTATGCTTAAGGCATATAGTTGGCATGGTGACAAGCAAGTATTGGCTTGCATAGGTCAAATTGATTAGTAAGGCTTGAATCAGTATTAGTATAAGCTTGCCTTGTGCAGAGCAGTAGTTGAAGTTCTCCTCGGCTTCTTTTTCGTAGTATCCTCCTTCCTCCTCGTATCCTTGGTCGGTACTAGCGTCTATGAATAAATACGAGGTACACAATCACCAAACAATACTTAACTACTTGCAATCATCACACAAAAGGGTCCTATAGATGATCTAGCATCATCACTAACATTACAAGATCAAAGCTTGATTTAATTCCTTTTATTTTTAGAAAAGTAATTTCTACTCATTGCAAAACTACTTAAGATTTAATATTCTCGAAACAAAACATGGGATAATGTTGACACATGTCATCACCTAATATTTTAGTCCATGGGAATGTGATTTAAAGTGGTGTCACAATTTAATAAGGTTTAACCTTTTATTTTTAATTAAATAAAGTGACTAGAAATGCTTATGTGGCATTCTTTTATTACTTGGTCATTATTTCTGTAAGTAAACCTATATATTTTTATATATTCTGAAAGGTATGGTTAAATGTGATTTTTGAGAGTTGGAATCAACTCAAAAGCTATTATGGTTTAAATTTGAAAAATGTTTGAATGAAGAAAAGCTTCTGCCTTGTTATTTTTACCAAGGGTGATCTACAAATCCAAATGATTTAAATCCAACGGGCTTGGATTCAGCAGTTCTAGACCTTTCTAACAAAATTGGTTTCATTCAATTTGGTTCACTGAATCGAGCTGGGTTGATTTTTGAAACTAGGTGCAGAAGTGTGTTTGAATGAAAATGGAAAAGGTTAAATTCAAACGACTGGGCTGCGCGGGAAACGATACTGGGCCGGCCTGCTAAGCACAGCGCTTATGCGGGCTGGTTAAGTTGCTGTCCCCACGCCGCTGAGACGAGGGGTGCGGTTGACGGGAAATATGGTGCGTTCGATCTAGTTCTAATCCAACGGCTGAGGGTCGTCGTCCACGTCGGGCAACGCCGGCGAGACTGAACCCTAACGCGGCAGGTGGGGGTTGTCAGGGGCTCACCGAGGCTCAGGCGAGGGTCGGCGAGGCGGGCGAACGACGAAGTCGACGACGGCGAGCCTCCTGGTACCGGCAGCTTCTCCTGGGATGGCTCCAATCGCTGGATCCCTTCTTCTCCAGCAGCGACGGGCTCCTGTGAAATTCCGGCGAAGCGCTGCTCGCCTTGCTTCGGGAACGGGGTGGAACGATCAGTGAGGAGAGGGGAGTGAGATGGTGTGCTCAACTCGGCTGGGGGTGGCCTCTATTTATAGTCACGACGACGATATCGAACGAGATGGGCAGGCGGCGGTGGCGACATGGCTACGGGCTGCTAGAGGCATGGCCGGCGGTGGCGATCGCTTGGTGGTCTCCTGGCGATGCTCTACGTCTTTAATGTGCATGTAGGGGCGGTGGCAAACGGTCTGGAACACGCGATGCTTTGAGCGGCCGAGGCGGCGTCTTCGACGGCGAGCGGTGGCTGTGAGGCATGGGGCGGCAAACGGGGATGTCTGGCGGTCTCCTAGGACGATGGTGATCGTGTATGCACGCGGCGAAGGCGGCGCGCGGTCTGTGGGCATGTGTAGAGGGCGGCGCTCTGGCGCATGCTCGGCATGGTTGCTGGCGAGATGGGCACAGTCTATGCGTGTGGTCCAAGGGTTGGCAACGCTCGAGCGCTGGACAGGGAGTGGCAGTGGGGTGTTGTCTTGCTCCCAGACATGTTGTCTAGGCTTGTTTCTTCTCCTAGATTGCTGTCCACACTGGGGTGACATGGTGACCTTCGGCTGTTCACCATTGATGGCATTCCCAAGCTTACAGTGGGGCTAGTGCTTGGTTTAGTTTGCTAGATGATCTACTGAGGTTGCTGTGAGCTAGAGAGGGAACAATTTAGGCTCCAATCACTGCTCACAATAGTGTTTAGATTTTATTTGATTTGAATCAGCAAGGTGTTTGATGAAATGGCCGCAAGAATTCAAGTTTTGAATTTTGAAAAAAAAATTGGTGGGTGTGCTAGGTTGGTGCTGGTGAGTCTGCAGATGCTTGGGTTTTGAAAGTTGAGCTTGTTTGAGTGGTTTTTGAAAAAGTGGGATTTTCCCATATGATAAAGATTCAATTTTGAATTGTAATTTAAACTATGCATTTGAAAGTTTCTGGATGATCACAAGGTGGGCCTTGATACTTTGTTAAGAGTACTATCAAGGGGTGTAAAGATCCAAACAAGTTTCTGTTAAGTTCTAAAAGTTCGGGACAGCCAAAGTAGGCATGGGAGTTAAATTGGTCAAAATGACCATTCACTCAATTTGGCTTATTTTGATTTATTTGTCTTTGGGAAAAGTTTGGGAATTGTTTATATGATGTTTATTTCACCTAAGAATCCTTTTACAAGCAAAGAAACACATAAACAAGGCAATTCAAAAGAATTCAAAATGGGATGCATACACACATGCATTCTTTCATATTTTTATTTAGAAAAGTTTTTGTTAACCATAATTTTAATGATCCAAGTTTAGTATTTTTGGGATGTTACATTTCTATTGTTTTTGGTTCCAGAAAATCTAGTAAGGAAATATTCTTGAAATTGGACGGGACAAAAGCCAAAGTCAATATTTCACCGAGGAGAACACGAAGTCCAGAGGAGAGACGAAGGGGAGCCATAGGGCGGCTGCACCCCCCAGGCACGGTCCCACCCTGGGCCGCGCCTGCGCAGGGTGTGGGTCCTCCTGGCCGCCCTCCTGCCCTGCCTCTTCGCCTATAAGAAGCCCCCGATGCCTAAACCCTAAGTACACGATCAATATCCCACGAAACCGTCTGTAGTCGCTGCCACCATCGTCCCTAGATCGGGGGGTCTGAAGCTCTTCCCGACACCTTGCTGGAGGGGAGATCATCCCGAAGGCCTTCTTCATCATGCTGGCCTCCGGTATGAAGTGTGAGTAGTTCCACCTTGGACTACGGGTCCATGTAGTAGCTAGATGGTTGTATCTCCTCCTTTGTGCTTTCATGTCTAGATCTTGTGAGCTCCGTTCATGATCAAGATCTCATCTATTTGTAATCATGCATGTTGTGTTTGCGGGGATTCGATGATTATTGGTTTTGTCTTATTGATTCTATCATGTCTATGTTGTTTGTGATCTTGCATGCTCTCCGTTGTTAGTAGCTATCTTGGCCAAATAGTTTCTAGTGACTCCAAGAGGGGGTATTTATGCTCGATAGTGGGTTCATGCCTCTATTGAATCTAAGGGAAGTGACAGAAATCTCTAAGGCCGTAGATGTGCTGTTGCCACTAGGAAGAAAACAACGGTCTCTTGTTCATGGAGCAAGTGGATTGTTTACCTTACACACTTTGCTTAAAGCAGTTATCTGTTGCTTGCAACTTAATACTGGAGGGGGTTCAGATGATAACCCAAAGGTGGACTTCTAGTCATAGATGCAGTTGGATGGTGGTCTATGTATCTTGTTGTATTGCCCAATCGAATCTCATATGATCTTGATGTCTAGTATTGCATTGTTATGCCTTGCTCAGTCCTGTCAATTGCCCTGCTGTAATTTGTTTACCCTTCATGCCATGTTTGTTTATCAAAGAAGAACACCTCTAGTGAACTATGGACCCCGATCCAATCTTTACCATTGATACATCTTCCACTGTTTACCGTTTACTTGTTGCAAACCACCATTACCTTCCACAGCATACAGTTAATCCTTTGTTACAGCAAACCAGTGAGATTGACAACCTCAATGATTTGTTGGGGGCAAAGTCTTGAGTTTGTGTTGTGCAGGTCTCCAAGTTGCTAGCAACACCTTTGAGTCGTTTCCTTCCTCCTACTGGTTCGATAACCTTGGTTTCTAACTGAGGAAAAACTTGCTGCTATGCTCATCATACCTTCCTATTAGGGTCTCCCAATGAGGTGTTGTTGCACTCATCAGTCTCCATCCGTCCTCCTGATTGCCTCGAGACGGGCTATGGGGGATCCGGACACGAAATTCTCACACGACCGACACCCATAGCCCGTTTTCATTTGGCACAACCTAATAGTGCATTCGACATCCCTAGGACGTACCTGGCCCATAGGGGTCATTGCAGGGGTGCCATACGAACATTGGGGTGTGTGTGGCTCCGCATGATAGCAACAACCACTTCGTCTCCCCAAAATTAATGGCCCATGCGCCGCTAGTGAGCTTTCCCAAGCGACGGCAGACAACATGTCTCGTCGTGGAAGAGTGAGGATCACACGGCGGTGTTAATGCATGTTGGGCCGCGGGCAGATAAACAAAACTTTTATTCTACAAGGTACTCCCAAGATCCAGCTCAGGTAATAGGCCACGAGATTTACCACTAGACGCGCAAGTGCCGATTATTGAAGAAGTGTGCCAGTTAATGCAGTGTCGATCGATCTCACAAACAACTCCTTCGGATCTCCACGAACTCCTTTGCCAAATACCCACAAACTTCTTTTTCTCTAGTGCCTCACGTGCAATGCCTCTACCGGTATGCACACGTACAAGAAGGAGCACAGGCAGGAAATTGCTAGATCCTGTCTAACCCAATTTGGGAGTGTAAAAAGTGACCGCTAGGACAGGAACAATCCCTTGTCGCTCAAATTATATACATCCCTAGCTGGGCTCAACTCTTGAGGCCTATTTAGGTTGTATTCCAACTATCACATGGATCTAATCCACATGGGCTCCTTACCCTTAAGTGTGTGACCCTGTAGGTTCACGAACACGTGGACACGACATGAGCTACTCTTTCAAGTATCCCGTCATGGCTTTGAGTCCAACTCACTCCCATGAACATTTGGTCTCAAGTCGATATATGGTAGCAGCGTCTAACAAGACGTGCGAACTCCCAAGTACCGTAAAGTCTGGAAGACAATCTTCAATATGGATTTCGTCCAAGTCCATTTGCCTCATGATATACCTTATCAAGCTATAGAAGAGTGATTATCATCCCTTTAATAGCTCAACTCTCTTCTCGTTTCGTGATATACGATTCACTGGACTAACTCTTAGTCCGACTCCTCAATTAACACTTAACTAAAAAGTGCATGACCATGCTTCCGAATCATATCACACGAGAGGGACCAGATAATATCTCTCCATTATGGGGGATAAATTCCATCTTGGTAATCCATGTCATGGAGCTTGATTCACAACCAACCCAAACTCTACCTTTATAATTGCCTATTTACGAAACAACGTTTGATAGAACCTAAGTTGGCAACCCACAACTCGGATCATGCGATCACCTTAGGTCAAATGATCTCATTGCTTGAGACTACAAATGACAACATGCTCGTTGCATCTCAACTGTGGGTCAGTCCGACTCGCTAAACTTTTTAGCCAAGTCTGTGTAAGTTAGAATAGAATCACCATGACCATGACAAGTGGAACTGAGTCATCAGCCAACTTTCACATTAGTCTAAGTTGTGTGTTCAACACAACCTCAACGACCAAGGACATCTAGTATAAATAACATGATTATATAGTTCCAGAATCGAATCACGTATTCGATGATGTATATCAGATGTTCATACAAGGATAGCTTAATAACTTTATGAATACAATGGGAATATCATCATACATGATTGCCTTTAGGACATATTCCCAACAATGCATGCCACTGCTCCTTCTCGCCCTTTCTCGCTGGTTCCAGCCTAGAGCTCCAGGTATTTAAGCCGCATATCGCCATTGCTCACCCATTCCCATACTCGCAGTTGCTCACCCTTTTCTCCCTCGCTGCTCCATTATTGCCTCCACGCCATAGCCAAGAGATACAAGGGCGACGATGTAGCAGCCAACAGTTTCGGTTGGCGCTACCATATGGCACCAAACTACGTGGGTACCAATTCATTAGGACTCCAAGCGTAAAGTGATGTAACAATGGTGTATTCTCCACAAGGGTGACTCAGGGGTTTATATTGAACTCTCAGGAAAATAAGAATGAAACTCTCTTCCATCCTCTTCAAACAATCCCGCAAAACAAAAAAATGTTGCATTGTGTCCCTAAATCCATCAAGTGGTTATCAATCACAAGGTTTTGAATCCGAATTAAAAATAAGAATGGAACTCTCTTCCATCCTCTTCAAACAATCCATTTAAACTGATTTGTCAAACTTATCTATAGAGTGTCAACCTATACAGCCAAGAAGCCTAGGGACAAGTATGTGATTGCGAATTCTAAACTTAGATACTTTCATGTAGTCGTCTACCTATTATTAAGTAGTGAAAATTGTCTTAAAATATATGTTATTGATGAACGTAAAATTGTGATTAACTTGTATACTATTGGATCTATCCACCGGGTACCCAATGAGTATGGGTACCCGGCGGGTATGGGTAAAGTTTTATACCCGCGGGTACGGATATGGATAAACTTTTGTACCATTAACTACACGGGTATGAGTATGATATTGCTCTGCCCTGTCCATACCCTGCCCATTGCCATCCTTAACGTCCATACTGCGAATGTCCAGATGCAGTATGAAGGATGGCTGGAGATGCTCTAAACTAGAACCATGCTTTCTTTAACCAATTTTTTTAAAAAATACTAGCTGAATGCCCGTACGTTGCTACGGATGTATAGATACAATTATCGTTAGCATATTTTGTAAATATCAACTATCACTTGACGGTTGTTTTCGCTTAGCTCGGTCTAATAGTAGTCGCATGATGCATATAAATCGATGGATAGACAAATGAATGGTGCTTGAGCACGAAGGATACATGTTGTGACCATAACGATTTCATGTGATAGTTCAATAGATAATACTAAATATATGACATGCAAACTTGATATGGCTAAACACCAAGTAGTTATGTTATGGATGCCACTTTTAATATACTATACATGATACATGTTTCCATGAAGGAAAAGTTAAAAACACATATCACAACATGATAAAGACTCCAATAAGTGTACATGTCAAAGTATGTATGTTCCATTATATGCAAAACTGAAAGAACATGTTGGGCCCCCATGTGTGGTTTTGGTAATTAATGACAATCTTTATGGACTAGTGTGTGTATTAAGTTATACTTGTAGGATTTGTAGGTTGGTCCATTGGCATCGCTTTGAGCATGTGTTGGCTTCAAGGTCGATGAAATGAGAAGAATATGTCTTGTGTAAGCTCAAAATGCGGCATCTATAGAAGATCTCATGTTTGATGCTTGCCATCCTCGGTGATCATGGATCGATGATGAAGAATCAAGAAAGGCGTTCAATCTTGAGAAGGGAAAGATCGTCTACATCAAACTCAAGTATAATGCTCAAGGCAAAGGTATAATCTTGATAGGTTTTCCCTTTTGCCGGTCTCATGTTGTTAGTGGGAGACCGGGTTTAGGATAGATAGCCGTACTATCAAGAGGGGATCTCGAATGAGTAACTCGATCACATCGTTCGGAGAGAGCTCAAACCTTTGCATACTTGCATCATCATATTTGGTTGTTATTTGGTCTTATCCATGTGAGGATATAGAGCTTGTGGTAATCTCCATAACAAGCTCTAGGTCATTAAAAACGGATTTCCCTTTTATATCTTATTGCGTTTTGATCTTGGAGGTTTTACCGGTTTGTATTTTAGAGATAGGTAAAACCTTCCATTATTTAGTTCTTACTCATGTGAGGATTTAGAGATTTTTTTAATCTCCATGACAAGCTCTAGTTCATCGAAAACGGATTTCATATGCATTTTCTATTATGTTTTCGATGTGGGAGGTTTTATCGGTTCGTCTTTTTGAGAGAGGTTAAACCTTTAGTCATTTGGATCTATCCTCCCTTGCTGTACTATGATGTTTATTTGCATGATCTTTTAGAGCTTGTTGTCCTCTTTGAAACGAGCCCAAGATCATCAAAATCGGAGTCCGGATGCAAAAGTTATGACCGTTTTCGTTCAGGGATGACCGGTAGTACCGGACCAGGGTCCGGTAGTACCGCTCCTTAGTACCGGTTGGTACTGAACAATGTGCGTTTGGCGACCTGGGATCCCCAGGGAATGTCCGGTAGTACCGGGATTCGCATTTTTGGGCTTCAACGATTGGATTTTTGGGGGACCTATTTAAGGGGCCTTCTTCCCCAATGGTTCCCCAACCATTCTTGCAAGTTTTTCCCTACATTGTTGACCTTCTTGAGCTTGCTTTCTCTCAATCCCTCCAATGATTTTGCATATTCTTGAGGGATTTGATAGAGGAGATCTAGATCTACAATCCCACCAATCAATCTCTCCTCTAAGTGAGGGGAACATATTGGGATCTAGATCTTGGAGTCTTTTGTGGATTTCCTCCATTGTTCTTCCTCTCTTATTCCCCCATAAGCTTTTGTAGCTTTGGTGGAATTTGGGAGAGAGGGATTTGAGCACCTTTGTGGTGTTCTTGCCATTTGCATTTGGTGCATCGGTTTGAGTTCTCTTTGGAGGATTTGATTTGAGTTACTCATTGGATCTTGTCCCTCTTGGGTTCTTGGAACCCTAGACGGTTTGTAGCCTTGGTGGCATTGTGGCCTTGGTGGCGTTTGTTGGGAGCCTCCAATTAAGTTGTGGAGAAGTGCCCCAACCTTGTGAGAGGTTCCGGTTGCCACCGACAAGTGCACCGATAGTGGAAGCGTGGATCGATCCCGTTGGGGTGAGATTCACCGGAGAATAAGGGATGCCTTTTGTGGCGTTGGTGGTTTGATACCACCCCCTCTCCAAACGAGACGTACTCCATGTTGGGAGGAACTCGGTAAAATATCGGTGTCCCCGCGTGCCTCGGTTATCTCTATACCCGAGCTCTTTACTTATGCACTTTACATTGTGATAGCCTTCGTGCTTGAAGTATTATATATCTTGCTATCACTTTGTTGCTTGTATTGCTTAGCATAAGTTGTTGGTGCACATATGTGAACCTTAGTTGTTAGAGGTTGTGCTTAACAAAGTAAACACTAGTTTTATTCCGCCTTTGTTGAGCCACTCTGGGAAAAGTTTTAATCGCCTATTCACCCCCCCCTCTAGGCGACATCCATATCCTTTCAAAAACATAAAAAGAGCCAATGTTGCAAACATGTTGGATGGCATGCAACTAAAGACGCCTTGTCCATGGCATCACATTGATTACATCATGAGATGGGAAGATGTCCATGCTATTCTAAACATTATATATGGGAGGAGCGTATCAGAATGTTTGTCAGCATTTGATAGAATAAAATATGCAGAAATAACCTTTTATTTTCGTTCTTTTCATGCAAGTAGTACTACTCACTAGTGAAGACATAGTGGGATCCTAAATTTGAATATGTCACAAATTAGAAAATCTCGAGCCACATTGATTTGTGTATGTGCATGCTGTCGACCGAGCCATCCGGCTTACGTAATTTCCGTATCTCTCTAATCCAATCAAAATCAAGGTTATTTTTAAAGTACGGGGCAAGAACCGTGCGGAGACGTGGCTTGAATATGTTCAGCCCGCCATATGTGTGACCAATGCACGTGGCGTCCATCTAGAGCTTCCTGCCTTCTTTTGTTGCGCTTGTGCTTTTATGTTGTATAAAAAAGAAATACTAGCAAATACAGAGTCCAAGGAAATGATGGGTTCCTTTCCGTACATGCTCAACATCTTCTTCGTTGTTGGTGTCAAGGACGTAGCCAAAAAATGTGTGCTTTCTCGACCGGCGCGACTCTAACCGAATCATCCTCCACAACAACCACCACCTCATGCCCATAGCCATGGAGTTTACATGCTTTGACGGCTGTCATCGAAGACATGACCGGTGATCTAGCTCACTATCCGAGTCACCATTGGCGGAAATCACGGTTCGGTGAAAAAAGGAAAGAAACTTTATCTACCTAGAGGTGTCGTTGCCGCCTTGCCATGGACGAACATGTCACAATGGCATCTGGCTGCATAAGTTATCTCTGGTATTATTCTTGCCAAGACAGTAATTTATTGACATCTATTCCCTTCCTTCCACGATAAGATTCTCACCAGGGACTCGACATGCTTATCACCCTCCTCATCGATAGGCCTTCTGTATTGTTGTCTTTCAACATAGGGACGATAGTAAAGAAATAGGCCAATAAAACGTCGTCTACAGTCGACGTGACGACACTGCTCATCTCGACGGCGTTATTTGTTTTCCTTTGGCGTTCATGGCCTTGAGGCCCAAGCTGTAGAACGTGGTGGCGGATGGCGTGGCCGCTTCGCCGGAGTACACCAGTACTCAAGGCATTGACAAGGCTATTGTAGCACGAGAATTACTTTGGCGTTCATATTTAGATGTGAGTGTTACGTGGAGTATTCGGAATTGTTTTCCAACTAAATACCAAAAGTCATTCTTAATTTGGGGAAGCGTCGAATGAATTCCATGTGTCCTGATAGTATAGATGGGTGCACGACTTATTCAAAAAATAGATGAGATCACGGCGTTGGCAAAGGCAATCTGTGAGCATGCGTGACTGCTTTCCAAAAACAACATAATACTCCTTTAATTATGGTGATTGTGGTGATCCCTTAATTATTAGACATTTATAAGCTTTCTTAATTTTTGTTACCAAATAAAGCCACACGCATGGCAGTGGGCTAGGGCTAAGGTTCTCTTAGTATTGGATGGTTGTGTTTAACGGTGGTGTCTCATTGTTTGATCTCAAAGTAAGCCACCAACTCGGTTTTAATTCTCCCTCCGATCCATATTAGTTGATTTGGATTGTCTAGATTCGAAAATCAACTAATATGAGTGGAAAAGAGTAGTAAAGTTTTGTTCGGGTTTTCCCATCCAAATGTTTGATGACAAGATGTTATGATCCCTACCGGGCCGAACTGGACAGGCCCATGCAGGCCCATACTAGAGCAGGCCATACGGCTAATCGAGCTTCGCTCGCAGCGTCCAAGCCCACGAGCTGCAAAGACTGACTGGTGCGTCCACCATAGAGACACAAACAAATTAAGCCACCGACCACGCACACATTTTGTTCTCAAAAAAAATCACACGCACACATTCACATTCCCAAGATCTCGTCGGATCTGACAGCACGGGCAGCGACAAAAAGGAGGAGCCACCAGCGAACGACAGCCGTCGATCGGCTGGCCTCGAGATAGCAATGACAATGCGCTCGCCAAAGCCGGGCCAGCTCGGCACGAGATCCCCTTCCTTTCCTTCCACCAGTTTCCTGGCGGTTCCTTTCTCGGATCTGCCCCCACCTCCCACCGCCAGGCGATCTCCCTCCCGTTCGTCCTCGCCGCATCTCCGTAAGGAGGAGAGAGATTTTCCCGGCTCAGATCGATCTGTTGGCCGGCTCATTGGCCCGGTGATCGGGTGAGGAGGGGCAAGGGGAGGAGGCGGCGGAGATGGCGCACCGGATGGACAACGAGTACGACTATCTCTTCAAGATCGTGCTCATCGGCGACTCCGGCGTCGGCAAGTCCAACATCCTCTCCCGCTTCACCCGCAACGAGTTCTGCCTCGAGTCCAAGTCCACCATCGGCGTCGAGTTCGCCACGCGCACCCTGCAGGTCAGAGCCCTCGCCCGCCCCGCAATCTGGCCTTGATCGTCGCTGTTTATTATCACGAGTGGTTGGTTCCATGCGTCATGCATGGGTTATAATTGCGCGTGATGTGGATTGAAATGCAAATGCGGTCCGTAGCGTCGATATTTGTGATCCTCCTGCGATGCGTTGTTGCTTGGTCTGTTCTCTGTTGAACAGAGCATTGGGTTGAATTTGCCGTCTCTTGTCACGGTCTGCTGTCTAGGACGGGAGATCTAGGTGAATGAATAAATGATGGATTGTGCAGATAAAGGACGGGACACGCAGCATAGGATAGGTCAATACTTTGTTGGTGGCATGGCCGGGTATGCAGTACTTTTCTGGTTGCATGACACTGGCATCACATGGTAATTCCGTGAAAACTATAAATATTGATGTAGGTTCTCTTCAGGTCATCTTGCATTTGTGATAGCATCAGGTTAGGTTGGTAAAGAGTCCATATCTGTTGCAAGTACATATTGTTCAAAAAATAATAAAAATTTGAGGGAACATATTGTTCAAAATTTTGAAGTTAAGCCGTACCAGTAGTACTTGTTAACTGCGTCATTATTCAGAAATCAAAGTTAACTGTAGTAATTTCGTATTGTGTTATTATTATCATGTTGGCATTGCAATTGCATGAAGGGAATAATGTTTTGTACTATGATAAAAATATGGATAAACAAGAAATAGACTGACGTCCCATCATATATGTGAGAGCAAGTTTTGATCCGAGAGCTGTTTGGTTCTCAAGCCTTGGATCAAGCAGTAGTGCTGGGTAACCTTGATTCAGTAGATTGATTGGTAGATCAGGTACCTTCTTTTGAATAGTATTAATGTACTGATTACAAATTATGTGCAATTTGCCGTAACGATGGAAATGACATTTAGTCTCTATCTCTTCTCATTGTTGATTTATCGATTAACTGTCTTAAGCAGTTAAGCTCATCGTTACGTGATTTGCCTGAAAGTCATAGCAAAATGATGTCATCCCTATTATCTTTATATGAACAAGTATTATGAGTACTTTTCAAGTACATCCCCATGTTTTTTACTAGTACATAGCGTCATCTTTTTTAGTAACCGGACTTCAGTAAAAATAAAAAACAATGTAGTTAGAATTTTATAGATTTCTTTTGTTTCCTGTTACTTTTCAATCAGGATAGTTTAAATTTGTTTCCTGATTTCTTTTATAGAAAAAGTTTAAATTTGTTTTGAGACAGATAGAGGGGAAAACTGTGAAGGCACAGATATGGGACACGGCTGGTCAAGAGAGATACCGTGCAATTACTAGTGCTTATTACAGAGGTGCTGTTGGAGCACTCCTAGTCTTTGACATAACAAAGAGGCAGACCTTCGACAATGTTGAGAGGTGGCTTCGTGAGCTCCGTGGTCATGCAGATGCCAACATTGTTGTCATGATGGTCGGGAACAAGTCAGACTTAAACCACTTAAGGTCGGTGCCTGAGGAAGACAGCCAGGCATTTTCAGAGAAAGAAGGCCTCTCATTTCTTGAGACATCTGCAATGGAGGCAGTCAATGTGGAGAAGGCATTCCATACTGTATTGAGTGAAATTCACCAGATTGTAAGCAAAAAAGCACTTGCGGCACAGGAGTCTGAGGCTGCGAATGCGCGTTTGCAAGGAACTACTATTAACGTTGCTGAGTCATCGGGCAGTGCGAAAGGTTTTTGCTGTTCCAGTTGAAGAGCTCGTTCCAATGGATGTGATTTTTCGAAATGTTTGTTTCTGCAGAGACTTGGACCATGACATATAGGTTGTAGCTTGGTTTCAGATATTCTTCTTTTTCATCCTGATGCCTATGACTGGTAATTCCTATCGGAAGAACACTTTTACCATACTATAACCTGCCCCCATCAAATCATTCGCATTTCGTAACTTACTGTAACTATCACCGATTTCACTTGTACACTCTGAGAAATCGGACATGTTGTAACAATGATCATTTCCTGTTAACAATTATTATTATTATTTCTGGTATAATTATGCTTTTGGATTTCATTAGAGTGGTACTCCCTCTGTCCCAAAATAGATGTCTCAAATTTGTCAAAATTTTGATGAATCTAGACACTATTTATGATATAGATTTATCCAAAATTTGAAAAATCCAAGACATCTATTATTGGACGGAGGGAGTATGAGATATACTGATGACATGTCTGGGTATCTTGTGCACCTTCCTATATTTTCGTGTGGCTAAAATTGGCTAATGATGGTAAAATAACTGACTAATAATCAAACGAGTTCTATGCAAGTTGAGATTAGATGGAAGAAAAGTGTGGCACGTCATTCTACTAGCTAGATATGATGATATGCCACACCGAGCACATATTTCTCAGCCTGACTTGCTAATAATTAAACCCGCTGAATTTATCTACTTTCTTTAACCCATATTAGTTGATTTGGATTTGGAGGGAGTATTTTATTGCCATCGACCATAAACTTGTCCATTTGTTTTTCTAGTCATATTTGAAGTTTGGACTTGTATCTTTGAGATATTATAGTTTATCATGTCGGTCCTAAAATTTTCTCATATTAATACTTCTAAAGATGTCAAATTGTCGGGGTGCACCAGGTGCACAACAAACTCCAGTACACCATTTTTTTAAAAAAAATCACCAGACTTATATTTCGTCACTAATGGCAACTTTTATGTAGTGATTTAGCTGATAGATATTAGTCTAAGTTCATCAGACTTGAGTACCTGTTATCTTATTTTGCTACAAATCTTAGTTCATATCTGAATTAAATGTTGTCATGTCCTAAACATTCCAATAGCAAGCATTTCTTGTTATGCACTATGCCACAATCTTATGTTATGCTATATTTCTACGAACTTGTGTACCTGCCAAGTTTTTGAAAATTGACATACTTCACTTCCTAGCATATATTCAAGCACATATACAACATATGTTTGTCTCAAATTCATTTATTTATGTATTTATTCAAAGACATTTGTCTTCAAATTAAACTAGACATGGCTCAACTAAAATTCAGACAGAGCCCCTCATAATCAATGCACATACAACATATACAATGACACATGTAGCAACTAAAACTATAAGACCTCGTTCCCTTTTATCACTTCTTCTCATCTCTCCTTTCTAATTCCTTGTCGTGATCTTCCTCTCTCGCTTTGATATGTTATCTTTTTTCGAGAACCCGCATGTGGTATGCATGTCATTATATTAAACTAGTCCTAGCCACACATGTTATAGAGTTCTACACTAATATGAATATATCTACATGTCGTGCACTCTAGGGCTCCGGCTTTGTCTAGGCGGTGCACGTAGCTTTCCTAGACCTGACTTGGCCTCCTTTTCGAAATACTCTGACTGAGCCGCCCGGTAGGCCAAAGTATTTGCCACCATCTGTGGGCTACCTGTGGGCTACATGGGTTAGCCGGAATAAGAACATGCTATGGTTAGCCTATTATGCATATCCTCAACAATCCGCGAAGACTCCGGTATGCTCGACAGAGCGGAACATCACGGCCAGCACGATCCATGATGATCACGAACAATAAGGGTGACAACGGGTCACCCTGGCGCAGCCCATGCCCATGACGAAGCGGATGGCCATTACCCACATTCACGAGCACCGGAGTAGTGGCTGACCGAAGGAGCAACATGATCCACCAAATCAACTGAGGCCAAACCCTCTCTTCCACAACACACTCATGAGGAAAGACCACGACACACTATCAAACGACCTAGCAATGTTGAGATTTAGCAAGTGGGTTGGGATCTTTCGCGGGTGCAAGTTCTTGACAGATTGGTGCACTATGAAAAAATTGTCTTGAATGCATCTACCCTTGATAAAGACACTCTAGTAGAAATGTTTGTCATAGACTCTAGGGGATGTTTGGTTGGGCTTTATGGCTTTTAACTTTTGGCTTATAAGTCACAAAAGCACCTACCTAGCACCTAAATAGGTGCTTTTGATTTGACTTTGACTTATATCATCATGCAACTATGTCCAGTTAAAAGCAAAAGTTAAAGACAAAAGCATCTATTTAAATGCTTTTGTAGCTTATAAGCCAAAATCCAAAAGTCAGATTTAAGCTCATCTAAACAGCTCGAAAATCATCTACTCCCTCCGACCCATATTACTTGACTTGGATTTGTCAGAATTTAGATATACTTATATACTAAACAGTGTCTAGATTCATCTAAATCTAGATAAATTTGCGTCAACTAATATGGGTCGGAGGGAGTACTTTCTTCTGCAGCTCACATTGTCACCTCGTAGCTCTTTGATAATGCTTCTTGCCCTACACGGCTTCTTCCAAACACAATCACATTTGCCGTGATCATCCAAATACCTCACGTTGTCCTAGCCTGGATTAGGCAGCTTCCCGTTGTCAGCCAACTTCACATTGTCCCGATTGCACCAATTCAGTCAAGTGATGATTATCCAAATGTCATACAAAAATAAGAGCAAATAATTAAGCCAATTTCTCACATGGGAACATGATTGCGAGTCCCCATACACACAACTCAGGAGACCTTAGCAAAATATTCTAGACCAGTGCATCACACACTGCAAAAGTAGAAGTACCAATTTGCTTCTACATAGCGAGTTTTTTTTGAACAATTATATATTAGGCATGCAAGCTGCCTCATTAAAACCTTCCAGTCCCCTTAGGTACCTTGGTAAGGAAAAAAGAGTGCGTCAGGAACTTGCAGCCACTTAAACAAGAATTACATCGTTTATGATACTAGAAAGTAAAAAGCTAGGGGGCTCATCGTCCCAAATACAATTTGAATGATTTAAAAAACTATGCCTAGATAGCTCATGTGCAACTCCGTTCGCTTCCCTTTGACACTTCTCAAAAATTATTTCTCTAAATCCTAAAGAAAGAACTTTGCAGTCATCGAATATTGTTGCTGATGAAGTTGCAGAAAACCCTCCAGCTTCAATGGTTTCAATCACCAAAGCATTGTCGGATTGGATAATAATGTTGTTTCCACCAAGGTGTTGAGCTAGGCTCAACCCCTTGGTGAGAGCATATGCTTCATCCACCATCGCATCAGTGACAAAGTAAAGCTCCTCGCAACTTGCCGCAATAAATTTACCTGTGGAATCTCTTGCAATAACTCCCATGGCTCCCTTACCTAGATCCTCATCATATGCAGCGTCTACATTTATTTTTAGAACTCCTTCAGGTGGGCACTTTCATGTCTCCGTTTTTCTTTCTTCAGGCTTTTTTAGCTCTCCAATAATTTGTAGCAAGCACACCAATGGACATGGCACTTCTATCTGGGCGCCGAATATTTTCACCATGTGTAAATTGTCTCCTTTCCCACCAAATATACCACGCTCCCGTTAGAATAATTTCAGAATATCTAATGTTTTCTAGCGTCAGGCACGCACCAGGATTCATGATCATGTACTCTAAGATAGCTGAACCCGACCGATCCACTTGAAAACTTTCAGAGATGATATTCCACATACCAAGATTTGTCCAAACTTACTTAGCTCTAAGGCAACTAAACAACGTACATAAGATATCTTCACACCCTACGTTGCACATAAGACATAAGCTGTTATTCCCAATGTGCCGATTTGCTAGAACCCCTCGACAGGGTAGAAGGACATGTAATACTCGCCATCCAAAGATATTTATCTTAGCTGGAATATTCAAGTGCCAAAGTTTCCTTCACACTTTGTTTCCATCCGAACCTCCCAAGCTCATCACATCAGGATGGCGGCGACCAAATTGATAATCCCACTCTAGGTGATATGCAGATCGCACCGAGAAAAAACCAGATTTTGTATAATGCCATGCCACAAAATCTTTCATACATTTCGGGAAGATTGGAATTTCAATAATTCTGTTCACATCAAGTGACCAAAAGTTCTCTCTAATAAGTTCCTCATCCCAAATGCCCGTGATTGGATCAATCAATTCACTCACTTTAGTCAATATGATGTTTTCTCTCGGTGTATACATTTTCCTTGTTGGACTTGTAGGTATCCACGGGTCTTCCCATATGTTGATCTGAGTCCCATCGCCTACTCTCCATATATACACACGCTTAAAGGTTTGCATACCATGTAGAACACTCTGCCAAGTAAAGGAACTTCCACTTTTTAGCTTGGCATTTAAAAGGTTTCCATCCGGATAATATCTAGCCCTTAGTACTCTTGCACACAGGGAATCAGGTTGCTCCATCAATCTCCAACATTGTTTAGCCAATTGCTGAGTTAAAAGTATGAAGATCACGAAATCCCATGCCTCCTTTATCTTTCGGAACACACAGTTTCTACCATGCTAGCCAATGCATCCTTCTGTGGTCATCATCATCACCCCACCCAAGCTGCGAAATAGCATCACAAATTCCTTTACAATTTTTTTTCGGAATCTTGAATACTGTCATCGCAAACATTGGAATGGCTTGAGCAACCGCCTTAATAAGTGCTTATTTTCCCCCCATAGAGAGCATTTTCTCCTTCCATCCACTAATAAGAGCCAAAATCCTTTCAACCAAGTGTTTGAAGCAATCACTTCTTTGTGCACCTACCATTGCAGGTAAACCAAGGTACTTATCATTCAGCGATTCAGTCCAAATATCTAGAGCTTGGTACACCTCCAGCCTTTCATCCACACGTGTATTGAGACTAAAATAAATATTGCATTTTGCCTCACTCACCAGCTGGCCAGAACTATCACAATATAAATTCATAATTTGCTTTACAACTCTTGCATTATCTTTAGTGGCCTCATTAAAATCAACGAGTCATCTGCAAAAAAGAGGTGCGATACCATAGGTGCATCACGACACACTCTGACTCCTACCAAAGTCTCCTCCATTTCTGCATGGTTAAGTAGTGCGGATAGTCCTTCTGCACAAAGCAAAAATAGATATGGCGAGAGAGGATCGCCCTGCCGAGTACCTCTTGATGGCGTAAAAAACTCAGTCTCATTTGAATTAAACCGAATTTTGTATCTACAGATGAAATACAAGCCATCATCAACCTCACCCATCGATGATGAAAACCAAGCTTCAGCATCATTTTCTCCAAGAAACACCACTCCACACGGTCGTAGGCTTTATGCATATCAAGTTTCACTGCACATAGCCCCTTCTTACCTTGTTTCTTTTTAATTGTATGAATACTCTCATAGGCAATAAGAATATTATCAGTTATTAAACGACCAGGAACAAATGCACTTTGGTTCTGACATATTACCTCTGGAAGAATCAACTTAAGTTTGTTAGCCAACATCTTTGAGATTACCTTGTATACCACGTTGCATAGGCTGATAGGGCGATATTGAGTAATCTTCTCCGCACTTTCAACTTTAGGAATTAAGACAACCATCATATCGTTCCAGCCTTGTGGGATAACTCCAGAATTGACAGCCTCTAAGACCTCTTTTGTTAGCTCATCACCCAAAATGTGCCAAAATCTTTTATATAAAATGGCATGTAGTCAATCATGGCCCGGAGCTTTTAAGTCCCCGATTTGGAACAGTGCCTTTTAACCTCTTCTCCCCTGAATGGTCGAATCAAGTCCCGATTCATCTCCTCAGTTACCCTAGTTGGGACTTTGTTTAGGACTTCATCATTTGGATCGGCCACCTCTGAGGTGAATAGACCTTCGAAATAGAATTTGATCACATTACTCATACCTTGGGGATCTTCCCACTTTGTTCCAGCGTCATCAATTAAATACTTGATCGTATTCCGCTTTTTCCTTGCACTTGTAAAATTATGAAAAAAACTGGTGTTACTATCACCATGGCGCAACCAGTTTGTTCTCCCTCGTTGCACCCAATGCAACTCTTCCTGTTCTAACAATAACTCAATTTTCAGCAGTAGTTCCTTTTGCTCGGCAATAGAATCATCAGACAAAGGGCCACGTCTCAACTGTTCTAATTCTTTTTTAAGGGCATCAATCCATCTTCGTGGCCCCTTCAACTCCCTCCTATCCCACGCATGCAGCTCCAAGTGAATCTCCTCCGTTTTATCCATAAGTTTTGGAGATAAGCCCCTCGATGAAGCTCTATTCCATGCATTCTGGATAATGAGCTCAACTATCTCCTCTTGAAGCCAGCGTGCTTCAAAATGTTTAGATGGAGGTTTTGTTGCATGAACGCCAGCAAGATATTCGGTATCCACCGACACCGGCCTATGATCACTCTTTGTTTGTTCTCCATTTACCACCTTAGCTTGTGTGAACAGAGCCCTATCCAACCTTTCTCTCAACTTTCCCTTTTGACAAGTAAACTTATCACCGGTATACCCAAGATCTTCTAGACCACATGATGTTAAACAATCTTGGAAAGCTGACATGTAGCGTTGTGCACGGGGTGCGCCTCCTTCTTTCTCCCATGAGAACAGTATTTCGTTGAAGTCTCCCAGTATTAACCAGGGCATATTCATTTGTGAATGCAATTCTCTAATATACTCCCAAGACTTATTTTTATCCTCCCACTTAGGCTCTCCATAGAACCCTGTTAACCGCCAAGGGGTATCTCCATCAACAATCACATCGATGAAATTCTTTTCAACCCTCTTCTCAATTATTTTTATTTCTTTTTTCCAAAAGAGTATAAGACCACCACTTCTTCCATTACTCTCATGGATCAGCATGCGATCAAACCTTAATTTCCTTATTAGTTTTTCTGCCTTAGCCTTTCCCAGATGCGATTCAGACAGAAACATCACATCGGGTTTTATTTGCCTTTGGATCTCCAGAAGCGCTAGAACTGTCGGGGATGTCTTCATCCCCTGGCAGTTCCATCCTGAAGTTATCATTGCTCCCGACGGACCTCCCCAGAGGAGGCCGCTGATATCATATCTGTCTCCATATCCTTTACACCCTCCCCTGCTGTTCTCCTTCTTTTCGGATCCTGAATCTTTTGTGGGGAAGACATAAGTTTGTCTACCATTAAACTTGTAGAATTCTCAAGCAAAAGAACCTTGTCCGCCACTGACACAGGAGGGACTTCACGACCCTTACTAGCATTTGCGTCACCATCCCCAGCTCGTTTCCTCGGGACCAGGGGTTGGTTCCCATCGAAGTCATTTGTAGCGAGATCCATATCATCATCCTCATACTTAGTCGAATTTCTGGGGGTAAAACCCCTACCGCGGCCTCCACCTCTTCCAAAGCCTCCTCGATTACCAGCACCTCTCCCGGCCCCCATGGAGGCAGGGGGTTCAAACACAACTTTTAGCCAATCTCCCCATTGACACACATCGGCATCATGTACCCCATCGCCGCACTCCATCACTTCATGACCTATCACCCCACAGAAGTTGCAGAACTCTAGGAGTTTCTCATATTGTACCGGGTACTTCTTTCTTTCCTTCAAAGTTATTGGGACAAAGCGCACCAACGGTTTGTTCAAGTCCAAAAAAAACCTAGCTCGCAAATATTTTGCAGGATTAATGAAACCTTCTTTAACAATGACATTAAAGGGAGGCTCACCCACCTTCTTGGCTACCCTCTTCGCTAGCTCTTTTTTCTTCATCAAACCCTCTGGGATTCCTTGGATTTGTGCCCATATAGGTATTTTATCCAATTTGTAGTCATCAACATTAGAGAATCCATCATACTCAGCCATCACAATAGCAGCTCCACAAAACAGCCATGGACCCCCCTCCATAACCCTATTCCAATCACCAAGGCATTGGAATTGCACCAAGAACAAGTTTGGTCCTTTTGCCTTGAACGTGACATCTTTCGCCGATGCCCATGCATTCCTCATCTGCTTAAAAAGAGCAGCATGACTAAAGGGTTTTGAGGTATGAACCCTAAATAACGCCAACCATCTCACATCCCCAACTAGTTCATCAATTTCCTCCGAAAAATCTAGGTCAGATTCTTCCTCTCCGTGGAGATCTAAACCTTCAAATCGATCTTCTAACTCTTTCTCAAAATCCACTGGGCCAGATCCACTCGCCATGCTCCCCTTCTCTGCCATGCTTTGTTGCGCCGCCGAGAGCTGTTTCGTAAGATTTTCTGCCGATGGCGGTGGCTCCAAAGGAGGTTCTGCCATGCAACCTATTACTCCCCCAGGGAACGTGCCTGAGAAACCTGGAAGATCGCCTCTCCTTCGCTGGGATTCCAAACAGACGTCGATCACGATCAGATTTGTGGTAAGGTTTGGTGACTCTTGCGGGAGGCGCAAGAGGATGTCGGGAACCCTAGAAACCTAGGGGTAACACACCACGCATTTGGCGAGTTCTTGTATCGGTAGTGTAAATGTAAGTGTTTTTTTATGAAGTACAACATGGGCCGGCGGGCTGGGCGTATTTGTACTTCGAGTTGCCGTTAATTAGTGGCCCAACACGGTTTATCATTTTTGTTTGTATGTTTATTTCTGAGGCGACCTCGTACCGTTTAGCAACTAGGGCCGGAAGAGTGGACTAGGCCATTTCTACAGTTCTCGTTCTCTTTTTTATTGATGATCATCACACTTCACAAACTCAATCTGTTATATAAAAAAAACTTCGATTCCCGAAAAAAAACTTTCAAACACAATTTTATACTACGGAGTACTCCCTCTGTTCGGAATTATAGGTCCTACGCGCATACCTAGGTTGTTAATTTGACCAAGAAAATATAACTTATATATTACAAAAATTATATCATTAGAAAATATAATCTCTAAGGTATATAATGCTATAATTTTTATACTATAATATGTATATTTTGTTTTTCAAATTGATAACCTAGTTATCCGCGCGGGACTTATAATCCCAAACGGAGGTAGTACTACTGCAAGGGAACGCGAACATGCTATCATAACATTACATTAACTGCTTATCCCCGCATGCTATATGCTCCGTAGTCCGTATCGTTTGTGTAGCACCATCATGTCATAGCTGCTTCGCTCCGACACTGGTGCATGCCTCGTCTATTATTGGGCAGCCCTGCCGCGTCAATCACTAATCCTTTGCACCAAACACCAGAGCGTCAAGAAATTCCATAGCTTTATATACGGTACGCATGTCCAGTTTCATCACACACCAAACCCTAGCCGAGGCATAATAGCGCACGGCCTGATCCATCAGATCAGCGACCAAATCGCGAGAGAAAAGGCATGCAGCGCCCAACCCCGTTGGCCACACTAGCCCATATAGTTATCTAGACATGTCACATATAAAAACAGATGAGTTGTAAAAAGGCTATCAGGAAAAAGAATCAGAAACGGATAAAAGGTGCTAAGAGCAAACCCCCACACGGCGGCATGAATTACCTCCATTTCTGTCTGGCCGTGTTCCCGGTCACCCCATGCATGGTGCACCACATTTCACTTACTTTTAAAGAAATCGATCTAAAAAAATTATAGATTGGCGGGAATCACACATAGATTCAAATTAACTAAATTAGACATAAAACTAAAAGAAATGTAGATAGATTTTCATTCAAAGCTAGTAAATCTTGGGTTTGCCCTATAGCTCGTCGTCATGCTCGAGCTTGATGATGACTGGCCGCAGCGGTGGCCGTCGTCGGTGGCCACCGGGTGTTGCCGCACAACCAATCCGTAGTATCCATAGTGGATGCGAGGATCATCGAGGCTAATTCTGACCACCGGCCGAGCTTCTCCGGCTCAGACGCTTCGAGCGCGGCCTTCCTCCACCATCAGCTAGGGAGCCTCCTTCGACATCGGCGGGTGTAGCCTACATTGCTCAACGCGTGCACGTTGGCGCTGAGTCCAAGGTGTGGATTCCTAAATACTCATATAAGATACGTCTAGACGTATTTTTTTTAGAAAAAATTGCTAAAACATCTTATGTTTTGGAAATGTAGGGGTAGTTTTGTCCGTATATCATATGAGACTTTTATTTCGCCAAAGCAACGGATTTTTTCAAAAGTATATATATACAAGATGCACGCACGGAGCACATGCGAAGAGGGTAAAGATACTGCACCGAACGTCCGGACGCTGTAGTCCATAGTCGTTTTTTTTTTTGAGAACTGTAGTCCATAGTCGTCGTGCTCGCGGCCGGTACGGTATGGCACGCGCACATGCGTCGCACTGTTCGTTCGTGACAACGTGTGAACCGTCACATGCATGCACGGTAGTGCCGCGCGGTATGTGAGCCCATGACGGTGCGCTAGGGAGACGACCAAAATGCGCCGAGTCAGGGCCATCATTCCCTCTCCCTCGGCTGCTGCCGCTACAGCGCCTGCCCTCTCTTGGACGAGGTCAAGGGACGCGACCAGCAGTGGGTGCATGCAGACGGATGGACGGATGGATGGATGCTGTGGTGCAGTGCAGTGCATTAAGTGAACTGACTCCAGTTCTCGGACGCCGCGTCGGAGGGCGCATCGCATATGCACGCACGCTGCCTGGCTGCGTTCGTGCATCCCCTCCATCCATGGCGTTGCAGAGGCCAAAGCTTAAATGCACTTTCCGTCCGCCGACAGCACGTAATGTGCACGCGGTCATGCACGCAAACGTGTTAACGTCACGCACAGTGGCCGGCTACATTGCTCTTACGTACTCCTACTACGTTGTTGCGTGTCCCGCGCGCGTTCCATGGACCGGGCTGAAGCCCGTCTCCCTCGCACAAACAGAGAGAGAGAGAGATATCGATGATCGCATCGCAGGCGCAGCAGGTGGGCCGGTGTCAAATCACCGATGCTACCTACTAGCTATCGCGCATGGATGACAAGGGGGTGATGCGGCAGGCGTATGGAAGTGAGCGAGAGCAGAGATCTTGTGCTTGTACTTCACGTTACCTACGCATACTCTCTCCGGTGGTGGTGCCGCGCCCGCGCTACGCTACACGCCAGCCAGGCCAGGTGCTGCCCACCGCAGTGGCTCGCTCCAGGGAGGCCTGTCGCGTCCGTGTATCCGATGCACGGCCAGCTTTGCCCTGCTTTGAATCGCTAGTAGTGGAGGTGGAGGTGGAGCCTCGGGAGTAGCCCAGCACCAGCAGCCTGACATGGAGCCAGCGACTGGGTACGTATACGTACTGTGCAACGGACGACGGGACGGCGATTTGCCAATCTCCTTAAAGCCAAGGGGGAAAGGAACCAAGCAGATACGTACAATGGTCACGCGTCCATCACTCGCCACAAAAAGAGGTAAAGGCAAACGGTGCAGCGAACTCACCTGGGTGTCGTAGATAGCTTCGAGCATGATTCCATCTATGTATGGCCTCTCTCTGTCGCTACAACAGCAGTACTGCTACTGCTGCTGCTACTACAAGTAGTAGTAGTAGGAGTAATAAGAGCGGTTCTCTACGTACGTACGTACGTACTCTTTTCTTGCAGACTCTACGATCGAGGAGGGCATATCACGCACGTCAAAAGGAAAACTCCAGTTTACGCATCATCGTATACTACGTGGCTGCTTTCACGGACGCGTCAGGCAGGTTTGTGACCTCTGCTAACAGCGGCCAGTGTCAGTGTACTTGTTAGTAGTTTACCTGACAAGCGCTCGTTTTAGCTGTGCGTTTCTTTTACCTGGCTGTTTCCTTCTTTGTTTAAGGTTTGTTTGATTCATTCACGGCCAAATTCATTTTACCAAATTATTTTACTAGGGTCAAAACCTTGCTTCATGTTTGGACGGTTCTGAACTTTGGGACTTCTTACTAAATCTGGTTCAGTTTCTAAGACAGAGGTAACGTCACAGGCACACATGCACACAAGGGGCCATCTTCGTTTCTTGCACGGCGCGCGAAAAGAAAAAACCGTTTGGCTTGCCAGGTCATTTCGACGGCATGATATTTAAAGTAGACCAAAATTTGGCACATTGGAAACACCGATTTCCATCGTTTTCACGGAGACAGGCCCGTTCAGTGTAAAATCTTCTTCCCACATGCAACCTAGACACGTAAACTTTTGTCACTAAGGGTACTTACAACGCGATCGCTAATGACAAACATTAAGATTAAATTCTTGGTAGTTTTGCCAAAATCCCGGCCAATATGAGGAAAGTAGCTAGCGCGGATGAAAAAACAAGAGTCGACGCTTCGTCTGTTTTTACTGCAGAGGACTCTATAGATACGTAAACAACAAATTCTATTTAGGTCCCAGGTTAGCGGCGCGATGAGGGACAAACAAGCTTGCCTAATTTTCTTTCCGCACGGCTTGTTTTTAATCACTTAAGCGTCTATTTAAAAGTCTAGCATTATGCATGCCCTAAACGCGTTAACTAAATCCTATCTGATCTACATAACCATGCATAGATTCAAAATAAATTATACATAAAAAAGATGTGAATCGACGTTGCGAATCCATTTTCACAATCGGTTTCTAGTTTCGTTGACTTTTAGGGGTCTATTTCATGTTCATATTTATACAATGTGTGAACAATTTTGCTAGATTCTTTGTACACGCAGACCGTTTTAAATTTCTTTCGAGGTGTAGCTTCGCCTTAGCATTTAACACAACTTTTGTGTCGTGGGTTTTTCTTTTTAACATTTATAAGTATATCTAAACTATCATATTATACGTACGTACGCATAGATCTAATCATATAGAGAAAATTCCTTATTTAACACTACTTCTCAATATATTTTCTTATTTGACACTAAAAACTTTTCACTTTCTTATACGTCCATTTGTGAATTTTTTTTTGCCTTATATGACACTACCGCTAGTTTTGCTAAAAGGTTCCGTTAAATTTTTTCCAGCCGGACCCAAATGCCCCTGTCTCAGTCGTCTGACTCGTTTGTGTCTAACACGCGCGACCAAAATTCTTTTCTGATGAAGCAGTCGTGGTCACGTGAGCGCATGCCACGCAGCGCATTGCTTTTTTTTCAAAGCAGTTATGTGTAGACCCAAAAATCAGGAGCAGGAACTCTGCCTGGGCTAGCTTAGAAAATCCCATAGTCTAAAAGTCTATTTTGTCTTTTGATTATCTTTGTCCGTCGTCCCACGCGATGGCCTTCTCGGCCTCGTGGTTCTCAGCGCGCCAAGTATTGGTAAGGGAGACGAAGATTAATCTAAACTCGATGAGATTGAGATTTGAGAGCATAGACATCATAAGGTAAACTGACCGGGGCATGTAGTTGTATTATTGTGAGATTTTCTAGTTAATTATCTAATTTATAGTAATCTCTTAATACATTTTAATATATAATTGATTATATATATGAACTATGTGTAGGGATATGGCATCAAATTACGGCGCAGTTTCATCACATGTGTTGAATTGTTGGTTGCATCACTGTACAACAATATTTCTTGTATTTTTGTCATATTATGTATCAGGGGCAAAACCGTCTTTGTATGTTCCTAGTTAACCCCGTTGGCTCATATAAGGCAAAGAAAATTCAAAAGTATCCAAATAAGGAAGCGAAAAGTTTTGAGTGTCAAATAAGGAATTCATATTGAGAAATAGTGTCAAATAAGTAATTTTCTCAATCATATACCACTGTCCAAACATAAAACTTACAACATCAAAGTCGTGTAAAATGATAAACTGAATCTTTCCCTCATAGGAAAATTCAAATGATCTACTGTGTGTGACGAATTTAACAAAATTCGTTAAAAATGCTCTAAAGGGGAAAACGACATAGCATTTCAAACACTCAAAAAAATTACAAATTGTTCACCGGAATGGATTCATAACATCGTGGGGCATCTTTTTCATGTACAACTTATCTCGAATGGAGGCATAGTTAGGTAGATTAGAGGAGATTAAGATCAAGTACTTCCTCCGTCCTAAAAAGGATGTCTCAAGTTTTTCTAAACTTGAATGTATCTGGACACTATTTAGTATATAGATACATCCAAATTCAAACAAACTTGAGAAATTATTTAGTATCTAAACACTATTTAGTATATAGACACTATTTGGCATAGGATTTTAATATGCATGTCATGAATTTCCAATCTTGACTTTTTCAATTTTAAAGTTTTTAGAAACTTGAATTCCAGAGAAAGTTTGTCCTCCTTGTTTTGCAAGATTTTGAAAACAATGAGTGTGGGGAAAATGTAGGATTAGGAAGACATGCCATATTGAATCATACATGAATATAAAACACATGAATTTGTAATGGCAGTTGTTTGGTTGCACCATGCAAAAAATGGAGTTATTTAATTGAAGGAATATGTACATGACATTGTTATCATTGTGAAAAAATAGATTTCCATGAAGTTAGACCTAAGAAGATTTTTTCAACGAAACTGCATGCAAAGTAGTCCCAAGAAAAATACTTATGACTTCCAATCCTACTGACCAAATTTTCATTCTTGTACAATAAAAATGCTTCAAAATTCCTATGAACACACTCTCGAAATTACCCATGATTTCAAAGTATATGTCATAGTTTTTTAATTGCAAACTAAACAATTTAACCAATGGTAAATATCTACTTTATGAAGTAAATTAACTTTTAGTCAAGAAAACTTTTCATGTCGGCTTGCCGACTAGCAACAAGTCATGTGCCCATTAATATGGGTTGTCTTGATGGTCTCGTGGGTATTACATTTTCCTCTAGTGATATGACACGAAGGTATGACAAAGTTTGTCATGCAAGATTTTGAAAACACTGAGTATAGGACAAATGTAGGATTGGGAAGACATGCCATATTGAATCCTACATGAATATAAAACACATGAATTTGTAATAGCAGTTGTTTAGTTGCACCATGCAAAAAATGAAGTTATTTGATTGAAGAAATAGTTACAGGACATTGTGCGGTGACCCAACATATCACCGCATGATGTAGTATAATATAATCATCGGTATAACACTAATAAAATACTGTTCCACCAGTATTACATTCCTCGAAGTTTACGCTATGTGTTAATGATACATGTAGTTCAACCCTTTGATTTTCATTTTGTAAATTAATTTCTATCAATGCATTATGAGAAAAAATTGATTTGCTCCAACTTGTTGGCTGCACCTGCAGACATTGGAGGACAATGCGTCATGAGCATGTCCTAAACGGACAAAATCAAACACATTTACTATCAGATTTACTTCTGACCGTTGGATACGCTCTTAGAGCAAGTCCAGCAGGCCTCCAATAGCCATCCCAATAGGAACTATAGGGGAAAGAGAGTGGAAAACAAGGCTCCAGCAGCTCTCCTATACACGTTCCCGACGAATCCGCGCCCCCAACCCAGCCCTCCTTCTCCCCTACTTATTGAGGGAGTGGAGGCCTCCCCTATATGTTGGTTCTATGTGGATGAGTGAGTTGTTGGGTAAAAAAACTAATAAAGTGGGCCCTCCCCTATTAGAATATTTGTGGTTATGATATAGGGAAGATAATTTATGATAGCTGCTGAAGGTAGGCAAAATTTAAGGGGAAAACATTTTTAGGAAAAGCCCCTACGTACACTCGACCGGTTGGCCCAAAATTTAAGGGAAGAACTTGCTCTTAGACGAGGACAAATATTCGAGACTCCATTGGATTCGACACTCGACCGGTTGGCCCAAAATTTGAACAATTTCATTTACTCTGGGCTCCACGTTTCTTTGTGGTAGCCTCTACTCGCGGTAATAATTGAGCGCGAATGATTGAAGGATGAGGTGTGCCCATGCATCAAAAGCATGCACCAACTTTCCGGCATCTCCCATGCATATCGATCAGCGTGTGCGTGCATTGCGCACGCACCATGCAAAAAAGCGCAGCCTGCGGTGTAGCCGTGCAGCCTACGTCGCGCGCGCACCTGCGACAAAACAATTTTCCCGATTCTATCGCCGGCCGGCCATGTGAAACTGGCGACAAAGATCTCACGGCATCTCCGGCACGACCCATTTCGAGCGGCAATATGTTTGAAATGGTTGGCTCATCCATGGTCACAATATGAGTCACCATCCGCCGTGCTAGGTCAATGCGTCCAATGGTCAAATCTAAACGGTCCGAGATGACCATTTTAGCCAGACGGTGTGACCATTGCCGTTGGCGCCAGAGTTTCTAGCGAGTTCTTGCCGTATTAAGCTGTCTGCTATAAAAGGAGAGATGAGTCGTGGTGTAAATGACGCACACACAACGGTCACCATGTTTGACCACCGTCTTCACACCACTCGTGCACGCAACCCAGACAGAAGAGAGCCAGAGGTTGACGCCACCACCGAGGAGGAGGACGACGTCTCCGACTTCGACAATGAGGTGAAGCCGCAAATCGACCAACGGATGACCTCATCTCCATCCAATCGGCACACAGACGGGAGTAGCAACATGGGAGCTCCCGGAGACCGGAGGAGGGTCCCTCCCAGAGGCCGACATGAATGGCCAGTCAACTGCACCACCGCGCCACTGGGCTTCCTCCTATGCGCTGGCCGCAACGGCTTGCTCGGTGAAGGCGTCCTTGTCGTAGCCCCGCGCCACTACCTCGCGGTACTCTGGGGGCAGGTTCGTGGTGACGTCGTCCACCGCCTTCTGCTTGACGACGATGTCGTTGTTGTCACCCTCGTCGTTGTCGTTCTCGCTGGGTCCAAGAGAAGAAGGCCCATGTTCGTCTGCATCTAGGCCAGCCTATCCGCGTCTGTTCGGACAGACCCATCCGTCACTCGGATTTGGGTCACCGATGAATCAGCTCGCCCAAAATAATCCAGATGAGTCATAGCACTAAGCGCCGCGCAGCACCCGTAGAGACATGCGCCGACCGTTTACATCTCCCCGGTGGAGATGCCCTAATAACCGGCAATCTTCCACTCGAATTAGTAGAGTAGTTGTATTCGGTCCAAACTCTATAAAAATCGCCCTCACTGCAGTCGATCAAGGGTGTGTTCGGTTCTAGAACGAGAGGGAACGGAACGGAGTGAGTCCGTTCCGAGAGCATGGGACGGTTCCGACCCTGTGTTCGGTTCGGAAAAGAACGAGGAACGAAATGGTCCCATATTGTGTTCGGTTGGAAGAATTGGGACCGGAACGGAATAGCTATAATGATGCTTAAAATTCTAATAATTTAAGCTTAAATTTAACAATTGTAATTAATGGTAGCAAATATTTATTTTTGTCTTAAAATCTTTGCTAAAAATACCAAATCATAAATCATAGAAATCTTTTTTTCAAAATCTTTGCAAAATATACTCAAATTAGAAGACAGCGTGTTTTTGCAAAATTTTATCGCTAATCATCTCAGCTGATCATCAGCACAGCCAATAATCCCCGTTGATTCAGTAACTAATCATCTTAGCTGGATTAGTTCGCGAATTAGCGAACCGTTCCGCGCGGTCCGGCCTATTCGGTCGGGCGACCTTGTTCCGCATATTAGAGGAATATTCCATTCCGAGGAACTACCTGGTTCCGTTCCTTTCTTCCAACCGAACGCACGAACGGACGCTAGACGCGAAACGGACCGGTTCGGTTCCACCGAATTCCAGAACCGAACACCCCAAGTGCGCGCGCGGACATACGTTTTTGGCGTGTCGTCGGGCAGCGTTACAGGAAAGGCCACACGTGCGCGGCGTCAAACAGGGAAGCCCTTCGCGCGGGGCCTGCCATGCATGCGCAAAGCTGCAGTTGCTCGCACAGTGCGCCAACATGCGGGTCCAGCCAGCGCGCGCTCGGTACAGCACATGCATTGGCACATACACGCAGAGGCACGCACGAGAGAGAGAGAGAGAGCGGGACGGGCACCCTCCCTCGCACAGTCGCACCCATCTCATTGCTTTGCTCGATTCCAGGGATTCATCTTCTCTCTGAATTCTGAACCGCGATCTTGGCCCGTGGCCTCGGCTCAGCAAGCAAAAGATCACGTTGCAGGCTGTCGCAGCTACTACTAGCTATCTACTCCTACCTGGCTCCCCTGACGATTTGCAAGCATCCATCGGACGAGGTGGTGTGTCTAGCGTCTTCGGAAGACGCGTGTAGTCATGTGTTCGGCGGATCTCTTAAAATTCAGTCGTTTTTTCGTATTCATTGGTGTTATTTGAAGTCAGTCTTTTTCGATCTATGGTTGTCATCTTCGGCGACGATTGCTGCTCTGGTGTATTGGTCTTTTTGGACCTTAGTACGACAACTTCCCGTCCATCAATCACAACAAGCTCTATTACGACAAGTTTTGTCCGGCTTCGATGACGGGGGCAAAGACAGCGCCGCCTTCGGCTCATGCTAGAGTAGACACAGTGCGCGCACAGTGGTACCACTGGGCGCTACCAGACACAGAGCTACTGTAGCTAGCTAGCTGTGCGTAAACGTACGTGCTTCGCTGCAAGTTAGCTAGCTCCGCGTCTTTGCCCGTGAACGGTTTACAATGCGCGGCCGCGGCGGGGAAAATAAGGACAGCAACAATGTTGCTAAAGCTAAATCTGATAAAAAGTTGAATTTGGCTTCACCATGCAATATGGCTACAGCTCCACAATGTAGCTATTCTAAATTCCTGCACCATGCGGTCCCACTCCTGATAAGAATAGCGTTATTTTTTATCTAAGATATGACAACAAAGGACACATGTCACACGTAGGTTGGCTAATCAATTTGGAACCACATTTGGCATCGGAGCACCCTCTTGCTCCGGTTCCCTCTTTTGCTCAATTTGGAACCACCCTCACAATGTAGGGAACTAGTTTTAAAAGCTAAAAAGCAAATATGGAACCACTTTTGGCTACACATTGTGGGTGCCCTAATGATGGGACGGTGGTAGTAACACCTGGGCAGTCGGCCACTGTCGGGAAGAACGTGGTAGTCGAACGTAGACAATCTACCACATCTTTTTTTAAAACAGAACATATAGTCAGATATTTCTATTGCAGCCAGTCACTCGATACTTTGGCAGTTTTCTGTCAACCCAGAACCACGATGCAATTGACGTAGATTTGCCGTCGGCGTAGGCCAGGCAGACACCGTCGGTGTAGATTGTCCGGTGTCATAGGCAGACAGGTCCAACGGTGACCGTCGGCATAGATTAGACCCTCGACGTAGAATGATACGCGGCCCGGATTACATGCCTGTCTGACGAGCGCACAACGGTGTTAGGCCACGGGACTACGCCGTCGACATTGGTAGGGCACAGGGGCACCCGTTTAGAATAACAACACGAATCTTTCAGAACTGATGTTAAAAGCTAAATGTAAAATAAAAATAACAAAATACACATATAATATATAACTACAATACAAATATTAAATATATCTTAATTTGCACGGACCTCGCACCGAAGCCCTTCTTTTGGGGTAACCCTGAAAACCCCTCTTTTGGGGACCTTAGGCATCGAAGCCCCTCTTTTGGGGAAACCCTGGACCGTGTTTCCTGCATCGTATACCCCTGTAGATGGGCAACATATGGGGATAGAATAGTGGAACCTTGTCTTGGTTTATGCATGGTTAGGTCATCCAAAGGTGGAAGACCCTAGAGCCGAGCTGATCGACGAGAGAGCGTTGGTCGCGTCGGGGCACGGCTGGGAGAACAGTCATTTGAAGGTTCTTGATAGGGTGACCCGCAAACTCATACTTTGAGCCTCATGCAGATCAAGGCTACACTCACCATAGACGACCCTGCTATCCCGCCCCCTCGACGGCCTTTCCAAGAGAACAACGATGTAAGTTTTTCTCATTTCCATCATCTTTACGATATTCGTTACTGCGGCTAAGTTGACGAGATTTATTATTTTTAAATTGTAGCCTGCTTTTGAGCCAGCCTACAAGGCTGCTCTGTAGGCTGCTCATGCAAAACATGTGGTGGCGTTAGAGGCGTGGATGCAGATACATGCGGCTACGAGGAGTGGGCAGAGTGTCACGATGCTGTAAGTTTTAAACTTTATTTTTGTAAATATGACAGGTCCCAGTTTCTCTAATTTGAACATTTATTTCCGCAACGCTTGACTTCTAAACTACCTTGCATGTTGACGAGAAGTTTTATACCACCGGAGAGTGGAATCCGCTACCGAATGGACAGCTAGGTCGGGGCTCCGGCCAACCTTTCCATCGAGGGACGAATTCGCTCTCTGATGACCTACAAGTGTAGGTAATTGCAACAGTCTTCGCGGGTAGTATTACCCAATTTATTGATTCGACACAAGGGAAGCCAAAGAATACTTCCAAGCCTTAACAACTGAGTTGTCAGTTCAGCTACAACTGGAAATAGTTCTTGCTCACGGAAGTTTATCAGTACCAACAAAGAAAGCAACAAGATAAGAATGAAGCAAGGAAAGAGCAATAGTAATGAACGGTAGCAGTAGGATTCGAGTGCGGTAGGCATAGTGATGGTTGGACGGGCGTTGCATGGACGAGTCTAAACATGTAACTTCAAAAACTAGGGCATTCCAGATAAATAATAACAAGCATCCAAATACTAAACAATTCTAGGCATGTGCTCCAAATATAGTCATACGTGCTCGCAATGAGAACTTGCACAACATCTGTTGTCCAACTAGCCCGTGGCAGCGGGGCCTCTAGGGAACTACTGGAAATTAAGCTGCTCCTTTTACTAGAGCACCGGAGCAAAGCATTAACACTCCGTGAACACATGTGATCCTCACACCACAACCATCCCCTCCGGTTGTCCCAATTATTGTCACTTTGGGGCCTTTGGATCCGGACAATGATATGTGTACACAACATGTAGATAAGATCACAAACAATACTATCATAATGATTCAATAATAAGTTCAGATCTGAGATCATGGTACTCTGGCTCTAGTGACAAGCATCAAGCACAACAAGTTGCAACAAAGTCAAATATCACTAATAGAGATACTAGGCACTATGCCCTAACAGATCTTATTTAATTACATGATAGAATTCATCCAATCCCTACCATCCCCAAGCCTACATCGGGGGATTACTCACTCATGGATGAGGGAAACATCCGTGGTTGATGGAGATGCGTTGGTGATGACGATGGCGATGATACTCTCCAAATTCCCCGTCCTGGCAGGGTGCTAGAACGGAGTTTCAGGATCCGAATCTTGGTTTCTGGTGGCGGCGGCGGAGCGGAACTCTTTCTCGAAAACTATCCAACCCCCCTTAGTTTTTAGGTCGAAAGGCAACTTATAGGCGCAGAGGGAGGCCAAGGAGCTGCCTGGGTGGCGCACCTCCAGCGGGTCGGGTGGCCCGCCTAGGGTGGGTCTGGGCCCCCCAGGCCTCCCCTCTATCTCCCCTTCTGGCTCCGTGGATCTTCTGGTGAAAAATAATTTTTGGCATATTTCCCGGAATTTTTCCTCATAGTTGATTTTCTGCACAAAAACAAGACACCAAGGTAATTCTGCTGAAAACAGCGTCAGTCCGTGTTAGTTGTATCCAAATCACACAAGTTTAGAAGAGAAACAATAGGAAAGTGTTCGAGAAAGTAGATACGTTTTGGACGTATCAACTCCCCCCAAGCTTAGTTTATTGCTTGTCCTCAAGCAATTCAGTTGAAAACTGAGTGCGATAAAAGAACTTTCACGAACACTTTGCTTCATATGATGTATATATTCTCAGCACTGGAGTAGATGCTTAGACAATTCATAATAAGAAGTATGCAACTAAGTCTACTCAATAGTCATAGCAAGCTATGAAGAGAAACCAACTCAATAATAATGAGTAGCATGAAACATAAACATAAGCAACATTGCAATGCTCATAATAAGGTATGATAGAGTGGTATCACACTTGCCTTTGTTTGAAGATCACAATATGAATGCCAAGGCACCTCTGAAGTTCAAGTGAAGACTAGAGGTAAAGATATCAGAGATACAAGCATCAAAGTCATGACATAATTAACCAAGTTTTGGAACAAACACAAGAATGAAAACTATGCTCTCAAGAAGGTGATCATAGAATAAGTGGTGACTCAACAAGGTTGTGAAAACGGTTTTGTGAAGGTTTGAAAGGCTTCCTAATGTTGAAAGGAAGGTACTCGTTAGCTTTGAGCTCTCATTGCCCCTATCATAGGCATCTTCATGTGGTTAAGGTGAAAGTGAGGTCCACTCTGAATCATATGCTTGACATACCATAGGCTGAAAGTCCTTTGAGTACGAGGGTCGCTCTGCATGCTACTCAACTTTGGTAACCTGAAAGTTCTTGTCATTGTAAATACATGCATATCATCAAGAACCACCAACGGGGTACCCCTTGCATATGGCACAGGAGTTTTCCCATAACCAAATGGCAAGGCAAGCAGACAATGAGCATCTCAGCAATCTTTTTATTTACCATATGCATAGCTTTTTATTGAGGGCTTCATATATGCTCAATATGGTGATGCTGCAAGTTTCCACCATGATTAGGCATGGCTTAGGCTAGCGGCCCAGGCATTTCTCTAACACAATGTATAAACTCCATGAACTCACAACCTCCCCTTTTATTTCACATCATCGACATCCGTAAATAAAAGAACAAAGTATCAACTGGATAAGATATCCACCGGATGTTGAAAGCGTTCCCCGTGACAGCACGGTTCTGCTGACTCCCAGCATATATAATAAGCAAGCATATAACTTTCATGGACTAGTCACAATGGTTCAAGATTATTAAGCGCAAGGAATAAAGTGTGCCATCAAGTTCGTGAGAGCTTTACTAACTAACTTTCTCAAAATAGACAAACAATTTGTTTTGGAAGAAAACACGGCATATAGAATATGCGTTGAAGTAGAAAATGATGCTAATAGCTAGGTATGGTGGACACAACTGGCAATATTGGTTTTAGGGAGTTGGAAACACAGGTAGAGCTCATACTCAGTGCAAGTGAAGGCTAGCAAAAGAGAGGGAGCGACAAACGAGAGAGCAATAACTGTCATAATCATGCTTGCAACAAAACATGACTAATTATGGCATGAAAGTGATACAAGCACTTTGAGGCAAAATAAATCATCGAGGCTTACTGACTATTGATTAGTCATATGCATGTGTGAGCATGTGCCAAGTTGATTCACATGAACAATTAGAGGAGGATACCACAATTTCATACCAAAGTATGAATAAAACAATGCAAGCAAACATTCATATGACATGCTACAAAAAAATAGTAAGATGTAGCTAATCATAGACAAGCAAGAACTATTAAGCATCCATAATGACATACACCTTACATAAACAGGCTAAGCATGCTCACAGTGATGAGTATATATACAAAAATGAAACAAATAGAGTTCGTTACCAGCCTCTTACCACACCTCGAGTGCGGTGACCTGGCATACCACTGCATGATGTAGTATAATATAGTCGTTGACATAACACCAATGAAACACCATTCACTAGTATTACATCCCTCAGAATGGCACAACAGAAACACAGCGGGTCCAATACATGGCTAAAGGTTACAACTCACTCTTTACACAAGATCTAGAGAACACTCTAGGTTAAAGAGAGAGAAAGAACTTCTTACGGAGTAGAATCAAAAATAAATAACGCAAGACATTTTACTATTAAGACTAGTATTTTAACTAAGGAATTGGCATTGCTGTTATAGCAATACACTACAGAATTAGGTTCTTTGGCTAGATATTATTTTCGTATCTACTCAGTAACTTCGTCTTCACTTGAGTTGATGTATATGTTAACTTCCTTGACTCCATTGAAGAGCTTTGGCTTTGGATGATTAGTCCTGGAGCATAATTTGATGTAGATGGTGTCTATTCCGGCTTCAGAATCTAACAAGGGTCAAGAAGATACTTTGAGTACGAGCGTACTCAGAAAATTCACTAGAAAAGGAGTGTTTGATGTACTATAACTGCAACCACAGACCGTAGGTCGTAGGCAATGCAAGTTTTCATAAATATTTCTTCAAAGGTTGCTTTTATTCTGAAAAGCTATGTCCGTCAGCCTTCACGGGTTTACCAGAACTTTCATGGAGTTCCTTTCCAGCTGTTCGCACTCCTTCCTAGCAGGGAGTAACAAGTTACAGTTCTTACACTCTGTAGAGGTGCGTTACTTTTCCCATGAGAGATCAACTCCTTGTTGCACAACCGGGCAGCTTACTCGTCCACAATTCCATATTGTGGGGCCCGGTAGTTGGTCCAAGCCAATCACTGCCCTCTCCGCGACCTCATATGTCTTCACGATCCTTCGGGCTAGCTCACCTTCGCTAAGCCCCCTTTCAGGCAGGCTAAAACCATGATGAGTTCCCGAAGACTCTATGACCTGGTGTTGCCCTGGAAAGTGCCATATTAAATGGTCCATCCACTAAACACCATCCATAGATAACCTAGACACCAAAAGTGTGGGGCGTAAGGGTGCCCACCCATATGTTGGATCCGCACAAGGAATCACAACGTCACGTTAAGGTCGTCTTGCCTCCATACAAGAGGAAAAGGATAAAGCTGACTTCTCCATCCCATTCCAAATCTCATGGTTAACACGTAATATACGGCGCAAGAATCACTAGCGACATTGGTTGTTAAGTCCTAGATATTATGTTCCTTTACCACCAGAACTTTTATAGTAAGTTATTACCTCATGGTAATAACCTATAATCACATTATTATGAAAATAGTGTTTTCGGACCTTTTTCAAATGCGGGTGATGTCCACATTGGATTTGTAAAATACTTTACATAAAATAACCAAAGGACATGAGCAAGTGTGAACTTGCCTTTTGTGATTGCAAGGTTAAGCACTCACGGTCTTCGAGTGAGTATAAGATCCAAAATCTGAAATCATCATCATTTGTCCGGTAAGGACTAATGTTTAAAGAAGCAATATGCTCTTATGCATAAGTAATGTGATGCACTTTATAAACGCGAATCCCGGGGACAACGTTGTTCTAGTGTTTGGTTACTAGAAATGATGTATTTGAAATGTGTTGTACTTTTGGATGAGTTTTATACTTGTGCTTCTTATTAAGGCTTGTGAGTATATGTGAAACAATCATATAATTACAATATCATAAAATGATAGGATACACACAAATGTGAGATTCTACTCAAGATTGCTTATATAAGAGTTCTTGTTTGAAGTTGCAAAAAGAATAACATTTGAAGAAAATATTTCTTTTCTAAGGCCTAAACAACCTTTGTGGTTAGTTGAGTCTGATTGATGTTATTTGTGTTTGCTAGAATAGTTTGGGCTTGAGATGCTTTATGACTTAACTATATCAGACCAAAGTTAACTATAAAACATCTAACAATGTTTATAGTATTATATTTAAAGTCTTGTAGACTAAAGTTAACTTTAAAACATAGATAGTTTGAAAGTATAATGCTTATAACATTTGTACTTTGGTGTACTTGGTAATGTTGCCTTAAGGTTACTTAAGAATGGTTATTCTTCTATTTAAGTAGTGGTCTCTTAATTTTGTAGTGAAACAAGATTTCTTGTTTCTTTATAAAGGTATGATTATGGTGTGTGGATAAATAAATAGTACTTGTGACTACTCATGAATTATCTTTGGATTTAGTCCATTATAAGGTTGTATTTGATTGATATATCATTCTTGAGGATTTTTACAATCATTAAAGATCTTTTTAGAATATAATATATTCATATGGTAGAAGGGTAATTCAATATAATAGTATTTCTAATTCTTTGAATGATTATGACTTATTAGTAATATTCAATACTAATACCTATGTACTAGACTTGATTGACTAGTTTTAGAAATATTAACAAATTTATTTACCCTTATATGAATTTTAAACTAAGTAAATAAGTTTAAATTTGATTTATTAAAATATTTGAATTTTTATTTAACTCAAAAGTGGATTATTATATTTTTAACATGTAGATATTATTTTTGTGATTTTGGTATATTATATTTATTTTTTGTGATTTATAAATAATAAGATATGATTTTTACAATTCTTATTATTTTATAAGTACTTAATAAATAATAAATATTTAGTTAAGTGAAATAATAATGCATAATTGTAGTTTTAAATTATAATTTTTATTTTTCTAAGATTTTAGGTAGTCTATTTATATTTTTAACATTTACCATTATTAAAATATGAATTAGCAAAGTTTTATTACTTATAAAGCCTTTATTAAATAATATTTATTTAAATAATCATCACAATAATATTTGATAATAATTTTAAGTTGTAGATTTTATTTTTCTACAAATTTTGATATATTATACACATTTTTCTAAATTATAAATCAAAAGTTATTAATTAAACAAGATTTAATCATTTATTTGATTTCTGGAATATTAATAATTGAGCTTATAACATTTTATTTATTTCATAAACATGAATTAACTTTTTACACCGCACCCACATCTAGCCTAAGTCACTGACCAGTGGGCCTATGTCCACCACAGCTCTTCAGGTTAGTAAATGTGTTTGTTACCTACTCTATCTCTACTCCCAGACGATGACACATGGGCCCAAGGCCATGTCATCAGCCACGCGAGACAGACTGGTCAAACACGTTGACATGGCCAGGGTGATCTCACCCTGACGTCACCTCGCCGGTGGCATGGCAGATAACAGCGAGGAGAGCAGTAGCGTGCGAGTGAGCGGGTGTGCCTAGGCTTGTTCGAACCAGAGCAGTAAGACGAGTAAGATAGCGGTGGCGCTGCTGGTTTTTGGTCATCGGAGGGCAAACAGCGATGAGCTTATGCGGCAGCTCTTGCGGGTGATTATGGTGGCATGGATCTAGGAAGCAAACAAGGCATCGACGCATGCTAGGAGACTTAGTGACTCACCAGGAACGCGATTGTGTGCTTGATTTGGCGAGGCGCGGTCGGAGACGACGATGAGGTCGACGAACAGCGTCGGGAACCGAGGGTGCGATTGGGTCGATTCACGCCTTCTCCACAAGTGCAAGTTGGGGCAATCGAATGAGAAGAGTACGGCGACCTCCACCGTGTTCTTAATTGGCCGAGGCGAGCATGGAATCGCCGGCTTCGGCTCACCTCCGAGCTAGGGTTCTCGGCATGGTTGGGGAAACGACGTAGAGAGGGTTTCAAAGAGGGGAAATGGGGATGAGGACGAGCAGGGACGTCGCGGTGGCCTTCTTATCATCTCCTGGCGATGACAGCGTTGATCTTGGCGCAAGGACGATGGCGGACAGCCTCGGCCTCGCCACCGAGCTGTTCCAGCTGGAGGAAGACGACGACGTGTTGTTTTGCGGATAACCCCCTGGCGTTTCTTCCCTCTCAACCCATAGTCCCTCTTTGGGCCCACCTATCAGCCAGAGATGAGAACGAGCTGGGTTGGTTATTGGGCCTTTGTGGGCTGCACAGGGCAATAGGTAAGCAGAGAGGAGTTGGGCTACGGCCGGGTATTGTTTTTATTTGTTTTCCCTTTTTCTATTTTCTGTTTTCCTTTCCAGTTTTGAATTTAATCTATCTTTTGAACTTTTATTTGTATAATTTATTTGCTGGATAATTGTAGTAATACTAAAATATATTTAGTATCATTTGTGAACTTTTATTATATAATCTTTTTATATTTCTTTTATTTTCTCAATATGAACCCCTTTTTAATATTTTGTAGAAGCTTTTCTTATCATTTTCTCTCCACTTTTAACCAGGGATTTATTAAATAATAAATTCTTATTTGTTTATAAAACTTAACTCTAGTTGGCTCATAGTTTGAATAAAAAATTTATATGTATGATGATCCTATATCATTATTTGATGCATAAAATACAAAAGAATTTAATATGGTTAATATTACTTTCATTAATTGAGAACATGGTATTATATATTTTGTTATGGTAATCATAGAAGTTTTAGGGTTTGAATTATAAATGTTTACCCAAGGGTTTAGAGTTCTTAATTTACTTAGATTCCTTTATGGATGTGAGTACAAATTTAATAACTAAACATGTTGTCTTCTGTTTGTGATATTTGATGGCATCACCTTTTATAATAGAAAGTTATATCTTGAATGTTTTATATAAAGGGATTGATAAAGATACTCTTAAGCACATATAATTATGATAATTAGAATTGAAAGAGATGTGCTTATGTGATCAGTTATAGGAGACTATTTCTAAAAAATGATATAGACATAAAATGATGGATTAATAACCTGAAATGGATATTACGTTTGGTTTAAGATTTAGAGTTGAGTGTTTACCAGGAATGTCTATTTTCCATAATTCACAATCCTGGACCTATAATTAAGGAATTCCTTTCCTAGATATAATACTTCTTCCTATCCATCATCATGGTTAGTATGATGAGCTTTATTCACAAATTTTTTTTATTCACCCTTTATTCTTCTAAACTCATGGATAAATCCAATGAGATTGACACTGAAGCTTTTATTGTTTCCTCATATCCATTCTTGGTTAAATCCACTACTCTATTGTTGATAACCTTCCATTCAACAAGTAGTTCCTTCAAACTCCACTCATAACCTTCCTTAATCACCCCTCTACCTTTCTTTAGAGCTTACTATCCTTTAAGATGTATTACACTACTACCATAAATCTATGCTACACTAGCTTTAATTGAATCATACTTTCTTACATTTACTCCAATAACTTATACTCCAACCTCACATTATATTAATGTGACCTGTAATAACTACTCTAGGATAACTTATCTATACTATGGTTTTAATCATGTTCTATCCATCAATATCACTTATACTAAATATAAGCACTCAATCTTGGTGAATAAGGCTTGATCTTTTGATCCTTTATGGTTTAGGTTTCCAGTTGGCTAATCAATGCTTCCATCCATACAATATTGCAGTTGTATTATAATTATCTTCTGTTTAGCTCTATTGAATTAAAAGATATAATTCATTGACTATACCTACTTGATCCAATAGGACTATGTCACATCCCAAAATTTTCCAAATTTTGAAATGTGAAAAATAAATAAACAAAATAAACAATTGTTGAAATTTAGGGTGAGAAGAAACTTTTTGATCCCAAATGGAAACAACAAAACCTATTTTGATCAAATAGAATCCTTAAGGGATTTAAAAAGTTAAAGCAAATAATAAATAAAGTTATAATATTTGGAATCACCATTTTTTGGATCTTTAAATAAAAAGATATGGTTTTTATAAACAAAGTAGAAATAATAAATAGGGACTATTTTAAAGAGCCAAATTAAATCTTGTCCAAGCAAATGAAATAAAATATTTTGTTTGATAAAAATAGTAAAGGTTTATTTAAATAAAACCATGAGGATTTATTTATATCCAAATTTCATTAAAGTATAGACATTTTCCTATTTTGAATGATCATTAAAAACTTATTAAAGTATTTTAAATAAAATAATTCAAAGTATTTTAGTTTTCAAATAAAACCTACTGAAAATGTTTTGGTACAATTTAGTAAGTCAAATATATTTTTAAACATATTTGAATCCTATTTGAAATAAAGACTAATGTCTATTTATTTAATTATTAATAGATCCTAAAAGAATAAAAAATTATTCTATTTTGGACTTTAGAATATGATAATAAACAGAATTAAAACATACCCAAAGTTTGGTGGTGGTTTGAATTCAAATGGAGTTTGAATTGTTTGAATTAAAATCAAAACAGAAATTCCAAATAGAAAAAGGAAAAACATTCAGTACAAAAAAAGAATCAAACCCAACCCATCAGCCCAGCTTAGCAGGCCCAGCAGCGCAGCCCAACTAAACCCCCTATGCCGAATTGTTTTTCACTCAACTGCGCACCCGCTCAGTCACCGACGCTTGGACCCCACCCTCTCTCCCTCTCTCCCGTAGACAGCCAGGCCCTACTTGCCTGTTCATCGTTTTCACCCGCCGCGACCGTTCCCCTCTTTACGCCTTCCGTTTCTGGACGTTAATCCGCGCTGCAAATTCGCATCAACGCCGTGATTAAACCCCGCTGTGACCACGCACACTTATACGCCTCGCCCTCCTCTCTCATTTCCCCCAAGCCACGCCCCCTCTCGGCCACCAGGCTGCACGAATTGCACGCCCAAGCAACCACTGCTCCGACGATCTCCTCCGTTGATTCCGGCGAGGACAGTCTCCCCCTCGGCCCCTGCTTCACACGAGTTTCATCAGCAGCCTCTTGCGCATCTCCCAGTGCCAACCGCTTGGCCTCGCCCGCTCCACAACATAGGCAACCTCGACACCGAGCACCACCGTCGTCTGCCATTTCTCCGGCGAGTTTCCCCGGTGAGTACCGACCGCCCCGAACCCTCCCGATGATGCTCCTGTAATCCCCAGTACCGTATGCGTCTAACTGCATGCTCCGTTTACTTTAGCGCGCCCTCAAACCCCGCCCCCAATGAAGAACCGAAGCACCCGATGCCACCACTGACTCCGGTGAGCAATCCACTCTGCCCCGGTGCGCCCCTCAACAAGCCGACCACACCTCGAGCTTCGCCGCACTTCCGCGAGCACGGTGAGCACACTCTTCCTTCTCCGCGCGACCTAGTTCGCCGGCAAGCTCACTGGCCGAGCGCGCCACCGCCAGTGGATGGTCAATGCCTGAGAGCCGTTAGATCATCATCCAATGGATACGATAGAACCTAAAGGAAGAGGTATCCTGCTATCTGTGCCATGCAATCAAGTTAGATCCTCGGTCTGTATCGGTCGATCCGCGCGAACCGTTATTGCCCAATAGGAAGCAGCCACGTGGCCAGAGTCTGATCTGAATTAGAAAATTTGATCTATTAGATGCTAGATTTTGTAAAATTCATAACTTTCAAACCACACGTCCAAATTTTGCAAATTTTATATCAATGGAATCATCAATACAAATTCTATCCAAGCATGTACTTTGTTTAGTAAATTGCTTCTCATAAAATAGTTGTTTTTGCAGAAACTTGTGTAGGCATAATTTGAATATAAAATTATTTCTAAAATTATTTTTGTGATAAAATCTTTGGCAAATGGATTGTTTTGAACCACTAACCATAGAAACCAACTTGTGGATTCAAAAACATATTTTGTGAAACAAAACAATATATCTTTGAGTTAGAACATTTCTAGTCAAATAAAAATAATGTTTATTTATTAAAAATGCTTTTTGAGTAAACCCTTTGGAAAATGTTTTTATTTAAACCCTTTGTGAAGGGAATATGCCCGAGAGGCAATAATAAAGTGGTTATTATCGTATTCCTTATTTATGATAAATGTTTATTTTGCATGCTATAATTGTATTAATACGGAAACGTTAATACATGTGTGTTTAATAAACAAATAGAAAGTTCCTAGTTATGCCTCTCTTATAAACTAGCTCGTTGATTAACAAGATGATCATAGGTTTCCTGATCATGGACATTGGATGTTGTTAATAACGAGGTCACAACATTAGTGTAATGGTGTGATGAACATTCATCCGAAGTATAGCATTACGATCAAAGTCATTGAGTTTATATTGCTATAACAACTTACGAAGTGATCCTAATCCTTAGACCATGAGATCATGTCAATCACTAACACCGGAAGAGTTTCTTGATAACATCAAACGTCACACCGTAACAGGGTGATTATAAAGATGGGTTCAGAACTACTAAAGTGTTATGTTGAGGCCCATGGATCGAGAGTGGAATTTGTTCATCCCATTGACGGATAGATATACTCTGGGCCCTCTCGGTGATATCACATTGATTAGCTTGCAAGCAAGTGATTTGATCACTAGAATGTTATATCACGGGAACGAGAAAAGAGTGCATGTCAGTAACGAGATCAAACTAGGTATGGAGATACTGATGATCGAATCTCGGACATGTAATATATCATGAAACAAAGGGATTAAGATACTAGCGTAAAAGGTTCCGACGATCACAAGAAAGTCATCGTTGAATGTGTGGGAGTCAGTATGGGTCTCAGATCCGCTTCGATTATTGATCGAGAGGGTCTCGATCATGTCCGCATTATTCGCGAACCGTAGGGTGACACACTTAAGAGACACCGACATCCAATTGGAGCAAAAGTTTCATGCCGAAAAGAAAAGAAAAGCGCGAATTTATTTCACTAGACAATCAAAAAGCTTTTGGTTGAAATTGCCAAACTGGTTCGCATGTGAAATGGAATACTAACAAGGGTTTTATGTGAATGTTTGTTAATTAAAGTAATTAACAAAATTCTGAATAAATAAATAAAAGAGTTTTATTTAAATGAGAGCTTGCATTAAATTTGGTGGAAATTTAATGCATGTGAGTGGATTTTTGAGTGGAGGCTTTTAATGGGAGTGGAGGCTTTTCATTTTGAGTGGGAGCTCCACCCACATGAATGTGGAAGAGGTGGGGCAGCCCCATGGCTGGGCGCATGGCCCCTTGGGTGCCCCCTCTCCCTATAAAAGGCCCCCTCTCCTCCTCTCACAACACACCTCCTCGTGAAGGATCTCTCTCCTCTAGAATTTATCCCCATGGTCTCGACTAGCGAGATACATCTTCCCGGTGGCTTTTCGGCAAGAAAGAGTTGTGCTTCCGCTGCATCGCTGGAGCGAGGAGGCGGAGGTGGCTCGGTGCCTCGAACGTGTGTGCGAGCACGGATGCGCCGCAACTACGGCGCTAGGACTTCCTCTCGATCTTGAGATCGGCAAGAGATCGTCTACATCAACCACGAGTTTGGACTCGTTAAGCTTTGTCGGTCTTCAAGGGTATGTTCTCACGGATGTACATCCGCCCGTTGTTTGTATCTAGTATAAATAGATCTTGGTATATAGTTCACATCGTAGGAAATTTTTGTTTTCTATGTCGCGAACCCTTCAAAGGTATCGAGCGGATCTATGCGTAGATACTTTGCACGGGTAGTACACATATGAGTATGTGGGTGATGATGATCATTTTATCGCTTCTTAGTTGTACTTTGGATATTGGTGGCATAGTGGGATGAAGCGGCCCGGACAAACTTTACATGTCCTCGCACATGAGACCTGTTCCACGCTTGACATGCAACTAGTTTTGCATAAGTGGCTAGCGGGTGTCTGTCTCTCCTACTATAGTCAATATCTAATTTGCAACGAGTTGTCAACAATTTGGTTATCCTCGTTGTGGTTCATGTTCGTAGGTAAGAACGGTTCTATCTCGAAAGCCCTCAGCCACGTAAAACTTGCAATGGATAAATTAGAGGCGTCTAGTTTAGATTGTTGCTGGGCTAGTGATATGATATGGTGATGTTATAAGTAGAAGTATGAGATGATACTCTTACAACACACATAACGTGTAATCTCCATAGACCTTGGACTTACACATAAAGGTATGATAGTGATCATACCACGGTGCACATGATAGAGATCATATGCGGGAACCATATCATTCCACTAATAAACATGTGATGTTTGATAGCATCTTATATTGCTTGTTTGGCGTTTTATTAGCATAATAAGATGATCCCTCATTTAAATATCAAGATAAGAATGTGTTCTTCCTTTAGTATGCACCGATTATGTTTTCGTCGCTCCAAGACATCACGTGATGATCGGGTGTTCTTGGATCCTCGACCATACTTGGTGTAAAAGCGATTACACACGCAAAATACTAAGGTTCTAACTTGGCGAGCCTAGCATGTACAGACATGGCCTCGAACACGTACCGAAAGGTTAAGCATGAGTCATATAGTTGATATGATGCCCATTTGATGCTCGCTTTGAAGCTACACCGACTCACGTGATGATCGGACTTGGTGTAGTGGATTTGGTTCATGTAATCACCAAAAAGGCACGAGGGATGTCGTTTTTGAGTGGGAGTTCATTTCTAATTTGGATTAGTAGAACTCAATTTATCATAAATTAAATCAAAGTGAATTTGCATAATTTGTTGTAGTCATTGGCATTCGTTCACCACCTTATGCATAGTTGTAATTGAGATAATAGAACTATAGAATTGGATATATACTTTACGAACTGGTATCGTATTGTGTTGAGTGTCAATCTAAAGTTTAAAGTCCTATTGCAAACTTTCAGCAAATTCTATTTACTCCGTGAAATTTAATAATTGGTATTAAATCGAGAGTAACAATTCCATGTTAGTATCTTAAGTATCATGTTTGCCTCCATGATTCTTGATTTAAATATCAAGTTTATCTAGGAGCTGAAAGAATTGTTTCGAAACCATCATGTGTGGCGATATAACGATATCTCAAACAATGTTTTGGTTGCAATATGATAGAGTATATATATGTTCTCATATTGGATGAGAATTTACAAAGGTTGGAGATGCTAGACATCCTAATCATCCAAAAGGGTTTTGGAAAGTAATGTTATACTCACGATTCGCCTTTATAAGCTACAGAGCTTGATCATGAAAGTCGTCATGATAAGGGTGAATAGAAGATGTATGTAAAGTGTTTACTACACTAAAAGATTACTAAAGAATGGATTTTGAAAGAATACCGATCATTTTGATGATGGTGATCTACTTCAAAGTGCAAGTCCAAAGGTATTATTATTTGAATATACACGCTTTGGACTATGTGTCATGTATGGCGCCACCGTTGATGTTGATAGTTTCTTTTAAAAAGGAAAAGGAAATGCTGAAAGAGAATCTATAAAATATATTTGGCAGAAAATAAAAGATTGGAAATATCCAATTTAGGTATATATATGATATACATGTTATGGTTGTATTCTTTGCTTGTTAAACAATGTGGTTCTTGGGTATTGGATACCGAATTGGTTGGTATGAAATTTCATACGGAATGACGCAATTCATGAACCACAATGGCCTAAGTAACTAGCAAGAGAATATGTGATGGTGTTCATCGAAAACAAACAAACCGTTGTTTGTATTTCTCGTTGACATCAAAGCTTGACTTCAAGATTTGTTTTAATAATTGTTATTTGAATCAGGTATTATAAGAACAAAGGTTGTTCAAAATAATTACCGTATTCCATAAAAGATGGATGATTTACAAATCTAGTTGAAGAAATCACATCCATAAATCCTAATGCTAAAATGTTGCAAGACAAATGATTGAAATATCACTTATGAAGTGACATCGCTGTTTAAATTATATTGGAAAGAAAACATGAAGAATCTCCATATTCATGGATTTTTGGAGTCTTTGATTTGATCAAGTGACGCTTGTGAGACTTTCCTCGGGATAATTAAAACTTCGTTCAAAGGCCAAAGAAGAACGAACGACTAAAATATTGGAATTTATACATATCGATGTATGTAGTCCATTATGTATAGTCGTAAGCGATGGGTTTCAACTTCATATGCTTTCTCTGAAAATTTGAGTGAATGTTCACTTAATGAGAAAGAAGTATGAAATATTTGAAAAACGTTCAAAGACTTTCAAGATGAAGTGAAAATCATTGTAACAAGAAAATAAATGGTTTATGATTTTATCATAAGGGATTTATTTGAGTTACAAGTGTAACAAGAAAAATAAATGAATTATGATTTTATCATAAAAGGGATTTATTTGAGTTACAAGTTTAGCAAAACACCTAGATTTACATCTCCCGAAACACCATAGGAATATGGAGTGTTTGAGATTTGTAATGAAACCTTGTTTGACATGGTTAGATCTAAGGTGTTATTTATAAAACTGCCATTATGTTTTAAAAGATTAAAGCTTTAGAGACTACCGCTTTTACACTGAAAAGAGCTCCATCTTGATCCGTTGAAATGACACCATATGAGTTATGGTTTGGGGTAAAACCCAAGTTGTCCTTTCTTAAATTTTGGTATGCTAAACATAAGTAAGATGTTTACAACCAAAGTCGGATGAGCATGTCTTTGTAGGTTATTTTGAATAACAATTGGTTATTCCTCCTTAACACCGAGGACAAAAGGGTTTGTCGCTTGAAATGTGAAGTTTCTTGAAGAAGGAATTTTTCATAAAAGTTAAGTGGGAGGACAATAGAACTTTGATAAGGTTAACGAACCTTAGCTAAATGTGCTGAGTTGCAGCCGAAATGGTTCTGGAGGCTGCCATAATGCTCATAGCTTATGTGCCTCAAAGGTTGTGGTCACGGAGATCTAAGTTCCTATTGAACCAAATAGGTCGGTTAAACAATCAAATGCTAAGATTTGAGAGTAAATCATTATTGTTTGACAATGATGAACCGAATACATACAAAGAAGCGATGATGGGCCCTGACTCCGTCAAATGGCTTGAAGCCATAAAATCCGTGATAGTTCCATATACGAGAAATCAAGTTTTGAACTTGGAAGACCCTCCGGAAAGGTGTAAAAACCTATTGGTCGTATTTGGATCTATAAAGAGACAGACATGGATGTTTCACATCTATGAAATAGTCGACATGTCGTAAAGTATTTTATGACAATGTTCAAGGAGTTGACTATGACAAGATTTGATCTTTCATAGCGATATTTAGTCTGGACGGATTAAAGTAGCAACAACTACATATAATTTGTTATATGGTAGATGAATAAACAAAACAAAGTTCTTCTAATAGAATGGTTACCTAGGACGTGTACATGTCACGGTCCAAAGGGTTTTGTTAAATTCAAAGGATGCTAAAAGGGCATGCAAACTTCAATGGTTGAAGTAAGCATCGCGGAGTTGGAATCTTCACCATGATGAAAAGGAGTTTTTCATCAGGAGACGATGAAGATGCTTGCTTTTGCAAGAAATTAAGTGGGAGCGCTGAGACATATTTCTAATACATTATGTGAAGGACATCTTGTTGATTAGAAATGATGTATCTTTTATTGACAAAGATTAAGAATTTCATTTCGATGAAAGACTTAGGCAAAACCCGAATATTTAGCGTGAATGTCTATAGTGGATGGTATGGCAGCTAATATGTTTATGCCAAACGTACATATATGAGATATTGAAGGAGTTCAATATAGAAACGACAAGAAACAGTTCTTGTCGCATGGAAAGGAATTGAATCAAGATTCAAGTGTATCGACACTTGATAAGTGAAACAAGATTCAAGTGCTTTGATACTTGATGAGTGCAATCACGAGAATGTTTTGATCAATCATACCATGATATGTACACATCCAGATATGTCCTATGCTCTAAGTGTTATGAGCATATACCAGAATGAATCATAAAATGATCATTGGACGATAGTGAGGATATTCTTATGATCTTTTGGAAGAACTAAGAATATATTTGTGTAGAGGTGACAAACAATTACAAATAGTTCATTGTAAAGCGTTACATTGATACTAGTTTTGTCACAAGATACAAATTAAGTTTATCTCAATTTAAACTATGGGTGGCACAATTGAATGGAAAGGAGATTCCATGATGGATTTGGAAGAGTTCCAAAGTTAAGACATTGTGACGAATACTACAACAAAAGGCTAAGTATATGACTGCTATAGTAGCAGCAAAGGAGGGAATTTGTGTCAAGTAGTTTGTTATCAAACTAAGGTGTGGTTATAGCAGGCTAACACTAAAGATATATTGTATGACAATAGTATCGACGTGTTTTAACCCCAAGGAACTAAAGGTCTCACCGAAGACCAAATTTATACAATGCCATCTCATTGGAGAATGAGTGATGCGTGAAGACGCAAAGACATGCAAATACACGGACTGAGCGTCGGCTCAGAGATTATGTTAACCACTTGCAATTGTGTATATGGAACACCGAGAAAGCCATAGGTGTTCAATACACAAAGTTCTCAAACTAGATTATTGTCTCTAGTGCAAGTGGGAGATCAAGGAATATGCCCGAGAGGCAATAATAAAGTGGTTATTATCGTATTCCTTATTTATGATAAATGTTTATTTTGCATGCTATAATTGTATTAATACTGAGCGTTAATACATGTGTGTTTAATAAACAAATAGAAAGTTCCTAGTTATGCCTCTCTTATAAACTAGCTCGTTGATTAACAAGATGATCATAGGTTTCGATCATGGACATTGGATGTTGTTAATAACGAGGTCACAACATTAGTGTAATGGTGTGATGAACATTCATCCAAGTATAGCATTACGATCAAAGTCATTGAGTTTATATTGCTATAACAACTTACGGTGATCCTAATCCTTAGACCATGAGATCATGTCAATCACTAACACGGAAGAGTTTCTTGATAACATCAAAGCGTCACACCGTAACAGGTGATTATAAAGATGGGTTCGAACTAATAAAGTGTTATGTTGAGGCTCATGGATCAAGAGTGGAATTTGTTCATCCGATGACGGATAGATATACTCTGGGCCCTCTCGGTGATATCACATTGATTAGCTTGCAAGCAAGTGATTTGATCACTAGAATGTTATATCACGGAACGAGAAAAGAGTGCATGTCGATGCGAGATCAAACTAGGTATGGAGATACGATGATCGAATCTCGGACATGTAATATATCGCTAAACAAAAGGATTAAGATACTAGCGTAAAAGGTTCCGACGATCACAAGAAAGTCATCGTTGAATGTGTGGGAGTCGATATGGGTCTCGGATCCGCTTCGATTATTGATCTGAGAGGGGTCTCGATCATGTCCGCATTATTCGCGAACCGTAGGGTGACACACTTAAGAGACACCGACATCCAATTGGAGCAAAAGTTTCATGCCGAAAAGAAAAGAAAAGCGCAGGAATTTATTTCACTAGACACCGAAACTGTTTCGGTTGAAATTGCTGAAACAGTTACGCATGTGAAATGGAATACTAGCAAGGGGTTTTATGTGAATGTTTGTTAATTAAAGTAATTAACAAAATTCTGAATAAATAAATAAAAGAGTTTTATTTAAATGAGAGCTTGCATTAAATTTGGTGGAAATTTAATGCATGTGAGTGGATTTTTGAGTGGAGGCTTTTTAATGGGAGTGGAGGCTTTTCATTTTGAGTGGGAGCTCCACCCACATGAATGTGGAAGAGGTGGGGCAGCCCCATGGCTGGCGCATGGCCTTGGGTGCCCCCCTCTCCCCTATAAAAGGCCCCCCTCTCCTCCTCTCACAACACACCTCCTCGTGAAGGATCTCTCTCCCCCTCTAGAATTTATCCCCCATGGTCTCGGACTAGCGAGATACATGTTCCCGGTGGCTATTCGGCAAGAAAGAGTTGTGCTTCCGCTGCATCGCTGGAGCGAGGTGGCGGAGGTTGCTCGGTGCCTCGAACGTGTGTGCGAGCACGGATGCGCTGCTGATTTGCGGCGCTAGGACTTCCTCTCGATCTTGAGATCGGCAAGAGATCGTCTACATCAACCACGAGTTTGGACTCGTTAAACTTTGTCGGTCTTCAAGGGTATGTTCTCTACGGATGTACATCCGCCCGTTGTTTGTATCTAGTATAAATAGATCTTGGTATATAGTTCACATCGTAGGAAAATTTTTGTTTTCTATGCTGCGAACCCTTCACTTTGACCCTAAACAAAAGGTTTTATGAATTAAAAACATATTTGGTGGACCTCATAAAAATCATTATATTGCTAAAGGCATTTTCAACCACATAAAATATTGATTTGGTTTAAAATTGGTTTATAGGTGAAATCTTTTGCAAATGGTTTTGCCACTTTTATAAAATGACCAATAGGTGTTTAGAATGTTTATAACCTATTAGAAACCACTTTTACAAATAAACAATCTTTTGCATGCTTGCATGCATTGCTTTGTTTCTATTATTTTATTTGACGTTTGCTTGAATGGTAGATTGAAATTGTGCCTTGCTTGATTGAATTGTAGTGGAATTTTAAGAGTGTGATCATTGCAAGATCAATGAGTGAACTTATATTCTCTACAAAAAAGGCAAGTGATGCTTCATACTTTTGCCCCATTATTTTCACTATGCATTAGTGATGTTTCTAAGTAGGACTTGCATGGAATTTTTGCTAAGTATAAACTATGCCATGGGAAAACCTAGTAGATGAAACCTTAGTAGAAATTTCCTAAGTTAAGATTACTACTACTATCATTCTTATCTTAGCTAGTAGAAAACAAGGGTGGAATATATTCATACTATGGATATTTCTAAATCAAGGACTTGTGTTTTGTTTAATAAAACAACTAAGTGAATGAATCACCTGGGTGGAATGGAAGGAATGGTTTGTGCTGAGTGGTTACGCAAGGACCATTTCTATGGTTTACCTTGTGTATCTCACTTGTGGAAAGCCACCCAGGAACAAAGGGATTTGAGATGCCATATGTTAAGAAGCTTCTAGTGCAGCCACTTGGCAATATGGGCTCTGCCTGGATCATATAGGTTGCAATAACTTAGCCATTTGGACAGTTGGTGGTAGTGGGATGATAGGTTGGAGCGCGTCCATTTGGTCTAAGGGAAGGCTTCTGAAAGGTCCTGTCTTGGTGAAAATCAAGTCTTGTGGGGAAATTGCACAACCTCTGCAGATGGAAGAATCTAAGTACTTAGCCATGTCCCTGGTATTGGACAACTTGAGCATCAAGACATGGAATCTATCAAGAATCTCCTCATCCCAATTTCTAAGTTAAAATTTTGTGGTTGAACAAGGGTTGAAGGATCACCAATTTCTATTGGGAGATGCCTTGTGTGATTTTTGTCAAGCAAAAACTTAGTGTTTTCAAAAGATAAGGAAAATCTATTTTGAGCAAAGCAAGCCTAAGCTCCACTTAGCCAAATGCATATAGATGATAGATACCACTATACTACCATAGTATCACTTGCCAATACAATTCAAAAGTATTGACCCTTGTGGCTGTAACTTATTATGTTGCAGGTTTGTTTGATGTTAGTGATATGTGTTGATTAGGATTACAAGTCTACAACCAATATGATTGCCTGTGGCACTTTGAAGATGAAGGACCCCATGCTATAGTTATTTCTGCTGCATTGTAATGAGATAGCCACATGAGCTATGTAAGATGTAATGAATTATTTTATTCCTGGTTATAAAGTTGTAATATGACCTTTGTTTCTAGATATTACATCTTAACTGTGGATGCTAGCTATTGATCCAGGGACTAGCATTGTAAACACAGGGATCTCTACCTTAATAAAGGTTGGGATCTCTACAGATGGTATCAGAGCACTGTGTTGCCTGTAGGATTGTAACCCTAGGATTGGACAAAACCCCTTAGAAAAAATAGGAGTTGAATTTGTTACAAAAACTTGTTTGCAAACAAATCTTGTAAACTCTTTCCTCAACCATTTTTGGTTTTGATTCTACATCTTGTCTATTTCAACTTGATGGATAAAGCCTCCACCATGAGCAAATACTTCAACTTGAGCAAAGGAATTCACCAACTCAAGTGATTTCAACCTTATTCTCAACAAAGACTTCAACTTGGATATCACTAAGGACTACAAGTGAGAAAAGAAATATTGCTCAAGACTTGAAGACTAAGGAAACACAACTTAGAAGGAACCATCATCACCTTTGAAGTTTTGTGACCAAGACACAAGAATTTTCCAAGGATACAATGATCTTGTTCATGAAGAATCAACTAAGAAGGATGGAAAGATCTCAAGTGAACCATATAGTTGGACCACCATATTGAGTTTAGATCAAACCCACCAACTTATGTGGTGTAGCAAAAATATTTTGTTGCCTAAATATGTGCTTGAAACTTTTTGTTTGAGTGGAATGTTTGTTTGTGATTGTTTGCACATTGTTTGTGTGACTTGTGATGTGTGTGAATAGAATTCTTCCTTAGAAATATTTTGCCTATTCTAATCCCAATCCAACCCAAAACAGATGACTACTCCAAGAAACTCCAACATCAAGGATGGTGACAACAATAACAACCAAGGGATCAACATGAGAGAACTCATAGTAACCCAAACCCAGTTGAACCAAGTGACAAGTCAATTTTTGGCCAACAACAATGATTTAGACCCAACCATGCAAAGGTTTTTGGAAACCCAAACCCAATTGTTGCATAGGATGACAAGTCAAATGATCAACATGGGAGACAACCCTTCCCAAAGAGTTTGTGACAACAAGGATGTCAAGGATGATATTCTAGAAGTAACCCAAGCTTGCAATGTTTATGGAGACAAGGATCACATTTCCAAAGAGCATGAGGATCAATGCCCCAATTGTGAAGAGAAACATCCAACTAATCAATGCCCCACATCTCAAGCTACTTGTTTCCTATGTGAAGGAAATAATCATGTCCCTATCCAATGCCCCATCTATTCCATAGTTCAACAAAGGAAACAAGATGGAGTGCAACAACAGTTTGTAAACCCTCATGAAGGAACAACTTCTACCAATAAGGATGAAGGAAGAGTCAAAACTATGCATCATAAGGCCAAATCCAAAGTGACCATAAAGTGTTGCTACTCTTGTGGAGAAGAAGGTCATATCTCTAGTAACTGCCCCAAGATGAGAGAAAGATTTCCCACCTTTGTGGTGAATTATGAAGAGCATGAACTAGAAGAACTCCTAGCTTTGGAGAGACCAAAAAAGAAGAAGAAGGACATAAGCCAGTTGCAATGTTACAATTGCAAAGAAATGGGACACTATGCCAGTGATTATCCAGAAAAGAAGAAGAACCAAGGAAATAAACAAGAGGAATTGATACCAAAGAAGAAAAAGGATAATAGCCAAGTGATGTGTTTCAAATGCAAAGAGCTAGGCCATTATGCAGACAAGTGTCCAGAGAAGCTTCATCAAAATCCCAAGCAATCCAATAAGTAATCTAGTTGGAAAAATTTTAAGGGTGGTAGTACCCTAGTTGCTTTGAGCCAACTTGTAACCCCTATCTTTCCCAAATCTCGGGACGAGATTTCTTTTAAGGGTGGTAGCCTGTCACATCCCAAAATTTTCCAAATTTTGAAATGTGAAAAATAAATAAACAAAATAAACAATTGTTGAAATTTAGCGTGAGAAGAAACTTTTTGATCCCAAATGGAAACATCAAAACCTATTTTGATCAAATAGAATCCTTAAGGGATTTAAAAAGTTAAAGCAAATAATAAATCAAGTTATAATAGTTGGAATCACCATTTTTGGATCTTTAAATAAAAAGATATGGTTTTTATAAACAAAGTAGAAATAATAAATAGGGACTATTTGAAAGAGCCAAATTAAATCTTGGCCAAGCAAATGAAATAAAATATTTTGTTTGATAAAAATAGTAAAGGTTTATTTAAATAAAACCATGAGGATTTATTTATATCCAAATTTAATTAAAGTATAAACATTTTCCTATTTTGAATGATCATTAAAAACATATTAAAGTATTTTAAATAAAAGAATTCAAAGTATTTTAGTTTTCAAATAAAACCTACTGAAAAGGTTTTGGTAAAATTTAGTAAGTCAAATATAGTTTTAAACATATTTGAATCCTATTTGAAATAAAGACTAATGTCTATTTATTTAATTATTAATATATGCTAAAAGAATAAAAAAATTATTCTATTTTGGACTTTAGAATATGATAATAAATAGAATTAAAACATACCCAAAGTTTGGTGGTTGTTTGAATTCAAATGGAGTTTGAATTGTTTGAATTAAAATCAAAACGAAAATTCCAAATAGAAAAAGGAAAAACATTCAGTACAAAAAAAAGGATCAAACCCAACCCATCAGCCCAGCCCAGCAGGCCCAGCAGCGCAGCCCAACTAAACCCCCTCTGCCGAATCGTTTTTCACTCAACTGCGCACCCGCTCAGTCACCGACGCTTGGACCCCACCCTCTCTCCCTCTCTCTCGCAGACAGCCAGGCCCCACTTGCCTGTTCATCGTTTTCACCCGCCGCGGCCGTTCCCCTCTTTATGCCAGCCATTTCTGGATGTTAATCCGCGCTGCAAATTCGCGTCAACGCCGCGATTAATCTCCGCTGTGACCACACACACTTATACGCCGCGCCCTCCTCTCTCATTTCCCCCAAGCCACGCTCCCTCTCGGCCACCAGGCTGCACGAATTGCACGCCCAAGCAACCACTGCTCCGACGATCTCCTCCGTTGATTCCAGTGAGGAAAGTCTCCCTCTCGGCCCCTGCTTCACACGAGTTTCATCAGCAGCCTCTTGCGCATCTCCCAGTGCCAACCGCTTGGCCTCGCCCGCTCCACAACATCGGCAACCTCGACACCGAGCACCACCGTCGTCTGCCATTTCTCCGGTGAGTTTCCCCGGTGAGTACCGACCGCCCCGAACCCTCCCGATGATGCTCCTGTAATCCCCAGTACCGTACGCGTCTAACTGCATGCTCCGTTTACTTTAGCGCGCCCTCAAACCCCGCCCCTGACGATGAACCGAAGCACCCGAAGCCACCACTGACTCCGGCGAGCAATCCACTCTGCTCCGGTGCGCGCCTCGACAAGCCAACCACACCTCGAGCTTCGCCGCACTTCCGCGAGCACGGTGAGCACACTCTTCCTTCTCCGCGCGACCTAGTTCGCCGGCAAGCTCACTGGCCGAGCGCGCCGCCGCCAGTTGCCGTGTAATGTCCCTCCTTTGTAAAGGAAAAGGATCCCTGTGATTGCAATGATAGTCCCTGGATCAATAGCTAGCATCCACAGTTAAGATGTAATATCAAGAAACAAAGGTCATAATATAACTTTATAACCAGGAATAACATAGTTTTATTACATCTTACATAGCTCATTTGGCTATTACATTACATTGCAGCGAAATATCTATAAGCATGGGGTCCTTCATCTTCAAAGTGCCACATGCAGACATGTTGGTTGTAGACTTTGTAATCCTAATCAACACTCTTCACTAAATCAATCAAACCTGCAACATTACAAGTTACAGCCACAAGGGTCAATACATTTGAATTGTATTGGCAAGTGATACTATGGTAGTATAGTGGAGTCTATCATCTATATTCATTTGGCTAAGTGGAGTTAAGGCTTGCATTGCTCAAAATAGATTTTCCTTATCATTTTGAAAACACTAAGTTTTAGCTTGTCAAAATCATTTTTCTCAATCAAAGATTGAAGATCCTTTAACCCTTGTTCAAACCACAAGTTTTTAACTTAGAAATTTGAATGATGAGATTCTTGATTTCTTCCATGTCTTGATGCTCAAATTGTCCTTTACCAGGGACATGGCTAAGTACTTAGAATTTATACTCTGAAGAGGTGGTGCACTTTCCCCACAAGACTTGGTTTCCCAAGACAAGATCTTTCAGAAGCCTTACCTTAGACCAAAATGGACGCGTTCCAACCTATCAAACTCTACCACCAACTGTCCATATGGCTAAGTTCTTGCAACCTATATGATCCAGGCAGAGCCCATAATGCCAAGTGGCTGCACTTGAAGCTTCTCAACATTTGACATCTCAAATCTCTTTGTTCCTGGGTGGCCATCCACAAGTGAGATACACAAGGTCAACCATAGACATGGGCCTTGTGAACCACTCAACCAAAAACCACCATTCAAGTCCCATTCCACCCAGGTGATTCATTGACTTGGTTGTTTTATTAAGAAAAACATAAGTCCTCAGACTTATAAATTTTCCATAGTGTGAATATATTTCCACCCTTGTTTTCTATTAGCTAAGCTAAGCATGATAGTAGTAGGTATCTTGACTTAGGAATTTCTACTAAGGTTTCATCTACTAGGTTTTCTTATAGCAGGGTTTATACTTAGCAAAATTCCATGCAAGTTTTACTTAGAGAAAGATCACTAATGCATAGTGAAAGTAATGGGACAAAATTATGAAGCATCACTTGCCTTTTTGGTAGAGTATGGGTTCACTCCTTGTCCTTGCAACAATCACACTCTTCAAATCACTACAATTCAATCAAGCAAGGCACAAACTCAATCTACCAATCAAGCAAAACAACATATAAAATAACAAAGTCAAAGTAATGCATGCAAGCATGCCAAGCTTTGTTTTGTTTGGAAAAAGTGGTTCCTAATGGGTCATAAACATTGGAAAACACCTAATGGTCATTTTGTAAAGTGGCAAAGTTATTTGCTAAAGGTTTCACTTCAAAAACCATTTTCAAAACAAAGTATCATTTTATGTGGTGTAGAAATGTTTTTACTAAGGCATTAATCTATAGGGTTCACCAAATATGTTTTCAAACCACAAAACTTGGTGTTTGGGGTCAGAGAGTTTAAAACAAAACATTTCCCAAAGGTTTTCTTCCAAAACCATTTTTAATAAATAAACCACAATTCTATTTGACTAGAAATGGTTTTATATCAAAGAATCATTATTTTGTTTTACCAAATACATTTTTGAATCCACAAAGTGTTTCTTATGGTCAGTAGGTTCAAAACAATCCATTTGCAAAAGATTTTATCCCCAAAGTCATTTTTGAACAATTTTTATAGCCTAAACAAGCATACAAATGTTTCTGCAAAAACAAACATTTTTCTAGAAGCTTTTTACTAAACAAATGGCATGGTTGGCTAGGGCTTGTTCCACTGATTCCATTGATATAAATTTTGTAATTTTTGGACGTGTGGATGAAAAGTTACAAGAGTTTCAAATCTGCATCTAAATCAGATTCAAATTTCTGTTTTAAACAATCTGGTGACACGCGTCATGTTCCTATTCACAGATACCGTTTCGCCCGGATCACACTCTCTGGTGCGTTGGATCAAGTCAGATCGCGGTGCAGATGCTACTTACCCTTCGCCTAGCTTCTATCCTATCCACTAGATCGAGATCGGACGACCGCAAGCTCGACCTAAAACTAAGCGGCCCAGGTGGTCAAGCGGAGCGACGATGACGACGCCGGTGATAAGGGAGTTAGGGGAACAATGGTATAGCTCACCAGAATCTCCGAAGCTTGCTGATGCTCAACGTTGTTGTTGCTGGGCAGGGGGCGCACGGGGTTGTCCTTAATCTTTCATCGGAGTTCGTTCTGGCGACGGGCGAGCTCTGGTGTTGTCGACGAACTTACTGAGCGCGCTAAGGTAAACGGAGAGCAGTGTTAGATGCGTGCGAGAGAGGAGCGTGCGAGAGCATCAACGAGAGGGGAAGGGGCGGACAGAAACTACCTGGGGCACTCGCCAGAGTTCAACCAGACGGTGGCGGCGCTCAGTGGTGTTGGAGTCGAGGTTCTGGGGCGCCCGCGGTTGAATGGGAGGTACAGGGAGATGCTCCTGGGAGTGGGGAAGGTGTGAGCTTGGTCGGGGAGGCAAGGGGTGGCAGGACACGGCCGGAATCGTCGCCGGAGTGTCGTCGGACAGTGGGCGGTGTCTGGCGAAATTCGACAGCCTGGGGGCGCACTTGGGTGAGGAGACAGAGGGCAAATGGAGGAGAGTCGCTGGCGTTTAAATGTGCATGGTCACTGCGAGTAATGGTGGCGTTAAAGGCAATTCAAGCCGGAAATCAAAGCCGAAGCAGCGGCGAGGAGGAAGACAGTCGTGGGTGTAGGCAACGAGGAGAGGTGGGGTCGGTGGTCGGTGAGAAAGGAGTGAGGGAGGGTCCACGGTCACTTGTGCGGGTGCGAGGCGAGTGAGAAAAACGTTTGGCAGAGGAGGAAATGGGGCTTTGGGCTTAATGGGCCAGGTTGGGTTGGGTCGAGTCCAATTCACATTTTTTTTCTATCTGATTGTTTTATTCTTTTCTATTTCTATTTTTCTGTTTTGAAATTCAAACAAACAAATCAAACAACTAAATCAAATCAAACAATCACCACACTTGTAATTGAATTTGGTTCTGTTTAACAACATACCAAAGTCCAAAAATAATATTTTTAATATTTTTAGGATCCATTCATTAATTAAATAAAATGGACCATAGTTATTAAATCAAATAGGATTATTTTATTAAAATCTTTATTTTGAAATCTAAAATAAAACCAAAAACACTTCAGTAGGTTTTATTTGAGAATATAAAATACTTGGAAAATCTTATTTAAAATAATTTAAATAAGTTTTAGTGTTTATTTAAAATGGGAAAAGCCTTTACTTAAATAAAATTGGATATTAAATCCTTATTATTTTATTTAAACAAACCTTTATTCTTTAATCAAAATAAAAACTTTTTGTTTCAAAAACTTGGCCAATGTTTAATTTGGCTCTATAAAATAATCTTTATTTATAAATCCACCTTTTCTTTTGAAAACCAAATCCTTTTATTAAAAGATCCAAAATAGTAATTTTAAATATTTTAAGTTTATTGTTTATTTAACTTTTTAAACCCCTTTAGGATTTTATTTGATCCAAATAGGTTTTGAAAGTTTCCAAATGGATTCAAAAAGTTTCTTCTCACCCTGAAAATCAACAAAGTTTTATTTTATTCATTTATTTTTCACATTACAAGATTTGGAAAATCTTGGGATGTGACAGGCTACCACCCTTAAAATAAATCTCGTCCCGAGATTTGGGGAGGCTAGGGGTTACTAGTTGGCTCAAAAGCATCTAGGGTACTACGACCCTTAAAAATTTTCCAACTAGATTACATCTTGGCCTTCTTGGAATCTTTATGTATCTTTCCTGGACAGAAGTTTGCATAGTGTCCTAGCTCCTTGCATTTGGAACACATCACTTGGCTGATATCTTTCTTTTCCTTTGGTATCATTGACTCTTGTTTGTTTCTTTGGTTCTTCTTCTTTTCTGGGCGTTCATTGGCATAGTGTCCCTTCTCTTTGCAATTGTAACATTGCACTTGAGTAATATCATTCTTTTTCTTTTTCTTGGGTTTCTCCAAAGCTAGGAGTTCTTTTAGTTCATGCTCCTCAAAGGTGGGAAATCTTTCTCTCTTCTTGGGGCAGTTAGTAGAGATATGACTTTCTTCTTCACAATTAGGGGATTGATCTTCATGCTCCTTGGATGCATGATCCTTGTCTCCATAATTATTGCTAGCTTGGGTTTCTTCTATAATAACATCTTTGTCATCCTTGTTGTCATTAGCTCTTTGGGAAAAGTTTTCTCCCATATTGATTATTTGAGTAACCAATCCTTGCAACAATTGGGATTGAAGTTTCAAAATCCTTTGTATGGCTGGGTCTAGTCCATTGTTGTTGGCTAAAAGCTGAGTTGTCATTTGGCTCAACTGGTTTTGGGTTGCTATGAGTTCTCTCATGTTGTTCTCTTGGTTGTTGTTGTTGTCATCAACCTTGATGTTGGTGTCTCTTGGAGTAGTCATCTGTTTGGGTTGGATGGAGATTAGAATAGGCAAGATATTTCTAAGGGAATAATTCTATTCACACACATCACAATTCACTCAAGCAATGTGCAAGCAATCACAAGCCAAACATTTCACTCAAACAACAAAGTTCAAGCACATTTTTAGGCAACAAAATATTTTTGTTACACCACATAAGTTGGTGTGTTTAACTTAACTAAATATGGTGGTCCATCTATATGGTTCACTTGAGATCTTTCCATCTTTCTTGGTTGATTCTTCTTATATGAAATCATGGTTTCCCTGGGGAAACCTCTTAGTCACTAAACTTCAAAGGTGATGAGGGTTCCTTCTCTTTGTGTTTCCTTAGTCTCCAAATCTTGAACAGGATTTCTTGTCTCACTTGTCCTTAGTGATAATCATGGTTGAAGTCTTTGGTGAATATGTTGAAGATGTTGAAGTCATTAGAGTTGAAGAAGTTGAAGTCATTAGAGTTGAAGAAGTTGAAGTCATTAGAGTTGAAGAAATCCTTTGCACATGGTGTAGTCTTTGGCCATGGGGTAGGTTTTTCCATCAAGTTTGAAAATAGAAGAGATGTAGAGTTGAAACCAAAATGGTGGAGGAAAGAGTTTACAAGATTGTTTGTAAATAAGTTTTGGAACAAATACAACTCCTATTTTTTTAAGGGGTTTTGTCCAATCCTAGGTTTACAAATCCTACAGGCAACACAATGCTCTGATACCATCTGTAAGGTCCCTCCTTTGTAAATGAAAAGGATCCCTGTGATTGCAATGCTAGTCCCTGGATCAATAGCTAGCATCCATAGTTAAGATGTAATATCAAGAAACAAAGGTCATAATATAACTTTATAACCAGGAATAACATAGTTTTATTACATCTTACATAGCTCATTTGGATATTACATTACATTGCAGCGGAATATCTATAAGCATGGGGTCCTTCATCTTCAAAGTGCCACAGGCAGACATGTTGGTTATAGACTTTGTAATCCTAATCAACACTCTTCACTAAATCAATCAAACCTGCAACATTACAAGTTACAGCCACAAGGGTCAATACATTTGAATTGTATTGGCCAGTGATACTATGGTAGTATAGTGGAGTCTATCATCTATATGCATTTGTCTAAGTGGAGTTGAGGCTTGCATTGCTCAAAATAGATTTTCCTTATCATTTTGAAAACACTAAGTTTTAGCTTGTCAAAATCATTTTTCTCAATCAAAGATTGAAGATCCTTTAACCCTTGTTCAAACCACAAGTTTTTAACTTAGAAATTTGAATGATGAGATTCTTGATTGCTTCCATGTCTTGATGCTCAAATTGTCCTTTACTAGGGACATGGCTAAGTACTTAGATTTTACACTCTGCAGAGGTGGTGCACTTTCCCCACAAGACTTGGTTTCCCAAGACAAGATCTTTCAGAAGCCTTCCCTTAGACCAAAATGGACGCGTTCCAACCTATCAAACTCTACCACCAACTGTCCATATGGCTAAGTTCTTGCAACCTATATGATCCAGGCAGAGCCCATAATGCCAAGTGGCTGCACTTGAAGCTTCTCAACATTTGACATCACAAATCTCTTTGTTCCTGGGTGGCCATCCACAAGTGAGATACACAAGGTCAACCATAGACATGGGCCTTGTGAACCACTCAACCAAAAACCACCATTCAAGTCCCATTCCACCCAGGTGATTCATTGACTTGGTTGTTTTATTAAGAAAAACATAAGTCCTCAGACTTAGAAATTTTCCATAGTGTGAATATATTTCCACCCTTGTTTTATATTAGCTAAGCTAAGCATGATAGTAGTAGGTATCTTGACTTAGGAATTTCTACTAAGGTTTCATCTAATAGGTTTTCTTATAGCAGGGTTTATACTTAGCAAAATTCCATGCAAGTTTTACTTAGAGAAAAATCACTAATGCATAGTGAAAGTAATGGGACAAAAGTATGAAGCATCACTTGCCTTTTTGGTAGAGTATGGGTTCACTCCTTGTCCTTGCAACAATCACACTCTTCAAATCACTACAATTCAATCAAGCAAGGCACAAACTCAATCTACCAATCAAGCAAAACAACACATAAAATAACAAAGTCAAAGTAATGCATGCAAGCATGCCAAGCTTTGTTTTGTTTGGAAAAAGTGGTTCCTAATGGGTCATAAACATTGGAAAACACCTAATGGTCATTTTTTAAAGTGGCAAAGTTATTTGCTAAAGGTTTCACTTCAAAAACCATTTTCAAAACAAAGTATCATTTTATGTGGTGTAGAAATGTTTTTACTAAGGCATTAATCTATAGGGTTCACCAAATATGTTTTCAAACCACAAAACTTGGTGTTTGGGGTCAGAGAGTTTAAAACAAAACATTTCCCAAAGGTTTTCTTCCAAAATAATATTTAATAAATAAACCACATTTCTATTTGACTAGAAATGGTTTTAAATCAAATAATCATTATTTTGTTTCACCAAATACATTTTTGAATCCACAAAGTGTTTATTATGGTCAGTAGGTTCAAAACAATTCATTTGCAAAAGATTTTATCCCCAAAGTCATTTTTGAACAATTTTTATAGCCTAAACAAGCATACAAATGTTTCTGCAAAAACAAACATTTTTCTAGAAGCTTTTTACTAAACAAATGGCATGGTTGGCTAGGGCTTGTTCCACTGATTCCATTGATAAAAAGTTTGTAATTTTTGGACGTGTGGATGAAAAGTTACAAGAGTTTCAAATCTGCATCTAAATCAGATTCAAATTTCTGTTTTAAACAATCTGGTGACACGCGTCATGTTCCTATTCACAGATACCGTTTCTCCCGGATCACACTCTCTGGTGCGTTGGATCAAGTCAGATCGTGCGGTGCGCAGATGCTACTTACCCTTTCGCCTAGCTTCTATCCTAGCCACTAGATCGAGATCGGACGGCTGCTGCAAGCTCGACCTAAAACTAGCGGCGCTGCGGCGGTGGCTGGCGGCGGAGCGGCCAGACGATGACGGCGCCGACGATACATGGAATTAGGGGAACAATGGGATAGCTCACCAGAATCGCCGAAGCTTGCTGATGCTCAACGTTGTTGTTGCTGGGCAGGGGGCGCACGGGGTTGTCCTTAATCTTTCGCCGGAGTTCGTTCTGGCGACGGGCGAGCTCTGGTGTTGTCGAAGACGAACTTACTGAGCGCGCTAAGGCAAACGGAGAGCAGTGTTAGATGCGTGCGAGAGAGGAGCGAGAGCATCAACGAGAGGAAGGCGGATGAAACTACAGGGCACTCGCGGAGTTCAACCAGACGGTGGCGGCTCGATGGTTGTTGGAGTCGAGGTTCTGGGTCGCCCGCGGTTGAATGGGAGGTACAGGGAGATGCTCCTGGGAGTGGGGAAGGTGTGAGCTTGGTCGGGGAGGCAAGGGGTGGCAGGATACGGCCGAAATCATCGCCGGAGTGTCGTCGGACAGTAGGCGGTGTCTGGCGAATTCGGCGACTGAGGCGCGCAGGGGAGGAGAGGAAATGGAGGAGAGTCGCTGACATTTAAATGTGCATGGTCACTGCGAGTAATGGTGGCCGCGTTAAGATGAATTCAAGCCACGAAATCAAAGCCAGAAACGGCGATGAGGGGAGGAAGAACAGGTCGTGGGTGTAGACGACGAACAGGAGAGGGTGGGGTCGGCTGGTCAGTGAGAAAGGGAGTGAGGGGGAGGGTCCACCGGTCAGCTTCTGTGCGGGTGCGAGACTGAGTGAGAAAAATGTTTCGACAGAGGGGAGGGGGAAATGGGCTGCTGGGCTTAATGGGCCAGGTTGGGTTGGGTCGAGTCCAATTCACATTTTTTTCTGTCTGATTGTTTTATCCTTTTCTATTTCTATTTTTCTGTTTTGAAATTCAAACAAACAAATCAAACAACTAAATCAAATCAAACAATCACCACACTTGTAATTGAATTTGGTTCTGTTTAACAACATACCAAAGTCCAAAAATAATATTTTTAATCTTTTTAGGATCCATTCATTAATTAAATAAAATGGACCATAGTTATTAAATCAAATAGGATTGTTTTATTAAAATCTTTATTTTGAAATCTAAAATAAAACCAAAAACACTTCAGTAGGTTTTATTTGAGAATATAAAATACTTGGAAAATTTTATTTAAAATAATTTAAATAAGTTTTAGTGTTTATTTAAAATGGGAAAAGCCTTTACTTAAATAAAATTGGATATTAAATCCTTATTATTTTATTTAAACAAACCTTTATTATTTAATCAAAACAAAAACTTTTTGTTTCAAAAACTTGGCCAAGGTTTAATTTGGCTCTATAAAATAATCTTTATTTATAAATCCACCTTTTCTTTTGAAAACCAAATCCTTTTATTAAAAGATCCAAAATAGTAATTTTAAATATTTTAAGTTTATTGTTTATTTAACTTTTTAAACCCCTTTAGGATTTTAATTGATCCAAATAGGTTTTGAAAGTTTCCAAATGGATTCAAAAAGTTTCTTCTCACCCTGAAAATCAACAAAGTTTTATTTTATTCATTTATTTTTCACATTACAAGATTTGGAAAATCTTGGGATGTGACATGCCGCCGGCAGCGCCGCTAGTGGATGGTCAATGCCTGAGAGCCGTTAGATCATCATCCAGTGGATACGATAGAACCTAAACGAAGAGGTATCCTGCTATCTGTGCCATGCGATCAAGTTAGATCCTGCGGTCTGTATCGGTCGATCCGCGCGAACCGTTATTGCCCAATAGGAAGCAGCCACGTGGCCAGAGTCTGATCTGAATTAGAAAATTTGATCTATTAGATGCTAGATTTTATAAAATTCATAACTTTCAAACCACATGTCCAAATTTTGCAAATTTTATATCAATGGAATCAGCAATACAAATTCTATCCAACCATGTACTTTGTTTAGTAAATTGCTTCTGATAAAATAGTTGTTTTTGCAGAAACTTGTGTAGGCATAATTTGAATATAAAATTCTTTCTAAAATTAGTTTTGTGATAAAATCTTTGGAAAATGGATTTTTTTGAACCACTAACCATAGAAACCAACTTGTGGATTCAAAAACATATTTTGTGAAGCAAAAGAATAAATCTTTGATTTAGAACATTTCTAGTCAAATAAAAATAATGTTTATTTATTAAAAATGCTTTTTGAGGAAACCCTTTGGAAAATGTTTTTATTTAAACCCTTTGACCCTAAACAAAAGGTTTTATGAATTAAAAACATATTTGGTGGACCTCATAAAAATCATTACATTGCTAAAGGCATTTTCAACCACATAAAATATTGATTTGGTTTAAAATTGGTTTATAGGTGAAATCTTTTGCAAATGGTTTTGCCACTTTTATAAAATGACCAATAGGTGTTTAGAATGTTTATAACCTATTATAAACCACTTTTCCAAATAAACAATCTTTTGCATGCTTGCATGCACTGCTTTGTTTCTATTATTTTATGTGATGTTTGCTTGAATGGTAGATTGAAATTGTGCCTTGCTTGATTGAATTGTAGTGGAATTTGAAGAGTGTGATCATTTCAATATCAATGAGTGAACTTATATTCTCTACCAAAAAGGCAAGTGATTCTTCATACTTTTGTCCCATTATTTTCACTATGCATTAGTGATGTTTCTAAGTAGGACTTGCATGGAATTTTTGCTAAGTATAAACTATGCCATGGGAAAACCTAGTATATGAAACCTTAGTAGAAATTTCCTAAGTTAAGATTCCTACTACTATCATGCTTAGCTTATCTAGTAGAAAACAAGGGTGTAATATATTCATACTATGGATATTTCTAAATCAAGGACTTGTGTTTTGTTTAATAAAACAACTAAGTGAATGAATCACCTGGGTGGAATGGAAGGAATGGTTTGTGTTGAGTGGTTACACAAGGACCATTTCTATGGCTTACCTTGTGTATCTCACTTGTGGAAAGCCACCCAGGAACAAAGGGATTTGAGATGCCATATGTTAAGAAGCTTCTAGTGTAGCCACTTGGCAATATGGGCTCTGCCTGGATCATATAGGTTGCAATAACTTAGCCATTTGGACAGTTGGTGGTAGTGGGATGATAGGTTGGAGCGCGTCCATTTGGTCTAAGGGAAGGCTTCTGAAAGGTCCTGTCTTGGTGAAAATAAAGTCTTGTGGGGAAAGTGCACAACCTCTGCAGATGGAAGAATCTAAGTACTTAGCCATGTCCCTGGTATTGGACAACTTGAGCATCAAGACATGTAAGCTATCAAGAATCTACTCATCCCAATTTCGAAGTTAAAATTTTGTGGTTGAATAAGGGTTGAAGGATCACCAATTTCTATTGGGAGATGCCTTGGGTGATTTTTGTCAAGCAAAAACTTAGTGTTTTCAAAAGATAAGGAAAATCTATTTTGAGCAAAGCAAGCCTAAGCTCCACTTAGCCAAATGCATATAGATGATAGATACCACTATACTACCATAGTATCACTTGCCAATACAATTCAAATGTATTGACCCTTGTGGTTGTAACTTATTATGTTGTAGGTTTGTTTGATGTTAGTGAGATGTGTTGATTAGGATTACAATTCTACAACCAACATGATTGCCTGTGGCACTTTGAAGATGAAGGACCCCATGCTATAGTTATTTCTGCTGCATTGTAATGAGATAGCCACATGAGCTATGTAAGATGTAATGAATTATTTTATTCCTGGTTATAAAGTTGTAATATGACCTTGTTTCTAGATATTACATCTTAACTGTGAATGCTAGCTATTGATCCAGTGACTAGCATTGTAAACACAGGGATCTCTATCTTATTAAAGGTTGGGATCTCTACAGACTACTCCTGGTAACTACCTTTAGTATTCATCCTGGGAACCCTCCGTGTTACCATATATATCTTTACTTCAAATAACTCTTCTATACAACCAGGAGTGAGTTTAAATCCTTCAATTATCACATTGATTTGATTCCCTTCAATCATTCCCATCCTATAGATGATGTCTAAATCTAGAATTACTATTTACCTCTTCTTAGTTGTTTCTTTATAGATACTTAAATGTGAGCTATGTTATGGTCAAGAGTTGGTAGATTGAGAATTGATGAATCAATAGTTGATTTCTCAACATTGATGAACAACTGATAAAGGAATATAACTCAATAGAGACGATAAGGATTGATATGGAAAGAAAGATATATGGTGAATGATCTAAACTCAGTTTCTTTCCTACTCAATCTTACTTAAGAAGTAGGGTTAGGTTTTACCATGATACTCATGGTATGTGCAGATGAGATTAAGACATAGTTGTTAAGTTCTTATTATTTATATTATATCCTCAACTTGGTACTTATGAGTGATTATAATGAATACTATAATATGATCACCTAAGGATGAAATATAAATCATAATGTATTAGGGTTTAACTTTTATTACATTTGATCTACCCTTAGATCAAATCTCCTTTCCCAAAAATACGGTTTTAGCAAAGTTCATATTGAAACTTATCGCAGTTAACTTGATGATCTTCTTCAATTCCATCAAGTTAAGAGAAGCTTCAATCACTTTGTCAAGTTTTGTTCAAAAGCGCGAAAATTATTCAGATTTTCTATGCATGAATGCAATGCACACATATGGATTCAGCTTATTTCTAGGCTCTAATGCTGGGATGTTACATCGAGTTGTCTTAATCTTCATTATTTCCCTTCACTTGTGTGACTTGAATATTAACATGAAACCAAAATCCACTGAGGATGGCTGAACCCTACATAGAACTCACAAAACCAAAGAAGAAGAACAAATATTTTTGGTGTTTTCGATTTTTTTAGAAGGCAACCAACGCAAAACCAAACGAAGCAAAATAAAACCAAAACCAAAAACTAAGACGCTCCAAGAACAACATAACTATGCATGAAACAATAAAAACGAAGTGTCTAGAAAGACATGAGATTTTTATTGATGAAGAAGGGGATGTCTTGGGCACCCCTAAGCTTTGACGCTTGTACCTCTTGAGTAATTCTTGGGGTGACACGAAGTGGCTCCCCCCCAAGCTTGAGCTTTTGTCCATTCTTCATCTCATTACATCATCCTCTCTCTACACATGAAATTTTTCTTTCATACAAAAGTTCACACAATCTTCATTAGCAACATTAGTTTATTCAAAAGATATTAGACCTCTGGCAAAGCTTTGGAACAGCAAGACTTTTCATTAAAAAAATAAGCTACTGTAGAAACTCCTTCAAAAACCTCAACTTCTCAAAAAGAACTCAAAAATGAATCAATAAGAAGCAAATGCGAATAATGGCAGAAATCTGCCAAAAGAGACCAGCAGGTAGAAACCGATTTTTTAGAAAATCTTATGTTGCTCAAATAAAAAAAGTGTTGAAATAACGAAAGTATCTAGCATACTGGGGGATTTATTCGTAAATTTTCAGCTCAATCCGACTTACAGATACTCCTCAAGAATTTTTATGGTGGAGGACAGAAATTTGTGTCGGGACAACAACTCACCAAATCTTACTTCCCTCTCATTAGAGGTCATTCTTGGCACAAAAAGCAATCAAAAAGGATAAGGAGAGGTCATTACTGAAGTAATAACTTTCAAGACTCAAGAAAACTCTTGGGTTATCTCCCAACAAGTACTTTTATTTAACGCCTTTAAGTTAGGCATGACGAAGAGCAAAGATTGGAAAGGAGAAAAATAAAAGTGAGCAAGTATAACCACAGTAAAAACATTATTTTTCATTAAAATCATTTTGTTAACAAAGTTGATCAAGTCTTTTTACCAAAACAATATTATATGAAACAAAACTTCGCATTCCACAAGGTGATTATGTTACCTCATACTTGACAGCAATGGTCCCAATCATAATAGTTTCAAAATTTTCCTATGAAATGGGACAATATATTTCTCCAACCTTGATGCTCTCAATATTTTCAATGGAATTCAGGCAATAGCTTCTAACAACCTTATTGGGGAAATAGACAGTGTGCTCTTTGTCATTAATATTGAATGTTACTTTTCCTTGATTGCAATTGATGACAGCACCTGCAGTATTAAGAAAAGGTCTCCCAAGAATAATAGACATATTATCATCTTTAGGCATTTCAAGCACAACAAAATAAGTTAAAACCATGCAATTATGAGCAACTTGAATAGGAACATCCTCACATATACCAACAGGAATAGTAGTTGACTTATCAGCCATTTGCAAAGATATATCAGTTGGTATCAACTTTTCAAAATGGAGTCTCTTATATAGATAAAAAGGCATAACATTAACTCCAGCTCCCAAATCACATAGAGCAGTTCTAACATAATTGTTCTTAATAGAGAAGGGAATAGTTGGTATACCTGGATCACCAAGTTTCTTTGGAACCTTACCATTGAAGGAGTAATTTTATTAGAGACAATATCCTTCATATACTTTGAATAAGGAGGCAACTTAATAGCATCAGTCAAAGGAATTTGCAAGAATAAAGGTTTCATCCACTCACAAAACTTGTTGTAGTGTTCTTCCTCCTTTGACTTGTGTTTCTTACCTGGAAAAGGCATATGTTTCTACACCCAAGGTTCTCTCTCTTTACCATGTTTATTAGCAATAAAATCTTCCTTTGTGTACCTAGTGTTCTTAGTGTGCTTCTCAGGTTCTCCGTCACCTTCCTCCTTATTAGGAGACTCATTATTATTACCACTCAGAGTTTCAGCATCAGAGACAATATACTATTAGGATCTAAAATAGGTTCAAGTGGTTCCTCAACTATCTTATGTTTCTTTTTCTTCCTCTTACGAGGACTACCACTATCTTCACCTTGTTGGGAATCCTGCTCTATTCTTTTAGGGTATCCTTCAGGATATAAGGGATCTTGAGTAGCTGCACCACTCCTAGTTCTAATTCCATAAGCATGTTTATTTCCTGAAGCATTAACTAACATATCCTTTTATACCTTAGCAAGTTGGTCAAGTTGAGTTTGAACCATTTGAAAGTGTTTACAAAGCATTTTAATATCATTAGAAGTTCCTTCCACACTATATTTTAACTCATGGTTAGCTCTAGAGTTTTCCAATAAATGATTCTGAACTTGTTTATTAAAATTACCTTGTTTAATAATAAATGTTTCAAGTTCCTCTAAGCATTGATCAGGAGGCTTACCATAAGGAATATCACCTTCATTAAATTGGAGAGAGTGTACCTCAATAGTAGATGAGTGGGGAATTGGCTTACATAATTCTTCTATAGGAGGTAGATTCTTCACATCTTCAGCTCTAATACCTTTCTCCTTTAGACACTTCTTAGCTTCCTTCATCACTTCATCATTTAATGCAATAACTCCCCTCTTCTTTGTTGTTGGTGCTGGAATTGGTTCAGGAACAACTGGTTCAGGAGTAATAGGCTTAGGTGCATTCAGCTCAGTTGAAGTCCAATCATCATAATTCTTGCTTATATTGGCCATTAATTCTTCAGCATTTGTAGTTCTTTTCCTGAAAACACAATCAGCAAAGCTATCTAGGTATGTCCTAGAATCATCAGTTAGTCCATTATAATAAATATCAAGAAGCTCATTCTTAGACAAATGACATCCAGGATGTGCATGAATCAAGGCACGGAACCTTGTCCATGACTCAGGCAATTTCTCTTCTTCTCCCTGTTTAAAATCAAAAAGTCTTTGCAAAGCAGCATGTCTAGCACTAGGAGGAAAATATTTATGGAAGAAAGAAGCAATCAAGCAATCAGGGCTATCAATGGAACCAGGAGGTAATCTATTAAACCAAGCCCTAGCTTCTCCTTTTAGTGAAAAAGGGAAGATCTTAGTAACAAAGTACTTGCACATCTTAAAATCATCAGAGAACAAAGCACTCATAATAGAAAGCTCATTCATATGAGACACAACACTCTCATTTTCAGTCCAACAAAAAGGTTCTTTCTCAACAATATCTAAATAAGATAAATCAAGAGAGAAATCATAGTCTTCATCTTTAATATCTATGGGAGAAGTGGCAAACTTAGGATCAGATGAAAACTTAGGCATAACAGTACGTCTAGCAAGGAGACTCTTCATAGCACTAGTACCATGTGTGTTTCAGCACTCTTCAACAAATTCATCAGTAAACTCAATGCAACCATCATTAATATCATAACTCTCACTAGCCTCAAGTGACCTAACAGGTGTAAAAGTGGCTTCATTAGGAGTTTTGGTATTTCCTAGACTAGCCATAGTAGCATCTAGAAAAAGGACCTAATGAACCACTCGCATCAAGCACGGTAGAAGTAACATCATGAGCATCAAAAGTAGTTTCAGACTCAGCAGTAGTAGCAGTGTGTGTGTGTGATACGTCCAAAACGTATCTACTTTCTCGAACACTTTGCTATTGTTTCTTCTCTAAACTTGTGTGATTTGGATACAACTAACACGGACTAACGTTGTTTTCAGCAGAATTACCTTTGTGTCTTGTTTTTGTGCAGAAAATGAACTATCAGGAAAAATCCCGGAAAATATGCCAAAAACTATTTCACACCAGAAGATCCACGGTGCTAGAAGGGGAGATAGAGAGGAGGCCTGGGGGGCCAGACCCACCCCAGGCGCGGTCCCACTGACCCCGCGCCTGGGGGAGGTCTGGCCACCCTAGGCAGCTCCTCGGCCTCCCTCCGCGCCTATAAGTTGCCTTCTGACCTAAAAACAGAGGGGGGTCGATAGTTTTCTGGAAAGAGTTCTGCTCCGCCGCCGCCACTAGAAACCAAGATTCGGATCCAGAAACTCCGTTCTAGCACCCTGACGGGATGGGTAATTTGGAGAGTATCATCGCCATCGTCATCACCAACGCATCTCCATCAACCACCGATGTTTCCCTCATCCATGAGTGAGTAATCCCCCGCTGTAGGCTTCGGGATGGTAGGGATTGGATGAGTTCATGTAATCGAATAAGATCTGTTAGGGCATAGTGCCTAGTATCTCTATTAGTGCTATTTGACTTTGTTGCAACTTGTTGTGCTTAATGCTTGTCACTAGGGCACGAGTGCCATGATCTCCGATCTGAACTTATTATTGAATCATTATGATAGTATTGTTTATGTTCTTATCTGCAAGTTATGTACACATATCATTGTCCGGATCCAAAGGCCCCAAAGTGACAATAATTGGGACAACCGGAGGGGATGGCTATGGTGATGGCTATGGTGTGAGGATCACATGTGTTCACGGAGTGTTAATGCTTTGCTCTGGTGCTCTATTAAAAGGAGCACCTTAATTGCCAGTAGTTCCCTAGAGGCCCCGCTGCCACGGGCTGGCTGGACAGAAGATGTTGTGCAAGTTCTCATTGCGAGCATGTATGACTATATTTGGAGCACATGCCTAGGATTGTATAGTACTTGGATGCTTATTATTATTTATCTGCAATGCCCTAGGTCTTGAAGTTACATGTTTAGACTCGTCCATGCAACGCCCGTCTGTAAGATCCCTCCTTTGTAAAGGAAAGGATCCCTGTGATTGCAATGCTAGTCCCTGGATCAATGCTAGCATCCACAGTTTAAGATGAAGTACACAGATACAAAGGTCGTTTATTACATTCATTCCAGAGATAAAACATAGTCTTTTACAACTCAGGGCCAAAGGCCTAATACAAGAGTTTTGGAATAAGTAAATAATCATAAGTCATCATATTCATGTGCCACAGGCAAGCATGTTGAGTGTAGACTCATGACTCCTACTCATCATCGGAGTAACCTGCAACATCACAAGTTACAGCCACAGTGGGTCAATACTTTGGAATAGTATTGGCAAGTGATACCTTAGTAAATTTTAAGTGGACTATATTACTATATGCATTTTTGCTAAGTGTAGCTTGGCTTGCTTTGCTTGAAAATAGGTTTTCCCTATTAGTTGAAATCACTAAGTTTTTCTTTGTCAAAACTTCCCAAGAAACCACCAATAGACATTGGGGTCCTTCACCCTTTGTTCACCCACAAGTTTTACTTAGAAGTTGGAGTGATGAGATTCTTGTAGCTTCCATGTCTTGATGCTCAAGTTGTCCATTGCCATGGACTTGGCTAAGTACTTAGATTTTCCATCTGCAGAGGTTGTGCACTTTCCCCACCAGACTTGGTTTCCCAAGACAGGACCTTTCAGAAGCCTTTCCTTAGTCAAAATGGACGCGTTCCAACCTATCATCCCACTACCACCAACTGTCCAAATGACTAAGTTCTAGCAACCTATATGGTCAAGGCAGAGCCCATATTGCCAAGTGGTTGCACTGTAAGCTTTCTCAACACTTGGCCTCCAAATCCCTTTGTGCCTGGGTGGCATACCACAAGTGAGATACACAAGCCAAATCCATGGCCTTGTGTAACCACTCAACCAAAAACCACCATTCAAGTCCCATTCCACCCAGGAAGTTTATTGACTTAGTTGTTTTATTAAGAAAGAATGAGTCCCAAAGGACTTAGAATTATATCACCATAGCATGTACATACTTTACCAACCCTTGTTTTCTATTAGCTAGGCTAAGCATGGCATAGTAACTTAACTTAGGAAAATTCCCTAGCAATTCTACAATTCTACACTACATAGGATTTCCCAACATAGCATTTGGCAAAAGTAGCATGCAAGACTTAGCAAAAATAATTCTAATTCTTATTCAAAATAAAGGGTGGAAATATCATGTAGTATCACTTGCCTTGGCAATGGGGAGAGTAGCACTCTTCACAATCACAGTCACTAGCAAAATCTACACAAAAATTTGTAGCATACAATTACACACAATTTATATACAAGCAAAAATATGAATGCATGCATGCAAGAATTTACTAAGTGATGATTTTGAAAACCCTACCAAGCAAGTGCATGATACAGAAACATAACAAGTCACAAAGTTTGCCAATCAAACTTATTTGGCACTAATACAAATTACTAAACTAAATCTATACTCAAAATAGCCTTAAACATGTTTCTGTATAAAAAGTCATTTTATTAGATACTATTTGTTAAACACATTGTAGATTCAGAAAGGCCTTGTTTCACTGAATCCAACGGTATAAAGTTTGCAAAATTCCAACGTGGAAATCTCAAGTTATAGCCATTTGAAAATCTGATCTAAATCTGATTTGAATTTCTATTTCAGATCCAACCCTAGACACGTGTCGCAAAACTACTGGCGCGTACTGATTCGGTCGGATCGACAGATGCGGACCGTAGGATATAACTTATATCTGGCGGCTCAGATGCGCGCGTACCTCTTCGTTTAAGATCTATCCTAGTCCTACAATACAGATCCAACAGACTCAATCAGCGAGACACTAATCGGCGTGAGCATTGCGTCTTGGCGGCGGCAGTCGGCGGTGGCAGCGCCGGCGATACAGGACGCTAGAAGGGTAGGGAAGGTACTCACCGTGATCGCAAGGACGTGGGGATGCTCAACGTGTGGTCAGCTCGGCAAGGGCGCTCAGGGTTGCGGTGGATTGCTCGCCGGAGTAGGTGTAACACCCTCAGAATCGGCCCTATGCAAGTTTTAGCGAAACCCGCCAAACCCGCATAGAAACGATTCAAAGGTGCCCACCAGGCACTTTCATGCGGGTGGAAAACAAAGTAATAACATTACACAACAGTCCTCGATGGGACCCACAGAACAGATATATATACAGCAGCGACTCAATGAGTCAAGAATACAGATATAATATACTAAGATCCAAATCACCTATAAAACGATACAGCGTCCGGCTACGGACAAGATGCAAATGGGGCTAAGAGCCCTGAAGAATAACCAATGGCGTCCATAACCCTGCCCAGGCCAAGCCGGAAGGGTAACCCTGCTAACGACGTCGATCCCAAAACCTGCTTAAACAAAAGGGGTGCCGACAAAGGGCAAAGGAAAAAAGAGGAGCGTCGATCTTGAGGCCGATGCAGCGAGGCTAGAATTCGGCGGTCCTCGCCTACATAGGTATGGTGGACTGAAGCGGTAGCGGCAGCATGCGCTAAACAACCTATAGAGACTCGATACAACTAGCGGTTATCAGAGAGGGGGTAAGAAAAAGCTATTCGGAACCAACCTGAAGCTATCATCAAACAAACCCATCCTGGCGTTTCCCCCTCGAGACCAAACGAGGAAGTCAACCGAGGAACTCACACAGTTGGCAATTTTATTTATTCGGTTATCGTTGCAGCAATTACTAGTCAGGTATAGATAATCATCCTGATAAAGTAAGCAGTGGGCCATTTTAGTTAACCATTCCGTTATAGTTACAACACTTACTAATCAGATACAGATAGCATGAGATAACCCAAAACCCAGCAATTGTTGGTACTTTTATTTAGCCATTCCGTTGTAGTTGCAATACTTACTAGTCAGGTACAATGGTCGCAAGCGACCCCAAACAAGCAATTGTTGGCAGTTTTATTTAGCCATTCCATTATAGTGAAGCGGATTACTAGTCATTATACAGTCAAATTTATAGCACTACTTTAGTTATGCTTGTCTATGATCCAGATACTGTGCTCCAAGTCGTCCATAACCGCGGACACGGCTTTCAGAAAGTTTGAACCCGGCCGGGGTGCACAAATAGCAACACACACTCGATCAGCCTCGGAAAAACCAAATCAAAACCCAACGAGGCCTTCACAACAAAGCAATCACAGGATTCATAAATATTTCAGGGGGCCACCCCATTGAGTAGACCATAGCGAAGCTAGGCGACTCGAGACGGACTCAAGGTTTGCGTCGCTGGTAACAGAAAGCAGGGAACCCGAAAGTGTGACTGGGCTTGTCGATACCGCGAAAACACTCCGCTTACCTAAACAGTACAGTGTGCTCCTCGCACAAACATAAATACAGTAGTAGCATGGCATAAGTACAGGATAGTAAATAAAACCTCAAACTAGTTTGTGGCCCCAAGAAATAAGACTGAATCAAGCTCTGGCTCAGGGGGTCCCATAATCCTCCCGGATGTGGATAGCGCGATAAATCAAGGAACAGGTATCAAGTACTCGGGGTCCTACGGGACACAAGTGGGCGTTCGGAAACCAAATATTATCTATCACCCACCGATGCCTCTGCTTACTTCAATTTTAGTTGTTAAACAGGAATTAAAGTGAACGATAAGTAAAGCCATGATCATCTCCAACATCAACATGCGGCATTACTCCAACAACTGTGGCACTTGACAACACGCAACAACACTTGAGCAAGCGACTACGACGCGCAAGTCCAACTATCTACCAAACAACAGGTAATAGGATGTGTCCAAGGCAATATAAGGCTGCAAGGGATACCACGGGCACGAAAACTAGAGCATCGCAACACAGATAGCAATAGATCAACAGGAGGGAATAAATACTATAAAAGTAAGATAGGTAGAAAGGGGGAGATGCTCGCCTGAAAACATTGTCGAAGGGTTCAACCGAAGATCGGGTCGACACTCGCATCAACTCAACGGCCTTATCCGCGAAGAAGCAAAACACTAGAAGCAGCACCGGATGCGATATTTAATACTACGGCAAAAGATCGGGCATGATGCATGTATGATGCATGGCATGGTGAAGGTGCAATGCAATTAGGTCAATATTAAGCGGAACCGGGGTCCCGACAATTAATTAGGTGGTTCATGTTGTTTAGCTACCCCGCAATTTAAATGTTGTCTTAACATGGCAAAATAAGTTAACGGTTCGCTACACAAATTTAAATGAGGCCAATATAAGGCTAGATTTGCCCGCATATGGGCCCCATATTTAATTAGAGGTGAATCGGCATAAGGCCCCCAAACCACAGACAAGTATGCATGCATGAACAATTCTATGCAACAATTATATAGATGGCATTTATAAAAATAGGGTTCTCGGATAAGGGTCACACATTAGGGTTCGGCAGATATTGGTTTCCGGGGTTCAGGGTTTTGTCTCAGGGTCGGGGGTCTCGGCGTCCGCGACGAAGATCATGGCGTCCGGGTTCTCGGTCATCGGTAGATCTTGTCATCGTCTTGATCTTGGACACGACACATACGATGGAGATCTTGGGGTACCATCTTGATCATCAGAGGCGAACTTGGGGCTCGACACCGGGGTCTTCCGGGCTCCGGCCATCGAATCCGTGAAGGAGAACTTGGCGATTCCGAGGGTCTTGGCCATCGGATCCGGCTCGGGGATCTTCGGTTCCGGATGTAAAACTTGGCGTCCGGCTTATGAATCTTGTGCACCGTCGTATCTCGAAAACATCCAGATGGTCATCAATTTGGTGCAAGCTTTGCGCATACATCACTATTTCACCATGCATCCTCTCCTAAACAACATTACCACCGTTCCATCTCTTCTTTCCAGCACATCAGGGAGAGCCCAGCGGTGTTGAGCTGCAAGGCATCCATGGCGATAGCCACAACAGAGCTCGGTCAGGGGCGGCACTGCAGAGGCTCTGCGAGGCGGTCGCGTGGGCCCAGCGACGACGCGTGCTCGACGGAGACAGGGGGGCGGCTTGCAGGCGGAGGAGGGAAGAAGGCGGCAAGGCGGCGAGGAGGAGGCCGACGTGGACGGGGTCGCGGGGGTGGCGCAGAGCGCGGGAGGCGACGAGGGGGCCGCGGCGGAGCTTCAGCGGGCAGCCGTGAGGTGGCGAGGGGCGGAGGCGGGCAGCGAGCTCCGGGAGGCACGGTGGTGGAGAAGCCGAGGCGCCCGGCGATGGCGGGCGGGGAGACTCGAGGAGGGCGGCGGCGCCGAAGCGAGAAGCGGGCGGCGAGGAGGCCGGCCACGGAGGCGAGCGGCCTTCGGCGGGCAGGAGAGGCGAGGCGTGGCGGAGGCGGAGGTTGCCGGGCGGCGGCAACGCGGCAGCGGGAGGTCGCGGCGGCCAGGCGAGGTGGCGGCTCGGCGGCCAGCGCGCCTCAGGGGGAGGAGGACCAGAGCGGCAGAGCGGAGAGCCAGGGAGGGCGGAGGCGGCGCAGCCACGCCGGAGGGGAGGGGAGGCCGGCCGGGCGAGGGAGAAGGGGGCGGGACGTGGTTGTCGGTGGGGAAGAAGGAGCGGAGAGGAGGAGGGAGGTGGGGCGCGCCAGGGTGGGGCCGGGGGCGAGGTCGGGCGGCAGGTGGAGGTGGGGGGTGACCAGGCGGGAGCGGGGTGGTGGGCCAGGGAGAGGTGGGGCCTGGGGGTGGGTGACTTGTGTGTGTGTGCTGAGGTGTGGGGAGTGGGGGTGGGTTTGGTCTAGGTGGCGGCCTGGGGTTGGGTAAGGGAGAGGGGTGGAGTGAGGTGTCACGAGGGGAGTGGTCGGGGTGAGGTGGAGAGGGGTTGGGTAGGTTAGGTTGGGGTAGAAAAGGTTCTAGGTTGGACCGTTTTAATTCCTGGGGGTGGTCGTTCGGGTCGATTCGGCCCGTTCGACTGCCCCACTAAAAAATAATTCAATATTTTATTTGTTTAAAACGCGGCTTCTGCAAACCGATAGCAGACAAAACAAAATAATCCGGAGACCCGGGGTTTTGCGTTTGAAATAAAGAGGGGTATTTGTACAAAGCAAAACTAGGTTTTTTCGAAATAGTTCAGACAAACAATGCAGGATGATGGCGATGCAATGCACAAAAACAACGCGATTTTCTAGTAGTGGTTTTTGCGGGATGCCACAGTAGGGTCTGGCGACGGATGGTTCAGTTCGAGGTCGAAGGCGACGCTGTCGATCACGAGAAGGCAAGCAGAGGATGTGGTTAGATGCAGGAGTTCACGGAGAATACGCGTGCGTGAAGAAAAAGTCTTGGGCGATGGTCTTCCGGAGGAGCTCGACGGAGTTGAAGCGAAGACGGTGGCGACTCGATGCGTTGCGGCGTTACGGGTCGCAGCGGCGAACCAGAGGTACTAGGAGATGTGTGAGGCCAAGCGGAGTCTGCTCGTGTGAAGCAGAAGCAGAGGGGTGGTCGGAGTTGGCCAGAATCGTGGCTGCAGCTCGTCGGAGATGGCGGGGTTGCAGGGAGCAATTCACGCAGCCTGGTGGCGCTCTGGGTTCGGGGTTTGGCGGAGAAGTGAGAGGGGACAGAGGGGGTTTAAGTAGCCTGGTCGTGAGCGAGATTTACTCCGGCATTCATCGTGAATTGACGCCGCGAATCAATACTGGGAATAGCCGGCGTGATTTGGGGATTGAGCTGTCTGCGGGTGGAGACGACGATGTCGTGTGGGCCGCAGCTGTCAGCGAGAGGAAAGGAGAGGGAGTGGGTCCTGCCCGTCGGTCACTCGGTGGGTGCGGGGGTGAGTGAAAGAAAACGGTTCGCGCGGGGGTGGGTTGCTGGCTAGCTAGGCCGTGTTGGGCTGGGTCGGCCAGATTGGCTGGTTATATATTTTTTTTCCTCTTTATTCCTTTTCTTTTTCTGATTGAATTTCTAGAAATGGTTTTCAAACCTCTTTTCAATTAAGTTTGAATTCAAACTTGTTCCAGCCTTTTGTATAGTGTTCCTTGAATTTAAATAGGTGTAACACACATCTGTTCACTCAGACTTACTTAGGTTATTTGAAAATAATCCAATAAAACCAAGCCTTTTAGGAGATATAATAATAGGCAAAACTTTGGTTTTATTCCATATTTTGTTTTGAAATCTTGCTCAAGCTTTTGAGACCACTCAAGTTTGAATTCAAAACATCCTGAATGAATAATAGCATCTTTCTCATTAGCATGCAGCACAAAGGCTAGGGTTTTCATACATAAAATAATGAGCCACAAATGCTCCTGTTTCTGAAATGATTTTGAGGAAAACCCTAAATGATGATGGATGCAAGGATGATATGAATGAGTTTTGGAATATGAATTTAGGGATGTTACAAATCTAACCCCCTTAAGATGAATCTCGCCCTCGAGATTTGGATTGGCTAGCAAATAGGTGTAGGTGGTCTTTCCGAAGATCATCTTCTCTTTCCCATGTCGCTTCCTCTTCGGTATGATGGTTCCATTGCACTTTGCAAAACTTGATAGTTTTTGTTCTCGTGACTCTTTCTGCAGTCTCAAGAATCTTGATAGGCTTTTCTTCATAAGTGAGATCACTTTCTAGTTGAACTTCTTCCAAAGGTATGGTATCCCTCAAATAAGATTCTTCCATTTCTGGGTGACATTTCTTAAGCTGACTCACATGAAATACATTATGGACTGTTGATAGAGATGCTGGCAGTTCAATTTCATAGGCAACTTCTCCTTTGCGACTCAGAATCTTGAATGGCCCAACATACCTTGGTGCCAACTTTCCTTTGACTCCGAATCTTTTCACTCCACGGAGTGGTGATACTCTGAGATAGGCTCTATCACCAACTTCGTAGGTGACTTCTCTACACTTAGGATCTGCGTAGCTTTTCTGTCGGGACTGTGCTATCTTCAACCTGTCCTTAACTAATTTGACCTTCTCTTCGGCTTCTTTGATAAGATCTGGCCCGAATAAACTTCTTTCTCCCACACCATTCCATAACAATTGTAGAGGTCCCAACCTAATAAGGTAGATTCCTCCTGTGTTATACAATACTAGTCCCTGGATCATTAGCTAGCATCCACAGTTAAGATGTAATATCAAGATACAAAGGTCATAATAAAAATTTATAACCAGGAATAACATAAGTTTATTACATCAAACATAGCTCATTTGGCTATTACATTACATTGCAGCCGAATAACTATAGTCATGGGTCCTTCATCTTCAAATTGCCACAGGCAGATGTTGGTTGTAGACTTTGTAGTCCTAGTCAATCAAACAATCTTCATTCAAATAAAAAAACCCTGCAACATTACAAGTTACAGCCACATGGGTCAATACATTTTGAATTGTATTGGCAAGCTTCACTTCCATGTATAATAAGAGTGGATCCTATCATTATATGCATATTTGGCTAAGTAGAGTTTAAGGCTTATTTGCATAAAGCAATATTTTATCCTATCTTTTTAAAAAAGGGTTTTAAGCCCTTTGTCAAATCTCTTTTCCAAGAATCCCTTGAACTCCTTGGTAGAAACTCAAGTGTTCAAGTCCTTGTCAAAATCTCTTGAGCCACTTGGTAACCCCAAGTGCATCGAGTTTTAAAATCTCATGAGTTCCTTGGTAACCCCAAGTACATCATGCTCTTGAGCACCTTGGTAACCCCAAGTGCAACAAGCTTTAACAAAATCTCTTTGAATTCCTTGGTACCCCCAAGTGCATCAAGTTTTTATATTAGAAGTTGGAATGTCGAGATCTCCCATAGTTCAAACTTTAGTTGCTCAGTTTTGTCCATAACCGGGGACACGGCTAAGTACTTAGATTTTATTAACTTCTACAGAAGGAGTACACTTTACCCACATGACACAATCCCATCTTGTTGCCACCAAAGGGCCTCTGGATTAGTGCTCACCAAGATGGAGTACCGGCAGACTGAGAGTGTGACGAAGTCTTTCCAAAAGGTCCTCCCATACATCATTGCTAGCTTGTCTTCAGCTCCCATGAAGCATTCTAGATCCCCATTTCCGGTAACTAAAGACAATGTATGGGTCTTCCTAATGTAGTTGACTAAGCCAGAGCCATAATAGCATGTGGTTGCACACGAAAGCCACAATTGGAGAAACATGTTCAATCTCTAAGTTTCCTAGGTGGTTTTCTTTTGGAGCACAACACAAAGTGATTCCCATAGACATGGTCCCTTTTGTTGCCACCTTCTCCAAAACTTAAAGTACCCACCACCTAGGTGGTTCATTGAGTCCTTGTTTTATTAAGTAAAACATAAGTCCTTTTCTCAACCTTTGTAAAAATCTCAACATGTATCTCTTTTCAAAATGAAGCATGGCTAAGCATGTACAACTTACAATATTTTCACTAAGGAGTGTATAGGGAATCCTATTAGGATTTAGCATAGCATAAGTACAAAATTGTTTTCATGCATGTTTTCATAATCCACTAAGTATAATGAAAATAATAGGACATTTGTTTGATAGCGTAACTTGCCTTTTTGGTAGGGAATGGTGGTTCACTCCTTGACCTTGCTAGTCTCACACTTTGCTAAATTTACTACAAGTCAATCAAACAAGCATAGTATCAAGTAGCATTCCAAACCAATATTCAAACAACATTTCACACACACAAAGCAACGGATTCTAAGTCATGCATAAGTATGCAAATGATGGTTCTATTGCAAGAATGGTCTCCACTAGGTTTATAAACTTTGTAAGGTCCACATTGGTCATTTACCAAAATGGCAAAGTCATTTGCAAAAGGCTTTAGTCCATAAACCATTTTTTAAAATCTAACCATCATTTCATGTGGTGAAAAATATTTTTATCAAAGTAAAATTTTATGTTTTTCACCAAATGGGTTGTCATTTGCAAGGCTTGGTGTTTTGGGTCAGTAGGTTTGTTTCAAAACAATTTCCCAAAGTTTTCCTTGCAAAATCATTTCCATAATAAACCTAATAATTTTATTTGGCTTAAAAATGGCTAAGTCAATTAATTCAACCCAAATTTTACCAAAATCATTTTTAGCACCAAAGGTTGGTTCCTAGGGTCAGTAAGGTCACAACAATTCATTTTGCAAAGGTTTTACTCTAAAAATCATTTTTAAACAATTTTTATACTCTAAACAATCACATAAAAGAATCTACGAAAATAAGCAACCTAACAGATACTATTTGCTAAACTAATTTCACAGTCGGCTAGGGCTTGCTCTCCTGAATCCAACGACATAAAATTTGCAATTTTTGGACGTGTGGTTTGAAAGTTATAAGGGTTTGAAAATCACACCTAAATCAGATTTCAAACTTCTGTTTTCAAATAGACTGGCCACGCGTCGTTTCGTGATTGGCCGATACCGGTTAAATGCGGATCGCGTCTTGCGCACCGTAGGATCTCATTTAGATCGAGCGCAGAGGCAAACGATACCCCTTCGCTTATGTTCTATTACAGCCTTACGATCTAGATCTAACGGACGAAATCAATCAACCATCAACTGGCGGCGCTGCGCGGCGGTGGACGGTGGCGACGACCAGACGAGGTGCTCGCGGTGGTTCTAGGAAGCAAGGAAGATGGAGGGGGTGCTCACCGAGATCGCAGGAGGCTGGGGAAGCTCAAAGTGTGGTCGACGAAGCAGGGGGCGCACGGGAACGGTGGCGATTGCTCGCCAGAGACTTCGTCGGTGTCGGGTGGCTCTGTCCGCGGTCGAAGGCGACGCTGTAGATCACGCGGAGGCAAGACAGGAGCATGGTCAGGTGCGTAAGACCAAGGAGAAGATGCTCGCGTGATCGAGAAGCAGAGGGGCGGTCGGATTTCACCTGGGGAACGCGCCGGAGTTGGAGGCAGACGCGGCGGTGCTCGGAGTTTGTCGAGGACGGTGTTCTGGGGCGCCCGCGGTCGAACGAAGAGCACAGGGAGAAGCGTCTGGGAGTGGGGAAGCTGTAAGTGTGCTCAGGGAGGCTCGGGGTGGTGTGTTCTGGCCGGAATCGGAGATAGGAGCTCGTCGGAGCAGCGGCGGTGCACGAGTGATTGGCGACAACCTAGGGGCAGAGAGAGGGAGTGGTCTGGGGAAAAAGGAGGAGGAGACGCTGGGGTTTTAACGCGCATGGTCAAGGCGATTAATGGTGGCCACATTAAGGCGTATTGAATCCATGAATCAAGGCCCGCATGGCCGGCGAAAGGCGTGGTTCGCCGGTGGGGAAGAAGGGGCGTGGTGTGGGGTCCTCTGGTCAGTGAGAAAGGAAGAAGGAGAGGGGTCCACATGTCATCGTCTGCGCGGGTCAGCTAGTTGGTTCGAATCGTTTCTGCGGGGAGGAGAGAACTGGGCTAAGTGGGCTGTTGGGCTGGTTCAGTTGGGCCTGTCCTTTTCCATATTTTTTTCTGCCCTTTTGTTTTATTCTTTTCTATTTCTATTTTCTGATTTGATATTCAAACAATTGATTCAACCAACAATGCAAACCATTCAAACAATTCAAACATGTAATGAGTTTTTTGGTTCTGTTTAGTAGCATAAACCAACTTCCAAAATAAAATAATATTTTAAATCTTTTTAGGTTCCATTTATTAATTAAATAAAATGGACCATGGTTTATTAATAAAATAGGGTTTGGTTTATTTAGTAAAATCTCCATTTTGAATCTAAATATTTTCAAAACCAAATCAGTAGGTTTTATTTGGAAATAAAGAATACTTGGAAACTTGTTTAAAATAAAATAACATTTTATTTTAGGGTCCATTATTAATTAAATATAATAGACTTTCATTATTAATTCAAATAGGACTTATTTTGTTGAGATATTTATTTTGAAATCTAAAATAAAGCCAAAACATTTTAGTAGGTTTTATTTGTGAATATAAATATTTGGAATACTTATTTTAAATAATAAGATTTGATGTTTCAATTAAATTGGTAAAACCTTTTATTTAAATAGAGTTTGGATAATAATTCCTTATCAATTTATTTAAATCATCTTTTGATATTTTTATTCAAAACAAAACATTTATTTCTAATTATTGGTGAGAGTTTAATTTGGCTATATAAAATAATCCTCATTTATGAATCCACCTTTACTTTTGAAAACCAAATCCTTTATTTAAGAGATTCCAAAACAGTAATTTAAACATTTTTAATTTCCTTTAATAAATGTTTAACTTTATGAATCCCTTTTAGGTTTTATTTTAATTCAAATGGGTTTGAAGTTCCAATTGAATTCAAAAAGTTTCTTCTAGCTCTGAAAATCAAACAAAGTTTTATTTAATTCATTTATTTTCACATTACAAGATTTGGAAAATCTTGGGATGTGACAGGCTACCACCCTTAAAATAAATCTCGTCCCGAGATTTGGGGAGGCTAGGGTTACAAGCAAGTTCAAAACAACTAGGGTACTACCACCCTTAAAAATCTTCAAACAAAATTACATATTGTCCTTTTTGGGATCCTGGAGAAAATTTCTCATAGCAAACACTTGCATGGTTTCCTTGGTTTCCATACTTGACTCATGGGCCAAGGTTGAGCTTCTCCATAGGCTTGTTTAACTTGTTCTTCATATTCTCTGGGCAGTTGCTTGCATAGTGTCCTGGATTCTTGCAGTTGAAACAATGAATGTCCTTGAGTTCTTTACGTGGCTCTTGTGGACAAGTTGCTACATAGTGGCCCAACTCTTTGCAGTTGTTGCACCACACTTGGTCAATCTCTTTATTCTTCTTGTTCTCTGGGCATCCACTGGAGTAGTGTCCCATTTCCTTACATTTACGACATTGTGCAAGGCTCATGTCTTGCTTTTGTTTCTCAGGTTTCTTTAGTCCTTTGAATTGGGTTGTCTTGTTTGGAGGTATGAGTGGTCCTTTTCCTTTGGTAGACTTGGATCCTTCTTGTTTCCTTTGTTCCACCATGGCATAGATGGGACATTGGTCAGGAGTATGATCACTTCCTTCACAAAGGTAACAAGTAGCCTGAGAGGTGGGACATTGTCCAATAGGATGTTCTTCTTCACAATTGGGGCATTGTCCTTCATGCTCCTTGGAAGTATGATCCTTGTCTCCACAAATAATGCAAGCTGGGGATCCATCTATAATAACATTCTTGTCATCCTTGTTATCATAAACTCCTTTAGGATAGCTTTCTTCCATGCTAATCATTTGATTAGTCACCTTAAGCATCAGTTGGGATTGTTCCTCCAAAAACCTTTGCAGTGCTGGATCTTTATCACTATTGTTAGCTAGGAACTGAGTTGTCAGTTGGTTCAACTGATGTTGGGTTGCTATTAGCTCTTTCATGCTGTAAGCTTGGTTGGTGTTGGTGTCATCAACCTTGATGTTGGAGTCCTTTGGAGTAGTCATCTGTTTGGGTTGAAGGAAGATTAGAATAGGCAAGATATTTCTAAGGACTTAATTCTAATCACACACATCACAATTCACACAAACAATGTACATGCAACTACAAACCAAACCTTTCACTCAACAAGGTTCAAGCACATACTTAGTTAACAAAATATTTTTGCTACACCACATAGGTTGGTGTGTTTTTGACTTATCTAAATAGGGTGGTCTATCTATATGGTTCACTTGTGACCTTTCCTTCCTTTATGATTCTTCTCGTATGAGATCATGGCTTCCTTGAGATAAACTCTTGGTTACAATACTTCAAAGTTGTTGATGGTTCCTTCTTATTTTGCATTCCCTCAGTCTCTAAATCTTGAGTAAGTTTTCCTTGTTTCACTTGTAGTCCTTAGTGGTATCCAAGTTGGAAGTCCTTGGTGAAGATGCTGAAGATGTTGAAGTCATTAGAGTTGAAGAAGTTGAAGTCATCCTTTGCACATGGTGTAGTCCTTGGCCATGGGTAGGTTTTTCTATCAAGTTGAAGTAGAAGTGGTGTAGAGTTGAAGCCAAAATGGTTGAGGAAAGAATTTACAAGTTTTTGTAAATAAGTTTTGGATCAAATACAACTCCTATTTTTCTAAGGGATTTTGTCCAATCCTAGGGTTACAATCCTACAGGCAACACAGTGCTCTGATACCATCTGTAGAGGTCCCAACCTAATAAGGTAGATTCCTCCTGTGTTATACAATGCTAGTCCCTGGATCATTAGCTAGCATCCACAGTTAAGATGTAATATCAAGATACAAAGGTCATAATAAAAATTTATAACCAGGAATAACATAAGTTTATTACATCAAACATAGCTCATTTGGCTATTACATTACATTGCAGCGGAATAACTATAGTCATGGGTCCTTCATCTTCAAATTGCCACAGGCAGATGTTGGTTGTAGACTTTGTAGTCCTAGTCAATCAAACAATCTTCATTTAAAAACAATCAACCTGCAACATTACAAGTTACAGCCACATGGGTCAATACATTTTGAATTGTATTGGCAAGATTCACTTCCATGTATAATAAGAGTGGATCCTATCATTATATGCATATTTGGCTAAGTAGAGTTTAAGGCTTATTTGCATAAAGCAATATTTTATCTTATATTTTTCAAAAAGGGTTTTAAGCCCTTTGTCAAATCTCTTTTCCAAGAATCCCTTGAACTCCTTGGTAGAAACTCAAGTGTTCAAGTCCTTGTCAAAATCTCTTGAGCCACTTGGTAACCCCAAGTGCATCGAGTTTTAAAATCTCATGAGTTCCTTGGTAACCCCAAGTACATCATGCTCTTGAGCACCTTGGTAACCCCAAGTGCAACAAGCTTTAACAAAATCTCTTTGAATTCCTTGGTACCCCCAAGTGCATCAAGTTTTTATATTAGAAGTTGGAATGTCGAGATATCCCATAGTTCAAACTTTAGTTGCTCAGTTTTGTCCATAACCGGGGACACGGCTAAGTACTTAGATTTTATTAACTTCTGCAGAAGGAGTACACTTTACCCACATGACACAATCCCATCTTGTTGCCACCAGTGGCCTACTGGATTAGTGCTCACCAAGATGGAGTACCGGCAGACTGAGAGTGTGACGAAATCTTTCCAAAAGGTCCTCCCATACATCATTGCTAGCTTGTCTTCAGCTCCCATGAAGCATTCCAGATCCCCATGTCCGGTAACTAAAGACAATGTATGGGTCTTCCTAATGTAGTTGACTAAGCCAGAGCCATAATAGCATGTCGTTGCACACGAAAGCCACAATTGGAGAAACATGTTCAATCTCTAAGTTTCCTAGGTGGTTTTCTTTTGGAGCACAACACAAAGTGATTCCCATAGACATGGTCCCTTTTGTTGCCACCTTCTCCAAAACTTAAAGTACCCACCACCTAGGTGGTTCATTGAGTCCTTGTTTTATTAAGTAAAACATAAGTCCTTTTCTCAACCTTTGTAAAAATCTCAACATGTATCTCTTTTCAAAACGAAGCATGGCTAAGCATGTACAACTTACAATATTTTCACTAAGGAGTGTATAGGTAATCCTATTAGGATTTAGCATAGCATAAGTACAAAATTGTTTTCATGCATGTTTTCATAATCCACTAAGTATAATGAAAATAATAGGACATTTGTTTGATAGTGTAACTTGCCTTTTTGGTAGGAAATGGTGGTTCACTCCTTGACCTTGCTAGTCTCACACTTTGCTAAATTTACTACAAGTCAATCAAACAAGCATAGTATCAAGTAGCATTCCAAACCAATATTCAAACAACATTTCACACACACAAAGCAATGGATTCTAAGTCATGCATAAGTATGCAAATGATGGTTCTATTGCAAGAATGGTCTCCACTAGGTTTATAAACTTTGTAAGGTCCACATTGGTCATTTACCAAAATGGCAAAGTCATTTGCAAAAGGCTTTAGTCCATAAACCATTTTTTAAAATCTAACCATCATTTCATGTGGTGAAAAATATTTTTATCAAAGTAAAATTTTATGTTTTTCACCAAATGGGTTGTCATTTGCAAGGCTTGGTGTTTTGGGTCAGTAGGTTTGTTTCAAAACATTTTCCCAAAGTTTTCCTTGCAAAATCATTTCCATAATAAACCTAATAATTTTATTTGGCTTAAAAATGGCTAAGTCAATTAATTCAACCCAAATTTTACCAAAATCATTTTTATCACCAAAGGTTGGTTCCTAGGGTCAGTAAGGTCATAACAATTCATTTTGCAAAGGTTTTACTCTAAAAATCATTTTTAAACAATTTTTATACTCTAAACAATCACATAAAATAATCTACGAAAATAAGCAACCTAACAGATACTATTTGCTAAACTAATTTCACAGTCGGCTAGGGATTGCTCTCCTGAATCCAACGACATAAAATTTGCAATTTTTGGACGTGTGGTTTGAAAGTTATAAGGGTTTGAAAATCACACCTAAATCAGATTTCAAACTTCTGTTTTCAAATAGACTGGCCACGCGTCGTTTCGTGATTGGCCGATACCGGTTCGTCTGGATCGCGTGCGGCGCAGAGGCAAACGATACCCCTTCGCTTATGTTCTATTACAACCTTACGATCTAGATCTAACGGACGAAATCAATCAACCATCAACTGGCGGCGCTGCGCGGCGGTGGACGGCGGCGACGGCCAGACGAGATGCTCGCGGTGGTTCTAGGAAGCAAGGAAGACGGAGGGGGTGCTCACCGAGATCGCAGGAGGCTGGGGAAGCTCAACGTGTGGTCGACGAAGCAGGGGGCGCACGGGAACGGTGGCGATTGCTCGCCGGAGACTTCGTCGGCGTCGGGTGGCTCTGTCCGCGGTCGAAGGCGACGCTATAGATCACGCGGAGGCAAGACATGAGCATGGTCAGGTGCGTAAGACCAAGGATAAGATGCTCGCGTGATCGAGAAGCAGAGGGGCGGTTGGATTTCACCTGGGGAACGTGCCGGAGTTGGAGGCAGACGCGGCGGTGCTCGGAGTTTATCGAGGACGGTGTTCTGGGGCTCCCGCGGTCGAACGAAAAGCACAGGGAGAAGCGTTTGGGAGTGGGGAAGCTGTAAGTGTGCTCAGGGAGGCTCGGGGTGGTGTGTGCTGGCCGGAATCGGAGATAGGAGCTCGTCGGAGCAGCGGCGGCGCAGGAGTGATTGGCGACAGCCTAGGGGCAGAGAGAGGGAGTGGTCTGGGGAAAAAGGAGGAGGAGACGCTGGGGTTTTAACGCGCATGGTCAAGGCGATTAATGGTGGCCGCATTAAGGCGTATTGAATCCGCGGAATCAAGGCCTGCAACGGCCGGCGAGGGGGAAAAGGCGTGGTTCGCGGGTGGGGAAGAAGGGGCGTGGTGTGGGGTCCTCTGGTCAGTGAGAAAGGAAGAAGGAGAGGGGTCCACATGTCATCGTCTGCGCGGGTCAGATAGTTGGTTTGAATCGTTTTCTGCGGGGAGGAGAGAACTGGGCTAAGTGGGCTGTTGGGCTGGTTCAGTTGGGCCTGTCCTTTTCCATATTTTTTTTTGCCCTTTTGTTTTATTCTTTTCTATTTCTATTTTCTGATTTGATATTCAAACAATTGATTCAACCAACAATGCAAACCATTCAAACAATTCAAACATGTAATGAGTTTTTTGGTTCTGTTTAGTAGCATAAACCAACTTCCAAAATAAAATAATATTTTAAATCTCTTTAGGTTCCATTTATTAATTAAATAAAATGGACCATGGTTTATTAATAAAATAGGGTTTGGTTTATTTAGTAAAATCTCCATTTTGAATCTAAATATTTTCAAAACCAAATCAGTAGGTTTTATTTGGAAATAAGAATACTTGGAAACTTGTTTAAAATAAAATAACATTTTATTTTAGGGTCCATTATTAATTAAATATAATAGACTTTCATTATTAATTCAAATAGGACTTATTTTGTTGAGATATTTATTTTGAAATCTAAAATAAAGCCAAAACATTTTAGTAGGTTTTATTTGTGAATATCAATATTTGGAATACTTATTTTAAATAATAAGATTTGATGTTTCAATTAAATTGGTAAAACCTTTTATTTAAATAGAGTTTGGATAATAATTCCTTATCAATTTATTTAAATCATCTTTTGCTATTTTTATTCAAAAAAAAACATTTATTTCTAATTATTGGTCAGAGTTTAATTTGGCTATATAAAATAATCCTCATTTATGAATCCACCTTTTCTTTTGAAAACCAAATCCTTTATTTAAGAGATTCCAAAACAGTAATTTAAACATTTTTAATTTCCTTTAATAAATGTTTAACTTTATGAATCCCTTTTAGGTTTTATTTTAATTCAAATGGGTTTGAAGTTCCAATTGAATTCAAAAAGTTTCTTCTAGCTCTGAAAATCAAACAAAGTTTTATTTAATTCATTTATTTTCACATTACAAGATTTGGAAAATCTTGGGATGTGACAACAATGGGGTGGTACATTTTCTTCCGTAGAGGAACTCAAACGGTGCCATCTCGATGCTGGCTTGATAACTGTTGTTATAAGAAAATTCTGCGTAAGGCAGACTTTCGTCCCAACTTGCTCCGTTGTCTAGGGCACATGCCCTCAACATGTCTTCCAGAATTTGATTAGCCCTTTCTGTTTGTCCATCGGTTTGAGGATGAAAAGCAGTACTGAATTCCAACCTCGTTCCCAATGACTCATGTAGCTATCTCCAAAAATGGGAAGTGAATTGGGTTCCCCTATCGGACACAATACTCTTAGGCACACCATGAAGGCATACAATTCTACTCATGTAGATTTTGGCTAACTTGGCACTTGTATAAGTTGTCTTCACGGGTATGAAATGTGCCACTTTAGTTAGGCGATCCACTATTACCCATATGGAGTCATATCCTGATCTGTTCCTTGGTAATCCGGTAATGAAATCCATACCAATCTTGTCCCATTTCCAATCAGGAATAGGTAGTGGTTGAAGCAAACCTGCTGGTTTCTGATGTTCCGCCTTTACCCTACTACACACATCACACAAAGAAATATGTTCGGCGATGTCTCTCTTGAGATTGTTCCACCAAAATCTCTCTTTCATGTCCATGTACATTTTGGTGTTACCCGGATGAATAGAATACAGAGAGTTGTGCACTTCTTGCAAAATCAATTTCCGTAGCTCCGGATCTTGTGGAACACAGATACGTTTCCCATGCCATAAAGTACCCTGTTCGTCTTCATGGAAATTCTTAGCTTACCCTAGACTAATATTTTCCTTAATCCTTTCAATTTCCTTATCAGTCTTCTGAGCTTCTCGGATCTTGTCCAATAAAGTGGGTTGAACATCCAAAGACATGAGATGTCCTTCAGGCACAATCTCCAATCTGAGTTCTTTGAATTGCTTACACAAATCATCTAGCAATTCTCCTTTGGTAAGGCCATTACAAACACCTTACGACTTAGAGCATCCACTACCACGTTTGCTTTACCGGGGTGGTATTGAAAACTTAAGTCGTAATCCTTGATAAGCTCTAACCATCTTCTCTGTCTCATATTTATTTCCTTCTGGGTGAAGATATACTTCAAACTTTTGTGGTCCGTGAACACTTCACAACGCTTTCCCAAAAGGTAATGTCTCCATGTTTTGAGTGCGTGGACGACAGAGGCTAACTCTAAATCATGAGGAGGATAGTTTACTTCATGAGTTTTGAGTTGTCTCGAGGCATAGGCCACAACTTTACCGTCTTGCATAAGTACGGCACCCAAACCTTGATGAGACGCATCACAATATACTTGGAAATCCTTTTCCAAATCTGGCAGACATAGAACCGGTGCTGTTACAAGTCTCTTCTTCAATTCTTGGAAGCTGACTTCACAACCTTCAGATCAAGCAAATTTCTTGTCCTTCTTTAACAATTCAGTCATTGGTTTAGCAACCTTTGAGAAATTTTCAATGAACCTTCTGTAGTAACCTGCTAAACCAAGGAAACTACGTACTTCTTTCACGTTCTTGGGAGATTCCCATTCTGTCATAGCTGAAACTTTAGCAGGATCAACTGCCACACCATCCTTTGTCATAACATGACCAAGAAAACCAACTTCCTCGAACCAAAACTCACACTTGCTGAATTTGGCATAAAGTTTATGTTCTCTTAACTTTTCAAGTATCAAACGCAAGAGTCCCTCATGTTCTTCTTTGCTCTTAGAGTAAACTAAGATGTCATCGATGAAAACGACAATGAACTTGTCAAGAAATTCCATGAACACCTTGTTCATCATATTCATGAAGTATGCTGGACCATTGGTTAAGCCAAAAGGCATCACGGTATACTCATACAACCCATACCTTGTGGTGAATGCTGTTTTAGGTATGTCTTGCTCTCTTATCTTAAGTTGAAAATAGCTTGACCGAAGATCAATTTTCGAGAACACACATGCTCCCTCTAGCTGATCAAACAAGTCATTGATTCTAGGCAAAGGATATTTGTTCTTGATAGTTACCTCGTTGAGTGAACGGTAATCTATGCATAACCTTTGGCTTCTATCTTTCTTCTCGACGAACAATACCGGGGCTCCCCAAGATGAAGAACTTGGTTGAATAAATCCTTTCTGCAACTGTTCTCCTAGTTGCTTCTTGAGCTCCTTCAGTTCATCAACTAACATTTTGTATGGTCTCTTTGCTATTGGTCCAGAACCTGGTACCAAATCTATCAGAAACTCCACATCTCTATCTGGTGGCATTCCTGGTAATTCTTCCGGGAACACATCCGGATACTCACACACAATTGGCACACTGTCCATGCTAACCCCCTTAAGAGAATTAAGCATACTCCTCTTTGCTCCAAAGCTGGTCTTAACTGATCCTTTTATTTTCCGGAGGAGTGAGAAAGTATGGCTGGCACAATCTATCACTCCTTTGTACTTAGTCATCCAGTCCATTCCCAGAATGACATCCAAACCTTGGGAGTTTAATATAATCAAGTTAACGGGAAACTTATACTTCCCAAATTCTATGACTAGGTCATGGCATCCTGAATTCACTATCATTTCTCCACCAGGAGAACTTACTTTTATAGGACACCCAATAGTTTCTACAAGTAGTTCATTTCTTTCAACAAATGCTCTTGATATGAATGAATGAGATGCACCAGTATCAAAGAGTACAAATGCTGGAATGGAATTGAGTCTGAACTTACCAGCAACAGCGTCAGGATCCTCATAGACCTCTTCCACATTAATGTGGTTCACCTGACCTTTCTGGAAAGGATTGGGCTTGACAGGTCCTTCAACTTTCTTCTCAGGACACTCATTAGCATAATGCCCCAGCTTCTTGCATTTGAAGCACTCAACCTGACTGATGTCCTTTTGCGGTGACTTCCACTTCCACTACCATTCCCACCGTGGTGGCTCTTATGTCCACTCTTGTGGTTCTTGTACTTTTCATTGTCATGATCGGTGATGCTTGTTGTCATGATTTGTGGTTGTGGTGCTTGTTGAATTTTCCATGCTTATGGGATCTGAGCTTCCATGTCATCATAGTGAGATCGTTTGTGAGACGATCCCGAGCTGTGCTTGTCGAGTGTTTCCTCTTCCTACTCTCGACTTGCTTCATTTTATTCTCCAAAATAGCAGCCTTGTCACACGAGACCGATAAGTTGGAACATATGCCATGCATAACGCAAGTTTAACTCATCATTCAAGCCTTCCGAAACTTTTCCTTTCTTTTGGCATCTGTGTCAACCTCATCCGGTGCATAGCGCCGATTGTTGAAATCTTCTATGTATTCAGCCACTGCGGGTGCTCAGTTGTGAAACTCCTTCTTTTCGCACTCATCATTCCCGATGAGATATGAGCAAATGAAAGCCATCTTCAAAGATAGCCCAAGTCACCTCATCCAAAGGAGTGGTGATTTGGAAGTTGTCCCACCATGTGGCGGCTGGTCCTTCCAATGATGCGCGAACCTGACCTTTTCAGATCCGTGCATTACGGTCACTAGGTCCTTGTTCACGTAACGTAGCCAATCATTGGCTACCATGGGATCGATTGTCCCCGAACTTAGTGACCTCAAACGCAGAAATCTGGTGAGCATATCAAAACCCGGAGGTTGTTGTTATTATTGTTGTTGTTGTTATTGGGGTTGTTGTTGTTGTTATTCGGTTTTGGATGAATGTTGTCATCATCTGCATAAGCTGTCTGAGCATTCATCATCTGTTGCATTTACGGAGTGATGTTGTTGGGGTTGGGGTTTGCGTGACGGGAGGCATCTGTGGTTTGTTCAAATAGATAAGAATGAGATACCCATAGATGTTTTATGCACAATACATCACAAGCAAACACATAGCATGCAACTCAAGGATAAAAGCTCAACAACAGAATAACAAAGTTCTCGAAATAAAACACACAAGTGGCAAGCCATCCACATGTCGGATGGTCCAATAACAAGTTCAAGAATAACAAGTACGATAATGAAAGATAAACGAGTAGTCAAGTCTACTCATCAACATCAATCTCCTCCTCGACAAAAGTAAGACCTGCATTCTCCATCGCGGTCTTGTTCTCCTCAATAGTAGTGGTCAAGGAATCGATCTTGGCCTTGAGAGCCCTCTTCTGGGAGTGAAGCCTCTCGATCACCATCTGCTGCTGCTCTAGCTCGAAATCCTTGGACTTCAGTTCCTCGGTCATGTCCCGGATCTTCTTGTTCCTATCCTGGACGCGTTTCTCCTGACTCTTGAACTTGCGGTCCTGGGCCTCGAACTTTGTCTCCATTTCCTTGACCATCTCATCCTGCTGTGTGAAAAGCTTGTCCTTCTCGCGAAGCTGCACCAAGAGCTCGTCATTGCTGAGCATGACGTTGGTCCTGTCCGTGTCCACGTGCCTGATAAGAGACTCTAAGTCCTGGAGATAGAGACGTATCGGCTCTGCTACGTCCCTCGAGTCGTCCTCAAAGTCGATGGACTCTCCATCAACATCACGTTTTCCGAAGACATGGAAGTGGGTGCCCCTAACCTGTCGGGAGTGACGACCTAACAGACGTCCTATCAGGTCCTGCATGACTACCTCCATGCCTCTCTCCCTATCGTCGTGCATCAGCTTGAAGACGATGGCCTCTGTAGTAGGCTTCGTCTGGCGTCCGGGCTGGTTCACCTTGAAGCCCCAGAGGTCCTTCCTCTCGAACTTGGTGAGTGGATGCACCATGATGGTGGGAAGAGGGAGATCGAGCAAGGTAGTAAGCTCAACGATACGAGGACCAAAACGGGTAACCTGGAACTCCTCAACAGTGCTGATGGTAATAGGCATCTATTTATAACATAGAAAAGTTAGGACAACACAATTTAAGATGGAACAAGACAAAACATTTCATACTTATCCATGGAACACAAAATCACACTAGTCATGCATACATGATTCCATTACATCAATCAAGGTCCAAACTTATTTAAGGTATCATTTTGAAAAATAAGGTGATAGGTGGTAGTCCAACTAACGAAGTGCGTTCACAATCCTATCTCACTAGATCTGTTGGCTAATACAATGTTCCTAGAGGCAATCCACCTATCTTGTTCACATGATTCCATCACTAAGTCTATAATATCTCCCCTTAAGGTTTGGTTGGTGGCTTCCAACTCTTGGGTAAGCTCCTTCTCGTTCTCTAAGTCTTTTTGGAGGTTGAGCATTCTGCACCTGACTCTAGCACTTAGTTCTTTGATAGTCCTCCAAGCTGCTTCTCTTGCTGACTCAAAGAATGTGGTGTGCATCACAGTGTTGGTGTACATGCAGAATCCTCTTTCTTTGTGGTTGTCTTCCTTGTTTTTGTACAAGTGAAGTTGCACCCACCAATACTCCACTCCTTCATCCATCACTGGAAAGCCTTTGTACACAGCTGCACCATGTGCCTCCATTGCCACCATGAGGTCCTTGAGAATTTTGGGAAACTCAGTTTCACACTCCAAGGTCATGGTCATGAGTGGTCCTTTCTTCACAGCTTCGTTGATGGAGTTCATCTACAAATAGAGATGAGAAAGAGAAGATTAGAAAAGTTTACGAGAAGAATAGACAAGTGTAGAAGTAGTTGAATTTTTTTTCCTTAGTGCTTTTCCAATCCTAGGGGTCATAATCCTACAGGCAACACAATGCTCTGATACCATCTGTAAGATCCCTCCTTTGTAAAGGAAAGGATCCCTGTGATTGCAATGCTAGTCCCTGGATCAATGCTAGCATCCACAGTTTAAGATGAAGTACACAGATACAAAGGTCGTTTATTACATTCATTCCAGAGATAAAACATAGTCTTTTACAACTCAGGGCCAAAGGCCTAATACAAGAGCTTTGGAATAAGTAAATAAGCATAAGTCTTCATCTTCATGTGCCACAGGCAAGCATGTTGAGTGTAGACTCATGACTCCTACTCATCATCGGAGTAACCTGCAACATCACAAGTTACATCCACAGTGGGTCAATACTTTGGAATAGTATTGGCAAGTGATACCTTAGTAAATTTTAAGTGGACTATATTACTATATGCATTTTGGCTAAATGTAGCTTGGCTTGCTTTGCTTGAAAATAGGTTTTCCCTATTAGTTGAAATCACTAAGTTTTTCTTTGTCAAAACTTCCCAAGAAACCACCAATAGACATTGGGGTCCTTCACCCTTTGTTCACCCACAAGTTTTACTTAGAAGTTGGAGTGATGAGATTCTTGTAGCTTCCATGTCTTGATGCTCAAGTTGTCCATTGCCATGGACTTGGCTAAGTACTTAGATTTTCCATCTGCGGAGGTTGTTCACTTTCCCCACCAGACTTGGTTTCCCAAGACAGGACCTTTTAGAAGCCTTTCCTTAGTCAAAATGGACGCGTTCCAACCTATCATCCCACTACCACCAACTGTCCAAATGACTAAGTTCTAGCAACCTATATGGTCAAGGCAGAGCCCATATTGCCAAGTGGTTGCACTGTAAGCTTTCTCAACACTTGGCCTCCAAATCCCTTTGTGCCTGGGTGGCATACCACAAGTGAGATACACAAGCCAAATCCATGGCCTTGTGTAACCACTCAACCAAAAACCACCATTCAAGTCCCATTCCACCCAGGAAGTTTATTGACTTAGTTGTTTTATTAAGAAAGAATGAGTCCCAAAGGACTTAGAATTATATCACCATAGCATGTACATACTTTACCAACCCTTGTTTTCTACTAGCTAGTCTAAGCATGGCATAGTAACTTAACTTAGGAAAATTCCCTAGCAATTCTACAATTCTACACTACATAGGATTTCCCAACATAGCATTTGGCAAAAGTAGCATGCAAGACTTAGAAAAAATAATTCTAATGCTTATTCAAAATAAAGGGTGGAAATATCATGTAGTATCACTTGCCTTGGTAATGGGGAGAGTAGCACTCTTCACAATCACAGTCACTAGCAAAATCTACACAAAAATTTGTAGCATACAATTACACACAATTTATATACAAGCAAAAATATGAATGCATGCATGCATGCAAGAATTTACTAAGTGATGATTTTGAAAACCCTACCAAGCAAGTGCATGATACAGAAACATAACAAGTCACAAAGTTTGCCAATCAAACTTATTTGGCACTAATACAAATTACTAAACTAAATCTATACTCAAAATAGCCTTAAACATGTTTCTGTATAAAAAGTCATTTTATTAGATACTATTTGTTAAACACATTGTAGATTCAGAAAGGCCTTGTTTCACTGAATCCAACGGTATAAAGTTTGCAAAATTCCAACGTGGAAATCTCAAGTTATAGCCATTTGAAAATCTGATCTAAATCTGATTTGAATTTCTATTTCAGATCCAACCCTAGACACGTGTCGCAAAACTACTGGCGCGTACCGATTCGGTCGGATCGACAGATGCGGACCGTAGGATATAACTTAGATCTGGCGGCTCAGATGCGCGCGTACCTCTTCGTTTAAGATCTATCCTAGTCCTACAATACAGATCCAACGGACTCAATCAGCGAGCCACTAACTGGCAGCGCTGAACGACTGCGTGCGGCGGCGACGGTCAGACGGTGGCAGCGCTGGCGATACAGGATGCTAGAATGGTAGGGAAGGTAGTCACCGTGATCACAAGGACGTGGGGATGCTCAACGTGTGGTCAGCTCGGCAAGGGCGCTCAGGGTTGCGGTGGATTGCTCGCCGGAGTAGGGTCTGGCGACGGATGGTTCAGTTCGAGGTCGAAGGCGACGCTGTCGATCACGAGAAGGCAAGCGGAGGATGTGGTTAGATTCAGGAGTTCACGGAGAATACGCGTGCGTGAATAAAAAGGCTTGGGGCGGTCTGGTCTTACCGTAGGAGCTCGACGGAGTTGAAGCCGAAGACGGTGGCGGCTCAGTCGTTTGCGTTGCCGACGTTCTGGGTCACGCGCGAGCGAACCAGAGGTACTAGGAGATGTGTGAGGCCAAGCGGAGTCTGCTCGTGTGAAGCAGAAGCAGAGGGGTGGTCGGAGTTGGCCGGAATCGTGGCTGCAGCTCGTCGGAGATGGCGGGGTTGCAGGGAGCAATTCACGCAGCCTGGTGGCGCTCTGGGTTCGGGGTTTGGGGGAGAAGGGAGAGGGGACAGAGGGGGTTTAAGTAGCCTGGTCGTGAGCGAGATTTACTCCGGCATTCATCGTGAATTGACGCCGCGAATCAATACTGGGAATGGCCGGCGTGATTTGGGGATTGAGCTGCTCAAGGGTGGAGACGACGATGTCGTGTGGCCGCATGTCGCCGAGGGAAAGGAGAGGAGGGTCCTGCCGTCGGTCACTCGGTGGGTGCGGGGTGAGTGAAAAGCAGTTCGCGAGGGGGTGGCTGGCTAGCTGGGCCGTGTTAATGGGTCGGCCAGATTGGCTGGTTATATATTTTTTTCCTCTTTATTCCTTTTCTTTTTCTGATTGAATTTCTAGAAATGGTTTTCAAACCTCTTTTCAATTAAGTTTGAATTCAAACTTGTTCCAGCCTTTTGTACAGTGTTCCTTGCATTTAAATAGGTGTAACACACATCTGTTCACTCAGACTTACTTAGGCTATTTGAAAATAATCCAATAAAACCAAGCCTTTTAGGAGATATAATAATAGGCAAAACTTTGGTTTTATTCCATATTTTGTTTTGAAATCTTGCTCAAGCTTTTGAGACCACTCAAGTTTGAATTCAAAATATCCTGAATGAATAATAGCATCTTTCTCATTAGCATGCAGCACAAAGGCTAGGGTTTTGATACATAAAATAATGAGCCACAAATGCTCCTGTTTCTGAAATGATTTTGAGAAAAACCCTAAATGATGATGGATGCAAGGATGATATGAATGAGTTTTGGAATATGAATTTAGGGATTTTACACCGTCCATCCATCCCTATGCCTATCGCACTCGAATCCTACTATTACCGTTACTGTTACTATTGCTCATGTTTCACTGTTGTTGTTGCTTTGCTGTTGCTACTACAAACTATTGCTACTGATAAACTTCTGTGAGCAAGAACTATTTCCAGGTGCAGCTGAACTGACAACTCAGTTGTTAAGGCTTGCAAGTATTCTTTGGCTCCCCTTGTGCCGAATCAATAAATTGGGTAATACTACCCGCGAAGACTGTTGCGATCCCCTACACTTGTGGGTCATCAAGACTATTTTCTGGCGCCGTTGCCAGGGAGCATAGATTTATTTATAAGTTAACTTGGATCTATTATTGTTCACTGCTACTCCTTTCATCATGGGGAAGTCTCGTGATGGTAAGTTCTCTATTTTACCATCCACTACAAGAAGAGGTACAGTCCTAAACACCTCTGTTGTTCTTGATTCACCGTCTGTTATGAGTAAGCTTGTCACACCACCACCACATGCTCATGCTACACACACTGCTACTACTGCTGAATCTGAAACTGCTTTTGATACTCATCATGTTACTTATATTATGCTTGATGCGAGTGGTTTATTAGGTCCTTTTATAAATGCTACTATGGCTAGTATAGGAAATACCGGAACTCCTAGTGAAGACACTGTTACACCTGTTAGCTCACCTGCTAGTGAGAGTTATGATATTAATGAGAGTTATGATATTAATGATGGTTACATTGAGCTCACTGATGAATTTGTTGAAGAGTGCCGAAACACACATGGTGCTAGTGCTATTAAGAGTCTCCTTGCTAGACGTACTATTATGCCCAAGAAGTCTTATGATCCTAAGTTTGTCACCTCTCCCATAGATATTAAAGATAAATATTATGATTTCTCTCTGGATTTATCTTATTTAGATATTGTTGAGAAAGAACCTTTTTATGGTATTGAAAATGAGAGTGTTGTGGCTCATATGAATGAGCTTTCTACTATGAGTGCTTTGTTCTCTGATGATTTTAAAATGCGCAAGTACTTTGTTGCTAAGATCTTCCCTTTTTTCACTAAAAGGAGAAGCTAGGGCTTGGGTTAATAGATTACCTCCTGGTTCCATTGATAGCCCTGATTGCTTGATTGCTTCTTTCTTCCATAAATATTTTCCTCCCAGTGCTAGACATGCTGCTTTGGAGAGACTTTTTGATTTTAAAGAGGGAGAAGAAGAGAAATTTCCTGACTCATGGAAAAGATTTTGTTCCTTCATTCATGCATATCCTGGATGTCCATTACCTCAGAATGAGATTCTTGATATTTATTATAATGGACTAACTGATGATTCTAGGAACTACCTAGATACCTTTGCTGATTGCGTTTTCAGGAAAAGAACTCCTACAGATGCTGAAGAATTAATGAACAAGATAAGCAAGAATTATGATGATTGGACTTCAACTGAGCTGAATACACGTGAGACTATTACTCCTGAACCAGTTGTTCTTGAACCAGTTCCACCACCAACAACAAATAAGAGGGGAGTTATTGCATTAAATGATAAAGTGATGAAGGAAGCTAAGAAGTGTCTAAAGGAGAAAGGTATTAGAGCTGAAGATGTGAAGAATCTACCTCCTATAGAAGAATTATGTAAGCCAAATCCCCACTCATCTACTATTGAGGTACACTCTCTCCAATTTAATGAAAGTGATATTCCTTATGGTAAGCCTCCTGATCAATGCTTAGAGGAAAATGACACATTTATTGTTAAACAAGGTAATTTTAATAAACAAGTTCAGAATCATTTATTGGAAAACTCTAGAGGTATCCATGAGTTGAAAGATATTGTGGAAAGAACTTCTAATGATATTAAAATGTTTTGTAAACACTTTCAAATGGTTCAAACCCAACTTGATCAACTTGATAAGGTGCAAAAGGATATTCTAGTTAATGCTTATGGAATTAGAACTAGGAGTGGTGCAGCTACTCAAGATCCTTTATATCCTGAAGGACACCCTAAAAGAATAGAGCAAGATTGCCAACAAGGTGAGGATAGTGGTGGTCCTCGTAAGAGGAAGAAAAAGAAACATAAAAAAGTTGAGGAACCACTTGAACCTGCTGTAGATCCTAATAGTATATCTGTCTCTGATGCTGAAACTGAGAGTGGTAATAATAATGAGTCTTCTGATAAGGAGGAAGTTGAGGAAGAACCTGAGAAACACACTAAGAACACTAGGTACACAAAGGAAGATTTTGTTGCTAATAAACATGGTAAAGAGAGAGAACCTTGGGTGTAGAAACCTATGCCTTTCCCAGGTAAGAAACACAAGTCAAAGGAGGAAGAACACTACAACAAGTTTTGTGAGTGGATGAAGCCTTGATTTCTACAAATTCCTTTGACTGATGCTATTAAATTGCCTCCTTATTCAAAGTATATGAAGGATATTGTCTTTAATAAAAGGAAGATTCCTAATGAGGAGATTTCTACTCTACTTGCTAATTACTCCTTCAATGGTAAGGTTCCAAAGAAACTTGGTGATCTGGGTATAACGACTATTCCTTGCTCCATTAAGAATAATTATGTTAGAACTGCTTTATGCGATTTGGGAGCTGGAGTTAGTGTTATGCCTTTTTCTCTCTACAAGAGACTCCGGCTAGAAAAGTTGATACCAACTAATATTTCTTTGCAAATGGCTGATAAGGCAATTACTGTTCCTGTTGGTATATGTGAGGATGTTCTTGTTCAAGTTGCTCATAATTGCATGGTTTTAACTGATTTTGTTGTGCTTGAAATGCCTGAAGATGATAATATGTATATTATTCTTGGGAGACCTTTTCTTAATACTGCAGGTGCTTTCATCAATTGCAATCAAGGGAAAGTAACATTCAATATTAATGACAAAGAGCATACTGTATATTTCCCCAATGTAACTACCTCGGTGAACTACGCTCCTAGATACAAGCCTGGATGAGTGATAGTGGTTGAAATAGTACGGTGGGGCCCCAAAAGCCACTCACTGGTAGTCCTTTCAGACGTCCCAACCACTACCCTCTCAACGGGACTGTGACGGCGGCGAGTCGGCGAAGGGATCAACTACGTACACAAGTGGGTATGTACGCAAGCCACCATACAAGAGTACATCAGAGCCAAACCATCTATAAAGAAATGAAATATACCAACGCCATACGGCAAGATTCAAATGACCTAGATAAGTCTATATTTTAGGATAACTCCTCATACAACACACATCAGAGTATCATGCGGAAGCGGCAAACAGAATCCGAGTACGGATAAGAAGCAAATAGGCATAAGATGCCAGAGAAAATAAGCACATCCCAACTACTACAGTCTCACGGATCCCCGTTCCCGGAATCTCTACACCATACGATCGTTGCCCACATCATCGGCTTCTTCCACCCAGTATCCGTCCTGAGAAGGTACCTGTTCATCTGAATCAAGAATTTATCGTGTGAGACCCTAAGGGTACTCAGCAAGTCTTAATGCCTCTAAAGGGGACACAACCTGGGGTGACGCAATTGCAACAAAAGGTAAACCCTAGCAATTCTACAGATAAACGCTAACCATCCGCCTAACCAATGATAGACGGATGTCCGTGAATTTAAGTACAACAGTTATAATGGTAATCTCATCCGATCCATCCTCCTCCCTGCTTACCAACAAGGAAGCGGACGAACAACCCCCCATCCGTTGGCAATTTTATTAACCATTCCATGAGTATTGCACTATTTACTAGTCAAGTTACTTAGTCATATTAAGGCGGTACTTTAGTTATGCTTGTCTATGATCAAGAAACTGTGCTCCAAGTCGTCCATATCCGCGGACACGGCTTTCAGAAAGTTTTACCCGGGGTGCACCAATAGCAACACACGCCGATCAACCTCGAAAACCAAATCAAAACCCAACGAGGCTTTCACGATGAGCAATCACAAGATTCAGAAATATTTCAGGGGCCACCCTTTGAGTAGAACCCGAACGGAGTAAGCAAGCTCCAGACGGCCCTCAAGGTTTGTCATGGCGGAAACGATCGGGAACCCAAAGTGTGGCTGGGCTTGTCGATACCACGTAAACGGGTCACCATCCTAACAAGATAAAGTGCCCTCGCACAATCGTAAATAAAGCGAGAGCATGGCATAAGTACAGATAGTAAAACACCTCAAACTAGTTTGTGGCCCCAAGAAATAAGACGGAATCAAGCTCGCCCGGGGGTCCCATATACCTCCGGATGTGGATAGCGATAAATCAAGGAACAGGAATCAAGTACTCGGGGTCTTACGGGACACAAGTGAGCAGGAAAAACCAAATAGCAGATATTGCCCACCGGTGCCACTTTCTTTAGTTATCCCAGAACTACTCAGGTTAAGTTGTTTAGGTACCTCATTGTTCATCAGACTCTCACAAACCCTACACATGCTGTTCTACGACTCGCATGGCTCAAACAACTCCTATAGTAGTGGCTCATGGGATGGAGGAAACAAGATTGGTGGGGTGTAAAAGTAAAGGCTATGCATACTTAGGATTCAATTTAATGCAATCGCGACTCAATGATGCAAGAATAAGATAGAGGCAATAGGTACTGTATGTATGCAAGCATGTGGTAGTGCTTGCCTGGTGTCTCTGTTGAAGCAAAGGACGGTTCTGGGTAGTGCTCCTGGTTCTCTTGATACAACCCCGCCAAAGGTTCTATCCGAGAAAACCAAACAAACAAGGACAACATAAATATAGAGCACAAGCATTGGAATTAAATGCGCTGTTAAACAATCATGCCATGATGAATGATGCACAATTTACATGGCAAGGAAAGTAGCATGGCATGGATGAGGTGTGGAGGACAAGAATATAACAATTGAGTGGGTTTTAGTCATATTTTGTTGTCATAACAGTTGTTGTTCTCAATATATTGACATGATGCATGCTGCAAATGAAGTTAAGGATAGCATAAACAGAAAGGTCTCGTCGAGCTGATCAATTTAGACTACTCATTTGCTTGATTTGAAATTATAAAACCAAAGTTATGAATTATTGCAAAACCAGTGGCATTTGATGTAATTAACATGAACTTGGAATTTTACTTGTGCAAATTACAAATTAGATGGCATATTTGAATTCCCCTCATTTTCCTGATATCAAAACATATGTCATTTGCCCAATTTGGATAAAGTATGTAAAAGTTATTAAAATCTGAATTTGAATTTTGAATTTGCAAAATATTTGACAGGATTTGAATTTAACCCAACCTCTGAAACGTTTTCTACCAAACTACTCAACCCTGAGTCGCTGAGGTGGGGCTAGGAGTGCTATGGCCCACGCGACTGATCGCAGCAATGAGGATCATGGTTCGTTCAAGAAAAGCGAGAGCCTTTTGCAAAGTTGCAACCACGACAATGGGCCACGCTGGACCGCGGGTTGCTAAAAGATTGGGGGGAGGGGTTTTGCGCAAAGTGACGCCCGTGGCCACTGTTTCTCTTCCTCTGCAGACGAGCAGAGCACGCTCGCGCGACAGAGAAAAAGGAGCGCGCCAGGGATCGATCTCGCGACGACGCTACGGCGCGGAACCAAGTCTGCGGCTGGCTGATGCTAAGCGGACGCCGCGTGCTAGATAGGGTGTGGCGCACGGAAGCTTGCGCAGCACTTCCGCCACCTGAGCTGCTCGACGAAACGATCGATGCGCCTGTGAAGCAACCGAGGAAGGCGATGTCTAGGAGGGTCGGGCTCACCGCGCGGCGTGGCGGGCGTTTCGGTGCGGGCAGAGGTGGTCGCGATCCACGGCGAGGCTGACGGCGGCCGTAGCTAGGGTTTGCGTCGGCGTGCGCTGGTTCTGGCATTCCTGGCGCGTCTCCTCCTCGCTGGCGCGGTCCAGGGGCGTCGCAGGGCTCCACGGGCTTCCTCGACACCGCTGGCAACGCCTCCTCCGTAACGTCTGGGGCAGGTGGGGCTAGCTAGCGTGGGCGGCGAGAGGCGATGGGGTGGTGAGGAAGAAAGGTAGAGGAGGGCAGCGAGGCAGGGGCCTTGGCGGATCTGGGGAGAGGCCAGAGAGGGGAAGGGGTAGATAAGATCGCCAGGGGGGAGGCTGGTTGCGTGGGGGAGAGGTTGATCACCTTTTCGGCCTCCCTCACGTGCTTGGCGTGGCCAGGGGTGACGGGGTCGAGCTGGGGAGGTGAGAGGGGCTAGCAGGTGGCCCTGGGGCGTCTAGGGAGGCAGACAAGTGGGGTAGGGCGTGGGCAGGTGCTGGCTTAGCTGAGAGAGAGCGAGAAGGGGGGGTAGCCTCGGGTAGCTAGTGTAGGAGAGAGGGACATGGTCGAGCTAGGGTTTAGAGTAGATAGGAGGGGGCCTGGTCGGGTGTGGGGTAGGTAGGGTGCTGGGTGGTTGAGCTAGAGTTTGAAGGGAGAGGGGAGAGGGGCATGGGACATGCTAGATAGGTTGAAAAGAGAGGTAGGTTTTATTTGAGTTTTGTTTAGAGATAGAAGTAGATGTAGGGATTATTTTAGGATGTATGTAAAATAGGGTTTAGTTTAGGATAGAAAAGAGAGAGGGAGAGAGAAAGAGGGTTAGATGGTAGCTAGGTTTTGCTAGAGGAAAAAGATAGTTTAGGTTTTTGTTTAGGTGGATGTAGATTAGGGTTTGTTTTAGGGAAAAGGGGTAGAAAGGAGAGATGGCTTGGGGTAGGTTTAGAGTTTGCTAAGAGGTTTAGGAAAAGAGATGGTGGCACTCTAGTTGGTCAAGCAAACTACAAGCAAGCACTAAACAATAAAAACAAGAAAAGAGGGAGAAGGGAGAGAGATGGCCAAAGGTTGGTGATGGGGTTTTGGGTCCATGCATGATCCAAACATAGGTCAAGCAAGAACAAAGAAAGAGGGTGGTTTAAGGTTTAGCATGCTCATTAGCACAAGTGTGTGCATGGGACATGGGGTAGGGTTTAACTAAGGGATGAAGAGGGAGAGAAGATGAGTAGAACAAACTACAAGCCAACACATGTTTAAAACCAAGGAAGAAACTCCAGCTAGTATTCAAATAAAACCAGAAACTAGACTAGGTGACACTTGCATGGCCCATGCAACACAATTAAAGCCCAATGGTCATATTGTGAAAACAACATTATTCCATGTGGCTTTTAATCCTTGCATTCCCAAAAAGTGGGCAAAGGCCAAGCAATAGATTAGGGTGGATCCAACTAACAACATGGGCTAGGGATAACTCAAATAAAAGCCAAGCCCATATTATTGGATGGTGGAAACATAAGGTGGTGAAAGATAAGGTGGTGGAAGCAAAAGAGAGATGCCCCCAACTCAACTTGGGCATATAACAATGTATCAAGAGCCAAATACAATATCAAGAGGCAAATACAATTAATCATGCACATGAGATAAGAACCAAACAAGAAAGGGTTTTATATGATGCACAAATGCAAGGTGGTATGATGACATGAGCATGATATGATGATGATGCAACAATTATATGTTGGAAGTGGCCCATTTTATTATTATGACATGTAGCATTACAGGGGTTAGACGACTGGGATGCTACAACTCTCCCCCACTAAACAGGAATCTCGCCCCGAGATTCTAGGAAGAAGAAGAAGAAGATACAAAGAGAGAAGGATGGTTGACACGGAGTTCATCTTCACGCTCCCAAGTTGCTTCATCAACAGAATGGTGTGACCACTGCACCTTGCAGAATTTGATGGACTTGTTGCAGTCCTTCGCTCATGGTCTCGAGGATTTTTGTGGGGTGTTCTTGATAAGAGAGATCTTCTTGGAGGTCGATTAGCTCATGATCCACGGTCTTGCCGGGGTCTTTGAAGCACTTCTTGAGCTGAGAGATGTGGAAAACATCATGGACTTTGAGTTTTTCCGGAAGCTCAAGTGCATAAGCAACTTCTCCTCTTCTACCACGTATCTTGAAAGGACCGATGTATCTAGGAGCCAACTTTCCTTTGATACAAAGCGGTGTGTTCCTCTCATGGGAGTGACACGAAGGTAGACTAGATCACCAGGGCATATACCATATCTGTGCTTCTGTCATAGTTGCTCTTCCGACGACTCGAGCAATCTTCGTGTTCTCCGAATGATATGCACCTTCTCCTCCGCTTGAGTCACAATGTCGTGGCCAAACCATTCTTTCTCCGCACTGACCAACCAATGGGAGTTCTGACTTGCGACCATAGAGAGCCTCGAATGGTGCCATCTTGAGACTCTTCCGAAGTCGTTGTTGTAGGAGAATTCAGCATATGGAAGGCATTCCTCCCACTTCATGCCAAACGAGATGACGCAAGCTCTAAGCATGTCCTCGAGAACTGATTGATCCTCTCCACTTGTCCTTGCGATCGAGGGTGGTAAGCAGTTGAAGTTCAACTTTGTTCCCAAAGCTTTTGGAAACTCTCCCAGAACTTGAGGTGAAGATGCTCCACGGTCCGAACTGATTTCAAGTGGAACCCCATACAAAGAGACAATCTGTTGATATAGAGCTCACCAATCAAGTCCGTAAATTGTTTCTTTGACTGGGAAGAAGTGTGCCACTTTTGAAAGCCTGTCGATGACAACAAAAATTGCATTGTTGCCCTTCTGTGACCTTGGAAAACCAGTGATGAAGTCCATCTCAACTTTCTCCCACTTCCATTCCGGAGGTTTCAATGGCTGTAGAAGACCAAATGGTTTCTGATGAACAGCCTTGACTCACGGCGACATCACATTCTCGAGACGTACTTGGCACAATACCTTTTCAACCCAGGCCACCAGTATTGTGTTTTCAGATCCATGTACATCTTTGTGCTGCCAGGATGGATAGAAAGAACCGAATCATGTGCCTCCTTGAGAACTTGGTCTCTCAGACCCGGGTAGTTTGGAACAAACATCCGGTGTTCAAAGAAGAGCATTCCTTGATCATCAACATGGAAGGATTCATACTTCGGAGTGCCAAGCTTAGCGATGAGCTTTTTGGTGTGCGGATCACCAAGCTGACGAGAACGAATCTGCTCTTCCAAGAGAGGAGTAGCCAGAAGGTTCAGGAGATGTCCTTGTTCCACAATTTCCAGGTTCAGCTGACGGAATTCCTCGCACAAGAGAGGCTGCTGCTCTTCCAGCATGAGGTTGTTGACATAAGCTTTACGGCTAAGCGCATCTGCCATAACGTTTGCTTTGCCTGGGGTGTAGTTGATGGTCACATCAAAGTCATTGATAGCTTCAATCCATCTCCTTTGCCGAAGATTGAGATCCGGTTGAGTGAAGATATACTTCAAACTCTTATGGTCCGAGAAGATCTCACAACGGTTACCAAGCAAGTAGTGCCTCCATAGCTTCAAAGCAAAGACCACTGCTGCTAGCTCAAGGTCATGTGTGGGATAGTTGACCTCATGCGTCTTCAACTGACGAGAGGCATAAGCAACCACCTGTCTTTCTTGCATAAGGACCGCACCCAATCCTTGCAAAGAGGCATCGCAGAATATCTGGAAAGGCTTAGATGTATCCGGAGGAACCAAGACTGTGTGGAAGTGAGCTTCTCTTTGAGTGTCTCAAAACTTTCTTGGCAAGCGGTGTCCAGTGTACTTCTTGCCTTTCTTGAGGAGATCGGTAAGAGGCTTTGCTATCTTTGAGAAGTTCTGCACAAAGCGGCAATATAGCTAGCCGAGAAAACTCGGCACTTCCTTGACATTAGCGGAGGAAGCCATTCAACTATTGTCTTCACGGTTTCCGGGTTAACCAATGCCCTTGGCAGAGATGACATGTCCCAGATATGTTACTTGTGCAGCCAACTCACACTTTGAGAATTTTGCATACAAGCGGTTCTCACGAAGCTTGTTCAGAACACACCGCAGGTGCTCTTCGTGCTCCTCCTTGGACTTGGAATAAACCAGAATGTCATCCAGATATACCACCACAAACTTGTCCAGGTACTCCATGAAAACGGAGTTCATCAGCCTCGAGAAGGTAGCAGGTGCGTTGGTGAGGCCGAAAGACATGACCGTGTACTCATACAAGCCATAGCGAGTGGTGAAAGCTGTCTTGGGCACATCCTCTTTGCGAATTTTGATTTGGTGATAACCACTCCTCAAATCCAGCTTAGAGAACACCACAGCTCCTGCCAGCTGATCAAATAGATCATTTATCCGAGGAAGAGGATATTTGTTCTTGATGGTTTTAGCATTTAGAGCCCGGTAGTCAACACAGAGCCTATCGGTTCTGTCACGCTTCTTCACGAAGATTGTTGGACTACCCCAAGAAGAAGTGCTATGCTGAATGAAACCCAACTTCTCTTGTTCATCAAGTTGTCGTTTGAGTTCACCATTTCGAAGGACCCATTTTGTATGGCCTCTTGGAGATAGGAGCCGTTCCAGGTTCAAGCTCAATCACGAATTCAACCTCGCGATCCGGAGGCATACCTGGCAACTCTTCAGGAAAAACATCCGGGAACTCACAGACCACTGGTACCTTCTGAATAGCTTCCATAGCATCATCATTCAGAGCAGCCAAGGAATAGAGCTGGACAGCAGGAGTCAGACTTGGAGAGAAGACTATGTGGCCTTCAGGGATCTTCAGAGACACTGAGCGTTCAGCACAATCAATCACAGCTGCATTTGCTGTCAACCAATCCATGCCCAGGATGACATCAATGTCAGAGTTGCCCAGAAGAATTAAAGAAGCCAAGAATGAAGAACCACCAATCTCGATCTGATTGCCATGACTGATATGAGAAGCCCTCATGTTTGCCCCAGGAGAAAGCACCACCAGACGACGTGATAAAGGGACCCTATCCAGGTTATTCTCTTGTGCAAACTTATGCGAGACGAAAGAATGCGATGCACCAGAATCAAAGAGAACTCGTGCAGGGACTGAGTTAACTGATAGCATACCCATGACAACTCCAGGTGTGAGTTCAGCTTGAGAGGCGTTGACGCAGTTGGCGCGAACAACCGCAGACCCGGGCTTAGTGTTGATGTTGAGAGCCCGAGGCGGTGGTGCACGAACCGAGGGCGAGCTTGTTGCAGATCTTGGCGGGGGTTGAGGGAGAGCTTTGTTCTTCATTGGGCAGTTCCAGGCGGGATGACCATGATCTCCACATGTGTAACAAGCACCGCGAGGACGTGGAGCAGAGAAGCCAGGGACTCCGCCAGGCGCTCCAGGGTAAGGGTTGTTGTAGCCCCTGGGAGCCGCAGTGGTGAAGTTTGGTGGCCTTGGCGTGAAACTCGCAGGTCTTGGTGGAGCCGGGAGCGACGGTGGGGTGTTAGGAACCCAGACACGCCGCTTAGAAGGAGTTGCCATTGCCGAGCTTGATGCATCCTCGCCGTGTTTCTTGGACTCCTCGAACATCCGCCTACTAGCCTCCTCTTGTAGTGCCATATGCTGCAGTTCCAGAAGGTTGCCGGTCTTGCATGCGTGAGTGCATACTTGATCGACGCATTGAGCCCTTGCTCAATCTCTTCGCTTCTTTTGTCATCGATACCTCATCACCACCATAGCGAGACAAGTTCATGAAGTTCTGATGTAGGTGTTGACGTTATCATTCCCCGCTTCAGGTTGAGGAAAGCATCCTTCATCCTTTCCATCACAATCTCGAGAGAAACTGTTCTTTGAAGGCGGTGAACCTCTCCCAAGTAGGTCGGAGCCCGTGCCTAGCCTTCAAGTAGTTTTCCCACCATAGAGCTGCGTTCCCTTGAGAAGGAGAGTAGCACACTTTACCCATTCCTGCTCGAACATCCGCAGCCTCGAGCAACCTTGAGATCTCATGCAGCCAATCATCAAGCATCAAGAGGTCGGTCGACACATCGAATCGGGCGGGTTGAACTTGAGGAAGCTCTTGATGTCACCACGCTTGGGAGGTGGAGGAAGTGGAGTGAACTCGTTCCTTGGACGCCTCCTCAAAGCGCACTGGTTCTCTTGCATTGCCGCCAAAGCATTAGCTATGCTTGACAAATGAGCCCAGCTCGAGGAATGTCCTCCTCATCCCATGGGGGAGCCATCCGTCATTGATGTAAAACTCAAGTCAAGACTATAATGGGGAATGATAATAATCCAAAATAGTACCAAGATGGAATTAACCAAGATTAAAGGATACAATTTACTGAGATGATATAAAAATATCAACAAAGTTCATAGCACCTCAAAGATATTAAGCATATCGCACACGACTGAAAAGGAGTGTGGTACACAACATATCAAAGAAATTTTTTCCACAAATTTCGGCATTAAAATACCAATAGATGCGCAAAATTACTTAACGAATCAAGATTAGTGACTCTACCGATCCAATATACAAAAGCAAATGATACAAGTAGTGGTATGGTCGCGACTCCATCCCGCACTCAAATCATTACTCCGCACATGAACAAGTGGAACACATATCCTAACCCCTTCTTCTCACGATGAAACCTAACGATTGGTACTACGGAAACGAACACCCCAAACAAGATAGCGTCGGATACAAAGCGGAAGATAAATTGCGTCGGTTTACAAAAGCCTGTCGGTATGGAATGTACCAACAGTTGATAACCAAAGGCAGATAAGATAACAACTTGGATGCAACAGATAGACAAAGGACTACACACACACACACATCCTATGGTACTACGGAAACCCAGAACACGTGAATCCTAGTTTGAACTTTGAGAAGAGGATTGAAAACGTTACACTTCCTTACCAGAAAAGGGTGGGTGGGAGGGTAAGAAGAAAAATGGAAGCAGTCCTACTCTCGCGTTTTGTTTTTCCCTAATATACATAACTACTCAAAATATTTGCTAGACTGACAACGACCGTTTGGCTGAAACCCTGAAGGTCGGGATGGCTCTGATACCAATTGTAACTACCTCGGTGAACTACGCCCTAGATACAAGCTGGATGAGTGATAGTGGTTGAAATAGTACTGGGGCCCCAAAAGCCACTCACCGGTAGTCCTTTCAGACGTCCCAACCACTACCCTCTCAACGGGACTCAGACGGGCGTAGTCGGCAGGCGAAGGGATCAACTACGTACACAAGTGGGTATGTACGCAAGCCACCATACAAGAGTACATCAGAGCCAAACCATCTATAAAGAAAGGAAATATACCAACGCCATACGGCAAGATTCAAATGACCTAGATAAGTCTATATTTTAGGATAACTCCTCATACAACACACATCAGAGTATCATGCGGAAGCGGCAAACAGAATCCGAGTACGGATAAGAAGCAAATAGGCATAAGATGCCAGAGAAAATAAGCACATCCCAACTACAGGTCTCACGGATCCCCGTTCCCGGAATCTCTACACCATACGATCGTTGCCCACATCATCGGCTTCTTCCACCCAAAGATCCGTCACGAGAAGGTACTGCTCATCTGAATCAAGAATTTATCGTGTGAGACCCTAAGGGTACTCAGCAAGTCTTAATGCCTCTAAAGGGGACATAACCTGGGGTGACGCAATTGCAACAAAAGGTAAACCCTAGCAATTCTACAGATAAACGCTAACCATCCGCCTAACCAATGATAGACGGATGTCCGTGAATTTAAGTACAACAGTTATAATGGTAATCTCATCCGATCCATCCTCCTCCCTGCTTACCAACAAGGAAGCGGACGAACAACCCCCCATCCGTTGGCAATTTTATTAACCATTCCATGAGTATTGCACTATTTACTAGTCAAGTTACTTAGTCATATTAAGGCGGTACTTTAGTTATGCTTGTCTATGATCAAGAAACTGTGCTCCAAGTCGTCCATATCATGGACACGGCTTTCGAAAGTTTTACCCGCCGGGTGCACCAATAGCAACACACGCCGATCAACCTCGAAAACCAAATCAAAACCCAACGAGGCTTTCACGATGAACAATCACAAGATTCAGAAATATTTTGGGGCCACCCTTTGAGTAGAACCCATAGCGGAGTAAGCAAGCTCGAGACGGCCTCAAGGTTTGTGGGGCCGGTAAACGATCGGGAACCCGAAAGTGTGGCTGGGCTTGTCGATACCACGTAACGGGTCACCATCCTAACAGTAAAGGTGCCCCTCGACAATCGTAAATAAAGCGAGTAGCATGGCATAAGTACAGGATAGTAAAACACCTCAAACTAGTTTGTGGCCCCAAGAAATAAGACGGAATCAAGCTCGCCCAGGGGTCCCATATACCTCCGGATGTGGATAGCGCGATAAATCAAGGAACAGGAATCAAGTACTCGGGGTCTTACGGACACAAGTGAGCGGAAAAACCAAATAGCAGATATTGCCCACCGGTGCCACTTTCTTTAGTTATCCCGTAACTACTCGAGTTAAGTTGTTTAGGTACCTCATTGTTCATCGACTCTCACAAACCCTACACATGTTGTTTCTGACTGCATGGCTCAAACAACTCCTATAGTAGTGGCTCATGGGATGGAGGAAACAAGATTGGTGGGGTGTACAAGTACAGGCTCTGCATAATTAGGATCAAATTGAATGCAAGCGCGACTCAATGATGCAAGAAGAAGAGAGAGGCAATAGGTACTGTATGTATGCAAGCATGTGGTAGTGCTTGCACAGTGTCTCTGTTGAAGCAAAGGACGGTTCAGGTAGTGCTCTGGTTCTCTTGATACAACCCCCGCCGGTCTATCCGAGAAAAACCAAACAAACAAGGACAACATAAATATAGAGCACAAGCATTGGAATTAAATGCGTCAAGCAAACAATCATGCCATGATGAATGATGCACAATTTACATGGCAAGGAAAGTAGCATGGCATGGATGAGGTGTGGAGGACAAGAATATAACAATTGAGTGGGTTTTAGTCATATTTTGTTGTCATAACAGTTGTTGTTCTCAATATATTGACATGATGCATGCTGCAAATGAAGTTAAGGATAGCATAAACAGAAAGGTCTCGTCGAGCTGATCAATTTAGACTACTCATTTGCTTGATTTGAAATTATAAAACCAAAGTTATGAATTATTGCAAAACCAGTGGCATTTGATGTAATTAACATGAACTTGGAATTTTACTTGTGCAAATTACAAATTAGATGGCATATTTGAATTCCCCTCATTTTCCTGATATCAAAACATATGTCATTTGCCCAATTTGGATAAAGTATGTAAAAGTTATTAAAATCTGAATTTGAATTTTGAATTTGCAAAATATTTGACAGGATTTGAATTTAAACCAACCTCTGAAACGTTTTCTACCAAACTACTCAACCCTGAGTCGCTGACAGGTGGGGCTAGGGAGTGCTACGGCCCACGCGACAGCGACTGCAGGCACAGGGGATCGCGGGTTCGTTACAGCAAAAGCGAGGAGCCTTTTTGCAAAGTTGCAACAGTCGCTGACAGCGGGGCCACGCTGGACCGCGGGTTGCTAAAAGATTGGGGGAAGGGGTTTTGCGCAAAGTGACGCCCGTGGCCACTGTTTCTCTTCCTCTGCAGACGAAAGCGAGCACGCCGCTGTGATGAGAAAAAGGCGCTGTCGAGATCGATCGCGACGCGTGACGCCTTGGGCGGAACCGCAGGCGGGCTGGCTGCGGGCTGATGCTAAGCGGACGCTCGCGTGCTAGATAGGGTGTGGCGCGCACGGAAGCTTGCAGGCACTCGCTCGCCGCCGGCGCGCTGAGAGCGTTCGACGAAACGATCGATGCGCCCAGGAAGCAACTGAGGAAGGGGCGATGTCTAGGAGGGTCGTGGGCTCACCGCGGGCGTGCTGGCGTGCTCGGTGCGGGCAGAGGTGGTCGCGATCCACGGCGAGGCTGACGGCGGCCGTAGCTAGGGTTTGCGTCGGCGTGCGCTGGTTCTGGCGTTCCTGGCGCGTCTCCTCCTCGCTGGCGCGGTCCAGGGGCGTCGCAGGGCTCCACGGGCTTCCTCGACACCGCGCGGCAACGCTCCTCCGGCCAGAACGTCTGGGGCAGGTGGGGCTAGCTAGCGTGGGCGGCGAGAGGCGATGGGGTGGTGAGGAAGAAAGGTAGAGGAGGGCAGCGAGGCAGGGGCCTTGGCGGATCTGGGGAGAGGCCAGAGAGGGGAAGGGGTAGATAAGATCGCCAGGGGGGAGGCTGGTTGCGTGGGGGAGAGGTTGATCACCTTTTCGGCCTCCCTCACGTGCTTGGCGTGGCCAGGGGTGACGGGGTCGAGCTGGGGAGGTGAGAGGGGCTAGCAGGTGGCCCTGGGGCGTCTAGGGAGGCAGACAAGTGGGGTAGGGCGTGGGCAGGTGCTGGCTTAGCTGAGAGAGAGCGAGAAGGGGGGTAGCCTCGGGTAGCTAGTGTAGGAGAGAGGGACATGGTCGAGCTAGGGTTTAGAGTAGATAGGAGGGGGCCTGGTCGGGTGTGGGGTAGGTAGGGTGCTGGGTGGTTGAGCTAGAGTTTGAAGGGAGAGGGGAGAGGGGCATGGGACATGCTAGATAGGTTGAAAAGAGAGGTAGGTTTTATTTGAGTTTTGTTTAGAGATAGAAGTAGATGTAGGGATTATTTTAGGATGTATGTAAAATAGGGTTTAGTTTAGGATAGAAAAGAGAGAGGGAGAGAGAAAGAGGGTTAGATGGTAGCTAGGTTTTGCTAGAGGAAAAAGATAGTTTAGGTTTTTGTTTAGGTGGATGTAGATTAGGGTTTGTTTTAGGGAAAAGGGGTAGAAAGGAGAGATGGCTTGGGGTAGGTTTAGAGTTTGCTAAGAGGTTTAGGAAAAGAGATGGTGGCACTCTAGTTGGTCAAGCAAACTACAAGCAAGCACTAAACAATAAAAACAAGAAAAGAGGGAGAAGGGAGAGAGATGGCCAAAGGTTGGTGATGGGGTTTTGGGTCCATGCATGATCCAAACATAGGTCAAGCAAGAACAAAGAAAGAGGGTGGTTTAAGGTTTAGCATGCTCATTAGCACAAGTGTGTGCATGGGACATGGGGTAGGGTTTAACTAAGGGATGAAGAGGGAGAGAAGATGAGTAGAACAAACTACAAGCCAACACATGTTTAAAACCAAGGAAGAAACTCCAGCTAGTATTCAAATAAAACCAGAAACTAGACTAGGTGACACTTGCATGGCCCATGCAACACAATTAAAGCCCAATGGTCATATTGTGAAAACAACATTATTCCATGTGGCTTTTAATCCTTGCATTCCCAAAAAGTGGGCAAAGGCCAAGCAATAGATTAGGGTGGATCCAACTAACAACATGGGCTAGGGATAACTCAAATAAAAGCCAAGCCCATATTATTGGATGGTGGAAACATAAGGTGGTGAAAGATAAGGTGGTGGAAGCAAAAGAGAGATGCCCCCAACTCAACTTGGGCATTTAACAATGTATCAAGAGCCAAATACAATATCAAGAGGCAAATACAATTAATCATGCACATGAGATAAGAACCAAACAAGAAAGGGTTTTATATGATGCACAAATGCAAGGTTGTATGATGACATGAGCATGATATGATGATGATGCAACAATTATATGTTGGAAGTGGCCCATTTTATTATTATGACATGTAGCATTACAGGGGTTAGACGACTGGGATGCTACACCCAAGAAGGTTGTTAGAAGCTATTGCCTGAATTCTATTGAAAATATTGAAGGCATCAAGGTTGGAGAAATATATTGTCCCATTCCACAAGAAAATTTTGAAACTGTTATGATTGGGACCATTGCTATAAAGTATGAGGTAACATAATCACCTTGTGGAATGCAAAGTTTTGTTTCATATAAGATTGTTTTGGTAACAAGACTTGATCAACCTTGTTAACAAAAGGATTTTAATGAACAAAATAATGTTTCCACTATGGTTATACTTGCTTTATTTTTCCCTTATCCTTCCTATTCTTTGATTTAGCTTTAGTTTTGCTAGTTGTTTGCTTGTTTGAGTTTCTTAGAGCTCCTGTAGTTTGTCTTTTGGTTTGCTTTTGCTTCTTCTGAAAAACTGTTTCTGCGAGAAAATCAATTTTCATACCCTGAAAATTGGCCAAAAATAAAGTTTGCCGAAAAATCCCAAAAAATTCAAAATAAATTTTTCCTCGAAAAAAGGGGCAGAGTGGCACCTGAGATGACCTAGGGGGCCACCCCTAGGACCCACACCTATGTAGGCGCGGCCTACCTAATGGTGGCGCCAAGGGGGGGTCTGGCCCACCTGGGCCCCTCCAGGCTGCCTCCTCAAAGCCACCTTCTTTCTCTCTCCCGAAAAACACCAGAAAACTTGCTCAAGCTCGAGTTCTTTCTATTCTTGCTCGTGATTTTCGATTTCCTTGTTCAGCCCATCTCAAGTGCTGATTTTTGGAGGGATTGTTCCTTGGTATGTGCCTCCTCCCCTTGTCCAATTAGATTTGTGATTGGTAGATTGTATCTTGAGTATTTTGCTGCTATAGGTGACAGGCTATTTGAGCTTGCACTCTTGTTCTATGCTTATAAACTTTGTTTTGATGCATGTGTAGTCCTCTAGCAAGTTACTATAGTAGTTGCTCATCATTTATCAACTTAGAAATCACTTGGTTTGATGGTTGTCTAAAAATTTCAGCAAGGAAGATGAGTGCTTATCCACTGAATTAATATGACTTGATGGTGCATGAGCCAATGAAGGTTCATCATGAGGAGGCAGTTTTTCCTTCCATATATTCATGCTATGAATTTATGAGAGCTGCGAGGATTCTCCAAGATTTCCAAACTTTGGTTACAAATGTAGGATTGGAGCACTTTGTTGAAGGTGAACCAATCCAATATGTTAAGCTAACCATGGATTTTGTGCAGGACTTCCGGTTCACTTGGTCTACTTCTAATCCCATGGTCCATTACAAAATATATAATATACCTTTCGACCCGCCTTTTGCTGATTTATGTGCAGCAATTAGGGTACCTCAGTGGGGATCTTGTGAGAAGATCAAGGAGAGGCCCAAGTAACTTATTGATTTGTATGCTGAGATTTGCCAAGGTTTCGACTTCTCAAAGGAAAGTGGTGAAATTCGGAACATCCAGCTCCCAGCTATTAGATACTTTTCCTATTTCATTGCCAAGTGTGTTCTTGCTGGAAAGACTGCTAGAAAGTTGTCTTCTTTTGATCTAGCTTTTGTTGCAGCTGCTCTGAATAGGAATAGTTCTTATAGTTTGGGTGCTTTGATAGTTCACCGTCTCACCACCAACCGTGAGAAGGGTGGAATTTGTGGAGGTCTCATTGCTTCTAGGTTGCTAGCTTTCCATGGTTTAGAGCTCACTTTTCAGATTTTCAGTTCTCCATAGAGAGGCTTGATATTGAATCTATGATTTAGCATGGTTTTGTTTCTTTGGGAGATAATATGAGAAGTTTGCCATTTGAACTATCTTTTGCCCAGCAAGATAGGAGAAACGATAGGAGTGAGAAAATAGTTTATTTGCCTGCACCTGCTTTGTTTAACATTGATAATAGGGAAGGATGGTCACTTATAGAAGAGGAGGTTGACATTTATGTGGGGGAACTCTCCCAGCAAGAGGAGAACGTTGAAGAGGATGTCGAAGACAATTCGGTTCATCCCTCCAACTCGGGAGAGTCTTCATACTAGTAGCCCTCATTTGATTGGGGAACGTCTTCTTCTTCATCACAAGTGCCTGACTATGATCATTCCTATGATGACCCACTGGCATGGGGGTACTATCCGCGTTATTGAGCCCCACTTAGGCCAAAAGCCTAAGCTTGGGGGGAGGTAAACCGACATCACACTCATATATATATATTTATATATCATGTTCTGTCGGTTCTTTGTATATCCATTGTTTTCGCTTTCTTTTTGGTTTTTGTTGCTTCTTTCTAAAAACCCAAAAATACCAAAAATATTTTCGTTGTTTCTCTTGGTTTGTTTCTTTGCTTTGGTTTGCCTTAAAAGAAAAATCCAAAAAGATTTTCCTTTGTTTGGTTTGATTTGTTTTTGTTTGGTTTTTCTTTGTTTGCTTGCTTCTAAAAAATCAAAAACACCAAAAATATTTGTTGTTCTTCTTTGGTTTTGTGAGTTCTTTGCAGGGTTCAGCCGTCCTCAGTGATTTTTGGTTTCATGTTAATTATTCAAGTCACACAAGTGAAGGGCAATAATGAAGATTAAGACAACTCGAGGTGTGGTAAGAGGCTGGTAACGAACTCTATTTATTTCATTTTTGTACATATACTCATCATTGTGAGCATGCTTAGCCTATTTGTGTAAGGTGTATGTCATTATGGATTCTTAGTAGTTCTTGCTTGTCTATGATTAGCTCCAGCTTGCTAATAGTTTGTAGCATGTCATATGAATGTTTGCTTGCATTGTTTTATTCATAATTTGATATGACATTGTGGTATCCTCCTCTGACTGTTCATGTGAATCGACTTGGCACATGCTCACGCATGCATATGACTAATCAATAGTCAGTAAGCCTCGATGATTTATTTTGTCTCAGAGTTCTTGTATCACTTTCATGCCATAGTTAGTCCTGTTTTGTTGCAAGTTTGATTATGACAGTTATTGCTCTCTCGTTTGTCGCTCCCTCTCTATTGCTAGCCTTCACTTGCACTGAGTATGTGCTCTACCTGTGCTTCCAACTCCCTAAAACCAATATTGCCAGCTGTGTCCACCATACCTACCTATTAGCATCATTTGCTACTTCAGTACATATTTTATATATGTCGTGTTTTCTTCCAAAATAAAATGTTTGTCTGTTTTGAGAAAGTTAGTTAGTAAAGCTCTCACGAACTTGATGGCACACTTTATTCTGTGCGCTTAATAATTCTGAACCATTTTGACCTGTCCATGAAAGTTATATGGTAGCTAATTATATGCTGGGAGTTAGCAGAACCGTGCTGTCACGAGGAACGCTTTCAACACTTTTTGGATATATCATCTAGTTGATTCCTTGCTCTTTTGTTTACGGATGTTGACGATGTGAAATAAAAGGGGAGGTTGTGAGTTCATGAAGTTTATACACTGTGTTGGAGAAACGCCTGGGCCGCTAGCCTAAGTCATGCTTAATTATGGTGGAAACTTGCAACATCACCATAATGAGCATCTATGAAGCTTCCTCAATAAAAAGCTATGCATATGGTAAATAAAAGGATTGCCGAGATGCTCATTGTCTGCTTGCCTTGTCATTTTGGTTATGGGAAAGCTCCTGTACCATGTGCAAGGGGTACCCTGTTGGTGGTTCTCGATGATATGCATGTATTTACAATGACAAGAACTTTCAGGTGACCAAAGTTGAATAGCATGCGGAGCGACCCTCGTACTCAAGGGACTTGGGATTTCCAGTCTATGGTCTTTCAAGCATATGATTCAGAGTGGACCTCACTTTCATCTCAACCACATGAAGATGCCTATGATAGGGTCAATGAGAGCTCAAAGCTAATGAGTACCTTCCTTTCAGCATTAGGAAGCCTTTCATACCTTCACAAAACCGTTTTCACAACTTTGTTGAGTCACCACTTATTCTATGAGCACCTTCTTGAGAGCATAGTTGTCATTCTTGTGTTTGTTCCAAAACTTGGTTTAATTATGTCATGACTTTGATGCTTGTATCTCTGATATCTTTATCTCTAGTCTTCATGTGAACTTCGGAGGTGCCTTGGCATTTATATCGTGCTCTTCAAACAAAGGCAAGCGATATACCACTCTATCATACCTTACTATGAGCATTGCAATGTTGCTTATGTTTATGTTTAATGCTACTTATTATTATTGAGTTGGTTTCTCTTCATAGCTTGCAATGACTATTAAGTAGACTTAGTGGCATACTCTTTATTATGAATTGTCTAAGCATCTACTCCTGTGCTGAGAATATATACATCATATGAAGCAAAGTGGTCGTGAAAGTTCTTTTATCGCACTCAGTTTTCAACTGAATTGCTTGAGGACAATCAATAAGCTAAGCTTGGGGGGAGTTGATACGTCCAAAACGTATCTACTTTCTCGAACACTTTTCTATTGTTTCTTCTATAAACTTGTGTGATTTGGATACAACTAACACGGACTGACGCTGTTTTCAGCAGAATTACCTTGGTGTCTTGTTTTTGTGCAGAAAATGAACTATCAGGAAAAATCCTGGAAAATATGCCAAAAACTATTTCTTACCAGAAGATCCATGGTGCTAGAAGGGGAGACAGAGAGGAGGCACAGGGGGCAGACCCAGTGCGTGCCCACCGACCCGGCTTGGGAGGTCTGGCCACCCCAGGCAGCTCCTCGGCCTCCCTCCGCGCCTATAAGTTGCCTTCTGACCTAAAAATAGAGGGTGGTTCAATAGTTTTCCAGAAAGAGTTCCGCTCCGCCGCCGCCACCATAAACCAAGATTCGGATCTAGAAACTTCGTTCTGGCACCCTGACGGGACAGGGAATTTGGAGAGGATCATCGCCATCATCATCACCAACGCATCTCCATCAACCACCGATGTTTCCCTCATCCATGAGTGAGTAATCCCCCGCTGTCGGCTTGGGGATGGTAGGGATTGGATGAGTTCTATAATGTAATCGAATAAGATTTGTTAGGGCATAGTGCCTAGTATCTTTATTAGTGCTATTTGACTTTGATACAACTTGTTGTGCTTAATTCTTGTCACTAGGGCCCGAGTGCCATGATCTCCGATCTAAAATTATTATTGAATCATTATGATAGTATTGTTTATGATCTTATCTACAAGTTGTGTATGCATATCATTGTTCAGATCCAAAGGCCCCAAAGTGACAATAATTGGGACAACCGGAGGGGATGGCTGTGGTGTGAGGATCACATGTGTTCACGAAGTGGTAATGCTTTGCTCCGGTGCTCTATTAAAAGGAGCACCTTAATTGTCAGTAGTTCCCTAGAGGCCCCGCTTCCACGGGCTGGCTGGACAAAAGATGTTGTGCAAGTTCTCATTGCGAGCATGTATGACTATATTTGAAGCACATGCCTAGGATTGTTTAGTACTTGGATGCTTATTATTATTTATCTGCAATGCCCTAGGTCTTGAATTTACATGTTTAGACTCGTCCATGCAACGCCCGTCCATCCATCTCTATGCCTACCGCACTCGAATCCTACTATTACCGTTATTGTTACTATTTGTAAGGTTCCCAACCTTTAATAAGGTAGATATCCCTGTGTTTACAATGCTAGTCCCTGGATCAATAGCTAGCATCCACAGTTAAGACGTAATATCAAGAAACAAAGGTCATAATACAACTTTATAACCAGGAACAAAATAATTTATTACATCTTACATAGCTCATTTGGCTATCTCATTATAATGCGGCAGAATATAACAATAGCATGGGGTCCTTCATCTTCAAAGTGCCATAGGCAGACATGTTGGTTGTAGACTTGTAATCCTAATCATTACACTTCACTAATATCAAACAAACCTACAACATAACAAGTTACAGCCACAAGGGTCAATACATTTGAATTGTATTGGCAAGTGATACTATGGTAGTATAGTGGAGTCTATCATCTATATGCATTTGGCTAAGTGGAGATTAGGCTTGCTTTGCTCAAAATAGTTTTTCCTTATCATTTGAAAACACTAAGTTTTTGCTTGACAAAAACATTCCCAAGGCATCTCCCAATAGAAATTGGTGATCCTGCAATCCCTTGTTCACCCACAAGATTTTAACTTAGAAATTGGGATGAGGAGATTCTTGATAGCTTCCATGTCTTGATGCTCAAATTGTCCTTTGCCAGGGACATGGCTAAGTACTTAGATTTTACACTCTGCAGAGGTGGTGCACTTTCCCCACAAGACTTGGTTTCACCAAGACAAGATCTTTCAGAAGCCTTCCCTTAGACCAGAATGGACGCGTTCCAACCTATCATTCCCCTACCACCAACTGTCCATTTGGCTAAGTTATTGCAACCTATTTGATCCAGGCAGAGCCCATAATGCCAAGTGGTCGCACTTGAAGCTTGTCAACATTTGACATCTCAAATCTCTTTGTTCCTGGGTGGCCATCCACAAGTGAGATACACAAAGGTAAACCATAGAAATGGGCCTTGTGAACCACTCAACACAAACCATTCCTTCCATTCCATCCAGGTGATTCATTCCCTTAGTTATTTTATTAAACAAAACACAAGTCCACAGACTTAGAAATATTCCATAGTATGATTATATATTCCACCCTTGTTTTCTACTAGCTAAGCTAAGCATGATAGTAATAGGAATCTTAACTTAGAAAATTCTACTAAGGTTTCATATACTAGGATTTCCCATGGCATAGTTTACACTTAGCAAAATTCCATGCAAGTCCTACTTAGAAATATCACTAATGCATAGTCACTACAAGGAATATGGCTATATATGACCCTCTATTTTCGTCACAAGGTACTCTATTGTGCATGGCTACTTTCAATGAAGTAATTCATGTATGAATACCATATACAATGAGTGAAATTTCAGAGCAAGGACAAGCACTAAGTAATTTCAGAGGAAGATGAACTTACTGGTAGCAGTGGTGGTCGTTGTTGGTCGTGCTGGTCAGCGAAGAAGTTGAAGGCCCGATGCACAAGCGGCGTCCTCCCGCTACTCCGGTGTTGCAGGCCACGGGGGTGGGCTTGCTGCCCTTGATGACGACGCAGAGCACAATCGGCCGGACGAGGCGCAACGTTCATGCGAGGGATCCGGAAAGCTTCGGAGTTGGTCATGGGCTCATTGTACTCGGGACGATGAGGCTCCGGGCCAGACTCGACGATGAGGCTCCCGGCGGTAGCATAGGGCAAAGGAGGAGCGTCTGTGGCGGCTAGCCCCCTGACGAAGAGAGGTGGCGATCTGGCTCGGGAAGGCTCCGGTCGTTGCGGGGTTGGAAGGAGAAGGGAGGCTCTTGAGGGCTTCCGATCGATGGGGATCTGGCTCGGGAGGCCTCATCGATCGACGCGAGAGGAAAGAAAGAGAGGAGGGTGGTGGGGGCGGCGGTGAGGGTAGAAGATCGGGTGCGGTGCGGTTGGTGATATTCTTCGGGGAGACGGTGCGGCACCGGTGTTAGGGTTTGGGTCGGGGAGGGCGGAAGGGAGGAGCTCCAGGGCAGGGGAGACGGGGCGGCGCCGGTGTTAGGGGAGGGGAGTGGCGGAAGGGAGGAGGTCCAGGGCAGGGGAGACGGGGCGGCGCCAGTGTTTGGGTCGGGGAGGGGAGTGGCGAGCAGAAGAGGATAGGGTTCGATCGATTAGGGTTGCGTCAGGGAAGGAAGAGGGGATCGAGTTGGGCCGTGGGTGCGGTGGGGACTGGGAGTAGGGTGTGCTTCTTCGGGTGAGTTGGGCCGTGGGTGCCACCTAGGCGGATATTAATATGACATGTAGGCACAATTGTTGACGTGGCCAATCTCTTATTTTTTAATTTAGATGATATGACGATTTAAAATCGTCATAGTGAGCTACCAATACCTCCCGAGATGCATTTACTGGGTTATGACGATTTGAGCTAATAAAACCATGACGATTTTAAGCAAGATCGTCGTAATTTTCTAAGGTTTTGAACCTCCTGAATAGCTTACGACCATTTAGTGCAAAATCGTCATAATTCTATGACGATTTTGTCCACGGTCACTATTAGAAGGTCATAGAATAACACATTCCTTGTAGTGAGTGAAAGTAATGGGACAAAAGTATGAAGCATCACTTGCCTTTTTGGTAGAGAATATAAGTTCACTCCTTGATCTTACAATATTCACACTCTTCAAATCACTACAATTCAATCAAGCAAGCAATATTTCAATCTACCATTCAAGCAACATCACAAGAAATAATAGAAACAAAACAATGCATGCAAGTATGCCAAACTTTGTTTTATTTACAAAATTGGTTTATAATAGGTTATAAACATTCTAAAACACTTCATTAGTAATTTTATAAAGTGGCAAAACTATTTGCAAAAGATTTTATCTATAAACCATTTTTAAACCAAATCATTATTTTATGTGGTTGAAAATATCTTTAGCAAAGTAATAATTTTTATAGGGTTCACCAAATACATTTTCAAATCATAAAACTTGGTGCTTGGGGTTAGTGCAAAACATTTCCCAAAGATTTTCTCCCAAAAGCATTTTTAATAAATAAACATTATTTTTATTTGACTAGAAATGGTTTAAATCAAAAGTTTATTCTTTTGCTTCACCAAATATGTTTTTGAAATCACAAATTGATGTCTATGGTCAGTAGGTTCAAAACAAACCATTTTCCAAAGGTTTTATCTCAAAAATCATTTCAGAACAATTTTTATATTCTAAACATGCATACACAAGTTTCTTCAAAAGCAATCAATTTAACAGAAGCATTTTACTAAACAAAGTGCATGGTCAGAAAGTACTTGTCTTGCTGATTCCATTGATATAAATTTGCAAAATTTGGACGTGTGGTTTGAAAGTTATGAATTTTTCAAATAGGAACATCTAATAGACATTTCTGTTTTTATATCAAACGGACAGGGCCATGTGGCGCGATACTACTCGTCTTGCAGCTTCGGATGGATCGGCGATACAAGCCGTAGGATTTAAGTGGGATCGCACGGCTCAGAAGCAAGCGTACCCCTTCGGTTAAAATTCTATCGTGGCCACTGGATCGTAATTGCATGGCGCACAGCGTGTCTGCTAGAGATGGGCGGCTGGCCCATTGTTGGCGGCTCTGGCGGTGGAGTTCCGCTATGAGGAAGCAAGAGAGAGGGAGGAGTGGCTCACAGTGATCGCAGGGGTATGGCGAAGCTCAAGGTGGTCTTCGGGTAGCAGGGGGCGCACGAGGGTAGTGACAATTTCTCGCTGAAGTTCCTTCTGGCGATGGCGTGCTCTGGTGTTGTCGAAGACGAACCTACATGGTGCGATAGGACGCGAAACAGCTGGCATTAGATGCGCGAAAGAACATAGGGTGTAGTGGTGTCTTCTAGAGAAAGGGGAAAGACGGGGCTTACGGGGAGGGTCACCGGAGTTGATGTAGCCGACGGTGGCGCTCTGTCGAAGACGTGGACGAGCCTCTGGGGCAAGCGCGGCCGATCAGATGATACGGGCAGGTGCGTAATGTTCTGGTGAGCAAGATAGTGTGCAGTAGGGATGGTGGGGTGGGTCGTGTTCGCCGGAATCGTCCGGGGAAGGTCGCCGGAGCAGTGGGGTTCACGCGAGGAATCAAGGCAGCCTGGTGGCTCTCGAGGCGTGAGGTTTGGGGGGAAAGGAAGAGAGGAAACGGGCACCTAATACTGCGTGGTCACGGCGAGGATTAAACGCGGCAGTAACGAGTATTGACGTGAGCGTTTAACGGCAGAAACCGCCGGCGAGGTTTGCGCGCAGGTGATGTAAGATCCCTCCTTTGTAAAGGAAAAGGATCCCTGTGATTGCAATGCTAGTCCCTGGATCAATAGCTAGCATCCACCGTTAAGATGTAATATCAAGAAACAAAGGTCATAATATAATTTTATAACCAGGAATAAAGTAATTTTATTACATCATACATAGCTCATTTGGCTATTACATTACATTGCAGCGGAATAACTATAAGCATGGGGTCCTGCATCTTCAAAGTGCCACAGGCAGGCATGTTGGTTGTAGACTTTGTAATCCTAATCAATCAATCTTCACTAAAATCAATCAAACCTGCAACATTACAAGTTACAGCCACAAGGGTCAATACAGTTGAATTGTATTGGCAAGTTTCACTACTATGTTGAATATAAGTGGATCCTATCATTACATGCAAATTTGGCTAAGTAGGGTTTTTAGGCTCATTTGCAGAAAGCAGTAATTTATCCTATCTTTTCAAATGGTTTTGTTTCCTTTGTCAAATCTTTCTGAACTCCTTGGAATCCACCAAGTGTCTTTGTCAAAATCTCTTGAGCTCCTTGGTAACCCCAAGTGCATCAAGTTTTATCAAAATCTCTTGAGCTCCTTGGTAACCCCAAGTGCATCAAGTTTTATCAAAATCTCTTGAGCTCCTTGGTAACCCCAAGTGCATCAAGTTTTATCAAAACCTCTTGAGCTCCTTGGTACCCCCAAGTGCATCAAGTCTTTTGTTGTCACTTAGAAAGTTTCCTTTTAGAAATTGGAATGTCGAGATTTCCCATAGCTTTAAGCTTTAGTTGCTCAGTATTGTCCATAACCGGGGACACGGCTAAGTACTTAGATTTTTATTATCTTCTGCAGAAGTTGCACACTTCACCCACATGTCACAGTCTCATCTTGTTGCCACCAGTGGCCACTGGATTGGTGCTCACCAAGATGGAGTACCGACAGATTGAGAACGTGACGAAGTCTTTCTAGAGGGTCCTCCCATACACCATTGCTAGCTTGTCTTCAGTACCCATGTAGGATTCCAGGTCCTCATGTCCAGTAACCTGAAGACAATGCATGGGTCTTCCCAATTTAGTTGACTAAGCCAGAGCCATAAATAGCATGTGGTTGCACACGAAAGCCACAATTGGAGAAACATGTTCAATCTCTAAGTTTCCTGGGTGGTTTCTTTTGGAGCACAACACAAAGATATTGCCATAGACATGGTTCCTTTTGTTTCCACCTTCTCCAAAACTCAAAGTATCCTTGTCCACCCAGGTGGTTCATTGAGTCCTTTTTTTATTATATAAAAACACAAGTCCTTTTCTTAACTTCATAAAATCTCAACAAGTAACTCTTTTCAAAATATGGCATGGCTAAGCATGTAACAACTACATTGTTTTCACTAAGGAATGTATAGGGTATCCTATTAGGATTTAGCATAGCATAAGTATAGAAATTCTTTTCATGCATGTTTCAAAATCCACTAAGTATAATGAAAATAGTAGGACTTTAGATGATAGTGTCACTTGCCTTTCTTTTGGTAGGGAATGTTGGTTCACTCCTTCATCTTGATAGTCTCACACTTTTCTAACTTCACTATAATCAATCAAGCAAACACAATATCAACTAGCATTCCAAACCAATATTCAATCAAACAATTCACACACAAAAGACAATGGAATCTAAGTCATGCATGTAAGCATGCAAGAGATAGTTTTATTTGCAAATATGGTCTCCACTAGGCTCTAAACTTTGTAAGGTTCAAAGTGGTCATTTTCCTAAGTGGCAATGTTATTTGCAAAAGGGTTTTATCTATATACCATTTTTAAATCCTTTCATTATTTTATGTGGTGGAAAATGTTTTTATCAAATCAAAAACTTTATGTCTTTCACCAAATAAGTTGCTAATTCACAAAACTTTGATGTTTTGGGTCAGTAGGTTTGATCTAAATCATTTTCCCAAGGTTTTTACTCCAAAGTCATTTCCATAGCAAAATCAATATTTTTATTTGGCTAGAAATGGCTAAATCATGTTTTTTATTCATAAACTCCACAAAATCCATTTTTAAAACCATGGGTTGGTTCCTAAGGTCAGTGAGTTCACAACAAACTAATTTGCAAAGGTTTCAACCCTAAATAAATTTTGAAATAATTTTTCTAATCTAAACAAGCATACAAATGTTTCTGCAAAAACAAACAATCTAACAGATACTATTTACTAAACAAATTGCATGGTTGGCTAGGGCTTGTTCCACTGATTCTATTGATATAAAGTTTGTAAATTTTGGACCTGTGGGTCAAAAGTTACAAGGGTTTCAATTTGCAAATCAAATCTGTTTTCAAATTCTGTTTTAAACAAACACTAGCCACGCGTCGCGATGTCATTGGTTGGTACCGCTTCGGGTGGATCACGTGTTGTAGGCCGTTGGATCTAACTGTTATCGCACGGCGTAGGCTCACTCATACCCCTTCGACTTGATTCTAATCTTATGCTTCCGATTCAGATCTAACGGCTCCTGCGCATTTGACCAAAACGCAGCGGCGCTGGTGGTGGCTAGCGGCGGCGACGGTCAGACGGTGACGCTACGGCAGCTACAGGAAGCAAGGAACGAAGTGGGGATGCTCACCGTGATCGCTATGACGAGGTGATGCTCGAGGCGTGGTCGGTTGATCGAGGGGCGCTCTGGTTCTAGCAGGATTGCTCGCCGGAGTTAAGGACGGCGTCAGGCGGCTCTGGTCGCGGTCGGAGTCGACGCTACAGATCACGAGAAGGCAAACAGAGGGCATGGTTAGGTGCGCAAGACCAAGGCGAAGATGCTTGCATGATCGAGAAGATGAGGGGCGGTCGGATTCTACCTGGGGAACTCGCCGGAGTAAGGCGCAGTCGCGGTGGTGCTCAGTTGAAAACGGAGCCGTCGTTCTGGAGCGCCCGCGATTGAACGAAAGGCACGGTCAGGTGCACCTGGGAGTGGGGAGTATGTGTGATTGGTCGGGGAGGCAAGGCGGTGGCTGGGCTCGCCGGAATTTGAGCAAAGGCTCGTCAGAGACTGTGGTGGTACCAGCTCGAATTGTGGCAGCCTAGGGGCAGAGAGAGGGAGGCGCGTGAGGGGACACAGGCGGTTAAATGGGCGCAGTCACGGCGAGTAACGGTCGCAGAATCAATGCGTATTGATCGCCGGAGTGAAGACAGGAAACGGCGAGGAGGAATCAGCGTGGTTGAAGACAATGAATAGGAGTGTGGGACCTTGCTGTCAGCGAGAAAACGAGAGGGAAAGGAGGTCCACCAGCCAGCGTCTGCGCGGGTTAAAAGCTGAGTGTGAATCGTTTTCTTCGGGAGGGAGAGAGTGGGCTGGTACTGGGCTGTTGGGCTTGGCCAGTTGGGCTATGTCCAGATCCTATTTTTTTTCTTCCTGATTGTTTTATCCTTTTCCAAAACTATTTTCTGTTTTGAATTTCAAACAACAAATCAAGCATTCAAATCAATTCAAACTTTCACCAAACAAAGCAATTGAATTTGGTTCTGTTTAACAACATAAACCAATCCCCAAAATAAATAATATTTTTATTTTAAGGTCCATTATTAATTAAATAAATAGACCTTGTTTAATAAATCAAAATAGAATTTGTTTTTTATTTAAAATCTCCATTTGAAAACTAAATATTTCAAAAACCAAATCAGTAGGTTTTATTTGAAAATATAAAATACTTGGAAAACTTATTTGAATTAAATAAATAAGTTTTGTTGGTTAACTAAAATAGTAAAACTTTTATTTATAAAAAAACTTGGATATTAAATCCTTATTAATTTCTTCCTTCTTATTTTAAAATCAAATCTTTTATTAAAAGATTTCAAAATAGTGAATCCAAATATTTTTATTTTTTCCTTTATTAAATGTTTATCTTTTTTAAAATCCTTTAGGATTCATTTGATCCAAATTGGTTTGAAGGTTTCCAATTGGAAACAAAAAGTTTCTTCTCACCCTGAAAATCATCAAAGTTTTATTTTATTCATTTATTTTTCAGATTACAAGATTTGGAAAATCTTGGGATGTGACAGGTGAGGACGAAGGGAGCTGGCGGTGGGGCCTGGCGTCATTGAGAGAGGGAGTGGGGAGATGGGGTCCACGCGTCATACACTCAGCGGGTTCTGCCTGCGGTGAAAAATGTTTCATCATGAGGAGGAGTGGCTGCTGATGGGCTTAGTGGGCTAGGCTGGGCTGGGTCGACCTTGTCCACTTTTTTTTATTCTGAATGATTTTCTCTTTTTCCATTTCTAATTTCTGTTTTGATTTTTGCTTAATTAATTCAAGCATCAATTTGAATTCAAACTTCAACCAAAATTTGTGTAGATTCATATACTGATTAACAACACATTCTGAAGTCAATTTTTGAATAAATCTTTTATTCTTTTTGTTTTTTTAATTATTTAATTAGGCCCTTGTTTTAAATCAAATAGGATTTAATAATAATTTCAAACACCATTTAAATTTCTAAATCCTTCCAAATCTTTTCAGTAGGTTTTTATTCACTTAATAGGGTGTCAAAATATTCATCTAGAATCATTTGGAATATATTTAATATGATTCATAAATCATTTGAATTGGGTATTTTTTTTATTTCCAATGATATTAAATATAGTTTTAATTCCATAATTTTATTTAGAAGTTTCCTTTGATCTTATTATTTAAGTTAATTAAACAACTTTTAATCCACTTGGGTAAATTCCAAATATCTTTTCCCATGATTTAATTAACCATTTCTAATAGGGATTTTGTCTTTATTCAAATGGAAGTGAAATTTGGTTAATGCCACTTTATTTTTTTTTATTTTGGAAAATTCTTTATCCATTTATTTTATTTGGGTTTTGGATTATATTCATTCCATTTGCTTATGGATTTGGCCAAGATTTAATTTGGTCTTTAAATATTCCTTATTTAATAATTCTTTCCTTATCTTATAAAATCCATAACTTTTTATTGATAGATCCAAACTTGGTGATTCCAATTTGTAAAATCTTATTTAATGTTTATTTATCCTTTTAAATATCTTTAGGATTATTTGCTCACCATTTGGTATGGATTTGGATAAGTGTTTTATTAGCTTTGGAAATTACTTTTCCTTATCTTATTAAATTCATAAGATTTTATTCATGGCTCCAAAGTAAGTGAATCCAATTCATATGGTTTTATAGTATTTCTAATAGTCACTATTGATAATTTTGAAATGTTTGCTTGACAACTTTTTATATGGATCAAATCCATGGTCTTAGATATAACTTGATAATGATTTTCTTCTATTAGGGTTTTGGGTTTTGGTTTAACTTTTCCAAGTGTTTAAGTTTCTAGATGCATTTATGAAGAATGAATTCCTATTTGAATTTAGTTGGATTCAATCATTAACCAAAGTTTGTTCCAGATGAGATTTTAAGTTTCCATTTAGAAACAAAAGTTTCTTTTCACCCTAAATTTCAACAATTATTTATTTTGTTTATTTATTTTTCACATTACAAGATTTGGAAAATCTTGGGATGTGACAGGCTTCCACCCTTAAAATAAATCTCGTCTCGAGATTTGGGGAGGCTAGGGTTACAAGTTGGCTCAAAACAACTAGGGTACTACCGCCCTTAAAAAATTTCCAACTAGATTACCTCTTGGCTTTCTTGGGATTTTGTTGAAACCTCTTTGGACAAACATCTGCATAGTGTCCTTTGTTTCCACACTTGAAACATGTGACTAGGCTGAGATCCTTCATAGGCTTTATCTTGTGCTTCATCTTTTCTGGACAATTGCTTGCATAATGTCCTTGGTTACCACAATTGTAACATGTGATAAGGTTGAGTTCTTCACGTATCTTCTATGGACAAGTTGACACATAATGGCCTAGCTCTTTGCAGTTGTTGCACCACACTTGGCTAATTTCCTTATACTTCTTCTTCTTAGGTTTCTCCAAAGCTAGGAGTGCTTCTAGTTCATGTTCTTCATATGTTATCTCAAAGGTAGGAAAGTGTCCTGGTCTCCTTGACCTTTTCCTTGGATAATACATATGTCTCCTCTTTGGTCCTTTAAATTGAGTCTTATTGCATGGAGGTGCAAGCTGATATTTTCCTTTGTCTTCATCCTTCTTGGTAGAATTTGTTCCCTTATGGTAGTCTGCAATCAGTTGTTGCACTCCACCTTGTTTCCTTTGTTGAACTATGGAATAGATGGGGCATTGGATAGGGACATGATTATTTCTGTCACATAAGTAACAAGTAGCTTGGGTTGTGGGGCATTGATTAGCTGGATGTTTCTCTTCACAATTGGGGCATTGATCTTCATGCTCTTTGGAAGTGTGATCCTTGTCTCCACAAATATTGCAAGCTTGGGTTCCTTCTAGAATATCATCCTTGACATCCTTGTTGTCACAAACTCCTTGGGAAGAGTTGTCTCCCATGTTGATCATTTGAGTGGTCATCCCTTGCAGCAGTTGGGATTGGATTACCAAAATATTTTGTATGGTTGGGTCTAATCCATTGTTGTTGGCTAAAAACTGAGTTGTCACTTGGGTCAAATGGGTTTGGTTTACTAATAGTTGTTTTCTCATGTTGACCTCTTGGTTGTTGTTGCCATCCTTGATGTTGGAGTTCTTTGGAGTAGTCATCTGTTTGGGTTGGATTGGGATTAGAATAGGCAAAAGATTTCTAAGGGAATAATTCTAATCACACACATCACAATTCACAAGCAAAGTGCAAGCAATCACAAACAAGCATCCCACTCAAACAACAAGTTTCAAGCATATTTTTAGGCAACCAAAAATATTTTTGTTACACCACATAAGTTGGTGGGTTTGACTTAAACTAAATATGGTGGTCCATCTATATGGTTCACTTGAGATCATTCTATCCTTCTTGGTTGATTCTTCGTGAACAAGATGTTTGTATCCTTGGGAAAATTCTTGGTCACAAAAACTTCAAAGGTGATGATGATTCCCAAGTTGTGTTTCCTTAGTCTTCAAGTCTTGACCAGCATTTCTTGTCTCACTTGTAGTCCTTAGTGATATCCAAGGTTGAAGTCCTTGTTGAGAATAAGGTTGAAATCACTTGAAGATGTTGAAGTCATTAGAGTTGATGAAGTCCTTTGCACTTGGTGAAGTCTTTGGCCATGGGGTAGGTTTTGACCATCAAGTTTGAAATAGAAGAGATGTAGAATCAAAACCAAAAATGGTTGAGGAAAGAGTTTACAAGATTGTTTGTAAATAAGTTTTGGAACAAATACAACTCCTATTTTTCTAAGGGGTTTGGTCCATTCCTAGGTTTACAAATCCTACAGGCAACACAATGCTCTGAAACCATCAGTAAGGTTCCCAACCTTTAATAAGGTAGAGATCCCTGTGTTTACAATGCTATTCCCTGGATCAATAGCTAGCATCCACATTTAAGATGTAATATCAAGAAACAAAGGTCATAATACAACTTTATAACCAGGAACAAAATAATTTATTACATCTTACATAGCTCATTTGGCTATCTCATTACAATGCAGCAGAATATAACAATAGCATGGGGTCCTTCATCTTCAAAGTGCCACAGGCAGACATGTTGGTTGTAGACTTGTAATCCTAATCATTACACTTCACTAATATCAAACAAACCTACAACATAACAAGTTATAGCCACAAGGGTCAATACATTTGAATTGTATTGGCAAGTGATACTATGGTAGTATAGTGGAGTCTATCATCTATATGCATTTGGATAAGTGGAGCTTAGGTGTAGGGGTCCCAACCTGATAAGGTAGATTCCTCCTGTGTTTACAATGCTAGTCCCTGGATCAATAGCTAGCATCCACAGTTAAGATGTTATATCAAGATACAATGGTCATAACATAAATTTATAACCAGGAATAATATAAGTTTATTTACATCAAACGTAGCTCATTTGGCTATTACAATACATTGCAGCGGAAAAACTATAGTCATGGGTCCTTCATCTTCAAAGTGCCACAGGCAGATGTTGGTTGTAGACTTTGTAGTCCTAGTCAATCAAACAATCTTCATTTAAAAACAATCAACCTGCAACATTACAAGTTACAGCCACAAGGGTCAATACATTTTGAATTGTATTGGCAAGCTTCACTTTTATGTATAATAAGAGTGGATCCTATCATTATATGCATATTTGGCTAAGTAGAGTTTAAGGCTTATTTGCATAAAGCATTGTTATATCCTATCTTTTCAAAAAGGGTTTTTAAGTCCTTTGTCAAATTACTTTTCCAAGTCCCTTGAACTCCTTGGTAGAAACTCAAGTGTTCAAGTCCTTGTCAAAATCTCTTAAGCCACTTGGTAACCCCAAGTGCAACAAGTTTTATCAAAACTCATGAGTTCCTTGGTAACCCCAAGTACATCATGCTCTTGAGCACCTTGGTAACCCCAAGTGCAACAAGCTTAACAAAATCTCTTTGAATTCCTTGGTAGACACACAAGGGCATCAAGTTTTTATTTTAGAAGTTAGAATGTCGAGATATCCCATAGTTCAAACTTTAGTTGCTCAGTACTGTCCATAACCGGGGACACGGCTAAGTACTTAGATTTTATTAACTTCTGCAGAAGGAGTACACTTTACCCACATGACACAATCCCATCTTGTTGCCACCAGTGGCCTACTGGATTAGTGCTCACCAAGATGGAGTACCGGCAGACTGAGAGTGTGACGAAGTCTTTCCAAAAGGTCCTTCCATACATCATTGCTAGCTTGTCTTCAACCCCCATGAAGCATTCCAGATCCCCATGTCCGGTAACTAAAGACAATGTATGGGTCTTCCTAATGTAATGGACTAAGCCAGAGCCATAATAGCATGTGGTTGTACACGAAAGCCACAATTGGAGAAACATGTTCAATCTCTAAGTTTCCTAGGTGGTTTTCTTTTGGAGCACAACACAAAGTGATTTCCATAGACATGGTCCCTTTTGTTGCCACTCTCTCCAAAACTTAAAATATCCACCACCTAGGTGGTTCATTGAGTCCTTGTTTTATTATGTAAAACATAAGTCTTTTCTCAACCTTTGTAAATCTCAACATGTATCTCTTTCCAAAATAAATCATGGCTAAGCATGTACAACTACAACATTTTCACTAAGGAGTGTATAGGGAATCCTATTAGGATTTAGCATAGCATTAGTATAAATATGTCTTTTCATGCATGTTTTCATAATCCACTAAGTATAATGAAAATAGTAGGTCTTTGAATGATAGTGTCACTTGCCTTTTGGTAGGGAATGGGGGTTCACTCCTTGATCTTGCTAGTCTCACACTTTGCTAATTTCACTACAAGTCAATCAAGCAAAACACCAAATCAACTAACATTCCAAACCACCATTACTCAAACAAAATCACACACACAAGGCAAGAAGGAAACTAAGTCATGCATAAGTATGCAAAGGGTGGTTCTATTGTAAGGATGGTCTCCACTAGGTTTATAACTTTGTAAAGTCCATATTGGTCATTTACCAAAATGGCAAAGTCATTAGTTAGAGGGTTTTGCCCAAAAACTATTTTAAAATTCCATTCAATATTTATATGGTGGAAAAATGGTTTTATTAAATCAAAAATCCTTAAGTTTCTCATCAAAAGTTTCTAACTCTCAAGACTTGGTGTTTTGGGTCAGTAGCTTTGAATTAAAACATTTTCTCAAGTTTTTATTCCAAAAATTCTTTTTCAATATAAAACCATTATCTTTACTTAGCTAGAATAGACTAATTCAATTAATCCATTTTAAATTCCTCCAATTTTATTTTCAAAAGCATGGGTTGGTTCCTAGGGTCAGTAAGGCCACATAAATCCATCTTGCAAAGGTTTTAACCCTAAATTCGATTTTAAACAATTTTTATACTCTAAACAAGCATATAAAAGAATCTGCAAAATCAAGCAAACTAACAGATACTATTTGCTAAACTAATTCCACAGTTGGCTAGGGCTTGTTCTCCTGAATCCAACGATATAAAATTTATAATTTTTGGACGTGTGGTTTGAAAGTTACATGGGTTTGAAGTTTGCAATTAAATCAGATTCAAATCTGTTTTTAGTTTTAAACCTGGCCACGCGTCGTGTTCCTATTGGTCCATACCGTTTCGGTTGGATCGTGGCTGTGGGGCGTTGGATCTAGTTAGATCGAGTGGCCCAGAGGATATACCCCTTCGACGATAAGTGATCTAATCGTGGCCGCTAAATCTGGATCGAACGGTACTGGCGAATTTGACCTAAAGTGGGCGGCCGACGGCGGGCGCCTTCGGCGGGTGGTGCCGGTGATTCGTAACGCAAGGAAGAAGAGGAGAAGGCTCACCGAGATCGCAGGGTCGTGGTGGCGTTAAATCGTTGGCTTGACAAGGGAGATCGGTCGCGGCAATTGCTCGCGGAGTTCCTGGCGTCGATTGCGTGGTCGTGGTAGAAGTCGACTCGTGGTTCACCCCGATGCAAAACGAGGGCAGTTAGAGCGTAAGATCAAGGCGAGCTATGTGCGTGAACGAGAGGCTGGGCGGTCGGATTCTACCTGTGGGGCTCGTCGGAGAAGAATCAGACACGGCGGTGCTTGAAGCTTGACGAAGGCGACATTCAGGGACGCCCGTGGATGAATGGAGGGTATGGGGAGAAGCGTCTGAGAGTGGAGGAAGTGTGTGCTAGGTCGAGGAGGCTCGGGGCGTTGCGGTGTTGGCCGGAATCGGAGATAGAAGCTCGTGCAGGAGTGATTGGCGGCGACCTAGGCGAAGAGAGGAGTGGTGCAGGGGAAAAAGGAGGACGCCGGGGTTTTAACGAGCACAATCAAAGCGAGGTAAAGGCGTTATGGCGAATTGATCATCGCGGAATCACAGCAGTACGGTGGTCGAGGGAGGAAGAAGGAGTCGTGGGTGGGGAGGAAGAACAGTGGAGGTGGGTCTACAGCCGTGGGAAAGAAACGAGGAGGAGGTCCACCGCATACTGCTGGTGCATAGTGGGTGTGAACCGTTTTCTTGCGGGGTGATGAAACTGGGCTGGTGCTGGGCCTATTGGGCTGCCTGGGTTGGGTTGGCCATTTCTTATTTTTTCTGTCTGATTCCTTTTTCCTTTTCTAATTCTATTTTTCTGTTTTGAATTTCAAACAAACAAACAAGGTTCACATCAATTCAAACAACACCCAAACTTTGTAAGTTTGACTTGGTTCTGTTCAGTAGCCTGAACCTAAATCTAAAATCCATAATTTTTAAATAATAAAGTCCATTATTAATTAAATAAATGTCCATTGCTAATTATCAAATTAGGATTTGATTTATTTCAAACTCAATTTAAATCCATATATTTTCCAAAACCAAAATAGTGGGTTGTATTTGAAATAAGGTATATTTAAAAAGCCTGTTTAAAATAAATAACAATTTTGTTTAAAGGTTCCATTTATAATTTAAATAAATGGATCATGGTTTATTAATCAAATATGGTTTGATTTTATTAATAAAATCTCTATTTGAAACCTAAATATTTTCAAAATCAAATTAGTAGGTTTAAATTGGAAAATATATAATATTTGGAAATTTGTTTTAAAACAAAATAACCTTTTATTTTAGTGTCCATTATTAATTAATATAATAGACTTTCATTATTAAATCCAATAGGATTTGTTTTATTGAGATATTTATTTTGAAATCCAATATAAAGCCAAACACTTTAGTAGGTTTTATTTGTGAATATCAACTATTTGGAAAACTTATTTTAAACAATTTAACATGTTTTGATGTTTCAATTAAATTGGTATAACCTTTTATTTAAATAAAGTTTGGATATTAATTCCTTATTATTTTATTTTAAATAAACCTTTGTTGTTTTTATTCAAACTAAAAGTTTTAATTCCCAAAGTTTGGTCAAGGTTTAATTTGGCTTTACAAAATATTCTTTATTTATAAACTCATCTTCTCTTTTGAATACCCAAATCTTTTATTAAAGGATCCAAAATAGTAGTTTCAAAACATTTTAATTTCCTTTATTAAATGTTCATCTTTAAGAATCCCTTTAGGATTTTATTTAATTCAAATGGGTTTGAGGTTCCAATTGAATTCAAAAAGTTTCTTATGGCTCTGAAAATTAAACAAAGTTTTATTTTATTCATTTATTTTCACATTACAAGATTTGGAAAATCTTGGGATGTGACATTAGGCTTGCTTTGCTCAAAATAGTTTTTCCTTATCATTTGAAAACACTAAGCTTTTGCTTGACAAAAACATTCCCAAGGCATCTCCCAATAGAAATTTGGTGATCCTGCAATCCCTTGTTCACCCACAAGATTTTAACTTAGAAACTGGGATGAGGAGATTCTTGATAGCTTCCATGTCTTGATGCTCAAATTGTCCTTTGCCAGGGACATGGCTAAGTACTTAGATTTTACACTCTGCAGAGGTGGTGCACTTTCCCCACAAGACTTGGTTTCACCAAGACAAGATCTTTCAGAAGCCTTCCCTTAGACCAGAATGGACACGTTCCAACCTATCATTCGCCTACCACCAACTGTCCATTTGGCTAAGTTATTGCAACCTATTTGATCCAGGCAGAGCCCATAATGCCAAGTGGCTGCACTTGAAGCTTCTCAACATTTGACATCTCAAATCTCTTTGTTCCTGGGTGGCCATCCACAAGTGAGATACACAAAGGTAAACCATAGAAATGGGCCTTGTGAACCACTCAACACAAACCATTCCTTCCATTCCACCCAGGTGATTCATTCACTTAGTTGTTTTATTAAACAAAAAACAAGTCCACAGACTTAGAAATATTCCATAGTATGATTATATATTCCACCCTTGTTTTCTACTAGCTAATCTAAGCATGATAGTAATAGGAATCTTAACTTAGAAAATTCTACTAAGGTTTCATATACTCGGATTTCCCATGGCATAGTTTACACTTAGCAAAATTCCATGCAAGTCCTACTTAGAAATATCACTAATGCATAGTGAAAGTAATGGGACAAAAGTATGAAGCATCACTTGCCTTTTTGGTAGAGAATATAAGTTCACTCCTTGATCTTACAATATTCACTCTTCAAATCACTACAATTCAATCAAGCAAGCAATATTTCAATCTACCATTCAAGCAACATCACAAGAAATAATAGAAACAAAACAATGCATGCAAGTATGCCAAACTTTGTTTTATTTACAAAAGTGGTTTATAATAGGTTATAAACATTCTAAAACACTTTATTGGTCATTTTATAAAGTGTCAAAACTATTTGCAAAAGATTTTATCTATAAACCATTTTTAAACCAAATCATTATTTTATGTGGTTGAAAATGTCTTTAGCAAAGTAATAATTTTTATAGGGTTCACCAAATACATTTTCAAATCATAAAACTAGGTGCTTGGGGTCAGTGAGTTTAAATCAAAACATTTCCCAAAGATTTTCTCCCAAAAGCATTTTTAATAAATAAACATTATTTTTATTTGACTAGAAATGGTTTAAATCAAAAGTTTATTCTTTTGCTTCACCTAATATGTTTTTGAAATCAAAAATTGATTTGTATGGTCAGTAGGTTCAAAACAAACCATTTTCCAAAGGTTTTATCTCAAAAATCATTTTAGAACAATTTTTATATTCTAAACATGCATACACATGTTTTTGCAAAAGCAATCAATTTAACAGAAGAATTTTACTAAACAAAGTGCATGGTCAGAAAGTACTTGTCTTGCTGATTCCATTGATATAAAATTTGCAAAATTTGGACGTGTGGTTTGAAAGTTATGAATTTTTCAAATTGGAACATCTAATAGACATTTCTGTTTTTATATCAAACGGACAGGGCCACGTGGTGCGATACTACTCGTTGGTACCGCTTCGTGCGGATCGAGCGATACAAGCCGTAGGATTTAAGTGGGATTGCACGGCTCAGAAGCAATCGTACCCCTTCGGTTAAAATTCTATCGTACACCGGATCGTGTCGCATGGCGCCAGTGTCTGCCGAAGATATGGCGGCCGCGGCGGCGGCGCTCTGGCGGCGGAGTTCCAGCTAATACAGGAAGCAAGAGAGAGGGAGGAGTGGCTCACAGTGATCGCAGAGGTATGGCGAAGCTCAAGGTCGTCTTCGGGTAGCAGGGGGCGCACGAGGGTAGTGACAATTTCTCGCCGTAGTTCCTTCTGGCAATGGTGTGCTCTGGTGTTGTCGAAGACGAATCTACATGGTGCGATAGGACACGAAACAGGTGGCATTAGATGCGCGAAAGAACGTAGGGTGTAGTGGTGTCTTCTAGAGAAAGGGGGAAAGACGGGGCTTACGGGGAGGGTCACCGGAGTTGATGTAGCCGATGGTGGCGCTCTGTCGAAGACGTGGACGAGCCTCTGGGGCAAGCGCGGCCGAGCAGATGATACGGGCAGGTGCGTAAGGTTCTGGTGAGCAAGATAGTGTGCAGTAGGGATGGTGGGGTGGGTCGTGTTCGCCGGAATCGTCCCGGGAAGGTCGCCGGAGCAGTGGGGTTCACGCGAGGAATCAAGGCAGCCTGGTGGCTCTCGAGGCGTGAGGTTTGGGGGGAAAGGAAGAGAGTAAACGGGCGCTTAATACTGCGTGGTCACGGCGAGAATTAAACGCGGCAGTAACGAGTATTGACGCGAGCGTTTAACGGCAGAAACCGCCGGCGAGGTTTGCGCGCGGGTGAGGACGAAGGGAGCTGGCGGTGGGGCCTGGCGTCAGTGAGAGAGGGAGTGGGGATATGGGGTCCACGCATCATACACTCAGCGGGTTCTGTCTGCGGTGAAAAATGTTTCACTGCGTGAGTGAGCAGGTGGGCTGCTGATGGGCTTAGTGGGCTAGGCTGGGCTGGGTCAACCTTGTCCACTTTTTTTATTCTGAATGATTTTCTCTTTTTCCATTTCTAATTTCTGTTTTGATTTTTGCTTAATTAATTCAAACATCAATTTGAATTCAAACTTCAACCAAAATTTGTGTAGATTCATATACTGATTAACAACACATTCTGAAGTCAATTTTTGAATAAATCTTTTATTCTTTTTGAGGTTTTTTTTAATTATTTAATTAGGCCCTTCTTTTAAATCAAATAGGATTTAATAATAATTTCAAACACCATTTAAATTTCTAAATCCTTCCAAATCTTTTTAGTAGGTTTTTATTCACTTAATAGGGTGACAAAATATTCATCTAGAATCATTTGTAATATATTTAATATGATTCATAAATCATTTGAATTGGGTATTTGTTTTATTTCCAATGATATTAAATATAGTTTTAATTCCATAATTTTATTTAGAAGTTTCCTTTGATCTTATTATTTAAGTTAATTAAACAACTTTTAATCCACTTGGGTAAATTCCAAATATCTTTTCCCATGATTTAATTAACCATTTCTAATAGGGATTTTGTCTTTATTCAAATGGAAGTGAAATTTGGTTAATGCCACTTTATTTTTTTTATTTTGGAAAATTATTTATCCATTTATTTTATTTGGGTTTTGGATTATATTCATTCCATTTGCTTATGGATTTGGCCAAGATTTAATTTGGTCTTTAAATATTCCTTATTTAATAATTCTTTCCTTATCTTATAAAATCCATAACTTTTTATTGATAGATCCAAACTTGGTGATTCCAATTTGTAAAATCTTATTTAATGTTTATTTATCCTTTTAAATATCTTTAGGATTATTTTCTCACCATTTGGTATGGATTTGGATAAGTGTTTTATTAGCTTTGGAAATTACTTTTCCTTATCTTATTAAATTCATAAGATTTTATTCATGGCTCCAAAGTAAGTGAATCCAATTCATATGGTTTTATAGTATTTCTAATAGTCACTATTGATAATTTTGAAATGTTTGCTTGACAACTTTTTATATGGATCAAATCCATGGTCTTAGAGATAACTTGATAATGATTTTCTTCTATTAGGGTTTTGGGTTTTGGTTTAACTTTTCCAAGTGTTTAAATTTCCAGATGCATTTATGAAGAATGCATTCCTCTTGATTTGAATTTATTTGGATTCAATCATTAACCAAAGTTTGTTCCAGATGAGATTTTAAGTTTCCATTTAGAAACAAAAGTTTCTTTTCACCCTAAATTTCAACAATTATTTATTTTGTTTATTTATTGTTCACATTACAAGATTTGGAAAATCTTGGGATGTGACAGGCTACCACCCTTAAAATAAATCTCGTCCCGAGATTTGGGGAGGCTAGGGTTACAAGTTGGCTCAAAACAACTAGGGTACTATCGCCCTTAAAAATTTTCCAACTAGATTACTTCTTGGCTTTCTTGGGATTTTGTTGAAACCTCTCTGGACAAACATCTGCATCGTGTCCTTTGTTTCCACACTTGAAACATGTGACTAGGCTGAGATCCTCATAGGCTTTATCTTGTGCTTCATCTTTTCTGGACAATTGCTTGCATAATGTCCTTGGTTACCACAATTGTAACATGTGATAAGGTTGAGTTTTTCACGTATCTTCTGTGGAAAAGTTGACACATAATGGCCTAGATCTTTGTAGTTGTTGCACCACACTTGCCTAATTTCCTTATACTTCTTCTTCTTGGGTTTCTCCAAAGCTAGGAGTGCTTCTAGTTCATGTTCTTCATATGTTATCTCAAAGGTAGGAAAGTTTCCTGGTCTCCTTGACCTTTTCCTTGGATAATACATATGTCTCCTCTTTGGTCCTTTAAATTGAGTCTTATTGCATGGAGGTGCAACTGAGATTTTCCTTTGTCTTCATCCTTCTTGGTAGAATTTGTTCCCTTATGGTAGTCTGCAATCAGTTGTTGCACTCCACCTTGTTTACTTTGTTGAACTATGGAATAGATGGGGCATTGGATAGGGACATGATTATTTCCTTCACATAAGTAAAAAGTAGCTTGGGTTGTGGGGCATTGATTAGCTGGATGTTTCTCTTCACAATTGGGGCATTGATCTTCATGCTCTTTGGAAGTGTGATCCTTGTCTCCACAAATATTGCAAGCTTGGGTTCCTTCTAGAATATCATCCTTGACATCCTTGTTGTCACAAACTCCTTGGGAAGAGTTGTCTCCCATGTTGATCATTTGAGTGGTCATCCCTTGCAGTAGTTGGGACTGGATTACCAAAATATTTTGTATGGTTGGGTCTAATCCATTATTTTTGGCTAAAAACTGTGTTGTCACTTGGTTCAAATGGGTTTGGTTTACTAATAGTTGTTTTCTCATGTTGACCTCTTGGTTGTTGTTGCCATCCTTGATGTTGGAGTTCTTTGGAGTAGTCATCTGTTTGGGTTGGATTGGGATTAGAATAGGCAAAATATTTCTAAGGGAATAATTCTAATCACACACATCACAATTCACAAGCAAAGTTCAAGCAATCACAAACAAGCATCCCACTCAAACAACAAGTTTCAAGCATATTTTTAGGCAACCAAAAATATTTTTGTTACACCACATAAGTTGGTGGGTTTGACTTAAACTAAATATGGTGGTCCATCTATATGGTTCACTTGAGACCATTCTATCCTTCTTGGTTGATTCTTCTTGAACAAGATGTTTGTATCCTTGGGAAAATTCTTGGTCACAAAAACTTCAAAGGTGATGATGATTCCCAAGTTGTGTTTCCTTAGTCTTCAAGTCTTGAGCAGCATTTCTTGTCTCGCTTGTAGTCCTTAGTGATATCCAAGGTTGAAGTCCTTGTTGAGAATAAGGTTGAAATCATTTGAAGATGTTGAAGTCATTAGAGTTGATGAAGTCCTTTGCACATGGTGAAGTCTTTGGCCATGGGGTAGGTTTTGTCCATCAAGTTTGAAATAGAAGAGATGTAGAATCAAAACCAAAAATGGTTGAGGAAAGAGTTTACAAGATTGTTTGTAAATAAGTTTTGGAACAAATACAACTCCTATTTTTCTAAGGGGTTTGGTCCATTCCTAGGTTTACAAATCCTACAGGCAACACAATGCTCTGATACCATCAGTAAGGTTCCCAACCTTTAATAAGGTAGAGATCCCTGTGTTTACAATGCTAGTCCCTGGATCAATAGCTAGCATCCACAGTTAACATTTAATATCAAGAAACAAAGGTAATAATACAACTTTATAACGAGGAACAAAATAATTTATTACATCTTACATAGCTCATTTGGATATCTCATTACAATACAGCAGAATATAACAATGGCATGGGGTCCTTCATCTTCAAAGTGCCACATGCAGACATGTTGGTTGTAGACTTGTAATCCTAATCATTACACTTCACTAATATCAAACAAACCTGGAACATAACAAGTTACAGCCACAAGGGTCAATACATTTGAATTGTATTGGCAAGTGATACTATGGTAGTATAGTGGAGTCTATCATCAATATGCATTTGGCTAAGTGGAGCTTAGGATTACTTTGCTCAAAATAGTTTTTCCTTATCATTTGAAAACACTAAGTTTTTGCCTGACAAAAACATTCCCAAGGCATCTCCCAATAGAAATTTGGTGATCCTGCAATCCCTTGTTCACCCACAAGATTTTAACTTAGAAATTGGGATGAGGAGATTCTTGATAGCTTCCATGTCTTGATGCTCAAATTGTCCTTTGCCAGGGACATGGCTAAGTACTTAGATTTTACACTCTGCAGAGGTGGTGCACTTTCCCCACAAGACTTGGTTTCACCAAGACAAGATCTTTCAGAAGCCTTCCCTTAGACCAGAATGGACGCGTTCCAACCTATCATTCCCCTACCACCAACTGTCCATTTGGCTATGTTATTGCAACCTATTTGATCCTGGTAGAGCCCATAATGCCAAGTGGCTGCACTTGAAGCTTCTCAACATTTGACATCTCAAATATCTTTGTTCCTGGGTGGCCATCCACAAGTGAGATACACAAAGGTAAACCATAGAAATGGGCCTTGTGAACCACTCAACACAAACCATTCCTTCCATTCCACCCAGGTGATTCATTCACTTAGTTGTTTTATTAAACAAAACACAAGTCCACAGACTTAGAAATATTCCATAGTATGATTATATATTCCACCCTTGTTTTCTACTAGCTAAGATAAGCATGATAGTAATAGGAATCTTAACTTAGAAAATTCTACTAAGGTTTAATCTACTAGGATTTCCCATGGCATAGTTTACACTTAGAAAAATTCCATGCAAGTCCTACTTAGAAATATCACTAATAATGGGACAAAAGTATGAAGCATCACTTTCCTTTTTGGTAGAGAATATAAGTTCACTCCTGGATCTTGCAATATTCACACTCTTCAAATCACTACGATTCAATCAAGCACGCAATATTTCAATCTACCATTCAATCAACATCACAAGAAATAATAGAAACAAAACAATGCATGCAAGTATGCCAAACTTTGTTTTATTTTCAAAAGTGGTTTATAATAGGTTATAAACATTCTAAAACACTTTATTGGTCATTTTATAAAGTGTCAAAACTATTTGCAAAAGATTTTATCTATAAACCATTTTTAAACCAAATTATTATTTTATGTGGTTGAAAATGTCTTTAGCAAAGTAATAATTTTTATAGGGTTCACCAAATACATTTTCAAATCATAAAACTAGGTGCTTGGGGTCAGTGAGTTTAAATCAAAACATTTCCCAAAGATTTTCTCCCAAAAGCATTTTTAGTAAATAAATATTATTTTTATTTGACTAGAAATGGTTTAAATCAAAAGTTTATTCTTTTGCTTCACCAAATATGTTTTTGAAATCACAAATTGATTTTTATGGTCAGTAGGTTCAAAACAAACCATTTTCCAAAGGTTTTATCTCAAAAATCATTTTAGAACAATTTTTATATTCTAAACATGCATACAAAAGTTTCTGCAAAAGCAATCAATTTAATAGAAGAATTTTACTAAACAAAGTGCATGGTCAGAAAGTACTTGTCTTGCTGATTCCATTGATATAAAATTTGCAAAATTTGGACGTGTGGTTTGAAAGTTATGAACTTTTCAAATTGAAACATCTAATAGACATTTCTGTTTTTATATCAAACAGACAGGGCCACGTGGCGCGATACTACTCGTTGGTACCGCTTCGTGCGGATCGAGCGATACAAGCCGTAGGATTTAAGTGGGATCGCACGGCTCAGAAGCAAGCGTACCCCTTCGGTTAAAATTCTATCGTGGCCACTGGATCGTAATCGCACGGCGCACAGCGTGTCTGCCAGAGATGGGCGGCGCTGGCGGCGGCTGTGCGGCGGCGGCGCTCTGGCGGCGGAGTTCCGGCTAATACAGGAAGCAAGAGAGAGGGAGGAGTGGCTCACAGTGATCGCAGGGGTATGGCGAAGCTCAAGGTGGTCTTCAGGTAGCAGGGGGCGCACGAGGGTAGTGACAATTTCTCGCCGTAGTTCCTTCTGGAAACGGCGTGCTCTGGTGTTGTCGAAGACGAATCTACATGGTGCGATAGGACACAAAACAGGTGGTATTAGATGCGCGAAAGAACGTAGGGTGTAGTGGTGTCTTCTAGAGAAAGGGGGAAAGACGGGGCTTACGGGGAGGGTCACCAGAGTAGATGTAGCCGATGGTGGCGCTCTGTCCTATCTCAGATGATACGAGCAGGTGGGGTGGGTCGTGTTCGCCGGAATCGTCCGGGAAAGGTCGCTGGAGCAGTGGGGTTCACGCGAGGAATCAAGGCAGCCTGGTGGCTCTCGAGGCGTGAGGTTTGGGGGGGAAGGAAGAGAGGAAACGGGCGCTTAATACTGCATGGTCACGGCGAGGATTAAACGCGGCAGTAACGAGTATTGACGCGAGCGTTTAATGGTAGAAACCGCCGACGAGGTTTGCGCGCGGGTGAGGACGAAGGGAGCTGGCCGTGGGGCCTGGCGTCAGTCAGAGAGGGAGTAGGGAGATGGGGTCCATGCGTCATACACTCAGCGGGTTCTGTCTGCGGTGAAAAATGTTTCACTGCGGGAGTGAGCAGGTGGGCTGCTGATGGGCTTAGTGGGCTAGGCTGGGCTGGGTCGACCTTGTCCACTTTTTTTTATTCTGAATGACTTTCTCTTTTTCCATTTCTAATTTCTGTTTTGATTTTTGCTTAATTAGTTCATACATCAATTTGAATTCAAACTTCACCCAAAATTTGTGTAGATTCATATACTGATTAACAACACATTCTGAAGTCAATTTTTGAATAAATCTTTTATTCTTTTTGGGGTTTTTTAATTATTTAATTAGGCCCTTGTTTTAAATCAAATAAGATTTAATAATAATATCAAACACCATTTAAATTTCTAAATCCTTCCAAATCTTTTCAGTAGGTTTTTATTCACTTAATAGGGTGTCAAAATATTCATCTATAATCATTTGGAATATATTTAATATGATTCATAAATCATTTGAATTGGGTATTTGTTTTATTTCCAATGATATTAAATATAGTTTTAATTCCATAATTTTATTTAGAAGTTTCCTTTGATCTTATTATTTAAGTTAATTAAACAAATTTTAATCCAGTTGGGTAAATTCCAAATATCTTTTCCCATGATTTAATTAACCATTTCTAATAGGGATTTTGTCTTTATTCAAATGGAAGTGAAATTTGGTTAATGCCACTTTATTTTTTTTATTTTGGAAACTTCTTTATCCATTTATTTTATTTGGGTTTTGGATTATATTCATTCCATTTGCTTATGGATTTGTCCAAGATTTAATTTTGTCTTTAAATATTCCTTATTTAATAATTCTTTCCTTATCTTATAAAATCCATAACTTTTTATTGATAGATCCAAACTTGGTGATTCCAATTTGTAAAATCTTATTTAATGTTTATTTATCCTTTTAAATATCTTTAGGATTATTTGCTCACCATTTGGTATGGATTTGGATAAGTGTTTTATTAGCTTTGGAAATTACTTTTCCTTATCTTATTAAATTCATAAGATTTTATTCATGGCTCCAAAGTAAGTGAATCCAATTCATATGGTTTTATAGTATTTATAATAGTCATTCTTGATCATTTTGAAATGTTTGCTTAACAACTTTTTATATGGATCAAATCCACGGTCTTAGAGATAACTTGATAATGATTTTCTTCTATTAGGGTTTTGGGTTTTGGTTTAACTTTTCCAAGTGTTTAAATTTCCAGATGCATTTATGAAGAATGCATTCCTCTTGATTTGAATTTATTTGGATTCAATCATTAACCAAAGTTTGTTCCAGATGAGATTTTAAGTTTCCATTTAGAAACAAAAGTTTCTTTTCACCCTAAGTTTCAATAATTTTATTTATTTTGTTTATTTATTTTTCACATTACAAGATTTGGAAAATCTTGGGATGTGACACTATTGCTCATGTTTCACTGTTGCTGTTGTTGTTGCTACTACAAAGTGTTGCTACTAATAAACTTCTGTGAGCAAGAACTATTTCCAGGTGTAGCAGAACTAACAACTCAGTTGTTTAGGCTTGCAAGTATTCTTTGGCTCCCTTGTGTCGAATCAATAAATTGGGTAATACTACACGCGAAGACTGTTGTGATCCCCTACACTTGTGGGTCATCAGTGTAGCATGAGTATGTGGTGGTGGTGTGACAAGCTTACTTATAACGGACGGTGAATCAGAGCAACAAAGGTGTTTAGGACTATACCTCTTCTTGTAGTGGATGGTAAAATAGGGAACTTTCCATCACGAGACTTAGCCATGATGAACAGAGTAGCAGTGAAAAATAATAGATCCAAGTGAACTTACAAATAAAGCTATGCTCCCCGGCAACGGCGCCAGAAAATAGTCTTGATGTCCCACAAGTGTAGGGGATCGCAACAGTCTTCGCGAGTAGTATTACCCAATTTATTGATTTGACACAAGGGGAGATGATGGCGCCCAGTACTTGTCGTGGGACTCTTCGTTGGAAACCCCATGATCAAGGTATGAAGCAGCACAGCAGCAAGTTTCCCTCAGTAAGAAACCGAGGTTATCGAACCAGTAGGAGGAAGGAAACGTCACACAGGTGTGTTGGAGATATGCCCTAGTGGCAATAATAAACGTAGTTATTATTATATCTTTGTGTTTATGATAAATGTTTACATTCATGCTATAATAGTATTAACAAGGAAACATTAATACTTGTGTGATTTGTAAACTAAAATAGAGTCCCTAGTAAAGCCTCTTTATAAATACTAGCTTGTTGTTTAATAAATGATTGTGGTGAAGGGAATATGCCCGAGAGGCAATAATAAAGTGGTTATTATCGTATTCCTTGGTTATGATAAATGTTTATTTTACATGCTATAATTGTATTAATACGGAAACGTTAATACATGTGTGTTTAATAAACAAAAGGTAGTTCCTAGTTATGCCTCTCTTATAAACTAGCTCGTTGATTAACAAGATGATCATAGGTTTCCTGATCATGGACATTGGATGTTGTTAATAACGAGGTCACAACATTAGTGTAATGGTGTGATGAACATTCATCCGAAGTATAGCATTACGATCAAAGTCATTGAGTTTATATTGCTATAACAACTTACGAAGTGATCCTAATCCTTAGACCATGAGATCATGTCAATCACTAACACCGGAAGAGTTTCTTAATAACATCAAACATCACACCGTAACGGTGATTATAAAGATGGATTCGAACTAATAAAGTGTTATGTTGAGGCTCATGGATCGAGAGTGGAATTTGTTCATCCGATGACGGATAGATATACTGGGCCCTCTCGGTGATATCACATTGATTAGCTTGCAAGCAAGTGATTTGATCACTAGAATGTTATATCACAGAAGCGAAAAGAGTGCATGTCGATGAGATCAAACTAGGTATGGAGATACCGATGATCGAATCTCGGACATGTAATATATCGTGAAACAAAGGGATTAAGATACTAGCGTAAAAGGTTACGGCGATCACAAGAAAGTCATCGTTGAATGTGGGAGTCGATGGGTCTCGATCCCGCTCGATTATTGATCCGAGAGGGGTCTCGATCATGTCCGCATTATTCACGAACCGTAGGGTGACACACTTAAGAGACACCGACATCCAACTGGAGCAAAAGTTTCATGCCGAAAGAATGAACAAGCGCAGGAATTTATTTCACTAGATACCGAAACAGGTTTTCGGGTGAAATTGCATAAAGTGGTTATGCATGTGAAATAGAATTCTAGCAAGGGGTTATTTGTGAATGTTTGTAATTAAAGTAATTGAAAAAATTCTGAATAAAATAAAAGAGTTTTATTTAATGAGAGTTTGCTTAAATTTGGTGGAAATTTAATGGGAATTTGAGTGGGTTTTTGAGTGGAGGGAATTGAAAGGCATTTGAGTGAGTGGAGTGTCCACCCACATGAATGTGGAAGAGGTGGGGGTAGCCCCATGGCTGTGCGCATGGACCATTGGGTTCCCCCCTCTCCATATAAAAAGGAGCCCCCCTCCCTCTCTCTCACTCACACCTCCTCGTGAAGGATCTCTCTCCCCCTCTAGAATTTATCCCCCATGGTCTCGGACTAGCGAGATACATGTTACCGGTGGCTATTCGGCAAGAAAGAGTTGTGCTTCCGCTGCATCGCAGGAGCGAGGAGGCGGAGGTTGCTCGGTGCCTCGAACGTGTGTGCGAGCACGGATGCGCTGCTGTTTTGCGGCGCTAGGACTTCCTCTCGATCTTGAGATCGGCAAGAGATCGTCTACATCAACCACGAGTTTGGACTCGTTAAGCTTTGTCGGTATTCAAGGGTATGTTCTCTACGGATGTACATCCGCCCGTTGTTTGTATCTAGTAGATAGATCTTGGTACATAGTTGTTCCCATCGTAGGAAAATTTTTGTTTTCTATGCTGCGAACCCTACAGTGGTATCAGAGCTGGATCTATGCGTAGATACTTTGCACGGGTAGTACACAGATGAGTATGTGGGCGATGATGATCATTTTATTGCTTCTTAGTTGTACTTTGGATATTGGTGGCATAGTGGGATGAAGCGGCCCGGACAAACTTTACATGTCCTCGCACATGAGCCTGTTCCACGCTTGACATGCAACTAGTTTTGCATAAGTGGCTAGCGGGTGTCTGTCTCTCCTACTATAGTCAATATCTAATTTGCAACGAGTTGTCAACAATTTGGTTATCCTCGTTGTGGTTCATGTTCGTAGGTAAGAATGGTTCTATCTTCGAAAGCCCTAAGCCACGTAAAACTTGCAATGGATAAATTAGAGGCGTCTAGTTTAGATTGTTGCTGGGCTAGTGTTATGATATGGTGATGTTGTAAGTAGAAGTATGAGATGATACTCTTACAACACACATAGCGTGTAAGTTCCATAGACCTTGGCCTTACTCATAAAGGTATGATAGTGATCATACCGCGGTGCACATGATGGAGATCATATGTGGGAACCATATCATTTCACTTACAAACATGTGATGTTTGATTGCATCTTATATTGCTTGTTTGGCGTTTTATTAGCATAATAAGATGATCCCTCATTTATATATCAAGATAAAAATGTGTTCTTCCTTAAGTATGCACCGACAATGTTTCGTCGCTTCAAGGCATCACGTGATGATCGGACTTGGTGTAGTGGATTTGGTTCATGTAATCACCAAAAAGACACGAGGGATGTCGTTTTTGAGTGGGAGTTCATTTCTAATTTGGAGTAGTAGAACTCAATTATCATAAATTAAATCAAAGTGAATTTGCATAATTTTTTGTAGTCATTGGCATTCGTTCACCACCTTATGCATAGTTGTAATTGAGATAATAGAACTATAGAATTCTGGATATATACTTTACGAACTGGTATCGTATTGTGTTGAGTGTCAATCTAAAGTTTAAAGTCCTATTGCAAACTTTCAGCAAACTCTATTCACTCTGTGAAATTTAATAGTTGGTATTAAATCGAGAGTAACAATTCCAGTGTTAGTATCTTAAGTATCATGTTTGCCTCCACGATTCTTGATTGTTTTAATATCAAGTTTATCTAGGAGCTGAAAGAATTGTTTCAGAAACCATCATGTGTGGCAGATATAACGATATCTGAAACAATGTTTTGGTTGCAATATGATAGAGTATAATATATGTTCTCATATTGGATGAGAATTTATGAAGGTTGGAGATGCTAGACATCCTAATCATCCAAAAGGGTTTTGGAAAGTAATATTATACTCATGATTCACCTTTATAAGCTACAGTAGCTTGATCATGAAAGTCTTCATGATAAGGATGAATATAAGATGTATGTAAAGTGTTTACTACACTAAAAGATTACTAAAAAATAGATTTTGAAAGAATACCGATCATTTTGATGATGGTGATCTACTTCAAAGTGCAAGTCCAAAGGTATTATTATTTGAATATACACGCTTTGGACTATGTGTCATGTATATGGCGCCACTTTTAATGTTGATATATTCTTTTAAAAAGGAAAAGGAAATGCTGAAAGAGAATCTATAAAATATATTTGGCAGAAAAGAAAAGATTGGAAATATCCAATTTAGGTATATGGATGATATACATGTTATGGTAGTATTCTTTGCTTGTTAAACAATGTGGTTCTTGGGTATTGGATACCGAATTGGTTGGTATGAAATTTCATACAGAACGACGCAATTCATGAACCACAATGGCCTAAGTAACTAGCAAGAGAATATGTGATGATGTTCATCGAAAACAAACAAACCGTTGTTTGTATTTCTCGTTGACATCAAAGCTTGACTTCAAGATTTGTTTTAATAATTGTTATTTGAATCAGGTATTATGAGAACAAAGTTTGTTCAAATAATTACCGTATTCCGTATAAGATGGATGATTTACAAATCTAGTTGGAGAAATCACATCCATAAAACCTAATGCTAAAATGTCGCAAGACAAATGATTGAAAGATCACTTACGAAGTGACATCGCTGTTTAAATTATATTGGAAAGAAAACATGAAGAATGTTCATGGATTTTTGGAGTCTTTGATTTGATCAAGTGACGCTTGTGAGACTTTCAACGTGATAATTAAAACTTCGTTCAAAGGCCAAAGAAGAACGAACGACTAAATTATTGGAATTTATACATATCGATGTATGTAGTCTATTATGTGTAGTCGTAAGCGATGGGTTTCAACTTCATATGCTTTCTCCGGAAATTTGAGTGAATATTCACTTAATGAGAAAGAAGTATGAAATATTTGAAAAACGTTTCAAAGACTTTCAAGATGAAGTGGATAATCATTGTAACAAGAAAATAAATGGTTTATGATTTTATCATAAGGGATTTGTTTGAGTTACAAGTGTAACAAGAAAATAAATAAATTATGATTTTATCATAAAGGGATTTATTTGAGTTGCAAGTTTAGCAAAACATCTAGATTTACATCTCTGGAAACACCATAGGAGTATGGAGTGTTTGAGATTTGTAATAAAACCTTGTTTGACATGGTTGGATTAAAGGTGTTATTTATAAAACTGCCATTATGTTTTAAAAGATTAAAGCTTTAGAGACTACCGATTTTACACTGAAAAGAGCTCCATCTTGATCCGTTGAAATGACACCATGGAAGTTATGGTTTGGGGTAAACCCAAGTTGTCATTTCTTAAATTTTGGTATGCTAAACATAAGTAAGATGTTTACAACCGAAGTCGGATGAGCATGTCTTTGTAGGTTATTTCGAATAACAATTGGTTATTCCTCCATAACACCAAGGACAAAGGGGTTTGTCTCTTGAAACGTGAAGTTTCTTGAAGAAGGAATTTTTCATAAATGTTAAGTGGGAGGACAATAGAACTTTGATAAGGTTAACGAATCTTAGCTATATGTGCTGAGTTGCGCAGCGCCGGAAAATGTTCCGGAGGCAGCCAAAATGCTCATGGATTACGTGCCTCAAAGGTTGTGGTCACGAAGATCTAAGTTCTTATTGAACCAAGTCGGTCGGATAAACAATCAAATGCTAATATTTGAGAGTAAATCATTATTGTTTGACAATGATGAACCGAATACATGCAAAGAAGCGATGATGGGCCCTGACTCCATCAAATGGCTTGAAGCCATAAAATCCGTGATAGTTCCATACACGAGAAATCAAGTTTTGAACTTGGAAGACCCTCCGGAAAGGTGTAAAAACCTATCGGTCGTATTTGGATCTATAAAGAGACAGACATGGATGTTTCACATCTATGAAATAGTCGACATGTCGTAAAGTATTTTACGACAATGTTCAAGGAGTTGACTATGACAAGATTTGATCTTTCATAGCAATATTTAGTCTGGACGGATTAAAGTAGAAACCACTACATATAATTTGGTATATGGTAGATGAATAAACAAAACAAAGTTCTTCTAATAGAATGGTTACCTAGGACGTGTACAAGACACGGTCCAAAGGGTTTTGTTAATTCAAAGGATGCTAAAAAGGGCATGCAAACTTCAATAGTTGAAGTAAGCATTGCGGAGTTGGAATCTTCACTGTGATGAAAAGGAGTTTTCATCAAGATACGATGAAGATGCTTGCATTTGCAAGAAATTAAGTGGGAGCGCTGAGACATATTTCTAATACATTATGTGGTGGACATCTTGTTGATTAGAAATGATGTATATTTTATTGACAATGGTTAAGAATTTCATTTCGATGAAATACTTAGGCAAAACCCTAATATTTAGCGTGAATGTCTATAGTGGATAGACTGTGACGCCAATATAGTTGTGCCAAACGTACATATATGAGATATTGAAGGAGTTCAATATAGAAACGACAAGAAAAAGTTCTTGTTGCATGGAAAGGAATTGAATCAAGATTCAAGTGTATCGACACCTGATAAGTGAAACAAGATTCAAGTGCTTTGACACTTGATGAGTGAAATCACGAGAATGTTTTGATCAATCATACCATGATATGTACACATCCAGATATGTCCTATGCTCTAAGTGTTATGAGCATATACCAGAATGAATCATAAAATGATCATTGGACGATAGTGAGGATATTCTTATGATCTTTTGGAAGAACTAAGAATATATTTCTGTAGAGGTGACAAACAATTACAAATAGTTCATTGTAAAGAGTTACATTGATAGTAGTTTTGTCACAAGATACAAATTAAGTTTATCTCAATTTAAACTATGGGTGGCACAATGAAATGGAAAGAAATTTTCCATGATGGATTTGGATGTATTCCAAAGTTAAGACATTGTGACGAATACTACAACAAAAGTCTAAGTATATGACTGCTATAGTAGCAGCAAAGGAGGGCATTTGTGTCAAGTAGTTTGTTATCAAACTAAGGTGTGGTTCGCAACTAGGGGTGGGCGTTCGGTCATGACCGACAATTCGGTCTTTGTATTTCGGTCTATTTTAAATTCGGTCCTTGAAAAAATAAAGACCGAATTATACTTGATAGTTTTACTACCCGAAAAATTCGGGTACCTACTAATTCGGGTTCGGGTTCGGTCATGACCGAATAACATGGTCAATATTGTCAACACAAAAGATAGACATTACTTATTAAAAATATGACAATATTTCAACTATATTTTAAATATTTTAATACATATGTTATCATTTAGTGGAAGAAATCAACGTGCAACAATCCTAATAAAATGTAGCAACTCTACAATAGCACTTTGATGACCATTCAACAATGCCATAATTCATGCACATCACACAAATTTAGAGTTTCAGATAGTCTCATGTAAAATTCGGTCAGTTCGGTCTATTCGGTTACTTAGGAACTAAAGACCGAATAGACCAAACAAAATTCGGTCTATAAAATTCACTACCCAATTTTCTTGTCGGTCTTTTCGGTTTCGGTCTATTCGGGTTCGGTCTCGGTATTTTCGGTTTCGGTCTCCGGTTATCGGTTTTTATGCCCACCCCTAGTTCGCAACGGGCTAACACTAAAGATATATTGTATGAAAATAGTATTGACGTGTTTTAACCCCAAGGAACTAAAGGTCTCACCGAAAGACCAAATTTATACAATGCCATCTCATTGGAGAATGAGTGATGCGTGAAGATGCAAACACATGCAAATACACACGGACCTGAAAGTGTCAGATGCGTAGATTATGTTAACCACTTGTAATCGCGTATATGGAACACCGGAAAGCCATAAGTGTTCAATACGCAAAGTTTTCAAACTAGATTATTGTCTCTAGTGCAAGTGGGAGACTGAAGGGAATATGCCCGAGAGGCAATAATAAAGTGGTTATTATCGTATTACTTGTTTATGATAAATGTTTATTTTACATGCTATAATTGTATTAATACGGAAACGTTAATACATGTGTGTTTAATAAACAAAAGGTAGTTCCTAGTTATGGCTCTCTTATAAACTAGCTCGTTGATTAACAAGATGATCATAGGTTTCCTGATCATGGACATTGGATGTTGTTAATAACGAGGTCACAACATTAGTGTAATGGTGTGATGAACATTCATCTGAAGTATAGCATTACAATCAAAGTCATTGAGTTTATATTGCTATAACAGCTTACGAAGTGATCCTAATCCTTAGACCATGAGATCATGTCAATCACTAACACCGGAAGAGTTTCTTGATAACATCAAACGTCACACCGTAACATGGTGATTATAAAGATGGATTCAGAACTAATAAAGTGTTATGTTGAGGCTCAGGGATCGAGAGTGGAATTTGTTCATCCCGATGACGGATAGATATACTCTGGGACCTCTCGGTGATATCACATTGATTAGCTTGCAAGCAAGTGATTTGATCACTAGAATGTTATATCACGGGAACGAGAAAAGAGTGCATGTCGATGCGAGATCAAATTAGGTATGGAGATACCGATGATCGAATCTCGGACATGTAATATATCGAAACAAAGGGATTAAGATACTAGCGTAAAGGTTCCGAAGCGATCACAAGAAAGTCATCGTTGAATGTGTGGGAGTCGGTATGGGTCTCTAGATCCCGCTTCATTATTGATCCGAGAGGGTCTCGATCATGTCCGCATTATTCGCGAACCGTAGGGTGACACACTTAAGAGACACCGACATCCAATTGGAGCAAAAGTTTCATGCCGAAAGAATGAACAAGCGCGGAATTTATTTCACTAGATCTGAAACAGTTTTTGGGTGAAATTGCATAAAGTGGTTATGCATGTGAAATAGAATTCTAGCAAGGGGTTATTTGTGAATGTTTTCATTAAAGTAATTGAAAAATTCTGAATAAAATAAAGAGTTTTATTTAATGAGAGTTTGCATTAAATTTGGTGGAAATTTAATGGGAATTTGAGTGGGTTTTTGAGTGGAGGGAATTGAAAGGCATTTGAGTGAGTGGAGTGTCCACCCACATGAATGTGGAAGAGGTGGGGCAGCCCATGGCTGGGCGCATGGCCCCTTGGGTGCCCCCTCTCCCTATAAAAGGCCCCTCCTCTCTCTCCTCACACCTCCTCGTGAAGGATCTCTCTCCCCTCTAGAATTTATCCCCATGGTCTCGGACTAGAGATACATGTTCGGTGGCTATTCGGCAATAAAGAGTTGTGCTTCATTGCATCATTTGGAGGCGAGGCGGAGGTTGCTCGGTGCCTCGAATGTGTGTGCGAGCATGGATGCGTTGTTGTTTTGCGGCGCTAGGACTTCCTCTCGATCTTGAGATCGGCAAGAGATCGTCTACATCAACCACGAGTTTGGACTCGTTAACCTTTGTCGGTCTTCAAGGGTATGTTCTCTAAGGATGTACATCCGCCCGTTGTTTGTATCTAGTAGATAGATCTTGGTACATAGTTGTTCCCATCGTAGGAAAAAATTTGTTTTCTATGCTGCGAACCCTACATGTGGTTTCCCTATCATGAACATTGAGATGTTGTTAACAACAAGATCATATCGTTAGGAGAATGATATGGTGGACATACTCCTATAGATAAGCGTAGCATAAAGATCAAGTCATTTTAATAGTTCAATTGCTATATGCTTTCTGATACATAGTAACCTAATTCCTTCGACCATGAGATCATGCATATCACCTTCACCGGAAGGATGCTTTGCTAACATCAAACACCACACCATAACTGGATGGCTATAAAGGTGGCATTGAGTGTTCAGATAGTATTGGTTGAGACACATGGATCAAGAATGGGATTTGTCCATCCATATGACGGATAGATATACTCTGGGCCCTCTCGGTGAAATGTCATCCAATTAGCTTGCAAGCTTGTGACTGGCTCACAAGGGATCACATATCACAGGAACGAGAAAAGAGTACTTATTAGTAACGAGGTTGAACTAGGTATGCAGAGATACCGACGATCAATGCCTCGGATAAGTAAACTATCATGAGACAAAGGGAAATTGGTATCGTATGTAAGTGGTTCATTCGATCGCAAAGTAATCGTAGAAATATGTGGGAGCCATATGAATTTCCAGATTCCTCTATTGGTTATTGTTCGGAGAAGTGTCTCGATCATGTCCGCATAATTCACGAACCGTAGGGAGACACACTTAAGGATTCGACGTTGTTTGAGTAGTTATGGAATGATGAGTAAGAGACCGATGTTGTTGTTGGTCTCGATGGGATCCGGGATATCACGAGGAGATCTGGAATGATCCAGAATAATATTCATATAAGGAAAGTCTGTTTGGGGTTGGAGAATGGTTAGGTGTTTTCATCGGGAATGTTCTAGAAGGTTCGAATGTCCGCACTCCATGAGGAAGGTACATGGATGTGTCATAACAAATTGGAATGATTGCATCATGTACTAGGTGTCATCGCTGAACAAAATAAAGGGTTTAATCAAATCCTAGTTTGAAAAGTCAAACGCCAATTTGAAAAGTCAAACGGCTATTTTGTGAGGTGGAGGGAGAGTAGGAAACCTACTTGGGGAGGAGTTCCCTCCCTCCACCGCCGGCCCACTTGGAGACCGAGTTGGGGAGGGACTTCCCTCCCCTTGGCGCGCTCCCTCCACCTATATAAGGAGGGGCAGGGCTGCCCCTCCAAGCACAACAACACCACGCCCCGCAAACCCTAATCCTAGCCGCCGGCGCCGCCACCTCCTGCTGTCGCCGCCTAGGGCAAGTCGCCACCGCCTAGGCAAACCCTAGCCACCGGCCTTGCTCCTCCTTGGTGCGTCTAAACCCTAGATCGTCGAGGATCTCTCTCATAGTCCACCATACTCGCTCCGGCTTAAGGTGAAGCCCGGCGTGATCTCCCCTCTACTTCCTGTACCACGCTGTTGTGCTGCCGGAATCGCGAGGAGAGTGCTACAACCTCCGCTGCCTGCTAGAACAAGGGAGATGAAGGTCTTCGTCGAGTACCGAACGTGTGACCGACTGCGGAAGCGCTGCCGGAACACAGCGCCAGAAGGATTGTCTACGCGATCTTGAGATCAGCAAGAGTACGACTACATCACCCACGAGAATCCGCTCTCGTTAAACACTTCGGAATATTTGAGGGTGAGTTATTCCATCGACTCGTTGCTAGAATCTAGTAGATAGATCTTGGCTTGTTTGTTTGTATGCGGTAGAAATTTTTTATTTTCCATCCTACGAACCCCTACAGTAGTATCAGAGCCGTGTCTATATGTAGATCTGTTTCACGAGTATAACACAATGGTCATTGTGGGCGTTGATGCTTTTGTTGTCGATTGCTTCTTGTGTACTTTGCATCTTGCGGGATGGTGGGATGAAGCGGCCCGAGCTAACCTTACATGACATCGTTCATGAGACTTGCTCCACGCTTGACATGCAACTTGTATTGCATAAGTGGCTTTGCGGGTGCCTGTTTCTCCCAACATAGTTAAGATTCAATTTACAACGGGTGATTGACAATACTAGTATCAATGTTGTGATTCTTGTTCGTAAGTTAGAACGACACTTATTGAAAGCCCCAAACCACGTAAAACATGCAAAGAAAGTAGAGGCGTCTAAATTTTGTTTTTTGTGTGTCTTTGTGATGTGATATGGCCATGATTGTGATTATATTTGATGTATGCAATGTTCCTTATTGTAAGTTGGAAACCGGCAGGAGCCATATGGTTGTCTTTAATTTCTGTTAAGACCCGCGTCTCTATTCAAAGTAGTTGTAATAGTTGAAGCTGGTGGACAACAACCATGGAGCGGCATCATTGACCTTGATGCAATGCCGGTGATGATGGAGATCATGTTCGTGCTTGAAGACGGAGATCGGAAGCACAAAGAAGAAAGGCCATATCATATCACATATTATGAATTGCATGTGATGTTAATCCTTTATGCATCTTGTATTGCTTAGTTAACGACGGTAGCATTATAAGATGATCCCTCATGCACATGAATATCAAGTTCTAAAGTGTTCAACCTTAGTAAGCACCGTTGCTAAAGCTTGTTGCTTCGAAGCACCACGTGATGATCGGTTGTGTTAGATTCCGCAAGTGTATACAACGTGAGCAAGCCAGATTTGCTCATGCGGAAGCTAAGGTTTGATCTTGAAGAGCCTAGCATGTATAGACTGGTCTCGGAACACGGATCACCGAAAGGTAAAGCATGAGTCATATAGTAAGATATGATGAACATGTCGATTGTTCTCCATTGAAGCTACATCGAGTCTCGTGATGATCGGTGTTGATGTGGTGGATTTGGTTCGTGTGATCACTAAAACAATGTGAGGGATATTGTTTTAAGTGGGAGTTCACCTAGATTAATTTAACTAATAATTAGAACTCAATTTGTCATAAACTTAGTCTAAACTATTGCAAATATGTTGTAGATCAAGGGTGGCCCCTACCATCAATTTTAATGCGTTCCTAGAGAAAGAAAAGTTGAAAAACAATGGAAGCAACTTCGCGGATTGGTTCTGTAATTTGAGGATTGTCCTCACTGCTGGTAATTTGACCTATGTGCTGGATGCACCACTGGGTGACCCACCTACAGCTACTGCTACTGATGAATTAAAGAATGTTTACCTCGCTCGGAAGACTCAGTACTCCACAGTTCAGCGTGCTATCTTGTATGGTTTAGAATCGGAGCTTCAGAAAAGGTTTGAGAATTCAGACCCACATGATATTGTCCGTGATCTCAAATTGATCTTTGAGACTCACGCAGCAATTGAGAGCTATGAGGCTTCTGAAAAGTTCTTCAACTGCAAGATGGAAGAGGCGCTCAAATCGGTGAGCATGTGCTTAAGATGTGCAGGCACGCAAACAAACTTCAAAGCTTGGGTATAGTGATTCCTAATGCTTTGGGGATTTATCGTGTCCTACAATCACTACCACCAAGTTATAAGAACTTTGTGATGAACTACAATATGCAAAACATGAACAAGCAGTTGCCAGAACTCTTCGCCATGTTAAAATCTGCAGAAGTGGAGATCAAGAAAGAGCACCAAGTGTTGATGGTCAATAAGACCACCAAATTCAAGAAAGGCAAGTCTAAGCAAAAGGGACACTTCAAGAAGGGTGGTAAGAAAGTTACCGCGCTGACGAAGAAGACCAAGGTTGGACCTAAGCACGTCTTGAGTGCTTTTCTTGCAAGGGATAAGGTCCTTTGGGCGGAATTGCCCAAAGTACTTGGCGGATTTGAAAAAGGCAACATCAAGCAGAAAGGTATATCCGATATACATGTTATTGATGTGTATCTCACTAGTACTCGTAGTAGTGCCTGGGTATTTGATACTGGTTCAGTTGCTCATATCTGTAACTCGAAACAAGTGTTGCAGAATAAACGAAAGCTAGCGAAGAATGAGGTGACGATGCGTGTGGGAAACGGATCAAAGGTTGATGTGATCGCGATCGGCACGCTACCTCTTCATCTACCATCGGGATTAGTTTTATACTTAAATAATTGTTATTTGGTGCCTGCGTTAAGCATGAACATTATATCGGGATCTTGTTTATTGCGAGACGGTTACTTGTTTAAGTCCGAGAATAATGGTTGTTCGATTTATGTGAGTAATATGTTTTATGCACATGCACCTTTGATAGATGGTCTATTCTTATTGAATCTCGATAGTGGAAATACACATATTAATAACATTGAAGCTAAACGTTTGAAATCGAGCGATAACTCGAACTATATGTGGCACTGTCGTCTTGGTCACATTGCAGTGAAGCGTATGAAGAAACTCCATTCCGATGGACTTCTTGAATCACTTGATTTCGAATCACTTGAAAGATGCGAAGCATGTCTGATGGGTAAAATGACTAAGACTCCATTTTCTGGTATGATGGAGCGAGCTACGGACTTATTGGAAATCATACATACCGATGTGTGTGGTCCAATGAGTGTAGCATCGCGCGGTGGTTATCGTTATGTTCTAACCTTCACGGATGACTTGAGTGGATATGGGTATATCTATTTCATGAAACATAAGTCCGAAACTTTCGAGAAGTTTAAGGAATTTCAAAGTGAGGTTGAGAATCAACGTAACAAGAAGATTAAATTTCTACGTTCTGATCGTGGAGGTGAATATCTAAGTTATGAGTTTGGCAAGCATTTGAAGAAATGTGGAATACTTTCACAATTGACACCGCCGGGAACACCACAGCGTAATGGTGTGTCCGAACGTCGTAATCGAACTCTCTTGGATATGGTTCGTTCTATGATGTCACTTACAGATTTACCGCTATCATTTTGGGGTTATGCATTAGAAACAGCCGCATTCACTTTAAATAGGGCACCATCTAAATCCGTTGAAAGGACACCGTATGAATTATGGTTTGGGAAGAAACCTAAATTGTCGTTCCTTAAAGTTTGGGGTTGCGAAGCCTATGTAAAGAAGTTACAGCCGGACAAGCTTGAACCTAGAGCGGAAAAATCGTCTTCATAGGATACGAAGGAAACTATTGGGTATACCTTCTATCATAGATCCAAGGCAAAATCTTCGTTGCCAGAATGGATCCTTTCTAGAAGGAATTTCTCTTGAAAGAAGTATTTGGAAGGAAAGTAGAACTCGGAGGTTGTCGAACGTTCTCTCGAACTTGCGAGTAGCGCAGACCGAAGAAGTTCTGTGGTGCACCACAGAAGAGAGGAAGCTAATGATGATGATCATGATACTTGGTTGTAGTTGCTATAGAGCCTCGCAGTCAACGAGAACTCGTACCACTCGATTGGTATGATCTCGTTATGAGTGTCATGTTGGTGGACAACACCGATGACCTGCGACATATGAGGAAGCGATGATGAGCCCAGTTCAATAAATGGCAAGAAGCCATGAAATCCGAGATTGGATCCATGTACGAAAACCAAGTATGGACTTTGGTGGACTTACCAGATGGCGGAAGGTCACGAGAACAAATGGATTTTCAAGAAGAAAGCAGATCTTGATGGTAATGTTCATCTATAAAGCTCAACTTGTCGCAAAGGGTTTTGAAAAATTCAAGGAGTTGACTACGATGAGACTTTCTCACCAGTGAAGCTAAAGTCTGTGAGGATTATGTTAGCAATCGCTGCATATTATGATTATGAGATATGGCAGATGGATGTCAAAACAGCGTTCCTCAATGGAGACATTGATGAAGAGTTGTATATGATGCAACCCAAAGGTTTTGTCAATCCTAAAGATGCTAACAAGGTATGCAAACTTCAACGGTCCATTTATGGATTGAAGCAAGCATCCCGAAGTTGGAATCAATGTTTTGATAAAGTAATCAAAAGTTTTGGTTTTATACAAACTTATGGAGAAGCTTGTATTTACAAGAAAGTGAGTGGGAGCTCTGTAGCATTCTTAATACTATATGTAGATGACATATTGTTGATTGGGAATGATGTAGACCTTCTTAATAGTGTCAAGGAATATTTGAATAATAGTTTTTCAATGAAAGATCTTGGCGAAGAAGCTTACATATTAGGCATAAAGATTTATAGAGATAGATCAAGACGCCTAATATCATTGTCACAAAGTACATATTTGGACAAAGTTCTAAAGAGGTTTGGAATGGAAGATAGCAAGAAAGGGTTCTTGCCCATGTTGCCTAATCTGACGTTGAGTAAAACTCAAAGTCCAAGAACAGAAGATAGAGAAAGGATGAGTAAGACTCCCTATGCCTCAGCCATAGGATCTCTAATGTATGCCATGATATGTACTAGACCCGACATTGCATATGCTGTTAGTTTAACTAGCAGATATCAAAGTGATCCAGGAGTGGATCATTGGACAGCGGTCAAAAACATCCTTAAGTACTTGAGAAGAACTAAGGATATGGTTCTTTCTTATGGAGGTGATGAACAACTCGTTGTTAATGGTTACACCAATGCTAGTTGGAACACCGATCCGGATGATTCTAAATCACAATCTAGATACGTATTTACTTTGAATGGTGCAACAGTTAGCTGGAGGAGTGCAAAGCAAAGCGTTGTGGCGAGATCTTCAACTGAATCAGAATACATGGCTGCTTCGGAGGCTTCACAAGAACCAATATGGATGAAAGAGTTCATTACAGAGCTCGGTGTGGTTCCTACTGCGCTGGACCCAATGTCAGTCTACTGTGATAACATGGGCGCCATAGCCAATGCGCAAGAACCAAGGTCACACAAGAAGCTGAAGCACATCAAGCTACGTTTTCACGCTATTCGAGAACATGTCCAAGATGGGGACACAAAGATTTGCAAAGTACACACAGATCTGAATGTGGCGGATCCATTGACTAAACCTCTCCCGAGGGCAAAACATGACCAACACCAAACTGCCATGGGTGTTCGGTATATTACCATGTAATCTGGATTAGATGACTCTAGTGCAAGTGGAAGACTGTTGGAGATATGCCCTAGAGGCAATAATAAATGTAGTTATTATTATATCTTTGTGTTTATGATAAATGTTTACATTCATGCTATAATAGTATTAACAAGGAAACATTAATACTTGTGTGATTTGTAAACTAAAATAGAGTCCCTAGTAAAGCCTCTTTATAAATACTAGCTTGTTGTTTAATAAATGATTGTGGTTTCCCTATCATGAACATTGAGATGTTTTTAACAACAAGATCATATTGTTAGGAGAATGATATGGTGGACATACTCCTATAGATAAGCGTAGCATAAAGATCAAGTCATTTTAATAGTTCAATTGCTATATGCTTTCTGATACATAGTAACCTAATTCCTTCGACCATGAGATCATGCATATCACCTTCACCGGAAGGATGCTTTGATGACATCAAACACCACACCGTAACTGGGTGGCTATAAAGGTGGCATTGAGTGTTCAGAAAGTATTGGTTGAGACACATGGATCAAGAATGGGATTTGTCCATCCATATGACGGATAGATATACTCTGGGCCCTCTCGGTGAAATGTCATCCAATTAGCTTACAAGCATGTGACTGGCTCACAAGGGATCACATATCACGGGAACGAGAAAAGAGTACTTATCGATGTGAGGTTGAACTAGGTATGGAGAGATACCGATGATCAAAGCCTCGGATAAGTAAACTATCGTGAGACAAAGGGAAATTGGTATCATATGTAAGTGGTTCATTCGATCGCAAAGTAATCGTAGAAATATGTGGGAGCCATATGAATTTCCAGATTCCTCTATTGGTTATTGTTAGGGGAAGTGTCTCGATCATGTCCGCATAATTCACGAACCGTAGGGAGACACACTTAAGGATTCGACGTTGTTTGAGTAGTTATGGAATGATGAGTAAGAGACCGAATGTTGTTCGGAGTCTCGGATGGGATCCGGGATATCACGAGGAGATCTGGAATGATCCGGAGAATAATATTCATATAAGGAAAGTCCTGTTTCGGGGTTGGAGAATGGTTCCGGTGTTTTCATCGGGAATGTTCTAGAAGGTTCCGGAATGTCCGGCACTCCGCAGGGGAAGGGTACATGGATGTGTCATAACAAATTGGAATGATTGCATCATGTACTAGGTGTCATCGCTGAACAAAATAAAGGGTTTAATCAAATCCTAGTTTGAAAAGTCAAACGCCAATTTGAAAAGTCAAACGGCTATTTTGTGAGGTGGAGGGAGAGTAGGAAACCTACTTGGGGAGGAGTTCCCTCCCTCCACCGCCGGCCCACTTGGAGACCGAGTTGGGGAGGGACTTCCCTCCCCTTGGCACGCCCCCTCCACCTATATAAGGAGGGGCAGGGCTACCCCTCCAAGCACAACAACACCACGCCCCGCAAACCCTAATCCTAGCCGCCGGCGCCGCCACCTCCTGCTGCTGCCGCCGGCCTTGCTCCTCCTTGGTGCGTCTAAACCCTAGATCACCGAGGATCTCTCTCATAGTCCACCATACTCGCTCCGGCTTAAGGTGAAGCCCTGCGAGATCTCCCCTCTACTTCCGGTACCACGTCGTTGTGCTGCCGGAATCGCGAGGAGAGTGCTACGACCTCCGCTGCCTGCTAGAATAAGGGAGAGGAAGGTCTTCGTCGAGTACCGAACGGGTGAACGACTGCGGAAGCGCTGCCGGAACGCAGCGCCGGAAGGATTGTGTCACATCCCAGGATTTTCCAAATCTTGTAATGTGAAAATAAATGAATAAATTAAAACTTTGTTTGATTTTCAGGGCCAGAAGAAACCTTTTGAATTTAATTGGAAATTCAAACCAATTGGAATCAAATAAAGTACTAAAGGGATTTAAAAAGATAAACTTTTATTAAAGGAAAATAAAAATATTTAAAAATTACTATTTTGGATCTTTAAATAAAAAGATTTTGTTATGAGAAGAAAAGGATAGATTTATAAATAAAGGTTATTTTATAAAGCAAAATTTAACTTGGGCCAAGCTTTTGGAAATAAAAATATTTCTATTTGATAAAAATAGTAAGGTTTATTCAAAATAAATTAATAAGGATTTAATATCCAATTTTATTTAAGTAAAGGCTTTTCCTATTTTAATTAAACACTAAAACTTATTTATTTATTTTTAATAAGTTTTCTAAGTATTTTATATTCTTAAATAAAACCTACTGAAGCGTTTTGATTTTATTTTAGATTTCAATATAAATATTCTAATTAAACAAATCTTATTTGAAGTAATTGAATAAGGCCCATTTAATTTAATTAATAATGGACCCTATAACCAAAAATGTTATTTTACTTTAAACAAGCTTTCTAAATATTCCTTATTTTCAAATACAACCTACTGATTTGGTTTTGAAAATAATTGGATTTCAAATGGAGATGTTATTAATAAAATCAAACCCTATTTGATTAATAAATCATGAACCATGTTATTTAATTAATAATGGTACCTACAAATAAAATTATTATCTTGACTTTAGAATTTGGTTCAGGTTACTAAACAGAACTAAATTCAGAGTTACAAAATTGGGTGAAGATTTGAATTGTTTTGATTGCTTGGAAATTGTTTGAAATTTAAGATGATATAGAAATAGAAAAACAAAAGGAATCGTAAATGTAAAAAATAAGATTTAAGTCGACCCAACCCAGAGCCCGAAACAGCCCTGACTTTCCTCTCCGAAGAAAAGCGATTCACCTGCTTTACGACCAAGTCTGAGTATGACCAGGACCCTCCCCTCCTTTCTTTTCCCACTGACTGGTAGGCCCACTTTCCTCTGTTCTTCCTCCTCACCCGCGCGACCTCTTCTCCCTCCCTCGACACCGTTCCTGCCGATGATTTCGCGGCTTTAATTCGCTTTAACTCGACCACCGTTACCAACTTTGATCACGCAGGTTTAAACGCCCATGTATCCTCTATATTTACCTCTCTCGACACACCACCTGCGCCTCGCCTCGGACCTCCCAATTTCCTCCCAGCACACTCTACTCGACGAGGTCGGTGCGATTCCGACTGACACCACCCCGCCCGTGCCTCTCACCTCGAGCACCCCCCCACCCAGACACATCTCCCAATACCTTTAGTTCGACAGTAAGTGTCGACTACAACAAGCTCGAACGACGAGCCAACAAGCCCGCCAGCCTCCGGTGATTCCGGCCCCTCTTCTTCTCGTTCACTCACAGCATCCCGTGATCTCCTTCTCATCCCTCCCTCGGTTTTCTCGTGATCTGTAGCATCGACACCGACCATGGCGGGACCATTTGACGGCGACTCGTGACGATTACCTCCGTCTTTGTGCGCCCCTTGCTTCCTCGAGAGTACCTTGAGCACCACCTCGTCCTCGCGAACCCGGTGAGCACCCCCTCGGTCTTCCTCGCTTCCTAAAACCACCGTAGCACCACCGCCTGGCCGTGCGCCGCCGCTAGCCACCGTCAGCGCCGCTCGCATTTGGTCAAACAGACCTGCACCATAGGATCAAGATCTGGCACTCACGATTAGTTCACTTAGTCGCGAAGAGGTACGCTCTCTGGACCACCCGATCTGATTAGATCCAACGCACCTCGTTGTTGATCCGGCCGAACCGGTACCCGCGAATAGCAAAGCGCCGCGTGTCCACTGTTCTGTTTAAAACAGATTTGAAATCTGATTTAGTTGTGAAATTCAAACCCTTGTAACTTTGGATCCACACGTCCAAAAATTACAAATTTTATGTCGTTGGATTCAGGAGAGCAAGACCTAGCCAACCATGCCCTTGGTTTAGCAAATAGTATCTGTTAGTTTGCTTGTTTTTGCAGATTCATTTGTGTGCTTGTTTAGAGTAGACAAATTGTTTAAAATTTATTTTAGGGTTAAAACTTTTGCAAAATGGTTTGTTGTGACCTTACTGACCCTAGGAACCAACCCATGATTTGAAAAATGGATTTGGAAAAGTTTAGAATGGATTTATTGGTTTAGTCCATTTATAGCCAAATAAAATTATTGATTTTATTATGAAAATGTTTATGGAAAGAAAACTTTGAGAAAATGGTTTGGACCAACCCTACTGACCCCAAAACACCAAGTTTTGCAATAGAAACTCATTTGGTGAGAAACATAAAGTTTTGCCTTCATAGAAATATCTTCCACCACATAAAATAATGATTAAGTTTAAAAATGGTTATGGACAAAAACCTTTTTGCAAATGACTTTGCCATTTTGGCAAATGACCACTTTGTACTTTACAAAGTTTAGAAGCCTAGTGGAGACCACCATTGCAATTAGAACCACCTCTTGCATGCTCACATGCATGACTTAGTTTTCATAGTTTTGTGTGTGTGAAATGATGTTTGATTGATTATTTGGAATGCTACTTGATACTATGATTGCTTGATTGATTGTAGTGAAATTAGCAAAGTGTGAGACTAGCAAGATCAAGGAGTGAACCATCATTCCCTACCCAAAAGGCAAGTTACACTATCATACAAAAGTCCTACTATTTTCATTATACTTAGTGGATTTTGGAACATGCATGAAGATGATTTATACTTATGCTATGCTAAATCCTAATAGGATACCCTATACATTCCTTAGAAAGAACTTAGTAGTTTTACATGCTTAGCCAAGCTATATTTTGAAAAGAGATACATGTTGAGATTTTACAAAGGTTGAGAAAAGGACTTGTGTTTTACATAATAAAACAAGGACTCAATGAACCACCTAGGTGGAGGATACTTTAAGTTTTGGAGAGGGTGGCAACAAAAGGAACCATGTCTATGGGAATCACTTTGTGTTGTGCTCCAAAAGAAAACCCACCTAGGAAACTTAGAGATCAAACATGCTTCTCCAATTGTGGCTTTCGTGTGCAACCACATGCTATTATGGCTCTGGCTTAGTCAATTACATTAGGGAGACCCATACATTGTCTTTAGTTACTGGACATGGGGATCTGGAATGCTTCATGGGGGCTGAAGAAAAGCTAGCAATGGTGTATGGGAGGACCTTTTGGAAAGACTTCGTCACATTCTCAATCTGCCAGTTCTCCATCTTGGTGAGTGCTAATCCAGTAGGCCACTGGTGGCAAAAGGATGGGATTGTGACATGTGGGTAAAGTGTACTCCTTCTGCAGAAGTTAATAAAATCTAAGTACTTAGCCGTGTCCCCGGTTATGGACAATACTGAGCAACTAAAGTTTGAACTATGGGAGATCTCGACATTTTAACTTCTAATATAAAAACTTGATGCACTTGGGGGTACCAAGGAATTCAAAGAGATTTTGTTAAGCTTGTTGCACTTGGGGTTACCAAGGTGCTCAAGAGATTTTGCTTAAAGCATGATGTACTTGGGGTTACCAAGGAACTCATGAGATTTTGATAAAACTTGTTGCACTTGGGGTTACCAAGGAGCTCAAGGGATTTTTACAAGGACTTGAACACTTGAGTTTCTACCAAGGAGTTCAAGGAACTTGGAAAAGAGATTTGACAAAGGACCAAACCCAATTTGAAAAGTTAGGATAAATATTGCTTTATGCAAATAAGCCTTAAACTCTACTTAGCCAAATTTGCATGTATTGATAGGATCCACACATATTATACATAGTAATGAAACTTGCCAATACAATTCAAATGTATTGACCCTTGTGGCTGTAACTTGTAATGTTGCAGGTTTGATTGATTTTAGTGAAGGTTGATTGATTAGGATTACAAAGTCTACAACCAACATCTGCCTGTGGCACTTGAAGATGAAGGACCGTATGACTATAGTTATTCCGCTGCAATGTAATGTAATAGCCAAATGAGCTATGAATGATGTAATAAAATTATATTATTCCTGGTTATAAAGTTATATTATGACCTTTGTTTCTTGATATTACATATAAACTGTGGATGCTAGCTATTGATCCAGGGACTAGCATTGTAAACACAGGGGGCTCTATCTTATTAAAGGTTGGGACCCCTATAGATTGTCTACGCGATCTTGAGATCAACAAGAGTACGACTACATCACCCACGAGAATCCGCTCTCGTTAAACACTTTGGAATCTTCGAGGGTGAGTTATTCCATTGACTCGTTGCTACAATCTAGTAGATAGATCTTGGCTTGTTTGTTTGTATGCGGTAGAAATTTTTTGTTTTCCATGCTACGAACCCCTACAAGGTGTTGCTAGCAACGCGGAGAACTGCACAACACAAACTCAAGACTTTGCCCCAACAAATCAGTGAGGTTGTCAAGCTCACCGGTTTGCTATAACAAAGGATTAAACGTATGGTGTGGAAGGTAATGGTGGTTTGCAACAAGTAAACAAGTAATAGTGGAAGATGTATCAATGGTAAAGATTAGACCGGGGTCCATAGTTCACTAGAGGTGCTCTCCTTAGATAAACAACATGGCATGAAGGGTAGACAAATTACAGCGGGGCAATTGACAGGAACTGAGCAAGGCATAACAATGCAATTACTAGCCAGAAAGATCCTACGAGGTTGATTGGTCAATACAACAATATACATAGACCGCCATCCAGCTGCATCTATGACTAGAAGTCCACCTCTGGGTTATCATCCGAACCCCCTCCAATATTAAGTTGCAAGCAAGAGACAACTTCTTTAAGCAAAGTGTGTAAGGTAAACAGTCCACATGTTCCATGAACAAGAGACCGTTGTTTTCTCCCTAGTAGAAACAACACATCTACAACCGAAGGGATTTCTATCACTTCCCTTGGAAACTAGAGGCAGGAACTCACTATCGAGCATAAATACCCCCTCTTGGAGTCACGAGCAACTACTAGGCCAAGATAACCACTAGCAAGGAGAGCATGCAAGGTCACAAACAACACATACATGATAGAATAATAAAGATAAAACCTTTAATAAAACCAACATAATAATCTCAATATCCATCGGATCCCCGCAAACACAACATGCATGATTACAAATAGATTAGATCTTGATCATGGACGGAGCTCACAAGATCTATACATGAAGCACAAAGGAGGAGATACAACCATCTAGCTACTACATGGACCCATAGTCCAAGGTGGAACTACTCACACATCATACTGGAGAGAAGGCCTCCGGGATGATCTCCCCTCCGGCAGGGTGCCGGGAAGAACTTCAGATCCCCCCGATCTAGGGACGACAGTGGCAGCGTCTACAGACGGTTCCGTGGATTTCTGATCAGGTACTCAGGGTTTCTACATCGGGGGCTTCTTATAGGCGAAGGGGCGAGACCGGGAGGCGGCCAAGGCCACCAAACCCTAGCCAGGCACGGGCCCACCTGCCCCCGTGCCTAGGGTGGGTCCGCCCCCGGGCCTCCTCTCCCTCCTCGACTTCTTGTTCCCCACGGAAAGTAATTGACTTTGACGTTTGTCCCATCCAATCGAGAATATTTCTTTACTAACTTTCGGAACCAAAAATAGCGTAAAAGGCATCGACATCGCTTGCAACTTGTTAATAGGTTAGTACCAGAAAACATGTAAAAATCACCTCATAGTGTAGACAAGCAAAGCAAAGTAGATATAAAACAAGCATGGAGCATCAAAATTATAGATACGTTTCCACCGTATCAACATCCCCAAGCTTAACTCCTGCTCGTCCTCGAGTAGGTAAGTGATAAAAACAATAATTTTTGAGGTGACATGCACCCTCACAATAAAGATCCAACCATTTGCAAGCATTGAAATCTGGGAACAAAGAACTCTAAACATGTACATGAAAGATGGAGTTCCAACAATAGGACATAGTAACTATGCATGCAACATGACAAGCTACAAACAAAGATCATGAATAACATGCATTGACAAACGTTTGTTTGTTTCACATGCAGAAAACATAGCATAGTGGTAATCAGCTTTGAAAGGATACGGATGTCGCCTAGAGGGGGGATGAATAGGTGATTAAAAATTTTCCTAGAGTGGATCAACAAAGGCGGAATAAAACTAGTGTTTACTTTGTTAAGCACAACCTAGAACAACTAAGGTTCACCTATGTGCACCAACAACTTATGCTAAGCAATATAAGCAACAAAGTGATAGCAAGATATATATTACTTCAAGCACGAAGGCTATCACAATGTAAAGTGCATAAGTAAAGAGCTCGGGTATAGACATAACCGAGGCACGCGGGGACACCGATATTTTACCGAGTTCCTCCCAACATGGAGTACGTCTCGTTTGGATAGGGGGTGGTATCAAACCACCAACGCCACAAAAGGCCTCCCTTATTCTCCAGTGAATCTCACCCCAATGGGATCGATCCACACTTCCACTATCGGTGCACTTGTCGGTGGCAACCGGAACCTCTCACAAGGTTGGGGAACTTCTCCACAACTTAATTGGAGGCTCCCAACAAATGCCACAAAAGGCCACAATGCCACCAAGGCCACAAAACCGTCTAGGGTTCCAAGAACCCAAGAGGGACAAGCTCCAATGAGTAACTCAAACCAAATCCTCCGAGGAGAACACAAACCGATGCACCAAATGCAAATGGCAAGAACACCACAAAGGTGTTCAAATCCTTCTCTCCCAAATTCCACCAAAGCTATAAAAGCTTATGGGGGAATAAGAGAGGAAGAACAATGGGGGAAATCCACAAAAGACTCCAAGATCTAGATCCCAATATGTTCCCCTCACTTAGAGGAGAGATTGATTGGTGGGATTGTAGATCTAGATCTCCTCTTTCAAATCCCTCAAGAATATGCAAGAATCATCGGAGGGATTGAGAGAAAGCAAGCTCAAGAAGGTCAACAATGGAGGGGAAAACTTGCAAGAATGGTTGGGGAACCATTGGGGAAGAAGGCCCCTTAAATAGGTCCCCCGAAAATCCAACCGTTGAAGCCGAAAAATCCCAGATCCTACGGACATTCCCTGATTACGGACATTCCCTGGGGATCCCAGGTCACCAAACGCACCTTATTTAGTACCGACCGGTACTAAGGGGCGGTACTACCGGACCCTGGTCCGGTACTACCGGTCATCCCTGAACGAAAACGGCCATAACTTTTGCATCCGGACTCCGATTTTGATGATCTTGGGCTTGTTTCGAAGAGGACAACAAGCTCTAAAAGATCATGCAAAGAAAAATTATAGTCCAGCAAGGTAGGATAGATCCAAATGAATAAAGGTTTAACCTCTATCAAAAATACGAACCGATAAAACCTCCAACACAAAAAACGTAATAGAAAATGCATATGAAATCCGTTTTCGATGAACTAGAGCTTGTCATGGAGATTAACACAAGCTCTAAATCCTCACATGAGTAAGAACCAAATAATGGAAGGTTTTACCTATCTCGAAAATACAAACCGGTAAAACCTCCAAGATCAAAATGCAATAAGATATAAAAGGGAAATCCGTTTTTGATGAACTAGAGCTTGTTATGGAGATTACCACAAGCTCTATATCCTCACATGGATAAGACAAAATAACAACCAAATATGATGATGCAAGTATGCAGAGGTTTGATCTCTCTCTGAACGATGTGACCGAGTTACTCATTTGAGAGCCCCTCTTGATAGTACGGTTATCTATCCTAAACCCAGTCTCCCAACAAACATGAGACCGGCAAAAGGGAAAACCTATCAATATTATACCTTTGCCTTGAGCAATCCATTTGAGCTCGATATAGACGATCTTGTCCTTCTCAAGATGGACACCTTTCTTGATTCCTCATCATCGATACATGATCACCGAGGATGGCAAGCACCAAACATGAGGTCTTCTATAGATGGCACATTTTGAGCTTGCACAACACATCTTCTTCTCATTTCATCTATCTTGAATTCAACACATGCTCCAAGCAATGCCAATGGACAATTCCTACAAGTACAACTTAATACACACATTAGTCCATAAAGATTGTCATTAATTACCAAAACCACACATGGGGGCCCACATGTTCTTTCAATCTCCCCCATTTTGGTAATTGATGACAATCCCTTTAAGAGGGTTTATATAAGGAATTTTAATGAACAAACTGGTAACACCAATATGAAATACTACATAAGTATGTGATTGTAAGATACCTCCTTTGTAAAGGAAAATGATCCCTGTGATTGCAATGCTAGTCCCTGGATCATTGCTAGTATCCACAGTTTAAGATGAAGTACACAGATACAAAGGTCATTTATTACATCCATTCCAGAGATAAAACATAGTCTTTTACAACTCAAGGCCACAGGCCTAATACAATATTTGGAATAAGTAAATAAACACAAGTCTTCATCTTCATGTGCCACAGGCAAGCATGTTGAGTGTAGACTCATGACACCTAATCATCATCGGAATAACCTGCAACATCACAAGTTACAGCCACAGTGGGTCAATACTTTGGAATAGTATTGGCAAGTGATACCTTAGTAAATTTTAAGTGGACTATATTGCTATATGCATTTTGGCTAAGTGTAGCTTGGCTTGCTTTGCTCAAAATAGGTTTTTCCTATTAGTTGAAATCACTAAGTTTTTCTTTGTCAAAAACTTTCCCAAGGAACCACCAATAGACATTGGGGTCCTTCACCCTTGTTCACCCACAAGTTTTACTTTAGAAGTTGGAGTGATGAGATTCTTGTAGCTTCCATGTCTTGATTCTCAAGTTGTCCATTGCCATGGACTTGGCTAAGTACTTAGATTTTCCATCTACAGAGGTTGTGCACTTTCCCCACCAGACTTGGTTTCCCAAGACAGGACCTTTCAGAAGCCTTCCCTTAGCCAAATGGACGCGTTCCAACCTATCATCGCACTACCACCAACTGTCCAAATGACTAAGTTCTAGCAACCTATATGATAAAGGTAGAGCCCATATTGCCAAGTGGTTGCACTATAAGCTTCTCAACACTTGGCCTCCAAATCCCTTTGTGCCTGGGTGGCATACCACAAGTGTGATACACAAGGTAAACCATGTCCATGGGCCTTGTGTAACCACTCAACCAAAAACCACCATTCAAGTCCCATTTCACCCAGGAGGTTCATTGACTTAGTTGTTTTATTAAGAAAAACATAAGTCCAAAAGACTTAGAAATATTTTCATCATAGCATGTATATACTTTACCAACCCTTGTTTGCTACTAGCTAGGCTAAGCATGGCATAGTAACTTAACTTAGGAGAATTCCTAGCAATTCTACAATTCTACAACTACTTAGGATTTCCCAACATAGCATTTGGCAAAAAGTAACATGCAAGACTTAGCAAAATATTTCTAATGCTTATACAAAATATAGGGATGGAAATATTCATGAAGTACCACTTGCCTTGGTAATGGGGAGAGCAGCACTCTTCACAATCACAGTCACTAGCAAAATCTACACAAAATTTGTAGCACAAAATTACACACAATTCATATACAAACAAAAATATGAATGCATGCATGCAAGAAAATGCTATGTGATGATTTTTGAAAACTCCACCAAGCAAGTGCATGATACAGAAACATAACCAAGTAAAATACTTGCTAACTAAACCTATTTAGCACTAAAACAATTTACTAAACAATTTCTATACTCAAAATAGTCCTAAACATGTTTCTGCATAAAAAGGCATTTTAACAGAAACTTTTTGTTAAACACATTGCAGATTCAGAAAGGGCTTGTCTCCCTGATTCCAACGGTATAAAGTTTGCAAAAATCTAACGTGGGAATCAAAAGTTATAGCCATTTGAAATTTGGATCTAAATCTGATTTGAAATTCTGTTTTAATTCAAACCCTAGCCACGCGTCATGATTCTATTGGCGCGTACCGGTTCGTTCCGGATCACGCTCGCGAGCTGTAGGATCTGTTTAAAACACACGGCCTAGATCTACCAAAAACGATTCGTTAAGTGATCTAAATCTACGCGTTGGATCCAGATCTGACGGTTCTGGATCAAACGACCCAACTCGAGCGGCGCTAGCGACGGCGGCTGGCGGCGACGCGTCAGTCAGCGGCGGTGCCGGTGTTCTAGGTCGCCCGGGGAAAGAAGGAGATGCTTACCAGAACCGCAGGAGGCTGCTGATGCTCAAGGTGGCGATGGCTTGGGAAGGGGCGCACGGGTTCGTCGGAGATTTCTCGCCGGAGTTTGCGAATGCGTCGGCCACGGTCAGTCGTCGACGTTGGCGAGGTTCCTCGTCGCGCTAAGCCAAAATAGGGGTACTGTCAGATGCGCAAGACGATGAGGATTCTATGCGTATCAGTCAGAGGGCAAGGGCGGTGGCTACTTACGGAGGGAGGTCGTCGGAGTTCGTGCAGAGAATGGTGGCGGCCAGTCGTCGACGTTGCTGGAGCTACGGATCATGCGAGGGAAAATGGGGAGTGTCAATAGGTGCGCAAAGACTCGTTGAACTTGATAGCATGAACTAGAGACAGAGGGGAACACGGGGCTCACCGGAATTCGTCGGCGGTCCGGAACAATGGAGGCGTCGGCGAAATGGGCAGCCTGGTGAAGGCGAAATTGTTTGGGGGAAATGGTCGCGAGGGTGGGGATTTTATAGCGAGGCTCGACAAGAAACGCTTGCATCAATGCCAATTAACCTCGCGAAATCGGCAAGAACGGGCAGCGGAGGTGTTCGTGCGGAATCTGGGAAGACGGTCGACGTGGAGAGGCCGCTCACGTCAAACGCCGGAGGTGAGGTGGGGTCCGGCCGGTAAGAGGCTGCCAAGGCGAGAGAGAAAGAAATGGCCCGGGTGGGCTAGCTGGGCCTGTTGCGATGCTGGGCCAGAATCCTGGCGCCTGGCCCTTTTCTTTTGTTTACTCCTTTTCTTTTTCTGTTTCAATTTACTGAATTGATTTTCAAATGAATTCCAGTTTCATTTGAATTCAAAACTTCTTGGGATTTTTGCAGTGAGCAATAGTCTCAAATATAGGCATAAGATCATGTGGTTGCTTTGCAAAGGCTTGGTCTAGCTTGGAGAACAAAATATCAGAGATTTGGATCTGATTTGCAAAAGTTTGAAAAGGGTTTTTGAAACCATTCTTAATTTGTAAAACTTGGTCCAAACCACACTCAAACCTTTCTATAAGGAAGACAAACAAGCTAGTTTTGAAATCATTCAAACTTTCAAATGGGAATGGCCATTTGATTTAAATCTGCTCACATAAAATCATAGCACTATGTGCTTCTGTTTTTCTGAAATGACTTTGAAATTGATCTCAAATCTATATGTGTCACATCCCAAGATTTTCCAAATCTTTTAATGTGAAAATAAATGAATAAAATAAAACTTTATTTGATTTTCAGGACCAGAAGAAACTTTTTGAATTTAATTGGAACCTAAAACCAATCAAATAAATCCTAAAGGGATTTAACAAGATAAACTTTTATTAAAGGAAAATAAAAATATTTAAAATTACTATTTTGGATCTTTAAATAAAAGGATTTGGTTTTCAAATGAAAAGGTGGATTTATAAATAAAGATTATTTTATAAAGCCAAATTAAACCTTGACCAAACATTTTGAAATAAAAACATTTTGTTTGATTAAAATAAATAAAGGTTTATTCAAAATAAAACAATAAAGGATTTAATATCCAAGTTTTATTAAAAAAAAGGTTTTATTATTAATAAACCATCAAAGACTTGGCTATTTGTTTAAAATTAAGTTTTTCCAAGTATTTTATATTCTCAAATAAAAGCCTACTGATTGGTTTTGGAAAAAGATTTGGATTTAAAAAAAAGCTTTGAAATAAATCAAATCCTATTTGATTTAATAACCAAGGCCCAATTTTATTTAATTATTAATGGACCCTATAACAAAAATGTTATTTTATTTTAAACAAGCTTTCCAAATATTCCCTATTTTCAAATACAACCTACTGAATGGTTTAAAATTATTTAGTTCTCAAGAGGAACTTGAATTAAATCAAAACCTATGGATTAAAAATTGGTACATCTATTTAATTAAATAATAATAGACCCTATTATTAAAATTATTAATTTAAATTTGGATTTTGATTCATGTTACTAAACAGAACTAATTTCAATATTACAAAGTTTGGTGTTGTTTGAATTGTTATGGTTGATGTTTGAATGTTTGGGAATTCAAAACAGGAAATAGAATTAGAAAAAGGAAAAAGATTCAGAATAAGAAAAAAATAAAGATTAGACCGACCCAACCCAACAGCCCACTAAGGCCCAGCGCCAGCCCAGCTCCTCTATCCACAGCGAAACTTTTTCCTACCTAAACACTAACCCGAACAGACGCTGACCGGTGGACCCTCCCTCTCACTTCTTTTCCCACTGACAGGGGACCCGCTCTCTGCTTTATCCTTCTCACCCGCGCGACCTCCTCTTCCTTCCCCGTCGCTGTTTCCTGCAGAGATTCCTCCGGCTTCAATTCGCCTTAACGCGGCCATATTTACTCGCCTTGATCACGCAAAATTAAACGCGTACCTCTCCTCTCTGTTTCCCCTCTGTCACCCCCCAGTAACACACACCCAGACCACCCCAATTTCCTCCCCGAGCAGCTCTGTCTCCGACGAGGTTCTCGACCGATTCCGGCGAGCACGAATCGCCCCTTGCCTCCTCAACCATACTCACGTGATCCCCACCTCCTGGCGATCATCCCCGTAGTGCCAGCTCGTCCCCGAGCGCCCCAGAACGTCGGCAACGTCTCCACCTGTACGCCACCGACGACCCCCGCGACTCCGGTGAGCTCTAGCACTCGACTCCGTGCGCGCCTTGATCAGTGAATCATGCCGTTTGATTAGTCTGCATCTTCTTCATCTCCAGGTACTCGCCAATCACTCGCGCGTGGCCTTCAACCTCGCCCCCTTCGACGACTGACCACGCCCGAGGCGCAGCTCCACTCCGGCGAGCAATCAAGGCCACACCAGAGCGCCCCTCGTCAAACCATCGACACGTTGAGCATCGCCGTGACCTCCTGAACCCGGTGAGCATCCTACCCCTCTTCCTCGCTTCAGATTGCCGCGCATGAAGCGTAGCCGCCGTCAGCTGCCGAGTCCAGCCGCCACTTATGGACGGGCACCGAGCCATCCGATCTTGATCCGGTGGATAGGATAGAAAGTAGAACGAAGGGGTAAGAGAGAAACTGAGACGTGCGATATCAGTTAGATCTAACGGCCTGCAGCGCGTGATCCGTGCGAACCGTTTTCGTCAAATCAGAGTGAGACACGTGGCCAGGTTTAGTTTTAAAAACAGATTTGAATCTGTTATAGATTCAGTTTTCAAACCTTTGTAACTTTCAAACCACACGTCCAAAAATTACAAATTTTATGTCATTGGAATCAGGAGAACAAGCCCTAGCCAACCATGCCCTTAGTTTAGCAAATAGTATCTGTTATATTGTTAGAATTTGCATAAACTTTTGTGTGCTTGTTTAGATTAGAAAAAAAAATTAAAATTGAATTTAGGGTTAAAACTTCTGCAAAATGGTTTGTTGTGACCTTACTAACCCTAGGAACCAACCCATGATTTGCAAAATGGATTTGGAAAAGTTTAGAATGGATTTATTGGTTTAGTCCATTTCTAGCTAAATAAAACTATTGATTTGTTTATGAAAATGATTTTGAGTAAAAACTTTGGGGAAAATAGTTTGGACCAAACCTACTGACCCAAAAACACCAAGTTTTGCAATAGCAACTCATTTGGTGAAAAACTTAAAAGTTTTGTTTTGATAAAACATTTTTCACCACATAAAATGATGAATGGATTTTAAAATGGTTTTGAGATAAAACCCATTTGAAAATGACTTTGCCATTTTTGGTAAAAGACCAATTTGGAACTTACAAATTTTAGGAGCCTAGTGGAGACCATCCTTGCAATAGAACCAACCTTTGCATGCTTATGCATGACTTAGATTCCATTACCTTGTGTGTGAAAAATTGCTTGTTTGACTTTGGTTTGGAATGTGAATTGAATTTGTGTTTGCTTGATTGACTTGTAGTGAAGTGTGAGACTAGCAAGATCAAGGAGTGAACCACCATTCCCTACCAAAAAGGCAAGTGATGCTTCATACTTTTTGTCCCATTACTTTCACTATGCATTAGTGATTTTTCTCTAAGTAAAACTTGCATGGATTTTGCTATGTATAGACCTTGCTATAAGAAAAACTAGTAGATGAATCCTTAGTAGGATTTTCCTAAGTTAAGATTCCTACTACTATCAAGCTTAGCCTAGCTAATAGAAAACATGGGTGGAATATATATTCACACTATGGAAAAATACTCTAAGTCTGAGGACTTATGTTTTTTGTAATAAAACAACTAAGTAAATAAATCACCAGGTGGAATGGAAGGATGGGTTTATGTTGAGTGGTTACACAAGGCCATGGACTTGGCTTGTGTATCTCACTTGTGGATGGCCACCCAGGCACAAAGAGATTTGAGATGTCAAATGTTGAGAAGCTTCAAGTGCAACCACTTGGCAATATGGGCTCTGCCATGATCATATAGGTTGCAAGAACTTAGCCATATGGACAGTGGGTGGTAGTGTTTGATAGGTTGGAACGCGTCCATTTTGGTCTAAGGGAAGGCTTCTGAAAGATCTTGTCTTGGGAAACCAAGTCTTGTGGGGAAAGTGCACCACCTCTGCAGAGTGTAAAATCTAAGTACTTAGATATGTCCCTGGTAAAGGACAATTTGAGCATCAAGACATGGAAGCAATCAAGAATCTCATCATTCAAATTTCTAAGTTAAAACTTGTGGATGAACAAGGGTTGTTTGAAATCTTCAATCTTTGATTGAGAGATGCCTTGTAAAGGATCTTCAATCTTTGATTGAGAAAAATGATTTTATCAAAGCAAAAACTTAAGTATTTTCAAATGTTAAGGGAAAATCTATTTTGAGCAATGCAAGCCTCAACTCCACTTAGCCAAATGCATATAGATGATAGACTCCACTATACTTCCATAGTATCACTTGCCAATACAATTCGAATGTATTGACCCTTTGTGGCTGTAACTTGTATGTTGCATGTTTGATTGTTTTAGTGAAGATTGAATGATTAGGATTACAAAGTCTACAACCAACATCTTCCTGTGGCACTTTGAAGATGAAGGACCCATGCTTATAGTTATTCCGCTGCAATGTAATGTAATAGCCATATGAGCTATGTGTAATGTAATAAAATTTTGTTATTCCTGGTTATAAAGTTATAATATGACCTTTGTATCTTGATATTACATCTTAACTGTGGATGCTAGCTATTGATCCAGGGACTAGCATTGTAAACACAGGAGGAATCTACCTTATTAGGTTGATACCCCTACAATATGCATGCATGAATGATATGCAAACTTTGAAATCATGATTTTAGGGATGTTACAAATCTAACCCCCTTAAGGTGAATCTCGCCCTCAAGATTCGGATTGGCTAGCAAATAGGTGAGGGTGGTCTTTCCGAAGATCATCTTCTCTTTCCCATGTTGCTTCCTCTTCGGTATGATGATTCCATTGTACTTTGCACAACTTGATAGTATTTATCCTTGTGACTCTTTCTGTAGTCTCAAGAATCTTGATAGGCTTTTCTTCATAAGTGAGATCACTTTCTAGTTGAACTTCTTCCAAGGGTATGGTATCCTTCAAAGAAGTTTCTTCCATTTCTGGGTCACATTTCTTAAGTTGACTCACGTGAAACACATTATGGACTGCTGACAGAGATGCTGGCAGTTCAACTTCATAAGCAACTTCTCCTTTGCGACTCAGATTTTTGAATGGCCCAACATGTAACACCCTCAGAATCGGCCCTATGCAAGTTTTAGCGAAACCCGCCAAACCCGCATAGAAACGATTCAAAGGTGCCCACCAGGCACTTTCGTGCGGGTGGAAAACGAAGTAATAACATTACACAACAGTCCTCGATGGGATCCACAGAACAGATATATATACAACAGCGACTCCATGAGTCAAGAGTACAGATAAAATATACAAAGATCCAAATCACCTTAAAGACGATAGAGCGTCCGACTATGGACAAGATGCAAATGGGTCTAAGAGCCCTTAAGAATAACCAATGGCGTCCATAACCCTGCCCAGGCCAAGCCGGTAGGGTAACCCTGCTAACGACGTCGATCTCAAAACCTGCTTAAACAAAAGGGGTGCCGACAAAGGGCAAAGGAAAAAGAGAGAGCGGTCAGTACTGAGGCCAGTACACGGCGAGGCTAGAATTCGGCGGTCCTCGCCTACATAGGTATGGTGGGCTGAAGCGGCAGCGGCAGCATGCACTAAATAACCTATAGAGACTCGAAACAACTGGCGGCTATTAGAGAGGGGTAAGAAAGACCTATTCGGAACCAACCTGATACTACCATCAAACAAACCCATCCTGGTGTTTCCCCCTCGAGACCCAACGAGGAAGTCAACCGAGGAACTCACACCGTTGGCAGTTTTATTTATTCGGTTATCGTTGCAGCAATTACTAGTCAGGTATAGATAATCATCCTGATACAATAAGCAGTGGGCAATTTTAGTTAACCATTTCGTTGTAGTTGCGACACTTACTAATCAGATTCAATTAGCATGAGATAACCCAAAACCCAGCAGTTGTTGGTACTTTTATTTAGCCATTCCGTTGTAGTTGCAATACTTACTAGTCAGATACAATTGTCGTAAGCGACAAACCAAACAAGCAATTGTGGGCAGTTTTATGTAGCCATTCCATTATAGTGAAGCTGATTACTAGTCATTATAAAGTCAAATTTATAGCACTACTTTAGTTATAGTTGTCTATGATCGAGATACTGTGCTCCAAGTCGTCCATAACATGGACACGGCTTTGAGAAAGTTTTACCTAGGGTGCACAAATAGCAACACACACTCGATCAACCTCGGAAAACCAAATCAAAACCCAACGAGGCCTTCACAACAAAGCAATCACAGGATTCAGAAATATTTCAGGGGCCACCCTTGGAGTACACCCAACGGTTAGCTGACTCCGAGACGGACCCGAGGTTTGGGTGGACGGCTGTGAACGACTGGGAACCCAAAACTGGGCTTGTCGACACCGCGAAAACGTGTCCCGATCCTAAACAGTATAGTGTGCTCCTCGCACAATTTAAATAAAGCAGTAAAGCATGGCATAAGTACAAGATAGTAAACAAAACCTCAAACTAGTTTGTGGCCCCAAGAAATAAGAATGAATCAAGCTCTGGCTCAGGGGGGTCCCATAATCCTCCCGGATGTGGATAGCGCGAAAATTCAAGGAACAGGTATCAAGTACTCGGGGTCCTACGGGACACAAGTGGACGGTTAACAACCAAATAACATCTATTGCCCACCGTGCCTCGCTTACTTCAATTTTAGTTGTTAAACAGTAATTAAAGTGAACGATAAGTAAAGCCATGATCATCTCCAACATCAAACATGCGGCAATACACCAACAACTGTGGCACTTGACGACACGCAACAGCACTTGAGCAAGCGACTTCGACGCGCAAGTCCAGCTATCTACCAAACAACAGGTAATAGGATATGTCCAAGGCAATATAAGGCGGCAAGGGATATCTCGGGTACGAAAACTAGAGCATCGCAACACAGATAGCAATAGATCAACAGGAGGGAATAAATACTATAAAAGTAAGATAGGTAGAAAGGGGGAGATGCTCGCCTGAAAAGCATTGCCGAAGGTTCATCCGAAGATCGGGTCGACACTCGCATCAACTCAACGGCCTTATCCGCGAAGAAGCAAAACACTAGAATAAACACCGGATGCACTATTTAATACAACGGCAGAAGATCGGGCATGATGCATGTTTGATGTATGACATGGCAAAGATGCGATGCAATTAGGCCATATTAAGCGGAACCGGGGTCCCGACATTTAATTATATGGTTCAAGTTATTTATCTACCCCGCAAATTAAATGTTGTAATAACAGGGCAAGATAAGTTACCGGTTCGCTACACAAATTAAATGAGGCCAATATAAGACTAGATTTGCCCGCATATGGACCCCATATTTAATTATATGGTGAATCGGCATAAGGCCCCCAAACCACACAAATATGCATGCATGATCAATTTAATATGCGACAGGTTTATATTTCATTTTATAAAATAGGGCTCGGGAAGGGAATCACACATCGGGGTTCAGAAGATCTTGGTTCCGGGGTTCGGGGTTCGGTCTCAGGGTTCGGATCTGGGGTTCGGTCTCGGCGGGAGCGTTCTCGGATACAGGGTAGATCTTGGCGCATCCGTGAAGAAGGATTTGGTTCGGCGTCAGGGGTACATCGGACTCGCCCTGTCGGGGTCGATCTGGTCGTCGATGGCGAACTTGAGTGGATCGGGTACCGGGGTCTTCGGATCCGTGAAGTAGATCTTGTCGCACGTGGATCTTGTCGGTTCCGTGTCATCGAGTCAGTCTTCGCAGCCAGGAAGGAGTACTTGGCGTTGCCGAGCGGAAGTATTGATGATCCTCAGTTCCGGGACGATCTTGTCGCACGGTGTCCGGGTAGGCGAACTTGGCGTATCCGGGGCGATCTTGATTCAGCTTCGGTCGAAGTGTTCGGAAGAAGCTCTTGGTGTAGGGACGGTCCTTGTCGGCGATTCTTCGGGTTCGGGGTCCGTGTTCATTTGCATTGCGTTGGTGAAGATATCGTGATGCCGGGGCCATCTCCGTTATAACGACCCCTCAACAAGACGGGCACGAGAAGAGGCACCAAGAACAGAACAAACCAAAGAGGCATGTCTCCTGTGGATACCGACTCGAACACCTTGCGGGCGGGGCGTGCTCGGACAACGAAGGCAGCGGCGACGAAAAGCGGGCAGAGCCTCGTGGGCCTGTGGCTCGGTCAGGGCTCACGGACAGAGGCGGGCCCGGCCTCGAGGTCGGCTCTCAGGAAGGCGAGGCATGGGCCATGAGCGGGGAACCAGGGCCGCTGGCGGCGGACACCAGGCGGGCGCGAGGCGCTGTGGCGCGCCGAGCTCGGGGTCGGGTAGGCAGAGGCTGCCGGGTCGACGGGGCGGAGGCCGGGCGAGGTGGCGTGGAAGAGCCGGCGAGGGCGCAGGTGGAGGCCGAGCTCACATGCGGAGCTGGGAGGCGAGGAAAAGGTCTGGGCGGCGCCGGGGATGAGGGAGAGGCGGTGGCTCGGCCGGGCGAGGGCGAAGGGTCCACGGGCGGGAGGCACGGCCGACGCTGGCGCGGGCGAGGCCGGGAGGCGGCACGGAGAGGGGAGGAGCTGGTGCGCCACGGCGGAGGCGGGAGGAAGGTCGACTCATGAGAGAGGGAGTGGCGGCATGGCAAGGCGGGCCAAGGCAGAGAGGGGAGAGGAAGGAGGTGCGAGCGGGGCGGGGACGCCAAGGCCGAGGGGCCTTGGGATCTGACGAGGAAGGTGGGGAGGGAGGCGCGTCGGGTAGGGAGGTGGGGGGAGAGGATCGGGCCGGTGGGTGGGGCCCAGGGACAGGGAGAGGGCGGCTGAGTGGGTGTGGTGTGAGTACCGCGGGTGGGGCCGGGCTGACAGTGTGGGGGAGAGAGAGGGGGTAGGTGGGACTGGGGTGAGAGAGAGAGGGGGTGAGAGAGAGGATTGATGAGGTGGCAAGGTGGGTAGGGATTGGGGCCAGGGGTGAGGTGGCGAGCTAGGATAGGTGGGTAGGATAGTTTCGGGTAGAAAAAGGATTTAGAGTTTGGGAGGACCGTTTGTAGGTAGTCTGGACCGCCTGGCTGACCGACCGGACTGCCTCCCGGGAAAAAGATTTTTAATGCTTTAATTTTATTTGTAAAACATTTTGAAATACTTTTTAGACAAATAAAAGATCTGACTGCATCGATGTTTTAATTTGAGATAAGGACGGGGGTTATTTAGAAAACAAAACTAGGCGTTTCGAATTGGTTTCAGACAAACAATGCATGATGATGACGATGCAATGCACAAAAACAACGCGATTTTCTAGTAGTGGTTTTGCGGGATGCCACACAACATATCTTGGTGCCAACTTTCCTTCGACTCCGAATCTTTTCACTCCACGGAGTGGTGATACTCTAAGATAGGCTCTATCACCAACTTCGTAGGTGACTTCTCTACGCTTAGGATCTGCGTAGCTTTTCTGTCGGGACTGTGCTATCTTCAACCTGTCCTTAACCAATTTTACTTTCTCTTCGGCTTCTTTGATAAGATCTGGCCCGAATAAACTTATTTCTCCCACACCATTCCATAACAACGGGGTGGTACACTTTCTTCCGTAGAGAAACTCAAATGGTGCCATCTCAATGCTGGCTTGATAGCTGTTGTTATAAGAAAATTCTGCGTAAGGCAGACTTTCATCCCAACTGGCTCCATAGTCTAGGGCACATGCCCTCAACATGTCTTCCAGAATTTGATTTGTCCTTTCTGTTTGTCCATCGGTTTGAGGATGAAAAGCAGTACTGAATTCCAACCTCGTTCCCAATGACTCATGTAGCTTTCTCCAAAAATGGGAAGTGAATTGAGTTCCCCTATCAGACACAATACTCTTAGGCACACCATGAAGGCATACAATTCTACTCATGTAGATTTTGGCTAACTTGGCACTAGTATAAGTTGTCTTCACGGGTATGAAATGAGCTACTTTAGTTAGGCGATCCACTACTACCCATATGGAATCATATCCTGATCTGGTCCTTGGTAATCCGGTAATGAAATCCATACCAATTTTGTCCCACTTCCAATCAGGAATAGGTAGCGGTTGAAGCAAACCTGCTGGTTTCTGATGCTCCGCCTTTACTCTACTACACACATCACACAAAGCAATATGTTCGGCGATGTCTCTCTTGAGATTGTTCCACCAAAATCTTTCTTTCATGTCCATGTACATTTTGGTGTTACCCGGGTGAATAGAATACGGGGAGTTGTGTGCTTCTTGCAAAATCAGTTTCCGTAACTCCGGATCTTGTGGAACACAGATACGTTTCCCATGCCATAAAGTACCCTGTTCGTCTTCATGGAAATTTTTAGCTTTCCCTAGGCCAATATTTTCCTTAATCCCTTCAATTTCCTTATCGCTCTTCTGAGCTTCTTGGATCTTGTCCAACAAAGTGGGTTGAACATCCAAAGACATGAGATGTCCTTCAGGCACAATCTCCAATCTGAGTTCTTTGAATTGGGTACACAAATCATCTGGCAATTCTCCTTTGGTAAGGCCATTCACGAATACCTTACGACTTAGAGCATCTTCTACAACATTTGCTTTACCGGGGTGGTATTGCAAACTTAAGTCATAATCCTTGATAAGCTCTAACCATCTTCTTTGTCTCATATTGATTTCCTTTTGTGTGAAGATATGCTTCAAACTCTTGTGATCGGTGAACACTTCACAACGCTTTCCCAAAAGGTAATGTCTCCAAGTTTTGAGTGCATGGACGACAGAGGCTAACTCTAAATCATGAGTAGGATAGTTCACCTCATGAGTTTTGAGTTGTCTCGAGGCATAAGCTACAAGTTTACCGTCTTGCATAAGTACGGCACCCAAACCTTGATGAGATGCATCACAATATACTTGGAAATCCTTTTCCAAATCTGGCAGACACAGAACTGGTGCTGTCACAAGTCTCTTCTTCAACTCCTGAAAGCTGACTTCACAACCTTCAGACCAAGCTAACTTCTTGTCCTTCTTCAATAACTCAGTCATTGGCTTAGCTACTTTAGAGAAATTCTCGATGAACCTTCTGTAGTAACCTGTTAAGCCAAGGAAACTTCGAACTTCTTTCACATTCTTGGGAGATTCCCATTTAGTCACAGCTGAAACCTTAGCAGGATCAACTACTACACCATCCTTCGTCATAACATGACCAAGAAATCCAACTTCCTCTAACCAGAACTCACACTTGCTAAATTTGGCATATAGTTTATGCTCTCTCAACTTCTCAAGTATCAAACGCAAATGTCCTTCATGTTCTTCTTTGTTCTTGGAGTAGACTAAGATGTCATCGATGAAAACGACAACAAACTTGTCGAGGAATTCCATGAACACCTTGTTCATCATATTCATGAAGTATGCTGGAGCATTAGTTAAGCCAAAAGGCATTACGGTGTACTCATACAATCCATACCTTGTGGTGAATGCTATTTTAGGTATGTCTTGCTCTCTTATCTTGAGTTGAAAATAGCCTGACCGGAGATCAATTTTTGAGAACACACAGGCTCCTTCAAGCTGATCAAACAAGTCATTGATTCTTGGCAAAGGATATTTGTTCTTGATAGTTACCTCGTTGAGTGAACGGTAATCTATGCATAACCTTTGGCTTCTATCCTTCTTCTCCACGAACAAAACTGGGGCTCCCCAAGATGAAGAACTTGGTTGAATAAATCCTTTCTGCAACTGTTCTCCTAGTTGCTTCTTGAGCTCTTTCAGTTCATCAACTGACATTTTGTATGGTCTCTTTGCTATTGGTCTAGAACCTGGTACCAAATCTATCAGAAACTCCACGTCTCTATCTGGTGGCATTCCTGGTAATTCTTCCGGGAACACATCCGGATACTCACACACAATTGGCACACTGTCCATGCTAACCCCCTTAAGAGAATTAAGCATACTCCTTTTTGCTCCAAAGCTGGTCTTGAATCTGATCCTTTTATTTTCCGGAGTTGTGAGTGAGACAGTATGGCTGGCACAATCTATCACTCCTTTGTACTTAATCATCCAGTCCATTCCGAGAATGACATCCAAACCTTGGGAGTTTAATATTATCAAGTTAACGGGAAACTTATACTTCCCAAATTCTATGACTAGGTCATGGCATCCTGAATTCACTATCATTTCTCCACCAGGAGAACTTACTTTTATAGGACACCCAATAGTTTCTACCGGTAGTTCATTTCTTTCAACAAATGCTCTTGATATGAATGAATGAGATGCACCAGTATCAAAGAGTACAAATGCTGGAATAAAATTGAGTCTGAACTTACCAGCAACAGCGTCAGGCTCCTCATAGACCTCCTCCACATTAATGTGGTTCACCTAAACTTTCTGGAAAGGATTGGGCTTGACAGGTCCTTCAACTTTCTTTTCGGGGCACTCATTTGCATAGTGTCCCATCTTCTTGCATTTGAAGCATTCAACCTGACTGATGTCCCTTTTAGCAGGCTGACTTCCACTTCCACTACCATTTCCACTGTGGTGGATCTTATGTCCACTCTTGTGGTTCTTGTACTTGTCATTGTCATGACTGCGGTGATGCTTATTGTCATGACGGTTGTGGTTGTGGTGCTTGTTGAATTTCCCATGCTTATGGGATCCTGAGCTTCCACTGTCATCGTAGTGAGATCGTTTGTGAGACGATCCCGAGCTGTGCTTGTCGGAGTGTTTCCTCTTCCTATTCTCGACTTGCTTCATTTTGTTCTCCAATATAGCAGCCTTGTCACAGAGCAACTGATAAGTGGGAACATATGCCACAGCCAGCTGCAGATTCAGCTCATCATTCAAGCCTTCCCGAAATTTTTCCTTTCTTTTGGCATCTGTGTCAACCTCATCCGGTGCATAACGCGCCAGATTGTTGAACTCTTTTATATATTCAGCCACGCTGCGGTGGCGCTGCCTCAGATTGTGGAACTCTTTCTTTTTCAGGCTCATTATTCCTGATGAGATATGAGCAGTGCGAAAGCCATATTCAAAGATAGCCCAAGTCACCTCATTTATAGGAGTGGTGATTTGGAAGTTGTCCCACCATGTGGCGGCTGGCCCTTCCAAAGCAGATGTCTTTTAAATCGACCTTTTCAAATCCGTGCAGCCCACGGTGACTAAGTCCTTGTTTACAGAACGTAGCCAATCATTGGCCACCATGGGATCAGTCGTCCCCGAGAACTTAGCTGGCCTCAAACGCAGAAATCTGGTGAGCATATCAAAGCCCGGAGGGTTGTTGTTGTTGTTGTTGTTGTTGTTGTTGTTATTGTTGTTGTTGTTATTGGGGTTGTTGTTGTTATTGTTATTCTGGTTCTGGATGAATGTTGTCATCATCTGCATGAGCTGTGTTTGAGCATTCATCATTTGTTGCATTTCCGGAGTGATGTTGTTGGGGTTGGGGTTTGCGCGACGGGGAGGCATCTGTGGTTTGTTCAAATAGAGATAAGAATGAGATACCCATAGATTTTTTTATGCACATTACATCACAGAAGCAAACACAAGCATGCAATAGAAGATAAAAGTTCAATAACCAAATAACAAGTTCTCAAAGTAAAACACACAAGTGGCAAGCCATCCACATGTCGGATGGTCCAATAACAAGTTCACAAATAACAAGTATGATAATAAAAGGTAAACGAGTAGTCAAGTCTACTCATCAGCATCAATCTCCTCCTCGACAAAGGTAAGACCTGCGTTCTCCATCGCGGTTTTGTTCTCCTCAATAGTAGTGGTCAAGGACTCAATCTTGGCCTTGAGAGCCCTCTTCTGGGAGCGAAGCCTCTCAATCACCATCTGCTGCTGCTCTAGCTCGAAATCCTTGGACTTTAGTTCTCCAGTCATGTCCCGGATCTTCTTGTTCCTATCCTGGACACGTTTCTCCTGACTCTTGAACTTCCGGTCTTGGGTCTCGAACTTCGCCTCCATTTCCTTGACTATCTCATCCTGCTGTGCGAAAAGCTTGTCCTTCTCGCGAAGCTGCACCTGGAGCTCGTCATTACTGAGCATGACATTGGTCATGTCCGTGTCCACATGCCTAATGAGAGACTCTAAGTCCTGGAGGTAGAGACATATCGGCTCTGCTGCGTCCCTCGAGTCATCCTCGAAGTCGATGGACTCTCCATCCTCATCACGTCTTCCGAAGACGTGGAAATGGGTGCCTCTAACCTGTCGGGAGTGACGGCCTAGCAGACGTCCTATCAGGTCCTGCATGACTACCCCCATGCCTTTCTCCCTGTCATCGTGCATAAGCTTGAAGACGATGGCCTCCGTAGTAGGCTCTGTCTAGCGTCCGGGCTGGTTCACCTTGAAGCCCCAGAGGTCCTTCCTCTCGAACTTGGTGAGTGGATGCACCATGATGGTGGGAAGAGGGAGATCGATCAAAGTGGTAAGCTCAACGATACGAGGCCCAAAGCAGGTAACCTGGAACTCCTCAGCAGTGCTGATGGTAATAGGCATCTATTTATAAGATAGAAAAGTTAGAACAACACTATTTAAGATAAAACAAAGACAAACATCACATACACATCCTTGGAACACAAAATCACACAAGTCATGCATACATGAATCCATTACATCAATCAAGGCCCAAACTTATTGAAGGTATCATTTTGGAAAATAAGGTGATAGGTGGTGGTCCAACTAACGAAGTACGTTTACAATCCTATCTCACTGGATCTGTTGGCTAACACAATGTTCCTAGAGGCAATCAGCCTATCTTGCTCACATGATTCCATCACTAAGTCTATAGTATCTCCTCTTAAGTTTTGGTTGGTGGCTTCCAACTCTTGGGTATGTTCCTTCTCTTTCTCTAAGTCTTTTTGGAGGTTGAGCATTCTGCACGTGACTCTAGCACTTAGTTCTTTGATAGTCCTCCAAGCTGCTTCTCTTGCTGACTCAAAGAATGTGGTGTGCATCACAGTGTTGGTGTACATGCAGTATCCTCTTTCTTTGTGGTTGTCTTCCTTGTTTTTGTACAAGTGAAGTTGCACCCACCAGTACTCCACTCCTTCATCCATCATTGGAAAGCCTTTGTACACAGCTACACCATGTGCTTCCATTGCCACCATGAGGTCCTTGAGAATTTTGGGAAACTTAGTTTCACACTCCAATGTCTTGGTCATGAGTGGTCCTTTCTGCACGGCTTCGTTGATGGAGTTCATCTACAAATAGAGAGGAGAATGAGAAGATTAGAAAAGTTTACGAGAAGAATAGACAAGTGTAGAAGTAGTTGAAAATTTCTCCTTAGTGGTTTTCCAATCCTAGGGTCATAATCCTACAGGCAACACAGTGCTCTGATACCATCTGTAAGATCCCTCCTTTGTAAAGGAAAAGGATCCCTTTGATTGCAATGCTAGTCCCTGGATCATTGCTAGCATCCACAGTTTAAGATGAAGTACACAGATACAAAGGTCATTTATTACATCCATTCCAGAGATAAAACATAGTCTTTTACAACTCAAGGCCACAGGCCTAATACAAGAGTTTTGGAATAAGTAAATAAACACAAGTCTTCATCTTCATGTGCCACATGCAAGCATGTTGAGTGTAGACTCATGACACCTAATCATCATCGGAATAACCTGCAACATCACAAGTTACAGCCACAGTGGGTCAATACTTTGGAATAGTATTGGAAAGTGATACCTTAGTAAATTTTAAGTGGACTATATTGCTATATGCATTTTGGCTAAGTGTAGCTTGGCTTGCTTTGCTCAAAATAGGTTTTTCCTATTAGTTGAAATCACTAAGTTTTTCTTTGTCAAAAACTTTCCCAAGGAACCACCAATAGACATTGGGGTCCTTCACCCTTGTTCACCCACAAGTTTTACTTTAGAAGTTGGAGTGATGAGATTCTTGTAGCTTCCATGTCTTGATGCTCAAGTTGTCCATTGCCATGGACTTGGCTAAGTACTTAGATTTTCCATCTACAGAGGTTGTGCACTTTCCCCACCAGACTTGGTTTCCCAAGACAGGACCTTTCAGAAGCCTTCCCTTAGCCAAATGGACGCGTTCCAACCTATCATCCCACTACCACCAACTGTCAAAATGACTAAGTTCTAGCAACCTATATGATCAAGGTAGAGCCCATATTGCCAAGTGGTTGCACTATAAGCTTCTCAACACTTGGCCTCCAAATCCCTTTGTGCCTGGGTGGCATACCACAAGTGTGATACACAAGGTAAACCATGTCCATGGGCCTTGTGTAACCACTCAACCAAAAACCACCATTCAAGTCCCATTCCACCCAGGAGGTTCATTGACTTAGTTGTTTTATTAAGAAAAGAATAAGTCCAAAAGACTTAGAAATATTTTCATCATAGCATGTATATACTTTACCAACCCTTGTTTGCTACTAGCTAGGCTAAGCATGGCATAGTAACTTAACTTAGGAGAATTCCTAGCAATTCTACAATTCTACAACTACTTAGGATTTCCCAACATAGCATTTGGCAAAAAGTAACATGCAAGACTTAGCAAAATATTTCTAATGCTTATACAAAATATAGGGATGGAAATATTCATGAAGTACCACTTGCCTTGGTAATGGGGAGAGCAGCACTCTTCACAATCACAGTCACTAGCAAAATCTACACAAAATTTGTAGCACAAAATTACACACAATTCATATACAAACAAAAATATGAATGCATGCATGCAAGAAAATGCTATGTGATGATTTTTGAAAACTCCACCAAGCAAGTGCATGATACAGAAACATAACCAAGTAAAATACTTGCTAACTAAACCTATTTAGCACTAAAACAATTTACTAAACAATTTCTATACTCAAAATAGTCCTAAACATGTTTCTGCATAAAAAGGCATTTTAACAGAAACTTTTTGTTAAACACATTGCAGATTCAGAAAGGGCTTGTCTCCCTGATTCCAACGGTATAAAGTTTGCAAAAATCTAACGTGGGAATCAAAAGTTATAGCCATTTAAAATTTGGATCTAAATCTGATTTGAAATTCTGTTTTAATTCAAACCCTAGCCACGCGTCATGATTCTATTGGCGCGTACCGGTTCGTTCCGGATCACGCTCGCGAGCCATAGGATCTGTTTAAAACACACGTCCTAGATCTACCAAAAACGATTCGTTAAGTGATCTTAATCTACACGTTGGATCCAGATCTGACAGTTCTGGATCAAACGACCCAACTCGAGCGGCGCTAGCGGCGGCGCTCGTCAACGGGCGTTCTAGGTCGCCCGGGGGAAGAAGGAGATGCTTACTAGAACTGCAGGAGGCTGCTGATGCTCAAGGTGGCGATGTCTTGGGAAGGGGCGCACGGGTTCGTCGGAGATTTCTTGCCGGAGTTTGCGAATGCGTCGGCCACGGTCAGTCGTCGACATTGGCCAGGTTCCTCGTCGCGCTAAGACAAAATAGGGGTACCGTCAGATGCGCAAGACGATGAGGATTCTAGGCGTATCAGTCAGAGGGCAAGGGCGGTGGCTACTTACGGAGGGAGGTCGCCGGAGTTCGTGCAGAGAACGGTGGCGGCCAGTCGTCGACGTTGCTGGAGCTACGGATCATGCGAGGGCAAATGGGGAGTGTCAATAGGTGCGCAAAGACTCGCTGAACTTGATAGCATGAACTAGAGATAGAGGGGAACACGGGGCTCACCGGAATTCGTCGGCGCAGTCGTCGGAACAGCGGCGGCATGAAATGGTGGCGTGAAGGCGAAATTGTTTGAGGGGAAATGGTCGCGAGGATGTGGGGATTTTATAGCCAGAGGCTCGACAAGAAACGCTTGCTGCATCAATGCCAATTAACCTCGCAAATCAAGCAAAGAACGGCAGCGGAGTTCGTGGCGGAATCTGGGAAGACGGCGACGTGGAGGGCCCGCTCACGGTGAAACGCCAAGGGGAGGTGGGGTCTGGATGTCAGCGGCTTTGTGGGTGCGCTCGTGCGTGCGAGAGAGAAAGAAATGGCCCGGGTGGGCTAGCTGGGCTGTTATGGCGATGGGCCGTAATCTGGCGCCTGGCCCTTTTCTTTTGTTTACTCCTTTTCTTTTTCTGTTTCAATTTACTGAATTGATTTTCAAATGAATTCCAGTTTCATTTGAATTCAAAACTTCTTGGGATTTTTGCAGTGAGCAATAGTCTCAAATATAGGCATAAGATCATGTGGTTGCTTTGCAAAGGCTTGGTCTAGCTTGGAGAACAAAATATCAGAGATTTGGATCTGATTTGCAAAAGTTTGAAAAGGGTTTTTGAAACCATTCTTAATTTGTAAAACTTGGTCCAAACCACACTCAAACCTTTCTATAAGGAAGACAAACAAGCTAGTTTTGAAATCATTCAAACTTTTAAATGGGAATGGCCATTTGATTTAAATCTGCTCACATAAAATCATAGCACTATGTGCTTCTGTTTTTCTGAAATGAGTTTGAAATTGATCTCAAATCTATATGCATGCATGAATGATATGCAAACTTTGAAATCATGATTTTAGGGATGTTACAGTGATATTGGTACCACCATATATAGAGCAAACTCCCCCACAATCTATGCATGTGTGATGAACTTGAATTTCATTGCATATATTGCCAATCATTATCATTGGTGGAGTTTCCACTATATATACCACATGCTAAGCAACGACAAATATGCAAGAGCATGAGAGGCAAATGCACAAGAACAAACTCAATGCATAAACCAACTTCCCTTAAACCCTTTAAAACTTCTCCCCCATTGGCATCGATTGCCGAAATGGGTGACAAGTTCTAGAAGGCAAATATAATAATAATTCCTCCAAAGGTGTGCCTTCGCACATATCCAATGATGAATACTTGGGAGGGAGTAGAACTATATCGAGGACCTGAAGATTTCCAAAATAAATAAATTCAAATGATGCAAGCAATTACAAGGTCCCACAAACCAATTGAAAACAACAAATGAGTTCAAATGGAACCTACAAGATATTATAATATGAGCAAGAGAGTGCTTTAAATAACAAATAGAGAAGCTACCCAAGATTTGTGCACTATTCAACATAAATGCATTAGAATACATATTGCACAAATATGGAATCCTTGCTCCCCCATAAGCATTTCAAGCACAACAAATGAGAGATCAAATAAATGCTTAAATAAAATAGAGAAGCTCCCCAAGATTTGTGTGCACTTTAGAATCGTTGTATTTCAATACAAAAATGCACAAATATGGAATCCTCACTTCCCCATAAACATTTAAGATGCAATAAATGAGAAAAAAGATGAATGAGCATTATTAAATGAATTAGATGAGCTCCCCAAAGATAATGCACCAATTATGATAATTGCATTTGGGAACAAGGTGCATAATCATGGAATCCTCTCTCATCCAAGTCAATAAAAGGCATGGGAGAACAAATATGAGTGCACAAAGATGCAAACAAGAGGAACAAGCACTCATAGACAATTAAATTTGGAAGCCACCGAAGAATCAAAAGAAATAGAAAGGTGGTCTCCAAGGATTATAAATCAACTAAAATTATCTCCTCATATGTGTATATGTCTCTAAATGGAAAACATCACAAAGACATATGCCAAAAAAGAAATATGCACACATAAAGAAGATTATACAAGAAAGCACATGAAAGGCAAAAATGAAGTCATAACATATATCAATAAGATGTTTTGCTTCAAAGCATGACCAAAGGCTCACATATGTCTTATTGTACATTAATGGACTTCAAACACCAACACACTACATATATTACAACTTTCACCAAGGGAAGAGGAGAAAGTTGGAATATATGGAGAAAGGCAACAAGTATCACAAGAAAATTTTAACTAGCAAAATCTCACTATTGCACATGAGAGAAGTTGAGGAAAAGATAGGCAATAAAATTGCTAGATTGACATATTTGGGTTGGAGGATCATATGCATGATTTTTTATAGTCCCAAATATATATATTCATCTCAAATTATACACATATACAATAGAGAGTTCTCTTAATACCATGGCTAGAGATACAACAATTACAAATACATGAATTCATGCCATAAGGCAACCGACAAACGGTTGGAATCAAGATATATGAGCATGATAAATAGATACTTGTTACCGAGATATAATTGGTAGGATGTAGAGGATATGAATTCATTGATCATCCTATAGCTTGCCTCAAATTTTCTTCTAAGCATCACTTCTTCAAAATTGAGAGACAAGCATCCAATATATCTCCAATGTACCTAAAACACATTTAAGTACAAAATGGTCCCCAAACTAATTGGGTTCAATGTAGTTAGTGCAACTACAATACATAGGAGAGACTCCACATAAATATGTTCATATTGATATGAAATTGAATTTCATGCACAACTTAGCCAATGGGATTTGGTGGAGTTTCCCTTATATATTGGATCAAAGAAAGCAAGCATGCCATAATATAAACATATAGTAAATATGCATGCATAAAGCTTTCAAGAACCAAAAGGAGATACAATTTGAGCAAAAACACCAAGTAAATCAAGATTGCACATGCAAGAGTGTGACATGACAAATGATGTCCAAATTGTATCAAAGAACCAATTAAACACATGAAAGATCACATGTTCAACAAATGAACTAGGCTAAAACCAAAAGAGCAAAAGATAGATAGAAATAAAAATGCTCAAGGATTTATCTCATTCTAAAATGGTCAAATCATGAAACAAGGAATGAGACAAAACCAACTCCCAAAAAGAGCAAGGTTCCAATAATAAACCAAACTCCCCAAACTTCTCATGATGGCACAAAGCACCAAAACAAAAAGATTGAGGTTCCAAGTACAAAAAACCCGATATGGATCAAACAAAGAAGCATAAATACGAGTGTTCTAAATAATATAGGAGAGCTCACCCATAAGTAGTACATTATATAGAATTTTGCTTTTGAATGCAAAATGCACACAAATGAGATCATCACTACTACCTACATTAAATAAAACACAAGAGGATACCAATAAAATAAGAAGATCCAAAAGTAGCAAGGAATACATGGGAGCACACAAAACATTTACTTAGCCAAAGATAGGACAATATTAAGCAAGGTCCAAAGTGAATATGATCAATAAATTCTACCATAAATTGGGTACTCATTTTCCAAGGACAAGAAATATTGGGAATAATTTTCCCAAGGTAGCTTGCATGGATATCCAAGATCATAGTCACAACAAGAAGCATATTACAAAATATAAGAATTAAGCATGATACTTCGAACAAGATTCTTGGTAGCTTACAATAGTCACACAATCACTAGTGATTAGAGTAACTTGAAGCAAATGGTTTTCATGATGATATAGAGATCTAAATATGAGGAAACACATATCAAGAAACACTCTCATATACAAGATCCAAAATATGATCAACAACACCATTCAAGCAAATTGGAACTTGTATGAGCAAATGTGTCACATAGGTGCTAGATAATTATCAATATCAATTCTAAGTGATACAACCTCGAATATCACATTTTCTAGGATTGTAATATTCTTTAAGCATAAGACTCCCCCATAATGTGATACTACCATAAACCAAAACGAGGCAAAATGATACAAATGGAGATAATTAATGGACATTATAAAACTTAAGTTTCTCATGAGAATTGTACCACATAGAGACTAGACAATAATCCAATATAAATACTAGGTTGTATTCCTCATGTACACACAATTTTAGGATTGTGGAATTCCCAAGCATAACACTCCCCCAAAATGGGATAATCCATTAATTTCTCACAAGAGCCAAATAAGATACCAAATATAACCAAGCAAGGCTCAAACATAAGAAACACACATACATGGTGTGCCACCTAATAATACACAAATATGCTTGATACCTCAAGATAATTAAGTGGATAGCACAACATGTACAAAAGCATGGAAGATACAAAACCAACACATGCACAAGGGGGCGAGTAACTTTCAATGTAATGAGTTAAGCATATGTTACCGCAAGGAGGAACATTGGAAATATAATATAATCATGATAATCCAAATGGCTTGGCTTGACAATAATAATTGATGAAGATCCCTCAATTCTTCATTATGTATCCAAGTCTCCAATGCCCTCCAACAAACACCTATTGATCAAGTTTTGGCTTGTTGGTCCCCAACCAAGTTGGGTCGTAAGAGGTTAGTCACAATAGGCTTGGCAACCCAAATGGTTCTTTTCTTGACACCACATTGAGCACCAACAAATTTGTCAAACACATTGTCAACCTCATCCTTACGAAGTGAATAAGCATCATCAATCAAGATAGGATGGGATGAGGAGTTACCAATAGTGCATGCGGAAGAAATGTGCCCCTTCTCACGGCATATGTAGCAAGTTCTACTCTTGCTATCTTTCTTCTTAGGTGAAGCCACACCTAGAGGAAGGGCTCAAGTAGTGCTCTTAGGAAGAGGCCCATTGATGTCTTGAGGTGGAACTTGAGGCCACTTCCCTTGATGCTTCACACTAAGAGGCTTTTTCTTCAATGGGCAAGATCTAACATGGTGCCCTTCTTCCTTGCACTTGAAGCAAACAATGTTGGCCGGATTCTTGACTTGATCTTGGCCATTCTTCTTGTTGTCCTTGTGCTTCAACTTGATAGTGGACTTGTTCCTGACATTGGAGTTGAATCCAAGCCCACTCTTGTCATTGGGGGATTTTTGCACACTCAAGATTTTGTTGAGTGCGGCCTTCCCTTGATGACCCCTTTTCAAGTCATTCTTCAAAGAAGTGACTTGAGCCTTGAGCTCTTTGATTTCCTCTACATGGTTAGGTTCAACAAAAGTACTAGAGGAAGTAGATGCTACATTGTTATAGCAACAAGGCACGAAATGTAATTCATCACAAGATATAGCATGGTTGTGAGAGGATGAATTACAAGGACTAGCACATGGCAATAAAACATTTGGAGTAGATGTAGTGCTAATGTCCACATGAGGCCCACTAGATGTTACCTTTGACATGATGGCCTCATGAGCTAACTTTAGCCTACCATGGGAGACTAGAAGATCCTCATGTGATCTTGAGAGCTTAACATGACTTTCTTCTAATTTCCCATAGTTGCTAGTTAGCAAAGCAAGTTGAGCTTTTAGCTCAACATTCTCCTTCGAAATAGATGATTCACAATAAATGGAGTTAGTAGTATAAGCATCATCATTATTAGCAAGAGGTGAGGGTAACTTGGTAAGCTCTTTTGAATATGAAGCTTTAAGTTGCTCATGTGACTCGGTGAGTTTGATGAGCTCACCCTTGATGACCCTAGAGACATTTTTGAGGTGCTCAAAATCCTCAAGGAGTTTAGCATAAGCAACTTCAAGTTCATCATTTTTAATCTTGAAGGAGTTTGCCACCGCAAGTTCTCTATCATGGTATTCCTTTACTCTAGATAATTCTAGAGTGAAAGGCTCCTCAAGAGATTCTTTGGTGGTTTGTTATTCTTCAAGGGAGTCCTTTAGTTGTGCAACTTCATTAGCATACTCACGCTCAAGTGCAAACTTTTCATCAATTAAGTTTTCTTGCTCCTCAATAAGATCATTGCCTTCTATGGCACAATTCAAGATTTCAAGAAAGTTGGAGGAAGCAATTTTATTTTTGAAGAGAGCGCTATAGACAACCTCTCCCATTTTCTTAATAGAGGTAATATCATACTTACTTCTATAATCATCATTATCATTCTCAACCTCATCATCATCATCATGAGATACAATGGGATTCAAAGAGGTTACCTTTGTTCCCTTAGCCATAAGGCACATGTGAGAACCGGAGGAAGGTGATGATGAGATTGCAATTGTAGCTCTCTTCAAGACCTTGTCTTGTCCCATAGAATCTTCATATTCCTCTACATGGTTAGAAAAACAAGCACTAGAGGAAATGGAAGCATTTTTATCATGGAAACAAGACAACACAAGCATTTTTATCATGAGATTTATTCAAGTCTACATGATATGCAAGGACTATTAACACAAGCATGTAAGGAGTTTTGAGTGCTAGAAGTGTTAAGGTCCAAAGATAGATCATTCCAAATAGATAGGGATGAACAATTACAAATAGTAATATCACTATCCATATTGCAATTTCTATCACCACTGACCATATCATTACCTTGTGAAAAATCACACGTTGGTGAAGTGGTAGACAATGAGAGCTCATCTCGACCGGAAGTGGAAGCAACACAATCATCCTCAATAATGTTGGACTTGCTATATTTATCTTGAAGCTTGGTCCATATCTCACGAGCGCTTGAATAAGGCATGATAGAATAAAGAACTACATTGCTCACAACATGCAAAAGAATTTTAGTAGCTAGAGCATCTATATGAGAGTTCAACTTCTCCTCTAAAGATTCGTTTTGGGTATCCATAGGAGAAGAGATACCCACATATAGATATCCCTCGATAATTGGGTGAATTTCCCAAAATAAATTAAGCATGTGAATTTTCTAAACATCATAATTTGTGCCATCGAATGTGAGCGTGTCCTTGTGCACTAATCCCCTAGCCGACATCTTTACTCTCAAGGCGGTGAAGCCTAAAATGAGAGACCGGGATCTGATACCAATTGAAAGGATACGGATGTCGCCTAGAGGGGGGGTGAATAGGCGATTAAAACCTTTCCTAGAGTGGCTCAACAAAGGCGGAATAAAACTAGTGTTTACTTTGTTAAGCACAACCTAGAACAACTAAGGTTCACCTATGTGCACCAACAACTTATGCTAAGCAATACAAGCAACAAAGTGATAGAAAGATATATATTACTTCAAGCACGAAGGCTATCACAATGTAAAGTGCATAAGTAAAGATCTCGGGTATAGAGATAACCGAGGCACGCGGGGACACCGATATTTTACCGAGTTCCTCCCAACATGGAGTACGCCCTGCTTTGGAGGGGGGGTATCAAACCACCAACGCCACAAAAGGCCTCCCTTATTCTCCGGTGAATCTCACCCCAATGGGATCGATCCACGCTTCCACTATCGGTGCACTTGTCAGTGGCAACCGGAACCTCTCACAAGGTTGGGGCACTTCTCCACAACTTAATTGGAGGCTACCAACAAATGCCACAAAAGTCCACAATGCCACCAAGGCCACAAAACCGTCTAGGGTTCCAAGAACCCAAGAGGGACAAGCTCCAATGAGTAACTCAAACCAAATCCTCCGAGGAGAACACAAACCGATGCACCAAATGCAAATGGCAAGAACACCACAAAGGTGTTCAAATCCTTCTCTCCCAAATTCCACCAAAGCTACAAAAGCTTATGGGGGAATAAGAGAGGAAGAACAATGGAGGAAATCCACAAAAGACTCCAAGATCTAGATCCCAATATGTTCCCCTCACTTAGAGGAGAGATTGATTGGTGGGATTGTAGATCTAGATATCCTCTTTCAAATACCTCAAGAATATGCAAGAATCATCAGAGGGATTGAGAGAAAGAAAGCTCAAGAAGGTCAACAATGGAGGGGAAAACTTGCAAGAATGGTTGGGGAACCATTGGGGAAGAAGGCCCCTTAAATAGGTCCCCCGAAAATCCAACCGTTGAAGCCAAAAAATGCGAATCCCGGTACTACCAGACATTACCGGTACTACCGGACATTCCCTGGGGATCCCAGGTCACCTAATGCACCTTATTCAGTACCGACCGGTACTAAGGGGAAGTACTACCGGACCCTGGTCCGGTACTACCGGTCATCCCTGAACGAAAACGGCCATAACTTTTGCATCCGGACTCCGATTTTGATGATCTTGGGCTCGTTTCGAAGAGGACAACAAGCTATAAAAGATCATGCAAAGAAAATTATATAGTCCAGCAAGGGAGGATAGATCCAAATGAATAAAGTTTTAACCTCTATCAAAAATACGAACCGATAAAACCTCCAACATAAAAAACGTAATAGAAAATGCATATGAAATCCGTTTTCAATGAACTAGAGCTTGTCATGGAGATTAACACAAGCTCTAAATCCTCACATGAGTAAGAACAAAATAATGGAATGTGTTACCTATCTCTAAAATACAAACCGGTAAAACCTCCAAGATCAAAACGCAATAAGATATAAAAGGGAAATCCGTTTTTGATGAACTAGAGCTTGTTATGGAGATTACCACAAGCTCTATATCCTCACATGGATAAGACCAAATAACAACCAAATATGATGATGCAAGTATGCAGAGGTTTGATCTCTCTCCGAACGATGTGACCGAGTTACTCATTCGAGAGCCCCTCTTGATAGTACAGTTATCTATCCTAAACCCGGTCTCCCAACAAACATGAGACCAGCAAAAGGGAAAACCTATCAATATTATAACTTTGCCTTGATCAATCCATTTGATCTCGATATAGACGATCTTGTCCTTCTCAAGATGGACACCTTTCTTGATTCCTCATCATCGATCCATGATCACCGAGGATGGCAAGCATCAAACATGAGGTCTTCTATAGATGACGCATTTTGAGCTTGCTCAACACATCTTCTTCTCATTTCATCTATCTTGAAGTCAACACATGCTCCAAGCAATGCCAATGGACAATTCCTACAAGTACAACTTAATACACACATTACTCCATAAAGATTGTCATTAATTACCAAAACCACACATGGGGGCCCACATGTTCTTTCAAGCTTGTCCCTCATAGAGTAGCAATATAATGCATAGGACACCTGCTAAGTTCACAAGGGTGACTAGAAACAAGTAGCACAAGATCAAGTAATAACACAATATGCATCAATCAATAAGCTTTGGAACACTGCACACATAATGACAACTATGTTCTCTTAATGGTGCCTAAAGGTAGAAGGTGGAGACTCAATAATGGTGGAAGAAAGGCCCTTTTTGTAAAGGAAGCATGGACTACAAGTTTCAAAAGGAGCTTCCAAAAATTATGGTACTTGTTAGCTTTTAGCCCTCATTGCCCCTACCATAAGCATCTTGAAGTGATTAAGGTTAAAGTGGCAAAGCTGGAGTATATGCTTGACGAAGTACAAGTTGGCAATATCATGCCCCTTGAATACGAGGGCCACACCTCATGCATACTCAAGTTTGGGTCCAGGTAAGTTATTGTCATTGTAAGTATTTGCATATCATTGAGAACCGCCAATGGTATACCCCTTGCACATGGTACATGATGAAGGGTTTCGCGGCATAGTAAATCAAAATTTTCTACGTATGCGAACAGAGGGAAAGCCAAGATCTAATCTAGGAGATGCAATCAACGAGAGAGATTGGATTAGATCTTCATACCCTTGAAGATTCGCGACAGTGAACGCTCGTTAAACGTGGGTGATGTAGTCGACTCGCTTCTCCTCCTCGCGATCCGATCCGATCTAGCACCACAAGTGGCGGTGCCTCCGTGAGATGCACACGGCAAAGACTCGACGCCTCCTCCTTCCTCGGACCAGCAAGTATGGTGGAGAGATAGATTGGATCTACAACACGACGGTGTGGTGTATATGGTGGAGAATTTCACTGCAGGCTCGCACAAACAAATGGGAGGGAGAGAGGAAGGGCAGCAGGGCAACTAGGGTTTGGAGGCAAGGTGTAGGGGGGAGAGGGCGCCCCAACCCTCTTTATATAGAGGGGGGGCGGCCAGCCCTTGCCCCTCCTCCAAGCCTTGGGCCGGCGGCCAAGGGAGGGAGGAGTGGGGGGTGTGGACTCTCCCCCTTCTAGAAACCCTATCTCTAGTTTAAACGAATTTAAACTCTCTAGGATCGGCTGGGCCCTATGGGGCCTTGTGCCCATGGACCAATGCGGCCAGGACAGTCCCTCATAGGCCCATGCCCCCTCCCGGAAGGTGGGTCCACGTTGGTCCCCTTCTGGAAGGTTCTAGAAGCTTCCGGTACAATACCGATTAACCCGGAACAATTCCGAACTCCAAAAACTGCACTGCCTTATATGAATCTTATTCTCCGGAACAAAAACTCATAAACCAATTATCCAATCTATCCTAGCGTCTAGACACGTTAAGTGTGTGACCCTGCGGGTTCGAGAATATGCAGACATGATCTTCTATCAATAATCAACAGCGGGGTCTGGGCACCAATATTGACTCCCACACATTCATCAATAATCATATCGGATGAACCACGATGCCAGGATTCAATCAATCCCATATATATATTCCCTTCGTCTCGCGATATTTTACTTGCCCGAGATTTGATCGTCGGTACCGTCATACCTAGTTCAATCTGCTCACGTTAGTACTTTACTCGCTCAGAATCCGATATCACTTTGTGATTAACTCCTTAACCACATGCTTGCAAGCGGTGTTGATATCGATTCACGAGTGGGCCCAAGTATATCTCTCCGACTTGGGAGGGACAAATTCCATCTCGATACATACAACCCAACAGATACTTTCCGATCACCTGAGAGACACCTTTATGATCACCCTCTCATAGGATGACGTTTTATGACCTCAAAGCTTTCTTCCGATACCAGGGAGTTGTATTATCTCATGGTCTAAGGAATACAATATTTGACATAGGAAAAGCTTCGCAAAGATGAACACGATGATACGATCTAATTGCTTCGCTTAGTTTGGGTCTGTCCATCATATCATTCTCCAGTGATATGATCTCATTATCAATTGACAACTCATGTCTATGGTTAGGAAACCTTAACCATTATTGATCAACGAGCTAGTCCATAGAGGCGTACTAGGGACACGGTGTTGTTCACAAACCACACAAGTATTAAATTTTCTGCTTAATACAATTCTAGCATGGAATATAAACTTTATCATGAACAAGAATTATAATAATAACATCTTTATTATTGCCTCTAGGGCATAATTCCAACAGTCTCCCACTTGCACTAGAGTCAATAATCTAGTTTACATTTGGCAACAATCTCACACCCATGGCACTGAGGTGCTGATCATGTTTTACACGTGGAAGAGGTTTAGTCAATGGATCTGCGACATTCAGATATGTATGTACTTTGCTAATCTTCAGATCTCCATCTGCAATATAATCTCGGATTATATGAAACTTGCGGTTGATATGCTTGGTCTTTGGATGATATCTTGGTTCCTTAGCGAGTGCTATGGCGCGTTGTTGTCACACAATATCTCCGTGGGTCCAATGCACTTGGAACCACGCCAAGCTCGATGATGAAGTTTCGATCCAAACTCCTTCACTTGACGCTGCAGCAGCCATGTATTCCGCTTCCATCGTAGATCCCGCGATCACGCTTTGCTTCTCCACTCAGCTCCTCCATTCAAAATATAAACGATCCGTCTCGAGATTTGGAATCATCCTTGTCGGTGTCAAAACTAGCGTCGACGTAACCTTTACGACAAGTCGTTCATCACCCCATAGACTAAGAACATTTCTTTAGTCCTATTTAGGTACTTTAGGATGTTCTTCACGCTGTCAAAGGTTCCACTCGGATCACTTTGGTATCTCGCTCGTCAAACTAAGAGCATTGGACACATCCGGTCTAGTACACAAGATGGCATACATGATGGAACCTATGGCCGAGGCATAAGGCACTTTGCTCATAGCTTCCCTATCATTTACATCAGTGGACACCGAGCCTTGCTCAATATCTTACCCGACAACATAGGCATGAACCTTTCTTTGCCTTATCCATTCTCAACCTTTTCGTAACTTTGTCTAGGTATGTACTGCTTAAAGCTATCGTGCATCTTTGTCTATCTCTATAGATTTTGATGCCCAATATATAAGCAGCTTCACCTAGGTCTTTCATTGAAAACATTTGTTCAAATAACTCTTCACATCGTTAAGCATGTTGATGTCATTTCCAATAATCAATATGTCATCCACATATAGTACCGTAAACGCCACCGAGCTCCCACTCACTTTCTTGTAGATGCAAGCTCAGAGCAATTTGGAACAAATCCAAAGCTCTTGATCACTTGATCAAAACGAAGGTTCCAACTCCGAGATGCTTGCTTCATCCATAAATGGAATGTCAAGTTTGCATACTTTATCAAGATCCTTAGGATCGACAAAACCTTCGGGTTGCATCATATACAACTCTTCATAAATGTTGCCATTGAGGAACGCACTTGACATCCATCCGCCATATTTCATAATCATGAAACGCAGAATTGCTAATAAAATCCGAATGGACTTAAACATCGCTACGGGAGAGAAAGTATCATCGTAGTCAACACCTTGAACTTGTCGAAAACCTTTCGCGACAAGCCGTGCTTTATAGATGGTAACATTACCATCCGCGTCCATTTTCTTCTTGAAGATCCATTTGCACTCAACGGCCTTTCGGTCGCTAGGAGGGTCCACCAAAGTCCATACTTGGTTTTCGCTCATGGATCCCAATTCGGATTTCATGGCTTCTAGCCATTTCTCAGAGTCTGGGCTCATCATCGCTTCCTCATAGTTCGTAGGTTCACTGTCTTCTACTAACAAGACAGTCAAGACAGGGTTGTCGTACCACTCAGGAGGGGCACGCGACCTTGTCGACCTGCGACGTTCAGTAGCAGCATCGTCCGAAGCTTCATGATCCTTGTCATTAGCTTCCTCTATCGTTGGTGCAGGCGGCACTGGAACAATTTCATGTGTTGCGCTACTCTCCAATTCAAGATAAGGTTCAATAACCTTGTCAAGCTCTACTTTCCTCCCACTCACTTCTTTCGAGAGAAACTCCTTCTCAAGAAAGGAACCGTTCTTTGCGACAAACACTTTGCCTTGCTCGGATAGAAGGTATACCCAATAGTTTCCTTAGGGTATCCTATGAAGACGCATTTCTCGCTTTGGGTTCGAGCTTGTCCGCATCAACTTCTTGACGAAGCTTCGCATCCCCAAACTTTAAGAACGACAACTTAGGTTTAGCACCAAACCATAGTTCATACGGTGTCGTCTCAACGGATTTAGATGGAGCCCTATTTAAAGTGAATGCAGCGGTTTCTAATGCATAACCCCAAAATGATAACGCAAATCAAGAAGAGACATCATTGATCGGACCATATCTAATAGGGTTCGATTCCAGCTGCTCGAACACACCATTGCGCTGTGGTGTTCCGGGTGGCGTGAGTTGTGAAACGATTCCACTTGCTTTAAGATGCGTGAGAAAATCATAACTCAAATATTCACCTCCACGATCGGATCGTAGAAACTTAATCTTTCTGTTACGATGGTTCTCCACTTCATTCTAAAATTCCTTGAACTTTTCAAATGTTTCAGATTTATGTTTCATTAAATAGATATACCCATATCTACTTAAGTCATCGGTAAAAGTGAGGAAATAGCGATATCCACCGCGTGTCGAAACACTCATCGGTCCGCATACATCGGTATGTATGATTTCCAACAAGTCCGTTGCTCGCTCCATCATAGGAGAACGGGTTTTGATCATCTTGCCCATGAGGCATGGTTCGCATGTGTCAAATGATTCAAAATCAAGAGACTCCAAAAGTCCATCGAATGGAGTTTCTTCATGCGCTTTACTCCAATATGACCTGAGCAGCGATTGCCACAAATAAGTAGTATTATCACTATCTACTTTGCATCTCTTAGCCTCAATGTTATGGATGTGTTTCATCCCTTTCAAATTTAGAAGACATAAACCATTCATAAGAGGTGCATGACCATAAAAGATGTTACTCATATAAATAGAACAACCATTATTATCTCGATTTAAATGAATAACCGTCTTGCAATAAACACGATCCGAAATAATGTTCATGCTCAACGCAGCACATAATAACATTTATTTAAGGTTTAAAACTAATCTCAAGGTAAAACTAAGGAGAGTGTGCCGACGGCCATCACATCAACTCTTGATCCGCTGCCAACGCCGATCGTCACCTCATCCTCGCAGTCAGCCGTCTATTCCGTAGCTCTGTTTCGAGTTACAAATATTAGCAACCGAACCCAGGTATCATATACCCGTGCACTACAACGAGGGCTAGTAAGGAAAACATCAATAACATGTATATCAAATATACCTTTGATGGTGCCTTTTTGTCCGCTAAGTACTTGGACGATATGCCCAAAGGACCCTTGTCCTTGCAATAGAAGCACTCAGTGTCCGGCTTAGGACCAGACTTGAGCTTCTTCTCAGCAGGAGCATTACGCTTGCCGCCGCCCTTCTTGAAGGGCTTCTTTGCTCCCTTACCTTTCTTAAAGGAGGGCTTGTTGACCATCAACACATGATTATCTTTCTTGATGTCCACCTCCGCAGCCTTCAGCTTTGTGAAGAGCTCGGTGATCGTATCAGTGGAGCCAATCTGATTATGAGTCACTACAAAACTTTTGTAGCCGGGGAGGAGTGATTGCAGAACCTCCAATCTTGAGCTCCTCCGAATTGTGCATTCCAGCTTGCTCAAGGCGTTGAGTGTAGCCCGTCATCTTTATGGCGTGCTCACTAACGGAACTCCTTCCTCCATCTTGCGCTTAAAGAACTTCTCGGAGATCTCATATCTCTCGAACGGCCTGAGTCAAACATGGTTTTCAGCCTCGAGAATCTCAAAGGGCCCGGATACTCTTCAAAACGATTTTGAAGTTCCTGCCCATAGCAAACAACATGGTGCTCTTAATCACACCATAATCATCCTTGCGATCGACAGATGCTTTCTCATCACCGGCGCAAAGCAGGGGGTCACCTAACGCTTTCCCAAGGACATAGTCCTTTTGTCCGCCAGACATAATGATTCTTAGATTGCGGAACCAATTGGTGAAGTTAGACCCATTGTTTCTAAGCTTTTCCTTCTCAGCAAAAACGTTGAAGTTGAAGTTGGACTTGGCCATGTGATCTACAGTATTTACAAGTACAATTTAGACTATGTTCATGATAAATAGTTCAACTTAATCAAATTACTAGATGAACTCCCACTAAATTCAACATCCCTCAAGTTGTTTAGTAAACACGATCCAAATTCACCACACCTAATCAGATCATCACGAGAAGAGATGTGGTTTCAATGGTGGACAACAAAGTGTCGATCATATCATTCATATGACTCATTCTTAACCTTTCGGTTCTTGTGTTCCGAGGCCATGTCTGTACATCCTAGGCTCGTCAAGATAGACCCAAGTATTTCCGCGTGTGTAAAACTGGCTTGCACCCGTTGTATGTGAGCGTAGAGTCTATAGCACCCGATCATCACGTGATGCTTGGACACGACGAACTTTCGCAACGGTGCATACTTGGGGAGAACACAATTTTTATCTTGATCTTTAAGTGAGGAATCATATTATAATGCTACCGTCGCGATCTAAGCATAATAAGATACATAAAAGGATAAACATCACATGCATATAACTTTATGTGACATGGTATAGCCAATCCTCGCGCAATGATCTCCATCTTGTGCTCCCAAGATGATCTCCATCACTCCACCATGATTGCCTCCACCACGAATAGAAACTACAACTATTGCTAACTACTTAGCGATAAAGTAAAGCTATTACATGGCGTATAAGAAGTTGACTCAGGTCATACACAATTATAAAGACAACCATATGGCTCCCCGGTTGTGTACTCATCGACATGCAAGTCGTGAAACATTACAAAACATGATCATCGATACAATATACACATCACATCTTGGGCCATACCATATCACGAAAACACTCGCAAAAACAAGTTAGACGCCTACTTTGTTGTTGCATGTTTTACGTGGCTTATGGGAGTAGATGCTAAGAACGATTCTTACCTACGTAAGCCACAACGGTGATATTATGGTTGCCAAACTCCGTGTTAATCCCATGACAACTATAGTGAGAGAAACCGACATCCACCACCGCATGTGTGGAACAAGCCACACGTCAAGTGCGGAGCCGGTCTCGCGAATGACGTCAGAAGGTTGGCCTGGACCGCTTCAATCTCACTATCCCGTCATAAGAAGAACACAAACAAGAGGCTTGCAACAGAAAACATCAACGCCCGCTACAACCATGTTATGCTCTACTCGTGAAACACATCTACGCATAGATCTAGCTCGATACCAATCAAGGGTTTCACGGCATAGTAAATCAAAATTTTCTACGATGCGAACAGAGGGAAAGCCAAGATCTAATCTAGGAGATGCAATCAACGAGAGATTGGATTAGATCTTCATACCCTTGAAGATTCGCGACAGTGAACGCTCTTTAACGTGGGTGATGTAGTCGACTCGCTTCTCCTCCTCGCGATCCGATCCGATCTAGCACCACAAGTGGCGGTGCCTCCGTGAGATGCACACGCAAAGACTCGACGCCTCCTCCTTCCTCGGACCAGCAAGTATGTTGGAGAGATAGATTGGATCTACAACACGACGGCAGTATATGGTGGAGAATTTCTACCGCAGGCTTCACAAACAATGGGAGGGAGAGAGGAGGGTAGCAAGGCAACTAGGGTTGGAGGCAAGGTGTAAGTGGGGAGGGGGCGCCCCAGCCCTCTATATATAGGGGGGGGGGGCGGCCAGCCCTTGCCCCTCCTCCAAGCCTTGGGCCGGCGGCCAAGGGAGGGAGGAGTGGGGGGTGTGGACTCTCCCCCTTCTAGAAACCCTATCTCTAGTTTAAACGAATTTAAACTCTCTAGGATCGGCTGGGCCCTATGGGGCCTTGTGCCCCTGGACCAATGCGGCCAGGACACTCCCTCATAGGCCCATGCCCTCCCGGAAGGTGGGGCCACGTTGGTCCCTTCCGAAGGTTCTAGAAGCTTCCCAGACAATACCGATTAACACGAACAATTCAACTCCAAAACCGACCGCCTTTATATGAATCTTATTCTCCTGACCACTCCGAACCTCTCGTGATGTCCCGGATCCCATCCGAGACTCCAAACAAAAACTCATAAACCAATTATCCAATTTATCCTAGCCGAGACACGTTAAGTGTGTGACCTGCGGGTTCGAGAATATGCACATGATCTTCTATCAATAATCAACAGCGGGTGCAGGCACCCATATTGACTCCCACACATTCATCGATAATCATATCGGATGAACCACGATGCCGTGATTCAATCAATCCCATATAAATATTCCTTCGTCTCGCGATATTTTACTTGCCCGAGATTTGATCGTTGCATGCCATACCTAGTTCAATCTCGCTCACGTTAGTACTTTACTCTCCGTAATCCGATATCACTTTGTGATTAACTCCTTAACCACATGCTTGCAAGCGTGTTGATATCGACACGAGTGGGCCAAGTATATCTCTCCGACTTGGGAGGGACAAATTCCATCTCGATACATACAACCCAATGATACTTCCGATCACCTGAGAGACACCTTTATGATCACCCTCTCATAGGATGACGTTTGATGACCTCAAAGCTTTCTTCCGATGCCAGGGAGTTGTATTATCTCATGGTCTAAGGAATACAATATTTGACATAGGAAAAGCTTCGCAAAGATGAACACGATGATACGATCTAATTGCTTCGCTTAGTTTGGGTCTGTCCATCATATCATTCTCCAGTGATATGATCTCATTATCAATTGACAACTCATGTCTATGGTTAGGAAACCTTAACCATCATTGATCAACGAGCTAGTCCATAGAGGCGTACTAGGGACATGGTGTTGTTCACAAACCACACAAGTATTAAAGTTTCCGCTTAATACAATTCTAGCATGGAATATAAACTTTATCATGAACAAGAATTATAATAATAACATCTTTATTATTGCCTCTAGGGCATAATTCCAACACATGAGCTTTCCCATAACCAAAATGACAAGGCAAGCAGACAATGAGCATCTCAGCAATTCTTCTTATGTACCATGGGAATATGGTGCGTTTTCTCTCTTTCCTCTATTCTCAATGTGTCTATTTTTTAAGAAGAATGCTTCATAGATGTCACTATGGTGATGCTGCAAGTTTCCACCATGATTAGGCATGGCTTAGGCTAGCGGCCCAGGCGTTTCTCTAACACAGGATACAAACTCCATGGACTTACAAGTTCCCTCTTTATTTCACATCGGTGACATTCATAGACAAAATAACATGGTATCAACTGAGTACAACAAGGTACAAGTGCAATGTTGAAAACGTTCCCCGTGATATCACGGTTCTGTTAATTCCAACTTATAAGTGCAAGCATATACAACAAAGTTGTCACAATGGTTCAAGTTTATTAGGGGCAAACAATAAAGTGTGCCATCAAGTTCGTGAGGGCCTTAATCACTAAGTTTTCACATAACAAAATAGTTTTTAATTGGAAGATAGATGAAAACAAAAATATACTTGAAATGGTGTAACACACCATGCATAAGAATTTATAGTGGACACTTTTGAATAACTTGGTTTCTTGGGAGTTGGAAGCATGAGTGGAACTTACTCATACAAGTGGAGGCTAGCAAAAGACTGGGAGCAAACCAACTAAGAGAGCAATAATGGCCAAAATCATGAAGTGCAACAAAGCAAACTAATCAAAGCAAAGAGTGATACTACAAGTCAAGGACTAAATGATCATAGAGGCTAATGGTGACTTTTCATAGTCATAACATGGTGTGAGCATGTGCCAAGTCAACCCAAGCAAAACATCAAAGGACAATACCACAATACTATGCTTTTGCATGCTAAAACAACGCATAATTTCTTCAAGGCACACTAAGCAATCCCAATTGTTTGGAACAAGACATGCTACAACAATAATTACTAAGCATAATGCTAAAACAACACCTAGCATGTCATGCTAAAGTCTAAGTCATAGTCAATGGAAGCTCCTCTTGCACTTCAAGCAAGAACTTACTACTCCTTTCCAAACACCAAGCAAACTTATTTGCAAAACAACACAGCAAGAACGGGGGTCCAAACTACTTTATTCAAGCAAACTAAACAACCTAATCAAAGCAAACGAGACGCTCCAAGAACAACACAACTGTGCATGAAACAATAAAAACAAAGTGTCTAGACAGACCTGAGCTTTTTATTGATGAAGAAGAGGATGCCTTGGGCATCCCCAAGCTTTGACGCTTGTACCTCTTCGATATTTCTCGGGGTGACACCATGGTGGCATCCCCAAGTACTTTTCTTTAACGCCTTTAAGTTAGGCTTGATAGCTTGAGAAGATGCTCACATAAGAATTATGACTTGAAGTCAAAGAGAGCATCAAGAAGAAAATTCAAAACACATTTAAGTCTAACCCACTTCCTATGCATAGGAATCTTGTATGCAAATAAATTCACAAAGAACAAAGTGACTCGCATAGGAAGATGAAACAAGAGCAGCTTCAAAACTTTCAGCACATAGAGAGGTGTTTCAATACCATGAAAACTTCTACAACCATACTTTCCCCTCTCATAATAATTTTCAGTAGCATCATGAATAAACTCAACAATATATATATCACATAAAGCATGCTTTTCATGATCTACAAAGACATAATTTCTATCAAGCTCAAAAATAGTGGGATTAAAACCTTCACATGTTTTACCCAAAGTATATATTTCAAAAGGATCCATAGGAACATAACATTCATCCTCCTTTGGTAAGCATGGGGGACAATCAAATAATGTAAGGGATAAAGAGTTACTCTCATTAGAAGGTAGGCATGGGTAGATCCATTCTTCCTCCTTTTGTTCATCACTCTTCTTTTCTTTTTCATCTAATGAGCTTTCAGTTTCAACAATTTCTTCTTCCAAAGGCTCCTGCAAGGCATTAGTCTCTTCCATTTGTGGAAAACACCTATTAAAATATTCAAGAATATAGATATTTTCGTCCTCGTAATTATCAAGGCAAAATTTAAGTATCTCATAAACCTCACATTCATAAGGTGCATCATCAGTATTTTCAAGCAAACTAGCAAGTTCAAATGCACCCTTGAAGGCAATGAATTCTTCAATTTGTTCCACATCATAAAAGTCATAATTTCCTTTAACATAAGAGGATATGGTAACATTATCATTATACTCACATTAAAAAGGGAGGTGTTTATACCTCCTACAGCAACAAGCTTTATCAAAGCAATAGGTAACATTATAAGTAGAGCACACGTCTCTAGCAATAGTATTCAACCTATCAATTTGTTCCCATAAGTGTTTCCCTTTTTGTGACAAGCGGTGTTCCTTATAATAATACTTTTGTTCTTCCGTGAACCTACCTTGCCAATAAGAACTAGTTTCAAAGAAACCATCCATTGATAGAAAGCATGACCAAGCAAGGCAATAACAGACCAGCAACCAGAGTGGGAACTATTTTTTTGTGTTTTTGAATAAGGCAAGCAAACCAAACTAGACTAAATTTTTTTGGGTTCTTTGAAAAGAGGCAAACAAAACCAAGCAAAAGAAGCAAAGCAAACTAAAAACAAAGTAAATAGAAAGGAAGTGAAGGACTCCCTATTGAAGACGTCCTTAGCCTCCCCGGCAACGGCGTCAGAAAATAGCTTGATGGCGCCTAGTACTTGTCGTGGGACGCTTCTTTGGAAACCCCAAGAGCAAGGTATAAAGCAGCACAACAGCAAGTTTCCCTCAGTAAGAAACCGAGGTTATCGAACCAGTAGGAGGAAGGAAACGTCACACAGGTGTTGCTAGCAATGCGGAGACCTGCACAACACAAACTCAAGACTTTGCCCAACAAATCAGTGAGGTTGTCAAGCTCACCGTTTTGCTGTAACAAAGGATTAAACGTATGTTGTGGAAGGTAATGGTGGTGTGCAGCAAGTAAACAAGTAAAAGTGGAAGATGTATCAATGGTAAAGATTGGACCGGGGTCCATAGTTCACTATAGGTGCTCTCCTTAGATAAACAACATGGCATGAAGGGTAAACAAATTATAGCGGGACAATTGACAGGAACTGAGCAAGGCATAACAATGAAATTACTATCCAGAAAGATCCTATGAGGTTGATTGGGAAATACAACAATATACATAGACCGCCATCCAGATGCATCTATGACTAGAAGTCCACCTTCAGGTTATCATCCGAACCCCCTCTAGTATTAAGTTGCAAGCAACAGACAACTGCTTTAAGCAAAGTGTGTAAGGTAAACAGTCTATATGTTCCATGAACAAGAGACCGTTGTTTTCTCCCTAGTAGCAACGACACATCTACAATCGAAGAGATTTCTGTCACTTCCCTTGGAAACTAGAGACATGAACCCACTATCGAGCATAAATACCCCCTCTTGGAGTCACTAGCAACTACTTGGCCAAGATAACCACTTTCAACGGAGAGCATGCAAGATCGCAAACAACATAGACATGATAGAATCATAAAGATAAAACCATTAATAAAACCAACATAATAATCTCAATATCCATCGGATCCCCGCAAACACAACATGTATGATTACAAATAGATTAGATCTTGATCATGAACGAAGCTCACAAGATCTATACATGAAAGCACAAAGGAGGAGATACAACCATCTAGCTACTACATGGACCCATAGTCCAAGGTGGGACTACTCATGCATCATACCGAAGAGAAGGCCTCTGGGAAGATCTCCCCTCCAGCAGGGTGCCAGGAAGAACTTCAGATCCCCCCGATATAGGGACGATGGTGGCGGCGGCTACAGACGATTTCGTGGATTTCTGATCGGGTACTCAGGGTTTCTGCATCGGGGGCTTCTTATAGGCTAAGGGGCGAGACCGGGAGGTGGCCAGGGCCACCAAACCCTAGCTGTGCACGGCCCACATGCCTCGCACTGGGTGGCTCGCCCCTCGGCTGGCCCCCTCCTCCTCTGGACTTCTTGTTCCCCACGGAAAGTAATTGACTTTGACGTTTGTCCCGTCCAATTCTGAGAATATTTCTTTACTAACTTTTCTGAAACCAAAAATAGCAGAAATTAGGCATCTGGCACTGTTGCAACTTGTTAATAGGTTAGTACCAGAAAACATGTAAGAAGCACCTCAAAGTGTAGACAAGCAAAGCAAAGTAGATACAAAACAAGCATGGAGCATCAAAAATTAGATACGTTTCCAACGTATCAAGAGCCAAAGAATACTTGCAAGCCTTAACAACTAAGTAGTCAGTTCAGCTGCACCTGGAAATAGTTCTTGCTCACAGAAGTTTATCAGTAGCAACAACAAAGCAACATCAGCAGTAACAGCAACAGTCAAAAAGTAGCAATAGTAACAGTAACGGTAGCAGTAGGATTCGAGTGCGATGGGCATAGGGATGGATGGACGGGCGTTGCATGGACGAGTCTAAACATGTAACTTCAAGAACTTGGGAATTGCAGATAAATAAAACAAGCATGCAAGTACTAAACAATCCTAGGCATGTGTTCCAAATATAGTCATATGTGCTCGCAATGAGAAATTGCACAACATCTTCTGTCCAACCAGCCCGTGGCAGCGGGGCCTCTAGGGCACTACTGGTAATTAAGGTGCTCCTTTTAATAGAGCACCGGAGCAAAGCATTAACACTCCGTGAACACATGTGATCCTCACACCACAGCCATCCCCTCCAGTTGTCCCAATTATTGTCACTTTGGGGCATTTGGATCCGGACAATGATATGTGTAGACAACTTGCAGATAAGATCACAAACAATACTATCATAATGATTCAATAATAAGTCCAGATCTGAGATCATGGCACTCGGGCCCTAGTGACAAGCATTAAGCACAACAAGTTGCAACAAAGTCAAATAGCACTAATAGAGATACTAGGCACTATGCCCTAACAGATCTTATTCGATTACATGATAGAACTCATCCAATCCCTGCCATCCCCAAGCCTACAACGGGGGATTACTCACTCATGGATGAGGGAAACATCGGTGGTTGATGGAGATGCGTTGGTGATGACGATGACGATGATCCTCTCCAAATTCCCCATCCCAGCAGGGTGCCAGAACGGAGTTTCTGGATCCGAATCTTGGTTTCTGGTGGTGGCGGCGGAGCAGAACTCTTTCTGGAAAACTATCCAACGCCCCTCGGTTTTTAGGTCGAAAGGCAACTTATAGGCGTAGAGGGAGGCCGAGGAGCTACCTGGGGTGGCCGCACCCCCTCCAGGCGCAGGGTCAGGTAGGCCCGCGCCTGGGGTGGGTCTGGGCCCCCCAGGCCTCCCCCTGTCTCTCCTTCTGGCTCCGTGGATCTTCTGGTGAAAATAGTTTTTGGCATATTTTTCGGGATTTTTTCTGATAGTTGATTTTCTGCACAAAAACAAGACACCAAGGTAATTCTACTGAAAACAACATCAGTCCATGTTAGTTGTATCCAAATCACACAAATTTAGAGGAGAAACAATAGCAAAGTGTTTGAGAAAATAGATACGTTTTGGGCGTATCACTCTCACCTTCTACTCAGGGACCTTGTAAGTTATTTGTCAAACCAGTTGTTACCGGTTTCGTATAGGTGGTTGCTAACTCTGACTCAAACATGTAGGGAACAAGATGCTCTAGGAATGGAGCCTTTGGTCGTGCTTCTGCCTCGCCAACTTCGTCGCGCGCGATTACATCGGTTCATAGCGGTCGTGGTTCTCCTGGTGCTTCTCGTGGTGGTTCGACAGTGGCTGCTCCGCGCCGTTATTCGCTTGTTTTCACGCCAGGATACATAAGCTCGGACTCTCAGGAGGTATAGGGAACTTGTTTCTTTTGTATCGATACTAGCTATGTTATTTGTATGATGACATACTTATGTGACATGGATGATGATCTAGCTATGATATTTGGATGATGATGATATTATGTTTGTGTCGATGTGCATGTGTTGTATACTGTGCCTAAATTCTGGGGATATGCATTGCGGGGTTGCGGGAATTTTAAATATGCAGAAAACGAACCAAAAAAATCAATAAAAACTAGCAGCATCTATACCAACGACATTGCCATCGGCGTAGTCTTTACCATATGGCACGTTCCGTATTTGAGATGACGGTAGTTTTTTTACGTTTACTTTGCCAAGGAACGCTTCAGACTAGCACGTGGCAGGCCGGGTCAGCATTGTTGTCTGCATATGAACCTCCATATCTAACGGTCGTCATCCGTGTATATGGGTCCCGCTAACGGTACGCCGACGATGTATACACCGACGGCGCAGTATCACCATCTGCCTCTGAGTATATGCCAACGGGGTTTCGTACGCTGACGGCCAGGTAGTCTACGCCTACCGACAAAATGCTGATGACAGTCATCGGCGTAGACTATCCCGACAGCAATCGGGGGCTATGCTGACAGACGTCGCCTGACCCGTTTCCTGCATTGGCGTAAGTCACTATAAAATTGGAAGAGATCCCGTCAATCTTATTCTTGAGCATGTATACAGACCGATGGCCTCAACTTATGTAGGGCAACCCAAACCTCAGTACGAATCATGGAAAAAGGCGTAAGCTCAGTTACCACATATTTAAAAGTTCAAAAGAGAATTTTATAGTGCTTCTGAATGTACATCATCTAAATCGGGACATAGCCTCAATAACAAGCAATTCCAATTCCATTATTCTTGCTGAATTCGGACAAAAACCTACTTCCTCCGTTCTAAAATATAAGATGTTTTAGGTTTGTAAAGAGAATGTATCTAGACTTATTTTAGTGTGTAGGTTCACTCTAAACCTCAGTGAACCTATACACTAAAAGTAGTTTAGGTACATTCTCTTCACAAATCTAAAACATCTTATATTTTAAAACGGAGGGAGTATATGGCAAGCAATTCCAATCTCTTTCCTTCCTTCCATATGCTCTTTGTCTAGCAACATACAAAGTAATGCCTCCTCTATGAGTGAAGATTCGGTGCACATGGACACTAGTGCTCCTTTTCTATCAAAAACAAATAAAATGACTACTTTTGAGTTTTTTTAAATTCCTAAAAAATCTTAGGAATACATATACACGATCCATATATTTGTGCAAAATTTCAGTAAAATGTCATTTTTATTTCAGGCTCCAGGAAAACGTGAATGAGAATAAAAATATGTATTATTGGCAGGAATTTGTCTTTTTGTATAGCCCAAAATATAACATGTTTTCAAACGAAAATTCTGATGTAAATTCTAGATGTATTGAGAATTTTTGGCGGCCAAAACGTAGAAGTTTCATTAAAAAAAGAAGGAACGCTTATGCTCATGTGCCAAGGACACTTTCCACTCCTCTGTTAGTTTTATAAATTGTTTTCGGCAAGCATTATTAGCTGACTAAAATGTTTTATAAAAAGAAACAAATGGAGTACATATTTCTTCCATTATAATGTTGTATGCTTTGTGTACCGGCAAAAGAAAGAAATTTAAGAAAGACCGGCGGCTACCGAGCCAACAATAACATGTATGTACAAGCAGGAATTTCCTAAACCACAATATCATTTGGGTTATTGCGTAGAGTACTCACTACACGACGTTCAAAACCTATCAAATTTATGAGCATACAATCCAAATAGGTCTACGTTGTATAATTGAAAACATCTAAAAAGTTGTTTCAAAATAATACAGATTTATATTATAAAATTTTATAGATTGTATGAAACTTTGGTTGAATCTAACAAAAAGTTAAGAAACTTGGATAGTCAATGTCTAAAATTTTCCGTAGTTAACCAATGTTCATGTTCCAATTAATTGAATTCTTCGGAAATTTTCAGCTAACAGAGTGTTTTAGAGTTTTCTAAAATTTTGGTTGGTTGTGACAAAATATGATCTATATTACTTGGTGGGTAGGTATATGCCACACAATCACTCACTCATAGACCCCAATCGACAAAACTCTAATTAGTAGAGTTAATCTGATATTTATAGTTATGTGGAGACAATTATATGGAAAGTTAGTGGTTTGTGTAAAACACATGTAGATTGTGTACTCTACATGTGGAGCCAATCCTTGCGTCAATGCAGACAAAGTTTGAAATAGAGTGACTTCTTATGATAGCTGAAAGCACACACTTCCATATTTTCTCCTTAATAACTTACTTAATTAGGTTTGTCTAGACGCAAATATATCTAGACATGTTTTAGTATACAGATATATTTATATTTAAACATTTTTTGTGGAAAAATATTCGGATCTATTTCATGAGTTCACAAAAAGTACAAAGAACCCAAACATAATAAAATTACATCAAGATCTTTGGACCACCTAACGAGCACTACTGCCACCAGAGCGTGTCGCGGCTGTCGCCGCTCCCTTACCGGAACCGGCCTAACGTTGTTGATGACAGTCGGAAAGTCTTTGTGCATATGCCCCTAAGGACCAGCGCCCTAGAGATGAAGCAGTCGCCATGAACGCTTAAATTGATCTAAAACTTGTAACAACAAACTTAGAACACATCACATGTAGACTGGACGAGATCCACAACTACATGAAAGCGGTGACCTGACGAATTTCCGCCCTCCTCAACGCCAGCGGCAATATCATCGTAGACGAGGTGGAAGCGGAGATGGGTGTACCTTATTCTTGTCCCGCTCAGCGCCGTCATAGCCACCATAATATCAATGTCGGTTGACCAAACTCTAAATTTAGGGACCTTCTACAACGCCGAGCGCAGGTCTCAAGTCCCTACCCCCTCATGTCACCGGAGTGACAAACAAAGCGGGGACCCACCGATTTCCAAACATAGACGGAGAGCACGACGAAGATTGCGGGGGGCTGCCCGTCTCTCTTTTCCGTACGGGAGAAGGACTCTCTGGTAAGTGCGTACCTTATGTATCTAAACAAACTTAAGTGGAGGAAGGGAGTAGAATAGTTTGGTTTATTTGCATGTCTACTCTAACTGTCGGGAAACTCATTTGATGGTGGCGGAGGAAGAGGAAGATCAGGATTTGGAGTTTCACTACGACTTGAAGCCAGGACACAGACGATTGATGACGGAAAAACCGTCGAGTCCCACAGACTACAGTGTCCGAATCGGCTGAAACGTGCGGCTCTACGTACCGAGACCCTGCTGGCGCATGTGCCGGGACGAAAGACCGAGCGAGCAGAGTCGTAAAGTGACACTGCCCGAGAGCTCGGCACACTGTCCTGGCACTGTGCGCATTCAGGGCTTTGCTTGCTTCGCTTTCACCTGCCTGTGTGCATGCAGATAGGTGGGAGGTGGCTAGTCACGCTACGCTGGATCTACTACCAGGGAGGGAACCCTACAGTAACAACAACAGCAAACAAAAGCATAGCCCCGGAGGTCGGAGGAGGAGCCGTTCCTTCACCCAGCAGTAGTGCCCGTTCGTTCGTACTCCTCGCTCGTATCTTTGCCCTCTGTCTCCAGCCACGTTACAGACGAGCGGATAGCCAGCCAGCCAGCCTAGCCAGCTACCGGTAACAGTAGCCACGTCACTTCCCCCTGCCATTACGTAGCAGCTAATCATGCTCCGCCCTACGGGGACTCGACACGCGTCCTCCCAGCTCAGCTCCTCAACGGCAGCAAGCACTGCCAGCGCCGCGTATCCATCCCAGGAACCAACCACTGCGGCCGGCGAGCGATCGCGCGGCAGCTCTCCGCGCTACAGCGCCGGAGACGGGGACGGGAATCGCCCGGGGGCCCCGCCTGTCGGCGTGTCGACGAGAGGTAGTGGGTGCGGTGCGGGTGCCGAGACGTACGTCGATGCGGGACGGGCCGTGGGCCAGCCCGTGTGCTATGTTTGGTCATGTCACGGGGGTAGCGGGCGGGACCCGGCCGGGTGATTGGCTCGCCCCCGCCGCGGGCCCAATGGGATGGCTCGGTTCGGTTCGGTTCGCATTGAAGCGCGCGTGTGATGATTTGCTCCGCTGCTCTGCTGATGCTGATGATGCTTCGCTGAGACTGCTGCTACTAGTAGTAGTAGTAGGAGTACCATCGCTCGCGTTGCGTGACCAACGCAGCTAGCTAGTCGGAGCAGTAGGTCTCTTGGCCCACGCAAGCGGCCAAGGGGCGGTTCTTGGTTCTTCTATTATGGATCTCGCGTCTGCGCTCGCTTTCGGCAAATCCTCGTTTCGTCACCCTGATGGCTCCGGATACTGCTCATGGGGGCTGTGCATTGATTTGTTCATTTAGGATCAATGCACGGCCTCGCTGTAGCGGCTAGGAGGTGAGCGGTGCGGAGCCAGTTAGTACTAGCGGGGTGCATTTATATGGACTTAATCTCTCTGCACATGGAATGTCCTCTACTCTTGGACTGCATGGAGCGGTCAAAGTAACCGGCCAACACGAACGGTCAAGGGAAACTCGGACTGATAATAAAGCATGTCCCTGCAACTGGGGAAAAAAATTCACACGTTGGTCTGTTCCAGTGACACACCTTGATCCAAGATTTTGTGTGTGTGTGTGGGTAATCCGAGAATATTTCGGGGACGAGAGATTCACCCACCATATCCACATGCGTCCGTGCGTGCACCGTGTTAGCGGTACAATTTTGTGTCGTCTGTAAAGAATATTCCACTACGTACTATGTACTGTGTTTTCCAAAAAGATTCATACAAACCCCAAACCTATACACTAAGCCCAAACCATTATCAATTATGGAACCTGACCTGAGTAGAACGTTAAAACAAGAGAAAACAAGGGAGACCAAAAGATAAACCAGGAAACGGAATATGATCTAGACACCATCGCCATGCCTTACACATAGCACACAAACACCACAAGAGTGAGACACCGAGAAAAGCACGAGGGAGTGTTGTTGGTTCGGTCGAAAAATTTACGATTATCGCCTTAACGCCAAGAGAAGTATCACCCATGTAACAATTCAGCGTTTAGGAACAAACGAAGGGGTAGATATAAGAATATGTGCATATGCATGCATACATCTATAAAATTAGGGTAATTTTTTCACAAACTAAAAGACTAAAGGGATCAGGGTTTCTCTCACTTTGATGGGTTAGGGTTTAGCTCATTCAAGCGAGTGATATGAATTCTAACATGATCTCTAGGAAAATTTGACTGTTTTGGGTAAATGAGTTTAATTTTATATTTGAATTTTGAAATAGACATTTGAAATAAATCAAATAATAAGTATTCCGGGGTTTATCTTATTATAGAAGATTAGAATAATTCAAGTTGAATTAATAATGACACCACATATATAATATTCAATTAAAGGAATTCAAGTAAATAAATTAATGCAAATTAAGATAAAAGAATAGAAATCTTTATTTCTTTAGTATTAGAAACAATACAGAATTGTACAAGGACAAGAATACATTGTCTTTACAATATCCAACAATAAAATAGATTACAAAATGAATAATTGCAAACAAAGAAAAGGAATACAATTTAATAAATAAACAAAAGGAATTCTTTATTTGATTATACACATATTACATTGTCTTTACAAATTATAAAAAAAGAATTACAAAAGAATAAAGGAAAATCCTAAACTATTTCCCTAAACTAATCTTCTAATCTTCTTATCTCTTGTGTTGTTTTGTACCTACAAGTTAAACAAAGAAAACAAAATATTAATATTAGTGTTTTGCTCTCACTTATAACAGTGTAATGCACTGTTTTATCACATCATTGAGCTAAAAGAATAAAGGGCAAGTTTTACCAATTGTAGCATCTGTTCTTATTTAGTATATGGCTTCAGAACAACCTCGTTGGCAATAAAAGAAAGGGGAAAGTTTCACTAGAGAAGGTAAAGGGAAGAGATTCGAACCAGAGAGTTACTTGAGCTTATCGACATTAGCATAGCAAGCAAGCACACAGCACACACACAACACCGCATGTGTGAGTGTTGTCAACACAGGAATAAACAAAGGAAAGATAAGTAAGCAACCATAGCAGCAGAGAGAACGCTCTGCTGATCACTTTCCACAACACTACGAGCACCAAGCACACTACCACACCACAATCAATACTCAACAGATCATCCACAACAATCGCCATATGATCAACCAACCATGGTTACAAAAGGAGAGGGTGTATCGGGTGTTGGGCAAGGTTAAGCCAAGAGCTAGAGCAAGGAGGAGCAGGCCAAGAAACTCGCAGGAAGGAGCCGGACAAGATCACAGCCAAGAGCAAGATCACCACAGCCACCACATCATCATCAAGTAATCTTAACCACCAACAACAACACATGTTGCTATTTCATTTCTCATGCATCCTATTGGTCCTTGTTAAGATCCAGGGATGATTAGGGGAATGGTAAACATATCCTCAGAATTATACTCAAGTGGAGTATAAACTCATCACAGAAGTAAGGGCATAGCCATATAACCATTTATAAATGCATAGAAGATGAAGCCTCAGATTTGTGCATCATAGGCTAGGGGCAAGGGAAATAAACCAACACAACAGCATATCATACCATACCAGCACACCACTATGCACACTCCACTAGGGAGGCATCATAGTGGAATGGCTAGCAGTAGAATATCTCCTTTTACATCATTGTTTAGAGCAATACCAGTTCCAAGTAAACCTAGCAACAGATCATGCTATTTAGAGATCATTAAAGTGCACACTCTAGTTTTTGGAGGCACCACAGTAACACATCCTAACTAGCAGAAGACACTGGGAAATTTCAGTTATAATCATCATATAAGGGGAAGCAAGCTTCTATATGAAGTGATTGAAGCCAGAAAAATGAAGAGTATTATTAGCCAAGAGATTTAATCACATCCTTAGGTTTACTAAGAATCATGTCAAAGTTACATCTTTATCAAGTTGATAGATAGTTCTCTATCAAATCATCATAGTAACTGAATTCCAACATGATCTTTGAATACAAAAGGCATACACAAGCTTATCCAATGACCAGCACTTGCTAAAACAAATCATGGACAAAGCCAGATGTCGTAATATCAAAATATACACATCAGGCAGTACCAGACTAAATCAAAATACTAGCAGCAACTATAGAGCATAGTACAAATGTTGCCTAAAACATTTAAAGATGACATGATCAATAATCCACACCAGCTAAACACTGAAACTTATACAAAACATTTAGAACAGGGTAGAACCCTAATCATGAATTAATCACTAAGAGAGGCAGAGTCGGATACCAATTAACAGGATAAGATGAAAGTAACAACCATGCTATGATAACCATTATAGCATCCAAATCAAAAAGGAGTAAAACAATGATCCATGGAAGACCCTAATTAGGGTTAAGTATAGCAATACTGTGAGAGGTTCATATAGGTAGAATAAGAAGGGAACATACCCGTGGTCCTCGGTAGGGTTTATAAGAGGAAGCAGAGAGGTGTAGTCGACGACTGATAACCCCCAAGTGTAGGGGATCACCGTAGTATAATTTGATAAGTATTTGAGTGTTGAACCCACGAGGAGCTGAAGGTAAACTATCTATTCTCTAAATTCCTATAACCCACTTATATGGACTTCTATGCAAAGCTAGGAGCTAAAGTGTGTGTGTGTGTGTGTGTGTGTGTGGTTGTTTTTGGTATTAACTAAAAACAATAAAGTAGTTGAAATAAATAATTTAAGTAAAATAATGCAAATGAAGTGGAGCTAGTGGAGTGGATGTGGATAATCTATGGGCGCAAATGTTTAGGCAAATTGCTATTTCATTCATTTGGTTGTCACAATTAGTGAATCATATATATTGTATTTTTATTGTTTCTTCTAGGAGGAGACATAACTAGATGTAGCCATAGATATGAGCAAATACACCACTAGTGCTTGATCCCAAGGCCAATTAAGAAGAAACAAGGGAATATTAAGACATAGAGTCCAACCACCGCATTTAGATCTAAGGTTCCCATGATAATACCCCTATTGATTAACCATTAATTAATACTACATATATTTCCAAGACTTGGGATTCAGCTTTTGTTAAACTCCATCTATCCATCATCCTATCAACATGCAACGGTGACAACCTTGTGCATCCCCCAACATCTGTGTGCACTCATATGTTAGTGCATAGAGATCATCATAGAAGATAACATATACTTGTATGCAACCAAAACAAACTACATCACAATTCACTACTCAACCATCAACATAGTCATACAATAGATCATGGAAAAATAATATATTGTATCATATATACATCATGTTTGCCAAGAGATTATAGTGGGGATGATGGGATCTTGCATTAGATGGTGATGTAGATGATCCTCCCCATGGGGAAGAGGCGGACATGCTGTGAGAGGAGGCAGCGCTGACGGCAGGGAGACGGCGGTGCCCTCCTATGAGTGGTGGCTTCCCTTGGGGCAGTGGCCCCTTGCCCCTTCTTATTCCTTGGATATGGTGCTGATCTTGAGGATCTCCTCCCCCTCCTTGGGGGCTTCCAAGGAGGGGAAATTTAGTGGCTATGGACGGATGCCTCCAAAAGTAGGGTTTCCTCTCAATATATAGTGGTGGAGATGCAATCTTGGCCATATGATGGATGCCCCTTGGATCCAAGGGCTCTTGGGCATCTCTACACCCTTCCTAGGAGTCCCCTATATTCTTAATGAGTTCATAAAGTTGTGGTTGGGCCGAAATCATCAAAGATGGAAGGAGTTTGAGTCAACCACGTCACATATTTTTGGAGTCTGCTCCTATACACCATAGTAATATGGCTATAAGAAATGCATCTGGACACTGATTGAGGAGAATGTTATGTCCAAATTGTTGCGCATAAAATTCCCCACAACTTTACTTTCTACACTTTTTTCATTGGACGCTCATATTCAGGACCTTTTCTAGAAATCTTTTTAAAAAATTCTACAGGGACAGATTCCAGGAATTTCCAAATTTATCCATAATGCATGGTTTTCTTCCATATTTATGTATTTTCTACACAACAATGTGTAAAACAAGAAATTGTGCAATTTTGCAAGTATAATTAGTAGGTTATTTACAAAAAATATAATAATGTTACAAAATAATGATGATTTTGAAGCAATAAACGACAAATTTCATGGATGCATATTACATGCATCAAACATCCCCAAGCTTAATCTATGCTCTTCCTCGAGAATAAAGGTGATAAAATTAACATAGACTTTGGAGTTTGTTGCTTTGCTTCTTTTTCATTGCCACATAAAGTTCACTAGGTTTAATCTTTAAGGAATAACAACAAGCAAGTGGGCTATAAAGTCATATATTTCGCACTCTACAAACATGCTCAATAATAAGTAGACTTGTGTTCAAAGAAATGAGAGATAAACAAACCTTCAAGCATACTTAGATGAACCTATAGAGTTGTTGGAAGACTCATTCATATCATTGACATGGGTTTTTATGCCTTTCTACTTTGGGTTACTTCTTAGTTTCATGTCCTTGACCTGGAAGACACACTTCTTAGTTTTATGTCTTCCCTTAAGATATTTTTATATCTCGTACCGAAAGTAAGCATGGATTAAACATGTGCAAAGGCCTATTTAGCTTCCAAACTCTATTTCATTAAGTTTATGATTGATCAATAGTTTATCATTAGTGTTTGGTTCCATTTACCCCTATCATTAGCATCTTTCCAGTTCAAAGAAGAGAATAATTATAACAAGATAGACATGAAGTTCAACTTCTCTGAAACACTTTCACCATTTTTTATATGGCATTAGTTAACGGTCTTGCCCTCCTAGTAACCAGTATAAACCTTATTCATGGGTATTTCAATCATGTCATATGATCTAAAACAACCTTTGATTTTCACTTTCCATGGCTAGTCAAATTCTCAGGTGCCTACCGTTCCAACACTTTTCTCTAGAGCATATGTGTTGAAATACCCATGACCCTCAGTTTACTTGTTGATTACTAAGTAGAACAAGAGTATCTAATCTCCCCTTATTATCATTCCTTCCACTTTTTATCTTACAAGACCATTTTATGTTTCATAAATCATTACCACCTTTGGTGGTTCTGCCTTCAAGTTCGTGGTCACCCCACAACCAACTTCTCTATGACAACCATAACCATAAGAGCAATATTATTTGGAAGAAAAATAAAACAAGGCACATGAGAAATATACTTGTAATAGTATTGATGCTATATATGTATGTATGGTGTACACTGTGGAATTGGTTTTAAGGTTATTTGTATAAACAAGCTTTGCTTGTATATGAATTTTTGGGCTAGGGAAAAGATCTACAAGTATGCCATTTGGATCCTTAGTGTCGAACATTTATCATCACACAATGCTCCTTACTATTAAACATAAATGTGTATGAGCAAAAGGTATCACTAAATAAGACACTATCAAATTATCATTCATTAAAGTATTTGAGTTAGCAACACTAAGCATGACTTTGAATTTTAGCTTTTTATTTTCATTCCCTTTTCTTTTGATAGCACAAAACTCATCATCATCAAGTAATTTAATACTGGGATAGATTGTTTCAATAGATCTTTCCTAAGCATGAAAATCATCTATCATGGTGGTTTCATTTATTCTCAGGCAACATGAAAACTAGACAAAGACGCTCCAAGTTTCTACGATCATTCTATGTTGATAAAGAAACAAAGTTTATAGGTTTGCAAACCGAGACTTTGATAGGTCCAGTGGGGTGACTTGGGCATCCCGAAGCTTATGGTCTTCACCATTCTTGGATAAATCTTAGTGTGGTGTTCCTCCATTCACTGTCAAAAACTTCAACACAAATACTTTCTCCCATTTCATTTCTATGGGCTGACATTAGTGGTACGAATATATAGTGCTAGATGTGATAAAAGCCCCAAATAAAATTTGGTTTTAAATATCCATAGAGTTACTTAAGTGGCCAATATCCATAAAATATCAAACTCAAAAATTCCACTCTTGCAACAAAAGACATATTCTGTCTAGAAAAACAGTAGCTGCAGAACGTATTTATTTTGCCCACTTAAACATGTTAGGAATGTTAGCTGATTTTTTTGCATATCTAGGATGAAAATTTATAACTTCATTAAAAAAATTAGCTTGATAGGAGTTATAGAAAAAATCATAAAAATCATTTAGTAAACAACAACATACAAAAAATTTCAACTCCAAATATATGTTTCAACTTTTAACATCCAAAATGGGTAAAACTTGGTACTTTATTTTTGTAAATATTAAATGTGTTTTCCAAGAGATTATAGTGTTTGCCAAGAAATGGGTAAAAATTTCAACTCCAAATATATGTTTCAACTTTCTATGTTTGCCAAGAGATTATAGTGGGGGATTATGGGATCTTGCATTATATGGTGAAGTAGATGAGCCTCCCCAAGGGGCATAGGCAGCCACACGGTGAGATGATGCGGCGCCATTGGCAGGGAGGCGTCGACGACCTCCTATGGGCGGTGGCTGCCCTTGGGGGCAGCGGTTCCTTGAGCCTTCTTCTTCCTTGGAGATGGTTCTGATCTTGAGGAGCTCCTCTTCCTCCTTGGGGGCTTCCAAGGAGGGGGAATTTCATGGCTATGGGTGGATGCCTCCAAAAGTAGGGTTTCCTCTCAATATATAGTGGTGGAGATGCAATCTTAGACATAGGATGGATGCCCCTTGGATCCAATGGCCCTTGGGCATCTCTAGAACCTTCTTAGGAGTCCCCTATGTCCTTAATGAGTCCATCAAGTCGTGGTTGGGATAAAATAATCAAATATGGAATAAGTTTGAGTCTACCATGTCACATATTTTTGGTGTCCCAAAACTGCTTTTTTCCTTCGCATTAATATGGCTATAAAAATTCATCCGGACTTCGATTGGAGCAAATTTTATGTCTAAATTGTTGCGCATAAAATTCCCCACAACTTGTCTTTATACACTTTTTTATTAGACATCATCTTCAGGTTCGTTTCTGGCAATCTTCGAAAAGAATTCTGCAGGGACAGATTCCAGGAATTTTCAAATTTCTCCATAATGTGTGGTTTCCTTTCATATTTGTGTATTTCCTACACAACAAAATGTAAAACAAGAACTTGTGCACTTTTGCAACTATTAGTAGGTTAGTCCTATAAATATAATAATGCTGCAAAATAATAATGATTTTGAAGCAATAAACAATAAAGTTCATGGATGCATTTTACATGCTTTAGCTACAACCACAACACGGTGACATAGTGGGCGCGGAGGCACCTGAACCGCGCCAAGCCGCGCTAGTAGCTGCATAGGCGCATGAGTGGCGGCGCCTAGCGACCAGCACATCGCTAGACCACCAGGACATCACCACATAGCCACGAGAGCATGAAACAGCGAGGAGGGACGAAACCCTAGTCACTAGTGTGATGTCAACATGGCCAGACGAGAGCACGCGTGACCAATTGAAGTGGACCAGTCGATGTGGAGGAGCATACTTGGCTGGCAACCACGGCAGCGGCAGCTGGGGCGGCCGGAGTTCACCGGGATCGAGCGATGACAGCGGCAACGCCACTGTGTCGCCAGACATAGGAGAGGAACGGGAGCGAGTGAGCGAGTGAGGTTAGGTTGGGTCGATACACCGGCGAGTGACTGGGTCGGATTGAACCCAACCCAAAGGGATGGATGGGCCATATAGGTCGGGTTGTGCTGGCCCATGGATCCAGTCCAGATAAATAAAGAGATGTTAATATTTAATAAAATTATAAATTCCTAATATACCCCTAGGAGTATTTACGCTCTAGAAAAATAAAGAAAAATCATAAAAGTACATATGACATCTCTAAATGCTCAAAAACTTATAAGCTACTAAATAAAATATTAATTTGTCTCTTGGAATAGTAAAATTTGAATTGAATATTTAAAGGCACTAATTCTTGTAAGGATTTTTATAAAAATAAGGATAATACTTAAAAATAAATAAAAATAAGGATAATACTTAAAAATACGGCCCCCGGCTACACGATTAGAGAGTAGCAGGGAGCCTTCCTTTCTAAGGAGCATCTGGCGTACTTTCTCACGGAAGGTCGAGCGCCCGACAAATTTTTCACGGGGTTGTGGGAGGATTCCCTGATAAGGTGGTGATGCATGTAAGATGCATACATGAACTTTGCTGTTTATTGTCACATATTCCAACATATGTGCATCATACACAATGTTATATCCATGTATTACATTGATATATGGGGATTTACAAATGATCCCCTATATTTGGTATATAGCTCTATAGGTAGGAAAACCCTATTTTGCATATTTTAAACTTCTAGGGACCTAGACAAAGTCAAATGAACTCAAGAGTTTTTGAGGATCATTTATTCATCAAGACAAGCATCTAGAGCATTGGAACCTCGTGAGAGGAGGGCGGAGGGCGGAAAGAGGCCCAGTGGCATAAAAGTTCTTAGGATCTTCTATGAATATTGATGGTTCAGATATGTAGAGCTCGTTGGGAACCCCAAGAGGAAGGTATGATGAGCACAACAACAAGTTTCCCTCAGTTATGAAACCAAGGTTATCGAACCAGTAGGAGTAAGGAAACAACTCCAAGTTGTTGCTAACAACTTGGAACCTGCACAACACAAACTCAATACTTTGCCCCAACTTATAGTGAGGTTGTCAATCTCACCGGTTTGCTGAAAACAAAGGATTAAACGTATAGTGTGGAAGATGATGATTTTCTTGTAGAAAATAAATAGTAAACAGTAAATAGTAGATGGTATATCAATGATAAAGGAATGGACCAGGGTCCACAGTTCACTAGAGGTATTCTCCATAAGATAGATAGCATGTTGGGTGAAGAAATTACAATAGGGCAATTGACAGAATGAGAAAGCATAACAATGCATATACTAGACATCTTGACTCCTACGAGATTTGTTTGGGCATTACAACATAATACATAGACCGGAATCCAACTACATCTATGACTAATAATCCACCTTCAGGTTATCATCCGAACCCCTTCCAGTATTAAGTTGCAAGCAACAGATAATTGCATTAAGCAATGTGTGTAAAGTAAACAATACAATTGCCCCATGGACAAAGGATTGTTGTTTTCTCCCTAGTAGCAATAACACATCTACAACCTTAGAGATTTCTGTCACTTCCCCAGATTACTAGAGGCGTGAACCTACTATCGAGCATAAATACTCCCTCTTGGAGTTGCAAGCATATACTTGGCCAAAGCATCTACGAACAATGAAGATCATGCAATATTACAAATAACATAGACATGATAGAATCAATAATCAATCTGACATAGTATCACAATATCCATCGGATCCCCACAAAAACAACATTTATGATTACAAATAGATGATCTTGATCATGAACAGAGCTCACATGATCTAAACATGTTAGCACAAAGGAGGAGAAACAACCATCTAGCTACTTTATGGACCCATAGTCCAAGGGTGAACTACTCACAATCACTCCAGAGGCTGGCATGGTGATGAAGAAGGCCTCTGGATAATCTCTCCCCTCCGGCAGGGTGCCGGGAAGAGCTTTGGATTCCTCCCTGATCTAGGGATGGATATGGCGGCGGCTACGGACTATTTCGTGGAGATATGATCGGTGCTTAGAGTTTCTGCATCAGGGTGCTTTTATAGGCGAAGGGGCACGGTCGGTGGGCGCCCGAGGGGGGCACATCTAGGGCTGGCACGCCCCTGCCCACACCACCAGTAGGTGTGGCCACCTCATGGACCCACTTCGGTTGCCCTCCGGTCTCCGTGTTCCTTCTGGTAAAATAATGACTTTGGCTTTTGTCCCGTCCAATTACGAAAATATTTTCTTACTAGCTTTTCTGAAACCAAAAACAACAAAAAAAGAGGCAACTGACACAGCAACATCTTGTCAATAGGTTAGTTCTAGAAAATGTATAAAAATACCTCAAAGTTGTCACATCCCAAGATTTTCCAAATCTTGTAATGTGAAAATAAATTAATAAAATAAAACTTTGTTTGATTTTCAGAGCCAGAAGAAACTTTTTGAAATCCAATAGGAATCTTCAAACCTATTTTGAACAATTAAATCCTAAAGGGATTTAAAAACATTAAACATTTAATAAAAGGAAAATAAAAACATTTGGGGATACTGTTTTGAAACAATTAAATGAAAAGATTTGTTTTCAAATGAAACAGAAGTTTTACAAATAAGGATTATTTTATAAAGCCAAATTAATCCTTGGCCAAACTTTTGAATTAAACATTTTGTTTTGAATAAAAATAGTAAAGGTTTATTTAAAATAAAATAATAAGGAGTTAAATATCCAAATTTTATTTAAATAAAAGGTTTTACCATTTTAATTAAAACATCAAACTCATTAAATTGTTTTAAATAAGTTTCTAAGTATTTTATATTCTCAAATAAAACCCACTAAAGTGTTTTGGTTTTATTTTAGTTTTCAAAATAAAGATTTTAATAAAACAAATCCTAATGAATTAAATGAATAAAAATCTATTCATTTAATTGTTATTGGACCCTAAAATAAAAATGTTATTTTATTTTAAACAAGTTTCCAAGTATTCCTTATTTCCAAATAAAACCTACTGATTTGATTTTGAAAATATTTGCATTTAAAATGGAGACTTTATTAGTTAAACCAAACCCTATTTTATTAATAAACCATGGTCCATTTTATTTAATTAATAAATGGAACCTAAAAAGATTCAAAATATCATTTTATTTTTGAAGTTGGTTTATGCTACTAAACAGAACCAAAAAATCATTACAAGTTGAATTGTTTGAAGGTTGGCATTGTTGATTGAATCATTTGTTTGAATATCAAATCAGAAAATAGAAATAGAAAAGAATAAACAAACAGGAAGAAAAAAAATGGAAAAGGACTGACCCAACTGGCCAAGCCCAACTAAGGCCCAGAACCAACCCAGCTTTCCACCCCGAGGGAAACGATTCACACTCAGTATCTTACCCACACAGACAATGACTGGTGGACCCAACCTTTTTCCTTCTCTATCGCTGACAAGACGACCCCACTTCCCCTGTTCTTCTTTCCCACCCGCACGACCTCTTCTTCCCCCTCGCCGGCCGTTGCAGACTTGATTTCGCGGCATCAATTCTCCTTTACGCGGCCACCTTAACTCGCAGCGATCAAGCACCTTTAAACGCCAGCGCATCCTCTCTCATTCCCCTCTGCCTTCTCCCCAAAGCATGCCCCCAGGCCTCCTCAATTCCTCCCCGAGCCCCTCTGTTCCGACGACCTTCCTCGTCGAATTCCGGCCAAGTAACGCCGCCCCTTGCCTCCCTATGCAACCTAGCAGTTTCCCCACTCCCAGACGCACCTCCCATCTCTTTTAGTTCGACCGCGGACGCCCCGGAGCTTCCACTACGACAAGCTCCCGACGCCGCCACGTTGTCTTCTTCTCCGACGACGCCCACAGGTTGTATCCGACCGCCCCTCCCCTTCTCTTTCATGCACGAGTCACCGCCTCGACCTTGCGCAGCTAACCGTGCCTTCTGCTTGCTTTGGCGTGATCTGTAGCGCCCTCGACTCGACCGCTGCGTCCGCTGCCGTAACCAACTCCGGCGAAATCCGCCCGCCCTCGGCGCCTTCCGACAAGGATACGTTGAGAATCGCAAGGCACGAGAACCTGGTGAGCTACCCTCTCTCCCTCTAGCCCCGTGTCGCCAAAGAACTCGCCGCCAGAGCCAGCTGCCGCCGCCGCTAGCGCCGCCCTCCTCTGGTCAGTCGCACCGTAGTCGTTCGATTTAAATCCAACGAGTGCGATAGATCCATTTAACTGAAAGGGTACGCTAGCTCTGAACCGTGCGATATGACTTAAATCTAACGGCTGCTGTCAGTCGATCCGCGCGAACCGTTTTTAGCGAATCAGGAACAACCACGTGGCCAGTTTCTGTTTAAAAACAGATTTTGAAATCAGAATTTGATGCAGATTTGAAAACCCTGTAACTTTCAAACCACACGTCCAAAAATTACAAATTTTATATCAATGGATTCAGGAGAACAAGCCCTAGCCAACCATGCCCTTAGTTTTGCATATAGTATCTGTTAGTTTGGTTGAATTTGCAGAAACTTTTGTATGCTTGTTTAGAGTATAAAAATTGTTTAAAATTGAATTTAGGGGTAAAACTTTTGCAAAATGGTTTGTTGTGACCTTACTGACCCTAGGAACCAATCCTTGGTATTAAAAATGATTTTTTTAAGATTTAGGTTGGATTACTTGACTTAGTCATTTTCTATCCAAATAAAAAGAATGGTTTTTGTTATAAAAATGTTTATGGAAAGAAAACTTTAAGGAAATAGTTTGGACCAAACCTACTGACCCAAAAACACCAATTTTTGCAATAGCAACTCATTTGGTGAACAACTTAAGAGTTTTGCCTTAATAAAAACATTTTTCACCACATGAAATGATGAATGGATTTAAAAATAGTTTTTGGACAAAACCCTCTTGCTAATGACTTTGCCACTTTGGTAAATGACCAATTTGGATCTTACAAAGTTTAGAAACCCCATAGAGACCCCTTTGCAAAATAAAACTATCTTGTGCATGCTCCCATGCATGAATTGGTTTCCATTGTCTTGTGTGTGTGAAATTGTTTGAGTGATTATTGGTTTGGAATGTAAATTGAATTAGTGTTTGCTTGTTTGACTTGTAGTGAAGTGTGAGACTAACAAGATCAAGGAGTAAACTACCATTCCCTACCAAAAAGGCAAGTGATGCTTCATACTTTCTATCCCATTACTTTCACTATGCATTAGTGATTTTCTCTAAGTAAAACTTGCATGGATTTTTGCTAACTATAGACATTGCTATAAGAAAACCTAGTAGATGAATCCTTAGTAGGATTTTCCTAAGTTAAGATTCCTACTACTATCAAGCTTAGCCTAGCTAATAGAAAACATGGGTGGAAAATATATTCACACTATGGAAAAATATTCTAAGTCTGAGGACTTAGGTTTTGTTTAATAAAACAACTAAGTTAATGAACCTCCTGGGTGGAATGGAAGGATTGGGATATGTTGAGTGGTTACACAAGGCCATGGACTTGGGTTGTGTATCTCACTTGTGGATGGCCACCCAGGAAACAAAGAGATTGGAGATGTCAAATGTTGAGAAGCTTCAAGTGCAACCACTTGGCAATATGGGCTCTGCCATGATCATATAGGTTGCAAGAACTTAGCCAAATGGACAGTGGGTGGTAGTGTTTGATAGGTTGGAACGCGTCCATTTTGGTCTAAGGGAAGGCTTCTGAAAGATCTTGTCTTGAGAAACCAAGTCTTGTGGGGAAAGTGCACCACCTCTGCAGAGTGTAACAATCTAAGTACTTAGCCATGTCCCTGGTAAAGGACAATTTGAGCATCAAGACATGGAAGCAATCAAGAATCTCATCATTCAAATTTCTAAGTTAAAACTTGTGGATTGAACAAGGGTTGTTTGAAATCTTAAATCTTTGATTGGTAGATGCCTTGGAAAGGATCTTCAGTCTTTGATTGAGAAAAATGATTTTGACAAGCAAAAAACTTAGTATTTCAAATGATAAGGAAAAATCTATTTTGAACAATGCAAGCCTCAACTCCACTTAGCCAAATGCATATAGATGATAGACTCCACTATACTACCATAGTATCACTTGCCAATACAATTCAAATGTATTGACCCTTGTGGCTGTAACTTGTAATGGTGCAGGTTTGATTGATTTTAGTGAAGATTGTTTGATTAGGATTACAAAGTCTACAACCAACATCTGCCTGTGGCACTTTGAAGATGAAGGACCCCATGCTTAAAGTTATTCCACTGCAATATAATATAATAGCCAAATGAGCTATGTATTGATGTAATAAATTATGTTAATCCTGGTTATAAAGTTATATTATGACCTTTGTTTCTCGATATTACATCTAAACTGTGGATGCTAGCTATTGATCCAGGGACTAGCATTGTAAAACACAGGAGGCTCTATCTTATCTAAGATTGGGACCCCTACAAAAGTATAGACAAAACACAAGACAAATGATATAAAACAAGCATGGAGCATCAAAAATTATAGATACATTTACGACGTATCAAGCATCCCCAAGCTTAACTCCTACTCGTCCTCGAGTAGGTAAGTGATAAAAAGAATAATTTTTTAGGTGACATGCACCATCACAATCTTGATCAAAATATTGTAAAGCATTGATAGCTGGGATCAAAGTACTCTAAACATGAGCATGAAAGATGTAGTTCTAACAATAAGACAAAGCAACTAAGTTGTAACATGAAAAGGTACAAACAAAAGATCATGAATAACAATGCATTGAAAGACATTTGTTTGTTTCACATATATAAAACATAGCATTAGTGGTATTCAGATTGTCCCTCATGGAATAGCAAAACATAAATGCATAGGACACCTTCAAAGTTCATAAGGGTGACTAGATACGAATAATTTAAGAACAAGCAATACCATGATTATGAATCAATCAATAAGTTTTGGGACAATGCACATTGAACTAAGAAGGACAACTATGCTCTCTTAATTGGTGCATAAAGATAGAAGATGCAGACTCAACATAAAATTAAAAAAGAAAGGCCCTTCACAGAGGGAAGTAGGGATTTCAAGTTTCATAAATGCTTCCAAAAATTATCGTACTTGTTAGCTTTCAGATCTCATTGGCATCTTGAAGTGATTAAGGTTAAAGTGAGACAAATATGAAGTATATGCTTGACAAATCATAAGTTGAAAATCTCATTTCCCTTGAGTACGAGGGTCGTCATGCTACTCAACTTTAGTCACAAGCAAGTTCTTATCATTGTAAGTACATGTGTATCATTGAGTACGAGGGTCGTCATGCTCCCCTTTTATTTCACACCGTCGACATCCATAAACAAAAGATCATGAAATCAAATGGATAAATATGTACAAGTGTTGAAAGTGTTCCCCATGACAGCATGGTTTTTCTAACTCCCAACTTATAATTTGCAAGCATATAAGCAACATAGATGGGCACAATGGCTCAAGTTTATTAAGTGCAAGAAAGTAAAGTGTTCCATCAAGTTTGTGAGAGCTTTAATCACTAATTTTCACATAACAAGTTTAATTTGGAAGATAGATAAACACATGAATATACTTGGAATGGTGTAACACACCATTCATAGGAATTTATAGTGGACTCTTTGGAATAACTTGGTTTCTTGGGAGTTGGATGCATGAGTAGAGCTCATACTTAGTACAGGTGGAGGCTAGCAAAAGACTGGGAGCGACCAACTAAGAGAGCAATAATGGCCATAATCATGCAAAGCGACAAAACATTACTAATTAAAGCATAAAGTGATATCACAAGTCAAAAACTAAATGATCATAGAGGATAAGGTGAATGGTTCATAGTCTTAACATGGTGTAAGCATGTGCCAAGTCAACCCAAATAAAGCATCAAAGGAGAATACCACAATATTATGCTTTTGTATGATAAAACAACACATGATTCTTTCAAGGCACATTAAGCAATCTCAATTGTTTGGAACAAGTCATGCTACAACAATAATCACTAAGCATATGGTCAAAGCAACATCTAACATGACATGATAAAGTCTAGGCCATAATCAAAACAAGCTTCCTTTTGTACCACTATAAGCATGAAACTTTCTACTCTTTTCCAACACCAATAAAATTATTTGAAACAACATAAGAATGCGAGGGTCCAACTAATTTATTGCAGCAAACCAAATAAAAAAACAAAGACGCTCCAAGAACAACACAATAGTGCATGAAGCAATAAAAATAAAGTGTCTAGAAAGAAAACCTGAGATTTTATTGATGAAGAAGGGGATGCCTTGGGCATCCCCAAGCTTTGACGCTTATACCTCTTGAATATTTATTGGGGTGACATGGGTGGCATCCCCAATCCTGATATTTTGTCCATTCTTCATCACATCACATCGTTCTTCTCCTACACTTGAAAATTTTCTTCATACAAAACTTCACACAATTCTTCATTAGCAACATTAGTGTATTCAAGATAATAATCCCTTGTTTTAGTTTCAACACAAGTAAAACTTATATTAAAACACAAGCTACTGTAGAAATTCCTTTTAAAAGCTCAAGTGATCAAAGTTAACTCAAAAGAAACCGATTAAGAGGCAAATGCAAATAATGGCAGAAATCTGTCAAAACAGACCAACACATAAAGACCGATTTTTTCTAAGACCTTATGTTGATCAAATCGAAAAGTGCTAAACTAACTAAAGTTATATAATAACCTGTATCATATGCACAAAAAATTACAGCTCAATCCGATGTACTGGTTATTTTCAAGATTGTTTACAGTGAAGCACAAAAATCTGTTTCGGGACAGCAACTTCCCCAAATCTTACTTCTCTCTCATTAGAGGTTATTTTTGGCACAAAAACCACACAAAAAGGATAATGAGAGGTTATTACACATGCAGTAACTTCCAAGACTCAATAAAAAGAAAAACTTACTAAAATAAAAACAATTTGGGTTATCTCCCAATAGTGATTTTCTTTAACGCCTTTCAGCTAGGCATAGAAAGCAAGAATCAAGTATTTTTGAATGAAGAAGCATTAACATCAATTTTTTTTTAATAGTAGAAGCAAAATGCATCTTCTCTATCTTTCTAGGGAAGTGTTCTATACCTTTCTTAAGTATGAATTGATATTTAATGGTGCCTTCCTTCATATTAATAATGGCACCAACAGTTCTAAGAAAAGGTCTTCCCAAAATAATAGGACAAGAAGCATTGCATTCAACATCCAAAACATAGAAATCAACAGGGACAAAGGCATTGTTAACAATTATAAGAACATCATTAATTCCTCCCATAAGTTTCTTTTTAGCATTATCATCAAGTTGGACATCCAAATAACAATCTTCCAATGGTGGCAAGTCAAGCATTTCATAAATTTTTCTAGGCATAAGGGAGACACTAGCACCAAGGTCACATAAAGCTTTGAGATCAAAATCATTCACTTTCATATTAATTGTGGGTTCCCAACCATCTTCTAATTTCCTAGGAATAGAAGCTTTATGTTTCAATTTTTCTTCCTTAATTTTCATGAGAGCATATGTAATGTGTTTTGTAAAAGGCATATTCATAGCACTAGCATTAGGGATTCTAGCAAGATTTTGTAAGAAAATAATTACTTCAGAAATATTGCAACCATCAAGATCAAAATAAAAATTAGCAAAGGTAGTGGAATTATTGTTTCCCATATTTCAAAGAATTTCGGCATTTTTATTGGAAGAAGGAATGGGGACTTTAGGTGGTTTGATAGAATAAATATTGGTGGTGGTAATAGTACAAATACTACTATTTCTAGCAATTTAATCTTCTCTTTCCCACCTAGAAGGCAATTCAGCTAACATTCTAATGTTTTCATCAATTCTAACTTGTATGGCATTAGTAGCAGCAAAGGGATTTTCCATAGTTTCAGGTTTAGCAGCCATTTTATTAATAAAAGAAGATTGTGCTTCAGAAAAAGATGAAATATTTTTTCCAGCATTTGAAATTTTGGATTGCAAACCAGGAATTTTGCTATTTAAATTCTTAAGTTGATGACTAATATTTTTCAAAATAGTAGATTGTTCCTCCATGGTTTTAGTGAATAATTTATTCTGCTCATATTGCATTTGCATGAAGTTCTTAGTGGATCTTTCAACTTCCAAAATCCTTTCTTCACTGGGCATTCCAGATTTACCATGATAATTATTGCTATTATTAAGAGGATATGGCCTATAATTATTATTACCATAATTATTCCTATAGGCGTTGTTGCTAAAATTGTTATTTCTAATGAAGTTCACATCAACTTGCTCTCCTTGAGCAACCAAAGTGGCAAAAGGAATATTATTTGGATTAATATGATCTTTTCCATTAACAAGCATAGACATAATAACATCAATTTTATCACTCAAGGAGGTTTCTTCAACAGAATTTAACTTCTTACCTTGTGGAGCTCTCTTAGTGTGCCATTCAGAATAATTAACCATCATATTATAAAGGAGCTTTGTTGCAGCACCCAAAGTAATGGTCATAAAGGTACCTCCAGCAGCAGAATCCAACAGATTTCTTGAAGAAAAATTTAGTCCTGCATAAAAAGTTTGGATAATCATCCAAGCAGCCAGTCCATGAGTGGGGCAAATTCTTTACTAAGTATTTCATTCTTTCCCAAGCTTGAGAAACATTTTCATTATCAAATTGTTTAAATTTCATTATTTCACTTCTCATAGATATAATCTTAGCAGGAGGGTAATATTTTCCAATAAAAGCATCTTTGCATTTAATCCAAGAATCAATACTATTTCTAGGCAAAGATAGCAACCATTCTTTAGGTATTCCTCTCAAAGAGAAAGGAAACAATTTAATCTTAATAATATCTCCATCTACATCCTTATGTTTTTGCATCTCACATAGTTCAACAAAATTATTAAGGTGAGCAGCAGCATCATCAGAACTAGCACTAGAAAATTGCTCTTTCATAACAAGATTCAGCAAAGTAGGTTTAATTTCAAAGAAAGTAGCTTCAGGAATAGGTGGAGCAATAGGTGTGCACATAAATTCATTGATGTTTGTGCTAGTGAAGTCACACAACTTAGTGTTTTCAGGAGTATTCATTTTTGTAAGAGTAAAGCAAGCCAACAAAAATAGTAACTGAAGTACGGACTAATTTTTTTGTGTTTTTGATAAAAAGAAAAAAAAACAGTACAACTATTTTTTGGTATTTTTTATAAAAAGAAACAAGCAAAACAAAGCAAAATAAACTAAGCAAAACAAAAATAAAGTAAAGAGATTGCTTGTGAGAGACTCCCCTTGCAAGAATATTCTTTCTCCCTGAAAAGTGATTGACGGGGAGGAAGAGATTGAACTGTACTTATCTCCCCGGCGACGGCGCCAGAAAAGTTCTTAATGGCTCAGATATGTAGAGCTTGTTCGGAACCCCAAGATGAAGGCATGATGATCATAGCAGCAAGTTTACCTTAGTTATGAAACCAAGGTTATCGAACCAGTAGGAGTAAGAAACAACTCCAAGGTGTTGCTAGGAACTTGGAACCTGCACACCACAACCATAGTACTTTGCCCCAACTTACTGTGAGGTTGTCAACCTCACCGGTTTGCTGAAATCAAAGGATTAAACGTATAGTATGGAAGACAGTGAGTGCTTGTAGAAAGTAATAGTAAATGGTAAACAGTAGATGGTATATCAATGATAAAGAATGGACCGGGGTCCACAGTTCACTAGGGGTGTTCTCCATAAGATAAATAACATGTTGGGTGAACAAATTACAGCGGGGCAATTGACAGATTGAGAATGCATAAAAATGCATATACTAGACATCTTGATTCCTACGAGATTTGTTTGGGCATTACAACATGATACATAGACTGTAATACAACTACATCTATGACTAATAATCCACCTTCAGGTTATCATCCGAACCCCTTCCAGTATTAAGTTACAAGCAATAGATAATTGCATTAAACAAAGTGTGTAAAATAAACAATACAATTTCCCTTGGACAAAGGATAGTTCTTTTCTCCCTAGTAGCAACAACACATCTACAACCTTAGAGATATGTTAGGGTTGACCCCTTGGGGTTGCCCGATCTTTCACGACTTCCCGTGGAACTCGAGGTGAAGGTGGGTGGGAGGAGGATGGAGGATGAAATCCATGAACTCACACACAAAGAACTCGACGAACTCACGCTGGTGGCAACCGGTCCAAGACAATCCCTAGGATCGGCGTCGGGCAAGACACTCTCCCACAACCAACAATGGAGGTAAGAGGCTTGATGAGATCTTGACTGCTTGGATACGAGACACCGGCTCCAAGGACTTGTACAACTTGAACGCACGAGGCAAAATCCAAGAGGTGGGGGATAATTGGTGCTCCTTGTCAAGGAGCATGAGACTAGCAATTGTTAGATCCTCAAGGTGTGGCTTCAATTACAATTATCCAATTCTAAACATTACAATGGAGGGTGGGGGCTATTTATAGGCCAGCCACATAAACAGGGGTAGTTTGGGAACAAAATAGGAAAGTGTAGTAAAGGTTTCAGGCGTTGGTCCGAGCTGGTGCGCATAGGTAGTGGACGGGCCGGTAGTACCGCACTATGCTGTCGGTAGTACCGCTCTAGGTATCCGATAGTACCGCAGGCGGACTTGGGGCTTTAGTGGCATCCTTCTAGAGCGTGCGGTAGTAGGGGTGGTAGTACCATTGGCCAGTAGTACCGGTTCCAGCGACTGATAGTGCCGCTGGGTGGCCTGGGGTTCGTCGGGCACCTTCTGGTAAGTGCGGTAGCAGCGGCCCGATAGTACCGGTGTTGTGGTCCGGTAGTACCGTTGGGACCAGACAACTACTGGTCGCTTCTGTCATGGTTTCTCCGTTCCATTGGTCCTTTTCTTCATACCTGAGGATGCATAGAGTCGGGTATGAAGTAGCAAGTCATCCAAGGGCGTATCAAAATCACACGAGGAAAGGAGCGAGTTAACCTTAGCTTGTAGGAGTTTGGCTCGAGCGTGGGTCTTTGGTCCACTTGGGGGACTAGTAGGAGTAGATGTAGTCGCATTCATAGGACGGGCTTCATCATCTCCCCCCGTTGGGAAATAGACGTCCTCGACTCTTCAATCTTCTCAACGTCATCTTCTCCATGGAATGGTAAGAGGTCTTTGACATTGAACGTCGGTCTCACAAGGTACTTTGATATTGGGATGTCGATGATGTAGGCATTGTTATTGATTCGCTTGAGGACTTTGAACGGCCCATCACCCCTTGGCTTGAGCTTGGAGTCGTGATCCTTGGGGGAAGCATTCTTTACTCAAGTGTATCCACACAAGGTTGCCCTCTTCGAAGATCATCTCTTTCTTGTTCTTGTTTAGCCTTGATGATTGGCGGAGTACTTGTTGCTTGATCGTAGCTCTTGTCTCTTTATGGAGTTTCTTCATTGCTTGGGCACGCTTGTCGACATCCATGTTGGTGCGCTCGTGGATAGGAAGAGGTAGTATGTCGAGCGCAGTGAGGGGATCGAATCCGTAGACGATCATGAACGGGATCTTCAAGGTGGTTGAGTGCTTGGCGCGATTGTAGGCGAATTCGGCGTGGGGAATGCATTCTTACCAATCTTTAAGGTTCTTCTTGATCAACATGTGGAGTAGCATTCTAAGGCTTCGGTTGACGACCTCGGTTTGGACATCTGTTTGAGGATGCGAGGCAGACGATAATAGGAGCTTGATGCCGAGCTTGGACATGAGTCTCTTCCAAAAGTACCTCATGAATTTGGCGTCGCGGTCGGAGACAATTTTTCGTGGTACTCCATGAAGGCGGATTATTTCCTTGAAAAACAGATTTGCGACATGTGAAGCATCATCGGTCTTATGGAATGGAATGAAGTGTGCCATTTTTAAAAAACGATCCACTACAACAAATATAGAATCATGACCATGTCTAGACCTAGGCAAGCCTAACACAAAGTCCATGCTAATGTCCGACCAAGGTGCATGAGGAATAGGCAATCACATATAAAGACCAAAAGGGTTAGACTTAGACTTAGCTTGGACACATGTAGTGCATCGTTGGACGTGGCGCTCGATGTCACGCTTCATCTTGGGCCAATAGTAGTGAGTGGAGAGCATGTCATATGTCTTGTCACGACCAAAGTGACCCATAAGGCCTCCACCATGGGACTCTTGAAGAAGTAAAATTTGGAGAGACGACTTCGGAATGCAAAGCTTGTTTTGTTTAAATAGAAAACCCTTATGCAAATAGAAATCATCAACCCCTTTGTCTATTGAACACGTTTTAAAAATTGGTACAAAGGATGGGTCGGAAGCATACAATGATTTGATGTCATCAAGTCCCAACACATTTACTTCAAGGCGCGTAAGAAGGCTAGTATTTTTGCGAGACAAGGCGCCCGCTACTAAATTTTCTTTCCCCTTCTTGTACTTGACAATGTAAGGAAAAGACTCCATGTACTCAACCCACTTGGCATGCCTTTTACTCAAATTGGCTTGACCCTTAATATATTTCAATGACTCATGGTCGGAATGTACAATAAATTCTTTGGGCCAAAGGTAGTGTTGACACACCTGAAGGACACGAACTAAGGCAAAAACCTCTTTGTCATAAATCGGATAGTTAAGGCGCGCGCCATCAAGTTTATCACTATGGTATGCAATAGGACGCCCATTTTGCATAAGGACGCCTCCAATGCCAGTACCACTAGCGTCACACTCGATCTCAAAAGTTTTTGTGAAATCCAGTAAAGCAAGGAGTGGTGCTTCGGTGAGCCTCTTTTTTAGCTCATCAAATGCCTTTTGTTGTGCTTTGCCCCAAACGAATGTGACATTTTTCTTGGTCAACTCATTGAGAGGGCAAGCAATTGTAGAAGTCTTTCACAAAGCAACGATAGAACCCGGCCAACCCATGAAAACTACGAACTGCACTAACATTGGTAGGAATGAGCCAGTCTCGTATGTCCTTAACTTTTGAGACATCCACTTCAATTCCATTAGAAGAAACAATAAATCTAAGGAAAATCAGTTTGTCTTTTACAAAAGTGCACTTTGGGAGATTAGCATAGAGCTTTTCATGACGAAGGATTTGTAGCACCTCCTTAACATGAGTAATATGCTCCTCTAGTGACTTGCTATAGACAAGAATATCATCAAAGTAAACAATGACACTCTTTGCAATGAGAGATCTCAAAATATGGTTCATAAGGCGAATGAAGGTGGATGTGGCATTAGATAAGCCAAACGGCATAACCAACCATTCATATAGACCAAGTTTGGTCCTTGTCAACACCCGGATTTTTAATCCTAGATGCCTGTTATGCCATACATCGCAATCCCAGGATTACCATTTTTGCGAGACATAACAGAATTGGATACCATAGTACATCATCCATTACAAACCGTACATAAGTTCTTACACAAATAGGGATCTCATGATCCAGTTCTTAATACAACATCAAGCAGCGGAATGCGTAATAATAACGGTAGCATAGGCGAAGCTCCATCTTCGGGATCACAGGCAATACTGACGATGGGAGATGATCCTAGTTGTCGTAACCTTCCTGGGGTCCATCCTCCAGGTACTCCTCTTCATAGTCTGGCCATGGGAATAGCCATGGATAAAGCCATGAGTACTCTTTAAGTACTCGCAAACTAATACTAACAAGTGAAAGGGGTTTTTGATAATAGGACACTAGGCTCTAGGGTTATTTTGCAAAAGCCAGATTTATCTCTACTAAGTTTAGAAGCAACGAATGCTAGTTGAAGTTTTATAACACCTAAATGGGAACTTGTAATCCATATCACAACCCTGTTGTGGTCAATTCAAAGTCTCAATTCATTTCACAAGTCATTTCGAAAAGTCTGACGGGGGAACAGTATGGCCACTCCAACTATCCATAACCGCGGACGCAGCTATTCGAATAGTTCAACACTGCAGAGATTGTACACTTTCACCACAACATTCGATACATCCGTCAGGAACAAATCCTGAATTCACCATACTCAGTATGCGGATAATCAATCCTAACCTTTCAATTACATGCCCTAGTATAAGCACCTCTCCCGTGAGTTTGGCCTCCCAACCATGACCAACTGTCATCTTGGGTACTGCACAGGTGGACAATCTTCACAAGGTAGCCTCAGCTCATACCTTGGTCGTGAGGGAACTAATACTAAGGTATATAAGTTTCAAATAAGCCCTACCCAATTCTCGGTATTGTGGTCAGACGATAAAATTGGAATGGTATCGCATCCAGACAACCATCAGTTTTATAAAGGGCTAAGGCTCATGCCTCAACATTTTCATCACCAAAATCATCAGGTGTTCGGAAACACATGTCCAAAACATTTCAATAGAATGATCCATCATTCCAAGGTTTTCATAACCATTTTTCCACCAAGTATTCCCATCTAAAGTTGAGCAAGTTTTATGCTTAGCACTAGCATCTACAAGTGGGGGTAAGCAATTTAATGAGGGGTGGTAAACTAGTGGAGTTCTAACTAAGTTCAATCTCATGCCTTAAGATGACATCAAGACTATCTAACTTAGGCCAAATTTTATGCTCTTTATGCAACCTTCACATATCTTTCTAGTATCTACCATTCATTTAGGAAAATCTAAGTAAGAGCTTTGATAAAGAAAATAAAGTATAAAGCTTGTAGGTAAAACTAGGAATGGTTTATCAAGTGGTTATGATCATATATGCTTAAGGCATATAGTTGGCAGGGTAACAAGCAAGTATTGGCTTGCATCAATAACCGTATAAGCTTGCTAAATTGCAAGTGTTAGCTTGCACATTCAACTAGTAGTATTAGGCTTGTTAAAGTAGAGTATCTTGCAAGTTTTAGCTTGCCTTGTGCAGAGCAGTGGTTGAAGTTCTCCTCGGCTTCTTCTTCGTAGAATCCTCCTTCCTCCTCGTATCCTTGGTCGGTACTAGCGTCTATGAATAAATACGAGGTACACAATCACCAAACAATACTTAACTACTTGCAATCATCACACACAAGTGTCCTATAGATGATCTAACATCATCAATAACATTACAAGATTTAGGCTTGGTTTAATTCCTTTTATTTTTAGAAAAGTAATTTCTACTCATTGAAAAACTACTTAAGATTTAATATTCTCCAAACCAAACATGGGATCATGTTGACACATGTCATCACCACATATTTTAGTCCATGGGAATATGATTTAAAGTGGTGTCACAATTTAATAAGGTTTTACCCTTTTATTTTAATTAAATAAAGTGACTAGAAATGCCTATGGGGCATTCTTTTATTACTTCAACATTATTTCTGCAAGTAAACCTATATATTTTTATATATTCTGAAAGGTATGGTTAAATGTGATTTTTGAGAGTTGGAATCAACTCAAAAAATATTATGGTTTAAATTTGAAAAATGTTTGAATGCAGAAAAAGCTTCTGGCTTGTTATTTTTACGATGGGTGATCTATAGATCCAAATGACTTGAATCCAACGGGCCTGGATTCAGCATTCCCAGACCTTTCTAACAAAATTGGTTTCATTCAATTTGGTGCACTGAATCGATCTGGGTTCATTTTTGAAGTTGGGTATAGAAGTGAGTTTGAAATAAAATAGAAAAGGTTTAATTCAAATAACTGGGCTGCGCGGGAAAAGATACTGGGCCGGCCTGCTAAGCGCAGTGCTTCCACGGGCTGCTTAAGTGGGTATCCCCACGCGTCAGTGAGACAGGGGGTGCAAAGCGGTACGGGGCAACGTGGGTCGTTCGATCTGATTCTAATCCAACGGCTGGGAGTCATCGTCGACGTTGGGCAACACCAACGAGAAAGAAACCTAGCGCGGCCAGTGGGGGTTGCCGGGGGCTCACCGGGGTGCTGGCGAGGGTCGGCGAGGCGGGTGAACGACGAAGTCGACGACGGCGAACTCAGGGGTGGTCGCGACAGCTCCTGGGGTGGACGAAATCGATGGCGCCCTTCTTCTCCGGAGGATGCAGGATCCGGTGAAATTCCGGCGATGCGCTGCTTGCCTTGCTCCGGGACTGAGGTGGGATGGTTCTGGGTGAGAGAGGAGTGGAATTGTTTGAAGAATTCGAGCGGGAAAGGCCTCTATTTATAGTCGCGACGGTGAGACCGAACGGCATGGGCAGGCGACGGTGGTGACACGGCTACGGGCGGCTAGAGGCATGGCCGATGGTGGCGATCGCTTGGTGGTCTCCTGGCGATGCTCTACGGCTTAAATGCGCGCGTAGGGGCGGTGCGGCTTGGTCTAGAACATGCGACGCTCTGCGCGGCAGAGGCGGCGTCTTCGACGGCGAGCGGTGGATGTGTGTCACGGGGCGGCGAACGGGGATGTCTGGCGGTCTCCTGGGTCGGTGGTGATCGTGTATGCACGCGGCGAGGGCGGCGCGCGGTCTGTGGGCTTCGGTCGAGGGTGGCGCTCTGGCGCACGCTCGGCATGGTCGCTGGCGGTATGGGCGCGGTCCGTGCGTGTGGTCCAGTGGCTGGCAAGGCTCGAGCGCTGGACAGGGAGTGGCGATGGACGGTGGGATGCCTCCCAGACATGCTGGCTAGGCTTGTTTCTCCTCCTAGCTTGCTGTCGACATGGGGGTGACAATGGTGCATTCGGCCTGCTCACCATTGATGGCATTGCCAAGCTTATAGTGGTGCTAGTGATTAGTTAAGGTTGTTAGATGATCTACTAAGGCTAGTGGTGCCCAGAGAGGGAACAAGTTAGGCTCAAAACACTGCACACTATAGTGTTTTGATTTTGTTTGATTTGTGTCTGCAATGTGTTTGATGAAATGGCTGCATGAAATCAAGTTTTGAATTTTGAAAAGATTTTTGGTGGGTGTGCTAGATTGGTGCTGGTGAGTCTGCAGATGCTTGGGTTTTGAAAGTTGAGCTTGTTTGTGTGGTTTTTGAAAAAGTGGGATCTTCCCATATGATAAAGATTCAATTTTGAATTGTCATTTAAACTATGCATTTGAAAGTTTCTGGATGATCACAAAGTGGGCCTTGATACTTTGTTATTAGTACAATCAAGGGGTGCAAAGATCCAGAAAAGTTTCTGCTAGGTTCTGAAAGTTTGAGACAGCCAAAGTAGGCATGGGATTTAAATTGGTCAAAATGACCATTCACTCATTTAGCTTTGTTTTGATTTTTTTGTCTTTGGGAAAAGTTTGGGAAATGTTTAGATGATGTTTATTTCACCTAAGAAACATTTCACAAGCAAAGAAACACACAAACAAGGTGGTTCAAAAGAATTTCAAATTCAATGCATACTCATATGCATGCATTCATAACTTTATTTAGAAAAGTTTTTGTTAACCCTAATTTTGATGCTTAGAGTTTGATGATCCAAGTTCAATATTTTTGGGATGTTACAGTACTGAAGGCGGTTTTCCACTCATCACCCTCGGCCATGCGTATTTGATGATACCAACTACGAAGATGAATTTTTGAAAATACAGTGGCTCCACACAACTCATCAAGCATGTCATCAAGACGCGGTATATGATGCCGATAACGCACGATGATAGCATTGATTGGATGGAAGTCCATGCATAACCGCAACGTATCATCCGTCTTTGGGACAAGAATCACGGGTAGCGTGCTTGGGCTAGTTCTTACTTGGATCAAACCTTTGGATACGAGTTGGTTGATTTGTTGTTCTATCTCCTTTGTCTCTTCCGGGTTTGTGCGGTATGCGGCGCGGTTTGGGAGAGGTGCACCGGGTATGAGGTCGATGCGGTGCTCGATTCCACAAAGAGGGGGTAGTCCATGAGGAAACTCTTCGGGAAACACATCTTGGAAATCCTGCAAAATAGTCATCAAAGAAGGAGGAACATTTGTCAAGTCATTAGTTCCTTGCGCTAGTCCCTTGCATGTAAGGACATAGTGCAAGATGGATGGGTTATTCCGCACTTCTCTCATCTCACTTTTTGGTGGCAAGAAGAACACTCTTAGTTTTTCCACTCGAGTTTGGATCGTGGCTCTCGTTCAATATATTCTGGTTCTCTCGCTCACCGCTCTTCTCACAAGATGGTTTTGTGTTTTGTGCCCTCGCTAAAGCCTTTACATTATCCGCAATTATTTGGCTAGGAGACATTGGTTGCAAAATACATGTCTTGTCAAGCCACTTGAAAGTATAAGTGTGTGTGTGACCATCATGTAAAGCGCGCTTGTCATATTGCCAAGTCCTTCCTAGCAACATATGGCAAACCATCATGGGGACCACATCACACTCCACCGTGTCCTTGTATGGTCCAATTGAGAATGTTACCGAGATGGTGTGCTTGATCTTCATGGACCCTTGGTCACTTAGCCATTGTATATGGTAAGGGTTCTTGTGTGGATGGAGGGTGAGGTTGAGAATTTCACACAATTTTGTGCTTGCAAGATTGTGGCAACTCCCTCCATAGATGACAACTTTGATGGATTTCCCATTCATACCGGCACGAGTTTGAAAGATGTTGGATCTTTGGTCTTCATGCTCATGGGCTTGAGTAGTTTAGACCCTTGTGACAATAATCGATGGACTTGTGTCATGCTCACACACAAGTAGTTCTTGGTCATCTTCCAAATGTTGCCTTGACAAAGCTTCCTTGAACCTTGCATCAAACTCATATTCACTCAAGTATTCTTCATCGCCATTGTCGTGGATGAACAATACTTTCTTGTTTCCACATGTGGACGACTTGTGTCCTTTGCCTCCAGACTTGTAGCATTCACCATTGAATTGTTGATCATCCTTTGTGTATTTGCCACTTGGGGGCGGTTTTCCTTGAGGAAGTGTTGGCTTGAAGGGAAGCTTGGTGGTACTTGATGAGATTCCATTCGGGGTTGTTGATGTAGTGGTAGACGCTTTCTTGTAGGTGAAGTATGTCTTTGGCTTGTTATACTTGATGTCCTCTTGCACTTGACGTTTGAATTTTGTTGCTATGTGCACAAGCTCAACCATGTTGTTGTACTTTTGGAACTCGGTGATGAGCTTGATTGGATGGTTCAAGCCATTGAGGAAACGTGCCATTGTTTGTTCATCACGCTCTTCAATGTTGGCACGGATCATGTTGAGCTCCATTTGCTTGAAGTACTCTTCCACGGTCTTTGTTCCTTGACTAAGTGTTTGAAGCTTGTTGAAAAGTTCACGCGTGTAGTGCGAAGGAACAAAGAGAGATATCATATGAGCCTTCATACCTTGCCAAGTGGTGATTGGGGCTCTTGTTTGTTTTCACGAGCGAGTTGGATTTTTTCCCATCAAAGGTTGGCATAGTCATCAAACTCTAGGGACTCCATGGCCATCATCTTCTCATTGCTATAGTTGTGCATGCGGAAGATCTTGTCAATCTTGAGTTCCCACGAATGATATTCTTTGGGTTCATTGGAACCGGTGAACTTGGGCATGGTGAATTTGAGCTTGCTGATGCTACACTCAACAGGGAGGAAGAGTGCTTCGTTCGAAACCCCAAGAGCAATGTATGAAGAGTACATCAGCAAGATTTCCCTCAGTAGAAATCGAGGTTATCGAACTAGAAGGAGGAAAGAAACGTCACACAGGTGTTGGAAGCAACATGGAGACCTGCACAACACAATCTAAAGACTCTGTCCCAACGATTCAGTGAGGTTGTCAACCTCACCGGTTTGTTGTACCAAAGGATTAAATGTATGGTATGAAAGGTAACGGTTTGCAACAAGTAAACAAGTAATAGTGGAAGATGTATCAATGGTAAATATTGGACCGGGGTCCATTGTTCACTAGAGGTGCTCTTCTTAGATAAACAACATGGCATGAAGGGTAAAAAAATTACAGCGGGGCAATTGACAGGAACTGAGCAAGGCATAACAATGCAATTACTAGCAAGAAAGATCCTATGAGGTTGATTGGGCGATACAACAATATACATAGACCGTAATCCAACTGCATCTATGACTAGAAGTACACCTTCAGGTTATCATCCGAACCCCCTCCAGTATTAAGTTGCAAGCAACAGACAACTGCTTTAAGCAAAGTGTGTAAGGTAAACAGTCCACATGTTCCATGAACAAGAGACCGTTGTTTTCTCCCTAGTAGCAACAACACATCTACAACCGAAGAGATATTGTCACTTCCCTTGGAAACTAGAGGCATGAACCCACTATCGAGCATAAATACTCCCTCTTGGAGTCAATAGCAACTACTTGGCCAAGATAACCACTAGCAACGGAGAGCATGCAAGATCACAAAAAACACAGACATGATAGAATCATAAAGATAGAACCATTAATCAAACTAACATAATAATCTCAATATCCATCGGATCCCCGCAAACACAACATGCATGATTACAAATAGATTAGATCTTGATCATGAATGGATATCACAAGATCTATACATGAAATCACAAAGGAGGAGATACAACCATCTAGCTACTACATGGACCCATAGTCCAAGGTGGAAATACTCACAAATCATACCGGATAGAAGGCCTCCGGGATGATCTCCCCTCCAGCAGGGTGTCGGGAAGAGCTTCAGACCCCCCCGATCTAGGGACGATGGTGGCGGCAGCTACAAACGGTTTCGTGGAATATTGATCGGGTACCAAGAGTTTCTACATCGGGGGCTTCTTATAGGCGAAGGAGAGGAGGCGGCTGTGGCCAAACCCTAGACAAAGCGAGCTAGGCCCACCACTGGGAGGGGGGTCTGGCCCCTCGGGCTCTCCTCTGGACTTCTTGTTCCCCACGGAAAGTTATTGACTTTGTCCTTCGTCCCGTCCAATTCCGAGAATATTTTTTTACTAACTTTTCTAAAACCAAAAACAGCAGAAAATAGACATCTGGCACTGTTGTAACTTGTTAATAGGTTAGTACCAGAAAACATGTAAAAAACACATCAAAGTGTAGACAAGTAAAGCAAAGTAGATACTAAACAAGCATGGAGCATCAAAAATTATAGATATGTTTCCAACGTATCAGCATCCCCAAGCTTAACTCATGCTCGTCCTCGAGTAGGTAAGTAATAAAAGAATAATTTTTTAGGTGACATGCACCCTCACAATAAAGATCCAACCATTTGCAAGCATTGAAAGCTTGGATAAAAGAACTCTAAACATGTGCATGAAAGATGGAGTTCTAACATTAGGACATAGTAATTATGCATGCAACATGGCAAGGTACAAACAAAGATCATGAATAATATGCATTGAAAAACGTTGGTTTTTTTATATATAGAAAACATAGCATAGTGGCAATCAGCTTGTCCCTCATAGAGTAGCAATATAATGCATAGGACACTTGCAAAGTTCACAAGGGTGACTAGAAATAGATAACACAAGAGCAAGTAATAACACAATATGCATCAATTAATAAGCTTTGGAAGACTTCACATAGAATGAAAACTATTCTCTCTTAATGGTGCCTAAAGGTAGAAGGTGGAGACTCAATAATGATGGAAGAAAGGCCTTTTTCTAAAGGAAGCAGGGATTACAAGTTTCAAAAAGAGCTTCAAAAAATTATGGTACTTATTAGCTTTCAGCCCTTATTGCCCCTATCATAAGAATCTTGAAGTGGTTAAGGTTAAAGTGGCAAAGCTAGAGTATATGCTTGACAAAGTATAAGTTGGCAATCTGTCACATCCCAAAATTTTCCAAATTTTGAAATGTGAAAATAAATAAACAAAATAAATAATTGTTGAAATTTAGGGTGAAAAGAAACTTTTTGATTCCAAATGGAAACATAAAAGACCCATCTTGAACAAAATTTGAATGAAAAGGGATTTAAAAAGATAAACAAATATTAAATAAAATTATACAAGTTGGAATTACCATTTTTGAATCTTTAAATAAAAAGATATGGATTTTATGAGCAAGGAAGAAATAAATAAGGACTATTTTAAAAAGCCAAATTAAATCTTGGCCAAACAAATGAAATGAAAGATTTTTGTTTAATAAAAAGAGTAAAGGATTATTTCAATAAAATCATAAGGATTTATTAATATCTAATTTTATTTAAATAAAGATATTTCCCAATTTAAATGAACATTAAAACATATTAAAGTATTTTAAGTAAAGTGAAATTATTTTGAATAAATAAAACCTACTGAAAATGTTTGGTAAAAATTAGAATTCAAATAGAATTTGAAAACATATTTAAATCTTTTTTTTAAAATAAAGACAAATGTCTATTTTAAATAAACAATAGACCCTAAAAGAATAAAAGAAATATTCTAAAATAGACTTTAGAATATGTTAATAAACAGTATTAAAATATACTTAAAGTTTGGTAGAGGTTTGAATTCAAATGGTGTTTAAATTATTTGAACAAAAATCAAAACAGAAAAGGAAAAAGAAAAAGATTCTGAATAAAAAAAGGGAAACGAACCCAACCCACTAACAAGGACCAGATACCCAACTCAGCCCCATCTTTCCTCCCCTCATGAACTGCTTTCTCACTCGTCGCACCAAGAAAGTCACCGACGCTCGCCCTACACGCTCTCTCTCTCTCTATTGCAGACAACCATGCCCCACTCCGCCAGTCATCGTCATCAACCTTGCGACCATTTCCCCCATCACACCTCGCCGTTCTGCCATGATTTAATCCTCGTAAATTCGAGTAATTGGCAATGTTAATTCCTCCAGCGATGACGCACCCTTAAACGCCCTCGCTCCCTCTCCATTTCCCCCCAGACACCGCTCCCCCTCGGCCACCAGGCTGCAAGAATTGCAAGCCGAAACAACCTCTGCTCCGACAAACTCCTCCGTCGATTCCGGCGAGGACAGTCACCCCCTCGGCCCCTTCTTCACACGAGATTGACCAGCAGCTTCTTGCGCATCTCCCAGTGCCACCCGCCTGGACGCGCTTGCCTCAGAGCGTCGACAAGGACAACCTCTGAACGCCGCCGCCTCTGCTCCAACTCCGGCGACGCCCCCGGTATCCTCTGACCTTCCCCTCTTCCTCTAGTGGATACGAGTATGATCCCCAACACCGTACGTATCTAACCCCACTCTCTGTTTGTCTTAGAGTGCCCTCAAACCTCGCCTTCGTCAACAACCGAGCGTGCCCGTCGCCGCCGCGAATTCCGACGAGCAATCGCCGCCGCTCCTATGCGCCCTCGAGTAGCTAATACCACCTCGAGCTTCTCCTCGTCATGGCAAGTTCGGTAATGGCCCTATCCCTCTCCCGCGCTTCCTGGTTTGTTGGAAACATCACCGCCTGAGCGCGCACCACCGTCCGCCATCGCCAGCGCCGCCAGTACATGGTCAGGTTGCTGTGGTCCGTTCGATCTTGATCGAAGGAGTAGGATTAGAGTTTAATCGAAGGGGTACGTTTGTTTCTGAGTCGTGCGATGCGCTTTAGATCCAACGATCCACAGAGCGCAATCCGCACGAACCGATACGTGCCAGTAAGATTAAGACACGTGTTTAAAGTTTGTTTTAAAAACAGAAATTTGATCTATTAGGTGATAGGATTTGTAAAATTCATAACTTTTAATCCACATGTCCAAATTTTACAAATTTTATATCACTGGATTCAGAAAAATTTGAAATTTCCAACCATGCCTTTTGTTTAGAGTTTTTCTTCTGTAATATTGGTTGTTTTTGCAGAAACATGTGTAGGCATATTTTGAGTATAAAATTTATTATAAAAGTGTTTTTATGGTAAAAACTTTGGTAAATGGATTGTTTTGAACCTACTGACCATAGAAACCAACTTGTAGATTTAAAATTATATTTGGTGACACTTAAAAATTAAATCTTTGAATAAAAGAATTTCTAACTAAATAAAAATATTGATTATGGTTTAAAAATGCTTTTAAAGTAAAACCTTTTAGAAAATGATATGATTTAAACTCTCTGACCCTAAACACCAAGTTTTGGGATTTGAAAATGTCAACACCCGGATTTTTCAATCAGATGCCTGTTATGCCATACATCGCAATCCCAGGATTACCATTTTTGCGAGACATAACAGAATTGGATACCATAGTACATCATCCGTTACAACGATACATAAGTTCTTACACAAATAGGGATCTCATGATCCAGTTCTTAATAAAACTTCAAGCAGCGGAATACGTAATAATAACGGTAGCATAGGCGAAGCTCCATCTTCAGGGTCACAGGCAATGCTGACGCTAGGTGTCTTGATCTCACAAAAAGGTTTTGGGAACTAACATTATATTCGCGATTCACCTTTATAAGCTATAGTAGTTTGATCATGAAAGTTGTTATGATAAGGATGGATAAAAGATGTAGGTGAATTTTTTACTACATTAAAAGGATTACTAAAAGGAATGAAATTTGAAAGAACACCAAACATTTGATGATGGTGATCAACTTCAAAGTGCAAGTACAAAAGTATTAGTATTTGACTATACACGCTTTGGACCATGTGTTATATGTATGGCATCACTATTGATGTTGGTAGATTCTTTTAAGAAGGAAAGATAATGTTCAAAGAGAATCTAGTAAATATTTGGCAGAAAGGAAAAATATTAGAAATTTCTAGCTTAGGTATATAGATGATATACACGGTATGGGTGTATTCTTTGCTTGTTAAACAATGTGGTTTTGGGTTATTGGATACCGAATTTGTTGGTATGAAGTGTCATACAGAACAACACAATTCATGAACTACAATGTCCTAAGTAACTAGCAAAAGAATATGTGATGATGTTCATTGAAAACAAATAAAGTGTTATTTTGTTTCTCGTTGACATCAACGTCCCTTGAAGATTTGTATTAATAATTGTTATTTTGTTTCAGTATTATAAGAATAATGTTAGAAGATGGATGGACTTTTAAAAACGTCCATAAACACTCATACTAAAAAGTCACAAGACAAATGATTGAAATATCACTTTATGAGTGACATGGCCATTCAATTATATTGGAAAGAAAACAAGAAGAAAACTCAATTTAATGTATTTTTGGAGTTTTTGGATTTTGATCAAATGATGCTTGTGAAACTTTCCTAGAGATAATTAAAACCTTGTTCGTAGCAGAAATAAGAATGAATGGCTAACCTATTGTACATAGTGCATATTGATGTATATTGTCCATTATGTGTAGTCTTGAGCGATGGATTTAAACTTAATATGCTTTCTTCGAAATTTGAGTAAATACATGTGTATATTTAGTTAAAATAAGGGAGAAGTATGAAACATTTGAAAACGTTCAAATGATTTCAAGATGAAGTGGAAAATCATTGTAACAAGAAAATAAATAATTTATGATTGGATCATATAAAGGAAGATATTTGAGTTAGAAGTTTAGCAAAACACCTAAGATTTGAGGAATCGCTCCATTGACTTGCATTTCTCGAAACACCATAGGAGTATGGAGTGTTCAAACCGTGTTTCACATGGAAGGATCAATGGTATTATAAAATTGCCATTATATTTTAAAGATTAAGCTTTAGTGACTACCTCGTTTACACTGAAAACAGCTCCATCATGATCCGTCGAAATGAAACCATATGAGTTATGGTTTAGGTAACACCCAAGTTGTTTTTTCTTAAATTTTGGTATGCTAGGCAAAAGTAAAAAGTTTACAACCAAAGTCAGATGAGCATGTCTTTGTAAGTTGTTCCGAATAAAAGACGGGTATTCCTCCATAGCACAGAAGACAAAAGTGTTTGTCGCTTAGAACGTCAAGTTTCTTGAGAATGATTTTTTCGTGACAACACTAGTAGGAAAATTCCTATCCGCGGTGCACCTAAAATGGGGCCAGTGGCGCACGTTCTGTGCGCCATTGATAATTTTTATCCGTGGCGCACCTCGACGTGCGTCGCGGATAAGCCACTTATCTGTGGCGCACGGGGATACAATGCGCCGCTGATATCGATTTCAAAATTTTGGAAAAGGCGGGATATCTCAAAATTATCCTTGGCGCATGTGAATATAGCGCGCCACTAATAAATTTTCCGGAATTTTAAAAAAATTGGATCTAGATCTGCCGCGTCATCGTCTCATCATCGCCATGTCGTGTCGCGTCGCGTCATCGGGAAGGAGGTCGAGGATAACGCGACGGGAGGTGGCGCCTCCCGTGAAATGCCTGAGAAGGCCGATGCGGTCAGAGGAGAGGAGGGGGAAGGAGGAGATGTTCAGAGAAAGAGGAGGAGAAAGAGAGGATGAGGAGGAGGAGAGGAGAAGGAGGATAAGGAGGAGGAAGAGGAGAAGGAGGAGGTGGAGGTGGAAGAGGAAGAATAGAGGAGGATAGGAGAAGGGGAAGGAAGAAGCAGAGAAGAGGAGGAACAGGAATAAGAGAGGAGGAGTATGAAGAGAAAGAAGAGATGAGGAGGGGAATGAGAGGGGAAGGTGGAGGATAAGATAAGGAGAAGGGGGTTGGTGGCCGGACGGATTCAAATTTCAAATCCTGCCAGACTTATTCGTGGCACACCCTATTTTGGTGCGCCTCAGATAAGTTGCCTCAAAAAAAATTTCTAGAGAAAAATATCTTATTTCTGCCATAACTTTGTACTCTTTTCGAATTTTGAAAATCTAAAAAAATTATTAAACGACTAAAGGTGGTTGCGAGCAGATGCGAAATCTCGTCCTCGTCATTTTGGTATATTAAAGTTTTTTTTTACATCGTATGCAAAAGTTATGACCATTTTACCATGCCATAATGTTTTTTTTTGCGAAAAATGTCGAAATTCATATTTCTTAATTTTTCTACAAACTAGACCACATAACCTACCTATATATGAAAGGATTCTAATTTTTGAAATATTTTTCATTTTCTACAATTATTTGCAAAACAAAAAAGGCACCACAGGGGGAGGAGGTGAAGGCAAATTTTTGGAAAATTATCTCTGTCACACCCCTATTTGGTGCACCACAAATATTCTAGGTCAGTGGCGCACACCTATAAGGTGTGTGCGCCACAGATAAGTTTCCACCTTTTCAGATGTCTGGGTCCACCTACTCCCGTGGCGCACCAGATGGTCGTGCGCCACTGATGTCGCTGTTATGCGTGGCGCACCAGATAGTCGTGCGCCACTGATGTCGCTGTTATGCGTGGCGCTCACGTATCCTGTGCACCACAGATATGCCGTCCATGGACGGGGTCGGCCACCAGCGCTAGGGCCCACATATGCGTGGCGCACCGTTCCGAGCGTGCGCCACGGATAAGTGCAGGTCACTGGCGCATCATTTCCCGCGTGCGTCATGAATAAATATCAGTGGGGCACCCTTTAGAGGTGCGCCACTGATATGACCCCTATGGATAAGTCTTTTCCTACTAGTGAAATTTAAGTGGGAGGACAATAGAATTTTTATAAGGTTATTGAACCTTAGTTATATGTGCTAAGTTGCGTAGCGTCGGAAACTGTCCTGGAGGCAACCACAATTCTCATGGCTCAAGTGCCTCAAAGGTTGTGGTCATGGAGATCTAAGTCGTTCCTATTGAAACACGTAGGTCGAGTAAACAATGAAATACTAAGATTTGATATTAAATCATTATTGTTTGACAATAATAAACTGACTACATGCAAAGAAGCGATGATGGGGCCCGACTCTGTCAAATCGCTTGAAGCCATAAAATCCTTTATAATTCTGATACGTCGGAAATGTATCTATAATTTTTGATGTTCCATGCTTGTTTAGTATCTACTTTGCTTTGTTTTGTCCACACTTTGAGGTGTTTTTCATACGTTTTCTGGTACTAACCTATTAACAAGTTTCCACAGTGCGAGTTGTCTGTTTTCTGTTGTTTTTGGTTCCAGAAAATCTAGTAAGGAAATATTCTCGGAATTGGACGGGACAAAATCCAAAGTCAATATTTCATCGAGGAGAACACTGAGTCCAGAGGAGAGACAGAGGGGCGCCACAGGGCGGCTGCACCCCAGGAGCGGCCTAGGGTGGGCCCGCACCTGGACAGGGTGTGGGCCCCCTGGCCGCCTCCCAGCCTTGCCTCTTCGCCTATAAGAAGCTCCGATGCCTAAACCCTAGGCACCCGATCAATATTCCACGAAATCGTCTGTAGCCGCCGCCACCATCGTCCCTAGTTCGGGGGGATCTAAATCTCTTCCCGGCACCCTGCCGGAGGGGATATCACCCTGGAGGCCTTCTTCTTCATCATGCCAGCCTCCGGTATGAGCGTGAGTAGTTCCACCTTGGACTACGGGTCCATGTAGTAGCTAGATGGTTGTATCTCCTCCTTGTGCTTTCATGTCTAGATCTTGTGAGCTCCGTTCATGATCAAGATCTCATCTATTTGTAATCATGCATGTTGTGTTCGCGGGGATCCGATGGATATTTAAATTACTATGTCAGATTGATTAAATGTATTGTCTTATTGATTCTATCATGTCTGTGTTGTTTGTGATCTTGCATGCTCTCCGTTGGTAGTAGCTATCTTGGCCAAGTAGTTGCTAGTAACTCCAAGAGGGGGTATTTATGCTCGATAGTGGGTTCATGCCTCTATTTAATCAAGGGAAGTGACAGAAATCTCTAAGGTTGTAGATGTGTTGTTGCCACTAGGAAGAAAACAACAGTCTCTTGTTCATGGAACAAGTGGATTGTTTACCTTACACACTTTGCTTAAAGCAGTTGTCTGTTCCTTGCAACTTAATACTGGGGGGTTCGGATGATAATCCAAAGGTGGCCTTCTAGTCATAGATGCAGTTGGATGGCAGTTTATGTATATTGTTGTATTGCCCAATCGAATCTCATAGGATCTTTATGTCTAGTATTGCATTGTTATGCCTTGACCAGTCCTGTCAATTTTCCTGCTGTAATTTGTTTACCCAGCATGTCATGTTTGTTTATCTAAGTAGAACACCTCTAGTGAACTATGGACACCGGTCCAATCTTTACCATTGATACATCTTCCACTGTTACTGTTTACTTGCTGTAAACCATTATCACCTTCCACATCATACAGTTAATCCTTTGTTACAGCAACCGGTGAGATTGACAACCTCACTGTTAGTTGGGGCAAAGTCTTTAGTTTGTGTTGTGTAGGTTTCCATGTTGCTTGCAACACCTTTGAGATGTTTCCTTTCTCCTAGTGCATCCATAACCTCAGTTTCTTACTGAGGGAAAACTTGTTGTTGTGCTGCATCATACATAGCTCTTGGGGTTTCCCGACGATGCGTCAACACGCATCAAGTTCCATACAAGAGAAACCAAGTTACTGAACTTGGAAGACCCTCTGGAAGGCATGAAGCCTATCGATCGTATTTGGATCTATAAAGAAATAGACATGGATGTTGCACATCTATGAAATATTCGACATGTTAATAAAGAGTTTACAACAATGTTCAAGGAGTTGAATACGATAAGATTTGATCTTTCGTAACGATATTTAGTCTGGACGGATTTGTGTAGCAACCACTACATATGTCAATTGTTGAATATGCTAGTTAAACAAACAAAACAACATTCTTATAATAGAATGGTTGCCCAGGACGTGTACATGACACGGTACGAAGGGTTTTGTTAAATCAAAAGATGCTAAAAAAGCATGCAAACTTCAATAGTTGAAATAAGCATAGCTGAATTGAAATCCTCACTATGATAATTTTTAAAAAAATATTTAATATCATCAGAAACTATGAAGATGCTTGCATTTGCAAGAGATTAAGTGGGAGCACTTAGACATATTTCTAATACATTGTGTATAAGACATATTTTTGATTGGAAATGATGTATCTTTTATTGACACGGGTTAAGAATTTCATTGAAATTAGATTTGGATAAAAGACTTAGGCAAATCCCGAATATTATACCTCAATGTCTATTTGGATAGATTGATACGCTAATATAGTTATGCCAAGTGTACATAGATGAAATATTGAATGAGTTCAATATGGAAACAATGAGAAAGGTTATTGCCTAATGGAAAAGGTTGAATCAAGATTCAAGTGTTTTGACACTTGGTGAGTAAAATCACATGGATATCTCGATAAACGAGATTCAAGTGTTTTGACACTTGGTGAGTGAAATTATATGAATATTTTAATCAATCATTCCATGATATATACATATCCATATATGTCCTATGCTCTAAATGTTATGAGCTTATACCAGGATGACTCGTAAGATGATCATTGACAATAGTAAGGATATTCTTATGATCTTTGGAAGAGCTAAGAATATATTTTGTATATAGAAGTGATAGATAGTTTATTGTAAAGTGTTACATTGACACGATACAAATAGTTCATTGTAAGGTATTACATTGACACTATACAGATAGTTCATTATAAGGTGTTACATTGACACTATACCGATAGTTTATTGTAAAGTGTTACACTGACACTATACAAATAGTTCATTGCAAAGTGTTACATTTTTACTAGTTTCATCACAATATACAAATTAAGTTTATCTCAATTTAGGCTATAGTTTAAGGTGGCACAATGTAATGGAAGAAATTTCCATGATGGATTTGGATGAGTTCCAAAGTTATGGACATTGTGACATATACTACAACGAAAAGCTAAGTATAAGACTGTTATGTGGTAGCAGCGAAGGAACTAGGTGTGGTTCGATGGCTAGTACTATGAAGATTTATTGTATGACAATTATATCAACATGTGTTAAACCTCAAGGAACTAAGGCCTCACCAAATTTATACAATGCCATCTCATTAGAGAATGAGTGGTGCGTACAGATGCAAAGATATGCAAATACACACGAACCTGAAATGTCATATCTGGGGATTATGTTTGCCATTAGAAAACACGCATATATAACACCAGTGCCATAGGTGTTGAATGTGCACATTTTTCAAACTAGATTATTGACTCTAGTGCAAGTGAGAGAATAAAATGAATATTCCCAAGAGGAAATAGTAAAATGGTTATTATATTATTCCATGTTTATGATAAATGTTTTTTTTCATGCTATAATTGTGTTAAGATGAAACATTAACACATGTGTGATTTATAAAGAGAAAATGTTCCTAGTAAAGCCTCTCTTTATACTACCTTTTTGATTAATGGATGATCAAAGGTTTCCTGATCATGAACATTGGATGTTGTTAATAACAGGGTCATATCATTGGAGAATGATCTGATGAACAGTCACCTGTAGTATATGTAGCAATACGATTATGTCATCAAATTTATATTGCTAACACAGTCGTAGTAACTCAATGTCCTTAAACCATGAGATCACGTCAATCACTTTCACCAGAAGAGTACTTTGATTCCATCAAACATCACACTGTAACAGGTGATTATAAAGGTGTCGTCGGGTACTTGGAAAGTGTTAGTTGAGGCTCGTGGATCAAGAGTGGGATTTGTCCATCCGGATGACTAAGATATATACTCAGGTCCCTCTAGTTGATATCACATTGACATAGATTGCAAGCAAGTGATTTGATCACTAGAATGTCATATCACAGGAATGAGAAAAAGAGTACTTGTCGGTAACGAGATTAAACAAGGTATGGTTGATACCAAGTGATCGAATCTCGGACAAATAAAATATCGTGAGATAAAAGGAATTTGATTACAGTGAAAGAGGTTCGGATGATCATTTGATCTTCGTGGAAGTAGGGGAGTTATTATGGATCTTTAGGTCCCGCTAATGATTATTGACCGGAGAAAGTCTCGATCATGTCTACATAGTTCTCGAACCCATAGGGAGACACACTTAAGTCACTCGGTTCGATCGATCATTCGATAGAATCTCAAAACACAATTGGTCTTCAGCTGCTAATGAATATGGGTATTCCTGGCTCAAGGAGCAGAAAGTCTCTAGTTTTCTCGCACGAGTAGATCATCTTGTGCATTTGAGCGGATAGGGAACACATGGGAAGTCAATGGACATCGCAGAAAATTCTTTTGTCAAATCTGCCGAAATGGTTTCGGGGTATCGAAACAAAGCAAGGGATCAAAATGTTAATGTGTTCATTAAATGAAGTACTCATTAAATTAAGTGTTCATTAAACTGAGTTGCATTAAAACAAGGAAATTAAAGTGCTTTAATGGAAATGCCTTTGGTTTTTTGAGTGGAGAATAAATGGAGAAAGTGGAGATTTAATTTTGTGTGAGTGGAGTGTCCACACACATGAATGGGAGGAGGGGAGGGGGCACCTCTTGGCCGCCAGCCAAGGGAGGGGCTGACCCCCTCTCCCATATAAAAGAAGGAGGAGTCCTCCCTCTCTCTCACACTCTCACTTGCCTCTCTCATATGCCCTTTGGTTGGCATCTTCTCCCCCTTGATTGCCTTGCCCATTGCCACTAGAAAAGGTGCTTGGCAAAGCCTTGCTTGATATCTTCCCCTCCACCACCTCTACCATGGAATAGAGTTGTTAGAGTTCCCAGGGATCCACTACTTTCGCTGCCTAGCTGGAGCGAGGGTTCGGGAGTCGTCGGCGCACCGTATGTGTGGCCGATTACGAAGGCGCTGCCTGTTTGTGGCGCTGACATGGATATGCCCTACGTGTACCTAACCTTTGCCTACCCGGTCCTTCCCAGCGGAGGCCCACACGGAGACTTGCTGATAACGCAAAGCCCAAGGAGACTCCGGATGGCCCACGCCCGTAGAAAGTTCAACTCCTTGGAGAACATGACCAATTTGTAGATAGAATCTTGAAGGGTTAAACCCTAATATGTAACCGACTCGACCTACCTGAGACCTGGCCTCCCCATATAAAGGCCAGGAGGGCACGGCGAGGAGGATATCCTTCAACTCTCATACACAGACCTCACGCCAGATTGCATCTGCGCACCCTTGTAACCTTCAGTTACGCCATCAATCAAGAACATACAAGCAGGAGTAGGGTTTTTCCTCCGCGGGCCTGAACCTGGGTAAACATCGTGTCCCCTTGCTGCGTGTCTATTGACCGTCTCGTGATCTCTAGCCTCCCCATTTTTTTCTAAACCCAAGTCCATAACAATGGGCATTGACGAGTCGAACCCTCGTCTGCACGTCCTCGAGGATGGTCATGTACATATACATCAACCACGTTTGTTTGCGGGAATATTATCCCGCTTAGGGTCTATGAGGGTGAGTCCATCTGTAACCGTTACATAGTATCGCCATGATTCGATCTTGGTAGTTGCAGCCGTAGGATTTTTTGTTTTCTATGCAACGAACCCCATCAAATTGGTTCAATCTCGTGTCGATCCATTGGTTCAAACTTCAATGGCCGCAATTCTTCAATCTCCTCTCGTGTAATTTCTTTATTCTCGTCATCCAATGAATCAATTGCTTCAATCTCCTCTACATTTGGTTCAATCTCCTATGAACTTAGTTCAATCTCCTCTCGATCCATTGGTTAAATATGCAATATATTCATTGCTTCATTCTCCTTTTGTTCAAATACTTCATTCTCGTCTGTATTTGCTGCTCCCTCTTGATCATTCATTCATAAGCTAGGTCCATTGCATTTTTACAAAGCCTAGCAATGTGCCCTAGGATCCCACAACGTTTGGACTTACGTCATCGAGGTGGTGCACCACCCTCTGCACTAGCTCTCATCATAGTCTTCCTTGGCCTACCTGCTGGTCTAGTAAAAACTAGAGCGTATAGCTTAAAGCATGTATCCACTTCCATCCATTGATCTTTTTCCAACAAGGCAGAAACATTCCGAGCATATGTTGCCCTAAATTTGGCTACAGAGAAATACTCTGACATGTACCGATCAACTTTACCCTCTTCATCTCCTAGAACACTGATACATCCCAAATGTATCTACTTTTCTAAGCACTTTGCTCGATGATTTGGTCCAAAATCTTCTCATACTTGAATAAAACTGTTGAATCCAACGTTGTTTTTAGCAAAAGTCTTACTAAGGACTCTTACATGTTTACAAGTCACATAAGTATTTCGGTTAACATGGTATATAAATATTTATCATAAACACAAAGATATAATAATAACTAATTTTATTATTGCCTCTTAAACATATCTCCAACAGTCACCCACTTGCACTAGAGTCAATAATCTAGATTAGATGGTACATTATTACTATTTTCTTAGCTTTTTTTAACTTCTGCACACGTCACAAATACACAACATACTTGTAACTAGCAGAGAAGAATCTGGACACAGACGCAGAATCAGATACGCCAGCAGGAGAAGAGCATCCGTAAAATTCCAGCCATGCATGATTACCATTTTACCACCACAGTCTCGCGCCAAGGGCTAGTGCACGCGCGCGCGGGCCGCGTCAGCTTGGCACCACACAGACACACCCCAGTTCGGTTCCAGTTCCACCTTGGACAAGCAAAGAGCAGGAGCATCGCTCTATCTATTTTACCTGCGCCTCCCGCTCGTTTCCTCCCTCCAATCTCCATTGCTTTCTGCTTTCGCTTTCACGGCTTACCATTTCTCCCCCATTGGAGCTCTCTTTTTTTCACCTTCCTTCCTGGGTTTCCTCGCCATTCATTCGGAAAGAAAGGCACCCCGAAACCAACACCAACAGCAACGACGCCAGAGCAAGCAGTTGAGTTGAGCCCCCTCTCCAGCCTCCTCCGGAGAAAGGGAGAGAGAGAAAAATAAAAGGCGAGGGGCGAGAGGCAGGAAGGCTACAGCAGCGGAGACAGAGCGAGACCAGGCCCGGCGCTCGGAAAGTGCGGAGCCGTTTCCCCTCTACCTCCACTCTCTCCAGGGCCAGCCAGCCAGCCAGGTGCTCCACCACCACCACCGCACGCGCGCGCGTACGTGCGGGACAGCGAGCGATCGCGTCACTTGCCATGGCGTCTCCCGCCGGCGGCTACGGCGGCGGGACAGGGAGCAGCGCCGAGGTCCACCACCACCACGGCCACATGCTCCTCCATAACCATGCGCACCACGTGGCCGCCGCGGCGGCGGCGGCGTCGGGCGTGCAGCTGTTCCACGTGCCGCAGCACAGCCGCCGCGAGAAGCTCCGGTTCCCGCCGGACGCTGCCGCGGGGGACTCGTCCCCGACTACTCTCGTCTCAGCGCAGCAGCAGCACCAGAACCAGACCGGGACGTGGCCGCCTCCGGCCTTCTACTCCTACGCGTCCTCCTCCTCGTCCTACTCGCCGCACAGCCCCACGGTGACGCAGGGCCAGCTGGTGCCCAACGAGTTCGCCACGCAGCAGCAGCAGCAGTTCGCCCCGATCCCGACGCAGAACTTCTCGCTGTCCCTCTCCTTCGCGTCATCGAATCCCGCCACCACGCCCCCGACGCCCAAGAGGCAGCAGCTAGGAGGAGGCCCCGCGCCGGCCGCCGGTCCGTACGGTCCGTTCACGGGCTACGCCACCGTGCTCGGCCGGTCCAGGTTCCTCGGCCCGGCGCAGAAGCTGCTCGAGGAGATCTGCGACGTGGGCGGCGCGGCCGCGCACGTCGACCGCAGCCTCCCCGACGAGGGCCTGCTCGACGCGGATCCCATGGACGGCGCCGACGCCGAGCTGGACGACGCCGACCGAGCGGCCTCCGACGCCGGCCCCATGTCCGGCGCCGAGCAGCAGTGGAAGAAGACCAGGCTCATCTCCATGATGGAAGAGGTGCTTGCTCCCAAATTTCTCCTGACTGCCCACTAGATTTCACTTCGTGTTGGCTTTTTTCCACCTACTAGCTTGTTTCGGTGTTACTGCAATTCTCTCTCCCGCCTGCCCTGGAGGGAGGGCGAAGAATCTTTCACATAGCCGTCACATCACCACCGATGCGGCTGGCTGTGCCTTTGCTTTTATTTACTGTGCTTCCGTGGTTGCATGTGCTTTTGATTTGATCATCATTTCCATTGCTCTTGTTACATTTGTTCAGATTTTCCTTTTCTCCTTTTTCTACAGTGGTTCACTGCTCTGAACCTTTTTATCACCAAGTATCTAAAGATTGGATTTTGATTACTTTCAGATTACCAAGTATATATATGTAACTTTTTCGAATGTCATCCACTCCTACATGAAACTAAAACCGATTAGTTACTGTCTCCAAACGCTTGGGCGACGAGGGGATCTACGCGACACTGGAAGCCAACCCTTTGCGTATGTCATGTCAAGATAATTGTGTTCTTTCAGTTTCACATGCTTAGTACTTGACCCTCTCGCAGCGTCCTCTTCCAGCCTGCGGCAATACATGGGAATCTACGTACGATGTAGAAAGCTTCTATTTATGGAACCCTCAGTAGGCGATCTTCTTTAATGGCGTCTCACTTCTATTGTTGGGAAGTAGGCTTTGCATTGTTGATGTCACATCCACACGAAAAACTAACCACGGGAATCTTTCTCGTTCCAGCCGTCATCAGTATCCGTTTACCCCTAATCGAGTTCTAATCATGCATCAACTAATTAACCCGAAGGAAATCTCTCTCTTTTCAGGTTTGCAAGAGGTACCGGCAGTACTACCAGCAGGTCCAGGCCGTGATCGCCTCGTTCGAGACCGTCGCTGGGTTCAACAATGCCGCCCCGTTCGCCGTGATGGCTCTCAGGGTGATGGCCAAGCACTTCAGGCACCTCAAGTCCATGATACTCAACCAGCTGCGTAACACGAGCAAGATGCATGTCAAAGAAGGCATGAGCAAAGACATCACCATATTTGGCCTTGGCGGCGGCGGAAGCACCGTCGGCTTCCCGAGAGGGGGCAGCGTCAATGGCTTCGGCCAGCCGCACAACATCTGGCGCCCTCAGAGGGGTCTTCCGGAGCGCTCCGTGGCCGTTCTCCGCGCTTGGCTGTTCGAGCACTTCCTGCACCCGTAAGTTATTTTTTATCCACTCAATCTTACTGCTCATGGTCGTAGTCACAATCAAGGGTAATTAGCAGCACTGGACAACGTACTTTGCACCTTTCCAAGATAATAATGTTTTCTATATGCATGATGGTGTTTCTTCAACATGATTATGCATGCTGGACCTGTAGATGTTTTTTGCTGATACTAGCAAGCAATCCTCGTTGTCGAAATCATTACGGTGGACTTGGATACATGATGGAATGTCATGGCTTGGCTTCCAAATCATTCTATTGAATTGAAGTTACTAAGATTGGCAGTCAGCTTTTTAGACCTTTGTGTATTTTGAGCTGTACACATCATTAGTGTGCTACCAGCCCCGGGTGCTTGAGTGGATTTAAGTACTACACATTGCATCTTTCTTAGATTGCATAGTAAGATTTACATTATTTTCTAAGCATAGTTAGGTGAGTGGCTTTATGAATTTGGTTAGGCCGTCCAATTTGTCATATATTGCTTGTTTTGTTAAGTACGGGTCGCTAAACAACTTGTGTGTAAGCTTACTTCTACCCCAGTTTTCTGGCACCTACCAACAGGAAGATGAAACATCGTCGTTATTTCGGTTGTCCTGCATATTGTATCAGTCTTATGTAGTACTATGGCATTAACAGTATGATCTAAAAGCTGTTATAATACCCTAGTGGTTACATCAAGTTGATTGGTACAGTGTTAGGATATTCAGTTGTTGATCATTATAACTCTAGTGCTTCCATTTTCAACCGGATTTGATATTATATTGAGTACCCTTACTTTCTTCATTATTGGTACCAATTTTTCAAGCCTCTGGAAAGAAAGACCCATAATTGTCAATTCATGTCCTTTTGCTAGATCCCACATCAATCAATGCTTAGATTTAACTTACTCTTTACAAAAGGTCTAGTTGGATGGTGCTAGACTGATAAGAGAAATTAATTCGTTAAAGATCAATCAAACCTTTATTATTGGGATGCCGCTCGGGGTTGCGTAGTTTGGGACTGAATAATAAAAGCATGACAATCATCCCAGCACAATTTTATTCCGTCCTCTTCTGATCTAACCCTATATATCATGACTTGTTTTCTACTCTTTTCTATTCGAATTTGGCAATCTGATGCAATTGTTGCATCTGTGGCATCTTGATGATCTGTTCATTTATCTCCCTTTTGAATGTGTTAATATTACCAAGAGTACTGCATTCGTTTGATGGTCCGATTAAAACTATGCAGGTATCCTACTGATGGCGACAAGCAAATGTTGGCTAAACAAACTGGTTTGACAAGGAATCAGGTATAGAGCAATCTTTTTTTTTCTGATCAAGGCATTTTTATTAAACTCTAATTTCGCATCAACTCGATACAAGGAAAAGATTTTACTAGTTTACTTGCGCTGGAAACCAGTTTGACACCCGCATAGTTGACCAAAAGGTGTCAAACTGGTTTCCAGCCCAAGTAAACTAGTAAACTCTTTTCCTTGTATTGAGTTGATGCGAAATTAGAGTTTAATAAAAATGTCATTGATCAGAAGAGAAAAAAGGGAGTAATGTGATGGTTAATGGCTATGCAGGTGTCAAACTGGTTTATTAATGCGAGGGTTAGACTCTGGAAGCCTATGGTGGAAGAAATCCACAACCTGGAGATGAGGCAGATCCACAAGCACTCGCCTCTCGACAAGAGCCAGCAGCATGGCATTCACAATCAGGCCGAGCATTCGTCGCGGCGCAACGGGAAGCGCTCAGAGCCTTGCGACTCGCACCCGGGGCAAAGCAGCAGCATCACAAGGAACCACAACACCACAAATACTTCCCATGGAGGCTTCCAGGACGAACTCTCGCAGCATATGTCCCACCCCATCCAGGGCCAGGTGAGCTTCGCAGGATACAGCGCGCTGCCCTCCCACCAGCAGCACGGCATGGCATCGCCACAGCACCATCACGTCGGCGGTGGTGCCGGGAACAGCGGCGGCGTCTCCCTCACCCTCGGCCTCCACCAGAACAACAAGATCTGCTTCGGCGAGCCCCTGGCGTCGACGATCCCGGCCAACCTCGCGCACCGTTTCGGGCTGGAGGATGTGAGTGATCCCTACGTGATGGGCTCGTTCGGAGGCCAGGACCGGCACTTCGCCAAGGAGATCACCGGCCACTTGCTCCATGATTTCGTCGGGTGATGCCTGCCATGCAGGCTGTGCTTTGCTTGCTCGGCCTCCTGTTCCCCGATGATGCACATTGTAATGTACGAAGAACTACTAGTAGTATGCTAGGATGGTATATAAGTCAATCAATCACTTGGCGCGGTTTGGCTTGACGATCGATCAGATTTCTTTGGAGGGCGGAAGACACATTGATATGCCCTTCCATTCCATGTAGATCCAGGTATGCTGTCGAACATTCAACCACTTTGTAGAGCTTGGCAATCCCTTGCAAAAGGCATTTGTTTGTCTAAGCTTTTGGATTAAACCTGTGGTAATGAAATGGATGCCTTTGGCTAGCTCGGGTGTCGTGTATCCTGGAGTGGTCGCACATGGCCAAGGAAAGGAAAAGGTAGCTCTTGTATTATGTTATGCCCAAAAGGGTTTTACTATTACTGTACTTAAGTTGAATCTTTCAACTGGTCTCTGTAGAATATGACCATCTTTCGGCCTGTTATGTTAGCCTTTCTGTGACATGAACGTGGTGTGTTACTCTTTCCATGTGCAGTTACATTATCCTAAGCACTCAGACGTCTCTGTTATCTCATTCATGCATCCTTAGACGAGGGTGGCCTCCTAAAGTCTTGACAACCCATGATTCAGACACCTGTTAACCTCTAGTTGGCTCTGTCACTCTACTAATTAAGCATCACTAGAGTAGCTGCCGTAGATTTGGCTTATCCTTTTGATCAGAGATCGATGCATTAAACTAGTATTTGGCACAGTATACCTCAAATGGCAAGGCCATGATGGGGATCCTGGCTGTATGCTGTCAGTGTGGAGGTGTATTATATTAGGCCCATCCATGGTAGTAGTACCTGCCGCCGCATAGTTAATCTGATTTGCATGCGTCCAGTGGTGATTTTTGTAGGTATGCTGTTGCCTGGAGATAGATAGGCGACAGCTGGGGAGGGGAGGGGGGAGCATATCGACCGTGGCGCCATGCACGTTGTTTTTCCCTGGAGAGAATCCGTGCGCGTCAGTGGCCACTGTAACGGGAGGGTATTCTCTCTGAAGAAACATGCAGTGACTGCTGTTCATGTTTTTAAAAAGTATACCCACTGTTGTTGCCTCCTTTCTTAGGCGTGTCAGCTGGCGGATGGCCACATAATTGTTCCTTCAATGTGTACGTCATGCAGTAAAAACCACTGCAACCACACATGCATGCATGGGTGGAGTCTGTCTGACCTATATAATTCAAACTTCTTTTTAGGTCACCCTATAATAACTTTCATCAGAGCTTAAAAACATGTCTCGCATGGAACCAGAATCAAGCAAGCAAGTAATGCGTGTGCTAGCTGTGCCTACTAGCTTCATGACATGAGCGAACATCAATTTCAGAGTGCATGTTGTGCTGGAGCAAAGCAAGTTTTTTTTTTTTGCTATTGGATGCTCTTTCTCTAGTTCATCCATGCCCACTTGTTTTTATTCTTGTGTTGTTCTGCTGTTTATTCATGATCATAATCTATTATGTATGTCCTACCTGCATGGACTCTTGACAACAACACAAGCCAATTTCAGAATATAAGTTGTGCTAGAGAAAACTAAGTTTGCCACTGGATTCTCTGTTTCTCTTGTTCATTATCCATCCATGGTAATAATGTTCCCACCTCCCGTTTGAGACTTTATTTATATATATAATCTAGTATCTCTCTATCTTTTCCTCGACAAATCTAAACTGCTTTCTTTTAGCTTAACAAATCTGAAATACTTTTCTCCTTAAGAAAAAACAAAAGTACAGTTAAAGCCCATCCCTTCGTTGGCCCTGGGTGATTAACTAAGCATTCTTTCCATTGCTTCCTTGTCCAGGTACATGCCTCTAGTGGCCCAAAGCTTTATTAATTCCATGGACCCTTTTCACTTTTCTTTGCATATCTTGTCTCGGAGACACTGCACGCAGGCACATGATCAAAAGAAGAAGCTGATCGATCGGTGTGCGGCAGTGTGGCCTACACTGGCCTTTCCTTAATCTAATCACCCATGGGTTCTCGTTATTAAGCATATGTTCTTTCCACTCTTAAGATACGGCCGATTTGATCCCTCTCTGGATTTGGGACGCTTTTAGAAATTCCTGCGTGGTTTTGTCGACATCCCTCGCTCGCTTCTCATCCGATCTAATCCAATCGAACGCGACCCACGCCTGCCGCTTGCAGCTGCTCCCACCACTATCTTTTCTCAAACGGCAGTGGCAGTGGCGCACCTGCTGCTTTTGCCTTGGAAATGACATGGACATGTTGCTGTTTGGTTTGCATACAGAATATTGTTTTTGCTTTCGTTGGAAATGACACACAGCGCAGTGCGAGTGAGCATCGAAGGGCGTCGCGATTGGGCAGGGGCCGGCGGCATCTGCTCTTCCCCGTCTCTCCTGCTTTGCTACTTTCTCTGATCCTTTTCTCAGGTGTCGACCAACGAGGAGTTGTTGAGTTGATCCATCGGTCTTCAATTTTCAGGACCAAAGGGCAAATATACATAGGTGGTGTGTGGGCAATATTCTAAAGGCTCTTATACAGCGGGCAAATACAAAAAAATATACAACTCTAACACAGTTCAAACTCACGGAGTTTGGAGAGAAAAAGACTGCGTTGCGCTTCAAACTAGGCCTTCGTGAAAAAAATCCATCAACCGAAGGCATATACAGAAGAGCGAGAATATAATCCTGCACAACAGTGAGCACAAAGACACCAACATCTATGTGCTTAGAGAGCTTATGTCTCACCTGGTCATGCGCAATGCTGATAGCACATATAATTTATACCTAATCTATACCTAATAATAAAGCACGAAGTGTTTCTCCCGGTCCAACACTTTTTTAGACCAATTTAACCTCCCACAAAACCACCTATTACCCTTAGCACCACCTGTAAGTTTTCTAGACGATTTCTTCCGATTTCCTCTCTCCCGCGTCACGACTTGGGCTCATCCTTTGTTAGGATCCACATGGTCCACAGGCCCAATCATCTGACCGGCTCTCCCTGCTGGCTCAATTTCTTGATCATGGCGTACATTTAATAGTCCCACCTCGCTCTATTAAACTAAAATATACCAGCTTATATACTTAGACAGATTGACTATCAACAAGCAGCCAAGTGACATGATCCCAATGAAATATAATGGAATGGCAATAGCATAGAGAGGAGGCTGACAACTTGCTGCAATGGGCCAGTGGCAGCGTGAGGAAGCAGAGGAGCGGGGGCGGCGCCGGGATCGAGCAGAGGACGATTTGGCGTCGGTGATGAGGGAGGCCGATGTCCTGGCGGCGGGAGCGCGGGCCGCAAGAATATGGGGCCCAAGTCGGCCATGGGAAACGGGCTGGAGCAGATGCCGGTGAGGAGGGCAGAAGTGAGGTGCATGACGGCGGTCGGCGAGGTCGAGAGGGCGGCAGCGACCAAGGATCGGGAGGCAGGTGACGAGGCGGCGGCGATGAGCAAGGTGCGGAGCAGAGGAAGAAGTTGGCGGGGTTGGTGGCGATATGGGAGATCATGGGGACGAGGGGCATGGAGGTTAAGTGTGGTGATCTGGGAGTTGCGTGTGTGCTGCGTGAGGTTAAGTGTGGCCAGCATGCGTGTAGTGCAGTGTGTGACTGTAGTGGCAGCGGCTAGGTGTTTAGTGCTAGGATTTGGTACTCGTAATTTTTATTTTGAAATATTTTGTACGCATTACACAACTGCATTGACTAGATGCTTATTTGTTTAATTATTATTTTTTAGTTGGGTGAATTTTTTGTTGACATCCTGCACTACTGCAAGAGTAAAATCTCTTTCACGATTATGTGAAAGGGGATAATGTTGAGTGTATAGTTAGTGCAGTATAATTTTTATTTTCTATTTTTATTCGCCCGAGCTATCATTTACTTGGTTAAACTACCTACTCAGCATTATTTTTTTATAAATACACCTAAGACAGCCACGGGATAGCGAGTCCGCGGTGCTTTCTTAGTTGATATCGGACTCCGCCCGTTGGGTTGGATGACGAGGGCGACGTTGGTTTGCCTTACCGTAGAGCGGCTAAAGATGGATGAATTTCTAACAAAATGTTACGGGCAAACTGGACTAGGCCATCGCCTTAGACTTTTTCCCATCTAACAGAGCATTAAAAGAAAAAATCAAAACAAGTAGCAACTAAGTAAAGGGATTGTGGACTGATTTTAAAAAAACTCAGCACCGGCACAATAAAGAGTAACTTCTTCCGCCGCAACGCGCGGGCATTTTGCTAGTCTATACCTAATAATAAAGTACGAAGTGTTTCTTCCGGTCCAACACTTTTTTAGACGCTTTTATCCCTATAATTTTTAGGATAATTACATCCTTCGCCACCGCTGAGTTAGACTGTATGGTTTGGTTCGTTTTATAGCTGTACTAATATTACATCCCTGCCACCGCTTAATTGAAATACTGGTTCAATTCTTCAGATGGTATGCACGGCGCAAGGCACAACCCGCAACGGAGGAAGCGTGTTGGGCAGCCGACGGCTCGAGCAGAGCACATGGTGGCGGAGCCAGGGTCCAACCGGATTTCCCAGATCATATTGATTTCCCAGATCATATTCTTGGAGTTCTTGGTCGAGCGCGGCGACGAGAGTTGGTCAAGGGAGGCGCCGGAGTGTCGCTGGGAGAAAGGAATGACGAGCGAGAGGAGAAGCCAGAGGGAGGAGCTGTAGTGCTAGCTAGCATGTGGTCGGAGAGTGTCGCCGAGAGGGAGCGGCTGTTCGTGGCCATGGCTTTGTCTATTTTTAGGTATGAATGGTGGATTTCTCGCTGCCAATTCCGGTGAGGAAGACGACCAATTTTGTCCTGGGTGTGCGCGTTCCCTCACCCCTACCTCTCCTTCTGTTAGACCCCAATGGTAGCCTCATCCCTCGGTATTGCAGACGCATCCTCGCTCTCTCCGACGGGTTTTTTTACCTTTGATTTGTCTCTGACGGGATTTGTGGACTAAAGAAAGATCACAATCACAACTCACGATCATCACTCCCTTGCAGCACACCTCCAAGAGCCCATGCAGTTTTGGGCCAGCCTTTCTTTCGTTGGTTATTTAGCCTGCTAATAATTCTTCTTCAACGTGAGCTGCTTGCAAACTGGAAGGACTTATCTTTAGTACCACCCTGCTACCTTACGGCGAGCGCCACCGGTTTATATACGTGGCAAGTTGTCTAGGTATCGTCAACAAAGAGTTACACCATCATTTGGTTCGAAGTTATGTGTGAGCTCTGTAAATGGTACAGATGCAACATCTAAACGGAGGGATCGTGGACATCAAGGAAGGGGGGTTTGGTGAAAGTAAATATTCTCCTTGCGAATTAGGATAATCAAGACGTGCCATTGATTTTAAAAAGACTCATCATCAACATAACAAAAATTAACTAACTTTTTTCGCTGCAGCGCGCGGGCATTTTGCTAGTCTATATCTATACCAGATTTTTTTTGGTTTCCCGGGCGAGTCCCAAATCCCCCGTGCCTCCAAGACGAGCGACCTGGTCGTGCGCATAAGCGAGCGAGTGCGTGATTTTTTTGGGGCTGGTCTAGCTGGGTCGGTTCGGGAGTCATGGGCTGCGTTTAGGGACGACATGCAAGAATTTTTTTGGACTGGTCTAGCTGGGGTTCGGGAAGTACAAACGAGATGAGACGCATGGATTTTTGGGTTAATAGTCCCATACTGCTCTCTCATAGTAAATTTCACCAGTTTAAATACCTTTGCAGGGGACCTGTCAACAAGCCAAGCAATAAAAAGTTGATGTGAGATAGAACACAACACAATGGTTGCCTTAAGAAGAAACATGAGCATTAGCCTCGGCCGGAGGCGAGGCCCTTGGGAGAGAACCCGAGCGGCACGAGCTTGGGAACGATGGGGACAGAGGAAGGAGGGCTCGCCGACCGGGACAGAACAGAGGGCGGACGATGGGGACAGAGGAAGGGCGCGTCCAAAGCGAGCGAGAGAGAGAAGGGCGGCGTAGAGGGAGCGGCGGTTGCTGGAGACGAACACGTGGGCCGGGTTTGCTGGCTCTAGGGCGATGGGGGATATCAATCACTCGCGTGCGTTGCAACGGGTGTTTCCGTACTACGGGGTGGGCTTTGAAAAAATACAGGCATGACACTTTTTCCAATCACTCAGCTTTCCCTTCCACCGTTGCATGATACTCTTTTCTAGCCCTGTAACCTAAATTAGTTGATTTAGATTTGTCTAAAATCGATTGTATCTCGACATGATTTGGTATTAGATACATCTATATCTAAATTTCAGTCAACTAATTTGAGTTAGAGAGTAAGTGTTTTTAATTAAGATTTAAGTATAATATATTACAATTTATGATCTTAGTGATCTATGGATATAGAAACTGGTCTACTGTAGTTAGAAAATTAATAAACCAATTTTATTTTTAGGGCCAAGTTCAGTTTCCACAAGGTCAGCGATGTCTCTATGGTGCTACTGTGCTTGAGAATAGAATAGACGGCGCAGACCGACTACGTCGTAAAAACCGAATGCCCATTGTTCTGGATCAGATACCAATTGATCTATGAGCGCCTCATCTTTAATAAGGGAACATAGTAGGGGGTTTTGTTTTTTTATATGGAATATGGTTCATTGAATTTAATGTGACACCGTAGCAACGCACGGGTTTTGTGCTAGTAATAATAAAGCACGAAGTGTTTCTCCCGGTCCAACACTTTTTTGGACGACTTTGTCCCCCAAAATTGTTAACAACTACCCACTATGCCACCCGTAAGTCAAAAAAAAAAGATTCTCAACCGGAAAAAAAATTCTCAATCAGGTGGAGTCTGCGTCGGTGCCTCCCGTCGCCGCCAAGCATGCCTCATCCCCGACCGGTCTACCATGACGGCTGCAAATCATCTTCATCTCAGACGTGCTTGGTCACCTCCTGCAGCGCCTCCTACCTCGATCCCCGGACACACATCGTTGTCACCGCCGCAGCAAGCCTCCTTCCGGTTGCCTCCCGATCTCTGCTGCAACACTACATCGTCGAGCAAGTCGGCCTCACGTACGGCAATCAAGCCACACGCCATCAGGTTTGTCCCTGAGTCCAACAACCCGCCTATCTCTATGAATGATCAGAACGTAATACTACAGTTGCATGCGTCAGTTAACACCAAATCGGTCTAGATGTCCTATGTTTCCAGCAATGTCTCTTTAGTTCCAGTTCATGTCTGGGGAGTATCTGAACATGATAACAGAACTTGATATATCCCTTTTTCCATAGCATCAAACGACGCTTGAAATAATCCTCCGAAGTTCGTGTGCGTGTGTGTTCGTGTTGCGTGCGTATTGTGATGCTATATATGTTTAGAGTGGGCCAGCAGATAGATTTAACTTTCCACTAAATTATATTATACCTATAGTGTCAGCCGCAAGTAATAAAACGTTTCAACCAGCTTTTTTTATATTTGTACGATTTCGTGACTCGGTTTCGCGAGTAGAATTTCTCTGCTGATCCGAGACTAAAGAATTCGAGTAGTCTTGGCACCAAGTCACGTCGCTCATTCGAGTAGTCTTGGCACCAGGTCAGGTCGCTCGTGCTTTGCATGTGTACCTTCTTAACGAATCTCTCTGGCTAAGCATTTACTTTTTAGCTAAGGCACTTCAACATCTGATGTAGAATAAAATGATTGGCTCCGGTGAAATCGTGAAGTGCCAAGTTTGTCGTAGCGTCAACCAGCTTTGAAGTTACGAGCATAGAGTATTATTTTGTTTTATTGTTTGGCACAATATCAAGAAATAAAAGTTCAAGGGAACATCAATAGTGACCCAAAGGTAATCAAGTGGCTGTTGGTGGCGTGGAATACGATGAGTACGAGCTTGGTATCGCACATGTCTTCAGATCCCCGTGGCTCACGACGGACATGTGTTCGTGTTTCTTCTTCCGTCGCAACGCGCGGGCATTTTGCTAGTGTATGATAAAAGAGGAGTCGGTGTAGAAGTAACACCAAAATCCCCGAATAACCAGCGTAACCAAGTAACCTTGGCGGTCAAAAGAGCCATGGCTCACAACTCATCCTCTAACGTCAAATTGTCTTTTCGTCTTCCAAGGAATGAGAGAACCACCAAAAAACACACAGTAAACAAAAAGCGAACGACGATCCGACAGATCCCTCGCCCACGTAAGATCCAAGTAGGCCTGAAGTTGAAGGGAGATGGAGCAAGACAAGAAGAAGCGGTGGGAGATCGTACCACAGAGATAGCATAGAACACGTAGAAGGTGGCTATAGTGGACCGAAGTGGAAACAGAAACAAACTGACTCAGAATATGGACAGGATACGAGATATATGGTCGATTGATTGCAAGATTGACAAGGCTCCCAACCATATGGTGATAGCGCGACGGTCTAGGTAACGAATCATCACGAGAAGCATGCAGGTGAACATTGAGTTCCATAGAAGTCTCAGCAGTGTGCTCAACACTAAAAGCGTGTAACACCCTCAGAATCGGACCTATGCAAGTTTGGGCAAAATTCACCAAACCCGCATAGAAACGATTCAAAGGTGCCCACCAGGCACTTTCGTGCGGGTGGAAAACGAAGTAATAACATTACACAACAGTCCTCGATGGGACCCACAGAACAGATTTATATATAACAGCGACTCAAAGAGTCAAGAACACAGATATACTATACAAGATCCAAATCACCTTGAAACGATATAGCGTCCAGCTACGGACAAGATGCAAATGGGGCTAAGAGCCCTGAAGAATAACCAATGGCGTCCATAACCCTGCCCAGGCCAAGCCGGAAGGGTAACCCTGCTAACGACGTCGATCTCAAAACCTGCTTAAACAAAAGGGGTGCCGACAAAGGGCAAAGGAAAAAGAAGGAGCCAAGATCGAGGCCAAGACACGGCGAGGCTAGAATTCGCGTCCTCGCCTACATAGGTATGGTGGATCGAGCGGCAGCGAAGATGCACCGAACAACCTATAGGGACTCGATACAACCGGCGGTTATCGAGAGGGTAAGATAGACCTATTCGGATCCAACCGAAGCTAACACCAAACAAACCCATCTCGTGTTTCCCTCGAGACCGAACGAGGAAGTCAACCGAGGAACTCACACGGTTGGCGCTTTATTTATTCGATTATAGTTGCGGCACTTTACTAGTCGTTTAGATAATCGTCCGATAAAGTAAACAAGGCACTTTTAGTTAACCATTCCGTGATAGTTGCAACAATTACTAATCGATACAGATAGCATGAGATAAACCCAAAACCCAGCAGCTTGTTGGTACTTTTATTCAGCCAATTCGCTAGAAGTTGCAATACTTACTAGTCAGATACAATTGTCGCAAGCGACAACCAAACAAGCAATTGTGGGCAGTATTAATTAGCCATTCCGTTATAGTGAAGCTGATTACTAGTCATTATAAGTCAAATTTATAACAATAAACTTTAGTTATGCTTGTCTATGATCGAGATACTGTGCTCCAAGTCGTCCATATCCGCGGACACGGCTTTCAGAAAGTTTTACCCGGCCGGGGTGCACCAATAGCAACACACGCCGATCAACCTCGAAAACCAAATCAAAACCCAACGAGGCTTTCACGACCGAACAATCACAGGATTCAGAAATATTTGGGGCCACCCTTTGAGTAGAACCCGCAACGGGTAGGCAAGCTCGAGACGGCCAAGGTTGCGCCAATGGTCAGCTTAATCGGGAACCCGAAAGTGTGGCTGGGCTTGTCGATACTGCGTAAACACTCGCATACCTAACAGACAAAGGTGCTCCTCGCACAATCGTAAATAAAGCAAAGAAGCATGGCATAGGTACAGATCGTAATAAAACCTCAAACTAGTTTGTGGCCCCAAGAAATAAGATCAATCAAGCTCGCTCAGGGGTCCCATATACCTCCGGATGTGGATAGCGCAAAATCAAGGAACAGTATCAAGTACTCGGGGTCTTACGGGACACAAGTGGGCGTCGAAACCAAATATTTTCTATCACCCACCGATGCCTCGCTTATTCAATTTTAGTTGTTAAACAGAAATTAAAGTGACGATAAGTAAAACTAGAATCATCTCCAACATCAACATGCGGCAATACATCAAGAATCAGGCATATGACGACACACATCAGCACTTGAGCAAGCAACTACGACGCGCAAGTCCAACTATCTACCAAACAACAGGTAATAGGGTGTGTCCAAGGCAATATAAGGCTGCAGGGGATATATCGGGTACGGAAACTAGAGCATCGCAACACAGATAGCAATAGATCAACAGGAGGGAATAAAGACTATAAAAGTAAGATAGGTAGAAAGAGGGAGATGCTCGCCTGAAAACATTGTCGAAAGGTTCATCCGAAGATCGGGGCGAAGCTCACATCAACTCATCGGTCCAATCCGCGAAGAAGCAAAACACTAGAAGAAACACCGGATGCGCTATTTAATAAAACGACAGAAGATCGGCATGATGCATGTATGATGGATGACATGGCAAAGGTGCGATGCAATTAGGTCATATTAAGTGGAACCGGGGTCCCGACAATTAATTAGGTGGTTCATGTTATTTAGAAGACCCGCAATTTAAATGTTGTTTAACAATGCAACAGATGGAACCGGTTCGCTATACATGTTTAAATGAGGCCAATATGAGACTAGATTTGCCCGCATATGGGCCCCATATTTAATTATTAGGTGAATCGGCATAAGGCCCCCAAACCACATATATGCATGCGGGTATGACAAATCAATATGCAATCAAGTTGTTATTATGTTGTGAAATAGGGTTTGAGGAAAGGGTTCACACATTAGGGGTTCGACGATCTTGGTCCGGGGGTTCGGGGTTCGACAGGGTCCAGGGTTCGACGGGGGTCAGATCTCGGGGTTCAGGGTTCGACGAACTTGACGGGATCGTTCTCGGACATCGGGGGGTAGATCTTGGTGTTCTATGCGGTCGATCCTGCCGTTCCGGGATGGAGATCTTGTCGTCCGGGGGAGTACTTGGCGTTCCGGACTCTCGACGAATCTTGGCGTCCGGGAAGAAGATTATGGCGGTCCGCAGCGTAGATCTTGGGGAGGTTCGGGTTGCACGGGTCCTGACGCTCCGGATCGGTCTTCGAACTTTGAGGGTCGAGGTCTTCGGATTCCGTGAAGGAGATCTTGTCGGGGTCTCATGTCGGTCTTGGTGAGGTGCTCGTCTAACTCAAAGGAAGGAGGGTTGCCGGGAGCGAAGCATCGCCATGGGTCTATCTTCACATGGTCCTCGGATCCGAAAGGGGTACTTGTCGTGTTCGCGGCCTGCGGTTAACTTTTCGATGGAAGATCTTGTCGCTTCGCTACCAGACACCCAACCGTACCCGGTATCAGAAGCGGAATGTCGCTGCCTAAGGCACGGTGCAGGGTCCGTGCTCGAGGGGCTGGGCGGCGACGGGCGGTTGCCGGAGGGATTCTTGCGAGCGACCAGAGGGCGCCGAGGGAGGCGCAGGCGAGGTCGCTGGGCGCGGAGGACGAGGCCGCGGCGGCGAGCGCAGACGCTGGCGGCGACGGCCGCCGACGAGGGCAGACGGCAGCGACGGGCGAGGCTCAAGGGTCCGGCGGCCGGGCGCTGCAGCGAGCCGAGCGGCTGGCGCGCTGGGGTCAGCGGAGCCCGGGAGGGCGGCGGCGGGGATCGGGCGGCGACGCGGCGGTGCTCGGGCGGCGGATGTGGTAGGCACACACGACGGAGGCGGCTCGAGCGAACGGAGGGCGCGGACGGCGGTGGTGCGGGCCGCTCAAGGGGAGGGCGGCCGCGGGCGGCGGAGGGAGCTGGGCAGGCAGGTGGTTGCGCTGGAAGCTGGGAGGAGGGGGCCGGGGAACGGCGCATGGCGCGGGCGGGCCATGGCCGGACGACGAGGGGCGGAGCTAGGGCGGGCAGCGGGGTTGGCGGAGGCGCGGGAGGCGGCACAGAGGATGAAGGGAGAGGCGCGGGCGGAGCAAGGTTGGGGCGGCGCGGTGGAGGCGCAGATGCGGACGGCAGCGAGCTTCTGGGGTGCGGGAGGCGGAGGAGCGAGCGTGGGGCTGAGCGGGGATGGTTGCTGGGGAAGAAGGAGCGGGGATCGAGGTGGTCGCGTGGGCCTGCAGGTGGGAGTCAGGGCGTGTATGGGCCAGGAAGGTTCAGAAAGAGTGGCGCGGCTGTGAGAGTGGGGGAAGGGGCCAGCTGGGGGGTTGGTGAGAGAGAGGGAGTGGGCATGGGACAAGTGTCAGGTGGGGATTGGGTAGAGGGGAGAGGGGCGCTGAGGTGGCATGATGTGATTGGGGGGAGTGATGTGGCTAGGTAGGGTGGGTAGATTTCTGGGTAGATTTAGGTTTGGTGAAGGGCGGGCAGGCTTGGACCGATTGTTTTATACGGGGTGGTCGTTCGGGTCGGGCTGGCCCGTTCGACTGCCCCGCTAAAAATAATTAAATCTTTTATTTAATTTAATTGGGCCGTTTGCAACCCGATAGCAACAAAACAAAATAATCCGGAGACCCGGGGTTTTGCGTTGGAATAAAGATGGGGCGTTTTATAAAACAAAACGGACTTTGCGGAAACAGTTTTGGCAAACAATGCATGATGATGACGATGCAATGCACAAATTCAACGCGATTTTCTAGTAGTGGTTTTGCGGGATGCCACAAAGCGGCACGAGCAAGCAGATCATGTGTGTACTTTTCTTGGGATATATAGAAGCTATCAGAGGTAGAAGGAACCTCGATCCAAAGTAGCGAAGAGGACTAAGATCAAACATAAGGAACTGCTCACATAGACGATCCTTAACAAAGACAATGTACTTAGAGTCTTTGCTAGTGATGATAATGCAATCAACATGGAGAAGAAGAAGAGTATAAACATGGGGAAAAGTGTGGACAAATAATGTGGGATCATGGGCGCGGGCAAGAAACCAGCGGCAGTGACTCAAACTCTGGACGAAGTTGAAACAAGAACTCATGGATACATTGAAACTCTACATCTGACCTTGTAATTTCGAGAAAATTACAAAAAACCACCACATTACAGCTTAGGGTTTTACAAAGCCACCACTTTACGTTAGGGTTTCACAAAACCACCACTTCAGATTGAGTTCGTGACAGATAGCACTAATATCGGTTTAAGCCTGGTCTAATGACAAAACTGACACGTGGGATCTACCTGTCAGGATGACCTGGCACGATGAAAACAGTCAAGGGAGTTGCACGATAGAATGGTTCAACTTGTGGGCTTTTTTATAAATTTTGGAGAAACCACTTATATAAGATTTTCTTTTCTCTTCTTTATTTATTTCATAAAAAATATTGGGGAGGGGGAGCACGACTGTTGCTCACCGCCGGCTGTCGATCGCAGCCCCACCAAGACAAGCGAGACCACCACGGGAGGCGCAGACGTTCTTTGGTAGGGACGGCGTGTAGCGAGCTTCGGCCCATGGCGGCACGGAGAGCTTTGGCCTGTGGCGGCGCGGTCGAGCTTCGGCATGTGGCGGCGCGGTCGAGCTCCGACCGCGGGAGGCACCGGCGAGCTCCCTTCGCGAGAGGTGCAGGCACCGGCGAGCTCCGGCCAGTGGCGGGATAGGGGAGCTCCGACCATGGGAGGCACCGGCGAGCTCCGACCAGTGGCAGGATGGGCGAGCTCCGGCCATAGGAGGCACCTGCGAGCTCCGGCCAGTGGCGGGATGGGCGAGATCCGGCCATGGGAGGCACCGGCGAGCTCTGTCCATGGTAGGGGCGGGCGAGCTTCGGCTGTGGGAGGCACCCGCGAGCTCCGGCCAGTGGCAGGATGGGCGAGCTCCGGCCATGGGAGGCACTGGCGAGCTCCGGCCAGTGGCGGGATGGGAGAACTCCGGCCATGGGAGGCAGCGGCGAGCTCTGGCCATGGGAGGCACAGGCGAACTCCGGCCACGGTAAGCACGGGCGAGCTTCGACTGCAGGAGGCACCCGCGAGCTCGGGCCATGGCGCCGCAGGAGGGACCAGCGAGCTCTGAGCGAGCTCCGACAAGCGGGCGGCCAGCTACGGGCAACACGGGCAGGCGGACAGCTTAGGGAAGGAGCAGGGCATGTCATCCATGGAGGAGCAGGGCGCGCCGGTCGGAAAGGAGGTGGAGGAGGCTATCCAGAGTGGAAGGGGGCAAGCTCGCTGGGGTCGGGAGCTGCGGCGGCGCTTGTCCCCGGTGTACGGTCATGCTCCATTGCCACCCCCTTTTTTTTGAGAGAAGAGAGGATATGATTTGATAAGTGGGTCCCTCTGAAATTGACAAAAAGACCCAAAACTGAAATCAATATGACCTTTGTCTCTCTTGACTGTTTACATCGTGACACGTCATCCTGACAGGTAGGGACCACCGGTCAGTTTTGTCATTAGAACAGGCTTAAACCGGTATCAGAGCTATCTGTCACGAACTACTCTGAAGTGGTGGTTTTATGAAACCCTAATGTAAAGTGGTGGCTTTTTGAAACCCTATCCTATAATGTGGTGGTTTTTTGTAATTTTCTCCATAATTTCACACAACGGCCAACAACCCCACATAGCAAGGCGGATAGAGTCAAGCTGAATCGAAAGAGAAGAACTCTATGTGTAAAACTCATAAAGAGTGGAGTCGTCCTAATGAAGATAATGCTCCCGACGAACCATAGACAAATAGAGAAAATCACTAAGGGGCCAATACCATTGGCCAAGGGGAGGGGGGGTCCACATCTCAGCATTAAAACTCGTAAACTAAGAGGCAAACTAGGGGGGGCATTAAAAGTGAGTATAGCCACAACACGAGTATCCTCATCACACCAGTGGGTATATAAGCAATTAAATCATCACGATAGTTGGCAAGAGCATCCCAGCAGTTGGACACCTATTGATTATAAGCAGCTGTCACAGCAACATCAACAGTCTGTTAGGTTGATCTCCCGTTAGGGCCCAACGGCCCGAACAAACCTTGGACTCGTGCCCTGATCGGGGGCGCCCAACGTCGCAATCGTTGGTGGGCCCCCGTCGCGCAGCGCGATGAATAGAGGTGGGGGCCGGGGGCACGAACGCCAAGGTTCGTCGTGCCCACTCACCCCACCAAAAACCCCAAAACCCTAGCCACCGACCGGCTTTGTGCTGTAGCGGAGGGAATCACCCCTCACCGCCGCCACCACTCCGACGAGCACAATGGCGAGCTCATCGTCGACCCCGAAGGCCGATGGTAAGGTTCTCTCTCTCACTCCCTAGATCGACCCCTAGAGATCCTAGCAGATCCTATCAATGGTATCAAATCCAACTAGGATGGTTGATCTAGTAGAGGCAGAAGATATCCAAAAGAAAAGAAAGAAGCAAGAGGCTAGGGTTCTTTCCAGAAGCGCCGCCGCTAGGCCGCGCCGTTCCTCTCGATACCGACGCATCGGCAAGCCGAGGTCGGGAAGAAGAACACGATCCCATCTGGGATAAATAATTGAAAAACCCCAAGCCTAGATCCGTTTTCCCGGATCTAGAATCGATCTAAAGATCGAAAGAAAACCCCACCCTCGCATCAGATCTACAACCCTAGCTCAAACCCCATAGAAAATCCCCAACTTCCCCCCAGATCCGACAGAAAACAACACGAAAGAACAAGAAAAAAAGAGGGAGTCGCCGGCCGTAGGGCGGCACAGGGAGCCACCACCTGGGCCGTTTGGCGGCGACACACCCACCGTCGGGTGGATGCGCGCGCCGGCAAAGGGCCAGGGGGGCGCCGTCGACCGCTCGCCACTTCTGCCTCACTGTGTTGATGCTTACGGGGTGGGGGTGGTGTGTGCGCAGAAAGAAGAGGGAGGGCTCATGGAAGAGGGAGGGCTCGCCGTCGCGCTACCGGGCGCAGCCCCTCACTCACTGGGAGGCTCACGCCTCAAGCTCGCAGCCCAGAGAGCAAGCCGCGGGCTAGCAGAGAGGTGTAAGGACGGGGAAGAGGGAGGGGCTCGCTGCCGGCGCTGGGCGAGCGCGGCCGCCTCACCTCGCTGGACCATGCGCGCCGCCAGGGAGCTGGCTGCTCGCGGAGGGGAAGGGAGACAGAGAAGTGAGCTAGGGTTTGCCCTGGGGTCGGGGGCACCCGTTTTGTTGCTCCGACGCGCGCGGGTGGCCGTCCGATCCAGGGTCTGGCGATGGACGGCCAGGATCGAGGCGCGGGGCGACGACTGGGCCATGTAGGCCGCGCTGATGGGCCACGGGCTGCCTTCTTTCTTCTTGTTTTTGCGTAGATAGATAGGGAGCGGCAAGTGGCATTGTTCTCTCACGTATAAGGCCCAAAAGGGCATTTTAAGCACAATTTTGTTTGTTTATTTATTTTTAGAAGTTGTTTTTACTGTTTTTAATAGTTTTTTCAACTTTTTTTCTATAGTGATTTTTCCAACGAAATTTTGTGTAGAAAAATAGTAAAGTAACAGTAAAAACTCTGTAAAGAAGTAAAGTTGATGATTTTATTCATGTTATTCCGCTGCAAGAATTGATTGCTTAAATGCAATAGAGTAAGATTTTATTTTTTGATAGTGCTTATTTTAGTTGACAACCAACGTTGTTAGTAAAATTTTCACTATGAATAGTCAGTTTTATCCATATTAGTCATATTTCTGCCCAAAGGTGATGTTGTATTAATATGGAGAAGTTTCATGTTTTAATTTGACCAACGTTGAATTAACTCGTTTCAATGATGTTTTGCTTTCAGGCAATCCTATGAGCTTTATCTCGGCCATTGAGCCCCTCAACGGAGGGAACTACGGCTCATGGCGAGAGAAGGTAGAGATGGGGCTTGCTCTGCTTGACCTTGACTTGGCACTGATTGAAGCCTGTCCTAAAGAACCTGTCGACCCCGTCAGGGGCGAAAAACAAAGTGAAGAGGACTTTAAGAAAAGGTTCAGTGACCATGCTCCGATAAGAATGAAGTACGACCTTGAGCATGCAAAGTGGGACTCTTCCAATAGGAGGTGCCTAATGGTCATTAAGAGCTCCATCATGGAAGCTATAAGGGAAGCAATCCCAAAGTGCACCACAGCCAGTGAGTACCTGAAAAGGGTAGAGAGTCAGTTTACTGGGTCCTCCAAGGCCTATGCAAGCTCACTCATCAAGAAACTTGTCACCACAAGATACACTGGTGGTGGTGTTAGGGACTACATCTTGCGAATGAGCAACATGTCTTCCAAGCTTAAGACTATGGGCATGGAGCTCCCAGATGAGTTCATCATTCATCTTATCTTTGCCTCGCTGCCAAATCAGTTTGAAGCTTTTGCTGTGAACTACAATGCACATCCAGAAACGTGGGGCATCGAGAAGATGATGGCCATGTGCGTGCGAGGAAGAGAGGCTGAAGGGGCAGTCCGGTGATTCCGTGAACTACCTGAGCCCAACCAAGAAGAGGAACTTTCAGGGTTCCAAGCCCCAAGGGAAACCTCAGGGGCATCCCTCTTCTTCTAGGCCACATGGAAAGGCTCCTGAACACCAGGCACAAGAAGTGGACAAGGACACCTGCAAGTGGTGCAAGGAGAAGGGCCATTACATGAGTGACTGTGTGGCTTTCCTGAAGTATCTGTGCAAGAACGGTGAGGATTTAATTACCTTTGTTGATGAATCCTTATTTTTAAGTTATGCAAAATCAACTTGGTGGATTGACTCAGGTGCGACTGTTCATGTTGCTAATTCATTACAGGGATAATGTATGAGAAGGACCCTGCAAAGAGGAGAAAGAAGAATTAAAGTAGCAAACGGCGTTCAAGCTGAAGTCGAAGCCATTGGAGATCTTCCTTTAGAGTTGTCGAATGGCTTTGTACTTTTATTAGTAGATGTTCTTTATGTACCCTCTTTGCATCGAAACTTGATAAGTGTGTCGCGCTTAGACGACTGTGGTTTTGCTTGCCATTTTGGCGATGGTCAATGTAAAATCAAATTGAATAATCAGATTGTTGGTCTTGCCTTCAGACAAGACAAGCTTTATTTATTATCACTCTGTGAGAATGTGAATGAAATAAGCGTTCAGAATGAGAATGCCTCCTCATACCTGAATGGAAAGAGTAAGAGGAAAAGAATTGATGAAGTCTCATCGAAATTATGGCACTGTCGTTTAGGCCATATTTCGAGGGGGAGAATAGAACGCTAAGTAAAAGAATCAATTCTTCCACCTCTAGAATTTTCAAATTCAGAGCAATGCATCGATTGCATTAAAGGAAAGTTTGTAAAGAACATTAAGAAAGGCGCCAAAAGAAGCACAGGAGTACTAGAAATAATTCATACGGATATATGCGATCCGTTTCCTGCGACATCTGTGGATGGCTATGACTCTTTCATAACATTCACGGATGACTATTCGCGTTATGGTTACATTTATCCTATTAAAGAACGTTCAGAAGCACTGGATAAATTCAAGATATTTAAGGATGAAGTGGAAAATCATCATAGTTTAAAGATTAAAGTAGTAAGGTCCGACCGTGGAGGCGAATACTACGGCCGGCATACCCCATATGGCCAAGTTCCGGGACCCTTTGCGAGGTTTCTACAGGAACATGGTATAGTCGCCCAGTATTCAACACCGGGCGAGCCTCAGCAGAATGGAGTAGCTGAAAGAAGAAATCGTACCTTGATGGATATGGTGAGAAGCATGTTAAGTTACTCCACCTTACCGATTGGTTTGTGGATGGAGGCGTTAAAAAACCGCCATTCGCATACTTAATCGAGTTCCAAGTAAATGGGTGTCTAAAACACCATATGAGTTATGGACTAGTCGCGAACCTTCACTCAATTATTTGCGAGTGTGGGGTTGCCCAGCTGAGGCAAAGCTCTTCAACCAAATCCTTGGGAAGTTAGATCCCAAGACAGTAAGTTGCCATTTCATTGGCTATCCAGACAAGTCAAAAGGTTATCGTTTCTATTGTCCAGATAGAATTACTAAGTTTGTAGAAACGAGACACGCTGTGTTTCTAGAGGATCAGATGATCAGGGGGAGCACGGTATCCCGAGAAATCAACCTTGAGGAGAAGCGGGTGCATGCACCCACTCCGATGATTCAGGAACCATTTTTCTCGATACCTGATGCTGCACCGACACATGACAATGTCGATGTGACACCTGCTGTTGGTTCTCCTGTGGTAACAATGAATGAAAATGAAGACCCCGTTACCACAGATGAGGGAGAGCCGCAACAGCCCCACACCGAGAATGTGCCAGAAGGTGAGACCCTTAGAAGGTCTCAAAGAACTAGAAAGCCAGCTATTCCTAATGATTTTGAGATCTATGTCAGTGAAGAAGTTCAAATGGAGGGTGATCCCACCACATTTGAAGAAGCCATTAAAAGTCCTCACTCATCGAAGTGGCTTGAAGCCATGGAAGATGAGATGAGATCCATGAGTAGCAACAAGGTCTGGGATTTAGAAGAAATTCCTAAAGGAGCCAAAATGGTAGGCTATAAATGGGTCTACAAAACCAAATGTGACTCTAGAGGGAATATTGAAAGATATAAGGCACGACTTGTTGCTAAGGGCTTCACCCAAAGAGAATGAATAGATTACAATGAGACATTTTCTCCAGTCTCAAGTAAGGATTCTTTTAGAATCATAATGGCTTTAGTGGCACACTACAATTTAGAATTGCATCAGATGGATGTAAAGACGGCATTCCTAAATGGAGACTTGGAAGAAAATGTCTACATGGCACAACCCAAGGGTTTTGTTGTAGAAGGAAAAGAGCGTATGGGATGTCGTCTGAGAAAGTCCATTTATGGATTAAAACAGGCCTCCAGGCAATGGTACTTAAAGTTCCATGAAACAATAAGGAAGTTTGGGTTTGATGAGAATGAGGAGGACAACTGCGTATATGCAAAGTTCAAGAATGGGAAATTCATTTTCCTTATCCTATATGTGGATGACATTCTACTCGCTAGTAGTGATGTTAGTCTACTACTGGAGACGAAGAAATTCTTGTCCTCAAACTTTGATATGAAGGATCTTGGTGAAGCTTCATTCGTTCTAGGAATTGAAATTCACCGAGATAGACAAAAGGGGGTTTTAGGGTTATCGCAGAAGGCATACTTAGAGAAGATTCTGAAGAAGTATAGTATGCATGCGAGTAATCCTACGCTCCTATAGTCAAGGCGATAGATTTGGGAACTTTCTGTCCCAGAACCAATATGAGATCGATCAAATGAAAGCGGTTCCATATGCTCACGCCGGAAGCTTGATGTATGCTCAAGTGTGTACACGTCCTGACCTAGCCTTTGTTACCGGGGTACTTGGCAGATTCCAAAGTAATCCAGGGATAGATCACTGGAAAATGGTGAATAAGGCATTGCGTTATGCAAAAGGCACAAAAGGCCTCGTGCTAACATATAGAAGAATTGATTCTCTTGAGATAGAAGGGTATTCAGATGCAGACTATGCGGGAGATGTAGATGAAAGAAAATCCACGTCAGGATATGTATTTACTCTCGCAGGTGGAGCTATATCGTGGAAAAGCTCCAAACAAACCATCACGGCATCGTCCATGATGGTAGCTGAGTATGTAGCATGTTATGAGGCCACGGGACAGGCAAATTGGTTAAAGAAGTTTATACCCGGGTTGAGAGTGGTAGACAGCATTCAAAGACCACTCAAGATGTACTGCGACAATTAGCCAGCAGTATTCTATGCTCACAACAATAAGTCAAGTGTTGCTGCCAAACACATTAACATTAAGTTTTATGTTGTGAAAGAAAGAATCCAGGATCATACCATAAGTTTAGAGCATATAAGTATAAAAGAAATGCTCGCGGATCCGCTCACAAAAGGCTTACCACCCAGTGTGTTCAGAGAACACTTAGCCGGCATGGGTTTAAGGGAAAGCCTATGATACCTGGATATTAAGGGCCTAGTACAAGAATCTGTTTCAAAATAGAGAGGTGTATAGTGGCTGTTGAATCGATGGTGCGTAACTGACCATTATGACGAGACATGCTCTATATGTTGATCTGTGATGAAATAGGTACCAAAGTATAAGTTAAGTAAAAGATGAGATCAAGGGGGAGAATGTTAGGTTGATCTCCCGTTAGGGCCCAACGGCCCGAACAAACCTTGGACTCGCGTCCTGATCGAGGGCGCCCAACGTCGCAATCGTTGCCGGACCCCCGTCGCGCAGCGCAATAAATAGAGTTGGGGGCCGGGGGCACGAACGCCAAGGTTCGTCGTGCCCACTCACCCCACCGAAAACCCCAAAACCCTAGCCACCGATCGGCTTTACGTTGTAGCGGCAGGAATCACCCCTCACCGCCGCCACCACTCTGACGAGCACAATGGCGAGCTCATCGTCGACCCCGAAGGCCGATGGTAAGGTTCTCTCTCTCACTCCCTAGATCGACCCATAGAGATCCTAGCAGATCCTATCACAGTCTTGGATGTATCCTTAGTAGCCTCGGAAGTATTTGGATACAGAACTGGTTGTGTCGGGGGAGTAGGAACCACAGGAGCACTAGACACGAAGGACGAGTGATCTTGCCAGATAAAGCACCCCACAAACACATATGTGAATGCACATAAAGCCACCAAATCCCACGTCATTGGTACCATAAAAAATTACGAAAATGAATTTTGTTTTGCTACTACTGATTCAAGGGAAAAGCATAAGCAGTGCATTTGAGAGAGAGAATTACCTATTCCTGTTGCGATGAAGCCTTTCCAGGGTCCAGTGGAAAGTCGCACGCCCACTGACCGGCGGCTGCCGCCGAGCTTACCACTGCCCATCGACCGTCTCGTACTGTCCCAGACTGGGGTTCCTGAATGACGTGATGAGCTCACTGCTCGTTTGTGCCGGCGGCCCGGCGCCGCTGCACGAGCGAGAGACAAAGGTAGGTCACCGGAAGTCATACAAGTCTGGTCTGGGCCTAGCCTCCTGCCGTAATACCTCATGGGCCACTATTCGGATATTATTCGGACAGAACTACTACAGCACAAGGCCCAGGTTGATAGAATATGGCTCAGGTGAACCCACGAAACAGAAAAGCTCCAAGTTTCTGTAAAACAAAAAGCTCAATATCGATGGTTGATATCTACAGGAGAAGATCATTAAACTAATTTGACCTTCGATAGTATCTTGTTTTCCAAAAAAAACATCAAATTGTCATTTACCAGAGTTTTGTGCCCAACGCCACAATCGCGTCCTTCAAGCCAATCCTCCCTATGACGAGTATATATCACACGATAAGCAAACATGACAACCTTTTCGCTCGAAGTGCTGCGTCTAACTTGTATTTCATTGCACTGATCGGAATATTTCGTACCACTTCGATATCCAACATGAACAAATCTCTTCCAGGACTTGTAAGTTTCAGCTACTCGTCATTGTTTCCGACAAGAGGAACACTAGCTCACCAGGGTCACAGCATCTCTAGCAGACACCGGGAAATCGCGAACCGGAAAACGCGTTTTTAGGTCGTGTTTGACGGGTTTTTTCAGGCTGACAACGACGGGAAGAAACAGACCCTCAAAACCGAATCAGAAAAGGGAATATTCTTTTTTTATGGTTTCGCGCACACGATTTCTGTCAGGACAAAAACGATACGAAACCGTGAAACTAAACCATAAATTACAGAATTTAAACAAATTCGACCGTTCAACCGCGATAATCATCAAGTTTTAAGCAAATTTAACAAAGTATCTCGCTACCACATCGCAGAACATCATCCACAAAATAGGAATCATCACCACAACCCACGATGATCATCAAGCATCGAAGCCAAGAGAAGCATCACCGCCACCACCACTTGCCGAAGCACCACCATGGCCACCATCACTTGCCGAAGCACCATGTCCACCACCATCCCTAGCCCGAGCATGGACTCCTGCCAGCGTCGCTGACCTCCTAATCTCCAAGATGTCCAACCTTGCTTGATGTAACATCCCAGCATTTAGAAACCAACGAAGGATAGATTTAGGAATTTGTGATATTGTATGCATTCATCTATAAAAATGTGGGTAAATTTTTTGCCAAATAAAAACCTAAAGTGATCAAAGTTTCTTTCATGCTCTGAGATTAGGTATAGTCTTGAAGGATGATTGTTATAGACTTTGATACGATCTTTGTGAATTAGTGTGTTTTGGGAAATGAAATTTGAATTTAAAACTTGAGTGTTTGAATTATAATTTAAAAGGATTAAGAATTAGGTTTGAGTTATTTGATTTAATCAAGAGTTAACAATTAATGACTCAAACTTTAAATGAAATAAATTAACCAATAGAATGAATATTTATTCCAAAACCTTATTCAATAAATAAGTTACAAAATGTAACTTATTAGGAATCTTTACCATAGTAAATAAAACAAAATAAGAATCTTTATATATTGAATAATAGTACAATGTTTATTACAAAAGAATAAATTAAAAAATTACAAAGGAATAAAAGAAATATTACATGTGTCTATTCTATAAAGAAAAAGAAGACCTAGATTAAAGTCTTGAATATCCAAGTCTGGTACCTGCAAAACAAACACAAAAAAAGTTAAGGTTAAAATTGTTTTACTCCCAAACTTGACAGTGAGTTGCACTGTTCAAGGTTCATGATGGAGTAATCTTTTAAGGGGCAAGTTTCACTAGCCAAGTAGATGTAACCAGATAAAAGTAACTTCACATTCAGAGCATATCCACAAGGTGTGCAACAGACACATAAGCAGCACACACACCAAACTGCATGGTGTGTGCTGTCAGCCCAGCAGCAACAGCTCAATCACACAAAACTGCTCAGCACAGTCGTGGGAAGCAAACCCCACACCATTCTCTGGTGCATACACACCAAGAACAGCAACCCAGCTAAACCAAGCCAAAGCCAAGCGAGATCACATCAACTAAACCCTGGATCACATCACCAAAATGGTGACATAAGGAGGGGGTAGATCAGGTGGATATCAAGACCAAGATCAATCCATCAGGACTAGGAGGTGAAGGACTAGATCAAGGACAAGCCAGAAACTGGAAGTACCAAGGGGAGCACCAGATCAAGCTAGCCACAAGATCAACAACAACAACCAAGTGTGGTGAGTAATAACAGACCATCACATAATCTATCTGTCTAAGCTAGACAAATATTTATGAGTTGTCTCATACTCCACTTCTCAGAAAAACACCCAAGTGGTGTGAATCCATCATGGAAGTTTTAAATATTAAAGCAACCAGAAAACTATATAGATCTACCTAGGATCTCAGGACAACATCATTGATCCTAGTTATCAGGCTACAGCTTAAAATTCAAGAATGAATATAGCCAAAAATCTAAACTTCTAGGCACACCTCTTAAATAGGAGTAGCACCTTAGAAATTCATCTTATGAATTCATATAATTCATCAAGCCTACAAATCATTTTTTCCCAAACTTTAACTCAGAAATCAATAGCTGGTATCACTACCAGAACCAATCCATGAGAAATAATAAGAGAAGGGTCTAATCCCTAAACCTCAGACCAACATCATATGTCTTAGGGATTTAAGGAAAGAAGTTTCTACTTATCTTTAATGCCAAACTCATCTTAAGCTTGAACAAAACCAAGCTAAGTAATAGAATCTAGTCTTTTGTGCCATATTAGAATAGTGTCACAAGAACAGTTCTGAACTAAGCAGGTTAAGCATCCAATCTTCACAGATACAACCAACCAACTATAAATCATTTTCATGTTCTTAATCACAGGAATCATAACCAGGAATATTCATATATATATATATATATATCATCACTGTAATAGACCATTTGATCTCAAACTTTATATGAATCTATAAGCCAATAACTAAATATAAGTGACCTCATCACTCAGAGCTCACTGTCAGCACCTAAGTAATGTAAGTGATGAGCTCTCAAACCACTAGAATCTCCAAACAACAATTCCAAAGCAACCTTATCATCTGAACCATATCAAAGTTAACAATGGGACCCGGTTGATAATCCACTAACATCATCAAAGCTAACCATCAGCAGTAATCCACAGCAAGTCACCACTCAACAGGTTTAAGGATCATCAATACATGATCGAACTCATCAGATATTCAATTAATAGAGGGATTTGAACCCTAAGCAGAACAAATAATCCTAATCAGGATATGACACTAGCCAGGAATGGCCACTGCCAACATTTAGCATGGTATGGCCTAGTACATAAAGCGCGATGGGGAGAGGGCCGATGAACACGGCGGCATGGGGAGCACCCCCAAGGGGGCGCTGCGACCCACACAATGCCACGGTGGCGACCATAGCCACGCCTAGAGGCAAGGAGCACCACCACAGCACACGACAGCAATGGCGGCGATAGCAACCGTATCACCCCAAACCCTAGGGTTCAGGATGAGACTAGTTTGGCCACGGGAAAGCTCCAGAGCCAAATCGAATCGGACAGAAGGGTAGCGCGTGGTCGACAACCTCGCCCTGCATCTGGGTGTGGTTTTGGTTCTGTACAGGATATGTTTATATTTTGAATGGAGGAGCTGTGAGCTGGAGAAGCTGCAAGCAAAGCGTGATCGCGGGATCTACAGTAGAAGCGGAATACATGGCTGCTGCAGAAGCGTCAAGTGAAGGAGTTTGGATCAGAAACTTCATCACTGAGCTTGGCGTGGTTCCAAGTGCATTGGACCCACTGGAGATATTGTGTGACAACACTGGCGCCATAGCACTCGCTAAGGAACCAAGATATCATCCAAAGACCAAGCATATCAACCGCAAGTTTCATATAATCCGAGATTATATAGCATATGGAGATCTGAAGATTAGCAAAGTACATACGGATCTGAATGTCGCAGATCCATTGACTAAACCTCTTCCACGTGTAAAACATGATCAACACCTCAGTGCCATGGGTGTGAGATTGTTTCCAGATGTAAACTAGATTATTGACTCTAGTGCAAGTGGGAGACTGTTGGAATTATGCCCTAGAGGCAATAATAAAGATGTTATTATTATAATTCTTGTTCATGATAAAGTTTATATTCCATGCTAGAATTGTATTAAGCGGAAACATTAATACTTGTGTGGTTTGTAAACAACACCGTGTCCCTAGTACGCCTCTATGGACTAGCTCATTGATCAATGATGGTTAAGGTTTCCTAACCATAGACATGAGTTGTCAATTGATAATGAGATCATATCATTGGGAGAATGATATGATGGATGCAATTCAAACTAAGCGAAGCAATTAGATCGTTCATCGTGTTCATCTTTGCGAAGCTTTTCCTATGTCAAATATTGTATTCCTTAGACCATGAGATAATGCAACCCCTGGTACCGAAGAAAGCTTTGAGGTCATCAAACGTCATCCTATGAGAGGGTGATCATAAAGGTGTCTCGTGTGATCGGAAAGTATCTGTTGGGTTGTATGTATCGAGATGGAATTTGTCCCTCCCAAGTCGGAGAGATATACTTCGGGCCCACTCGGTAATCGATATCAACACCGCTTGCAAGCATGTGGTTAAGGAGTTAATCACAAAGTGATATCGGATTAGGGAACGAGTAAAGTACTTGCTGTGAACGAGATTGAACTAGGTATGACGATACCGACGATCGAATCTCGGGCAAGTAAAATATCGCGAGACGAAGGGAATATATATATGGGATTGATTGAATCCTGGCATCGTGGTTCATCCGATATGATCATCGATGAATGTGTGAGTCAATATGGGTGCCTGCACCCGCTGTTGATTATTGATAGAAGATCATGTCTGCATATTCTCGAACCCGCAGGGTCACACACTTAACGTATCTCGACGCTAGGATAGATTGGATAATTGGTTTATGAATTTTTTTCGGAGTCTCGGATGGGATCCGGGATATCACGAGAGGTTCCGGAATGGTCCGGAGAATAAGATTCATATAAGGCACTGCAGTTTTTGGAGTTCGGAATTGTTCCGGGTTAATCGGTATTGTACTGGAAGCTTCTAGAACCTTCCGGAAGGGGACCAACGTGGCCCCACCTTCCGGGAGGGGGCATGGGCCTATGAGGGAGTGTCCTGGCCGCATTGGGACAGGGGCACAAGGCCCCATAGGGCCCAGCCGATCCTAGATAAGTTTAAATCATTTAAACTAGAGATAGGATTTCTAGATAAGGGAGAGTTTAAATTGTTTAAACTAGAGATAGGCTTGGAGTAGGGGCAAGGGCTGGCCGCCCCCCCTCTATATATAGAGGGGTGGTGTGCCCCCTCCCCCCTACTACACACCTTCCTCCAAGCCCTAGCTGCCTTGCTACCTTCCTCTCTCCCTCCCGACTGTTTGTAGGCGAAGCCCTGCAGCAGAAATTCTCCACCATGTACACCACGCCGTCGTGTTGTAGATCCAATCTATCTCTCCACCATACTCGCTGGTCCGAGGAAGGAGGAGACGTCGAGGTGCTGCACGTGTGCATCTCACGGAGGCACCGCCACTTGTGGTGCTAGATCGGATCGGATCGCGAGGAGGAGAAGCGAGTACGACTACATCACCCACGCCCGACGTTAACGCTCAGGCGAATCTTCAAGGGTATGAAGATCTAATCCAATCTCTCGTTGTTTGCATCTCCTAGATTAGATCTTGGCTTTCCTCCTGCTCGCCAGTAGAAAATTTTGATTTACTATGCCGCGAAACCCTTCAGTGGTATCAGAGCTAGATCTATGCGTAGATGTGTTTCAAGAGTAGAACGCAACATTGTTGTTGCGGGCGTTGATGTTTTCTGTTGCAAGCCTCTTGTTTGTGTTCTTCTTATGACGCGGGATAGTGAGATTGAAGCGGTCCAGGCCAACCTTACGCGACGTCGTTCGCAAGACCGGCTCCGCACTTGACGTGTGGCTTGTACCACACATGCGGCTGGTGGATGTCAGTTTCTCTCACTATAGTTGTCATGGGATTAACACCGGAGTTTGGCAGCCATAATATCACCGTTGTGGCTTTCCGTAGGTAAGAATCGTTCTTAGCATCTACTCCCATAAGCCACGTAAAACATGCAACAACAAAGTAGAGGCGTCTAACTTGTTTTTGCAGGGAGTGTTTTCTGTGATGTGGTATGGCCCAAGATGTGATGTGTATATTGTATGCGATGATCATGTTTTGTAATGTTTCATGACTTGCATGTCGATGAGTACACAACCGGCAGGAGCCATATGGTTGTCTTTATAATTGTGTATGACCTGCGAGTCAACTTCTTATACGCCATGTAATAGCTTTACTTTATCGCTAAGTAGTTAGCAATAGTTGTAGTTGCTATTCATGGTGGAGGCAATCATGGTGGAGTGGTGGAGATCATGCCGGAACGCACAAGATGGAGATCATTGCGCGAAGATTGGCTATACCATGTCACATAAAGTTATATGCATGTGATGTTTATCCCTTTTATGTATCTTATCATGCTTAGATCGCGACGGTAGCATTATAAGATGATTCCTCACTTAAAGATCAAGATAAAAACTGTGTTCTCCCCAAGTATGCACCGTTGCGAAAGTTCGTCGTGTCCAAGCATCACGTGATGATCGGGTGCTATAGACTCTACGCTCACATACAACGGGTGCAAGCCAGTTTTTGCACACGGGAAATACTTGGGTCTAACTTGACGAGCCTAGCATGTACAGACATGGCCTCGGAACACAAGAACCGAAAGGTTAAGCATGAGTCATATGAGTGATATGATCGACACTTTGTTGTCCACCATTGAAACCACATCTCTTCTCGTGATGATCGGATTACGTGTGGTGAATTTGGATCGTGTTCACTAAACAACTTGAGGGATGTTGAATTTAGTGGGAGTTCATCTAGTAATTTGATTAAGTTGAACTATTTATCATGAACATAGTCTAAATTGTACTTGCAAATACAGAGATCACATGGCCAAGTCCAACTTCAACTTCAACGCTTTTTGCTGAGAAGGAAAAGCTTAGAAACAATGGGTCTAACTTCACCAATTGGTTCCGCAATCTAAGAATCATTCTCAGTATGGCATACAAAGGACTATGTCCTTGGGAAAGCGTTAGGTGACCCTGCAGCAATCTACCGATGAGAAAGCTGTCTATCGGCGCAAGAAAGATGATTATGGTGTGATTAAGAGCACCATGTTGTTTGCTATGGAACCGAGCTTCAAAATCGTTTTGAAGAGTATCCCGGGCCCTTCGAGATTCTCGAGGAGCTGAAAACCATGTTTCAGACTCAGGCCCGTTCTGAGAGATATGAGATCTCCGAGAAGTTCTTTAACTGCAAGATGGAGGAAGGGAGTTCCGTTAGTGAGCACACCATAAAGATGTCGGGCTACACTCAACGCCTTGAGCAACTGGAATGCACGATTCCAGAGGAGCTTAAGATTGACAGGGTTCTGCAATCACTCCCTCCCAGCTACAAAAGTTTTGTAGTGACCCATAATCAGATTGGCTCCACTGATACGATCACCGAGCTCTTCGCAAAGCTGAAGGCTGCGGAGGTGGACATCAAGAAGGATAATCATGTGTTGATGGTCAACAAGCCCTCCTTTAAGAAAGGTAAGGGAGCAAAGAAGCCCTTCAAGAAGGGCGGCGGCAAGCGCAATGCCCCTGCTGAGAAGAAGCTCAGGTCTGGTCCCAAGCCAGACACTGAGTGCTTCTTTTGCAAGGACAAGGGTCACTGGAAGCGCAACTGTCCGAAGTACTTAGCGGACAAGAAGGCTGGCACCCTCAAAGGTTTATTTGATATACATGTTATTGATGTTTTCCTTACTAGCCCTCGTTGTAGTGCCTGGGTATTTGATACCGGTTCAGTTGCTAATATTTGTAACTCGAAACAGGAGCTACGGAATAGACGGCGGCTTGCGAGGGATGAGGTGACGATGCGAGTTGGCAACAGATCAAGAGTTGATGTAATGGCCGTCACGCTCTCCTTAGTTTTACCTTCGGATTAGTTTTAAACCTTAATAAGTGTTATTATGTGCCTGCGTTGAGCATGAACATTATTTCTAGATCGTGTTTATTGCAAGACGGTTATTCATTTAAATCGGAGAATAATGGTTGTTCTATTTATATGAGTAACATCTTTTATGGTCATGCACCTCTTGTAAATGGTTTATTTCTTCTAAATCTCGAAAGGGATGAAACACACATCCATAACATTGAGGCTAAGAGATGCAAAGTAGATAGTGATAATACTACTTATTTGTGGCAATCGCTGCTCAGGTCATATTGGTGTAAAGCGCATGAAGAAACTCCATTCGATGGACTTTTGAGTCTCTTGATTTTGAATCATTTGACACATGCGAACCATGCCTCATGGGCAAGATGATCAAAACCCGTTCTCCGTATGATGGAGCGAGCAACGACTTGTTGGAAATCATACATACCGATGTATGCGACCGATGAGTGTTTCGACGCGGTGGATATCGCTATTTTCTCACTTTTACCGATGACTTAAGTAGATATGGGTATATCTATTTAATGAAACATAAATCTGAAACATTTGAAAAGTTCAAGGAATTTCAGAATGAAGTGGAGAACCATCGTAACAGAAAGATTAAGTTTCTACGATCCGATCATGGGGGCGAATATTTGAGTTATGATTTTCTCACGCATCTTAAAGCAAGTGGAATAGTTTCACAACTCACGCCACCCGGAACACCACAGCTCAATGGTGTGTCTGAACGTCGGAATCGAACCCTATTAGATATGGTCCGATCAATGATGTCTCTTACTGATTTGCCGTTATCATTTTGGGGTTATGCATTAGAAACCGCTGCATTCACTTTAAATAGGGCTCCATCTAAATCCGTTGAGACGACACCGTATGAACTGTGGTTTGGTGCTAAACCTAAGTTGTCGTTTCTTAAAGTTTGGGGATGCGCTTACGCCAAGAAGTTGATGCGACAAGCTTGAACCCAAAGCGAGAAATGCGTCTTCATAGGATACCCTAAGGAAACTATTGGGTATACCTTCTATCACGTAACCGAAGGCAAAGTGTTTGTCATGAAGAACGGTTCCTTTCTTGAGAAGGAGTTTCTCTCGAAAGAAGTGAGTGGGAGGAAAGTAGAGCTAGACGAGGTTATTGAACCTTCTCTTGAATTGGAGAGTAGCGCAAGACTGAAATTGTTCCAAAGGTCACCGCACCAACAATAGAGGAAGCTAATGACAAGGATCATGAAGCTTGGACGATGCCATCGAACGTCAGGTCGACAAGGTCGCGTCTCCTGAGTGGTACGGCAATCCTGTCTTGACTGTCTTGTTAGTAGAAGACAGTGAACCTACGAACTATGAGGAAGCGATGATGAGCCCAGACTCTGAGAAATGGCTGGAAGCCATGAAATCCGAATTGGGATCCATGAGCGAAAACCAAGTATGGACTTTGGTGGACCCTCCTAGCGACCGAAAGGCCGTTGAGTGCAAATGGATTTTCAAGAAGAAAACGGACGCGGATGGTAATGTTACCGTCTATAAAGCACGGCTTGTCGCAAAAGGTTTTTGACAAGTTCAAGGTGTTGACTACGATGAGACTTTCTCTCCCGTAGCGATGTTTAAGTCCATTCGGATTTTATTAGCAATTGCTGCGTTTCATGATTATGAAATATGGCAGATGGATGTCAAGACTGCTTTCCTCAATGGCAACATTGATGAAGAGTTGTATATGATGCAACCCGAAGGTTTTGTTGATCCTAAGGATGCTGATAAAGTATGCAAACTTAAGCGTTCCATTTATGGACTGAAGCAAGCATCTCAGAGTTGGAACCTTCGTTTTGATCAAGTGATCAAGAGCTTTGGATTTGTTCCAAATTGCTACGAAGCTTGCATATACAAGAAAGTGAGTGGGAGCTCGGTGACGTTTCTGGTACTATATGTGGATGACATATTGATTATCGGAAATGACATCAACATGCTTAACGATGTGAAGAGTTATTTGAACAAGTGTTTTTCAATGAAAGACTGTGGCATCCCGCAAAACCACTACTAGAAAATCGCGTTGAATTTTGTGCATTGCATCGTCATCTTCATGCATTGTTTGCATAAAACTATGTTTGCAAAGCCGTGTTGTTTTCTAAACGCCCTTCGTTATTCAAACATCAAAACCGGGTCCCCGGAATATTTTGTTTTGGCCGCTATCGGTTTGCATATGGCCCGTTTAAAACAAATAAAAAGTTCCATTGTTTTTAGCGGGGACAGTCGAACGGGCCGAATCGACCCGAACGACCACCCCCATTTTCTAAACGGTCCACCTACACCTGCCCTTCTAAATCCTAAGCCCACCAACTAGTCTACCCCCACCCCTTGGCCACATCACCCTGGCCACTCCCCTCGCGCCACCTCACCTTCCCTCACCCCTCCCACCACTCAGAACCGGCCACGTGGCCCAGCTCTCTCTCCTCTCTCTCCTCCTCCCAACCAGCCCCACACCCCCAAAGACACCACACACGCCCAGCCAAACCCGATCATTGGGCCCTCCCACCCCTTTGGGCCACTGACCAGCCTCCCCAGACCCACCACGCCGGCCCCACCGCTGCCTCTCCCTTCGCCGCTGACCCACCCCGTCTCGGCCCCGCCTCACCTTCCTCTTCCTCGTCTCTCCCACGCCACCGCACTCAAGACGCAACCCCGCGCCTCAAGGCCACGCCGCCGAGCATCTCCTCGCTCGCCGCCAGGCCCTCCGCTGACGCCACGGCTGCCGCCTGGCCAAGACTGCGCTTTCTCCTCCGTCGGCTCGCCCGGCGCCACCTCCCACACCCGCCTCCTCCGCCCGCCTGGCCCGACCTCCCCCGCCTCAAGCGGCCGCCTGCCGGCTCCCGGCCTCAGCGGCCCTCGCCATCGCTTTATCCGAGCCAGCCCGCCATCGCTCGCCGGCCACGCCAAGGCCAGTTCTTCCGCGCCGCTGCCGGTCCCGAGCCCGCCTGCTCATACTGTCAGCGGCCCGCCGCCTCGACCACTGTGGCTCGCCTCCGTCTGCGAGCTCGGCGCCATGACGCCGCTGCCCGCGCCATCTCGCCCCAGCCTGCCACGCCCTTCGCCCCGCCAAGCGCTCCTCCCTGCCGCCGACGGCAGCCGCTCGCGATCGACCTTCGCCTCGCTCAACCTCGCCAGGTCGCCGACGCCGACCGCCTCCGCCGCTTTGGTCGGGCCGACGAGTTCCGCCTCCGCACGCGCTTTTCGGTGTAGTACCAAGTGGGTGCTAAGTTGTGGGTGTCGGGACAGCAAGACCGCAAGGCCTTCGTGACGAGAGGATATCGGAAGATGAGCATGTTGACGCCGACGACCATCGACAAGACCTTCGACGCGAACACCGGCGCGTAAGTGCTTCACCCGGCCCCGCGAACCCCTGGCGCCGCTCCCAAGTTCGCCATCCGATGGACAAGATCGCCATATGTTGACAAGCGAAGGCTATCGGTCGATTCCATTCAAGGACGCCATCGACATCGAAACCGAGATACCCCAAGATCTACCACAGGACGCCCGACGAGTTGCACAAGAACCTTGAACTCGACACCTCGACACGCCAAGATCTACCCCGGACACCGAGACCACGACGACAAGTACTCCCGAGGCGATGCTCGAAACACGAACGAAGAACACCGCGCAGAACGCCAAGTGCTTCACCCGACGCCAAGACCGAACCGACACAAGAACCCGACAAGTTCGACACCGTGGCGAGTCCGATGCCCGACGCTAAACCAAGTACGCCTCGAACGCCAAGGACCGCGAGACGACAAGACCGACAACATGACAAGATCATGAGTGCGACAAGACCTACCTCGAGTCCGAGAACGACTCGCCAACCTCGAACCCGAGACCGACTTCAACCCCGAACCCCAAGATCGTCGAACCCTAATGTGAACCCCTTATCCGAGAACCCTAATTTATAAATGTCACCTATATAATCATGCATATAAATTTCTCATGCATGCATATTGTCATGTGGTTTGGGGGCCTTATGCCGATTCACCTAATAACTAAATATGGGGCCCATATGCGGCAAATCTATCCTTATATCGGCCTCATTTAAACTTGTATAGCGAACCCAGATTATCTTTTGTGTAATGCAACATTTAAATTGCGGGATTTCTAAATAACTCGAACCACCTAATTAAATGTCGGGACCCTGCCCGCTTAAATATGACCTAATCGCATCGCACCTTGCCATGCCATGCATCATACATGCATCATGCCGATCTTCCGCCGTTGTATTAAATATTGCATCCGTGTTTATTCTAGTGTTTTGCTTCTTCGCGGATAAGGCCGTTGAGTTGATGTGAGCTTCACCGATCTTCTGTTGAACCTTCGACAATGTTTTCAAAGCAGCATCTCCTCTTTCTACCTATCTTACTTTTATAGTATTTACTTCCTCCCTGTTGATCTATTGCTATCTGTGTTGCAATGCTTTAGTTTCGCATTCGTGATCAACCGCAGCCCTATATTGCCTTGGACACATCCTATTGCCCGGTGTTTGGTAGATAGTTGGACTTGCGCGTCGTAGTTGCTTGCTCAAGTTCTGATGTGCGTCGCCATATGCCACAGTTGCGGATGTATTGCCGCATGTTGATGATGGAGATGATTCTAGTTTTACTTATCGTCACTTTAATTTCGCTTAACAACTAAAATTGAAATAAGAGGCATCGGTGGGTGATAGAAAATATTTGGTTTCCGAACGCCCACTTGTGTCCCGTAAGACCCCGAGTACTTGATACCTGTTCCTTGAATTATCGCTATCCACATCCGGAGGTATATGGGACCCCCGAGCCGAGCTTGATTCATCTTATTTCTTGGGGCCACAAACTAGTTTGAGGTTTTATTTACGATCTGCATTATGCCATGCTACTTTCAGATTTAAATTGTGCGAGGAGCACACCGCATCGCTTAGGTAAGCGGAGTGTTTTCGCGGTATCGACAAGCCCAGCCACACTTTCGGGTTCCCCCAAATGTTACCATCGACGAACCTTGAGCCCGCCTCGAGCTTGCTTACTCCGCTATGGATCTACTCAATGGGTGGCCTCAAATATTTCAATCGTGATTGTTCAACGTGAAAGCCTCGTTGGGTTTTGATTTGGTTTTTCCGAGGTTGATCGAGCGTGTTGCTATTGGTGCACCCGGCCGGTAAAACTTTCTCGGCCGTGTCCGCGGATATGGACGACTTGGAGCACAAGATCTCGATCATAGACAAGCATAACTAAAGTTTATCGCTATAAATTTGACTTATAATGACTAGTAATTAGCTTCACTATAATGGAATGGCTAATTAATACGCCCACAATTGCTTGTTTGGAGTGTCGCCATACCATTGTACCGACTAGTAAGTATTGCAACTACAACGGAATGGTGAATAAAAGTACCAACAATTCTGGGTTAAGGGTTATCTCATGCTATTCACATCCGATTAGTAATTGTTGCAACTATAACGGAATGGTTAATTAAAAGTGCCCATCGCTTACTTTATCGTGACGATTATCTAAACCCGACTAGTAAAGTGCCACAACTATAATCGATTAAATAAACCGCCAACCGTGTGAGTTCCTGTTGACTTCCTCGCTTGGTCTCGAGGGGAAACACTGTGATGGGTTTGTTTGGTGTTAATTTCAGGTTGGATCCGGATAGGTCATTCTTACCTCTCTCGATAGCCGCCATTGTATCGAGTCTCTATAGGTGTTTAGTGTATGCGCCCGCCTCTCACCACCATACCTATGTAGGCGAGGACCGCCGAATTCTAGCCTCGCTGTCACCGCCTCAAGATCGATGCTCCTCTTTTCCTTTGCCCTTGGTCGGCACCCCTTTGTTTAAGCAGTGTTTGAGATCGACGCCAAGAAGGTGGTTACCTTCCGCTTGGCTCGGGTGGTTATGGACGCCATTGGTTATTCTTCAGGGCTCTTAGCCCCATTTGCATCTTGTCCGTAGTTGGGCGCTCTATCGTTTTCAAGGTGATTTGGATCTTTGTATATTATATCTGTATTCTTGACTCTTTGAGTCGCTATTATATATATCTGTTCTGTGGGTCCCATCGAGGACTGTTGTGTAATGTTATTACTTCGTTTTCCACCCGCACGAAAGTGCTTGGTGGGCACCTTTGAATCGTTTCTATGCGGGTTTGGCGAATTTTGCTCAAACTTGCATAGGTCCGATTCTGAGGGTGTTACAAAGACCTAGGTGAAGCTGCTTATATATTGGGCATCAAAATCTATAGAGATAGACAAAGACGCCTGATAGCTTTAAGCCAGAGTACATACCTAGACAAAGTTCTGAAAAGGTTCAGAATGGATAAGGCAAAGAAAGGTTCAGTGCCTATGTTGTCAGGTAAGATATTGAGCAAGGCTCAGTGTCCAGCTATGGTAAATGATAGGGAAGCTATGAGCAAAGTGCCTTATGCCTCGGCCATAGGTTCCATCATGTATGTCATGCTGTGTACTAGACCGGATGTGTCCAATGCTCTTAGTTTGACGAGCAGATATCAAAGTGATCCAGGAGTGGAACACTGGACAGCCGTGAAAGTACCTAAATATAACTAAAGAAATGTTCTTAGTCTATGGGGGTGATGAACAGCTTGTCGTAAAAGGTTACGTCGATGCTAGTTTTGACACCGACAAGGATGATTCCAAATCTCAGACAGGATACGTTTATATTTTGAATGGAGGAGTGAGTCGGAGAAGTCGCAAGCAAAGCGTGATCGCAGGATCTACAAGAGAAGCGGAATACATGGCCGCAGAAGCGTCAAGTGAAGGAGTTTGGATCGTAAACTTCATCATCGAGCTTGGCGTGGTTCCAAGTGCATTGGACCCATCGGAGATATTGTGTGACAACACCGCGCCATAGCACTCGCTAAGGAACCAAGATATCATCCAAAGACCAAGCATATCAACTGCAAGTTTCATATAATCCGAGATTATATAGCGTATGGAGATCCAAGATTAGCAAAGTACATACGGATCTGTATGTCGCAGATCCATTGACTAAACCTCTTCCACGTAAAACATGATCAACACCTCAAAGGCCATGGGTGTGAGATTGTTTCCAGATGTAAACTAGATTATTGACTCTAGTGCAAGTGGGAGATCGTTGGAATTATGCCCTAGAGGCAATAATAAAGATGTTATTATTATAATTCTTGTTCATGATAAAGTTTATATTCCATGCTAGAATTGTATTAAGGAAACATTAATACTTGTGTGGTTTGTAAACAACACCGTGTCCCTAGTACGCCTCTATGGACTAGCTCATTGATCAATGATGGTTAAGGTTTCCTAACCATAGACATGAGTTGTCAATTGGTAACGAGATCATATCATTGGGAGAATGATATGATGGATGACTCAAACTAAGCGAAGCAATTAGATCGCTTCATCGTGTTCATCTTTGTAAGCTTTTCCTATGCCAAATATTGTATTCCTTAGACCATGAGATAATGCAACTCCCTGGTACCTAAGAAAGCTTTGAGGTCATCAAACGTCATCCTATGAGAGGGTGATCATAAAGGTGTCTCTCAGTGATCGGAAAGTATCTATTGGGTTGTATGTATCGAGATGGAATTTGTCCCTCCCAAGTCGGAGAGATATACTGGGCCCACTTTCGTGTCGATATCAACATCGCTTGCAAGCATGTGGTTAAGGAGTTAATCACAAAGTGATATCGGATTAGAACAGTAAAGTACTTTGCCGTGAACGAGATTGAACTAGGTATGACGATACCGACGATCGAATCTCGCAAGTAAAATATCGCGAGACGAAGGGAATATATATATGGGATTGATTGAATCTCGCATCGTGGTTCATCCGATATGATCATCGATGAATGTGTGGAGTCAATATGGGTGCCTGCACTCGATGTTGATTATTGATAGAAGATCATGTCTCAGATATTCTCGAACCCGCAGGTCACACACTTAACGATCTCGACGCTAGGATAGATTGGATAATTGGTTTATGAATTTTTGTTCGAGTCTCGGATGGGATCCGGATATCACGAGAGGTTCCGGAATGGTCCGAGAATAAGATTCATATAAGGCAGGCAGTTTTTGGAGTTCTAATTGTTCCAAGTTAATCGGTATTGTCTTGAAGCTTCTAGAACCTTCCTAAGGGGACCAACGTGGCCCCACCTTCCGGGAGGGGGCATGGGCCTATGAGGGAGTGTCTCCGCATTGGGCCAGGGGCACAAGGCCCCATAGGGCCCAGCCGATCCTAGATAAGTTTAAATCGCTTAAACTAGAGATAGGATTTCTAGATAAGGGAGAGTTTAAATTGTTTAAACTAGAGATAGGCTTGGAGGAGGGTCAAGGGCTGGCCGCCTCTATATATAGAGGTGGTGCGCCCTCCCTACTACACACCTTCCTCCAAGCCCTAGCTGCCTTGCTACCTTCCTCTCCCTCCCGATCGCTTGTAGGCGGCCCTGCAGCAGAAATTCTCCACCACATACACCACGCCGTGTTGTAGATCCAATCGATCTCTCCACCATACTCGCTGGTCCGAGGAAGGAGGAGACGCCGAGGTGCTGCACGCAGCATCTCACGGAGGCACCGCCACTTGTGGTGCTAGATCGGATCGGATCGCGAGGAGGAGAAGCGAGTACGACTACATCACCCACGCCCGATTTAACGCTCACAGGCGAATCTTCAAGGGTATGAAGATCTAATCCAATCTCTCTCGTTGTTTGCATCTCCTAGATTAGATCTTGGCTTTCCCTCTGTTCGCTCCGTAGAAAATTTTGATTTACTATGCCGCGAAACCCTTCACGCACCTCTACAGAGTGTAAGAATTGTAACTTGTTACTCCCTGTTCCGGGAAGGAGCTGCGAACGTGGCAGGAAAGGAACTCCATGAAAGTTCTGGTCAACCTGTGAAGGCTGATGGTCATAGATTTTCATAATAAAATCAATCTTTGAAGAAACATTTACAAAAACTACATAGTGCCAAGGACTTATAGTCCGACGTGGTAGTTAGAGCATCAAACTTCCCACCTTGCATATAATGAACTTGTTGGGTAACGCTGTTACTCATCCTTTCCTTTGATCCCTTGATTAGACTCTGAGGATCCCGAAGACGTGCCAATGTATGCAGCCAAATGCCAAGAAGATGTGTTCTACGAGGAGCCTGACCTGTCAGGAGGTGTTGAAGGAGTGGATTACGGAATCCGCTATGGTGTCGATGATAACGAAAACCTGTCTAGTTGGATTTGCTACTTTAAATTCCGCCGAAACACTTTATATTTTGGTTTGTAAGTTGAATCCTTTTGAAGTCTTGAACTTCTGGTATTGTAATAATAATAATGTGTGAATGTTTGTAATATGGACCCGCAATGTTTCTGTTGTACCACTCTGAGGGATGTGATATTTACAGAACGGTGTTGTGTGGATGTCATGTCAAAGACTATAGTATACTACACGTGCAGTGGTATGCTGAGTCACCGCAGTTGGTATGAGAGCAAATTGCTTTGACCTTAGGTTGGAAACCTAGTAAAGGGTATTACCTGTAGGAGAGTGTAGCAACGATAAATAATTCTCTAAAAAGAAATATGTTTTAGTGCGATAATTCTTTGTTATGATGCAATATATTATTGGTTACTAATAAAAATAGTTGTCTGATATACAGAGCTATGGCACCAAAGTTTCCAAAATAGATTTTGGTAAGGAAAGAAGAGACTCTTGATGATTATCAAGGATCATTCATAGACCAACTTCGTAAACTTTTAAAGATTTTTAGTTGTCCAACTAGAATTCCAGTGAACACTATAACGTACCATGATGGTCGGATGTTATCCAAGTATCGTGTGAGTATCCAACTTCTAGAGGAGCTTGGATTATATCACGATTTACGTATAGGTGAAGGTAGGAGTCACTTAGCAGCCTATCATGTTGCTGTTGTGGAGGCGATAGCTAATATCCGTGAGCATACAGCCAAGGAGTTATAAGGTAGCACATTTTCTGTGATACCTCATGATTCTATAGACTCGAAGACTATACCGTATCATCTTACTTTAGTTAAGAAGCATCCTAATTTAGCTTCCAAGTTTATGGATAGATATCGAACACTCGTTTCGTCTTTTTATAAGACACATCAAGTGATTGTCGAAGATAAAAATGACATGTTAGAGGATCTAACTGATCCGGAAAGGAGAAAGCCGTTAGCATTCCAGTTGGAGAAGGAAGCAAGTAGTAGTGCAAAACCTATCTTTAAGGATATACCTATAGATCCTGAATCTTTTACACCATATCCTTATTCACCAAGTCCTGAACCTATATATGATCCTACTATGGATATGAGGTATGTAGTACCACACGGTTCAGAGGATGGTTCTGATTTAGAACTTCCTATTGAGAATTCTGATGGTTGGAGAAGGGGATCATATTAAGGATCTCATGAACATCAGATGTCCACAGATGGTTCTGGTAGAAATGTTGGACAATCTAGCTGGATGGGTGCAAGAATTAACCCTAGTAAAAGTAGTAGAAATGCCACGTCGATAGATAATCAGGATGAAGAAGAAGATCCTAAGGAGAGAGTGTTTGAATCATCAACCTCTTTTCAAAACCTAGGGAATATACATTATCCGGTGTTTAACTATCTTGCCCAAAGGAGCACCTGGGGATCAGCAGGATCTGCTTATCCTGTTGACAACTCAAGGAATGCAGCTCAGGAGATGCAGGCAGGAGATAATGTTGAATATGTGTCTGAAGACTTTTTAGCTGAGCTGGAGGGAGTTAATGCGCTCAGGTTGAGTAATGACTCAAGTCCTGACACTTCAGATACTGAGTATGTTCCTTCTAGAAGGCCATTTGTTCCACAAACCGTGTGATGAATGTCACATCATCACGGTTGGACATCGGGCATGTATGATGAACGTTGTTACTACTAGAAGTAGGCAACTATTTAGAGGTATCAAGTACCGTGTATTGTACTCCAAGAAATAAGATAGTTAGATAAATAAGGTAGTGTTGTGATTATACCTATATGGTATATGTTGTAATGACTTTGTATTATTATGATATTATGTATAATATGTGAAATGCATAATTGGATTTTCTTTGGATCTTCATTGTGTGACTAGTTCTGTGCGTAAAGTCAAGCTTAGAACACATGTGCATGATGTAATTATGAGTATTCGCTTTATGTTGCAGGACTAGAGGGTCATAGATACGGGTGTCGAAACCGAAGCTGAACAACAGCGGATGGAACATGAGGCCAAGGAGAAGGCCGATGCAGATGCAGCAAATCAGGGAGCATTACCACCACCACCAATGAGGCCGTTAATGGAGCAGAACTTTATGCGGTGTATGAAAATGATGCAAGAGACCCAGAACAAGTTCATGGAGGAGTTGCTGGGACGAGCAAATCATAGGGCACCTGAAGGTGGAGGAGTAAGTCTTTCTGACTTCTAGAATGCAAGGACGTTACCTTTTGCATCAGCTCCTGAACCAATGGATGCAGAAGATTGGCTAGCGACATGTAAAGAAAGTCAAGACCAGGGTTGCAATGAGGAGGAGAAATTGAGGTATGCAACTCATCGTTTGACTGGACCTGTAGCATCATGGTGGGAGAATCAGTTGTCCATGCAACAACCAGGAAGGGAGTTCACCTGGGAGGAGTTCAAGCAGAGATTCCGTGAATATCATGTTCCGAAGAGTGTTATGGAGTTGAAGCGGAGAGAATTTGAGGAGCTTCAGCAGGGATATACTAGTGTCATGAAGTATATCCGGGAGTTTAGTCAACTGTCTCGTTACACTGAGAAGGATGTTAACACATAAGAGAAGCGGAAGAAGCGTTTCCTGCGTGGGTTAAATCCATTTGTGAGAATGCAGCTAAGGTTGGCTAATAAGCAAACTTATCAACAGTTGATGGATGTAGCAATTAATTTTGAAGATGACTACAAGAATGTCCAAGAGGATAGGATGAAGATAGCCAAGAAGGAAACCAAGAGAATTTAGTCAAATAAACCTAAACCCAATATGGAGTTCAAACCCTAGAACAAGACCTATGGTAACAATAACAAGGGCAGTGGTGGAAATCAATCCAATCCTAGAAGGAATGTTATTTGTAACAATTGTGGAATTCCAGGGCATTTTTAGAGGGAATGCAAAAAGCCTGTAGTGATCTGTTATGGTTGTGGTCAGAAGGGGCATATCAAGCCCGATTGTCCGAGAAAACCACCAGGAGGTTGGCCTACCAAGGGAGGAGGACAAGCCAATGGAGGAAATGGACAGCCCAATCAAGGAGGAAATAATGTCAAGAACAACAATGGCAAGAGGAACAGACCTTCGGTCCAAAGGAATTGAATATGAGACAAAAGCATTGGTTGGAACTGATCAAAGATTATGATTTAACAATCAACTATACTCCAGGGAAAGCAAATGTTGTAGCTGATGCTTTAAGCAGAAAGAGTGCAGACATTCGGTCTAGCAATCGGGAGCTACCAAAAGAGTTACAAATGGACTTGGAAAGACTAGAAATTCAATTCATTAGAACGGAGGTTCTTGGAGGATTAGCTACTATGCAGGTAGTTGTAGAGCAGGACGGTGATCTTAAGCATGGAATTTTTAGAAATCAAGCAGAAGATCCTTTCATTGATGAGGAAATTCGGAGGATATCTCGAGGGCAAAAATCAGTTTTTCACCTTGGAGATTATGAGTCTTTATGGTTCCAATATCGTCTTTGTGTTCCAGATGTGACTGAGATTCGAGATGTCATATTGAGAGAAGCACATGAAACACCATATTCTATACATCTAGGAAGTACTAAGATGTATATGGATTTGAAAGAACTATTTTGGTGGAATAAAATGAAAAGGGACATTGCTAAATATGTATCAGAATGCCATACTTGCCAAAGGGTGAAGGCTGGACATCAAAGTCCAGCATGACCATTACAACCTTTGGAAATTCCTGAATGGAAGTGGGAGGAAATAGGTATGGACTTCATCACAGGATTTCCCATGACACCTAAACGGAAGGATATGATATGGGTAATTATGGACAGACTCACTAAAAGTGCACATTTTATTCCGGTAAATCAGAAAGATAATGCCGAGAAGTTAGTAGAAGTTTACATCAAAGAGATAGTAAGTAAGCATGGAGTGCCCAAAAAGATCGTAACTGATAGAGGATCAGTGTTTACTTCAGCATTTTGGAAGCAATTGCATGAACCACTTGGTTCAAATTTAGATTTTAGCACAATCTATCATCCAGAGACAGGAGGTCAAATAGAAAGAAAAATCAGATACTAGAAGATATGTTAAGAGCTTGTGCATTAGAATTTGGAGGTACATGGGAGATCATCTACCATTGGCAAAATTTTCCTACAATAATAGCTATCAGAGTAGTCTAAAGGCAGCTCCATATCAGGTTTTGTATGGAAAGAAATGTAGATCACCAATATGTTGGTATGAGCCTGGAAGCAGCAAGGAATTTGCGCCAGAGTACATCAAAGAAAAACAAGATATCATTGATAAGATCAAGGATAGACTAAAAATAGCTCATAGTAGGCAGAAAAGTTATGCTGGTCAAAGTCGAAGATCATGGCATCCAGAAGTGGGAGATATGGTATATTTGAAAGTAATTCCAATGAAAGGGGTTAAAAGATTCGGAGTTAAAGGAAAGTTGACTCCAAGATATATCGGACCATTCAAGATATTGAGTCAGAACAGGACTATAGCTTATGCTTTAGAGTTACCATCAAGATTGGCTCAAGTGCATAATGTTTTCCATGTGTCACAACTTCATAAATGTTTGAAAGTTCTGGAGGATGCAATCACACATCGGGAGATAGAACTACAAGCAGACTTGACCTATATTGAAAAGCCCTGTAAAATTTTGGAAGAAAACTGGAAAAGGTTGAGGAATAGGGCAATCAAGTACTACAAGGTACAGTGGTAACATCACCCTGAAAGGGAAGCCACTTGAGAGAAAGAAGAGGATTTAAGAAAAGCCTATCCAGAACTATTCAGGTACGTCTCAACAAACTTCGGGACGAAGTTTAATTTAAGGGGGGAAGTTTGTAACATCCCAGCATTTAGGAACCAACAAAGGGTAGATTTAGGAATTTGTGATATTGCATGCATTCATCTGTAAAAATGTGGGTAAATTTTTCGCCAAATAAAAACCTAAAGTGATCAAAGTTTCTTTCATGCTCTGAGATTAGGTATAATCTGGAAGGATGATTGTTATAGACTTTGATATGATCTTTGTGGATTCGTGTGTTTTGGGAAATGAAATTTGAATTTAAAACTTGAGTGTTTGAATTATAATTCAAAAGGATTAAGAATTAGGTTTGAGTGATTTGATTTAATCAAGAGTTAACAATTAATGACTCAAATTTTAAATGAAATAAATTAACCAATAGAATGAATATTTATTCCAAAACCTTATTCAATAAATGAGTTACAAAATGTAACTTATTAGGAATCTTTACCATAGTAAATAAAACAAAATAAGAATCTTTATATATTGAATAATAGTACAATTTTTATTACAAAAGAATAAATTAAAAAATTACAAAGGAATAAAAGAAATATTAGATGTGTCTATTCTATAAAGAAAAAGAAGACCTAGATTAAAGTCTTGAATATCCAAGTCTGGTACCTGCAAAACAAACACAAAAAAAGTTAAGGTTAAAGTTTTACTCTCAGACTTGACAGTGAGTTGCACTGTTCAAGGTTCATCATGGAGTTGCACTAGCCAAGTAGATGTAACCAGATAAAAGTAACTTCACATTCAGAGCATATCCACAAGGTGTGCAACAGACACATAAGCAGCACACACACCAAATCTGATGGTGTGTCTTTGTCACCCCAAAGAACAGCTCAATCACACAATTTTGCTCAGCACAGCCGTGGGAAGCAAACCCCACACCATTCTCTGGTGCATACACACCAAGAACAGCAACCCAGCTAGACCAAGCCAAATCCAAGCAAGATCACATCAACTAAACCCTGGATCACATCACCAAAATGGTGACATAAGGAGGGGGTAGATCAGGTGGATATCAAGACCAAGATCAATCCATCAGGACTAGGAGGTGAAGGGCTAGATCAAGGACAAGCCAGAAACTGGAAGTACCAAGGGGAGCACCAGATCAAGCTAGCCACAAGATCAACAACAACAACCAAGTGTGGTGAGTAATAACAGACCATCACATAATCTATATGTCTAAGCTAGACAAATATTTATGAGTTGTCTCACTACTAGGAAAACGGCCTTTAGTGGCGCACATGAAAACATCATCTGTGGCGCACTAGCAGTGCGTCACGTGCCTTGCGCTACGGCTATCTCTCAGCCGTGGCGCACTGCCTAGTGCGCCACGGTTGTGTAGAGATAGGCGTAGCGCACCTGCTAGTGCGCCACAGATGTGTGGGCAGGTGCGCTACGCCTAGGATCTTCTGTGGCGCACTTACTAGTGCGCCACTAAGCTTCTATAGTGCGCTTTAGGTGTAGTGCGCCACAGAAGGTAGATCATGTGCGCCACAGATGTGTTTTTTTTAATTTCCGAGCCAGATTATATACAATACAGATTATATACAATATTACAGCAGATATACACACACAAATATAAGATATACAATTATATATATAAATACACAATATGAAAAACAAGATTGAAACAAATACATATAAATAAGTCTCATACATGAATACATAGTATAAGTTACATTGTTTCGATCAAGTTACAAAGTAGTAGTTGGTGACATGCGAATACATGTGTCGATCGAACAAGTTAGAGCTCGGAAGCTCGCCTAGACATCTAAACTAGCTAGACACAAACGCGGGATAAACAACCAAAGAATATAAGCATGATCACCGCCGCGACGAAGGTGTAGGTCTTCATCCGGTTCCTTGTCCTAACTCTCGCTAGATAGCGCGTGTATCTAGCTTCCGCCTCCGCCATAGTGTTGTACCCTTTGTAGCTATTGTCTGAAAGGTGCACTGTCTCCGTGCCTTCCAATCATCGTAGACTCCGGGAACCCGTCCCTTGTACACGACGTACCACGTCATCTATAAGTTGACAATAATAATTAACCGGTGATTGAAAAAAAACATATATAATTAAAGTCGCATATGAAGATGCACTTATAGAAAGTACTCCTAAATCAAAAAAACCAAACTCAAAAAGCATGCCTCATATATAACTAGGTTGTTCGACACAGGAATATGCTACGATGGAACTGTTCACCAAGTATGATGCACAACACCTGGACCTATGCATAGCACAAGGCGAACAATCCCATCGCAGCACATTCACATATAGTGTGCCACGAGATTTCAATCATCGGCATTATTCTCGAAAAAGACCAAAGTAACTCAAAAAGCATGCCTCATATATATACATAGGTCGTTGGACACAGGAATATGCTACGATGGAACCGTACGCCAAGTAAGATGCACAACACCTGGACTTGTGCATAGCACAAGGCGTACAATCCCATCGTAGCACATTCACATATATAGTGTGCCACGACATTTCAATCATCGGCATTATTCTCGAAAAAGACCAAAGTAGCTCGAAAAGAATGCCTCATATATAACTAGCTAGGTCGTTGGACACAGGAATATGCTATGACGAAACGGTTATCCAAGTAGGATGCACAATTCCTGGACTTGTGCATATCACAAGGCTAACTATCCCGTCATAGCACATTCACATATATATTGTGCCACGACATTTCAATCATCAGCATATTCTCGAAAAAGACAAAAATAACTCGAAAAGAATGCCTCATATATATACATAGGTCGTTGGACACAGGAATATGCTATGATGGAACCGTGAGCCAAGTAGGATGCATAAGACCTGGACTTGTGCATATCACAAGGCTCACAATCCCATCATAGCACATTCACATATATAGTGTGCCACGACATTTCAATCATCGGCATTATTCTCGAAAAAGACAAAAATAACTCGAAAAGAATGCCTCATATATATACATAGGTCGTTGGACATTAGAATATGCTACGGAACAAATACCAAGTAGGATGCACAATTCTGGACTTGTGCATATCACAAGCTAATCCGTCAGTAGCACATTCACATATATATTGTGCCACGACATTTCAATCATCGGCATTATTCTCGAAAAAGACAAAAATAACTCGAAAAGAATGCCTCATATATATACATAGGTCGTTGGACACAGGAATATGCTACGATGGAACGGTGAGCCAAGTATATGCACAATACCTGGACTTGTGCATATCACAAGGCTCACAATCCCATCGTATCACATTCACATATATAGTGTGCCACGACATTTCAATCATCGGCATTATTCTCGAAAAAAGAGTAAGGAAAAAAAGAAGGACCAAAGTGAGCAAAGGACCAAAGAGTAAGCAAAAAAACCAAGCATTGATTGATATATAATAATAATAAGCAAAATAAGTAAGCGATGATTCATAAACCTAATAAGATAAGTACACTTGTCCACACACACACACAAAGGTCATCTATAGTTTGTAACTACAACTAGGCCAACATCAAGCCTTCTGGCTCGGCTTAGGGAACGGGAGGACGCCTTGTCTCGTCATGAACTTCCTATAGTCACCCTGCATCTCTAGGCGATCTTCTATGTCACGGTTATTCGGGATATTTCCTCCGTAGAAGATCCCCCCCGAAGTCATGACATCACGAAAGATGATTGCCCCAAACTGCTGCTGGATGCGATACATCTCTTGTCTAATATCCGAATCATTGATCTTGGCCTTTGCTTCGGCCCACTGTTTGAGATGATCTGGCAGCGTAGAATTCTGCTGGTCAAGTAGGAACGCCATCATGTGATGGAGTGCGTAGGCTTCCTTCTTACTATTTTCCTACCGCTTCACGCAGGGAACTCCGTTACGTGGTTGAAGACGTGCTGCGAACTTGACCTTCAGACGCATGAAGGTGGTGCCTTCCGTTGAGGCAAAGCCAGTGAGAGCATCATCCAGAACTTCCTTGATCTTGTCGTAGTTTTTCTTCTTTTCTAGACTCCCCGAGTCGAAATACGTGGCGTGGGAATGCTTCGGCGATAAGGAGATGAGCGCAAAGGTTCATCTCTCAAGAAAAATTCAAATGGAATGTGTTGGAAAATAATGATGATGATCTAATAAAGTCAATCGACGGTGGCGAGTGAATAACGACTTACTCTGGAAAGTAAGGCACGAGAATGTATTCCTTTGTCTTGTTCGCCACGAAGATTCTTTTTAGGTACGAGGCCACGATACGTCGTTCGGCGGGGGAACCCAAGCAGCGCCACGCATGTAGTAGGGGTCCACTATAGCGATGCCGTGTGTTCTCTCTAATGATCTGCATGGCGGTGAGAGAAAGAGACGGACCATGGTATAGTGCGGGTATAGGTGGAACATATTGAAGATGTCGTCGAACGCAGGAAGAACAGATCCGCAGGGCATTGTCGACGGCCCAAGACTGGTGGCACCTTAACCACGAATACGGGTGCGAGGGATCTTTCTCCGATAGAAGGCGCTCTCTATCATCAAGACGTCATGCACACTCTGCAGCCGAATCAAGAAGCTTGCAAATTCTTAGGTAGCATGGGCTCACCCGCCACATGAACCCTCCACATAATACCCTCGGGTCTTGGTGGCCCGTCCCAAACCTGATCGGATTCGAGTTGTTGACGCCACCGGTGGCTCGAGCTGCTAGATTTTCTTTTCCTGCCCTTTTTCCTTTTGGAGAGCGTGCAGCACGCAATCGAGCACCGGCCGCCCTATGTAGTGTCGGGCTTAGAATAAAGGGCGGTTGGTTGTATCACCGGCTCAGAAGGCGCAAGCCGGAGGCGTCTCCGAGAACCAAACAGATGCTTGGTGATAGTGGCTTTCTGTGGGGCCACTAGGTCTTCTTCATTGCCAAACGAGTCTTGAAGAAGTGATCATTCCAATCTTAAATCGTCCTCGGCCGGATCCTACGCCATGTGCATATCATCAACATGATCATCCGACCAACCGCCTGGAGGTGACGAGGCGGTAGGGCCTTGCCACCGCTTGTCGCCGCACGACAGCGGTGTTGTTGTTCAGGCGTGATGGCCCGCCGTCCCCAAACGGATCATGCTCTTTGGCCATAGCAAGAATAAGCCGAAGCAAGTTCGAGGATGTACGACTCTTCTTCATCCGCCTCGGGGTTGAATGGGAGGTTCAGTCGTGTGACCCCTTAGCACCCGACTAATTTTAACCCTGTGCACGCTATCTGACATCGGCCTTGAGTGGAACGTGCGCTGCAAGGGTTGAACGATGGTACCCTTGGCAACATCCCTCAGCTCGTAGTTCACATAGCATAAGAGAGTGCAAGGAACATCCGTCTGCGGAAAACATGTACGGCGTCGTCAGACATGCCATAAGAGTAATAGATGACATGAAAGGCGGTAATTAAAGCAATTTGTTTACCGTGATGGCGTCAAGATCGGCTCATGTTGACGCACCGCATACGGCGACGGGCGTGCAAGAGACGGAAGGGCTACTTGATGGCGCGGTGCTGGCTGCCGGTGTATTCTCCCTACCGACGGGTGCTTGGAGCTCCGGTGCCGCCGCGACGATGGCAGGGGCACCAACATGTACTCCGGCGCCGCGGTGATGGCAGGGGGAGTCACCAACTTGCGGCGCCGCGGTGCTAGTGGGCGGAGTCACGAACACGTAGTTCGCCTGATTCGTCGGTGTCGCGTTGTTCGAGTGGCTGCTGACCATGCTTGGAATCGGGCACGGCCCTAATCGACCACCCGCACTCCAGTTCGCTATTGACTCCACCAAGGTAGGCAAGAAGGACGTGAGGGTGATTGCCAGGTTGTCTTGGACGATCTGCGGGATCCGCGCCACTTGTGCCTTAAGTTCTTGAACCTCGCGGTTTTCCTCATCGCTCCTTCCCGACGGCGCCACATGCGTCCTCGGCGGTGGACCAAAATTATCCACCCAATTCTTACCCCCGAGGCCGGCCAGACGGCCAGCCGACGATGGCTTCTTCGTAACCGGCTCTATTTTCTTGGCCCGGTTCATCGCCCTGTTAAAAGGGTTATCCCACCGGGTGGCCGCCGTCGAACCCTGGGATGAGGAACCCTGGGATCCATGACTAGCAACAATTTCCTCCTCCTGCAGAAGAAGTAACAGTGAATCGTTTAGATCATCGATTAGATTGCAATCGAGTTGATCCGTGGTAATTAGATTATACTTACCACAATTTCCTCGAATTCCTTCACTGCAGGATCCGCGGTGAGTTGTTTAGTTTTTGGGTCCACATGGTAACGGGCCCTGATGAAGTTTCGAACCTGCCCGGGTTCGAATTTAGCAAAGGGGTTTTCTATCCCCTTGGATCTATACTCTTCGTCCTCCTTATTCCATTTGGCCTATGCGGTTCTGTATCCACCAGATCCGAGATGGTGATGACCTATATTCATCGCCTTTAGCACCTTTCCCCGATTACTATTGGCCAGGGCTCTTTCGGATTCACACCTCTCCTTGAACTCTCGGAACTGATCTTCGGTGATCTGCGGGTCAATCTTCTGGATCTCCTCGAGACTTTTGCCTTCTTTATAGATGTTCTTCTTTATCCGGGTTCTCCAGCTGGCTAGGGCGGTGCTCATCTTTGTGAGGGCGGATTTGTTTACTTCATTCCCATGATAATTTGTGTTCTCATACTTAGCGGGGAACTTGTATCTTCATGCGACTTCTCAAGAGGTGCGCGCAAGTGGCCATTATCTTTATGCCGGAGATTCTCGGTGTTGATCGATATGGTTGTCCGGGTAATCGCCGCCACTTTCCCACCATACCCTTTGACGACAAGGGCGGGCTCCAAAGGACCCCTGATGGGCTCACTACAGTAATTTCCTCCCTGACCGTGCCGACCGTGTTTGGGCGCCGGTCCTTCGACTTCTTCTTCTTCTTCTTAGGAGGATTGCTACCACTCCCTGTGCCCTCGCCGCCATCAGTGATTTCATCATCCGCCGTTCCTTCGACTTCTTCCTCCGCGTCTTCCATATCATCATCCTCGCTCTCCGAAGGATGGTATTCTTCATCGTCTTCTAGCCGCTGGGCCGCCTCCCAGAATGTCAATTGTTTATTCGGAGGTCTGAGTTCTCCTTCAGCGCTGATGCGCTTAGAACATCCAGCCTCGTCGTTGTCACACATCTTCGCACTAATAAAAAACAAATAATTGGTTAAATGCACGGAAAAATCCGGCATGGCCTTTGCTAATTTTCTTAAACTAGGAGTGCCCGATTTCTGCCGAAACGGAAGTTAATCAACATTCCGGCAAAAATAGGGACTCATTTCATACAAGAACCTGCATACACACATAATAAAGTACTTCATATACAAGCACAAGCACAAATGACCAAGTTCTATACTAGAAGATCATTACAGCAAGTGACAGCAAGCGAATGACCAAGTGATGACAGCAAGCAAATCAACACATATAGACTATTCAAAAAGAATAAGTTCCATTCCTGGTTTTCCATAAGGACCAAACCACAGAAGAAACACCTACTGCCTAAACTGTGCTGGCATTCATATATAACATCTTCAGCAGTTTCATAAACCAAGGAAATTAAGTTCAGAACAGAACCTTAATTATGTGCTGGCATAAACTGTGTTGGCATTCATATATAACAAAACTGTGCTGGCATTCAGAACAGAACCTTAAGTTCATAAACCAAGGAAATTAAGTTTCATAAACTGTGTTGGCATTCATATATAACAAAAGAGAAGTGGCACTGACAAAAAAAGGATAGATGGAGGTGCTTGAGTACCACTGAACCTTAGGTACAGTAATATATCTCCCTTGCAAAAAAAAGAAATGCCTTTACAGTAATAGATCTCCCTCTTGAATGGAGGTTATATTGTGCACACTCCTGTATGGAGGCACCACAAAAGAAATCAAAGCAAGAGAAGCCACTAAAATAGTGTATCAAGCAGCATATCACCATCACTGTGACCTACTACTATGAGTTTATTTACTTATAAGTGAGTGGTTATGATTTAGAATTATGGGAATAATATTACTACTAGCTAATCCAGAGCACATGGTTCAGCACTAAAACTCTCACCAGCACTCTGGTTGCTTGGGAAAGCCATCCAGGAGCACCAGAAGAAGGCCAAGAGCTAGGAGGAGCAGGCTTACCAGAAATGGAGCAGTAGCAAATCCAAGGGATCAAGTTAGGAGGTGAGAGGATGGGGTTGGCACAGTAGTGATCAATAATAGGCACAAAATCAACCACAACTCCAACACAACAGGTTATCCATCCAAGATCATGTCCTTGCATCTGTTCTTACTATTGCATCTTAAAGAAAATAGAGGGGGGCAATAGAAAATCCTCAGCTCTGTACTCACATGGAGTACTAGATCATCATTGGATAGTTTCATAAGCAAGCAATAGCTTTTGTATACAAACATCATCAAAGCCTCAGCCTTTGCATCCTAGGCAGAGCTAAGTAATGAAGGGAAATGTTTGTATTAACCTATGCTTCAGACCAGCTTCACAAGCATTCAGGTTTAAGCAATTTTTTTTAGCTTTATAAGCAGCAGATTATCCCACTTGAGGTTATATTGTGCACACTCCTGTATGGAGGCACCACAAAAGAAATCAAAGCAAGAGAAGCCACTAAAACAGTGTATCAAGCAGCATATTTAGCAAAGTACTACTAGCTAATCCTGACAGATCAATCAATCGGAATCAGTGGTCACGCATCATCATCTTCTAACCAATTGCTACTACTCGGCCAGCGACCGTACCATGCTGAACACGAGTGCAGGGACATAGGGAGAGAGAGGGAGAGAGAGGGACAGAGGGAGAGAGAGGAAGAGAGAGGGAGAGACAGGGGAGGGGCGACGCTCACCTCTGACGGGCGGAAGACGGGAGGACGATGACGGGCAGACGACGGCGGCCTCCACCTCCTCGAGCGGCACGAGATCCTCCTCCTCCACAAGAGGCGCGGGCCTCCTCCTCCTCCATGGATCGGCAGCGGCGCGGGCCTCCTCCTCGAGAGCGCAGCGCGGCGGTGGCGCGGATCGAGAAAGCAGCGGCGATGGTGGATCGAGAGAAAGCAGCGGCGGTGGCGATGTGGTGTCTGTGAGATGGGGATGAGAGAGGCGGATGTGGCACGCGCGGTTGACTAGTCCAACCCACATAGGCGTAGCGCACCCTGGCCGAGTGCGCTACGGATAACCGTAGCGCACTTGGCCACGGTGCGCTACGCCTATGTGGGTTGGACTATCAGATAAGAGGGCGGCCACCCCACTAATTGACACTAGTATTGTCTTATCCCACTGGTTCTGCCCACTACTCTATTCTAAACTATGAGCACCCAGGTTCGAATCCGGGTGCCCCACTTTTTTATTTTTATTTTAAAAATACTTTTAAATGTTCCAAAAAATGCCCAAAAGTGGTGATTTATGCCATACAAGTTTTGTTTTGTTTTTAAAATACATTTAAATATTCCAAAAATGCCCAAAAGTGATAATATATGTCATAAAAGTGTTACAAAAATGATTCAAAGTATAACTAAATTTCATAATAATTTGTCCATGAATATTACAATCTTTTTCAACCACGCGTTTTACAATATTTTTTGAGCTAGCGTTTTACAATCTTTTTTCCCTTCTTTGTCGCGGTTGAATAATTTAGTCTCGACACTTTATGTTTCTTCTTTCGGACGTGCTACCTTTTTTGGGTAGGGTTGTCCTTTTTCTTCTTGTGATGTATGTTGCTGCATCGTAGTCGTTGTCATCTTCAATCTTTGGATCGCCGTACTGGTCGAAGTCTTGCTCGTTGGCGACTCCATCCATTCCGATGATGTTTCTTTTTCCTCTCCTCACGACAACACGGCTAGGCTTTGTCGGGTCAGTAATGAAAAAACATTGGTCCACTTTGGTAGCCAGTACCCACGGTTCATTTTTCGCTAAGTTTGCACCGCGGCCTTGGATTTGGCTGCCGGGTATAACCATGGTTGTGAAATACCGGTCTTCTCTTCGACGCTCTTTGCCCATCCGACGGAACATCGGCACCTTTTCTCCACAATAGTCGAGCTCCCGGATCTCCTCGATTCTTCCGTAGAATCTTTCCTTCACGTTGTCATCGGTGTAGAATTCGACGTTACGCGAAGTTCGATAATCACACTTGTTGTCCTTTTCCTCCGTGTAGAATGTGTAGTCGCGTTGATATCATACGCCCGATAGGTCACCAGGTTTTGCATCGGTCCTCGTGACAAGGTGAATATGATCTTTTCGTGTCGGAAGAATGCGATCGCGGGATTATCAAGGAGCGTCTGCCTAAACCAACGCGTGAAATCTGAGTTGTGCTCTTTGATTATTTCTCCATGCGCCATCTCAGATGCCCCGGTCCTTTACTTCTTCTCGATTAACCTTTTGTGCTTCATACCCAAGGATCGACCAGTTCTAAATGTTGTAGCGCGAGGTTTGCTCGATCAAAGTCTCGCGTCGAAAATCAAGTCTACATGCAAGATGCGACGACCCTCGGTGACCAGATCCGTCGAGCTTGCCAAGGTGCCTCTTGACGGAAGACCGGCAGGTTCTCGATGTCTAGATAATTCGCGAAGAGATGCACTCTTCGCCGTAAAGACCTTGGCTATGCTTCCATCTAGACGGACTCGTTGAAGGTATCCTTTGATGTGTCCGTCCGCTCATCCTTTCGAACGCCATCATGCTGCGGAGGAACATCGGCCCGAGTTGTACGATGTCCTCCACGACATGGACCAGCAGATGCACCATAATGTCGAAGAATGCGGGTGGAAGTAGACCTCAAGCTCACATAGTATCACCACGATCTCCTCCTATAGCCTCCCCGAGCTGATTCACGCCAATCGACTTCCTAGAGATGACGCCGAAAAACTTGCATAGGCCAAATAACGTTTCACGGACGTGCTCGCCCATTATCCCTCTTAGTGCGACGTAAGTACTGCGTCATTAGCACGGCATACCGTGAGACTTCATGCCATCGACCTCTCGTCACGCCTCGTCTAGGTATCTGCTTATCTTGCCCGCGTAGCCGTAAGGAAATTTGACTCCTAGAAGGCACTTGAAAAACTGTTTGATCTCATCCTGGCTTAGAGTGAAGCAAGAAGGAGGGCAGTAACTTTTTACCCTTCCGACGACCTTGTGTCGTCTCCAACTCATGATCATCGTCATCTTCTTGATCATCAGGAGTAGTGCGTCCTCCGTGAAGCTCCTTCCGGATACCCAAGCATATCAGGCCGTGCCTTGCTTTCAGACCATGTTTCGTCCTATCTGGCATGTTGATTATGGTGGCGACCAGACTCTCGCACACGTTTTTCGTGATATGCATGATGTCGAGGCTATGAGGCGTGAGGAGAAACTTCCAGTATGGCAACTCCCATAAAACAGACCTTGTTTTCCATACCTTCATCAGCGGCTTGTCTTGTTGCTTCCTCTTTCGCTTCTTTCCAGGCTTAGGACAATCTTTCCAGTTTTTCAGCAACTCTTCCACTTCTTCGCTGCTCCTACGCTCTGGGATTCCTCGGGTCTCTGATTTTCCATCGAACAGGTCTCCAGGTTTTCTCCATGGATCATTCTTGCCGAGCCACCTCCGGTGCGCCATGAACACGGTTTTCGATGACCCTGGATCTTTCTCTAGTTGGAGATAGCTTGTGTTATCCATGCACCTAACGCATGCGCAGAATCCTTGGATAACCTGCCCCGAGATATACCCGTAACTTGGATAGTCTTGCACCGTAGTGACCAACGCGGCTCTCATAGTGAAATAATCTTGTGCGACGGCGTGTAAGTATTGGCTCCAGATTCCCATAACGTGGCTAGCTCCTCTTTCAACAGCCCGAGATACGATTGATGTCGGTACCAGTTGTTTCGCCCTTGAATTATCATAATCATTTGTATGTACTTCTTCTTCATGCACAACCATGGAGGAGGTTGTACATCCATACAAACACGGGCCAAGTCTTGTGCGTCTGCTCGATACCGAACGGATTGAGTCCATCGGTCGCACCAAGCCCGATGTTCCTCGAATCTCCACCGATTCGGGAATTCGAGGTCCAATGCTTTCCGGCTAGCATCTAAAGGGTGCGTCAAGACTCATCCTTTTGGGGTCATCATCATCATCTCGGCTTCTTCCTTCCGCATGCCATCGCATGAGCTTCGCTCTTAGGGTCCGCGAAATAGCTGCAGACGAGGAGTGATAGGAAAGTACCATACCACTTTTCGAGGTGCTTTCTTCCTTTCTTGTATCGACTCACCGCACGGACATGTGGTTTTCTCCGTCCTCGCCGATAAATGATGCAATCGTTGATGCATACGTGATATCTAACGTCGAGATCGAGAGGATGACGATTTTCTTGGCGCCTCGATACTAGTTGGACATGTGTTCCCTCCGGAGACGATCGTGCGTAATGCCATCATATCGTCAAGCTTGCGTCCCTCAATTTGTGTTTTGCCTTCATCTCCATAGCCTTGAGCGTTACATTCAACCGGTATCATCGGGCCTGCATCCTTCATACAATGGAGTAACGCGTCTTTCTCAAGTTGCACAAGCTTGGCTTTCTCTCTAGCGGCAGCCACTGCGTTACTCGCTTGAGAAGCTCTTGCACATAAGGGTCCCGCACCCACCGACGTTGTTCCATCGTCGTGTGCTCCTCCCATCTAGATCATCATCATCCCGTCTTCTTCCGCACCTTCACCATCTCCGTGAGACTCTTCATCATATCGCCGTTCTCCCGTGATGATGATCATCGTCATGTTGGCCACCTTCACCGCCTCCATCGCCTTCGCCATCGCTTATCCAAGTGTATCCATCCATGAAACCATGGCGAGCAGGTGCGCTCAGATTCGGAATTTGGATCGATCACCCAGTTGAGTTTGCATCTTCTGCACGGACATCTTATATCCGTCTTGTTATTTCGTATCATGTCGGCCGTCGCACATTTCAAAAATCTAGCCACAATGCCTTCGCTCATTATGCGGACCATTTTTGCCTGCACGGTGTACACGGTACAATTAGAAGTCTATTAGAACCACATAATGAATGCATGCATGCAATGGTCGATAGAAAATTTCGGCATGACCTATCCTAAAATTAGGACCTTTGCGAAATGCCAAAGTCTTGCCAAAATGGAAATGAATCAACATTTTGGCAAAACAAATGGCAACTTGTTCACATACAAACACAAGAGAGAGAGAGAGACCGATCCATACACACATGAACATATCATTATCCTCTCCATACACACATGCATGAGCATCATCGATCCTCTCCATATACACACACATATGACCATCGATCGATCCTCTCCATACACACATCATGAGCATCGATCATCTACATACATATGAGCATATCATCCATATACACATGAACACATCCTTACATGGACAACTTACCGAGATGAGAGTACCGATCGCGAGAAAGATGGAAAGGAGAGGTGCGCATGTCGACTGGAGAAGGAGATGAGAGACCGGAGACCTTCCTCTTTTACTTATGTAACATCCAAAGCAAGTTCTACATGCTAAAAATGGTGAATGGGTGGAGAAATTGAGGTGGGAAGGAGAAGATCCCGACTAGATCTAAGGAGGAAGAAGAAGGGGAAAGTGAAGTGTGGGGTGGTGGATGTGGTCACACATGTGCACAAAAAGTGCTATCAAAAAAATCAAAACATCCGCGGCGCACTCTGCCCTAGTGCGCCACAGGGAGTAGGAACATCCATGGCGCACTATGCCATGTGCGCCACGGATGTTCCTACTCCCTGTGGCGCACTAGGCAGAGTGTGCCACACAGAGGGGGGCATGCGCTTAGGCGTAGCGCACCTCCCCATGTGCGCCACGGTTGACACTAACAACCGTAGCGCACCAGCCCTATGTGCGCTTGAGATGTTTGGCGTCACCAGGCCCCTGCCCACATATCTGTGGCGCACTATAGTCATGTGCGCCACGGTTGTTCTAGTTACTAGTAGGGCACTGCCCATAGGTGAGCCACGCCTGTTTTAGCCGTGGGGCACTTCAACCATGTGAGCCACGAATGTGCTGATTACCTATAGCCATTTTCCTAGTTGTGTCTCATACTCCACTTCTCAGAAAAACACCCAAGTGGTGTGAATCCATCATGGAAGTTTTAAATATTAAAGCAACCAGAAAACTATATAGATCTACCTAGGATCTCAGGACAACATCATTGATCCTAGTTATCAGGCTACAAATTAAATTTCAAGAATGAATATAGCCAAAAATCTAAACTTCTAGGCACACCTCTTAAATAGGAGTAGCACCTTAGAAATTCATCTTATGAATTCATATAATTCATCAAGCCTACAAATCATTTTTTCCCAAACTTTAACTCAGGAATCATTAGCTGGTATCACTACCAGAACCAATCCATGAGAAATAATAAGAGAAGGGTCTAATCCCTAAACCTCAGACCAACATCATAGGTCTTAGGGATTTAAGGAAAGAAGTTTCTACTTATCTTTAATGCCGAACTCATCTTAAGCTTGAACAAAACCAAGCTAAGTAATAGAATCTAGTCTTTTGTGCCATATTAGAATAGTGTCACAAGAACAGTTCTGAACTAAGCAGGTTAAGCATCCAATCTTCACAGATACAACCAACCAACTATGAATCATTTTCCTGTTCTTAATCACAGGAATCATAACCAGGAATATTCATATATATATATCATCACTGTAATAGACCATTTGATCTCAAACTTTATATGAATCTATAAGCCAATAACTAAATATAAGTGACCTCATCACTCAGAGCTCACTGTCAGCACCTAACTAATGTCAGTGATGAGCTCTCAAACCACTAGAATCTCCAAACAACAATTCCAAAGCAACCTTATCATCTGAACCATATCAAAGTTAACAATGGGACCCAGTTGATAAGCCACTAGCATCATCAAAGCTAACCATCAGCAGTAATCCACAGCAAGTCACCACTCAACAGGTTTAAGGATCATCAATACATGATCGAACTCATTAGATATTCAATTAATAGAGGGATTTGAACCCTAAGCAGAACAAATAATCCTAATCAGGATATGACACTAGCCAGGAATGGCCACTACCAACATTTAGCATGGGATTACCTAGCACAGAAATCGCGAGGGGGAGAGGAATAACTTACCTATGGTCCTCGCTGAAGAATAGAAGAGGAAGCAGAGAAGGCCGATGAACACCGCGTCATGGGGAGCACCCCCAAGGGGGCGCTGCGACCCACACAATGCCACGGCGGCGACCATAGCCACGCCTAGAGGCAAGGAGTACCACCACAGCACACGACAGCAACGGCGGCGATAGCAACCGTATCACCCCAAACCGTAGGGTTCGGGATGAGACTAGTTTGGCCACGGGAAAGCTCCAGAGCCAAATCGAATCGGACAGAAGGGTAGCGCGTGGTCGACAACCTCGCCCTGCATCGGGGTGTGGTTTTGGTTCTGTCCTATTGGGCCACCAGGGCCTAATAAACCAAACAGGCAGCCCATTTACCTAAAGGCCATTTTTAATAAATAGGAAAAGACCAAAATGCCCCTAAATTTAAATAAATTCTAGAAAATAAAATAAAAATCCAAAAATTATAAATAAAATATTTTTGGATTCGCAATAATCCAAACTATCCAAATAAATTAAGAAATAAAAAATTAGACATATAAATTTTATTAAGAATTTTGTAATATATATATTCCTTATGGAATTTTACAAAATTATTGAAAGATGATAAAAATAAATAAAAATTACTTTCATTATATATTAATATTGTAGTATTTTTAAAATACTAAACAAATATTTAATATCAATTTTTGATATTTAATGATAATTCTTAAAGGAATTATTAAGTAAATAAAATGCAAATAAATTGAAATAAAATAAAAAATACAATATTCAATAAATATTAAAAATTAATATTTATAAATTCTTTATTATTAAAATAATTTTTTAATTTAAATAAATGGGGGAGAATATATATAAATCTAAATGATGCATTATATTACTTTGCATAATCATTTTGCTTCTTTAAATATTGTCCTTACCGGGCAATAATGATGTTTTGTAGACATAGAAGCTCAAGGTCCAGTGCAAGCATCCGACTTCACGACCTTGCAATCACAAGGCAAGTTCATCACTTGCTCATATCCTTTGAAGAGTCTTTATCAAAGTATTTGCAAATTGTGTGTTATCATATATACTCCAAAGAAAGAAAATATTATTTTCACAAATAAAGAAGTCATAGATATAATCCTAAGTGATGATATAATGGAGCAATAGAACTTAGGGTTCTATTTGCAACAATGATGATCAATTAGGTACTTAATAACCCTGACATCAGTGATTCTAGCGCCGTATATTACGCGTTAGCCATGAGATTTGGAATGGGACAGAGAAGCCAGCTGTATCTTCTTCCTCTCGCATGTATACGGATGTGCAGGTCGTGGTTGTTATCCTCATAGCGTGCATATTAATTGGTAATTCGTAGAGGATATGCAGCATATGGGTGGGAACCCTCAACGCCCCATGATAGTTCTGGCATCTAACGGTATGTACAAACCATTGCCGTAATTCAATATGTGGGCATGGTGTACACCAAGGAGGCATGCGAGGTCGCGAAGGGGGCATTGATTGGCTTGGACCAACTACTGCGCCCCACATCATGGAATTGTGGACGGGAAAGTACGTCCGGTTGTGCAACAAGGAGTTGATCTCTCATGGGTATAGTAACGCACCTCTGCAGAGTGTAAGAATTGTAACTTGTTACTCCCTGTTCTGGAAAGGAGTTGCGAACGCGACAGGAAAGGAACTCCATGAAAGTTCTGGTCAACCTGTGAAGGCTGATGGTCATAGATTTTCATAGTAAAATCAATCTTTGAAGAAAGATTTACAAAAACTGCATAGTTCCAAGGACTTATAGTCCGAGGTGGGAGTTAGAGCATCAAACTTCCCACCTTGCATATAATGAACTTGTTGGGTAACAATGTTACTCATCCTTTCATTTGATCCCTTGCTTAGACTCTGAGGATCCCGAAGACGTGCCAATGTATGCAGCCGAATGCCAAGAAGATGTGTTCTACGAGGAGCCTGACCTGTCAGGAGGTGTTAAAGGAGTGGATTACAAAATCCGCTATGGTGTCGATGATAACGAGTCCAACTAAGTATCCTAGTTAGTAGTAACCGACGGAGCCGAGCAGCATGAACTCTATAGAATAAGCTACTGAGCTCAACTCCTAGTTGGAGTTGCTACTTTAAATTCCGCTGAAACACTTTATATTTTGGTTTGTAAGTTGAATCCTTTTGAAGTCTTGAACTTCTGGTATTGTAATAATAATAATGTGTGAATGTTTGTAATATGGACCCACAATGTTTCTGTTGTACCACTTCTGAGGGATGTGGTATTTACAGAACGGTGTTCTGTGGATGTCATGTCAATGACTATAGTATACTACACATGCAGTGGTATGCTGGGTCACCGCACTTGATCATGCCACACCAAGGTGAGCTCGTCCATGTTGCTCCGGTCCATGGTCATGATGGTGTTTTCTTCGGCATAGATCTTTGCCATGGCTTTGGTTTCCTCGGCTATCGCCTTCCTCTCCTCCACGACTATCTTGGGGAAACCATCTTTCCGGAGTGCTTGCCACCTTGCTTGGAGATCGGTAACCGACTTAAAGCAATTTGATTGTAATTCAATTCATGACGATCATAAGTAGAAAGTTCTTACTCTTCAGTCATTGATAAACAGCTTGTCGGACAGTACTCAACACAATTGCCACAAAATATACAAACTCCGAAATCTTCTCAGTTGTTTTATTGTCGGCCAAAGCAACTTTTGCTTCCAAAGTCTTGGCCGCCATCTTCTCATTTGAGATCACCATGAGATCAATCTTCTCTCTCAAGATTGAATTCTCAACTAGCTTCTTAAGTTTCTCCTTTGCCATCTTGTTGCCATTGGGGTTGTTCTTGTTCCTTCCTCCCGGTGGAAGTTCATCATCCTCCTCATCATCCAATTGGATGAGTGAGTCTCTTTTGGGTGGTGCTTCTTGCTCCCTCAACTTCCATTTATCACTTCTTTGGAGCAAAAGCCAACAATGATCGAGGTTGAATGCCTTGCTCTTTGAAGCCTCCATCTCCAAGAACCTCTATTTTGCTATTTTCTCCTATAAAATTCAAACAAGCAATGATTTGCAAAAAATGCTAGCACTTGGTGGTGCAAACAAACAATTGGACATATAGCACTCACATAGTCACCCACAACCGAACCACTTGGTGGTGCTCCTCGAACTTGCTCCAAGCATCCACTATAGAGAGCACAAGTGTTTTTTATGTAATCCCAACGGCCTTGGAGTGATCGATAAGTTCATGCAATCATCCTTGGAAGGGAATGCAAGAAATGGTAGAACTTATCCTCGATCCTCTCCCAGTAATGCTTTCCGGTTTGGTCGGTGCCGGTGTGAGACCCTGGCGCATGGCTCAATAGGAAACTCATACCAACAAGTTGCAACTTCTTTTTCGGAAGCTCATTCGAAAAGAACTCTAAGGTTAAGCGTTCTTGGCCTAGATCAATTTGTGGATGGGTGATCGACCGGGAAGTGGGTACCGGGTGCGCACGAGTGAGGACAAAGTGCGCAGAGAAGACTAGTGTTGGTTTGTGGGGTTAGTCTATAGATCCTATTAAGCTGCCAGGAGTGACAGCCGCCGGTCCGGAGAGGCCGGGGGTGTTACAAGTGGTATCAGAGCTGACCCTCGCGGTTACATGGGCGTGTGCGGGTCAGTGGCGGACATGTGTAGCATGGCGCGTGTGGCCCGGAGTGGACACGTCATGGCAATGTGTCGGCACTGGACGCACAAACGTGTGCTAAAAGGGGACATTCTTGGCTTATAGTTGATCGACGAGGACGTCGTTCTTCTAAGGGTGGGTATATGTGAGACCCTGGCGAATGGCTCAATGGGATTGACAGGAAACACATACCAACAAGTTGCAACTTATTTTTTGGAAGCTCATTCGAAAAGAACTCTAAGGTTAAGCGTGCTTGGCCTAGAGCAATTTGAGGATGGGTGACCGACCAAAAAGTGGGTATCGGGTGCGCATGAGTGAGGACAAAGTGCGCAGAAAAGACTAGTGTTGGTCTGTGGGGTTAGTCTAGAGATCCTATTTGGCTGCCAGAAGTGACAGTCGTCGGTCCGGAGTGACCGGGGTGTTACAGTTGATCACGACATCGAGAGAGACAGCCTCCCAAGCCTTGATCAAAGGCATGTCTTCAACTTGCGTGAAATTCTTAGCTCAAGACCAGCTATGCACTTGTGATCCGTCGACCTCCTCCACATCCACCTCCTCGTCTTCACCTGCACCGTCGACACCACCATCCACCTCGTTGTAAATTGGTGACCCATCCAACTCATCTCCATTGCCGCCAAGCGGAGCCATGTCGATGTCCACCGCATTGTTATTCAACAAATACACATAGGGGTCGGAACCTCGTGCAAATCGCTGTGTATAAAGCGCCAATTCGAATCAATTGTATACGCAATTGGTGGCGGCTGCGACGGAAGGGGGGAGGGGAATTGTTCATACCTAGATCGGCTAGCCGAGGCCGTTTTGGCAGATTCGCGACGGCGGATGGTTTCCCGGGGCCTTCCTTCTGCTTCGCGACCGCGTTCCTCGCCTTGCCCGGCGCCGGCTTCGACTTGGAGGCGGCGGAACTCGCTGGAGCATGGGGAGCAGTGGGACCGGCAGGAGAGGCCAAAGCGCCCACGCTGCCATCCTGAATGAGGACGGGGCCCTGCCGCTTCCACTTTGTCACCGCAATGCCAGAGACGCCTACCGGAGGACCAGCCGACGGGACAGAGACGATGGCTATCGATTCGGCGCACTGCGGTGTCGCTGCCGGCGCGACTCGCCGAGCTCACGGGATCATTGACGCCCATGGCGGCCTTCGTGGGCTCACGGGAGGGGCAGGGACCGGAGATCGAGCGTGGCGGAGGAAGGAATGGCGCGGCTGAAAGTTCCCTCCCGCCATAAAAAACGGAGGATATGGTTCGCGCCCAAGTCAGGCTCGAAAACTGTTTTTTTTGTTTCACGGGGGCGTTTTTTTGGGGGCTCTAATTCTTTTTTCGGTTTAGCCGATTTTGAGGGCGTCTGTTCTGGCCACTTTTCTCACGCGAAACCAAAAAAATGATGATTATTTTCTTGGTTCCGCCCTTTTATTGTGTCTGCTAGAGATGCTCTCGATAGATCTTATGCCAACTAGACGCTTCATATAGCTCCTAAGCAATCGAATGCCATTCTTGTCTCATTTTCCTTGCCAATTCATCCAATCCAAACAATTTCTAGTGTCCCTCTAGGAAGCAAACAATTTTGAGATACTTTGTCATGTTAACTCTTTAACCCAAACAATTTCTCGTTTCCGGTTTTAGGAATCTTCTGATTCGGTTAATTCCGGTTAATTTTTTGGTTGATTTTTTCTTTTTTGTTTTTTGTTCTGTTTTATTTTTTGTATTTTTTTGTTTCTTTTCGTTTTAGTAGATTTTTTGAAAATGTTCTAATTTTGGACAATTTTCAAATTTTATTTTGAATAATTTTTAAATTTGAACAGTTATGAAATTAAACAGATTTTAATCTGGACAGTTTTCAAATTTTGAACGTTTGTCAAATATTGAACCTTTTCAATCTAAACTTCTTCATTTCACTAAATATGTCAAATTTAAAACATAAAACAAAAATTCAAACACGGTGGCGAGTGGAACTGTTTTGCAATGGAAGAAAAAAGGCAAGCGGTTGTTTTGGGACCGGCTCACCTGGAGATCCATTTCAAGCGCTGTTGGTTAAAATGGGGCGTGCTATATGTCGCTTCAACCGGCGTCATGCCGTGTAATGGGCATGACAACTAGGCCGACCCAGTTGACACGCTATTTCCTCTTTTTCCTTTTCACTTTACTTTTACTTTTTGCTATATTTTATTTAAACTTTCAATATTTCTATAATAACGATTTAATAATTATATTTTTTTCAAATATCCTTGAAGATTTTTCAAACAACTTTAATAAATTTGTAAAAATCATGAATATTTGTAAAAAACATGATTTTTTTTGGAAAAACATGATACAAAATCGTAATAACATGATTGAATATCAAAAAAACATGAACCAAATTCAAAAAACATGAACCAAAATTTAAAAAAAAACATGAGTATTTTTCATAAAAACATGAACAATTAAAAAAACAATGAAAATTTAAAAAACATGGAACCTTTTCAAAAATCATCAACATATTTTTAAAATCTGAACAATTTATCAAATTCGAAATTTGAAAAAGGAAAAAGGACAAAATAGGAAAAAGGAAACAGAAAAAAATAGAAAAATGTCACCGAAGGGAACTGGGCCGGCCCATAGTGGAAAGCCCCAGTGTGGCGCGACGATCGAGCGCCGCAATAAGCGGTATATAGCATTTTTGTGGTTGAAACGACGTAAGGAGCGTCATATAGGAGCTCCCAGGATGAACGCCGGGCCCATCAGCCTCCCCAATCCACACAAAAATCGCGGAAAATCCCCACTCTTCTCCGGCTCCGCGCGGCGCGGTGCCATTCCTCTTCCGCCTCCCCGCCTCCACAACCCAACCCAAAATATCTCTCTCTCGGCGCCGGCGCAGCGGCGCTCGCCTCCTCTGCCACGGTGAAGCCCTTCCCGAGCCGCCCCCTCCGCCTCCGCCCCCTCCTCATGTTCGCCTCCGCCCCCGCAAGTTCGCTCCACCTCTCCCACCCGGCGTTTGGCACCAGGCGTCCAAGGCTCGCGCGCTGCAGGTCCTCCCTTGCGTCTTCGTCCTCTTCGGGCGCGGCGCCCCCACCCGCGAACGCGAACCACCTCATCCAGACGCTCTGCGCCAACGGCCGCCTCGCCCGTGCCGCCGCGCTCCTCCCGGGCCTCCCCGCGCCCACGCAGCGCACCTACGAGTCGCTCCTCCTCGCCGCCGCGCGGGCCGGGGACGCCGCGCTCGCCGCGGCCGTCCACCGCCGGCTCGAGGCCGACCCGGTCTTCCGCTCGGACCCGTTCCTCTCGACCCGCCTTATCGAGTCCTACGCCGCGCTCGGTGCGCTTCCGGCCGCGCGCCAGGTGTTCGACGAGGCGCCCGAGAAGAGCATCTTCGTGTGGAACGCGCTGCTCAAGGCCCTCGCGCTCGCCGACCATGGCGACGAGGCAATCGCGCGCCTGTCTGACATGGGGTGGCTGGGAGTACCCGTCGACAGCTACAGCTACACGCACGGGCTCAAGGCCTGCATCGCTGTGTCGGCATCACACGCACCGGCCTCTGCCCGTGTACGTGAGGTGCACGCACATGCCATCCGCCGTGGCTACGCGTTGCATACGCATGTCGCCACTACTCTTATCGACTGCTATGCAAAGCTTGGGATCGTCAGCTATGCTGAGAGTGTGTTTGCTGCAATGCCAGAGAGGAATGTTGTTTCCTGGAGTGCCATGATCGGGTGCTATGCCAAGAATGAGAGACCAGCTGATGCAATTGAGCTCTTCAAGGATATGATGGCTTCTGATCCAGACCTGGTGCCTAACTCAATCACGATAGTGAGCGTCTTGAATGCGTGCTCAGGAGTGAGCGCACTCGGTCATGGCAAACTATTGCATGCATATATTCTTCGGAGGGGTTTCCACTCACTTGTTTCAGTACTGAACGCATTGATGGCAATGTACATGAGATGTGGATGCCTTGAAGATGGCCGGCATATCTTCAATTGGATAGGACGTCGGAGGGATGTTGTGTCGTGGAATTCACTTATATCTGGATATGGGATGCATGGCTTTGGCCGTGAGGCGATTCAGGTGTTTGAGGAAATGGTCCAAGTGGGGCTATCACCGAGTATCATCACATTTATCAGTGTCCTCGGAGCTTGTAGCCATGCCGGACTTGTGGACGAGGGGAAGGAGTTGTTTGAGTCGATGGTGGATTATAGTGTTAAACCTCGTGCGGAGCACTATGCTTGCATGGTAGACCTCCTTGGTCGTGCTGGGCAGTTGGATGAAGCTGTGGAGCTCATAGAGAGCATGCACATTGAGCCGAGCCCTCAAGTGTGGGGTGCACTTCTTGGAGCTTGCCGTATTCATGGTCATGTGGAGTACGCAGAGATGGCTTGCTCTCATCTCTTTGATCTTGAACCCAGAAATGCCGGGAACTATGTACTCCTCGCTGATATTTATGCTCGAGCTAAATTGCAGAACCAAGTTGATGTGCTAAAGGACTTGCTGGAGGAGCATGCGCTTGAGAAGGTGACTGGTTGCAGCTGGATAGAGGTAAAGAAGAAGCTCCACTCATTCACGTCCGTGGACAACAAGAACCCACCTGTTGAGCAGCTTCAAGCTCTGATAGGTGAGTTTGTGGCAGAGATGAAAAATGAGGGCTATGTTCCTGACACGGGGATTGTTCATTATGATATTGAAGAAGAAGAAAAGGAAAGGATTTTGCTTGGTCACAGTGAGAAGCTGGCAGTTGCTTTTGGGCTTATCAACACTGGTAGTGGGGAAGTCATCAGGATCACCAAGAACCTGAGGCTGTGTGAGGACTGTCACTCAGTTACCAAGTTCATCTCCAAATTCACGGAGCGGGAAATTGTTGTGAAGGATGTGAACAGGTTTCACCACTTCAGGGATGGAACTTGTTCATGTGGCGATTATTGGTGAAGATGCTGCAAACTCGTTGGTGTTTTTTGATCTTTGCTGATCATACCAAATGACCATGAAGTAGAACTATTGTACAGCCTAACATGATTAGACTAGCCATTGATGACCCAGTCTTTCAGGAGGAACCTCAAATTGAGTGCTGGTCTTTACTTGGAGACCCGATGGAACTTCTGCTAGGCATTTTTGACACGTTTGTAATGGGTCCCCCTTTAGCGACATGTTTTGTACTAGTACTAGTAATGTTCTTCCTGATACATTCTTTAATTTCGCTCTTGTAAAATCCCAACTAATGCTGATACTCAGACTTGAGACTTGTCGAAGAATGCAAGGAAGGATAATACTATATGATCAGAGGTTCATGTCCCTGTTTTTTGGCACATAAATGAGTGGTCGTTGCATTATAAGATTGTGCAGATTGCAGTTTACTCTTCATTTTGGCGAGACTTGTGACAAGTCCTATCACTAATGAGTTGCGGGAGTCGAGACTTCTCTTGCAACTGAGACTCCAATAAAGCGTCTAAGCTCCATGGAGCATGGGCTCTTTTCTCTCTTATCATGGCCTGGGGCGTGTGCCTCGCCTGATGCCAGAAGTCTCAGCACGATCTGTGGTTTTTCAGCACATGATGTCAAACGACATTACCTAAGATGTATTGCCGTTGATGGTTTTATTTGAGCTGCTCCTTGAGTACACATGCCATTGAAAGACAACATGGCAAAAAGATTTGAGACTTCATGGGAAACAGCATAGCTGTTTTTCTCATATATATAGCACAGATGTGCTGATGCAATTCTATCAAGCCAATTTTGACACGTTTGTAATGGGTCCCCTTTAACGACATGTTTTGTAGTGATGGTCTTCCTGATGCATTCTTTAATTTGCTCTTGTAAAATCTCAACTAATGCTGATACTCAGACTTAGATTTGTTGAAGATATGCAAGGAAGGATAATACTTATATGATCAGAGATTCATGCCCCTGTTATTTGGCGCATAAATGAGTGGTCGTTGCATTCTAAGAACTGTGCAGATTGCAGTTTATTCTCGTTTTGGCGAGACTTGTGACGAGTCATATAATAAGGACTTGCGGGAGTCAAGACTTCTCTTGCAACCGAACGATCTGTTGTTTTTCAGCCCCATGATGTCAACAAACATTACTACATAAGATGTATCCCCGTTGAAGGTTTCATTTCAGCTGCTCCTAAGTACACATGCCATTGGAAGACAACATGACAAAAGGATACTTCATGGGAAACAGCATAGCTGTTTTTCTCATATATAGCACAGATGTGCTGATGCAATTCTATAGTTACAACAACTAGTGCCGTAACAACATTGTATGGATCAATCACTTTAGAGGCGATCACATAACTAGATGGCGACATGGTATCAATATTTTTCGTCTTTCTTCTTGGCATGAAGAGAAGGAGCTTCGAAGAGGATTATTCTACAAAAATTGCTCTACAGCAGGAATCCTCTACCTGCAACCAGCCACAAGGGTTGAAGGTTAGTAATTACTCTAGTTAAGCGTTCTATCAAAGAGAAAAGATGTAAAACCATGACTTACTCATTGCAAAGGAAGCTCCTTGTGGGTGTACACAACTCCCTTGTCACCATTCACTACTTGTCCACTCCCTCTTAGAATGCTATACATAATGAGCAAAATAATGGATACATGTTAGGTGAAGATACAAATAGATCCATTTGTTGCTTATGGTAAATAAAATTGGAACTGGCAAAAATCTAGCATAAACACAGACTATAGAGTAAGATAGTGCACGCAGAACACATACGCATGCGGAAGTACTGTTATATACAAGGCAAAGAGGGATATAATTGCAGGAAGAACTGCATGTCACAGAGTCCTACCATCGAGTAGTTAGAAGCCCATCAACACCAACAGGTCCACGAGCATGTATACGCCCTGTACTTATGCCAACCTATTCAAGGTATTTTGAACAGGTTCAAACATAGAACTGGATAATTTTCCAAAGAGTAGAAACAGCTCGCGCACAAAATGAACAGTCAAAGGACAATACCTCTGCACCTAGACCAAAGCGGGTCCCATCACAGAACCTTGTGCTTGCATTATGGAACACAGCAGCACTGTCACAGTTTAAACGAAATATCATTTCATTAGTTACATTGAGATTTTATCCAAAAAAAAATATAAATACAGCTAGCATAACCACAAAGTTAAATAAATACCTATCAACTTGTTGTAGAAACGTATCTGCAGACTTTTTATCGGTTGTGATAATGCAATCCGTGTGTGCGCTGAAACAAAAATAATTCAGTCAGATTTAGTGCAACAAAAACAGTAATTGGGGAGAGTGTGTTCAAAGGAAGATGCATACCTTCCATAACGATTTATATGGTCAATCGCTGACAGTACATCGTCAACAAATTCGAGGGTGCATGCCATTGAGCTATACTCGTGATGAAATGAATCTACCTTTGGCACTTTCAAAGTGTCATGTGCAACAGGCCCACCATAAATAACAACTCCTGCAATATGACATCGACTAATAAATCAACTGAGCATATGTCCATCAAATGTCCATTCACACAAATACCATTTTTTTAATTGGTGGTGTCTACTTTAGTAGAAATCCATACATGCGAGTAATTTTGCTAGATTGCAAGCCAACAAAATATAAATTGACATTAGTTTACCATATTCACAACTTGTGATGAAACATAATCTACAATATTGTTTATACTTTTTAACTACTTCAGGGAGCAGAAAGGACACTGATGACATCATGAATTCAGGGTGTCAGCTAATACCTTCGTTCGCAAGTTCCATCAATAAATCATCAAGACCCTCTGTCTTGTTAAGATCTTTATGAACAAGTAGTGTTTCCTGCACAGATGATGTACATAATCATTTATTTTGTTTGTTTAGACATCCATGTCAAAAATGGTGTATCAGATATTCAGATTTGAAACTAATTAGTACTAACTTCAAGTAGAATCAGTGTTGTGTTACAGTGATATACACAACCTCTGAAAACATCTGTTATGATGAGAAAATTAAAAATCGTACAAAAATATCGAAGTCAGAGACGCACCATAGCATTACATGCTGCCGGATAATCGACCTTTGCATCCAGTACGATACGTTTTGCCATATTCATGTCAGCTGATTTATCAATATAAACATGGCAGATACCATCTGTCGAGAAAAATGAAACTAGAGTTAAGTAATTCAAACAGAGCTAAAATACAATTATGTCATTCCAATAGGGAATGACAAGAGTTCAGTGATAAAAATGGCTTACCTGCATGACCAAGAACGGGAATCTTGGTTGCTGCTTTGATTTGAGAAACAAGTTTATTACTGCCTCTTGGAATAACAAGGTCAATCACATCATCAAGCTGCATAGTGTGCATCCAGTTTAGACATATTCATGTACTCATCAACCAACGTACCAAATGACATGCTTACCTTTAGCAAATCGGCAATCTCATCTTTGCTTTTTACAAGGCCAATAAGTTTTTTACCGACAACATCTGGAATCGCGCTAGTTATGACCTAATAAACATCAATAAATTGATACATCAGAGATCCACAGATATTCATTTTTTGATACATCAGAAGCTTAATTAAGCTAAACCATGTTGCTGCATTAAGAACACAATAAGCTGACTATCATACCTGATGTAATATTGTGTTTGATCTCATAGCTTCTTTTCCTCCTTTCAGAAGAAGACCATTTCCACTTCGGATTGCTAGAGCTGCAATCTGTACAATAATGTGTTGTTCATAAATAACAGTTGACCTTGCAGCTGATTTTTATAATCTGTTACCACCAAAGATCTTTACCTGAACGAGGGCATCAGGACGAGATTCAAAAATAATTAGGAGAACACCCAATGGGCAGTACATCTTCTCAAACACTAAATCCTTAGCAACCTACAAGACAAGTCCTTGATTGGTTAAAAACATGAATCACAGGAAACTATAATTTTTTATCTTTGACATATTATTCATAATATAGGTCTTGCAAATTTCAGAATGTGGTCCAGCTCTTTCACCTCTGTTTTTTTCACTGTATGGGAAATAGGGTCCTCCATATCCGCAATTGAACGAATTGATTCCGCAAGGCTTGTTATCTAGAAATAGTTAATATAATGAGAACAGATGATATGAACAAACATAATCTAATATACGGATCAATACGGCTGAGGCAAAGAAGTATATATTTGACCCACCTTTCCTGCCTTCAGGGTCATCCTAGAAATCAAAGATTTCTCATAACCTGAATCATGTGCCGCAGCTAGATCAGCTTCATTCTCGGATAGAATTAAGCCCTCATTTGCTACCAGAGCATCGGCAATGTCTAGCAAAATCTTTTTACGCTCCTCTGACGACAAATTCTGTTTGGTGGACAGACAGAATAAATCAGCGATGACAGCAAGAAGAATATTACAACTCAAACTTTTCTTAGATATTTATGATTCTACAAGAGTTGGTGGTATATTTTAGTATCCCTACAATGTCTAATTGTTTCTATAGAAAGCATTAAAGAATACCTGTAGATGCCGTGAGCAATCTCTCGCAGCAACTGCCATCTCACGACTTGTCACTTCCTTGGAACAGTCCCAGACATTTGCTTCATTGTGGAAAAGTGTGCCGATTTTCTCTCCTCGCATAACCTTAATAATGCTATCTACCACAAATCCACTTCATGGATGTAGTAACAAAAGGTTAAAACCAGAAATAAGTAATCTTACATGTAGGCATAAACTCTAGCTTGATACAGTAGTATGGAAGTTGCAGCTAAAATGCAGCGCAAGCTTCTCTACATTCTATCTACAATAAAATGCAGTGTGACTAGCCATATAGTAACTTGAGTATGTTAATTAACCCAATGGGAATATTTAGTATATATGCATACGGCTAAACTCGTGATATGGTAACAGGGGGAAGTTGTATTCACCTTGCAATTACAGCAGGTACGCCCTTTGATGCGGCACAAACAGCAGCTGCCACTTTAGCTTGCATTCCACCTCTTCCTACACGAGACTTCTCCCCAAAATTAATTAGCTTCCCATGTTTGTCGTTAATGTACGTGTGGATAATCTTTGATTGAGGATCACTGGGTGGACCACTGAAGAGTCCCTCCACATCACTAAGCATGATAAGAAGATCAGCATCCAGTTCTTTTGCCAACAGCGTTGCCAAACTGTCATTATCCCAGAATATACCGGATGAATCCTACACATGAAGTTGATTGTTATAACCATGTTATGGTAAAGAATTGAAGGCCTAAAATTGATACACGTTTCATTCGCACTGGCCATCAATTAAGCTCTTTCTGCAGAGATCCTTAGAGGAAGACACAAAAGTCTGAAGTTTGGGTGTGCATGCGAATTTTCTTAAGAGAAATCACACCTCATATGGCGCTTTCCGTGTACTGATAGCGTCATTCTCGTTAAACACCGGTATCACTTTAAGATCTAATAGTGAGACAACTGTCTCGCGGAGCTGGTGCCCGAAACTTGGATCCCGAAAATCACGGTCCGTAACAAGAAGCTGAGATGATGTCACATCAAGCTGCAGTGACGGTAAATTTGGTGTCAGAAACACGTTATTAACCTCAACAGAAAGAAAAAAAACAAAGAACAGCAGCATATATGTATAGCAAAACGCACTTGGCTAAACAGCGTGTCGTAGATCGCCATCAGGCCACTCTGACCGACGGCAGCACAGGCCTTCCCATCCAGGTCCAGCTGCGGGTTCTGCAGATCTGCGAAACTGCAAATCATGGAGGATTATCAGCAAAACGTTGCCATTACACCAGAGCTAGTGACCGTCAGTAAAAACTGTTGTGCGCAAAACTGTCTGCAACCTGCTGTTGATGAGCTTTCGGTACTTGAGCCTCTGCCTCCCGACACCGACGGCGCCGGAGGTGACCAGAATCACCTCGTACCCCTGAAAATTAAGTTCCTTCACCTGAAATATTTCCACATTTTTTACCGATTAGCATCTGTCAAAAGAAAAATTACCCGATGGCTGATGCTGTACTAGTGCTATTAGCACGTACAGGCTCCTTGGTTATTATACTGTTATAAGAGCACATGACCTGTCAACAAAATTCAGTTACCTGCTCACAGAGAGCTCCGAGCCTGCCCATGGCCAGTCGGCCATTCTGCCCCGTGACGACGGCGGTGCCCACCTGCCGTACGAGATAGCGGGTTAGATATTGGATATTTAGATGAACCCAACGAACAGAACACCGATTTTACCTTGCAATTAAACTAAGAAATATACATTTACTTGGCAATTTAGTTTTTTACTACTAGTCTCCTTCGTAAAAGTGGGGATAATTTAGAACCTAGCACGTGATTTTTGAGCGATTCAAAGCTAATTCTCGTGGTCAGATACGGATATACTTTACTAAATCAGTTTCGTGACGTCATCAGATCCGAAACTTTTTTATTTCTGTTATGATTACAGGCCTCGCGTTTCCGCCGATCACCTTACCGGCCGTGTCTCGGAGAAAAAACAGGATCACGCCGGAGAAGAAGGGCCATAGCACAAGGAACGGGCCGAAACGGCGGCCGGCGGCGTCAGAATAGCGTCGGAGAGGAGGAGAAATAAAAGGTAGCTAGGCATGCATGCATGTATTAGGTTGGTCACCTTGATGACGATGCGCTTGACGTCCCTGACGAAGCAGCGGGTGGAGTCGCTGTTCTCCATGTCCGCCGCCCCGACGGCTCCTCCGATGCCTCCCCTGCCCATTATCCCCTCCGGTCCTCCGGTCCTCCTCTTCCTTCCTGGCCGTGGCGACCCGCGCTCGCTCGGTCCGCGTCGCTGTGGATCGGGACGGGGGCGGGGCGGGGATGGAAAGGGAGAAAAAATAGGCAGGCAGGCGGGTGGGTGGGTGGGTGGAAGTGGCGAACCGAACCGTGAGATGGATAACCAAGTGGAGCTAACGGGCTCCTCCGTTTTAAAGGGGGAGGGGAGGGAGAGGGGGGCGAGCCGCAGCGTCGCGCTCGGGCCACACGGGGCGGTACGTGTGCGGCGAGATGCGGCCGCCTCGCGCTCCTAGATCGTCTGCGGCGAGAGGGTCGCCTAAAAAATGGATCGTCTGCGGCGAGCGGGCCTCGGGAGGGAGAGAGAGAGAGCCCGTGACCACCGCCTTTGACGGGCCTGTGGGAGGCGCGTACGTGGGCGTCGTCCCGGTGCGGAAAAGCTGTTGCGCAAAATATCCCGTCGCGGGACGCGTTTTGGCTGCTTGCGCGGAGGAAATATAGGGCGGGCGAGATGTGTTGGGTTCCGCGCCACCTGTTGCCCCGCACCTGGAACCACTGCGGCCAGGTACTAGGAATGGACGTTTGCGGGGTAGGCTCTTTGGTGAAAGGCTTCGTCCATACGGTGCATTGCATAGCATACACGGTTTGCTTACAAGGACTTGCGTGCAGGCACGATGACCATGTAGTGTAAGTTCCGAGACGATGAGATGCATTCATTTGAACAAAGCAGATCATTTTCCTCCCATCTTGTTGCGCTAGCTCGTTACTCACTTAGCAGGGGAGGGAACAAGCAGAGGAGCGTTATGTAGACTAAATGTAGACTTGTAGGTAGTGATTGTTGAGGGAACCAAAGAAAATGGAATGTACTGTATATATGTTCTAGAATTCAGGGTCGCGATTTGCAAAGTAGAACAAGACGCATGTTGGTTCCACCAAAAGAACCATTCAAGCGGATGATACAACCAACCGATATAACTCTAAATGAACGAACCTAGAAATTACCTGCTCCCCTTGGCCACATTTGGTTCCCCAAACCAAACACACCCTTATTGAACAGTGGCCGACGTAGGAAAAAAAATACCTGGTGTACACACCTAAAAATAGGCAACTAGACATGATTCCAAATACTACTAGACTAGGGATAATAGTAAAAGGTCTCAAATTCGGGATGGGTCGTGGCCCACTCAACCCACCCTCTGTGTATTGTTAATGAAAATAGGGGTCATGGTAGTCATAGCCAAATGGCATACATTCTAAGCATGGCCTGCTTAGGAAAATGTCCATACATGTTTCTATAAAATAAATTTGTAAAATTATCAACAAGTGAGTGTGATAATGTTATGGGTGTCACCAGTAGTTTTCAAATGCTTCCATGAAACATTAGATGTTAGCACCGGTGCATAGGATTGAAGATTGCTCACAAAAGATTAGAACATGAAACTAGAGTTTCTTGTCCCCATGTTTGCTTATTATATGTGTCCTAAGAAAAAAGACTACTTGAACATGGTCGAACACAGTTAGGCCTCCTTTGATTCTACGGATTTATATAGGGTTCGGATTTGCGGGGTTTTTCCTTTTAGAGATATTTGATTCATGGGATTGCATCATATAGGATTAGTTCCCATAGAAACTTTATAGTTCATTTTCGTAGAAAACTTTGCATGGGGTCAGACCTCATGATGAAAACCCTTTGCTGCAATCAAACAACCATGTGTGATATTGCCTATGTCCATAGGATCTAATTGGACAAAGCACTCTAATCCTTTGAATTTTATATCCTATGAATCAAAGGAGGACTTATAGTAAAGTAAATGAACCATAAATTTTGTCATGCTCGCAAAGAAAAATTGTACAATGTTAGTATAAAGGGGTGAATACACGTTATCATGTTCATTCAACTATACAAGGAAAACTAGTACAATGGATGTTAGTAGTAAGGGACAGGTACACATCCAATGTGTTCTTGTTGGATGTATAAGTAAAATTAGTAAATGGTAGCAATGAGGGTGGATACACGTACCACACATTCCTATTAGGTGTAATAAGGAAAAAAATGAGCATCCTCATAAGAGGAGTATCTTGCAATTTGCACCCTGTGTTATTGAGTTGTTCCATGGCCATTCCTTCTTTCCGAAAAGCAAGGTGATGCCTCCAAGCGTCTGCATCCAAAAATGCACACATCCATCAATATATAAAAAAGAGTACATGAAGTGGCCAATAGTCAACCCCTATGACTAAGTTGATATCTTTCACAACAAACACTATCAAGAAGGAAATATACACTTGTGCCATCCTAAAAGGCCAATACAAGAATTTCCCTCCTCGTGCTAGATTTGACCCATCAAGGCTAGAATATCAGCATTAGGACAAAATCTTCAACAAGGAGACGATGCAACGTTTTTCATTGTCAGGTTAACAATTGAAAGTGCACGTGTGCCCCCATGTGTGGGTTAATGACAATCTCTATGAACTAATGTTTGCATTGAGTTGCACTTATGGAAATTGTCCATTGGCATATGTTGAACCATTTTGTGGCTTTAAGGTTGAAGTATGAAGAAAGGAATAATACTAAGCAATGGACAAGGAGATATTCAAGATTCATCAAGACAAAGTGCAAAAAGTTGATTCTAGTTGGATCAACACTCAAAGAAGAAATGAAGTTCAAGTTCAAGATGATCCATCTCGAGAAGATCATATGCTTGAAGCTTTCCCTCCTTGTTGATCATGGATAGGTGAAGGCATGACGAAAAAATAGACTCTCCCATGGGAGTGTGGGAGAAATTCTCAAGTCGTCATCAAGATAGCACAAGCAAGAGCAATCAAGAAATGTGTTCTATCTTGAGAAGGACAAGATCGTCTTCATCAAGATCAAGTGAAATGCACAAGGCAAAGGTATAATCTTGATAGGTTTTATCTTTTTCCGGTCTCATGTTGTTAGTTGGGAGACCAGGTTTAGGATAGATAGTTGTACTATCAAGAGTGACTCTTGAGTGAGTAACTCGATCGTATCTTTTAGATATAATTCAAACCTTTGCATACTTAGTATCATCATTCTTGGTTGCTATTTAGATCATTTTATCCATGTGAGTTTCTAGAGCTTGTGATTATCTTCATAACAAGCTCTAGTCCATCAAAAACGGATTTTACTTATGTCTTATTGCATTTTTTATCTTGAAGGTTTTATCGGCTCCATACCCTGGGAGGTTTATCACATTTTTATACTTGGTATTTTCTCCCTTAGTGGTATCCAATATTTCCGCACGTTGTTACTTTCCAAAAATTGGTTTCATCTCGATTGGAGTTCGGATGCTTGATTTTTTGTAGTCTTTGTTTCTGATGTTCTGCCAGCTCCAGAGCCAGTAGTGTCGGTCCTAGCACCGGCAGTCCCGCTGATAGTGCCGCCTACACTGTTGGATATGTTGAACTATGGTATTGTATGAGGGCCAACTATTGCTCGGTACTGCCACGATAGTGTTGCTGCTTTTTCTTTCGAGTTAGCCATGTTCTTTGGACCGACAGTGCCGCATATTGTGCCAGTGCCAATGCTGCTTAATTTCTATTTCGGTTTAGTACCTAGTGCAGCATTGGGCATCTCTTCTTAGACTGAAATCATCAATTAATGTTGTACACGAACTTGGCTAAGATCGTCTCTGTTTAGACTGAATCACTAGTCCTTCACACCTCTAGTGAGTTACACTTGTCGACAAAGGGGAGACGGAGATGCAATGAGCAACTACCGTGGTCCTCCATTCTTACTCATAGGTACACCACCTGGATGCTCATACCATAAACAAGAAGCCTCGACGTTGCATCCCCACCCAAAGATCGCATGTGATGGCCGGAGAGTGAGACCTCACTCCTACCACGTCCAATGGAGGAATGACCCACGACAACAAGGGGATGAGCACCCAACATATGATTTTCTAGGAACGAGATTGGCACACTGTGTACCCAGGTTCGGGGCCCCAACGATGGAGAATCCCAACTCTTGCTATAAACATTACATGAACATAGATCAACTACAAGGTCTCGTCGGCTTATCATATTAGACGATTGTGTCTAAGACCTTAGTGGCTGACTAATCTTTCTAAACCTCTGTTGTCTGTAAGCTATGTGTAATGTCTCTCAAAGGGTGTCTCTGCCTGGCTTTATATATGCAGTCATGCTATGTTTACATGAGTTCTACTAGAACTCGTATGACGGGTCATTTTCTTGTATTATAAGTCAGCCTCGTATTGGATGTGAACTTCTTGGTGGATCCAGCTTAGGCCTCCCAAATGTTTGGTTTTGGGCTTCATGCTTGGATCTTCCGATTTGTGCGTCAACATTAGCGCGTCGTGGGCCACTTTAACGTGCTTGGTTATATATGTTAACGTTGTGGGCATACCTGTTTGGTATTCCCTCGACGTCGTGCGATGGGGGGTCGTGCGATGGGGGGTCGTGCGATGGGGGGCTCAGGTCACCACATGGGGGATGGAACTAGTGAAATACAAGGGGATGAGAAAAGGATGGTATGACCAAGGAAGATGGCAAAGGATTTATGACAGCGGGTCGAGTTTATGACGGTAACTCTGTCAGTGTGAACTTTTTGTTATTCTCTTTCTGTACATGGCACGGCCATTTTCTCAGCCGGCTCCATATAGCATTCACTTCTGTGAATTCAGTTGCGTTTTCTCGATTGCATGTGCCAACATATATTTGTGTATACATTCGTAGACTCCAAGTACTCCTATATTTGGCATCGGGATTAATTCGCCCCAAAAAAATTCTAGCGGCTTATCCAACGCAATAAATGTAGAGTTAGAATGCGCAAAACTAATTTACAGCACAATTAATATACCATTGACCATCTAGTACAGTACCATGCATCCTTCTTCTCTGTAAAGTTCCCAGTGTTAAAATGACTTTACCACGGATCTAGTCTAGATCTAACAGCAGCACTATACATTACCTTTATAGATCGAGAACAGAGAGAGAGAAGGAACCGAGGTGGACTCTACCTGCTCCCTGGCTCGACAAACACGAGCCAGAGGGAATCCGAGTGGTGCCGAGCTAGAACCTCCGTCGTTGGCCATGGGTGAAGGGGATGAGTGTGGTGAGCGTGGCTAGGGTGGCGGCGGTGGAGCTTCCGTCGGCGCAAAGACTAGCCTAGATCGGATTGGCTTGTAGGTGGGCGGCTAGGCACGGCTAACCTCGTAGTTCGTGCCGCCGCCCCACCACTTTATATAGCGGCGACAGGGCCCACCGTCCTAGATAAGGACGGCCCCGATCGTAGCGCGATTAGAAGCGTCTTTGGCCGTTGGGCCCAGTCACGTTGAGATCTATCCAACATTCTCCCCCTAGATCTCGACTTTAATTCTAACCTTGTTCTTTACTTATTTCATCACAGAATGACACATAGAGCATGTTTCATCGTCTCAGCTCAATTGCCGATAGAATCGGCTACTATATACCTTCATGTTCAAACAAATTACATTTTCGGGCCTCTATAGTACAGTGGATCATAGGCTTGCCATTAAACCCATGCCGGCTATGTGCTCCTTGAACACATTGGGTGGTAAGCCTTTTCGTTAAGCGGATCCGCAAGCATATCCTTTGTCCTTATATGCTCGAGACTTATAGTTTGATCCTGGACTTTGTCCTCACAACATAATACTTTATATCTATAGACTTTGAAGCATTACTCGACTTGTTGTTGTGAGCATAGAATACTGCGGCTCGTTGTCACAAGACATCTTTAGTGGCTGCAAATGCATCAACCACTTTCAAGTCGGGTAAGAATTTCTTTAACCATAACGCTTTGTCCCATGGCCTCATAACGTGCTATAAATTCTGCATACATCGTAGATGATGCAACTATCGATTGCTTGGCGCTTCCACGAAATAGCACCTCTGCGAGTAAAGACATACCACATCGTGGACTTTCTACGTCTTTATCTCCCATAAAATCTGCATCTGAATACCCTTTTATCTCTAGGGAATCGATCTTACGTATGTTAGCATGAGGCCTTTTGTGCCTTGCACATAACGCAAATCTTTCTTTACCATCTTCCGGTTTCTATGCTTGGATTCTCTTGATATCTACCGAGTACCCGGTGATAAATGCTAAGTCGTATAGTGCACACTTGTGCATACCGTAAGCTTCCAACAAGAAGCATATGGTATCGACTTCATTTGATCGATCTCATATTGATTCTTTGGACATTGGGATTTCCCAAACTGTCGCCCTTGACTATGGGAGCAGGTGTTGAATTACTCGCATGCATATTGTATTTCTTTAAAATCTTTTCACAATACGCTTTACTGTGATCCTAACACTCCATTCTTTACATCTCGGTGAATTTCTATGCCCAAAACATAAGATGCTTCACCAAGGTCTTTCATGTCAAAGTTTGATGACAAGAATTTCTTTGTTTCTAGTAGTAGACTAACATCACTTGCTAGCAAGCGAATGTCATCCACATATAGAATTAGGAAAATATATTTCCCACTTTTGAACTTTGCATAAATGCAATTGTCCTCAACATTTTCTTTGAATCCAAATCTTTTAATGGTATCATTAAACTTTAAATACCACTGCCTAGAGGCTTGCTTTAACCCATAAATGGATTTCTTTAGGCGGCATCCCATATGTTCCTTCCCCTCCATGAAAAAACCCTTGGGTTGTTTCATGTAAACATTCTCTTCTAAATCTCCATTTAGAAATGTCGTCTTGACATCCATTTGATGTAACTCTAAATCAAAATGTGCAACTAGTGCCATGATGATTCTGAAGGAGTCCTTACATGATACCGGAGAAAAAGTCTCATTGTAATCTACGCCTTCTCTTTGCGTAAAGCCTTTTGCCACGAGTCTAGCTTTGTACTTTTCTACATTCCCATTGGAGTCATACTTTGTTTTGCAGACCCACTTGCATCCTACTGTTTTGGCTCCTTTGGGAATTTCCTCTAAGTTCCAAACATTGTTGGAACTCATCGATTTCATTTCATCTTCCATTGCCTCCACCCACTTGGCTGAGTGAGGGCTACTCATGGCTTCTTCATATGTGGTAGGATCGCCCTCCATATGAACTACATTGTAAACTTTGTAGATTTCTTTGGAAATGGCTGGTCTTCGTTCTCTTTTAGACCGTCTGAGTTCATCAGACTCTTGCTCATTTCTTGCCTCGGGTTCGGGCACATTGACACTAGGTGGCTGTTCTGGCTCCCTTTCGTGCTCAACAGTGGGTTCAGGTGGCTCCTGATGGACAGGTTCCGAACTTTCGCCCATTGTTGTCACGTGTAGAGTCACAACAGGTGCCGGCACCACAACCTCAGGGGTTGTAGATGGTGGTACAACAGGTAGCGAGAAAAATGGCTCCTGAATTATCGGATTAGGTGCATGCACCCTTTTCTCCTCAAGATCAATTTTCCTAGCTACCGTGCTCCCCCTCATCAAGTCGTCCTCCAAGAAGACTACATGTCTCGTTTCTACAAACTTTGTGTATCTGTCGGGACAGTAGAAACGATAGCCTTTGGACTTATCTGGATAGCCAATAAAATGGCAAGATACTGTTTTGGGGTCTAACTTTGCAATGTTTGGATTGAAAACTTTTGCCTCAGCTGGGCTCCCTGCACCCTCAAGTGGTGCGAGAGGGGACTCTGCCTGTCCACAATTCATACGGTGTTTTGGGCACCGACTTACTTGGTACTCTGATGAGAATATGAATGGCGGTTTTAAGCGCCTCCATCCACAATCCCAATGGGAGGGTGGAATAGCTCATCATGCTGCGCACCATATCCATAAGGGTATGGTTGCGCCTTTCAGCATCTCCGTTTCTTTGAGGTTCGCCGCATTGAATCTTGGGCGACTATTCCATTTTATTGCAGAACTGCAAAGGGTCCCGGTACTTGACCATATGGAGTATGCCGACCGTAGTACTCCCCCACGATCGGACCGAACTATTTTGATTCTTTTATCGTTGATTTTCTACTTGACTTTGAAAATTTTAAATTTATCCAACGCTTGGATCTTTCTTTGATTGGATAAATATAACCATACCGGGAGTGATCATCCGTGAATGTTATGAATGAATCATAGCCATCCACACTTTTCACCGGAAACGGTCCACAAATATCCGTGTGGATTATTTCTAGTGTAGCTATGCTTCGGTTTGCACCCTTTTTAATTTGTTTGACATACTTTCCTTTAATGCAATCTATGCATTGTTCTATGTCGGAGAACTCTAACGGAGGAAGAATGTCATTTTTAACGAGGTTTTCTATTCTTCCCCTCGAAATATGGCCTAGTCTATAGTGCCATAGTTTCGATGAGTCAAGAGTTCGCTTTCTTTTCTTTTGTTCTTTGTTCGACAAGGAAACTTTTTCATTCACATCACACGCAGAAAAAACTTTCTCATGCAGGGATAACAAATATAACTTATCAAATAATGTAGCAACACCCACACATTTGTCTTTCAACCAAATGGAACACTTGCCATTTCCAAAATAACATTCGTAAGAGTCTTTATCCAAACAGGAAACACTTATTAAATTCCTATGTAATGAAGGAACGAAAAGCACATCTTTGAGCAAAAGCAAAGAGCCATCAGCCAGCTCCAGAGGGACGTCACCAATGGCCTCCACTTCTGCTTCTATTCCATTCGCCACTTCAATGTGTCTTTCTCTTCTTGGCGTGGTCCTTGTCGAATGGAACCCCTGTAAAGAGTTGGCAACGTGAACAGTTGCTCCAGAATCAATCCACCAAGTGGATCTAGTAAACTTTTCATACAAAGATTCATTAACAAAAGAAACAATATCTTTACCATTTTGGCCATGATGTACTTTAGCCAAATCGCGGTCTTTCTTGTAGTGGCCCGGCTTTTGCGATGATGGCACCGATCCTTCTCCCCGAGGTGGACCGTGATGGGTGATCTTGGTCTTTGCATTGGACCCTTGCCATGGGGCTTGGAGGGTGAGCCACCATGGTTGCCTCTGTGAAGCCTCTCTTCTGTTGTCCTTCACGGTTCAGAGAACCTCCGTGAAGGGCTTTCACCTCTTCCTCTTCGGGAGCACATCCCAATGGTCTTTTCTATGTCTCACTTTTCAGGGACATATTATAGTTTATCACAAAGTTTTCAAAGGGTATGGAAGTGAGGCCATCACAAGGTGCACCAAGAGTCTGGCTTTAACTCGAGGTCCTCATCCATTGGCTTGAGCTTTGCCATGTTTGACATCCTCAAGATGTGCTCTCTTATCCTGGGGTCCTCCCAGTATACTTTTTCAAGAATCAAATGCTTTAACGGTGGTCGATATCTTTGAAGAGCGAATCGGCTCTTTATCTTGGCGAGATACTGCCTGCAGCAAGATCTCCAATTGAGCCCACGATAGCGTTCTCAATTGTGTTCTTTCTGAATGCGACACTTCTTGTTGGCGTTCACCCATTTCAGTTATCGATAGAGTAAGCCAACTCCAATGGAGCATGGTCCTCTTCCTTTTCTCAAAGTCAACACTTTCTTGACATCTCTCTGGATCGGGTCAGGCTTGACTGGTTGCTTGGTTTCAACCACCCAATCCACTTGGCGCATCTGAACGCCAAGTCAACTTTCTTCCTCCATTCGAGAAGTTGTCCCTCTCGAAGGAGCGGGATGTCCTTCAAACATGCCATGAGGTTGAGACCTCTGAAAATCACAAAAGATGTGAGATCACCAAGTAAAACAACTGTATCGTTAATTCAACGTTGGTATAAATTAAGCATGCAATCGTTTCGTGCTATTTAAAATTACATCACCGTTGGTAAATAAATTTAAATGCACCTTTAATACTTAATAGGAAAAAGATTATGGTCATGATTATTAATAACGTTGGTCAATTAATAGCATGAGGCATAATCACTTTAATCACATCTTTATGTCAAGATTTAATCAACTTTTATTGCATTTGGAGCAATTTTAAACCATACATTTCAATGTAAAAATAACTATTTGCAGCGGAAATTTTCATAAAAAAAACTCATACTTTGCAGAAAAAATCTGCCTTTGTAACATTCTCTAGTCATAATATACTTAAAAATAAAAGGACTAGAGAAAACTATGCAAAATTTTGCTTAAAAACTAAGCAAAAACATTAAAACAACTCTGTAAAAAGGAAAAAACAGAAAAAAAAACTGGGCAGCTCTGCGCGGCCCACACCGCCCAAGACACACTGGGGACCTGCGCTGCAGCTTAATGCAGGCACGCCGGCGGCCAACAACTTGGCCCACTTGCACAGCTGCCACGGCCACGCTTCGCCGGCTAGCGTCATTGCTTGTCGCTAACCAAAGAACAACCCCGCCAAGAGCAATTGGGCTGCTGGCCCTGCTTAGCGACCGCCACCGCCCGGCCCATCCGCCGCCCACGCCGTAACCCTACATCCGATTGGCGCCTCTGCGGGTATAAAACCCCACACTCTGTGTAAACCTAGCCCCATAACCGCCCACCAGGTACTGCATGGCCACAGGTGTCCACATGTCGCCCAGCGTGGTCACCGCCACTGGCATCACAGCGTGCACATACGTCAAGGCCCGCGTCCGTCGACCGTGGCGGCTCACGCTGCCCATGACCAGCGGCGCTGCACCGCCAAGCTCGGTTTCTTCGCCAGCGTGAGGTTGAGGCGAGGCGGCCGCACCGCGCCTCCTCCCTCTCAAGACCGGGCCATGAGCCCCGCGCTAGGGCCGAGGCGAGGCCACAGCCGCGCCTCCCTCCTTCTCCAGTGGCGGCTACGCTGAGCTCGAGAGGCGAGAGGCGGCACTGTCGGCGAGCCTCCTCAAGCTTGCTCCGGTGAGCCATGGCCCTCGGCTTCTTGCCGGCGTCCACCCGAGGTGGCGCCACCGTCGAAAGAGGCGGCCATGAGCCTTTTGCTCCCTTTTTTTTTCTTGGTCCATGATGAAAAACCGCGGCGGCGCCCCCCACTTTGCTCCTTGCCGATGTGTGCATACACCCGAGGGTGGGTGCACCGTCGTCAAGTGGCCTAGGTGTGGGGCGGAGACTTTTCCCGGCGATGGCCGATTTTTGATTGTTTTTTCTTTGGGGATCTATGGGGTGCGTTCGGAAACCTTTTTGGGGCTTTAGATCTTGGGTTTTGCTTTGCCCCGAAGGGTGTGTTCTTCTTCTAGATGTCTCCATAATGGATACCCATCTAGATCGAGAGGAACGGCGCGGCCAGATGGCAGGCGCACTTTGGATCTAATTCTCTCTTTTGAACCCTTTTACTTTCTACAATAAGCACTGTAAAATCTAGCAACTAAAACATGGCTCTGATACCAATGTTAAAATGACTTTACCACGGCTCTAGTCTAGATCTAACAGCAGCACTATACATTACCTTTATAGATCGAGAACAGAGAGAGAGAAGGAACCGAGGTGGACTCTACCTGCTCCCTGGCTCGACAAACACGAGCCAGAGGGAATCCCCGAGCTGGTGCCGGAGCTAGAACCTCCGTCGTTGGCCATGGGTGAAGGGGGATGAGTGTGGTGAGCGTGTGGCTAGGGTGGCGGCGGTGGAGCTTCCCGTCGGCAGCGCTAGCCTAGATCGGATTGGCTTAGAGGCGGGCTTAGGGCACGGCTAACCTCGTAGTTAAATCTTGTCGGCTCCCACCACTTTATATATATACGGCGACAGAGCCGTCACCCAGATAAGACGGCTACCGATCAAGTGCGATTAAGGCGTCTTGGGCCAAGGCGTCACGTTGAGATCTATCCGACACCCAGACCCAGCAGCAAGGTGACTCCCCTCCAAATAAACGCCGTATATTTACAAGACACCAACTAGGAGGCATTCATGTGCACCCTGCAGTATGCGCGAAAAAGCAAAGACTAGGAGGCATGCACCAGGGTCCAGGGTACTGTATGCCGCGGCTAGCTTACCTACCTACCTGATCATTGTGCGCCCTGTACTGTACTATATGGCGGTGCACTGCACCACACGGCGCGCCCGGCCAAACCCGTGCTACGCGCCACACGGGTCCACAATAAGGGTCCACCCACAATGTTGTTTTAGTACTAGCTAGTCTGGTCGGCACGGTCCCAGAGCGCGGCTCGACGGACCTGATGGAAAAGATTCCTCGCACTCGCACATGCTCTCCTCGATTTCACATCGCTCGTCAGTGCGCGACAAACGCACCTGCATGCACGGCGCTCGACGCACTCGGGATCGTTCTTTACGCGAACTGGCCGCAACCAACCACGCCGTCCGGCCGCCATGTAGAATCTAGATTATTGGTACGTATCAAAATATCGTTCCGTGCGTGTCAGCAGTTTCTAATAAAATAGTACTAGTATATATTTTCTAATAAAACATCATTACTTGTCTGGGTGGTGTAGTTGGTTATCACGCTAGTCTAACACACTAGTGGTCCCCAGTTCGAACCTGGGCTCAGACATCTTTTTTTTTCATGTATTGCGTAGGATCCGAATATCCGATTCCTTTTTTTTTCCTTTTCGTGTTGCGTAGGATCCGAATATCCGATTCCTTTCTTTTTGAAATTTATTACATCAGATAAACAGTTTGATGCATGGCCTCTTCTTCCTTTCTTTTTGGAACTTCTACACCTTACCACGTTACTTCTACATGTTGTTGGATACGAGCTAGTAGCAAAATTGATGTGAAATAAAACACTTAATTCTGCACCACAAATACTGTAAACTGGAACCTTAAAAAAAAAAGCATAATAGCATAAAACTAGAGGTGTACATTTACCCGCAAAATAAAAAACTAGAGGTGTACATTGGCATGCAGCATATCCGTTCCATTTTATTCTGCAACCTGTACACTGGCAGTTGCAGCGTGGCTTCTGTAGCCCTAGGGGTGCATACGGATACGTGCCACCTCTTCCCTTGTCGTCACCATAGCTAACGCTCCCAGCCTACCACCTGGCGTGCAAGTCCAAGGAGAGTGTCACATGCCTAACTACGAGATGCCTGACGTCAAAGAGGTTAACTCCAAACAAACAACCAATGATTAAGGTGAGAAACGAAGTCGGACGTGTCAGGGCGAGATGCGTGAAGAGGTGATGTCCAATCGCACACGGTAATCGAGATCTAGAAACCGTGACGTGTCTAGACGAGATGTGCCAGCACGTGAAATCCGTCCAAAACAGCCAGTGTTTTTCATTGTGAAGATGAAGATGCTGCAACAACCACCAATTATTCTACAAAACACCCTGCCCACCACACAATGGTGTGTTTCTAGATAGGCAATGCGCACCTGCTAAGTGCATGAACCTGTGTGAATCGTGATCGATGTCACGTATGTATCCAAAGTGGCAAAGGACGTGCCCAATATCGACGTGGCTTTCGACGTCGTGACGAATTTGTATCCCAAAAGTCCGGGGTTGAAGAGTAAGACAGGTCACAACCGTCGTGTTTATGATTATTTTTCGAATAAAGCGTACGGCATTCATACTCAAGAGAGAGCATTGAATAGTGACAACTTGAAAGTTGTGAGTACGTGTCAAACGGCTAACAGGGTGACATTGGCTTGGATAGCTCCCCGTCGGGATCGACTAGACCTCTTTGGATGTTATACACAACCATTATTTAAAAACTTGACAAGTGTATAGGTGACATTGGATCGGATATAGTGAGAATATCGTTCACACACTTTATGTTGGATATTACAATTATATAAAAGATTAACGGGGTACTGTCTCGAATTATATCCAGGTTAGTTCCCACCCACAGTTTCCAGTCCAACGTGTCACGGGGAGCTTCACTAATATCCAATGGCTCAACATCACAATGTAGACGTATAAATGTCAAGCTCTAGATATGTGATGCCACGGCTCGATGGATATATATGACACTTATAGACAAAGGATTGTAAAGCCCACATACCATTCTCAGAATGCCAACTACGGACTATCATGATATGGGCTAGCAGATGGCTCTTTTGGTTTGAACGATTTTTTTAAAAAAAAATGCATGGATAGGAAATAAATAGCGTGCAAAGTAGCTCATATAGGGTAAAAGAAATCCCTTGTTTTATAAATGCTACCATTACAAACAAACAAACTCTCTGTAGGAAAAAACTGCGACGTGTCTAGAGGAGATTTGTGAACACGTGACATCCATCCAAAACGGCCAATTATTCCACTTCTTGTTTTCTCCTCCGAAGATGCAACAACCGTGCAATTATTCTCCAAAACAACTTCCCGAGTTTTCTTTCCAATGCACAACCCTTCCCACCACACAAATGTGTCTCCAGATGTCGCTTTCTGAGAAATGTGCACCTGCCAAAGCCTACGAACTTGTGTGAATTGTGATCGATGATTCAACTAGCTCACGTATGTATCCAAAAAGGCAAAGGACGTGCCCAAGATCGACGTGGCTTTCGACGTCGTGACGAACTTGTATCCCGGCAGTCCGGTTGAAGACTAAGACAGGTCACAACCGTCACTACCACCGGCAACTCGTGCCACCTGGACAATGTCCTTAGTGTTAATTATACGCGCACTAAAGTACTTCCTCCGTTTAAAATATAAGATGTTTTAGGTTTGGAAAATAATATCTAGACTTGTTTTAGTATGTAGATTCACTGTAAACATGAGTAAATCTATATACTAAAAGTAGTTTAGATACATTTGCTTCACAAGTTAAAACATCTTATATTTTAAAACGGAGGAAGTATATTCTAAGTGCTTATGAGTATATTTCGTTCATACTAAGCATACAACACGCGTGCTAGAGAGAGAGCATGGAACGGTGCTAACTTTTTTCTATAATACACCGTGAAGTGTGTATTAAATATATATTACCATAGAAGAAGTGCCAGACGGCCACCTTATCAAGACAACAGATCCTAATCTTCATCCAGCCACACTTGAGGCAACGACTGTGGAAAACTAAAACTATCAATTTTAGAGAGACATGCTAAGCACCACCTATCGAACTCTAATCTTCGTCATGGTAATAGCCACCACCGGTGTGTCACAGTTGAAGACCACTTCATTCCAGTGCCTCCAGATGCACCAGAAAACCAAGATGAGCATTGTTCACAAGTCGCGTCGGGTCGCCGCAAGGCATGTCCTGGTAGTCCACCATTGGATCAAAACGATAATCAGGTTGGACTACCACTCTGGATGGCCCCAACACCGCAAGGGTCAACCGTAAACCTCCCTAGAGACGACTCAACCCAAGAGGAGGTGTTGCAAGGCCTCCTGGTGTTGGTCACAAAGCAGGCAAGCCGCTGGGTGTGCCCGTCGACAATGTTGAAGCCTATTAGCCATCCAACATCTGATTTTGGAGACAAGCCACACAAAAATTTGCAGCTAAAAGGTGCTCACGCTCTCTAGAGGAGAGTGAAAACTCGAAAGTTGTGAGCACGTGTTAAACGACAGATAATGTGGAATTGGCTTGGATTGCTCCCTATCAATCTACTAGCCCTCTTTGGATGTTATACACAATCATTATTCAGATTTTTTTTACAAATTCATTATTCAGAAACTTGAGAAGTGTATAGCTGACATTGGATAGGTGAGAATATCGTTCACACACTAAAAGTTGGATTTGGCAATTATCAGAAAATTATCCTGATATTGTCTCGAAGGATATCCATGTTAGTTCCCACCCACAGTTTCCAATCTAACTTGTCACGAGGAGCGTCACCAATATCCAATGGATCAACATCACTACATAAACGTGGAAATGTCGAGCTCTAGATATGTGATGCCACGACTCGATGGATATATGTGCCAGTTATAGCGAAAGGATAGTTAAGCCCACATACCATTTTTGGTTAGCTATTGGCTCTTTGGTTCTCACGATTTCAAAAAAATGCATGAATAGAAAATAAATATAAGAATATGGTGGCGTGTTTTGAATTTCTTGAGAACAGAAAACACATAAATAAGCGTTGGTGGTGTGACAAGAAAAACCAAATAAGATTTTGTAAAAATTTATATGCGTGCGGATATCATAGTTGTCATCAACACAAACAAAAAATCTAAGAGATTCGTTTAAAAATAGCATGCAAAGTAGATCATGTAGGGCAAAAAAATTCTTTTGTTTATAAATGCTACCATTACAAACAAAACAATTGTTGTGGGAAAAAAAAACTGTGACGTGTCTAGAGGAGATTTGCGAACACGTGACATCCATCCAAAACGGCCAATTATTCCACTTCTTGTTTTCTCTTCTGAAGATGCAACAACCGTGCAATTGTTCTCCAAAACACCTTCAGAATTTTCCCAACCACGCAAAGGTGTCTCCAGATGTTGCTTTCCGAGCAACGCGCGCGCACATGCCAAGTCCATGAACTTGTGTGATCGATGATTCATCTAGCTCCCGTATGCATCCAAAGAGGCAAAAGGACGTGCCCAAGATCGACGTGGCCTTCGAAATCAAAGCGAATTTGCATCCCGGAGGTCTGGTGAAGGACTGAGACAGGTCAAAAGATCAAGTACACGCCGTCACTATCACCGGCAACCAGGTGGCACACAATAACAAGATCGTTGCTATCACCAATGTACTTTAAACGTTAATTAAACGTGCGTTAGATGAGTACATGTAATGGGTACTCATATATATTGAGTGTAATTAAACGGGCATTCTTTGTACGGAGTAGTATGGAAAATGAAACCTTGAAATCTAATTTTTTTTGGCACGAGAAAGGCCACGAATGACCTAGAAGCTGTGATAAACATCAGGTGGGTACAAAATAATATCGAGGCCCCTAAAAACACTTGCCCTACTAAACCTGAAATCTGAAGATAAGACCTCCAAACTTGCAAAAAGAAAAAACCTAGAACAAAATTTTAAAAAGCAATGTAGTCCTCGGTCTTCCCCACCATAGGTGAGCCTCTATCGCCGGCCACCTTTCGCCGTCCGCGATGCACCATTTGGTTGCGCAGAGACGGTGGTTCTAGCGAGAAGCTCCGAGAAGGACCTCCACCCTTGAGGTTGTGAACACATCCGCCTTTCCGGCCAAAGATCGCGGAGGACACGATGGCCACTACTTGGTTCGCTTGACGAAGCAACATGTCGAGCCGTTGCCCAGGACCAGCAGCTGAAGCCCCCTCTCTTCTTCACCGCCACGGCCCGTCGTAGGTGGATGCAACGATGGCGGAGACGAGGCAGGCCACCACCCGACATCACGCGCACGCGCCAGAGCGTAAACTCCCCTATCGCCTCTAGATCCGAGCGTGACCCCAGCTACTCTGCTACCCCTAGCTACTTCGGCTCCCCTTCCTATCCAACTCCGGCCGGCTATTCTGGCGAAGAGGACCTGGGAGAGGCTCAGACTCAAGTGACGCACCTGCAAAAACTGTGGAGAGCGAGAGGGGGAGAGAGAGGAACTGGCCTCCTACCTTGAAAGTTGCAAGTACGTATAATCAAGCTGCAGATATGGTGTAAATGGATTGGATATAGAGCTCCCCAATCGCCTAGACCTTTTGGATAACGTTCATGGCCATTGTTCGGAAACTTGGCAGGTATAGAGCTTACTGGATTGGATATGGTGAGAATACCATTCAAACACGATCTGCTGGATATTGCAATTATTGGAACTTTAACGGGATTTTGTATGTAAAGGATACGCGGGTTAATTCCCACCCACATTCTCCAATCGAACGTGTCACGAGGACAAGGATCTTCACCAACATGCAGCAACTCAGCATCGCCGTGTATATAGTGGAGATGTCACTGTCTCGGTGGCTCTGCTCGTTATTATAGAAAAATAAAATAAGCCCATGTACCTTCTTTGCAGTACCGATGACCCTCGGGAGGGCATACCATGAGGTTTATCTTTATCCGGGGAGGGGATTCAATGAAGTTTGACTCAATGAAATTTTCATTTGAAGTTGCATAATAAAGGTATACCGTATAAGAAAATCTCTACGATTTATGAATCTATAGATGAAACAAATTCTGTAAAAAAAAGATGTACTACCAAATAGGTCCTAAAAACAAAGAACGGATGTGCTCAAAATGATTTGTTCCGAGGTATCGCCGCCAGCCCAGATCCCCTCGCCGTCGCCATCGCTAGCCACCCCGACGGCGGCAGCCGGCCGCCCCTCCGCGTGCTCACCCCCATCCCCTCCCCACTCTCCCTCATGGCTTGACGTTGGCTTGGTCCTTCGAGGGTCAAGCTGCACTTGCGTACGGTGGATCCAAGACTCATGATGGAATGTATTACGCGTGACATCGCAACGATGCTCATCTAGGCTTTGGTAGGTCGGTGTGGCTAGAACAGTGGTGACGATGGGGTGATCCTTGTTAGAGCATGTCTAACATGCTCCGTATATTTTCGCCCCTTAAAACGCGAGTAGAGGGCTCTGTATTCACTTTTCGCCGGCCGAAAACTCGGACGAGCTAGCAGACCCTTCTGTTTTACGGGGTGGGGATACCGGTTCTGCTATCTCGTCCGAGTTTTTGACCCCTCAAAACAGGGTTTTAAACAACAATTTGCACAACAATTTCAGATCAAACATAGCACATCCAATATGTGATGCATAATTCATAGTTTTTAACATCACAACGCGATCATAGGCAATGTTCAAGCCACGGAAGTTCCCAAATGTGATCAACCATCAACGAGTCCATTGCCAGCGGCGCCACCACTCGCCGGAGACTCACCTTGAGCACTTGCAGCACGAGCTTCACGCGTAACCTTCTTCCTCGCCATGATGTCCGCCTTGGTCTCCTTCCACCACGCCAGCTGATCCTCGTCCATGCCGTCGGTGCACATCATCATGATATCCCTCTCCTCGGCCAAGAGCTCCTTCATGGCCTTGGCTTCTTTGAGTGCGATCATCCTCAAGTCAAGCTCAGCCCTCAACTTGGCATCTTCCCGCCTTGCTTCCACCTTGGCAAGCTTGACCTCCTTCTTCTTCTCGGTGATGAGGAGCTTGGTCTCCAATGTCTTCATCGTCAATGCCTCCTTGGACTTCATGAGTTGATCCAACTTATCCCGGAAGCTAGCTGCTTCGCCTTCCACCTTCACCCTCTCCTTGGCTTTCTTGTTGCCCTCGGGCTTGCCGGCGTTTCTCGCACTCATGTCCTCCGCTTCATCATCCATGGTGAGCAGTGCCTCATTCTTGCACTTTGGTTTGTTGTCCCTCAACTTCCACTTAGAAATATGTTGAAGAATGGAAAAGCAATGTTGAAATTGAAATTCCTTGTTCTTGGAGCTGACCATGTCCTTGTACCGGGCTTGAGCATACTTGGGCTGCACAACAATATTATGTGATGTTTGCACATGATCAACACATATGGATAGCAACAAACAAGGAAAACTTACATAGTCCTCCGGCACGCATCCACTAGGGGGGTTGTCGGCCACTTGATCCATGGCAGCACTCCAACGAGAACAAGCTGGTTTGATGATGTTCCATCGGCCTTCAAGGGAGCGGTAAGATCTGTCGGCCATGATCTTGGTGCGAGGCTTTAGCTGGTGGTAGATATCCTCAATGCGCTGCCAATAGCGCTTGCTGCCTTGGTCCACTTCGGTGCACGCATCCATCCCCACCTTGCTCCAAGCACGGACCAAGATGGCGTCTTCGATCTCGCTGTAGTTCGCCGTGCATAGCTTCGGTGTCGACGAAGAACCGGCGGCAGCCGGATCAACCTCAACCACCTCCTCCTTGTCACCCTCATCCTCCTCCTCGTCATCAATCTCTTCGACGTTGCACTCCCCATCGAACGCATAAATGTCGGCGTCCAAATCCACCGCGGATTCATTGAGCATGTCCATTTACGATGTTGTGGACTCAATATCGAACACCTTGTCTACGTCCATGGTGGGTGGCGGCGGCGCGGGCATCGCATCGGACGGAACGGAGGGAGGAGGGGTCGTGGCCTTGGAAGACGGTGGAGGCGCGAGGCCGATGCGGCTGACCTGCTTTGTCTTCACCTTGGGCTGCGGAGCACCTCGCCCGCCGCCGTCTTCATCCCGCCTTTCTTGGCAGCCGGCTGCGCGTGAGCTGCGCCGAAGGGGCTTCGAAGAATTGCTTCGGAATCCTCTTCCTCTTCGACGGGACGGTGGCGGAGATCATAGCCGACACATCGCCGACGTTGGGCGGACCTCCGACGGGGACATCAACCACCGCGACCATTGGAGATGCACCGCCGGCGGTAGGCGGCCCTTGCGGAGGATCCATGGCAGCGGGATCCGGCCGCGACGTTGCCGGGAAGGGCGGGGCGGAGGAGATCGAGCGGCGGTGGCGGCGTTTGGGTTTCGCTGAAACCGTTCGCGCGCAGTGGAGGGGAGGATACTGGTTTGGCCCTCTATTCCCGCTCCCACCCCGCACAAGTAGGGGACGAAGGCCCGCCCCGTAATCGAAAACAACAAAAATCGGAGCGGGGGCCGTTTTTACGGGGCCTGCTAGACGACCGGGTGGAACTCAAACCCGTATTCCGGTGGTTATTATACGAGTTTGGCCCTTTTAAGGGGTCTGTTAGACATGCTCTTAGACATATTAATTGTATTTATACCCGTATATGTACTAGCATAGAGTAGTACGCTGCCCAGATACAATACTTCCTATCTGTAATCGATTGAGGCTGTGCCCTCCTATATAAACACGAACCACGAACCTCGGAGAGGTATCGTTTTCCGCCTAGCGATCACATGGTATTAGAGCTAGTCTCTTCCTAAACCTAGCCGCCAAAAGAAAATCAAAACCCTAGAAAAAAACCTCCCGTCGCGACGCCGCCATAGCCTCCTCCAACTCCGTGACTGCCCTGGCCACCGCTCTCGGTACACCACCCACCCAGCTCCTGTCTCGCCAGAACTTCCTTGTCTGGAAGGCCCTCGTGTTCCTAGTGCCGCGTGGATCCCGTGTCTTGTCTCTGATCGATGGACCCGACAAGACCCCTCCAGAAACCATGGAGGTTGAAGATCCTAATGATGCCAAGAAAAATATTACCGTCGACAGTCTGGCATACTCTGCCTGGATTGCGCGGGACCAACAGGTGTTGCGGTTAATCTTGAACACGCTATCGCCGGATATCCTTGCCGACGTTCTCGGTCTGGTGTCCTCTGCTGAGGTTTGGGTCGCCATCACCGCAATGTTCTCTGCTTAGAATAAACAGAGATGCCAGAATCCGCAGTCGGCCCTTAATGACACGAAGAAAGAAAATATGTCAGCCGCAAAGTACTTTGCAAAGATGAAGATGTTTGGTTCGGAGCTCGCCGCCGCCGGCAAGCCTGTTGATGAACATGAACTCGTCGGGTACCTCTTTCATGGACTCGACTCCCACCACTACAATTCCCTCATTACAACTGTCCAAGGCAACCCTGGTACCATTCGCCAAGATCTGCACAATCTTCTTGATGCTTATGATCAGTGCAATGCTCCCTCAGAAGATTCAGGATTCCAGTCCTCTGCCAATGCTGCGCGTCGTGATCGGGACAAGGGTCCTTCGCCACACCGCTATGATGATCACGCTCATTAGGAAGACCGTGGTCGCTAGTCTGATGATCGCGATCGTCGTAATCGCTATGACCGTGACCGACAAGATGATCGTGTTGATTATCGTGACAGGGATTATGATCGTCGAGATGGGGGTGGTGGGCAGCCCCTCCCCCCTTGGGTATGATGGTCCTCGTGATGGCCCTCGCTGAGATGGTCCTCGTCGGGATGATAGTGGACGCCGTCGTGGACGTGCCCCCACACCGTATGTCAATGTTGACTATCAAATCTGTAAGATCCATGGGCATGCTGCTCATGACTGCTGGTGGCGCTACAACGATGATAATAGTGGACGTGATCATGAACAAAAAAGTGTCAATGCTGCCTCCTATGGGATAGGCACAAACTGGTATAGATCATGTCACGGGAGAGTTAAACAAGTTGACGACTCATGACAAGTACAATGGCCAAGATCACGTACACACTGCTAATGGTAACGGTATGCTCATAAGACACATTGGTCACTCACATCTGCATACCCCATATACTTCCTTTCACCTTAGATACATACTTCATGTTCCCGATGCCTCAAAAAATCTTCTTTCCGTTCATAAATTTACACGTGATAATGATGTTTTTATTGAATTTCACGTGTATTTATTTATTATCAAGGATCGGATCACAAGGAGAATTCTGTTTAGAGGACCGTGCTATGGTGCTCTCTACCCTTTTGGGTCTCTAACAACTGGGTCTTACAAGCAAGCCTTCATTACAATAATGCTTTCGTCTTCTACATGGCATCTTCATTTAGGACACCCTTCATCCTTTGTAGTTCAGCAAATTCTTAGAAAGAAAAATATTTCTCATTCTCCTGAAATAAATCCCTATGTGTGTGATTTTTGTCAGCTAGCTAAGAACCATCAATCGCCATAGCTTGTCTCTACCAGTGTGTCCATTGTTCGTATCCATTGTTCCTTTGAAACAAAAAATTTCTGATGTATGGAGACTAGGCCCTGTCTCTCTTGGCAAGAACTCATATTATGTAAGTTTTATTAATTATTATAGTAAATTTTCTTGGATATATTTTCTTAAAAATCATTCTGATGTTTATCAGGCTTTTCTTAATTTTCAGCAATTTGTTGAAAGAAAATTTGATCGAAAAATCATCACTACGCAAACTGATTGGGGAGATGAATATGAAAAACTCAATAGCTTCTTTCAAAAAATTGGCATCATACATCATGTATCTTGTCCCCATGCTCATCAGCAGAAATGGCTCAGCTGGGCGTAAACACCGTCATATTATTGAGGTTAGACTTGCTTTACTTGCTAATGCATCCATGGCTTTAAAGTTCTGGGATGAAGCCTTTCTAACAACTACTTTTCTTATAAATTTGCTTCCTAGCAAAGTCATCAGTGGTGATACTCCTGTAGAACGTCTCTTCCACACCAAACCCAATTATGAGTCTCTCCGAGTTTTTAGCTGTGCTTGCTAGCCAAATCTTCATCATCACAACAAACACAAACTCTCCTATTGGTCTAGCAAATGTGTTTTCTTGGTTATAGCCGTGGGGTCGACGGCGAGAGAGGGGCTAAGGTGGCTAAGTGGTGGCGGCGGCGGTGCTTCCGGTGGCTCGAGCTAGAACCCTAGATCTGTAGGGAATATCGGTGGGGGGAGTGGCGGCCGCGTCAAACCTCGTAGCGTGTGCCCTCCTCCCACCACCACCACCACACCACCACCATCTCTTTATAGCGCTGCCACATGGGCCTACCAACCATATGAGGGTTGAGCGTCCCCGATCAGGACGCGGTCAAAGGGGTCGATCGGGCCATTGGGCCGCTATCGAGAGATTAATCTAACAACAGCTGGCAAGATCCTAAACAACTGTAGTAGTGCTGAAGAAGTTGAAGCCTTAGCTCTCCTTCACGGTGCAAAGCTAGCCAAATGAATGGAGACTGAGTCCAATCATTTTTGAAACTGACTGTGCTTCTATTGTTAAAGCAACTCAAGAGGGTGATGTAAACTTGTCTTACCTCAGAAGCATAATTCATGAGTTTAGAGATCTTGATCCTGACAATCAAGTGTGAAAGTGTGTGTTAGCTATAAGAGTTCAGAACAATGCAGTTCATCAGTGTGCTGCTTGTGTACGGCGTGTAGGTGTGGACTGTGTCTGGAGCTACGAGCTCCCAGAACAGATAACAAGGCTGTTGCCCTTGATTGTAACCATGCACCTCTATCTGAATGAAAATCTTCTTTAGCCCTAAAAAAAGATAGTTGCTTGTTGTTTGTGTCTGGGATGCCTGCCCACAATTTCTCTGCTCTATCTTGACACTAATTGCTTCCTTACAAAAACCTTAATGTTAATTTCCGCTTCATCTCACAAGCACTGTTTATCAAACTTTCCACTTTTATTAGCCATCGACACTTGCTCATCGTTTTGAACTTGTTTACCTGAAGAGAAGAGTAAAGCATGCCATGGGCTCGGCATGCACTAAACATGTGAATTCTTCCTCAGCTGGTGTCCTTGGATGATGAATATCTTGCACGCGATGATGCTGATATGGCCCATTTCTCAACGAGGGAGAAACAACAGCAGATTACAACTATCCTTCCATTCTGGTGATGCATCAGATTTCACATCATCGATGCCGTCTTTTAGATTTCTCCATCAAAAAGTTCTTCATAGGTTTTGTAGATGCTCTCAGGGTGCACAAATGCATCGCCTTTGATCTGCTTAACCTGTTTCAGCATGAGCGTTGAACAAAGACAAATATATCAGTAAGAACTATACAAGGTCTATAAGCTACGCTCTCAGACATATACAGTACTTTGTAACGATGAACTAACCAGAACTATCATTATGCTATGAATGCGCACTTGCAGGTGTCAATACTGTAAACATCTTCTGCACCTCAGAGGCTCAGATAAGTAACCGAGATGTTGAGTACTACTTGCCTGTTCGATTTCAGAAAGCTTGGCGCACAGTTCTTCAGGAATAGACCAGTCGAACAGATCAATGTTCTCCTTCAACCTGGACTCGTTAGCACTCTTGGGAAGGACGCTCTGACCCTGCTGAAGACCCCAGCGCAGAGCGATCTGCGCCGGAGTTTTCCCGAGGCTTTCGGCTATCGATGACACCACCGGGTTACTCGCGACGTCTTTCATCCGTACCAATGGCGCATACGACTGTCAATCGAAAGCACATATGATCACATCATTCCAGGGTTGCAACTTGCAAGCCAGGTAACTGAAGTTCAGAAAGACATGCAGACTTACTGACAGATGAACTCCATTGGAGTGGCAAAATGCTCTGAGTTTTTCCTGCTGCCATCCGAGGTGGCACTCGACCTGATCGACAGCCGGGGGTACACGGGCTACGCCTAGCAGGTCACCCAGCTTCTTGGAGGAGAAATTGCTGACACCGATCGCGCGAGCTTTGCCTGAATCGTACAGCTGCTCCATCGCTTGCCAGGTCTTGGGTATATCGGGCTGGACAAAGTTCTCGGGGCTGATCTCGGTGCCTTTCTTGACCTGAAATGGCCAATGGATCTACAAAGACCCCAGATCGTGGAATCACTTGTGACTTTTCAGCAGCAAAAGAGGTTACACCGTTACAGCATGTTGGTGGAATGGTGTCTGATCATGAAGAACTTACTAGATACAGATCCACATAATCCAGCTGCAGATCTTCCAGTGTACTGTCAATTGCAGATGGAACGTCTTCAGGCGCGAGATCGCTGCACCTATACAGAGTTTTTTTTGACTCCATTGTTATCATGAGAGGAAGCGAAAGGACTGATCGAAACAACATCTGAACATCTGAATGTTCAGAACCCGAGGTCCCTAGAAAGAAATTCTAGTAGTATTACCATAGCTTGGAGGTGATGAAGACGTCTTCCCGCCTGACCACACCATCGTCAAAGATCTTCTTCAGAGCAACACCAATCTAACAATACACAAAACACAAAGCTACTCTGTAAATCAGAGAAGGTGCACTTGCTGCAGTAGCATGTGATTTCACAGGGTGTTTACCAACTAACCTCCTTCTCGTTGTTGTACAGTGGCGCGCAGTCGATGTGCCGGTACCCTGCCTGCCATTGCAAGCGAACTCGTGACATTTTTGAGAAATGAAATATACTAAGGCATCAAAGATGTACACGGCCAAATACAAAAGGAAGAAGGGAAAAAGAGGGCCCCTGATCAAACTGGTGACGCGAGCAAACTTATCACACAAACTCAGGGCGGTACGTGGGCGTGCAAGCAGGAGAGAGAGATAGAGGTATGTGACCTTGACGGCGGCGCCAACCACGTCGGCGACGACTCCCGGAGGGGCCTTGTAGGTACCGAGGCCCACGGAGGGGATGCGGGCGCCCGTGCTGAGCGTGAAATGGGCGGCGGCCATCCTCCGGCTGGTTGCTTTGCACCCTCTCTCGCAGTTTCGCTCCGCCGCGAGCCGAGCGTGAGACGGATGGAGGGATGCCGTTCCCGTCCGCCAAGGAAGAAAACAAAAACGGGACGCGAGCTAGAAGATGCATCAGGCGGCCACGGAGACGACTTGGGCACGCGTCCCGATCGTCCCAATCACCCCGGCGTGCTAAGCTCATGGGACCCGCATGTCACCGCACATTTGCGCTAAGCTCACACATGACACGCTGTTCAGTTCATTCGTTGTGCTGCACGTCACGTCACGTCATCTTGTTAATATACTCTCTCTGTTTTATATTATTCCGTATATTAGATTTAGTTATTGAGTTTGACCAACTGTAAATTTGAAATATAATCACAAAATTAACTTAATACTATTGGAAATATGATGATTTTTTTGAGAATCAAAACATAATGAACTTTCATAGCATATACTGTACGTCTGATATTGTATGTATCGATGCTTGGTATCCGGGTTTGTGCTAAAACGCAGACTAAATTGAAACAGAGGGAGTACATTTGATATTGTACATATAGATGTTTTGTATGTTGTACTTGTTTAAACATTATAAAGATTGACTTTGACTTAGTCAAAGATACGGAGTAATATGAAATTGGGGGGTGGGGGTGGGGGTGGGTGGGGGTGTGGTATATGGAATGAATCTTCGGTCTATTTTAGGTAGTACTACATGTCTATTTTATTTCTTTCTTTAAATTCTCTAAGTGAGCCCTTAACCTTCTTGACTCTCACATGGCTAATTTTATGTGGAATGATGAGGAGGAGAACCACAAATTGCACTTAGCTAATTGGCCTTTTGTCTGTATGATAAAAGAGTTTGTTGGCTTAGGGATTTCAAATCTCCAATACCTAAATTTGTGTTTGATTGGTTCCTGGATCAAGAGATATATTCAAGGGGAAGGTTCCTTATGGAAGAAAGTGATAGATGCAAAGTATGAAACTAGAAGCCCAAATATCCTTTCCTTTCATGATATTCATCCTTCCACTTTTTGGAAAGGAGTGATGTAGGCATCTAAGGCACTTAATGTAGGATATAGATGAAAAGTAGGGAATGGTAGACAAATTAAGTTTTAGGAGGATATCTGGTTTGGTAACTCTCCTTTAGCTGTCCAATTCTATGATATTTATTTCATCTCCAACCAGCAGACTCAAACCATAGCTGATCTTTGGGATGGACAGCAGATTAGAGGGACTTTTAGAAGAACTTTTCTGAAAGTCTAATACAGTGGCAAGAGTTACTGGTTATTGCTAGAATTATCTCCTTTAGTGATCAGGATGATCATCTTATCTGGCAGTATGATTTAAAAGTGGTTTGTTCTTCTAGCTTCATGTATTCTATTATTGATTTTAGAGGTGTTGAACAAATTTTTCTCCCAGTTGTTTGGAAACTGAAAATTCCACCTAGAGTTCAGGTTTTTCTGTAGCTCTTCTCCCAGAACAAAATCATGACTAGAGATAATCTTAGAGCTAGAGGTATTCCAAAACCTTTAGAATGTGAATTTTGTAAGGATTTTGAATATGTCCATCGTCTAATGTTTGAATGTATTGTTGCTAAGCTTCTCTGGTCAGAAGTCTCTAAAGTGTTTAATATTCAGATTTCTGACTTTGAATCAGTGGCTAGTAGATGGTTATGCAACAAGAAGTTCTTACATTTTAATGCAGTTTCTGCATATCTGTCCTCTGGGGGCTGTAGAATTCTAGAAATAGCTTGGTTTTTAATAGAACTACCTGGATTAATATGAAACATGCCTGGCATCTGGTGCTATCCTGTCTAAGAAACTGGAAGGTACCCTTCAAAGAACTAGGAGGGAAAACTGCCCGCTTCATGGATCGCCTGCTACAAAAAATCAAAAGACCACTGAGCCTCCCGCATGCTAACCTGTTCAGACTTCGGCTAGGTCTCCACTTGGAAGACTACGGCCGTGAGCAAAGTCTATGATGGGAGGGTGTCGCTGGAGTACCTGCAAAACCACCGAAGCAAAGACGATTCCATTCATGTGGTGACCTAAAGCGCTGGTTCTTGGGTGATGTACTCCTTTGCTCCCCCTTCTCTGTAGTGTGGCATCACCTTTAGTCTTTCTGGCTTTTGAGGTTCTGTTTTAGCTCCTGGGACTGTAATGGTAGTAGATTTTTGTTTTGTTTCGGTATTGTTTCCCTTGCTACTTTCATTGGTGAACCTGGTGTTTCTTTTCTGATATGAAAGGGAACAGGAAAGTAAAATGCCTTTTGATCTAAAAAAAATATATGGAATGAATCTAGCGAGCTCCGCCTCCACGGGACAAAAACATGAAACGCTATTATTACAGATCAAGCTACTATTTTTGCAACTTTTTGATAGTAAATTTCACTATCTATTAAAAATCATCGATAACGGTACAAAGTGCACAAAAGTAACAACTATTATAATTTTATATATTGCTTTGCATCATCGCTGCCACCAGAGAGTCGATAATGTTTGCATCTTCTCTAGCAAACAAACGAGCAGTACGAAACTATGAAAGAAATAATGTCAGGGTGAGTAACGAACCAGGTTAACAAAATTCATGCCTCCATTGGCAACACAGAGTCATAACACGCATTCCTTAAGCCTCCATTGGCAACACAGAGTTATAACACACATTCCTTAACCTAGAGGACAAGGGTTTTCGCCGTCGATATTGTCGGTCCGCTTCTTTCAGGTGGACTTGGAGTTTTGGAGGATCACTGCCCCTCGTCAGTGTCTACGTCTAGAAGGTGAGGCAACAGCTACATCTTAGCCAGAATAAGGTTCTGTCTACGTCTAGAAGGTGAGGCAACGGCTACATCTTAGCCAGAATAAGGTTCTTCCACCCTATCCATGTTTTGTGTTCGTTGGTGTTGCTTCAGGTCGATCTCTTCCGATCTATTGTCATCATCATTAGTGCTGCGTTGGTTCTTTGGGATTTAGCACGACGACTTTCAGTCTGTCTACTATAATAAGCTCTACTACGGCATACTACTATTGCTGATTATTAATAGATCGGTGGAATTTTTCGGGAAAAAGGAAAGAAAGAGGAGCAATACATGCAGTCTAGAGAATAATTCACAAGGGAAGTATCTGATCCATACGCTTATTAAGCACATCGTTGGCAATACATAACAAGTGACTGGTACTAAGGTGGCCTGATCTCTGGGCAGAATCAACACCTGGGGCAGTCCTAAATTTCCCCGTCCCAGAGCTCCTCGTGGGTCTTGTACACGCTGTCTTTGTTCACGATGAAGTTGCCCATGAGCAGCCTAGTCTGAACATCACAAAAAAAAAATATGGCACGTCAGAAATAACTGGTACTACACTGAACGCAAACTTTGTGTACAGACGCAAAAAATGCATACGGTGGTTCTCTGATGATCAAACTGTCACTAATCAGTTCATCAGGGATCAAAGTTCAGAAAAAAAGTTTTTGACATGTATCTGTCTTTACAGATCTATAGGGTTCTGAAGCTGTTTGTTTTGAACAACAGCCCATGAGGCAAACAATGCTGTCCTCAGTGTCCTGATAAGGTCATGCAGCAAGCAGTAAACACTACACGATGAAGTGGTAATTTGGTTCAATCAGTGGTAACTACTTCAATAAAGGGAGTACATCTGTACATAACCATCGTTTCATACAATTCTAACGAATAAACCTGAACCTGCAAATCATTTTAACTACTCCCTCTGTTCCAAAATAAGTGACTTCATTTTGTCTATATACGTATGTATCTAGTCACAAAACAAGTCTAGATACATATGTATATCATTGCTGCCTGTTATTGCTCACATGTTTCTATGAACAGGCAAGATCAAAGCATAAAAGAACATTTAAATCTGAGCATCCCGGCACTGAAGCTATGGAAGGAAGATATAAACTTTAGACTGCAAATGCAGAAATGCTAGGAGTACTAACTTTGATCCAAATTAGTTGTGGAAGGTTCACTGAACGTAGACAGATTTAGCCAACGTTTTGCCTAAATCTGCGACAATTAATTTAGATCGTAGGGAGTACTTAATTCGATATACTAGAGCATTTCTGATGGGGTTTTCAGACGTCAGTTTATTCTACATATAGCCCACCTAAAAGAACATAAATGCCAATACAAAGTTGCATAACTCACCTGCTTAATCTCAGAGAACTTCGCAAACAAGTCATCTGGAATTGACCAGCCATAAACATCAAGGTTCTGCTTTATACGTTCTTCACTGACGCTCTTTGGAAGTACACTGTGACCCATCTGAATGTTCCAGCGCAGCGCTACTTGGGCAGGAGTTTTGCCAAGCTTCTCTGCGATTGAGATGACGACAGGTTCTTTTAGGACATTACCGTTCATCCATGTTGAACCAGGTGAACCTAGTGGCGAGTATGCCTGAAAAATGCAGAAGCGGAATCATAAGCACAAGCACCAGGTTTTCCCAAAATTAAATGCACAAGCACCACTAGCCAGCACCTTGACTGGCAAGAAAATATAGTTACACTGCAGACTTACAGAGAGGTGAACACCAGTCGTTTGGCAGAAGCTATGGAGTTTAGTTTGCTGCCAACCAGGATGGCATTCCACCTGGTCAACAGCAGGAGGTATGCGAGCAATAGCAAGCAAGTCACCCAGTTTCTTCGATGCAAAGTTACTGACACCAATAGCACGAGCTTTGCCAGCATCATGTAGCTTCTCCATTGCTCCCCATGTAGCTGGGATGTTAGGTGTTACATAGTTTTCAGGGCTGCCAATACTGGTTCCCTTCTTAACGCTAAATGGCCAGTGGATCTACGAAAAAGTACACACGGTTATTATTTTTATATTTGACACTTTCAACGAACAATAATTTAGCTCAGAAGTTAGACAGAAATACTACAAAATGAGCCACAAGAATAATCTTAAGATTTATTAGTAAGTGGAAGTCTATAGTACAACGACAGTCGATACCAAAATGGATATGGAGAATCATCGTGCAATGGACTAGCATATGTAATACATACAGCTGATTACTCAAAGATTGCGAAAACAGAACTGAGCAAGCAGCATATTGAACTATATTTCCTGAACAGGAAGATGCATGTAACTTACAAGGTAAAGATCCAAGTACTCAAGCTGCAGATCATTCAGGGATTCATCAAGTGCCATAGGCACATCTTCTGGGGCATGATGACCACACCTGAAAAAAACATGGTTGTTGCATGTAATCAGTTAGACATGAAGTATTAAGAAGATGATAGAACTACAAGGGAGGGGGGATCTCCAGAAATCTGGCCTTACCATAGCTTAGAGGTGATAAACAGATCTTCGCGCTTCACTACACCCTCTTCAAATAGCTTCTTCAGAGCCAAACCCACCTGGACAATCCAAAAGTGTGGTTTTGTTATTGGTTACCCAACTTAAACAGACACTTTGGACAAAAAGAATGCACTAACGCTTGGAGAAGGTAAATTTTAGGACTATTAGTTTTGATGTCCATCTCAATTTGACAAGTATAGTCCAAATTGGTCACTTCTACTTCCTAAATCTGTTTTTCTTTCCTTTTTCTGGAAGAAGGTAAATGGTCCTGGACTCTTTGTAAACCACATCACAGGTGTAGTATCAAATGAATGGACAGAAAGCAAGTCCTCATAAGGCCCACATGAATGCAGACTGGACAGATGATACTACTCAGTTAGTATGTTCCCTTCTGCTATTGTTAGCATGCTAGATGGTGTGTTCGGTTTTGCAGGTAACAAGCACGAAATCTGTACACGAATATTAGGAACCGTATAGCGATCGAAAGCTTTGGAGAAAACAAACCAGGCAGTTACCTCTTTCTCGTTGTTGTAGGCCCTGGCGCAGTCGATGTGCCGGTACCCCGCCTGCAGGATTAGATTGAAGAACAGATCAGACACTAGTAATTCGCCGACATTCTTCCCCCAAAAGAATCGGTGGTTAAGGGTAGGGGAGAATGAAATCCAAAGCGAAGCAGGCAGAGAGAGAAATGGAAAGGAAGGATTAGGAGAATGGGGGGGCATTGCGGTGAGAGTGACCTTGACGGCGGCGTAGACGGCCTCGCCGACGACTCCGGGGTCGGACTGCCAGGTCCCGAGCCCCACCGCGGGGATCTTGGCGCCGGTGTTGAGCACGTAGTGCGTCGCCATCTCTCCGCTCCCTCCTCCACTCCACACTCTCCCTCGCGCACGGAGGTCAGTCAGTCCCACAGACGCACGCGCGCAGGGGATATGGGGCACGGGGCAGGACGGGACGAATCGGGAACAACCGCGAGCAGAGGCAGAGCGTGGCGCGCGCAGTTTATAGGCAGCGGGCGCGGTCGGCACGGCACGGCACGAGGCGGGTAGGTGGCGGTGGTTCGCTCCGGGGCTCTGATGGACTGGTGAGTGACGAGGCTGGTGCTCCGTGCGCCAAGTGGCCCGATGAGCCAATCGGACTGCACCGAGTGCGGCCGGAATGCGCCCTGTGCAGTAAGTATTTCTCATGATTTTTCCAAACTTTTTTTTTTTGAGATCCGATTTTTCCAAACTTAATAAGAGTACTTATAGTTTGTTAAGCTTTCACAAATATAGATCCATACTACTACTGTGTTCCAGCTTCAAAAACCATCTTCACTCTGTCTGTACTACTATATGAGACGGCGAGGATGAAAGATACGGTCTACCTAATTCCGTCGCATGCGCCGCTCTGCCGGATGGATTCGGCTGGCATCTTTCGCCCGGCCGACCCAAGGAAGTGGGGAAACCTTTTTTGTCCACATCGTAGCGACGCACTCCAAATTAGGTAGTAGCTGCCCGCGTGCTCCCTTTCGGACATGGAACGCAAGAGATACCGAACGCATGGCACAGAATCGACGTATAAATGACTCGCCGGCCACCGATCGGTCAGTGATAGCTGACCAGCGACTTCTCGATTAGTGGGCGGATGACGACATGAACAGCGGCGCGGCCACGAGTTCGGACCGATTCGAGGCTATCGCGGAACCACGTCGGCCGTGCAGAGAGCAGGCAAGCAAGCTGCAGTGTGCTACTGCGCTGCAATTAGCTGCAGTGTGTGCTACTCCTGGTAGACTTGACAGGATCGTATTATCCACATGTAACCATCTGAATCGTAAGCAGTGACGCGTTAAAAAGAGGCAAAGATAGTGCTCGCTCGGGATCGTCAGTAAGATGCAGTGGGATCTCGCTTCTAATTTATTTGTCAAAGTTTAGTTCAGATTTTGAGAAATAAATTAAAATAGAATTTAGCAAATGAACTATAAGTGAGACTTTGGTAGGATCCTACTTGATACGAGAAAGGGTAGAGGTCGAGAAATGCAAAATATAGATACGCCGATTTCTGTGATAATCTGATGTTGAAATGAAGCCAGGATGAACACGAGTTGTCACGCCCCGAAAATTCGGGACCGTGAATAGAAATTTCACGAATTCGCCGAAGGCAAAATTTCGCAAAATTCCGAGTGATTACAAAACACAGCCATCGCATACAAACTCATAGGAATAATATTACAAGGGTAGATAATATCACATAAATATTTTTCTTACAATCCAACATTAAACGAGGTTCTCATTGCCTTAAAATTATTAAACCATGACTAAACCATACAAACTTTATTGATTTTACACACGTGGCTACATTTCTAGGATCAGCCCTCGAGCGTAGGAATGACCTAGAACTCGAAATCTTCTCCGCGAAGGAAGACATCAGGATCAACCTCCGCGATATCTTCGGGTGTTTCTGAAAAATGTTTATATAGCAAGGGTGAGTACTAAAGTACTCAGCAAGTCACAAGATGGTTTCCAATTTAAAGTTTTATTCAAGATTAATTAACCAGGAAAATCCCATAAATTTCCTTGTGGTCAAACCCATAGTGGTACCATTTTCACCACTTTGCCAAATAGTCCGTCTGCGGCATACTTAATCTCACCATGTGATCATACTTGGTATCATTTATTTTCTTCAGAATAAATATTTATTTTTCTTTCATTCTGTACCATGGATTTTAGATATGTAAGTGTGTGCCTCCGATGGCTCCGTGCTAAGCCAAAGTGGCCCAAACCGCTAGGGTTTGCGATATTGCTATCATTGGCATCAGAGCCTTTAATCAATGGCTAAGTTTTTATCTACTCTATCCTTTGAAGATTCTACCCGGAAAGGTCTCATCACTCGAATCCCACCGGGAGTATGTCAGGGCCACGGAAATCGATAACATACTATAGCATCCCGACTCCGAGTGTCTCCCCGTTGATCACCCATACCAGGGTCTTCTACAATGTAGAAAATCCATTGGAATAGAGTAGGGGGTTCATACGATTTGTGTGATGTGTTTTATTGTTTTGTGTCAGGGATGTACCACAGGTTTACTCATCAGCCACGCCCACATACTAGGGCACATAATCCAAAATCAAGGCTCTCATCCAGGTGATGAGTCTTTTTTATACCAAGATTTTTAAGGTAAATATGACCTCCAAGCAATCATACAAACAATCATGCATCATCCATCAAGCAAGTCCAGGGTTTCCACTAGGGTTGGTCTCAAGGAATAACATCAAATATTAATGGTTCAGGGGTTCTATTATTGCACATACCTTCAATATTCTAAAATCATTTATCACCAAAATTTCATCGGTGAGAGAGGTGACTTGCCTAAAGAAAGGTCTCCCGGGAAATCCTCGACTCCGAGATGGTGCACTCCTATGCCAAAATCCTCCGAGGCTTCACCAATTGGTCCTAAAATATTCGGAAATATTTTGCCCAAGGTCATTACTCGTATTTGTGAACTAAGGTTGAGATATAGATAAAAGTGGCCTTTATTTTCCTACATATACATAAAGTTTTTGAGTTTTAAACACCCAACAAAATAATTTTTTTGAAGGCATTTGGAAATGTTGTTTGCATATAGAGGGTTATGAGGATCAAAATGGACCTTTTTATTTTAGAGATATTGATCAAAGTAATGTTGCAAAATAGGTTATTTAAAACAATCCTTAAAATGAAAACATAAATTTAAATAGAAAAAGAAAATTCCTACGTATATTTTTTTTCTTCCCTGGGCTGGAAAGGGAGCCGGCCGGCCCATCTATAGGCTTGGCCGTAGCCTGGGAAGCATCCCGAAGCGGTGTCTTGCCGTTCCGTGAGGAAGAAAAAAAGAAAGTAGAGGAACGGGAGAAGAGGACTCACCGGCGGTCGGCGGCTGGAGGCGGGCTTGCAAGCGGTGTTTGAAATTGATGAGGCAGTGGCGGTTGGGAGGATAGGAGGATCGATTCCCATAGAAATCGAAATTTGGAGAAGGTTGGGAGGCTTTATAGGAGAGGGCAGATCCCAGGCGGTGGCGTGGTGGCGGCGAGCTTATCCGTCTCGGGGTTCTGGGCGCCCGCGATGCTTGCAGGACGTGTAGACGCCAGGAGCCCACCGAGGTGGCAAGCGGCGGCGGCGGCAATGACATGGAGAGCGTCTGGCAGGGGGTGGCGATGCAAGGTATGCGGCAGCGGCGATTCAGCAGGCAGTAACGCAGTCTTGATGCTTGCGTCGGCTACAGCGGCGGTGGGTCCAAGGGGGCGGCGTGGCTGACCGGCGATGGGGAATCGACGGCAGCTAGGGTTCGTCGTGTTCCTCCTTTGTTTTCTTCTCTTTTTTTTTGTCTAATTTGTTTGATTCCAATTCGTTCGATTTTGCCTTTCCAAATTCGCTTTAGTGTAGAAAAATTTGGATTGTTACAACCTTCCCCCCTTAAAAAGAATCTCGTCCCCGAGATTCACTCCTCCTCGGGAAACAGGTGCGATATTTTTGTCGGATCTCTGACTCCTTTTCCCATGTAGCTTCTTCTTCTGTGTGATTACTGTTGGAATTTTGGCCCAAATATTCTAGCCCATTTTCTATTTCAATAATTCCTGAAAATCCTAGAGGCCCATGTGGCCCATTCATGCAAGACAAGAGGTGGGACAAATGTTTAGTCCCACATTGCTAGTTGAGTGGAAGTTGGACCAGCTTATAAGGTGAGCTCTTCTACCACTTGGTAAAAGGATGATAAGGAGAAGGAGAGAGTTCCACACGCGCGCTCCTCCTCCTCCTCCTCGCTCGCCACGCCACGCCTCGCCTCGCCTCGCCTCGTCACGACGCGCGCGCGCGCCGCGGGAATCTCGCCGAGCCGAGCTTTATTTTGCCACGCATGAATGGTATATGAACAGATATACGAAGGTGAAACGTTTGCTTTGAATGGACGTTTAATACGAAGGTGAAACGTTTGCTTTGAAATGGACGTTTAATACGAAGGTAAAACGTTTGCTTTGAATGGACGTTTAATACGAGTTAAATGCGCCTGTTCGTTTCATCTTCTGCACCGTCTGCCTTCTCCTCTGCGCCTATAAGAGAGAGAGAGGTCGCGCCTCCTATCAGTTGCGCTGTAACACATCCCTTGCCTCGAGTTTCAGAGCACTGCGCTACTTTCATCTTCCCCATCCCGTCTTGCCGCGTGCACCGCGAGCCGGGACAGTAGGCCTCCGAGACCCCGCTGCTTCGAGTCATGTACGGGAGAAGGGCGTGACTACTGGCTTCATCACGGACTCCCTCACAGATAGCGACGTCTTCCCCGACGAGGACTTCTTCCCGACATCAAGACCTCTTCCTCGACGACATGGCCAATGACGGTTCCAACGCCGCGGTTCTACTTCACATGCCGTGTACATCTTCTCTCAATCTTGTTCGATTCTATCCGAGTTTTATGCCTTGCGTTTATTTGGCTATATGCCTTATTTTGTATTCGCTATTTAGCATGATTAGTATATTACCTATTATTCTAGTCATGTTTTATCTAGCGTTATTATGGATAATTCGCTTGGTAAATTGCTCTATTTCTCAACAATCCAAAACCTTATTTTGCAATTTGCCCCAAGTGGCTTTGTTGCTTCTATGAAGCCACGTGTTTGAAGGTGTGAATTACAACGGTGGCGTGCGAGAGCGATGCTCGTTTCGCACCATGAGATGCTATAACGCCATCTATGGCGCACTGAGGGAACTTAATCCCGCTCAGAAGAGGCGTTCAAAACTTGATACTACTTTCAAGGCTGCCTTGATCAGCATCCTTGGCGACAATATTGTCGATTCATATTTGTCATTTAGCAATGGCAAAGATATGTGGGATGCGCCGAGAGAAAATTTGGAGTCTCGATCTTTGGCGAGGAAGCGTATGTCATGGAACAATTCTATGACTACAAGATGATTGATGACCGCTCCATTGTGGAGCGTACTCATGAGATCTGATCACTTGCGTGGAGCTTGAGCACTTCACTTGTGTGTTACGGACAAGTTTGTTGCGGAGGCATCATTGCCAAACTTCCCTCATGGAGGAATTTTGCTACTTCTCTGAGCACAAGAGACAAGAGTTCTCCGTGACGGATCTCATTGGGACTCTTGATGTGGAAGAGAAGGCGAGAGCAAAGACACACGTGCTCGAGGTATCGAGGGGGGTTCTAATGCCAACACAGTACAGAAAGGAACTTCCAGCCTTACAAGTTCAAGAATAAAGGCAAGTTTGATGACAAAGGAAAGTTCGATGGAAAGAACAAGGCCTCACAGTCCACCTTCAAGAAGAAGACGATAAGAGGAAAGGTGCTTGTCATGTGCGGTGATCCTAATCATTGGGCTCCTCCTTGTCCCAACCGCTTTGACAAGCGCCAACATGGGAAGAGCAGCAAGATCGCTAATGTTGTCATGGCGACGTTGAGATGAAAGATGTTGGGTATGGTATATTACCTACTATTCTTTCATTATGTCATTCTCTGATTGGTGGATTAACACGGCGCTAATGTACATATGCTTACGATATTTCCATGTTTTCTTCATATCAGTCGAGGGACTCAAACCGTCTTGATGGGGAACGGCTCGCTTCGCTCATGGTGTTGGTACGTCGATCAAGTTCACTTCGGGAAAGACTGTGCGCCTGAAGAACGTGCATCATGTACCCTCAATAAATAAAAATCTTGTTAGCGGATCTCTTCTGTGTCGAGATGGCTACAAGATTGTATTCGAGTCTAATAAATTTGTAATTTCGAAGTATGGAACTTTTATTGGTAAAGGCTATGAATGCGGAGGCTTGTTCCGCTTATCTCTGTCAGACATTTGTAATAAAGTTGTTAATCATATTTACACAAATTTTGAATCAAATGTCTGGCACTCTCGTCTTTGTCATATTAATTTTGGTTGTATGACGCGGCTAGCCAAAATGAATTTAATCCCTGATTTCTCAACTGTTAAGGGATCTAAGTGCCAAGTCTGCGTGCAAGCTAAACAACCTCGCAAGTCACATACGACTGCAGAAGTGAGAAATTTAACACCACTAGAGCTCATACATTCTGATCTTTGTGAGATGAATGATGTGTTAACAAAAGGTGGAAAGAAATACTTCATGACTTTGATCGATGACTCTACTAGATATTGTCATGTGTATCTTCTAAAATCAAAAGATGAGGCTTTGAGTTTCTTCAAAATCTATAAAGTTGAGGCAGAAAATCAACTTGATCGAAAGATTAAGAGGCTTAGGTCTCATCGTGGTGGAGAGTATTTTTCCAACGAGTTTGATTCTTTTTGTGCGGAACATGGTATAATTCATGAGAGGACGCCTCCCTACTCACCCCAGTCAAATGGAGTAGCCGAAAGAAAGAACCGTACTCTAACAGATTTGGTTAACGCCATGTTAGACACATCGGGTCTTTCTAAGGAATGGTGGGGAGGCATTATTGACTGCGTGTCATGTCCTAAACCGAGTTCCCACAAAGAACAAAGAAATTACTCCATTCGAAGAATGGGAGAAGAAAAGACTAAAACTCTCTTACTTACGTACTTGGGGTTGTTTGGCAAAGGTTAATGTACCAATCCCCAAGAAGCGCAAGCTTGGACCAAAAACCATTGATTGTGTTTTTCTGGGCTATGCTTTTCATAGCATTGGTTATAGATTCTTGATAGTAAAATCTGAAGTACCTGACATTCATGTCGGTACAATCATGGAGTCGACTGATGCGACTTTCTTTGAGGATATCTTTCCAATGAAGGATAAACCTAATTCATCAAATCCGGAGATACCTAGTTCATCTAATCAGGAATTCGCTATATTCTCTGAACCTGCCATTCCGATTGAACACTCTGAAAGTCCTAAGGAGAATGATAATGAAATTCCTAAAAGAAGCAAGAGACAAAGGACTGCAAAGTCTTTTGGTGATGATTTCATTGTGTACCTTGTGGATGACACTCCCGCTTCCATTTCAGAAGCTTATGCATCTCCTGATGCTGACTACTGGAAGGAAGCTGTTCATAGTGAGATGAATTCCATCTTAGCTAATGAAACATGGGAGATCACTGATCGTCCTTATGGGTGCAAACCTGTAGGATGTAAATGGGTGTTCAAGAAGAAACTAAGGCCTGATGGTACTATTGAGAAGTACAAGGCAAGGCTTGTGGCCAAGGGTTATACCCAAAAAGAAGGTGAAGACTTCTTTGACACTTACTCACCAAGCAAGGTTGACCACCATTCGAGTACTACTTTCTCTGGGCTGCCTCACACGGTCTTCTCGTTCATCAAATGGACGTTAAGACGGCTTTCCTAAATGGAGAGTTGGATGAGGAAATTTATATGGATCAATCAGATGGTTTTTAGTAAATGGTCAAGAAAGAAAAGTGTGCAAGCTCATCAAGTCTTTGTATGGTCTTAAACAAGCACCTAAGCGGTGGCACAAAAATTTGATAAAACCTTAACCGCAGGCTTTGTTGTAAACGAAGGCGACAAGTGTATACTATCGCCATGGTGGGGGTGAGGGAGTCATCCTTTGTTTGTATGTTGATGACATACTGATTTTCGGAACCAACCTTAATGCAATTAAAGAGGTCAAAGATTTCTTATCTCGTTCCTTTGAGATGAAGGATCTGGGAGTAGCTGATGTCATCCTGAACATCAAGCTATTGAGAGATGTTGATGGTGGGATTACATTGCTTCAGTCCACTATGTGGAAAAGATCTGGAGTCGTGTCGGGTATAGCGACGTCAATTTTTCTCCTACACCGTATGACCCTAGTGTGTTGCTTCGAAAGAATCGAGGAAATGCTAGAGACCAACTAAGATACTCTCAAATCATTGGCTCGCTTATGTATTTAGCTAGTGCCACGAGACACGACATCGCCTTTCTTTGTAAGCAAACTCGATCGATTGTCTCAAATCCAGAGATGATCACCGGCATGCTCTTGAAAGAGTTATGCGATATCTAAAAGGCATCATGAGCTATGGCATACACTATACCGGTATCCGAGGGTACTAGAGGGTTATAGTGATTCAAATTGGATATCCGATCTTGTGACGAGATAAAGGCCACGAGTGGATATGTTTTCACACTTGGTGGTGGCGCTGTTTCTTGAAGTCTTGCAAGCGCACCATCTTAACGAGGTCAACTATGGAAGCATAACTCACGGACTAGATACGCCACCGTTGAAGCGAGTGGCTTCGTGAACTCTTGATGGACTTACGTGGTTGAAAAACCTATACCGCAATTCCAATGAACTGATAATCAAACTATGATTATTAAGGTGAACAGTTCTAAGGATAATATGAAGTCCTCAAGACATGTGAAGAGGAGATTGAAATATGTCAGAAAATGAGAAACTCCGTTATTGCATTGGATTATATCCAAACATCTAAAAACTTGGCGATCCTTCACAAAGGGTCTATCACATACGTGATAGAAAATGCATCAAAGGAGATGGGTATGAGACCCACAATTTGAGCTTTCCATAGTGGTAAACCACTCTATGTGATCGGAGATCCCGTGAATTAGAATTGGGAAACAAGCTGTTGGTTAGCTGAGAGGAAAGTATCCCTACTTTAATAAACACCACTCCACAAAAATGCAATACTTTCCTATTCTGCATGGCAGGTTGATTTATTATCTTAATGTGTTCTAAGTGGCTTATCCTAAGCAAAGATGTCCTGCAGAACATCTTTTGAAGAACACACCTATATGAGTCTGACTGTTAAAACGTCGCAGTCTATGAGAGTAGGGTGTTCTCTAATAAACTTATGAAAGGTCATGGAGTATGACGTATAAGCTCCACCCGCGGGGAAGTCCCACGGTAGCCCAGTATCGGTCAAGACTTCGTGTGAAGCTAGATTGCAGCAAACTTACAGTTCAAGGCATAGTCCACTGTACAAGTTGCAACCTAGTGTAGCATAGAATTCTAGGTGGAAGTTCAACTTAACAGTCTCCACTATAGTACCGGCATATAAACAGTGTTTTGGAACCAAAGGCAGATTACATGTGCCTCTGGGATCTGGTGGGGGATTGTTGGAATTTTGGCCCAAATATTCTAGCCCATTTTCTATTTCAATAATTCCTGAAAATCCTAGAGGCCCATGTGGCCCATTCATGCAAGACAAGAGGTGGGACAAATGTTTAGTCCCACAAAGTTGGACCAGCTTATAAGGTGAGCTCTTCTACCACTTGGTAAAAGGATGAGAAGGAGAAGGAGAGAGTTCCACATGCGCGCTCCTCCTCCTCCTCCTCGCTCGCCTCGCCACGCCACGCCTCGCCTCGCCTCGTCACGTCACGTCACGACGCGAGCGCGCCGCGGGTTGCGGGAATCTCGTCGAGCCGAGCTTTATTTTGCCACGCATGAATGGTATATGAACAGATATACGAAGGTGAAACGTTTGCTTTGAATGGACGTTTAATACGAAGGTGAAACGTTTGCTTTGAATGGACGTTTAATACGAAGGTGAAACGTTTGCTTTGAATGGACGTTTAATACGAAGGTGAAACGTTTGCTTTGAATGGACGTTTAATACGAGTTAAATGCGTCTGTTCGTTTCATCTTCTGCACCGTCTGCCTTCTCCTCTGCGCCTATAAGAGAGAGAGGTCGCGCCTCCTCGCCATTCTTGTAACACATCCTTGCCTCGAGTTCGAGCATGCGCTACTTTCATCTTCCCATCCCGTCTTGCGGCGTGCCATGGCCGGGACGATGAGGGCCTCCGAGATCCCGGCTTCGAGTCTGTGCGGGAGAAGGGCGATAAGGTTTTGGGGCGCTATCGGCGACTCGCTTCATCACGGACTCCCTCGGAGATAGCGACGTCTTCCCGACGATGACTTCTTCCCGACATCGGCACCCTCTTCCTCGGCGACATGGCCAATGACGGTTCCAACGGCGGTTCTACTTACCTTTCTTGCCGTGTACATCTTCTGTCTCAATCTTGTTCTGATTCTATCCAGAGTTTTATGCCTTGCAGTTTATTTGGCTATATGCCTTATTTTGTATTCGCTATTTAGCATGATTAGTATATTACCTATTATTCTAGTCATATTTTATCTAGCGTTTATTATGGATAATTCGCTTGGTAAATTGCTCTATTTCTCAACAATTACTCCATTGCACCTTACAGAACTTGATGTTCCTTGTCCTTAATTGTCGCTCCTTGGATTCAAGGATTTTAACTGGCTTCTCTGTATAGGTCAGATCCTCTTGGGGTTCGATTTCGTCCAGGGATACCTTCTTTTCCAGTGGCTCTAAACACTTTCTGAGTTGCGATATATGAAACACATTATGCACTCTATTCAGTTTTGAACTTAACTCCAGTTGGTAGGCAACTTCCCCTACTCGTTTTGTAATTTTGAATGGTCCTATAAATCTGGGTCCTACTCCGATGTTGAAATGAAGCTAGGATGAACACGAGTGTTCTGATTGCTCGGCCGTCGTATGGCGCAGACGAATTCTGTAGGCTGCAGCAATACATGAGAGGAGCACGAGTTCCGTTTGTCGCTACCCGGTGGTTCGAGCAACAGAGCGAGAGCATCGTGTGCAGCTCTCAGCATCACACACTCTTATTCTTTTTACTTGCTCAGCGTCACAGACTGCGTGCCCGGTCAATATCTCCAGCCAAACGGGAAGAACGGGCAGGCCTGTTGGTACAACGGGATTCGTTCTGGAGTTCGCATTGGGCCAGCTTTGTACCGGTGATTGGTACGCACGTGGGTCAGAGTTAGTACCTCCATTTTACTATAGTTTGAAATTGTAAGACAAATACATATTTTGAGAAAATAGTTTGATCGTAAATTTAGTTAATAATATATGAATTATATGTCATAAAAATTATACTATTATAAGCATATTTTGAATATAAATCTAATGGTACTCCCTCCGGGATGGAGGAACTGTAATTTTTGTTAAATATATTTTATATTTTATTGGCTAAATCTATGGTCAAACTATTTTTTTGAAATACGTATTTATCTTATAAACCGAAATGGATGTTGTAGCACATTGCTCCGCTTGGTGAAAGGTAGAGGCCCATTTCGCCCATAATTACTTTTTTTTTTCCAAAAGGCTTCACACCCCTTTCCACTAAGTAACGGAAGTATTTGGTCTTATTACAACAAAAGAAAAAGGGAAAGAAAACGAGAAACGAGTAGGTGGAATAACAAAAAAAAAACTACAGAAAGGTGCTCGCAGTCGAGCGCCCCCTATGAGACGAAAACATGTAATCACAGATCAACTAGTCCTACCAAGGTTTTAGCAATCCACCAAAATGCAACCAGACAAAAGTGACGCAGGCAGAAAGCCATCCATGTAGCATCAGCATCGCACCCATGAAGCAAAACAAAGCGAGATCTTGTACCAGTACTAGCGTCACTCCCTTGAGTCGAGCACACCATGCTCTTTATTACCATCAGGCTCCAGCTCCAGGTATCACAACACCTCTCAGCAACAGAATCACATTCCTCGGCTTCTAGAAATTAACCAGATCCGATGTAGCTTACATCAAAGAAGATGCCCCGGTCATCACCATCACCTTGTCGCGCCAGGCCAAAAATTGAGTTGAGCCGGGTCAAACAAATAAGTTCTAAACAAAATTAGGTATAAAAGCAAGTGTATTCAACAAAAAAAAGTTTAAACAGATTCAGTTTTCATATTTCATCAAGTACAACTACAAATGGACTACAAAGAACAAGAGAAGTACCTAAAAAAACGGAGGCGGCAATTTGGTCATAGGTGCATATGCACCCATTGTGAGAAAATATATTTTAAAATATTAAAAAATTAAAAAAATCTACATATATATTCGATCATTTTATGTTGGTTCATAAATTTTCGGGATGAAAGAATATTTTATGTGTTATGTATAAAAAGACAAAAAAATGTCATGTGAATAGTCATATTCCTGTGACATATTTTGTCTTTTTTTATACATGACACATAAAATTTTCTTTCATCCCAAAAACTTGTGAACCAACATAAAATATTCTAATGTATATGTGGATTTTTATTTTGAATTTTTTGACATTTCGAATTATATTTTCTCACAATAGATGCATTTGCACGTGCGAGCCAAAGTGAATATCCCCTACAAAATAGTGTTATATTTTTATAAGATAGTAGCATACCATTAAGTTGAATTCATGTTGCCAAAATGAAACTGTCAAGCAAGATGACCTCTATGGGCATCGTGGGAATGAAAACTTAGCATAATCTTCTTGTCATAATTTTTTTTAAATATCTCTTTCTTAACATAGCAAATCATCAAATCGTTGAGCCAATCATCCCTACCTTACTTCGAAGATTTGTCTTTATAATATTTATGTCCGAGAAAACTCGCTCCACCGACGTTGTTACCATCGGAAATATCAATGCAAGTGTAATAAGATGATAGAGCAATGAAAGATCAAATGTTGTCTAGTTTGAATCAACTCGAGAGCAATACCACTTAGATTATCACAAGCAATGAGTTCATGACTTCTCCTCATCACATCAATATATATGTTAAATGCATCTACGATCTTTGTAGTTTATTGCCATATTCCATCATAATTGATTCATATTAGATGTTATAATCATTTTTAAAGATATCGAGGATCTTTTTAAAAGATCCCTTTTTATATTATAACTCTATAGATAGGAAAACCCAGTTTTGCGTATTTAGAACCTTTATGGACCTTCCCAAAGTCAAAATGACCTGGAATTTTTTCTACTGAATTTTTCATCGAAACAAAGACCTCAAGCGCTTGGACCAGCTGGAGGGCGAATATGAGGCCCATGTCACGACCTGAGCCGTGCCATGGGGCCCACATGGTGCCTCGAAGCTCCGATGTCGTCGAACTTTGCGTTCAAGACTCGTCATCGATAGATAGCTCGTCATTGATAGATATGTTGTCTTGTTGGGTGTCGTGTTGGGTGGTTTGTTCGGTCTCATGTTGGGTCTCGGAGTCACCCCCTCATTGATCATGGTCGCCATGGTCACGTCCCCATCATCGAAGAAGGCCTCCTACATATGTCATCGGGTCGGACGTATATGGATGCATAGCGAAGCAAAAGGGATACACATACCGGGTTGGACGGTGAACCGGGTGGCGCCATCATTTCGATGAGCAAGTTGCAAAGATCAGGGATGACGCTAGGTGCTAAACACCTTGGGGGTTTCCTTTGCACGGCACTAGACCAGCCGGTCACCAGAGTGGTGTTCAGATTGATGTTAGGATATGCCGTCATGGTCGGGAAAGACTCGCGGACCTACGGTGACTTTTCCCTCGAGCTGGAGAACTGGATGTAGGGTTTGCAACAAAGAAAAAAATTCCTACGATGGAAACAACTATGTACCAAGATCTATCTACTAGATACAAGAAAAGGATGGATATACATCGATAGAATACATACCCTCGAAGACCGAATAGTGTTAACAAGGTTGTACTCGTGGATGATGTAGACGAACGCTTACCGATCTCAAGATCGTGATGAAGTCCATCTGGTCCAGCCGGTCCAGCACCGCAAAGCAGTGGTTTATCCGTGATCGCACACACGTCCGGGTACCCCGACAACCTCCGCGCCCTCGCTCAAGCGAAGCACGGAAGCAATAAATCCTTTTATAAAAAACCACCGGAAATATGTATCTCGCTGATCCGAGGCCATGGGGAAATTCTAAAGGGGGAGAGAGATCCTTTGCGAGGAGGTGTGCTTTGAGAGGATAAGAGGGGGGCCTTTTATAAGGAGAGGGGGCACCCAAGGGGCTATGCGCCCAGTCATGGTGGGCCTCCCCCACCTCTTCCACATTCATGTGGGTGGAGCTCCCACTCAAAATGAAAAGCCTCCACTCCCATTAAAAAGCCTCCACTCAAAAATCCACTCACATGCATTAAATTTCCATCAAATTTAATGCAAGCTCTCATTTAAATAAAACTCTTTTATTTATTTATTCAGAATTTTGTTAATTATTCTAATTAACAAACATTCACATAAAACCCCTTATAACATTTTAATTTCACATGCAGAACTAGTTTCAGCAATTTCAACCGAAACAGTTTCGGTGTCTAGTGAAATAAATTTCCGCGCTTTCCTTTTTCTTTCTCTGGCATATTGTTTGATCCAAATGGTGTCGGTATCCCTTAAGTTTGTCACCCTATGGTTCACGAATAATGTATACATGATCGAGACCCCTCTCCGATCAATAATCAGCAGCGGGACCTGGAGATCCGTACTGACTCCCACATATTCAACGATGACTTATGTGATCGTGTGAACCTTATACGCATGTAACTTAACCCCTTTGTCTCGCAATATATTACATTTACTAGATTCGATCATCGGTATCTCCATACCTAGTTTGATCTCGTTACCGATATGTACTCTTTTCTCGTTCCCATGATATAACATTCTAGTGATCAAATCACTTGCTTGCAAGCTAACCAATGTGATATCACCGAGAGGGCCCAGAGTATATCTCTCCGTCATCGGGATGTACAAATTCCACTCTTGATCCATGAGCCTCAACATAACACCTTCGTAGCACTGAACCCGTCTTTATAATCACCCTGTTACGGTGTGACGTTTGATGTTATTAAGATACTCTTCGGTGTTAGTGATTGACATGATCTCATGGTCCAAGGACTAAAATTACTTCGTATGATGTTATAGAAATATAAACACAACGACCTTGATCGTAATGCTATATTTCGGATGAATGTTCATCAGATCATTTTAACAATGTTGTGACCTTGTTATTAACAACATCCAATATCCATGATCACGAAACCTTTGATCATCTTGTTAATCAACGAGCTAGTTTATAAGAGAGGCATAACTAGGAACTTTTTTTATTAAACACACATATATTAATGTTTCCGTATTAATACAATTATAGCATGAAAAATAAACATGGGCACCATAGCCAATGCGCAAGAACCAAGGTCACACAAGAAGCTGAAGCACATCAAGCTACGTTTTCACGCTATTCGAGAGCATGTCGAAGATGGTGACATAAAGATTTGTAAAGTACACACAGATCTGAATGTGGCGGATCCATTGACTAAACCTCTCCCGAGGGCAAAACATGACCAGCACCAAACCGCCATGGGTGTTCGGTATATTACCATGTAATCTAGATTAGTTGACTCTAGTGCAAGTGGGAGACTGTTGGAGATATGCCCTAGAGGCAATAATAAAAGTGGTTATTATTATATCTTTGTGTTTATGATAAATGTTTACATTCATGCTATAATAGTATTAACCGGAAACATTAATACTTGTGTGATTTGTAAACTAAATTAGTCCCTAGTAAAGCCTCTTTATAATACTAGCTTGTTGATTAATAGATGATCGTGGTTTCTCAATCATGAACATTGAGATGTTATTGATAACAAGATCATATCATTAGGAGAATGGTATGATGGACATACTCCTATAAATAAGCGTAGCATTAAGATCGAGTCATTTCAATAGTTCGTTTGCTATAAGCTTTCTGATACATAGTAACCTAATTCCTTCGACCATGATATCATGTTAATCACCATCACCGGAAGGATGCTTTGATGACATCAAACACCACACCGTAAATAGGTGGCTATAAAGGTGGCATTGAGTGTTCGTTAAGTATGGGTTGAGACACATGGATCAAGAATGGAATTTGTCCATCCATATGACGGATAGATATACTCTGGGCCCTCTCGGTGGAATGTCATCCAATTAGCTTGCAAGCATGTGACTGGCTCACAAGGGATCACATATCACGGGAACAAGAAAACAATACTTATCAGTAACGAGGTTGAACTAGGTATGCAGAGATACCGACGATCAAAACCTCGGATAAGTAAACTATCGCGAGACAAAGGGAAATTGGTATCGTATGTAAGTGGTTCATTCGATCGCAAAGTAATCGTAGAAATATGGGGGAACCATATGAATTTCCAGATTCCTCTATTGGTTATTGATCGGAGAAGTGTCTCGGTCATGTCCGCATAATTCACGAACCGTAGGGAGACACACTTAAGGATTCGATGTTGTTGTGTAGTTATGGAATGATGAGTAAGATACCGAATGTTGTTTCGAGTCTCGGATGGGATCCGGGATATCACGAGGGGATCCGGAATGGTCCGGAGAATAAGATTCATATAAGTAAAGCCCTGTATCGTAGTTCGGAAATGATTTCGGTGTTTTCAACGGGAATGTTCTAGAAGGGTCTGGAAGGTCCGACACTCTGGAAGAGGAAGGGTACATGGATGTGTCATGACAATGTGGAATGATTGCATCATGTACTAGGTCACTTGGCTGGGCAATATGAAGAGAGAAATCAAATTCAAGTTTGAAAGTCAAACGGCAATTTAAAAATTCAAATCCGAACATTGCTTGGTGGAGGGAGAGTAGGAAACCTACCTAGGGTAGGAACGCACTCCCTCCACCTGCCGGCCAAGGAGTAGGAGTTGGAGGAGTACTTCCTCCTACCAAACCGCCTCTCCCCACCTATATAAGGAGGGGTAGGGCGCACCCCTACCCCTCACACCCAAACCCTAGCTCCTAGGCGCCACCACCTCCACGTGTTGCCGTTGCCGCCAGGGCCTCCTCCAAGTCGTAGACTTGGGCTTCTCCAAACCCTAGCCGCCGACCACACCACCTCTCCTTGGTGCCTCTAATCCATAGATCTCCAAGGCCCTCTCTTACTCCACCATACTCGCTCCGGCTTAGGCGAAGCCCTGCGGGATCTTCCCTCTACTTCCGACACCACGCCGTCATACTGCCGGAATCACGAGGAAAGTGCTACAACCTCCGCTGCCTGCTGGAACAAGGGAGAGGAAGGTCTTCATCGAGTACCAAACGTGTGACCGACTATGGAAGCGCTACAAGAACGCAGCGCCGGAAGGATCGTCTACGCGATTTTGAGATCGACAAGTGTACGACTACATCACCCACGAGAATCTGCTCTCGTTAACCGCTTTGGAATCTTCGAGGGTGAGTGCTTCTATCGACTCGTTGCTACAATCTAGTAGATAGATCTTGGCTTGTTGTGTGCATGCGGTAGAATTTTTTTGTTTTTCCATGCTACGAACCCCTACAGTGTATCAGAGCCATGTCTATATGTAGATCTGTTGCACGAGTAGAACACAATGTTCACTGTGGGCGGTGGTGCTTTTATTATCAATTGCTTTTTGTGTACTTTCCATCTTGCGGTATGATGGGATGAAGCGGCCCGGGCTAACCGTACATGACATCGTTCATGAGACTTGCTCCACGCTCAACATGCAACTTGTATTGCATAAGTGTCTATCTCTCCCATCATAGTATAGATTCAATTTACAACGGGCACTTGATAGTTCAAGCATCAACGTTGTGGTTCTTGTTCGTAAGTTAGAACGACACTTATTGAAAGCCCCAAACCACGTAAAATATGCAAAGAAAATTAGAGGCGTCTAACTTTGTTTTGCAGGGGTGTGCTACGATGTGATATGGCCATGATTGTGATTATATATGATGTATGCAATGTTCCTTATTGTAAGTTGGCAATCGGTAGGAGCCATATGGTTGTCTTTTAAATCCGTTAAGACCTGCGTGTCTATTCAAAGTAGTTGTAATAGTTGAAGCTGGTGGACGACAACCATGAAACGGCGCCATTACCTTGACGCCATACCGGTGATGATGGAGATCATGTTCGTGCTTGAAGATGGAGATCGTAAGCACAAGAAAAAAGGCCATATCATATCATATATTATGAATTGCATGTGATGTTAATCCTGTATGCATCTTGTATTGCTTAGTTTGCGACGGTAGCATTATAATATGATCCCTCAAGCACACAATTTTAAGTTTTAAAGTGTTCATCCTTAGTAAGCACCATTGCTAAAGCTTGTTGTTTCGAAGCACCACGTGATGATCGGGTGTGTTAGATTCTGCGAGTGTATACAACGTGAGCAAGCCAGATTTGCTCATGCGGAAGCTAAGGTTTGATCTTGACGAGCCTAGCATGTACAGACATGGTCTCGGAACACGGATCACCGAAAGGTAAAGCATGAGTCATATAGTAGATATGATGAACATGTTGATTGTTCGCCATTGAAGCTACATCAACTCTCGTGATGATCGGTTTTGATGTGGTGGATTTGCTTCATGTGATCACTAAAACAATTTGAGGGGTATTGTTTTAAGTGGGAGTTCACCTAGATTAATTTAAATATTAATTAGAACTCAATTTTTCATAAACTTAGTCTAAACTATTACAAATATGTTGTAGATCAATGGCGGCCCCTACCATCAATTTTAATGCGTTCCTATAGAAAGAAAAGTTGAAAAACAATGGAAGCAACTTCGCGGATTGGTTCCGCAATTTGAGGATTGTCCTGAATGCTGGTAATTTGACCTATGTGCTGAATGCACCACTGGGTGACCCGCCTGCAGCTACTGCTACCGATGAGGTAAAGAATGTTTTTCTCGCTCGGAAGAATCGGTACTCCACAGTTCAGTGTGCTATCTTGTATGGTTTGGAATCGGAGCTTCAGAAAAGTTTTGAGAACCATGACCCACATGATATTGTCCGTGAACACAAAATGATATTTGAGGCTCACGTGGCAGTTGAGAGTTATGAGGCTTCTGAAAAGTTCTTTAACTGCAAGATGGAAGAGGGCAGCTCCGTCAGTGAGCACGTGCTTAAGATGTCTGGGCACGCAAGCAAACTCCAAAGCTTGGGTATAGTGATTCCTAACTCTTTGGGGATTCACCGTTTCCTCCAATCACTACCACCAAGTTACAAGAACTTTGTGATGAACTACAATATGCAAAACATGGACAAGTCATTGCCAGAACTCTTCTCCATGTTGAAATCTGCAGAAGTGGAGATCAAGAAAGAGCACCAAGTGTTGTTGGTCAATAAGACCACCAAATTCAAGAAGCAAGGCAAGTCTAAGAAAAAGGGAAACTTCAAGAAGGGTGGTAAGAAAGTTGTCGCGCCGGTGAAGAAGACCAAGGCTGGGCCTAAGCCTGATACTGAGTGCTTTTACTGCAAGGGAAAAGGTCACTAGAAGCGGAATTGCCCAAAGTACTTGGCGGATTTGAAGAACGGCAACATCAAGAAGAAAGGTATATCTGATATACATGTTATTGATGTGTATCTCACTAGTAATCGTAGTAGTGCCTGTGTATTTGATACTGGTTCGGTTGCTCATATTTGTAACTCGAAATAGGTACTGCAGAATAAATGGAAGCTCGCAAAGAACGAGGTGACGATGCGCGTTGGAAATGGATCAAAGGTTGATGTGATCACGGTCGACACGCTACCTCTTCATCTACCATCGGGATTAGTTTTATACTTAAATAATTGTTATTTGGTGCCTGCGTTGAGCATGAACATTATATCTGGATCATGCTTATTGTGAGATGGTTACTTGTTTAAGTCCGGAAATAATGGTTGTTCGATTTATATGTGTAATATGTTTTATGCACATGCACCTTTGATAGATGGTATATTCTTATTGAATCTCGATTGTGGAAATACACACATTAATAACATTGAAGCTAAACGTTTGAAATTGAGCGATAACTCGACCTACATGTGGCACTGTCGTCTTGGTCACATTAGAGTGAAGCGTATGAAGAAATTCCATTCCGATGGACTTCTTGAATCACTTGATTTCGAATCACTTGAAAGATGCGAAGCATGTCTGATGGGTAAATGACTAAGACTCCATTTTCTGTTATGATGGAGCGAGCTACGGATTTATTGGAAATCATACATACCGATGTGTGTGGCCCAATGAGTGTAGTATCGCGCGATGGTTATCGTTATGTTCTTACCTTCATAGATGACTTGAGTAGATATGGGTATATCTATTTCATAAAACATAAGTCCGAAACTTTCGAGAAATTTAAGGAATTTCAAAGTGAGGTAGAGAATCAACGCAACAAGAAGATTAATTTTCTACGATCTGATCATGGAGGTGAATATCTAAGTTACGAGTTTGGCGAGCATTAGAAGAAATGCGGAATACTTTCACAATTGACACCGCCGGAAAGACCACAACGTAATGGTGTGTCCGAACGTCGTAATCAAACTCTCTTAGATATGGTTCGTTCTATGATGTCACTTACAGATTTACCGCTATCGTTTTGGGGTTATGCATTAGAAACAGCCGTATTCACTTTAAACAGGGCACCATCTAAATCCGTTAAAACGACACCGTATGAATTATGGTTTGGGAAGAAACCTAAATTGTCGTTCCTTAAAGTTTGGGGTTGCGAAGCTTATGTAAAGAAGTTACAACCAGACAAGCTTGAACCTAAAGCGGAAAAATGCGTCTTCATAGGATATCCGAAGGAAACTATTGGGTATACCTTCTATCATAGATCCGAGGGCAAAATCTTCGTTGCCAAGAATGGATCCTTTCTAGAGAAGGAGTTTCTCTCAAAAGAAGTGACTGGAAGGAAAGTAGAACTCGACGAGGTTGTTGAACCTTCTCTCGAACTTGCGAGTAGCGCAGCACCGGAAGTAGTTCCTGTGGCGCCTACACCAATAAGAGAGGAAGCTAATGATGTTAATCATAAAGAGTTGTATATGATGCAACCCAAAGGTTTTGTCGATCCTAAAGATGCTAACAAGGTATGCAAACTTCAATGGTCCATATATGGATTGAAGCAAGCATACGGAAGTTGGAATCAACATTTTGATAAGGTAATCAAAAGTTTTGGTTTTATATAAACTTATGGAGAAGCTTGTATTTACAAGAAAGTGAGTGGGAGCTCTGTAGCATTCTTAATACTGTATGTAGATGACATATTGTTGATTGGGAATGATGTAGACCTTCTTAATAGTGTCAAGGATTATTTGAATAATAGTTTTTCAATGAAAGATCTTGGCGAAGCAGCTTACATATTAGGCATAAAGATTTATAGAGATGGATCGAGGCGCCTAATATCATTGTCACAGAGTACATATTTGGACAAAGTTCTAAAGAGGTTTGGAATGGAAGATAGCAAGAAAGGGTTCTTGCCCATGTTGCCCAATACGACCTTGAGTAAAACTCAAAGTCCTGCAACGGCAGAAGATAGAGAAAAGATGAGTAAGACTCCCTATGCCTCAGCCATAGGATCTCTAATGTATGCCATGCTATGTACTAGACCCGACATTGCATATGTTGTTAGTTTGACTAGCAGATATCAAAGTGATCCAGGAGTGGATCATTGGACAACGGTCAAAAACATCCTTAAGTACTTGAGAAGAACTAAGGATATGGTTCTTATGGAGGTGATGAACAGCTCGTTGTTAATGGTTACACCGATGCTAGTTGGAACACCGATCCGGATGATTCTAAATCTCAATCTGGATACGTATTTACTTTGAATGGTGCAGCAGTTAGCTGGAGGAGTGCAAATCAAAGCATTGTGGCGAGATCTTCAACTGAATCGGAATACATAGCTGCTTCGGAGGCTTCACAAGAGGCGATATGTATGAAGAAGTTCATTACAGAACTCGGTGTGGTTCCAAGTGCGCTGGACCCAATGTCTATCTACTGTGATAACATGGGCGCCATAGCCAATGCGCAAGAACCAAGGTCACACAAGAAGCTGAAGCACATCAAGCTACGTTTCACGCTATTCGAGAGCATGTTCAAGATGGTGACATAAAGATTTGTAAAGTACACATATATCTGAATGTGGCGGATCCATTGAATAAACCTCTCCCGATGGCAAAACATGACCAGCACCAAACCGCCATGGGTGTTCGGTATATTACCATTTAATCTAGATTAGTTGACTCTAGTGCAAGTGGGAGACTGTTGGAGATATGCCCTAGAGGCAATAATAAAAGTGGTTATTATTATATCTTTGTGTTTATGTTAAATGTTTACATTCATGCTATAATAGTATTAACCGGAAACATTAATACTTGTGTGATTTGTAAACTAAATTAGAGTCCCTAGTAAAGCCTCTTGATAATACTAGCTTGTTGGTTAATAGATGATCGTGGTTTCTCGATCATGAACATTGAGATGTTATTGATAACAAGATCATATCATTATGAGAATGGTATGATGGTCATACTCTTATAGATAAGCGTAGCATTAAGATCAAGTCATTTCAATAGTTTGTTTACTATAAGCTTTCTGATACATAGTAACCTAATTCCTTCGACCATGAGATCATGTTAATAACCATCACCGGCAGGATGCTTTGATGACATCAAACACCACACCGTAACTGGGTGGCTATAAAGGTGGCATTGGGTGTTCGGAAAGTATGGGTTGAGACACATGGATCAAGAGTGGGATTTGTCCATCCATATGACGGATAGATATACTCTGGGCCCTCTCGGTGGAATGTCATCCAATTAGCTTGCAAGCATGTGACCGGCTCACAAGGGATCACATATCATGGGAACGAGAAAAGTGTACTTATCAGTAACGAGGTTGAACTAGGTATGCAGAGATACCGACGATCAAAACCTCGGATAAGTAAACTATCGCGAGACAAAGGGAAATTGGTATCGTATGTAAGTGGTTCATTCGATCGCAAAGTAATCGTAGAAATATGGGGGAACCATATGAATTTCCAGATTCCTCTATTGGTTATTGATCGGAGAAGTGTCTCGGTCATGTCCGCATAATTCACGAACCGTAGGGAGACACACTTAAGGATTCGATGTTGTTGTGTAGTTATGGAATGATGAGTAAGATACCGAATGTTGTTCCGAGTCTCGGATGGGATCCGGGATATCACGAGGAGATCCGGAATGGTTTGGAGAATAAGATTCATATAAGGAAAGTCCTGTTTCGGAGTTCGGAAATTATTTTGGTGTTTTCACCGGGAATGTTTTAGAAGGGTCTGGAAGGTCCGGCATTCCGAAAGGGGAAGGGTACATGGATGTGTCATGACAATGTGGAATGGTTGCATCATGTACTAGGTCACTTGGCTGGGAAATATGAAGAGAGAAATCAAATTCAAGTTTAAAAGTCAAACGCCAATTTGAAAAGTCAAATCCGAACATTGCTTGGTGGAGGGAGTGGGATTCCTACCCGCCGGCCAAGGAGGAGGAGTTCGAGGAGGACTCCCTCCTCCCAAACCGCCTCTCCCCACCTATATAAGGAGGGGTAGGGCGCACCCCTACCCCCTCACACCCAAACCCTAGCTCCTAGGCGCCACCACCTCCACGTGTTGCCGTTGCCGCCAGGGCCTCCTCCAAGTCGTAGACTTAGGCTTCTCCAAACCCTAGCCGCCGACCACACCACCTCTCCTTGGTGCCTTGTAACACCCTCAGAATCGAACCTATGCAAGTTTGAGCAAAATTCGCCAAACCCGCATAGAAACGATTCAAAGGTGCCCACCAGGCACTTTCGTGCGGGTGGAAAACAAAGTAATAACATTACACAACAGTCCTCGATGGGACCCACAGAACAGATATATATATAACGGCGACTCCATGAGTCAAGAATACAAATATAATATACAAAGATCCAAATCACCTTGAAAACGATATAGCGTCCGTCTACGGACAAGATGCAAATGGGGCTAAGAGCCCTGAAGAATAACCAATGGCCCATAACCGCCTGTGCCAAGCCAAGGGTAACCCGCTAACGGCGTCGATCTCAAACCTGCTTAAACAAAAGGGGTGCCGACAAAGGGCAAAGGAAAAGAGGAGCGCCGATCGAGGCCAAGACACCACGAGGCTAGAATTGCCGGTCCTCGCCTACATAGGTATGGTGGATCAAGCGGCAAAGATGCACTAAACAACCTATAGAGACTCGATACAACTGGCGGCAATCAGAGAGGGGTAAGAAGGACCTAATCGGAACCAACCTGATTCTATCATCAAACAAACCCATCCTGGCGTTTCCCCCTCGAGACCAAACGAGGAAGTCAACCGAGGAACTCACACAGTTGGCAGTTTTACTTACTCAGTTATCGTTGCAGTAATTACTAGTCAGATATAGATAATCATCCTGATAAAATAAGCAGTGGGCACTTTTAGTTAAACATTCCGTTATAGTGGCAACACTTACTAGTCAGATGCAATTAGCATGAGATAAACCCGAAAACCCAGCAGTTGTTGATACTTTTATTAAGCCATTCGCTAGAAGTTGGCATTTACTAGCCAGAACAATGGTCGCAAGCGACCTCCAAGCAAGCAATTGTGGGCGATTAATTAGCCATTCCATTATAGTGAAGCTGATTACTAGTCATTATAAAGTCAAATTTATAGCGATAAACTTTAGTTATGCTTGTCTATGATCGAGATATCATGCTCCAAGTCGTCCATATCCGCGACACGGCCGTAAAGTTTTACCCGGCGGGTGCACCAATAGCAACACACGCCGATCAACCTCGAAAACCAAAACAAAACCCAACGAGGCTTTCACGATCGAACAATCACAGATTCAGAAATATTTCAGGGGCCACCCTTGAAGTCTACCCGCAACGGCAAGCTAGCTCGAGACGGACCCAAGGTTTGGGTGACGGTCAGGAACGATCGGGAACCCAAACTGAGCTTGTCGACACCGCGGAATCGTGTCCCGATCCTAAACAAAGACAAAGGTGCTCCTCGCACAATTTAAATACGAAAGTAGCATGGCATAAGTACAGATCCTAAATAAAACCTCAAACTAGTTTGTGGCCCCAAGAAATAAGACCGAATCAAGCTCGCTCGGGGTCCCATATACCTCCCGGATGTGGATAGCGCGATAAATCAAGGAACAGGTATCAAGTACTCGGGGTCTTACGGGACACAAGTGGGCGTTCGGAAACCAAATGTTATCTATCACCCACTGATGCCTCTGCTTATTCAATTTTAGTTGTTAAACAGAATTTAAAGTGAACGATAAGTAAAACTATGATCATCTCCAACAATAACATGCGGCAATACATCAACAACGGTGGCATTTGACGACACGCAACAGCACTTGAGCAAGCGAACTACGACGCGTAAGTCCAACTATCTACCAAACAACAGGTAATCGGATGTGTCCAAGGCAAAATAGGGCTGCAGGAAATATCACGGGTACGGAATCTAAAGCATCGCAACACAGATAGCAATAGATCAACAGGAGGGAAATAAATACTATAAAAGTAAGATAGGTAGAAAGGGGGGGAAGATGCTCGCCTGAAAACATTGTCGGAGGTTCATCCGAAGATCGGGGCGAAGCTCACATCAACTCAACGGCCTTATCCGCGAAGAAGCAAATCACTAGAAGAAACACCGGATGCAAGATTTAATACGACGGCAGAAGATCGGCATGATGCATGCATGATGGATGCCATGGCGAAGGTGCGATGCAATTAGGTCATATTAAGTGGAACCGGGGTCCCGACAATTATTAAACGGTTCAAGTTGTTTAGATCCCCCGCAATTTAAATGTTGTTTTAACAAGGCAAGATTATAGTATTGGTTCGCTACACAAGTTTAAATGAGGCCAATATAAGGCTAGATTTGCCCGCACATGGGCCCCATATTTAATTAGAGGTGAATCGGCATAAGGCCCCCAAACCAATGATATGCATGCGAGATGAATGACCATCTAATATGCGACAAGTTGTATTATGTTATAAAATAGGGTTTCGGGAAGGGGTTCACACATTAGGGGGGGTCTCGACGAACTTGGGGTTCCGGGGTTCGGTCTCAGGGTCCAGGGTTCGACGGATACGTTCTCGAACTCCGGGATCGTTCTCGGATATCGGGGGTAGTTCTTGGCGTTCCGGGAAACCGGACTTGGTTCGGCGCCGGGGCGCATCGGGTTCTTCCGGGTCGAGGTCGTTCTTGTCGTCACGAGGACCTTGTCGGGTCTGTGGTTCGGGTCGGACTTGTCGTTCGGGATGAAGTACTTGTCGCGTCGGGGTCTCGGTGTCCGGGGTGAAGATCATGTCGTTAGTGTAGAAGACCTTGGGGTGTCGAGGTATCCGGATCGGTCTTCGGGGTTTGGCGCCGAGTGCATCGAATCCATGAAGGACAACATGTGGTTCCGGCTTCAAAGTCGATGACGGATTTGACACGGCCTTTCTCTCGGTCAACACCTCGGCCAAAAGGATGAGGGCTCCGCGAAGATCTTGAGGGTCCTGAACTCGACGAGCTTGGCGTTCAGGGGAGCTCCCGGTGTCCCGAGGAGAAGATCTTGTCGGTCCCACCTCGAAGGCCTTGTGGTTCTGCCGTGGGGATCATGGTTATCGGGGTCCGGGTCTTGGTCATGTTGCCGGTAGTACTTGGTGTCCAAGGGTCGTCGCTCTGGGAGGCGGATCTTGTCGTCATGTACTTGAACCGATAGCAGCAACCGGGTCACCAACGGCCATGGGGGCCTTGAACAGTGGACGGATGTACGGCGCCTTGCAGAGAGGTGAAGGGGCGGCCTCGGTCGCCCGGCGGCAACGAGAGGAGGCCACGCGGTTCGTAGGCGGGTCCCGCGAGGCTACGCAGAGGCCGGAGCGGGCAGGCGGCGGCTGTGGCGGGCGGGCGGATGGGCCTCGGTGAGGCGTGGCGAAGGCGCTGGAGGGCGGGCCGGCTTGTGAGGACCATGGGAGGCGAGGCGACGCTGAGGGGGCGCCCTGCTGGCCTTGCCTAGGTCTTGGCGGCAGGAGCACCGGCCGAAGCTTAGCGGCGAGAACGGCGGTGAAGGCGGCTTGCGAGGCGTGCTGCAGGTCTGGCGGGCGAGGCGAGGCGGCCGTGGCGAGGAGGAGGAGGAGTGGCTCGCAGGCGACGTGCTGGGGCAGGGCGTCTTGCGGCGGGCGAGGTGGTCCGCGGGCGAACTTGAGGAAGAGGGGTCGACGGTGAGGAGGCGGGTGGGCAGCGGGAAGGCGTCGGGCCTAAGCGGGCTCCCGGCGGGAGGAGGCGCGGCGGAGGCGAGGCACGCCATGGCGTTGTCGGGGCCGGAGATGGTGGCGGCGGACGCGGAGGCCGAGAGGAGGTTGGGGCATGGCGGAGCTCGAGGCAGGCTGCCGGAGCGAAGGAGAAACAGGGGCGGACGGAGGCCGGACGGGAGGAAGAGAGAGAGGGGCGGGGCGGTTGCGGGAGGCGGCGCGGGAGAGAGGTGGGAGGCAGGCCCGCATGGACTGGGTCGGGGTGGGGCCAGCGGGAGGACAGAGGGTGGGGATGCGGTGCGTGCGTGGTGGAGGAGGGAGCGCGTTAGGGGTGGGACCGCTGGGCAGGTGCGGTCCAGGGCTGGTGCTGGTTCAGGAGAGAGAGAGAGAGAAAAAAGATAGGGGGGTGAGTTGGCAGATTTTGGTTGGAGGGGGGGATGGACAAGGTGATGTGGCATCCTGGGATAGGTGGGGGTGAGGTGGAGGCTGGGTGGGTAGATAGGTTTGGGTGAACTTAGGATTTAGAAGGGCGGGTTAGGTGGACCGATTTAGTTTTCTGGGGGTGGTCGTTCGGGTCGGTCGGCCCGTCCGACTGCCCCTATAAAAATAATTTAATATTTTATTTCTTTTCAGATAGCTTTTGTAACTAGTTTTGGACAAACAAAATATCCGGAACATCCGGGGGTTTTGAGTTTGAACAAAGTCAGGGCGTTTAGAAAACAAAACTGGGTTTTTCCGAAAACACTTTTATACAAGCACATGCAAGATGATGACGATGCTCAAATGCAATGTGGCATGATGACATGAGCATGCGGTCACGATGATGCAATGCACAAAAACAACGCGATTTTCTAGTAGTGGTTTTGCGGGATGCCACAATTCGACACCACTAACAATGGATCTCGCCCTCGAGATCCGCCTCATGGTACCGGAAGGAAGGTCGGCGATCTGCGTCTTCTCGCTTCGTGTAGATCTTCGCGACACCACCAACGATGGTTCCTTCTTCATCTTGAAAACGGCGACACCACCACAAAGGGTCGTTGCTCCTGATCGTCGAGAGAACACTCCGGGAACAAAAGGTCGAAGGTAGAGGTATCGCAAATAAAGCCACCCCTAACTTCCATGAACGGAGTAAAATTGCTGGATCCACCGATTCAACGTACAAGAGCGAATGATAAGAGAAGTGGTAGGGTAGCTACTCCATCCCGCACTCAAACCATTACTCTGCACGCGAATGGACAGATTATGCAACCAACTCTCGGAATTAGACTGAAGGTCTCGACAAGCGAGGTTCGGAAACAAGGGAGTGATGCAGACTCTGCATCGGATCTGGCGTAGAGGGTGTCGTCGCGACGGGAAACACCGGAAGAGACAACAGAAATCGTATGAAAGACACCATGATTAGGTTTCGCGATGGTTCCATTGGCATGAACAACACATGCTCAAGGTATACTCCAACTTCACCAATGCTCGCCCTTCTCATATGTTTTTCAACGACACTGATATCCAGCAAGGAACACACATGGATAAAGAGCTCAAGAACAAAAGATCGGATGAAGGGCACAACAGAACAGTTGCAGATTGATGATCGTAGCACCTCCGTTACAAAAGGGAGAAAGCGAAACCACAAGGTGCAGCGGAAACCCAACGAGAAATTCACGGACTCAAGAGAGAGAAGAGAGCGGATTCAAAACACGTGGGGTGAGAGGAGAACAGCGGAGGGGTAAGGAGTAAAATCAGACCTAATCGTAACTATCCAACCGATTTTTCAAAATAGTTTTGACACTCTACTTGAGTTAGCTAGGTTATCCTGAGGTGGACTTGTGGGTATCGCAATCTTGAGCTCGATACCACTCTGTAACACCCTCGAATCGGACCTATGCAAGTTTGAGCAAATTCGCCAAACCCGCATAGAAAGCGATTCAAAGGTGCCCACCGTGCACTTTCACGCGGGTGGAAAAGCAGTAATAACATTACACAACAGTCCTCGATGGGACCCACAGAACAGATATATATATATATAACGGCGACTCCATGAGTCAAGAATACAAATATAATATACAAAGATCCAAATCACCTTGAAAACGATATAGCGTCCGTCTACGGACAAGATGCAAATGGGGCTAAGAGCCCTGAAGAATAACCAATGGCGTCCATAACCCTGCCGTGCCAAGCGGAAGGTAACCACGCTAACGGCGTCGATCTCAAAACCTGCTTAAACAAAGGGGTGCCGACAAAGGGCAAAGGAAAAAGAGGCGTCGATCTTGAGGCCGATGCAGCGAGGCTAGAATTCGGCGGTCCTCGCCTACATAGGTATGGTGGACTGAAGCGGCAGCGGCAGCATGCACTAAACAACCTATAGAGACTCGATACAACTGGCGGCAATCAGAGAGGGGTAAGAAGGACCTAATCGGAACCAACCTGATTCTATCATCAAACAAACCCATCCTGGCGTTTCCCCCTCGAGACCAAACGAGGAAGTCAACCGAGGAACTCACACAGTTGGCAGTTTTACTTACTCAGTTATCGTTGCAGTAATTACTAGTCAGATATAGATAATCATCCTGATAAAATAAGCAGTGGGCACTTTTAGTTAAACATTCCGTTATAGTGGCAACACTTACTAGTCAGATGCAATTAGCATGAGATAAACCCGAAAACCCAGCAGTTGTTGATACTTTTATTAAGCCATTCCGTTGTAGTTGCAGTACTTACTAGCCAGGAACAATGGTCGCAAGCGACCCTCCAAGCAAGCAATTGTGGGCAGTATTAATTAGCCATTCCATTATAGTGAAGCTGATTACTAGTCATTATAAAGTCAAATTTATAGCAGTAAACTTTAGTTATGCTTGTCTATGATCGAGATACTGTGCTCCAAGTCGTCCATATCCGCGGACACGGCTTTCAGAAAGTTTTACCGGCCGGGTGCACCAATAGCAACACACGCCGATCAACCTCGGAAAAACCAAAACAAAACCCAACGAGGCTTTCACGATGAACAATCACAGATTGAGAAATATTTCAGGGGCCACCCTTGAAGTCTACCATAGAAGTAAGCTAGCTCGAGACGGACCCAAGGTTTGGGTGGGCCAGTGTGAACATTGGGAACCCAAAAGCGAGCTTGTCGACACCGCGGAATCGTGTCCGATCCTAAGACAGTGTGCTCCTCGCACAATTTAAATACGTAAAGTAGCATGGCATAAGTACAGGATAAATAAAACCTCAAACTAGTTTGTGGCCCCAAGAAATAAGACTGAATCAAGCTCTGGCTCAGGGGGGTCCCATATACCTTCCGGATGTGGATAGCGCGATAAATCAAGGAACAGGTATCAAGTACTCGGGGTCTTACGGGACACAAGTGGGCGTTCGGAAACCAAATGTTATCTATCACCCACCGATGCCTCTGCTTATTCAATTTTAGTTGTTAAACAGAATTTAAAGTGAACGATAAGTAAAACTATGATCATCTCCAACAACAACATGCGGCAATACATCAACAACGGTGGCATTTGACGACACGCAACAGCACTTGAGCAAGCGAACTACGACGCGTAAGTCCAACTATCTACCAAACAACAGGTAATCGGATGTGTCCAAGGCAAAATAGGGCTGCAGGAAATATCACGGGTACGAAATCTAAAGCATCGCAACACAGATAGCAATAGATCAACAGGAGGGAAATAAATACTATAAAAGTAAGATAGGTAGAAAGGGGGGGAAGATGCTCGCCTGAAAACATTGTCGGAGGTTCATCCGAAGATCGGTAACTCACATCAACTCAACGGCCTTATCCATGAAGAAGCAAATCACTAGAAGAAACACGGATGCAAGATTTAATACGGCGGAAGATCGGCATGATGCATGCATGATGGATGCCATGGCGAAAGCGATGCAATTAGGTCATATTAAGTGGAACCGGGTCCGACAATTATTAAAGCGGTTCAAGTTGTTTAGATCCCCATAATTTAAATGTTGTTTTAACAAGGCAATATTATAGTATTGGTTCGCTACACAAGTTTAAATGAGGCCAATATAAGGCTAGATTTGCCCGCACATGGGCCCCATATTTAATTAGAGGTGAATCGGCATAAGGCCCCCAAACCAATGATATGCATGCGAGATGAATGACCATCTAATATGCGACAAGTTGTATTATGTTATAAAATAGGGTTTCAGGAAGGGGTTCACACATTAGGGGGGGTCTCGATGAACTTGGGGTTCCGGGGTTCGGTCTCAGGGTCCAGGGTTCGACGGATACGTTCTCGGACTCCGGGATCGTTCTCGGATATCGGGGGTAGTTCTTGGCGTTCCGGGAAACCGGACTTGGTTCGGCGCCGGGGCGCATCGGGTTCTTCCGGGTCGAGGTCGTTCTTGTCGTCACGAGGACCTTGTCGGGTCTGTGGTTCGGGTCGGACTTGTCGTTCGGGATGAAGTACTTGTCGCGTCGGGGTCTCGGTGTCCGGGGTGAAGATCATGTCGTCAGTGTAGAAGACCTTGGGGTGTCGAGGTATCCGGATCGGTCTTCGGGGTTTGGCGCCGAGTGCATCGAATCCATGAAGGACAACATGTGGTTCCGGCTTCAAAGTCGATGACGGATTTGACACGGCCTTTCTCTCGGTCAACACCTCGGCCAAAAGGATGAGGGCTCCGCGAAGATCTTGAGGGTCCTGAACTCGACGAGCTTGGCGTTCAGGGGAGCTCCCGGTGTCCCGAGGAGAAGATCTTGTCGGTCCCACCTCGAAGGCCTTGTGGTTCTGCCGTGGGGATCATGGTTATCGGGGTCCGGGTCTTTGTCATGTTGCCGGTAGTACTTGGTGTCCAAGGGTCGTCGCTCTGGGAGGCGGATCTTGTCGTCATGTACTTGAACCGATAGCAGCAACCGGCCTGCGGCCATGGGGCGCCGAGAACGAGGGGGATGTACACGCACGCACGCGCAGAGAGGTGGAGGAGGCCTCGGTCGCCGCGGACGAAAGCTAGAGGCCACGGCCAGTTCGGGCGGGATCGGCGAGGCTACGCAGGCAGCGGCTCGAAGCCAGGCGGCGGCTATTGTGAGGCGGGCGAGGATGGGGCCTCGGCGGTGGCGGGCGTGGCGGAGGCGCTGGCGGCGGCTTAGGGAGGACCACGAGGGGAGGCGGGCGGAGGGCGCCCTGCGGCGGCCGGCTAAGCGTGGCGGCGAGGGCACCGGCCGAGCTTAGCGGAGGCAGCGGTGAAGGGGCGGCTTGCGAGGCGTGCAGCCCAGGTCTGCGCGGCGAGGCAGCGAGGCGGAGGCGGCCGGTCTGGCGCGAGGAGGAGGCTCGCGGGCGGCGTGCTGAGGCGGGCGTTCGCGGCGGGCGGCGGGCGAGGTGGTCCGGGCGAACTTGAGGAAGAGGGTCGACGGTGAGGAGGCCCGGAGCTGCGGGAAGGGCGTCGGACGCGGCCTAAGCGGGGCTCTGGCGGAGGAGGCGGCCGGAGGCCGCTGGCGTTGTCAGGCGCCGGAGAGGCGGGGTGGCGGCGGGAGGCCGGAGAGGAGGTTGGGGCATGAGGCGGAGGCTCGGGCCAGGCGAAGGAGAAAGCAGGAGACGGAGGCGGACGGGAGGGAGAGGAGAGGCGGGCGGTTGGGGAGGCGGGCGGGGAGAGAGAGAGGTGGGGAGCAGGGGCCAGGCGGACTGGTCGGGGTGGGGCAGTGGGAGGAGACAGAGGTGGGGATGCAGTGCGTCGTGGTGGAGGAGGAGGCGCGTTAGGGTGGGACCATTGGCGGTCGGTCAGTGTCTTGGTTCGAGAGAGAGAGAGAAAAAGATAGGGGGTGAGTTGGCAGATTTTGGTTGGAGGGGGGGATGGACAAGGTGATGTGGCATCCTGGGATGGGTGGGGGTGAGGGGGAGGCTGGGTGGGTAGATAGGTTTGGGTGAACTTAGGATTTAGAAGGGCGGGTTAGGTGGACCGATTTAGTTTTCAGGGGTGGTGGGTCGGTCGGCCGTCGCCCTATAAAAATAATTTAATATTTTATTTCTTTTCAAATAGCTTTTGTAACTAGTTTTGGACAAACAAAATATCCGGAACATCCGGGGGTTTTGAGTTTGAACAAAGTCGGGGCGTTTAGAAAACAAAACTGGGTTTTTCCGAAAACACTTTTATACAAGCACATGCAAGATGATGACGATGCTCAAATGCAATGTGGCATGATGACATGAGCATGCGGTCACGATGATGCAATGCACAAAAACAACGCGATTTTCTAGTAGTGGTTTTGCGGGATGCCACATGCCTCTAATCCGTAGATCGCCAAGGCCCTCTCTTACTCCACCATACTCGCTCCGGCTTAGGCGAAGCCCTGCGGGATCTTCCATCTACTTCCGACACCACGCCGTCGTACTGCCGGAATCACGAGGAGAGTGCTACAACCTCCGCTGCCTGCTGGAACAAGGGAGAGGAAGGTCTTCATCGAGTACCGAACGTGTGACCAAGTGCGGAAGCTCTGCTAACAGCCTTGGGAAGGATCGTCTACGCGATCTTGAGATCGACAAGTGTACGACTACATCACCCACGGGAATCTGCTCTCGTTAACCGCTTTAGAATCTTCGAGGGTGAGTGCTTTTATCGACTCATTGCTACAATCTAGTAGATAGATCTTGACTTGTTTGTGTGCATGCGGTAGAATTTTTTTGTTTTTTCATGCTACGAACCCCTACACTCATAACACTTAGAGCATAGGACATATCTAGATGTGTACATATCATGGTATGATTGATCAAAACATTCTTGTAATTTCACTCATCAAGTGTCAAAGCACTTGTATCTTGTTTCACTTATCAAGTGTCGATACACTTGAATCTTGATTCAATTCTTTTCCATGCGACAAGAAACTTTTCTTGTCGTTTCTATATTGAACTCCTTCAATATCTCATATATGTACGTTTGGCACAACGATATTAGCGTCACAGTCTATCCATGTAGACATTCATGCTAAATATTCAGGTTTTGCCTAAGTCTTTCATCGAAATGAAATTATTAACCTTTGTCAATAAAAGATACATTATTTCCAATCAACAAGATGTCCTCCACATAATATATTAGAAATATGTCTCAACACTCCCACTTAATTTTTTGCAAATGCAAGCATCTTCATCGTCTTCTGATGAAAACTCTTTTTTCATCACGGTGAAGATTCCAACTTCGTGATGATTACTTCAACCGTTGAAGTTTGCATACCGTTTTAGCATCATTTGAATTTAATAAAACCATTTGGACCATGTCTTGTACACGTCCTAGGTAACCATTCTATTAGAAGAATTTTGTTTTGTTTATTCATCTACCATATACCAAATTACATGTAGTGGTTGCTACTTTAATTTGTTCAGACTAAATATCGCTATGAAAGATCAAATCTTGTCATAGTCAACTCCTTGAACATTTATCGTAAAATACTTTACCGACATGTTGACTATTTTATAGATATGAAACTTCCATGTGTGTTTCCTTTTAAAAGAATCTATCAACATCAACAGTGGTGCCATATACATGACACATAGTCCAGAACGTGTATATTCAAATAATGATATATTTGGACTTGCACTTTGAAGTAGATCACCATTATCAAATGATCTGCCTTCTTTCAAAATCTATTCTTTAGTAATCTTTTAGTGCAGTAAACACTTTACATACATCTTCTATTCATCCTTATCATGACGACTTTCATGATCAAGCTACTGTAGCTTATAAAGGCGAATCGTGAGTATAACATTACTTTCCAAAACCCTTTTGGATGATTAGGATGTCTAGCCATGGTGGGCCGCCCCCACCTCTTCCACATTCATGTGGGTGGAGCTCCCACTCAAAATGAAAAGCCTCCACTAAAAATCCGCTCACATGCATTGAATTTCCACCAATTTAATGCAAGCTCTCATTTAAATAAAACTCTTTTATTTATTTATTCAGAATTTTATTAATTACTCTAATTAACAAATATTCACATAAAACCCCTTATAACATTTCAATTTCACATGCAGAACCAGTTTCAGCAATTTTAACCGAAACAGTTTCGGTGTCTTGTGAAATAAATTCATGCGCTTTTTTTTTTCTTTCTCTGGCATATTATTTGCTCCAAATGGTGTCGGTATCCCTTAAGTGTGTCACCCTGCGGTTCGCGAATAATGTAGGCATGATCGAGACCCCTCTCCGATCAATAATCAGTAGCGGGACCTAGAGATCCGTACTGACTCCCATATATTCAACGATGACTTCTGTGATCGTGTGAACCTTATACGCATGTAACTCAATCCCTTTGTCTCGTGATATATTACATGTCCGAGATTCGATCATCGGTATCTCCATACCTAGTTTGATCTCGTTACCGACATGTACTCTTTTCTCGTTCCCGTGATATAACATTCTAGTGATCAAATCACTTGCTTGCAAGCTAACCAATGGGATATCACCGAGAGGGCCCAGAGTATATCTCTCCGTCATCGGGATGGACACATTCCACTCTTGATCCATGAGCCTCAACATAACACCTTCGTAGCACTGAACCCATCTTTATAATCACCCTGTTACGGTGTGACGTTTGATGTTATTAAGATACTCTTCAGTGTTAGTAATTGACATGATCTCATGGTCCAAGGACTAAAATTACTTCGTATGATGTTATAGAAATATAAACACAATGACCTTGATCGTAATGCTATACTTCGGATGAATGTTCATCACATCATTCCAACAATGTTGTGACATCGTTATTAACAACATCCAATGTCCATGATCAGAAAACCTTTGATCATCTTGTTAATCAACGAGCTAGTTTATAAGAGAGGCATAACTAGGAACTTTCTTTTTGTTTATTAAACACACATGTATTAACGTTTTCGTATTAATACAATTATAGCATGCAAATTAAACATTTATCATAAATAAGGAATACGATAATAACCACTTTATTATTGCCTCTCGAGCATATTTCCTTCACCGGATGGCGTCGTTGCATGCCCTTGACCATGAGAAGACCGTGGGGTCTTGTCCGCGGACGAACTAGAGCTCATCGCTCCTCTGCTCTTGGATGCTCTCCTTCTTCAGCTTGACCACGCCGAGCACGATGGCCTTTTATGGGCGGCGGGAGCCGTGGGAACGAACTGGGCACATCGTCGGGCACGGGGTGGGGCACGACTGCGACGTGGGCCCCATGGATCGCGCTAGGGCACGGCACCAGTGGGTGGCGTCTGGGTGAGAGTGGAAGAAGAGAGTGGCTGGCTGGAGGGCCTAGGCGACAGAGAGAGACACAACACAAACATACGGGATGTCCGCTGGACCGCAAAGCCATGACCGGTCCGTGCGCTTGTCAGTTTGCGAACACCGTTGAGACTTGTCCTCTGTTCGATCGGACAGTTTCAAACAACCGCATTTTCCCTCGTGGCCTCGTCAACTTTACCGTCATCTCAGGATCTTTGTAACAAGTTTTCAATTTAATATGAATGTGTCTAGCACGAACTGCAACAGCATATAGTACCAGTACAATTTTATATTTCCAAAAAGCTTCTTCTTACTTTTTGGCACCTACGATCCACAACGATCGGCGATAATGGAATTGAAGGTGGCTTTGGGCCTGAGTGAAACTGACAGTGGCTGATAGTCAAAAATCTGTTTTTTTCTTAATCTCAAAGCGAACTTTTCATTGTTAGGTCGGGTTGTTCTGGTGCGGCTCTATGGACTAGTACAAGGTGAAAAAGTCGCATTATCGACCCAGAAATTTCGTCACGTGATAAGCCGTCAATGGAAGCAACCGCGTCCGGCCCGACGGCGCCGTGAACCAAGGCCGCACTCCCCGAACCCCAGACCCCCCACCGCTTGACCGACCAAACCGCGCCGCAACCCTGTCCCGGGTGTCAACGGCCACGGCACGGCGGCGCACCAGCTTTCGTCGCCGACGCGGCACGGCAGGCGGCGTCACCAGCGCAACGCGCCACATTTCTCCAAATCCCAACTGAAAGGCCTCCTGATCTCCTCTTCCCCTCTCCGGCTTTCTCCCTCCTTTTGGAAAAAAAAAGGAGAAAACCCCCAACCCAGTCCACAGAGAACCACCACCACCTTTCCGCCGCTCTTTCGTGCACGCCGGCCCACCGACCGAGACCTCCTCAGACCCGCTCCTCAAACCCTCCGCTCGCATGGCCGCCGATCGCCGAGCCGGCATCTGAGCAGGCGGCGGCTAGGCCGGCGGGATGAGGGAGCTGGCCGGGAGCCCCGGGACGTGGAGCGGCCTGTCGCTGCGGCTGGGCCAGTTCCTCTTCGCCGCCGCGTCCATCTGCGTCATGGCCTCTGCGGTCGGCTTCGCCAACTACACCGCCTTCTGGTAACGCCTCCTCCCTTCCCAATCGCCCGGATTTGCGCCCTATCTGTATCCAATTACAGGTAGCCGTCAGTCGCTGCTTAGGCAGTGCGATTACAGATGCAGTAACTTTTTTTTACAACCGGATGCAGTAAGTCGCCATCAGCCACTGGGTATGACACATGACATATTGACATAGTATGGTACTCCGTACTAGTACAATAGTTTGATGGGATGGGAAATGTTTCGCAATTAGGTTTTCCTTGGAAGTACATTGCTGCTAAATATCTCAACTCCCAAAAGTTACAGGATCTGAAATTCTGAATAGACATTACCTTAAATTGGTCAGCAGCTGAACCGATTTGCTGACTTGGAAGCACTAGCAGGGAACAATTGTGGATTACATATGCTACTAAACATGCCAGCTCCTAAAATTTATAGGATCTGAAATGCTATTGCCTTAAAAAAATTAGAGGGGGTATATCCTTTAGAATACTCTGCCAAGCTCTGTCCTGTTCAGAATTCAGAAGGATATACAGCTTGAGCTAGTGCAAGGCAATCATTTTCAACAAGCCGGCTGATTGATCTGTTGAGCCGTGAGCTGAAGTCCTTCAAAATACACGTCCATCCCAGTTTCCAGAATGCTTGACAGTTGTGAATATACCTCCAGTCCGTCAGCAAAATGGTTCCAAATTGGATCAAAACTGGCAATCACATCCACTTTGACCCAACCAACCGGTGGAAGTTCCCATGTCAAAGGTCTGTCAGAAGTGCCCTGACTTCGGTTGAGCTCCTAATAGCCATTATCCTAGTTTTCCCTTCACCTATCAGATCATGCACATTGTTCCCTTGGTAAATACCAGATAGAGAATGGACATAGATTTATAGGAATTGAACTGGTCCAGCAATAAGGGCATCGCCCTTGCCAAATACAACATCATTTCAGCTGCGCCAAGCTCTCCAGAAAAGAACAGTTATATCTGCTTCATACTGTCTCATCAACGGAATCTAGAAAATGGTGTGACCAGTCAGGATCAGGGCAATTAAATTTTGATTTATCAGGGAGATCCCAAACCAGCTGCCATAGGTCCCTTGATTTAGTGTGACACACCATCCTATGAAAGCCATCCTCACTCTCTTGACCACAAATTGTACAAGTCGGTTGAGTTGTAATAGTTTGTCGCCAGCCACTTTGTTGGACAGCAAGAGCATCTGCGGCAGTGTTGCAGATATATTTCCATAATTTTTTGTCTTCCCTCAGTAGCAGTCTTGTGTATTAAAGAGTCCATCATTTGGTTGCGAGCTGACAGCTAAAACCTAATTATGCTGCCAAGCAATTAGATCATCAACCATATCTGGGAAGCAAATACTCAGCATGTGGGTAGCAGATACGTCTAATCAGCAGAGTTCATTCCATGTCTAGTTTATGGTAGTATTAACTCAGAAACCCACTTTAGTGTAGAGTGCACCATGTTGCCCAAGATCTTGAGAGAGTCGGCAAAACCGATTCAGTGATTAAGGCCACATGTTAACTTTTAAGCACTAGGAGAGAACAGTTTCACAAGTACATCTGCTGGAACTTACATGTGTATATCCCTTTGGATGGAAGTTCCAAACTGCCAGTTCGTTTCAGGCCATTCACCAACTTTGAACATCGATCACTTGACCCTTCTCGAGCACTCTTTCAATCCAAAAAACCCAAACTGTCAGTCTGTTAAGTATAATTCTATGACAAGCCATACAGGTAGTACGTTAAACTACTAGTATGTTGCTCTGTATGTCATAGCTAACATCCTTTATTTGATGTGTGCATTCATCTCTACTAAGGTTGAGTATTGGTATAGGATCGATGCATACATTTTATTCAAGGACATCTGGCAGGGGCATTCGCCTGTGTAAGTTCTGTTGTTATAAAACACCCGCGATGCACTTCATGTGCCCATTTATTAATAAATCTATCAACTGGATTTGGGATTAAATAAGCTTATACCATGCTCTCCATTTGTGTAATAAGTGTGTTTATTTTAACTTCCAAATTTGAGCTGTATGACTATGCCTTGATTGTGAATTGGTAAACAGTTTGATTTCATCTGTCAAATTTCAGCTACTTGATTGCGTCAATGGGACTACAAGCACTCTGGAGCTTGGGACTTGCCTGTCTTGATGGCTATGCTTTGAGATTGAAAAAAGATCTTCACAGTCCTGTTCTCGTGAGCTTATTTGTTGTTGGTGATTGGGTAATTCCTTGATTTTTTATCAGAACTTTGCATTCTACATCTAAATTCTTCATTCACCCCAAATAAAGTATCACAGTTTTTTGGAAGCCAAATCGAAAACCTTATGAATTTCTTGAATTTCTCTGGTGGTGTTACTTCAAATATACAATATATATCTCATGTAGTGAGACCCACCATATTTCTGCAGTATCAAGAAACATGTTAGGCTTATTTTGATTTATGTAACCTCATCTTATGTTAAGACATCAAGACTAGCCAACTTGTTGGAGTATTTTAGGCTAGCAAACTTTCAGCTATAAACAGTCACAGCTAACTGTCACCTGGGTGGGTCAGGGCCATAGAAGCAGCCGGCCTAGCTGGCTTCCACTAGGAAGTATCCATGAGTTGGGATTTCTATCCTTTAAATCAAGGAATCTTTATTTAAATAAGAATATGAAGATGTGGTTTGTTAGGAAAGTAGAGACAGGTTTCTTGGATATCAAGTTGAGTCTTCCCTATATAAGGGACCCCATGTAGTCGTTATGAGTCAAGAAATAAATCAATCTATTTATCCTTCTTCCTCCCTGCCCATAAGGTGCGGCAACGTTCATGGAGCTGCCGTGCCTCTTGGGTCCAGGGCAACCTCATACAGGCCCTAGGGCCATTATCCCCTGTGCCATGGAGCAAGTTCATGGCACTAACACTTTATGTTGGTGAAGTTGAATATTGTTTTCTTAGTTTTAGCTAATATATACTTGAGGTTACATCCAATTAATCAAAACTAATTGAGCAAGACATGAAAAACGAAGACAATGCTTGAAAGTTTTTTATGGAGTGCATTTGCATGAGTTTCATTAGCACCCTAGGATCAGATCCATCTAGTTATCTTGTGCAGTTCAAATTCTTCTTCTGGACACGTGTCTATGAAAACATGTTATGCCTCCGGTAATTGAACTTTTAAATGTTCCCTTTGAAGTACCGAGGTAAACCATTCCTTATGATGCAGGTAACATCAATCCTGTCATTCGCTGCTGCGTGCTCAGCAGGAGGTGTCGTTGTTCTCTTTGATAGGGATGCATTCTTCTGCAGCAGGGACCCGCACCTCCCCTGTGGGGCATTTGAGCTCGCCACAGCGTTTGCTTTCCTTTCTTGGGCGCTTAGTGGTACATCTGCCCTTGTAATGTTTTGGCTCCTTGCTTCATCTTGAATAGATCTGTATGAAGCTCCGTGTGTGCGTAGTGCTGTTTGATCCCGTCCCGTTGCATACCAACTGATGTTCGAAGCAGACTACGTAGAAAAAGACTGCTAATTTCAGAGATGTGCAACGGCGGCAAGTTCCATGAACCCTTATGTCTTCAGGAATTAATCGAATGGAACATGGGCAGGGAAATTGTGCTCGCGGTGCTCAAAATATATGTCTTGCCTCAAGTTTCTACATTTGAATGTGCAAATCTTTGTCACGCCTTGATGTAAAGGCAAAAGATAGTAATTTGGTTCGAAATATTGTAGCCTTGCTGTTGGTTAGCTCCATAGACTTACCTAGGCCACTTTGCAACTCATTTTACCTATTTGAACTTGCAAATGCGACATACACGGGATTGCCATAAAAAATATAAAATATGACAGTGGATACTATACTGTATAAATTTCCACATTCGGATATTCTGCTGTGTCATTTCACACGAATAGAGATGTGCGACTTCACAGTATCCAAGCACACAACGACCGGGAGAGACAAAACTATTTGATCCACTGTCATGTGAAAGCATACGGTGGTCTTATCTGAAGAATCCTAGGACAACGACTTGCAACTGAAAGCGATCTAATTTCAGTTCTCTCCAGTTGGCATGATCACAAACCATCCTGGCAGTTGTATCACGCTATGCATTTCCCATTTCCCAACAAAAAGGAAGAAACAGATAAAGTTCATACAGTCAGCATTCACATTCACATTCTCCTGGCCAAGCCTAACCATTTCTACAATTGTAAGAAAATGATATGAGTAGTCCCATCCACAAAATTTCTCCAGTTACAAGAGGCTCACGGAAGGACAAGTAGCATTGCCTGGGACGGTTCCCAATTCCCATCGTTGTGACTGCTATTGCAGAAGTATCCCAGTTTGATTTGTTGATTGAGATGCTTGCAGAAAAACTTGAGATCCACAATTCAACCATCCAGCATAGGAAAATTGACAGGTAAGGTCACACAAGTGCTCAACACATCAGAACAACAGGATGAGCAAACTGGTGCTCCATACTTGTCCAGATCTCGTTATAACACACCAACTGCTGTACCTATAGTACCACTGATTTGTCTGCAGCAGAATTAAACAATATCACATGTATTTTCTAGAAACAAAGATTTGGAATGTGGCGCTCTTTTTTTCTTTGAAAATTAATTCTTACCTTGTTGGTGCAAGGATAAGAGCTCATGGCATACTGTCTCAACCAGGGGATTCTTATGAAGCACAGTTAAATTAAAGTCTGAAAACACTGTTCTGATTTATTCCCCTATGTCATTGTCATTACACTTTTCTGTAAAACAGAGAAAATAAATAGACAGGGCGACATCCCCTCAGAACTATCCAAAAGCTGGAGGCTTAACTGATCCCAATTGTCCATGGATCATGGCGGCACAATACACTCTCAATGAGCCAACACTGGAAATGACTAATGCACATACATGGTCAACAATTTAACGAGTCTCACAACTACTGACATATATCAAGCTGTTTACAGTATGCACTAGAACAAAGACACCAGACGACAGAGTTCATAAGTAAACATTGGTGCACCGAACTAAAAGTGGTGAGCTCACATGACGATCTCGGGCTTCAGGATGCTTGACTTGATCTCTTTGTGTGGGAGAACAACACCACCATTGCTGTAGACCTCATCACCTACATGTACATCCTCTCCCAGGATAGTCATATTTTCTATGCGTGCCCATTTTCCGACAGTCGAGTGCCATCCAACAATGCTGTTTGAGATGCAAGCATGCTTCTTAATACGCGCACCACGCATCACCGTACATCGGGAAAGCCTCACACCATCCTCCACAACACATCCAGGTCCGATAGCAACATCAGGACCAATCAGACAACCCTCTCCAATTTTGGCACTCTCGTGCACCAAGACGTTCCCGACAACATGTGTTCCAGTGGCCAGCTTGGCAGCTGATCTCTTCCTAAGTGAATCTAGGTAAAGACGCAAGCCAGTAATGTAATCCCTCGGCTGACCAATATCCATCCAGAAACCTGGAAGTACCATAGCGTAGAGCTTTTGATCAGCTGCAATTCGAGGGAAGACCTCTTTCTCAATTGATGTTGGCTTCAGTTCGATGCGGTCCAGGACTGATGGATTTAACAAGTAGATTCCTGCATTGATCTTGTTGCCTACAAATACTTTTGGCTTTTCTACAAATCTTTCGACCACGCCCGTTGTGTCCTCCATAACTACAACACCATACTTTGATGGTTCATCCACCTAAAGTGAAAAGGCAGTCAGTTTGGATGTATGAGTTGATTGCACGAGAAAGTGGCCAAAGAAAGGGGGTCTACCTTGGTGACCATGATTGTTGCCTCGCCACCATGGCTCTTGTGAAACTTGATGAGCTCGGCAAATGGGTATTCACTTATGACATCGCTGTTGAGAACAAAGAATGGCTCGCCAGATCCATCCAGAAGCTTGTCCCTCGCTAGGGCAAGAGGGCCAGCAGTTCCCAAGGGTTCAGTTTCTTGGGAGCACGTGATTGTGATGCCAAGCTTATCCTCAAAATCCTTCAAGAAGTTAATCATGACCTGAAAGGTATATAGCACAACGATTAGATTGCCAAAGTATAATAATTACGTGATGCGGCACAGCAGCAGTAAAGATGAATTATCTCTTCTTTACCTCTGGGCGGTAGTTGATGGCCAAAACAACTTCTGTCACGCCAACATCTTTCAAAGCTTCAATCTGCACAAATTGGCAAGTGTTTATTGAAAAAACTGTTCTTTCCTCAGACAAAAACAAATCAGCTTGATACAAAAAGTTCATTTTTCCCAAACACCCAGTTCTAATGCAAATAAAGAGGCAGCTAGTCATTAGGCGAAGTAACAGTTGCAGGGGTAAGAGGTGTCTTGCTCCCTTCAGTCACAAACTCACAACACATTAAACATTCAAAATCTACTAATTGGTAAATGGTTACTCCAAGGTATGTAGTACATAAGTACTGCAGGGAATTGAAGTTTAAACCAACAAAGCAAATAGTACAACGTAATGTTCTTTTGCACAACAGGTGAGGCGCGGATAAATTGTGCATAGCTCACTGATTCACAAATAGTACTAGCATACACAAACTCTCTATGAGCGAAGGCGTTTTACCTGGTGCAGAATCATGGGCTTGTTGGCGAAATCCACAAGGGGCTTGGGGAAGCTGAGCGTGAGAGGCCGGAGGCGAGTCCCGAAGCCTCCGACGAGGATGAGCGCCTTCATGGTGCCGCGCCTCTGAGTTCTCCTTCCCCTGATCCCTGCTGGCCGCACACCGTGAACAAATCAGATCACACTCGGCCGGACATGGTTTTCGGTTCGGTGAAATCCACAAGGACATACGGGAATCGATCTCAATTCGGGAGGAGGGAGACCCTCGCCAATCGGGGAGGGAAGGGGATTCAGGCGGAGATTTACCTGGTGTCCGGAGGAGGCGACGGGGTCAGATTTGGAGCAGCGCGCGAGGGAGCGAGGGAGCGAGCGAGGAGCCCCACCTCGACCTGGTTGCCTGGTTTCCTTCCCTTTGGCACGACCGCCAAGAGACTTACCAGACTACCAGAATTCAGGACTCGGCACAGTTTTGGCCTTCGTGTCCAAGGAGGCAACGAGGCCAGAGCGTCAGGGTCGCTCGCGGTTTTATAGGGGGCCACGACACGATGTGCTGGACAGGCAATTCGTGTCCAATCAGACGCGCCCGTCTCGTGGACGCCGGCTGTTTTTTGTCCGCTCAGCTCGTCACACTCACACTGACTGACTGGCGCAACGATCTTTGTTCAAAAATAAATAAAAAACACTGGAACTACTACTACAACGAATTCGTCGCCTCAACAAAAGCCCGAAAGGCCAAAGCTCCGGAAGTCCGGACGCACACGTACGATTTCCTCCATCGTGGAAAGCAGTTCTTCCATCCCTTGGGGATCCGGTTTTCTGGCGCGCACTTTCCCCGGTTCAAGGCACCACCGACGTGATTAGCGGAAGCGAAGCTGACACTGAAAGCACGTGAGCAGCTCTGACTGACGACGAAGCTCTGTGCGTCCCGCGTTCGGCATATTCTGCTCGCTGATTCCGCGGTGATGCGTGGCAGATCCCGGCATCTTTTCTTTGTTATTATCAGTTCAGGCTGGTCAACCTGAATCCAAGGAACCAGATCGCTTTCAGTCTGCGTCTCGTCTTGCTCTTTGATTGCGACCGACGCCGGGGGCAAGCGCGGGCGGCGTCATACGCGTGGTGGTGGAGGGAAACGGCCTGTCGGTGTGTGTGTGCTTGCCTTGCCCCGTTTGAGACCGGCCTCGGGTTTTCTGAACACCTCCGATATCAATATACAGTTTGTTTGAAGATTTGATACACCCTTCCACCGAATTAAATGTACAGTAACAGATTTCTCGAGATTCTTATGTATTGAGACACGTTATCTAGAATTATCTACGGCATCTGATTTGGGACCATGGGATACTATTATTTCTAGTTCGCTTGAAGCTTTAACATTACTGTCATGTTTAGAGGTGTCCGAACTTACGGGGCGGGTGCCCTAGCGATGCCCGTCAAATGCACAAAAGGGCATAGCAACCTAGACGAGAAGATATCTTGTATTACAACACATTCGTGTGCTACTAGATTCCTGCAATCAGTACTGTTCAATTGGTTATGTGCCACATACCATGCCACATATGCAAACCGGTGCCTCCAATTATTTTATATTATGACACATGGTCCATTTTGTCTAATATCTCTACTGGCTCACGAGATTCAACCTGCTCCCAAAATGTTTGGACGAGCACCACGACATCAATTTGTGCCCCAATCAAAGCTAGGTCAGAAGAGCTCACGGGAGACTGGGGCCTGGGAGGCAAAACAAAAGGCCCAAGGTAAGTGTGGATGGGTGAGTGAATTCTAAAGCAATTTTGTACGTGAAATACTTTATTGTGAAATCAAATCAGGTGAGATATTAGAATTTAGAAAGAGTGGATCGTGTGTCACAAACTAAACAAACAGAGGGCCTAATCTGCACATGCCATGGTGGATCGGTGGGTGGCCGAGCTGAAGTATCCTATCCCTTGACTCAGATTGGACAGTCCATATTATTGTGGAATCATGTAGCACACACAGACCTGACGAAAGGATCGAAATTGTAGCGAAAACTGCTCGGCTTTTAAATTAAAAGAAGGAAACAATCAGCCAAGATTGTAGGGAAAACCGCTCAATAAACGAAAAAACTAGGGATAACCGTTGAACATGCAAGCATGAAGGTGGATAGCAAGAAACAACAAAGCCTCAAGACTAAGCAAAACCAAGCTAAGCACCGAACTAGAAATTGCTTGATCTCAACATAAGGAACAAGTCATCGGCTAAACCCCTATCTGCTCCTAAAAGCACGAAACACTAGCAATCAGTCATGAAGAGGCTTCCAAAGTGGAACGGCTCCAAGTCCAATCTAATCCCACTCAACTCATTCTTGCACCAACATCATCTTCAAACCTGCGAAATTGTACAAAACTTCGTGACTCAAGTGAAGGAGGAGCGTTAAAAGCAGCGCATTCAAGGAGAAAACGATGCCCAAGGGCATTGACACCGCCAACAACGACCTAGAACTTGCAAAGTTTTCGCCTTTTCCTACCATCTAGGTGCACGGCCTTCAATGTTGGACTTTTCCTACCATGCGGGTTGCCAAGGACTTGTGGGAGGCGCTCAAATCTAAATTCGGTGAACTGATGTTGGAAGCAAGATGTATACTATTGAGAAGTTCCACGATTACAAAATGGTTGAAAATCGTTCTGTATTGGAACAAGCTCATGAGATACAATGCATCGCTAAGGAGCTTGAGATTCTTAAGTGTGATTATCATGAAAATTTTTCGTGGTATGCATAATCGCTAAGCTCCCTAATTCCTGGAGGAACTTTGCTATCACTCTGAAACACCAGAGGCGTGAATTCTCGGTAGAGGATGTCATTGGACATCTGAGTGTCAAGCAGAATTCGAGAGCAAATGACTCACATGGAAAAGGGGCCGAAGGGACTTCTGTTGCCAATGTGGTACAGAAAAACTCCAAATCCCACAAGCCCAAGGGGAAGATTGGTGTCCAACATAATACCGACTTCAAGAAAAAGGGTAATAAGACCTTTAAGAAAGATAATAAGAAAGGTAGCTGCTTCACTTATGGTTCAGATGAACATTGGGCAAACAAGTGCCCGAACAAGTTAAAAAAAGCAGGACAAGACTCAAATATTGTCAACATGATTGTGAGCAACAATGAGAATGGGGCATCTGAGTATGGTAATTTTTTTACTATATTTTCAGTTTGTCAGACTACCAATTGGTGGATTGACACAGGTGCAAATATTCATGTATGTGCTGACATATCATTGTTTTCTTCTTATCAGGCCACAGGGAACGGGTTTGTATTGATGGGAAATGGAGCGAGTGCTTCTGTTCATGGTGTTGTAATGGTTGATCTGAAGTTTATTTCAGAAAGGATCGTGCAGCTCAAGAACGTGCAGCATGTCCCCGCCATCAAGAAGAATTTCGTTAGTGGCTCCCTTCTCTATAGAGAAGGGTTCAAGTTGGTTTTCGAGTCTAATAAAGTAGTTGTTAAGAAATATGGACTATTTTTTGGAAAAGGTTATGAATGCGGAGGTCTGTTCTGTCTTTCCCTCGCGGATTTTTGTAATAAAGTCATGAACAATATTCATTCGAGTGTTAATGAAAAAGAAGTTTGGCATTCACGTCTTTGTCACATTAGTTTCGGTTGTATGAAGCGGCTAGCAAAATTGAATTTAATCCCGAGTTTCACTTTAACCAAAGGTTCTAAGTGTCATTCGTGTGTGCAAGCAAAGCAACCTCACAAGACCCATAAAGCTGTAGAGGAGAGACACTTGGCTTCCTTAGAACTCATACATTACGATCTATGTGAGATGAATAGTGTGTTGACTATAGGTGGAAACAGATACTTCATGACTCTGATAGATGATTCCACTAGATATTGCTATGTATATCTTTTTAAAACTAAAGTTGAGGCTCTACACTACTTTAAGATCTATAAATCAGAAGTTGAGAATCAACTTGAAAGAAAATTAAATGAATCCGGTCAGATCGTGGTGGAGAGTATTTTTCTAATGAGTTTGATTCCTTTTGTGCGAAACATGGTATTATTCATGATAGGACGCCTCCCTATTCACCTCAGTCAAATGGGGTTACCGAATGGAAAACCGTACTCTAACGGATTTGGTTAACGCCATGTTAGATACATTGGATTTATCCAAGACATGGTGGGAGGAGGCTATATTGACATCATGTCATGTCCTGAATAAAGTTCCGACAAAATACAATGAGATTACTCCCTATGAGCAATGGGAGAAGATAAAAAACGACACTCTCATACTTTTTTTTAGAAAAGAGTATATATTAATATCATGGACATACCAATTACACCCAGCCTCTGTAACAACGCATGCCCTAGCGGCCTTACTGATGCACACAGCTCAGAAAAAAGAAAAAAGAATTACAAAAAAGAAAAGTCTCTCTACAGAAAATTATTCCTCAAAGCAACGACACTAACACCACCAGAACAACACTAGTAGTCCTCCACTCCAATAACAACCCCTTCAAGAAGGAAACGGTTCCCAAGCGTTGTTGTTGCCCGATCAAAGATCATAGGTTTTCACCCCAAGAGAAAGTCTTCGCTCGCAAAATAATGCCTTCAACAAGGTCATTGCCAGGAACAACGCGTTAAGACCAGACCTTGGATTTTCACCATGCAAGGTAAGACTGGGAACTCCTCTTGTGTTATCTCCCCCTACAAACAGTCGCTACTATGAGTCACAGATCACACAACCAGTTCTCCTCGCCACAAAAACTGAAATCACCATCGCTACCCTCATATTTCCCCTTTCCTGACATTTTCCGCATTTGACTTCACCATGGCTCATTGAATGGCACTTGGAGGAAAAAAACAACAGAGCTTCGCAATGCTCCCGCTGAAACCAAACGGCTAGAAAAACAAGGTACGCATGACCGAATACCTTCCAATCCAGCAGTCTCCATGCATGATACGAGTGACAGTCGTCGGTCCGGAGTGACCGGGGGTGTTATAAGTGGTATCAGAGCCGACCCTCGCGGTTACATGGGCGTGTGCGGGTCAGTGGAGGACATGTGGTGCATGGCGCGTGTGGCCCGGAGTGGACACGACATGGCACATGTGCCGGTACTGGACGCACAGAGGGTGGGTGTATGTGAGACCCTGGCGCATGGTTCAATAGGATTGATAGGAAACCCATACCAACAAGTTGCAACTTCTTTTCCGGAAGCTCATTCGAAAAGAACTCTAAGGTTACGCTTGGCCTAGAGCAATTCTAGGATGGGTGACCGACCGGGAAGTGGGTACCGAGTGCGCACGAGTGAGGACAAAGTGTGCAGAAAAGACTAGTGTTTGTCTGTGGGGTTAGTCTAGAGATCCTATTGAGCTGCCATAAGTGACAGTCGTCGATCCGAAGTGACCAGGGGTGTTACAATACGCCCATGGGAGTTCGCCGGCGGAGCCTTCCAGAACTCGCCTCTCCAGTCCAAATCAACAAGGGCGGACATCAAGCAGATGTTTGTCTTCGCGCGAAAGAAACCCAAGGACCACCACCTTTATTAATAATGCAGCGATCCCCACACTCCCAGCCGGTTCGCGGTGAATGGATCGAGCGCGCCAACCTTCGGCGCCTTCTAGCAAGTAGGATGAGCACCGCCGCTATGGGTGCGCCGACGCCTCCATCCTGCAGCGCCGCGATACATGGGGTTGTTTGGCTAAAGTCAATGTGTCGATCCCCAAAAGGTCTAAGCTTGGACCAAAGACCGTGGATTGCGTTAATTTGGGCTACTCTAAGAATAGTGTTGGCTATAGATTTCTAGTAGTGAAATCTAAGGTACCTCACGTGAATGTCAGTACAATTCTGGAGTCTAAAGATGCTTCTCTGAGGATATTTTTCCTATGAGAGATATGCAAAGAACTTCTAGACAGGAATCTGAGGAGACTCCTGAATCTGCCATTCCTATGGAGCATTATGAACAAACACATGATGAGAATCCTAAGGAGGATGACGAGGAAACCCTTAGTAGGGGAAAGATACAAAGGACTCGAAAGTCCTTTGGCGATGATTTCCTTGTGTACCTCGTGGATGACATTCCTACTTCTATTTCAGAAGCTTATGCATCCACGGATGCTAATTACTAGAAAGAAGTGGTCCATAGCGAGATGGATTCCATCATAGCTAACGGTACATGAGAAGTCACTGAACGTCCCTATGGTTGTAAGCCATTGGGATGTAATTGGGTGTTTAAAAAGAAGCTTATGCCCGATGGTACAATTGAAAAGTACAAGGCTAGGCTTGTGGCCAAATGTTATTCCCAGGAAGAAGAGGAAGATTTATTTGATACTTATTCACCTGTGGCCAGACTGACCACTATTCGAGTATTATTCTCGTTGGCAGCCTCACATGGTCTTCTCGTCCACCAGATGGATGTTAAGACGACTTTTCTAAATGGAGAGTTGGATGAGGAAATCTACATGCAACAGCCAAATGGCTTTGTGATAGATGGTCAGGAAGGAAAAGTGTGTAAGTTACTGAAATCATTATATGGCCTGAAACAAGCACCTAAGCAATGGCATGAGCAGTTCAATACGACTTTAACATATGTTGGATTTTTTGTTAATAAAGCTGACAAATGTGTATACTATCGCCACGGTGGGGGCGAAGGAGTGATATTATGCTTGTATGCTGACGACATACTGATATTCGGGACCAACCTCAAAGTCATTAAGGAGGTTAAGTCATTTCTATCTCAGAATTTTGAGACGAAGGACCTTGGAGTGGTTGATGTTACCTTGAACATCAAACTATTGAGAGATAATGAGGGTGGGATTACACTTCTACAATCCCATTATGTTGAGAAGATTTTGAGTCGATTTGGATATTCTGACTGCAAAATTTATCCAACACCATATTATCTACTGTGCAGATTCGAAAGTTTAAAGGCATAACTAAGGATCAGTTAAGATACTCTCAAGTCATTGGCTCGCTCATGTACCTAGCGAGCGCTACGAGGACAGACATCATGCTTGTCGTGTGCAAACTAAGACGGTTTGTTTCCAATCCGGGTGATGTGCATTGGGGTGATGTTGAAATAATTATGTGCTATCTGAAAGGTACTGTGAACTATGGGCTTCACTATACCGGGTACTCATCGGTGCTTGAAGGGTATAGTGATGAAAATTGGATCTCTGATGCTGATGAGATGAAAGCCAGAATGGGGTATGTGTTTACCCTTGGAGGTGGTGCTGTTTTCTGGAAGTCTTGCAAGCAAACGATCCTAATGAGATCGACAATAGAAGCAGAATTAACAGCATTAGACACATCTGGTGTCAAAGCAGGATGGCTTCGAGATCTTTTGATGGACTTGCATTTGGTTGAAAAGCCAATACCGGCTATCCTTACTAACTGTGACAGTCAACCTGTAATTGTAAAGGTAAAGAATTCAAAGGACAACATGCAGTCTAACAAACACATAAGAATGAGATTAAAATCTGTCAGGCATTTAAGAAACTCCGGAGTGATAGCGTTGGATTATATACAGTCGGCTAAGAATCTGGCAGATCCCTTTACTAAAGGGCTATCCCATGTTGTGATAAAAAATGCATCGAGGGATATGGGTATGAGACCCACATGAGTTGCCATGTTAGTAACCCAACCTATGTGATCGGAGATCCCGTGAAGTAGGACCTGGGAAAACAAGCTAGTGGTTAACAAAGGAGAGTATTTTACTAACCCACTCCGCTGAAGATGCAATACTCTCGGAAACTATATGGCAGGTTGACTTTTGTATTAATGTGTTCCAAAGCTTTTATAAGTAAGATGCTATCCTACAGAGCAATCTTTGGAGGAACACACATATATGAGCCTGATACGTCCAAAACGTATCTACTTTTCCGAACACTTTTGCTATTGTTTCTCCTCTAATTTGTGTGATTTGGATATAACTAACATGGACTAACGTTGTTTTTAGCATAATTGCTTTAGTGTCTTGTTTTTGTGCAGAAAATCAAATTTTAGTAAAAATCCTAGAAAATATGCCAAAAATCCTATTTTTCCAGAACACTCACGGAGCCAGAAGACGGAGGGAAGAAAAGACCCAAGGGGCCCACACCACCCCCAGGCGCGGGCCAGGCCTGACCGCGCCTAGGCATGGTGTGGCCACCCTGGACTCCGCCTCGATCTCTCCTTTCTGTTGGAGATATGCCCTAGAGGCAATAATAAATATAGTTATTATTATATCTTTGTGTTTATGATAAATGTTTACATTCATGCTATAATAGTATTAACAAGGAAACATTGATACCTGTGTGATTTGTAAACTTAATTTGAAGTCCCTAGTATAGCCTCTATACATCACTAGCTTGTTGGTTGATAAATGATTGTGGTTTCCCTATCATGAACATTGAGATGTTATCAACAACAAGATCATATCGTTAGGAGAATGATATGGTGGACATACTCCTATAGATAAGCGTAGCATAAAGATCAAAGTCATTTCAATAGTTCAATTGCTATCTGCTTTCTGATACATAGTAACCTAATTCCTTTGACCATGAGATCATGCATATCACCTTTACCGGATGGATGCTTTGATGACATCAAACACCACACCGTAACTGGGTGGCTATAAAGGTTACATTGAGTGTTCGGAAAGTATTGGTTGAGACACATGGATCAAGAGTGGGATTTGTCCATCCATATGACGGATAGATATACTCTGGGCCCTCTCGGTGGAATGTCATCCAATTAGCTTGCAAGCATGTGACTGGCTCACAAGGGATCACATATCAGGAGCGAGAAAGAGTACTTATCGATGCGAGGTTGAACTAGGTATGCGAGAATCTGACGATCATAACCTCGGATAAGTAAACTATCGTGAGACAAAGGGAAATTGGTATCGTATGTAAGTGGTTCATTCGATCGCAAAGTAATCGTAGAAATATGTGGGAACCATATGAATTTCAGATTCCTCTATTGGTTATTGTTAGGAGAAGTGTCTCGATCATGTCGCATAATTCACGACGTAGGGAGACACACTTAAGGATTGACGTTGTTTGAGTAGTTATGGTATTATGAGAAAGAGACCGAATGTTGATGAGTCTTGGATGGGATCCGGGATATCACGAGGTGATCCGGAATGGTCCGGAGAATAAGATTCATATAAGGAAAGTCCGTTTGAGTTCGGAATGATTAGGTGTTTTCATCGGGAATGTTCTAGAAGGTTCCGGAATGTCCGGCACTCCGGAGGGGAAGGGGTACATGAATGTGTCATTGCATATTGGGATGATTACATCATGTACTAAGTGTTCTCGCTGTTCCAAATAAAGGATTAAATTGAGTCCTAAATTGAAAAGTCAAATAGCAAGTTTGAAAAGTCAAACGGCTAAAATTGGAAAGAGGAAAGAGGAAGAGAGGAAACCGAGTTGGGAGGAGACCCTCCTCCAACCGGCGCCTCCTCCAAGCCGAGTTGGGAGGAGGACTCCTCCTCCCCATGGCGTGGGCCCTCCACCTATATAAGGAGGCGGGGCTCCTCCTCTGAACACACAAGTTCCTATCCTCTAAATCTAAACCCTAGCCCTAGCCTCCGGTTTAGAGCGGTTTTGGTTTAGAGCTTCTAATTGCCCTAGCCTCCGGATTAGAGCCTTCTAATTGGTGTGTATAAACCCTAGACCATGAGGATCTCTCTCATACTCCACCATACGCTCGGCTTAAGGCCTGCGGGATCTCCCTCTACTTAGGTACCACGTTGTCTTCTTAGGAATCGCGAGGAGAGTGCTACAACCTCCGCCTCTTTGGAACAAGGAGAGGAAGGTCTTCGTCGAGTCCGAACGTGTGACCGATTGCGGGGCTGCCGGAACGTTGGCCGGAAGGATCGTCTACACGATCTTGAGATCGGGAAGAGTACGACTACATCACCCACGAGAATCCGCTCTCGTTAAACACTTTGGAATCTTCGAGGGTAAGTTATTCCATCGACTCGTTGCTACAATCTAGTAGATAGATCTTGGCTTGTTTGTTTGTATGCGATAGAAAATTTTTGTTTTCCATGCTACGAAACCCTACACTTTCGCCTACATATACCCTCTGACCTAAAAACATAGGGGGGCGATGTTTTTTCAGATAGACTTCCGCTACACCGCCACCACCAGAAACCGCGATTCAAAACCGGAAACTCCGTTCTGGCACCCTGCCGGGACGGGGAATTGGAGGAGATCATCGCCGTCATCTCACCGACGCATCTCCATCAACCATCCATGATTCCCCCATCCATGTGTGAGTAATCCCCGCAGTAGGTTACGGGGATGGTAGGGATTGGATGAGATCACTCATGTAATTGCAGAAGATTGTTAGGGCATGGTGCCTAGTATCTATTGTTAGTGCCTTTTGACATTGTTGCAACTTGTTGTGCTTAATGCTTGTCACTAGGGCCCGAGTGCCACGATCTCGGATCTGAACATATTATTGATTCATGATGATATTATTGTTTGTGATCTTACTTGTAAGTTGTGTACACATATCATTGTACGTAACCCGAGGCCCCAAAGTGACAACAATTGGGATAACCCGAGGGGATGGCTGTGATGTGAGGATCACGTGTGCTCACGGAGTGTTAATGCTTTGTTGCGGTGCTCTATTAACAGGAGCACCTTAATTGCCAGTAGATTCTCTTGAGGCCCCGCTGCAAACGGGCTGACAGGACAAAAGATGTTGTGCAAGTTTCTCATTTTGAGCACGCACGACTATATACGGAACACATGCCTATGGTTATTTAGTACTTGTATGCTTTTATATTTATTATCTGCAAATGCCTTTGTCTTGATTATTACATGAATTATTTTGTCCATGCAACACGCGTCCATCCATCCCTATGCCTACCGCATTTTAATCCTGTTGTTTATTACAATTGCTAATGTTGTCCTTATTTTACCGCTGTTATTATTTTGCTACTGCTACTACAAAATTGTTACCACTGATAAACTATTGCAAGCAAGACTGTTTCCAGGTGCAGCTGAATTGACAACTCATCTGTTAAGTCTTATAAATATTCTTTGGCCCCCTTTGTGTCGAATCAATAAATTTGGGCTTTACTTCCCTCGAAGACTGTTGCGATCCCCTATACTTGTGGGTCATCAAGACTATTTTCTGGCGCCATTTCCAGGGAGCATAGCTTTATTTATAAGTTCACTTGGAATTATTATTGTTCGATGCTATCCATTCATCATGGGTAAAGATCGTGATAGAAAAGTTCCTATATTTCCATCCACTACAAGAAGAGGTACAACTCTAAACACCTCTGTTGCTCTTGATTCACCATCTATGATGAGTAATCTTCTTACACCACCACATACACATGTTACACATATTGCTACTTCTGCTGAATCTAAAAATGCTTCTAATAATATTGATGGTGCTTCTACTGTTCTTAATGAGAGTGGTTCATTAGGTCATTTCCTAGATGCTACAATTGCTAGAACTATAATGGGAAACACTGAAACTCCTAATGAAAATATTGCTACACATGTTAGCTCACTTGAGTCTAGAGAGTATCCTAGTGATGATCTTGATGAAGATTACATTAAACTTAGTGATGAATTTATTGAAGAATGTCAAAACACTAGAGGTGCAAGTTCTATTAAGAGTCTTCTTGAGAGACGTTTTGTTAGATATAAATTATCTCCTGATGCTAAGTTTGCCACTTCTCCCATAAACATTAAAGATAAGGATTATGATTTCTCTCTTGATCTATCTTATATAACTATTGTTGAGAAAGAACCTTTTTGTGGGACTGAAAATGGAAGTGCAGTGTCACATATGAATGAGCTCTCTACTTTGAGTGGCTTATTTTCTGATGATATTAAGAAACACACCTACTTTGTTGCTAGTTTTTTTCCTTTTTCATTGAAAGGTGAAGCTAAAGCTTGGTTTAATAATTTATCTCCTAGATCTATTGATATTCATGTTGGCTTGGTTAATACTTTCTTTCAAAAATATTTCCCTGCTAATGCTCAACATGCTGTTTTGTAGAAACTCTTTGATTTTAAGCAGGGAGAAGGAGAGAAATTGCCTAAATCATGGGCAAGGTTTTGTTCTTTAATTAGAGCACATCCTGGATATCCAATAGCTAAAAATGAAATTGTTGATATATATTATAATGTACTAACCGATGAATCTAGGACAAACCTGGATAGTTATGCTGGTTGTGTTTTCAGGAAAAGAACTCCCGACGAAGCTGAGAAATTAATGGCTAAAATAAGCAAGAATTATGATAATTGGACTATACATGAGCCAACTACACTTGATACAAACCCAACACCAACACCAAAGAAGAGGGGAATGATTGAAATAAATGATAAAGTGATGAAGCAAGCTAAGAAATATCTTAAAGAGAAGGGTATTAAATCTGAAGATGTGAAGAATTGAACTCCTATAGAAGAATTATATAAGCCAATCTGTCACTCGTCCACTATTGAGGTACACTCTCTCCAACATTTTAATGATGGTGATATTCCTTACTCTAAACCTCCAGATCAATGCTTAGAAGAATTTGATAATTATGTTGTTAAGCAAGATAATTTTAATATGAGAGTGCATAATCATCTAATGGAAAATTCTAGAGATATTAATAAGTTGCATGATATTATGGAGAGAACCTCCAATGATGTTAAAATGCTTGTTAAACATTTCCAAATGGTTCAAACTCAAATTGATCAGCTTATTGATACATCATAAACGTATCTATAATTTTTGATGCTCCATGCTTGTTTTGTACCAACTATCTTATGTTTTGTTTACACTTTGAGGCATTTTTATACATTTTCTGGAACTAACCTATTAACAAGATGCCACATTTCTAGTTCTTGTTTTCTTCTGTTTTTGGTTTCAGAAAATGTAGTAAAGAAATATTCTCGGAATTGGACGAAACAAAAGCCCAAGTTCCTATTTTTCTCGACACAAGACGGAGTCCAAAGCAGAGACGGAGGAGGGCACCGAGGTGGCCAAACCACCCCTAGGAGCGGGCCCCCTGGGTCGCGCCTTGCCATGGTGTGGGTCCCTCGGGCATCCACCGACCTTGCCCCTTCACCTACATAAACCCCCCGAGGCAGAAACCCTAAGTACCCGATCAGAAATCCAAGAAAAAGTTTGTAGCCACCGCCACCATCGTTCCTAGATCGGGAGGGATCCGAAGCTCTTCTCAGCACCCTGCCGGAGAGGGGAGATCATCTCGGAGGCCTTATCCACCACCATGCCAGCCTCCGGAGTGATGCGTGAGTAGTTCATCCTTGGACTATGGGTCCATAGCAGTTGCTAGATGGTTGCTTCTCCTCTTTGTGCTTTCATGCTTAGATCTTGTGAGCTGCCTATCATGATCAAGATCATCTATTTGTAATCCTATATCTTGTGTTTGTTGGGATCCGATGGATATTGAGTACTACGTCAAGATTGATTATTGATTATATCATGTCTATGTTATTTGTGATCTTGCATGCTCTCCATTGCTAGTAGCTACTCTGGACAAGTAATTGCTTGTGACTCCAAGAGGGAGTATTTATGCTCGATAGTAGGTTCATGCCTCTAGTAATCTGGGGGAGTGACATAAACCTCTAAGGTTGTAGATGTGTTGTTGCTACTAGGGAGAAAACAAAAATCCTTTGTCCAAGGGCAATTATATTGTTTACTTTACACACTTTGCTTAATGCAATTATCTGTTGCTTGCAACTTAATACTGGAAGGGGTTTGTATGATAACCTAAAGGTGGATTATTAGTCATAGATGCAGTTGGATTACGATCTATGTATTATGTTGTAATGCTCAAACGAATCTCATAGCGATCATCATGACATGTACATGCATTGTTATGCATTCTCTATCTGTCAATTACCCAGTTGTAATTTGTTCACCCCACATGCTATTTATCTTATGGAGAAACACCTCTAGTGAAATATGGACCCCGGTCTATTCCTTCCCACTAATATTCAATCTACTGTTTACTTTCTGCAATTACATTCTTCCACACTATACGTTTAATCCTTTGTTTTCAGCAAACTGGTAAGCTTGACAACCTCACTATAAGTTGGGACAAAGTATTGTGGTTGTGCTGTGCAGGTTCCACGTTGCTAGCAACACCTTGGGAGTTGTTTCCTTTCTCCTACTGGTTCGATAAACTTGGTTTCACAACTGAGGGAAAACTTGCTGCTGTGCTTGATGACCTAGAATTATAGGGGGTGTATCGTAGTACTTTCGATAAATAAGAGTGTCGAACCCAACGAGAAGCAAAAGATGTTGACAAGTTGTTTGGATCAGGAATTCACTGTAAATACTAGCAACCAGATTTTTATGGGGTTTTGGTAAAGAAAAGAAATAAAGTGCGAGTAAATAAAAGACAATAATAATAATTGTAGCAAGTGGCCCAATCCTTTATTTAGCAATGGACAAGCCGGTTGTATTACTTTTGAGGACCAAAGGTTCTTGAGGACACATGGGAATACTGTCAACTGCTTTCGCTTCATGTAGTTGATTAATCTTCCTTGGTTAGATAAGTGTTGTGTGGGTGAATCTATGCTAATGTACCAACCTTACTTGGACTAGTACATACTTGTGATTATACCCCTTGCAAGCATCCGCAACTACAAGAAGGTAATTAAGATAAAAACCTAACCACGACATTAAACTATGAGATCCTACACTCCCTTATGCAAAGGTTTCCCTAAAGGGGGATTAGGTTTCTGTCATTCTGGAAACCCCACAATTAGTAGCCAAATACACGATGCCTTCCCCTAGGCCCATAAAGGTGAAGTATCATGTAGTCGACGTTCACATAACACCACTAGAAGAATAACACCACAACTTAAATATCAAACCATTGAATATTTCTCAACACAATTCCACTACTAACAACATGATTTTTCACAGGTCCTCAAGAAATAAACGAACTACTCATGAGACATCATATGGATTAAGATCAGAGATGATATAATGATAAGTAACAATCTGAATATGAATAATAATTCAATAGTTCCACTCAATAGCATCAACTACAACAAGTAATCAACACCGGGAAAGTTCCACCCAAGAACTATGCAAGATTCAACCCAATTGTTACAGCGGGATGTAGTGGTGATGATGGTGAATATGATGATGATGATTCCGATGAAGTCTAGCTTGATGACGGTGATACGTCGGAAACGTACCTATAATTTTTAATGTTCCATGCTTGTTTAGTATCTAGTTTGCTTTGCTTTGCTTTGTCTACACTTTGAGGTGTTTTTATATGTTTTATGGTATTAACCTATTAACAAGATGACACAGTGCTAGTTACTTGCTTTCTTCTGTTTTTTGTTCCAGAAAGGCAGAAAATCAATATTCTCGGAATTGGATGGGACAAAAGCCAAAGTCAATATTTTATCGTGGGGAACACGGAGCCAGAAGACGAGACGGAGGAGGGACTTGAGGGGGACACACCCCCTGGCCACGCGGCCAGGCCTGGCTTGCGCCTGTGGGGTGCAACTGCCTCGGGCACCCCCTCGACCTCCCTCTTCACCTATAAGAAGGCTCTGATGCCTAAACCCTAAGTACCCGATCAATATTCCACGAAACTGTCTGTATCCTTCGCCACCATCGTCCCTAGAACGAGGGGATCTGAAGCTCTTCCCGGCACCCTGTCGGAGGAGAGATCATCCCGGAGGCCTTCTTCTTCATCATGCCAGCCTCTGGTATGAAGCATGAGTAGTTCCACCTTGGACTACGGGTCCATGTAGTAGCTAGATGGTTGTATATCCTCCTTTGTGCTTTCATGTCTAGATCTTGTGAGCTCTGTTCATTATCAATATCTCATCTATTTGTAATCATGCATGTTGAGTTTACACGGATCCGATGGATATTGGGATTACTATGTCAGATTGATTAATGGTTTTGTATTATTGATTCTATCATGTCTGTGTTGTTTGTGATCTTTCATGCTCTTCGTTGTTAGTAGCTATCTTGACCAAGTAGATGCTAGTGACTCCAAGAGGGGGTATTTATGCTCGATAGTGGGTTCATGCCTCTATTTAATCTAAGGGAAGTGATAGAAATCTCTAAGTTTGTATGTGATGTTGCCACTAGGGAGAAACAACGGTCTCTTGTTCATGGAATGAGTGGATTGTTTACCTTACACACTTTGCTTAAAGCAGTTGTTTGTTGCTTGCAAGTTAATACTAGAGGGGGTTCATATGGTAACCCAAAGGTGGGCTTCTAGTCATAGATGCAGTTGGTGTTGGAGATATGCCCAAGAGGCAATAATAAAGTGGTTATTATCATATCTTCATGCTTATGATAAATGTTTACATACCATGCTATAATTGTATTAACCGGAAACATTAATACTTGTGTGATTTGTAAACACAAAAGAGTCCCTAGTAAAGCCTCTTGTTAAACTAGCTTGTTGGTTAATATATGATCATGGTTTCCTGATCATGAACATAGAGATGTTATTATCAACAGGGTCATGTCATTAGGAGAATTATATGATGGACATACTCCTATAGATAAGCGTAGCATTAAGATCAAGTCATTTAATATAGTTCATTTGCTATATGCTTTCTGATACATAGTAACCTAATTCCTTCGACCATGAGATCATGCTAATCACCATCATCGGAAGGATGCTTTGATGACATCAAACACCACACCGTAACTGGGTGGCTATAAAGGTGGCATTGAGTGTTCGGAAAGTATGTGTTGAGGCACATGGATCAAGAGTGGGATTTGTCCATCCATATGACGGATAAATATACTCTGGGCCCTCTCGGTGGGATGTCATCCAATTGGCTTGCAAGCATGTGACTGGCTCACAAGGGATCACATATCACGGGAACGAGAAAAGAGTACTTATCAGTAACGAGGTTGAACTAGGTATGCAGAGATACCGTCGATCAAAACCTCGGACAAGTAAACTATCGTAAGACAAAGGGAATTTGGTATCGTATGTAAGTGGTTCATTCGATCGTAAAGTAATCGTAGAAATATGTGGGAGCCATATGAATTTCCAGATTCCTCTATTGGTTATTGATCGGAGAAGTGTCTCGGTCATGTCCGCATAATTCACGAACCGTAGGGATACACACTTAAGGATTCGATGTTGTTGAGTAGTTATGGAATGATGAGTAAGAGACCGAATGTTGTTCGGAGTCTCGGATGGGGTCCGAGATATCACGAGGAGATCCGGAATGGTCCGGAGAATAAGATTCATATAAGGAAAGTCCTGTTTCGGAGTTCAGGAATGATTCCGGTGTTTTCACCGGGAATGTCTAGAAGGTTCTGGAAGGTCCGGCACTCCGGAGGGGAAGGGTACATGTATGTGTCATGACAATGTGGAATGGTTGCATCATGTTCTAGGTCACTTGGCTGGGCAAAATAAAGGGAGAAATCAAATCCTAGTTTGAAAGTCAAACGCCAATTTGAAAAAGTCAAACGACAAGTTTGATTGGTGGAGGGAGAGTAGGAAACCTACTTGGGGAGGAAGTCCCACTCCCTCCCACCCGCCGGCCATGAGGAGGAGTTTTAGGAGGACTCCCTCCTCCCCAAACCGCCTATCCCCTCCTATATAAGGAGGGGTAGGGCGCCCCCTCTCCACACACCCAAAATCCTAGCCTCCAAGTCGTCGGCCACCACCAAGCCGCCGCCTAGGGCTCCTCCCAAGTCGCCGACTAGGGTTTCCCCAAACCCTAGCCGCCGTCTACACCTCTCCCCTTGGTGCTTCTAAACCCTAGATCGCCAAGGCACCTCTCTTGCTCCACCATACTCGCTCCGGCTTAAGGCAAAGCCCTGCGAGATCTCCCTCTTGAGCACCACACCGTCGTCTTTGGAATCGCGAGGAGAGTACTAAAACCTCATGCCTCTTTGGAACAAGGAGAGGAAGGTCTTCATCGAGTAACGAGCGATGTGACCCGCTGAGCTGTCGAAGCCTTGGGAAGGATCGTCTACGCGATCTTGAGATCGTCAAGAGTACGACTACATCACCCACGAGAATCTGCTCTCGTTAACCGCTTTGGAATCTTCGAGGGTGAGTTCCTCTATCGACTCGTTGCTACAATCTAGTAGATAGATCTTGGCTTGTTTGTTTGCATGCGGTAGAATTTTTTTGTTTTCCATGCTACGAACCCCAACAGTTGGATGGCGGTCTATGTATCTTGTTGTATTGCCCAATCGAATCTCATAGGATCATGATGATTATTATTGCATTGTTATGCCTTGATCAGTCCTGTCAATTGCCCTACTATAATTTGTTTACCCAACATGCTATGTTTGTTTATCTAAGGATAACACCTCTAGTGAACTATGGACCCCGGTCCAATCTTTACCGTTGATACATCTTCACTATTACTGTTTACTTTCTACAAACCACCATTACCTTCCATACCATATAGTTAATCCTTTGTTTTTAGCAAACCAGTGAGATTGAAAACCTCACTGTTCGTTGGGGAAAAGTCTTGAGTTTGTGTTGTGCAGGTTTCCAAGTTGCTAGAAACACCTTTGGGTCGTTTCCTTCCTCCTACTGGTTCAATAATCTTGGTTTCTTTCTGAGGGAAAACTTTCTGCTATGATCATCATACCTTCCTCTTGGGGTTTCCCAACGAAGCTCTACAACTGACTGAGCCACGTCAAGATTTTTTCTGGCGCCGTTGCCGGGGAGTTAAGGATAGCTTTACAAGGGGAGTCTTTCACAACCACTCTCTTTACTTTGTTTTTTTTGCTTAGTTCCTTTTGCTTAGTTTTGCTTGCTTCTTTTTATAAAAAATTACAAAAAAAATAGTTTCGTTTGGTTTGCTTTTTCTTATCAAAAACACAAAAAATCAGTTCCTACTCTAGTTGATGTTGCTGTTGGCTTGCTTCACCTTTGCAAAAATGAATTTTGTTGAGAACACCTTATGAAAGCTTTTGTAGGAACATAATCACTTTAGAAATATTGCAACCATCTAGATCAAAATCAAACTTAGCATTACAGGTAGTAGACTTATTGTGTCCCATATTTTGAAAAATTTCAGCATTTTTATTGGGTTTAGGCATTGTTGTAGCAGGAATGGGGGCTTCTTATGGTTTACTAGCATCAAATTGGTGGTGGTAGTAGTACAAATACTATTGTTTCTAGCAATTTCATCTTCTCTTTCCCACTTACCATGTAATTTAGCTAACAGTCTAACATTTTCATCAATAGTAACTTGTATAGCATGAGTAGCAGCAAAGGTTATTTCCAAGGTTTCAGGTTTAGCAGCCATTTTATTAATCAAGGAGGATTGAGCTTCAGACAAAGATGAAATATTTTTCTCAGCATTCAAAATTTTGGACTGCAAACTAGGAATTTCCCTATTCAAATTCTCAAGTTGATGACTAATATTTTTCAAAATAGCAGATTGTTCTTCCGTAGTTTTAGTGAATATTTTGTTCTGCTCATATTGCATTTGCATAAAGTTTTTAGTGGATCTTTCAACTTCTAGAATCCTATCTTCACTAGGCATTCCAGATCTACCATGATAAGTATTGCCATTATTAGGAGTATATGTCCTATAATTATTATTACCATAATCATTGTTGCCAAAATTATTATTTCTAATAAAGTTCACATCAACTTGCTCTTCTTGAGCAACCAAAGAGGCTAAAGGAACATTATTTGGATCAATATGAGCTTTTCCATTAACAAGCATAGACATGATAATATAAATTTTATCACTCAAGGAGGAGGTTTCTTCAACAAAATTTACCTTCTTACCATGTGGAGCTCTCTCAGTGTGCCATTCAGAATAATTAACCATCATATTATTGTTGGAGATATGCCCTAGAGGCAATAATAAAAGTGGTTATTATTATATCTTTGTGTTTATGATAAATGTTTACATTCATGCTATAATAGTATTAACCGGAAACATTAATACTTGTGTGATTTGTAAACTAAATTAGAGTCCCTGGTAAAGCCTCTTTGTAATACTAGCTTGTTGGTTAATAAGATGATCATGGTTTCCCGATCATGAACATTGAGATGTTATTAACAACAAGATCATATCATTAGGAGAATGGTATGATGGACATACTCCTATAGATAAGCGTAGCATAAAGATCAAGTCATTTCAATAGTTCGTTTGCTATAAGCTTTATGATACATAGTAACCTAATTCCTTCGACCATGATATCATGCTAATCAGTATCACCGGAAGGATACTTTGATGACATCAAACACCACACCGTAACTGGGTGGCTATAAAGGTGCCATTGAGTGTTCGGAAAGTATGTGTTGAGGCACATGGATCAAGAGTGGGATTTGTCCATCCATATGACAAATAGATATACTATGGGCCCTCTCGGTAGAATTTCATCCAATTAGCTTGCAAGCATGTGACTGGCTCACAAGGGATCACATATCACGGGAACAAGAAAAAAGTACTTATCGATAACGAGGTTGAACTAGGTATGCACAGATGCCGACGATCAAACCTCGGATAAGTAAACTATTGCGAGACAAAGGGAAATTGGTATCGTATGTAAGTGGTTCATTCAATCGCAAATTAATCATAGAAATACGTGGGAGCCATATGAATTTCCAGATTCCTCTTTTGGTTATTGATCGAAGAAGTGTCTCGGTCATGTCCGCATAATTCACGAACCGTAGGGAGACACACTTAAGGATTCAATGTTGTTTAGTAGATATGGAATGTAAGTAGGGAGACCGAATGTTGTTCAGAGTCTCGGATGGGATCCGGGATATCACGAGGAGATCCGGAATGGTCCGGAGAATAAGACTCATATAAGGAAAGTCCGATTCCGGAGTTCAGGAATGATTTTGATGTTTTCATCGGAGAGGTTCTAGAAGGGTCTAGAAGGTTCACCGGACCGGAAGGGGAATGGTTCATGAATGTGTCATGGTTAAATGGAATGATTGGATCATGTCCTTGGTCACTTGGTTGGGCATTTGCAAGAGAGAAATAAAGCTCTAAATTGAAAGTCAAAAGGGAGGTTTGAAAAGTCAAACTAGAACAATAGTTTCCTAGTGGAAGAAGGAAAGAGTCCTTCCTTCTCTCCAACTTGGGTTTGGGGAAGGATTCAAACTCCTCTCTCCCAAGCTGCCCTCCCTCTCATAAATATAGGGGAGGGGTTGCCCCAAAGACCACAACCAGCTCTCCCCACCACCAAGTCGCACCACCGCCGCCGCCCTAGTGCCGCCGCCGACACCTCCTCCTCCTCCTCTCCGGCCCTCTAAACCTAGATCGTCGGAAACCCTAGATCCACCATAACTCGCATCGGCTTAGGCGAAGCCCTGTGGTATCTTACCTCTACTTCTAACACCACAACGTCGTGCTGCCGGAATCACGAGGGGGGAATTTCACATCCCAAAATTTTCCAAATTTGAAAATGTGAAAAATAAATAAACAAAAGAAATAATTGTTGAAATTTAGGGTGAAAAGAAACTTTTTGCTTCTAAATGGAAACATCAAAAACCTTCTTGAACAAATTTGAATAAAATGGAATCCAACAAAATTTCAATCAAGTGAAATACTTTCATCAATGAATGTATCTTGAAATGTAAACACTTGGAAAAGTTAAATTAAAATCCCAAATCTTGATGAAAGAAATCATTTATAAGATCTCTCTAAGACTATGGATTTGTTCCATATAAAAATTTGTCAACAAACATTTTTAAATGATCAAGAATGATAAATAAAAATATAATAAAACCATCTAAATTGGTTTCATTCAATTTGGAGCCATGGATAAAAACTTATGAATTTAATAAGGTTGAAAGAAATATTTTCCAAGACTAATGAAGCTCCTATCGAAAATCCATACCAAATTGTGAGCAAATTAATCCTAAAAGAATTTAAAAAGATAAAATAATATTAAATAAAACTCTACAAATTGGAATCACCAATTTTCGATCTATAAATAAAAAGATATGGATTTTATAAGACAAAGAAAGAAAGAAATAAGGAATATTTAAAAGCCAAAATAAACCTTTGCCAAGTCCATAAACAAATGAAATTTATTGAATATTAAAAAGAAATAAAAGATTATTTAAATAAAAATATATGGGCTTTGAACCATATTCAATTTTATCTAAATAAAGACAAATTGCCTAAACTAGATAATAAATCATAATAAAATTATTTAAAAAGACAATTTAAACCTTGAATTAAATCCATAAGCAAATGGAACAAAGATAATTCAAATCCAGATAAAATAAAGGAATAAAGAATAATCATGTAAAAACATATGGGATTAAACCATATTCTAATCATATTTAAATGGAGACAAAATCCCTAAGGTAAATGAATAATAAATCATATTAAAAATATTTGAAATAGTTCAAAGTGAATTATTTAAACACATTAATGAATAAATAAAACCTATTGAAAAGGGTTTGGTAAAAAATTGGAATTCAAATAGAAGTGGGAACCATATTTAAAATACTATTTAATAAAGACAAATGTCTATTTAAATAAATAATAAAGCCCAAGAGAATACAAGGAAATATTCAAAAATTGGACTTTAAAATACTCTGTTAAAAATATTAAAATACATTTAAAGTTTGGAATTTTTTTGATATAAAATAAGTGTTTGAAACATTTGAATAAATTCAAAACAGAAAAAGAAAAAGGTTTTAGGAAGAAAAAAATAGAGAAAGCAGACCTAGCCCATCAAAGCCACAAGCCAAACAACAGCCTGTAACATCCCAGCATTTAGGAACTAACGAAGGGTACATTTAGGAATTTGGAATGTTGCATTCATTCATCTGCCCATAGAGATCAACGATGACCTGACCTATCCCGAAGTACCCAACCGTATTTTGGAAGAGGCCTTCAGAACTACCAGAACCCGAAGCATCAAGTTTCTCAAGATTCAGTGGAGCAACCACACAGAAGAGGAAGCTACCTGGGAGCGCGAAGATCACATCAGGACGGAGTTTCCCGATCTCTTCAAATCCTAGGTAATCTTTTTCGTCCTTTTTCATATCTCGGGACGAGATTTTGTTTAAGGGTGGAAGGTTTGTAACATCCCAAAAATACTAAACTTGAATCATCAAAATTAGGGTTAACAAAAACTTTTCCAATAAAAATATGAAAGCATTCATATGTGTGTGTATTAAAATTTGGATTCTTTTGAATTGCCTTGGTTGTGTGTTTATTTTCTTGTAAAATGATTCTTAGGTGAAATAAACAACATCTAAACAATCCCCAAACTTTTGCAAAATACAAACAAGTCAAAACAAATAAACTAAGTGAATGGTCACTTTGGCCAATTTAACTCACATACCTACTTTGGCTATCTCTAACTTTCAGAACTTAACAGAAACATGTATGGATCTTTGCACCCCTTTATAGTACTCATAACAAAGTACCAAGGCCCACCTTGTGATCATCCAAAAACATTTGAATGCATAGTTTAAATGACAGTTTAAAATTGAATCTATTTCATATGGGAAGATCCCACTATTTCAAAAACCACTCAAACAAGCTCAATTTGCAAAATCCAAGCATCCACAGACTCACCAGCACATGCCTAGCACACCCACCAAAAATATTTTCAAAATTCAAAACTTGAGTTCATGCGGCCATTTCATCAAACACTTGGAGACAACAAATCAATCTGGCCAAACTTCACTGTTTTGAGCAGTAATTTGGCTAAGCAATGTTCACCATTGATCACCCTTGTCTCCCCCAGTGCTAACCAGTGCTTTGACCAACCCTAGCCCCTACCCTTTGCCCCATGCCATGCCAACCCGAGCACCCCCTTGCCAGCCGACCATGGCAAGCTAGCAGGAGCGTTCGCCGCGCCTAGCCACCATGTCCAGGAGGCAGCTTGTAACACCCTCAGAATCGGACCTATGCAAGTTTGGGCAAAATTCGCCAAACCCGCATAGAAACGATTCAAAGGTGCCACCAAGCACTTTCGTGCGGGTGGAAAAGCAATAATAACATTACACAACAGTCCTCGATGGGACCCACGAGCAGATATGTATATGACGACTCATGAGTCAAGAATACAAATATAATATACAAAGATCCAAATCACCTTGAAAGCGATAGAGCGTCCGACTACGGACAAGATGCAAATGGGGCTAAGAGCCACGAAGAACAACCAATGGCGTCCATAACCCCGAGCCAAGCGGAAGGTAACCACTAACGGCGTCGATCTCAAAACCTGCTTAACAAAGGGGTGCGACAAAGGGCAAAGCAGAAAAACAAAGAAGGAGCGTCGATCGAGGCGATTGCAGCGAGGCTAGAATTGGCGGTCCTCGCCTACATAGGTATGGTGGATCAAGCGGCGGCAGATGCACTATACAACCTATAGAGACTCGATACAATGGCGGTTATCGAGAGGGAGAATGACCTAACGGATCCAACGAAGCTATCACCAAACAAACCCATCTGGTGTGTCCCCTCGAGACCAAGCGAGGAAGTCAACCAGGAACTCACACGGTTGGCGGTTTACTTATTCGATTATAGTTGCGGTACTTTACTAGTCGGTTTAAATAATCGTCGATAAAGTAAGCAGTGGGCACTTTTAATTAACCATTCCGTTATAGTTGCAACAATTACTAATCAGGTATATATAGCATGAGATAAAACCGAAAACCAGCAGTTGTTGGCACTTTTATTCAGCCATTTCGTTGTAGTTTCAATACTTACTAGTCAGATACATGCATGGCGACAACCAAACAAGCCATTGTGGGCGTATTAATTAGCCATTCCGTTATAGTGAAGCTGATTACTAGTCAAGATAGGTCAAATTTATAGCGATAAACTTTAGTTATGCTTGTCTATGATCGAATCGTGCTCCAAGTCGTCCATATCCATGGACACGGCTTTGAAAGTTTTAACCGGCGGGGTGCACCAATAGCAACACACGCTCGATCAACCTCGGAAAAACCAAATCAAAACCCAACGAGGCTTTCACGGTGAACAATCAGGATTCGAAATATTTGAGGGCCACCCTTAGAGTAGAATCCATAGCGGAGTAAGCAAGCTCGAGACGGCCTCAAGGTTTGCGTCAATGGTCAGTAAGCATTGGGAACCGAAAGTGTGGCTGGGCTTGTCGATGCAGCGTAAACATTCCGCTTCAAAAGCGATGCGATTAATGCGTTACCTCGCACAATCGTAAATAAAGCGATAAAGCATGGCATAAATGCAGGATCGTAAATAACACCTCAAACTAGTTTGTGGCCCTAGAAATAAATGAATCAAGCTCGCTCAGGGTCCCATATACCTCCCGGATGTGGATAGCGCATAAAATCGAGGAACGGTATCAAGTACTCGGGGTCCTACGGGACACAAGTGGGCGTTCGGAAACCAAATATTATCTATCACCCACCGATGCCTCTGCTTATTCAATTTTAGTTGTTAAGCAGAAAATAAAGTGACGATAAGTAAAACTAGAATCATCTCCGACATCAACATGCGGCAATACATCAGCAGCTGTGGCATATGACACACATCGGACTTGAGCAAGCAACTACGACGCATAAGTCTAACTATCTACCAAACAACAGGAATAGGGTGTGTCCAAGGCAATATAGAAATGCACGGTATATCAAGTACGGAAACTAAAGCATCGCAACCACGAGATAGCAATAGATCAACGGAGGAAGTAAATACTATAAAAGTAAGATAGGTAGAAAGGGGGAGATGCTCGCCTGAAAACACTGTCGAAGGATTCAACCGAAGATCGGGGCGAAGCTCACATCAACTCAACGGCCTTATCCGCGAAGAAGCAAAACACTAGAATAAACACCGGATGCAATATTTAATACGAAGGCAAAAGATCGACATGATGCATGCATGATGAATGACATGGCAAGGTGCGGTGCAATTAGGTCATATTAAGCGGAACCGGGGTCCCGACAATTAGTTAGGTGGTTCAAGTTATTTAGATCCCCCGCAATTTAAATGTTGTTATAACAAGGCAAGATAAGATACCGGTTCTCTACCCAAGTTTAAATGAGGCCGATATGAGACTAGATTTGCCCGCATATGGGTCCCATATTTAATTATTAGGTGAATCGGCGTAAGGCCCCCAAACCAATGATATGCATGCGAGATGGCAATTAGATGTGCAACAAGTTGTTATATTAGAAAAATAGGGTTCGAGGATAAGGGTCACACATTAGAGGGGGCTCGACGATCTTGGGTTCCGGGGTTCGGGGTCGGTCTCAGGGTCCAGGGTTCGGCGAGGTTCGATGGAGCGGTCTCGCGGGATCGTTCTCGGACTCCGGGGTCGCTCTCGGTATCGGGGCAGATCTTGTCGCATCGGGGTTCTCGGCGTCGGGGCGCACGGATCTTCCGGGTCGGTGTCGTTCTAGTAGTCGTGAGGATCTCGTTGGGTCCGCGGATCGGCCGCTCTTGGCGTTCTGCGACAGTGTCCTTGCCGTTCGTGTTCTTGCGTATCGCCTCCGGAAAGGAGTACTTGTATCAATCGGGGAGATCTTGATGTCCGGGTGAAGTACTTGGCGTCCGAGAGTGGCACTTGTCGTATCCGCAAACTCGACGAGCTTGACGTCCCTTGTAGTTGACCTTCGGCTTCGGGGTCCTCAGGGTCTCGATGTACTTAGCTAGGGTTCGACGGAGTTTGGTCTTCAGGCACCCGCACAGGCTTCTCGAATTCCGTGAAGGAGAGCTTGTCGATTCGGCGTCATCGAGGGAGTACTTGTCGTTCCGGGGATCGGTTTCGGGGTCTCGGACAACGGCCTTCGGCCTCCGTGAAGAAGAGCTTTGCGTGGTTCATCGGCCCGGAGATCTTGTTTCCATGAGGTAGCACTTGTCCTTGGTTTCTTACCGGTCGTCTTCCGGTGTACCCCAACGTCGGAGATCTTGTCGGGTTCCCTGTTGTTCTCTTGGTACCGCGACTCTCGGTGAATGGTGTTGGCGAGCTCGGGACAAAGCACGGTCTTCGGGGCGTGGATCCACAGTGAGGCGGGGGCAGCGGTGAGGCCACGGCGAATGGCGGCGGTCATTGGCGCCGAGGCAGGACCGAGGCGGTGGCGGGGCGTCGCGGGCGGCAGCGAGCTTCAGCTGCGGCAGCGGCGGCTTGCGAGGATGCAGGACCCGGCGGCAGGGCTCGAGGCGGTGGCGGCGCCAGCCAAGCTTCAGTCGCGCCAGCGGCGGGCGCGAGGGCAGGGCAGCAGCGTCGGTGTCTGGCGGCTGAGGAGCCCGCGAGGCAGGAGCCTTGAGGAGAAGCGAGGCTGGCGAGACACAGGAGGCAGCGGCTGCGGAGGCGCGCCACAGGAGAAGGGCGGCGGCGGCGAGGACGCCAGGCGGAGAGAGGGCAGCGGCGAGAGGCGTGGCAGCAAGGGTGGCGGAGATGGTGGACTGGTGCGAGCTCGCGGCGGGCTCGAGGAGGCCTTGAGAGGAGGAGGCTCATGGCCGGCGTGGCCGGAGATGATCAGGAGCCGGCAGGCGAGGCGGAGGGAGAGGAAGCGAGAGGAGGAGGCAGCCAGTGGGTGGGGTCGTGGTGGGGCCTTGCAGCGGGCGGTGGTGGGTGCAGGAGGTTCGGCTGGGGAGGTGGCGTGTGCGTGCGTTGTGTGCGTGTGTGTGGCAGGGAGAGGGAGTGGGGGAGAGAAAAAGGGAGGGAGAGAGAGAGGCCATGTGGCAGGCCAGGATAGGCTAGGGGGAAGGGTAGAGGTGAGGTGGAGAGATGTGATTGGGGGGAGTGATGTGGAGAGGGGGCTGGGGTAGATTAGTGGGTGAGTTTAGGATTTAGGGGCGGTGCAGGGTGGACCGTTTTTAGTTCTTGGGGCGGTCGTTCGGGTCAATCGGCCCGTTCGACTGCCCCGCTAAAAATAATTAATAATTTTATTCATTTCAAACAAAAACTTTGCAAACCGATACCGGGCAAAACAAATATTCCGGGGACCCGGTCTTTGCTGTTTGAATAAAGAGGGGCGTTTGGAAAACAAATCGGGTGTTGCGCAAATAGTTTTGGCAAACAATGCATGATGATGACGATGCAATGCACAAATTCAACGCGATTTTCTAGTAGTGGTTTTGCGGGATGCCACAATTCGACACCACTAACAATGGATCTCGCCCTCGAGATCCGCCTCACGGTACCGGAAGGAAGGTCGGCGTTCTCCGTCTTCTCTCTTCGTGTAGATCTTCACGACACCACTAACGAGGGTTCATCCTCCATCTTGAAATCAGCGACACCACCAACAAAGGTCGTTGCTCCTGATCCTCGAGAGAACACTCCGGGAACAAAAAGGTCGAAGGTAGAGGTATCGCAATAAAGCCACCCCTAACTTCCGTGGACGGAGTAAATTGCTGGATCCACTGCCTCGACGTACAAGAGCGGATGATAAGAGCAGTGGTAGGGTAGCTAATCCATCCCGCACTCAAACCATTACTCTGCACACGAATAGGCGGATTAAGCAACCAACTCTCGGAATCAGACTGAAGATCTTCTTAGAGGTATCCGGAACAAAGGAATGCTGCCAGCAGAGGTCATATGAAAGACACACTGATTAGGTTTCGCGATGGTTCCGTTGGCATGAACAACACGTGCTCAAGGTCGACTCCAACTTCACCAAAGCTCGTCCTTCTCATATGTTTTTCAACGACACTGCTATCCAGCAAGGAACACATAGGGACAACGAGCTCAAGAACAAAAGATTGGAGAAAGGGGACAAAAGACAAGTTGCAGATTGATGATCGTAGCACCTCCGTTACAAAAGGGAGAAAGCGAAGCCCTGAAGGTACGACGGAAACCCAACCACGAGAATTCCTGGACTCGAAGAAAGAGAAGAGAGCGGATTCAAAACACGTCGAGGTAAGAGGAGAACAGCAGAGGGGTAAGGAGTAAAATCAGACCTAATCGGAACTATCCAACCGAGTTTTGCAAAAATAGTTTTGACACTCTACTTCGACCGTTAGCTAGGTTATCCTACAGGCTGGACTTGTGGGGTATCGCAATGGCTGAGCTCGATACCACTCTGTAACACCCTCGGAATCGGACCTATGCAAGTTTGGGCAAAATTCGCCAAACCGCATAGAAAGCGATTCAAAGGTGCCCAAGCACTTCGTGCGGGTGGAAAGCAGTAATAACATTACACAGTCCTCGATGGGACCCGTAGAGAGATATGTATACTTGACAGAGTCAAGAATACAAATATAATATACAAAGATCCAAATCACCTTGAAAAGCGATAGGCGTCCACTACGGACAAGATGCAAATGGGGCTAAGAGCCACGAAGAACAACCAATGGCGTCCATAACCACCTTGCGGCCAAGCCGGAAGGGTAACCACCGCTAACGGCGTCGATCTCAAAACACCTTAACAAAGGGGTGCCGACAAAGGGCAAAGCGAAAAACAAAGAAGGAGCGTCGATCTTGAGGCGATTACAGCGAGGCTAGAATTCGCGGTCCTCGCCTACATAGGTATGGTGGATCAAGCGGCGTGCAGATGCACTATACAACCTATAGAGACTCGATACAATGGCGGTTATCGAGAGGGGAGAATGACCTAACCGGATCCAACCTGAAGCTATCACCAAACAAACCGATCCTGATGTGTCACCCTGGAGACCAAACGAGGCAGTCAACCGAGGAACTCACACGGTTGGCAGTTTTACTTATTCAGTTATAGTTGCGGTACTTTACTAGTCAGGTTTAAATAATCGTCCTGATAAAGTAAACAGTGGGCACTTTTAATTAACCATTCCGTTATAGTTGCAACAATTACTAATCAGGTATATATAGCATGAGATAAACCCGAAACCCAGCAGTTGTTGGCACTTTTATTCAGCCATTTCGTTGTAGTTGCAATACTTACTAGTCAGATACATACATGGCGACAACCAAACAAGCCATTGTGGGCGTATTAATTAGCCATTCCGTTATAGTGAAGCTGATTACTAGTCGATAGGTCAAATTTATAGCGATAAACTTTAGTTATGCTTGTCTATGATCGAGATCTTGTGCTCCAAGTCGTCCATATCCATGGACACGGCTTTCGGAAAGTTTTAACCCGGCGGGGTGCACCAATAGCAACACACGCTCGATCAACCTCGGAAAAACCAAATCAAAACCCAACGAGGCTTTCACGGTGAACAATCACGAGATTCAGAAATATTTGAGGGGCCACCCTTAGAGTAGAATCCATAGCGGGTAAGCAAGCTCGAGACGGCCTCAAGGTTTGCGTCAATGGTCATGTATTTGGGAACCCGAAAGTGTGGCTGGGCTTGTCGATACAGCGTAAACATTCCGCTTCCAAAGCGATGCGGTCATGCGATACCTCGCTTCGTAAATAAAGCGATAAAGCATGGCATAAGTACAGGATCGTAAATAACACCTCAAACTAGTTTGTGGCCCTAGAAATAAGATGAATCAAGCTCGGCTCGGGGTCCCATATACCTCCCGGATGTGGATAGCATAAAATCGAGAGCAGTATCAAGTACTCGGGGTCTTACGGGACACAAGTGGGCGTTCGGAAACCAAATATTATCTATCACCCACCGATGCCTCGCTTATTCAATTTTAGTTGTTAAGCGAAAAGTAAAGTGACGATAAGTAAAACTAGAATCATCTCCAACATTAACATGCGGCAATACATCAAGCAAGCGTGGCATATGGCGACACACATCAAGACTTGAGCAAGCAACTACGACGCATAAGTCTAACTATCTACCAAACAACGAGAATAGGGTGTGTCCAAGGCAATATAGGGCTGCACGGTATATCAAGGGTACGGAAACTAAAGCATCATACACGTATAGCAATAGATCAACAGGAGGGAAGTAAATACTATAAAAGTAAGATAGGTAGAAAGGGAGATGCTGCTTTGAAAACACCGTCGAAGGATTCAACCGAAGATCGGGAGCTCACATCAACTCAACGGCCTTATCCATGAAGAAGCAAAACACTAGAATAAACACGGATGCAATATTTAATCTGAAGGCAAAAGATCGACATGATGCATGCATGATGAATGACATGGCAAGGTGCGGTGCAATTAGGTCATATTAAGCGGAACCGGGGTCCCGACAATTAGTTAGGTGGTTCAAGTTATTTAGATCCCCCGCAATTTAAATGTTGTTATAACAAGGCAAGATAAGATACCGGTTCTCTACCCAAGTTTAAATGAGGCCGATATGAGACTAGATTTGCCCGCATATGGGTCCCATATTTAATTATTAGGTGAATCGGCGTAAGGCCCCCAAACCAATGATATGCATGCGAGATGGCAATTAGATGTGCAACAAGTTGTTATATTAGAAAAATAGGGTTCGAGGATAAGGGTCACACATTAGAGGGGGCTCGACGATCTTGGGTTCCGGGGTTCGGGGTCGGTCTCAGGGTCCAGGGTTCGGCGAGGTTCGATGGAGCGGTCTCGCGGGATCGTTCTCGGACTCCGGGGTCGCTCTCGGTATCGGGGCAGATCTTGTCGCATCGGGGTTCTCGGCGTCGGGGCGCAACGGATCTTCCGGGTCGGTGTCGTTCTAGTAGTCGTGAGGATCTCGTTGGGTCCGCGGATCGGCCGCTCTTGGCGTTCTGCGACAGTGTCCTTGCCGTTCGTGTTCTTGCGTATCGCCTCCGGGAAGGAGTACTTGTATCAACCGGGGAGATCTTGATGTCCGGGTGAAGTACTTGGCGTCCGAGAGTGGCACTTGTCGTATCCGCAAACTCGACGAGCTTGACGTCCCTTGTAGTTGACCGTCGGCTTCGGGGTCTTCAGGGTCTCGATGTACTTAGCTAGGGTTCGACGGAGTTTGGTCTTCAGGCACCCGAACAGGCTTCTCGAATTCCGTGAAGGAGAGCTTGTCGATTCGGCGTCATCGAGGGAGTACTTGTCGTTCCGGGGATCGGTTTGGTCTCGGACAACGCCTTGACCTCCGTGAAGAAGAGCTTTGCGTGGTTCATCGGCCGGAGATCTTGTTTCCATGAGGTAGCACTTGTCCTTGGTTTCTTCGGTCGTCTTCGGTGTACCCTAACGTCGGAGATCTTGTCGGGTTCCTGTTGTTCTCTTGGTACCGCGACTCTCGGTGAATGGTGTTGGCGAGCTCGGGACAAAGCACGAATCTGCGGCTCGGGGCGTGGATCCAGCGGGCGAGGCAGCCGGTGAGGCCTGGCGAGAATGGCAGCGGCGGTCATGGCGCCGAGGCAGGACCCGAGCGGCGGTGGCGAGGCGTCGCGGGCAGCGACAGCGGAGCTTCAGCTGCGAGCGAGGCTTGAGGATGCAGGACCCGGCGAGGCTCGGGGCCTTGATCTGGCGGCGCAGCGCCAGTCGCGCCAGCGGCGGGCGGCGGGCAGGGCAGCGTCGGTGTCTGGCGGCACGGGCCGCAGGGCGGCGGCGGCGTGAGCCTTGAGAAGCGAAGGCGGCGAGACTGGGAGCAGCGGCCCTGCTGGGCGGAGGCGCGCCACAGGAGAGGAGAGGCGGCGTGAGGCAGGCGGAGAGGGGCCGAGGCGAGAGAGGCGGCAGGTGGCGGAGATGGTGGATCGTGCGAGCTCATGGGCTCGGGGAGGCCTTGAGAGGAGGAGGAGGCTCACATGGCCGTGAGGCCTTGTGAGATGATCTGAGGAGCCGGCGAGGCGAGGAGGCGGAGGAGAGAAGAGAGGAGGAGGCAGCGGTAGGTGGGGTGCGTGGTGGGCCTGTTGGAGGCGGTCACTGGGTCCGGGAGGTTCGGCTGGGGAGGTGGCGTGTCGTGCGTTGTGTGCGTGTGTGTGTGGGGCGGGGAGGGAGTGGGGAGAAAAAGGGAGGAGAGAGAGAGGCCATGTGGCGGGCCAGGATAGGCTAGGGGGAAGGGTAGAGGTGAGGTGGAGAGATGTGATTGGGGGGAGTGGTGGGGGGGGGGCTGGGGTAGATTAGTGGGTGAGTTTAGGATTTAGGGGCGGTGCAGGGTGGACCGTTTTAGTTCTTGGGGCGGTCGTTCGGGTCAATCGGCCCGTTCGACTGCCCCGCTAAAAATAATTAATAATTTTATTCATTTCAAACAAAAACTTTGCAAACCGATACCGGGCAAAACAAATATTCCGGGGACCCGGTCTTTGCTGTTTGAATAAAGAGGGGCGTTTGGAAAACAAATCGGGTGTTGCGCAAATAGTTTTGGCAAACAATGCATGATGATGACGATGCAATGCACAAATTCAACGCGATTTTCTAGTAGTGGTTTTGCGGGATGCCACACAGCTCACCGTCCACCGCCACCCCCTGTCCAGCGCTCGAACCCTGCCAGCCCCTGGACCACACACCCACGCCATGCCAAGATTCTCTGAGCGCATGTCGAGAGCGCTCCAGAGCGCCACCCTCGACACACGCCCACAGACCGCGCGCCGCCCTCGCCGCGTGCATACGTGATCACCACCGCCCCAGCAACCCCGCAGACACCCCTGTTCACCGCCCCATGCCTCACAGCCACCGCTCGCCGTCAAAGACGCCGCCTCTACCGCGCAGAGCACCGCACGTTCCCGACCGTTTGCCACCGCCCCTACACGCGCATTAAAGCCCTAGAGCATCGCCATGATACCACCGATCGATCGCCACCCTCGGCCATGCCTCTAGCTGCCCATAGCCGTGTCGCCACCGTCGCCTGCCCATCCCGTTCGGTCTCGCCGTCGGGCCTATAAAAGGAGGCAACCCCCAGCCGATTGAAGCACACCATCTCACTCCCCTCACCTCAATGATCGTTCCACCCCTTAGTCGGAGCAAGGCGAGCAGCGCATCGCCGGAATTGCGCCGGAGCTCGCCGCTGCAGAGGAGAAGAGGAGCCGTTGATTTCGTCCACCCCCGGAGCTGCTGCGACCACCCCTGAGTTCACCGTTGTCGACTTCATCGTTTGCCCGCCTCGCCTTCGTCGCTGGAGCCCCGGTATGCCCCCTATGCACCCCCACCGAGCCGCTAGGGTTCGAGCTCGCCGATTACCTGTTCATCGTCGACGACGACCCTCAGCCGTAGATCTTCATTCTAATCCAACGCACCACATCGCCCCGTACCGCTTCGTGTTTAAATAGTCACTGACCAGTAGACCCCCTGTCAGTTGCGTTCCGCGCTGCGGAGTGAAACTGGGCCGTCCCATTAACCCTTCCCGCGCAGCCCACTCGTTTGAATTTAGATTTTTCTATTTTCATTCAAACACAATTCTGTACCTAGTTTCAAAAATCAACCCAGCTCGATTCAGTGAACCAAATTGAATGAAACCAATTTTGTTAGAAAGGTCTTGAAATGCTTAATCCAAGCCCCAAATCATTTGGATCTATAGATCAACCTTGGTAAAAATTACAAGGAAGAAGCTTTTCTGCATTCAAACATTTTTCAAATTTAAACCATAATAGCTTTTGAGTTGATTCCAACTCTCAAAAATCACATTTGATCATACCTTTCAGAATATATAAAAATATATGGGTTTACTTACAGAAATAATGTCCAAGTAATAAAAGAATGCCACATAGGCATTTCTAGTCACTTATTTTATTTAAAATAAAAGGGTTAAACCTTATTAAATTGTGACACCACTTTAAATAACATTCCCATGTACTGAAATATGTGGTGATGACATGTGTCAACATGATCCCATGTTTGGTTTGGAGAATATTAAATCTTAAGTAGTTTTTCAATGAGTAGAAATTTCTTTTCTAAAAAGAAATAAATAAGACAAATGCTTTAGTCTTGTAATGTTAGTGATGATGCTAGATCATCTATAGAACCCCTTTTGTGTGATGATTGAAAGTAGTTAAGTATTGTTTGGTGATTGTGTACCTTGTATTTATTTATAGACGCTAGTACCGACCAAGGATACGAGGAGGAAGGAGGATACTACGAAGAAGAAGCCGAGGAGAACTTCAACCACTGCTCTGCACAAGGCAAGCCTTACTAATCAAGTTGACCTATGCAAGCCTAATACTACTAGTTGATTGATCAAGCTAACACTTGCAATTATGAAAGTTAGATAACCTATGCAATGCATTAAGCATGCTTGGTTGGACACATTTGATGATACCCAATCCTAGTTTTACTTGCAAGCTTCTACTTTATTTCTTATTCAAAGCTATTACTTAGAGTCTATTTAAGTGACTTGTAGATTCTAGGAAGATAATTGAGGTTGCATAAAGAGCATTAAATTTGGCCTAAGCTAGAAAATCTTGATGTCATCCTAAGGCATGAGATTGAACTTAGTTAAAACTCCACTTGTTTACCACCCTTCATTAGTACTTACCCCACTTGTAGATGCTAGTGCTAAGCATAAAACTTGATCAACTTTAGATGTGAATACTTGGTGAAAATGGTCATGAAAACCTTGGAATGATGAGTCATTCTACTGAAATGTTTTGACATGTGTTTCCAAACACCATATGATTTTGGTGATGAAAATGTTGAGGCATGAGCCTTAGCCCTTTATAAAACACCATTCCAATTTTACCGTACAACCACAATACCCGAAGATTGGGTAGGGCTTGACTGGAAACTTATATACCTTAGTATTGGTTCCCTCACGGCCAAGGACTGAGTTGAGGCTACCTTGTGAAGATTGTCCACCTATGCAGTACCCAAGATGACAGTTGGTCATGGTTGGGAGGCCAAACTCACAGGAGAGGTGCCTATACTAGGGCGTGTAATTGAAAGGTTAGGATTGATTATCTGCATACTGAGTATGGTGAATTCAGGATTGAATTCAAGTAATGATAGTGGTAAGTTATCAAACCCACTGACTTTACCAAGCATTGATTTCAGAATAGCTATATCATCTGAATCATATGAAATCTAAACATAAAATCATCTGATAAGCCACCAGAACCATTATAGTTCATCTTAAGCAGTAAGCCTCGAGCTAATAATCATTCAGCATGCATACAGACCATCAACATATGATCTAATTCATCCAGTATATAATCAACAACAGGATATGAACCCTAAATGGAACAAATCATCTTAATCAGGACAAGACAGTAACCAGAGAGGTCACTACGAACATCTAGCATAGGATGAGCGAGCATAGAGAGAGCACAAGGGAGAAAGGAAAAGAACTCACCAAAGGTCCTCGCTGGAGACTAGAAGAGGAAGCAGAGGTGGTCGACGACCATGGCGGCCGGAGCACCCAGGCGTTGCGACCACTCTGGCCACCATGGCGACCATAGCCACGCCTAGAGGCGAGGTAAATCACCACAGCACACAACAGCAGCGGCGGCGCCAGGGATCAACGCCAACCCCAAACCCTAGGGTTCGGGACGGCATCGATCTGTCGCAGAAGAGCTCCATGCTCAAATCCAATTGGACAGGATGGAGGGGCATAGTCGACAACCTCCTCCTGCACCACGGCAGCGACCAGAATGGTCCACGACGACGGGAATCATCGTCGGCGGCATCACCGGCCACGAGGTCGGGGATGGAGAAGGAGAGGAGTGAGCTCGAGGGTGAGAGACAACGAGTGAGTGGGCCGAGTGGGCCAGAACCCTTCGGGGTGGCTGTTTTGACTATGCCTAATGGGCCACAAGGGCCCAATAAGAATAAACCAGCCCAAAAAACCTTTAAGGCCTGTTTAAATAAATAGGAAAAGACCAAAATACCCCTCAACTTAATTAAATTCTAGAAAATAAAATATAAGTCCAAATATTATAAATAAAATATTTTTGGATTCACAAAAATCCAAACTATCCAAATAAATTAAGATATAAAATTTTAGACATTTGAATTTTATTAAGAATTTTGTAAATTATATATACCTTATGGAATTTTACAAAATTATTGAATATGATAAAAATAAATAAAAATCACTTTCATTATATATTGAAATTGTAGTATTTTTAAAAAATACTAAATAAATATTTAATAACAATTTTTGATATTTAAGTGATAATTCCTAAAAGAATTATTAAATCAATAAAAATCAAATAAAAGGAAAATAAAATCAAAGAATATTATATTCTATTATAAATATTAAAATTTAATATTTATACCTCCTTTATTATTTAAAAGGAATTGTTATAATCATGGGAAAAATGCATATCAAATTAAATGATGCATTACATTACTTGCATAATCATTTTGCTTCTTTACATATTGTCCTTACCGGGCAATAATGATGTTTTTGTAGACATAGAAGTTCAAGGTCCAGTGCAAGCATTAGACTTCACTACTTTGCCATCACAAGGCAAGTTCATCACTTGCTCATATCCTTTGAAGAGTCTTTATCAAAGTATTTGCAAATTGTGTGTTATCATATATACTCTAAAATAAATAAAATATTAATTTCACAAATAAAGAAATCATAGATATCATCCTAAGTGATGATATAATGGAGCAATATAACTTAGGGTTCTATTTACAACAATGATGATCAATTAGGGACTTAATAACCCCTGACATCAGTGATTCTAGCGCCGTATATTATGCGTTAGCCATGAGATTTGGAATGGGACAGAGAAGTCAGTTGTATCTTCTTCCTCTCGCATGAAGCCGGATGTGCAGGTCGTGGCTGTTATCCTCGTAGCGTGCATATTAATTGGTAATTCGTAGAGGATATGCAGCATATGGGTGGGAACCCTCATCGTCCCATGATAGTTCTGGCATATAACAGTTTGTACAAACAATTACCGTAATTCATTATGTGGGCATGGTGTACACGAAGGAGGCATGCGAGGTCGCGAAGGGGACAGTGATTGGCTTGGACCAACTACTGGGCCCCACATCATGGAATTGTGGACGGGAAAGTACGCCCGGTTGTGCAACAAAGAGTTGATCTATCATGGGTAAAGTAACGCACCTCTGCAGAGTGTAAGAGTTGTAACTTGTTACTCCATTAGGAAAAGGAGCTCTGACAGCTGATAAAGGAACTCCACGAAAGTTCTGGTCAACCTGTGAAGGCTGAATGTCATAGATTTTTAAAATAAAATCAATCTTTGAAGAAAGATTTACAAAAAACTACATAGTGCCAAGGACTTATAGTCCGAGGTGGTAGTTAGAGCATCAAACTTCCCACCTTGCATATAATGAACTTGTTGGGTAATGCTGTTACTCATCCTTTCCTTTTATCCCTTGCTTAGACTCCGAGGATCCCGAAGACGTGCCAATGTATGCGGCTGAATGTCAAGAAGATGTGTTCTACGAGGAGCCTGACCTGTCAGGAGGTGTTGAAGGAGTGGATTACGAAATCCGTTATGGTGTCGACGATAACGAATCCAACTAAATATCCTAGTTAGTAGTAACCAACGGAGCCGAGCAGCATGAACTTTATAGAATAAGCTGCTGAGCTCAACTCCTAGTCGGAGTTGCTACTTTTAAATTCCGCTGAAACACTTTATATTTTGGTTTGTATGTTGAACCTTTCAAAGTCTTGAACTTCTGGTATTGTATTAATAATAATGTGTGAATGTTTGTAATATGGACCCGTAATGTTTCTGTTGTACCACTCTGAGGAATGTGATATTTACAGAACGGTGTTATGTGAGTGTCATGTCAACGACTCTAGTGTACTACACATGCAGTGGTATGCTGGGTCACCGCCTAATCAATCTGACATAGTATCTCAATATCCATCGGATCCCCGCAAACACAACATGTATGATTACAAATAGATGATCTTGATTATGAACGGAGCTCACAAGATCTAAGCATGATAGCACAAAGGAGGAGAAACAACCATCTAGCTACTATATGTACCCATAGTCCAAGGGTGAACTACTCAAGCATCATACTGGAGGCTGACACGGTGATGAAGAAGGCCTCCGGGATGATCTCTCCCCTCCGGCAGGGTGCCGGGAAGAGCTTCAGACCCCCAATCTAGGGACGATGGCGGCGGCTACAGACTGTTTCGTTAAAATCTGATCGAATACTTAGGGTTTCTGCATCAGAAGGCTTTTATAGGCGAAGAAGCGAGACAGGAGGGCGGCCAGGGGGCACACATCATAGGGCGGCATGCCCTAAAGTGGGCCCGCATGGCCCTAGGGTGTGGCCCCCCTTCGGCTGCCCTTCGGTCTCTGTGTTCTTTCCGGTAAAATATTGACTTTGCCTTTTGTCTCATTCAATTCCGAGAATATTTCCTTACTAGCTTTTCTGAAATAAAAAACAGCAGAAAACAGGCAACTGACACTGTGGCATTTTATTAATAGGTTAGTCCCAGAAAATGTATAAAGATACCTCAAAGTATAGACAAAGTATATCAAAGTTGATACTAAACAAACATGGAACATAAAAAATTATAGATACGTTTACGACGTATCAATTTTACAATTCTCTTACCAAAAGTTTAAACCGTGTTTTAGTTTTTTATTAACTTATGTAAAATTCTCACAAACCTAAAGGTTCAAAATTTCATAAAATCTCAGGTATCAAAGATAGAATTTAAATATTACAATGCCATTATAGAATGATTTTTCAAACAAATAAAGGAACTTTCTCAAATTCCAACTATAAAAAATAAAATAATAGAATAGAAGCATATGGGTACATATGAAACGCACTTTTGAAAAAAAATAAAAAGTCACGTGTCTAGATATTTGGTAGAAATATACCGATGTGAATTTCTCAAAATAAGTTGCCATACAAAAGGACAAATAATTATGAGTTTTATTTAATTTTTAGATTTTTGTATAAACATTCACGCTAATTAGTTCATTCTTTGAAGCTTCTAATATTTACTTCGATAGTAAAATTTTGAGAAATACTTCCAAGCCAAGAATAAACAAGAAATAGTAAATTTATTTCTTAGGTGACATTTGAATGTGTGCTATTTAAGTAGTATTAAAAAGTAAAAAACACAAGTCATCCCCAAATAAGGACATGTTGATCAAGTTGAAAAATTAGATACAAACAACTAGAAATTAATTGAATGGAGTAAAATACACGCTAGTCTACCAGGCTACCACTCTATCAATGCAGTATATGGGTCCGAAGCCCTGACGACTAGGGGCCTAGGGCGGCCATCCCTCTGTCCCATGCTATGATTCGGCCCTACTCCCTTCCTACAACTTAAAAGGGCAATCTAGTCTTTTATCATTAATTGATCTCTAATCCGTCATGAATAGTAAGCGCAATATAAACTCCATACCGGCTAGATGTAGACATCCACCACACACCTTACAACTACAACACAAAAGAGCGTATCCTAAACTAAGCAACATAGGCGCTTATCTACCAATGTCACACACCTCTGAAGCACGGCAAATCCAACAAATTATATAGTGATACCATCCTCTAAATGATATCATGATACTAGTTCTCAAAATCCAATTTTCAAGTTTTAAAAAATTCCAAAAATAATTCTAAGTGTTCACAAGATATGTGTTCATAATCCTTATTAGAATTTCCAGAAAAAATACTAAACACAAAAAAACAAACTAAAAAGACAAATTGACATGTGAATAGTGTCATTTCCGGTTTTGTATTTTTGAGACTATTCATGTTGATTTGTCAATTTATTTTCTCCTCGCGTGCTTCGTATTTGGTTCTCAAAATTTTAGGGTGTGTCAACACACACCATGTGAGCACTCACAATTATTTTCGAAATGTGTAGAAACTGAAAATTATGTTTTTTAAGAGGCGCGCGCTAGGCATTCCCTGGACGATGGAGGAGTTTCCATTGTCATCATCCCCTGCGAGACACGTGTCCACCAAATTCACCCAAATCCCGTTTTTGCTGTAAAATACCCCTTTTTGCTACATATGTCTCCGCTTTTGCTTCTGAAGCAAAAAATAGTTCGTTTCTAAAAAATAGAACGTCCCGTCGAAGACTTCATCGGAGATCATGCATCAAAAAATTATGGTAATGTAGCAAAACCGACTTCATCGGAGACACCGTCGGAAAAAACTCGCTGGTGACTCTCGCCGGAGACGTTGTAGCAAAAATTTGACACTGTTGTAGCAAAACCACAAGACGGTTGTAGCAACAAAGTTCTTCTAATATAGCAAAAAACTGACTTTGCCGGATACATGGCTGGAGACTAGCCGGGTGACCTCGCGTGAAGAACTTGTAGCAAAATATTTACGGTATTGTAGCAAAATAAAAAAACGTATGTAGTAGAAAAAGTGTATCAATGTAGAAAAATCTGAGTCCAGCCTTTGTAGCATCGTCCACCTTAGTTTGCAGCTTCGACGAGAATCACCATCCTTAGTCTTTAGCACCGGCGCCACCCATTGTAGCAGGGTAGCCGTGCCACTGTAGAAGAGTCGCCCACCGCTTTGTAGCAGGGTCGCCATGCCTATGTAGCAGGGACGACCACCGCATATAGCAGGGTCGCCATGGCTCTGTAGCAAGGCCGCATGGTGAGGGATCGCAACAATGGGGCGGGCCTGCGCCGGTCCAAACTAAGGAAGGAAACCACCATGCGAGTGCAACACGAGGAGCACGCCGGAGAAGGGCGTCGCGGAGGAGGCGCGAAGCGGCGCCGACGCAAGACCTCCTTCCCGCCCGAGGACATGCGACGGAGAAAGAATGCCGACGCAGAACCTGCTTCCCGCCTGAGGACACGAGAGGAAGAAGCACGCCGGCGCAAGACCTCCTTACCACCCTGAGTGCTTCCCACCAGAGTAGCACCTCCTTCCCTATCGAGAGCAACATCTCCTGCCAAGGCGGAGCTCTAGGAGATTTAGGGCGGCAGCGGTCCAATACGCGAGCGTGATGGAGAAGAACTAGGAAAATTTTGCGTGAGAGGATAAGAAAAGGGAACAGCTGGCAAGTGTGGGCCCAAGGAACGATACCGATGTTAGGAAAAAGGACATATGTGATGGGAGAGTTTCCATCGTCCGGGGATTACCACCATTTTCCTTCTTAAAACCAGTATCATGGTATCATTTCATTTAGAGGATGGTATCACTGGATATACTAGTAAATACCCCGCGTGTTGCTGTCGGATTTTGTAGAGAACGCACTTTAGTTGTGTACGAAGGACTATACAATTTTAGTAAATACCTGACACGTTGTTGCAGGAATTTGTAGAGAACACAGTTTATTGTGTATAAAGCACTATACAATTTTAAGCCCCACCAAGCAGAATTGTGTAACAAACTTCTCTAGCTGTCCAATTTTTTGGTATTGGCATTGGGACATTTGATCATGAAACTTCATCCAATATGTGAAAAATATACTATTTCTCACTGCCATACAACTACAAATTTATTGATGGGCCTTACAAAAAAAAGGAAAAAACAATTGCAAACAAAAAGCCTTCCATTAATAATCCATGCAATAGAAGCGTATATCCATGGTGAGGCCTGCCCAGATAAGAATACATCTGAAACAATTAAGTAGACAAACGACTGATTAGAAGGCACAACTCCTAGGAGTGTCCTTGTTCTTATCACTCGCACAAAGTTGCAGGAAAGCAGCTCAAAACAATAAAAAATGTGTATTAATCAAACCCCCTCAAATAAGGTTCAGATCCATATTCATCGTTTAGCTCCGACACCGAAATAATATTACTTTTAAAATTATTCATTCCGCTAACTGAATCCTGAAATAGAATGCCAACTGTAAAGTGAAACGACATCGAGAAAGAGAACAATTGTACCTAATCTCGAATCAGTTGATACAAAAATTTCAACTAACCCAAGAATTAACTATATAGTAACATCTGCAATGAAAAATAGATGAATCATTTGGAGCTCCTAGCTAGAAAGCATCTATTTGAAGCTTCTTAATGTGATACTGAATCTTTAAAAAATCACTGTATTAGAAATAACAACAATCATTCTGGTACTCTCTGATAAGGGTGTGATACATCTCTCAACACTAAAAACATAAGCACAAATGATTCGTACAATTTAAAAGAGAATTAAAAATTTATGTCCGCATTAAATTGTATAGGACCATATGAATAGCATAACATTTATAACTGCCTTTTCTATGAAAAATCATGACTGGATAGTAGCATATTGCTTCAGCCATTTTCGGCTGAATGTGAAAGATGCATATTAGTCCTCTTTGACAATAATGGTGCGCAATTGCCCATGGCATATTTACTCTGAATGGAGTATAAAAACCCGAGAGGTGTGTAGGGGCATACAAATTCCTTGTGAGCAGGTACCTGCGGCCAATGTCATCAAAGGCTATAGTATGAAAGATTAAAACAAACCAGCTTTGTGAACTGCTAATCCCAATTTGCAGAACAAAAACTGCTAATCCCAGACCTGTTCAAGAAAAACAATGACCTCAAAACTACATGGAAGAATCAGGATATGCGATATGGATATGGAGGTCTAGTGAGAAGAATTACCTCGTGAGGCAGGACTATGTTCTTATAATACATCGCCATATGACCTGGCCGTTGCTGGATGAACGTTCCATCAAAAACCAAGGACACCATGGGTGGCATCGATTGGGGCGGTACAAGGAGGCCGATTTGCATGCGAGAGAAGATTGTGGGGATCCGATCAAGAGAAAATTGTGGGTATCTGAAGGAGACGGCGAAGTTTCCATGCGAGTACTTTGGGATGGGTTTTATGGATGGCGTTTGGCGGGGAGGCGAGAAGATATGTGTTACTTCTAGAGAGATGAGTAGTGCAGAGAATACAAAGAGTTGATGGTGCATGCTTGTTTTTGCGGTATCACCTACAATACAAAGTTAAGTTGTTTTATTAATTGATAGCTCACTGGTGAAAAGAGTAAATATGGATGATGTGGATGACTTGATGATGTAGACCAATAAGAAGCTTGATGATATGAAAGGCTTGCATGTTGAGAGAAATCCTTTAGTGGGGGAAGTTAAGTTGTTTCATTAATTGATAGCTCACTCATGGAAAGGGTAAATATGGATGATGTGGATGACAGAATGATGTGGACCAATAAGAAGCTTGATGATGTGGAAAAATCCTTTAGTGAAAGACTCCTATTTATTTAGATACTTTCTCCGATCTATATTACTTTTCGTTAAAATAAATGTATCTAACGTTAAAACATATCTAAATACATCTCCAAGAGAGTATAGAAGTTTCTCGAAGGAGTACGTACTTACCTGAGGCGAGGCGACCGAAGCATGCTTGCGTTGCGTGTAGATAGATTGCGTGCGTATGTCTGGAACACTGAAAAGAAAATTGCCCGCGGCCAACCTGTCAGTGGCTAGAATACCCCCTGAATGGAAAAGACCACGTGTACACGTCAAAGTGTCCCACACGACGGGTACCTACCCCTCGCCCTCGACGCGACCGTCCACCCCGCGTCGTCTCCGACCACCGCCGCGGTAACCCTATACCCCGGCCGCCATGGCGGACCCGCCGTCCATAGCCGCCATAGCCTCGCCGCAGCCCGACCAGCTTGGCACTTCCGCCTCCGGCCCGCAGAACTCCAACCCTAACCCCCTCCTATCCCCCCAAATCCCTCCCTCCCCCACCGTCTCCGACCTCTCCGCAATCTCCTCCCCGCAGCTGGACCCAGCTGCAGCAGCTGCAGTGGGAGGATCCGCGGACTTCCCGCCTCGTCCGCAGCAGTTGCAGGCGCCTTCGCCCACGCAGGCAGCGGCCGGCGCCGGAGGCTTCGGCCAGATCCACCGCTCGGGTTCGGCCTCACGCCTCGCCGCTGCCAGCCAGCTTCCGCAATACTCCGCTGCGACGGCCAGGATGTACGGAGGACAGATGAGCTTCTCAGGTGGCGGAGGGCAGCTGGGGCAGCAGCAGCAGATGGCGGCGCGCGCGGCAATGCTTGGTCAGGGGCAGCTGGGGATGATGCAAGGGCAGGGCAACGCGGTCTCTGCTGCACACTACGGGCTCCAGTCACAGATGATGGCACAGGTAAAGTTGGGGTTTCAAGCTCGTATAATGCCATAAGTAAACTGATGAATTTCGCATTTCATCGGGCATAAATGCTACTTGTAACAGGAAGGAATGAAGAAACAGTTATGCTTTTAATGTAAATAATCTATTCCAGAAAGATCTCGATTAATTCTTGCTAGACATTGTTGTTTTTTATCACTTTATTTTTAGCATTCATACATAGGAGCAGTTTTGTAGCATCTTATAGTGAATTAACCAGTCAATGCCTGGATAAAAGAAAATGTAGCAGACTAGCATTGGAAATGGAAGCTATTCGAATTGACTCCAAAGTTCTGGATTCGCAACCCATTTCTTTCTACTCCCTCTGATCCTCTAAAAGCTGTTTTGGGGCATTGTCACGGTCTTCAAAATACAACTTTCAGTGACCCCCAATTTCCACTGTAACATATTTACAAAATCCAAAATGATCCTATGTTCTGAAAGTTCTATTCAAGAAGAATTCTGATGGGTATACTCAAGTTTTTCGTTGCTTCCATATCATGGAGAGAGGGAAGGAGGCCACCTCTTGGGGACGGTGCAATAAAAGTGAATATCTGTTTAGATTTAGGATCTGCACTGAACTCATTCAAATAGTAAATGTTGGTCGTTGTGCTTGTCAAGACTAAATGCTTGTAAAGAATTCAACACTAAATTTCAAGCCCCCAGCAAAAGGTCTTCTTTTTTTTGAACTTTATCCATGTGCTCAGATATATTTCATGTATCTGTGTTAGGTTTGGAATTGCTTAAAAATTAAAGAAACGGGAAACCCATTAAGAAGAACAGTATTGCCCCATTCTATACCTTTGCTTACAATGTAATGACGAGGTAAAATTGTTTCAGAACCAGTTAACTGCAAGTAGCTGGTTATAAGCCTAGTAGTGTGATTTAACTGTCCTCTTAATGCAGCCAAGGCAAAAAGGAATCGTACAAGGTGCACAATATAATACTGCAAATGCTGCTCAAGCGTTGCAAGGGATGCAATCCATGGGAGTCATGGGAACTTTGGGGATAAACCAGATGAGACCAAATGGAACCATTCCATATAGTGCTCAACAACGTTTTGCCCATGCACAAATGAGGCCACAGCAAGCGTTGCAGCAAGGCGCACTATCTCCACAGGTACCTCTACTGACTTTTTCATTTGTAAGAAGTAATTATCTTTTGCCCCCCTGCACTGTGTTCTGTAAGTTACTTGTCCGGTTGTAGTATCTGTCCATGGCCTTGTGGTAGTTCTAGTGTCGAATGCTATGATTAAGCAAGGTTCTTGGAAGCACATCTGAGGCAATAACCAATATCTCTGCAGCCTTTATTCATATATAGTGCTATGGGGCGAGATGAAATTCCTACGGTAAACGGAAGGAAATCAAACACAAGTTGAGAACTTGAGATATTGTGTTTGCCTACTCTTTCTATTACCAGGGTTTACCACATCTGCATTCCACATGTTACATGCTGCCACTGTTCACTTGTTTATATCAGTTACCCAAAGACTTCAATGTTATGTTGTATATTCTTTTTGAAACACTACAGCCTTAGAATTCAATGTTCAGTTATCCAATGACTTCAATGTTACATCGTTTTATTTATCAGAAGGTAGCTGGTCAAGGCTTGGCAAGAACAGCATCGATTGCAGCATTAAATTCACAACTACCTGGAGCATCACAAAATGGACAGATGATGCAGATGTCACCTCAGCAACAGCAACAATGGTTGAAGCAAATGCAATCATCGATGGCTTCACCTGTTTCTTCACATCAACTTCAGCAGCAACAAAGGATGATATTGATGCAGCAACTTCAGAAAACCGGACTGACTCCACACCAGATTGCACAGGCGCAACAACAGCATCCACATCTCAATGCCCAACAGTTGATGCATCAGCAGCAGATTATGCAGCAGCTTCAACAGCAGCAACAGCAACAATCTCCTAGGATGTCAGCATCTGGTTCCCAGAAGTCTGCAAACTTGACAGGATCGCAGCCAGGCACGCCTTTGTCAGGTGGAACTATGGCTGGTGGAAGTGGAAGTCAAGGAACAGAAGGAACTAACCAGCTCCTCGGGAAGAGAAAAATACAAGATTTGGTTGCACAGGTAATTGCATGCCCTTTTCAGTGGACATGCCTTTTGACTTGTATATCGTTGGTGTAATGTGATTCATGTTTTCAGGAAATTTCAGCGATACTCTCTTTCGTTTGGAAGCATGTTCGGTTTGTGGTTGAATATACTTTGGTCCATCTTTGAATTTGAAACCTTTGTTTCAGGTGGACCCCCTTGGCAAACTTGATCCAGAAGTGGAAGATTTGGTTTTAGAGATTGCTGATGACTTCATTGAGTCGGTACTGTGATAATACTTTGTAGATCATGCCCTATCTCATTCAGATATCTAGTAGTTTCATGTCTGATTTTGTTCATAATTTTTCTGCTGGAGACATCTTGTGATTTTGCTGACTTCGGTTTGTCACTAGGTGACTGCATTTGCGTGCAGTCTGGCAAAGCACCGGAAGTCGTCAGTTCTGGAAGCCAAGGATGTGTTACTGCATCTACGTCTGTTCTCTCTCTCCCTCTCTCTCTCTCATGTGGTACAGCTTTCTTTTGTCCTTATTAGTTCAGTCTTTATTCATGCAGAGAGAAATTGGCATCTGACAGTTCCTGGATTCTCAAAGGAGGACAAGAATCCTCAGAGAAATTATGTAAGATGAAGGGTATTTTGTCATTACATCTGTTTTATATGAAACCACCACAACACTGTGATCCCTTTATCATCTATACATATGCATTTGGGCTATGGACTAATCCTACTGAACTCTACTGGCCATGCCGTCATCCTGACTATTTCAGTACATTTGTTGAGTTTATAGTGTGGGCTTGGATGTTGTCAAATCGGTAATCTGCCACATAGTATGAACAGTTCTGTACCTAATGATTTCTCACTTCAATTGACTCCATTACATCTGCTCATTTTGACAGTTCGTGGTCATGGCTGAGAATAAATGTTGTCTATATAAATCTCAGAATAGAAGCAACTGATGACATGAAGTGCATCAGTGATGCTGAATGTACATTAGTTATTTTAGGATGTTGAATTTAATGCCAGGGTGTAGCTATTTCGTCTCCCTTGAAAAAATAACAGGGGTACAAATGTATACCAAGAATTTTTTTGTCTTTACTCATAGCATAGACAAAATTTCCCTGAAAATGAATATCACATGTAACCTTCTCTTAACTCGCTTCTACTCACATCTGCATTACTACTATCAACATGCACATGCAAAAGGTTGACTGAATTTTAGAACTGCGACAGGTGAAGGCAGTGGTGGACCCCCAACAGACCGAATGTGAAGCTGCTGTAGTTAGAAGCACAAGCAATAAACTTGCCGCTAACAACTCAATTACCAACCATCAGACAAGAGGTCCTGTGGGGGAGCCTTCGCCAACACCTACAGTGGGCCCTCTGTCAAAAATTCCTCGCTTCTGAGCTCCATGATGTTCCCCTTGGTGGAAGGTAACCTCTATGTAAGTCCACTTATGTGCATATAGATGTTCGTGTTCACAACACTGCTGGTCAAGCCAAAACATTCTTCAATATAGTACTGCTATCAGTTGGCAATCACAATAACTCTCCGTTGAGAGCCTTTGGTTGGATGTGTCAGTGTGTCCCTAACATGTTTGTTACGTTCACAATGATATTTTACTGAGAAATAAATTATCCACCATGTGTTCCGTTCAGTTTCCAGTGTTCTTCTGATCAATCGCGGTTAATATTCTCATGAGTACCTAGTTTCCCGTTCAGTTTCGCATTAGCATGTTCACATGACCATAGGCATAGATAGAAATGCCTCCACCATGTTCTTACAGTCTCAAACAATTAGCATATAGACAGAAATCTATGTTTCTGCTCTTGCATATCATCTTTGTTCTGTGTCATGATGTCGAATGGTTCGTCTTACTTACCAGTTGAAGGTTCCAGTACAGGTTCTAGGACATCTGGACCCACCAATGGTCTCTAACCCGATAGTGGAAGCACAATAAATCTTTGAGCATCTGTGGGCAAACTTCGGCTGCTTGTTTGTGTACTCTCCAGCCCGGACGCTTTTCTCCAAGGGAAAGGCAGTTGCTGACTGACAGGTCTTTTGCAACAGGCTATTGCATGTGTCATCTGTAACCTTATTAGACATTGGTCTCATGAGTACTCGTAGCTTGCCCTGTTCGTTGTACATAATGTTTTGTAAACAGGGCAACCATTTTCATATTCTTGCCCCCCTTGCTGTGGTCACTTGTTGCACGCCAACTTTTAAGTCAAGATAGCTATTCCCGGAGCAACAGTGACCAACTCATTGCTATATTCATTCGGTGAAACAGAAACTGAGTATTCCACAGTTTGGAATTGTGAGAGCAGTACGACCATACAAGCACAATCATGACAATTCCATGCAACAAGGGTGCCAAATCCTACTCGAACTGTATACACAATTAAACAGTGCAAGCGTACAGGCAGTACTTCTCAACCAGCGCAATGTAAACCTGTCCACGCTGCACTCTATAATGGTGCACTGGAAAGAATGGATACACATATATCTGCATGCACCGTCATGTATGTACAAGAGACCTGGATGAGACTACCAAATTCCTACAAAAATGTCACCTACGGGCAGTTCCTTCTTCTCCGGGGTTCACGTAGGAGACTCAGCGAGCACTAACGTGTGCCACCAACCACATGACACATTCAGTGGGCGGTATGCGTCCACAGGAACAATGCAAGGCACATTTCTGTCCATCGAGTCGCCAAGACCCAGCTGCACGCGCAACTCCAAGTTCAGATTTCAGAGCAAAGCTTGCCGTGACTATATATAAAAAAAAGATACCGAACTTCTTCCACTTCACCTGTGAAAGAACAGAGCAAGAGATACCTACCTGGCCGTACTTATTCCATCCCCAGCAGAAGACCTCTCCTTCATCTGCAAAAAAAATCATAACAGTGTTAGAGTTCGACAGGAAAAGACAAGGAATAAACCCCTTATGGGGACATCACACCTAGATTAAGGGACTATACAATATCACACCATGATTTCAGATGTATCTTGCGACAAGACATTGATAATGCTTGCTAATAGCATGGTTTATTACAAGTTCATTCCAGAAGAAAACACAACCATTCCGAAGTACCTGTTATTATGGCACTATGACGAGCTCCACAAGAGACCGATCTTGCATTCTTATCATCCAAGCTTGGGGCGTCCACCAATTTTGGTATAGTCTGCATCCAAAGGAAACAGCAGTCTTACAGTTAGATTTATCATGTATTCCATGAAGCCAGCAGACAGCTATGGACATTTTTTGGGGCAGGCATTCTCTCAAGTACTTAAGCCAATGCAGTTATTCTTCCTCAATTCATAGCCTTAAATAGGTTAATTGATGAAATTAGAATGGAAAAAATAATCAAAGCTCCTACCTCAGCTTGATCAGAACCAACCCCCAGCTGCCCAAACTGATTGCCTCCAAAGGAATAGACACCACCATCTTCAGATATGCATACAGTGTGCCACAACCCTGCAGCAACATCCTGCATCTTCACTCCTAGAATGGATGATACACATGTTGGACTCAAAACATCATCCGTATTCCCTTGTCCACACTGAAAATAAAGAGCACAGTAATTAAGCACATTGAGCCACTGACAATTTTTAGTTGATCATAACAAGTACTCCCTCCGTCCCAAAATAGATGTCTCAAATTTATCAAAATTTGGATGAATCTATATACTAAATAGTGTCTAGATTCATCCAAATTTTAACAAATTTGCGACATCTATTTTGGGACGGAGGGAGTATCAAACTGCATGAATATTATGAAATGTCATCTCAAAACATACAACACAACTCAAGTACATTAGATTAATCAATGTCATTATAACGTCTCAAATAAAAATAATGACATGAAAGTGAGACACCCAAAAGATTATCACCCATGCTTCATCATGTGTGCATAAAATTAAACTGGAAATAGCACATACCGCATCTTAATTAGAAAGTAATAACAAGATAAACTATTTTGATGGTACTTCTCGAATAAACAAGTCATGTCAGTGATTGATCATGTTGATCCATAGTTTAATTGCGCAACACAAATCCATATACATTTCTAACCCGAATATATCATCTGCTAGGTAATAGGTAAATGTATTTAACAGATATAAAATATATTACAGAAACCACTAAGTTGTTTGATCCAACTGATGCTACAAGATAGAAAAGGCTAACCTGTCCGTACAGTCCCCACCCAAAAGCAAGAAGTGCTCCAGAATCTGCGAACAAGAGCTAACGGTTAAAAAGTGTAGGGAACTTTCTACTAAAATTAAGGGCGCTTTGTTTTCAAAGTATTGCAATAAGGGGACAAGGACAAGAAAAAACAAAAACGGACTAGTTCCTAATCATTTGCCTCCTCAGTCCCAACACCGTGGCCAAACCACACAGATTCCAAAGACCTCAGGTCCTCTTGCAGCAATCAGTGATACATCCAATGGCAAAATACCACTATATTTTCTCTTGAAGTAATGTTTGAACTCACATGAAGATACATCTTGCGACATGTGAACAGTTGCTAATTCGTGGTTTGATTGGAGAAATATCATCCAGAAGCAAACTCGTCTTAGATTCACAAGTCAGATGGTTATGCATTTGTGCAAAAAAATACTCCATTCAAAATTGGCTTGAATACCTAAATTGGGTAATCTAAAAGTAAGCTACCAGTATCTTACAAATTGGACTGTTGAAAAGCGTCTAAGCAAGCAGCACACCTTCTTGAATAAGTTATTGGCTAGGTATGCAAGCATGATCCCGCCAATATCCTGCTTCTAGTTCATTTTGAGATTTCTAGTTCAAATTTTGGTGTCAAAACTTGAACTAGAAATCTCAAGATGAACTAGAAGCAGGATATTGGCAGGATCCCACTCGACACCTTATTATTTGCACGCCACCTCGATATCGAAGATGATAGGTACTGCCTCTGCATGGAAATGGTAAGAGAGCTACCAGGGAGAGTTTGAAAGAAAGAACAGACCTGTTACCACAACACTATGGCGACCTCCACAAGCAATGGACTTCACACGATTTCCCATGACCTTATTGACATGCCCTTCAGTGTTTCTGTTGCCTTTCGTAGCTGCTGACCGATCCTTGCCATACGAAGCCGATTCAATGCACGGTATAGGATGAGGAGAGGAAACTGTCCTGATTCTGGACCCCAGACCCAGTTGCCCTTCTCCTCCATATCCCCATCCCCATACTTGACCAAAATCTGAAGTTTTCACAAAACATCGGGTGCTAATCAGCAAAGCTCCCTACAGAAGTAAAAAAGAATAGTACTAGCACACAACTAAATGCAGTACCGTACATTACCTGATAGTGCTAATGTATGGCGGCCACCAGCAGCTACTGCAGCTATTTTCACTCCAGTATTAAATGTAACAATACAAGGTGGTGCGGAAAGGTTTTCATCATTAGATGTCGAACTGTCTTGGCCCTGTTTTGCTGAAGACAATCGTCGTCTCTTCGTGCTATCCTCGGTACCTCTACTTTCAGAAGGACCAGATGCCGCTCCGCTACTTGTCCTAGATACCTGTGACCTGGGGCTCACTGCAATGGAATTACCTTTGTTATACATGATATATCTGTAAGCAGTTACTAGAGGAAGCTTAAATTCTTTTCAGTTTTCATAATGCAGATCTGAAACAAGTTAGGTAGTATGTGTCACAACCTTGGTCACTGGCAACTGCACTTTGTCGTTCATCCTTCTCCAAAGTTCCAACCGAAGATTGGTTTGCAACGACCCTTCCAGTTGGAACACATTCTTTCCAACCCCATGTATAGACAACCCCTTCATCTGGTTCAGCATAATAACAATTATGAGGACAGTACTGATACGAAAACTATGAGCTCCTCACTAAGTATGAAGTGTCACATGTCTGATTAGCTGTGTACCTGTTATTGCAACACAATGAGCCCACCCAGCATCAGCCCTCACTATGGCAACATCACTAGGAAGAGGAAAAGCCTCTGGAGTCTCCTGAGAGGTGCAAGACACTTCTTTAGTAATGTCATCCGAGTGTTCTCGTCGTGCAGACAGAGAGCAAAGGTGACAACCATGTTAGCTTTACCTCGTGCTTTCCAGCAGTCACATAACTTTGTCCCATATCATCAGTAGATCCCCAGGTGAGGAGTTTTCCAGACTCTTAAGCAAATGAAAAACACAAGTCAGTGTGTAGAACTAGATCACATTGACCAAGACAGCCTAATGAAAGAAAATGTTCAGTTCGACATATCACTGAACAAATGTTATCTTTTGGAAGGCGGTTAGAATGAACAGTCTGAATTTGTACACACTGATTATGAACATCAAGAAATTCTATGGAGATTGATGCAACCAACTAAAGGGCAAATCGAAGAAAGGATTCGAACAGACAGTCCAAGAATTTGAGGCCCTTATTCATCCTCCTCTTTCTAAAATCGGAATAAGGCTCCAGAAAAATCGGAAATAAACTTTGTTCGAAAAATGTCACCCTTCCTCTCATTTTCCCTCATTATTTGGCACTCGGTGGAACAAATCCCAAACACACACATTCGCTCGCCACTGAGAAATGGAGTACAACATAATCAGACCACGCGAACCTTGCCACAATGATTGAAAAGAGGCCCCTCAAGGTCAAATCAATGATCGTGCAAACTCAACCACCCTTGAAAATGCAACTTCACAGCCAACTGTTTCAAATGCATCCTAGACTCCCTGTTTGAGAAAATTTCAACACGGTACTCTTGCAAAGTACTCGCATCGCAAAACGCTCCTTCACTCGTCAGGTCGCAATCCTACGAGCAAACCCTCCACAGAAACCGCACAAGCCGACACAGCTAGTAGATCTAGCTTCAGCAAATTAACGAGAAGAGCCAACGAACAAACGAACGAACGGGGAGAAACAGAGCACAAACGGAACAAAAAATGGGAAGGGAGAGCGGGATGCGTCACCGGAGATGGCCATGGCGAAGCCGCACCCACCGCCGCAGACGTCCCTCCACACGTCGCCGGCCGCCGCCGGGGGCAGCCTGACGGGCACGGGGCCCAGCAGCGGCGAGCGCTGCGGCGAAACGCCGGGGAGGTACCCCCACATCAGCACCAGCTGCTCCTTCCCCTGCGCGCCGTCCTCCTCCATATCCTCCTCCCCGCCCCCTACTGAACCCACTTCTCCTCCTCCGCCGCCGCCGTTCATCTCCTCGGAAAAATCCGTACTCGCCACCGCCGCTATTACCTCCGTCTCTCGATCGCTCACGCTCGCTCGCTGGCGGCCACACGGGACGGAAGGGAGATGGCGTTGGTTTGGCGAAGAGAGGAGCAGCAGACACTTGCTTTCCAAGCGTGAGGCTGGAGGCAGCGAGATTTGGGCGTATCAGTTTCGTCGGGGGCGGGGGAGCCACGTCAGACGCCAACGTGGCCGGGACCGTACACGTGGCGCACGGGGAGCCGCTGGATCGGGCCGGGGATTCCTGGCCAGGAAATGGCCGGAAGGTTCTGGAAGGGGCAGGGGGGTTGGAGCCTCGGAGGTGAGGACGCAGACGCTGTACGTGGCGTCTGCCGGGAGAGTGGGGTGGTGGAGGCGGGGCCCACAAGGGCGTGGGCTACCACAATTTGCAGAACGAATTTGACCTTCCGCGCTCGCCGCGTCCACCAGTTAAAATAGAATATGTCTTCCGTGCTTTCTTTGCTTGCTAACTGGAGTTATTATCCTCCAGATTACTTCGAGATGACGACTAGCGACAATACGTTTGTTTGGAATGATGATTTTAGCCTTTTTTGTATGCGATGACGCGCATAGGCTCTTGGGATGTGTTAAGTTCAGGGTTGGTGACAGGGCATTTCTAACCTTACCTTACCAAACTGGTTAGTATTCTCTAAGGGGCAGCCAGTGAACTAAACACATCCTTAAAATCAAGAGATCATTAGTAGTAGTAGTTTGGTAATGTTCTGCTTTCAAAGACGGACATACAACTCGGCTAGTACTAAGAGCATATATTTATACATGTGAAAAGAATAATACGGATGCCAAAGAAATAAGAAAAAACATACAGTATATGTTTGTGTTTCTTGGTTGTCCACAAAAAAATGAACGGGGAAACAAAAATAATGCAACATGTGTCAAAAAGACAAGCTGAGCGCCAAATTTAGTCCTTGTTTAGAGCACTTTCTTATTGGGTAACACACAAAGGTCAAAAAAATGCAGATTTTTTTTAGTTTTCTATTTTTTTTCAAATTTACTAATCATCTCGAAGCAATGCATGCATTCAAATCCAAAACAGAACAAATAAAACGAGATGTGGCTACTTTCATCGACAAAAACATGATGAGCTGCACAAGTGTCACCACATACCTTTCCGGCCATCATACGAGATTTGGTGCACATGTTTGCCTTTCCCTTGTTGCAAGTAGGGAAAATTTGGTTTTTGTCGGGCCGATCAAACTGCGGGAACATCGATGCTGATTTAGTCTTAGGGGGATGTCTAGGTGTGATCGGCCCCCAGCCTCATGTTTTTCTCTATGTGGTGGATCCTTCGAGCTCGTCATCGCCGACACTTCCAATAGAGATCTCCAGCTACCTAGTACATGAGTATTACTTTCTTGTTCCGACGACGGCACTAACCTCGAGGAGGACTCCTCGACGACTTATTAGAGTTTCCTAGTGAGTCGGTATAGCTCCCAACATTACCATCTCTAGAGCCTACTGTATGTACACCATCCATTCTCAATTATAAAAAGTTTGGACTTTTACTGAATCGTATGCACACATGTCTTAGCGCGTATGTTTACTTGCTTCAGTCTGTGTGGAAATATCTAAAGCTTATTGTATAAATCGGAACCGCTGGTGTATTTGCACACGTCATCTTGTTTTGGCGCTCGTAGGCTGATGGTTTATTCGGTTTTAGCATCATCGTTCGTCGGTGACGTAAAACATGCGATGGTGGACGGTGAGGAGGGGCCCCAACAGGGCCGACCACGGGGTGCAGTTGAGCGTGTGCAGGGATTGGCCAGTCGACCGGAAGCTTCGGGAAGCGACGGGTAGCTTTCTCGCGGCGGGTCCCAGCTGCATAGGCAAAAACAGAAACTAAAGCGGCCTCCTCCTTTGGCCCTGCACGGAAATGTTACCGGCAGAGGCACACGTCGCGCGTATCTATCCGAGCAGTGCTCGTGGTGGCCTGGCGCACGGCGCCTGGTGGAGACGTGCACTGGCCGCACTCTCTCCATCGCCGACGGCGACGGGGACCGCCAGCCTGCGACGGGGGCGTACGGTACGGTGCACCATGTCGGCTGGCGCATGTTTGCCCAGTGGGCCGGGCCATTTCGCGCCCGTTCCGCACAGCTACGCTTAACAGCCTTTGACGGGCCACGGTTGGGTTGCTACTTCAACTAACCAATTACTCACTCGTTTCAAAATATAAGATGTTTTAGATTTATAAATTTAGACTTTTTTAGTATTTTTAAAATATAAGATGTTTTAGATTTATAAAAAAAATGAATCTAGATTTTTTTTAATGCACTCTACACACTAAAAGAAGTCTAAATTTATTGTCTTTATAAATCTAAAACATCTTATATTTTAAAACATGGGGAGTACTTAAAAAGGATGGGCTGCTACTTGGCTCCGTGCTTTAGGGCATCTTTACCGGATCGATCCAATATGTCCGAGCGCGTTCGAACGTGTCAGTGCGGACGCGTAGGACATGTGCGGCATCATAGCAGCACGATTCATCGAGACTGACACTCCAGATTGATCTATCCGTACACCAAATCTAGACAATAATTGTGTCGGTGCGGACGCGCTCGGATGTATGGCGTGTCCTGCCCGCGTGTGCAAATGGCTCACCCGTCAGCCACCGCTTAGCGCGACATTGATTCAGACGCGCGCAGCGGCACGCAACTATGACACCGGTTCAGAGGCACTGGCGGAAGGCTGACAGGCGGCAGCCTGCGCCATCAATGGCGACGAGATGACACACTGGCTGACCTGACGCCGTCTGCGTTCCCGTGTCGACATTGATGGCGAAGGAGCTGGCGGAGGGATTATTTAACCCTACGCCCGTCGGTGCCACACTCCTCACCTCTCGCCATCGCAACCCTAGCAGCCGTCGCCACCACCAATGTTGAAGACACCGTCATGGCTGAACAAGGGGAGGAGCATGAACAACCACAAGGCGTCCGACTCTAGCAACTAGCGCTCTCGCCTGCCGGCCTTGCTCCGCAGCGCATCGTTGTCGTCTTCGCCACGGCCAGAGGAGTTCAGGAGCCGCCCCGTGGGGGACTACCAGCGTCAGCGCCCGCTCCGGCCCTGCCACCGTCCAACATCTGGACGCCGTCGGAGTACATCGATCTCGACCCCTAGATGGATGCGGCGATGTTGGCGCGCGAAGATCGGCTAGGGTTTGGACTAGTTTGATTTTGTTTTAAATTATGAATGTAATTAGGTATAAAATGTATAAACTTGTTAGTTTTTAGCGTGAACGATTTATATTTGAATTTGGAAAAAATAAACGGACTTGCCCTGTTTTATTAGACGCAGACAAATCGGCCGCGCCTCTGAGCGTGACTGGCCAAACAGATCGGACACGAATAAAAACAAACGCTGCTCGATACAAAGAGACAGAAACAAACCGTTTAAATTGGCCGGATGGACATGAAGGGAATATGCCCTGAGAGGCAATAATAAAGTGTTTATTATGTGTATTCCAAGTATATGATAGATGTTTATTTTGCATGCTATAATTGTATTAATACGGAAACGTTAATACATGTGTGTTTAATAAACAAACAGAAAGTTCCTAGTTATGCCTCTCTCATAAACTAGCTCGTTGATTAACAAGATGATCAAGGTTTCCTGATCATGGACATTGGATGTTGTTAATAACGGGATCACAACATTAGTGTAATGATGTGATGAACATTCATCCAAGTATAGCATTACGATCAAAGTCATTGAGTTTATATTGCTATAACAACTTACGAAGTGATCCTAATTCTTAGACCATGAGATCATGTCAATCACTAACACCTAAGAGTTTCTTGATAACATCAAACGTCACACCGTAATAGGTGATTATAAAGATGGATTCGTAACTAATAAAGTGTTATGTTGAGGCTCATGGATCGAGAGGAATTTGTTCATCCCGATGACGGATAGATATACTCTGGGCCCTCGGTGATATCACATTGATTAGCTTGCAAGCAAGTGATTTGATCACTAGAATGTTATATCACAGAACGAGAAAAGAGTGCATGTCGATAACGAGATCAAACTAGGTATGGAGATACCGATGATCGAATCTCGGACATGTAATATATCGTGAAACAAAGGGATTAAGATACTAGCGTAAAAGGTTCACGATCACAAGAAAGTCATCGTTGAATGTGTGGGAGTCGATGGGTCTCGGATCCCGCTCGATTATTGATCCGAGAGGGGTCTCGATCATGTCCGCATTATTCACGAACCGTAGGGTGACACACTTAAGAGACACCGACATCCAATTGGAGCAAATGTTTCATGCCGAAAGAATGAACAAAGCGCAGAATTTATTTCACTAGATACCAAAGCGGTTTTCGGGTGAAATTGCATAAAGTGGTTATGCATGTGAAATAGAATTCTAGCAAGGGGTTATTTGTTAATGTTTGTCATTAAAGTAATTGACAAAATTCTGAATAAAATAAAAGAGTTTTATTTAATGAGAGTTTGCATTAAATTTGGTGGAAAGTTAATGGGAATTTTGAGTGGACTTTGAGTGGAGGGAATTTAGAGGAGTTTTGTGAGGGGAGTGCCCACCCACATGAAGAGGGGAGGGCAAGGGGGCAGCCCCATGCGCCGGCCACCCCCTTGGGGTTCCCCCCTCCTCCTATAAAAGGAGCCCCCCTCCTCACTTGTCTCACACACCTCCTCGCGAAGGATCTCTCTCCCCCTCTAGAATTTATCCCCATGGTCTCGGACTAGCGAGATACATGTTCCGGTGGCTATTTGGCAAGAAAGAGTTGTACTTCCGCATCATTTGGAGCGAGGAGGCGGAGGTTGCTCGGTGCCTCGAGCGTGTGTGCGACGCGGATCTGCTGATTTGCGGCACTAGGACTTCCTCTCGATCTTGAGATCGGCAAGAGATCGTCTACATCAACCACGAGTTGAACTCGTTAAGCTTTGTCGGTCTTTAAGGGTATGTTCTCTACGGATATACATCCGCCCGTTGTTTGTATCTAGTATATAGATCTTGGTATATAGTTCACATCGTAGGAAATTTTTTGTTTTCTATGCTGCGAACCCTACGATGGTATCGAGCGGATCTATGCGTAGATACTTTACAGGTAGTACACATATGAGTATGTGGGCGATGATGATCATGTTGTTGCTCCTTTGTTGTGATTTTGGATATTGGTGGCATAGTGGGATGAAGCGGCGGACAAACTTTACATGTCCTCGCACATGAGACCTGTTCACGCTTGACATGCAACTAGTTTGCATAAGTGGCTAGCGTGTCTGTCTCTCCTACTATAGTCAATATCTATTTTGCAAGCGAGTTGTCAACAATTTGATTATCCTCGTTGTGGTTCATGTTCGTAGGTAACGGTTCTATCTCGAAAGCCCTAAGCCACGTAAAACTTGCAATGGATAAATTAGAGGCGTCTAGTTTAGATTGTTGCTGGGCTAGTGTCATGATATGGTAGTGTTGTAAGTAGAAGTATGAGATGATACTCTTACAACACACATAGCGTGTAAAATCCATAGACCTTGGATTTACACATATAGGTATGATAGTGATCATACCACGATGCACATGATAGAGATCATCTGCGGGAACCATATCATTTCACTAATAAACATATGATGTTTTGATTGCATCTTATATTGCTTGTTTAGCGCTTTGTTAGCATAATAATATGATCCCTCATTTAAATATCAAGATAAGAATGTGTTCTTCCTTTAGTATGCACCGATTATGTTTTTAAATCGCTCCAAGACATCACGTGATGATCGGGTGTTCTTGGATCCGACCATATTTCGGTGTAAAAGCAGTTACACACGAATACTAAGGTTCTAACTTGGCGAGCCTAGCATGTACATACATGGCCTCGGAACACGTATCAAAGGTTAAGAATGAGTCATATAGTTGATATGATGCCCATTTGATGCTCGCCTTTGAAGCTATACCGACTCACGTGATGATCGGACTTGGTGTAGTGGATTTGGTTCATGTAATCACCAAAAGGCACGAGGGATGTCGCTTTTGAGTGGGAGTTCATTCGTAATATAGATTAGTTGAACTCAATCTATCATACACTTAGTCTAAACTTTACAAATTCTGTTGTAGATGTCACCACACCTTTTAATTTCAATGTGTTCATGGAGAAAGAGAAACTAGCAACGAACGGTAGCAACTTTCTTGAATGGGCCATGAATTTGAGGATTCTCCTCTCTGCACAAAAGCAATATGTGCTAGAAGCGCCGTTAGGCCCCATCTTTGATGATGCCTGACGAGGAGAAGAATGTCTATCGGACTCGTCGGAGGACCACAACTTAGTTCATTGCGGCATATTGTATGGGCTAGGCGGAACTTCAAAGCGTTTGAAAGCGGCAATGCATTTGATACAATGGGTGAGTTGAAAATGATTTTCGACACACATCTTTCAGAAACTACAATGCTTGTAAAAGTTCTTTAGCTGCATGATGGAAGAGCACAACTCCGTTAGTAAGCATGTACTCAAGATGTCGGTTCGCCGATAAGCTTGTGTCCTTGGGAATATCGATTCCCATTGACTTAGGCATCCATCGTGTTTGCGGTCTACGCCACCTAGCTATAAGAGCTTCGTGATGAACTATAATATGCAAGGCATGAAGAAGTCTCTCCCGAGCTTACATCAATGCTTAAAAGCTGCAAGTGGAGATCAAAAAGGAACATCAAGTGTTGATGATCAATAGGAACACTGGTTTCAAGAAAGGAAAAGCGGAAGGAAGTAAGGCGGCAAGCTTTGTTGCGCTGAAAAAACCCGAGTTGGACCTAAGTCGATTCCGAGTGCTACTATTGTAAGGGGCCAGCCCTTTGGGCATCGCCCCAAGTATCTGGCGGACAAGAAGGCGGCAAGGCAAACAAAGGTATATATGATATACATGTTATTGATGTGTACTTGACTAGTGCTCGCAGTAGCTTTTGGTATTTGATACCGGTTGATTGCTAATATTTGTAACTTTCGAATCGAAATTGCGGAACAAGCGACCGCTAGCAAGGGGTGAGGTCAAGATGCGTGTCGGCAATGGATCAAACGTTGATGTAATCGCCGTCGGAACGCTGCCTCTCCACTTACCGTCGGGATTAGTTATAAACTTGAATAAATGTTATCTGGTGCCTGCACTGAGCATGAACATTGTATCTGGATCGTGTTTGATGCGAAGTGGTTATTCATTTAAATCCGAGAACAATGGTTGTTCCATTTATATGAATGAAATCTTTTATGGTCATGCACCGATGATGAATGGTTTATTTCTATTAGATCTCGATGATAATGTTACACATATTCATAATGTTGATGCTAAAAGGATTAAACTTAATGATGATATATCCACATATATGTGTACGCCGTCTAGGTCATATTGGCATTAAGCATGAAGAAGCTCCATTCGGATGGACTTTTGGAATCACTTGATTATGAATCATTTGATACATGTGAGCCATGCCTTATGGGCAAGATGACTAGAACGTCGTTTTCGGTTCAATGGAGCAGGCGGCAGATTTATTGGAAATCATACATTCGATGTATGTGGTCCAATGAGTGTGTCGGCGAGGTGGATATCGTTATTTTGTTACTTTCACGGATGATTTGAGTAGATACGGTTATATCTACTTGATGAAACACAAGTGAAACCTTTGAAAAGTTCAAGGAATTTCGAATGAAGTGGAAAATCATCGTAATAGAAAGATCAAATTTCTACGGTCCGACGTGGAGGTGAGTATCTAAGTTCTGAGTTTAGCACTCACATGAAAGAGTGTGGAATTGTTTCACAACTCACACTGCGGAACACCACAATGAAATGGTGTGTCGGAACGTCGTACTTTATTAGATATGGTTCGATCTATGATGTCTCTGACGGACTTGCCGTTGTCATTTTGGGGTTATGCACTAAGCTGCTGCATTCACTTTAAATCGGGCACCATCTAAATCCGTTGAAAAGACACTATGAATTGTGGTTTGGAAACAAACCTAAGCTGTCATTCTTAAAGTTTGGGGATGCGATGTTTATGTGAAGAAACTTCAACCGGATAAACTCGAACCCAAAGCGGAAAAATCGTCTTCATAGGATACCCTAAAGAAACTATTGGGTATTCCTTCTATCAGATCCGAGGGCAAGGTTTTTGTTGCCAAGAATGGATCCTTTCTAGAGAAAGAGTTTCATGAAAGGTGTGAGTAGTCGGAAGGTAGAACTCGAAGAAGTTGTGGAACCTTCTCTTCAAAGTATGACGAGTAGCGCTTGACCGGAAGTTGTTCGAGTTGGCTCCACTGTTGAAGAGGGAACTAATGATAATGATCATGAAACTCCAAAGAGAGTACTACCGAACCTCGCAGGTCAAGCAGACGCGTCGGCTCCGGTGTCACGTAAATCTGTCATGAATTTCATGGTTGATGAAAATAATGACCTGCGACGTATGAAGAAGCGATGATGAGCCCGTTCCAACAAATGGTTAGAAACCATGAAATCCGAGATGGAATCCATGTATGAAAATCAAGTTTGGAACTTGGTGGAATTACCTCCGACCGAAAGGCCGTGGAGAACAAATGGATTTTCAAAGGAAAAGCGATCTTGATGGTAATGTGACCATCTATAAAGCTCGACTTGTCGCAAAGGGGTTTCGACAAATTCAAGGAGTTGACTACGATGAGACTTTCTCTCCCGTAGCGATGCTAAAGTCAGTTAGGATTATGTTAGCAATTGCTGCATATTTAGATTATGAGATATGGCAGATGGATGTCAAAACCGCGTTTCTCAATGGTAATATTGAAGAAGAGTTGTATATGATACAACCAAAGGGTTTTGTCGATCCTAAGGATGCTAACAAGGTGTGCAAGCTTCAGCGATCCATCTATGGATTGAAGCAAGCATCACGAAGTTGGAATCTCCACTTTGATGAGGTGATCAAAGAGTTTGGATTTGTCCAAACTTATGGAGAAGCTTGTGTAGGGTTCGCAGCATAGAAAACAAAAAATTTCCTACGATGGGAACAACTATGTACCAAGATCTATCTACTAGATACAAACAACGGGCGGATGTATATCCGTAGAGAACATACCCTTGAAGACCAACAAAGCTTAACGAGTCCAAACTCGTGGTTGATGTAGACGATCTCTTGCCGATCTCAAGATTGAGAGGAAGTCCTAAGGCCAAGAAAGCAATGACGCATCCGTGCTCGCACACGTTCGAGGCACCGAGCAACCTCCGCCTCCTCGCTCCAGCGATGCGGAAGCACAACTCTTTCTTGCCGAATAGCCACTGGAACATGTATCTCGCTAGTCGAGACCATGGGGATAAATTCTAGAGGGAGAGATCCTTCACAAGGAGGTGTAGTGTGAGAGGAGGAGAGGGGCCTTTTATAGGGAGAGGGGCACCCAAGGGGCATGGCGCCCGCCATGGCTGCCCACCTCTTCCACATTTATGTGGGTGGAGCTCCTCAAAATGAAAAGCCTCCACTCCCATTAAAAAGCCTCCACTCAAAAATCACTCACATGCATTAAATTTCCACCAAATTTAATGCAAGCTCTCATTAAATAAAACTCTTTTATTTATTTATTCAGAATTTTGTTAATTACTTTAATTAACAAACATTCACATAAAACCCTTGCTAGTATTTCATTTCACACGAGAACCAGTTTGACAATTTCAACAAAACAGTTTGATTGTCTAGTGAAATAAATTCCTGCGCTTTCCTTTTCTTTTTCGGCATGAAACTTTTGCTCCAATTGGATGTCGGTGTCTCTTAAGTGTGTCACCCTACGGTTCGCGAATAATGCGGACATGATCGAGACCCTCTCGGATCAATAATCGAAGCGGGATCTGAGACCCATCGACTCCCACACATTCAACGATGACTTTCTTGTGATCGTCGGAACCTTTTACGCCAGTATCTTAATCCCTTTGTTTCACGATATATTACATGTCCGAGATTCGTTCATCGATATCTCCATACCTAGTTTGATCTTGTTACTGACATGCACTCTTTTCTCGTTCGTGATATAACATTCTAGTGATCAAATCACTTGCTTGCAAGCTAATCAATGTGATATCACCGAGAGGCCAGTATATCTATCGTCATCGGGATGAAAAATTCCACTCTCGATCCATGGGCCTCAACATAACACTTTAGTAGTTACGAATCCATCTTTATAATCACCCATTACGGTGTGACGTTTGATGTTATCAAGAAACTCTTAGGTGTTAGTGATTGACATGATCTCATGGTCTAAGGATTAGGATCACTTCGTAAGATGTTATAGCAATATAAACTCAATGACTTTGATCGTAATGCTATACTTCGGATGAATGTTCATCACACCATTACACTAATGTTGTGACCTCGTTATTAACAACATCCAATGTCCATGATCAGGAAACCTATGATCATCTTGTTAATCAACGAGCTAGTTTATAAGAGAGGCATAACTAGGAACTTTATTTTGTTTATTAAACACACATGTATTAACGTTTCCGTATTAATACAATTATAGCATATAAAATAAACATTTATCATAAATAGGAATACGATAATAACCACTTTATTATTGCCTCTCGGGCATATTCCCTTCAGTCTCCCACTTGCACTAGAGACAATAATCTAGTTTGAAAACTTTGTGTATTGAACACCTATGGCTTTCTGGTGTTCCAAATACGCAATTGCAAGTGGTTAACATAATCTACGGATCTAACGCTTCAGGTCCGTGTGTATTTGCATGTCTTTGCGTCTCCACGCATCACTCATTCTCCAATGAGATGGCATTGTATAAATTTGGTCTTTTGGTGAGACCTTTAGTTCCTTGGGGTTAAAACACATCGATACTATTGTCATACAATATATCTTTAGTGTTAGCCCGTTGCGAACCATACCTTAGTTTGATAACAAACTACTTGACACAAATTCCCTCCTTTGCTGCTACTATAGCAGTCATATACTTAGCCTTTTGTTGTAGTATTCGTCACAATGTCTTAACTTTGGAACTCTTCCAAATCCATCATGGAATATCCTTTCCATTACATTGTGCCACCCATAGTTTAAATTGAGATAAACTTAATTTGTATCTTGTGACAAAACTAGTATCAATGTAACGCTTTACAATGAACTATTTGTAATTGTTTGTCACCTCTACACAAATATATTCTTAGTTCTTCCAAAAGATCATAAGAATATCCTCACTATCGTCCAATGATCATTTTATGATTCATTCTGGTATATGCTCATAACACTTAGAGCATAGGACATATCTGTATGTGTACATATCATGGTATGATTGATCAAAACATTCTCGTGATTGCACTCATCAAGTGTCAAAGCACTTGAATCTTGTTTCACTTATCAAGTGTCGATACACTTGAATCTTGATTCAATTCCTTTCCATGCAACAAGAACTGTTTCTTGTCGTTTCTATATTGAACTCCTTCAATATCTCATATATATCGTTTGGCATAAACATATTAGCGTTACAGTCTATCCACTATAGACATTCATGCTAAATATTCGGGTTTTGCCTAAGTCTTTCATCAAAATGAAATTCTTAACCTTTGTCAATAAAAGATACATCATTTCTAATCAACAAGATGTCCTTCACATAATGTATTAGAAATATGTCTCGATCTCCACTTAATTTCTTGAAAATGCAAGCATCTTCATCGTCTCGGATGAAAACTCATTTTCATCATGGTGAAGATTCCAACTCATGATGCTTACTTCAACCATTGAAGTTTGCATGCCCTTTAGCATCCTTTGAATTTAACAAAACCCTTTGGACCGTGTCATGTACACGTCCTAGGTAACCATTCTATTAGAAGAACTTTGTTTTGTTTATTCATCTACCATATACCAAATTATATGTAGTGGTTGCGACTTTAATCCGTTCAGACTAAATATCGCTATGAAAGATCAAATCTTGTCATAGTCAACTCTTTGAACATTGTCATAAAATACTTTATGACATGTAGAATATTTCCTAGATGTGAGACATCCATGCATTTCTTTATAGATCCAAATACGACCGATAGGTTTTTACACCTTTCCGGAGGGTCTTCCAAGTTCAAAACTTGATTTCTCGTATATGGAACTATCACGGATTTTATGGCTTCAAGCCATTTGATGGAGTCAGGGCCCATCATCGCTTCTTTGCATATAGTCGGTTCATCATTGTCAAACAATAATGATTTACTCTCAAATCTTAGTATTTGATTGTTTATTCGACCGACTTGGTTCAATAGGAACTTTAGACCTCCGTGACCACAACCTTTGAGGCACATAAGCTATGAGCATTATGGCAGCCTCGAGCGATTTCGTGCTGCGTAACTCGGCACATTTAGCTAAGGTTCGTTAACCTTATCAAAGTTCTATTGTCCTCCCACTTAACTTTTGCGAAAAATTCCTTTTTCAAGAAACTTCACATTTCAAGCGACAAACCCTTTTGTCCTCGGTGTTATGGAGGAATAACCAATTGTTATTCGGAATAACCTACAAAGACATGCTCATCCGAATTCGGTTGTAAACATCTTACTTATGTTTAGCATACCAAAATTTAAGAAATGACAACTTGGGTTTTACCCCAAACCATAACTTCCATGGTGTCATTTCAACGGATCTAGATGGAGATCTTTTCAGTGTAAAAGCGGTAGTCTCTAAAGCTTTAATCTTTTAAAACATAATGGCAGTTTTATAAATAACACCTTTGATCCAACCATGTCTCACAAGGTTTCATTACAAATCTCAAACACTCCATACTCCTATGGTGTTTCGGGAGATGTAAATCTAGGTGTTTTGCTAAACTTGCAACTCAAATAAATCCCTTTATGATAAAATCATAATTCATTTATTTTCTTGTTACATCTGTAACTCAAATAAATCCCTTTATGATCAAATCATAATTCATTTATTTTTCTTGTTACAATGATTTTCCACTTCATCTTGAAAGTCTTTGAAACATTTTCAAATATTTCATACTTCTTTCTCATTAAGTGAAACATTCACTCAAAAATCCGGAGAAAGCATATGAAGTTGAAACCCATCGCTTACGACTACACATAATGGACTACATACATCGATATGTATAAATTCCAATAATTTAGTCGTTCGTTCTTCTTTGGCCTTTGAACAAAGTTTTAATTATCACGTGGAAAGTCTCACAAGCGTCACTTGATCAAATCAAAGACTCCAAAAATCCATGAATATGGAGATTCTTCATGTTTTCTTTCCAATATAATTTAAATTAAGCAATGATGTCACTTCATAAGTGATCTTTCAATCATTTGTCTTGCGACATTTTAGCATTAGGTTTTATGGATGTGATTTCTTCAACTAGATTTGTAAATCATCCATCTTATATGGAATACGGTAATTATTTGAACAACCTTTGTTCTCATAATACCTGATTCAAATAACAATTATTAAAACAAATCTTGAAGTCAAGCCTTGATGTCAACGAGAAATACAAACAACGGTTTGTTTGTTTTTGATGAACATCATCACACATTCTCTTGCTAGTTACTTAGGCCATTGTGGTTCATGAATTGCATCGTTTCGTATGAAATTTCATACCAACCAATTCGGTATCCAATACCCAAGAACCACATTGTTTAACAAGCAAAGAATACAACCATAACATGTATATCATATATATACCTAAATTGGATATTTCCAATCTTTTCTTTTCTGCCAAATATATTTTATAGATTCTCTTTCAGCATTTCCTTTTCCTTTTTAAAAGAATTTATCAACATCAAAAGTGGCGCCATATACATGACACATAGTCCAAAGCGTGTATATTCAAATAATAATACCTTTGGACTTGCACTTTGAAGTAGATCACCATCATCAAAATGATCGGTATTCTTTCAAAATCCATTCTTTAGTAATCTTTTAGTGTAGTAAATACTTTACATACATATTCTATTCACCCTTATCATGAAGACTTTCATGATCAAGCAACTTTATCTTATAAAGGCGAATCGTGAGTATAACATTACTTTCCAAAACCCTTTTGGATGATTAGGATGTCTAGCATCTCCAACCTTCGTAAATTCTCAACCAATATGAGAACATATATTATACTCTATCATATTGTAACAAACATTGTTTCAGATATCGTTATATCTGCCACACATGATGGTTTCTGAAACAATTCTTTCAGCTCCTAGATAAACTTGATATTAAAACAATCAAGAATCGTGGAGGCAAAAATGATACTTAAGATACTAACACTGGAATTGTTACTCTCGATTTAATACCAATTATTAAATTTCACAGAGTAAATAGAGTTTGCTAAAAGTTTGCAATAGGACATTAAACTTTGATTGACACTCAACACAATACGATACCAGTTCGTAAAGTATATATCCATAATTCTATAGTTCTATTATCTCAATTACAACTATGCATATGGTGGTGAACGAATGCCAATGACTACAACAAATTATGAAAATTCACTTTGATTTAATTTATGATAAATTGAGTTCTACTAATCCAAATTAGAAATGAACTCCCACTCGAAAACGACATCCCTCGTGCCTTTTTAGTGATTACATGAACCAAATCCACTACACCAAGTCTGATCATCACGTGAGTCGGTGTAGCTTCAAAGGCGAGCATCAAATGGGCATCATATCTACTATATGACTCATGCTTAACCTTTCGGTCCGTGTTCCGAGGCCATGTCTGTACATGCTAGGCTCGCCAAGTAAGAACCTTAGTATTCGCGTGTGTAACTGTCTTACACCCGAAATATGGCCGTGGATCCAAAAACACCCGATCATCACGTGATGTCTTGGAGCGACGAGAACATAATCGGTGCATACTAAAGGAAGAACACATTCTTATCTTGATATTTAAATGAGGGATCATCTTATTATGCTAATAAAACGCCAAACAAGCAATATAAGATGCTATCAAACATCACATGTTTATTAGTGGAATGATATGGTTCCCGCATATGATCTCTATCATGTGCACCGTGATATGATCTCTATCATACCTTTATGTGTAAGTCCAAGGTCTATGGAGATTACACGTTATGTGTGTTGTAAGAGTATCATATCATACTTCTACTTACAACATCACCATATCATATCACTAGCCCAGCAACAATCTAAACTAGACGCCTCTAATTTATCCATTGCAAATTTTACGTAGCTTAGGGCTTTCGAAGATAGAACCGTTCTTACCTACGAACATGAACCATAACAAGGATAACCAAATTGTTGACAACTCGTTGCAAATTAGATATTGACTATAGTAGGAGAGACAGACACCCGCTAGCCACTTATGCAAAACTAGTTGCATGCCAAGCGTGGAACAGGTCTCATGTGCGAGGACATGTAAAGTTTGTCCGGGCCGCTTCATCCCACTATGCCACCAATATCCAAAGTACAACTAAGAAGCAATAAAATGATCATCATCGCCCACATACTCATATGTGTACTACCCGTGCAAAGTATCTACGCATAGATCCGGCTCGATACCCTTTGTAGGGTTCGCATAGAAAACAAAAATTTTCCTACGATGGGAACAACTATGTACCAAGATCTATCTACTAGATACAAACAACGGGCGGATGTATATCCGTAGAGAACATACCCTTGAAGACCGACAAAGCTTAACGAGTCCAAACTCGTGGTTGATGTAGACGATCTCTTGCCGATCTCAAGATTGAGAGGAAGTCCTAGCGCGCAAAAGCAAGCCGCATCCGTGCTCGCACACACGTTTGAGGCACCGAGCAACCTCCGCCTCCTCGCTCCAGCGATGCAGCGGAAGCACAACTCTTTATTGCCGAATAGCCACCGGGAACATGTATCTCGCTAGTCCGAGACCATGGGGATAAATTCTAGAGGGGGAGAGAGATCCTTCACGAGGAGGTGTAGTGTGAGAGGAGAGGGGCCTTTTATAGGGAGAGGGGGCACCCAAGGGGCATGGAGCCCAGCCATGGGGCTGCCCCACCTCTTCCACATTCATGTGGGTGGATCTCCACTCAAAATGAAAAGCCTCCACTCCCATTAAAAGCCTCCACTCAAAATCCACTCACATGCATTAAATTTCCACCAAATTTAATGCAAGCTCTCATTTAAATAAAACTCTTTTATTTATTTATTCAGAATTTTGTTAATTACTTTAATTAACAAACATTCACATAAAACCCCTTGCTAGTATTTCATTTCACATGCAGAACCAGTTTCAGCAATTTCAACCAAAAGCTTGATTTGTCTAGTGAAATAAATTCCTGCGCTTTCCTTTTCTTTTCGGCATGAAACTTTTGCTCCAATTGGATGTCGGTGTCTCTTAAGTGTGTCACCCTACGGTTCGCAAATAATGCGGACATGATCGAGACCCCTCTCGGATCAATAATCAGAAGCGGGATCTAGAGACCCATACTGACTCCCACACATTCAACGATGACTTTCTTGTGATCGTCGGAACCTTTTACGCTAGTATCTTAATCCCTTTGTTTCACGATATATTACATGTCCAAGATTCGATCATCGGTATCTCCATACCTAGTTTGATCTCGTTACCGACATGCACTCTTTTCTCGTTCCCGTGATATAACATTCTAGTGATCAAATCACTTGCTTGCAAGCTAATCAATGTGATATCACCGAGAGGGCCCAGAGTATATCTATCCGTCATCGGGATGAACAAATTCCACTCTCGATCCATGGGCCTCAACATAACACTTTAGTAGTTCTGAACCCATCTTTATAATCACCCTGTTACGGTGTGACGTTTGATGTTATCAAGAAACTCTTCCGGTGTTAGTGATTGACATGATCTCATGGTCTAAGGATTAGGATCACTTCGTAAGATGTTATAGCAATATAAACTCAATGACTTTGATCGTAATGCTATACTTCGGATGAATGTTCATCACACCATTACACTAATGTTGTGACCTCGTTATTAATAACATCCAATGTCCATGATCAGGAAACCTATGATCATCTTGTTAATCAACGAGCTAGTTTATAAGAGAGGCATAACTAGGAACTTTCTTTTGTTTATTAAACATAGATGTATTAACGTTTCCGTATTAATACAATTATAGCATGTAAAATAAACATTTATCATAAATAGGAATACGATAATAACCACTTTATTATTGCCTCTCGGGCATATTCCCTTCAGCTTGTATTTACAAGAAAGTGAGTGGGAGCAATGTGGCATTTCTGATATTATATGTGGATGACATATTATTGATCGGAAATGATATAGAACTTTTAAACAGTGTTAAAAGTTATCTAAACAGCAAATTTTCAATGAAGGACCTAGGTGAAGCGTCATACATATTAGGCATAAAGATCTATAGAGATAGATCTAGGCGCCTAATAGGGCTATCGCAAAGTACATACCTTGATAAGATTTTAAAGAAGTTTAAAATGGACGGAAGTAAGAAGGGGTTCTTACCTATTTTTCAAGGCAAGACATTGAGTAAGACTCAAAGTACGGCTTCGGCGGAAGAAAGAGAGATAATGGACAAAGTCCCCTATGCTTCAGCCATAGGCTCTATAATGTACGCCATGCTATGTACAAGACCGGATGTGGCACATGCTATTAGTTTGACTAGTAGGTACCAATCGGATCGGTTCTAACATCGATAGCGTTCAAGAATATCCTTAAGTACTTACGAAGAACTAAGGATATGTTTCTTGTATACGGAGGTGAAGAAGAGCTCGTCGCTAAGTGTTATGTCGACACTAGTTTTGACACCGATCCGGATGACTCTAAGTCTCAATCCGGATACGTATTTCTCATGAATGGCGGAGCGGTTAGTTGGAGGAGCTCCAAACAACCTGTGGTAGCGGGATCAACAACGGAGGCCGAATATGTTGTCTTTGCTTGAGCGGCTCGAGCGATTTGGATGAAAGAGTTCATATCCGAACTAGGAGTCGTGGCAAACACGTTGGACCCAATGGTGATCTATTGTGACAACAATGGTGCCATTGCCAATGCCAAAGAGCCAAGGTCTCACAAGCATTCCAAGCATATTAAGAGCCGGTTTCACTCCATCCGCGAGCATGTCAAGGATGGAGATATAAAGATTTGTAAAGTACATACGGATCTCAATGTAGCAGATCCGTTGACTAAAACTCTCCCTAGAGCAAAACATGATCAACACCAGAACTCAATGGGTGTTAGATTTATCACTATGTAACTAGATTATTGTCTCTAGTGCAAGTGGGAGATCAAGGAATATGCCCTGAGAGGCAATAATAAAGTGTTTATTATGTGTATTCCAAGTATATGATAGATGTTTATTTTGCATGCTATAATTGTATTAATATGGAAACGTTAATACATGTGTGTTTAATAAACAAACATAAATTTCCTAGTTATGCCTCTCTCATAAACTAGCTCGTTGATTAACAAGATGATCAAGGTTTCCTGATCATGGACATTGGATGTTGTTAATAACGGGATCACAGCATTAGTGTAATGATGTGATGAACATTCATCCGAAGTATAGCATTACGATCAAAGTCATTGAGTTTATATTGCTATAACAACTTACGAAATGATCCTAATCCTTAGACCATGAGATCATGTCAATCACTAACACCGGAAGAGTTTCTTGATAACATCAAACGTCACACCGTAACAGGGTGATTATAAAGATGGATTCAGAACTAATAAAGTGTTATGTTGAGGCTCATGGATCGAGAGTGGAATTTGTTCATCCCGATGACGGATAGATATACTGGGCCTCTCGGTGATATCACATTGATTAGCTTGCAAGCAAGTGATTTGAGCACTAGAATGTTATATCACAGAACGAGAAAAGAGTGCATGTCGATGCGAGATCAAACTAGGTATGGAGATACCGATGATCGAATCTCGGACATGTAATATATCGTGAAACAAAGGGATTAAGATACTAGCGTAAAAGGTTAAACGATCACAAGAAAGTCATCGTTGAATGTGGGAGTCGATATGGGTCTCCAGATCCCGCTTCGATTATTGATCCGAGAGGGGTCTCGATCATGTCCGCATTATTCACGAACCGTAGGGTGACACTTAAGAGACACCGACATCCAATTGGAGCAAATGTTTCATGCGAAAGAATGAACAAGCGCGAATTTATTTCACTAGATACCGAAACAGGTTTTGGTGAAATTGCATAAAGTGGTTATGCATGTGAAATAGAATTCTAGCAAGGGGTTATTTGTTAATGTTTGTCATTAAAGTAATTGACAAAATTCTGAATAAAATAAAAGAGTTTTATTTAATGAGAGTTTGCATTAAATTTGGTGGAAATTTAATGGGAATTTTGAGTGGACTTTTGAGTGGAGGGAATTTAGAGGAGTTTTGTGAGTGGAGTGTCCACCCACATGAAGAGGGGAGGGCAAGGGGCATCCCCATGCGCGGCCACCCCTTGGGGTTCCCCCACCTCCTATAAAAGGAGCCCCCCTCCTCACTTGTCTCACACACCTCCTCGCGAAGGATCTCTCTCCCCCTCTAGAATTTATCCCCCATGGTCTCGGACTAGCGAGATACATGTTCCTGGTGGCTATTTGGCAAGAAAGAGTTGTGCTTCCGCTGCATCGCTGGAGCGAGGAGGCGGAGGTTGCTCGGTGCCTCGGACGTGTGTGCGAGCACGGATGCGCTGCTGATTTGCGGCGCTAGGACTTCCTCTCGATCTTGAGATCGGCAACAGATCGTCTACATCAACCACGAGTTGAACTCGTTAAGCTTTGTCGGTCTTCAAGGGTATGTTCTCTACGAATATACATCCGCCCGTTGTTTGTATCTAGTATATAGATCTTGGTATATAGTTCACATCGTAGGAAAATTTTTGTTTTCTATGCTGCAAACCCTACAGTACATAGACTATCATATGATCTATCTGTCTAAGATTAGACAAGCATACATGATCTGTATCATATTCAAACTCTCAGATAGCACCCAAGTGGGGTGAATCCATCATTGAGATTTTAAACTCTAAAAGCAAACAACAAAATACAAGGATCCAACCAAAACTCAGAACAACATCATTGATTTTGGCTATCAAGCTATATTCCAATTCAATAATAAATATAGCTAAGATTTAATTCTAGGCACATCCCTAAGATAAGGGTAGAACCTTAGAAGTTAATCTTTTGGATCCATATAAGTGATCAAGCCTACTATCATGTTTTCCAATCTTTGATTCAAGAAACAGTAGCTGGTACCACTACCAGAACTATCCATATAAATCAACTAGATAAAGCCTAACCCCTAAGCCTCAGACCAACATCATTGGTCTTAGGGATTTTACAAAAGAACATTTTTACTTATCTTTTAAAGCCAATCTTGTCTTAAGCTTAAACCAACCCAATCAATGGAGTAAAATCAATCTTGTGTGCCGTACAAATATGGTGTCACAAGAACAATTCTACATAAATCAGAATAAGCATTCCAGCATCACAGATTCAATCAATCAATCTACTAATCATTTTCCTGTCATTACAGGAATCATAATTAGGACATTCCTATGTAAATCTTCACTGTCTAAGATCATTGTGATCTCAAACCACACATAAATTCTCAATCCAACAACACTAGGACAGTGATTACATCACACCATACTCATTATCATTAATCAAGTAAGGACAGGGATAAGTTATCAAACCCACTGACTATACCAAGCATTGATTTCAGAGCAACTATATCATCTGGATCATATGAAATCTAAGCATAAAATCATCTAATAAGCCACCAGAACCATTATAGTTCATCTTAAGTAGCAAGCCTCAAGCTAATAATCATTCAACATGCATAGAGACCATCAACAGATGCTCTAATTTATCCAGTAGATAATCAACACCAGGATATGAACCCTAAATGTAACAAATCATCTTAACTAGGACAATACAGTAACCAGAGAGGTCACTACCTACATCTAGCATAGGATGAGCAAGCACAGAGAAAGAGCACAAGGGGGAGAGGAAAAGAACTCACCAAAGGTCCTCGCTAGAGACTAGAAGAGGAAGCAGAGGTGGCCGACGACCATGGCAGCATGGGGAGCACCCCCTAGGGGGGCGCTGTGACCCATACAGCGCCACGGCGGCGACCATGGCCACGCCTAGAGGCGAGGTGAATCACCAAGACGCACGATGGCAGCGACAACGCTAAGATCCACGCCACCCCCAAACCCTAGGGCTCGGGACGGCATCGATCTGTCGCAGGAGAGCCCCATGCTCAAATCTAGTTGGATAGAAAGGATGCGCATAGTCGACAACCTCCTACTACACCACGGTGGCGACCAGAACGGTCCACGACAACGGGAATCGCCAGCGGCGACATCACCGACCGCGGGATCGGGGGCAGAAGAGGAGAGGAGTGATCTTGAGGGTGAGAGGCAGCAAGGAGGTGAGCCGAGTGGGCCAGAACCCTTCGGGGTGGCTGTTTTAACTAAGTCTCATGGGCCACCAGGGCCCAATAAGAACAAGCCAGCCCAGAACCCTTTAAGGACTGTTTTAATAAATAAGAAAAGACCAAAATACCCTTGAACTGATTTAAATTCTAGAAAATAAAATAAAATCCCAAAAATTATAAATAAAATATTTTTGGATTCACAATAATCCACACTATTCAAATAAATTATGAAATAAAATTTTAGGCACATTAATTTTATTAATAATTTTGTAATTTTTATAATCCTAATGGAATTTTACAAAATTATTAAAAGGTGATAAAATTAATTAAAATCCACTTTCATCATATACTAATATTTTAGTATTTTAGAAAAATACTAAACAAATATTTAATAACAATTTTTGATATTTAAATGATAATTCTTAAAAAGAATTATTAAATCAATAAAAGTCAAATAAAAGAGAAATAAAATAAAAGATTACCATATTCTATTATAAATATTAAAAAAATTAATATTTATAAATCCTTTATTATTAGAAATAGTTTTATTAATAATGGGGAAAATGCATGTCAAATTAAATGATGCATTACATTACTTGCATAATCATTTTGCTTCTTTAGATATTGTCCTTACCGGGCAATAATGATGTTTTTGTAGACATAGAAGCTCAAGGTCCAGTGCAAGCATCAGACTTCACTACCTTGCCATCACAAGGCAAGTTCATCACTTGCTCATATCCTTTGTAGAGTCTTTATCAAAGTATTTGCAAATTGTGTGTTATCATATATACTCTAAAGAAAGAAAATATTATTTTCACAAATAAAGAAATCATGAAGATCATCCTAAGTGATGATATAATGGAGCAATAGAACTTAGGGTTCTATTTGCAACAATCATAATCAAGTAGGGACTTAATAACCCCTAACATCAGTGATTCTAGCGCTGTATATTATGCGTTAGCCATGAGATTTGGAATGGCACAGAGAAGTCAGCTGCATCTTCTTCCTCTCGCATGAAGCCGGATGTGCAGGTCGTGGCTGTTATCCTCGTAGCGTGCATATTAATTGATAATTAGTAGAGGATATGCAGCATATGGGTGGGAACCCTCATCATCCCACGATAGTTCTGGCATCTAACGGTTTGTACAAACCATTGTCGTAAATCATTATGTGGGCATGGTGTACACCAAGGAGGCATGCGAGGTTGCGAAGGGGGGGGGGGTTATTGGCTTGGACCAACTACTAGGCCCCACATCATGGAATTGTGGACGGGAAAGTACGCCCGGTTGTGCAACAAGGAGTTGATTTCTCATGGGTAAAGTAACACACCTCTACAGAGTGTAAGAATTGTAACTTGTTACTCCCTGTTCCGGGAAGGAGCTACAAACGTGGCAGGAAAGGAACTCCATGAAAGTTCTGGTCAACCTGTGAAGGCTGATGGTCATAGATTTTCATAATAAAATCAATCTTTGAAGAAAGATTTACAAAAATTGCATAGTGCCAAGGATTTATAATCTGAGGTGGTAGTTATAGCATCAAACTTCCCACCTTGCATAGAATGAACTTGTTGGGTAACGCTGTTACTCATCCTTTCCTTTGATCCCTTGCTTAGACTCTAAGGATTCCGTAGACGTGCCAATGTATGCAGCCGAATGTCAAGAAGATGTGTTCTACGAGGAGCCTGTCCTGTCAGGAGGTGTTGAAGGAGTGGATTACGAAATCCGCTATGGTGCCGACAATAAAGAATCCAACTAAGTATCCTAGTTAGTAGTAATCAACTGAGCCGAGCAGCACGAACTCTATAGAATAAGTTGTTGAGCTCAACTCCTAGTCGGAGTTGCTACTTTTAAATTCCACTGAAACACTTTAGATTTTGGTTTGTAAGTTGAATCTTTTGAAGTCCTGAACTTTTGGTATTGTAATATTAATAATATGTGAATGTTTGTAATATGGACCCGCGATGTTTCTGTTGTACCAAAGATCTTTAGTTGTCCAACTAGAATTCCAGTGAACACTATCACTTACCTTGATGGTCGGATGTTATCCAAGTATCGTGTGAGTATCCAACTCCCAGAGGAGCTTGGATTATATCACGATCTACCCATAGGAGAAGGTTGGAGTCATTTAGCGGCATATCATGTTGTTGTTGTGGAGGCGGTAGCTAATATCCGGGAGCATAAAACCAAGGAGTTAGAAGGTAGTACATTCTCTGTGATACCTCATGATTCTATAGACTCGGAGCCTATACCGGATCATCTTACTCTAGTTAAGAAGCATCCTAAGTTAGCTTCCAAGTTTATGGATAGATACCGAACACTCGTTGCGTCTTTTTATGAGACACATGAAGTGATTGTTGAAGATAAAAATGATATGTTAGAGGATCTAACTGATCCGAAAAGGAGGAAGCAGTTAGCATACCAGTTAGAGAAGGAAGCAAGTAGTAGCACAACACCTATCTTTAAGGATATACCTATAGATCCTGAATCTTTTATACCATATCCTTATTCACCAAGACCTGAACCTATACATGATACTACTTTGGATATGAGGTATGCAGTACCACAGGGCTCAGAGGATGGTTCTGACTCAGAACTTCCTATTGAGAATTCGGATGGTTGGAGAATGGGATCATATGAAGTATCTCAAGAACACTAGATGTCCACAGATGGTTCTGACAGAAATGTTGACAATCTAGCTGGATGGGTGCAAGAATTAACCCTAGTAATAGTAGTAGAAATACCATGTCAATAGATAATCAGGATGAAGAAGAAGATCCCGAGGAGAGAGTGTTTAAATCATCAACATCTTCTCAAAACCCAGGGAATATACATTATCCAGTGTTTAACTATCTTGCCCAAAGGAGCACCTGGGAAGCAGCAGGATCTACGTATCCTGTTGACAACTCAAGGAATGAAGCTCAGGAGGTGCAGGCAGGATATAATGTTGAATATGTTTCTGAAGACTTTTCAGCTGAGCTGGAGGGAGTCAATGCGATCAGGTTGAGTAATGACTCAAGTCCTGACACTTCAAATTCAGAGTATGTTCCTTCTCGAAGGCCATTTGTTCCACAAACTGTGCGACGAACAACACGTCATCACGGTTGGACATCAGGCATGTATGATGAGCATAGTTACTACTAGAAGGAGGCAACTATTTTAGTGATATCAAGTACCGTGTATTGTACTCCAAGAAATAAGATAGTGAGATGAATAAGGTAGTTTTGCGAATATACCTACATGGTATATGTTGTAATGACTTTGTATTATTATGATATTATGTATATATGTGAAATGCATAATTGGATTTTTTTTGGATTTTCATTGTGTGACTAGTTCTGTGCGTAAAGTCGGGCTCAGAACATATGTGCATGATGTCACTATGAGTATTCGCTTTATGTTGCAGTACTAGAGGGTCATGGATACGGGTGTAGAAAACGAAACTGAGCAGCAGCGGATGGAGCGAGAGGCCAAAGAGAAGGCTGATGCAGATGCATCAAATCAAGGAACATTACCACCACCACCAATGAGGCTGTTAATGGAGCAGAACGTTATGCAGTGCATGCAAATGATGCAAGAGACCCATAACAAGTTCATGGAGGAGTTGCTGGGGTGAGAAAATCAGAGGGCACCCGAAGGCGGAGGAGTGAGTCTATTTGATTTCCAGAATGCAAGGCCGTTACCTTTTGCATCAGCCCCTAAACCAATGGATGCAGATGTAGGGGTTCGTAGCATGGAAAACAAAATTTTCTACCGCATACAAACAAAACAAGCCAAGATCTATCTACTATATTGTAGCAACGAGTCGATGGAATAACTCACCCTCGAAGATTCCAAAGTGTTTAACGAGAGCGGATTCTCGTGGGTGATGTAGTCGTACTCTTGCCGATCTCAAGATCGTGACGATCCTTCCGGTATTGCATTCCGGCGCTTCCTGCCGTCATCGCTGCGTTAATTTCGATGAAGACCTTCCTCTCCCTTGTTCCAGCAGGTAGCGGAGGTTGTAGCACTCTCATCGCGATTCCGGCAGCACGACGGTGTGGTACCGGAAGTAGAGGGGATATCTCGCAGGGCTTCGCCTTAAGCCGGAGCGAGTATGGTGGACTATGAGAGAGCCTCGGTGATCTAGGGTTTATACGCACCAAGTAGAGGGAGCTAGGCCGGCGGCTAGGGAAAGTAGAAGCCCCAACTCGGCGGCTTGGGAGAAACACTAGGGCGGCGGCGGCGGTTTGGTGGCCGGCGGCTAGGGTTAGGGTTTAGAGGGGTAAGGTGTAGGTCTAGGAGGGGCAGCCCTGCCCCTCCTTATATAGGTGGGAGGGCGCGGCCAAGGGGAGGGGAGTCCCTCCCCAACTCGGCCTCCTTGGCCGGCGGTGGAGGGAGAGGGACTTCCTCCCCAAGTAGCTTTCCTACTCTCCCTCCACCAAGCAAAATATCCGTTTGACTTTTCAAATTGGCGTTTGACTTTTTCAAACTAGGATTTGATTTATCCCTTTATTTTGCTCAGCGATGACACCTAGTACATGATGCAACCATTCCAACTTGTTATGACACATTCATGTACCCTTCCCCTCCGGAGTGTCGGACATTCCGGAACCTTCTAGAACATTCCCGATGAAAACACCGGAACCATTCTCCAACCCCGAAACAGGACTTTCCTTATATGAATCTTATTCTTCGGACCATTCTGGATCTCCTCGTGATATCCCGGATCCCATCCGAGACTCCGAACAACATTCAGTCTCTTACTCATCATTCCATAACTACTCAACAACGTCGAATCCTTAAGTGTGTCTCCCTACGGTTCGTGAATTATGCGGACATGATCGAGACACTTCAGGAATCTGGAAATTCATATGGCTCCCACATATTTCTATGATTACTTTGCGATCGAATGAACCACTTACATACGATACCAATTTCCCTTTGTCTCACGATAGTTTACTTATCCGAGGTTTTGATCGTCGGTATCTCTACATACCTAGTTCAACCTCGTTACTGATAAGTACTCTTTTATCGTTCCCGTGATATGTGATCCCTTGTGAGCCAGTCACATGCTTGAAAGCTAATTGGATGACATTCCACCGAGAGGGCCCAGAGTATATCTATCTGTCATATGGATGGACAAATCCCACTCTTGATCCATGTGTCTCAACCAATACTTTCCGAACACTCAATGTCACCTTTATAGCCACCCAGTTACGGTGTGGTGTTTGATGTCATCAAAGCATCCTTCCGGTGATGGTGATAAGCATGATCTCATGGTCGAAGTAATTAGGTTACTATGTATCAGAAAGCATATAGCAATTGAACTATTAAAATGACTTGATCTTTATGCTACGCTTATCTACAGGAGTATGTCCATCATATCATTCTCCTAACGATATGATCTTGTTGTTAATAAAATCTCAATGTTCATGATAGGGAAACCACAATCATTTATTAACCAACAAGCTAGTATTTGAAGAGGCTTTACCAGGGACTTCAATTTAAGTTTACAAATCACACAAGTATTAATGTTTCCTTGTTAATACTATTATAGCATGAATGTAAACATTTATCATAAACAAAAAGATATAATAATAACTATATTTATTATTGCCTCTAGGGCATATCTCCAACAGTCTCCCACTTGCACTAGAGTCAACTAATCTAGATTACATGATAATATACCGAACACCCATGGCAGTTTGGTGTTGGTCATGTTTTGCCCTCAGGAGAGGTTTAGTCAACGGATCCGCCACATTCAGATTTGTGTGTACTTTGGAAATCTTTATGTTACCATCTTGGACATGCTCTCGAATAGCGTGGAAACGTAGCTTGATGTGCTTCAGCTTCTTGTGTGACCTTGGTTCTTGCGCATTGGCTATGGCGCCCATGTTATCGCAGTAGATAGACATTGGGTCCAGCGCACTTGGAACCACACCGAGCTCTGTAATGAACTCTTTCATCCATATCGCTTCTTGTGAAGCCTCCGAAGCAGCCATGTATTCCGATTCAGTTGAAGATCTCGCCACAACGCTTTGCTTTGCACTCCTCTAGCTAACTGCTGCACCATTAAAAGTAAATACGTATCCATATTGTGATTTAGAATCATCCGGATCGGTGTTCCAACTAGCATCGGTGTAACCATTAACAACGAGATGTTCATCACCTCCATAAGAAAGAACCATATCCTTAGTTCTTCTCAAGTACTTAAGGATGTTTTTGACCGCTGTCCAATGATCCACTCCTGGATCACTTTGATATCTGCTAGTCCAACTAACAGCATATGCAATGTCGGGTCTTGTACATAACATGGCATACATTAGAGATCCTATGGCTGAGGCATAGGGAGTTTTACTCATCCTTTCTCTATCTTCTGCCGTTGTTGGACTTTGAGTTTTACTCAACGTCATATTGGGAAACATGGGCAAGAACCCTTTCTTGCTATCTTCCATTCCAAACATCTTTAGAACTTTGTCCAAATATGTACTTTGTGACAATGATATTAGACGTCTCGATCTATCTCTATAAATATTTATGCCCAATATGTAAGATACTTTGCCAAGATCTTTCATTGAAAAACTATTATTCAAATATTCCTTGACACTATTAAGAAGGTCTACATCATTCCCAATCAACAATATGTCATCTACATATAGTATTAAGAATGCTACAGAGCTCCCACTCACTTTCTTGTAAATACAAGCTTCTCCATAAGTTTGTATAAAACCAAAACTTTTGATCACCTTATCAAAACGTTGATTCCAACTTTGGGATGCTTGCTTCAATCGATAAATGGACCGTTGAAGTTTGCATACCTTGTTAGCATCCTTAGGATCGACAAAACCTTTGGGTTGCATCATATACAACTCTTCATCAATGTCTCCATTGAGGAACGCTGTTTTGACATCCATCTGCCATATCTCATAATTATAATATGCAGCGATTGCTAACATAATCCTCACAGACTTTAGCTTTGCTATAGGTGAGAAAGTCTCATCGTAGTCAACTCCTTGAATTTGTTGAAACCCTTTTGCGACAAGTCGAGCTTTATAGACAGTAATATTACCATCAGCATCTGTTTTCTTCTTGAAAATCCATTTGTTCTCGACAGCCTTTCGGCCATCCGGTAAGTCCACCAAAGTCCATACTTGGTTTTCGTACATGGATCCAATCTCGGATTTCATGGCTTCTTTCCATTTATTGGAATTTGGGCTCATCATCGCTTCCTCATATGTCGCAGGGTCATCGGTGTTGTCCACCAACATGACACTCATAACGGGATCATACCAATCAGGAGTGGTACGAGTTCTGTTTGACCTGCGAGGCTCTGTAGCAACTACAACCGAAGTTTCATGATCATCATCATTAGCTTCCTCTCTTATTGGTGCAGGCACCACAATAACTTCTTCCGGTGCTACGCTACTCGCAAGTTCGAGAGAAGGTTCGACAACCTCGTCGAGTTCTACTTTCCTTCCAGTCACTTCTTTCGAGAGAAATTCTTTCTCTAGAAAGGATCCATTCTTGGCAACGGAGGTTTTTGCCTTCGGATCTATGATAGAAGGTATACCCAATAGTTTCCTTTGGGTATCCTATGAAGACGCATTTTTCCGCTTTGGGTTCAAGCTTGTACGGCTGTAACTTCTTTACATAGGCTTCGCAACCCCAAACTTTAAGGAACGACAATTTAGGTTTCTTCCCAAACCATAATTCATACGGTGTCGTTTCAACGGATTTAGATGGTGCCCTATTTAAAGTGAATGCGGCTGTTTCTAATGGATAACCCCAAAATGATAGCGGTAAATCTGTAAGTGACATCATAGAACGAACCATATCTAAGAGAGTTCGATTAGGACGTTCGGACACACCATTACGTTGTGGTGTTCCCGGCGGTGTCAATTGGGAAAGTATTCCGCATTTCTTCAAATGCTCGCCAAACTCGTAACTTAGATATTTACCTCCACGATCAAAACGTAGAAATTTAATATTCTTGTTACGTTGATTCTCCACCTCACTTTGAAATTCCTTAAACTTCTCGAAAGTTTCGGACTTATGTTTCATGAAATAGATATACCCATATCTACTCAAGTTATCTGTGAAGGTAAGAACATAACGATAACTACCGCGCGATGCTACACTCATTGGTCCACACACATCGGTATGTATGATTTCCAATAAGTCTGTAGCTCGCTCCATCATACCAAAAAATGGAGTCTTAGTCATTTTTCCCATCAGACATGCTTCGCATCTTTCAAGTGATTCAAAATCAAGTGATTCAAGAAGTCCATCGGAATGGAGTTTCTTCATACGCTTCACTCCAATGTTACCAAGACGACAGTGCCACATATAGGTCGAGTTATCGCTCGATTTCAAACGTTTAGCTTCAATGTTATTAATATGTGTATTTCCACTATCGAGATTAAATAAGAATAGACCATCTATCAAAAGTGCATGTGCATAAAACATATTACTCATATAAATCGAACAACCATTATTCTCGGACTTAAACAAGTAACCGTCTCGCAATAAACAAGATCCCGATATAATGTTCATGCTTAACGCAGGCACCAAATAACAATTATTTAAGTATAAAACTAATCCCGATGGTAGATGAATAGGTAGCGTGCCGACCGTGATCACATCAACCTTTGATCCGTTTCCCACGCGCATCGTCACCTCGTTCTTTGCTAGCTTCCGTTTATTCTGCAGCACCTGTTTCGAGTTACAAATATGAGCAACCGAACCAGTATCGAATTGTAGGGTTCGCAGCATAGAAAACAAAAAATTTCCTATGATGTGAACTATATACCAAGATCTATCTACTAGATACAAACAACGGGCGGATGTATATCCGTAGAGAACATACCCTTGAAGACCGACAAAGCTTAACGAGTTCAACTCGTTGTTGATGTAGACGATCTCTTGCCGATCTCAAGATCGAGAGGAAGTCCTAGCGCCGCAAATCAGCAGCGCATCCGTGCTCGCACACATGTTCGAGGCACCGAGCAACCTCCGCCTCCTCGCTCCAGCGATGCAATGAAGCACAACTCTTTCTTGCCGAATAGCCACTGGAACATGTATCTCGCTAGTCCGAGACCATGGGGGATAAATTCTAGAGGGAGAGAGATCCTTCACGAGGAGGTGTGAGAGACAAGTGAGGAGGGGCTCCTTTATAGGAGGAGGGAACCCCAAGGGGTGGTCGGCGCATGGGGCTGCCCCTTGCCCTCCCTCTTCATGTGGGTGGACACTCCACTCACAAATCTCCTTTAAATTCCTCCACTCAAAGTCCACTCAAATTCCCATTAAATTTCCACCAAATTTAATGCAAACTCTCATTAAATAAAACTCTTTTATTTTATTCAGAATTTTGTCAATTACTTTAATGACAAACATTCACAATAACCCCTTGCTAGAATTCTATTTCACATGCATAACCACTTTATGCAATTTCACCCAAACCTGTTTGGTATCTAGTGAAATAAATTCCTGCGCTTGTTCATTCTTTCGGCATGAAACATTTGATCCAATTGGATGTCGGTGTCTCTTAAGTGTGTCACCCTACGGTTCGTGAATAATGCGGACATGATAGAGACCCCTCTCGAATCAATAATCGAAGCGGGATCCGAGACCCATCGACTCCACACATTCAACGATGACTTTCTTGTGATCGTCGGAACCTTTTACGCTAGTATCTTAATCCCTTTGTTTCACGATATATTACATGTCCGAGATTCGATCATCGGTATCTCCATACCTAGTTTGATCTCATCGACATGCACTCTTTTCTCGTTCTGTGATATAACATTCTAGTGATCAAATCACTTGCTTGCAAGCTAATCAATGTGATATCACCGAGAGGGCCCAGTATATCTATCCGTCATTGGGATGAACAAATTCCTCTCGATCCATGAGACTCAACATAACACTTTATTAGTTCTGAATCCATCTTTACAATCACCTCATTACGGTGTGACGTTTGATGTTATCAAGAAACTCTTCCGGTGTTAGTGATTGACATGATCTCATGGTCTAAGGATTAGGATCACTGTAAGTTGTTATAGCAATATAAACTCAATGACTTTGATCGTAATGCTATACTTCGGATGAATGTTCATCACACCATTACACTAATGTTGTGATCCGTTATTAACAACATCCAATGTCCATGATCGTGAAACCTTGATCATCTTGTTAATCAACGAGCTAGTTTATGAGAGAGGCATAACTAGGAACTTTCTGTTTGTTTATTAAACACACATGTATTAACGCTTCCGTATCAATACAATTATAGCATGCAAAATAAACATCTATCATATACTTGGAATACACATAATAAACACTTTATTATTGCCTCTCGGGCATATTCCTTGATCCCACTTGCACTAGAGACAAGAATCTAGTTACATAGTGATAACTCTAACACCCATTGCGTTCTGGTGTTGATCATGTTTTGCTCTAGGGAGAGTTTTAGGCAACGAATCTACATTGAGATCCGTATGTACTTTACAAATCTTTATATCTCCATCCTTGACATGCTCGCGGATGGAGTGAAACCGACGCTTAATATGCTTGGAATGCTTGTGAGACCTTGGCTCTTTGGCATTGGAAATGGCACCATTGTTGTCACAATAGATCACCATTGGGTCCAACGCGTTTGCCACCACTCCTAGTTCGGATATGAACTCCTTCATCCAAACTGCTTCCTGAGCCGCTTCAAGCGAGAACATATTCGGCCTCCGTTGTTGATCCCGCTACCACAGGTTGTTTGGAGCTCCTCCAACTAACCGCTCCGCCATTCATGAGAAATACGTATCCGGATTGAGACTTAGAGTCATCCGGATAGGTGTCAAAGCTAGCGTCGACATAACACTTAGCGACGAGCTCTTCTTCACCTCCGTATACAAGAAACATATCCTTAGTTCTTTGTAAGTACTTAAGGATATTCTTGACCGCTATCCAATGTTCAACACGGATCCGATTGGTACCTACTAGTCAAACTAATAGCATGTGCCACATCCGGTCTTGTACATAGCATGGAGTACATTATAGAGCCTATGGTCAAGCATAGGGACTTTGTCCATTATCTCTCTTTCTTCCAAGCCGGACTTTGAGTCTTACTCAATGTCTTGCCTTGCAACATAGGTAAGAACCCCTTCTTACTTCCGTCCATTTTAAACTTCTTTAAAATCTTATCAAGGTATGTACTTTGCGATAGCCCTATTAGGCGCCTAGATCTATCTCTATAGATCTTTATGCCTAATATGTATGACGCTTCACCTAGGTCCTTCATTGAAAATTTGCTGTTTAGAAAACTTTTAACACTGTTTAAAAGATCTATATCATTTCCGATCAGTAATATGTCATCCACATATAATATCAGAAATGCCACATTGCTCCCACTCACTTTCTTGTAAATACAAGCTTCTCCATAAGTTTGGACAAATCCAAACTCTTTGATCACCTCATCAAAGCGGAGATTCCAACTTCGTGATGCTTGCTCCAATCCATAGATGGATCGTTGAAGCTTGCACACCTTGTTAGCATCCTTAGGATCGACAAAACCCTTTGGTTGTATCATATACAACTCTTCTTCAATATTACCATTGAGGAACGCGGTTTTGACATCCATCTGCCATATCTCATAATCGAAATATGCAGCAATTGCTAACATAATCCTAACTGACTTTAGCATCGCTACGGGAGAGAAAGTCCCATCGTAGTCAACTCCTTGAATTTGTCGAAACCCCTTTGCGACAAGTCGAGCTTTATAGACGGTCACATTACCATCAGCATCAGTTTTCCTTTTGAAAATCCATTTGTTCTCCACGGCCTTTCGGTCGTGAGGTAATTCTATCAAGTTTCAAACTTGATTTTCATACATGGATTCCATCTCGGATTTCATGGCTTCTAACCATTTGTTGGAATCCGGGCTCATCATCGCTTCTTCATACGTCGCAGGGTCATCATTTTCATCAACCATGAAATTCATGACAGGATTTACGTCTGACTCGGAGCTGCACGCGTCTGTTTGACTGCGAGGTTTGGTAGTACTCTCTTCGGAGTTTCATGATCGTTATCATTAGTTCCCTCTTCAACAGGTGGAGCCAACTCCGGAACAACTTCTCAAGCGCTACTCGCCATACTTTGAAGAGAAGGTTCCACAACCTCTTGAGTTCTACCTTCCGACTACTCACACCTTTCATGAAACTCTTTCTCTAGAAAGGATCCATTCTTGGCAACAAAAACCTTGCCCTCGGATCTGTGATAGAAGGAATACCCAATAGTTTCTTTAGGGTATCCTATGAAGACGCATTTTCCGCTTTGGGTTCGAGTTTATCCGGTTGAAGTTTCTTCACATAAACACCGCATCCCCAAACTTTAAGAAATGACAGCTTAGGTTTGTTTCCAAACCACAATTCATACGGTGTCTTTTCAACGGATTTAGATGGTGCCCGATTTAAAGTGAGTGCAGCAGTTTCTAGTGCATAACCCCAAAATGACAACGGCAAGTCCGTCAGAGACATCATAGATCAAACCATATCTAACAAAGTATGATTACGACGTTCCGACACACCATTTCGCTGTGGTGTTCCGGCAGGTGTGAGTTTTGAAACAATTCCACACTCTTTCATGTGAGTGCTAAACTCGTAACTTAGATACTCACCTCCACGGTCGGACCGTAGAAATTTGATCTTTCTATTACGATGATTTTCCACTTCATTCTGAAATTCCTTGAACTTTTCAAAGGTTTCAGACTTGTGTTTCATCAAGTAGATATAACCGTATCTACTCAAATCATCCGTGAAAGTAACAAAATAACGATATCCACCTCACGCCGACACACTCATTGGACCACATACATCAGAATGTATGATTTCCAATAAATCATGCCTGTTCCAGTGAACCGAAAAGCGTCGGACTAGTCATCTTGCCCATAAGGCATGGCTCACATGTATCAAATGATTCATAATCAAGTGATTCCAAAAGTCCATCCGAATGGAGCTTCTTCATGCGTTTAACGCCAATATGACCTAGATGGCAGTGCCACATATATGCGGATATATCATCATTAAGTTTAATCCTTTTAGCATCAACATTATGAATATGTGTAACATTATCATCGAGATCTAATAGAAATAAACCATTTATCATCGGTGCATGACCATAAAAGATTTCATTCATATAAATGGAACAACCATTGTTCTCGTATTTAAATGAATAACCACTTCGCATCAAACACGATCCAGATACAATGTTCATGCTCAATGCAGGCACCAGATAACATTTATTCAAGTTTATAACTAATCCCGACGGTAAGTGGAGAGGCAGCGTTCCGACGGCGATCACATCAACGCTTGATCCATTGCCGACACGCATCTTGACCTCACCCCTTTCTAGCGGTCGCTTGTTCCAGACCCACGATTCGAGTTACAAATATTAGCAACCGAACGGTATCAAATACCCGGTGCTACTGCGAGCACTAGTCAAGTACACATCAATAACGTGTATATCATATATACCTTTGTTTTCCTTGCCGGCCTTCTTATCCGCGGATACTTGGGGCGATTGCGCTTCTAGTGGCGATCCCCTTACAATAGTAGCACTCGGAATCGGACTTAGGTCCAACTCGGGTTTTCTTTTTCAACAGCAGGCTTGCCGCCTTACTTCCCTTCCGCTTTTCCTTCTTGTCTTTCTTGAAACCAGTGTTCCTATTGATCATCAACACTTGATGCTCCTGGATGATCTCCACTTCTGCAGTTTTAAGCTTTGACAGAAGCTCGGGGAGACACTTCTTCATGCCTTGCATATTATAGTTCATCACGACGCTCTTATAGCTAGGTGGCGTAGACGCGAACACGATGGATGCCTAAGTCAATGGGAATCGATATTCCCAAGTACACAAGCTTATCGGCATAACCCGACATCTTGAGTACATGCTCACTAACGGGTGTGCTCTTCCATCATGCAGCTAAAGAACTTTTACGGCGTTGTAGCTCTCTACAACATGTGTGTCAAAAATCATTTTCAACTCACCCATTGTATCAAATGCATTGCCGTTTTGAAAGCGCTTTGAAGTTCGGCTCTAGCCCATACAATATGCCGCAATGAACTAAGTTGTGGTCCTCCGACGAGTCGATAGACATTCTTCTCCTCGTCGGGGCATCATCAAAAGGGGGCCTAACGGCGCTTCTAGCACATATTTCTTTTGTGCAGCAGAGAGGAGAATCCTCAAATTCATGGCCCATTCGGTAAAGTTGCTATCGTTCGTTGCTAGTTTCTCTTTCTCCATGAACACATTGAAATTAAAAGCAGGTGGTGCCATCTACAACAGAATTTGTAAAGTTTAGACTAAGTGTATGATAGATTGAGTTCAAATAATCCATATTATGAATGAACTCCCACTCAAAAACGACACCCCTCGTGCCTTTTTGGTGATTACATGAACCAAATCCACTATACCAAGTCCGATCATCACGTGAGTCGGTATAGCTTCAAAGGCGAGCATCAAATGGGAATCATATCAACTATATGACTCATGCTTAACCTTTCGGTCCGTGTTCCGAGGCCATGTCTATACCTGCTAGGCTCGCCAAGTTAGAACCTTAGTATTCGCGTGTGTAACTGTTTTACACCCGAAATATGGTCGTGGATCCAAGCACACCCGATCATCACGTGATGTCTTGGAGCGACGAAAACATAATCGGTGCATACTAAAGGAAGAACACATTCTTATCTTGATATTTAAATGAGGGATCATCTTATTATGCTAACAAAGCGCTAAACAAGCAATATAAGATGCTATCAAACATCATATGTTTATTAGTGAAATGATATGGTTCCCGCAGATGATCTCTATCATGTGCATCGTGGTATGATCACTATCATACCTATATGTGTAAATACAAGGTCTATGGATTTTACACGCTATGTGTGTGTTGTAAGAGTATCATTTCATACTTCTACTTACAACACTACCATATCATAACACTAGCCCAGCAACAATCTAAACTAGACGCCTCTAATTTATCCATTGCAAGTTTTACGTGGCTTAGGTCTTTCGAGATAGAACCGTTCTTACCTACGAACATGAACCACAACGAGGATAATCAAATTGTTAACAACTCGCTTGCAAAATAGATATTGACTATAGTAGGAGAGACAGACACCCGCTAGCCACTTATGCAAACTAGTTGCATGTCAAGCGTGGAACAGGTCTCATGTGCGAGGACATGTAAAGTTTGTCCGGGCCGCTTCATCCCACTATGCCACCAATATCCAAAATTACAACAAAGGAGAAACAACATGATCATCATCGCCCACATACTCATATGTGTACTACCCGTGTAAAGTATCTACGCATAGATCCGGCTCTGATACCACTGTAGGGTTCGCAGCATAGAAAACAAAAATTTTCCTACGATGTGAACTATATACCAAGATCTATCTACTAGATACAAACAACGGGCGGATGTATATCCGTAGAGAACATATCCTTGAAGACCGACAAAGCTTAACGAGTTCAACTCGTGGTTGATGTAGACGATCTCTTGCCGATCTCAAGATTGAGAGGAAGTCCTAGCGCCGCAAATCAGCATCGCATCCGTGCTCGCACACACGTTCGAGGCACCGAGCAACCTCCGCCTCCTCGCTCCAGCGATGCAGCGGAAGCACAACTCTTTCTTGCCGAATAGCCACCGGGAACATGTATCTCGCTAGTCCGAGACCATGGGGGATAAATTCTAGAGGGGGAGAGAGATCCTTCACGAGGAGGTGTGAGAGACAAGTGAGGAGCGGGGCTCCTTTTATAGGAGGGGGAACCCCAAGGGGTGGCTGCGCATGGGGCTGCCCTTGCCCTCCCCTCTTCATGTGGGTGGACACTCCACTCACAAATCTCCTTTAAATTCCCTCCACTCAAAAGTCCACTCAAATTCCCATTAAATTTCCACCAAATTTAATGCAAACTCTCATTAAATAAAACTCTTTTATTTTATTCAGAATTTTGTCAATTACTTTAATGACAAACATTCACAAATAACCCCTTGCTAGAATTCTATTTCACATGCATAACCACTTTATGCAATTTCACCCAAAAACCTGTTTCGGTATCTAGTGAAATAAATTCCTGCGCTTGTTCATTCTTTCGACATGAAACATTTGCTCCAATTGGATGTCAGTGTCTCTTAAGTGTGTCACCCTACAGTTCGTGAATAATGCGGACATGATCGAGACCCCTCTCGAATCAATAACAGAAGCGGGATCTGGAGACCCATACTGACTCCCACACATTCAACGATGACTTTCTTGTGATCGTCGGAACCTTTTACGCTAGTATCTTAATCCCTTTGTTTCACGATATATTACATGTACGAGATTCTATCATTGGTATATCCATACCTAGTTTGATCTCGTTACCGACATGCACTCTTTTCTCGTTCCTGTGATATAACATTCTAGTGATCAAATCACTTGCTTGCAAGCTAATCAATGTGATATCACCGAGAGGACCCAGAGTATATCTATCCGTCATTGGGATGAACAAATTCCACTCTCGATCCATGAGACTCAACATAACACTTTATTAGTTCTGAATCCATCTTTATAATCACCCTGTTACGGTGTGACGTTTGATGTTATCAAGAAACTCTTCCGGTGTTAGTGATTGACATGATCTCATGGTCTAAGGATTAGGATCACTTCGTAAGTTGTTATAGCAATATAAACTCAATGACTTTGATCGTAATGCTATACTTCGGATGAATGTTCATCACACCATTACACTAATGTTGTGTTCCCGTTATTAACAATATCCAATGTCCATGATCAGGAAACCTTGATCATCTTGTTAATCAACGAGCTAGTTTATGAGAGAGGCATAACTAGGAACTTTCTGTTTGTTTATTAAACACACATGTATTAACATTTCCGTATCAATACAATTATAGCATGCAAAATAAACATCTATCATATACTTGGAATACACATAATAAACACTTTATTATTGCCTCTCAGGGCATATTCCCTTCACGAATACCCAGGCACGACTACGAGTACTAGTGAGATACACATCAATAACATGTATATCGGATATACCTTTCTTCTTGATGTTGCCGTTCTTCAAATCCTCCAAGTACTTTGGGCAATTCCGCTTCCAGTGACCTTCTCCCTTGCAGTAAAAGCACTCTGTATCAGGCTTAGGTCCATCCTTGGTCTTCTTCGTCGGTGCGGTAACTTTCTTACCACCCTTCTTGAAGTGTCCCTTTTGCTTAGACTTGCCTTTCTTGAATTTGGTGGTCTTATTGACCATCAACACTTGGTGCTCTTTCTTGATCTCCACTTCTACATATTTTAACATGGAGAAGAGTTCTAGCAACTGCTTGTTCATGCTTTGCATATTGTAGTTCATCACAAAGTTCTTGTAACTTGGTGGTAGTGATTGGAGGACACGTTAAATCCCCAAAGCATTAGGAATCACTATACCCAAGCTTTGAAGTTTGTTTGCGTGCCCAGACATCTTAAGCACATGCTCACTGACGGAGCTTCCCTCTTCGATCTTGCAGTTAAAGAACTTTTCAGAAGCCTCATAGCTCTCAACTGCCGCGTGAGTCTCAAAAATCAATTTGAATTCACGGACAATATCATGTGGGACTGAATTCTCAAACCTTTTCTTAAGCTCCAATTCTAAACCATACAATATAGCACATTGAACTGTGGAGTACTGAGTCTTCCGAGCGAGGTAAACATTCTTTACTTCATCGATAGCAGTAGCTGCAGGTGGGTCACCCAGCGGTGCATCGAACACATAGGTCAAATTACCCGCATTGAGGACAATCCTCAAATTGCGGAACCAATCCGCGAAGTTGCTTCCATTGTTTTTCAACTTTTCTTTCTCTAGGAACGCATTAAAATTGATGGTAGGGGCCACCATCGATCTACAACATATTTGCAATAGTTTAGACTAAGTTTATGACAGATTGAGTTTTAATTAATAGTTAAATTAATCTAGGTGAACTCCCACTCAAAACAATATCCCTCACATTGTTTTAGTGATCACACGAACCAAATCCACCACATCAAAACCGATCATCACGAGACTTGATGTAGCTTCAATGGCGAACAATCAACATGTTCATCATATATACTATATGACTCATGCTTTACCTTTTGGTGATCCGTGTTCCGAGACCAGGTATGTACATGCTAGGCTCGTCAAGATCAAACCTTAGCTTCCGCATGACAAAATCTGGCTTGCTCATGTTGTATACACTCGCATAATCTAACACACCCGATCATCACGTGGTGCTTCGAAACAACGAGCTTTAGCAACGGTGCTTACTAAGGATGAACACTTTAAAACTTGAAATTTATGTGCTTGAGGGATCATCTTATAAAGCTACCATCGTTAACTAAGCAATACAAGATGCATAAGGATTAACATCACATGCAATTCATAATATGTGATATGATATGGCCTTTCTTCTTGTGCTCCCGATCTCTATCTTCAAGCACGAACATGATCTCCATCATCACCGGTATAGCGTCAAGGTCAATGGCGTCGTTTCATGGTTGTCGTCCACCAGCTCCAACTATTACGACTACTTTGAATAGACACGCGGGTCTTAACAGAATTTAAAGACAACCATATGGCTCCTGCCGGTTGCCAACTTACAATAAGGAACATTGCATACATCAAATACAATCACAATCATGGCCATATCACATCACAGCACACCCCTGCAAAACAAAGTTAGACGCCTCTAATTTTATTTGCATATTTTACGTGGTTTGGGGCTTTCAATAAGTGTCGTTCTAACTTACGAACAAGAACCACAATGTTGATGTTTGAACTATCAAGTGCCCGTTGTAAATTGGATCTATACTATGATGGGAGAGACAGGCACCTGCAAAGCCACTTATGCAATACAAGTTGCATGTTGAGCGTGGAGCAAGTCTCATGAACGATGTCATGTAAGGTTAGCCCGGGCCGCTTCATCCCATCATACCGCAAGATGCAAAGTACACAAAAAGCAATTGATAATAAAAGCACCACCGCCCACAATGACCATTGTGTTCTACTCGTGCAACAGATCTACATATAGACCTGGCTCTGATACCACTGCATGGAAAACAAAAAATTTCTACCGCATGCAAACAAACAAGACAAGATCTATCTACTATATTATAGCAACGAGTCGATAGAGGAACTCACCCTCGAAGATTCCAAAGCGGTTAACGAGAGCAGATTCTCGTGGGTGATGTAGTCGTACTCTTGCCGATCCTTCCGGCGCTACGTTCCGGCAGCGCTTCCGTAGTCGGTCACACGTTCGGTACTCGATGAAGACCTTCCTCTCCCTTGTTCCAGCAGGCAGCAGAGGTTGTAGCACTCACCTCGCGATTCCGGCAGCACGACGGTGTGGTACCGGAAGTAGAGGGGAGATCTCGCAGGGCTTCGCCTTAAGCCGGAGCGAGTATGGTGGACTATGAGAGAGCCTCGGTGATCTAGGGTTTAGACGCACCAAGTAGAGGGAGCTAGGCCGGCGGCTAGGGCAAGTAGAATCCCTAACTCGGCGGCTTGGGAGAAACCCTAGGGCGGCGGTGGTGGTTTGGTGGTCGGCGGCTAGGGTTAGGGTTTAGAGGGGTAAGGTGTAGGTCTAGGAGGGGCAGCCCTGCCCCTCCTTATATAGGTGGGAGGGTGCGTCCAAGGTGATGGGAGTCCCTCCCCAACTCGGCCTCCTTGGCCGGCGGTGGAGGGAGAGGGACTTCCTCCCCAAGTAGTTTTCCTACTCTCCCTCCACCAAGCAAAATAGTCGTTTGACTTGTCAAATTGGCGTTTGACTTTTTCAAACTAGGATTTGATTTATCCCTTTATTTTGCTCAGCGATGACACCTAGTACATGATGCAACCATTCCAACTTGTTATGACACATTCATGTACCATTCCTCCTCAGTCTTGGGACATTCCGGAACCTTCTAGAACATTCCCGATGAAAACACCGGAACCATTCTCCAACCCCGAAACAGGACTTTCCTTATATGAATCTTATTCTCCGGACCATTCCGGATCTCCTCGTGATATCCCGGATCCCATCCGAGACTTTGGACAACATTAGGTCTCTTACTCACCATTCCATAACTACTCAACAACGTCGAATCCTTAAGTGTGTCTCCCTACGGTTCGTGAATTATGCGGACATGATCGAGACACTTCTCTGAACAATAACCAATAGAGGAATCTGGAAATTCATATGGCTCCCACATATTTCTACGATTACTTTGCGATCGAATGAACCACTTACATACGATACCAATTTCACTTTATCTCACGATAGTTTACTTATTCGAGGTTTTGATCGTCGGTATCTCTGCATACCTAGTTAAACCTCGTTACTGATAAGTACTATTTTCTCGTTCCCGTGATATGTGATCCCTTGTGAGCCAGTCACATGCTTGCAAGCTAATTGTATGACATTCCACCGAGAGGGCCTAGAGTATATCTATCCGTCATATGGATGGACAAATCCCACTCTTGATCCATGTGTCTCAAACAATACTTTCCGAACACTCAATGCCACCTTTATAGCCACCCAGTTACGGTGTGGTGTTTGATGTCATCAAAGAATCCTTCCGGTGATGGTGATAAGCATGATCTCATGGTTGAAGGAATTAGGTTACTATGTATCAGAAAGCATATAGCAATTGAACTATTAAAATGACTTGATCTTTATGCTACGCTTATCTACAGGAGTATGTCCATCATATCATTCTCCTAACGATATGATCTTGTTGTTAATAACATCTCAATGTTCATGATAGGGAAACCACAATCATTTATTAACCAACAAGCTAGTATTATGAAGAGGCTTTACTAGGGACTTCAATTTAAGTTTACAAATCACACAAGTATTAATGTTTCCTTGTTAATACTATTATAGCATGAATGTAAACATTTATCATAAACACAAAGATATAATAATAACTATATTTATTATTGCCTCTAGGGCATATCTCCAACAGCAGAAGATTTGCTAGCAGATACAGAAAGAAAGCTGAAGACTGTAGGTTGCAATGATGAGGAGAAATTGAGGTATGTAACTCATCTTCTGACCGGACCTGCAACATCATGGTGGGAGAATCAGTTGGCCATGCAACAACCAGGAAGGGAGTTTACATGGGAATAGTTCAAGCAGAGATTCCGTGAATATCATGTTCCGGAAAGTGTTATGGAGTTGAAGCGGAGAGAATTTGAGGAGCTTCAGCAGGGATATACTAGTGTCATGAAGTACATCCGGGAGTTTAGTCAACTGTCTCGCTATGCTAAAGAGGATGTCAACACTGAAGAGAAGCGGAAGAAGCGTTTTCTGCGTGGATTAAATCCATTTGTGAAGATGCAGCTAAGGTTAGCCAATAAGCAAACTCATCAGCAGTTGCTGGATGCAGCCATTACTTTTGAAGATGATTATAAGAATGTCCAAGAGGATAGGAGGAAGAGAGCCAAAAAGGAAACCAAGATAATTCAGGCAAGCAAACCTAAACCTAACCTGGAGTTCAAACCTCGGAACAGGAATTATGGCAACAATAACAATAACAATAACAAGGGCAGTGGTGGAAATCAATCCAATCCGAGAAGGAATGTTATTTGTAACAATTGTGTAATTCTAGGGCATTTCCAGAGGGAATGCAAAAAGCATGTAGTGATCTGTTACGGTTGTGGTCAGAAGGGGCATATCAAGCCAGATTGTCCGAGCAAACCACCAGGAGGTTGGCCTACCAAGGGAGGAGGACAAGACAGTGGAGGAAATGGACAACCCAATAAAGGAGGAAGTAATGGCAAGAACAACAATGGCAAGAGGAACCAACCTACCGTGAAACTGAACTGTGCAACCCTCGAGGAGGTGGATAATTCGGAGCATGCAGTGATAGGTACGCTCAATATCCTTACCAATCCCGGCAAAGTTCTATTTGATACTGGTGCAACTACTTCATTCATTTCTAAATAATTTTGTGATAAGTTCGGGATTAGAAGGGCAACATTAGAAAGTCCTATGATCATAGTTACGGCAGGAGGGAATGTGATTGTATGCCACATAAAACAAGATCAGGTTATCTCGATCTGTGGTTGTACATATTTCGCAGACCTTTATGTGATTCCTTTGAAGGGAATTGCAGTAGTGCTGGGAATGGATTGGATGATGGAACACAGAGGTCAAATAAATTGTGAGGAGAAAACCGTCTCAATTAAAACTCCAAGTGGAGCAAGGATAGTTTACCAAGCAGATAAGCATAGTCATATCATGGTGGATATGCAGTTGAACTCAATGGAAGAGGTCAAATTGGAAGAGATTCCTATAGTAAATGAATTTCAAGGAATGCCACCAAACCGGGAGATAGAGTTCACTATTGAGCTAATTCCTGGTACCGCACCAATAGCTCAAGCATCATATAAAATGGGACCCAAAGAGTTAAAAGAAATCAAAGAGAAAATTGATGAGTTAGCCAGAAAAGGATTTATTCAGGAAAGTGTATCTCCATGGGAAAAACGGTAATCTTTGTGGATAAGAGAGATGGTGGAAGAAGAATGTGTGGAGATTACAGAAACCTAAACAATGTTACTATCAAGAATAAGTATCCTTTACCAAGAATTCAAGATTTATTTGATCAAGTGAAAGGGGCTGGAGTATTTTCAAAGATCGATTTAAGATCTGGATACCATCAAATAAAAATCAAACCGGAAGATGTTCCAAAGACAACATTTGTCTCAAGATATGGACACCATGAGTATCTGGTAGTACCATTTGGTTTAACCAATGCACCGAAAATATTCATGAATCTGATGAACAAGATCTTCATGCCATATTTGGACCAGTTCGTCATAGTCTTTATTGATGATATTATGATATATTCCAAGGATAAGGAAGAGCATGCTGATAATTTGAGAATAGCATTGCAGACTCTAAGGGAACACAAACTTTATGCTAAGTTTATTAAGTGTGAATTTTGGCTAGATGAGGTAGAATTCCTCGGTCATGTGATCAGTAAAGATGGAATTGTTGTAAATCCATCCAAGGTTCAGTCAGTATCGGAGTGGATTGCACCAACCAATGTGAAGCCAATTCGAGGTTTCTTAGGAATGGCTGGTTATTATCGGAAATTCATTGAAGGTTTCTCCAAATATCCGGACCAATGACCAAATTATTGAGGAAGAATACACCATTCAAGTGGGATGAGAAATGTGAAGCAAGTTTTCAAGAGTTTAAGACTAGATTAACCACAACTCCAATCTTAGCAGTTCCTGAAACAAGGAAGGACTTCACAGTATACTGTGATGCATCTAAAGAAGGTCTAGGTTGTATATTAATGTAAGATAGGAAAGTGATTGCTTAGGGTTCAAGACAACTGAAACCACATGAAGTCAACTATCCAACTCATGGTTTAGAGTTAGCAGCTGTAGTTTTTGCACTAAAAGGATGGAGGCATTTCCTATATGGAGCCAGATGTGAGTTATACACTGACCATAAAAGTCTCAAAAATTTCTTCACTCAAAGGAATTGAATATGAGACAGAAGCGTTGGTTAGAACTAATCAAGGATTATGATTTAACAATCAATTATACTCCAGGGAAAGCAAATGTTGTAGCTGATGCTTTAAGCAGAAAGAGTGCATATATTCAGCCTAGCAATAGGGAGCTACCAAAGGAGTTACAAATGGACTTGGAAAGATTAGAGCTTCAATTCACTAGAACAGAGGTTCTTGGAGGATTAGCTACTATGCAGGTAGTTGCAGAGCAGGACAGTGATCTTAAGCAAGAAATTTTTAGACATCAAGCAGAATATCCTTTTATTGCTGAGGAAATTCGAAGGATATCTCAAGGGCAAAAATCATTTTTTCGTCTTGGAGAATATGAGTCTTTATGGTTTCAAGACCGTCTTTGTGTTCCAGATGTGACTGAGATTCGTGATATCATACTTCGAGAAGCACATGAAACACCATATTCTATACATCCGGGAAGTACTAATATGTATATGGATTTGAAAGAACTATTCTGGTGGAATAACATGAAAAGGGACATTGCTAAATATATATCTGAATGCCATACTTGCCAAAGGGTTAAGGCCGAACATCAAATACCAGCAGGACCATTACAACCTTTGGAAATTCCCGAATGGAAGTTGACGAGGTTTGATCTCATCAATGCCCATTGTTATGGACTTGGGTTTTGGAGAAGATGGGGATGCTGGAGATCGTGGAACGATTAGCAAACAAGCAACACGGGGACACAAGGTTTTACCCAGGTTCAGGCCCCCAGAGGTAAAACCCTACTCCTGCTTGTCTGCTCTTGATTACGGCGGAACCGAAGGTTACAAGGGTGCGTAGATGCAATCTGGCGTGGAGGTGTGTATGCGAAAGTATGAGGTCAGAGATCTAGGCCGTGCCCTCCTAGCCTTTATATAGAGTTAGGCAGGTCCCAGGCACAGACCGAGTCGGTTACAGGTTTTAGGGTTTACCCCTTTGAATTTCCTATCTACTCTAGTCTTGCTCTCCAAGGATCAGAATGCGTCATGGGCCTTGGCCACCCGAAAATCTTCATGGGTCGGCGTATATTTGTCATGGGCCTTCCTTGGGCTAGACCAGGTATGCTGAGATCGTGTACCCACGGGGTATAACCATGTCAGTAGCCCCCGAGTGTTCAGTCGAATCGTAGATTCGGCTGAGGACTCTTCAATCCTTCGGGTGCAACTCTTTCTTTCAATAGAATGTGTAGGGATTGTTGATGCATGTGCCTGACTCTCCCGACGGATCAGGGTCAGTTAACTGTCTTAGGACAAAACAACATGATCTTCTTCAGATTCGAGTCCCTCGACTCGAACCCGGAACATATGCTGGCGTAATTTGACTCAAGACGCGGAGGACTTACAGGAGTGGAATTCCAGTGAATTTAATTGACGTACCCAACGCGTCCGTCGGGATTTTTCATCGCACCTGTTAGCACGGGTTTTTACTAGCAGAGCGCAGTCGTGTGCGTTGCCAGGCCATCAGATGATATCTGTAGGTCTTATCTTTGTGTCACAGACACAACATCCGAATGTTTATCACCGCGGAGGTGTTTCGGGTGGTCAAGGAGAACGTTGCTCACTTAACGTTTAGTTGGGGCAGAGTTGCTGAAAAGTTTTTGCATGCTGATCCGAAGGATCGCGGTCGAAGAATTCATAGGGTGCGCGACCAGCGCTCCCTATGGGAGTAGCCCCCCGAGTGTCTGTTCGAGTCGTAGACTCGAGCGGAGACTTTAATTCAGACATTGTTCAGTTGTAAGTCCATAGGACACAAAATTTTCCGGATGATCAAATCCGTCCTCCCTATGGGAGTAGCCCCCGAGTCCGTAGTGGAGTCGTAGACTCGACGAAGGACTCGAAGTAATAATTCACTTCCATTCATCTTTTGGGTGCGCGGCCAGCGCTCCTGATCGGAGTAGCCCCCGAGTAATTGGTCGAATCGTAGATTCGAGTGAGTACTCTTAGCTTTGAAGCCGAAGAAATTGTAGCTGTTGCTAGTGTAGTTTTTGATGACGTCAGTGCTGACGATCGATGACCTCAAGCGTCTGCATGCTGTAGATGACTTGATCGATTTAACATGGGTCCCACTGTCTGACCTTGAATTGACCGGTCACGCGCGGTGTGGAGATAATTACGGCGTCGCCTTGATTTCCGCGCGTAGTGGACGGCGTGTTAGCGACGGTTCGTTGTGATGCTGACACGTGTATGGCCAAATCCTGCCGTTGGCGTTAGGTCTTCTCGATGGATGGTTGTCGTGCATCGTCTTCATCTTTATAATCATTGGGGAAAACTTCAGTTTGTTTTCACCGCATCTATTCTTGCTTTCACTGCTTCCTTGTGTTCTTAGAGCTCTTGCTGCGTGCTGGAATATTCCTTCACATTTCCTTCTTCCATCCTGCGCTCTCGCCGCCGACGCCGCCGTACTGCGATGGGGAAGCCGAAGAAGTCGTCGTCTGCGGTTGCCAGCGCCGCTAGAGGGAAGAAAAGTGCCACCGCTACTCGTGTCACCGACGGTGGCTGCTGGCGATCGGATACGCGGGAGAGCGATCTCCACAAGCTTCGCGAGCAGGGCCTGATCCCGCAGGATAGGGAGGCCGTTAAACTCCCAGGCAATGAGTTAATCCCCCGTCCCCCCGTTGGGTATCGGGTTATGTTCCTTGCCTTTGTCATTCGCGAATTTTCCTTCCCAGTCCACAACTTCCTTCGTGGACTGCTTCTTCTGTACGGTGTCCAATTGCACCATCTTTCCCCCAATTCTCTTCTTCACATTGCTTGTTTTATCACTTTCTGCGAGTGCTGGCTTGGTATTGAGCCGCACTTTGGCCTCTTCCGGAAACTTTATTCCGTGAATAGGCAATCTGGTTCGGATGGTGTTTATCCCATTGGGGGTTGCATCATCTCCCTCAAGCCCAATATGCTTTTCTTTTATTTTTCCATGTCCGAATCTGTCCAGTACTGGTGGAGGCGATGGTTTTATATCCGCGACTCCGTAGTACCTGGGCAAGATTTTGGTCTTGTTCCTTTCGAACCCTCCCAAAAGATTGAGCCGAAAAGGTCTTGGAAAAACAAGATCTTGGATGGCGAGGTGGTGGAAATAGAGGATCTCTATCGTCGGGTGGAGGATCTCCAATTGATTCCGGAGAAGGAAGTGAATGGTGTGGATATCATCCGCACCTTTCTCGAGCGTCGAGTGCAGCCACTCCAGGCTAGGGCGCACCCGATGTTCCTTTATGCTGGCCGACGTGATACGACGAGAGTTTCGGCTGAGAAATTCTCCCAAGGAGATCTCGACAGGGCCCTTCGTTTGTTGCTGAAGTTCAAGGCTGGAGAGGATATCCCGGGGAAGTCGCTGACTCCTCCATTTTCTTCTTCGCTTCATGTGCCACAGGTGTAGATCCGTGTGCGTAGCGCTATTTTTCGACTGCATTGTATTTGTGTTTGTTTGCTAACAAACTGTTCTTTTCTTGCGCAGAGCTTCAAAGTGCCGGGTATGTCGCCTCCGTTACCCGAAGTATATCCGGATGCTCCGGATAATGATGTGGTGGATTCCATGTCCGAGCTGCCATCGGTGCGATCTCCGGCTGAAGATGCCAATGAGTCGAGCAAGGACCACACTCGCAAATGATCGCGGAGCTCCAACGAGTCTTCGGATGCTTCGACTCCTCTGACTCCTAGGAATCCTCTGTGTCTTGAGCGTCATAGTGATGGGCATGGAGGCTCTTCCTCTCCTATTCCTGCTCTTCCTGTGCGGGCTGTAGCGCCGCACCCGCCAGCGAAGCGGAAGAAGGAAGAAAAGAAGGAAGAGAAGAAGGAAGAGAAGAAGGAGGAGAAGAGGGTCCGAAGGACCCCTCCTGTCTTCAACCTGAGCGAGCTTGACTCGTAAGTTTCCTCCGCACTGTGTTTTCTTTAATGCTTACTTTGTTCTTGTACTAATTTGTTCGTGTGCAGGCACTCTTCCAACGACTCCTCTAGCGATGGTGCTCGGGAGATTATGGGGGAGTCGAAAGTCGCGTCTCCTCCTCCTCAGACGGTTGCAACTTCTGAGGACGCTGCTCCGAACCCTCTTTTGCGGGAGGTTCGGGTGGTTGCGCCTCAGAATTTTGCTAGCGGACCTTCGACGTCGCCATTGGATCATGTAAGTCTCCTGCCACGGGGGGAGCCCCCGAGCGTTTGTAAAAGAGTTTTCTTGTTTTGTTCTTCGAGTCTCGGGGGGAGCCCCCGAGCGTTTTCGTGTGTGTATTTTGCTTCTGTTCTTTTCTGTTGGGCGTAGCCCCCGAGTCCTTTTTCTGACTGGTAGGTCTTCTTCCTGCAGCCTTTTGTGCAGGATGCCAAGCGACTGGTGCAGGAGCACCTGGTGCTGGAGGCCAGCCTCAAACAGCTTCAAGGTACTGTTATGCCTTTGATGTTTGCTTCTTCGTGTATTCTTGTCCTCTTATCTGACACCTGTATTTTTTGGAATGTAGAGGAGCATAACACCTCCCTTCGTGAGATCGATGCTCTCAAAAAGAGCCTTGGTCAAGCGGAGAAGAAGGCCGAGGTCGCCCTTGGTGCGAAGGTGCGCCTCGAGCTGGAGCTGGCTACTGCGACCGAGGCTAAGGAGCGCCTGCAGCAGGAGTCCACGGACCGCGAGGAGCAACTTGCCACTGCTGCGACTGCGCGTGAAAGAGAGGTGGCTGGCAAGCTCATGACGGCTGCCAAGGCTGTTTCGGGTGAGTATCTTCACTTGCATTTTCTTGTCTTTCTTCTGCGGAGTGTTTGCTCATTGCTTATCTTTATTGTCTCAGATGCCGTGGGCATCGAGTTTGACCGCGGTGCTCTGGAGCACGGGAGTGCTCTAGATGATGCTATCGGCGATCAAGATCGCCGCAAGATCATCGACTCTCTTGCCAAGGACAAGGAGGTCCTTGGCCCTTCTGAGGAGCTTGTCCCCAAGGCGCGCCCTTGATGATGTTGACGCTGGCGGAGGCATCGACCAAAGCGCTTGCGGCGCATAAGCAAGCAAGGGCATCGGCGCATCGGCCGGGCGATGGCTTTGGCGGCCGGAGCGGAGCCGACCTTCCCAGATCACCTCTCGGATGCACGATCGCGGATGGATCCGAGGTAGCCTTTGCTACCTATTCCGCTCATATGGCGATATGGGCCAAAGCTGATTGATCTGGCCGAGTACGTCTCTGGCGGAGGGAAGCCAAGGCCAGGCAGTCCGACTCCGAGGCTACTCAAGGTGTCGCATCTTAGGTGTTGTAGCTGTAGGATAGCTTTAGTTTTCTTTTGTTGTAATTATGTTGATGATCAAATCCTTGTGCCACGTAGTGGCCTTTTATGCACTTAATGAATTCTGTTGAGATGTGTTCTCCTCTGTCTGAGTGTTCATGTCTTTTGCCTTTCTGCTGCTCTAGGGTCCTTCGGGTGCTGATCCCGTTGACGCCTCGCCTTCCGCGCGACTGCGGCCATCCTTGGATGATTCGTCCCAGCTTGCTTTCCTTCGAGACCGTGTTCGTAGTCTCGAGAAGGAGTTGCTTGGGGTGCGTGGCCATGCCGACGTTTGGAAGTCTAAGGCGGATCGCGGTTCGGCCAGAGAGGAGTACTTGATGGTAGAATTGCTTCGATTGTCTGAGCAGCTTTAGTGTAAGTTTTTTCGAGCTGCTGCTCATTTCTTCGGATGCGTATGCTAGCCTTGCATCTTACTTTTGTGCGAGTATCGCAGGTGCTAACCTTGCTCCAAGGGAGGAGAAAGAGCGTGTTGCGGTTCGGGTCAATTGTTTGACTCAACTGGACATGGAAGCTGGCGGGTTCTTCTGGATGGATCGCGACCGTGCCATGGCTCTGGCAACGGTGCAGGATCGCGTTCACCAAGTATCGCGGGTGCTTCGTCAAGTGCAGACTCCACTCTCGTTGGTTCTGCATGTGATGTTTCCCCTGGATGTTGTGCCAACAACCCTGTCCGGTCTTCTGTCTAGATTCCGGAGCGTGACTCGTGTCCAGGAATTGGTGAGGCAGCAGCTCATCACAGGGGTGAAGGCTGCGTTGTCCCTTGTTAGGCTGCATCGTCCTGATGTAGATCTCGTTATGTGCCGGGCCACCTCTTCGCCGGATGGTGGCGAGTGGGATATGCGTCGCATTATGCGGTAAAGGCGATATGCGGCGGTAGTAGATTTGTTTGAGCAGCGTGCTCAAGTTATTCTTCAGAATAGGTAGTACCTGTAAAAGAGATAGATATAAAATTTGTATATTTCGACTGGGCATGTTGTGCCCTTTGTTATAAAGGTTTGTTTGAGCACGCAGTGCTTTTATTTGAGTACGTGTCCTTTTCGTTAGCCTGACGTTGTCAACTACTCAGGTGTACACGTGTTATCCTCAGTCGATGAAATCGTGAGGTGGGGGGAGCCCCCGAGTACGTTTGTAGCATGAAGTAAAGTTGTAAATAGCGAACGAAATTTTGGGGCGAGACACTTAGCTTTATTTATATCGTAATGGAGGAAGTACATTGTTCGGCTGAATAGCCTTGGCTAAAAAGCCTTATTGAAAGTAAAGGGGTAGGTAGCTAGGGGTAGAATCGTCGCAACTGTGCGATGTTCCATGGGTTGGAGTATGCGACTCCAGACTCCACGTGCTTGAGGCGATAGGCGCCACCTGGGATGACTTCGGTGATGATGTAGGGCCCCTCCCATGGTGACTCGAATTTCTTCGGTCGCTCTTGCTTGAGTCGCAAGACGAGGTCTCCTTCGACGAAGGACCTTGGGCGCAGCCGGCGGCTGTGGTAGTTGCGGAGAATCTGCTGGTACACCGCTGATCGAGCTTCTGCTACGTCTCTTGCCTCTTCGAGTGTGTCGACGGCGTCTTCGAGTGCAGACGTGGATTCAGCTTTGCTGTAAGCGACTACTCGGGGGGCCTGGTGGCGTACTTCGGCTGGTAGTACGGCTTCGGCTCCATGCACCATGAAGAACGGCGTGTAGCCGGTGGAGCTGTTTGGCATAGTGCGCAAACTCCATAGGACGGATGGTAGCTCTTCCGTCCAGGCTCCGGCCTTTCGTTCGAGTGGGCTCATGAGGCGCTTCTTGATGCCAGCGCCGATTAGGCCGTTGGCCTTTTCGACCTGCCCATTCGTTTGCGGGTGAGCCACTGAGGCGTATGTGATGTTGATCCCTAGGCCTTCGCAGAAGTCTTGGAATTCTTTGGAGATGAAGTTCGATCCATTGTCGGTGATGATGCTGTGCGGTACGCCGAACCTGTAGACAATGGATTCGAAGAACTTGACGGCGGTCTTGCCCTTTTGGTTGGTAACCGGCATGGCTTCGACCCACTTGGTGAATTTATCGACTGCGACCAGGAGGTAAACGTGCCCCCCTTTCGAGGACTTTGGCAGTTTCCCGATCATGTCGAGGCCCCATTGAGCAAAGGGCCAGGCTATAGGTATGTGTCTGAGCTCTGACCCGGGTGCGTGCGGTTTGTCGGCGAACCTTTGGCACCCGTTGCATCTTCGGACGATGTCCTTTGCATCGCTCATGGCCGTTGGCCAGTAGAATCCAGCTCGTAGAGCTTTAGCGACAAGGGAGCGGCTACCTGCGTGATGTCTGCAGATGCCCTCGTGGATGTCTTGGAGGATGGTTTTCCCGTCACCGATGGTGATGCACCTTTGTAGTACACCCGTAATACTGCGCTTGTACAGCTCGCCATTGATGATGGTGAAAGCTTTTGACCGACGAGATATGCGCTGGGCATCCGTCAGGCTGTCAGGCAGTTCTCCGTTTATCAAGAACTGGAGGTACGGTCGCGTCCAAGTTTCTTCGACTGCCATGACCTGCATCAAGTTGACCATAGCGAACTCTGTGTCCAGTTTCTCGGGTCCTTCGTGTCCTTCGGGCAGCGTAGCCCCCGAGTGTTCTGCTTCTTCGGGTGATCCCTTGGGGAATTTCCGCTTGATGGATGGCACGCAGATCTGTTCGAGGAACACACCCGGTGGCACCTTTGCGCAGGTGGAGCCGATGTTGGCGAGTCTGTCGGCTTCCTCGTTGCTTTCTCTTCCAACGTGCCGAAGCTCGCAGCCGTCGAATTCTCCTTCGAGTGCGTTGTAGAGTGCGCGGTACGCGATCATGTTTTCGGCGTGTGCGTCGCACTCGTTCATCGTCTGCTGGACGACGAGGTTGGAGTCACCGTAGATGACCAGGCGCGTTGCGCCGCAGATCTTTGCCATCCTCATGCCGTGGATGAGGGCTTCGTATTCGGCCTCGTTGTTGGAAGCTCGGAATTTCATCCGGAGGACGTACTTCATCTGGTCGCCCTGCGGGGAGGTCAGTATGACCCCGGCTCCTGCTCCAGCTTCACGCTTGGAGCCGTCGAAGTGCATCGTCCATGACTGCGACATGTCTGGGGTGTCTGGCAGCTGCAGCTCCATCCAATGTACAAGGAAGTCCGGGAGGACTTGAGATTTGATTGCGAGTCGCTTCTCGTAGACGATGTCCAGGGGTGACAGCTCGATGCCCCACAGGGCCACGCGTCCTGTGGCCTCTGGGTTATTCAGGATGCTGTTCAGGGGTGCCTCGTTGACGACCATCACCTGGTGCTCCTGGAAGTAATGGCTCAGCCGTCGAGCCGTCATGAACACGCCGTAGGCGAGTTTCTTGTAGTGAGGGTACCTACGCTTTATTACGTCGACCTCGCGAGGTAGTAGATTGGGCGTTGGACCCCATGGGTCTTTCCTTCTTCGGGTCGTTTGACCACTAGAACGGTGCTGACCACCTGGTGTGTGGCTGCTATGTACAACAGCAGAGGCTCGCGCTCCTTTGGCGTGACCAAAACGGGCGAGGTGGAGAGTAGCCGTTTGAGACTTTCAAACGCATCGTCGGCTTCGGGCGTCCACTCGAATTTATCTCGCGTATGGGTAGGTAGAATGGCAGGGCCTTCTCGCCCATGCGGCTGATGAATCTGCTCAACGCCGCTATTCGTCCTACGAGCTGCTGGACGCCCTTGAGGTTTTTCGGCTTCTCCATTGCCATCATGGCCCTGATTTTCTTCGGGTTTGCCTCGATCCCTCGCTGAGAGATGAAGTACCCAAGTAGCTGGCCCGATGGGACGCCGAAGGCGCACTTTTCGGGGTTGAGCTTGATCCTGTAGCAATTGAGGTTATCGAACGTCTAGCGGAGGTCGTCGATGAGCATTCTTGCCTTCCTGGTTTTGAAGACTATGTCGTCGACATAGACTTGGACGTTGTGACCGATCTGGTCCTTGAGGCATGCCTGCATGCATCGCTGGTACGTGGCACCTGCGTTCTTTAGCCCGAAGGGCATTGTGTTGTAGCAGAACACTCCGAACGGTGTAATAAACACGTTTTCTCTTGATCTTAAACCTTGAGTCGAATCTGGTTGTAGCTTGAGTAGGCGTCGAGGAAGGAGAGTTTCTCACATCCTGCGGTCGAATCGATGATCTGGTCAATCCGAGGAAGAGGGAAGTGGTCCTTTGTGTAGTGCTTGTTCAGCGACGTGAAGTCCACGCACATCCGCAGGATATCCGTGTCTTTCTTGGGAACCATCACTGTATTTGCGAGCCACTCGCTTTCTTTGATCTCCCTGATGAAGTCTGCGGCGAGTAGCCTGTTTATTTCCTTCCCGATGGCTTCGGCCCAAGGCTCGGACAGTCTCCGGATGGATTGCTTGACGGGCTTGGTGTCTGGAAAGATGTTGAGTGCATGCTCGGCGAATTCCATGGGAACTCCTGGCATGTCCGCAGGACACCAGGCGAAGATTTCCAGCGCTCATGGAGGAATTCGACAAGCGCGCTTTCCTATGCGGGGCTGAGGTCATTGGCAACCAGTGCCGTCTTGGAGGCATCTGTCGGATGGACCTGCACCTTCTTTGTGTTAATGGTGGAGTCGAAGGACATGTCAGGTGCATTTTGCCGTGCGACTGGGGGTGCCCCATTGTCCGTCACCTCGCGGAGCCTTATGAGCTCCTCCTGCATGCATTGGGAGATTCTGTTGAAATCCCTGTCGCATTGGTCCGATCGGGTGAAGCTCCCGTGGATTGTGATGACGCCCTTCGGTCCTGGCATCTTGAATAGCCGGTATGCGTAGTGTGGGACAACCAAGAACCTTGCGAATGCTACACGCCCGAGGATGGCGTGGTATTGTGATGGCCAGTCCACCACTTCGAATTTGAGCCGTTCGAGTCGGAAATTGTCCGGCTTGCCGAAGATGATGTCGAGCCATATTTTGCCCAGGGGGAATATGCCCTTTCTTGGGACAATGCCGTGGAACATTGTGTCTGTCTGTTCCAGGCTGCACTGCGGGATCCGCATTGCTGCTAGAGTACTTGCGAACATCAGGTTGATGCCGCTGCCGCTGTCCATGAATACGCGGCTCATCTCGAAACCTCCGATCTGCGCCTCCAGCACAAGGGCAGCATGACCTGGGCGAGGGATCTGGCAAGGGTGATCCGAACGACTGAACGTGATGTAGGACTCCGATCCGCTGAGGTACTCAGGGATGGCTGGTGGAGTTGCCACGGCCAGGTTGATCTGTCGGGTGATTTTCTTCTGCACCCTATTCGTGGGGCGCCCCTTCTGGATCATCAATTCTCCTTTCTGCGGGGGATACCCGTTCCCAACGTTGATACATCTTTATGCGGTCTGGTTGGTTCGGGCCTCCTACAGGTGGTGGTGGAGGAGCTCCATGCGCTATCTCACCTGGCGCGGGTGCATTCCCGAATCCAGGAAGTGGAGCTTGCTGCCTCATCTGGACCATGCTTTCGCTGAGTTTCTGGAACTCACGACAGTCCTTGAGCATGTGGCTTGCCTTCTTCTTGCCATCCTGCTTGTCGATGTAGAAGTGGATGGTGCATGGACCCGAAAGTTTTTCGTATGTTGAGGGTCCGTTATCGCGGTCGCGGCGCTGCCACGACTGTGCTGGGCGTCCTCCATTGTGGCATCCCGCAAAAACCACTACTAGAAAATCGCGTTGTTTTTGTGCATTGCATTTGAGCATCGTCATCATCTTGCATTTGCTTGCATAAAACTATTTTCGGAAAAACCTATTTTTGTTTTCTAAACGCCCCGTCTTTGTCAAACACAAAACCCGGGTCTCCGGATTATTTTGTTTTGTCGGCCAACGATTTGCAAAAGCCCCGTCTGGAATAAATAAATTGTTTAATAATTTTAGGGGGCAGCCGAACCGGGCCGATCCGAACCAGTTGGCCACCCCCAGTACAAAACCAAACGGTCCACCTAAACCTATTCCACCCAATCCTAGTCTACCCACCAACCAGTGCCCTCCACCCGCACCGAACCGCTCCACCTGCCCCTGGCCGCTCCTGGGCCCTACCCCACACAGCACACACTCCCCACTCCTACCCCCTCTCCCTTCCACCCTGCCCCCACCGCCACTGGACCATCCCTCCGCCCCACTGCCTCTCCCTCCCGTTCTCTCTCTCCCTGGCGCCCAGGCCCCACCCTCCTCCTCTCTGTCCCCGCCCCACCTCCCCACGCTCCTCTCCCCCACCGTCTCCCTCCTCCCCGCCTCCTCCCTCCTCTCCTGCTCCACCTCATGCCCCCTCCCCGCCTCCTCTCGGCCGCCCGCCCTTCTCCTTCGCTCCAGCGCTGGCCGCCCGCCTCCGGGTCCCGCCACCTCTCGCTGCCGCCCTCCTCCCGAGCTCGCTGGCCGCCACCTCTCCCGAGCCGGCCTCCTCAGGTCCCAGCGCGCCTCCCGCCTCCTGGCGCCCGCCCGGCGCCTTCTCCTCCTCCTCCGGCCAGGGCTCGCTCACGCCTCCCGAGCTCCTCGTCGAGCCCGCCACCACCTCCGTCTGCCGCCCTCTGCAGACCCTCCTCCATTGCGTGTCGGCCTCGCTGCCGCCGCCCCTGCTGCCTGCCGGCCCGCGCCGCTGCCCGACCGCCTCTGCGCCGCTCGCTGACCCTCCTCTCGCCTCCCGCCTCTCCGTGACGCCGGCCCTCTGCCGCCCGCCACCGCGGGCCACCTCCTTCGGGAGTCCCGCCTCCTGTGGCTCCTCCCGCCGCCTCCACCTCAAGCCCGGCGTGCCGCCCCACTCTCGCCAACACCGTGGCGTCGCCGCCTCGCCCAGCTCGGCCACCGCATGTGCTTGTCCTCGCGTCGGCCGCTGTACCGCCCTCTGCAATCATGGAGCCGTCACTGGTTTTGTTTGTGCGCTTGTGGAAGCCGCGCAGGTGCTGAATCAAGTCCATCGCAAGCGACCGAAGAAGGGGATGCCACTGAGATCAGAGGTCTCTGTACCGCATTGCCTTGGTCTTCGACAAGGATCCGACAAGATCGCCTACATGGATGTCAAGTTCCCCTTCACGAACCCGAACCCTCGGAACCGCCAAGTCGCCAAGACCCGTTCTCGGATTCCGATTGTCGAGCCCGAACCCGTGGAACCCCGAAACCTCCCCAAGATCTACGCCGCGGAACAACAAGGCCTTCGGGGTGGAACCGACAAGATCTACCGCCTAGCGCCAAGCTCTTCTCCATGGGATGCCAAGACACCCGTCGAATCCCGAAGACCGAACCCCGTGGACCGACATGATCTTCTTCACGGATAAGACAAGTACTCCCTCGAGGATGCCAAGTTCTTCACCCCGAATTCCAAGACCGACTTGATGGCGCGGACCCGACAAGATCTTCGCAACGACAAGATCGACACCGACCAGGGCGAGTCCGATGCGCCCCGACGCTGAACCAAGTCCTGCTTCCCGGATGCGACAAGACCTACCTCCATTATCCGAGACCGAGCCCGTCGAACCCTGAACCCTGAGACCGGACCCCAAACCCCGAACCCCAAGATCGTCGAACCCTAATGTGTGAGCCCTATCCGACACCCTATATTTTATAATATATGACATTGTGAATTGTTTCATGTAAATCATACATACTCGCATGCATATTGTGTGGTTTGGGGGCCTTATGCCGATTCACCTCATAATTAAATATGGGGCCCATATGCGGGCAAATCTTGTCTTATATTGGCCTCATTTAAATTTGTGTAGCGAACCAGTAACTTATCTTGCCCTGTTATTACAACATTTAATTTGCGGGGTAGATAAATAACTTGAACCGTTTAATTAAATGTCGGGACCCCGGTTCCGCTTAATATGACCTAATTGCATCGCATCTTTGCCATGTCATACATCATACATGCATCATGCCCGATCTTTTGCCGTAGTATTAAATATTGCAGTCGGTGTTTATTCTAGTGTTTTGCTTCTTCGCGGATAAGGCCGTTGAGTTGATGCGAGTGTCGACCCGATCTTTGGCTGAACCTTCGGCAATGTTTTCAGGCGAGCATCTCCCCCTTTCTACCTATCTTACTTTTATAGTATTTATTCCCTCCTGTTGATCTATTGCTATCTGTGTTGCGATGCTCTAGCTTTCGTATCCGTGATATCCCTTGCAGCCTTATATTTTCCTTGGACACATCCTATTACCTGTTGTTTGGTAGATAGTTGGACTTGCGTGTCGTAGTCGCTTGCTCAAGTGTTGTTGCGTGTCGCCAAGTACCACAGTTGTTGGAGTATTTTGCCGCATGTTTATTGTTGGAGATGATCAAGACTTTAATTACTGTTTAACAACTAAAATTGAAGTAAGTAAGCAGAGGCACAGGTGGGCAATAGATGTTATTTGGTTGTTAACCGTCCACTTGTGTCCGTGGGACCCAGTACTTGATACATGTTCCTTGAATATTCGCTATCCACATCCGGAGGATTATGGGACCCCCGAGCGAGCTTGATTCATTCTTATTTCTTGGGGCCACAAACTAGTTTGAGGTTTTATTTACTATCATGTACTTATGCCATGCTTTTACCGCTTTATTACGATTGCGAGGATCACTGTCTTGTTTAGGTAAGCGAGTGTTTTCGCGATATCGACAAGCCCGATTTTGGGTTCCCGATCGTTCTGACCATTGACGCAAACCTTGAGTCCGTCTCGAGTCATTAGCTTCGTTATGGTGTACTCAATGGGGTGGCCCCGAAATTTCTGAATCTGTGATTGCTTTGTCGTGAAGGCCTCGTTGGGTTTTGATTTGGTTTTTCCGAGGTTGATCGAGTGTGTGTTGCTATTTGTGCACCCTGCAGGTAAAACTTTCTGAAAGCCGTGTCCGCGGTTATGGACGACTTGGAGCACAGTATATCGATCATAGACAACTATAACTAAAGTAGTGCTATAAATTTGACTTTATAATGACTAGTAATCAGCTTCACTATAATGGAATGGCTAAATAAAACTGCCAACAATTGCTTGTTTGGGTCGTCGCTTGCGACCATTGTATCTGACTAGTAAGTATTGCAACTACAACGGAATGGCTAAATAAAAGTACCAACAACTGCTGGGTTTTGGGTTATCTCATGCTAATTGTATCTGACTAGTAAGTGTTGTAACTACAACAGAATGGTCAAATAAAATTGCCCACTGCTTATTATATCAGGATGATTATCTATACTTGACTAGTAATTGCTGCAACGATAACTGAATAAATAAAACTGCCAACTGTGTGAGTTCCTCGGTTGACTTCCTCGTTTGGTCTCGAGGGGGAAACGCCAGGATGGGTTTGTCTGATGGTAGAATCAGGTTGGTTCCGAATAGGTCTTTCTTATCCCTCTCTGACAGCCGCCAATTGTATCGAGTCTCTATAGGTTGTTTAGTGCATCTTTATGCCGCCGCTTGATCCACCATACCTATGTGGCGAGGACCACAATTCTAGTCTCGCTGTGTCTTGGCCTCGATCGACGCTCCTCTTTTTCCTTTGCCCTTTGTCGGCACCCCTTTTGTTTTAGCAGGTTTTGAGATCGACGTCGTTAGCAGGGTTACCCTTCCGGCTTGGCCTGGGCAGGGTTATGGACGCCATTGGTTATTCTTCAGGGCTATTAGCCCCATTTGCATCTTGTCCGTAGTCGGGCGCTGTATCGTTTTCAAGGTGATTTGGATCTTTGTATTGTATATCTGTATTCTTGACTCTTGGAGTCGTGTTGTATATATATCTGTTCTGTGGGTCCCATCGAGGACTGTTGTGTAATGTTATTACTTCGTTTTCCACCCGCACGAAAGTGCCTAGTGGGCACCTTTGAATCGTTTCTATGCGGGTTTGGCGGGTTTCGCTAAAACTTGCATAGGGTCAATTCTGAGGGTGTTACAGAGTGGTATCAGAGCTCAGCAGTTGCGATACCCCACAAGTCCAGCCTGTAGGATATCCTAGCTAACGGCCGAAGCAGAGTGTCCAAAACTATTTTTGCAAAATCGGTTGGATAGTTCTGATTAGGTGTGATTTTACTCCTTACCCCTCTGCTGCTCTCCTCTCACCTCTGCGTGTTTTGAATCCGCTCTCTTCTCCCTCTTCGAGTCCCGGATTTCTCGTGGTTGGGTTCCATCGTACCTTCAGGGCTTCGCTTCCTCTTTTGGTAACGGTGTGTCTACATCCGGTCTTCATGCTATCCGAGGAACCCTTCGTCTGGTGGACTTCTCTTTGTTTCTTCTCGTGCCTTCCGGTGTTTTCCGACGCGACGACATCATCTACACCAGATCCGGTGCAGGGCATGCATCACTCCTTTGTTCCGACCCTCGTTTGTCGAGATCTTCAGTCTAATTCCGAGAGTTGGTTGCATAATTCGCCTATTCGTGTGCAGAGTAATGGTTGGGGTGCGCGATGGACTGATCACCATCCGACTACTCTTATCATTCGCTCTTGTACATCGAATCAGTGGATCCAGCAATTTTACTCTGTCCACGGAAGCTAGAGGTGGCTTTATTGGTTGATACCTCTACCTTCGCCTTTGTTTCCCGGAGTGTTCTCTCGACGATCACGGACAACGACCTCTTGTTAGTGGTGTCACGAGGATCTACACGATGCGAGAAGATTCAGATCGCCGGCCTTCTTTCCGGTACCATGAGGCGGATCTCGAGGGCGAGATCCATTGTTAGTGGTGTCGAATTGTGGCATCCCGCAAAAACCACTACTAGAAAATCGCGTTGTTTTTGTGCATTGCATTTGAGCATCGTCATCATCTTGCATTTGCTTGCATAAAACTATTTTCGGAAAAACCTATTTTTGTTTTCTAAACGCCCCGTCTTTGTCAAACACAAAACCCGGGTTTCCGGATTATTTTGTTTTGTCTGCCAACGATTTGCAAAAGCCCCGTCTGGAATAAATAAATTGTTTAATTATTTTTAGGGGGAAGCCGAACCGGGCCGATCCGACCCAGTTGGCCACCCCCAGTACAAAACCAAACGGTCCACCTAAACCTATTCCACCCAATCCTAGTCTACCCACCAACCAGTGCCCTCCACCCGCACCGAACCGCTCCACCTGCCCCTGGCCGCTCCTGGGCCCCACCCCACACAGCACACACTCCCCACTCCTACCCCCTCTCCCTTCCACCCTGGCCCCGTCCCCACCGGCCGCCTGGACCATCCCTCCGGCCCCACCTGCCTCTCTCCCCTCCCCCGTTCTCTCTCTCTCTCCCGGGCGCCCCACGCGGCCCCACCCTCCTCCTCTCCCTGTCCCCCGGCACCACCTCCCCCACGCGCTCCTCTCCCCCCACCGCGTCTCCCTCTTCCCCGTCTCCTTCCTCCTCTCCTCTCCTGCTCACCCAGACCCGAGCTCTCAGGCCGCCACCTCTCCCGAGCCTCCTCCTCTCGCCCCCCGCCTCCTCTGGCGCCCGCCGTCCGGCGCTTCTCTCCTCTCTCCTCCTCCGTCGGGCTCGCTCGCCGCCTCCCGAGATCCTCGTCGAGCCCGCCACCACCTCCGTCCGCCCTCCTTCGCAACCCTCCTCCGTTGCGTCGGCCTCGCTGCTGCCGCCCTCCGCCCTCGTCGCTCGCGCCGGCGCTTCTGTCTCGACCGCCTCCGCGCCGCTCGCTCCTGCGACCATCCTCGCGCCTCCCGCCTCTCCGTCGTCGGCCCTCTGCGCCGCCTCCCACCGCGCCACCTCCCTTCCGGAGCGGTCGGTCCGCCTCGAGGCTCCTCCCGCCCTTCCTCCACCTCAAGCCCGAGGCGTGCCGCCGCCCCACCTCTCGCCAGCGACCGCCGTGCGCGCCCTCGTCGCCCTCGCCCAGCTCGGCCACCGCATGTGCTTGTCCTCGCGTCGGCCGCTGTACCGCCCTCTGCAATCATGGAGCCGTCGCTGGTTTTGTTTGTGCGCTTGTGGAAGCCGCGCAGGTGCTGAATCAAGTCCATCGCAAGCGACCGAAGAAGGGGATGCCACTGAGATCAGAGGTCTCTGTACCGCATCGCCTTGTTCTTCGACAAGGATCCGACAAGATCGCCTACATGGATGTCAAGTTCCCCTTCACGAACCCGAACCCTCGGAACCGCCAAGTTCGCCAAGACCCGTTGCCGGATTCCGATTGTCGAGCCTGAACCTGTGGAACCCCGAAACCTCCCCAAGATCTACGCCGCGGAACAACAAGGCCTTCGGGGTGGAACCGACAAGATCTACTGCCTAGCACCAAGCTCTTCTCCATGGGACGCCAAGACACCCGTCGAACCCCGAAGACCGAACCCTGTGGACCGACATTATCTTCTTCACGGATAAGACAAGTACTCCCTCGAGGATGCCAAGTTCTTCACCCCGAATGCCAAGACCGACTTGATGGCGCGGACCCGACAAGATCTTCGCAACGACAAGATCGACACCGACCAGGGCGAGTCCTATGCGCCCCGACGCCGAACCAAGTCCTGCTTCCAGGATGCGACAAGACCTACCTCCGTTATCCGAGACCGAGCCCGTCGAACCCTGAACCCTGAGACCGGACCCCAAACCCCGAACCCCAAGATCGTGGAATCCTAATGTGTGAGCCCTATCCGACACCCTATATTTTATAATATATGACATTGTGAATTGTTCCATGTAAATCATACATACTCGCATGCATATTGTGTGGTTTGGGGGCCTTATGCCGATTCACCTCATAATTAAATATGGGGCCCATATGCGGGCAAATCTAGTCTTATATTGGCCTCATTTAAATTTGTGTAGCGAACCAGTAACTTATCTTGCCCTGTTATTACAACATTTAATTTACGGGGTAGATAAATAACTTGAACCGTTTAATTAAATGTCGGGACCCCGGTTCCGCTTAATATGAACTAATTGCATCGCATCTTTGCCATGTCATACATCATACATGCATCATGCCCGATCTTTTGCCGTAGTATTAAATATTGCAGTCGGTGTTTATTCTAGTGTTTTGCTTCTTCGCGGATAAGGCCGTTGAGTTGATGCGAGTGTCGACCCGATCTTCGGCTGAACCTTCGGCAATGTTTTCAGGCGAGCATCTCCCCCTTTCTACCTATCTTACTTTTATAGTATTTATTCCCTCCTGTTGATCTATTGTTATATGTGTTGCGATGCTCTAGCTTTCGTATCCGTGATATCCCTTGCAGCCTTATATTTGCCTTGGACACATCCTATTACCTGTTGTTTGATAGATAGTTGGACTTGCGTGTCGTAGTCGCTTGCTCAAGTGTTGTTGCGTGTCGCCAAGTACCACAGTTGTTGGAGTATTTTGCCGCATGTTTATTGTTGGAGATGATCAAGACTTTAATTACTGTTTAACAACTAAAATTGAAGTAAGTAAGCAGAGGCACGAATGGGCAATAGATGTTATTTGGTTGTTAACCGTCCACTTGTGTCCCGTAGGACCCCGAGTACTTGATACCTGTTCCTTGAATATTCGCGCTATCCACATCCGGGAGGATTATGGGACCCCCCTGAGCCAGAGCTTGATTCATTCTTATTTCTTGGGGCCACAAACTAGTTTGAGGTTTTATTTACTATCATGTACTTATGCCATGCTTTACTGCTTTATTACGATTGTGCGAGGAGCACCTGTACTGTTTAGGTAAGCGGAGTGTTTTCGCGGTATCGACAAGCCCAGTTTTGGGTTCCCAGTCGTTTACAGCCATTGACGCAAACCTTGAGTCCGTCTCGGAGTCAGCTAGCTTCGTCAGCTAGCTTCACTATAATGGAATGGCTAAATAAAACTGCCAACAATTGCTTGTTTGGGTCGTCGCTTGTGACCATTGTATCTGACTAGTAAGTATTGCAACTACAACGGAATGGCTAAATAAAAGTACCAAAAACTGCTGGGTTTTGGGTTATCTCATGCTAATTGTATCTGACTAGTAAGTGTTGTAACTACAACAGAATGGTTAAATAAAATTGCCCACTGCTTATTATATCAGTATGATTATCTATACTTGACTAGTAATTGCTGCAACGATAACTGAATAAATAAAACTGCCAACTGTGTGAGTTCCTCGGTTGACTTCCTCGTTTGGTCTCGAGGGGGAAACGCCAGGATGGGTTTGTCTGATGGTAGAATCAGGTTGGTTCCGAATAGATCTTTCTTATCCCTCTCTGACAGCCGCCAGTTGTATCGAGTCTCTATAGGTTGTTTAGTGCATGCTGCCGCTGCCGCTTCAGTCCACCATACCTATGTAGGCGAGGACCGCCGAATTCTAGTCTCGTCGTGTACTGGCCTTAGTACTGACGCTCCTCTTTTTCCTTTGCCCTTTGTCGGCACCCCTTTTGTTTTAGCAGGTTTTGAGATCGACGTCGTTAGCAGGGTTACCCTTCCGGCTTGGCCTGGGCAGGGTTATGGACGCCATTGGTTATTCTTCAGGGCTCTTAGCCCCCATTTGCATCTTGTCCGTAGTCGGACGCTGTATCGTTTTCAAGGTGATTTGGATCTTTGTATTGTATATCTGTATTCTTGACTCTTGGAGTCGTGTTGTATATACATATCTGTTCTGTGGGTCCCATCGAGGACTGTTGTGTAATGTTATTACTTCGTTTTCCACCCGCACGAAAATGCCTGGTGGGCACCTTTGAATCGTTTCTATGCGGGTTTGGCGGGTTTCGCTAAAACTTGCATAGGGTCGATTCTGAGGGTGTTACATCCATCATGGAAGTTTCCTCCGCTGTTGCGGTTGGCGTCGTTGCGGCGATCGGCGTAGCCGGCCGCGACCATGTCGGGTCCATCGCGATCGTCATAGACGCGCGATCTTCTCTTGCTACGGCGCTCTTGTCGTCGGCCATAGTCGTCCTCTTCTTCCGATTGTGCTCGGTGGATGGAATCTTCGCCGTCAGCCCACCTGTTGGCGATGTCCATGAGGTGGTCGAGTGTTTTGGGCTTGACGCGCCCGAGTTCCTCCTTGAAGTCTTGGCGCTCGACGCCATCCCTGAAGGCGTCGATGGCTCTCTCGTCAGAGATGTGTGCTGCGGAGTTCTTGGTGTTGGACCAGCGTAGTATGTACGAGCGAATGGATTCGCCCGTTCGTTGAGTGCAGGCCTGCAACTCTTCGATTGAGGCGGGCCTCTTGCTGGTGCCCTTGAAGTTTCTGATGAATCTGTAAGCTAGCTCATCCCAACATCGGATGGACCCTGAAGATAGGCTGCTAAGCCAGATCCGGGCTGCTCCTGTCAGCTGCAGCTGAAGGCATTGCATGGCGGTTTCCTTGTTTCTGCCGTGCAATTTGACGGATGCTAGGTGGTCGCTGAGCGATGCCTTTGGGTCCTGTGCGCCGTCAAATTTCGGAGTATCCGAAGGAAGCTTGAAATTTCGCGGCATCTTTGTTCGTTGAACAAATCTGCTGAAGCATCGGGATCCGCAGAGTTGTCCTTCGTCTTCGTCCATCTCGGATTCAGACGAGCATGCGCGCTTGGCTCGCGCTTTGTCGATTTTGCGGCTGCGTGAGCGTGTCCCTGGCGTCGTAATCGCGGTTGTAGTGACGCGAACTCTTGTTCCTTCGAGGAAGGTCATGGTCCTCTTCTTCGGATGAAGGGGTGGGGCTACGGTCGAACCTGAACGGAGCTTTCTTTTTAGGCTCCGTAGGAGCTTCCTGGTGGAGCGCAGCTCTGACGAGTCCGAGTCGGTAAGTGCGGACTTGTGCATGGATATTTTCGGGTCCCCCTCTGGTGGTGGGTGGGCCGCGAGGTACGCAGTGGCTGCCATGATCGCAGCCTGCGGCGTTTTTGGGATGACGTTGCCGTCGGCGTCCATATCCATGAAGGATGTGTGGAGTGTTCGGGTCACCTCACGGCGCTCCTTGGGATCCATGTTCTCCATCCGAGAGCGGTGCTTATTGCCTTGGTTGTCGTTCGAGCTGGAGCCGATGCCCATGGCGGAGAGCGCGGCTCGTCGGGCGCTGGACTCTGAGGATGCTTGCTTGCGTTTGTCAAGCACCTCCTGCATCTTGACCTGCTTCTTGTGCTCCTCGATTAGGAGTAGATGGTAGGCTATCAGCAGATCCCGGGAGGAGTCTGCAGGCAGGACTATGTTGCCCGCCACGGTGTTGCATGCCTGGGCCCATCCTTCTTTGCTAAGGCGGATGACATGGCCATTGTTGTCCCCTTCGGGTGGGGGGGGACTGGCTTCTTCTGTTCCCGCTGTTTCGATCTGGCGGGTTAGGTGTCGGGTTAGGCGGCGGGTTGGGCGCCTGCTGGTCCACGTCGCTCTGGATGACTACGGCGCATTGGTAGCGTTCGTAGATTGGTCTGTTGATGCCGCAGCTTTCGGATCCGGAACCGTAGGTCCCTTCATCCGATGGCGGATCGCACAGATCGGAGTTGCAGCTGTTGCTGTCGTAGGAATCATCTGTTGATGATGTTGTGCGTAGCACAGGGTGTGGGGTCCATGAAGCGGGCCTGATTGATGGTAGGGGCACTCGCTCAGGGAGGCAGAGGGTGCCGCTGTTCCCACCGAAGCGAAGCTCGACGAGGATTTCAAGTCCGTCGCCTACGGGCTCGAAGTCCTTCATGGTGGCCGGTGACTGGGCGGTGAAGTCGAAAGCGCCGAAGAGGAGGTGACTCTCCGTCGCCGCAGAGTTGTAGATCGATCGGGTTGGGACCGTCACGATCGCACAATCAGCGTCCCTAGTTTCCCACAGACGGCGCCAATTGACGAGGTTTGATCTCATCAATGCCCATTGTTATGGACTTGGGTTTTGGAGAAGATGGGGATTCTGGAGATCGCGGAACGGTTAGCAAACAAGCAACACGGGGACACAAGGTTTTACCCAGGTTCAGGCCTCCGGAGGGAAAACCCTACTCCTGCTTGTCTGCTCTTGATTACGGCGGAACCGAAGGTTACAAGGGTGCGCAGATGCAATCTAGCGTGGAGGTGTGTATGCGAAAGTATGAGGTCAGAGATATAGGTCGTGCCCTCCTAGCCTTTATATAGAGTTAGGCAGATCCCAGGCATAGACCGAGTTGGTTACAGGTTTTAGGGTTTACCCCTTTGAATTTCCTATCTACTCTAGTCTTGCTCTCCAAGGATCCGAAGGCGTCATGGGCCTTGGCCACCCAAAAATCTTCATGGGCCGGCGTATATTTGCCGTGGGCCTTCCTTGGGCTGGACCAGGTATGCTGAGATCGTGTACCCGCGGGGTATAACCATGTCAGAAGTGGGAAGAAATAGGTATGGACTTCATCACAGGATTGCCCATGACACAAAAAAGGAAGGATATGATATGGGTAATTGTGGACAGACTCACTAAGAGTGCACATTTTATTCCAGTGAATCAAAAAGATAATGCCGAGAAATTAGTTGAAATATATGTCAAAGAGATAGTAAGTAAGCATGGAGTACCCAAAAAGATCGTAACTGACAGGGGATCAGTGTTTAATTCAACATTTTGGAAGCAATTGCATGAAGCACTTGGTTCAAAGTTAGATTTTAGCACAACATATCATCCTGAGACAGGAGGTCAAACAAAAAGAACAAATCAAATACTAGAAGACATGTTAAGAGCTTGTGCACTAGATTTTGGAGGAACATGGGAAGATCACCTACCATTGGTAGGATTTTCTTATAACAATAGCTATGAGAGTAGTCTGAAGGCAGCTCATACCAAGTTCTATATGGAAGGAAGTGTAGATCACCAATATGTTGGTATGATCCTGGAAGCAACAAAGAATTTGCGCCAGATTATATCAGGGAAAGACAAGATATCATTGATAAGATCAGGGATAGACTGAAAATAGCTCATAGTAGGCAGAAAAGTTATGCGGATCAAAGTCGAAGATCATGGCATCCAGAAGTGGGATATATGGTTTATTTGAATGTAAGTCCAATGAAAGGGGTGAAAAGGTTCGGAGTTAAAGGAAAATTGAGTCCAAGATACATCGAACCATTCAACATATTGAGTCAAAACCGAACTATATCTTATGCTTTAGAGTTACCATCAAGATTATCTCAAGTGCATAATGTTTTCCATGTGTCACAACTTCGTAAATGTTTGAAAGTTCCGGATGATGCAGTCACACACCAAGAGATAGAATTACAAGCAGACTTGACCTATGTAGAAAAGCCCTGTAAGATTCTGGAAGAAAACTGGAAAAGACTGAGGAACAGAGCAATCAAGTATTGCAAAGTACAATGGGAACATCACCCTGAAAGATAAGCCACGTGGGAGAAAGAAGATGATTTAAGAAAAGCCTATCCAGAACTATTCAGGTACATCTCAACAAACTTCGGGACGAAGTTTAATTTAAGGGGGGAAGTCTGTAACATCCCAGCATTTAGGAACTAACGAAGGGTAGATTTAGGAAATTGAAATGTTGCATGCATTCATCTATGAAAATGTGGGTAAATTTTTCGCTAAATAAAAACTTAAAGTGATCAAGGTTACTTTCATACTTTGAGATTAGATTTAGTCTTAAAGAAAGTTTGCTAGTGACTTCGATATGATCTTTGTGAAATTATGTGTTTTGGGAAATGAAATTTGAATTTAGAACTTGAGTGTTTGAATTATAATTCAAATGATTTTTGAATCTTGATTTAATTAAGAGTTAATCAATATAACTCAAACATTATCTAAAGAAAACAATTAAGAATATGAATATTTATTTCATATTTTCATTCAATAAATAAGTTACAAAAATGTAACTTATTGAAATTATCCACAAACTTCACAATAGCAAATAAATAAATAATAAGAATATTTCTTTATTGATAATAATATAATCTTTATTACAAAATAATAAAATGAAGATTATAAAATAATAAAATGAAAATTACAAAATAATAAAGAAGATTACATTAACTATTCTATAAAGGAAACCTAAACTAAAATCTTCATCTTCAAATCCGTACCTGCAAAACAAACACTAATAAAAAATAAAGAAGGTTAGGGTTAGTATTGTTTTACTCTCAGGCATGTCAGTGAAGTGCACTGATCAAGATTCATCATTGAGTAATTTATAAAAGGGGCAAGTTTCACCAATATGAAAGAATCTATATTTCATAAATTTTAAGCCAAAAATTCAAATGACAGCAAGGAGGGACAAGTTTCACCAGCCAGGTAAAAGTAAATAGATAACAGTCAATTTCAAACTTCTGAACATATCCAAAGAAGCATTAACAGCAAAAGACACACACCAGATTGCATGGTGTGTGGTGTCAGCACCTTAGCAACAACCCAGCAACAAAAAACCACCAACACAGTCGTGGGCAAGCACACAACCACATCAATCTTTTGCTCCTACACATCAAGCTCAGCAGCCAGCAGCTAAACCAAGCACAACAGCCAGCAGCCAAACCAACCAAAGCCCAAGATCACATCACCAGGATGGTGACATAAGGATGGGGAAGATCATGGGGATAGCAAGACCAAGGTCAAGCCATTAGGATCAGGAGATGATGGGCTAGATCAAGGACAATCCAGGAGCTAAATATACCAGGGGATCACAAGATCAAGCTACCACAAGAGCCACCACTAGCAACCACAACAACCAGTGACAGTGGTGAGTACATAGACTATCATATGATCTATCTGTCTAAGATTAGACAAGCATACATGATCTGTATCATATTCAAACTCTCAGAAAGCACCCAAGTGGGGTGAATCCATCATTGAGATTTTAAACTCTAAAAGCAAACAGCAAAATACAAGGATCCAACCAAAACTCAGAACAACATCATTGATTTTGGCTATCAAGCTATATTCCAATTCAATAATAAATATAGCTAAGATTTAATTTCTAGGCACATCCCTAAGATAAGGGTAGCACCTTAGAAGTTAATCTTTTGGATCCATATAAGTGATCAAGCCTACTATCATGTTTTCCAATCTTTGATTCAAGAAACAGTAGCTGGTACCACTACCAGAACTATCCATATAAATCAACTAGATAAAGCCTAACCCCTAAGCCTCAGACCAACATCATTGGTCTTAGGGATTTTAGAAAAGAACATTTTTACTTATCTTTTAAAGCCAATCTTGTCTTAAGCTTAAACTAACCCAATCAATGGAGTAAAATCAATCTTGTGTGTCGTACAAAGATGGTGTCACAAGAACAATTCTACATAAATCAGAATAAGCATTCCAGCATCACAGATTCAATCAATCAATCTACTAATCATTTTCTTGTCATTACATGAATCATAATTAGGACATTCCTATGTAAATCTTCACTGTCTAAGAACATTGTGATCTCAAACCACACATAAATTCTCAAGCCAACAACACTAGGACAGTGATTACATCACAACATACTCATTATCATTAATCAAGTAAGGACAGGGGTAAGTTATCAAACCCACTGACTATACCAAGCATTGATTTCAGAGCAACTATATCATCTGGATCATATGAAATCTAAGCATAAAATCATCTAATAAGCCACCAGAACCATTATAGTTCATCTTAAGTAGCAAGCCTCAAGCTAATAATCAGTCAACATGCATAGAGACGATCAACAGATGCTCTAATTCATCCAGTAGATAATCAACACCAGGATATGAACCCTAAATGGAACAAATCATCTTAATCAGGACAATACAGTAACCAGAGAGGTCACTACCAACATCTAGCATAGGATGAGCGAGCACAGAGAAAGAGCACAAGGGGGAGAGGAAAAGAACTCACCAAAGGTCCTCGCTGGAGACTAGAAGAGGAAGCAGAGGTGGCTGACGACCATGGCAGCACGGGGAGCACCCCTAGGGGGTGCTGCGAACCATAAAGCGCCACGGCGGTGACCATGACCATGCCTAGAGGTGAGGTGAATCACCAAGACGCACGATGGCAGCGACAGCGCTAAGATCCATGGCAACCCCCAAACCCTAGGGTTCGGGACGACATCGATCTGTAGCAGGAGAGGCCCATGCTCAAATCCAGTTGGATAGAAAGTATGGGCATAGTCGACAACCTCCTACTGCACTACAAGCAATGTAAGCGGTCCACGACACGGAATCACCGTGGCGACATCACCGAAGCCATGGGTCGAAGAGGAGAGGAGTGATCTCGAGGGTGAGAGGCAGCGAGGAGGTTGGCTGAGTGGGCCAGAACCCTTCGGGGTGGCTGTTTTAACTAAGTCTCATGTGCCACCAGGGTCCAAGAAGAACAAGCTAGCCCAGAACCCTTTAAGGCCTGTTTTAATAAATAGGAAAAGACCAAAATACCCCTGAATTTAATTAAATTCTAGAAAATAAAATAAAAGTCCAAAAATTATAAATAAAATATTTTTGGATTCACAGTAATCCACACTATTCAAATAAATTAATAAATAAAATTTTAGACACATAAACTTTATTAAGAATTTTGTAATTTTTATAATCCTTATGGAATTTTACAAAATTATTGAAAGGTGCTAAAATTAATTAAAATTAACTTTCATCATATATTAATATTTTAGTATTTTATAAAAATACTAAACAAATATTTAATAACAATTTTTTATATTTAAATGATAATTCTTAAAAGAATTATTAAATCAATAAAAGTCAAATAAAAGAGAAATAAAATAAAAGAATACCAAATTCTATTATAAATATTAAAAAAATTAATATTTATAAATCCTTTATTATTAGAAATAATTTTATTAATAATGGGGAAAATGCATATCAAATTAAATGATGCATTACATTACTTGCATAATCATTTTGCTTCTTTAGATATTGTCCTTACCGGGCAATAATGATGTTTTTGTAGACATAGAAGCTCAAGGTCCAGTGCAAGCATCCGACTTCACTACCTTGCCATCACAAGGCAAGTTCATCACTTGCTCATGTCCTTTGAAGAGTCTTTATCAAAGTATTTGCAAATTGTGTGTTATCATATATACTCTAAAGAAAGAAAATATTATTTTCACAAATAAAGAAATCATGAAGATCATCCTAAGTGATGATATAATGGAGCAATAGAACTTAGGGTTCTATTTCCAACAATCATAATCAAGTAGGGACTTAATAACCCCTGACATCAGTAATTCTAGCGTCATATATTACGCGTTAGCCATGAGATTTGGAATGGGACAGAGAAGTCAGCTGTATCTTCTTCCTCTCGCATGAAGCTGGATGTGCAGGTCGTGGTTGTTATCCTCGTAGCATGCATATTAATTGGTAATTCGTAGAGGATATGCAGCATATGGGTGGGAACCCTCATCGTCCCACGATAGTTCTGGCATCTAACGGTTTGTACAAACCATTGCCGTAATTCATTATGTGGGCATGGTGTATACCAAGGAGGCATGCGAGGTCGCGAAGGGGCAGTGATTGGCTTGGACCAACTACTGGGCCCCACATCATGGAATTGTGGACGGGAAAGTACGCCCGGTTGTGCAACAAGGAGTTGATCTCTCATGGGTAAAGTAATGCACCTCTACAGAGTGTAAGAATTGTAACTTGTTACTCCCTATTCCGGGAAGGAGCTACGAACGCGGTAGGAAAGGAACTCCATGAAAGTTCTGGTCAACCTGTGAAGGCTGATGGTCATAGATTTTCATAATAAAATCAATCTTTGAAGAAAGATTTGCAAAAATTGCATAGTGCCAAGGATTTATAATCCGAGGTGGTAGTTAGAGCATCAAACTTCCCACCTTGCATATAATGAACTTGTTGGGTAACGATGTTACTCATCCTTTCCTTTGATCCCTTGCTTAGACTCTGAGGATTCCGAAGACGTGCCAATGTATGCAGCCGAATGTCAAGAAGATGTGTTCTACGAGGAGCCTGACCTGTCAGGAGGTGTTGAAGGAGTGGATTACGAAATCCTCTATGGTGCCGACGATAACGAATCCAACTAAGTATCCTAGTTAGTAGTAATCAACTGAGCCGAGCAACACAAACTCTATAGAATAAGCTGTTGAGCTCAACTCCTAGTCGGAGTTGCTACTTTTAAATTCCACTGAAACACTTTAGATTTTGGTTTGTAAGTTGAATCTTTTGAAGCCCTGAACTTCTGGTATTGTAATATTAATAATATGTGAATGTTTGTAATATGGACCCGCAATGTTTCTGTTGTACCACTCTGAGGGATGTGATATTTACAGAATGGTGTTCTGTGAGTGTCATGTCAACGACTATAGTGTACTACACATGCAGTGGTATGCTGGGTCACCGCAAAAATGACACTACATATAATGATTATTGCCTCTGTTAACTCGATATGGAGTGAATCCATAGAATGTAGAGGTCAATAAATATGTCGTTTATACCTTCCTAAAAACCTCGGTGGGGGAAAAGAGATAGTATGACATATAATCTTATGTTGATATTACCTCATTAAAAACCTTAATGAGAACTTGAATAGTAAACTCATCAAAGGAAAAAGAGTAATATGATGCTTTGAACATGCATGATTCTGGAAGACACTCCCCCTGATTCTTGAAAATCTCAAAGCCGCCGCATACCAATTCCATGAATATATTTCTGGAATATTGAAGTTTGTAGATACTTCGTGAATAGGTCAGCGAGATTATCACATGAATTTACTTGCAAGATGTTTATTTCCCCACTCTTTTGGAGCTCATGGGGATAAAACAATTTAGGGGCAATATGCTTAGTGATATTGCTTTTGATATATCATGTTTGCATCTGTGCAACACAAGCCGCATTATCCTCACAGATAATGGTAGGTGATTCGATAGAACCAATTCTACATGACTGTTGTATGTGGTTTATCATTCTGCAAAGCCACACAAATTCGCGTGATGCCTCATATAATGCAATTATTTCAGAATGATTGGTAGAGGTTGCAACCAGAGTCTGTTTAGAAGACTTCCATGATATAGCAGTCCCACCATGTAGGAACACAAAGCCGGTATGTGATCTGGCATTATGGGGATCAGACAAGTATCCAACATCAGTGTATCCAATCATACTGGAGTCCAAGTTTTTCTGAAATTGAAAGAAGAGGCCAAGATCCTTTGTGCCTTGGAGATATTGAAAGATATTCTTGACTCCTGACCAATGGCATTTGGTCGGAGCTACGCTGTGTCTAGCAAGTAGATTCACTGCAAATGCGAGGTCAGGTGGTATAATTTGCAAGGTACATGAGCGCTCCAATGGCACTGAGATATGGAACGTCAGGTCCCATCCCTTGGCCTAAATGGATCTTTCCCTACGTCTAGAGAACGAACCACCGTGGGAGTTTTAGATGGATAGGATTTGTCTATATTGAATTTCTCCAATATTTTCTAGATATAGATAGCTTGGTGTACCATTATTCTTGAGGGAAGGTGCTCGAGTTGGAGGCCCAAGCAAAATTTGGTTTGACCCAAATCCTTCATCTCAAATTATGTCTTTAGATAATTGTGTGCTTCATCAATATCTTGTGTGTTGCCAATGATGTTGAGATCATCAGTATCCCTTCTGAAGAAGGAACTTACTAAGTCGATTGTACCACATTCGTCCCGACTGTTTCAAGCCGTATAAAGACATGTCCAGTTTTACACAGTACATGTTGCGTTTAGCGCTTGTATTCAGGACAGAGACTCCATCAGGAACCTTCATGTATATGTCTGAATCTAGTGACCCGTAAAGATATGCGGCCACGACATCCATCAACTGCATTCATAGATGATTTTACACTACCAAAGATATAAGATATCAGAAAGTGATACCACTCATTACTTGAGAATATGTCTCATTGAAATCAATGCTGGGTCTCTGCGTGAAACCCTATGCTACGAGCCTCGTTTTGTATCTCACCACCTCATTGTTCTCATTCCGTTTTCGGAGGAAAACCCATTTGAATCCCATAGGGAAAATATTGGGAGGTGTTGGTACTGCTTATGTGAATACCTTCCTTTTATTGAGCGAAACAAGTTCTGCTTGTATTGCTTCCTTCCATTTAGGCCAGTCAGAGCGTTTCTCATACTCAACGATAGTCCTTGGATCATGATCATTGATAAGGGTATCGACAATTATAGCAGAAAAATAAGTGTCGACAATCGTAGACTTACGGTTGAATGATTCTCCAGAATCAATGTAGTTGGTGGCTATCTCATGCACCCTTTATGACTCTTCGTGATTTCCCAATACACGTGAGTCTAGGTGTTCCGATGTCCCAGCCAGTGTGTGCAAGTTGGAGTTGGGTTGCGGAGGTTGCACTTCCACTGGGTGTATACTACCCATAAGGTGTTTGTCAATGTTGAGCTGACTTGCATTTACTGATTTGGAGGATTTTCTCCTCTCTCTCCTTTGTTGCTTGCGATAAGCAAGCTCCGGGTCAGAGGCTGTACTACTCCCCCTCTTTTTAGGATCAAGGAGTTGAGTGGTTTTTGTTAGTACCTCCACTCTTTCGGGCACATTTCTGGCCGGTTTCCAGGATTTTGTAACACCTTTTATATCAGTAAATGAATCTGGCAGATTATTTGCAAGCTGTTGTAAATTGATGATTTTACGAACTTGGAGTTCAGTCTCTTGGGCACGTGGATCTGAGGTTGAAATGGCGATAGCATTCCAATCAATTTTCGGGCATTCTTTCTAGTACTTGAAATCTCCCCTAATGCCGGAAAATGTTCCTCATCAAATATGCAATCAGTGTGACGGGCTGTGAATACATCCCCAGTCAGGGGTGCTAGATACTTAATAATCGACGGTGATTTGCACTACTAGGAAACAACACATCCGTGGCGCACCTAAAAAGGTCATCTGTAGCGCACTAGCAGTGCGCCACTAGCCGCGCGCTATGGCTAAGTTTTATCCGTAGCGTACTACCTGGTGTGTTACGGGTAAAAACTTACCCGTGGCACACCACCTAGTGCGCCACAGGAAGGGGTCCAGGTGCGCCATGCCTATTTTTTTTTGAAAAACAAAAAAATGCAAAAAAACACCCTTGTTTTGAATTGCAAAAGAAATCGGGTCCGTGCATAGCCGCCGCCGTCGTGTCGCCTCGACAGAGCATGGCCATGGCCACGACCTACCACCGCAGGGAGGTGCGGGAGGCCGTGGCCGCTCCTCACCGCCATCTGTTGGAGAAAGGGAGGTAGAAAGAAAGGGATGTAGAAAGAAAGGGAGGTAGGAAGAGATGGAGGAAGGGAGGAAGAAAGGGAGGAAGGAAGGTCAGTGAGGAGAAGGATGCTGTCGTCGGCCGTCGTGTTGTCATCACTGCAAGGAGAAAGGACGCCGGAGCAAGGACGCCGGAGAAAGGTGGCCAGAGAGAGGAGCAGGGAAGGAGGAGAAGGAAAATGAGAAGGAGAAGGAGAAGGGAAAGGAAGAAGGAGAAGAGAGAAGGAAAAGGGAGAAGGAGAAGGGAGAAGGAAAAGGAAAAGAGGGAGGGAAAAGTAGAGGGGTAGGTGGGAGGGGTGGTGATCCGAATTTCGAATCCTGCCCACTTACTCGTGGCGCACTAGGTGGTGGTGCGCTACGGGTAAGTTGCCCTCTATTTTTTTCTGCAGAGAAAAAGGTCTTTTGACAGTAACTTTTTACTCTTTTCGAATTTTGAAAATCTAAAAAATCGCTAAACGACCAGAGGTGGTTGTGAGCGGATGCGAAATCTCGTTCTCGTCATTTTGGTATATTAAACGTATTTTCTCGACATCGTATGCAAAAGTTACGGCCGTTTTACCGTGGCATAACTTTTTTTTTCAGAAAAATTCGAAATTGTTGTTTGTTAATTTTCCTAGAAACTAGACCGCATTATCTACCTAAATATGAAAGGATTTTATTTTTTGAAGTATTTTTCATTTTCTTTTATTTTTTGCAAGGCTAAAAAGCCGATCCACAGGGGGGCACTAGGGCAGAGTGTTCTACGACTAAGTTGCCCCATAGCGCACTAGGGCAGAGTGCCCTACGGCTAAGTTTCACACCCGTAGCGCACCTTGACCTAGTGCGCTACGGGTATGTGGTATGTGGCCACATGTGCCCTGGCCCACACATAGCCGTGACGCATCATCCCCATGTGCTCCACGCTTACGACAGTTAGCCGTAGGACACCTGTGGGCAGTGCGCCACGCATGTTTTACCCATGGGGAACTTCAACCACGTGAGCCACGGATATGCGGATTACCTATAGCCATTTTCCTAGTAGTGGTGTACCCCACATAGATCCCTAGTTTTCTGTGTGGGCCCATGGATGTCCGCTGTGGTGGTGAGATCAGGATGTATGTAGCACATCCGAACTTATGCAGATGGGAAATGCCGGGAGGATTTCCATGTGCCAATTGCAGAGGGGAAATACTGTGATATGCAGTAGGTCGCAATTGTATTAGGTCAACAGCGTGTAAAACCGCATGACCCCAACACAAAGTTGGCAAGCTGCAATTCGTTAACAAAGGTCTTGCAATGAGTTTGATCCTTTTTATTAGGGACTCAGTCAAACCATTTTGAGTGTGGACATATGGAACAGAGTGCTGGACTTTAATTCCCAAGGCTATGCAATAGTTATTGAAGGCACGTAAAAAAAATTCTGCAGCATTGTCCACGTAAATTGATTTAATTCGACTTTCTGGATAATGGGCATGAATCTTAATTACTTTCCTCATTATCTTGGCAAATGCATGGTTTCGTGTGAAAAGAAGACACACATGTGACCATCGTGTAGATGCGCTGAATGATCCAGATAATGGTTGGATAGGACCATAATTATCACCTTGAATTCGTGAAGTGGTTCAACTTGTATTCTGAGGTGCGAAGGCCTTAAAATTAGCTTCTTCGTGGCACATGATGTACACACAAAGTGTGATGACTGAGGAAATTTTGAATCTTGGAAATTATGACCAATGGAATTGCTAGTAATCTTCCTCGTCATCCCGATACTGGGATGACCTAGGCGATCATGTCAAGTTTGAAATGCATCAACATTATGAAAGATTACCTTGTAAGCAACATGTTCTACGGGCTTGATGTACGTATAGTACAATCCGGACAACCGAGAAGGAATTTTTTCAAGTACTTGCTTGCCAATCCGTAATCTTTTGTAAAGAGTAGATACTCTTCTTTGTTGTCTTCATGAGTTTTAATATGAAAACCATTCTTACGGATATCTCGACAACTGATTAAGATATGTGATGAATCGGAATACAACCAGGCATCCTCAATTTTCACTTGTGTACCATTTGGGAGGGTAAATATGGCACGTTCAGTGCCATTAATTACCGTATCGATTCATTCATCTTTTTTAGAGTCTGAAAATATTTCAACTCCCTTAGTATGAAGTTTGTGGTAGCACTGTCCACAAGGCATAATTCATCTTCCATCGGATTGCCCCCGTAGAGAGATATATATAAAAATGAAGAATTTTCAATAAGAAAACTTTATTTAGATACCTAGAATACAATCTTTTGCCTTTTCTTTCTTGTCGATCTTTTCTAGAAAATGCTCTCGCTATAGTGCTCCTGGTAAGACTATGCATGCTGATAACGTATTCGAAGTAGACAAGAGACAAGTAAAAAATAACAGTTACTATTTATTGATGAAGTTGTACGTATTTATAGGGGTGAACCAATGCAAACTATGGCGGTTCTAGAGCTCCATACGTCGGTCCTCAACGCGCAGGGATTAACCCATATAATAGATTAATTAAATTCTAACACTCGAGCTCGCCAAACTCCGCCAGCGTGCCACGGAGGGCACCGTCCAGCTCGACGTCCAATACACCAGCACACCCGTCGCGCGCGAAGTCCAACCGGCAACGACCCTCCGCGCCTCGAGCCGGTGTACGCAGGACTCCGCCGGCATCACGGCTCAGCTTGGCACAATGCCCGTGCTTCAACTCGCCATGGTCCATGCTCGCCGAAGCGTCTGTACAACGCGCACTGCCCTCGATCGGCACGCGCGGACCATCGGTCGTTGCTCTGCTGTCGATGCGAGACGGCCGGCGGCTCCATGGACCGCTCCTCGGAAGCCCTGTGCTAGCTAGCTCCCTCGTGCGCTCCTGTTCTGCTATCACCATGCCCCATGTGCATCTCAAGCTTGCAGGAGCAGAAATGATGGTGATGAGTGGCAGAGTCGAGCACCAGGCAAATCGTATGTTGCGTTCGTCGGGTTGGGACAAACTCCAGTCAAATGACGGCACATCTGGGTCGACTGAACTCTGCCGTGTACTACCTGCACCTGGTGCAACTGCGCACGGAATCCACGATTCCAGTTCCAGTGGCAGCCAAACGCCTTTTCTAGCCGAAGTTCAATTCCAACTGCCAAATACCAGACCCAATAACCTGGGAGCCACACGGCCTTTAGATTTGAATATACGGAGCAATACTGTAACAAAAGAGAATATGTCTCAATATCAATCATGGTATTACGGCATTAGCAAGTACTGCCATTCATCGATAAATCGAACACAGTGGACCTAGCAATTCGCACAGGCTATGAAAAGATTGGCAACACAATCTTCCGTTGACCAACCTTCAAGAATATTTTACGTTAGAACCTGGTACTACATCAGGCAAGTACGATAGATAGGACTGGCGATCGAAAGCATACATTTGCACCACCGGATCATGAAAAGATCCTATCAGCCGCTTTAAGAACCGCCAAGGGAACGCCGCCGCAACTTCCCCTTCCCCTTGGGTTGTCCAGGTGAGCTCAAGCGTCTACTCTCAGTCTGAGGCAAGTCACCTTTCTGCCTCACCCAGCAAAACCAGGCACCGCTGACCAGCAACAGCAATATCAGAAGACATATTACCGCAACAAAGATGATCTTGTTGTTACGGCTTCCATGTTGGTCCTGAGGATTCTTCTTGTTGCATACTGAGAGTAAAACAAGGTAAGTATGTCAGTACTTTTACGATCCAAGTCATTTGTCAATGCATTGCAGCATTTCAGAACTGATATAGCAAGGAGAAATAGAAAGTAGAACCAATTACCTTCGTCGCATCTTTCAATCGGGTGGGTCCATTTGGCAACATTGGCCCTGTCTTTACCATAACAAGAAATATATGATATCGCCAATCCAGGAGTATGGAGCCTATATTTGGTGTAACGACATAAGCAACACTCCCCGCTTTCCTCAACAGGCGGAATCTCATCCACTGCGTGTAGCAGAAATGTGCAGCATGAGATGGAGGGTAACTCTGACGGATCCTTGTGGTGCTGGCAAGATATAGCTGCGATCCCAATCAGGTTGAACTGACAGTTTCCCTCCTAAGATTTTGGATCAGATGCTTCTGAAGAGACAAAAGAAGCCGAGAGCACGATAGCAAACAGAAATATCGCGGGCAATTGGCACCTGGTAGCTGAACAGACAAAAGAAACATTGTAGTTGAAATAAAGGTACAAAATCAAACTGTGGTAAATAATAAACAATACCATTGTTCAAAATGATAGCACATTTCAAACCATATGGTCGGACTTACTAAAGAAAACCTTATGGTGGGGGGGTGTCAGCTAAAGTTGATGATTTTCTAGTTATATAGCTTTTCGAATGTTGCAGCCAATGGTTTCCTTCAAATCTGTAAAAACTTATACAAAAAGGGCTAATTTCTGGTGCTTAGGACTAAAATAGTAGACCAGCTAAAGCATGTTCTGGAGTACTTATCCATTCCGCACTCCCTTTGTATCGATAATATCTTGGAAGTTTTGAAGTATCTATTCCCGTGTAAATAAAAACTGAAATTACGAATCAAGAAATGAATGAAAGAGAAAAAAGCTGAAGGGCACAATATATACCATAGAAAGAACTTACACTGAATAAGAAGATGCCCCATTTTTGTGAAAGAGCATTTGCAAGATGCCATCTGAAAGAAAATAATCATAAGAAATGCATGGCCAAGAAAACAAATATGGCACAAGATTCTTCTCAAACAGTAAACTTAAATTTTATCTTTCGTCATAGCTAGCGTGTGTGTGAGGATAAAGAGATCATACCGCCTCCCTGGAGATGACTCTAAGTTGACGTTCTTCCGCCTTAACACTCCCCTGCACAAACACCCCTGCTACATACCCCTGCAAAAAAATGCAGGTGAGATAATCCCCACCAAATAAAGAGGCGGGGCAACAAGACAAAGGAAAAAAACTTGGTACTCAAACAAGAGTAGTATTGTTGGAGCAAGCAACACGAGGGAATACATAGAGAGATCCAAACTTGTGTGCAACGCAATGGGACGCAAGAGGTCCATGTAAGCACAAAACCAATAAATGATCCTAGGGAACATCTGTGTAAATTTCCAATAATATTTGATCTCCAGGTGCAATGTTTGTATCAGAAACTAACTGCGCTCACACGCTCAAGAACCAATCTAGTGTCCATGGTCGAGCTAGGCATAAGCAACTGGATTCAAACAAATGCAATTTCAATTTGAATTGCAGTTAGTAGGTATGGGTTTCGAGCTTCCTTTATAGTGCTTGGCTGTCATTTGGAATTGCAAAAATAAGAACTGAAATCAATACCTTGGACACAAGGCTGCACTCATTTGGATCCTTCATTGACTAAGCACGAAAATCTGGATGTGTAATCTTAGATTCACATTCGCTCATACATTCCTCCGCTGGAGTCTACGAGTTACACAGGAGGAAACAATATAGTATAAGTTTCCTCCACACTGATTCCAACAGCTGATAACCAAAGTCATTAACTGAAACAAGAACAGAATATACTGTAACACCCAACACACAAGATTGTTGTGAACAATATCGCCTAACTTTGATCCGGCTTCATGGCGCCTGTAACATTGTGCATGTCACAGGGATCATATACCTTCGCCTTGGAGGTGACGGGAAGTGGACGTCCTTGTTGTGCCTTAACGCCCTCTTCCCCTGCCGCATCGCCCTGCAAAGATGTAGAAACAAGCCAGGATAGGTGAGATCATCCCGCTTGGCAATCGTTTGCCGTCAAATAGAAGTCAAACTGAAAAAGGAAAGTTCCATTTCGTATAGCCCCTGTTCTAAAGCATATTAAATCCGTGGTCTGAATTATTAGCACATAACGTCATAATCAACAAGCGCAAACCCAAAGGAACAGTTGCTTAAATCTGTACCCGTACAAATTGTTCAGAGGAGAATGAACCCTATTCCCAAATAAGATGCGAGGAGGATATAGAAGAAGAGAGCAACGCACCCCAGCAGTGTGGACGGTGGCGCCGCCGAAGACGATGCGCGCGCTCCGCTTCATCCCACCAATAGTAACCGGAGGGGAAAGAGGGGAAAACGGCCGAAGAAAAAAGAGGAAGAGAGACAGGTGAGGCGAATCCGAGGCCAGAGGAGAGGATGAACTCAAGAAGAGGAGCCCCGGCTGCCGCACCCCTCCAAGGCTCCAACTTGCTTTTGCTGCTGGTCCGGGCGTGGCGGAGAGGTCGGTGGGTTTTCAGAGAGCAGTCCTTAATCCGGTGGGGCCAGATCATGCAGTGACGATAGTGATTCGCTTGGTCAGACAAAAAAAAACAAACGTTCTTTTTCTTTCTTGCAGGAAACGAAATGGACATCGTGTCTATTTTTCTTGCAAGGAAAATAAACTTTAGAGTACTAGTACTTTTTTTCTTTTGACTGAATTTTTTATTATTTTCCTACTTTATAAAGTTTGGACACAGAGCACATCTACCTCTTCTCCAAACCGGCGGTTCGTAACCAATGCAACTTTTTACCTTCTAGTTTCTCAAACTAGCCTTCCCAGCAAGAAAATGTATCCGCTTTAGCAACAAAGCGCTCATCCATTGCTTGTTCTTGAGCGCACAAGACGGTGATTCTTTCTTCAAAACTAAGGGGCTAAAGCACTCCAGCTTCGAAGCTGAAGCTGGAGTTTGCAACTTCAAAACTACGGGTTTTAGCCCTCTTGCTGGGTCGGCGCTTCCTTCGTCCATCGTATGTCTCGCTTGGCTTCGTCCCGAACCAAGGAAACATGATCTGTGACACCAATCGCGTCTTCGGCTGTGTTGTCCACCGACGTTCGGCAAAAGCACAAATGTTTTTCTGAAAAATTGAATACGAATAGAAATTTTAAAGTCCATTCAAACTTCATTATATTTTAGAAGCTAAAAACAAAATTTATGTAAAATAAACAAAATTTAACTAAAAACTAATCTAACGGCCGTCACAGGCCCGGTGACCGCCATGGTAGTAAATCCCCGGCCTCTGTATTAAAAAGATGCACACATTTTTATTTAATTATTTAACAAAGTCTTACACGATAAATACAAAGATCAACTTAAAGCCACCATCCTAACAACGACTTGGGCAAGCGCCGGGTGACGGGGGCGCTGTGGATGGCGCCGGAGGTGTTAGTGGCTTGGGTTTCCACCGAGCCACCACCCGAGAGCAAGGCGGGGGATTTTTCTTGTTTTTTTGCTTAAATTGCAAATAGATGGTGTAAATCACGACAGACCCATGAATACTTTGTGTAAAAGAATCTAAACTTCTAATCATAAGCTCTAACATGGAAGCACTCATTTTCACGACTGACCAAAGCAAAATCAAAAACTTAGTTTCTCTTTTCTTAATGGAAATCCTTATGTTAAAGTTATTAGCTATGTACTTCCTCCGTTCTAAAATATAAGTTAATCTTTTTATTAGACAATGTTAGTGTGTAGGTTAGATACATGTGTTACAGAAAAATGCTAAAACATCTTGTATTTAGAACTTTTGATTCGAATCTGCGCACTATAAAGTGTCTAGATACATGTGTTGTAGAAAGATGCTAAAACATTTTATATTTTAATTTTAGCACAGAGGAAGTAGATAGTAAATATTTCCACCGTTCCAAAATAATTGACTTCACTTTCTCAAATATGCATGTATCTTTCGGTGCAAATAACTAATTTCACTTTGTCTAGATATACATGTATCTAACACGTTTTAGTGCTAGATACATATGTAGCTAGACAAAGTGAAGTCAGTTAATTTGGGTCGGAGGGAGTATGATCTAAAAAACATATACTCCCATCCGTCTCAAAATAGATGTCTCAAATTTGTCAAAATTTGAATAAATCTAGACACTATTTAGTATATAGATTCATTTAAATTTTAAAAAATCTAAGACATCTATTTTGGGAGAAAGGGAGTACTAATTTTTTTTTAGAGCACTAATTTATTCTTGTTAGCGGTAAGCGTGGAATGATACCACCTCGGCACATCGTATTCCTACACTATAGATATAAGCCAAATATAATGTAACAGCTTTGAAACGGTAATTTCAATGTCAGCACACTGTTCCCAGAACTAAAAGAAGGTTTGAAAATTTATTTTGACAGAACATTAAAGCGTCCAAATTTAGACAAAGGCTCGGGATTTTATACTTTATTTTGTACTAGGAACTATTAACTTATTAGAGGAGGCTGTCAGCAAGCACCAGCTTGAAAGCCGAAGTTGCTGCCTTGGATATCAAACAGAACTCTGAATGACCTCAATGCTCTGTTCCCTAATATTTGAACCCCTCGCACACCAGCATCATCCGGACGAAATGTGGAGCAAATATGACCAGACGGGGCTTCGTAGAAGACATTCTTCACTGGCAGCTTCAAGGTAGACCTTACAATTTTCATCTCAACTGTGGGTAAGTCGTTCCAGTTTATCGACCCACTGGTGGAAAGGAAGCAAATCTTGTTTTCAAATGACTTGAATTTCGAATCTACCCGATCATATCCCCTGTCTAGCATTGCCGCTGACAGTGCTTTGTCAAGTGCACCAAACACTGGAGAAATAATGAATGTGTCAGCAGTGCCAGAATCAACAATTGTCAACGCACTAGTATAGATAGATGGATCAATTTCAAGACGTATCCCATCAACCATCATATCGAGCTGTTGAAGAGCATAGGCGGACAGGGTGCTGTAAGGCTTCAGTGTAGCAAACACTAGTTTATCATCCCTGGCGTACGGCCCAATTGACAGAAACCCTTCATCTCTGTGATCACTGGGAAAGCAGTAAGAGAAGGCTCTGTAGTTTGTTTGCTGGGCTACCTGGTTGAAAAATGAGTAACTTTCATTCGCAAGACCAATTACTCCTGCGTTGCTTCCGCTGTATCTGTTATCAGCACCACAGCCAAACATGAAGTTACCAATGCTGTAACTGTTGGCAAGAGTGAGCTTATCTTCACCCAAGTACCCAACTGAGTATTCCCCTGATCCATATCTTATGCTGTAGATGCAGGTGTCTTCCTCTTCAACACAGCCAGAATTCAGAGTACGGCTCTCGTGCATGTGATGGCAGAACAGAGTGGAGCATCCAACTCTCCCGTAAGTTGCAGAGTTGAAAGGGTTGAATATTATTCCAGCCTTCTGAACTTGCTGGTAGCACTTTATGCAGTGCCGACACTGAACCCAGGAGAGGGTAGAGCCAGTGTCAATAGTGACAAGATTAAAAACAGCAGGTGTCCCGAGGGTGATGCCCATGAAGAACTCATTTTTATGGATACTGTCATCCCCTACCACAGTGGCGTCTGGAATATTGGCAATCTGCATCAGTGAATCCAAGGACGGATGATCCTTATGGAATACAGGGAACTGAAATGCCCCATCAGTATTCAGCCGAATACCTTCTATACATAAAACACAAGCTTGATTAGGCACCAAAAACAAATATATCATGAGCAGAAAAATAAAACCAGATAAAAAATTATGGAAGTACAATACTAATTAATTAATGAAATTAAACGTCCACAGACCATTACACGACCATTTCAAAACTCATTCCTGTAATTTTAATAGCATGACGACAATGTCTGTGCCACGCCTAACCAATATTGATTAGATCGCAGGTTTACCAAGTGAGAAGCTGATAGATGGATAACGAATAACTAAAAACAACCCTTTTTGTTTAATGTATGCAGCAGTTATAATGTTCAGTAAATTAGATAAGAGTAACGAATTAGCGACATATGAAATTGTTTGTTTATTAACACCCCACAGATTTTATTATGACAGATTAAAATTATGCGTATTTCCTCCATTCAAAAGTAGATATCGGCATGGTATAAACAAACTTCTTTTACCATTGTTTATTACATGTATATGTGATTACGAAATTATAAACATTATGATGACAAATTTAATGATAACTTTCATGCTTGGGGATCCCACACCTTGGACGGGTGTCTACGAGTCTTCGAATCAGTGATCGTGTTGTCTTCAGGCCCGCTCAATCCATGGAGGGGTCTTGACATGCAGTTTACCAAGGGCAAACATGTGGTGTTCGCCGCATCCACCCGCTCGTAGGATAGGTGTTAGATGGCTCCTCGGTTTCGGAGATTCTGCCGGTCCACATGGGGTTAGTTTCAGCATGAACTCGAAAGAGCTATACAGTCCGGGACGCCGTCCTAGACAGGCGTTGGATCTGGATAACTTTGTCCCATATGGTACTCTGGCATAATGTGTGTACACCCCAGGAAACCATTCTCTGGTGGCGTTGGACGCAAGATGACCAATGTCATCCAAGTCGTGCTATCGCATCCCTTTTTAGCGTTCGGTTTGAAGCTCAACTAGAAGTCCTGGGCTCCACCTGGTGAAGTTCTTCATTTGGCTTGCTTGTTAGGACCGATTATACATGCAATAGGCTCGAGGGAAGCGATCTCCATCACACCATGGTGCATGCTTTGTGACCAAGCCGAAGAGAACACTGTGCACCCCCTCATGGGATGCATGTTCTCAAATATCATGTGGTGCGAGGTGCTCCCTCGAAAACCGGGGCCGATTTCGTAGATTGGTGGCTTACCATTGTATAGTCCGCCCCTAAAGATGCAAGGAAAGGCGCGTCATCGCTGATCAAGCTCACTGCCTGGTGTATCTAGAAGGTGCGCAACACTTCAATTTTCAATGCCACACGCCCAAAGTTGGTTGTCTCCTAGCCATGGTCCGGGCAGAGGCCTAGGACTAGACGACAGGGCGAAGAGTCTTGTGCGTGCTTTCGGTGGTATCTACTATTTAGGGGTGTCAACTTGTAATGTTTATGCATGGAGATGCAAAGCTTTTGTGTTTTCTATGATAAAAACTTTTATGTACCTTACTATCGACCCCAAATATATTTTCATTTACTGTTGGATCTGGGGGAATTTCTGGATGGGTTCAGTCCCTTGGACCTCCACATCCTCTTATATATAGCTCAGCTTAGTATCACATCTCTACTCATATTGTAGGACATACTACTAATCTACTAACACTTCCTAGAATACTCTAGACTCAACTAGGACACCAACACAGACTCCAACACCCACCAATATACTCTAGACTCTCTTAGGACAATACTACTACACTAACTCAGATTGCAACACTCTCCCTCAAGATAGGCATGGGTTAATCACCATGGCCATCTTGCTACATGTCCATGAAACTTACTACAACCACCACATATCTAGATTGAAGCACACATAGATACGTAAGAGCATTTTATTTTAGCTCTTGCTCATCGGTCTTTCACCATCTGCAGTCAAGCACCCATTCGACACTGAACATTCAACCATACAAACTTTGCATCAATATAGCCACCTCCAGTCCTTCTTGTGTTGGTAAACCGGTGCCTCTCCAACCATGTGCCTTCTCACACCGGCGCGTACAACGGTGGCACCACACGCCTTCCCTCATCAGCTCCAGCATCGTCATTATCTCTTCATCAACTCCGGTTCCTGCAGAACCACGGCTGCCTCACCTCAACAACAGCTTCTACAGAGCCACAACCGCCTCACCATCAACATCACCATGCACAAACTTTACATCAAGCTAGCCACCTCCAATCCTTCTCGCGTTAGTCCACTGTTGCCTCTCTAACCATGTGCCTTCTCACAACGGAGGCACCACACGCCTTCCACCATCATCTTGAGCACTGTCATTGCATATTCATCAACTCCATTTCCACAGAACCACGACTACCTTACCTCAACAACAACTCCTATAGACACAGCCGCCTCACCTCACCGTCAGCTATCCACACTTCCACTCTCCTAACCTCCACATGACTTCCACCTCTCCAACACTGACACAAGCTTAACCTCTACCTCCTCTCCATCAACCCTTCGGCCATCTTGCCTCAACCATCCTCGCCTCGCTCACCGAGGCCTCTACCTCTCCCTTATATCCATTCCATTCTCTCTTCTCCAAGAAACAAGCTTCGTTCCCTTTGCTCCTCATAGCCGACCCAAATCAGCTCCACCAGCTGTTCCCTCCTGGACTCCTCTTTTCTCTGCTGCAACACATCAGCAACACCTTCTTCCTCCTGAAATCGAACCTTTGCCGAGCATCACCAAAGGAACCACCTGGAGGGAGCACTCCCTTGTACCTTCACTTGATGCTGCAGGCTTCCACGCCCTCTTATATGTAGCTTGCATCTCTTCTTTTGCCTATCTTGCAGCAACAACTTGAACAGAAGTATGCAGTTGCACCTCCTTTTTTTCTCCCGCATCACAAGAATAGCTAACACATGAGACCTCATCCAGTTGTATCCCTTCAACAACACAGCTCAGTACCGCTCCATCAATCATCTCCATAACACAGATGGCCAGCTCCTTCACAACTACTTGCATTGCCTCTGCATCTGCCCATCACTGACCAGATCAAAGCTCATCCTCGACCTCCAGTTTCTCTTGGTCCCCAAATCCAACCTCGCTAAATTACTATCCTCCTATCACGGTGGAAGGTTTAGGAGGAGCCTAGCTCTGATACCATATTGGATTTGGGGGGAAATTTCTAGATGGGATCGGTCCATTGGACCTCCACACCATCTTATATATAACTCGGCTCAGTATTACATCTCCACTCATACAGTAGGACATATTACTAATCTACTAACACTCCCTAGAATACTACAGACTCAACTAGGACACCAACACGGACTCAAACACTCCACAAGAATACTCTAGACTCTCCTAGTACAATACTGTAGTACTACACTAACTCATATTTCAACATTTACTATAAACCAAACTTATGAAAGTTTGGTGCCATGTATTCCTTGAACTGATTTAGTAATAGTGGAGCAAGTAAACAATGAAGTGTCAGCTATGAATTAAAGTTTGTAAATCTCAGGAACTAACTTGCTTGAATAAAGAGGATGCCAGAAAGGTTGAGGTCATATCATTGAAATTCTGTAGCTCCTGAATTTAACTAATACTTCTATTCTAAAAAAAAATTTAAAATTACTGCCTTCATTCAGTCAATTCATCTTGTCGAACTTTAGTTGTATCCTCTTAACTTCTGCCACAGTATCACAGTTATGCAAAAGAATATGATCATATCAGGTGTATCCAGTTATGCATTTTGGTTTTGAGTGAGTGTGGAAACATGCAGTGTCAAAGAACACCAGAATGACTGAACATGCCAATACTCCATCACAAAAACAGAAACAATTTTTGAGATGGAGACGAACAAGTTCTACAACAAAGGTCACCAATTTACTGAACACCACAATGCTGAGGGACGAAATATATTTACGAAAGGTGATACAGTCGGATGCATGGATGCGGCCGTGCTTGGGCGCACTAGAAGAAGCGGCCATGGCGACCCAGTAGGGAACTGGCCGGCGAGGAGGCGGCTGCGGTGAGCCGTTGGACAAAAATGGCGACGGTTATTCATCGTCCCAAGAAGAAAAAGGTTGATGTTCGAATGGTTGGATCCAACATAAAAGGTCGATGCATGAATACCCTCAAAAGAGTCTACGTTTTCAGCGGAAAATACAGATAAATACCGTACAAAAGTTCACACAAAAGATGAACTGGAAACCGGAAGCTATTAACCATAATCATTAAGGTCCCTTTTGGATAGTTGAATAGTCTTTTGTGGAAATCATGTTTCCAAACAGAGCGTTAGTTAATAATCAGTACATACGAAGCTATGAACGAAAGAATGGTCCTGGCGACAAGAAAACATACAGGATTCGAGTGATTGCAAAAAAAAGTTGCCTATGTCATTAGATTTGTCACTCCATTCTGATCCATAGATGAAAAAATCTTGGAAAATATAGGAGGCGTATCTGATAAAATTTGTTGATAGGAATAGGTAGTTTTTTTTCACATACGCAAAAAAACTGCAAAAGTTAAAGAATCATGGAGAGAATTACCGTAGGATGAAGAGTCCGGTCTGGCACTGGTGTATGATTGCGACATGTAGCTTAATGCAAGAAGAGATAGCATACATACAGGTAAATACTCCATTCTGTTTTTTCTATTTGAGTTGTACATCCAATGCAATGGTTGAATTGCCCCGATATTTACGTAGCTGACCAAACATGCAAAACAATGTCCCCACCTACCCATACATCATGCATTCATGCTTATTGCATTTTCACATGGACCACGAACTGAGCTAAGCTTACTAGTTGGAGGTCACCACATATGGTCAAGTCATTTTGAACTTGATTTGTTCAATTATTTGTTTGTATTGAATTAATCCTAGTTACCTACTCCCTCCACGCAAATTCGTGGCGCAACAAAAAAAGGCTTGTGGACCAAGGCAGGCCACTGAGGGAAAGTTTGGGACGGAAATGGTTACCCAAACAATAACTGTTTCCCCTATGTGCTTTTAAAGCAAACCTATATAGACGTAGGCTCTCCTTTTACTTTATACTAGAAAAGTGCACATGCCTTGCATGGGGAGAAAGAAATTTTCAAACTATGAGGAAACCATTCTTATCAACACTTCTGCTCTTTATCATCATCATTGGCTAGTGAGAGGCAACGACACTGATGGGGCACAAGAAAGCGGACCGGGATCCAAGAGAAATTGAGAGCGACCCACCAGAGAGGCTATTTCTCAAAGATCATGGTTGCTGCACAAAGGCGGGTTCCATGTGTTCGTGATGCTACTTGAAACTTTTCTGGACCATCTAAGAAACCTGAGTGGAACCAGATGATTTTCCAGTGAATATTCGAAAAATTGCTTTCTTTCATATAAGTTTTAAGATCCAACAGAGAAACATGCAGTATAACCTGAAACCGAGAAATGTGCAATCTGACGCACACTCAGACCCTTCTCCGAGTGAGCCCAGCGGACGCCTCCTCTACGTGCTCCATCGCCTCCTCTACATGCTCCAGTCGGAGAAGATACATTTGTGAGAATGTATAGTACTCCCTCCGTTTAGAAATATAAGATGTTTTAGGTTTATGAATGATACGTATCTAGACATGTTTTATTGTATAGGTTCAAATAAATCTAGACACTAAAAGGTGTCTAGATACATCTCATTCATAAACCTAAAACATCTTATATTTTCAAACGAAGGGAGTACACAGATAAATAGGCTCCACTAATATTTTTACACTGAGCTTTCTCTGCAGTATAAGCTTGAAGACATGGACTATTGTGTACATATCAAGCAATCAGATTTAAAAGTAAATTTCTATTGATGGCAGCTTGCTTCGAATTTGAATTTAAATCATATGTCGTTACACTTAATTTACAACATACCTAACTGCACCATGCTCTTTTTTCCTTGCCTGAAGAATTATGTTTGCCAGCTGAAACTTCTACAGCTTTCTCACCTATATGTAAAAGAATCGAAGAACCATATGTAATACAAAAATTGTATGGCAGAGATGTCGTAAATTCATGGAGTTGGAGACTAAGTATTTTTAATTTCTTATTATGCATGAGGAATCTGATTGATGGGAAAAATTATAATGACAACAAAACATTTAAATAATTATTAACTTTCACACATATCTGTATCTGCGGTATACATACAAATTATCCATACAGTCAAGAGCCAGTATTGATCTAATTATTCCAAATAGATTGACAGCATGGACACAGGCATATGGTGTGGGCATTGGGTGGCACTAAACCGATCGGATCGGTTCCTCGGTAATCCTTTTATTTCGGTTATGGAGAAAATAGCACTGATCGGTCAATGGAATTTTAGCTAACCGAGCGATCGGTGCACCGATTGGCCTCGCAAAAACTGAACAATTTTAGCCATAAAATCGCGCCCTCCAAAATATTCTGGCCGTTGGATGGTCCTCAGATCCCGTGTGGGCCGACTTATCCCTTAAGGATGCTTCTCTGGACATCAAAAAGCCTTCCTGTGGTTAATTGGGCCGAAATTGCTACTCCAGCCAGTTATTTGCTACATTCCACCGGACCTGCTTCGCTGGTAGTAAAAGAGAGAAAACAAATTAGGAAACGTCTAGGGAGCAATCGGGGGCTGGTTTGCACTAACCAGCCACCGCCAGAAATAGAAACCAGGACCACCACCCCGCCTTCCAGAAATACAAAGAATCCAGCCGGTACTTTCCGTGAGCCACCCCGCCTCCGAACCACGCGCGTCTAGCTGGTTTGGACCACACGAGTCCCCAGCTTCCCCGTCCTCTCCCAAGCTCCCAGCCAAAAAGCAAAACAACCCCCCCACCACCACCACGTGACAGCAGCTCCCTCTCTCTCCCCCTCTCTCTTCTTCCTCCCCAAGACAGATCCATCTTCTCCCTCCTTCAGATCTCCATTGGAGGCCCATGATAAAAAGCTTAAGATCTGGTCACAGCAGTATCAAAGGTGCACACCAAACATAAACCCTGTTTCCCCCTCTCTCCCCTCCACCCCTCCCTCTCTTCCTTTGATTTTCTGGCAGGTTTTTCCTTGCTTTGTATGATCCTCCCCATGATTTTGGAACACACAGAAAACAAACTTACATCATGGTAAAGCTATATCTTCAACCATCCAAGAAGCAACTATGGCATATGATCTTTTACAACTAGGTTGCAACATAGATTGAAAACACAAACCTGATTTCAGCTTCTAATAAAAGCAACTATGGCCATGGATTACTGGTTGGACTAATCAAAAGTTCAAGTAGTATGTAGGGCAGATAGCCATAAACCTGCAGTAGCTTAGTTAGTTATTCAGATCTGTAAAAACCTGAACTTTTGGACATCCATACTCTGCATAACAAAAAGATCTTGGAAAATTCAACATAGTTCACTACTGAGATAGAAGAAGTACAAACTTAAAAGCAACATAGTTCACTACTGAGACACCATCTTTGTTGTTTTCCAATTTGTACATAGTTTGCTATAGTTGGGATGGGCAAAAGGCATCCTTTTCATGGTGGTTAGTATAAGTGCAACACATTTGTGTTTGATAGTGAAGCCTGAAAAAATGTTGGAAGAAAATAAAAGGGTGTCAGGAACTTTTCCCTTGTAAATTATAGCAAGATGTTTATCATGTTGTGCATGTGCTGTATGGAAAACACAGTTATAGTTGCTAATCAAGAAGTGTACTCTTGGTTTTTTGTTTTTTTGCAGATGTCTGGGCTTGATCTTAATGCACTACCTGATGATTTGGACATTCAAGATGCAGAAACTGTTGGAATTATGCCCTAGAGGCAAGAATAAAGATGTTATTGTTATAATTCTTGTTCATGATAAAGTTTATATTCCATGCTAGAATTGTATTAAGCGGAAACTTTGATACTTGTGTGGTTTATGAACAACACCGTGTCCCTAGTACACCTCTATGGACCAGCTCATTGATTAATGATGGTTAAGATTTCCTAACCATAGACATGAGTTGTCGATTAATAATGAGATCATGTCATTAGGAGAATGATATGATGGACAGACCCAAATCAAGCAGAGCAATTAGATCGTGTCATCGTGTTCATCTTTGTGAAGCTTTCTTATGTCAAAATATGTATTCCTTAGACCATGAGATAATGCAACTCTCTGGTATCGGAAGAAAGCTTTGAGGTCATCAAACGTCATCCTATGTGAGGGTGATCATAAAGGTGTCTCTCAGGTGATCGGAAGGTACTTGTTGGATTGTATGTATCGAGATGGGATTTGTCTCTCCTAAGTCGGAGAGATATACTTCGGGCCCACTCGGTAATCGATATCAACACCGCTTGCAAGAACGTGGTTAAGGAGTTAATCAGAAAGTGATATCGGATTACGGAACGAGTAAAGTACTTGCTGTGAACGAGATTGAACTAGGTATGCCGATACCAACGATCGAATCTCGGGCAAGTAAAATATCGCGTGACGAAGGGAATATATTTATGGGATTAATTGAATCCTAGCATCGTGGTTCATCCGATATGATCATCGATGAATATGTGGGAGTCAATATGGGTTTCCAGATCCCGCTGTTGATTATTGATAGAAGATCATGTCTGCATATTCTCGAACCCGTAGGGTCACACACTTAACGTGCCTCGACGCTAGGATATAATGGATAATTGGTTTATGAGTTTTTGTTCGGAGTCTCGGATGAGATCCAGGACATCATGAGAGGTTCCGGAATGATCCGGAGAATAAGATTCATATAAAGGAAAGCAGTTTTTGGATTTCAGAATCGTTTCAGAGTATTCGGTATTGTACCGGAAGGTTCTAGAAGCTTCCGGAGTGGGACCAACGTGGCCCCACTTGTCGGAGGGGTACGTGGGCCTACAAGGGAGTGCCCTGGCCGCTTTGGGCCAGGGGCACAAGGCCCCATAGGCCCAGCCAGCCAAAACCCAGGGGAAACCATAGGAACCCTTCTAGAAGGAGGGGGAGACTTGCCCCCCACTCCAACCCTTGGGGCTGCCATCCTAGGGCTTGGAGGAGGGGACAAGGGGGCCGGCCAGCCCCCTATATAAAGAGGGCAGGGGCGCACCCTCCTCCCCCACTCCTTCAACCCTAGCCGCCATACTGCTGCCCTCCCTCTCTCTCTCTCTCTCTCTCTCTCTCTCTCTCTCTCTCTCTCTCTCTCTCTCTCTCTCTCTCTCTCTCTCTCTCTCTCTCTCTCTCTCTCTCTCTCTCTCTCTCTCTCTCTCTCTCTCTCTCTCTCTCTCGACTGCGCGTAGGCGAAGCCCTGCTGCAGAAACTCTCCACCATAGCACCACGCCGTCGTTTTGTAGATCCAATCTATCTCTCCACCCAACTTTCTGGACCGAGGAAGGAGGAGACGTCGCGGCACCGTACGTGTGCATCTCTCGGAGGCACCTCCACTTGCGGCATTGGATCGGATCGGATCGCGAGGAGGAGAAGGCGAGTACGACTACACCAACCACGTTCTGTTGAACGTTTCCGCTGTGCGATTTCTTCAAGGGTATGAAGATCTCATCTATACCTCTCGTTGATTGCATCTCCTAGATTAGATCTTGGCTTTTCCATTCGCATCCGTAGAATTTTTTTGATTTACTATGATGCGAAACCCTTCAGTGATATTAGAGCTAGATCTATGCGTAGATGTGTTTCACAAGTAGAACGCAACATGCTTGTTGCGTGCGTTGATGTTTTATGTTGCAAGCCTCTTGTTGTGTACTTCTTATGACGCGGGATAGTGAGATCGAAGCGGTCCAGGCCAACTTTACGCGACCTCGTTCGCAAGACCGGCTTTGCACTTGACGTGTGGCTTGTTCCATACATGCGGCTAGTGAATGCCAGTTTCTCTCACTATAGTTGTCATGGGATTTACACCGGATGTTGGCAACCATAATATCACCGTTGTGGCTTTACACAGGTAAGAATCGTTCTTAGCTTGTTACTCCCATAAGCCATGTAAAACATGCAACAACAAAGTAGAGGTGTCTAACTTGTTCTTGCAGGGAGTGTTTTGTGATATGATATGGCCCAAGATGTGATGTGTATGTTGTATGCAATGATCATGTTTTGTAATGTTTCACGACTTGCATGTCGATGAGTTCACAACCGGCAGGAGCCATATGGTTGTCTTTATAATTGTGTATGACCTGTGTGTCAACTTCTTATACGCCATGTAATAGCTTCACCTTATCGCTAAGTAGTTAGCAATAGTTGTAGTTGCTATTTGTGGTGGAGGCAATCATGGTGGAGTGATGGAGATCATGCGGGCGCGCACAAGATGGAGATCATTGCGTGAATATTGGCTATACCATGTCACATAAAATTATATGCATGTGATGTTTGTCCTTTTATGTATCTTATTATGCTTAGATCGCGACGATAGCATTATAAGATGATTCCTCACTTAAAGATCAAGATAAAATTGTGTTCTCCCCATGCATGCACCGTTGTGAAAGTTCGTCATGTTCAAGCACGTCGTGATGATCGGGTGCTATAAACTCTACATTCACATACAACGGGTGCAAGCCAGTTTTGCACACGCGGAAATACTTGGGTTTGACTTGACGAGCCTAGCATGTACAGACATGGCCTCGGAACACACGAACCGAAAGGTTAAACATGAGTCATATGAATGATATGATCGACACTTTGTTGTCCACCATTGAAACCACATCTCTTCTCGTGAATATCGGATTAGGTGTGGTGAATTTGGATCGTGTTCACTAAACAACTTGAGGGATGTTGAATTTAGTGGGAGTTCATCTAGTAATTTGATTAAGTTGAACTAGTTATCATGAACATAGTCTAAATTGTACTTGCAAATTTTGTAGATCAAATGGCTAAGTCCAACTTCAACTTCAACGTTTTTGCTGAGAAAGAAAAGCTTAAGAACAATGGGTCTAACTTCACCAACTGGTTCCGTAATCTGAGAATCATTCTCGCTGGCGGACAAAAGGACTATGTCCTTGATAAAGCGCTAGGTGACGCCCCTGCTATAGATGCGCCGACTGATGAAAAAGCTATTTATCAGTCGCGCAAAGATGATTATGGGGTAATTAAGAGTACCATGTTGTTTGTTATGGAATCAGACCTTCAAAATCGTTTTGAGGAGTTCGCCGGGCCCTTTGAGATACTTGAGGAACTGAAAACCATGTTTCAAACTCAGGCCCGTTCCGAGAGATATGAGATCTCTGAGAAGTTCTTTAACTGCAAGATGGAGGAAGGGAGTTCCGTTAGTGAGCACGCCATTAAGATGTCGGGCTACACTCAACGTCTTGAGCAATTGGACTGCAAGATTCCAGAAGATCTCAAGATTGACAGAGTTCTGCAATCACTCCCTCCTAGCTACAAAGGTTTTGTAGTTACTCACAATCAGATTGGTTCCACTGATACGATCACTGAGCTCTTCGCTAAGCTGAAAGCTGTGGAGGTGGATATCAAGAAAGATAATCATGTCTTGATGGTCAACAAGACCCCTAGCTTCAAGAAAGGTAAGGGTGCAAAGAAGCCCTTCAAGAAAGGCAGCGACAAGCGTGTTGCCCCTGCTGAGAAGAAGCTCAAGTCTGGACCTAAGCCGGACACTGAGTGCTTCTATTGCAAGGAAAATGGTCACTGGAAGCGCAACTATCCAAAGTACTTAGCGGACAAGAAGGAAGGCACCATTAAAGGTATATTTGATATACATGTTATTGATTTTTACCTTACTAGCGCTCATTGTAGTGCCTGGGTATTTGGTACTAGTCCAGTTGCTAATATTTGTAACTCGAAACAGGAGCTACGGAATAGACGGCGGCTAGCAAGGGATGAGGTGACGATGCGCGTTGGCAACGGATCAAGAGTTGATGTGATGGCCATCGACACGCTCTCCTTAGTTTTACCTTCGGGATTAGTTTTAAACCTCAATAAGTGTTATTATGTGCCTGCGTTGAGCATGAACATTATATCTGGATCGTGTTTATTGCAAGACGGTTATTCATTTAAATTGGATAATAATGGTTGTTCTATTTATATGAGTAACATCTTTTATGGTCATGCACCTGCTATGAATGGTTTATTTCGTCTGAATCTCGAAAGCAATGAAACACACATCCATAACATTGAGGCTAAGAGATGCAAAGTAGATAGTGATAATTCGACTTATTTGTGGCACTGTCGTCTAGGTCATATTGGTGTAAAACGCATGAAGAAACTCCATTCTGATGGACTTTTGGAGTCTCTTGATTTTGAATCATTTGACACGTGCGAGCCGTGCCTCATGGGCAAGATGATCAAAATCCCGTTCTCCGGAATAATGGAGCGAGCAACGGACTTGTTGGAAATCATACATACCGATGTATGCGGACCAATGAGTGTTTCGGCGCGCGGTGGATATCGCTATTTTCTCACTTTTACTGATGACTTAAGTAGATATGGGTATATCTATTTAATGAAACATAAATCTGAAACGTTTGAAAAGTTCAAAGAATTTCAGAACGAAGTGGAAAACCATCGTAACAGGAAAATTAAATTCCTACGATCCGATCGTGGAGGTGAATATGTGAGTTATGATTTTCTCACGCATCTTAAAGCAAGCAGAATCGTTTCGCAACTCATGCCACCCGGAACACCACAGCGCAATGGTGTGTCTGAACGCCGGAATCAAACTCTATTAGATATGGTGTGATCGATGATGTATCTTACAGATTTGCCGTTATCATTTTGGGGTTATGCATTAGAAACCGCTGCATTCACTTTAAATAGGGCACCATCTAAATTCGTTGAGATGACACCGTATGAACTGTGGTTTGGTGCTAAACCTAAGTTGTCATTTCTTAAAGTTTGGGGATGCGAAGCTTACGTCAAGAAGTTGATGCCGGACAAGCTCGAACCCAAAGAGGAGAAAAGCGTCTTCATAGGATACCCTAAGGAAACGATTGGGTATACCTTCTACCACAGATCCAAAGGCAAAGTGTTTGTCGCAAAGAACGGATCCTTTCTTGAGAAGGAGTTTCTCTCGAAAGAAGTGAGTGGGAGGAAGGTAGAGCTAGACGAGGTTATTTTGAACCTTCTCTCGAGTTGGAGAGTAGCGCAGCACCTGAAATTGTTCCAGTACCGTCTGCACCAACAAGAGAGGAAGCTAACGACGAGGATCATGAAACTTCAAACGATGCTACTGCTGAAGGTCACAGGTCGACAAGGTCGCGTGCCACTCCTGAATGGTACGACAACCCTGTCTTAACTGTCTTGTTGGTAGACAACAGTGAACCTGTGAACTATGAGGAAGCAATGATGAGCCCAGACTCTGAGAAATGGCTAGAGGCCATGAAATCTGAATTGGGATCCATGAGCGAAAACCAAGTATGGACTTTGGTGGACCCTCCTAGCGACCGTAAGGCCGTTTAGTGCAAATGGATTTTCAAGAAGAAAACGGACGCGGATGGTAATGTTACTGTCTATAAAGCTCGGCTTGTAGCAAAAGATTTTCGACAAGTTCAAGGTGTTGACTACGATGAGACTTTCTCTCCCGTAGCGATGTTTAAGTCCATTCGTATTTTATTAGCAATTGCTGCATTTCATGATTATGAAATATGGCAGATGGATGTCAAGACTGCGTTCCTCAATGGCAACATTGATGAAGAGTTGTATATGATGCAACCCGAAGGTTTTGTCGATCCTAAGGATGCTGATAAGGTGTGCAAACTTCAGCGTTCCATTTATGGACTGAAGCAAGCATCTCGGAGTTGGAACCTTCATTTTGATCAAGTGATCAAGAGCTTTGGATTTGTTCCAAATTGCTATGAAGCTTGTATCTACAAGAAAGTGAGTGGGAGCTCAGTGAAATTTATAGTACTATATGTGGATGACATATTGATTATTGGAAATGACATTGGTATGCTTAACGAGGTGAAGAGTTATTTGAATAAATGTTTTTTAATGAAAGACCAAGGAGAAGCTGCTTATATATTAGGCATCAAAATCTATAGAGATAGACAAAGACGCCTAATAGCTTTAAGCCAAAGTACATACCTAGACAAAGTTCTGAAAAGGTTCAGAATGGATAAGGCAAAGAAAGGTTCAGTGCCCATGTTGTCAGGTAAGATATTGAGCAAGGCTCAGCGTCCAGTTACGGTAAACGATAGAGAAACCATGAGCAAAGTGCCTTATGCCTCGGACATAGGTTCCATCATGTATGCCATGCTGTGTACTAGACCGGATGTGTCCAATGCTCTTAGTTTGACGAGGAGATACCAAAGTGATCCAGGAGTGGAACACTGGACAGCTGTAAAGAACATCCTAAAGTATTTAAATAGGACTAAAGAAATGTTCTTGGTCTATGGAGGTTATGAGCAGCTCGTTGTAAAAGGTTACGTCGACGCTAGTTTCGACACCGACCCGGATGATTCTAAATCTCAGACAGGATACGTTTATATTTTGAATGGAGGAGCTGTGAGCTGGAGAAGCTACAAGCAAAGCGTGATCGCGGGATCTACAGTAGAATCGGAATACATGGCTGCTGCAGAAGCATCAAGTGAAGGAGTTTGGATCAGGAACTTTATCACTGAGCATGGTGTGGTTCCAAGTGCCTTGGACCCACTGGAGATATTGTGCGACAACACTGGCGCCATAACACTGGCTAAGGAACCAAGATATCATCCAAAGACCAAGCACAACAACCGCTGATTTCATATAATTCGATATTATATAACAGATGGAGATCTGAAGATTAACAAAGTACATACGGATCTGAATGTCGCAAATCCGTTGACTAAACCTCTTCCACGTGCAAAACATGATCAGCACCTTAATGCCATGGGTGTTAGATTGTTGCCAGATGTAAACTAGATTATTGACTCTAGTACAAGTGGGAGACTGTTGGAATTATGCCCTAGAGGCAATAATAAAGATGTTATTGTTATAATTCTTGTTCATGATAAAGTTTATATTCCATGCTAGAATTGTATTAAGCGGAAACTTTGATACTTGTGTGGTTTATGAACAACACCGTGTCCCTAGTACACCTCTATGGACCAGCTCATTGATTAATGATGGTTAAGGTTTCCTAACCATAGACATGAGTTGTTGATTAATAATGAGATCTTGTCATTAGGAGAATGATACGGTGGACAGACCCAAATCAAGCAGAGCAATTAGATCGTGTCATCGTGTTCATCTTTGCAAAGCTTTTTCCTATGTCAAAATATGTATTCCTTAGACCATGAGATAATGCAACTCCCTGGTATCGGAAGAAAGCTTTGAGGTCATCAAACATCATCATATGTGAGAGTGATCATAAAGGTGTCTCTCAGGTGATCGGAAGGTACTTGTTGGGTTGTATGTATTGAGATGGGATTTGTCCCTCCTAAGTCGGAGAGATATATACTTCGGGCCCACTCGGTAATCGATATCAACACCGCTTGCAAGCACGTGGTTAAGGAGTTAATCACAAAGTGATATTGGATTACATAATGAGTAAAGTACTTGCTGTTAACGAGATTGAACTAGGTATGCCGATACCAACGATCGAATCTCGGGCAAGTAAAATATCGAGTGACGAAGGGAATATATATGGGATTAATTGAATCCTGGTATCGTGGTTCATCCGATATGATCATCGATGAATATGTGGGAGTCAAAATGGGTTTCCAGATCCCGCTGTTGATTATTGATAGAAGATCATGTCTGCATATTCTCGAACCCGTAGGGTCACACACTTAACGTGCCTCGATGCTAGGATATAATGGATAATTGGTTTATGAGTTTTTGTTCGGAGTCTTGGATGAGATCCAGGACATCACGAGAGGTTCCGGAATGGTACAGAGAATAAGATTCATATAAAGGAAAGCAGTTTTTGGATTTCGGAATCGTTTCGGAGTATTCGGTATTGTACCGGAAGGTCCTAGAAGCTTCTGGAGTGGGACCAACGTGGCCCCACTTGTCAGAGGGGTACGTGGGCCTACGAGGGAGTGCCCTGGCCGCTTTGGGCCAGGGGCATAAGGCCCCATAGGCCCAGCCGGCCAAAACCCTAGGGGAAACCCTAGGAACCCTTCTAGAAGGAGGAAGGAGACTTGCCCCCCACTCCAACCCTTGGGGCCGCCGCACTAGGGCTTGGAGGAGGGGCCAAGGGGGTCTGCCAGCCCCCTATATAAAGAGGGCAGGGGCGCACCCTCCTCCCCCCACTCCTTCAACCCTAGCCGCCATACTACTGCCCTCTCTCTCTCTCTCTCTCTCTCTCTCTCTCCCTCCCGACCGCGCGTAGGCGAAGCCCTGCTGCAGAAACTCTCCACCATAGCACCAGGCCGTCGTGTTGTAGATCCAATCTATCTCTCCACCCCACTTGCTGGACCGAGGAAGGAGGAGACGTCGCGGCATCGTACGTGTGCATCTCTCGGAGGCGCCGCCACTTGCGGCGTTGGATCGGATTGGATCACGAGGAGGAGAAGGCGAGTACGACTACACCAACCACGTTCTGTTGAACGTTTCCGCTGTGCGATTTCTTCAAGGGTATGAAGATCTCATCTATCCCTCTTGTTGATTGCATCTCCTAGATTAGATCTTGGCTTTTCCGTTCGCATCCGTAGATTTTTTTTGATTTACTATGCTGCAAAACCCTTCAGAAACTAATGCACCCGAGCCACTATTTTGCACTCAAGCTGTCTGTGAAGAGATTGTGGAGGAATATCCAAACCATGATATAGCTGAGAAAGTTGCAGATGTTGCTGACTCAGGAGCGCAAAGTGCTAGAGGAAATCAGTTAAATTCTATGCCGCCACAGGCCCCCGCTGGCAACCCGGACATCCCCAACAACATTGTTCCTACAACAACTTCTACCGACCCTAACTTAGCAGATGATGGTGTTCCGTTGAATGAACAAGTTGCGTCTAGTCCGCAAGAACCTTTCATGGGGATGCGGTTTGACAGTGTTGGTGATGCAAGATCACACTACAATTCTTATGCCAAGAAGTTGGGTTTTTCTATCAAATCAAATACATCACAGTGACAAGCTTTCACTAATGAACTGTGGAAGCAGACGTTTGTTTGCAACAGATACAGGCCACAAAAAATAGAAGAAGAAAAACAGAAGGAGAGAATGAATGTTGTGGAAGAAGTTAGTCCTATCCAGATAGACGATGACGATGAGAAAGGTGGACAATCTGGCCCCACTAAGAAGTCAAAGTCTAGCAGCAAGCTACGGGTTAGGCGCAAAAGAGAATCAATCATACAAACCAAGTGTCCAGCTAAAATTATTGTCAAGTTGATTAACAACAAAGGGAAGTAACTTATTTCATTTCAGAACACAACCATCCCATGGTTGTCAAGCCTTCACTTTTCAAGTACTTGAGATCACATAAAGGCATACCACCAGATGAAAAAGAATTTCTCAAATGCCTATATGATTGCAGTTTAGAAATAGGTAACTTGTTGTTGTCCGCATAGAAAAAACCCCACATAAATTGTATTTCTGTTTGTAGTATGACACTAACAAAGTATGGTTTTATATGTGTTGCGGGCCGAATGATGACAGTCATGTCTTCGTTTTATGGCGTAGAAGCTTTTGTTCCATATGCTCCAAAGGATATTACAAATTTGCGCACAAACTTTCGAAGTGAAAATAAGGAATGGGACATGAGTGAGACAGTTGCTTACTTTGCAGAGATAAAAGATAAGGACCCTGGTTTCTACTCAAATTTTTCTTTTGATGAAGAAAACAGAGTTGAAAATATTTTCTGGGTGGACAACACTGTCAATTTAAACAGAATGGAGAAAAAGCTGAGATTGTTTGCTTACCTTACCATTCGGTGTTGGGTTGCGAGTGCTTGATGGTCGATGCGGTTGTTCCCTAGAGCAAAACCGAGCTCGTCTATATGTCATCCCATGATTCTCACTCCTGACATCCTCGTGGAAGATGCAATCATCCAGCAGGCCCGAAGATGCGTTGCCATGCTTGGTGTGCCCTGGCTGCTCCACACCCATCAACATTGGTGTGCACCTTTTTTGGAGTCCCTTGCCTGCCTACCCAACATGTAGGGGCTTGGCTGAGAAAGGGGAACCGAGGCAGTGACTTACTACAACGGCGCTTGAGCTGGAGGGAGTCAAAGAGAATCGAAGAACAAGGACTGATGGGGAACATAGGTGCCTAATTTGGTTGAAGCTTTAGTTTCTTTATAAGGAGTGAAGGATTAAAAGTTGAGGTTCCTAATACTTTATTTTGGCAGAGTAACTGATTCAAATATAAGAAGAAATATGTTAGTAGCTTGGTTAATGAAGCGACTTGCTCTAACCAGTAAGTTATGACATATAAGACATATGTGGTGAGAACTACTTTAAAGATTTATTAACTGTACTTAGGCATATAAGAAATATCCTCTTCTCTGATATCTGCTTCTTTTGTAGGACCTACTACATGCACTCTTCAAGAAGAGTTTGTCTGCGCTGGCTACTATGACAACATATTAAAAAAAACTTGTAGTCATTTGTAGTGCATGATGTAACTTGATTTTATTGACCGTAGGTTCTAGAAGCCTAAATGGATTTACATCTATGGGTTTATATAGACATATACACGAGATTTGTCTGTTTTGACTATAGAATACAATGTCTACATTTACATGGTACATATGTTATCTCTATATGGAATCACTGATTGCAATACCTTTGAGATCACTTTGAGAGTGATTCACTACTTCCATGCTTCACTTAAGAGGAAACTATTCGACTCTTACATTTTCTTCTTAAGTAAGCAGTTTCCTACTATTTGAGTAATACGGTTGTTTCATGATACTGAATTGCTACTAAATTTCTAAAACTTTAGTGTACCAAATTTCTCAATTGTGCCACCAACATAAAAAAGATAGGCTATTTGTTGGCCATAATCCCAATTCTAAAACATTCTTGTATAGAAGCACAAACCAGTTATTACATACACAAAGGCTTGAATTTTGCGTGGGGAGGTAGATTAGCTCCTATGGAATATGAAGTTTACTTATCTGATATAGTTGTATTTTTGGAGAGGTATATTGATACGGCTCAACCTACGGTCGTTGCCATATCAAGCACTTCCACTTATGCCAAGTTGTCATGAACTCTAAAGGTGAATCATATCCTCTACACGAGTCTACTTCTTACCCTATTGAGTGGTATACTACTTCATACTTCGTCCCATGATCATGGTAGGTTTAGACCGACAAGTACAGAGGTAAGGGAGGAAGCCCGGAACATCAAGCCTAACAAGACGATGGCTTGGAAGAGGAGACGAAAGAAGAAATAGCAGAAGCACCGGAGTCTCTGGCCCTACTACCCGAAGTCTCCGACCAGGCACCTAGGAGTTTTCGCCCAGGACTCCGGACCGATGCCTGGTGCTCCCAGTACACCACCCCGGAGACAGCCCCGAAGTGCGTCGACCACAGCGGAGTCTCTGGCCACCCGCATAGGAGTCTTCGCCCCTAGACCTAAGCAAGGACTTTGCCCCCACTATCAGAAGCTACAACGGGGATCCCGGAGTCTGCCAGGAGTCTCTGGCCACACCAGAGTCTTTATACCTCAACCCCGGAGTCTCCGTCCTAAGTGATGGGACTGAGCGCCTTAATACTAGGCCATGGCCCATGTACCCCTCTTATCCTTACAAACCCTAGTTTTATCCCCAAACTACCCCTGTTTTAGTGATTTGCCTATACATAGAGTCCCCACCCCTTATTGTAATCCTAGGCATAAATGATAGACTAGAAGACAACCCCCCTTATGGAATCTCTCTAGTTTTGCCTCTCACCTTCATGAGGGAACCGACTATCGTCATCAACCTCTATGGATTGTGCCTTTGAGCATCCTTAGTTGTATAAGGTCTTTACTTTCAGTTGGCACTAGTAAAATTATCAAGATCCTCTCTAAGGTGTTCTTACCTCTATGATGTGGATTTGACGGGAGCATGTTGACCGATCTTTTCCTGCGAGGATTTTATCGGACCGGTGGCCGCCGGAGGGAGCAATAAGCTTTGTATCGTTTTGTGTTTGCGTGTGTTCATCGTTTTCTTCGCGAGGTGTGTGTTCTTTTTCGCTACCTTCTCCCTTTCCCTCGTTTTTCCATCGATTTGACCATAAGATCCGTGAAGATCCGGCCACCCTTGAGTTTAACCCCTATCATCTGGCATTAGATCCCAAGTTTCTCAAGGATTTCCCCCCAAATTTTCTTCTATCCACCATAAATTCAAAATTTCCCCAAAAGAGCACAATTTCGTGTTTTGGATCGATATGCTATTTGAGTGATTTTTGGTAGGTTTTGGTCCATGGATTACGTGCTAAACTTGTTGATCTACCTCCTCATGTGTTTCCGTAGTGTAATTCCTTGATTTCCCCCATCAATTTGAGGTTTTGGTTCGAATTTTTCTGCCCAAAACGCGTCCCGAACAAGTTCTTGAAGTTCTGGATCGTCCAGACCAGAGTCTTCGCCCCATGACCGGAGTTAGTGAGCTTAGACTAGAATCTCTGGCCCCCGAGAGCGGAGTCTCCGTCCCCTCTGGACAGAAAAACCGTTTCACGATTTTGGGCATATCTTTTGCATTTGAACTCGGATTTTGGTGTTCTTTAGCTCGTTTCAAAGAGGAGAAGGACCTCTACATAATCATCCATGTTTTTCATGTTATCTACACCATAAAAATTCCGTGAGCAAGACGGAATACAACAATAAAGGATGAAGATCATCGACGAAAGGTACAAAGTTCCGCAACTTCTTTCCACTTGCATTCCTTTGTGAACCACATTATCTTTACGACCTATAAAAACCTTGAGACTAGTTCCTCCTATGATTTCTTGGGCTTTGCACATTTGATACCTTGTAGAATTCCTAGCAAACATTGTGAGTGCTATCTCATATAGTCAGCTTGTACAATTGTTGGCACAAGGAAGAGGCAAGTGACAAGAAAAGAAAAGGAGTGATATAAAAAGGGTAAAAATATAAATAGAAAATGAAAAATACAAGTGCATCATAGAATAGGATGCACAACCTCGATGAACATCTTGTAGGTGTGGTACTTGTTGTGCAAATGTTGCAGCCCACCAATTATATGCAATTGAACTAGCGTCTGTGCTTGCACTTGTGCGACACGAGTTTATAGTCTTTGCTAGGTAATAATTTGGTTATTAGCTCACTTTATCCATCACACAAGTCCCATTTATCTCACCGTGTGTGTTTCCTTGATCATAATTCCTATATCTTGTGGATTGACTTGTTTTTGCTTTGTGATCATCGTGTTTCTTTACTTGCTATTACAATATCTTGATTTTGGGTTGTTGCCTTGACATGACACTTTTTGTACCTACCCACCATAAGCCTTTTTGCGTGTGTTGTGTGTAGTTACATTTAGCTTGGTTTGCCACTTCACTTTGCTTGGTTTATTGCTCTCGAGTATGGCCACTTGCACGATACTATCAGCTAAGGTAAAGTAAGGTTTGGTGTTGTTTCTCTAACACCCACTACCACTTCCATAGACACCACGTGGTCTTGTGAATCATCACTAGGGACTCTGGAACCAATGATGAATACTTCGGAGAATCCATGATGAGCCACACCGACATCAACTCCACAGTCTTAGATGACATGATGGAACACTACACCGACACAGGATCCACATGCTTGGGAGATACGGAGTACTACATCAACATTAATCCCCAAGCATGGACGACTTCAAGGACGACAAGCTCATGAACATCATGGACGACAACTTCGCAAAGACTATGAGCATGCTCGACAAACTCAAGGAGTCAACTTCAAGAATGCACCACCATAACAAGAAGAGTTCCAAGGAACATGATCATCGTCGCGAGCTCCATGCGGATGACCAAGTGCTTCATCAACATAACCCTTCGGCAAGGAACGCCAATGACCTCCGTCGACATCATCATTATAAGGAACCTTTCGCTACTAGTGCCACCACCAAAATGGCACCAAGAGCAAGCCTTCTTCCACGCCATCAAGCTTCAACGCCAAAACTTCAAGTTCAATATGAAGCATACAACTAGAAGAACTTAAATGCAACTTATTCATCAAGCACTCCAAGAATGTCATACAAGCAAGAGATGGACCTCTACTTCACCAATTTGTACGAGGTCGTCAAAAATATGACACCCCATGAGATCGAAGAAAACAAGTTGATTTGCCAACAATTGGATGCAATGGCAAAGATGGCATCAAGGACCAATACTTCCTATACATGTGACACCACCACAATGGCGCCCAAGGTACAAGACGGCAACAAGATGGATGATGGTGAGCATGTGACTTTACCTTCACGAAAGGAGGCGCATGGAGTTGAGCAAACCGAGCCTATCCATATATGCATGAGTGATGATGTTGGCGGTTCTCTATGATAAGCATATATTTACGATGACAAGAACTTACAGGTAGATAATGTTGAGTAGCATGAGGAGCGGCCCTCGTACTCAAGGCACATGGGATTTCCAGTTTATGGTCTCAAAACTTGGTTAATTATGTCATGACTTTGATGCTTGTATCTCTGATATCTTTACTTCTAGTCTTCACTTGAACTTCAGAGGTGCCTTGGCATTTATATTGTGCTCTACAAACAAAGGAAAGCGAGATACCACTCTATCATACCTTATTATGAGCATTGCAATGTTTCTTATGTTTATGTTTCATGCTACTTATTATTATTGATTTGGTTTCTCTTCATAGCTTGCAATGACTATTGAGTAAACTTAGTTACATACTCTTTATTATGAAAGGTTTAAGTATCTACTCCTGTGCTGAGAATATATACATCATATGAAGCAAATGTGTTCGTGAAAGTTCTTTTATCGCACCCAGTTTTCAACTGAATTGCTTGAGGACAAGCAATAAGCTAAGCTTGGGGGGAGTTGATACGTCCAAAACGTATCTACTTTCCCGAACACTTTTGCTATTGTTTCTCCTCTAAACTTGTGTGATTTGGATACAACTAACACGGATTGATGCTATTTTCTATAGAATTACCTTGGTATCTAGTTTTTGTGCAGAAAATCAACTATCAGGAAAAATCCCAGAAAATATGCCAAAAATTCTATTTCACCAGAAGATCCACGGAGCCAGAATACGAGACGGAGTGGAGCCCTGGGGGGGCCACACCACCCTGTCACACGGGTGGGCCCATCCCGCGCCTGGAGGGGGTGTGGCTGCCCTAGGCACCCCCTCTTTCTCCCTCTTCGCCTATAATATGCCTCTTGACCTAAAAACCGAGGGGGTTTCGACGTTTTGCCAGAAAGAGTTCCGCTGTGCCGCCACCACCAGAAACTGCGATCCGGAACCAGAAACTCCATTCTGGCACCCTGTCGGGATGGGAAATTTGGGGAGGACCATCACCATCGTCATCACCAACGCCTCTCCATCAACCATCAATGTTTCCCTCATCCATGAGTGAGTAATCCCCCGATGTAGGTTATGGGGATGGTAGGGATTGGATGAGTTCTATCTTGTAATCAGATAAGATTGTTAGGGCATGGTGCCTTATTAGTGCTTTTTGACTTTGTTGCAACTTGTTGTGCTTAATGCTTGTCACTAGGGCCCGAGTGCCATGATCTCAGATCTGAACTTATTATTGAATCATTATGATAGTATTGTTTGTGATCTTATATGCAAGTTGTGTACATATCATTGTCCGGATCCAAAGGCCCTGAAGTGACAGAAATTGGGACAACCGGAGGGGATGGCTGTGATGTGAGGATCACATATGTTCACGAAGTGTTAATGCTTTGCTCCGGTGCTCTCTTAAAAGGAGCACCTTAATTGCAGTAGGTCCCTTGAGGTCCCGCTGCAACAGGCTGGCAGGACAAAAGATGTTGTGCAAGTTCTCATTGCGAGCACGCATGACTATATATGGAGCACATGCCTATGATTGTTTAGTACTTGGATGCTTATTCTTATTTATCTGCAATTGCCCTAGATCTTGAAGTTACAAGTTTAGACTCGTCCATGCAACGCCCGTCCATCCATCCCTATGCCTACCGCACTCTTATCCTACTGTTTGCTACTACTGTTACTATTGCTCTAGTTCTGCTGCTGCTGTTACTTTGCTTTTGCTACTGATAAACTTCTGTAAGCAAGAACTATTTCTAGGTGCAACTGAATTGACAACTCAGTTGTTAAGGCTTGCAAGTATTCTTTGGCTCCCCTTTTATCGAATCAATAAATTGGGTAATACTACTCGCGAAGACTGTTGCGATCCCCTATACTTATGGGTCATCAAGACTATTTTCTGGCGCCGTTGCCGGGGAGCATAGCTTTATTTGTAAGTTCACTTAGATTTATTATTGTTTGCTGCTACTTCTTTCATCATGGGGAAGTCTCGTGATGGAAAGTTTTCTATTTTACCATCCACTACAATAAGAGGTACAGTCCTAAACACCTCTGCTGCTCTTGATTCACCATCTGTTATAAGTAAGCTTGTTACACCAACACCACATACTCATGCTACACACACTGCTACTACTGTTGAATCTGAAACTGTTTCTGATGCTCATGATGTTACTTCTACTGTGCTTGATGCGAGTGGTTCATTAGGTCCTTTCCTAGATGCTACTATGGCTAGTATAGGAAATACTAAAACTCCTAGTGAAGACACTATTACACCCGTTAGCTCACCTGAGTCTAGAGAGAGATACAATATTAATGATGGTTATATTGAGTTTACTAATGAATTTATTGAAGAGTGCAGAAACACACATGGTGCTAGTGCTATTAAGAGCCTCCTTGAGAGACGTACCTTTATTTCTAAACTATCCTCTGATCCTAAGTTTGCCACATCTCCCATAGATATAAAAGATAAAGATTATGATTTCTCTCTTGATATATCCTATTTAGACATTGTTGAGAAAGAACCTTTTTGTGGGACTGAAAATGAGAGTGTTGTAGCTCATATGAATGATCTTTCCACTATGAGTGCTTTATTCTCTGATGATTTTAAGATGCGCAAGTACTTTGTTACTAAGATCTTCCCCTTTTCACTAAAATGAGAAGCTAAGGCTTGGTTTAATAGATTACCTCCTGGTTCCATTGATAGCCCTAGTTGTTTGATTGCTTTTTTCTTCTAGAAATATTTTCCTCCTAGTGCTAGACATGCTGCTTTGCAGAAACTTTTTGATTTTAAACAGGGAGAAGAAGAGAAATTGCCTGAGTCATGGACAAGGTTCTGTGCCTTGATTCATGCACATCCTGAATATCCATTTCCTAAAAATGAGTTTCTTGATATTTATTATAATGGACTAACTCATGATTCTAGGACATACCTAGATAGTTTTGCTGATTGTATTTTCAGGAAAAGAAATCCTACAGATGCTGAAGAATTAATGGATAAAATAAGCAAAAATTATGATGATTGGACTTCAACTGAGCTAAATACACCTGAGCCTATTACTCCTGAACCAGTTGTGCCTAAACCAGTTCCAACACCAACACAAAAGAAGAGAGGAGTAATTGCATTAAATGATGAAGTGATGAAGGAGGCTAAGAAATGTCTAAAGGAGAAAGGTATTAGAGCTGAAGATGTGAAGAATCTACCTCCTAGAGAAGAATTATGTAAGCAAATTCCCCACTCATATACTATTGAGGTACACTCTCTCCACTTTGATGAAGGTGATATTCCCTATGGTAAGCCTCCTGATCAATGTTTAGAGGAACTTGACACATTTATTGTTAAACAAGGTAATTTTAATAAACAAGTTCAGAATCATTTATTGGAAAACTCTAGAGCTATTAATGAGTTAAAAGATATTGTGGAAAGAACTGCTAATGATATTAAAATGATTTGTAAACACTTTCAAATGGTTCAAACTCAAATTGATCAACTTGCTAAGGTACAAAAAGATATGCTAGTTAATACCTTAGGAGATAAGCATGCTTATGGAATTAGAATTAGGAGTGGTATAGCTACTCAAGATCCTTTATATCTTGAAGGACACCCTAAAAGAATTGAGCAGGATTCTCAACAAGGTGAAAGTAGTGGTAGTCCTCGTAAGAGAAAGAAAAAGAAACATAAAATAGTTGAGGAACCACTTGAACCTGCTGTAGATCCTAATAGTATATATGTTTCTGATGCAGAAACTGAGAGTGGTAATCATAAAAATGATACTCCTGATAAGGAGGAAGTTGAGGAAGAACCTGAGAAACACACTAAGAACACTAGGTACACTAAGGAAGATTTTATTGCTAAAAACATGGTAGTTAGAGAGAACCTTGGGTGCAGAAACCTATGCCTTTTCCAAATAAGAAACACAAGTCAAAGGAGGAAGAACACTATAACAAGTTTTGTGAGTGGATGAAACCTTTATTTTTGCAAATTCCTTTAAGTGATGCTATTAAGTTGCCTCCTTATTCAAAGTATATTAAGGATATTGTCTCTAATAAAAGGAAGATTCCTAATGAGGAAATTTCTACTTTTCTTGCTAATTATTCCTTCAATGGTAAGGTTCCAAAGAAACTTGGTGATCCAGGTATACCAACTATTCCTTGCTCTATTAAGAACAATTATGTTAGAACTGCTTTATGTGATTTGGGAGCTGGAGTTAGTGTTATGCCTTTTTCTCTCTACAAGAGACTCCGTCTAGAAACGTTGATACCAACTGATATATCTTTGCAAATGGATGATAAGTCAACTACTATTCCTGTTGGTATATGTGAGGATGTTCCTATTCAAGTGGCTCATAATTGCTTGGTTTTAACTGATTTTGTTGTGCTTGAAATGCCTAAAGATGATAATATGTCTATTATTCTTGGGAGACCTTTTATTAATACTGTAGGTGCTGTCATCAATTGTAATCAAGGAAAAGTAACATTTAATATTAATGACAAAGAGCATACTATTTATTTTCCCAAGAAGGTTGCTAAGAGCTATTGCCTGAACTCCATTGAAAATATTGAGAGCATCAAGGTTGGAGAAATATATTGTCCCATTCCACAAGAAAGTTTTGAAACTATTATGATTGGGACCATTGCTATCAAGTTTGAGGTAACATAATCACTTTGTGGAATGCAAAGTTTTGTTTCATTTAAGATTGTTTTGGTAACAAGATTTGATCAACCTTGTTAACAAAAGGATTTTAATGAACAAATCAATGCTTTCACTATGGTTATACTTGCTCACTTTTATTTTTCTCCTTCTTAGTCTTTGCTTTTTCTATTGCTAGCTTTCGTTTTGCTAGTTGTTTGCTTGTTAGAGTGTCTTAGAACTTCTGTAGTTTTGGTTTTGTTTTGCTTCTTCTAAAAAAAATCTTTTTTGCGAGAAAATCAATTTTCATACCCTGAAAATTGGCCAAAAATAAAGTTTCCCGAAAAATCCCAGAAAATTCATATTAAATTTTTCTCGAAAAAGGGGCAGAGGGACACCTGGAGTGGCCCAAGGGGACCCACCAGGCCAGCACACCCCCTGGTGGCGTGGCCAGCCCCAAGTGGCGCCTGGCATGGGTGTGGCTCTCCAAGATGCCTCCTCCCAGCCACCTTCTTTCTCTCTCCCGAAAAACACCAGAAAAATTTATCAAGCTCGAATTCCTGTTGTTCTTGCTCCCATTTTCAATCTCCTTGCTCAGCCCATCTTTGCTGCTGTTTTTTGGAGGAATTGCTCAATGGTATGTGCCTCCTCCGCTTGTCCAATTAGATTTATGATTGGTATATTGTATCTTAAGTATTTTGCTGCTATAGGTGTAAGGTTGTGTGATCTTGCATGCTTGTTCTATGCTTAGAGATTTCATTTTGATGCATGTTTAGCCCTCTAGCAAGTTCCTATAGTAGTTCCTCATCATTTATCAACTTGGAAATCACTTGGTTTGATGATTGTCTAAAAATTTCAGAAAAAAGGGTCATGGACAACCACACCTTTGCTGAAATATTTGAGAGTGATGCACCTAAAAGGACAAGGCCTTCAAGATCATCCTCCCAAGCTAGGCCCTCATACAATTAGGATCTCATTACACCGCGATTTAGCGACGAGGGAGATGAGGGGGATGCACACCCTTCTACCTTTCCTTGTCCTACCTCTTTGCGTGCTGCTGAGATTCTCAATGATTTCCTAACCTTGGTTCAGAGGGTTGGACTAACGAGTTATATGCAGGATGAGAGTGTGCAGTATGCTACGCTCACTAAAACCTTTGTGGAGAGTTTCTCTTTTTCTAACAGCCTGTTCAAACCAGATGTGTCTTTCAAAATTTATGATAGGCCTTACTCCATGACATTGAAGAAAATTTGTGAGATCTTGGGTATTGGCACGGCTGGGACGGTGAAGAAGATTCCATCTCAACCCACTGATTTGTTGGAGCTCTACCGCGGGATAACTAATGATGATGACTGTAGAGCCCAACGGGGAAAGATAAGAAATATTCAACTCCCAGCTATCAGGTACTTTGCTTATTATCTTGCCACTAGTGTTCTTGGTAGGGAGAACACTAGAAATATTTCCAACTATCATTTGGCCTTCCTAGCTGCTGCACTCAACAATAAAACCAGGTACAATATTGGTTCTCTTATTGCTCGTCGCTTAGCTGCTAAGGGACACATTTATGGGGGAATTATTGTTGCACGTGTTGTTGCTGCATTAGACCTTGCTATCGATCCAAATGATACAGTTTTGGCTCCTCAGAGGCTTGATCTTGCTGCCATGAAAGCACATCAGTTTGTCACTGCTGGCTCTACCCTTGAGAGCCTAGTTTATAGAATGTTGTTTACTGACGGGGAAGAGAGAGCGAGAGATCTCTCTACCCAACCCACTTTGTTCAGTATTTCCCAGGGACCTTTATCATGCTCCAAGGAGGAGATGGACGGGAAGCTGCACATTCTTGGCTTCCATGGACACTATCAGTGGGACACGCCCTCATACGACCCCTCTATGCACTAAACAAGGGAGTCCTCGAGCTCGTACCAGGATGAAGGGGCCTCCTCGTCGTACTTCGGAGGTGCACCTTCTTGGTCAACATGGAGGTGAGCCCCACTTAGGCCAAAAGCCTAATCTTGGGGGGGAGGTATACCGACATCACACTAATCTATATATCTTATTTTGTCGGTTCTTTGTATATCCATTGTTTTGCTTTCTTTTTGGTTTTTGTTTCTGCTTTCTCAAAACACAAAAATACCAAAAATATTTTCATTGTTTCTCTTGGTTTGTTTCTTTGCTTTTTAGCTTTTGTTTTCCTTAAAGAAAAGCCAAAAAGATTTTGCTTTGTTTGATTTTGCTTTGTTTTAAAAAAAATCAAAAATACCAAAAATATTTGTTGTTCTTCTTTGGTTTTGTGAGTTCTTTGTAGGGTTCAGCCGTCCTCAGTGGAGTTTGGTTTCATGTTATTATTCAATTCACACAAGTGAAGTGCAATAATGAAGATTAAGACAACTTGAGGTGTGGTAAGAGGCTGGTAACGAACTCTATTTGTTTTCATTTTTGTACATATACTCATCATTGTGAGCATGCTTAGTCTATTCGTGTAAGGTGTATGTTATTTATGGATGCTTAGTAGTTCTTGCTTTCTTGTGATTAGCTCCAGCTTGCTAATAGTTTGTAGCATGTCATATGAATGTTTGCTTGCATTGTTTTATTCATAACTTGGTATGATATTGTGGTCAGTAAGACTCGGTGATTTATTTTGCCTCAAAGTTCTTGCATCATTTTCATGCCATAATTAGTCTTGTTTTGTTGCAAGCATGTTTGTGACAGTTATTGCTCTCTCATTTGTCACTCCCTCTCTATTGCTAGCCTTCACTTGCACTGAGTATGATCTCTACTTGTGCATCCAACTCCCCAAAACCAATATTGCCAACAGTGTCCACCATACCTACCTACTAGCATCATTTGCTATTCAGTGCATATTCATTATGCTTTGTTTTATTCCAAATAAAATGTTTGCTTGTTTTGAGAAAGTTAGTTAGTAAAGCTCTCACGAACCTGATGGCACACTTTATTCCTTGCACTTAATAAACCTGCATTGTGATTGTCCATGAAAGTTTTATGCTTGCAAATTATAGGCTAGGAGTTAGCAAAATCGTGCTGTCACGAGGAAGGCTTTCAACACTTATGGATACATATCCAGTTGATAACATGCTCTTTTGTTTGCGGATGTCGTCGATGTGAAATAAAAGGGGAGCTTGTGAGTTCATGGAGTTATATATATGTGTTAGAGAAACGCTTGGGCCGCTAGCCTAAGACATGCCTAATCATGGTGGAAACTTGCAGCATTACCATAATGAGCAATCTGTGAAGCATCCTCAATAAAAACCTATGCAAATAGCAAATAAAAAGATCACTGAGATGCTCATTGTCTGCTTGCCTTGTCATTTTGATTACGGGATAGCTCATGTATCATGTGCAAGGGGTACCTCGTTGGTGGTTCTCTAGGATACGCATATATTTACGATGACAAGAACTTACAGGTAACTAAAGTTGAGTAGCATGAGGAGAGACCCTCGTACTCAAGGGACATGGGATTTCCAGTTTATGGTCTCAAAACTTGGTTAATTATGTCATGACTTTGATGCTTGTATCTCTGATATCTTTACTTCTAGTCTTCACTTGAACTTCAGAGGTGCCTTGGCATTTATATTGTGCTCTACAAACAAAGGCAAGTGAGATACCACTCTATAATACCTTATTATGAGCATTGCAATGTTGCTTATGTTTATGTTTCATGCTACTTATTATTATTGAGTTGGTTACTCTTCATAGCTTGCAATGACTATTGAGTAAACTTAGTTGCATACTCTTTATTATGAATGGTTTAAGTATCTACTCATGTGCTGAGAATATATACATCATATGAAGCAAATGTGTTCGTGAAAGTTCTTCTATCGCACTCAGTTTTCAACTGAATTGCTTGAGGACAAGCAATAAGCTAAGCTTGGGGGAGTTGATACGTCCAAAACATATCTACTTTCCCGAACACTTTTGCTATTGTTTCTCCTCTAAACTTGTGTGATTTGGATACAACTAACACGGACTGACGTTGTTTTTAGTAGAATTACCTTGGTGTCTAGTTTTTGTGCAGAAAATCAACTATCAGGAAAAATCCCGGAAAATATGCCCAAAATCCTATTTCACCAGAAGATCCACGGAGTCAGAATACGAGACGGTGTGGAGCCCTGGGGGGCCCACACCCCCTGCCGCGCGGGTGGGCCCAACCCACGCCTAGAGGGGGTGTGGCTGCCCCAGGCATGCGGTGACCCAGCATACCACTGCATGATGTAGTACACTATAGTCGTTGACATAACACCAATGAAACACCGTTCACTAGTATTACATCCCTCAGAGTGGTACAACAGAAACACAACAAGTCCAAGACATGACTATAGGTTACAACTCAACTCTTTACACAAGATCCAGAGAACACTCTAGGTTAAAGAGAGAGAAAGAAACTTCTTATAAATAAGATCAAAGATAAACTACTCACAAACTATCATACTAATAAGACTAGTATTTTAACCAATGGTTTGGCATTGCTACTATTGCAATACTCTATAGAAGTAGGTTCTATGGCTAGATATTCTATTCTTATCTAATCCGCAACTTCATCTTCACTTGAGTGGATATATATGTTGACTTCCTTGACTTCATTGAAGAGCTTTAGCTTTTGATGATGATTCCTGGATCATAACTTGATGCATACGTCGTCTATACTGGCTTTAGAACCTAGCAAGGGTTAAGAAGATACTTTGAGTACGAGCGTACTCAACAAGTTCACTAGAAAAGGAGTGTTTGATGCACTATATCTACAGCCACAGACCATAGGTCGTAGGCAACGCAGGTTTTCATAAACATTTCTTCAAAGGTTGCTTTTATTCTGAAAAGCTATGTCCGTCAGCCTTCATGGGTTTACCAGAACTTCATGGAGTTCCTTTCCCGCCGCGTTCGCAGCTCCTTCCCGGAATATGGAGTAACAAGTTACAGTTCTTACACTCTACAGAGGTGCGTCACTTTACCCATGAGAAACCTTAGATTTTGTTGCATGGCCGGGAGTATGTACCCGTTCAAACTTCCTTGGTTTGAGGCCCAACCTAAGATCCAAGCCAATCACTGCCTTCTCCGCGACCCCGCATGTCTCCTTGGTGTACACCATGCCCACCTATTGAATTACGGCAATGGTTTGTACATACCGTTCAGATGCCAGAACTATCGTGGGACGTTGAGGGCTCCCACACATATGCTGCATATCCTCTACGAATTACCATAAATAATATGCATGCTACGAGTGACAATAGCCATGACCCGCACATCCAACTCCATGCGAGAGGGAAAAGATATAGCTGACTTCTCCGTCCCATTCCAAATCTCATGGTCAACGCGTAATATACGACACAAGAATCACTGGCGACATTGGTTGTTAAGTCCTAGGTAATATGTTCCTTTACCACCAGAACTCTTATAGTAGGTTATTACCTCATGGTAATTAACCTATACTCACATTATTATGAAAATAGTGTTTTCTGACCTTTTTCAAATGCAGGTGATGACAACACTGGATTTGTAAAATACTTTACAAAAAATAATCAAAGGACATGAGCAAGTGTGAACTTGCCTTTTCTGGTTGCAAGATTATGCACTCACGATCTTCAAGACAATATAAGATCCAATATCTGAAATCAGCATCATTGGTCCGGTAAGGACTAATATTTAAAGAAGCAATATGTAGTTATGCATAAGTAATGCTATGCGTTTTTGTAGAACTCCCAAATTGAATCCCCAATACTTTGAGTGAAGTGAATTCAAGTGATTCTTTTCAGAGTTGGTTTATCTTCAAATTTTACTTTACAAGTAATGACCTTTACAATGTTTAAGCAATCTTCATTGTTAATAAAATGTTATCAATTCCTTCTGGTATTTGATTGATTAGTTTGGACTTGAGATGCCTTTTTCTTAATTGAAATAGACCAAAGTTAACTATAAAAACATAAGTAGTTTACTAGACATAGTGTTTATAAGCTTTGAGACTAAAGTTAACTTTAAAAGGGTAAGTAAACTTAAGATGTAATATGTTTTAATTATTCCCAAGTTTTAGATTTATGATAGGTATAACTAAGGTGTGGAATTATTCACTTTATATTTAAGTGAATGATTGGATTAAATTTGTTTTGCTTATTAAAAAATGTATTTATTTAATGTAAGCATAATTTGATGGTCTTAGTAATTTGTTAGAATTTAAAGTTATGTTAATAGTGGTCAAGATATAATGATTATTCACCATATTATATAAATGGGTGATACCCAATGTTTATTTAAAAGGATTCTTAATAAGATTTTTAAAAGAATATTTTAAAGTTAAAAGTTATACTTAAGTTTGACTATGAATTCAATTTTTGGGTTTGGAATTAGTACTAAGACACTAATTGCTCAAGGTTTTATAAGAATTGTGATTATTTCTTACTTAAGAATTGTTTTTAAAGAATTTATAACATAAGTAATAGATAAGGATTTATTATTTAAAATATTAAAGACTTTTCTATTAATATATTTAATATTTTCTAGTGTAATATATTTATTTAAGACCTTAAAAATGAATTTTATTTATTTTTAAGTATTATCTTTATTTTTTATAAAATTCATCAAATAATTAAGTGTCTTTGAATATTTGCTTTATGTTTTATTTGTAAAACTCTAAGTTAGTATTTTTATAAAATAATAGAGTTATTTTGATACACAAAAATGATTGTTTATTTATTTTTAGGGTTTTTGTTTTATTTTATAAAATTTCATTTAAGATTTAATGGTGTTAATAATTATTTTACTTTAAATTTATTTTAAACATTTAGAATTACATTTTTATTAGGTAGATATTATTTTTGTGGTCATTTTGATATATCATATGTATTTTTAGAATTTTTCTATAGCTAAAAATGTTTGGAGGTTATTTTAGTAATTTTTTTCTAAACCTAGTTGACTTGGGCCGTTTGGTTGGGTATGTGGGCTGGCCTGGCCCAACTGGACCATGCCAGACACATCACCCCCGGCCCATCCCTCACCACACGCACACACCCGCACACCACTCTTCCTCATCCCCTTGCTCCCGTGCGCCGCCGCCTGCTCACTGCTACGCGCTGCTCCGGCCATCGCCGCTCGACATCCGCCGCTGTGGCCTGCCGGCGAGGCTCCGCCTCCTTCTCCTCCCTCGTTTCCCCTCCGCTGTGGTGCCTAGCACCCTCGCGCGCTCACCCCGGGAGAAACCCTAGCTTCTACTGCTTGTGCTCACAACTCGCCCCCCAATCCCGCTTCTCCGGCTGGTTGGCGTCGGAGACGGCGCGGCCTAGCTCGTTTCCCGCTTGTGCCTATGCTTCCAGTTCAAGGTTCGCTTCCTATGGCGATGTGGTACTGTAGTTGACACTGCGGCCGAACCCTATCCCTGATGCCGGAGGGACGGCATCCAGGGATGCAACCCCGACGCCCTTCGTTGCTTCGTCGTGCTGCTGAGGAATAACCATGGGATATTCCTTGGTGTTCTTGGCCTCTGGTGCTTTGGTTTGGGCTCTTCCTTTTGTCTACTTGGGCATTTATTTCGGCGGGATGGCAGAGGTGCCGGCAACCCCGATAACCATGACTTTCTGCCCCTAAATTTGTCTAAGAGGATTGTGGATAATGGTAATGGTACTGGGAATATTTCTTTCTCTAACTCCGGTGGGATGGTATTCTCTGCAATTTCTTATATTCTGATTCAGGTAACTCTGATGTGACCGTCCTTTGAGCCGATGAAATGTTCTTGTATTATTTTAGGTTTAGATTCTTGGTAATCTAGGATTGGAGCTACTTGTTATGGTTATGGCATATTCATTGTTGGCTTGATTTTAGTAGTCTATTGGTTGTGTGGTTGATCATGTGCTACTGATTAACTTAGAGTCTGGAAGCGTACCTGTTGGTTCTAGAAATTATTTGTGATCAAATAGTGTTACTGGACATATGTGATTCCTATGATTAAGATGATTAATCTATCTCAGATAGTTAGATGTATAAATGCTAAAGTATTGTTGTGGTGATGTGTAAATTTGGTATTAATAGGATAGCCAAGATGCACTTGACCAGGTTATGGTACCAGTTGCTTTAGTTCTAGATGATCCTATTAGTTTTGGTCTTAGGTTGGAGTTCTTCTTAACCATGTTGATAAATACAAGTAGTGGTCAGTGGTTTCCTGATGATCTAGTGATTACTATGTGATTTGTATTATCAAATCCTTATTTTGTCCTTCATACTTGATAGTAGTTTCTGGTATCAATTTTATTTGTGCTAATAAACTAAATGTTGACTGCCCAAAGTGTGTATTGCAAAGGTAGATAGATATACTCTACTTGTCCTATTTATAATTTCTTCTGTGTTGGTGATCATTTTCTAAACTAGATATGTTACCAGAGGTATATATATCTTTTAAGCATCCTAGTTTGATGCTGATTGTAACTTGCTATTGTGATGCCTCTCTCTATATAGTCCACATCAATCTATCCTATGTAAGGGTTGCTGTCATCTAGACTAGTGGTGCCTCTTTGGTCTCCTAGATGCTGCATTTATGCAATACTTTTCTTTAAGCAACTGTTCTGGCTGATGTGGTACCTCCTTGGAGGATGCACATGAACTAGATCACATATATATCCATGCTATAATATTACTGGTTAGAAGTTTGGACTTTCCCTAGCCAATGATATCATAATGTGAGGCTTAAGCTTTGTAGAGGCAAATCATGAATGGATTCTTTCTTGAGGTTTCAAGAAAGCATCTGTTTCATAGAACTTTTCTACAAGGAAACAATCTACATACCTGATTCCTAGAACATCTGTTAGGAAAATGATGTGGCAAGAATAAAGTAGTGTCTTGTGTTAGTGTAGATGTCATTGTGGTGCCTCAATTTTGAGTGTGCACAGTGGTGAATCTTAATTAGCATAAAACTGCTGCTAAAAATATCACTATGATGTAACCTGAGTGATATAATAGGGAGATATGGCTTATAGCTAGTGATGCAAAAGTCTGAAGCTATAATGGCATACTTGGATAGCTCAATCTGTTGTTTTAAACAGTTTGGCTAAGAATCAAGATATGACTGCCAAGGATGCAAAGGTTGAGGCACATATTTGGAAATAAGAAAAACAATTACTACTGATGCCTAGAAGTTCAATGATGAGACAAGCATATCATCTCTATGCCTATCTAAGAACAATCTCAACACTCCCGAAATATTTTTTTAATGGAATTGGTAAGAACAGATATTATTGATGGTATGGGTGGTCAATCTGATGCTTGTCCTTCATGGTCATATGTTTCTAGATCTTGATCTACTTCTTCCACTTGATACTTGTGTATGATCAGCTACTCCTTGCCATTGATGGTCTGGCCTTCTTTTCATAGGCTGCTTGCCTGACCTTTACCTTCCCCTTGTTCTAGCTCTTGGATGGCTCCAGGGAGCAACCAGAGATTGATTAGGTGGTGGATTTGGTGGGATGATCCAAGTATTATTGGTTTGATGATAAGATGATGAGATGGGGAATGTGCTCTGAAGTGTGGAGGTGAAATGGTAGCTTGTTGCTACGGCTGGTTCACCCCTTTGTGTACATAAGTAGGCTTTCTTGTCTCCTTGTTGGGCTGCTGTGTTGACAGCACACCCATATGCATGGTTGTGTGAGCAGCTTGGTTGCTTGCTGTGACTCATGGATCAGATCAAGTGAAGATAGATCTTTTTGTTGGTATTACTGTTTTGACTTTTATCCTTTTACTAATTTGGTGAAACTTGCCCCTGCCTATGATGCATAAGCCTGAGGCAAATATTCTGGATAAGAACAAATACTATTCATTTGGTGAAACTTGCCCCTTCTAAAAAAACAACTCAGCTCAATGAGGAGACAAAACAGTGCACTACACTGTTGATATCTGAGAGCAATTTATTATACTAACCCCTCATTTCTAGCATGTTTTGTTGATCTTTTATTTTGCAGGAAATAAAACAAAGAAGAAAGAAGATACCAGATTTAGTTTAGGTTTTCTTTTTCATCTTATTGTAATTTCTTTTCTGTTTGAATAATGTAAAGACATTGTATTATTGTATTACCTTCAATAAAGTTTACTTGTTTTATTTTTTATTATTCCATTCATTTGTAAAGACAATGTAATATATATTTATTCTTGTAATAAAAATTATTTGAGTTACTCCATTTATGTAATAAAGATTATATTTATTTATACCATTTTGTATTATGATTATGAAATATTCTATAATACTTTAAGATTTAAATTTAAATTCAAGTTATATTTGAATTGTATGATCTCATATTTGAAGTGTTGAATGCAAATTCTTTTCCCCAAAATTATAAATTCAACAAAGGTCATGTCCAAATTCCTAACCCCCATCTAAGATGAACTAAACCCCATTTCTCCAATGGCAAGAGAAACACTTATCTCATTGTGTTTTAAATTTTAACTCGAATAATTTTGAATATTGAATCTTATTCATAAATAAGAATTCACCTCTTATCTTTTATTATAATTTAATTTCCAATTCTAATTCTATTTCAAATTCTTTTAATATTCAAATCCATCAAGTAAATATTCATATTTGAATTTTCTTCCCCTAAAATACAAAAGTACAATAGTGGTCATGTCGAATTCCATCACACATGTCCTAGTGTTTCCATCAGAACAACGGAGACCTTGATCCCTCTATAGCCTCTTGTAGTTTTGCGCGAAAATTCCCCGGATTTTTTTATGCATGAATGCAATGCACAACCTTGTGTCCTCTTTATTTCTAGGTGATAATCCTGGGATGTTACAAGGCACCCCCTCGGGCTCCCTCTTCGCCTATAAGATGCCTCTTGACCCAAAAACCAGGGGGTTTCGACATTTTTCCAGAAAGAGTTCCGCTACGCAGCCACCACCAGAAACCGTGATCCGGAACCAGAAACTCCGTTCTGGCACCATGCCAGGACGGGGAATTTGGGGAGGATCATCGCCAACGTCATCACCAACGCCTCTCCATCAACCATCAATGTTTCCCTCATCCATGAGTGAGTAATCCATGATGTAGGCTATGGGGATGGTAGGGATTGGATGAGTTCTATCTTGTAATCAGATAAGATTGTTGGGGCATGGTGCCTAGTATCTCTATTAGTGCTATTTGACTTTGTTGCAACTTGTTGTGTGACATGGTTATACCCCACGGGTAAACAACATCGGCATACCTGGTCCAGTCCCAAGGAAGGCCCACGATAAGATACGCGACCTGTGGAGGTTTCGGGTGGCCCAAGCCCATGACGCCTTCGGATGCTTGGAGAACAAGACTAGAGTAGATAGAATTTCGAAGGGGCGAACCCTAATCTATAATCGACTCGACCTACGCCCGTGACCTTCCTATCTATATAAACGCTAGGAGGGCACGACGAGGAGGACAATCAACTCACCTCATACACACCTCACGCCAGATTGCATCTGCGCACCCCTGTAACATTCGGTTTTGCTGTAATCAAGAGCAGACAAGCATGAGTAGGATTTTCCATCCGGGGGCCTGAACCTGGGTAAACTTCATATCCCCGTGTTGCTTGTTTGCTAACCGTTCCGCGATCTCCAATATTCCCATCTTCTCCAGAACCCAAGTCCATAACAATGGGCATTGATGAGTCGAAACCTCGTCAATTGGCGCCATCTATGGGAACTGGGGGCGCTGATTGTGCGATCGTGATGGTCCCATCCAGAGCGATCTACAATTCATCAGCGATGGAGAGACATCTCCTCTTCGGCACCTTTGACTTCACCGCCCACTCGCCAGCCACCATGAGGGACTTCGAGCCTGTAGGAGATGGGCTTGAGATTCTGTTCGGGAGCTTCTACTTCCAGGTGGGACAGACCGGCACCCTCCGCCTCCCAGAGTGGGTGCCACCGCCATCCATCAAGCCCGCTTCGTGGGTCCCTCCCATCGACATGCTACACACGTCGACACTGAAAGATGAGTCCTATGACAGCATCAGCTGCAACTCAGATCTATGCGGCCCTCCATCAGACGAAGGAACCTATGGATCCGGATCCGAAAGCTGTGGCAGCAGCAACCCAATCTGCGAGCGCTACCAATGCACCGTGGTTATCTAGGGAGAATCGGAACTGCCACCAAGTTCGACCGTGCCCAACCCACCACCCAATCCACCGCCTAACCCGCAAGCTGGGAACGGAGGGAGCGGAGGAAACCCTACCCTCCAGCCCAACAAAGGCGACGCTGACGCCTACCAGAGGATCAACCTCAACGAGGACGGATGGCGCCAGGCACGCGAAGCTGTGGTAGGCAACAAGATCCTACCTATGAATTCTTCACGGGATCTGCTGATGGCATACCACCTCCTCCTCATCGGTGAGCATAACCGGCAGGTAAAACTGCAGGAAGAACTCGACAAATGCAAGCAGGCAGCTTCGGAGTCTAGCGCGCGGCGAGCTGCGCTCTCCGCCGCTGGTGGTTCCAGCTCGCATGGGAACCATGCTAACAAGCATCGCTCTCGCACAGAGCACATGGAACCTATCGCACGCCGTGACATCACGAAGACCCTTAATACTTCCTTCATGACCATGGACGTCAATGGCAACGTCATACCGAAGACGCCGCAGGCTGCGATCATGGCAGCCACCACGTACCTCGCGTCCCATCCACCTCCGGTGGGGGACCCGAAGAGTGTCATGCACAAGTCCACCCTAGCAGGACTCGGACTCGTCGGAGCTACGCTCCACGATGAAGCTCCCGTGGAGCTGAAGAAAAAGGCTGCGGTCAGATTCAACCGCAGCCCCACACCCTCATCTGACGAGGATGAGCACGATCTACCTCGACATCGCAAGATCCCAAGGCGTCGCAGCAGTGACTACGGCGCTCGAAATGACCTCGCCCAGCGTAAGGTCAACAAGGCTCTCGCCAAACGCGTGTGCTCAACCGAATCCGACGAGGATTGCGACGAAGAGCTGTGCGGAGCTCGATGCTTTAGCAGATCTGTTCGGTGCACACGGATGCTGAAAAATTTCAAGCTTCCTTCGGATACTCCGAAGTTCGACGGCACATAGGACCCGAAGGCCTGGCTCAGCGATCACCTCTCATCTGTCAAGCTGCATGGCGGTAATAGGAACACGACCTTGCAATGCCTTCAGCTGCAGCTGACAGGTGCAGCCCGGATCTGGCTGAACATCTTGTCCTCAGGCTCCATCCGAAGCTGGGAGGATCTAGCGTACAGCTTCGTCCTCAACATCAAGGGCACCAGCAAGAGGCCAGCCTCGATCGAGGAACTGCGGGCCTGCACTCAACGTACGGGCGAATCCATTCGCTCGTACATCCTATGCTGGTCCCATATCAAGAACTCCGCCGCACACATCTCCAAGGAAAGGACAATCAACGCCTTCAAGGACGGTGTCAGCGCCCGGACTTCAAGGAAGAATTTTAGGGGTTCGTAGCATGGAAAATAAAAAAATTCTATCGCACGCACACAAAAAGCCAAGATCTATCTACTAGATTGTAGCAACGAGTCGATTAGAGTACTCACCCTCGAAGATTCCAAAGCGGTTAACGAGAGCAGATTCTCGTGGGTGATGTAGTCGTACACTTGCCGATCTCAAGATCGTGTAGACGATCCTTCTAGCGCTGCGTTCCGGCAGTGCTTCCGCAGTCATTCACACGTTCGGTACTCGATGAAGACCTTCCTCTCCCTTGTTCTAGCAGGCAGCGGAGGTTGTAGTTCTCCCGTCGCGATTCTGGCAGCACGACGGCATGGTGTCGGAAGTAGAGGGAAGATCCCGCAGGGCTTCGCCTAAGCCGGTGCGGGTTCTGGTGGATCTAGGGTTTCCGGAGATCTAGGTTTATAAGGCCGTAGAGGAGGAGGAGGTGTCGGCGGCGGCTAGGGCGACGGTGACGGGCCGGCGGCGGCGCGAGGCGGCGCTGGGTGGGGAGGGCTGGTTGTGGTGCTTTGGGGCATTCCCTCCCCTCTATTTATGAGAGGGAGGGCAGCTTGGGATAGGGGAGTTTGAATCCTTCCCCAAACCCAAGTTGGAGAGAAGCAAAGACTCTTTCCTTCTTCCACTAAGAAACTATTGTTCCAGTTTGACTTTTCAAACCTCCCTTTTGACTTTCAATTTAGAGCTTTATTTCTCTCTCACAAATGCCCAACCAAGTGACCTAGGACATGATCCAATCATTCCACTTAACCATGACACATTCATGAACCATTCCCCTTCTAGTCTGGTGAACCTTCAAGACCCTTCTAGAACCTCTCCGATGAAAACATCGAAATCATTCCCGAACACCGGAATCGGACTTTCCTTATATGAATCTTGTTCTCCGGACCATTCCGGATCTCCTCGTGATATCCCGGATCCCATCCGAGACTCCGAACAACATTCGGTCTCCCTACTTATATTCCATATCTACTTAACAACATTGAATCCTTAAGTGTGTCTCCTTACGGTTCGTGAATTATGCGTACATGACTGAGACACTTCTCCAATCAATAACCAATAGAGGAATCTGGAAATTCATATGGCTCCCACATATTTCTACGATTGCTTTGTGATCGAATGAACCACTTACATACGATACCAATTTCCCTTTGTCTTGTGATAGTTTACTTATCCGAGGTTTGATCGCCGGTATCTCTGCATACCTAGTTCAACCTCGTTACTGATAAGTACTCTTTTATCATTCCCGTGATATGTGATACCTTGTGAGCCAGTCACATGCTTGCAAGCTAATTGGATGACATTCCACCGAGAGGGCCCAGAGTATATCTATTCGTCATATGGATGGACAAATCCCACTCTTGATCCATGTGCCTCAACACATACTTTCCGAACACCCAATGCCACCTTTATAGCCACCCAGTTACGGTGTGGTGTTTTATGTCATCAAAGCATCCTTCCGGTGATGGTGATTAGCTCGATCTCATGGTCGAAGGAATTAGGTTACTATGTATCAAAAAGATTATAGCAAATGAACTATTGAAATGACTTGATCTTTATGCTACGCTTATCTATAGGAGTATGTCCATCATACCATTATCCTAATGATATGATCATGTTGTTAATAACATCTCAATGTTCATGATCGAGAAACCACGATCATCTATTAACCAACAAGCTAGTATTATAAAGAGGCTTTACCAGGGACTCTAATTTAGTTTACAAATCACACGTGTATTAATGTTTTCGGTTAATACTATTATAACATGAATGTAAAAAATTATCATAAACACAAAGATATAATAATAACCACTTTTATTATTGCCTCTAGGGCATATCTCCAACAGTCTCCCACTTGCACTAGAGTCAACTAATCTAGATTACATGGTAATATACCGAACACCCATGGCGGTTTGGTGCTGGTCATGTTTTGCCCTCGGGAGAAGTTTAGTCAACGGATCTGCCACATTCAGATTTGTGTGTACTTTGCAAATCTTTATGTCACCATCTTGGACATGCTCTCGAATAGCGTGAAAACGCAGCTTGATATGCTTCAGCTTCTTGTGTGACCTTGGTTCTTGCACATTGGCTATGGCGCCCATGTTATCACAATAGATAGACATTAGGTCCAGCGCACATGGGACCACACCGAGCTCTGTAATGAACTCCTTCATCCATATCGCCTCTTGTTAAGCCTCCGAAGCAGCTATGTATTCCGATTCAGTTGAAGATCTCATCACAACACTTTGCTTTGCACTCCTCCAGCTAACTGTTGCACCATTCAAAGTAAATACGTATCCAGATTGAGATTTAGAATCATCCGGATCGGTGTTCCAACTAGCATCGGTGTAACCATTAACAACGAGTTGTTCATCACCTCCATAAGAAAGAACCATGTCCTTAGTCCTTCTCAAGTACTTAAGGATGTTTTTGACCGCTGTCCAATGATCCACTCCTGGATCACTTTGATATCTGCTAGTCAAACTAACAACATATGCAATGTCGGGTCTAGTAGATAGCATGGCATACATAAGAGATCCTATGGTTAAGGCATAGGGAGTCTTACTCATCCTTTCTCTATCTTCTGCCGTTGCAGGACTTTGAGTTTTAATCAAGGTCGTATTGGGCAACATGGTCAAGAACCCTTTCTTGCTATCTTCCATTCCAAACCTCTTTAGAACTTTTTCGAAATATGTACTCTGTGACAATGATATTAGGCGTCTTGATCTATATCTATAAATCTTTATGCCTAATATGAAAGCTGCTTCGCCAAGATCTTTGATTGAAAAACTATTATTCAAATAATCCTTGACACTATTAAGAAGGTCTACATCATTCCCAATCAATAATATGTCATCTACATATAGTATTAGGAATGCTACAGAGGTGTAGAGGTCCCAACCTAATAAGGTAGAGTCCTCCTGTGTTTTACAATGCTAGTCCCTGGATCAATAGCTAGCATCCACAGTTAAGATGTAATATCAAGAAACAAAGGTCATAATATAACTTTATAACCAGGAATAACATAAGTTTATTACATCAATCATAGCTCATTTGGCTATTACATTACATTGCAGCGGAATAACTATGGTCAAGTGGTCCTTCATCTTCAAAGTGCCACAGGCAGATGTTGGTTGTAGACTTTGTAATCCTAATCAAACAATCTTCACTAAAATCAATCAAACCTGCAACATACAAGTTACAGCCACAAAGGGTCAATACATTTGAATTGTATTGGCAAGTGATACTATAATGGTATAGTGGAATCTATCATCTATATGCATTTGGCTAAGTGGAGTTGAGGCTTGCATTGCTCAAAATAGATTTTTCTTATCATTTTGAAAATACTAAGTTTTTGTTTTGACAAATCACTTCCCAAGGCATCTACCAATCAAAGACTGAAGATCCTTTCCAAGGCATCCACCAATCAAAGACTGAAGTGCTTGGCAAAACCATTTTTTCCTCAATCAAAGATTTCAAGATCCTTGTACCAAGCCATCTCTCCATCAATGATTGAAGAATTCAAACAACCCTTGTTCAAACCACAAGATTTTAATTTAGAAATTTGAATGATGAGATTCTTGATTGCTTCCATGTCTTGATGCTCAAATTGTCCTTTACCAGGGACATGGCTAAGTACTTAGATTTTACACTCTACAGAGGTGGTGCACTTTACCCACAAGACTTGGTTTCCCAAGACAAAATCTTTCAGAAGCCTTCCCTTAGACCAAAATGGACGCGTTCCAACCTATCAAACACTACCACCCACTGTCCATATGGCTAAGTTCTTGCAACCTATATGATCATGGCAGAGCCCATATTGCCAAGTGGTTGCACTTGAAGCTTCTCAACATTTGACATCTCAAATCCCTTTGTTTCCTGGGTGGCATACCACAAGTGAGATACACAAGACAAGACCATGGCCTTGTGAACCACTCAACATAAACCAATCCTTCCATTCCACCCAGGTGATTCATTAACTTAGTTGTTTTATTAAACAAAAATATAAGTCCTCAGACTTAGAGATTTTTCCATAGTGTGAATATATTTTCCACCCATGTTTTCCATTAGCTAGGCTAAGCTTGGTAGTAATAGGAAACTTAACTTAGGAAATCCTACTAAGGATTCATCTACTAGGTTTTCCTATAGCAAGATCTATACTTAGCAAAATCCATGCAAGTTTACTTAGCAAAATCACTAATGCATAGTGAAAGTAATGGGACAAAAAGTATGAAGCATCACTTGCCTTTTGGTAGGGAATGGTAGTTTACTCCTTGATCTTGTTAGTCTCACACTTCACTACAAGTCAAACAAGCAAACACTAATTCAATTTATATTCCAATCCAACAATCACTCATACAATTTCACACACACAAGACAATGGAAATCAATTCATGCATGGGAGCATGCACAAGATAGTTTTATTTTGCAAAGGTGTCTCTATGGGGTTTCTAAACTTTGTAAGATCCAAATTGGTCATTTACCAAAGTGGCAAAGTCATTAGCAAGAGGGTTTTGTCCAAAAACTATTTTTAAATCCATTCATCATTTCATGTGGTGAAAATTGTTTTTATTAAGGCAAAACTCTTAAGTTGTTCACCAAATGAGTTGCTATTGCAAAGCTTGGTGTTTTGGGGTCAGTAGGTTTGGTCCAAACCATTTACTCAAAGTTTTCTTTCCATAAACATTTTTATAATAGAATCAACAATTTTATTTGGCTAGAAATGGACCAAACTAATTAATCCATTCCAAACTTTTCCAAATTTATTTTTTTCAAACCATGGGTTGGTTCCTAGGGTCAATAAGGTCACAACAATCCAATTTGCAAAGGTTTAATCTTTAAATTCAATTTTAAACAATTTTTATACTCTAAACAAGCTCACAAAAGTTTCTGCAAATTCAACCAAACTAACAGATACTAACTGCAAAACCAAGGGCATGGTTGGCTAGGGCTTGTTCTCCTGAATCCATTGATATAAAATTTGTAATTTTTGGACGTGTGGTTTGAAAGTTACAAAGGTTTGAAGTTTGCAAATAAATCTGATTCAAAAATCTGTTTTAACTCAAACACTGGACACGCGTCGCCGTTTCATTGGTCGATACCGTTTCTTCTGGATCGCGTGCTGCGAACCGCATGATCTAGTTTGATCGCACGGCACAGGGCGCGTACCCTTTCGCTGTTAAGTGAGACTATCGTGAGCGTCAGATCTTGATCGGACGGCTGTGGGGTGCTCTTTCGACCATAGGCGAGGCGCTGGCGGCGGGCGTGAGACGATGGCGGCGCCGGTGAAATAGGAAGCGAGGGAGGAGGAAAAGGTGCTCACCGGAATCGTTGACGTTTGCTGATGCTCAACGTGGTACTTGTCTGTCGAGGGGCGCTCGGGACTGTCCTTGATTGCTCGCCGGAGTGGAGTTGCGCCTCGGGCGGTTCAGGCAATCGTCGAGGGCGAGGATAGAAGGCGTCCTAGGATAAACGGAGGATGCGGTTAGGTTCGCATGAGCCTGGAGTTCATCATCGTGTCCACGGGGAAAGGAGGGGAGGTCAGGTACTACCTGGGGACGTCGCCGGAGAAGAACTAGTCGTGGCGGCGTTCAGAAGCTTGTCATTGCCGAAGCTCCGGTGTGCCCGCGGTCGAGTGATTGACACAGAAGGATGCGCCAGGGTATGGTGAGCGTGCTAGTGTGCTCAGGGAGGCGAAAGGGGGCGTGTGCTGGCCGGAATTGGCGAGAAGGGTCGTCGGAGACAGTGAGAGTGGCTGACGAATTACAGCAGCCTGGGGGCGTGCTTGGGGAAGGAGGCAGAGGGGAAACGGAGAGGAGTGACTGGCGATTTAACACGCGTGATCACTGCAGGTTTTACTCGTGGCATTAAAGCGAATTAAGTCCGAGGAATCAAGTCTGCAACGGTGAAGTGAGAGGAAGAACAGCTCGCGGGGTGGGGAAGAAGAGACGTGGCAGTGGGGTCCTCGGGTCAGTGGGAAAAGGAGAGGAAATGGGGTCCAGTGTTCAGTGACTGTGCGGGTTGCTTCTGCGGTAAAGAAAACGCTTCGGGGGCGTGGGAACAGGTGGGCTGATCATAATGATTGCTGGGCTGGGTCTTTGCACTATTTTTTTTCTGTCTGATTCTTTTTCCTTTTCTATTTCTATTTTCCTGTTTTGAAATTCAAACAACCAAACACATTCAAAATGATTCAAACAATTATCAAGCTTTTCAAATATGAATTTGGTTCTGTTTTAGTAGCATAAACCAACTTCCAAAACAAAATAATATTTTAAATCTTTTTAGGTTCCATTTATTAATTAAATAAAATGGTCCATGGTTTATTAATAAAACAAGGTTTGGTTTATTTAATAAAATCTTCATTTAAAATCCAAATGCTTTCAAAAACCCAATCAGTAGGTTTTATTTGGAAATAAAGAATATTTGGAAAACTTGTTTAAAATAAAATAATCCTTTTACTTTAGGGTCCATTAATAATTAAATAAAATAGACCTTAGTTATTAAATCAATTAGGGTTTGATTTTATTAATAAAATCTTTATTTGAAACCTAAATATTTTCAAAATCAAATTAGTAGGTTTAATTTGGGAAATACATAATATTTGGAAATTTGTTTTAAAACAAAATAACCTTTTATTTTAGTGTCCATTATTAATTAATATAATAGACTTTCATTATTAAATCCAATAGGATTTGTTTTATTGAGATATTTATTTTGAAATCTAAAATAAAGCCCAAACACTTTAGTAGGTTTTATTAGAAAATATAATATACTTGGAAAACCTATTTAAAACAATTTAATAAGTTTTGATGTTTTTATTAAAAAGGTAAAACCTTTCATAATAAAATTTGATATTAATTCCTTATTATTTTATTTTAAATAAACCTTTGTTATTTTTATTCAAAACTAAATGTTTTAATTCCAAAGTTTGGCCAAGGTTTCATTTGGCTTTATAAAATAATCTTTTATCTATAAACTTTTATTTCTATTGAAAACCAAATCCTTTTATTTAAAAGATCCAAAATAGTATTTCCAAAATATTTTTAATTTCCTTTATTAAATGTTTATCTTTATGAATCCCTTTATAATTTTATTTAATTCAAATGGGTTTGAAGTTCCAATTGAATTCAAAAAGTTTCTTCTGGCTCTGAAAATCAAACAAAGTTTTATTTTATTAATTTATTTTCACATTACAAGATTTGGAAAATCTTGGGATGTGACAAGAGGTCCCACCCACTTTCTTATAAATACAAACTTCTCCATAAGTTTGTATAAAACCAAAGCTTTTGATTACCTTATCAAAACGTTGATTCCAACTCCGGGATGCTTGCTTCATGATACGTTGGAAACGTATCTATAATTTTTGATGCTCCATGCTTGTTTAGTACCTAATTTGCTTTACTTTTCCACACTTTAAGGTGTGTTTTACATGTTTTCTGGTACTAACCTATTAACAAGTTGCAATAGTGCCAGATGCCTATTTTCTGCTATTTTTGGTTTCAGAAAGGTTAGTAAAGAAATATTATCGGAATTGGACGGGACAAAGGACAAAGTCAATTACTTTCCGTGGGGAACAAGAAGTCTAGAGGAGAGCCGGAGGGGCTAGCCAGGGGGGCCAGACCCACCCCAGGCGCGGGTGGGCCCAGCCCTGTGCCTGGCTAGGGTTTGGTGGCCCTGGCCGCCTCCTCGGTCTCCCCCTTCGCCTATAATAAGCCCCCGATGCAGAAACCCTGAGTACTCGATCAAATATCCACGAAACCGTCTATAGCTGCCACCACCATCGTCCCTAGATCGGGGGGATCTGAAGTTCTTCCCGGCACCCTGCCGGAGGGGAGATCATCCTGGAGGCCTTCTCTCCGGTATGATGCGTGAGTAGTTCCACCTTGGACTATGGGTCCATGTAGTAGCTAGATGGTTGTATCTCCTCCTTTGTGCTTTCATGTATAGATCTTGTGAGCTCTGTTCATGATCAAGATCTAATCTATTTGTAATCATGCATGTTGTGTTTGCGGGGATCCGATGGATATTGAGATTATTATGTTGGTTTTATTAATGGTTTTGTCTTTATGATTCTATCATGTCTGTGTTGTTTGTGATCTTGCATGCTCTCCGTTGTTAGTAGCTATCTTGGCCAAGTAGTTGCTAGTGACTCCAAGAGGGGGTATTTATGCTCGATAGTGGGTTCATGCCTCTAGTTTCCAAGGGAAGTGACAATAATCTCTTCGGTTGTAGATGTGGTGTTGCCACTAGGGAGAAAACAACGGTATCTTGTTCATGGAACATGTGGACTCTTTACCTTACACACTTTGCTTAAAGCGGTTGTTTGTTGCTTGCAACTTAATACCGGAGGGGGTTCGGATGATAACCTGAAGGTGGACTTCTAGTCATAGATGCAGTTGGATGGCGGTCTATGTATCTTGTTGTATTGCCCAATCAACCTCATAGGATCTTTCTGACTAGTAATTGCATTGTTATGCCTTGCTCAGTTCCTAACAATTGCCCTGCTGTAATTTGTTTACCCTTCATGCCATGTTATTTATCTAAGGAGAGCACCTCTAGTGAACTATGGACCCCGGTCCAATCTTTATCATTGATACATCTTCCACCGTTACTTGTTTACTTGCTGCAAACCATTACCTTCCACATAATACGTTTAATCCTTTGTTACAGCAATCCGGTGAGCTTGACAACCTCACTATTCGTTGCGGCAAAGTCTTGAGTTTGTGTTGTGCAGGTCTTCGCGTTGCTTGCAACACCTATGTGATGTTTCCTTCATCCTTCTGGTTCGATAACCTCGGTCTCAACTGAGGGAAAACTTGTTGCTTGCTGCTTCACACCTTGCTCTTGGGGTTCCCAACAGGCTCTGCGTAGACAGTCGTCAAGCTTTTCTGGCGCCATTGCCGGGGAGGCTAAGGACCTCTTCACAAGGGGAGTCCTTCACTTCCTTTCTCTTTACTTTGTTTTTAGTTTGCTTTCTTTCTTTTGCTTGGTTTTGTTTGCCTCTTTCCAAAAAACCCAAAAAAATAGTCTAGTTTGGTTTGCTTTCTTTTAAAAAACACAAAAAAATTAGTCCTTGTTCTAGCTCACCATGTTGCTCCCCAAGTTTGCACTGAAAGATCTTGCAATAGGTAGTGGCTCCATAATTGGTAAAGATAATATTGAAGAATTCTTTAATTATGTTAGCATGCATGAGGATATTGAGGATAAATCTATAGTAGAGCTTGCTCTTAATTATGAGATTGCTGGAGCTTCTTTAGTTCATATGTTGGAGGCTAGGTTTGTTAGCCTTAACCCCTTCATACAATTCTTATTCCTAAAACTAAAAGAAGAGAATAATGCTGAAAAGAGGGAATTCATCCTTGAAACTTTATCAAAAGAATTCCATGATGTTGCTAGGGAAGCCAAAAAAGGTTTTTGAGCGTTTCAATATGCTAGACTCAAGTGTAGATGTTGTGGGTATTTCTGGTAAAACTATGCCTAGAGAAGAATTCAATATACCCATCCCCTTTAAGCTTGTTGGAATGCATGAAGCCTTTGGAAAGAATTTTGATTGGACTACTCCTGAAAATCTTTTTGATGAAAGTAGTAGACAAAAGAGAGATGAGAAGGGATCCTCCAAAACCCATTTGGATGAGATACCTTTCATAGTTGAAGAATTTGCAAGTATGAATTTTAATGCTTCTTCATTTGAAAATACTTGATTCTTCTTGCTTCTTGTGCCTAACTTAAAGGCGTTAAAGAAAACTACTTGTTGGGAGATAACCCAAGAGTTTCCTTGAGTCTTGGAAGTTATTACTTCAGTAATGACCTCTCCGTATCCTTTTTGTTTGCTTTTTGTGCCAAGAATGACCTCTAATAAGAGGGAAGTAAGATTTGGAGAGTTGCTGTCCCGAAACAGATTTATGTCCTCCACCAAAAAAAATCGTGAGGAGTCTCTGTAACTCCGATTGAGTTCAAAATTTACGAATAAACCCCCCAGTATGTTAGGTAAGTTTAGTTAGTTCAACACTTTTTTATTTGGTCAACAGAAGATGTTCGAAAAAATTGGTTTCTACCTGCTGGTCTGTTTTGACAGATTTCTGCAATTATTTGCATTTGCTTCTTATTGATTCTTTTTTGAGTTCTCTTTAGGTGAATTGAGATTTTTGAAGGAGTTACAAAAGTATCTTGTGTTTTTAGTGAAAATCCTTGCTGTTCCAAAGCTTTGCCAGAGGTCTAATATCTTTTGAATACACTAATGTTGCTAATGAAGATTGTGTGAATTTTTGTAAGAAGGAAAATTTCCAGGTGTAAAGGGAGAATGATGCAATGAGATGAAGAATGGACAAAACCTCAAGCTTGGGGATTCCACCATGGTGTCACCCCAAGAAATATCCAAGAGGTACAAGCGTCAAAGCTTGGGGATGCCCAAGGCATCCCCTTCTTCATCAATAAAAAGCTCAGGTCTATCTAGACACTTCGTTTTTATTGTTTCATGCACAGTTGTGTTGTTCTTGCATCATCTTAGTTTTCGTTTGATTTTCTTAGTTTGTTTAGTTTGCTAGAGTAGTTTGGACCCCCGTTCTCGCTGTGTTGTTTTGCAAATAAGTTTGCTTGGTGTTTGGAAAGGAGTAGTAAGTTCTTGCTTGAAGTGCAAGAGGAGCTTGCATTAACCGTGACTTAGACTTTAGCATGACATGCTAGGTGTTGTTTTTACCTTATGCTTAGTGATTATTGTTGTAGAATGTATAGATCCAAACAACTGGGATTGCTTAGTGTGCCTTAAAGAAATTATGCGTTGTTTTAGCATGCAAAAGCATAGTATTGTGGTATTCTCCTTTGATGCATTGCTTGGGTTGACTTGGCACATGCTCACACCATGTTATGACTCTCACAAGTCACCATTAGCCTCTATGATCATTTATTCCTTGAATTGTAGTACCACTCTTTGCTTTGATTAGTATGCTTTGTTGCACTGCATGATTTTGGCCATTATTGCTCTCTTAGTTGGTTGCTCCCAGTCTTTTGCTAGCCTCCACTTGTATGAGTAAGTTATACTCATGCCTCCAACTCCCAAGAAACCAAGTTATTCCAAAGTGTCCACTATAAATTCCTATGCATGGTGTTACACCATTCCAAGTATATTCTTGTTTTTAACTATCTTCCAATTAAAAACTATTTTTGTTATGTGAAAACTTAGTGATTAAAGCCCTCACGAACTTGATGGCACACTTTATTCTTTGCCCCTAATAAACTTGAACCATTGTGACAACTTTGTTGTATATGCTTGCACTTATAAGTTGGAATTAGCAGAACCGTGCTATCACGGGGAACGTTTCCAACATTGCACTTGTACCTTGTTGTACTCAGTTGATATCATGTTCTTTTGTCTATGTATGTCACCGATGTGAAATAAAGAGGGGACTTATAAGTCCATGGATTTTGTATCCTGTGTTAGAGAAACGCCTGGGCCGCTAGCCTAAGCCATGCCTAATCATGGTGGAAACTTGCAGCATCACCATAATGAGCTATCTATGAAGCATCCTCAATAAAAAAGCTATGCATATGGTAAATAAAAAGATTGCTGAGATGCTCATTGTCTGCTTTCCTTGTCATTTTGGTTATGGGAAAGCTCCTGTACCATGTGCAAGGGGTACCCTGTTGGCGGTTCTCAATTATGAAAATACTTACAGTGACAAGAACTTACCTGGACCCAAAGTTGAGTATGCATGAGATGTGGCCCTCGTATTCAAGGGACTTGAGATTGCCAGCTTATACTTCGTCAAGCATATACTCCAGCTTTGCCACTTTAACCTTAACCACTTCAAGATGCTTATGATAGGGGCAATGAGGGCTGAAAGCTAAAAAGTACCATAATTTTTGGAAGCTCTTTTTGAAACTTGCAATCCCTGCTTCCTTTTACAAAAAGGCCTTTCTTCCACCACTATTGAGTCTCCACCTTCTACCTTTAGGCACCATTAAGAGAGCATAGTTATCATTATGTGTGCAGTGTTCCAAAGCTTATTAATTGATGCATATTATGTTATTACTTGTTCTTGTGCTACTTGTTTCTAGTCACCCTTGTGAACTTTGCAGGTGTCCTATGCATTTAATTACTACTCTATGAGGGACAGGCTGATTGCCACTATGCTATGTTTTCTGTGTGTGAAACAAACAACTGTTTTTCAATGCATGTTGTTCATGATCTTTGTTTGTAGATTGTCATGTTGCATGCATAGTTACTATGTCCTATTGTTAGAACTCCATATTTCATGCGCATGTTTAGAGTTATTTGATCCCAGCTTTCAATGCTTGCAAATGGTTGGATCTTTATTGTGAGGGTGCATGTCACCTAAAAAATTATTCTGTTTATCACTTACCTACTCGAGGACGAGCAGGATTAAGCTTGGGTATGTTGATACATTGGAAACGTATCTATAATTTTTGATGCTCCATGCTTGTTTAGTACCTACTTTGCTTTACTTGTCCACACTTTGAGGTGCTTTTTACATGTTTTCTGGTACTAACCTATTAACAAGTTGCAACAGTGCCAGATGCCTGTTTTCTGCTGTTTTTGGTTTCAGAAAAGTTAGTAAAGAAATATTCTCGGAATTGGACGGGACAAAGGACAAAGTCAATTACTTTCCGTGGGAACAAGAAGTACAGACGAGAGCCAGAGGGGCCAGACCCACCCTAGGAGCGGGTGGGCCTAGCCCCGCGCCTGGCTAGGGTTTGGTGGCCCTGGCCGCCTCCTCAGTCTCCCCCTTCGCCTATAAGAAACCCCCGATGCAGAAACCCTGAGTACCCGATCAAATATCCACGAAACCGTCTATAGCCGCCGCCACCATCGTCCCTAGGTCGTGGGGTCTGAAGTTCTTCCTGGCACCCTATCGGAGGGGAGACCATCCCGGAGGCCTTCTCTCCGGTATGATGTGTGAGTAGTTCCACCTTGGACTATGGGTCCATGTAGTAGCTAGATGGTTGTATCTCCTCCTTTGTGCTTTCATGTATAGATCTTGTGAGCTCCGTTCATGATCAAGATCTAATCTATTTGTAATCATGCATGTTGTGTTTGTGGGGATCCGATATGTTGGTTTGATTAATGGTTTTGTCTTTATGATTCTATCATGTCTGTGTTGTCTGTGATCTTGCATGCTCTCCATTGTTAGTAGCTATCTTGGCCAAGTAAGTTGCTAGTGACTCCAAGAGGGGGTATTTATGCTTGATAGTGGGTTCATGCCTCTAGTTTCCAAGGGAAGTGACAATAATCTCTTCGGTTGTAGATGTGTTGTTGTCACTAGGGATAAAACAACGGTCTCTTGTTCATGGAACATGTGGACTGTTTACCTTACACACTTTGCTTAAAGCAGTTGTCTGTTTCTTGCAACTTAATACTGGAGGGGGTTCGGATGATAACCTGAAGGTGGACTTCTAGTCATAGATGCAGTTGGATGGCGGTCTATGTATCTTGTTGTATTGCCCAATCAACCTCATAGGATCTTTCTGACTAGTAAGTCCATTGTTATGCCTTGCTCAGTTCCTGTCAATTGCCCTGCTATAATTTGTTTACCCTTCATGCCATGTTGTTTATCTAAGGAGAGCACCTATAGTGAACTATGGACCCCGGTCCAATCTTTATCATTGATACATCTTCCACTATTACTTGTTTACTTGCTGCAAACCATTAACTTCCACACAATACGTTTAATCCTTTGTTACAGCAAACCGGTGAGCTTGACAACCTCACTGTTCGTTGGGGCAAAGTCTTGAGTTTGTGTTGTGTAGGTATTCGCGTTGCTTGCAACACCTGTGTGACGTTTCCTTCCTCCTTCTGGTTCGATAACCTCGGTCTCAACTAAGGGAAAACTTGTTGCTTGCTGCTTCACACCTTGCTCTTGGGGTTCCCAACAGGCTATGCGTAGACAGTTGTCACTTCAATCCATAAATGGACCATTGAAGTTTGCATACATTGTTAGCATCTTTAGGTTCGACAAAACCTTTGGGCTGTACCATATATAACTCTTCATCAATGTCTCCATTGAGGAACGCCGTTTTGACATCCATCTGCCATATCTCATAATCATAATATGCAACGATTGCTAACAAAATCCTCACAGACTTTAGCTTCGCTACCGGTGAGAAAGTCTCATCGTAGTCAACTCCTTGAATTTGTTGAAACCCTTTTGCGACAAGTCGAGCTTTATAGACAATAACATTACCATCAACATCTGTTTTCTTCTTGAAAATCCATTTGTTCTCGACAGCCTTCCGGCCATCCGGTAAGTCCACCAAAGTCCATACTTGGTTTTCATACATGGATCCAATCTCAGATTTCATGGCTTCTTGCCATTTATTGGAATCTGGGATCATCATTGCTTCCTCATATGTCGCAGGGTCGTCGGTGTTGTCCACCAACATGACACTCATAACGGGATCATACCAATCAGGAGTGGTACGAGTTCTCGTTGACCTGCGAGGTTTCATAGTAACTTCAATCTAAGTTTCATGATCAACATCATTAGCTTCCTCTCTTATTGGTGTAGGCACCACATGAACTACTTCCGGTGCTGCGCTACTCTCAAGTCCAGGAGAAGGTTCAACAACCTCGTCAAGTTCTAATTTCCTTCCAGTCACTTATTTCGAGAGAAACTCGTTCTCTAGAAAGGATCCATTCTTGGCAACAAAGATTTTTCCCTCGGATCTATGATAGAAGGTATACCCAATAGTTTCCTTCAGGTATCCTATGAAGACGCATTTTTCCGCTTTGGGTTCAAGCTTGTCGGGTTGTAACTTCTTTACATAAGCTTTGCAACCCCAAACTTTAAGGAACGACAACTTAGGTTTCTTCCCAAACCATAATTCATACGGTGTCGTTTCAACGGATTTAGATGGTGCCCTATTTAAAGTGAAAGCGGATGTTTCTAATGCATAACCCCAAAACAATAGTGGTAAATCTGTAAGTGACATCATAGAACGAACAATATCTAAGAAGTTCGATTACAATGTTCGGACACACCATTACATTGTGGTGTTCCCGGCGGTGTCAATTGTGAAAGTATTCCGCATTTCTTCAAATGCTCGCCAAACTCGTAACTTAGATACTCACCTCCACGGTCAGATCATAGAAATTTAATCGTCTTGTTATGTTGATTCTCTACTTCACTTTGAAATTCCTTAAACTTCTCGAAAGTTTTGGACTTATGTTTCATGAAATAGATATACCCATATCTACTCAAGTCATCCGTGAAGGTAAGAACATAACGATAACCACCGCGCGATGCTACACTCATTGGGCCACACACATCGGTATGTATGATTTCCAATAAGTTCGTAGCTCGCTCCATCATACCAGAAAATGGAGTCTTAGTCATTTTTCCCATCGGACATGCTTCGCATCTTTCAAGTGATTTGAAATCAAATGATTCAAGAAGTCCATCGGAAAGGAGTTTCTTCATACACTTCACTCCAATGTGACCAAGACAACAGTGCCACATATAGGTCGAGTTATTGCTCAATTTCAAACGTTTAGCTTCAATGTTGTTAATATGTGTATTACTACAATCGAGATTCAACAAGAATAGACCATCTATCAAAGGTGCATGTGCATAAAACATATTACTCATATAAATTGAACAACCATTATTCTCGGACTTAAACAAGTAACCATCTTGGAATAAACATGATCCGGATATAATGTTCATGCTCAACGCAGGAACCAAATAACAATTATTTAAGTATAAAACTTATCCCGATGGTAGATGAAGAGGTAGCGTGCCGACCGCGATCACATCAACCTTTGATCCATTTCCAACGTGCATCGCCACCTCGTTCTTCGCTAGTTTCCGCTATTCTGCGGCACCTGTTACGAGTTACAAATATGAGCAATCGAACCAGTATCAAATACCCAGACACTACTACGAGTACTAGTGAGATACACATCAATAACATGTATATCAGATATACCTTTCTTCTTGATGTTGCCGTTCTTCAAATCCGCCAAGTACTTAGGGCAATTCCGCATCCAGTGACCTTCTCCCTTGCAGTAAAAGCACTCAGTATCAGGCTTAGGCCCAGCCTTGGTCTTATTTGCCGGTGCGGTAACCTTCTTACCGCCCTTCTTGAAGTTTCCCTTTTTCTTATACTTGCCTTGCTTCTTGAATTTGGTGGTATTATTGACCATCAACACTTGGTGCTCTTTCTTGATCTCCACTTCCGCAAACTTTAACATGGAGAAGAGTTCGGGCAACGACTTGTCCATGTTTTGCATATTGTAGTTCATCACAAAGTTCTTTTAACTTGGTGGTAGTGATTGGAGGACACGGTGAATCCCCAAAGCATTAGTAATCACTATACCCAAGCTTTGAAGCTTGCTTGCGTGCCTAGACATCTTAAACACGTGCTCACTAACAGAGCTGCCCTCTTCCATCTTGCCGTTAAAGAACTTTTCAGAAGCCTCATAAATCTCAACTGACGCGTGAGCCTCAAATATCATGTTGAGTTCACGGACAATATCATGTGGGTCATGGTTCTCAAACCTTTTATGAAGCTCCGATTCCAAACCATACAAGATAGCACACTGAACTGTGGAGTACTGATTCTTCCGAGTGAGGAAAACATTCTTCACCACTCGGTAGCATCAGCTACAGGTGGGTCACCCAGTGGTGCATCCAGCACATATGTCAAATTACCAACATTGAGGATAATCCTCAAGTTGCGGAGACAATCCTCGAAATTGATGGTAGGGGGCGTTGTTGATCTACAACATATTTGCAATAGTTTAGACTAAGTTTATGACAAACTGAGTTCTAATTAATAGTTAAATTAATCTAGGTGAACTCCCACTCAAAAAAATATCCCTCACATTGTTTTAGTGATCACACGAACCAAATCCACCACATCAAAACCGATCATCACGAGAGTTGATGTAGCTTCAATGGCGAACAATCAACATGTTCATCATATCTACTATATGACTCATGCTTTACCTTTTGGTGATCCGTGTTCCGAGACCATGTCTGTACATGCTAGGCTCGTCAAGATCAAACCTTAGCTTCCGCATGAGCAAATATGGCTTGCTCCCGTTTTATACACTCGCAGAATCTAACACACCCGATCATCACGTGGTGCTTCAAAACAATGAGCTTTAGCAACGGTGCCTACTAAGGATGTTCACTTTATAACTTGAAATTTGTCAGAGCGATCATCTTATAATGCTACCATCGTGAACTAAGCAATACAAGATGCATAAAAGGATTAACATCACATGCAATTCATAATATGTGATATGATATGGCATTTCTTCTTCTGCTTCCGATCTCCATCTTCAAGCACGAACATGATCTCCATCATCACCGGCATTGCATCAAGGTCAATGGCGCCGTTCCATGGTTGTCGTCCACCAGCATCAACTATTACAACTACTTTGAATAATAGACACACAGGTCTTAATGGAATTAAAAAGATAACCATGTGGCTCCTACCGGTTGCCAACTTATAATAAGGAACATTGCATACATCATATATAATCACAATCATGGCCATATCACATCACAGCACAACCCTGCAAAACAAAGCTAGACACCTCTAATTTCCTTTGCATATTTTACGTGGTCTAAGGCTTTCAATAAGTGTCGTTCTAACTTACGAACAAGAACCACAACGTTGATGCTTGAACTATCAAGTGCCCGTTGTAAATTGAATATATACTATGATGGGAGAGACAAGCACCCGCAAAGCCACTTATGCAATACAAGTTGCATGTTAAGCGTGGAGCAAGTCCCATGAACGATGTCATGTAAGGTTATCCCGGGCTGCTTCATCCCATCATACCGCAAGATGCAAAGTACACAAAAAGCAATTGATAATAAAAGAACCACCGCCCACAATGACCATCGTGTTCTACTCGTGCAACAGATCTACATATAGACAAGACTCTGATACCACTGTAGGGGTTCATAGCATGGAAAACAAAAAAAAATCTACCGCATGGACACAAACAAGCCAAGATCTATCTACTAGATTGTAGAAATGAGTTGATTAGAGTACTCACCCTTGAAGATTCCAAAGAGGTTAACGAGAGCAGATTCTCGTGGGTCATGTAGTCGTACACTTGCCGATCTCAAGATCGTGTAGAAGATCCTTCTGGTGCTGCATTCCGGCAGAGCTTCCCTAGTCGGTCACACGTTCGGTACTCGATGAAGACCTTCCTCTCCCTTGTTCCAGCAGGCAGCGGAGGTTGTAGTTCTCCCCTCGCGATTCCGGCAACATGAAGGCATGGTGTCAGAAGTAGAGGGAAGATCCCGCAGGGCTTCGCCTAAGCCGGTGCGGGTTATGGTGGATTGTAACACCCTCAGAATCGGACCTATGCAAGTTTGAGCAAAATTCGCCAAACCCGCATAGAAACGATTCAAAGGTGCCCACCAGGCACTTTCGTGCGGGTGGAAAACGAAGTAATAACATTACACAACAGTCCTCGATGGGACCCACAGAATAGATATATATAACAGCGACTCAAAGAGTCAAGAATACAGATATAATATACAAAGATCCAAATCACCTTGAAAACGATGGGGCGTCCGACTACAGACAAGATGCAAATGGGGCTAAGAGCCCTGAAGAATAACCAATGGCGTCCATAACCCTGCCTGAGCCTAGGAAGGGTAACCTCGCTAACGGCGTCGATCTCAAAACCTGCTTAAACAAAGGGGGCCGACAAAGGGCAAAGGAAAAGAAGGAGCGTCGATCGAGGCCAGTACACGGCGAGGCTAGAATTCGGCGGTCCTCGCCTACATAGGTATGGTGGACTGAGCGGCAGCGGCAGCATGCTCTAAACAACCTATAGAGACTCGATATAACTGGCGGCAATCAGAGAGGGGTAAGAAGGACCTATGCGGATCCAACCTGATACCACCATCAAACAAACCCATCCTGGCGTTTCCCCGACACCGATCGAGGAAGTCAACCGAGAAACTCACAGTTGGCGCTTTATTTATTCGATTCCATCGCTGCAGCATTTACTAGTCAGGTGTAGATAATCGTCCTGATAAAATAAGCAGTGGGCCATTTTAGTTAACCATTCCGTGATAGTGGCAACACTTACTAGTCAGGTACATTATCATGAGATAACCCAAAACCCAGCAGTTGTTGGTACTTTTATTCAGCCATTCCGTTGTAGTTGCAATACTTACTAGTCAGATACAAAGGTCGCAAGCGACAACTCCAAACAAGCAATTGTGGGCAGTATTATTTAGTCATTCCGTTGTAGTGAAGCTGATTACTAGTCATTATAAAGTCAAATTTATAGCAATAAACTTTAGTTATGCTTGTCTATGATCGAGATACTGTGCTCCAAGTCGTCCATATCCGCGGACACGGCTTTCAGAAAGTTTTACCCGGCCGGGGTGCACCAATAGCATCACACGCTCGATCAGCCTCGGAAAAACCAACTCAAAACCCAACGAGGCTTTCACGACTGAACAATCACAGGATTCAGAAATATTTCAGGGGGCCACCCCTTAAAGTAGAACCCGCAACGAAGTTAGCTGACTTCGAGACGGACTTAAGGTTTGTGGGGCGGTAAACGATCGGGAACCCGAAGTGTGGCTGGGCTTGTCGATACCACGTAAACGGGTCACAATTCCTAACGACAAAGGTGTGCTCTCGCACAATTTAAATACATAAGTAGCATGGCATAAGTACAGGATCGTAAATAAAACCTCAAACTAGTTTGTGGCCCTAGAAATATGGTGAATCAAGCTCGCTCGGGGTCCCATATACCTCCCGGATGTGGATAGCGCGATAAAACAAGGAACAGGTATCAAGTACTCGGGGTCTTACGGGACACAAGTGGGCGTTCGGAAACCAAATATTTTCTATCACCCACCGATGCCTCTGCTTATTTCATTTTTAGTTGTTAAACAGAAATTAAAGTGAACGATAAGTAAAACTATGATCATCTCCATCATCAACATGCGGCAATTCATCAACAACTGAGGCACTTGGCAACACGCAACAGCAATTGAGCAAGCGACTACGACGCGCAAGTCCAACTATCTACCAAACATTAGGTAATAGGATGTATCCAAGGCAATATAAGGCTGCAGGGGATATCACGGGTTCGAAACACTAGAGCATCGCAACACAGGTAGCAATAGATCAACAGGAGGGAATAAATACTACAAAAGTAAGATAGGTAGAAAGGGGGAGATGCTCGCCTGAAAACATTGTCGAAGGGTTCAACCGAAGATCGGGGCGAAGCTCACATCAACTCAACGGCCTTATCCGCGAAGAACCAAAACACTAGAAGAAACACCGGATGCAATATTTAATACAACGGCAGAAGATCGGCATGATGCATGCATGATGGATGACATGGCAAAGGTGCGATGCAATTAGGTCATTATTAAGCGGAACCGGGGTCCCGACAATTATTTAAACGGTCCAAGTTGTTTAGATACCCCGCAATTTAAATGTTGTTTAGCGAGACAACAGATGGAACCGGTTCGCTACACATGTTTAAATGAGGCCAATATGAGACTAGATTTGCCCGCATATGGGCCCCATATTTAATTATTAGGTGAATCGGCATAAGGCCCCCAAACCACATGACAAATATGCATGCATGAACATTTAATATGCATCGAGTTGTATTAGATTATAAAATAGGTTTCGGGAAGGGGTTCACACATTTAGGGTTCGGCAGATCTTGGGGTTTCCGGGGTTCGGGGTTGGTCTCGGGTCGTGGTTCGACGGATCGGTCTCGACGGGATCGTTCTCGGATGTCGGGGGTAGATCTTGTCGCACGGTGCCCGCGAAGTAGATCTTGTGGTTCCGTGTCGGCGATCTCGGCATCCGGGAAGCAGGTCTTGGTCCGGCGTCAGGGGCGCATCGGATTCTCCTGGTCACTGTCGTTCTTGTTGTCGCGTCGATCTGGTCGGGTCCGCGCCATCGAGTCGGTCTTGGCATACAGGATGAAGTACTTGTAGTTCTCGTGGCGATCTTGGCGGTCATCGGGTCCGGGCTCGACGTCCGGGGAAGGAGTACTTGTCGCACGGTGTCCGGGTAGGCAAAATTGTCGGTCCCTGCTTCAATTGTCGGTGTCGGACTTGAGTCTCGGCGTCAGGAGATCTTGGCATCTGTGCGGCGAACTCCGGGTTCGGTGTGCTTGGCTTCCATGAAGGAAAACTTGGACTCCGACTTTGTTGTCGATGGCAAACTCGTGTGGGCGTCGGGGATCTTGGTGGGGGTCGATGCACTCGTCACGGGGTCAGTCTTCGGTTCAATGGGTCCACGTGGAAGAACTTGGCGTCGATCTGTACTTGGAAGATCTTGGCGACACCGGAGAGAGCGGGCAGCGGCCTCGGGTAACCACGGAGGCGAGCTTGCAGGCTCCCGTGGCGACGGGGTCACCAGGGCGACGGCCAGCGGTCGACGGGGCCGCGCGGGGTCGAGCTCGGGAGGGGGGTCGGCGGACAGGCGGACGCGGGCGGCCAGGCTCGAGGAGGCACCAACGGCGGGGTCGACACGGACGAGCGGTGCCCGCAGGCGTCGGTGCCTGGCGCGCCAGAGAGGGAGGAGCACGGGCCGGCTCGGGACGTGGCTGCGCTGGAGGCCCGTGTGGCCGAGCGGGACGAGGTCGGCCGGAGCGGCGCCGGAGCGGGACGGGCGGAGCTCGTGGCCGGGCGTGGTCGGACGCGGAGGAGAAGGCGGCAGAGGTCGGGGCAAGCGGTGGTGGGAGGCTGGGCCGAGGAAGCCGGGCGGGTGAGCCCGGCTCGGCTCAGAGGCGCAGAGGGGCGAGCTGGGCGGCGTGCAGGGACGTGGCCGGGCGGTGGAGCGGCCGGAGGACGCCGGGGAAGGCGCGGCGAGAGGTGGCGCGGCCTTGGGGCGGGCGGGGCTGGGGCTAGCGTGGGTGGAGGTGGCAGGGGCTCGTCGGCCGGCGTGGTGGAGGCGGCCGGGCGGTCATGGCGAGCCGGGCCGGGCAGAGGGGTCTGTCTTGGACGAGCTTGGGACCGGAGGCGGTGGGGTCCCTGTGCGCTGGCCACCACGGAGCACGGGGCCGGGGAGAGAGGTGGCTCACGGGAGAGGGCTCACTGGGGAGAAGGAGCGGGCACGCTGGGCTGGGAGGAAGAAGGGAGGAGAGCGTGGCCCGTGGGGCCTGCAGTGGTGCCATGGGGGCAGGCTGAGTGGGGGGGCGCGCGCGCGTGTGTGGCCTGCTGTGTGGTGTGAGTGAGTGGGTGTGTTTGGTGGGTGGGGGTGAGAGAGAGGGGGGCCAGGGGCTGCTTAGGTGGCAGTTCCTGGTTGGGTAGAGGGGGAAGGGGAGGGTGAGGTGGCAGTTGGTTATTGGAGGGAGTGATGTGGAGGCTGGGTTGGGGTAGATTAGATGGTAGGTTTAGGAATAAGGGGTGGGATTGGTTGGACCGATTTAAAAACCTGGGGGTGGTCGTTCGGGTCGATCTGGCCCGTTCGACTGCCCCCACTAAAAATAATATAATTTTTATTTGTTTTGTTAACACCATTTGCAAACCGATAGCACTCAAACAAAAATAATCCGGAGACCGGGCTTTGCATTTGAATTAAGATGGGGCGTTTGGAAAACAAATCGGGCTTTGCGAAAATAGTTTTATGCGAACAATGCATGATGATGACGATGCAATGCACAAATTCAACGCAATTTTCTAGTAGTGGTTTTGCGGGATGCCACATGGATCTAGGGTTTCCTGCGATCTAGGTTTAGAAGGCCGGAGAGTAGGAGGAGGTGTCGGCGGCGGCTAGGGCGACGACGACGGGCCGGCGGCGGCGTGCAGCGGCGACGCTGGGTGGGCAGGGCTGGTTGTGGTGCTTTGGGGCAGCCCCTACCCTCTATTTATGAGAGGGAGGGCAGCTTGGGATAGGGGAGTTTGAATCCTTCCCCAAACCCAAGTTGGAGAGAAGGAAGTACTCTTTCCTTCTTCCACTAGGAAACTATTGTTCCAGTTTGACTTTCAATTTAGAGCTTTATTTCTCTCTCGCAAATGACCAACCAAGTGACCTAGGACATGATCCAATTATTCCACTTAACCATGACACATTCATGAACCATCCCCCTTCCGGTCCGGTGAACCTTCTAGACCCTTCTAGAACCTCTCCGATGAAAACATTGAAATCATTCCCGAACTCCGGAATCGGACTTTCCTTATATGAATCTTATTCTCCGGACCATTCCGGATCTCCTCGTGATATCCCGGATCCCATCCGAGACTCCGAACAACATTCGGTATCCCTACTTGTATTCCATATCTACTTAAAACATTGAATCCTTAAGTGTCTCTCCCTACGGTTCGTGAATTATGCGGACATGACCGAGACACTTCTCCGATCAATAACCAATAGAGGAATCTAGAAATTCATATGGCTCCCACATATTTCTACGATTACTTTGTTATCGAATGAACCACTTACATACAATACCAATTTCCCTTCGTCTCGTGATAGTTTACTTATCCGAGGTTTGATCATCGGTATCTCTGCATACCTAGTTCAACCTTGTTACAAATAAGTACTCTTTTATCGTTCCCGTGATATGTGATCCCTTGTGAGCCAGTCACATGCTTGCAAGCTAATTGGATGACATTCCACCTAGAGGGCCCAGAGTATATCTATCTGTCATATGGATGGACAAATCCCACTCTTGATCCATGTGCCTCAACACATACTTTCTGAACACTCAATGCCACCTTTATAGCCACCCAGTTATGGTGTGGTGTTTGATGTCATCAAAGCATCCTTCCGGTGATGGTGATTAGCATGACCTTATGGTCGAAGGAATTAGGTTACTATGTATTAGAAAGCTTATAGCAAATGAACTATTGAAATGACTTGATCTTTATGCTAAGCTTATCTATAGGAGTATGTCCATCATACCATTCTCCTAATGATATGATCTTGTTGTTAATAAAATCTCAATGTTCATGATCGAGAAACCACGGTCATCTATTAACCAACAAGCTAGTATTATAAAGAGGCTTTACCAGGGACTCTAATTTAGTTTACAAATCACAGAAGTATTAATGTTTCCAGTTAATACTATTATAGCATGAATGTAAACATTTATCATAAACACAAAGATACAATAATAACCACTTTTCTTATTGCCACTAGGGCATATCTCCAACAAGAACTTGGGCGCTTCAAGCCTAAGACGCTCGACCACCTCATGGACATCGCCAACAGGTGGGTAGATGGCGAAGATTCCCTCCACCGAATGCATTCGGATGACGAGGATGACTACGACCGCAGACACGAACGTCGCAGCAAGACAAGATCGCGCGTCTATGACGACCGCGACGGAGTCGACATGGTTGCGGCTGGCTACGCCGATTGACGCAACGATGGCAACCGCAGCAGCGGATACCGCGGAGGTAACTCCCGTGATGGAGGGCGCCCTACACAAACATGGCAGCGTCGCAGCCGTGACGATGAACCCTCGGCATACGACAAGTTTTCTGATCCTTGCACCATCCACTTCTACATCAACAAGCAGGATGGCAAAAAGAAGGCTATCCACATGCTCAAGGACTGTCGCGAGTTCTAGAAACTCAGCGAGGGTCTCACCCAAATGCGATGCCAGATCGTGAACCCTGGGTTGGGCCCGCACCTGCACCAGGTGACATCGCCCACGGAGCTCCTCCACCACCACCCGTGGGACCGTCGAATCCAGCAATCACACCTGCATCAAACAATGGTACAGGAGGATACCCACCGCCAAAGGGGGCCCTGATGATACAGAAGGGATGCCCTACCAACAGGGTGCAAAAGAAGATCACCCGACAGGTCAGCCTGGCCGTGACCGCTCCACCTGCTATCCCTAAGTACCTCAGCGGTTCGGAGTCCTGCATCACATTCGATCGCTCGGATCACCCTCGCCAGATCCCTCGCCCAGGTCATGCTGCCCTAGTGCTTGAGGAGCAGATCAGAGGATTCGAGATGATCCGCGTCTTCATGGACGGTGGCAGCAGCATCAACCTGATGTTCGCCAACACCCTCGCAGCGATGAGGATCCCGCTGTGCAGCCTGGAACAATCCGACACCATGTTCCACGACATAGTCCCAGGGAAGGGCATTTATCCCCTGGGAAAGATATGGCTCGACGTCATATTCGGCAAGCCTGGAAACTTTCGATGCGAGCGGCTGGAGTTCGAAGTGGTGGACTGGCCATCACAGTACCATGCCATCCTCGGGCGCGTGGCATTCGCAAGATTCCTGGCAGTACCGCACTACGCGTACCTGCTGCTCAAGATGCCAGGGCCCAGGGGCATCATCACAGTCCAAGGAAGCTTCACCCGATCGGACCACTGCGATAGATATTTCAATAGAATCTCCTAGTCGTTCGGCATGAAAGAGGAGCTCACGAGGCTCCGCAAGGTGACAGACAACAGGGCACCCCCAGTCGCTAGGCAAAATGCACGTGATATGTCGTTCGACTCTACGGTCAACACGAAAAAGGTGCAGGTCCATCCAACAGATGCCTCCAAGACGGCACTGATCGCCAACGACCTCAGCCCCGCATAGGAAAGCACGCTCGTCGAATTCCTCTGTGAGCGCTGGGAAATCTTCTCCTGGTGTCCTGCTGTAACATCCCTAAATTCATATTCCAAAACTCATTCATATCATCTAAGCATTCATCATCATTTAGGGTTCTTCTCAAAAACAGAAGCTTGTGCTATGATTTCATGTGAGTAAATTTCACTCATTAGGCCATCACCTTTTGAAACTTAAATGTTAAGGAACTTGTTTGCTTGCCCCACTATTGGAAAGATTAGGTGTAAAAGTTTAACCAAAATTTTCAAATTAAAAATAATTTCAAAACCTCTATTTTCAAACATTTGCAAAATAGTGCAAAGTCTCTGGTTGTTTGAAATCCAAGCCTGATCAAGCCTTTGCAAGGCAACCCCATGAGCTTTGACTTATTTCTGAGACCAATTCACCTGCAAAACCTCGGAAGATTTGAATTCAAATTGATTTTGAAACTATTTGAAAACCTAATCGTAAAATCGAATTAGAAAAGAAAAGAACTAAACAAAGGAAAAGGGCCGAGGCCGATATATCGCCCAGCAGAGGATCGAGCCCAACTAACCCACCCGGGATTTCTTTTTCTCTCACGTGCAAGCGCACGCTCATCCGTACGAGACGGACCCACCTCATTTCGCACACATCACGACGGCGGGCCCTATCCACGCTGTCATCGTCTTCCCAAACCACGCCCACGACCACGTCGCGCAGCTGATCGCCGGTGGTGCGGCTTAATTGGGCATTAAAACACGGGTGTTTCTGCCGAGGCACCGCTATAAGATCCCCACCTCCTCGCAGTCATTTTCCCCGGTCAATTCCACGCCACGCCCCAGTGCCCGACTCGCCTAAAACCACCGCAGACAGAGCAACTCCGGTGATCGATTCAGGTGAGCTCCGTGCGCCCCTTCCCCTCTGGATTGTTCGAGACACTTCGTAATCCTCTTACGCACCTCCTAACCACAACAGAGCATCCTGTACTGCCCTAGGTCGTCGTGTTCGCTTGACGCCGTAAGCACCCGACGACCACCCCAACTCCGGCGACCAATCTCAGTAAGTCCCGTACGCCCCTTGCTTTCTTATTCACCCGAGCGTGTTCGCAATTGTCCTGCGCATCTCCTAAACCCGCTGGATCGTGTTAGGGCGACGCAGAACCTCGACAACGACTCCGACAACATCCACCTGACGCCAGACGCAACTCCGACGAGATCTAGAGCCCATCTCAGCGCCCGCAAGCCGATTCACGCCGAGCTTCAAAGCCTCCGCGAACCTGGTAAGCCCCTTCTTCCCCTTGCGGACGATCTAGAACGCCGGCGCCACCGTAGTCTGACGCGCCGCCGCCAATCAACGCCACCAGCGCCGCCCGTTCGTGGCTTGATGGTTTGGTCCGTTGGATCTGCATCGTAGGGCTAGGATAGATCTAGGCCGAAGAGGTACGCGCGCATCTGGGTCGTTAGATCTAAGTTAAATCCTACGGCTCCGATCGCCGATCCAATGAAGCGGTACGCACCAGTAAGGTTGCGACGCGTGGCTAGGATGAATTCAAAAACAGAAATTTAAATCAGATTTTGATCCAAACTTTAAACAGCTATAACTTTTGAATGTCACGTTAGAATTTTACAAACTTTATACCGTTGGATTCAGTGAAACAATACCTTTCTGAATATCCAATTTGTTTAACAAATAGTAACAGTTAAAATGACTTTATTTATGGAAACATGTTTAAGGCTATTTTGAGTATAGTTTTTATATAGTAATTTATTTTGGTGTCAAATTAAGTTTAGTTGGCAAACTTGTGATTGGTTAAGTTTCTGTAAACATGTGCATGCTTGGTAGAAATTTTCAAAATCACCACTTGGTAAATTCTTGCATACATGCATTCATATTATTTTTGATTGTATATAATTGTGTGTAATTGTATGCTATAATTTTTGTGTAGATTTTGCTAGTGATTGTGATTGTGAAGAGTGCAGCTCTCCCCACTACCAAGGCAAGTGATATTTTCATGAATATTTCTAACCTGTGTTTTGTACTAGCATTAGATATTTTGCTTGCATGCTATTTTGTCTAATGCTAAATTGGGAAATCCTATGTAGTTTAGAATAGTAGAATTGCTAAGAAATTTTCCCCTATGATAAGTTGCCATGCCTTGCTTAGCCTAGCTATATAGCAAACAAGGGTTGGTGAAAATCTACACTTACCATGATGAAAATATTTCTAATTCATGAGACTTATACTTTCCTAATAAAACCACTAAGTCAAATGAACCTCCTGGGTGGAATGGAAAGAATGGGTTATGTTGAGTGGTTACACAAGGCCATGGGCTTGGGTTATGTATCTCACTTGTGGTAAGCCACCCAGGCACAAAGGGATTTGGAGGCCAAGTGTTGAGAAAGCTTACAGTGCAACCACTTGGCAATATGGGCTCTGCCTTGATCATATAGGTTGCTAGAACTTAGTCATTTGGACAGTTGGTGGTAGATGGGATGATAGGTTGGAGCACGTCCATTTGACTAAGGAAAGGCTTCTTAAAGGTCCTGTCTTGGGAAACCAAGTCTGGTGGGGAAAGTGCACAACCTCTGCAGATGGAAAAACCTAAGTACTTAGCCTAGTCCAAGGCAATGGACACTTTTGAGCATCAAGACATGGAAGCTACAAGAATCTCATCACTCCAACTTCTAAGTAAAATTTATGGGTGAACAAGGGTGAAGGACCCCAATGTCTATTGGTGGTTCCTTGGGAATGTTTTGACAAAGAAAACTTAGTGATTTCAACCATTAGGAAAAACTTATTTTCAAGCAAAGTAAGCCAAGCTACACTTAGGCAAAATGCATATAGTAATAAAGTCCACTTAAAATATACTAAGGTATCACTTGCCAATACTATTCTAATGTATTGACCCTCTGTGGCTGTAACTTGTGATGTTGCAGGTTACTCCGATGATGAATAGGAGTCATGAGTCTACACTCAACATGCTTGCCTGTGGCACATGAAGATGAAGACTTGTGTTTATTTGCTTATTCCTTAAACTCTTGTATTAGGCCTATGGCCATGATTGTAAATGACTATGTTTTATCTCTGGAATGAATGTAATAAACGACCTTTGTATCTATGTACTTCATCTTAAACTGTGGATGCTAGCATTGATCCAGGGACTAGCATTGCAATCACAGGGATCCTTTCCTTTATAAAGGAGGGGTCTAACAGATGGTATCAGAGCACTGTGTTGCCTGTAGGATTATGACCCTAGGAATTGAAAACCACTAAGGAAAATTTTCAACTAGTTCTACACTTGTCTGTTCTTCTCGTAAAACTTTTCTAATCTTTTCATTCTCAACTCCATTTGTAGATGAACTCCATCAACGAAGCCGTGAAGAAGGGACCACTCATGACCATGACCTTGGAGTGTGAAACTGAGTTTCCCAATATTCTCAAGGACCTCATGGTGGCAATGGAAGCACATGGTGCAGCTGTGTACAAGGGCTTTCCAGTGATGGATGAAGGAGTGGAGTATTGGTGGGTGCAACTTCACTTGTACAAAAACAAGGAAGACAACCACAAAGAAAGGGGATTCTGCATGTACACCAACACTATAGTGCACACCACATTCTTTGAGTCAGCCAGAGATGCAGCTTGGAGGACTATCAAAGAACTAAGTGCTAGAGCTAAATGCAGAATGCTCAACCTCCAAAAAGACTTAGAGAAAGAGAAGGAACTTACCCAAGAGTTGGAAGCCACCAACCAAGAGTTAAGGGGAGATATAATAGACTTAGTGATGGAATCATGTGAACAGGATAAGTGGATTGCCTCTAGGAACATTGTGATAGCCACCAGATCCAGTGAGATAGGCATATGAGCACACTTTGTTAGTGGACCACCATCCATCACCTTATTTTCCAAAATGATACCCTAAATAAGTGTGGACCTTGAATGATGTAATGGATATATGTATGCATGACTTGTGTGATGTTTGTGTTCCATGGTTATGTATGAGATGGTTGTTTTGTATTTATCTTAAATGGTGTTGTTCTAACTTTTCAATCTTATAAATAGATGCCTATTACCATCAAGACTTGAGGAGCTCCAGTTACCCGTTTTGGACCGTATCATTGAGCTTACCACTTTGCTCGATCTCCCTCTTCCCACCATCATGGTGTACCCACTCACCAAGTTCGAGAGGAAGGACCTCCGGGGCTTCAAGGTGAACCAGCCAGGACGCCAGACTGAGCCTACTACAGAGGCTATCGTCTTCAAGATGATGCACGACGACAGGGAGAGAGGCATGGAGGTAGTCATGCAGACTGATAGACGTTAGGCCGTCACTCCCGGCAGTTAGGGGCACTCACTTTCACGTCTTCGGAAGGCGTGATGTTGATGGAGAGTCCATCGACTTTGAGGACGACTCGAGGGACACGGCAGAGCCGATACGTCTTTATCTCCAGGACTTAGAGACTCTCCTCAGGCACGTGGACACAGACAGGACGAACGTCATGCTTGGCAATGACGAGCTTCAGGTACAGCTACGCGAGAAGGACAAGCTTTTCGCGCAACAGGATGAGATGATCAAGGAAATGGAGACAAAGTTCGAGGCACAGGACCGCAAGTTCAAGAGTCAGGAGAAACGCGTCCAGGATAGGAACAAGAAGATCCGGGACATGACCGAGGAACTGAAGTCCAAGGATTTCGAGCTTGAGCAGCAGCAGATGGTTATTGAGAGGCTTCGCTCCCAGAAGAGGGCTCTCAAGGCCAAGGTCGATTCCTTGACCACTACGATTGAGGAGAACAAGACCGCGATGGAGAACGCAGGTCTTACCTTCGTCGAGGAGGAGATTGATGCTGATGAGTAGAATTGACTACTCGTTTATCTTTCATATTCGTACTTGTTATTGTGAACTTATTATTGGACCATCCGACATGTGGATGGCTTGCCACTTGTGTGTTTTACTTCATGAGCTTATTATGTGATTGCTGAACTTTTATTCTTATGTTGCTTGTTATGTGTTTGCTTATGATGTATTGTGCATAAAACATCTATGGGTATCTCATTCTTATCTATTTGAACAAACCACATATGCCTCCCCGTCGCGCAAACCCCAACCCCAACAACATCACCCCGGAAATGCAACAAATGATGAATGCGCAAACACAACTTATGCAAATGATGACAACATTCATCCAAAACCAGAATAACAACAACAACCCCAACAACAACAACAACAACCCTCCAGGATTTGATATGCTCACCAGATTTCTGCGTCTGAGGCCAGCTAAGTTTTCGGGAACAACTGATCCCATGGTAGCCAATGACTGGCTACGTTCTGTGAATAAGGACTTAGTGACCGTGGGCTGCACGGATGCTGAAAAAGTCAGGTTCGCAGCACATCTGTTGGAAGGACCAGCCGCCACATGGTGGGACAACTTCCAAATCACACTCGTATTGATGAGGTGACTTGGGCTATCTTTGAAGATGTCTTTCGCACTGCTCATATCTCATTAGGAATGATGAGTCTGAAAAAGAAGGAGTTTCATAACCTAAAGCAGCGCCACCGCAGCGTGGCTGAGTACATAGAAGAGTTCAACAATCTGGCGCGCTATGCACCGGATGAGGTTGAAACAGATGCAAAAAGAAAGGAAAAATTTCTGGAGGGTTTGAATGATGAGCTGAACCTACATTTGTCTGTGGCATATGTTCCAACTTATCAGTCTTTGTGTGACAAGGCTGCTATTTTGGAGAGTCAAATGAAGCAAGTCGAGAGTAGGAAGAGGAAACACTCCGACAAGCACAGCTCGGGATCGTCTCACAAACGATCTCACTATGATGACAGTGGCAGCTCAGGATCCCATAAGCATGGGAAATTCAACAAGCACCACAACCACAACCATCATGACAACAAGCAACATCGTAGTCATGACAATGACAAGTATAAGAACCACAAGAGTGGACATAAGAGCCACCACAGTGGAAATGGTAGTGGAAGTGGAAGTCAGCATGTTAAAAAGGACATCAGTCAAGTTGAGTGCTTCAAATGCAAGAAGCTGGGGCATTATGCTAATGAGTGCCCTGAGAAGAAAGTGGAAGGACCTAACAAGCCAAATCCTTTACAGAAAGGACAGGTTAACCACATCAATGTGGAAGAGGTCTATGAAGAGCCCGATGCCATTGCTGGTAAGTTCAGACTCAATTCCATTCCAGCATTTGTACTCTTTGACACTGGTGCATCTCATTCATTCATATCAAAAGCATTTGTTGATAGAAATGGTTTTGCATCTGAAAACATTGGTTGTCCAATAAAAGTTAGTTCTCCGGGTGGGGACATGATAGTAAGTCTTGGATGCCGGGATCTTGTCATAGAGTTTGGAAAGCATAAGTTTCCAGTGAGCCTGATAATCCTAGATTCCCAAGGACTAGACGTAATTTTGGGAATGGATTGGATGGCTAAGTATGAAGGAGTACTAGATTGTGCTAATCGTACTGTTGCACTCACAACCCCAGAAGGAAAAAGAATAAAATTCAGATCTAACTTTGAATCCAAGGGAAGTAAACTGAATTCTCTTAAGGGGGTTAGCATGGACAGTGTGCCAATTGTGTGTGAGTATCCGGATGTATTTCCGGAAGAGTTACCAGGAATGCCACCGGATAGAGATGTGGAGTTTCTGATAGATTTGGTACCAGGTTCTGGACCAATAGCTAAGAGACCATACAAAATGTCAGTTGACGAACTGAAAGAGCTCAAGAAGCAGCTAGGAGAACAGTTGCAGAAAGGGTTTATTCAACCAAGTTCTTCATCTTGGGGAGCCCCAGTATTGTTCGTAGAGAAGAAAGATAGAACACAAAGATTATGTATTGACTACCGTTCTCTCAACGAGGTGACCATCAAGAACAAATATCCTTTGCCGAGAATCAACGACTTGTTTGATCAGTTAGAAGGAGCATGTGTGTTCTCGAAGATTGATCTTCGGTCAGGCTATTTTCAACTCAATATAAGAGAGCAAGACATACCTAAGACAACATTCACCACAAGTTATGGATTGTATGAGTACACTGTGATGCCTTTTGGTTTAACCAACGCTCCAGCGTACTTCATGAATATGATGAACAAGGTGTTCATGGAATTCCTAGACAAGTTCGTTGTCATTTTCATCGATGACATCTTAGTCTACTCCAAGAGCAAGGAAGAACACGAAAGACACTTACGCTTGATACTTGAAAAATTAAGAGAGCATAAAATTTACGCCAAATTCAGCAAGTGTGAGTTTTGGTTAGAGGAAGTTGGTTTTCTTGGTCATGTATGACAAAGGATGGTGTAGCAGTTGATCCTGCTAAGGTTTCAGCTGTGACAGAATGGGAATCTCCCAAGAATGTAAAAGAAGTTCGTAGTTTCCTCGGATTAGCAGGTTACTACAGAAGGTTCATTGAAAATTTCTCGAAGGATGCTAAGCCAATGACAGAATTGTTAAAGAAGGACAAGAAATTTTCTTGGACTGAAGGTTGTGAAGTCAGCTTCCAAGAATTGAAGAAGAGACTTGTAACAGCACCAGTGCTATGTCTACCAGATTTGGAAAAGGATTTCCAAGTATATTGTGATGCGTCTCATCAAGGTTTGGGTGTCGTACTTATGCAAGATGGTAAAGTCGTAGCCTATGCTTCGAGACAACTCAAAACTCATGAAGTAAACTATCCTACTCATGATTTGGAGTTAGCCTCTGTCGTCCATGCACTCAAAACATGGAGACATTACCTTTTGGGAAAGCGATATGAAGTGTTCACCGATCATAAGAGTTTGAAGTATATCTTCACCCAGAAGGAAATCAACATGAGGCAAAGGAGATGGCTAGAACTTATCATGGATTACGATTTAAGTTTGCAGTACCACCCCGGTAAGGCAAATGTAGTAGCAGATGCTCTAAGTCGTAAGACTTTTGTGAATGGCCTTACCAAAGGAGAATTGCCAGATGACTTGTGTAAGCAATTCAAAGAACTCAGATTGGAGATTGTGCCTGAAGGACATCTCATGTCCTTGGATGTTCAACCCACCTTATTGAACAAGATCCAAGAAGCTCAGAAAACTGACAAGGAAATTGAAAAGATTAAGGAAAATATAAGTCTGGGGAAAGCTAAGAGTTTTCATATAGACGAACAAGGTACCTTATGGCACGGGAAACGTATATGCGTTCCACAAGACCCGGAGTTGCGGAAACTGATTTTACAAGAAGCCCACAACTCTCCGTATTCTATTCACCCGGGAAACACCAAGATGTACATGGACATGAAGGAAAGATTTTGGTGGAATAATCTCAAAAGAGATATCGCCGAACACATTGCTTTGTGTGATGTGTGTAGTAGGGTGAAAGCAGAGCATCAGAAACCGGCAGGTTTGCTTCAACCACTGCCTATTCCTGAATGGAAGTGGGAAAATATTGGTATGGATTTCATTACTGGATTACCAAGGACCCGGTCAGGGTATGATTCTATATGGGTAGTAGTGGATCGCCTGACTAAAGTGGCTCATTTTATACCCGTGAAGACAACTTATACAAGTGCCAAGTTAGCTAAAATCTACATGGGCAGAATTGTATGCCTTCACGGTGTGCCTAAGAGTATTGTGTCAGATAGAGGAACTCAGTTCACTTCTCACTTTTGGAGACAGCTTCATGAATCTTTGGGAACGAGGTTGGAATTCAGTACTGCCTTTCATCCTCAAACTGATGGACAAACAGAAAGGACTAACCAAATTCTTGAAGACATGTTGAGAGCCTGTGCTTTAGATTATGGAGAAAGTTGGGATGAAAGCTTGCCTTACGCAGAGTTCTCTTACAATAACGGTCATCAATCTAGTATTGGAATGGCACCATTTGAGTTACTCTACGGAAGGAAGTGTACCACCCCATTGTTATGGAATGGTGTGGGAGAAAGAAGATTATTTGGACCTGATCTTATCAAAGACGCCGAAGAGAAGGTCAAATTGGTTAAGGACAGGTTGAAGGTAGCACAGTCCCGACAGAAAAGCTACGCAGATTCTAAGCGTAGAGAAGTCACCTACAAAGTTGGGGATAGGGCGTATCTCAGGGTATCACCACTCCGTGGAGTGAAAAGATTTGGAGTCAAAGGAAAGTTGGCACCAAGATATGTTGGGCCATTCAGGATTCTAAGTCGCAAGGGAGAAGTTGCATATGAAGTTGAATTGCCAGAATCTCTGTCAGCTGTCCATAATGTGTTTCATGTGAGTCAGCTTAAGAAATGTCACCCAGAGATGGAAGAATCATCCTTTAAACATACCATACCTTTGGAAGAAGTCCAACTAGAAAGTGATCTCACCTATGAGGAAAAGCCTGTCAAGATTCTTGAGACCGCAGAAAGAGTCACAAGGACAAAAACTATCAAGTTTTGCAAAGTACAATGGAACCATCATTCCGAAGAGGAAGCAACATGGGAAAGAGAAGATAATCTTCGGAAAGACCACCCTCACCTATTTGCTAGCCAATCCGAATCTCGAGGGCGAGATTCATCTTAAGGGGGTTAGATTTGTAACATCCCCAAATTCATATTCCAAAACTCATTCATATCATCTAAGCATTCATCATCATTTAGGGTTCTTCTCAAAAACAAAAGCTTGTGCTATGATTTCATGTGAGTAAATTTCACTCATTAGGCCATCACCTTTTGAAACTTAAATGTTAAGGAACTTGTTTGCTTGCCCCACTATTGGAAAGATTAGGTGTAAAAGTTTAACCAAAATTTTCAAATTAAAAATAATTTCAAAACCTCTATTTTCAAACATTTGCAAAATAGTGCAAAGTCTCTGGTTGTTTGAAATCCAAGTCTGATCAAGCCTTTGCAAGGCAACCCCATGAGCTTTGACTTATTTCTGAGACCAATTCACCCCTGCAAAACCTCAGAAAGATTTGAATTCAAATTGATTTTGAAACTATTTGAAAACCTAATCAGAAAATCGAATTAGAAAAGAAAAAGAACTAAACAAAGGAAAAGGGCCGAGCGCCAGATATCTGGCCCAGCAGAGGATCGAGCCCAACTAGCCCACCCGGGGATTTATTTTTCTTCTCTCACATGCAAGCGCACGCGTTCATCCGCTGACAGACGGACCCCACCCTCATTTCGCACACATCGCTGACGAGCGGGCCCTATCCACGCTGTCATCGTCTTCCCCAAACCACCACGCCGCAGCTCGATGATCGCCGTAATGGCGCCTTAATTGGGCATTAAAACACGGGCGTTTCGCCGAGGCACCGCTATAAGATCCCCACCTCCTCGCAGTCATTTTCCCCCAATCCCACGCCACGCCCAGGCTGCCCACGACTCGCTCAAAACCACCGCATGAGCAACTCCGGCGATCGATTCGGGTGAGCTCGTGCGCCCTTCCCTCCGGATTGTTCGAGACACTTCGTAATCCTCTTGCGCACCTCCTAACCACAACAGAGCATCTGTCTCGCCCAGTCGCTTGACGTGTAAGCACCCGACGACCACCCCAACTCCGCGACCAATCTCGTAAGTCCGTCGCCTTGCTTTCTTATTCACCCGAGCGTGTTCGCAATTGTCCTGTGCATCTCCTAAACCCGCTGGATCGTGTTAGGGCAACGCAGAACCTCGGCAACGACTCCGATAACATCCACCCGACGCCAGACGCAACTCCGACGAGATCTAGAGCCCATCTCCGAGCGCCCCTCCGCAAGCCAGTACCACGTCGAGCTTCAGCAGCCTCCGGCGAACCTGGTAAGCCCCTTCTTCCCCTTGCAGACGATCTAGAACACCGGCGCCACCGTAGTCTGACGCGCCGCCGCCAATCAACGCCACCAGCGCCGCCCGTTCGTGGCTTGATGGTTTGGTCCGTTGGATCTGCATCGTAGGGCTAGGATAGATCTAGGCCGAAGAGGTACACGCGCATCTGGGTCGTTAGATCTAAGTTAGATCCTACGGCCTGCGACTGCCGATCCAAGCTGCGATACGCACCAAGAAGGTTGCGACGTGGCTAGGATGAATTCAAAAACAGAAATTTAAATCAGATTTTGATCCAAACTTTAAACAGCTATAACTTTTGAATGCCACGTTAGAATTTTACAAACTTTATACCGTTGGATTCAGTGAAACAATACCTTTCTGAATATCCAATTTGTTTAACAAATAGTAACAGTTAAAATGACTTTATTTATGGAAACATGTTTAAGGCTATTTTGAGTATAGTTTTTATATAGTAATTTATTTTGGTGTCAAATTAAGTTTAGTTGGCAAACTTGTGATTGGTTAAGTTTCTGTAAACATGTGCATGCTTGGTAGAAATTTTCAAAATCACCACTTGGTAAATTCTTGCATACATGCATTCATATTATTTTTGATTGTATATAATTGTGTGTAATTGTATGCTATAATTTTTGTGTAGATTTTGCTAGTGATTGTGATTGTGAAGAGTGCAGCTCTCCCCACTACCAAGGCAAGTGATATTTTCATGAATATTTCTAACCTGTGTTTTGTACTAGCATTAGATATTTTGCTTGCATGCTATTTTTTCTAATGCTAAATTGGGAAATCCTATGTAGTTTAGAATAGTAGAATTGCTAAGGAATTTTCCCCTATGATAAGTTGCCATGCCTTGCTTAGCCTAGCTATATAGCAAACAAGGGTTGGTGAAAATCTACACTTACCATGATGAAAATATTTCTAAGTCATGAGACTTATACTTTCCTAATAAAACCACTAAGTCAAATGAACCTCCTGGGTGGAATGGAAAGAATGGGTTATGTTGAGTGGTTACACAAGGCCATGGACTTGGGTTGTGTATCTCACTTGTGGTAAGCCACCCAGGCACAAAGGGATTTGGAGGCCAAGTGTTGAGAAATCTTACAGTGCAACCACTTGGCAATATGGGCTCTGCCTTGATCATATAGGTTGCTAGAACTTAGTCATTTGGACAGTTGGTGGTAGATGGGATGATAGGTTGGAGCGCGTCCATTTGACTAAGGAAAGGCTTCTGAAAGGTCCTGTCTCGGGAAACCAAGTCTGGTGGGGAAAGTGCACAACCTCTGCAGATGGAAAAACCTAAGTACTTAGCCTAGTCCAAGGCAATGGACACTTTTGAGCATCAAGACATGGAAGCTACAAGAATCTCATCACTCCAACTTCTAAGTAAAATTTATGGGTGAACAAGGGTGAAGGACCCCAATGTCTATTGGTGGTTCCTTGGGAATGTTTTGACAAAGAAAACTTAGTGATTTCAACCATTAGGAAAAACTTATTTTCAAGCAAAGCAAGCCAAGCTACACTTAGCCAAAATGCATATAGTAATAAACTCCACTTAAAATATACTAAGGTATCACTTGCCAATACTATTCCAAAGTATTCACCCTCTGTGGCTGTAACTTGTGATGTTGCAGGTTACTCCGATGATGAATAGGAGTCATGAGTCTACACTCAACATGCTTGCCTGTGGCACATGAAGATGAAGACTTGTGTTTATTTGCTTATTCCTTAAACTATTGTATTAGGCATATGGCCATGAGTTGTAAAAGACTATGTTTTTTCTCTGGAATGAATGTAATAAACGACCTTTGTATCTGTGTACTTCATCTTAAACTGTGGATGCTAGCATTGATCCAGGGACTAGCATTGCAATCACAGGGATCCTTTCCTTTATAAAGGAGGGGTCTAACACCTGCGGACATGCCAGGAGTTCCCAGGGAATTCGCCGAGTACGCACTCAATGTGTTCCCCGATGCAAGGCCAGTCAAGCAGTCGATCCGATGATTGTCCGAACCAAGAGCCGAAGCAGTTGGAATCGAAGTCAACAGACTGCTCGATGCCAACTTCATCCGAGAAATCAAGGAGAGCGAGTGGCTAGCCAATACTGTGTTGGTCCCCAAAAAGGACATGGACATCCTACGGATGTGCGTGTACTTCACGTCCCTCAACAAGCACTGCCCCAAGGACCACTTTCCTCTTCCTCGGATCAATCAGATCATGGATTCAACCGCAGGATGCGAGAAACTCTCCTTCCTCGACGCCTACTCAGGCTACAATCAGATTCGACTGAAGGTCGAATACCAGGAGAAAACAACGTTCATCACGCCGTTCGGAGTGTTTTGCTACAACACCATGCCTTTCGGGAAGAAGAACACAGGTGCCACGTACTAGAGGTGCATGCAGGTGTGTCTAAAAAACCAGATCGGTCGCAACATCCAAGTCTATGTCGACGACATAGTCATCAAGACCAGGGAAGCCAAGACACTGATCGACGATCTCCGCGAGACGTTCGATAACCTTGATCACTACAAGATCAATTTGAATCCAGAAAAGTGCTCCTTCGGCGTCCCATCTGGCCAACTACTCGACTACTTAATCTCCCAACGAGGGATCGAGGCAAATCCGAAGAAAATCCGGGCCATACTAACCATGGCGAAGCCGAAGAACCTCAAAGGTGTCCAGCAGCTAGTTGGGCGCATCGCGGCGCTGAGCAGATTCATCAGCCACATGGGTGAAAAGGCCCTGCCCTTTTACCAGCTGTTGTGCAAGACGAACAAATTTGAGTGGACACCCGAAGCAAACGACTCATTCGAAGAACTCAAGTGGCTGCTATCCACCCCGCCTATCCTGGTCACGCCAAAGGAGCGAGAGCCTCTGCTGCTATACATCACAGCCATGCACCGAGTGGTAAGCACCGTACTCGTGGTCGAACGACCATAAGATGGCAAGACCCATGGGGTCCAACGCCCAATCTACTACCTCGGCGAGGTACTAACACCAACAAAGCAGAGGTACCCTCACTACCAGAAGCTCGCCTACGGCGTATTCATGACGGCTCATCGGCTGAGCCACTACTTCCAGGAGCATCAGATAATGGTTGTCAACGAGGCGCCACTATCCAACATCTTGAACAACCCCGAAGCCATGGGACGCGTAGCCCTGTGGGGAATTGAGCTATCCCCTCTAGACATAGTCTACGAGCGGCGCAAGGCGGTCAATCAGGTACTCCCTGACTTCCTAGTTCACTGGATGGAGCTCCAACTACCGGACACCCCGGACATGACGCAATCATGGATGATGCACTTCGATGGCTCCAAGCGCGAGGCCGGAGTAGGAGATGGCATCATACTGACGTCCCCACAAGGTGACAAGCTGAAATACGTCCTTCGGATAAAATTTCGTGCCTCTAAAAACGAGGCCGAATGCAAGGCCCTCATCCATGGAATGCGGATGGCCAAGATCTGCGGCGCAACGCGTATATTCATCTACGGTGACTCGAAACTTGTCGTCCAGCAGACGATGAACGAGTGCGACGCACACGCCGCCAACATGATCGCGTACCGCGCACTCTATAACTCACTCGAAGGAGACTTCGACGGCTGCGAGCTCCGCCATGTTTGAAGGAAAAGCAATGAGGAGGCCGATAGACTCGCCAACATCGGCTCCACCTGTGCGCGGGTGCCACCAGGTGTGTTCCTCGAACAAATCTGCGTACCCTCTATAAAAACTAAAATCCCCAAGGGATCACCTGAAGAAGCAGAGCACTCGGGGGCTGCGCCACCCGAAGGACATGAAGGGCCCGAAAAGCTCGACACAGAGGCCGAGCTCGTCATCCTGATGCAGGTCATGGCAATCGAGGAGACGTGGACGCAGCCATACCTTCGGTACCTGCTAAACAAAGAAATGTCGATGACCTGACAGACGCCCAGCACATATCTCGCCGGTCCAAAGCGTTCACCCTCCACAATGGCAAGCTGTACCAGCGTAGTATTTTGGGTGTACTCCAAAGGTGTGTCACCATCGGTGATGGAAAAACCATCCTCCAAGACATCCACGAGGGCATCTACGGTCATCATGCAGGCAGTCGCGCACTTGTCGCCAAAGCTTTACGAGCTGGATTCTACTGGCCAACGGCCATGAACGATGCTAAGGACATCGTTCAAAGGTGCAACGGCTGCCAAAAGTTCACGGACAAGACACACGCACCAGGATCGGAGCTCAGGCCCATACCACTGGCCTGGCCTTTTGCCCAATGGGGCCTCGACATGATTGGCAAACTGCCCAAATCTTTGAAAGGAGGCCATATCTACCTCCTGGTCACAGTCAACAAGTTCACCAAGTGGATCGAGGCCATGCCTGTCACCAACCAAAGCGGCAAAACGGCCGTCAGGTTCTTCAAGTCCATAGTCTACAGGTTCAGCGTGCCACATAGCATCATCACGGACAACGTCTCGAACTTCATCTCGAAGGAATTCCAGGACTTCTGCGAGGGCCTTGGTATCAACATATCATATGCCTCCGTAGCACACCCGCGGACCAACGGACAGGTCGAAAAGGCCAACGGCTCATAGGCGGCGGCATCAAGAAACGTCTTCTCAGCCCACTCGAACGGCTTGCGGGAGCCTAGGCAGAGGAGCTACCCTCCGTCCTCTAGAGCCTACGTATAACGCCGAACAGCGCAACTGGCTTCACACATTTCTTCATGGTGCACGGAGCCGAAGCCATACTACCTGCCGAGGTACGCCACAAGGCCCCACGGGTCGTCACCTACAGCGAAGCCGAATCAACGGCCGCACTCGAAGACGCCGTCGACACACTCGACGAGGCACGTGACATCGCTGCGGCTCGCTCAGCGGTCTAGCAGCAGAGCCTCCGTAACTACCACAGCCATCGGCTGCGTCCAAGGTCCTTCATCGAAGGAGACCTCATCCTACGACTCAAGCAAGAGCGGCCGAAAAAGCTCGAGTAACCCTAGGAAGGACCCTACATAGTCACATAAGTCATCCCAGGTGGCGCTTACCGCCTCATGGACATCGCGTCAGGAGTCGAATACTCCAACCCTTGGAACATCGCATGTTTGCGACGCTTCTACCCCTAGCTACCTCTTTACTTTCAATAAGGCTATTCATCCAAGTCTATTCAGTCGAACAATGTACCTCTTCAATTATGCTATGAATAAAAGCTAAGTCCCTTGGCCAAAATTTCTCTTTCTTTGCATTACTTTTTGCCATAAATACGCTCGAGGGCTACGCCTCACCTCACGACCTCGTCGACTGAATACAATGCATACAACCTGAGTAGCTGACCACGTCAGGCTAACAAAAAGTACATGCACATAACAAAGCACAATGTGCTAAACACAAATAAACTTTACAAAAGGCGCAACAAGACCACTCGAATACATACACATTTCTTTATAGGACCTACCTATTATGGAGTATTACACTTGCTCGCTGCTCGAACAGATCAACAATTTCTTCGGCGTACTGCCTTACAGCCGCATAATGTGGGCGCATATCCCAAAGACTACCATCTGGCCGAAGGGGTGGCCAGGTCACCACCACCGCGAGATCGACATCACGACGATGCAGCCGAACAAGTGAAAGAGCGGCCTTCACCCCAGCAACCAGCTGACGCTGCACCAATTCCTTGACGTGACCCACGTCCCGAAACTTTGCCAGCAGGCCCCAAAGGTTGGAAGGTGCCACATCCAGGGGAAACATGACGGCCCAGATGGACGCCGGGGAAATCTTCGCCTGCCTCAACACCCGAGAAACCTGGTGCGCGCGATCTTGAACCGTCGCAAGGACGATGGCCTGATCGCGGTCCATCCAGAAGAAACCGCCAGCCTCTAAGTCCTGTTGGGTTAGGCAATTCATCCGAACAGCAACGTGCTCCTTCTCCTCATTCAAAACGACATTGGCGCCTGCACACAAGAATAAGATGACACATAAAAAAGGTGCATACGAAAAGAACAACAGTTCACGAAGACTCACATTGAAGCTGCTCGCTGATCTGCCGCAGCTACCCCATAAAAAATTTCTCCCTAGCAGTGGCTTGCTCAGCCTTCGACTTCCACACGTCCGTGTAGCCTCGAATGCCAAGAATATCCTTCTCCAGGCTGCTGACGCGATCGCGAAGGAAAACAAGTTGCGATGCATCATCCAGTGATGGTTGCAGCTCAGGAGCAGTCGAAGTATCTACGAGAATCTCACCCGAAGGACCCTAAAAGCAAACAAGTAAGGAAATGAACTTCACAAACATCGCTGGTGGGAGATCGAAACATAACTTATATACATAAAGGCCACCCCATGGCATAAGTCATGATTGTTCATCAGCAAAAGCATACATTACAAAAGGAAGAGGATATACTATCCTAAAATACAACAACAGAGCCTAGGCACCAGCATCTGGAGTAGCCTCAGAGCCAGACTGCCTGCTCTTGACCTCCTCCTGCTGCTTTGCCGCGTACTCCGCCATCAGGTCAATGAGCTTCGGCCCATAACGCTTACAGCGGGAGGCGAAGAGAGCGAAAGCTACCTCTGAGCCATCGGCAGCCATTGGCATATGGGAGGTGATGTGCGGCAGGTCCAGCTCCGCTCTGGATGCCATGTCCATGGCAACCCCCATCGAGGCGCCAAGGCCCTTATGTTTGCGCTTGTAGGCTGCCGAAGCGTCCTTCGAAAGGGCATCCGCCAGTGCGTCGACATCCTCAAGAGCAGCGCCCTTGGGGACGATCTCCTTGTAGAAGCGTCAGAGCACCCCCTTGGCCTTCGCCAAAGAACCAACAACAGTACCGCAGCGGTCTTCGACGCTGCGGTGGCATCAACCAGAGCATCTCCGTGCTCTAGCACACCGCGATCAAACACGATGCCCTACGCCTCTAAATACAATGAAGAAAGGACCCAAATAAGAACAGGGCAAGGAACTGCCGAAAAAGTACAGGACCTGAGCTAGTACAAGATACTCACCGGAGAAATCCTTGGCCATAGCCATCAGCCTATTGGCCATCTCCCTCTCGCGAGTATCAACCGCAGCAGCAAGATACTCCTCGCGATCAGCAGACTCCTTCCGCAAGCGCTCATGAGCTTCGGCAGCGTCAGCTATCTCCTTCTGTAGGTGCTCCTTCGCCTCCGCGACATCTGCAGCTTTCTTGTCCGCATGACCAAGGCTCTTTTCAAGAGCGTCCAGCCGACGGAGAGCCGCATTATTTTCATCTACAAGCATCAAGAACAAAATATCAACAGAATCAAAGATGAAGGGGAAAGCCGAAGCAAGCAAAGGATGATCAAACTACGCATCTTGCAGCTGCCGCATGTTGGCCTCCAATGCCAAATGCTGCTGGATAAGGAGATTGGTGCTATGCATGAAAGGCTGCAAAACAAAAACACAATCAAGCATCATAAAGGCCTCGGGGGCTACGCCCCACAAGAGCAAAACTCGACCAGCAGATCATCCGAAAAAAGGGCTCGGGGGTTCCCCCGACAAGACAAAGGAACAAACAACTTACGTGCTCAGACGGAGACTCCGAAGTTCCGCGTGTGGTCTTCTGAGTAACGACTACTCGAGCCTCTCGCGGGGAGGGGTTTGGGGCGTCATCCCCAGATTCGGCCACCATCTTAGGGTGAGGAGTTCTCAGCTTCGACTCCCCTAGAGCCTCTTTAGCGTCCTCACTAAGAGAACCCTCTGAGGAGTGGCTGCAAGGACAATATCGATCAAGACAAGAAGAAACATTGCACACAGAAAAAAGCGCAGCCGAAACTACTTACGAGTCAATGTCTGACAAGTTGAAGATGGGCGGTGCCTTCTCCTTCTTCTTCTTCTTGGCTGGCGGCTGCGACGCCATCGCTCGAAGGGGCACAACAGGATACGGTGTGGAAGAAGCACCATCATCCTTGCCATGCCGCTCAAGGAAGGACGGGCCCCTCGGGGTTGGCGGAGTAGACGCGTCCAACGATTCGCTGCGCGGTCACTTACGGGTCTGACCCTCGCTCGCCTCAGGAGCATCCGCAGTCGGCGACTAAGCTGGAGGAAGCTCAGACTCGGAGTCCACCTCCTCATTGTCTGGTGCCTCCCTATATTTCTCAGGCAGAGGGGCATAGACCCCGTAACCTGGAGGCGCTGCAAGAAAAAATGGCAATAACATGAGAAACCGCAACAAATAAAAAACGCACGAAAAAGCGCAACACGCACGAACAAACTTCACCTTTGAAGACCCTTTACTGGCGCTAAGAGGGGGAGTCTGCGACTCCCCTGGAAGATCCTCACCAGCCTTGAACTTCAGCAGAGGACGGAGGGCCCTATGAAGATCACTTGAAGATAACTCTTTGGATGACACTCTCGTGGGATCACTGGGGCCGGCGTAGAGAAACATCGGGTGCGCCCTAGCCTCGAGCGGCTGCACCCGACGTTTGAGGAAGGTGCGGATGATGTCGACTCCGTTGACCTCCTTGCCTGGGACCAGCTCGAGAGCCTCCACTCGCTTGTAGAGCCTCTCCACCTCCGCAACTTTGCCCTCCAAGATGTGGTTTTTCCACGATCTCTTCGGGACAATCTTCTGCTCAGAGTCGAAGGGAGCAAGACCAAATTGCTGACCGTCCAGCTTGACATCGCGGATGTAAAACTACTTACGACGTCAATACTGGACGGACTCGCAAATGGATAAGGAGAAAAATTGGACAAGAGGGCGAAGGGAGATGACGCATCCGCCAAGCGGATAGACTCCGTCGGTGTTGGACTGCCTCTTCACAGAATAGATCTTCCAGAAGAGGCTAAAGGGTGGCTCGATGCCGAGCCAGCACTCGCAAAGCGTGATGAAGCACGCAATGTTAAGAAGAGAATTGGGAGACAGATGATGAATCTGAATCCCATAGAGAAAAAGGAGCCCATGAAGGAAATCGTGGGCAGGAAGCGAAATACCATGGAGAATAAAGGCAACGAATATCACCCTAAACCCTACGGGTGGGCGGGGATTACCTCATCGCCGGGGATCCTGACGTCCTCCTTGTTCTGCGAGATTAATCCCGCATTGCGCGGCTTGCGCATATCGGTGTCACGCACCTTGGAGCGCCTCCACTTGCCGTCAGTGGTGCACGCAGGAGCGGCCACCTTCTTGCCGCCGGCAGCGGCACTCGATCCACCTCCAGTAGCGCCCTTCCTCGACTTTCCATGGCGCAGCGGCGAGTGCGGCGATGAGCGCAGAGAAACGACGAAGGAAAGGAACTAAGAATGTCCAGTGCGCAAGGACGAGGGATGTGGTGCTCGATAAAATGGAGGCAATGGTGAAAGCAAATGGCAAGGGTGAAACAAAATCACTGTGTCCCCACGGTTATAAAAGACGAGGACGATGAACATGAACCGTTCATCTAGAAGCCCTAACATCCAGGAAAGATCCAACCGTACACGTGTCAGCACAGCAACAAATCATCGCCAGCACGCCGTCCACTACACACGGAAATTGAGGAGACGTCGTAATTCTCGCCACGACGCGCATGTCTAGTCAACTCCGGGTCAGAAAGTGGGACCTACGCTCGTCCTGTCACATCATCTCAGGCGCCGCAGACGGTTGAGATCATCGATAGTCAGCACTGACGTTATCAAGACCAACCTAGCAACGGTTGGAAATCTTCGGCTAAGGAATAAAGTACTCACTCGAATCTACGATTTGAGCAATTACTTGGGGCTACTCCTATTAGGAGCGCTGGCCGCGCACCTGAAACATGATCAAGGTACTACACTAATAACCATTCTTAGAGTCCTACGTCGAGTCTACGACTCCACTAAGGACTTCGGGGCTACTCTCATCGGGAGGATTGTTCAAAAAATTGTGTACTTCGGACCTAAAGTTAAAAACAGCTGAACTAAAGTCACTGCTCGAGTCTACGACTCGAACAGACACTCGAGGGCTACTCCCATAGGGAGCGCTGGCCGTGCATCCTATGATTTCTTTGACTGCTACCCTTCGGATCGAATACGACAAAAAAATCTTTTTGGCAACTTTGCCCAAATCAACGCTAAGTGAGAAGTAATCTCCTTGGCCACCCGAAACACCTCCGTGGTGATAAAATTTCGGATGTTGCATCTGCGACGCAAGTATTAGACCTACAGATACCATCTGATGGACTGGTAACGCACCTGACTGCGCTCTTCTAGTAAAAAACCGTGCCAACAGGCACGATGAAAAATCCTGACGAACGCGTTGGATACATAACTTGAAAAAACACTGGGATTCGACTCTTATATGACCTCAACGACTTGAGTCGAATTACACCAGCATTCGTTCCGGATTCGAGTCCAGAGACTCGAGTCTGAAGAAGATTGTGTTGTTTTGTCATATGACAGTAAACTGACCCTGATCCGTCGGGAGAGTCAGGCACACGCATCAATAATCCCTACAAACTAAATTGCTTTCTATTATTAACAGGCCTAAAGCTGAACCTGAAAGACTGAAGAATCCTCAGCCGAATATACGATTCGACTGAGCACTCGGGGGATACTAACATGGTTATACCCCACGGGTACACAACATCAGCATACCTGGTCCAGTCCCAAGGAAGGCACACGATAAGATACGCGGCCTGTGGAGGTTTCGGGTGGCCCAAGACCATGATGCCTCCGGATGCTTGGAGAACAAGACTAGAGTGGATAGAATTTCAAAGGGGCGAACCCTAATATGTAACCGACTAGACCTATGCTCGGGACCTGCCTATCTATATAAAGGCTAGGAGGGCACGTCGAGGAGGAAAATCAACTCACCTCATATACACCTCACGCCAGATTGCATCTGCGCACCCCTGTAACCTTTAGTTCCGTCGTAATCAAGAGCAGACAAGCAGGAGTAGGGTTTTCCCTCCGGCGGCCTGAACCTGGGTAAACTTCGTGTCCCCGTGTTGCTTGTTTGCTAACCGTTCCATGATCTCCAGCATCCCCATCTTCTCCAAAACTCAAGTCCATAACAATGGGCATTGACGAGTCAAAACCTCGTCATTATGCTTAATGCTTGTCACTAGGGCCCGAGTGCCATGATCTTAGATCTGAACTTATTATTGAATCATTATGATAGTATTGTTTGTGATCTTATCTGCAAGTTGTGTACACATATCATTGTCCAGATCCAAAGGCCCCGAAGTGACAGAAATTGGGACAACCGGAGGGGATGGCTGTGATGTGAGGATCACATGTGTTCACGGAGTGTTAATGCTTTGCTCCAGTGCTCTATTAAAAGGAGCACCTTAATTGCCAGTAGTTCCCTTGAGGCCCCGCTGCAATGGGCTGGCAGAACAAAAGATGTTGTGCAAGTTCTCATTGCGAGCACGCATGACTATATATGGAGCACATGCCTATGATTGTTTAGTACTTGGATGCTTATTCTTATTTATCTGCAATTTCCCTAGATCTTGAAGTGACATGTTTAGACTCGTCCATGCAACGCCCGTCCATCCATCCCTATGCCTACTGCGCTCTTATCCTACTGTTTGCTACTACTGTTACTATTGCCCTTGTTTTGCTGTTGTTGTTACTTTGCTTTTGCTACTACAAAACTGCTGCTACTGATAAACTTATGTGAGCAAGAACTATTTCCAGGTGCAGCTGAATTGACAACTCACTTTTTAAGGCTTGCAAGTATTCTTTGGCTCCCCTTGTGTCGAATCAATAAATTAGGTAATACTACCCGCGAAGACTGTTGCAATCCCCTATACTTGTGGGTCATCAGGTAAAAATAAGGGTGTTGATGATGCCATGATCCCACTAGTGGACATGGTGAATTGTGAGGATATGCATGCTATGGATGATACTTGTGACATTACATATGCTTTATTCATATTCCCATGTGATGCTTTGCCTTTCAATAATATTGATCATGTGAAATTGTTTGATTGTGATACAATTTCCATAAGCATGCCATGCTATGCACCTTTTGTGTATCCTCCAATTGCTTTGGACATGTTTTGTCATGATAGTTACTCAGTTTCTCCAGTTGCCTGAAATAAGTTGAACAATTGATCTTTCACTTGTTTTGCTTGAAATTATATTTATCATATGTGTTATAATGAGATTGCCCCCATTGCATTCTACGAGCTATATCTACACCCTAAGGTGACTTCCTTATACTTAAGGACTCATGCTATAATCTTCATGAATTGGCTACTCTTTGAGTGTTGCTTTACTTTTCTTGTGAGCTTTGTAGGTTTCATGGAAAGTGAAGTAACTTTGAAGAGTCGCCACATCAATCTTCCCGAGGACGACTATATGGTAAATCCAATCAAGAATGCCCCTTGACCTCCTCTACATGGTGATGAGCGTATAGAGTCGAGGACGACTCTTTTTAAAGCGGGGGGAGATGATACGGCCGAACCTACGACCGTTGCCATATCAAGCAGTTCCATTTATGCCAAGTCGTCATGAACTCCAAAGGTGAATCATATCCTCTACACGAGTCCACTTAATACCGTAGCAAATGGTATACTACTTCATACTCCGTCCCGTTATCATGGTAGGTTCACACCGACAAGTACGGAGGCAAGGGAGGAATCTCGTAACCTCAAGCCTGACAAGACGATGGCTTGGAGGAGGAGACTAAAAAAGCAGCAGTAGAAGCACTGGAGTCTCCGGTCCTACTTCCTGGAGTCTCTGCCCAGGACTCCAGACCGATGCCTGGCGCTCCTAGAACACCACCCCGGAGATAGCCCTGGAGTGTGTCGACCACACTGTAGTCTCCGTCCTCCCCGAAGCCTCTAACCCTCTACACCGGAGTCTCCGGCCACCCGCACCGGAGTCTCCGCCCCTGGACCTTAGCAAGGACTCCTCCCCCACTGATAAAAGCTATAATGGGGACCCTGGAGTCTGCCCCGGAGTCCACCCCGGAGTCTCCAGCCACATCGAAGTATCCGGCCCTCAAGTCTGGAGTCTCCGGCCTAAGTGATGGGCTTGCGCGCCTAAAGACTGGTCCACGACCCATGTACCCCTCTTATCCTTACAAACCCCAGTTTTATCCCCAAACTAACCATGTTTAAGTGGTTGGCCTATACATAGATCCCACACCCCTTATTGTAACCCTAGTCATAGATGATACACTAGAAGATAACCCCCCTTGTGGAATCTCTCTAGTTTTGCCTCCTCCCCTTCATGAGGGGACCGACTATCGTCACCGACCTCTGTGTGATGGGTATATGCCTACCGGGGTATACCCAGCAGGACGTTTCCGACTGGCCCAAGAACTGGCGAGTGGGCCTGCAAGACGGCGACTAGATTGAAGCCCAGCGAGGAACCAAGCGACTGGAAGCTGAAGGCCCAAAGGTAGATAGGCCCAGTCGGATTAGGTTAACGAAAGTCAAGCTTTAACGAATCGGTTGAGATATGTAAACCCTAGGGAGGTGAGCCTATATAAACCTCCTGTAGGCGGGTAGAGATACGTTCCATCATACACCCAAGCGACTCGCCGCCTAGCCGAGCTCGCCCATTGTACCACCTTCATAATACAATCTAGCAGGTAGGTCTTTACCCTCAGGCCGAACCTGGGTAAAACCACGGTCTTTGCCCTCATCTCGCACCGCAGATGGCTGGTCGCCTTGCCCTCGTTCTACTACTCGCCGATTGCGGCATCGCCGTGACCATTCCCACGGCAGTGGCGCCCGTGGGGCTGGCGGTGGCGGTGTTCTGCGGCGAGATCCAATCTGCCCATCAACGAGACGGTCGCCACCGGCCGCATGATAGCGATCGGTGAGATGCTCCAAATCTTGCCGAGCAGCTACGTCCCGGCGGCGCGACCCTTCACGCACAGCGTGATCCTGCCGATCGGCATGATCAGCCTCTTCGTTGGCCTCACCGACGTCATCGTCTTGGAGGATTCGGCTCGCATCCGCGAGTCGCCGCCACGCGATCGGCTCTTCGAGAGACAGATCCGCACGATCCATCGCCTCGCCTCCGAGTATGGCCCACAGCGACGTGGCCGAAAACTCAGCGGCCGCAGAAGACGCGGCCCTCAACGACGACGCCGACTCGGCGACCCCGGCGTCACTCGCCGGGTCCATCACCGCGGCTTCACCCGCGGGCTCCATCACCCAGGTCTCCAACGTGGGAGACTTCGAGGACCCCTCCATCCTCGGGATCTTCGAATTCGACTCCGGGTCGGAGAACTCCGCCGACCTCCGCGACGGAACCGGTCGCCACGCCGCGACCTACATGGCGACCGGCACCGATCCACCGGAGGATCCATTCTCCACCCCAATCCCTCCTAACGCCACGGCAACGGAGGTCGAGGAACTCCGCCTGAAACTGGCGGAGGCGCTGCGCAAGGAACAAGCCGAGCGCGAAAAATTCCGCCTAGAGCAGGTGACGGCGCAGGAACTATCGCGCTACCACCAGCAGCGGATCAGGTCGCGCCTGAACCCCACCGTTCAGGGACGCGCCCTGAACTTCGACGATGAAAACGACCCAGCCCGCGTGGCCGAGTGCGCGATCTGCGAGAACGCGCCACCAGGAGGAAGCGCCCGGCCCCCGCCAGGATCAACGGCGATGGGCGCCCCACCTCCACCCAACCGCACACCTCCTAGGGACCAGCCGCGGATAGTAGTCTCCTCACGGGAGAGAGACGCAAACGGCCTCCCACTGTTCTCCACCTCGATGGACAACCTCGTGGCGGGTCGAGCAGCAGCCGACAACATCACGGCCACGGCGGCGCGCCCTCTGCAGATCCGATGCGTCGGGCCCTGCTCGCAAAGGCCGTTGAGCAGCAAAACGCAGGCGCCGACTCGCAGGGTCGAGTATACTCGCGTTCGTCGGGAAGCAGAGCGGCCTCCAGCGGCCGCCCAGCGGCGGCAAAGACCCTCAACTGCCCGCCACCAGAGCCACTGCAGCTCCAACACCGACCCGCGAACGCGGCACTCTCCACCAATGACCCCAGGCCAGCGACCAACTTCGTCGCCGCCAACGGGCAACCTATCGACGCCCAAACCCACATCATCAACAACCAAAGCTGGCGCGCCGACGCGACTCGGCGACACCCTAACCAATCGCCGCGATGGCGAGCCCATGGGGTCGCTCAGTCGACTCGGCCCCAAGTGCTTCGGACCAATGATCCGAGGCGAGAAGTACTCGCCAAACTTCAAGGCGCTGAAGGAGATAGAAAAGTACGACCCCTCGTACGACCCTGCCGTTTGGCTCGATACATACCTCATGGCAATGGGGATCGCGGGCCACACCGACCTGCTAGCCGCCCGTTACCTCCCCCTGATGATGAAAGGGACGTGCAGGCAATGGATCAACACCCTCCCCCAGGACAGTATCGATTCCTAGGAGGAGATGTGCGACGCCTTCGTCAGGCACTTCGAGTGCTCCTACACCCGCGCAACCACCATCGAGGACTTGGAGCTATGCGTCCAAGGACCCATGAGTCGACCCATATCGGGTCCAACGGTGGCAAGAACTCTGGTACAACACGGTCGGTATCCACCCAGACACCGCGATCCACTGCTTCAAGACCTCGTGCCGCTACGAGCCCCTGGTCGCCAAGCTCAAGCGACACTCTCGCACACTCGACAACATCCCCGACCTCCTCGAGATCGCCAAACGGTACGCGGAGGAAGATCCAAACCAGGAAACGGCGACGACGAGTCGAGGTCAACGCCGCACGGCGGCAACGACAACGACGACGGTCGACCTACGCTATAGCAACACTCGCCTCACGGCAAGAGCGCGATGACGGGCGAAGTCGACTTCGTCTAACGCCAGCACGCGCAACGCGAGCCCAAAAGCTTCCACCGCGACGGAGGACAACGCCGCGATGGCGGCAACTACAAGGCCAAGCCAAGGTTCGACCCCGCGGCTCTCCTTAACCAACCATGCGCGTTTCATAGCAGGGAAGGGAAGCCCGCAACGCACACCACCGCCGACTGCCACACCCTCAGGGAGATCGAGAAGGCACGGCGAGCACGGGAGGACCCCGACAACGACCCGCCAAACGGCGGAAAATTCGGGAAAGTGGCCGGCTCTCTCCATACCTTCACGGGCTTCAACACGAAGCGCGAGAAGGAGGTCATCGCCCGCGCCGTCGCCGTCAACGCGGTGGCCTAGGTGGACGTTCCCCAGTTCCTCAACTGGTCGGAGCAGCCCATCACCTGGAGTCGACAAGACCACTCGCCACGCATCGAGTACCCAGGTCGAGTCACCCTGGTGGTCAAGCCTAAGGTCGGCGACTACTGGCTCCCCAAGACATTGATGAACGGCGGCAGCTCCATCAACATCCTGTACCTAGACACCTTCAGGCGGGTCGATGATCGAGACGACCCACACCACGTTCCACGGCATCGTCCCCGGTCGGAAGGCGTACCCGATCGGTAAGGTCACGCTGCCAGTCACCTTCGGCACACCAGCAAACTTCCGCACCGAGCGGATCGTCTTCGAGCTCGTGCCCTTCGACAGCCCCTACCATTGCGTCCTGGGGCGCCAGGTGTTCGCCAAGTTCATGGTAGCGCCCACTATGCGTACAACACGATGAAGCTCCCCGGGCCGTGCGGCGTCATCACCATCAACAGCGACCCCGACATGGCCGCCGAGTGCGAGGCCAAAGGTGCCGAGCTCGCTGACGCCGTCATCGCGGCGGAGACCAACCACGCTGATGAGCTCGCCAAGTACGCGAGCGGGGTCAACAACGACGACCCCACCATACTCAAGAAGCCCAACTCGGAGGGCGCAAACACCTCAACCTTTGAGGCCACTACGCACACCCGCACTGTCGAGCTGGTCCCAGGCGACTCCAGCTAGACGGTGACGAACGGGACGGGCATGAGCCCAGCATAGGAAGGAGCGCTCATCGAGTTCCTCCGTGAGAACATGCACATCTTTGCATGGAAGCCCTCTGACATGCTCGGTGTCCCCAGGGAGCTCGCTGAGCACAAGCTAAACGCCGACCCCAAAGTGCGACCTGTCAAGCCGTCGCTGCGGCCCTTCAATGAAGAGCGCCGCCGAGCAATCGCCGAGGAGGTGCAGCGTCTACTCGCTGCAGGCTTCATCCGGCCAATCAAATACTCCAAGTGGTTGGCAAACCCAGTCCTGGTCGAGAAGAAAAACGGGACCTGGAGGATGTGTATCGACTACACAAACCTGAACAGCGCCTGCCCAAAGGAGCAGTTCGTCCTCCCGCGGATCGACCAGATAATCGATTCCACCGCGGGATCGGAGTCGCTATGTTTCCTCGACGCCTACTCTGGGTACAACCAGATCAAAATGGTTGTCGAGGACGAGGAGAAGACGACGTTCATCACGCCATTCGGAGCCTTCTGCTACACCGCCATGACCTTCGGACTCAAGAACGCCGGGGCGACCTACCAACGGTGCATGCAAGAATGCCTCGCGAGCCAAATTGGCCGCAATATCCACGTCTACATCGACGACGTGGTCGTAAAGTCCGCTCGCCAGGGCAACCTACTCGCCGACCTGGCGGAAACATTCGCCAACTTGCGAAAATACAAGATAAAGCTCAACCCAGGCAAATGCACCTTCGGTGTACCTGCAGGACAACTACTGGGGTACGTCATCTCCAAACGAGGGATCGAGGCGAACCCCACGAAGATCGACACGATCGCCCGGCTCGGCAAACCCGAGTGCCTGCGCGACGTCGAAACTGGCGAGGCGGTAGCTCTCAGTCGTTTCATCCCCCGCCTGGGCGAAAAGGCGATGCCCCTATACCGCTTGATGCGCAAGAACCCCACCTTCTAGTGGGACAAGGAGGCGGACAACGCGCTCCGCGATCTCAAAAAGGTGCTACTCGCCGCACCGCTACTCGCCGACAAAGAACCCATGCTGGTTTACGTCGCGGCTTCTGAGCGCGTCGTCGGCGCCGTGATGGTCGTCGGCGACCGGAGGAAGAAAGGCGCCCGATCAGCGACGGTGTACTACATCGGCGAGGTCCTCACCGAGTCGCGCCAGCGTACCCGATACCAAAAAGCTGGTATCGCGGTGTTCGAGCCCGGCGCTGCCGCACTACTTCCGAGAACACCCGATCACGGTCGTATCCTCGGCACCACTGCAAGACATCATCGCAACCGCGAGGTGGTAGGCGGGTCGCTAAGTGGGCGTCGAGATCGGCGTCCACAACATCAAATACGAGCGGCGATCAAGTCCGAGCCCTAGCGGACTTCATCTCCGGGAAGAGGCCCAGCTGAGAGAAGCTGCCATACCTCCATTCTGGAGCTTGCACTTGACGGCTCCAAGAACGCGACGGCGCAGCGCGAGGATCGTGCTAACTTCACCGAAGGCGACAAGCTCCGCTACATCCTCGCCTCGACTTCACACCTGCACCAACAACATGGCGGTCGAGGCCCTACTCCTGACATGCGAGCTGCCAAGGAGATGAATGTCAACCGCCTACGTTGCTACGGAGATTCCGACCTCGTCGCGGGGCAAGTCGCTGGCACCTGCGACGCCGTCTCCCCCACCATGGCGGTGTACCGCCAAGCAGTGGACAAGCTAGGCGGACACTTCACAGGCTATTCCGTCGAGTGGATCGACAGGCGGAAGAACAAGGAGGCCGATGCACTCTCTCGCATCGGGTCGGCTCGACTAGCACCACCCGTCGGCGTCTTCCTCGACACGATCACCAAGCCATCAGTCTCTCCCCCGAGGGAGATCGACATCGGAGTCCCGCTCCAACCAAAGGCAGCCCTGGTCGCACTCGTCAACGAGCCAGACGACTGGACCAAGCCCTACATCGCCTACACAAGCGGCACCTTGCCCGGAGGCGAGCAGGCTCGGATGATCGCTCATCGATGCAAGTCCTACGCCATCATCGACGGCGAGCTCCTGGCCGATGTCACCGGCGTGTTCCAACGTTGCGTCAACCGCCGAAGGGCGCAAGATCCTCCACGACATCCACTCGGTGACTGCGGCCTGCCACGCGCCGCTCTCTTGTCGCCAAGGCTATGTGACATGGCTTCTGGCCCACCGCGCGCCGATCTGTCGACATTGTCTAGCGGTGCGCGGGTGCCACAATCGCCAACAGGCGCGCGTCTTAGCTCGGCGCTCAAAACAATCCCCATCACTGGCCATTATTTGTGGGGTATGGACATGGTAGGCCCCTTCAAGAAGGCTCCTCGGCTACACCCACCTCCTGTGCGGTCGACAAATTCACAAAGTGGGTGGAAGCCAAGCCGGTTCAGAAATGCGACGGAAGACCGCCAACAAATTCCTCGCGAGCTCATATATCGCTCGGGTTCCCAAACATCATCACGGACAGCACCAACCGCCAAAGGCCATGGCGAATTGCGAAGAGCACCACATCGGCTCGACCTCGCGTCATTCGCCCACAGAATCCAACGGCCAGGCGAGCAGGCCAACCAAAGCATCCTCCACACTGAAGCGCGACTCCAAAGTACCACTCAGCGCACCGGTCTTTGGGTCGAGGAGTTGCCCTCTGTCATCTAGGGATCCGCACCTCGGTCAGGGTCGACGGTTCACCCCTTCTTCATGGTCTCTGGCCGAGGCAGTCATGCCCACCGACCTCGAGCACGACTCGCCGCGGGTCGTCCACTACAAGGAGGCCGCAAACGAGCTCGCCCGCTAAGACGGGGTCGATCAACTCGACGAGGCACGTGACCTCGCTCGGTCGCGCACCGCTATCTACCAGCAGGGACTCCGCCGCTACCACAGTCGGCGGGTGAAAACTCGCACCTTCCAAGAGGGCGACCTGGTGTTACGCCTCATCCAGGACAAGAAGGGCATGCACAAGCTCTCCCCTCCGTGGGAAGGGCCATTCGCCATCGGGCGAGTACTCGGCAACGATGCCTACTACCTCATCGACGTCCGCGGAGACGGCGAACTCGACGTCAAGCGACCATGGAATGTAAACCTCCTACGGAAGTTCTACTCCTAGAACCCCACATATGTATTCTCCAGTCGCTATGAAATAAAAAGAAACGGTTACCGCAAATTGCGCCTACTCTCCATGTCTTGTGCCACTCGCATTCGTAATAACAGCATTACGCTAATCGCAGAAGTCAACCTTTCGTACAGCGATCGCACGACTAAGTAGTGCGGTGCAAGAGCACTGAGTCACCTCGGGTCTTGCTTCGTCCATGAAAAACGCCTACCCGGAGCCCCATTGGAGTCGCCTAGCCCGACTGGTTCTACGAACCAAGACAACTGCCTCCGCTTCTTACAGCGACCATGGTCCTCCGCATCCTTGACATAGCGACTCGAACAGCTAAGTACCACGCTCGGGGACTGCAGACCAGTTCACCGCGAGCGGTCCGGGAAAACGCCAAGTAGGAGAGCATGCCCAGGACTCGCCACACGACTGACCCCACGGGCCAGGCAGGAGTGACGCGCTCAAACTAACGCGCTAAGTCCTCACCCACCCTCAAGTCGCGCCTGGAACAACCAAGTACCACGCTCGGGGACTCGGCCACCCGACCTCGTTCGCGCAAGGGAAAACGGAAAAGTACAGAGCGCTCAAGGGAGTCGCCTAGCGACTGGCTCTTCGAGTTTGGGCGAGTCGACCACAATAACAAAACACTCAAAAACAAAAAACATATCACATACGAGGTAAACCCCACAAAAGGGCGGACGCGCTCGGGGACTCGTTCAAACATCAATCACAAACACATGACAAATACCAAAATAGACACGATGTCTCATTCGATAGCATGTTGCATTGTCTCATATTACAAAATATGCCCGCATGGCAGACCTGCTGCTAACGCCACAAGGCAAACTATCCTATTCTGCAGGCTTAGACGACGACTCGCCAACACCCCGGCGATTGCGGATGAACGGCGTGTACGGGTTCGACGGATACGTCGTCAGTTCACCCGCCATCACCGCGCGGAAGGTTTGATCGACCTTGAAATCATGATGCGGCGGCTCGGGATCGCTAGGCACGACGACCGTCTCCTGGTACGGAAGGAGGTCGCCCATTGCCCAGACACGCTCCGAGTACGTGGTGGCGCGGTCCTGCAACTTGAGGACCTCGGAAAGCTCCACCGCGCCAGTCGACGATGGGTAGCCACTCGTCACATCATCGATGTCGAAGTCCTCGGGGAAGTGGGCAAGTCCAAGACTAAGTGTCGTCGTCGCTCCGCGCCGAAACGCCGACCGCGTCATGAACTCAACGACCGCGGGCGCCTTCTCCAAATACTTCCACACCTCAACGAGGTCGCTGGGAATCACTTCCGTGGGCGATATCTCTTGGAGATAGGCACGGATGCACGTCGCCGACAACGTTGCCGAATCGACAAGCGTGCTTACACACTGCCGCGCGTCGAACGAGCTTGCCTCTTCCGCGCTATCGATGATGCGACCTGCGAGTAGAAGACAATAATGAATACGACGGACACCAAAAAAGGCACAACTACTGGCAGAGGCAGACGCACTTACCAATCAACGGGCGGGCGAGATCCGTGATGAAGCATTGAAGCGCAGTGTGGTTGTCCTGAAGCCCAGCAACAAGGGCGTCCGACACTTTGCGATCCTCTTCGGCGGCTGCAATGGCGGCCTTAGCTCGCCCATCAGCCGAGCTCGCTTCTTCCTTCGCCTCCCGCAGCTCGCGCTCGAGGTCGGCGATCCGTTGTTCAGCCAAACTCAAAGCCGATTGCTCCGCCGCCAATTCACCTGCGGGGACAAGTCCCTGGCGAGCCTCCTCTGCCTTCGCGGCAACCGCCTGAAGCCCTTTGTTCGCCTCCTGGACGATGGCCAGTTCCTTCTCCGCGCGGTGCTTCGCTGCCAATCGGTCTGCCGATTCAAGCTGCAGACCCTGCACATCACCAACAAGGTTAATCAAAGCAAAATTCCTAAGTGCCCATCCGCTGAAATTCAGCGAGTGCGCACTCGGGGACTGGCAATCAAGAAATTCCTAAGTGCCCACCCGCTGAAATTCAGCGAGTGCGCACTCGGGGACTGGCATTCAAGAAATCCCTAAGTGCCCACCCGCTGAAATTCAGCGAGTCCGCACTCGGGGACTGGCAGTCAAAAAAACTCAAGTACCCACCCGCTGAAAATCAGCGAGTGCGCACTCGGGGACTGGATGCGGAAAATAAATGTACGACACTAAAAGAATCAGGCCGCTGCAAAGCACCGACCTGATCCTCGGGGACTGGATATACATGGATGGCTGCGCCAAGCATGCCGTGGAGTTGTATCGCGTCCACGGACGCGAGGAGAGCCGGCGTATGCCCACGACGTTGGTCGACTTCAGCATCGGCGATCCCAGGAGCGTGGCTTGAGGGCGAAGTTCCACTCTCCGCGGCCGCCTTGGTCATGAAGCGCGGGAAGGTGGCGATAGAGGCACCCGCCCCAAAGGAGGTCGGCTCGGCCGTTCCAGGCAAGGGAGCGCCCTCCTTCGTGGACGCGGCCGCCTCCGTTGCGGGTCCAGCCGGCGCGGCCGCCGTGTCGTCAGAAATCGTGACGACGGTGTCACCCTTGGCCTTCTTGCCGCCATCCGCAGGGACGACGACTTCGTCCGCCTTCCTCTTGCGGGAAGGATCCTCCTCGCTGACGACGGGTGGCACCTTAGCCATGGTCGGGTGGCCCATCCTCTTCACTCTGGTCCTGTATATCAATCATATAAGCAAGATAATTCGAGCTGCTACGGAAGACAAAGGAAGGAGAGTGTACTCACTTGGCGACTGGAATGAAGCGCAGCCCCGTACGGAGGCCGACTGGCTTCTCTAGTTAGGGGCCCAGTCGGCGGCTGAGCCCCATTTCCAGAACGTCGCGTGCCCAAGACATGGACGGTTTCTTCGTCGTCGAGGCCGCAACTGGAGCCTCTGGAACATCTTCAACGGGAGCTTCCTTGTGAGGCGAAGCCGCTGCGGCCGGAGCGTCCCCCAGCCCTGAGACTGGAGCGAATGGCGGAGGAATCGATGCCAGGGGCACCTCGATGGTGGCCGTGTCCAGCGCGGCTGTCTTCGGCGGCGCCTCGTCCTTGGCCGGACTAGGGGCGTCAGAACTGCTTGCTGAATGTGGTGGCGAGGCTGGCTTCGTCGGTTTCGTCTTCGTCTTCCTCGGAGGGGCCTTCGCCTCCTTTTCCTTCTTCTTCTTTTTCGATGGAGTAGCTTGGCGGCGCGAGGTGGTTTCTGGGAGCTCGTCGTCGTCGTCATGGCGCTCGAGGCTTTTGCTTGCCTCAAGATCACGTTGACGCTGCCCACGGGTCTTGCGGAGCAGTGGGGCGACCTCCTCTTCGGACTCATCGTCGCTGTCGCCCTCGTCACTCCAGGCATCGCCCTTGGAGGGAGGCGACTCGCCCATGTCCTGGACGGACGAGCTCGAGTTCTCGTCTGTCACATCCCAAGATTTTCCAAATCTTGTAATGTGAAAATAAGTTAATAAAACAAAACTTTGTTTGATTTTCAGAGCCAGAAGAAACTTTTTGAATTCCAATAGGAATCTTCAAACCTAATTTGAACAAATAAATCCCAAAAGGATTTAAAAACATAAAACAATGAACAAAGGAAAATAAAATATTTTGGAAATACTATTTTAGATCTTTTAATAAAAGATTGGTTTTCAAAAGAAAAGATGGATTTATAAATAAGGATTATTTTATTAAGCCAAATTAAACCTTGACCAAACTTTGGGAATTAAAACATTTATTTTTAATAAAAACAACAAAGGTTTATTTAAAATAAAATAATAAATAATTAATATCCAAACTTTATTTAAATAAGAAGTTTTACCAATTTAATTAAAACATCAAAACTTATTAAGATTGTTTTAAATGGGTTTTCCAAATATTTTATATTCTCTAATAAAACCTACTAAAGTGTTTGGGCTTGTTTTAGATTTCAAAATAAATATCTCAATAAAACAAATCCTATTGGATTTAATAATGAAAGTCTATTATAATAATTAATAATGGATACTAAAATAAAAGGTTATTTTGTTTTAAAACAAATTTCCAAATATTATATATTTCCCAAATTAAACCTACTAATTTGATTTTGAAAATATTTAGGTTTCAAATAAAGATTTTATTAATAAAATCAAGCCCTATTTGATTTAATAACTAAGCCCATTATTTATAATTATTAATGGACCCTAAAGAAAAAGGATTATTTTATTTTTAACAAGTATCAAAATATTCTTTATTTCCAAATAAACCTCTTGATTTGGATTTGAAAGTGGTTGGATTTTAAATGAAGATTATATTAATTAAAACAAACCCTATATTATTAAATAACTAAAATATCCATTTTATTTAAATAAAGAATGGATCTTAAAAGAATAAAATTATTATTTTATTCGGAATTTGGTATGTTGATAAGCAGAATCAAATTCAAATTTACAAAATGAATGATTGTTTGAATTGATTTGGGTGTGATTTGTTTGATTGGAAATTCAAAAGCGAATTGAAATAAGAAAAGAAAGGATCTGAGAATAAAAGAAAAAAATGAAAGTGGACAGACCCAACTTCCCCGAAGCCAGCCCCACCCTCCCTATCCCGAACCGTTTTTCCCTCACTGTTGAAACAGCCCGCCAAGTCACTGACATATGGACCCTCCCTCTCCCTCTTTTCCCACTGACCAGTGGACCCCTTCCACTGTTCATCTTTCTCACCACCCCACCGATTCTTCCTTCCCTGCCACCGTTCTTGCGTTGCTTCCTCGATTGAATCGCCTTATTGCAGCATTAATCCTCTTGATCACCTGTCTTAATCGCCGCCCTCTCCTCCATTCCCCTCACCACTCCTTCTCCGCCCGAGGCTGCCACAATTCGACCAGAGCTTCCTCTGTCTCCGGCGACTTCCACTACCGATTCCGCTACCGCCCCTTGCTCTCTGGCACACCCAAACTTTCTCCCCACTCCCGGACCTTCCTCCCGTATCACCCATTCGACCGGACGCCCTCTATCCTCGCCAGCACGACGATCTGCAGCGCCGCTCATCTCCTTCTCCGGCGACTCTTCCGTAAGCTCGAACCTCCCGATGACAATCTGATGCTCACATACTCCTTAGCACCAGACGCCTACTTGCACCCCGCCTTGCTTCAGCCCGTACGCCCACAGCGGCGTCTGACCGCACCAGAACTGCGGCTCCGGCGAGCAATTCCCATAACACCAACGCACCTCTAGACAAGCAGAAGACACGTGAAGCTTCCCACGCCCACGAACACGGTAAGCACCCTCTGTCTTCCTCGCTTCCTAGAACCACCGCGAGCATCTCGTCCGTCGCCGCCGTGCACCACCGGCGCGCCCTTTATTCTGATGCGCATGTTTGCAACCGTTCGATCCAGAGTGAGCGAGCAGGATTAGATGACTTAAGCGAAGTGCAGCGCCTGTGCCGTCTGATCAAACTAGATCAACGCCCCACAGCCACGATCCGGCGAACCGGTACCGACTAATAACAATGTGACGTGTCGATGGTTTAGTTAAAACAGATTTTTGAAATCAGTTGATATGCAATTTTCAAACCATTGTAACTTTCAAACCACAACCACCGTCCAAATTTTGCAAACTTTATATCAATGAATTCAGGAGAACAAGCCCTAGCCAACCCTACCCTTAGTTTAGCAAATAGTATTTGATAGATTGTTTGATTTTGCAGATTCTTTTGTGTATTTGCTAACATTAGAAAAATCATTTAAAATGAATTTTGAGATCAAACCTTTGCCAATTGGTTTGTTGTGACCCTCTGACCCTAGGAACCAATCCTTGGTGTTAGAAATGATTTTGTAAAATTTAGTTTAGATTACTTGACTAAGTCATTTTCTAGCCAAATAAAAGGAATAGTTTTATTATAAAAATGTTTATGGGAATAAAACTTTGAGTAGATGGTTTGGACCAAACCTCTGACCCAAAACACCAAGTTTTGCAATAGCAACTCATTTGGTGAACAACTTAAGAGTTTTTGCCTTAATAAAAACATTTTTCACCACATGAAATGATGAATGGATGTAAAAATAGTTTTTGGACAAAACCCTCTTGCTAAGGACTTTGCCACTTTGGTAAATGACCAAATTGGATATTACAAATTATAGAAACCCATAGAGACCCCCTTTGCAAAATAAAAACTATCTTGTGCATGCTCCCATGCATGACTTAGATCCCATTACTTTGTGTGTGTGAAGAATTGTTTGTTTGACTTTGGTTGGAATGTAGATTGAATTTGTGTTTTCTTGTTTGACTTGTAGTGAAGTGTGAGACTAGCAAGATCAAGGAGTGAACTACCATTTCCTTCCAAAAAGGCAAGTGATGCTACATACTTTCTATCCCAATACTTTTATTATGCATTAGTGATTTTGCTAAGTAAACTTGCATGGATTTTGCTAAGTATAGATCTTGTTATAGGAAAACCTAGTAGATGAATCCTTAGTAGGATTTTCCTAAGTTAGAGATTCCTACTACTACCAAGCTTAGCCTAGCTAATAGAAAACATGGGTGGAATATATATTCACACTATGGAAAAATATTCTAAGTCGAGGACTTAAGTTTTGTTTAATAAAACAACTAAGTTAATGAATCACACAGGTGGAATGGGCTTGCTTGGTGGAGAATGGTTGAGTGGTTCACAATGCCATAGGCTTGGATTGTGTATCTCACTTGTGGAATGCCACCCAGGAAACAAAGAGATTTGAGATGTCAAATGTTGAGAAGCTTCAAGTGCAACCACTTGGCAATATGGGCTCTGCCATGATCATATAGGTTGCAAGAACTTAGCCATATGGACAGTGGGTGGTAGTGTTTGATAGGTTGGAACGCGTCCATTTTGGTCTAAGGGAAGGCTTCTGAAAGATCTTGTCTTGGGAAACCAAGTCTTGTGGGGAAAGTGCACCACCTCTGCAGAGTGTAAAATCTAAGTACTTAGCCATGTCCCTGGAAAAGGACAGTTTGAGCATCAAGACATGGAAGCAATCAAGAATCTCATCATTCAAATTTCTAAGATAAAACTTGTGGTTTGGACAAGGGTTGTTTGAAATCTTAAATCTTTGATTGAGAGATGCCTTGTAAAGGATCTTCAATCTTTGATTGAGAAAAATGATTTTATCAAAGCAAAAACTTAGTATTTTCAAAAGTTAAGGAAAAATCTATTTTGAGCAATGCAAGCCTCAACTCCACTTAGCCAAATGCATATAGATGATAGACTCCACTATACTACCATAGTATCACTTGCCAATACAATTCAAATGTATTGACCCTTTGTGGCTGTAACTTGTATGTTGCAGGTTTGATTGTTTTTAGTGAAGATTGATTGATTAGGATTACAAAGTCTACAACCAACATCTGCCTGTGGCACTTTGAAGATGAAGGACCACTTGACCATAGTTATTCCGCTGCAATGTGATGTAATAGCCATATGAGCTATGTTTGATGTAATAATTATGTTATTCCTGGTTATAAAGTTATATTATGACCTTTGTTCCTTGATATTACATCTTAACTGTGGATGCTAGCTATTGATCCAGGGACTAGCATTGTAAAACACAGGAGGACTCTACCTTATTAGGTTGGGACCCCTACAGATGGTATCAGAGCATTGTGTTGCCTGTAGGATTTGTAAACCCTAGGATTGGACAAAACCCTTAGAAAAATAAGAGTTGTCTTATTCCAAAAAAAAAAACTTATTTACAAAAACGCTTGTAAGATCTTTCCTCAACCATTTTGGTTTCAACTCTACATCTCTTCTACTTCAACTTGATGGAAAAGCCTACCCCATGACCAAAGACTACCCCATGACCAAAGACTACCCCATGTGCAAAAGACTTCTTCAACTTCTTCAACTCTAATGACTTCAACATCTTCAGCATATTCAACAAGGACTTCCAACTTGGATACCACTAAGGATTACAAGTGAGACAAGGAAATCTTGCTCAAGACTTAGAGACTGAGGAAATGCAAAAGTTAGAAGGAATCTACATCACTTGAAGTTTTGTGACCAAGAGTTTTCTCAAGGAAACCATGATCCCAAGTAAGAAGAACCAACCAAGAAGGAAGGAAAGAACACAAGTGAACCATATAGATGGACCACCAAATTTTAGCCAAGACAAAACACCAACTTATGAGGTGTAACAAAAATATTTTGTTGCCTAAGTATGTGCCTGAACTTTGTTATTTGAGTGAAAAGTTGTTTGTGAATGTTTGGTTTGTGATTGCATGCACATTGTTTGTGTGAATTGTGATGTGTGTGATTAGAAAAATTTCCTTAGAAATATCTTGCCTATTCTAATCTCCCTTCAACCCAAACAGATGACTACTCCAAGAGACATCAACACCAACCAAGAAGACAACACGAGAGAACTTATAATAACCCAAAACCAGTTGAGCCAAGAGACAACTCAGCTTTTAGCCAACAACAATGGACTAGACCCTGCCATACAAAGGATTTTGAAACTTCAATCCCAATTGTTGCAAGGATTGGTTACTCAAATGATCAACATGAGAGAAAACTTTTCCCAAAGAGCTAATGACAACAAGGATGACAAAGATGTTATTCTAGAAGGAACCCAAGCTAGCTATAATTTTAGAGACAAGAATCATGCATCCAAGGAACATGAAGATCAATGCCCCAAGAAGAGAGAAAGATCTCCCACTTATGAAGAACATGAACTAGAAGAACTCATAGCTTTGGAGAGACCCAAAAAGAAGAAGAAAGACATAAGCCAGTTGCAATGTTACAATTGCAAAGAGATGGGACACTATGCCAATGAATGCCCAGAAAAGAAGAAGAACCAAAGAAACAAACAAAAAGCAATGATACCAAAGGAAAAGAAAGATATCAGCCAAGTGATGTGTTTCAAATGCAAGGAACTAGGCCACTATGCAAGCAATTGTCCAGAAAAGATGAAGAACAAGATGAATCAGTCTATGAAGGATCTCAACCTTGGCCCCTGAGTCAAGTATGGAAACCAAGGACACCATGCAGATGTTTGATTATAGAAATTTTCCCTAGGATCCCAAGAAAGACAATGTGTAATTTTTGTTTGAAAATTTTTAAGGGTGGTAGTACCCTAGTTGTTTTGAACATGCTTGTAACCCTAGCCTCCCCAAATCTCGGGACGAGATTTATTTTAAGGGTGGTAGCCTGTCACATCCCAAGATTTTCCAAATCTTGTAATGTGAAAATAAGTTAATAAAACAAAACTTTGTTTGATTTTCAGAGCCAGAAGAAACTTTTTGAATTCCAATAGGAATCTTCAAACCTAATTTGAACAAATAAATCCCAAAAGGATTTAAAAACATAAAACAATTAACAAAGGAAAATAAAATATTTTGGAAATACTATTTTAGATCTTTTAATAAAAGATTGGTTTTCAAAAGAAAAGATGGATTTATAAATAAGGATTATTTTATTAAGCCAAATTAAACCTTGACCAAACTTTGGGAATTAAAACATTTATTTTGAATAAAAACAACAAAGGTTTATTTAAAATAAAATAATAAATAATTAATATCCAAACTTTATTTAAATAAGAAGTTTTACCAATTTAATTAAAACATCAAAACTTATTAAGATTGTTTTAAATGGGTTTTCCAAATATTTTATATTCTCTAATAAAACCTACTAAAGTGTTTGGGCTTGTTTTAGATTTCAAAATAAATATCTCAATAAAACAAATCCTATTGGATTTAATAATGAAAGTCTATTATAATAATTAATAATGGATACTAAAATAAAAGGTTATTTTGTTTTAAAACAAATTTCCAAATATTATATATTTCCCAAATTAAACCTACTAATTTGATTTTGAAAATATTTAGGTTTCAAATAAAGATTTTATTAATAAAATCAAGCCCTATTTGATTTAATAACTAAGCCCATTATTTATAATTATTAATGGACCCTAAAGAAAAAGGATTATTTTATTTTTAACAAGTATCAAAATATTCTTTATTTCCAAATAAACCTACTGATTTGGATTTGAAAGTGGTTGGATTTTAAATGAAGATTATATTAATTAAAACAAACCCTATATTATTAAATAACTAAAATATCCATTTTATTTAAATAAAGAATGGATCTTAAAAGAATAAAATTATTATTTTATTCGAATTTGGTATGTTGATAAACAGAATCAAATTCAAATTTACAAAAGAATGATTGTTTGAATTGATTTGGGTGTGATTTGTTTGATTGGAAATTCAAAAGCAGAATTGAAATAAGAAAAGAAAAGGATCTGAATAAAAGAAAAAAATGAAAGTGGACGGACCCAACTTCCCGCCCAGAAGCCCACCAGCCCACCTCCCTATCCCGAACCGTTTTTCCCTCACTTCTTGAAACAGCCGCCAAGTCACCGACATATGGACCCTCCTCTCCTCTTTTCCCACGACCTGGACCCCTTCCATCTTCATCTTTCTCACCACCCCACGATCGCTTCTTCCTTCCTCGCCACCGTTCTTGCCGTTGCTTCCTCGATTGAATCGCCTTATTGCAGCATTAATCCTCGCCGCATCCACTGTCTTGTCGCCCGCCCTCTCCTCCATTCCCTCTGTCACTCCTTCTCCGCTTCGCCACAATTCGACCCAAGAGCTTCCTCTGTCTCCGACGACTTCCACTACCGATTCCGCTGCTACCGCCCCTTGCTCTGGCACACCCAAACTTTCTCCCCACTCCCGCACCTTCCTCCCGTATCACCCATTCGACTGGACGCCCTATCCTCGCCAACGACGACGATCTGCCGGCGCCGTCATCTCCTTCTCCGGCGACTCTTCCCGGTAAGCTCGAACCTCCCGATGACAATCGGTGATGCTCACATACTCCTTAGCACCGACGCCTTAACGCACCCCTGCCTTGCTTCGTGAGCCCCGTATAGCCCACGACGTCGACCGCACCCGAGAACAGGCAGCTCCCGAGCAATTCCCGCAACACCAACGCACCTCTAGACAAGCGAAGACACGTGAAGCTTCCCCGCCCACGGCGAACACGGTAAGCACCCCTCTCTTCCTCGCTTCCTAGAACCACCGCGAGCATCTCGTCCGTCGCCGCTGCAGCACCACTGCAGCCGCCCTTGCTTCTGATCGAATGTTTGCAACCGTTCGATCCAGTGAGCGAGCAGGATTAGATGACTTAAGTCGCGAAGAGGTACGCTGTGCGTCTGATCAAACTAGATCCAACGCCCACAGCCACGATCCGAACCGGTACCAGCTAATAACAACGTGGACGTGTCGATGGTTTAGTTAAAACAGATTTTTGAAATCAGATTGATATGCAATTTTCAAACCATTGTAACTTTCAAACCACACGTCCAAATTTTGCAAACTTTATATCAATGAATTCAGGAGAACAAGCCCTAGCCAACCCTACCCTTAGTTTAGCAAATAGTATTTGATAGATTGTTTGATTTTGCAGATTCTTTTGTGTGACTGCTAACATTAGAAAAATCATTTAAAAATGAATTTTGAGATCAAACCTTTGCCAATTGGTTTGTTGTGACCCTACTGACCCTAGGAACCAATCCTTGGTGTTAGAAATGATTTTTGTAAAATTTAGTTTAGATTACTTGACTAAGTCATTTTCTAGCCAAATAAAAGGAATAGTTTTTATTATAAAAATGTTTATGGGAATAAAACTTTGAGTAGATGGTTTGGACCAAACCTACTGACCCAAAAACACCAAGTTTTGCAATAGCAACTCATTTGGTGAACAACTTAAGAGTTTTTGCCTTAATAAAAACATTTTTCACCACATGAAATGATGAATGGATGTAAAAATAGTTTTTGGACAAAACCCTCTTGCTAAGGACTTTGCCACTTTGGTAAATGACCAAATTGGATATTACAAATTATAGAAACCCATAGAGACCCCCTTTGCAAAATAAAAACTATCTTGTGCATGCTCCCATGCATGACTTAGATCCCATTACTTTGTGTGTGTGAAGAATTGTTTGTTTGACTTTGGTTGGAATGTAGATTGAATTTGTGTTTGCTTGTTTGACTTGTAGTGAAGTGTGAGACTAGCAAGATCAAGGAGTGAACTACCATTTCCTTCCAAAAAGGCAAGTGATGCTACATACTTTCTATCCCAATACTTTTATTATGCATTAGTGATTTTGCTAAGTAAACTTGCATGGATTTTGCTAAGTATAGATCTTGTTATAGGAAAACCTAGTAGATGAATCCTTAGTAGGATTTTCCTAAGTTAGAGATTCCTACTACTACCAAGCTTAGCCTAGCTAATAGAAAACATGGGTGGAATATATATTCACACTATGGAAAAATATTCTAAGTCTGAGGACTTAAGTTTTGTTTAATAAAACAACTAAGTTAATGAATCACCTGGGTGGAATGGGCTTGCTTGGTGGAGAATGGTTGAGTGGTTCACAATGCCATAGGCTTGGATTGTGTATCTCACTTGTGGAATGCCACCCAGGAAACAAAGAGATTTGAGATGTCAAATGTTGAGAAGCTTCAAGTGCAACCACTTGGCAATATGGGCTCTGCCATGATCATATAGGTTGCAAGAACTTAGCCATATGGACAAGGGTGGTAGTGTTTGATAGGTTGGAACGTCCATTTTGGTCTAAGGAAGGCTTGAAAGATCTTGTCTTGGGAAACCAAGTCTTGTGGGGAAAGTGCACCACCTCTGCAGAGTGTAAAATCTAAGTACTTAGCCATGTCCCCGAAAAGGACAGTTTGAGCATCAAGACATGGAAGCAATCAAGAATCTCATCATTCAAATTTCTAAGATAAAACTTGTGGTTTGGACAAGGGTTGTTTGAAATCTTAAATCTTTGATTGAGAGATGCCTTGTAAAGGATCTTCAATCTTTGATTGAGAAAAATGATTTTATCAAAGCAAAAACTTAGTATTTTCAAAAGTTAAGGAAAAATCTATTTTGAGCAATGCAAGCCTCAACTCCACTTAGCCAAATGCATATAGATGATAGACTCCACTATACTACCATAGTATCACTTGCCAATACAATTCAAATGTATTGACCCTTTGTGGCTGTAACTTGTATGTTGCAGGTTTGATTGTTTTTAGTGAAGATTGATTGATTAGGATTACAAAGTCTACAACCAACATCTGCCTGTGGCACTTTGAAGATGAAGGACCACTTGACCATAGTTATTCCACTGCAATGTGATGTAATAGCCATATGAGCTATGTTTGATGTAATAATTATGTTATTCCTGGTTATAAAGTTATATTATGACCTTTGTTCCTTGATATTACATCTTAACTGTGGATGCTAGCTATTGATCCAGGGACTAGCATTGTAAAACACAGGAGGACTCTACCTTATTAGGTTGGGACCCCTACATCGTCGTCCGAAGGCGGGAGCCATCCTTCCACCACTTGGAATAGCTGCAATGAACACAAGATAAAATCAGAATTACCTTGATCGCAAAAATCGCGATCGGAAGTGAAGCGATTCATCATGGCTGGACGCTTTGCGGTGTAAGGGGCGACCCCAGCTTGGGCGTCCAGGTACACCGCCTGGGTGATCTTCTTTAGTGCTGGGATGTAGTCTTCCAGCTTCCACTCGGCGAGGCAGGCCTTCGTTGGGTCATTCCGGCCGGTGTACTGGTACATGTAGTGCTCGCGTCGGGCCAGCGGGACGAGACGTCGCCCGAGCCAGCAGTTATACAAGTTTATTGTTTGGAGGCCCCTCTTCTTCAGACCGCGGATGGTCTGGAGCATCTTGTCGACGACCATCCGCTGGTCGCTGGGGAGCTTGCCGACTTGGAGTCGGCGCGGCTCGGACCGATTGGCGGAGTACCGCGGGATCGCCGTCTCGCCCTCCGGGGTCGCCTCGGCAACGTAGAACCACGAATTTTTCCAGTCGCTCGCCGCCTTGGCGGGCAGCATCAAATCGAAAAATGAGGCCTTTGACTTCAGTTGGAAGGTTAGGCCACCTGCGGCAAGCATTGGGCCGCCCGCTTGCTCGCGGCTGATCCGTCCGTGGAACAGATCTTGCCATAGAGGGAAGTAGGGCCGGCAGCCCAAATAGCACTCGCAGAATGCCACGAAGATGGCGAGCTGCTCGATGCTGTGGGGACCCAGATCCGATGGTTGGATCCCAAAGTAGGCGCAGAAGCGCCGGAAGAACAGGGACGTGGGGAACCCTAGCCCCCGTTCGAGATGACTGGTGAAACAGATGAATTTTCTCTCTCGTGGTTTTGGGGTCGTCTCTCCGGCCGCGGGGATGCACCAGCAGTCGGCTCGCAAGATCCCGGCCTCCTCGAAGGAAGCCAGTTGCGCCCTCGTGCACTTAGATCTACCCCAAGGCTCGGTGGAGAGGGACATGGCGGAGAAATTTGTTGGGGGTTCGAGGATTTCTGGTCGGCTGGGTCGCGATGCGAAGGGAGGCGAAAATGCGCGCAGTCGGAGGGAAAGGTGAGAAAGTGGTTCTCCGATCGCCTGCCATTCCCCTTATATAGCGGATGTTACCCGCCAAATCAGGGAACCGTTACCGCGCGATGATTACGCCAAAAGTTACCGTTGGATTACCCCAACGGCTAGTTTGACCACGTTTGACGGTCCAACTTCAGCCACTCGGCTCGCCGACTCAATCACTATGACAGTGTTTCGCCGACTCGACTCGCCAAAGCTGCGACCTGGACGACTGGTTTTCTCCTTTATACAGGAGCCCGCCGACGATTCGACTGGATGTCTACTCTGATGCCGTATACTCCGACTGCCAGCAGCCACCTACGCCTAATCGACGGTGGCCTCGGGGACTACTGATGGGGATATGCCTACCGGGGTATACCCAGCAGGACGTTTCCGACTGGCCCAAGAACTGGCGAGTGGGCCTTCAAGACGGCGACTGGATTGAAGCCCAGCTAGGAACCAAGCGACTGGAAGCTGAAGGCCCGGGCGAGTAGATAGGCCCAGTCGGATTAGGTTAAACGAGTACCGAAGCTTTAACTGAATCGGCTGAGATATGTAAACCCTAGGGGAGGTGAGCCTATATAAACCTCCCTGTAGGGCGGGTAGAGATACGTTCCATCATACACCCAAGCGACTCGCCGCCTAGCCGCCGAGCTCGCCCATTGTACCACCTTCATAATACAATCTAGCAGGAGTAGGTCTTTACCCTCCGGGGGACCGAACCTGGGTAAAACCCTGTGTCTTTGCCCTCATCTCGCACCGCAGATGGCTGGCCGCCCTTGCCCCTCGTTCTACTACTCGCTGCCGATTGCAGCATCTGCCGTGACCATTCCCACGACACTATGGATTGTGCCTTTGAGCATCCTTAGTTGTACAAGGTCTTTAGTTTGAGTTGGGTCTAGTAAAGTTACCAAGATCCTCTTCAAGGTGTTCTTCCCTCTCCGATGTGGATTTGAAGGAAGCATGTTGAAAGGATACAGATGTCGCCTAGAGGGGGGTGAATAGGCGATTAAAGCTTTTCCTAGAGTGGCTCAACAAAGGCGGAATAAAACTAGTGTTTACTTTGTTAAGCACAACCTAGAACAACAAAGGTTCACCTATGTGCACCAACAACGTATGCTAAGCAATACAAGCAACAAAGTGATAGCAAGATATATATTACTTCAAGCACGAAGGCTATCACAATGTAAAGTGCATAAGTAAAGAGCTCGGGTATAGAGATAACCGAGGCACACGGGGACACGGATATTTTACCGAGTTCCTCCCAACATGAAGTACGTCTCGTTTGGAGAGGGGGTGGTATCAAACCACCAATGCCACAAAAGGCCTCCCTTATTCTCCGGTGAATCTCACCCCAATGGGATCGATCCACGCTTCCACTATCGGTGCACTTGTCGGTGGCAATCGGAACCTTTCACAAGGTTGGGGCACTTCTCCACAACTTAATTGGAGGATACCAACAAACGCCACCAAGGCCACAATGCCACCAAGGCCACAAAACCGTCTAGGGTTCCAAGAACCCAAGAGCGACAAGCTCCAATGAGTATCACAAACCAAATCCTCCGAGGAGAACTCAAACCAATGCACTGAATGCAAATGGAAAGAACACCACAAAGGTGCTCAAATCCCTCACTCTCAAGTTCCAAAAACGCTACTAAAGATATTGGGGGAACAAGAGAGGAGGAATCAAAGAGGGACACAAAATCCCCCAAAATCTAGATCCCCAAAGATACACTCACAAAGAGATGTTTTGGTTTGGTCAAAATGTGGATCTAGATCTCCTGTCTCTTCCACTCAAATATGGGCAAGAATCATTGGAGGGATTGAGAGATAGAAAGCTTTGGAAGGTCAAAAATGGAGGGGAAAACTTGCAAGATTCATTGGGGAACCATTGGGGAAGAAGGCCCCTTAAATAGGTCCCCCCCAAATCCAACCGTTGAAGCCCAAAAACGCGAATCCCGGTACTACCGGACTTTTTCCCGGTACTACCGGACATTTCCTGGGGATCCCAGGTCGCCAAACGCACCTTATTCAGTACCGACCGGTACTAAGGGGTGGTACTACCGGACCAATGCAAGATTACCGGTCATCCTGAGCAACGGCCATAACTTTTGCATCCGGACTCCGATTTTGATGATCTTGGGCTCGTTTCAAAGAGGACAACAAGCTCTAAAAGATCATGCAAATAAAAATTATAGTCCACCAAGGGAGGATAGATCCAAATGACGAAAGGTTTAACCTCTATCAAAAAGACGAACCGATAAAACCTCCAACATCAAAAACGTAATAGAAAATGCATATGAAATCCGTTTTCGATGAACTAGAGCTTGTCATGGAGATTAACACAAGCTCTAAATCCTCACATGAGTAAGAACCAAATAATGGAAGGTTTTACCTATCTCTAAAATACAAACCGGTAAAACCTCCAAGATCAAAACACAATAAGATAAATCCGTTTTTGATGAACTAGAGCTTGTTATGGAGATTACCACAAGCTCTATATCCTCACATGGATAAGACCAAATAACAACCAAATATGATGATGCAAGTATGCAAAGTTTTGATCTCTCTCCGAACGATGTGACCGAGTTACTCATTCGAGAGCCCCTCTTGATAGTACAGTTATCTATCCTAAACCCGGTCTCCCAATAAACATGAGACCAGCAAAAGGGAAAACATATCAATATTATACCTTTGCCTTGAGCAATCCATTTGAGCTCGATGTAGACGATCTTGTCCTTCTCAAGATGGACACCTTTCTTGATTCCTCATCATCGATCCATGATCACCGAGGATGGCAAGCATCAAACATGAGATCTTTTATAGATGGCGTATTTTGAGCTTGCACAACACATCTTCTTCTCATTTCATCTATCTTGAAGTCAACACATGCTCCAAGCAATGCCAATAGACAATTCCTACAAGTACAACTTAATACACACATTAGTCCATAAAGATTGTCATTAATTACCAAAACCACACATGGGGGCCCACATATTCTTTCACATGTTGACCAATCTTTTCTTGCGAAAATTCTATCGGACCGGTGGCCGCCAGAGGAATCAATAGGCTTTGTATCGTGTTGTGTTTGGGTGTGTTCATCGTGTTCTTCGTGAGGTGTATGTTTGCTTCCGCTATTTTCTCGCTTTTCCCATCGATTTGACCACGAGATCCTGAAGATCGGGCCACCCTTGAGGTTAACCCCTATCATATATAGTTTGTTTTCGCCACAAAAATATGAATATGTGAGAGTGCATCAAGATTTGGAACCCCAAAGTCTATTAGATCCAAGATATACATCCAATCCTTTCTTACCGCCGACAACTTTCCTCTAAACTGATTAAAGATATCAACATCTATCTCTTTTACTATTATAACAATTATATATAATTCAGCTTATGCAAATTTAAAATTCATGATCCTATTTTACATATTTACATAAATTTCTACCAATCTATCGCACAAATAGACGGGAGCGGCAACGCGGGCCTACATGATCTAGTGAAATTGTAACATCTAAACTTATATAGTTTCATATATTCGTCTACCTATTGTTGAGTTCAGGTTTTTTTTAAAATATGCTATCAATGAATGTAAAATTGTAAATAACTTGTGTACTACCCGTCGGGTATAGTGTTGGCGACATGGGTCTTTCTTGGTATTCAAGTAAATATCAATGGTTTTGAGAAAACAATAAATTTTTAATAAAATAGTATTTTTTTTTAGCAAAAACTGTGATATTTTTGGCAACATGAATACCATCCTTTAAAATGAATACCAACCCTCTCAAACCTGGAGTCGCCCTTGGTTGAGTATATACGGATATATGTTGGATATGGGTATGGTAAAGTTTAATACTCGGTGGATACAAAATCGGTAAAGTTTTATACCGCGTTGGCTATACAATCCTTAAACCAGGGGTTTGATTTCCTAATACTAACCTGACTAGAGCACGTACGGTATCCATGCCCAACTCCAACTGACGTCAATCAAACAAACTGCAGGGGCGGACGTATCGGCACTACAAAGCGTCTCCGCGACTACCTTGCCTTGCTTAATTTCTTTTGCCATGGCTCGCGCTGTCAGGGCCACCGCCGTCTTCTTCGTCTGCCTGCTGGTGGCGTCCCAGGCGAGTGCGCGGATCCTTACCCTTAATAGCGATAACCAGGGGCCTGGCGATGACGTGCTTGACGGGAGCAGCTCCGGCTCCCCCTATGAGTACTCTAAGTGGCCGGTAATGTTCTTCCCCATAATTGCCGTCCGTCTCGGCAACACCAACTCCTGCGTCGCCGGCTACACCGACTCCGGGGAGGGATTCAAGATATGCATCCCGTCCTGGGTTGCCCTAGCTGACGACGGAGCCTTCCTCGTCGGGGAGGCCGCCAAGAACCACGGCGCGGCAGACCCTCAAGCTGCCGCCTTCGGCTTCAAGCGCCTGCTCGGGGAAAAGTATGTAGTAGATCAGTTGATCTCATTCATAGATTGGACTGGACATGAATAAATTATTCTACAGTACTACTAGATTCATTAATTAGTTCACCCAATGGTTCGTTTGATTTCAGGTTTAGCGGATTTCGCCACGAGGACATCCAGAGACTCGCCGAGCGTGTGCCGTACAAGATCTTAGAGAGTGACGCCGGTGGGGTTGACGTCGAGCTGAGGTCCACGGCCACCGGCGTGGCCAAGCGACTGCACGTATCGACGGCCGCCGCCATGCTGGTCGCGCATCTCAAGGCTAGCGCGGAGACCTACCTCGGCCTCAAGGTTCACGACGCCGTCGTGATCGTCCCGGATTACTTCAGCGAGGGGGGCCGGGATGAGGCCATGGACGCCGCCGCCGAGTTCGCCCGCCTGACGACCGCCAGGATCATCGACGAGCCCACTGTCGCCGCCGTATCCCACGGAATCCACAAGTGGCTGCGCAACGAGGGGAACCTCCTTGTGGTGCATGTTGGCGGCGGCACCACGGCTGCCTCCGTTCTGAGCTACCACGACGGCGTGTTCGAGGCCTGCGGGGTCAGGCTCCACCGGCACCTCGGAGGAGACGACTTTGATCAGAGGGTCATGGACCACTTCGTGGAACTGATCCAGAAGAAGCATGGCCTCGACATCAGGAACGACAGGATCGCCCTAGGGAAACTGAGGGCAGAGTGCGAGCGTGCCAAGAAGGAGCTCAGCACTAGAGATGTTGCCCATGTCAGAGTCCCTGCAGGCACGGGCCTGTCGGAGCCGCTGACACGGGCCAAGCTCGAGGAACTCAACCATGATCTTTTCCAGAGAGTCGTCGAGCTGGTGGACAAGGTTCAGGTATGGCGAAGCAAAGTATCCGAGAACAAGGACTTGATCGATGAGGTTCTTCTTGTCGGTGGAAGCGCCAGGATCCCAATGATCCAACGCCTGATAAACAACTACTTTGAAGCCAAGAAACCCGTTACAGTTGAAGAGGAATCTCTTGTTTACGGAGGCGCGCTTCTCAACCAACCGTATGGAGATCGTTACGAGTGTATGGGAGTGGGTGGCCGGCGTCAGTATTGGCATATTTCGGACGTGTGTTACCCTCGAGACTCCATGTGATTTCTCACACTTTGATCCTTGGTATAGTGACATTTAGAAGCATCTTCACTGTTTAATCTGCACACTAATAACTTCTGTCCATATGGTCCAAGTTGTTAGACCTTCTAGGAATCATATTTTTTGCAATACAAATTGCCACCATACCTGATATTAAGGGTTTTCTGTCGATTTTGTTTCAGGTTTGCATACAAAAGGTTGGGCTCACTTTGATACAAAATAGTGAATTTTATCTCTAAAATCCATTCCTCCTTGTTTCTTTGATACATACATTTTCACCATGATAACCGGTACATCCTCCGATGGCCAACATTATCTCCCCACCAATTAATATTGTGACATCTCTTTTATGATTCTTTTACAAGTTTTTTTTAATCTTGAAGATCGACAATGCATATGCTGTTATAGCTTGTTCTGTCGATTTCATAAGCACCAACTTGTTACGTTCCCGATCGTCTCTCAATACTCAGTTTGATACAGATGAACTGGTTACAAGAAATTTGGGGGATTGAGAGAGAGACAGAAAGGGGATCCAAGAAAACAGAGCCGTGTCGTTACAGATAACTTCTTCCCCACCCTGCTCCAGCGAGCAACACCTCTAGTTAACCCCCACCTCGCCAGCCCATACTCCAGATGGACCTAAGCCTAAGCATAGCGTGGGTTCAGCCTGTGAGCCCGTTCTCCTCTTCGTGGCACAGGCACGTTGCCTCTTTCCTGTGACTCGGTCGGTGATGTAGTCGTGGGCGGCAGGTCAGCATCACGGTGCGTGACACTCTCCCCCGGTTGAAGACCAGCTTGTCCCCAAGCTGGAGCCCTGGGGAAGTGGTGCAGAAGCTCCGCTCGATCTTCCCAGGTCGCCAGGCTCGCCGGTTGTCCGCTCCATTGCACGAGCACTTGTGGTAGCGACTGTCCTGCCCTCTGATACAGTCTTGTTCCCAGCACTGCCACTGGCGCTGGCCTTGGTGTAGATGGTGCTGGTAGCTCACTTAGCACCTCCGTCTTGGGTGGTACTGCTCGACGCAGCTGCGACACATGTATCACTGGATGGATTTGGCATGAGTCTGGAAGGGCCAGCTTGTACGAAGTACCACCCACACGCTGAAGTACCTAAAAGGGTCCAAAGTAACGAAATGCGAGTTTGGGGTTAGCACGAGTAGCCAGAGAGCACTGGATGTATGGTTGCAGCTTGAGGTACACCCAATCATTAATAGCAAACACGTGCTCAGTGCGCTTCTTGTCTGCAGTAGCTTTCATCTGCTGCTGGGCACGAAGCAGGTGTTGCTGGAGTAATGCCATGGTGTCTTGCCGATTCCGGAGCCATTCTGCCAAGTCAGGGACAGCGCAATCCGCTGGGTCAATGATCCCGAAGTGCCGAGGACTATGACCATACAATACTTCAAATGGTGTCTTGCCCAGTGTCGAGTGAGGCGAAGTGTTGTACCAGAACTCTGCCAGATGCAACCATGCTTTCCATTTGGTCGGACAAGCGTGTGCAAAGCAGCGAAGATAAGTTTCCAAACACGGGTTGACTCGTTCCGTCTGCCCATCGGTTTGAGGATGATATGCCGATCTCATCTTCAACTGTGTTTGCGTCAACCGGAATAGCTCTCTCCATAGAGTAGAAGTAAAAACTTTGTCGCGATCAGAAACAATGGCCGCCGGCAAACCATGCAGTTTGTAAATATTGGAGATGTAGGTTTGCGCCACTTGATAAGCCGTGAATGGGTGGGAAAGAGGCAAGAAATGAGCATACCGAGAAAGTTTATCCACTACCACCAGGATACAATTGAAACCAACTGAGCGAGGAAGCCCTTCGACAAAGTTCATAGTGACGGTGTGCCAGACATGAGGGGGTACTGGCAAGGGTTCGAGAAGCCCTGGGTAGCGACAGCGTTCTGATTTGGCTTGCTTACAGATAGAGCAGGCATCCACAAACTGGCGCACCTGCTCCTTCAGTCCCGCCCAAGCAAACAGTGTACGAAGGCGGCGATATGTGACGCCAAAGCCTGAGTGACCTCCAATAGCACTGGCATGCAACGCTGATATAATTTGCTGCTGCAGATGAGAGTTATCTCCTACCCAAATGCGACCATTGAGCTTGATAATGCTCTCTTCCAATGTAAACCCATCAGGTGCCTTCACGGGATCAGTTGTCAGTTGGGTAAGTAGCTTCTGAGCATAAGGGTCTGCTCGGTAACCCAACCGCACTTTTTGAAGCCAAGATGGCAAGCAAATAGACACCGCTGCTAATTCACCCATGGCAGGTTGAGGACAACGAGAAAGTGCATCTGCAGCCCGGTTTTCCTGGCCACGTTTGTAAACCACTCGATAACGGAGGCCCAATAACTTGACCATTACCTTTTGTTGCCACGGAGTCGAGATCCTCTGATCTTCAAGATGAATCAGGCTCTTTTGGTCAGTGTGCGCCACAAATTTAGCCGGCTGCAAGTATGCCCGCCAATGATCGACCACCATAATAATTGCCATGGCCTCTTTTTCATATGTGGAGATCATGCTTGTCCGTGGGCCAAGGGCCTTGTTTAGGAAAGCGAGAGGGTGTTTGTTTTGAATCAACACAGCTCCAATCCCACGATCTGATGCATCTGTCTCAATCTCAAAAGGCTTGGAGAAGTCTGGGAGTGCGAGAACCGGCGCGGAAACAAGAGCTGCTTTTAGTGCTTGGAATGATTCATTCTCCAATTCCGTCCAACGAAACACCGGTTGTTTCTTGAGTAGATCTGTCAATGGTCGGCTGATAATACCAAAGTCCTTGACAAACTTTCGGTAATAGCCTGCCAGCCCAAGGAAACCATGGACCTCCTTGAGATTGACTGGTGTTGGTCATTTCTTGACTGCAGTAATATTTTTTTGATCAGTGCGCACTCCATCTGCGCTGATTTCGTGCCCCAGATAGACCAGGCTTGATTGCAAAAACTTGCATTTGCTCTTCTTGATTTTGAGCTGGTGATGTGCAAGGATCTGGAAAACTTCCTTTAGCAAGGCCAGATGAGATTCCAAGGTGGAACTATAAATTAGGATATCATCGATAAATACCAACACGCCACGACGTAACAACGGCTGGAGAATAGTGTTCATTAAGCCCTGGAACGTGGCTGGTGCTGGTGTCAGACCGTATGCCATCACTCTAAACTCGTAGTGTCCTTGATGTGTCTTGAAGGCCGTTTTGTGTTCGTCCTCGGGCCGCATACGAATCTGATGATACCCAGCCCAGAGATCGAGGCTTGTGAACCAACGAGCCCCAGCAAGCTCATCTAGTAGCTCGTCGATCACCGGTAGAGGGTATCTATTCTTGATGGTAATGGCATTTAATTAACGGAAATCCACACAAAATCGCCACGTCAAATCCTTCTTCAACACTAGGATCACTGGGGATGAATAAGGGCTGGTGCTGAACTTGATTATGCCTTGTTCCAGCATTTGAGCTACTTGTTTTTCCACTTTGTCCTTCTGAGCTGGGTTGAATCTATAAGGACGCAAATTCACTGGTTTTGCTCCTGGCAAAAGTGGAATGGCATGATCAAACTGACGAGATGGTGGCAACCCTTGTGGCTCCTCAAACAACGTTCTATATTCAGTCATGAGCGGTAACACTGGAGCAGGAAATGTCATGTCCACTTTATCTTGGTCTGGCTGCATCAAGGACAAGTGGATGACACGAGCCACCCGAGATTTCTGGAGGAGGGTCTGCAGCTGGTCTGCTGACACTTGACTGCACTGCAATGGGTCAGAGTGAGCTCCTGAGAGAGAGATTGTGCGCCCACCAAGTTGAAAATTCATTTTCTGTTCTCCCCAATGCACGTTCATCGGACTATGAGATGAAAGCCAATCAAAACCCAAGATGATATCATAAGATCCGAGAGGCAAAATTTTGAAAGTGGTTCTGAATTGTACCCCTTGAGTCCACTACTCCACATTCTGCAGTTCATGTGTGCAGTGCACCATTCCTCCATTTGCCACCTTAACACGCATGGGAGAAATATTGTTGCGAGTGTATGGCAATCGCTCCGCCAACTCAGCACTGATGAAGGTGTGTGAGCTCCCGGAATCAACCAACATTAACACTTCTTGGTTCTGCACCAGTCCTTGGAAGCGCATTGTAGTTGATCCTTGACTTCCCTCAACAGCTGCTGCCTATATGTGCATAAGCTCACTGCCGGTGTCGCTAGCTGTTGGATGAGCGAGTGTTGCTGGTTCCTCCTGGGATTGAACCATGGCCAGCAATTCTTCCACCACATGTAGTTGCACAGTGGGGCCACAACGATGGTCGCGACCCCAACGTTCGCCGCAGGTGAAGCAGAGACCACGATCTCGGCGGTATGCTCGCAGCGCGGCCACCTTATCATCCTGGGTAATAGGTCGCGGGGCCTCTCCCATGCGTCGATCATCCGCTCGTGGGCCTTGAGGAGGGGCACCGCGAGGTGGTAGTGGAAGCGGCATCGCTGTGCGTGGTACAGGGCACGCCGTTGGCGAGAATTCCCCACGCCGTGAGTCTCGGCGAAATGACTCCAGCACTTCTTCCTGCAAAATGGCCAAGTCCACAGCAGTAGCAAGATCGAGAGGACGATGTAAAACAATAGCAGCTCTAATCTCTTTCTGCAATCCATCGATGAAATGTGTGACAAATAACGAAGGATCCCAAGAACTATGATGTGCTAGGAGGTTGTGCATCAAGGTGTTAAATTTACTAGCATATTCAAGCACTGTTCCTGTTTGTTGTAGTCTGTTAAAAGTCCTAAGACGATGTTGGAACTAGGCTTTCCCAAACTGCATGCAAATAGAATCTGCAAATTCCTTCCACACGGGAAAGTGCAGGCGTGCCTCAGTCGATTGCAGCCAGGCCAGAGCATCATCGATGAAATACATAGCAGCGCAGCTAACCCAAGTGTCGGGGTGCATAGTGCAAACTTGAAAATAAGCCTCACATTTGAGACGCCATGCGCGTGGATTCTCTCCGTCAAATAGAGAAAAATCCACACGATGTGGAGGAGGAAACCGAGACAAATTCCATCCCCTAGTAGCAAAATCAGACGAATCGCAACCGGTGCAAGGGAATTGGCACGTACCCTTGGCCGGGGCCCCCTTCCGATGACCGAGGGTCACCAGATCGGCCGCCCCGTTGGTTCGATGCGTCGCGGTGGCCGTTTTGCCCGAGACCGTCGTCTCCCAGATTGGTGGCAGGTGCCCCAAGAGCGGCCGTCGCCGGTTTGGTCGGCGCGGATGTTGGTGACGCGTCCGCCGAGCGATGGAGGAGCGGTGGCAGGTCGGATGCCGTGGGAGAGGTTGCTGACCGCGTGATGTCGAGGACGCGCGACCGTAGATCTCCTACCTCCGCACGCAGGGACTCCACCGAGCGCTCGATCACCGGTCGCCACGAGTTAAGGCCGAGCACTGCAGGGTGCATGTCGTCGAGCTTGGCGTTCATGGAGGAGTCAGCGGCGGTGAGATCGGCGAGGAGCTTGGCTTGATCTTCCATGGCGACTGCTTTACCGTGTCTTGTCTGAATAATCGAGGGGTAACGGCCAGCCAGATTGGTGGAAGAAGAGAAAAAATTGATGGTGGGTAGATAGCTCTGATACCAGATTGTTACGTTCCCGATCTTCTCTCAATACTCAGTTTGATACAGATGAACTGGTTACAAGAAATTTGGGGGATTGAGAGAGAGACAGAAAGGGGATCCAACAAAACAGAGCCGTGCCGTTACAGATAACTTCTTTCCCACCCTGCTCCAGCGAGCAACACCTCTACTTAACCCCCACCTCGCCAGCCCATACTCCAGATGGACCTAAGCCTAAGCATAGCGTGGGTTCAGCCTGCGAGCCCGTTCTCCTCTTCGTGGCACAGGCACGTTGCCTCTTTCCTATGACTCGGTCGGTGATGTAGTCGTGGGCGGCAGGTCAGCATCATGGTGCGTGACACAACTTTCCTCCCGTGGATAACTTTTTGTCCTTCCAACTACTTATTCTTCGACATACTCAGTTTACCCCGGCCACCATAGCTGGAAGTAGTCACTCCGGTTTGCACACACACACACACTACCAACACCACGGGTAGCCCCAAATATTTATCAGCGAAGGCCTCTGTCAGAATATTTAGAGTGTTGTAGATTTACTCTAGTTCTTCTACTTGTGTGGATTGAAGAGAATAGTAGATTTGGTATCACTACCCAATTGTCCAGAAGCAAGATAGTATTCATATTTTTTTGAGGGAAACTTACTCGCTTTATTAATCAATGGCCAAATGTACAGGGATTAACATAATATCATGGGGATTTAAGAGCCACAGATGGCGCCCCGGGCCTAAACTAAGAGCATATCGAGCCAAGTTATGAGCTTCTGTGTTCGAGGTTCTTCCCTCATGGACAAAAGAAGTACTCTCAAAATCTGAACTATGACTGATAATGTCCTTAACAACAGAAGCATAACATCCGCCACTATCTTCCTCAATATCATTCACAACTTGCATGCAATCGCTCACAACCACAATTTTCTAGAGGTTAAGGTCTTTCGCAAGTGCAAGTGATTCTCGGCAAGCAAGTGATTCTAGGGTCGGAGGGTCAGTCACACCTAGGAACACCACAACCGAAGAGCCAAGAAACCGACCATCAATGTTCCTAAAGATAGCAGAGACTGCTCCAACTAAATTATTCTTGGATACTACGCCATCTACATTGCCCTTTATATGGTCAGGAGGAGGGGTATCCACTTTTGATTAGAGCTACACATTGGACTGGAAGACCCCACTTGTGGAGACAGTTTAGGTATCAACGACAGTTCCGACAGGTAGCTCTACACAAAACCATGGGTGAACAACGGGCTTTGAAACTCGCCTTCATGAATTTCTTTTCGTCTGGCTATCCATATGGCTCACAAAGTCACCGGAACCCTAACAAAATCTTAATGGGGCAATGATTCCATCATGGTGAAAATCCACCTCTTTGCACCAAGTTCGGTTGTGGCACACATATGCTCAACAACTTCCTCGTACGAAAGTGCCCAAACACACCTTGCCATTCCGCACTCGATCAAAGAGTAGTGCCATGAATCTTCTGCACCACATAGCGAACATATGCGCTTTTCTAGAGAAATCTTCATTACCTTGTTGCAAATGTGCATCAATATATTTTCAGGCCTAAATTAATGAAGTCTAAACATACACGAGGCCTTAAATGAAGGCCCATATAGGCGGAGCGTGGAATGAAACATGGTTGTCAAGGTATGTTGGGTCACTTCGGCACTTCCAAACTCAAAGTGGTCCATCCAATATAGGTAATGCCTCAAGCCAGAGGCCCATATAGGCGGACCGTGGAATAAAACATGGTTGTCAAGGTATGTTGGGTCACTTCGGCACTTCCAAACTCAAAGTGGTCCATCCTATATAGGTAATGCCTCAAGCCAGAGAGAGCTCCTATATAGCGCTTGTTGTGTCTTCTAGGGAAGCAATGCCTCAAGCCATAACCTTAGGGCATGTACAACGCGTCGGCGCTAAGACAAGGCGCTGTCAACTATTTTCTGGCCGATGGTCAGTTATGGGATACGATCTCGACCTATAGGCACTTAGTTTCAAACGTCCACGCAAAATAATGTGCTCGACACTTTGCTAGGATTCGGCCTACGACAAATGGGGTAGATTTAGATGGAAAATAAGCGCCTCTAAGGTGGGCCTGCATTGGAGCTCTGGACAATTCCGATAGACGCTAGGATTAATTTCTGTCATTTTTCCCACTCAAGCGTCTAGTTCAGCGTCTGCCATTGATCATGCCTTGATAGGCAACCCATTAACACTCTCGACGACACTCTAGTCATGGTGGCTCGTTTCATTTTTGTTCGGCCGCCCGCTGATGGTCCAGAATGTATGTGTTACTTTTTTTCGTTAGGTTTTTCTACTAATTCAATAAATTGGTGAAATCGGAAAATCTTCCTAGGTTCAAAACAATGGCCACAAATTCAAAAATTATTAATGAATTTAAGAATATTCATGAATTTTAAGATATATTTATAAATTCAAAAAAATATGTTAACACATTTGAATATCTAGAAATTTAAAAAGATACCCGTCAACTAAAAAATGTTCATATTTTTTTCATGGATTTGAAAAGTGTTCACAAATTTGAAAAAAAGTTCACAAACACAAATAAATAGAAAAGAAAGAAAAAACCCAAAAAACCAGGAAAAGATAAACAAGTGAAACAAGAAAAAAAACAAAATAAAAAACAACTAAAAGATTTTGGAAACATCCCACATCTGGATTTAAACTAAAATACTCCCTCGGTTCCAAAATAGATGTCTTAGATTTATTAAAATTTGGATGAACCATTATATTAAATAGTGTCTAGATTCATCCAATTTTGACAAATCTAAGACATCTATTTTAGAACGGAGGTAAATTTTGACAAATTTGAGACATCTATTTTGGGATGGAGGAAGTACAACATATATGGACCGGCGAGTACTCGCGAGACTACCTTTCTATCCTGGCTACCATTATATAGGGCTCGGCGCTTCTATTACGAATGCAACATTGACATGCTCATGTAACTCATGCTTCTTTTTCTCCGTTCGTTGCCATATATCAATGTCACACAAAAAATTGTTCTTAAAATTTTAAAAATAGATTTTGAAAAAAGTCAGATCTGAAACATGTTCAAAATTTGAAAATGTTCGGTTTAGAAAACGACATATTTTGAAAACTTTTATATTTTAGAAAATAATCAGATGTGAAAAATAGTTAGATCTAAAAATATTTCTGATTTGAAATTGTTGAAATTTGAAATTTATTCAAAAATGAGAATTGTTCACATATGAAAATGTTTAGACTAAAAAGAAAAAAAATGGAAAAAAAGAAAAAGATAAATTATTACTAAACCTAAACATAAAATCCAACATAAATAAGAACAACTCAAGGAGATCTTGTAAAAGCATGGCCCATAGACGCAAAAAACATGTTTTCCGTATCTGTCCACGCCGGTGCAAACGAAAGCGAAAAATAGGTTTACACATTTTTAGCATCTTCATATCAAAATGGATAGGATAAAAACATATGCAAATATTTATAATATGACATCACACAATAATCATCTTGTTCAATTTAAATTATGACAATGGTTTAAATCAAATATTAAATAAATAATGAATAGTTCCAAGGACAAGTAATTGTTCTTCTCACACATACATAAAGAGGAAAACAAATGAATAAGGGAGGTAGATATTGGCGGAGTAGTGGTGCTTGATGAGATCATTGTTAACCTAGGTATGCGATCGGGATTCTTTCTGGTTGTACTCGGCTACCAACATTGTCATAGAAAAACTCTACGTTTAACCCCCTCTCATCCTCGATGATCATGTTGGGAATGATCACACAACATGTCATGATGTTGTGGAGGTTTTTTTGCCCCACTAACGATTAGGACCTCGAACAATTGCAAATCTTGCTTGTAAAACACTAAAAGCTCTTTCGGTGCCCTTGTGGCATGCCTCTTGAGTCGCGGAAAAAACAGATTCCTTCCTTGTTTTGGCTCATGAATGGTCTTCAGGAAAGTTGATCACGGAAGATATGTGATGTTGGTGATATAGTAGCCCATTGTGTATTCATTGTTTAATTTTATAATTGCAAGTCGAAGCATCTCCATTAGCTAGTCTTGCAAATATATGGGATCTACTCTCTTGTTTCATAATATAAGATGTTTTAGCTTTGTGAAAGAAGTGTATCTAGACCTCTTTTAGTGTGTAGGTTCGGAGTGATTAGGAGTAAACCTACACATTAAAAGAGGTCTAGATACACTCTTTTCATAAAACTAGAACATCTTATATTATGAAACAGAGGGAGTATGCAACACATTGATGTTATTTAGTGATACCGGCTATCCAAAGAAGCAAGGCCAAATCCACAAGTCCTACGATGCCACGATCTCAAGCACAATGGTAGAATCACGATTTTTACCACACTATTTTCCATGCCATGCCTTTGGGCAATTCTTCCACCTCTAACGCATACAATCAACACTCCCAAGCATGCCCACCCAACCTCCTTTTGCATTCATCGCTATCAATCTTTTTGTATCTTCTTTATTGGGAGCTTGAAGATACACCAGACCAAACAATCGGATGATGACCTTGGAAAACAACCGCACGGACTCAAAGTTTGTATATTCGCCAATGCATATGTACTCATTGGTATAGTCTAGGGGGATGCCATATGCGATCACATGCATGGATGCTGAGATTTTCTAATAGGAGCCAAACCCAAGAAGGATGGTGAAAGAGTAATTACCCCTATGGGTGGTTTTGGTGATTAATGACAATCCCTATGGACTAATGTTTTCACTGAGTTTTATATGAAGAAATATTCCATAGGTCATGCTTGTATTCTATGTTTTGGATTCAAGTATGGATGCCATGAAGATAAAGATATACCTTGAGTATTGGCATCAAGATCATCGAGTTTAAGAGAAGAATATGATATGATCAAGATCTTGAGAGTGTGATCTCAATAGAAGAATTCAAGATATGGCTCTAAGACGGTGTCATGATAACCTCATTAGTTGAGCTATGATTGACTAAGATTTAGAGCATGTAATCTAATTAAGAGTTCTTTATGTATCTCAAGATATTGATATGGAGCATGAGAAGATACATGGTTGACCTATACAAAGAGTGAAGAGTGACTTCAAGTTGGTCAAACACATGAAGCATAAAGAATGTACCACATGGATCTTGTGGTATGGTTGAGAATGGCAAGTTCAAGATAAGCATCTCGAGAAGGTCATTTGCTTGAAGCTCGCTTTCCATATTGGTGATAATGGACATGTGAAGACATGTATTAATGAAGCTATCCAATAATGGTGTATGGGGGAGCAAATTAGGAGTCTTCACGAAGCAACAACAATCAAGTGATGCATTCCGGCTTGGATGGAGATTGAAGTGTTGTCATTAAGATCAAGTGGGATGCGCAAGGCAAAGGTATGGCATTTCTAGGTTTTCCTTTTAACGGTCTCAAGGTGGTTGTTGGGAGACCGGATTATAGGATACATAGTCTCACTATTAAGAGGGGCTTTCGGTTGGGTAACTTGATCACATCGTCATAGGAAGCTCAATCCTTTGCATACTTTGCATCTTTCTATTTTGTTGCTTCTTGGTGTTTCTCCATGTGAGGTTCTTTATCTTGTTGCTATCTCTTCAACAAGCCCAAGTTCATCGAAAACGGAATTCGTATGCATCTTCTATGGCGTTTTCCAGTTTGAAGGTTTTATCGGTTCTTCTTATAGGGAGGTTTCTTACCTTTATTCATTTGGTTCTATCCTCCTATATTGGACTATGATGTTTCTTTGCACCATCTTGTAGGGCTTGTTGTCCTCGTCAAAACAAGCCCAAGATCATCGTAATAGGATTCCGAACGCAAAAGTTATCGCCGTTTTCGTGTGCCATGTTTGGTTCCAGCGGAATTCCGGCGGACCGAGTCTGTGGCCGAAAATTCCGGCGACCGCCGGAAATTTCTGGCAAACCGCTGAAAAAATGTTCTGTATGCTGTTTCGGTTTGTACCGCGGTTTTGACCGGAAATTCTGGCGGCTGATCCGGCGGTGTCGGTTTCATCGTCGGAACGTGTTCGCCCAGCGCATCTTGCTTCCAACGGCCATCCCCCTTGAAGGGGTATAAAAGGGGGGCTTCTTCCCCAAAGTTATAAGGCTCTTGAGCACGTTTTTGACCTCCATTGTTGACCCCTTTGAGCTTTCTTCCTCTCCCTTCCCTCCTATGATTCTTGCATCTTTTTGAGGGCTTTGAAAGAGGAGATCTAGATCTACAATCCCTACCAATCAATTTCTTCTCTAAGTGAGGGGAACCCATTAGATCTAGACCTTGGAGTCATTTGTTGATTTCCACCATTGTTCTTCCTCTCTAATTCCTCCCTAGCACTTGTTGCTTTGGTGGGATTTGAGAGTGGAGGATTTGAGCACCCTTGGTGTTCTTGCTTTGCATTCTTGCATAAGTGTTGAGCTCTCAATTACGATTTGTTCGAGTGAGAGACCGTGAGCTTGTTACTCTTGGAGGGTGACCTCCTAGTTGGCTTGGCGGTTGGTACCGCGTTGTCCTCTTCGTGGAAGATTATGAAGAGACCCGGGCTTCTCCTTCGTGGAGCTTGTGAATTGGTTGTGGAGCTTGCCATATCCGGAGTGGAGAAAAAGCTAGCCATAAGGAAAGGACTTATTCCTTCGTGGGATAGACTCGAAGAAGAAAGTGAGCCTTTGTGGCGCATGAGGAATCCTTCGTGGAACCTCACACACCTCCAACGTGACGTAGCCCCCTTCCCAAAGGTGGTGAACACGAGAACACATCTTCGTCTCCGTGTGCCTCGGTTATCTCTATATCTGAGCTTAGTTTCCTTGTGATAGCCATCGAGCTTGAAGCACTTATATCTTACTTATCACTTGTGGTATATTTATCTTGTGCTATATTGCTTAGCTTAATTTGTTGTTGGTGCACTTAGTTGAGCCTAGTGTATTTAGGTTTTGTGCTTGTAAAATAAACGTTAGTTTAATTCCGTATTCTATCAAGCCAAAACCGTAATAGTTTTGAAAATGCCTATTCCCCCCCCCCCCCCTCTAGGTGACATCTCTATCCTTTCAATTGGTATCAGAGCAAGGTCTCTCGTTTTTTAGGCTTCACCGCCTAGAGTGTAAAGATGTCGGCTAGTAGTATAGTGCACAATGACACAATTATCTTTGATGGCACAAATTATACTTTGTGGATTAATTGCTTGCTTTATAATCTTCGGACCTTGTGTCCAAATATTGAGAGATTTCTAGATGTAGGTTTTTCTCCTCCGATGGATCCTCAAAATCTATCTATAGAGGATGAGAAAAATTTACATCTCGAAGCTCAAGTATATAATGGGCTTATTTTCTCTTTAAGCCCCGCAGTTAATTTGTTCTTGACGATTGTAAAGCGCAAGTCTTCTCATGATAAGTGGACCAAGCTTAAAGAAATATTTGGTGGTCCCATCTCTAATATTGTCGGTGGTTTCTCCGAGGAGATCTCTTTTCCTTCACATCATGAAGAGCTCCAAGTTGCTTCCACCTCTAGGCGCGATGAGTTCTCATCTTCACCCACTTCACCAACGTGTGGCAAGACACAAGGTAAAGATATGGTGAGTGGTGTTGGGAATTGCAATTTTGATATTGTGCTCGCTAATGATGATCCTTCATCTCTATCCCATTGCAATGTTTATTCTTTGGACTTAAGCACTTCTTGCAACAATAATGCTATATCCCCTTGTGTTTCTAGTCCTTTTATATCATCTAGAAATTATTTGAGTACTAGTGTAGATGATATGCTTGATTTGCCTTGTTCCCATGAACAAAATGCTTCTATTTCCTCTAGTTGTTTATATAACAATGTAAAGGAAATCAAACATTCTATGGATCAAGACATGATCATGAATGAAGATTCAAGAATATCCTCATCTTCATCCTCCCGTGATTATATGTGCCTTATGGCAAGAGGATCAAAGGTATCTCCTACTTTGGATTCAAATATATCTTCTAAAGATAATATCAATGATAATGATGATAGTGATGATGACATTGATGAGGATACTGGTGCTCTCTTTCTTGAGTTGACTTTTTTGTGTGCCTCTCTTCGTGGTAATAATAAGGTCGTTACTTGTCTCAAACACGTTATGGAAACCATAACTAAACAAACGGGAACCATAGAGGAGTTGGATTTCCAACTTGATGATGGGAGTCGGAGATTCAATCTCCTTAAGCAAGAGCTTGTCGAGGAGAAGCACACTAATTGTCTCCTCACACAAAAAATTGAATCTTATGAGCTTGAAAAGTAAAATTCTATTAATGATGCTTGTGCTACTAACTCTAATTCTTATGAAGCATCTACCCTAAAGGAGAACGTTGAGCTAAGGGCTCAACTTGAGTTGCTAACTAGCAAGTATAGGAAATTAGAAGAAAGTCATGAAAAGCTCCCGGGCTCTCATAATGATCTTCTAATCTCCCATGATGGGCTAATGTTAGCTCGTGAGGCAAGTATTACCAAGGTAACATCTTGTGAGCCTCTTTTGGACATTAGCACAACTTCTAATCAAAATGCTATTTTGCCATGTGATAGTCCTAGTAATCCTTCTATCCATACTATTGATAAACCTTGTGTTGGATTACTTGCTTTGCCTTGTTGCTCTAACAATGAAGCTTCTACTTCCTCTAGTACTTGTATTTCTACTAACCATGTAGAGGAAATCAAAGAGCTCCAGGTCCAAGTCACTTCCTTGAGGAATGACTTGGAAAAGATTCATGAAGGGAAATCCACACTCGATAATATTTTGACTGTGCAAAAATCCCCAAATGATAAAAGTGGACTTGGATTCAACTATAATAACAAGAACAAGTCCAAGAGAAACAAGAAGAAGGGCCAAAACCAAGTCAAGAATTTGGCCAAGATTATTTGCTTCAAGTGCAAGGTTGAAGGACATCATGTAAGATCTTGTCCATTGAAGAAAAAGCACTTTAGTGAGAAGCAACAAGGGAAGCGGACACAAGTACAAGGTCAAGCCCAAGTTGAAGTTAGGCCACTTCTGAAGAAGAATCAAGATAATGCTCCCCAAGCCAAGAAATCAATGAAGAAGAGAAAGGGGAGCACTTGTTGCTACATATGTCGTGTGAAGGGGCACTTTGCCTCTTCATGTTCAAACGGTACATTATCTAATCCTATCATTATTAATTATGATTATTCTCTTGGGAAGGATAAGGATGACAATGTGTTTGCCAAGTTTGTTGGAACTCAAAGTGGTGTCAAGAAAAGAACCATTTGGGTTGCCAAGCCTATTGTGACTAACCTCTTAGGACCCAACTTAGTTGGGGACCAACAAGCTCAAACTTGATCAATAGGTGTTTTTGGAGGGCATTGGAGACTTGGCTAACTCATGAAGAATTAAGGGATCTTTATATATTATATTTGATCAAGCCAAGTCATTAGGATTATCTTATCCCTATCTTATATCCAATGCGCCTCTTCGCGGTAACTTGTAGTAAACTCATTTATATTGTAAGTTACTTGCCCTTTTACATGTTTTGGTTTTGTACCAACTATGTGTTTGTATTTGGTGTTCCTCATGCTTGCTTATTTTGTGTATTCAAGTATGTCTAGGTATTTGGCACATCATTTACTCGTGTATTTTGTTTTGAGCCTCTAATGCATCTTGATGATATCTTATTTGGCTATTTTTGAGTGGTTAATGGAACATCCCATTTTGGGGGAGTGATATGACTCGCGCATCTCTCAATCCTTAAAATGTGTGCATGTGAGTACTACCACTTAGTATTGATATTGCAAGCTTATCTAGTCACTATGTGGTGTGTCATACTCATAAGAAAATCAAATTCTAAATGTCCATTAATTATCTCTATTTGAGATTGCTTTTCCTCTTATTAAGAAAAATTTAATATCACATTATGGGGGGAGTAATATGCTTTTTTTGCATATCACAATCCTAGGAAATGTGAACATATGAGGTAGTGCCACTTAGAGTTGATATTGTTGATTATCTTTTTTCTAGGTGGCATGTTGGCTCAAACAAGGTCCTATTTTTGTTAGAAGCTTTTATTGCTCGTCTTTTTGGTCTTTGTTTGAGCAAGAAATTCTTAATGCGGTCTTCCTCAAATACATATCTCTATATATTTTTGGGAGGCCATTTGCTTCAAGTTATTCTAATCATTTCTTTGCATGATTGTGTGACTAGATTGAAGCTATCAAGAATCTCTATCTTTGCATAATGCTTAATCTTTTTATTCCTATACTATGCTTTTTATTGTGAAGATTTATCTTTAATATCCATGCAATATACCATTGGAAATCAATTCCAATACACTCATTGTATTTGACAATTGATATACTTATGACAGGATATGGATGTCGCCTAGAGGGGGTGAATAGACGATTAAAACTTTTCCTAGAGTGGCTCAACAAAGGCGGAATAAAACTAGTGTTTACTTTGTTAAGCACAACCTAGAACAACTAAGGTTCACCTATGTGCACCAACAACTTATTGTTGGAATTATGCCCTAGAGGCAATAATAAAGATGTTATTATTATAATTCTTGTTCATGATAAAGTTTATATTCCATGCTAGAATTGTATTAAGCGGAAACTTTAATACTTGTGTGGTTTGTGAACAACACCGTGTCCCTAGTACGCCTCTATGGACTAGCTCATTGATCAATGATGGTTAAGGTTTCCTAACCATAGACATGAGTTGTCAATTGATAATGAGATCATATCATTGGGAGAATGATATGATGGACATACCCAAACTAAGCGAAGCAATTAGATCGTTTCATCGTGTTCATCTTTGCGAAGCTTTTCCTATGTCAAATATTGTATTCCTTAGACCATGAGATAATGCAACTCCCTGGTATCGGAAGAAAACTTTGAGGTCATCAAACATCATCCTATGAGAGGGTGATCATAAAGGTGTCTCTCAGGTGATCGTAAAGTATCTGTTGGGTTGTTTGTATCGAGATGGAATTTGTCCCTCCCAGGTCGGAGAGATATACTTCGGGCCCACTCGGTAATCGATATCAACACCGCTTGCAATCATGTGGTTAAGGAGTTAATCACAAAGAGATATCGGATTACGGAACGAGTAAAGTACTTGCTGTGAACGAGATTGAACTAGGTATGACGATACCGACGATCGAATCTCGGGCAAGTAAAATATCGCGAGACGAAGGGAATATATATATGGGATTGATTGAATCCTGGCATCGTGGTTCATCCGATATGATCATCGATGAATGTGTGGGAGTCAATATGGGTGCCAGACCCGCTGTTGATTATTGATAGAAGATCATGTCGCATATTCTCGAACGCAGGGTCACACATAACGTGTCTTGGCTAGGATAGATTGGATAATTGGTTTATGAATTTTTGTTGAGTCTCGGATGGGATCCGGGATATCACGAGAGGTTTGAATGGTCCGGAGAATAAGATTCATATAAAGCGGTTTTGAAGTTCGGAATTGTTAGGGTTAATCGGTATTGCTGGAAGCTTCTAGAACCTTCGGAAGGGGACCAACGTGGCCCCACCTTCGGGAGGGGCATGGGACTATGAGGGAGTGTCCTGGCCGCATTGGGCCAGGGCACAAGGCCCCATAGGGCCCAGCCGATTCTAGAGAGATTTGACTCGTTTAAATCTCGGGATAGAATTTCTAGATAAGGAGAGTTTAAATCGTTTAAACTAGAGATATGATTTCTAGATAAGGGAGAGTTTAAATTGTTTAAACTAGAGATAGGCTTGGAGGAGGGCAGGGCTTGCCTCCCCTCTATATATAGAGGGTGGTGCGCCTCTCCCCCTGCACATCTTCCTCCAAGCCCTAGCAGCCTTGCTACCTTCCTCTCTCCCTCCCATTGTTTGTAGGCGAAGCCTGCGGTGAAATTCTCCACCATATACACCACGCCGTCGTGTTGTAGATCCAATCTATCTCTCCACCATACTGCTGGTCCGAGGAAGGAGGAGACGTCGAGTGCTGCGTGTGCATCTCACGGAGGCACCGCCACTTGTGGTGCTAGATCGGATCGGATCGCGAGGAGGAGGCGATGCGACTACATCACCCACGTTCCGAGCGTTCATTGTCTTGAATCTTCAAGGGTATGAAGATCTAATCCAATCTCTCGTTGTTTGCATCTCCTAGATTAGATCTTGGCTTTCCCTCTGTTCGCTCAGTAGAAAATTTTTATTTACTATTCCGCGAAACCCATCTGGTATCGAGCTAGATCTATGCGTAGATGTGTTTCACGAGTAGAGCATAACATGGTTGTTCGGGCGTTGATGTTTTCTGTTGCAAGCCTCTTGTTTGTGTTCTTCTTATGGCGGGATAGTGAGATTGAAGCGGTCGGGCCAACCTTACGCGACGTCGTTAGCGAGACCGCTCCGCACTTGACGTGTGGCTTGTCACACATGCGGTGGTGGATGTCAGTTCTCTCACTATAGTTGTCATGGGATTAACACGGAGTTTGGCAACCATAATATCACCGTTGTTGCTTTCCGTAGGTAAGAATCGTTCTTAGCATCTCCCATAAAGCCACGTAAAACATGCAACAACAAAGTAGGCGTCTAACTTGTTTTTGCAGGAGTGTTTTTGTGATATGGTATGGCCCAAGATGTGATGTGTATATTGTATCGATGATCATGTTTTGTAATGTTTCACGACTTGCATGTTGATGAGTACACAACGGCGAGAATATATGGTTGTCTTTATAATTGTGTATGACCTGCGAGTCAACTTCTTATCGCCATGTAATAGCTTTACTTTATCGCTAAGTAGTTAGCAATAGTTGTAGTTGCTATTCGTGGTGGAGGCAATCATGGTGGAGTGATGGAGATCATGCGGAACGCACAAGATGGAGATCATTCTTGAAGATTGGCTATACCATGTCACATAAAGTTATATGCATGTGATGTTTATCCTTTTATGTATCTTATCATGCTTAGATCGCGACGGTAGCATTATAAGATGATTCCTCACTTAAAGATCAAGATAAAAACTGTGTTCTCCCCAAATATGCACCGTTGCGAAAGTTCGTCATGTCCAAGCATCACGTGATGATCGGGTGCTATAGACTCTACACTCACATACAGGGTGCAAGCGGTTTTTGCACTGTGAAATACTTGGGTCTAGCTTGACGAGCCTAGCATGTCTGGACATGGCCTAGGAACACAAGAACCGAAAGGTTAAGCATGAGTCATATGAGTGATATGATCGACACTTTGTTGTCCACCATTGAAACCACATCTCTTCTCGTGATGATCGGATTAGGTGTGGTGAATTTGGATCGTGTTCACTAAACAACTTGAGGGATGTTGAATTTAGTGGGAGTTCATCTAGTAATTTGATTAAGTTGAACTATTTATCATGAACATAGTCTAAATTGTACTTGCAAATCTGTAGATCCAATGGCCAAGTCCAACTTCAACTTCAAGCGTTTTCTTTGAAAGAAAAGCTTAGAAATAATGGGTCTAACTTCACCAAGGTTCCGCAATCTAAGAATCATTACATGGCGGACAAAAGTACTATGTCCTTGAGAAAGCGTTAGGTAACCCCCCTGCCGTAGATGCGCCGGCTGATGAAAAAGTTGTTTATCAGTCGCGCAAGGATGATTATGATTTGATTAAGATCGTTGTGGCATCCCGCAAAAACCACTACTAGAAAATCGCGTTGTTTTGTGCATTGCATCGACATCATCATGTGTGGTTTGTCCAAAACTATTTTTGAAAAGCCTGGTTTTGTTTTCCAAACGCCCCATCTTAATTCAAATGCAAAGCCCGGTTCTCCGGATTAATTATTTTTGGCTGCTATCGGTTTGCAAAGGCCTTGTTTGAAATAAATAAAAACATTTATTTATTTTAGTGGGGGCAGTCGAACGGGCCGAAACGACCCGAACGACCACCCCCGTACAAACAGAACGGTCCACCTAAACCGCCCTTCTAAATCCTACAGCTACCAACTAACCTACCCAGCCCTCCCCTCCACATCACCCCACCCAATCCCCACCTGCCACCTCACCCTCTCCCCTCCCCCTAACCAATCACACCCTGCCACCTGGTCCACCCCCCTCTCTCTCCCCACTCCCAGCAGCCCCCCTGGGCACACACACGCATGCACACACGCGGCCACGTACGCAGCCCCCTCGGGATCCCCACGCGGGACCCACCCCGTGGCCCCGCTTGTCCCCCCACCCTCTCTCTCCTCCCTCCCTGGCTTCTTCTTCCACCCACGCTCCCCTGGCCCCGACCTGCGCCCCTCGCGCTCTCCTCCCACTTGCCGCTGTGCCCTCTCCTCTCCGCGGTTCTCCCCTCGCTTGCTCGCCGCCCTCCGTCGCCACCGCTTACCGCCTCCACCTCCCGTCTGGCGAGCCAGCTCCCCTGGCTGCCCCGTCGTCGTCGGCCCGCGGCCCGCCCTCCTCCCTTGCCCGTCCTCCCACGCTCGCCTACCGCCGCTGCGAGCTCGGCCTGCCGCCGCCGCCTCTCCGTTCAGCGCCGCCGTCGCCGTCCGCCCGCCCGCCAGCCTCGCCCCTCCTCCGCCACCGCCGCCCTCCTCTCCCTCGCGGCGTCACGCGCCCTCCTCTGAGCCTCCCCGCTCGCCAACCTCCCCGCCGCCCGTCTGCGAGCCTCCTCCGGCCGCCATCGTCCGCGCCCGGCCCGGCTTCGCCCTCCTGCCGCCGATTCGTCGTCGCCCGGCCCTCGCCTCGGCCTGCACGCTTGGCCGCCCGGCTTCGTCCTGAGCTCCTCGGCCGCCACGACTCTTTGGACACCGACGCGAGTCGCTGTCACACATGCGCCAGTCGGCGGCCGACCACGGTCGCGGCTCGCCATCCTTGTCGAGAATCCGTCGCTGCCTTTTTCCGCTCTTGGTGGGCCCATGCGGAGGCCCGACCACAGCAATCTTGCCGCCAAGGGTCCTCTGCTCGCCTTCTGCTGCGCCTGCGAAGTGCAGCGCCTCGCATGCCATATTAGCGAGCTCGATGCAAGGCCAAGTGCCCTGTGCTCCTGCAGCTCACCCCTGCCTCGTCGAGCCCTAGCCGCTCCAGATCCGGCCCGACAAGTTCTTCCGGATCCGAGGGCCGTGTGCATCGTCCTATATCCGTATAATACCACCGCAAGCCTCTTGAACCGACAAGATCTCCATCACGGACTTCAAGTACCCCTCGGATGCGACAGATTTCCTCCACGGACCCCAAGAACTCCTTCCGGCCGCTAGCGAAACCTCGAAGGCAGCGATGATGTGGAATCAAGATCTCCATCGTCCATGGGCAGGAACACCCGGACCCGTGCGGGGATGCTCAACGACAAGACCGGCTCAATGCCGATGGGCGCTAGGGGTGTACACGGTGCCACTAGATAACCGCCAAGATCGTCATCGAACCACAAGGCCGTTGCCTTTGAACTCGACAAGATCTACCACATGAAGACCGTGCAGAACCGGTGACCCTCGACGAACCTCCGGCAAGAACTTGACATGGCCAAGATCTACATAGCAAAGTCCGGCACCGACAAGTGAAGTCAGAACCACCAAGCCCTTCCTCGCGGAACGCCAAGACCTACCTCTGTTATCCGAGAACGTTTCCGTCGACCCCTGGACCCTGAGACCGACCCCGAACCCCGGAACCCAAGATCGTCGAGACCCCTAATGTGTGAACCCCTTCCCGAAACCCTATTTTACAACATAATACAACTTGTCGCATAATAATTGTCTTGCATGCATACATTCATGTGGTTTGGGGGCCTTATGCCGATTCACCTAATAATTAAATATGGGGCCCATATGCGGGCAAATCTAGTCTCATATCGGCCTCATTTAAATTGGTGTAGCGAACCCGGCGCTATCTTTTGCCATGCTAAAACAACATTTAAATTGCGGGGTATCTAAATAACTTGAACCGTTACCTAACTGTCGGGACCCCGGTTTCGCTTAATATGGCCTAATTGCATCGCACCTTTGCCATGTCATCCATCATACATGCATCATGCCGATCTTCTGCCGTTGTATTAAATATTGCATCCGGTGTTTCTTCTAGTGTTTTGCTTCTTCGCGGATAAGGCCGTTGAGTTGATGTGAGCTACGCCCCGATCTTCGGTTGAACCTTCGACAATGTTTTCAGGCGAGCATCTTCCCCTTTCTACCTATCTTACTTTTATAGTATTTACTTCCTCCTGTTGATCTATTGCTATCTGTGTTGCGATGCTCTAGTTTCCGTACCCGTGATATCCCTTGCAGCCTTATATTGCCTTGGACACATCCTATTACTTGTTGTTTGGTAGATAGTTGGACTTGCGCGTCGTGAGCTTGCTCAAGTCTTTGTGCGTGTCGTCAAGTGCCACGATTGTTGATGTTTTGCCGCATGTTGATGTTGGAGATGATCCTAGTTTTACTTATCGTTCACTTTAAATTCTGTTTAACAACTAAAATTGAAGTAAGTAGAGGCATCGGTGGGTGATAGATAATATTTGGTTTCCGACGCCACTTGTGTCCCGTGGGACCCCGAGTACTTGATACTGTTCCTTGATTTATCGCGCTATCCACATCCGGGAGGTATATGGGACCCCCGAGCCGAGCTTGATTCATTCTTATTTCTTGGGGCCACAAACTAGTTTGAGGTTTTATTTACGATCTGTACTTATGCCATGCTACTTATGTATTTAAATTGTGCGAGGAGCACCTTTGTCTTTATTTAGGATCGGGACACGATTCCGGTGTCGACAAGCCCAGCCACACTTCGGGTTCCCGATCGTTCCTGACACGTCTACCCAAACCTTGAGTCCGTCTCGGAGCTTGCTTACCGTTCGCGGGATCTACTTAAGGGTGGCCCCTAAAATATTTCTGAATCCTGTGATTGTTCGAGTGAAAGCCTCGTTGGGTTTTGAGTTGGTTTTAGAGGTTGATCGAGCGTGTGTTGCTATTGGTGCACCCGGGTAAAACTTTTCTGAAAGCCGTGTCCGCGGATATGGACGACTTGGAGCACAGTATCTCGACCATAGACAAGCATAACTAAAGTTTATTGCTGTAAATTTGACTTTATAATGACTAGTAATCAGCTTCACTATAATGGAATGGCTAACTAAAACTGCCCATCATTGCTTGTTTGGTTTGTCGCTTGCGACAATTGTACCTTACTAGTAAGTATTGCAACTACAACGGAATGGCTGAATAAAAGTACCAACAACTGCTGGGTTTTGGGTTATCTCATGCTATCTGTATCTGATTAGTAAGTGTTGCAACTATAACGGAATGGTTAACTAAAAGTGCCCACTGCTTACTTTATCAGGATGATTATCTAAACCTGACTAGTAATTGCTGCAACGATAACTAAATAAATAAAACTGCCAACTGTGTGAGTTCCTCGGTTGACTTCCTCGTTTGGTCTCGAGGGGGAAACACCAGGATGGGTTTGTTTGGTGTTATCTTCAGGTTGGATCCGGATAGGTCACTCTTGTCCCTCTCTAATAACCGCCAGTTGTATCGAGTCTCTATAGGTCGTTTAGTGCATCTTTGCCACGCTTGATCCACCATACCTATGTGGCGAGGACGCGAATTCTAGCCTCGCTGTCTTGGCCTTAATCTTGGCGCTCCTTCTTTTTTTCCTTGCCCTTTGTCGGCACCCTTTTGTTTAAGCAGGTTTGAGATCGGCGTCGTTAGCGGGGTTACCCTTTCTTGGCACAGGCAGGGTTATGGACGCCATTGGTTATTCTTCAGGGCTCTTAGCCCCATTTGCATCTTGTCCGTAGTCGGACGCTCTATCGATTTCAAGGTGATTTGGCTCTTTGTATATTATATCTGTATTCTTGACTCATGGAGTCGTTGTTATATATATCTGTTCTGTGGGTCCCATCGAGAACTGTTGTGTAATGTTATTACTTCTTTTTCCACCCGCACGAAAGTGCCTGGTGGGCACCATTGAATCGTTTCTATGCGGGTTTGGCGGGTTTCGCTAAAACTTGCATAGGTCCGATTCTGAGGGTGTTACAGAGTGGTATCAGAGCTCAGCAGTTGCGATACCCCACAAGTCCAGCCTGTAGGATAACCTAGCTAACGGCCGAAGTAGAAGTGTCAAAACTATTTTTGAAAATCGGTTGGATAGTTCTGGTTAGGTCTGACTTTACTCCTTACCCCTCTGCTATTCTCCTCTTACCTCTACGTGTTTTGAATCCGCTCTCTTCTCTCTCTTCGAGTCCAGGATTTCTCGTGGTTGGGTTTCCGTCGTACCTTCAGGGTTTCGCTTTCTCCCTTTTGTAACGGAGGTGCTACGATCATCAATCTGCAACTTGTCTGTTGAACCCTTCCTCCAATCTTTTGTTCTTGAGCTCTTTATCCATATGTGTTCCTTCTTTGGATATCGTTGTCGTTGAAAAACATATGAGAAGGACGAGCATTGGTGAAGTTGGAGTATACCTTGAGCATGTGTTGTTCATGCCAATGGAACCATCGCGAAACCTAATCAGTGTGTCTTTCATACGATTTCTGTTGTATCTTCCGTTGTTTCCCGATGTGATGACATCATCTACGTCAGATCCGATGCAGAGTCCGCATCACTCCTTTGTTTCCGAACCTCGCTTGCCGAGATCTTCAGTCTGTTTCCGAGAATGGTTGCACTCTTTTCTACTGATTGTGCGGAGTAATAGTTTGGGTGCGTGATGGATTGGCCCCCATGCCGACTACCCCTTCTATTCGCTTTTGTACCTTGAAGTGGACGAGAATGCATCGGTTCCCTCTTTCCATCGAAGCTAGAGGTGGCTTTATTTGCGATACCTCTACCTTCGACCTTTTGTTCCCGGAGTGTTCTCTCGACGATCAGGAGCAATGACCCTTTGCTGGTGGTGTCGCCGTTTTCAAGATGAAGAAGGAACCATCGTTAGTGGTGTCGCGAAGGTCTACACGAAGCGAGAAGACGCAGATCGCCAACCTTCCTTCCGGTACCATGAGGCGGATCTCGAGGGCGAGATCCATTGTTAGTGGTGTCGAATTGTGGCATCCCGCAAAAACCACTACTAGAAAATCGCGTTGTTTTGTGCATTGCATCGACATCATCATGTGTGGTTTGTCCAAAACTATTTTTGAAAAGCCTGGTTTTGTTTTCCAAACGCCCCATCTTAATTCAAACGCAAAGCCCGGTTCTCCGGATTAATTATTTTTGGCTGCTATCGGTTTGCAAAGGCCTTGTTTGAAATAAATAAAAACATTTATTTATTTTAGTGGAAGCGTCGAGCAGAAACGACGACCACCCCGTACAAAGCAGCGTTCCACCTAAACCGCCCTTCTAAATCCTACAGCTACCAACTAACCTACCCAGCCCTCCCCTCCCCATCACCCCCCCCAATCCCCACCTGCCACCTCACCCTCTCCCCTCCCCCTAACCAATCACACCCTGCCACCTGGTCCACCCCCCTCTCTCCCACTCCCACAGGCACACACGCATGCACACACGCGGCCACGTACGCAGCCCCCTCGGGATCCCCACGCGGGACCCACCCCGTGGCCCCGCTTGTCCCCCCACCCTCTCTCTCCTCCCTCCCTGGCTTCTTCTTCCACCCACGCTCCCCTGGCCCCGACCCTGCGCCCTACGCGGCTCTCCTCCCGCCGCCCTCCGGTCGCCACCGCCGCCCAGCTTACCGCCTCCACCTCCCCGTCTCGCGGCGAGCCCGGCTCCCCTCTGCGGCTGCCCCCACCGTCGTCGTCGGCCCACGCCCCCTCCCCGCGCCTCTCCCTTGCGCTCGCCTACCCGCTGGAGCTCAAGCCTGCCCTCTCTCCGTTCCAGCCTTGCGTCGCCGCCCAGCCTCTCCTCGCCAGCCCACCGCGCCCCCACCTCCTCCTCTGAGCCTCCCGCCGCCAACCTCCCCGCCCGCGAGCCTCCGGCCGCCATCGCCCGCCGCCGCCGGCTCGCCTCCTCCGCCGCCAGTCGCTGCCGCCTGCCTTGCCTCGCCGCGCTGCACCGAGCCTCGCCCACACCTCCTCCGCCTAGAGTTCCCACCCTGCCGGAGGTCTTTGACACCGACGCGAGCACGCTGTCACACATGCGCCGGCCGACCACGGTCGCAGCTCGCCATCCTTGTCAGGAATCCCGTCGCCTGCTCCCTTTTTCCGCTCTTGGTGGGCCCATGACAGAGGCCCCGACCACAGCTTGATGCGCTGCCGCCAAGGGTCCTCTGCTCGCCTTCCTGCTGCGCCTCTGCCAGGGGTCTGGCCGCCTCGCATGCCATATTAGCAGAGCTCAATGCAAGGCCAAGTGCTGCCCCTGTGCTCCCTACAGGCTCACCCCATGCACCTCGTCGAGCCCTAGCCGCTCCAGATCCCGGCCCTACAAGTTCTTCCGCTCGGATCCGAGGACCGTGTGCATGCGTCCTGTATCCGGTATAATACCACTGCAAGCCTCTTTAACCCGACAAGATCTCCATCACGGACTTCAAGTACCCCCTCGGATGCGACAGGATTTCCTCCCCGGACCCCAAGAACTCCTTCCCGGCGCCGCTAGCCGAAACCTCGAAGGCCGCGATGATGTGGAATCAAGATCTCCATCGTCCATGGAACCGGAACACCCAGACCTTCGTATAGGGATGCTCAACGACAAGACCGGCTCAATGCCGATGGGCGCTAGGGGTGTACCTGGTGCCACTAGATAACCGCTAAGATCGTCATCGGAACCACAAGGCCGTTGCAGTGAACTCGACAAGATCTACCACATGAAGACCGTACCGAACCGGTGACCCTCGACGAACCTCCGGCAATAACTTCGACATGGCCAAGATCTACCGCAACCGAGTCCGGCACCGACAAGTGAAGTCAGAACCACCAAGCCCTTCCTCGCGGAACGCCAAGACCTACCTCTGTTATCCGAGAACGTTTCCGTCGACCCCTGGACCCTGAGACCGACCCCGAACCCCGGAACCCAAGATCGTCGAGACCCCTAATGTGTGAACCCCTTCCCGAAACCCTATTTTACAACATAATACAACTTGTCGCATAATAATTGTCTTGCATGCATACATTCATGTGGTTTGGGGGCCTTATGCCGATTCACCTAATAATTAAATATGGGGCCCATATGCGGGCAAATCTAGTCTCATATCGGCCTCATTTAAATTGGTGTAGCGAACCCGACGCTATCTTTTGCCATGCTAAAACAACATTTAAATTGCGGGGTATCTAAATAACTTGAACCGTTACCTAACTGTCGGGACCCCGGTTCCGCTTAATATGACCTAATTGCATCGCACCTTTGCCATGTCATCCATCATACATGCATCATGCCGATCTTCTGCCGTTGTATTAAATATTGCATCCGGTGTTTCTTCTAGTGTTTTGCTTCTTCGCGGATAAGGCCGTTGAGTTGATGTGAGCTACGCCCCGATCTTCGGTTGAACCTTCGACAATGTTTTCAGGCGAGCATCTTCCCCTTTCTACCTATCTTACATTTATAGTATTTACTTCCTCCTGTTGATCTATTGCTATCTGTGTTGCGATGCTCTAGTTTCCGTACCCGTGATATCCCTTGCAGCCTTATATTGCCTTGGACACATCCTATTACTTGTTGTTTGGTAGATAGTTGGACTTGCGCGTCGTAGTCGCTTGCTCAAGTGCTGTTGCGTGTCGTCAAGTGCCACAGTTGTTGATGTTTTGCCGCATGTTGATGTTGGAGATGATCCTAGTTTTACTTATCGTTCACTTTAAATTCCTGTTTAACAACTAAAATTGAAGTAAGTAGAGGCATCGGTGGGTGATAGATAATATTTGGTTTCCGAACGCCCACTTGTGTCCCGTAGGACCCCGAGTACTTGATACCTGTTCCTTGATTTATCGCGCTATCCACATCCGGGAGGTATATGGGACCCCCCTGAGCCAGAGCTTGATTCATTCTTATTTCTTGGGGCCACAAACTAGTTTGAGGTTTTATTTACGATCCTGTACTTATGCCATGCTACTTATGTATTTAAATTGTGCGAGGAGCACACTGTACTGTTTAGGATCGGGACACGATTCCGCGGTGTCGACAAGCCCAGCCACACTTTCGGGTTCCCGATGCTCACCGTCTACCCAAACCTTGAGTCCGTCTCGGAGCTTGCTTACTTCGTTGCGGGATCTACTTAAGGGGTGGCCCCCTGAAATATTTCTGAATCCTGTGATTGTTCAGTCGTGAAAGCCTCGTTGGGTTTTGAGTTGGTTTTTCCGAGGTTGATCGAGCGTGTGTTGCTATTGGTGCACCCCGGCCGGGTAAAACTTTCTGAAAGCCGTGTCCGCGGATATGGACGACTTGGAGCACAGTATCTCGACCATAGACAAGCATAACTAAAGTTTATTGCTGTAAATTTGACTTTATAATGACTAGTAATCAGCTTCACTATAATGGAATGGCTAACTAAAACTGCCCATCATTGCTTGTTTGGTTTGTCGCTTGCGACAATTGTACCTGACTAGTAAGTATTGCAACTACAACGGAATGGCTGAATAAAAGTACCAACAACTGCTGGGTTTTGGGTTATCTCATGCTATTTGTATCTGATTAGTAAGTGTTGCAACTATAACGGAATGGTTAACTAAAAGTGCCCACTGCTTACTTTATCAGGATGATTATCTAAACCTGACTAGTGATTGCTGCAACGATAACTAAATAAATAAAACTGCCAACTGTGTGAGTTCCTCGGTTGACTTCCTCGTTTGGTCTCGAGGGGGAAACACCAGGATGGGTTTGTTTGGTGTTATCTTCAGGTTGGATACGGATAGGTCACTCTTGTCCCTCTCTAATAACCGCCAGTTGTATCGAGTCTCTATAGGTCGTTTAGTGCATGCTGCCGCTGCCGCTTCAGTCCACCATACCTATGTAGGCGAGGACCGCCGAATTCTAGCCTCGCTGTAATCGGCCTCAAGATCGACGCTCCTTCTTTTTTTTCCTTGCCCTTTGTCGGCACCCCTTTTGTTTAAGCAGGTTTGAGATCGGCGTCGTTAGCGGTGGTTACCCTTCCGCTTGGCACAGGCAGGGTTATGGACGCCATTGGTTATTCTTCAGGGCTCTTAGCCCCATTTGCATCTTGTCCGTAGTCGGACGCTCTATCGATTTCAAGGTGATTTGGCTCTTTGTATATTATATCTGTATTCTTGACTCATGGAGTCACTGTTATATATATCTGTTCTGTGGGTCCCATCGAGGACTGTTGTGTAATGTTATTACTTCGTTTTCCACCCGCACAAAAGTGCCTGGTGGGCACCTTTGAATCGTTTCTATGCGGGTTTGGCGGGTTTCGCTAAAACTTGCATAGGTCCGATTCTGAGGGTGTTACAATCGTCATGTTGTATGCTATGGAATCGGATCTTCAAAATCGTTTTGAGGAGTTCGCCGGGCCCTTTGAGATTCTCGAGGAGCTGAAAAACATGTTTCAGACTCAAGCCCGTTCTGAGATATATGAGATCTCTAAGAAATTCCTTAACTACAAGATGGAGGAAGGGAGTTCCGTTAGTGAGCACGCCATTAAGATGTCGGGCTACACTCAACGCCTTGAGCAACTGGACTACAAGATTCCAGAGGAGCTCAAGATAGACACTCCTAGCTACAAAAGTTTTGTAGTAGATCACAATCAGATTGGTTCCACTGATATGATCACTAAGCTCTTCACTAAGATGAAAGTAGCGGAGGTGAACATCAAAAGGAATAATCATGTGTTGATGGTCAACAAGCCCTCCTCTAAGAAAGGTAAGGGAGCAAAGAAACCCTTCAAGAAGGGCGGCGGCAAGCGCAATGCTCCTGCTGAGAAGAAGCTCAAGTCTGGTCCTAAGCCGGACACTGAGTGCTTCTATTGCAAGGACAAGGGTCACTGGAAGCGCAACTGTCCGAAGTACTTAGCGGACAAGAAGGCTGGCACCATCAAAGGTATATTTGATATACATGTTATTTATGTTTTCCTTACTAGCCCTCGTTGTAGTGCACAGGTATTTGATACGTTCGGTTGCTAATATTTGTAACTCAAACAGAGCTACGGAATAGAGCGGCTTGCGAGGGATGAGGTGACGATGCGCGTTGGCAACGGATCAAGAGTTGATGTGATGGCCGTCAGCACGCTCTCCTTAGTTTTACCTTCGGGATTAGTTTTAAACCTTAATAAATGTTATTATGTGCCTGTGTTGAGCATGAACATCATTTCCGGATCGTGTTTATTGCAAGACGGTTATTCATTTAAATCGGAGAATAATGGTTGTTCTATTTATATGAGTAACATCTTTTATGGTCATGCACCTCTTGTGAATGGTTTATTTCTTCTAAATCTCGAAAGGGATGAAACACACATCCATAACATTGAGGCTAAGAGATGCAAAGTAGATAGTGATAATACTACTTATTTGTGGCAATTGCGTCTAGGTCATATTGGAGTAAAGCACATGAAGAAACTCCATTCGATGGACTTTTGGAGTCTCTTGATTTTGAATCATTTGACACATGCGAACCATGCCTCATGGGCAAGATGATCAAAACCCGTTCTCAGATGATGGAGCGAGCAACGGACTTGTTGGAAATCATACATACCGATGTATGCGGACCGATGAGTGTTTCGACGCGCGGTGGATATCACTATTTCCTCACTTTTACCGATGACTTAAGTAGATATGGGTATATCTATTTAATGAAACATAAATATGAAACGTTTGAAAAGTTCAAAGAATTTCAGAATGAAGTGGAGAACCATCGTAACAGAAAGATTAAGTTTCTACGATCCGATCGTGGGGGCGAATATTTAAGTTATGATTTTCTCACGCATCTTAAAGCAAGCGGAATTGTTTCGCAACTCACGCCACCCGGAACACCACAAACAAGAATGGTGTGTCTGAGCAGCGGAATCGAACCCTATTAGATATGGTCCGATCGATGATGTCTCTTCTTGATTTGCCATTATCATTTTGGGGTTATGCATTAGAAACCGCATTCACTTTAAATAGGGCTCCATCTAAATCCTGAGACGACACCGTATGAACTGTGGTTTGGTGCTAAACCTAAGTTGTCGTTTCTTAAAGTTTGGGGATGCTTTACGTCAAGAAGTTGATCTTGGCCGACAAGCTCGAACCCAAAGCGAGAAATGCGTCTTCATAGGATACCCTAAGGAAACTATTGGGTATACCTTCTATCACGTAACAAGGCAAAGTGTTTGTCAGAAGAACGGTTCCTTTCTTGAGAAGGAGTTTCTCTCGAAAGAAGTGAGTGGGAGGAAAGTAGAGCTAGACGAGGTTATTGAAACTTCTCCTGAATTGGAGAGCAGCGCAGCCACTGAAATTGTTCCAGTGTCGCCTGCACCAACAATAGAGGAAGCTAATGACAAGGATCATGAAGCTTGGACGATCTTGCTCTTGAACATCGCAGTCGACAAGGTCGTGTGCCCTCTGAGTGTAATGCAACCTGTCTTGTTGTCTTGTTGGTAGAAGGCGGTGAACCTACGAACTATGAGGAAGCGATGATGAGCCCGGACTTTGAGAAATGGTGGAAGCCATGAACCAATTGGGATCCATGAGCGAAAACCAAGTATGGACTTTGGTGGATCCTCCTAGCGACCGAAAGGCCGTTGAGTGCAAATGGATATTCAAGAAGAAAACGGACGCGGATGGTAATGTTACCGTCTATAAAGCACGGCTTGTCGCAAAAGGTTTTCGACAAGTTCAAGGTGTTGACTACGATGAGACTTTCTCTCCCGTAGCGATGTTTAAGTCCATTCGGATTTTATTAGCAATTGCTGCGTTTCATGATTATGAAATATGACAGATGGATGTCAAGACTGCTTTCCTCAATGGCAACATTGATGAAGAGTTGTATATGATGCAACCCGAAGGTTTTGTCGATCCTAAGGATGCTAGTAAAGTATGCAAACTTCAGCGTTCCATTTATGGACTGAAGCAAGCATCTCGGAGTTGGAACCTTCGTTTTGATCAAGTGATCAAGAGCTTTGGATTTGTTCCAAATTGCTACGAAGCTTGCATCTACAAGAAAGTGAGTGGGAGCTCGGTGACGTTTCTGGTACTGTATGTGGATGACATATTGATTATCGGAAATGACATCAACATGCTTAACGATGTGAAGAGTTATTTGAATAAGTGTTTTTCAATGAAAGACCTAGGTGAAGCTGCTTATATATTGGGCATCAAAATCTATAGAGATAGACAAACACTCCTGATAGCTTTAAGCCAAAGTACATACCTAGACAAAGTTCTGAAAAGGTTCAGAATGGATAAGGCAAAGAAAGGTTCAGTGCCTATGTTGTCAGGTAAGATATTGAGCAAGGATCAGTGTCTAGCTACGGTAAATGATAGGGAAGCTATGAGCAAAGTGCCTTATGCCTCGGCCATAGGTTCCATCATGTATGCCATGCTGTGTACTAGACCGGATGTGTCCAATGCTCTTAGTTTGACGAGCATATATCAAAGTGATCCAGGAGTGGAACACTGGACAGCCGTGAAGAACATCCTAAAGTACCTAAATAGAACTAAAGAAATGTTCTTAGTCTATGGGGGTGATGAACAGCTTGTCGTAAAAGGTTACGTCGATGCTAGTTTCGACACCGACAAGATGATTCCAAATCTCAGATAGGATACGTTTATATATTGAATGGAGCGTGAGTGGAGAAGTGCAAGCAAAGCGTGTCGCGGGATCTGTGAGAAGCGGAATACATGGTCACTTGAAGCGTCAAGTGAAGGAGTTTGGATCGAAACTTCATCATCGAGCTTGTGGTTCCAAGTGCATTGGACCCATGGAGATATTGTGTGACAACATCGGCGCATAGCACTCGCTAAGGAACCAAGATATCATCCAAAGACCAAGCATATCAACATAAGTTTCATATAATCCGAGATTATATAGGAGATGGAGATCTGAAGATTAGCAAAGTACATACGGATCTGAATGTCGCAGATCCATTGACTAAACCTCTTCCACGTGTAAAACATGATCAACACCTCAGTGCCATGGGTGTGAGATTGTTGCCAAATGTAAACTAGATTATTGACTCTAGTGCAAGTGGGAGACTGTTGGAATTATGCCCTAGAGGCAATAATAAAGATGTTATTATTATAATTCTTATTCATGATAAAGTTTATATTCCATGCTAGAATTGTATTAAGCGGAAAATTTAATACTTGTGTGGTTTGTGAACAACACCGTGTCCCTAGTACGCCTCTATGGACTAGCTCATTGATCAATGATGGTTAAGGTTTCCTAACCATAGACATGAGTTGTCAATTGATAATGAGATCATATCATTGGGAGAATGATATGATGGAATTCCAAACTAAGCGAAGCAATTAGATCGTTTCATCGTGTTCATCTTTGCCAAGCTTTTCCTATGTCAAATATTGTATTCCTTAGACCATGAGATAATGCAACTCCCTGGTATCGGAAGAAAGATTTGAGGTCATCAAACATCATCCGATGAGAGGGTGATAATAAAGGTGTCTCTCGGTGATCGGAAAGTATCATTGGGTTGTATGTATCGAGATGGAATTTGTCCCTCCTGTCGGAGAGATATACTGGCCCACTCGTGTCGATATCAACACCGCTTGCAAGCATGTGGTTAAGGAGTTAATCACAAAGTGATATCGGATTACAGCGAGTAAAGTACTTGCCGTGAGCGAGATTGAACTAGGTATGACGATACGACGATCGAATCTCGGGCAAGTAAAATATCGCGAGACGAAGGGAATATATATATGGGATTGATTGAATCGGCATCGTGGTTCATCCGATATGATCATCGATGAATGTGTGGGAGTCAATATGGGTGCCTGCACCCAGTTGATTATTGATAGAAGATCATGTGCGCTCAATATTCTCGAACCGAGGGTCACACACTTAACGTGTCTTGGCGCTAGGATAGATTGGATAATTGGTTTATGAATTTTTGTTCGAGTCTCGGATGGGATCCGGATATCACGAGAGGTTCGGAATGGTCCTGAGAATAAGATTCATATAAGGCAATGCAGTTTTTGGAGTTTGAATTGTTCCGGTTAATCGGTATTGTCTGGAAGCTTCTAGAACCTTCCGGAAGGGGACCAACGTGGCCCCACCTTCCGGAGGGGCATGGGCCTATGAGGGAGTGTCCTGGCCGCATTGGGCAGGGCACAAGGACCCATAGGGCCCAGCCGATTTAGAGAGATTTGACTCGTTTAAATCTCGGATATAATTTCTAGATAAGGAGAGTTTAAATCGTTTAAACTAGAGATAGGATTTCTAGATAAGGGAGAGTTTAAATTGTTTAAACTAGAGATAGGCTTGGAGGAGGGCAAGGGCTGGCGCCCCCTCTATATATAGAGTGGTGCGCCTCCCCACACACCTTCCTCCAAGCCCTAGCGTCTTGCTACCTTCCTCTCCTCCCGACTGTTTGTAGGCGAAGCCTGCGCAGAAATTCTCCACCATATACACCACGCCGTCGTGTTGTAGATCCAATCTATCTCCACCATACTCGCTGGTCCGAGGAAGGAGGAGACATCGAGTCTTTGCGTGTGCATCTCACGGAGGCACCGCCACTTGTGGCGCTAGATCGGATCGGATCGCGAGGAGGAAGCGAGTACGACTACATCACCCACGTTCCGATAACGTTCATCTTGAATCTTCAAGGGTATGAAGATCTAATCCAATCTCTCTCGTTGTTTGCATCTCCTAGATTAGATCTTGGCTTTCCCTCTGTTCGCTCCGTAGAAAATTTTGATTTACTATGCCGCGAAACCCATCACTTATGCTAAGCAATACAAGCAACAAAGTGATAGCAAGATATATATTACTTCAAGCACGAAGGCTATCACAATGTAAAGTGCATAAGTAAAGAGCTCGGGTATAGAGATAACCGAGGAACGCGGGTAGAACGATATTTTACCGAGTTCCTCCCAACATGGAGTACGTCTCGTTTGGAGAGGGGGTGGTATCAAACCACCAACGCCACAAAAGGCCTCCCTTATTCTCCGGTGAATCTCACCCCAACGGGATCGATCCACACTTCCACTATCGGTGCACTTGTCGGTGGCAACCAGAACCTCTCACAAGGTTGGGGCACTTCTCCACAACTTAATTGGAGGCTCGCAACAAACGCCACCAAGGCCACAATGCCAACAAGGCCACAAAACCGTCTAAGGTTCCAAGAACCCAAGAGGGACAATCTCCAATGAGTAACTCAAACCAAATCCTCCGAGGAGAACACAAACCGATGCACCAAATACAAATGGCAAGAACACCACAAAAGTGTTCAAATCCTTCTCTCCCAAATTCCACCAAAGCTACAAAAGCTTATGGGGGGATAAGAGAGGAAGAACAATGGAGGAAATTCACAAAAGAATCCAAGATCTAGATCCCAATATGTTCCCCTCACTTAGAGGAGAGATTGATTGGTGGGATTGTAGATCTAGATCTCCTCTTTCAAATCCCTCAAGAATATGCAAGAATCATCGGAGGGATTGAGAGAAAGTAAGATCAAGAAGGTCAACAATGGAGGGGAAAACTTGCAAGAATGGTTAAGGAACCATTGGGAAAGAAGGCCCCTTATATAGGTCCCTCCAAAATCCAACCGTTGCATCCTAAAAACGCGATTCCCGGTACTACCAGACTTTTTCCCGGTACTACCGGACTTTCCCGGCACTACCGGACATTCCCTGGGGTTCCTGAGGCGCCAAACGCATTTTTCTTTGCGCTCCCCGGTACCAAAATGCGGTACTACCGGATCCCTGTACTACTGGATCCTGGTCCGGTACTACCGGTCATCACAGAACGAAAACAACCATAACTTTTGCATCCGGACTCCGATTTCGATGATCTTGGGCTCGTTTCGAAGAGGACAACAACCTCTACAAGATCATGCAAAGAAACATCATAGTCCAGCAAGGGAGTATAGATCCAAATTGTTGGGAATATGCCCTAGAGGCAATCATGTATGATGAGATTTCCCATTGTATTCATAAAGTTATTAAGTAGTCCTTGTATAAACATCTGATGTGTATCATTGAATATGTGATTCAGTTGTGGAACTATGCATTCATGTTGTTTGTACTAAATATCCTTGGTCATTGAGGTTGTGCTGGACACACAACTTAGACCAATGTGAAAGTTGGCTTGATGACTCGGTTCCACTTGTCATGGGCATGGAGATGCTATTCCAACTTACACAGACTAGGCTAAAGAGTTTAGCGAGTCGGATTGACCCATATTGAGGTACAACGAACTAAGCTGTCATTTGTATATCTCAATCAATGTAATCCTTAGACTGAGGTTGTTGCATAGTCCGAGTTGAGGATCACCGACTTAGGTTACAAACGCCGATCCGTGAATCGCGCTTATAAAGGCAGAGTTCGGGTCGACTGAGAATCAAGCTGCGTGATGTGAATAACCAAGATGGGATTTTGCCCCTCCACTTGGAGAGATATTCTCTGGGCCCTCTCGTGAGATATGATTCAGAAAGCATGGCCATGCACGACTCAGAGGCGATCGACTAAGAGTTAGTCGGGTGAATCACTTATCTCGGATCGAGAAGAGAGTCGGACTATTTAAGGGATGACATATATTCCTATAGTCGACAAGGTATATCGTGAGGCAAAGGGACTCGGACGTAAGTCGCATTGGAAAGGCAAGTCGTCATGACTCTTTGGTACTTGGGAGTCGGCACGTTACGCTAGGAGCCGCTATCGATCGATTGTGAGTCGGACTCAATCGTGTCCAAGTAGCCATGAGCTGTGGGTCACACACTTAAGAGCGGAGCAAGTTCGGATTAGATCTGAACATATAATCTGGTTGGTTGGACCTAAACCGGATTAGGATGAGATTAGTGAGTTGGACTCACGGTGACTAGTGTTATATGGGCTTTAGTGAATGGGTCGATGAGCGAGCCCACGTTCACTCTATATATAGTGGAGCACACTAACCCGTAAAGGTTAATCGTTGTTTGGTTAGGTCATTCCATGTGTTGAAACCCTAGCTCCACTGCCAGTCCGTACCGTAATTGAACCTAGCAGTTCACCGCCGCGCTCCTCCTTATGCGTGGATACGGCAGAGGTCTTGCGATCGCACCGGGGCGATTGGATCGTGAGGATCGCATTGCATCAAGCGACGCTTCATCAGTAATCCGCAACCGCGCGTCTAGTGGTAAACCTCGTGGCCTTCTACCTCAGCTAGATCTTGGGATCACCACGTTAGAGGAAAATTTTATTTTATCTCCGCGTGGCCCAACACAAATGACAAAGTAAAAAACCTTTTGTCGCGCTAGGTACTAAAATGCGGTACTACCGCTTTTTGGTACCTAGCCCGGCAGTGGCTTTTGGAAACTTGTCAAAAACCTTCTGCCGTGCTAGGTACTAAAATGCGGTACTACCGCATTTTGGTACCTAGGAGGGCAGTGGCATTTGGCAACTTGCCAAAACCTACTGCCGCGCTTACCGCATTTTGGTACCTAGGAAAATTCAAACCACTATAACTTTTGATTGGTAACTCCGATCGACTCGATTCCAATTGCGTTGGAAAAAGGATGAAATGAGCTACCCTATGAAAGGTGAAAATATTGGTTATCATCAAGTGAGAATGTATCATGTATAATAATGTGAGATACCTCACTTGGTGAGAAACCGAAAAGCCGCCAAGATCAAAATCGCAACAAGATACAAACGGAAGATCCGATTTTGATGAACAAGAGCTTGTTATGGACATTACCACAAGCTCTATATCATCACATGGATAAGACCAAGTAACAACCAAATATGATGATGCAAATATGCAAAGGTTTGAGCTCTCTCCGAACGAAGTGAACGAGTTACTCATTCGAGAGCCCCTCTTGATAGTACAGCTATCTATCCTAAACCCGGTCTCCTACTAACAATATGAGACCGGCAAAAGGGAAATCCTATCAATATTATACCTTTGCCTTGAGCATTCCACTTAAGCTTGATGTATACGATATTGCCCTTCTCAAGATGTAACGCCTTTCTTAATTCCTCATCATCGATCCATGATCACCGGGAATGGAAAGCATCAAACATGAGATCTTCTATAGATGTTGCATTTTGAGCTTGCACAACACATATTCTTCTCATTTCATCGACCTTGAAGCCAACACATGATCCAAGCGATGCTAATGGACAAATCCTACAAGTATAACTTAATACACACAATAGTCCATAAAGATTGTCATTAATTACCAAAACCACACATGGGGGCCCACATGTTATTTCAACTTATGTGTGGTAGCATTTGTGGATCATCTTCACCTTGGATTTCACCTCTTATTGCCTTTTTTATTTTAAAAATTTGTTGTGGCTCCCATTGGCTTCCTTGGTTTTTTAACATCTCTTTGATGATGTTTTTGATTATTATAAAATGTGTTTTAGTGGAAGACAAAACTTTTCTTCTCAAAACCTTGTGCCATTGTGAAAAGTGTTAAGGGTTTGGTTTATTTGTTGAAACCTTGCTCTTTTGGGAGTTTGTTATCTCATTCTTTCTTCTCTATTTTATTTGCTTCAATGAGATAAATCCTTGAGTATTTTTGTTTTTATTTCATCTTTTTGCTCAATAGTTTTTGCTTAGTTCATTGGTTGAACTTCGTTGAACAAATCTTGTGTTGATTTGATTCTTTGATATAGTTTGGGCAACAAATGTATTTTGTCACACCTTGTATGCCTTCTTGAATATTTTGGTGTTTTTCCAAATTATATCTTCTTTGGATAATGAAAGTCTCCATGTGTTTGCTTTTTCTGATCCAATATATAGGGTATACTCCATCAAATCCTTAAACGGCTAAGATGTGCATGAAATTCAAATTTCATCTCTAAATATGTACATATTTTTATGGAGTGTGTCCTATGTGTTGTGGTTAGTCTAACCACTTTGGACCTAATAAGTTTGGGGACCAATATGTACTTAAATGTTTTTTAGGTACATTGGAGATGCAATGGATGCTTGTCTCGTCTATAAGGAAAGTGTTGTCACCACATGATAATTGGAGCCAAGCTAGGATGATCAAAAAATTCTTATCTACTACATCATACCATTGCTATCTCGGTAACAAGTATCTTATTCATGCATAATATTCTTTCATCCAATCTCTTGTAGGTTGCATCTTGGCATGAATTTATCCATTTGTAAATGTTGCGGTTCTTGCAAGGATCTTTGGAAGACTTATTTATCCTTATTGCTTATGTGAGCAATTTGAGATGATGCATATAATGGGGAGTATATAAAATCATGTTCATGATTCACCAATTCCAAATATGCCTTCTAGCAATTTATTGCATATCAATTCCTCAAGGTACTCTCATGTGCAATATTGTTGAAATTGCTTTGAATCCTTCCTTGTGCTACTTGTTTCCTTTCTCAAAGTATCCCAACTAGCATTTGTTCCCTTAGTGTTAGTTGTGATGTTTTTGAGGTTTTTCTTTTTTCTTTGGTGAAGTTCGTTGATATACCATAAGATAAAATAGAGCCATGGGCTATATATGCACTTAAGCAAAAAATATCATGTTTGGTATATCTTATGACTTCCTTTTGGATATCATGTTTTCTTATTTTATTAACCTCTTATGTATGGTTGTTTATTTGTGGATTATTCTCATATTTTGTCCACTTATAAACTTATATACACGAGAGTGTTAATCTCTCGCCTTGATATCATCGCTCTTTGCCGACCATATCTCTTATCCTCTTGGTTTTTAATGGTATTGGTAAGGTCTTGATTTATGAGTGCTTGGTTTACTTTAATTGCATCTTCATGCACTCATATCTCATATTTGGTTTATTTTGGACTTAATCTTGTCTTGACAAGTGTATTTATTTATATCTACTCCTTGTATCTTGGTTGTGTTCTAAATAATATAGAGGGAGTGAGGATTCCATGTTTGTGCATATTGTATTCAAATACAATAATTAAAATTTATGCACGAACCTTGGGGAGCTTCCTTATTTCATTTAGAGCACTATTTGTCCATTTGATTTTTTGGATCATTGGATTGCTTGCTTCATCCGTTGAAGTTTCTTCACCGTTTTATCCTTGTAGAATTCTTTGATCCTCAATATAGATTGATTTCCTCCAAATATTCGTCATTGGATATGTGCATTTGATTTCACTCAAATTATGAGAAATGCACACCTTGGGGAGGAACTCATACTATATTGGCCTTCTAACTTTGTCATCCATTTTGGCACTTGTTATCAATGGGGGAGAAGTTTAGAGGGTTTAAGGGAAATGGTTTTATACTTAAGATTGGTTTGTTCTCAAGTGTTTGCCTTTCATGCATTTCATCTTTATTATGTTTTGCATGGTTGTATATATTGCGTAAACTCTCCCAAAGTTTATTCTTGACAATGTATGCAATGAAATTCAAGTTCATCACACATGCATATATTGTGGGGGAGTTTGCTCTATATATGTTGGTTCTACTCACATCTCTTGCATTAGTTGTAGTTTGTGTAAGTAGAAACGGTTTTGATATGTGCTAGTAGCTTTATGTTACTTGACCATATCAAATGCAACCTCTTGTACACAACTTATTCTCGGATAAGCTGCATACTTGTTTCTAATATTCATTATATAAACCCTCTTGTTGTGATTGTCATCAATTACCAAAATGGGGGATATTGAAAGAGTAATTGCCCCTATGGGTGGTTTTGGTGATTAATGATAATCCCTATGGACTAATGTTTTCACTGAGTTTTATATGAAAGAATATTCCATAGGTCATGCTTGTATTCTATGTTTTGGATTCAAGTATGGATGCCATGAAGATAAAGATATACCTTGAGTATTGGCATCAAGATCATCGAGTTTAAGAGAAGAATATAATATGATCAAGATCTTGAGAGTCTGATCTCAATAGAAGAATTCAATATATGGCTCTAAGACGGTGTCATGATAGCCTCATTAGTTGAGCTATGACTGACTAAGATTTAGAGCATGTAATCTAATTAAGAGTTCTTTATGTACCTCAAGATATTGAGATGGAGCATGATAAGATACATGGTTGACCTATACAAAGAGTGAAGGGTGACTTCAAGTTGGTCAAACACATGAAGCATAAAGAATGTACCACATGGATCTTGTGGTATGGTTGAGATGGGCAAGTTCAAGATAATCATCTCGAGAAGATCATTTGCTTGAAGCTCGCCGTCCATATTGGTGATAATGGACATGTGAAGACATGTATTAATGAAGCTATCCAATAGTGGTGTATGGGGGAGCAAATTAGGAGTCTTCACGAAGCAACAACGATCAAGTGATGCATTCCGACTTGGATGGAGATTGAAGTGTTGTCATTAAGATCAAGCGGGATGCGCAAGGAAAAGGTATGGCCTTTCTAGGTTTTCCTTTTACCGGTCTCAAGGTGGTTGTTGGGAGACCGGGTTATAGGATACATAGCTGCACTATTAAGAGGGGCTTTCGGTTGGGTAACTTGATCACATCGTCATAGGAAGCTCAGTCCTTTGCATACTTTGCATCTTCCTATTTTGTTGCTTCTTAGTGTTTCTCCATGGGATACATAGGCGGCCCATCATTGATCCACGCCGCTTCTTAATGTCGTGGAGCAAGTTGTCGATGTCCGAATTGTCCAAAGATGACGAGTCCTCGAAAAACACTGCCACTCATCCTCATGCCGAACTCATCTACGAGAATCCTATATCAAACCAAATCAACCTCTCTAGAACTCGAGAACATACCGAACAAAATATTACCGTGGCTGGCTCGATGCGGTCGATTCGGGCGGCTCCCGCGTCGGTAGAGGACGTGGACCAAACCAGCAGCTCCATCGTGAACAGATCTGGCCGCCTAGGTCGACGACGCAGCAGGATCACACCTCCGCATCCATGGCAGCCGTCGCCTCTGTGCCTTCTGCCACTGAAAAAATATGAGATCACCAGCGAGGTTCGACCTCCAAGCAACACGGCGGGGTGTGGGACAATCACGGTGGCGGAGTGTGGGTAGAGGGAGCCAAAAACTAGCATGAGAGGCGGCGGAAGCGAAGGCAACGAAAGTGGAAGATGATATACGGAAGCGCGAGCGGGGAGGGGAAATTTCAAGGCACTACTTTTCAACGCGAATAGATGCCGCGCAGCCCGAGTGTAGAGGTCGGTAAGGATTTTTTTGTGCCCCTTAAAAAAATTGCAAATCGCGCGCTTCTACAAGATCTGCTTGGGCCTTTTTGTCGAAAACTAGCGTAGCTTAAAAGAACACGACAACCAAAAACAAAACACAAAAACCATAAAACCAAACAAGTAAACCCCCAGAACCTTCTATTTTTTTAAAAAGCCCAGAACCTTCTAGAAGCTCCCAATATCGGAGAAGATGGGCCGGCCTAGCATAGGTTCACCGTCCATCCTTCGCCCCGGCCGACGCCGACCAGGAGAGTAGCAACAACGTCGGTGCCGACGTCGACGGTGCTGGTCTGCTCCGTTCCGCCAGGCGGCGGCACCAGATACGAAAAAATATCGCTCGCAGAGAAAAAACAAGGCTAACAAATTGACCAGATGCAGCAGGCGCCGTTGCGTCACTGACAATGGAGGCCCACCTTAGAACCAACAGCTACAGAAGTAGAGTTTCCTCTTGACACCGGAGAAGTCCAGTTCACTCCCCCTCCGCGATACGATCCCATCCCCTCCGCATCCGCAAGGCACCGCGCCGACGCCGATCGGCCACCACCCCAAGCCCAGGGCGGCTGGGCGGGCGCGCGAGCGAGAATGAAGGCTCTGGGCACCGACCTGCTCCCGGGCTCGCGCCTCCTCCGCGCCGCCGTGCTCGCATTCGCCTGCGCCGCCGCCTTCCTCGTCGGCTACCGCTGGTCCGGTGCCTCCCCGAGCCTCCTATTCTTCTCCTCCTCCTCCTCCTCGTCCCGCCTCTCCTCCCGCTCCCCTTCCGTCGCCATCTCCCCCAACTCCAACGTATCCTTCGACCCGTCCCTAATCCCCACCCCTGCAGCTGCTGTTCCTGCTTCATCTAGTACTCCAAATGCCTCGCCGCCGCCTTCAGTGCCACCGCCGACACCGCCGCATCCTCCTCCCTTGCCTCCTCCTCCGCCGCCACCGCCCCCGCCACCACCCGCCCGCCTCGGCATCGTCGGTGACGACGGCGCTATGCGCGACGACTTCGACATCGGCGCCCTCTCCAACGACACCGATCTGGCCACCGACGAGGACGCGCCGCAGGAACCTGCCAACGCGGGCGCCGCCGGCGGGAACAGGGTTCCGGTTGGGAAGTTCCCGGCCTGCCCCGACAGCATGAGGGAGTACATTCCCTGCCTCGACAACGACGAGGAGATCAAGCGGCTGCCCTCCACTGAGCGCGGTGAGAGGTTTGAGCGGCACTGTCCCGCCAAGGACAAGGCTCTGAGCTGCCTCGTGCCGGCCCCCAAGGGGTATAAGGCTCCAATTCCCTGGCCTCGGAGCAGAGACGAGGTGAGCATTTGTCTTCACCCTTGCTATCTCCCATTGGCGAAGAAGCTTCGTGTTTTATGGCAGTCAAACATGGCTTTGTACCGTAGTAAATTGTTTTTGGGTTTCTGCTAGCACCTCTCTGCACTCTGCACAGGGTCTGTTGGTTAACTTAGGTTTTGTTTGAATGAACTAGATATGATTCAAGCAACATTTGATGTATGCAACTATTGCTACACAAAACCAACTGATTCGGATTATTTTCCCAGAGACCGCAGCATCAATGTAAAGAAATTTCTGTAATGTAATTTAATCCTGTGAATTGCAGGTGTGGTTCAGCAATGTACCTCATACACGTTTGGTTGATGACAAAGGAGGGCAGAATTGGATTACCAAGGCTAAAGATAAATTTACTTTTCCTGGAGGAGGAACCCAATTCATACATGGAGCAGATCAATACTTGGATCAGATATCTAAGGTTTGCCTAGATTATACTATACATTACTTAGAACTTTATCTGTTTCAGAAACAGAAAAGAGCAACTTAAATTGCTCAGAACAGGAAAACTGAAAAACAAACAAGTAGTCCTTACAGAGTGTTTAAATGAAAACAGAACTTAAAACATATATGTTCTACATGTGTCAGTGCTGAACAGGAATATGCAGAAGACAAATAAACAGTTAAAGATTCATGGACTACATCAGTAGTTTCTGTTGCTAAAACCTCTACCAACTACCATTACACTGAAACTTAGTAGAAACATTGCTTCTCCCTGTTTATCCAGATGGTACCAGATATTGCATTTGGCTCTCACACTAGAGTTGTTCTGGATGTTGGCTGCGGGGTGGCAAGTTTTGGCGCATACTTACTTTCGCGTGATGTGTTGACATTGTCGATAGCTCCTAAAGATGTTCACGAGAATCAAATACAGTTTGCTCTTGAGCGTGGTGTTCCCGCAATGGTGGCAGCATTTGCAACACACCGACTATTATATCCCAGTCAAGCATTTGAGATTATCCACTGCTCCCGCTGCAGAATAAATTGGACTCGTGACGGTGAGCTGATGTATAGCTGTACTTAGTTCCTTTCTTGACAATGCACCTAAGCAATACCTACTTCATTCCTCTTCTTGATAATCCACTTAATTCCTGTTATCATGATTTACCTATTTTCAAGATGGAATCCTACTCCTGGAGGTTAATAGAATGCTCAGAGCTGGTGGGTACTTTGCATGGGCAGCACAACCAGTTTATAAGCATGAAGAGGCTCAGCAAGAGGCATGGAAAGGTATTGCTGCTTGGCACTAAGTGGTAAACTTGTTTCTTCAGGGCTATAATATACTCATGTTTCACTTTACATTGTTATTGTTTTTTTCACATGAGAAGTCCATATCTGTTCATTTGTTAATTTTAAGATTTAGCCCAAGCAAACTATTTCCTTTTGTTGACATTATTGTGCAGTGTTGTCCTTCTTTACTCTACTTTGTATTTTTTTCCAAAACGGGTATCCGATTGACTGGTAACAAAAGCAAGAAGTTCATCTTGGCTAAAGCGAAACGATTCTGACACACTGCTAGAAAAACCTAATCTCAAGCTATACGGTGAAAAGCCTGTGTGTTTCTGACTAGTCCTATCCTAGTACAAACTGATCTCAGGCCAAACAAGTTAACACAAATTTGACAGGAAAAATGTATCATTTGTGTATGGCTGCATGTTTCGATACAAATATGCTTTGACCCAGTTCCCATTCTGTACTACCTATTTTAGCTGTTCCTGCATAAGTTAATTTGAACAACAACTATCAAGAGGATGGATTCCTATTGTTAGACATGAGCAGTAGTTTTCTAGTTACAATTATCTACACTGAACTGTTTAATATGCACAGATCACCTGATTAAATCCACATTATGACCGAGGGATTCTTTCATGTAAAAGATGAGAAGTTGAACTGCATTGTTAAACTGCAAATGCTTGTGATGGTGTAATGATAGTTCTTCATAACAGCACTTCATATCAGTTTGATGAGATTTTTGTAAAGAAATTATTGAAATTATGCATTGCGTTTTTTGCTCTTCTCCGAAATGATCGCTTACAGATACAATCATGTGTAGAGATGGAGGACCTCACAACCCGACTATGTTGGGAGCTTGTGAAGAAAGAGGGGTATGTTGCTATATGGAGGAAGCCTTTAAATAACTCATGCTACATGAGCCGTGATCCTGGGGTCAAACCTCCACTTTGTGATCCTGATGATAATCCAGATGATGTCTGGTATATTTCGACCTCACTTAGCCTGCTTTCATTGCGAAGGCCTTATCTAATATTCTAGACACTGCTTTAGACAAGGGTTGGGGTCGAAAGAACTTAATAGCACTCATGACTCGTGAAACCGTTTTCTCATTGAGATCTTTGATTTTTGTCGGGCCTTAAATTAACACTTGAGATGAGGATAATTTTTCATTTCCATCATCATTAGATCTGTCAAGCCATTGCCATCAATACGACAGTACCTAATAAATACAAAGCATTTTTACAGAAAAATCCGCAAGAATTTGGTGAAGCATCTATGTTGGGAAACAATGTGTCTAACCTGATCATCTTGTTGTTTTGACTATGGATCGTTTTAAACCCTGTTAAAAGTGATATATTTATTGCTTCTCCATGCCTGGATTGTTACTGGTGTTTGAGCTTATTTGACCAAACCTTCTGTTTTCCTATTTTGAACATTCTCTTCTATTTCAGGTATGTTAATCTGAAAGCGTGTATTAGTCGACTACCTGTAAATGGTGATGGATCAACTCCCTTCCCATGGCCTGCACGCTTAACGGAACCTCCAAGGAGACTTCAAGGTGTTGAAATGGACGCCTACTCATCAAAGAATGAGCTTTTCAAAGCCGAAACAAAATTTTGGGATGATATAGTCGAAGGTTATGTTCGTGTTTTCAAGTGGAAAAAGTTCAAAATCCGTAATGTAATGGACATGAGGGCTAGATTTGGAGGGTAATTTACTTTAAGCCCTTTCTTTCCTAGTCCCTCCATTCTGATTTCATTCTTGTTTCAAACATAGACATAGTCTTCAATACACACCTCTGACCAGTGGACTTTAGTATGTTACGAATACAATGTCTTTAAGGTACTTCTGATAGCAAAACAACTAAACGGAGATTCACTTTGGCTCATAGGACTAGATGCTCCCATTGTGAAAAAAATATTTCGAAATATCAAAAATTTCTGAAAAAAACTAGGGTGTACATCTACATATTCTAGGTGCGCATATAAATTTCTATGGAAAAAAAATACATTTTTTGCAACCTGTGTAAGAACTCCAATTTTCGGTGCTACAAAATGACTTTCACAAGACATTTTATCTTTTTTGCCGATGACAATACACATGTTTTTTCTTCACAAAATGTTTGAGGACATGTAAAAGACACATACATGTACATTCTCCAGAAAAAAAATGTTTTTTTAATATTTTATAACATTTTTAAACGTGTCATCCATAATTGGAGCATCTAGTCCTGTGAGCCAAAGCACCGCCTCCAGCTACTAGTTGTATTTAACAATCTGAAGTACTTTGTGTACATCAGCAGTCAAAGATTTTAAGTTTGAGAACATATAGAGTACTCCCTTTTATTTGCAAGATCCCCGAGAATACATAGAAGTACGGATCTTCTTTTCTCGTATTTTTTAGAAGCAGGCTAACAGTGGCTAGAACCCATGACCTCCACTATCACCACTTTGTGCTCTAAGACTAGGCTGTGGGCGATGGGTTGTCCTGAAGATAAAATAATCAGCAAATCAGACTTATTTTTGTGCTTGATGTAGTATTGTTTGGTTTGCTCCATATCTGATTTTTCTTGCCAATTACATGTGTAGGTTTGCAGCTGCATTGATCAATCGTAAGCTTGATTTCTGGGTGATGAATGTTGTTCCTGTTACTCAGCCAAACACACTGCCAGTAATTTATGACCGGGGACTTCTTGGAGTGGCTCATGACTGGTACGCGTCTATATATTCTACGCTTGGTAAAATCTTTAGTTAGAATTGCTTTTTTTAAATATGTTGCACTACATTATGGAATGTTCTAGGTATAGCATAGTAGCCACTTATATTTTTTTTTCTCGTTGCATCTTTCTTCCTGAAGCATTTGAATGAGTTCATAAGACCGAGTTCGTTGCCATGGATTGATATTAGCCAACATGTTTGATTACAATGGTTCTCAGTGCCATGCTTCCTATTTGTTTCAAGCATCGTATTTCTTTCTAAGAAGCAGTAGGTTGATACATGACGTGAATAAGCTCAAACTGTCGTAGGTTCCACCTTGAATTGCTGCTCATTCTGCCATTTTATATCTTAATATGGACAGGTGCGAACCATTCGACACATATCCGAGGACTTATGATCTACTGCATGCATTTGGCTTATTCTCAAAGGAGCAGATAAGGTACTAGCCCTTTTGAACATGAAATTCATATTAGTTATCTGTTCGGTTTCCCCAAGAACATCTGTTGAAATCTCCATGGTTTTGAAACCTAAGAAAACCAATAATGCAATTGAAAACAAACAGGTTATTTAGCCCTTTAGGTTGCCAAGCGACTAGTTTTGTTCAGTATGACAGGCTCTTGCAACATCGCTGCTTGTTGAGGTGCTGATGCATGCAATAAGTAGATAATGCAGCAATCTAAGTACATGAGGTGCAAACGTGAGAGGAGATGGTTCTCTCGTATGGATGCCTGGCGATGTAGCTATATTCTCACTCTTTAAGTATCCGGTTAACAGCAGCTTGCACATACTTGTATGCAGAAGCACTGATCTTACATCATCGATCAGATACCCCTATTTGCAACTCACCATGTTCTTTCTTATCAGCAGGTGCAATATCTCAACTGTCTTGCTTGAGATGGATCGCATACTCAGACCAGGTGGCAGAGCATATATTCGTGATAACAAGGAAACGGTACAGGAGATCAAAGAAATAACAGACGCCATGGGATGGAGATCTACCATACGCGACACTTCTGAAGGCCCCTACGCTAGCAGGAAGATTTTGATGTGCGACAAGCCGATGGTGCGGTAGGTGCGGTGCGCGCCCGTGGTTTAATTTTCTGGCGCCATTGGGACTGACTATCAGAGCTACACTGGACTGGAGAGATTGACATCTGTTCCGTAGATAGGGTAGTTGGATGTCAAAATCTGTAACTTAATCGATTCGATTCATCATTCGTTTGTACAAAGTAAGATCTAGCCGTTGAAGCTCGGCGTGTGTTTTGTTGTAACATATATAACGAAGTAAAGAAGACCTCATAAAGATTTTGGTGAATAGAGTGACTGAGATTTCTGTAGACTGTAGTTGGAAAGGAGCGATTGCCTGCTTAGCGTGATGGGTGTCTCTGTTTGCACTCATCGCTGTTACGTCGCTCTATCGAGTCTTACCATGTCTGCTTGTAACTCAAACGTCCGACTAGTGGTACAATTCAGTACTTCGAAATGGGAGATCATACAAAATTTAGGAGAATGGAAAACTTGGGAAGGGAAATCTATTCGTGGTTCTGCAGTCTTTCTACACTGTAATTCTGCAGTCTTTCTAGAGCGTAGTTCTGCAAAGAGAGTTGGAACATTACACTGATTTAGTTCTGCAGAGAGAGTTGGAACACTACTATGATTTAGGCCAGGTTTACGAGCGGCTTCAGCTACCGTGGGCTCTCACAAAGGCCCAACAGGCCAAACAATAATAAGAAAGCGAAACTGAAAGTCGTCAGAAATAACACGCCAGTGCGATAGACACAGCGTTTAGTCCCACCTCGCTCGTTTAGAGCAGGACGCGCGGTGAGGAGGTTATAAAAAGGACCAGCCGCTACCTCAATCCTCACTTACCTGGACGGGGTCTATGAGCGATCAAGAAGGCTCATGGCCTAGGTTAGCAGCCTCCATTGCACTTGGGAGGAGTGCTAGCTTACCATCTCCCCAAGTGGGAGAATGGACGTCATAATTTGTGGTAGAGGGGGTACGCGTTCGCGCGGCCCCTGCCAAATGTAAGATGAATTTTTTTGATATTTGCAAGTTCCCAGTACCAAGTATCTGAATAATCCTCATTCATAGATCAAAAATCTATCTGTCTTGGATTTAGTTTTTAGTCTCTTTCTAGGTGTGCGTTGACCTCATCGTGTATTCTGATACAAGCTTTGAGAACATGGACGATTTGTCCTCCAGCAGCTTGGCTGGCGTTTCGTTCTCCACAGCCATGCCTGTAAAACTCATCAGATTAGACAAATCAGTAAAGAGGCAGCTCTAAATTTGTGTGAATTGGGGAAAATGACTGACCATTGTTCAGAAGCAGGACGATGTCGCTGTGAAGGACCGAGGTGATTCGATGCGCAATGGTGATGACAGTCGCCCCTGAGAACTGCTGCCGCAGCGTGTTCTGGATCAGGTTATCTGTTGCGGTATCCACTGAAGCAGTGGCTTCGTCCAGGACGAGTATCTTGGTCCGTCTCAGAAGCACCCTGCCAAGACAGACAAGCTGGCGCTGGCCCACGCTCCAGTTCTCTCCATTCTCTATCACTGCGAGGGGAATTTTGAATTTCAGATTTTTCACAAGAATTAAGAATATTATTATAGTGTCAACTGTATGATTTCAATAGACCAGACCTGGTGAGTCAAGTTTCAGCTCCTTCTTCCGGACTTCATCTCCTAACTGACAGTGATCCAAGGCCTGAAGTGCATAATGAGTTTTTTTCAGACAAGTAGGACCTCTGTATTCGAGAAATGCATGCAGCTATTGCAGCCAGTGACAAGAGGTTTGTAAAGTCTAATTATACATGGAGACAAATAGTTCATTGTTTATCATAGGAATAAATGTGGAGACAGCTCAAACATTATATATTTTTGCAAGTAAAGATTCATACTACTATATGTTTTTTAAAGCGAGTGTTCAATAATTCGAGAAATGACAATTGATGAAGTATGTGCAAATCGAGGTTACCTCCCAGATTTGATTATCTGGGTACTCTCCTAGAGGGTCAAGGTTGTTTCTCACGGTTCCCTCAAACATCGTTGGGTCTTGCGGAATGATGCTCAATCTAGATCTCAGATCATGCAACCCAATGGTGCAAATATCGACGCCGTCTACAATTATCTGACCGACGGTAGGATCCATTATACGGAAAAGGGCCTGTATGAGAGTTGATTTACCACTGCCTGTTCTACCAACAATACCCGTCTTCATGCCTCCAGGAAAAGTTACTGTAAGGCCCTTCAGAACAAATGGTAGTTGCGGAGCATATTTCACCTGCATTATTCTAGAAAAGTTAAGGACTGTGCTACGTAGAACGGTTATTTTGTTCATATGGAAAATCACTGAATCTAAAAATTCCTTTGGCCATGAGTCTAGATTTCTGATAGTTTATTGACAAGGGAAGAAAATAAAGCTTCTGCAGAACATGCAAAAAAAAAAAAAAACCTACAAGAAACAGGTGTAGGCAGGAGGAACGTGGATGAGTGTATTTACATGGAGGTTATGGAGCTGAATTTCTCCCACTGATGGCCAGTTATGAGCCAACCTATCTCCAGAGATTGAAAGAGGGGCCTCTTCAGGAAGCCTTAGGTATTGCAGAATTCTCTCCACAGAGATGATCTTGTTCTCCAAACTGCACATGCTTGATACAAGCGCTACTTGCATTATGTTCAGATTAAGCCCATATGTGACTACAAGGCCAGCAACTCCTGGACATGGGATGAAATTTCAGTTGCAAACTCAGGTTTTATCTACCACCATTTGTTCAGTATAAAAACTGTTCAAAACTTTTTCCTGTGTTATTTTGTTTATAACGTTGTAAATTCCCCCGTTCTTCAAATGAAATATAGATACTGTTAAAAAAATTCTCAAAACTAACACCATACCTGGATCAATGAGACCAGCCGGCAGATTGATCAAAAATATCAAAGAGATGGCAAATGTAAGGGATGATAGCATATCCAAGCGGAAGCAAAGCCACTCCATTGCTCCAGCATTGTAGAATTTTGGTCGTGAGTAGGCATCCATTAGATGGCTATTAGTTGACACAAACTGAATTTCCTTGCCAAAACTTCTGATGATTGTTGATCCAGTTATTGATTCTACAAAGTGTTGTATGATAGGCGCTTTGCAAATCCCGACCATCCTTTGCAACTCTCTGGCCGTGTCAATGTAGTAGTGCTGGCAAATGATAAATATAAGCGAAAATACCATGTGTACCACCGAATAAAACCATAATCCTCTCTATACCGCTGAATACATACCACTAGCTTTTGTTTTTATTCCATCTATTTTTGTACAGAAAAAGTTGATTAATTTTCCTTAGAAAAGTTGTGCCCTAGTTTGTTAAGAAAATTATACAAAAAGATCTTTTAAGTTTCTGTAAAAATGCTTCAAAATTTATGTACAAATGTGTTCAGAATTTCTTCAAAATTTCTGCCCAAAACTATGTACAGAAATTTGTTAAGAACAATATAGAGTTTTATTTAACTTTTGTACAAAAGTTCTACTGAGACTTTACATCATTTTTTTGGCGCCAAGGACTTGGGCATACACAGGGCAATTTATGTACTCCCTCTGTCCCATAATATAAGATGTTGTTACAACCAGTATACTCATAAATTGGTTGTAATAATAATATAAGATGTTACAACCAGTGTACTCATAAATTGGTTGTAATAACATCTCATATTATGGGATGGAGTGAGTATTTAGAATAAATAAAAGGAATCACATTGCAAGTGAAACACAAGGGTAAAAAGTATTTTACACACTTAATGGAGTTGGTTAGATGGAAGGTTAACAAAGATGGCATACAAGCAATCGACACGAAATAGTGGTAGTGGTACTGAAGTAGGATAAACTATAAAGTACCTGATACCAGAGGCAGACAGCAAATATAGGAACGAAAACAACAAAGACCTGCCATGCAACCTGAGACATCACTGCAATAATCCCAACAAGTTGTATGATGTAAAATGCAATAGAACCCATCTTGTTAGCAATGTTGGTGTCCACTAGGCTTTGATCAGTCGAAACCTACAAAGTGAGTTCTCGCTTTAGCATGCTCCAAGCAAAAAAATTAAAATTCTTGGGAGAATTGAGAAAAAAAAAACGACTTACCCTGTTCAAGATACGCCCACTTGGAGTGGAATCGAAGAAAGACATCGGAGCTCTGAATATGGATATATGCATCTTGTTAAACAACAGAGTCGCTGTCTTGTATGCAGCTGGTACAAGAAACAGGGCTCTTACGAAGGTGCACAGCGAGCTTCCAAGAGCCAATGCTACGTAGACGTATATCAGTGTGTACATGCTCACTGGAGGCTCGACGTCCTTCGACGGAGGAGCGGCCCAGGCCATCCAGTAATTGCTAGCAATGTGAAGTACTTCAAAAAGTATCTGCGCGAGCAACACAAATGGTACAAGAGCTCCCCCATAAGCTAAGGTGAGGTACTTCCGGTAGACCCAAAACCCCACCCTGCCTCTCTCCCTCTCTTCTTCCTGCACCAGCTGCCCACTCTGAGCATTGCCATCATCTTGTTTGACATTTTGCTTATCCTTTTTCTCTGCTGATGACAGTGAACCAGATAGGCTTTCTGCACCACTAGAGGAGAAATCCTCACTGGCTCCATTCACAACATCGATTGCGTCGATTCCTGAAAGAGCTTCCTGATGAGCACTAACCAGTTGCATAAACTCTTCCCCTGACCCAAGTATTTTGTTGTATGTGCCTGCCTGTGCTATTCTCCCCTCTTTAATTACCTGCAATACTTGGAGTACTTTCTAAGGAGAAGCACTTTATGGCAATAAATAATTCACACAAACGTCCCTCAAAACCAAATATACACGAATTTTTTGCTCATGAGAATCTCACCAGAATAAGGTCAGCAGCAGGTAAAAATTCAATCTGATGAGTGACATACACCACTGTTTTTAGAGCCAAAGCCCCAAGCAAGCATTCCTGCAGACGATACAAACCTCAAGTAGTGTGTTGTCAAATTCCTGTTGAACATAGAAGATATCAATTATACCTTGAATATGTGGGATCCTGTATGCGCATCGACTGCACTGAAAGGATCATCGAACAAATAAATGTCAGCGTCCTGATACAGAGCTCGTGCTATCTGAACTCTTTGCTTCTGCCCACCACTGAGGTTGATGCCTCGCTCTCCGATTATCGTCTGGTCGCCCAATGGAAAGTTCTCCAAGTCTTTCTTCAGCGAACACAACTCAAGCACCCTGTCATACTTCTCACTATCCATCTGCTTGCCAAACAGTATGTTGTCTTGAACCTTGCTGCTCTGTATCCATGCTGACTGGCTAACATAAGCTATTGTACCGCAAGTCTTCACCACTCCTGACAGCTTTGGCACCTCGCCCAGAATGCAAGAGAGCAAGCTCGATTTACCGGAGCCGACAGTCCCACAGACCGCAACATGCATGCCTTGCCGAGCTTGAAAGTTCAGGTCCTTCAGCGTTGGCGTTTCAGGCGAGGGATCCCAAGAGAAGCACCCATTGCTGACCTCAATTGCAACATCTGAACTACCACTTGACAGCCTCTGCACAGCATCCGTTGGGAACTCCTCGAGGCATAGGAAGGAGGCTATCCTGTCAAGAGACACTTTGGTCTGGATCATCGCCGAGAGCCTGTCCGGAAGGTTGTAAATCGGTTCCTGCAACACCCGGAATGTTGCCAATGCAGACAGCACCTTCCCTGACTCCAGAGATATCCCCATTAAGATGCAAGATCCAAAGGTAACCACTGCGATGAAGGTCGGGGCACTCCAGAACACGAAGTTGACCATGGTTGACGTGTAAAGGTACTTCTTGAGCCAGTCAGTCTCGGTCTTCCTGAGGGCGATAATCTTGGATAAGAACTTCATCTCCCACCCCTGCAGTTTAAGAATCTTCATGTTGCGTAGGATCTCGGACGTTGCTTTCATCCTCACGTCCTTGCACCCCATCAGCTTCTTCTGGAGTCTGTCCTGAACTTTCCCTGAAGGAACATTGACAAGCATGACGAGTACAGTGGCGCCGAGCGCGGCGAGGGAGGCGAGCCCGAGGTTGGAGTAGAGGACGAACAACGCCATGCCTACTTGGAGCGGTACCAACCAGATATCGTGGATGTACCATGAGGAGGTGCCGACGCGGTCGGCGTCCACGCCGACGATGTTGATCATCTCGCCGCTCGAGTGGATGTGCCTGGAACGGCTGGAGAGTGACAGCCCTTTCTCGTAAACGACGGAGACAAGCGCAGACCGCACGCGTATCCCGACTTGCTGCTGCCGGAAGCAGGAGTGCTGTTGCGACAAACACTCGAACACCTTGGCTGCGACGAAGGCGAGGACAAGGAGGTGCCCCTTCCTCGCGAGCCTCTCGTCGCCGCCGTTGAGGTACTGCACGAGCGAGCTGATGAGGTACGGGCCGACGTAGGTGGCCACGTTGTAGATCAGCGCGTAGAGCGCGGTCACCGCGACGTGCCACCGAAAGGTGCGCACTAGGACCTTGGTGAGCTTGAACGCCGTCAGCTTCGGACCCGCAGTGCCGTCGCCAGCGAGCGCGTCGAGGTTGGCCTTGAACGCCGGGAGCAGGCCAGCCACGCTGTCGCTGTGGTCGAGGTCAGGGACGTCGTCGAGGCCGAGGGTCTTCTTGTGGCCGACGGCGAGCAGTGGAGACATCCAGGAGAAGGTGATGTGGCAGAGGAAACCGGCGCTGGCGTACGCGGAGGCATAGGCGCCGGTGTCCTCGCCGGCTGTGTCATCCAGCAGCAGAGGCTCCTCGGTAGCAGAGCCGCCTGTTTCTCTCCTGCCCAACGACCCCGCGACGAGCAGTACCGCGACCGCGAGGACCGACACGGCGTCGAGCGCCCAGGAATGCGCGGGCACGGGGACCCCGTCGAGGCTTTTCGCGGCGTGGACGGCGAGGCCGAGGACCGAGAGCAGCAGGAAGAGCGCCCACCAGAGCATGAGCGGCCCAGGGAACCTGTCGTCGCGGCGGCCCCGGCGGCGCGGGAACTCGAACTGCAGGTACGCCGCGAGAAGCAGCCACGCCACCGAGCGCGCAGCGGCATCCGTCTGGTCAGCCACCGCGTCGAGCGCCCACCCGCCGCTAGCTCCCTCGTAGCAAGAGTACGCGGCGAGGAGGAGCTCGAACGCCGCCAGAGCCCACGTTGTGCGCACCGCCACCCCGTAACCCCTGAATCCGCCCACGGCGCCGTTGCCGCTACCGGCCACCGCCCTGTCCTTCCCGCGGCCGGCGAAGAGCTGCCTCCCCGCGATGGCAAGCGCGAGGAGGAGGTGTGCCCCGGCGCTGACGACGTGGAGGAAGAAGCAGGGCAGGGATCTCCCGGTCGCATCCATCGCTCCCGCGGCGGGCGTGTGCGCTTGATAAGCGTAGCTCGATCAGCGACGGTGGCTGATGTGCGGGGGCTTATATAGGGAGACAGAGTAAGTCGGTCACAGCACCGCCAGTGGGTGGTCGCTGTGGTCGTGACGGCGACGGCGCGGCTCCTTGCGGTGTGACGCTGCCGGACAGCGACGGCGACGGCTCCTTGCGGTGCAAGACAACACCATTCACCGCAGGAACGATGTGGTGTTGCCGGACAGCGACGGCGAAAGGGAACTTTTCGTGTGGACTGTCACCAGTTCGCTGCCAAGTCCTAAGGTCAATTAAGTTAAGTTTGTTAGTTCTGTCAGGTTGAATGCTGTTCTGGTTGATTTTGGAGTATATAGTCTTTTCCTTCTTGATTATTCAGTAGTATGTTTTTTTTCAACAAATAAGACAAAGCTGGCAATACAATTACCAACCTTGGTGGAGTTGGTGTCACGGTTTGGTGTGATGTTGCATACGTCTCTTCTTTAGCTTTATATACTGTTGCAAACTACTACAAAAAGAAAACATAATAATAGAGGACCTTGTAACTGACAGAAACAGATAAGATAATAGATCCTCGTTCTGTAGTGCAAGCACAGCAGGAGTGCATGACTAGATGGTACTACTACAAACAAAACAAAACTACTACAAACAAAACAAAACAAAACAAAGCAAAGACTGACAGACAGACAAAAGGGATAAGTTTCTCTGTTGATCACCTCCTCGTTGTCTTTCACAGCACGTGCATATATGGAGGGGAAATTTCCAGGAATCGTACCGTCAGCCAATACGTACAAGTTTTGTCCGGGCACTACATAACCAATCGGTAGTTTTCAGCCAATACAGACTGACTGGGCCAGGCGCATTACATCAACTGACAGTTCTGGCCGTCAATGCTGTTAGAGGAGGCTTGCGACCGTGAGTGCCTTGAACCATTCGGTAGGCGTCCACCAACAGCCAGATTAGCTCGCTGAGCTGATGTGTACTGTCCTCTCTGCCACTGACCCTGGTACGCTTCAGCCGCTGCTGGCATTCCTGAATTCTGAATTGGTCTGCTTCCTGTGGTGGATCCTCTGGCTCTCTGGTCACGCCCATTACGGTACGGATCGGCAGTCAAATATCCCATCAGTTCCGCGAATCCGTGCTGCTGGGGACTCGTCGCAGGATTTGTGTAACACCCAGCCGTGCCTCTCGTGGTTACACCTAGTTCTGAACGGACTTCAGGTGTGCACAGCAGCGAAAGCAATTCCTTCCTATCGGCGTGCCTGTCAGGGAAGACCATGTCTTTCGCGCGTGTGAAGGCTCTGGAAATACGCCGAAGCTATAGCATATCAACTGTTCTAGCTGTGTTCTCAGGTCTCTGAAATGGATCTTCGACCTAAACCAAAAGGAGCAGTGCACAGATGGGGTATCAACTTCAGCCTAATTTTTTTCAACAGTGTGAGCATAAGCCACCAAATGCACTATTATGAAGGAAAATACTTAAAAACAAGGAGTAGGATCTGGCCGTCCAGTATAGGTGGTGTGGGATACGCTTGAGCTCACCCGTGTAAGTGGATATAAGATGATCACTGGAATTCGTACCAATATCGCAGAACTGCAAAAAAGTATAACATCACCAGTTAAGATTATTATTACCTCTGTTCCACAATGTATGATGTTTTAATGTAAATATGCTAACAAAAAATGGACAAATATTATTAAGTGATTAGCCCATGTGCCCACCAAACTGTAGTCGCCAAAAAGGTCGTCTAATATAGGTTGGCTAAGTTGGACTTATAAGTTCCAACCCCAGCAAGGATCATAGGCGCGTGATAAAACGCAACTAAGCCACATAACAACCTCCCTTCTCATGTGGCATTGCTTGAGCTTCATTATCGATAAATGTTCGTTCTAAACTCATTAGCTAAATCCCCAAACATAGACCAATTGTTTACCCACTATGCTAAGTATATTATGATATGATGAACACCTCAAGATAGGATAAAAAGTGGACTAGAAATATGGCAGTCAAGAGCTATATAATACAGACTGAAGAAAATGTGCTTTCAAATGTGAATATCATATTTACCGTAGTTTGAACAACAAACATGTATTTAGAATTAAAGTAGTCAGGGGCAAGGTTGACTTAGTGAATAGAATGGGCAATATGCTCAATTACCTTCTCAAAAAAAGTTGCAAGGAGATGGGACAGAGAGCTCTGATTTCTTTGTCCTATGTTCTGGCGTCGAAAATTTGCTATATTTTCCCCACAGATCCAATCAAGATTGTTTTCATTAAAACGCCCACTTCCTGCATGTGAACACAATGGTGAAATTACTACCACTGATACATGGTAAACCAGACAATCATTACTCTCACAAACAAGAGAAACTTTCACCTTCTGCAATGTTGACATCATAAATCTCCTTCATAGGTGGTAAAATTGCAGGCTTGCATGTCTGCAAAATTCAAGACAAAGAGCGTGAGAGACAAGCTATAAAACTTTGATAAAACTATTATTAAGAATTAGGTGGCTTCTAAAGTTAAAAAAAACCTGAAAATGAAAAAGAACAAGTAAGCAAAGTGAATAGGAGTTCAGGGTTCCATTTTTTGGATCATTAATGTTTTGCGCTTTGGCCCATTCCTTGACCTGCAAAGAAAATATGGTACTGAGCCTTGGCCTTAACTAAGAAATTGTGGACACAGAAACTCTGTCTTGGTTAAACAGAGCTTACCAACAAAACCATATCACCAAACCGCTCATCTATAGTACTGATCCAGTACAATACTTTGGATTTAATTCGACCAGGGTAGTTATTGATGGATATATCACAGGAAATGCCAAATTTGTTGCTCACATACTGAAGAACTGGAACTCTTGCAGTAGGAATGAAGTTCACATCTCTAGCAACACCTGGATGGAAATAAAATTTATATGAGAACTTATGTAAAAACTAATCTCACAAAAATTTGAATGAGAATTCGCAAAAACATCAAAATGTATTGCATTCAAACAAGCAACAGTGGAACATGATTGTTTGACAAAATTTATCTGTGTCTGAAGCAACCAAAAACAAGAGGATACTCTTGAATATATGATCGAACATACAAGAGTACAAGATATTTCATTTTGTTTGCAGCTGCATGGATCTAAAAGAAATTACCTTTAGTTTGTAAAGTTATCATTAGTTCTCCCAAGACATCCTGCTTCTTTTCCTTGCTTGTAATAAAACCGAACACATTTGGAAGCTCAACTGATACATCTAAATCACCTGATTTTGTGTAAAGATTTGATAGAAAGGATCCAAAAGGTTTGACAGCAGCATCTGTTTAAGAAAAATAGAAAAGGCCAACAAAAATGTACTCAGAAAACATAGAAGGCACCACCTCCTACAAACTTATAAATAAGATACTACTTTGAATCACCAGGCATAGTATAGGAAAAGAATAATCAGAGTAAAAATGTTTGCCATTAGAGCAGCTTACATACTGGAACACGTCTACACAACTTGCAGTAAGAACATTGCCAGCCATTTGTCACAAACCAAACTTATCTTCCTTTAGGATTATGGATTTTACAAGATTGTCACTTATCAATTGTTTCCATACAACACAAACCAAACTGATCTGCCTTTAGGATTATGGATTTTACAAGCTTGTCACTTATCAATTGTTTCCATACAACGCAACCCAGAACTCATAACCTACAGTCCATTGAAGTGGGAAAACTTCCTGGAGGTTCTTGAGGAATACGATTATACAAGTAATGGAAGTTACGAATAAAATGTTCAGATGGGCATCTATGTTAAACCAGTCTACCAAGAATCCACATTAGTATAGCACCAGAGCAAGCACAAGAAGAGAAAACGCTTTCCTTCTATAGTTTATAGCATTACCCAAGGTTGATGTCAAACAATTACATTACACCCTTAATAAATAGATTAAATTTCAGGATCGCAAGTGGTTGTTTCCAAGTGATGGAAAAGAGCCATGTGGTAACCAAGTAGTGAGAAGTTACCTCCCAAGCCATTGACTAAATAGATGGAATTCACAATCTCCCGAACTGCATGCAGTCGTTTGTTTCGATCATCCTCGGTAGGCTTGATTACAGAGAGAATATCTTTTGTACACTTCTCCAGCTCATGATAGCTTTGGGTGAGCTCAACCATGTTGAAACCCTACAGGGAAATATACAATCTATAAGTTTAAAAGAGTTTGGAATAGCGTTACCGAAGAATTATAAATCATATATAACCAAATTCAACTAAGAACGTTCCTCTCTCTACTAAGCACAAAAGCCTTGCGTCTTGCAAAAGCCATGCCACGTCGGCTGTAGCGCACACACATTCTTCAGTTCAGATGGTTGCTTTCAAATCTCACCAAGAATATGCAAAACATCTCAAGCCTTACCAAAGCTGCAAAGAGGATGCTTGCCCTGGTTTTCATTTGTACATATTCTTCTCTGAACAGAATGTAAATGAAGCTATGTTCTGAATGAAATATTCTCACTGTTTATTAAATGTTCCTGAATGGAGTAATAAATGCTCTAAGGGAACTAAATTTCTATAAATAAAACATGTTGAGACAACGCAGATCTGAAGCTGAGAACTTGCACATGAGAAAATTGAAGATATATTGTGACTAATATTTTCGGCATTCACTACCACCTTCAGTCAATGGGCAATGCAACACGACAATGTGCGTACTACGTGACTATGAATGACAGCAGAGCAAATCCAAACCAAACATACTAAATAGTAGGAGTAGCACATTTCCACGTGCGAGGAGTAATTTGGTTGACCTCATTAAAAAAAATCCCATCATATCGCACAGAGCCAACCTCCTCCACAACCAGAGTACCACGACCAGGGGAATGGATCGGTGGTTCGCACGCGACCAAAGCCTCCAAAATCTTACAAAACCCTCGAAATCGAACTAAAATGCCCTCGAAATCGAACTAAAATGCCCTCGAACTCGACCCAAAATGCATTGCCCATTTAGGACGGCGCGGCCTCGTGTTTTGGCGCCCAACCACGGCACGGCGGTGGGGTAAAACCCTAACTCGGAGATCAACGAAACCCACCGACGGAATAAGCGGTTTGCACGAACTAACCGGAGAGAGGCCAGGGGGTTACCTAGATAAAGTTGCGGACGGATGGGAATCCTGTGAGGCGACGGACCGGCGGCGCCGACGATGAGGAGGCAGCAGCTTGCGGCGTGCTAGACGGACTTGGGGGGGAAGAGGGGCTAGATCATCGCGTATTGACAGAGACGCGTCAGAGTGGTTTCTTTGCCGGGAGCCGAATGCCGAATGCCGAATGGCCTCGCGTAGACCACAGTCCACGGACACGGAGCCACACATAGCAGACGACCCGGGTTCTGTTCTGTTGGATTCGACTGGGTATGCGGGCCCATGCTGGGCAGTGGACGCTGGGCCTCAGTTATGGGACCCATTTGGAGTAAGAATTTGCATCTAAAAAAAAGTACAGGTAAGAATTTTGATAGAATTTCTCCATTTTTCTAAGGACGCGTATAGGCGGCTGGCGCCTGCCAATTCTAACCATCTGGCTGGCGTTCGTTTTTTCGGTTCGCTTCTAATCTATACATACAGGACAGGGCCAGCACGGCGGGCAAGACACAGATGCAGCCCGAGTATGACTCCGATTGAATTAATCTGTCTAGCTTAATAAAAATACCCAATTAATCTGTCTAGCTTAATAAAAATACCCGAATTTAAAATGTTTTGTTGCTTAAACCGTTAATCTGATTAAAATTCCGTTTTTACCATTAGACTAGTCGCGACGAGATCTTCAAAACTAGATCCCATGTCGATATGTTTTGACAACTTTTTTTTAGACCAAAAAGTTACCTACACTGTTGTATGTAAGTTACCCACCATATAACAAGAAAATAAGTCACCCCTTTTGAAGAGCTGTGTGGATGCGTTTTCTGCATGTAATACAAAACTACCGCTGGCATCTCCACGCAACCCGCCCCAAACGACCGTCAGAGATCCGTCTGGCCACCACCACCCCGCAGCACCGCAGTGGAGGGGAAGAAGATGGACACCACTGCCTCCTCGAGTTTCCGCTGATATAGGACAGTGCCGACACCGCCGCCTCCTCCTCACCTCATGAGCTTAGCATGTCGGCGTCCTCGGTGGTGTCAGCAGCAGAGTAGGGAGGTATGAGGGGGGTCAAGGTTGGCAGGGAGGGACTCCTAGGAACAGAGCGGCGCTGCCGCATGGGGAAGGGGCGGTTGCAGTATTTACATACCTCAGTATTTAAAAGTTACCCACATGAATTTATTAGATATCTATTCCACATGCTCTATTTACATACCGTAGTATGTAAAAGTTATCCACTTGTTAACACTAAAGTTATCCATATACTGGCCCTAAACTTATCCATTCTAGTATAAGTTATTCACATGTTATCCCTAAAAGTTATCCATCTATTAGCACTAAAGTTACCTATATCTTAGCACTAAATTCACCCCATGCTATAGCAAAAGTAACACATACTAGTATGTACAGGTTACCCACCTATTGGCACTAAAGTTATCCATCATTAGCACTAAAAGCTATCCCTATTAACACCAAACTCATGCCCTGCTATAAGAAACAAGTGATCCACCTATTAACATTGAAGTCATCCATAAGCTATTCCACATGCTCTATTTACATACCACAGTATGTAAAAGTTATCCATATGTTAACACTAAAGTTATCCAACTACTGGCCCTAAACTTATCCATTCTAGTATAAGTTATCCACTTGTTATTCCTAAAAGTTATCCATCTGTTAGCATTAAAGTTACCCATATCTTAACACTAAACTCACACTATGCTATAGCAAAAGTAACACATACTAATATATACAGGTTACCCACCTATTGGCACTAAAGTTATCCACCGTTAGCACTAAAATCTACCCCTGTTAACACCAAACTCGTGTGTGCTATAAGAAACAAGTGACCCACCTATTAACATTGAAGTCATCCATAAGCTATTCCACATGCTCTATTTACATACCGTAGTATGTAAAAGTTACCCATATGTTAACACTAAAGTTATCCAACTACTGGCCCTAAACTTATCCATTCTAGTATAAGTTACCCACTTGTTATTCCTAAAAGTTATCCATCTGTTAGCATTAAAGTTACCCATATCTTAACACTAAACTCACACCATGCTATAGCAAAAGTAACACATACTAATATATACAGGTTACCCATCTATTGGCACTAAAGTTATCCACCGTTAGCACTAAAAGCTACCCCTGTTAACACCAAACTCATGCCCTGCTATAAGAAACAAGTGACACACCTATTAATATTGAAGTCATTCATAAGCTATTCCACATGCTCAATTTACATACAATAGTATGTAAAAGTTACCCATATGTTAACACTAAAGTTATCCAACTACTGGCCCTAAACTTATCCATTCTAGTATAAGTTACCCACTTGTTATTCCTAAAAGTTATCCATCTGTTAGCATTAAAGTTACCCATATCTTAATGTTGGAGATATGCCCAAGAGGCAATAATAAAGTGGTTATTATCATATCTTCACACTTGTGATAAATGTTTACATACCATGCTATAATTGTATTAACCGGAAACATTAATACTTGTGTGATTTGTAAACTAAAATAAGAGTCCCTGGTAAAGCCTCTTGTTAAACTAGCTTGTTGGTTAATATATGATCATGGTTTCCTGATCATGAACATAGAGATGTTATTAACAACAGGGTCATATCATTAGGAGAATGATGTGATGGACATACTCCTATAGACAAGCGTAGCATAAAGATCAAGTCATTTCAATAGTTCAATTGCTATATGCTTTCTGATACATAGTAACCTAATTCCTTCGACCATGAGATCATGCATATCACCTTTACCGGATGGATGCTTTGATGACATCAAACACCACACCGTAACTGGGTGGCCATAAAGGTGGCATTGAGTGTTCGGAAAGTATTGGTTGAAACACATGGATCAAGAGTGGGATTTGTCCATCCATATGACGGATAGATATACTCTGGGCCCTCTCGGTGGAATGTCATCCAATTAGCTTGCAAGCATGTGACTGGCTCACAAGGGATCACATATCACGGAACGAGAAAAGAGTACTTATCAAGATGTGAGGCTGAACTAGGTATGCAGAGATACCGACGATTATAACCTCGGATAAGTAAACTATCGTGAGACAAAGGGAAATTGGTATCGTATGTAAGTGGTTCATTCGATCAAAGTAATCGTAGAAATATGTGGAGCCATATGAATTTCGATTCCTCTATTGGTTATTGTTCGTAGAAGTGTCTCGATCATGTCCGCATAATTCACGAACCGTAGGGAGACACACTTAAGGATTCGACGTTGTTTGAGTAGTTATGGTATTATGAGAAAGAGACCGAATGTTGTTCGGAGTCTCGGATGGGATCCGGGATATCACGAGGTGATCCGGAATGGTCCGGAGAATAAGATTCATATAAGGAAAGTCCCGTTTCGGAGTTCGGGAATGATTCCGGTGTTTTCATCGGGAATGTTCTAGAAGATTCTGGATTGTCCGGCACTCCGGGGGGGAGGGTACATGAATGTGTCATTGCATATTGGAATGATTGCATCATGTACTAAGTGTTCTCGCTGTTCCAAATAAAGGATTAAATTGAATCCCAAACAGAAAAGTCAAACGGCCAGTTTGAAAGTCAAACGGCTAAAACAGGAAACTGTGGGAAACAAGCAAGAGGTGGTTGAACCGACTTGGGGAGAGTCCTCCAAGCCGGGCGCCAACCAAGGCCGACTTGGGAGGGACTCCCTCCTGGCCGCCCCTCCACCTATAAAAGGAGGCGGGGCCTCCTCCTAGACACACAAGTTCCTATCCTCTAATCTCCGGTTTAGAGCCGTTTTGGTTTAGAGCTTCTAATTGCCCTAGCCTTGGTTTAGAGCCTTCTAATTGGTGTGTCTAAACCTAGACCACTAACAGCTCTCTCATACTCCACCATACTCGCTCGGCTTAAGGCGAAGCCTCGGGATCTCCTCTACTTCCAGGTACCACGCCGTTGTCAGGAATCGCGAGGAGAGTGCTACAACCTCCGCTTCCTTTTGGAACAAGGGAGAGGAAGGTCTTCGTCGAGTACCGAACGTGTGACCGACTGCGGAAGCGCTGCCGGAACGCAGCGCCGGAAGGATCGTCTACGCGATCTTGAGATCGGAAGTGTACGACTACATCACCCACGAGAATCTGCTCTCGTTAACCGCTTTGGAATCTTCGAGGGTAAGTTATTCCATCGACTCGTTGCTACAATCTAGTAGATAGATCTTGGCTTGTTTGTTTGTATGCGATAGAAAATTTTTGTTTTCCATGCTACGAACCCCTACAGTGGTATCAGAGCCGTGTCTATATGTAGATCTGTTGCACGAGTAGAACACAATGGTCATTGTGGGCGTTGATGCTTTTATTGTCGATTGATTCTTGTGTACTTTGCATCTTGCGGTATGTTGGGATGAAGCGGCCCGGGCTAACCTTACATGACATCGTTCATGAGACTTGCTCCACGCTTGACATGCAACTTGTATTGCATAAGTGGCTTTATGGGTGCTGTTTCTCCTAGCATAGTTGAGATCCAATTTACAACGGGTGATTGACAATACTAGTATCAATGTTGTGGTTCTTGTTCGTAAGTTAGAACGACACTTATTGAAAGCCCCAAACCACGTAAAACATGCAAAGAAAATTAGAGGCGTCTAACTTTGTTTTGCAGGGGTGTGCTGTGATGTGATATGGCCATGATTGTGATTATATATGATGTATGCAATGTTCCTTATTGTAAGTTGACAACGCAGGAGCCATATGGTTGTCTTTAATTTTTGTTAAGACCCGCGTGTCTATTCAAAGTAGTTGTAATAGTTGAAGCCGGTGGACGACAACCATGGAGAAGCATCATTGACCTTGATGCAATGTCGGTGATGATGGAGATCATGTTCGTGCTAGAAGATGGAGATCGGAAGCACAAAGAAGAAAGGCCATATCATATCACATATTATGAATTGCATGTGATGTTTATCCTTTATGCATCTTGTATTGCTTAGTAGACGACGGTAGCATTATAAGATGATCCCTCATGCACATGAATTTCAAGTCATAAAGTGTTCACCCTTAGTTAGCACCGTTGCTAAAGCTTGTTGTTTCGAAGCACCACGTGATGATCGGGTGTGTTAGATTCTGCAAGTGTAAACAACGTGAACAAGCCAGATTTGCTCATGCGGAAACTAAGGTTTGATCTTGACGAGCCTAGCATGTACAAACATGGCCTCAGGAACACGGATTACCGAAAGGTAGAGCATGAGTCATATAGTAGATATGATGAACATGTTGATTGTTCGCCATTGAAGCTATATCAACTCTCGTGATGATCGGTTTTGATGTGGTGGATTTGGTTCGTGTGATCACTAAAACAATGTGAGGGATATTGTTTTGAGTGGGAGTTCACCAAGATTAATTTAATTATTAATTAGAACTCAATTTATCATAAACTAAATCAAAGTGAATTTGCATAGTTGTTGTAGTCATTGGCATCCGCTACCACCTTGCGCTTAGTTATAATTGAGATGATAGAACTATAGAATTCTGGTTAGATACTTTCTTAACCGGTATCGTATTGTTTTAAGTGTTAATCTAAAGTTTAAAAGTCCTATTGCAAACTTTCAAGAAGTTCAAGTTACTCCATGAAGTTTAATAATTAGTATTAAATCAAGAGTAACAATTCCAAGTGTTAGTATATAAGTATCATGTTTGTCTCCATGATTCTTGATATTCAAAGGATTCTCTTAATATCAAGGTTATCTAGGATCTGAAAGAGTTGTTTCAGAAGCCATAATGTGTGGAAGATATTGTGATATTTGAAACTAAGTATTGGTTACAACATGATAGAGTATAATATGGCAAAAGTCATGTTCTCATATTTGATGAGAATTTGCAAAAGGTTGGAGACACTAGTTGTCCTAATCCTCCAAAAGGTTTTGGAGAGCAACATTATACTTGCGATTCACCGTTACAAGCTAAAAGTAGCTTGATCATGGATAAATCCATGATGAGGGTGAATATTTGATGTAGGTAAGATATTTACTACACCAAGAGATTACTAAAGAAAGGAATTTGAAAAAACACCAAACATTTGATGATAGGTGATCTACTTCAAAGTGCAAGTCCAAAGACATTGGTATTTAATTATACACGCTTTGGATTATGTGTCATATGTATGACTCCACTATTGATATTGATAGATTCTTTCAAACAGAAAAGGAAATATTGAAAGAGAATCTCATAAATATATGGCAGAAAAGAAAAGACTAGAATTGTTCAGTTTAAGTATATAGATGATATACATGTTATGGCTATATTCTTTGCTTATTAAACAATGTGGTTATTAAGTATTTGATACTGAATTTGTTGGTGTGAATCGTCATACGAAACAACATAATTCATGAACTACAATGGCCTAAGTAACTAGCAAAAGAATATGTGATGATGTTCATCAAGAACAAATAAAGGGTTATTGTGTTGCTCGTTAAACATCAAAGCTTGCCTTCAAAATTTGTTTTATTAGGTATTAGCAGAACAAAAGGGTTGTTCAAATAAATTACCGTAATCCATAAAAGATGGATGATTCACAAATCTCGTTGGAGAAATCACATCCATAAAACTAGTGCTAAAAATGTCGAAAGACAAATTGATTGAAAGATCACTTAGGAAGTGACATCGCCGTTTAAATTATAATGGAAAGAAAACATGAAGAAACTCCATGTGGATGGAATTTTGGAGTCTTCTGATTTTTGATCAAATGACGCTTGTGAAACTTTCCTAGAGATAATTAAAACTTCGTTCATAGGCCAAAAGGGAATGAATGACTAGCTTATTGGAACTTGTACATATTGTTGTACGAAATCCATTATGTGTAGTCAAAAGCGATGGATTTCAACTTCATATGCTTTCTCCGAAAATTTGAGTAAATATATGAATATTTACTTAATAAGGATAAAGTATGAAACACTTGAAAAGTTCAAAGACTTTCAAGATGAAGTGTAAAATCATTGTAACAAGAATATGAATAGTTTATGATAAGATCATAAAGGAAAATATTTAAGTTACAAGTTTAGCATAATACCTAAGATTTAAGGAATCGTTTCGTGGATTTGCATTTCCGAAACACCATAAGAGTATGGAACGTTCGACATATGTAATTAAACCTTGTTTGACATGGTAAGATCAAAGGTATAATTCATAAAACTGCCATTATATTTTAAAGATTAAAAGCTTTAAAGATTACCATTTTTCCACTGAAAAGAGCTCCATCATAATCCGTTGAAATGACACCATATAAAGTTATGGTTTGGGATAAAACCCAAGTTGTCCTTTCTTAAACATTGGTATGCTATGCATAAGAAAGATGTTTGCAACCAAAGTCGGATGAACCTGTCTTTGTATGTTATTTCGAATAACTGTTAAGTAATCCTCCATAACATCGGAGACAAAAGTGTTTGTCACTTAAAACGTCAAGTTTCTTTGAGAAGGAATTTTTCGTGAAAAGTTAAGTGGGAGGACAATAGAACTTTGATAAGGTTAAAAGAACCTTAGCTATATGTGCAAAGTTGCGCAACGCCGAAAAGTGTTCCGGAGTTAGCAACAATGCTCATGGCTCGCGTACCTCAAAGGTTGTGGTCGCGGAGATCTAAGTTCCTATTGAAACAAGTAGGTCGGGTAAACAATCAAATATCAAGATTTGAGAGTTAAATCATTATTTGACAATAATGATCCGACTACGTGCAAAGAAGCGATGATGGGCCCTGACTCCGTCAAATGGCTTGAAGCCATAAAATCCTTGATAGTTTCATTCATGAGAAATCAAGTTTTGAACTTGAAGGACCCTCGAGAAAGGTGTAAGACCTTACAGTTGTGTCTGGATCTATAAAGAAATAGACATGGATGTTTCACATCTATAATCGACATATTGGGAAAGAGTTCACAACAATGTTCAAAGGTTGACTATGACAATATTTGATCTTTCATAGTGATATTTAGTCTAGACGGATTAATGTAGCAACCACTACATATAATTTTGTTATATGATAGTTGAATAAACAAAACAAGTTCTTCTAATAGAATCGTTACCTAGGACATGTGCATAACACGGTCCATAGGGTTTTGTTAATTCATAGGATGCTAAAAGCATATGCAAACTTCAATGGTTGAAGTGAGCATCGCAGAGTTGGAATCTTCACTATGATGAAACTGTTAAAGGAGTTTAAAAGTTCATTAGAGACAATGAAGATGCTTGCATTTGCAAGAAATTAAGTGGGAGCTAAGACATGTTTCTAATACATTATGTGGAAGACATATTGTTGATTGGAAATAATGTATCTTTTATTAACACATATTAAGAATTTCATCCCGATGAAAGACTTAGGCAAAACCAAATATTTGGCATCAATAGACGCTAATATGGTTGTGCGAAGTACATAGACGAGATATTGAATGAGTTCAATATAGAAACTACAAGAAAAGGTTCTTGTCACGTAAAGGATTGAAAGAGTTCAATGTTGATGATATATTCAAGTGTATTGACATTTGGTAAAGTGAAACAAATAATCAAGTATAGATTGATACTTGATGTATGAAATCACAAAGAGTATTTATATCAATCATCTTTGATATGTACAAATCAGATATGTCCTATGCTCTAAATGTTGTGAGCATATACCGTAATGATTCGTAAGATGATCATTGGACAATAGTAAGGATATTCTTATGATCTTTTGGAAGAACTAAGAGTATATTATTTGTAGAAGTGACAAATAGATGGTTAGTTCATTGTAAAAGTACTACATTGATACTAGCTTTGTCACAAAGTACAAATTAAGTTTATCTCAATCTAAACTAAGGGTGGCACAATATAATGGAAAGTGAGTTCCATAATGGATTTGGATGAGTTCCAAAGTTAAGACATTGTGATGATACTACAACAAAAGGCTAAGTATATGACTGCTATTATAGCAGCAAAAGAGGGCATTTGTGTCAAGTAGTTTCTTATCAAACTAGGTGTAGTTCACAGCAGGATAATACTATGAAGATATATATTGTACGACAATATTATCAACATGTTTTAACCCCAAAGAACTAAAGGTCACCGAAGACCAAATTTATACAAAGCCATCTCATTAGAGAATGAGTGATGCGTAGACGCAAAGACATGCAATTACACGGACCTGGAAGTGTCAGATCCGGAGATCAGTTGACCACTAGCAATCATGTACATACAACACCGGGAAGCCATAGGTGTTATATACACAAAGGTTTGAAACTAGATTATTGACTCTAGTGCAAGTGGGAGACTGTTGGAGATATGCCCAAGAGGCAATAATAAAGTGGTTATTATCATATCTTCACACTTATGATAAATGTTTACATACCATGGTATAATTGTATTAACCGGAAACATTAATACTTGTGTGATTTGTAAACTAAAATAAGAGTCCCTGGTAAAGCCTCTTATTAAACTAGCTTGTTGGTTAATATATGATCATGGTTTCCTGATCATGAACATAGAGATGTTATTAACAACAGGGTCATATCATTAGGAGAATAATGTGATGGACATACTCCTATAGACAAGTGTAGCATAAAGATCAAGTCATTTCAATAGTTCAATTGCTATATGCTTTCTGATACATAGTAACCTAATTCCTTCGACCATGAGATCATGCATATCACCTTTACCGGATGGATGCTTTGATGACATCAAACACCACACCGTGAATCGGGTGGCCATAAAGGTGGCATTGAGTGTTCGGAAAGTATTGGTTGAAACACATGGATCAAGAGTGGGATTTGTCCATCCATATGATGATAGATATACTCTGGGCCCTCTCGGTGGAATGTCATCCAATTAGCTTGCAAGCATGTGGTGGATCACAAGGGATCACATATCACGGGAACGAGAAAAGAGTACTTATCGAACGAGGGTGAACTAGGTATGCGGAGATATCGACGAGCATAACCTCGGATAAGTAAACTATCGTGAGACAAAGGGAAATTGGTATCGTATGTAAGTGGTTCATTCGATCGCAAAGTAATCGTAGAAATATGTGGAGCCATATGAATTTCCAGATTCCTCTATTGGTTATTGTTCGGATAAGTGTCTCGATCATGTCCGCATAATTCACGAACCGTAGGGAGACACACTTAAGGATTCAACGTTGTTTGAGTAGTTATGGTATTATGAGAAAGAGACCGAATGTTGTTCGGAGTCTCGGATGGGATCCGGGATATCACGAGGTGATCCGGAATGGTCCGGAGAATAAGATTCATATAAGGAAAGTCCCGTTTCGGAGTTCGGGAATGATTCCGGTGTTTTCATCGGGAATGTTCTAGAAGGTTCTGGATTGTCCGGCACTCCGGGGGGGGGGGAGGGTACATGAATGTGTCATTGCATATTGGAATGATTGCATCATGTACTAAGTGTTCTCGCTGTTCCAAATAAAGGATTAAATTGAATCCCAAACAGAAAAGTCAAACGGCCAGTTTGAAAGTCAAACGGCTAAAACAGGAAACTGTGGGAAACAAGCAAGAGGTGGTTGGAACCGACTTGGGGGAGGAGTCCCTCCAAGCCAGCCAACCAAGGCCGACTTGGGAGGACTCCCCTTGGCCGCCCCTCCCACCTATAAAAGGAGGGGCAGGGCCTCCTCCTCTAGACACACAAGTTCCTATCCTCTAATCTCCGGTTTAGAGCCGTTTTGGTTTAGAGATTCTAATTGCCCTAGCCTTCGGTTTAGAGCCTTCTAATTGGTGTGTCTAAACCCTAGACCACTAACAACTCTCTCTCTCATACTCCACCATACTCGCTCCGGCTTAAGGCGAAGCCCTGCGGGATCTCCCCTCTACTTCCGGTACCACGCCGTTGTGCTGCCGGAATCACGAGGAGAGTGCTACAACCTCCGCTGTCTGCTGGAACAAGGGAGAGGAAGGTCTTCGTCGAGTACCGAACGTGTGATCGATTGCTTAAGCGAACGCAGCGCCGGAAGGATCGTCTACGCGATCTTGAGATCGGAAAGAGTACGACTACATCACCCACGAGAATCTGCTCTCGTTAACCGCTTTGGAATCTTCGAGGGTAAGTTATTCCATTGACTCGTTGCTATAATCTAGTAGATAGATCTTGGCTTGTTTGTTTGTATGCGATAGAAAATTTTTGTTTTCCATGCTACGAACCCCTACACTTAACACTAAACTCACACCATGCTATAGCAAAAATAACACATACTAATATATATAGGTTACCCACCTATTGGCACTAAATTTATCCACCGTTAGCACTAAAAGCTACCCCTGTTAACACCAAACTCATGCCCTGCTATAAGAAACAATTGACCCACCTATTAACATTAAAGTCATTCATAAGCTATTCAACATGCTCAATTTACATACCGTAGTATGTAAAAGTTACCCATATGTTAACACTAAAGTTATCCAACTACTGACCCTAAACTTATCCATTCTAGTATAAGTTACCCACTTGTTATTCCTAAAAGTTATCCATCTATTAGCATTAAAGTTACTCATATCTTAACACTAAACTCACACCATGCTATAGCAAAAATAACACATACTAATATATATATAGGTTACCCACCTATTAAAAGTTATCCACTTGTTAACTTAAAGTTATCCATATATTGGCGCGGAACTTACCCCGTGCTATATAACAAAAAAAGGTACATCCTAGTGTGTATAAGTTAACCATCTAGTACTACTAAAGTTATCCATCTGTTAACACTAAAGCTAACCGGACCGATGGCTGTCGGGCTCGGAGGCTGCCGGGAGGTGGCACAGAGCTCCCCTTCATTTCCCGGATAATGCTCGCGCAGTAGCTCCGGCGTCGGGAGATGACGTAGAGGTTGGGAGGGAATGCCGGCGGCAACGCATGCGCGGGAGAAACTGGATCGAGCTAAGGGGTGAGGTTGGGAGGAAGCACCGGTGACGGGCGACGGCGGCGCAGGCGGGACGGCCGTCGGCGGCGCAGGCGGGGATTGGGAGAGAGGAAGTGCATAAAGGGGTGCTCCGCCGAGGAAAGGAGTAAATCATGGGAGAACCGAGCTGTGTACCCAGAAAATGATCGCGGGTGTATACTTTTTGTATGGACCGTCCGATCCGGATCGGACGCACCGTCTTATAAGGCATCTGTCTGGGCGCCCGTCGCGTAGCAAGTACTAATGACATCAGTAGTTTCATACTACATGAAAAAATGCATCCACACATCTCTATTTTAAAAGGAGGGTTATTTACCTGTTACATCGTGGGTAACCTACATATAATGGGATGGTAACTTTTGGGTCTAAAAAAAAGTTGTCGAAACATATCAATATGGGATCTAGTTTCGAAGATCTCGTCGCGAGTAGTTTCACAGTGGAACAAATTTTTAATCGGATAAATGATTTGAGCTACAAAACTGTTTGAATTCGAATTTTTGATTGAGCCGTCTGGATTGGACCGATCCGTACGTGCGACTGTTTACACCCGTTGCTACGTTTGCGCCCTATGTCTAACCCGCCGAGAAAAGAAAAGTAGCGGACGCCTGCTATTTAGAAATTCCGTTTTCTAATAGAAAACTGTACTCCCTATGTCAAAGAATTAGATGTCGTAAATCTTTTTAGATTTATGTTTATCTATATATAAAATATGTCTAGATATTTTTAAATCTAGACAAATTTGTGATATCTAATTCGAAACGAAAGGAGTAAATGTTTTTGGAATGATGAATTGATGCCATCAAAATTGCATTTTTTACAACTCAGATCCGATAGGATTTCAATAACAGGTTGACTTTGTCTCAATTAAAAAATTGATCATCTTAGTAGAAAACAGTACCTCTTCCGATCTAAATTAATGGTTCTAGGTTTGTTAGATTTGGATGCATCTAGTACTGAAATATGACTAGATACATTCGAATCTAGACAAATCTGAGAACATACTAGATACATCTGAATCTAGACAAATCTGAGTCTATTAATTTAGATAGGAGGGATAGCAATATTTACAACACCGGAAATACATTTATAAAAAAACAATTTTAAAATATAGTTTCGTAATATACTAAATTCATGCCAAAAAGACTGGTACTTTTTTATATACAGCTTGTCAAACTTGCAATGATTTGCTTATTTCTCAATAGAGCGAGTATATTCAAGACAAGAGATAATAAGATAATAATATGTCAATTTGGAAATAATGTACTACGTTAATAGTTTAAAAACAACTTTGACCAATAATTTTGGTCAATAAATTTCATATAACATGTCACACAAATTATACCATTGGATTCATCTTTAACAATAGTTTCCAATGGTATATTTTTTGGAACATATATTGCATATTTTATTGATCAAAATTGATGGCCAAAGATTTTTTTAAACTACGTGTGCTCCTTTTGTTTCAAAATATATAATGTTTTAGCTTTGTGAAAAAAGTATATCTAGACTCCTTTTGGTGTTTTGACTTGTTTTAGCTTTGTGAAAGAAGTATATCAAGATTCCTCTAAACACTAAAAGGACTCTAGATATACTCCTTTTACAAAGCTAAAACATATTATATTTTAAACCGGAGGAGGAAGTCCTCAACACAATATGAGTAGATGCCGCATAAGACGATTGTAGTGTACAACAACATCTCTAGCAGAGCCAGTAAAAGGGCCAAAAACGAAAAATAACTGTTATTTTACGGGTGCAGGCTGAAAAATGGAGCCGATCAGTTTCCGTAAACGAGGCAAAACTGAAAAAAATCATGCCGAGACCGAAACCCATACTTGGCATGTATTTGTAGGGGCCGACGGAGCAAACCGAACGCAGCCCGAACACAATCCCTAGTTTGCGCGCGAGGGAAGTTTTAGCTCCTCCCAACCGCCGCCGCCGATCTACGCGCCCTCACCTTCCTCTACGTCGCCGTCGTCCGATTTCTCCACCATGAGTCTCGAATCGACCCAGCCGGCCGCCGTTGCTAGCTCGCAGGCCCCGCCACCCTCTCATGCGGTCGCAGGTGCTTCCGCCACTACACCAACCACCCTGGCGACCCGCGACCCCCGCGGACGTCGCTACCACGGTCCCGTTGACGAGCATGGTGAAGCGGAGGTGCGCGGGAACGCATGTGGTCCCGCAAGCCAGTGTCGCGGCGGCTAGGGCTGGAATCGAGCCGAGCTGAGCCGGCTCGGGCTCGGCTCGTTAAGACTCGGGAAAAATCGAGCCAAGCCTGGCTCGCGAGCCATCCAGTACAGCCCAGTGTTCTTGCCCAACGAAGTTAGGCGAGGCAATCCCCTCCTGATTCCCCTTTCTCTCCATAACTATTTTGCTACCAATAGGGCTGGCCGCCGCCGACTGCCCTGGCTCCCCTCCAGCTATCTCTTCCCAATCCCCTAGGGTGTGCGGCAAGAATCTGCCGATCGGATCCGGCCCCTCACCGTCGTATGGGACTCTGGCTGCAGCCGCTTCGACGATTTCCCCGGCTCTTCCTCTGATGGGTGCTCTTCCCATGGATACTACATGTTTAGCAAGCCCCCTGTCTCTTCGTCTATCTCTACTATACTGATTGGATCTAAATTTTTTTTGAAACAATCAACGGGGGGGGGGGGGAGAGGATCCCCACCTGAATATATTACTTCAAAGACCAGCAACAGGTTTCACGAGCATCATGACAAGAGGTTGTTGGAATTATGCCCTAGAGGCAATAATAAAGATGTTATTATTATAATTCTTGTTCATGATATAGTTTATATTCCATGCTAGAATTGTATTAAGCGGAAACTTTGATACTTGTGTGGTTTATGAACAACACCGTGTCCCTAGTACGCCTCTATGGACTAGCTCATTGATTAATGATGGTTAAGGTTTCCTAACCATAGACATGAGTTGTCGATTAATAATGAGATCATGTCATTAGGAGAATGATATGATGGACAAACCCAAATCAAGCAGAGCAATTAGATCGTGTCATCGTGTTCATCTTTGCGAAGCTTTTTCCTATGTCAAATATTGTATTCCTTAGACCATGAGATAATGCAACTCCCTGGTATCGAAAGAAAGCTTTGAGGTCATCAAATGCCATCCTATGAGAGGGTGATCATAAAGGTTTCTCTCAGGTGATCAGAAAGTACTTGTTGGGTTGTATGTATTGAGATGGTATTTGTCCCTCCCGAGTCGGAGAGATATACTTCAGGCCCACTCGGTAATCGATATCAACACCGCTTGCAAGCACGTAGTTAAGAAGTTAATCACAAAGTGATATCGGATTACGAAACGAGTAAAGTACTTGTTGTGAACGAGATTGAACTAGGTATACCGATACCAACGATCGAATCTCGGGCAAGTAAAATATCGCGTGACGAAGGAAATATACATATGTGATTAATTGAATCCTGGCATCGTGGTTCATCCGATATGATCATCGATGAATATGTGGGAGTCAATATGGGTTTCCAGATCCCGCTGTTGATTATTGATAGAAGATCATGTCTGCATATTCTCGAACCCGTAGGGTCACACACTTAACGTGCCTCGACGCTAGGATAGAATTTATAATTGGTTTATGAGTTTTTGTTCGGAGTCTCGGATGAGATCCAGGACATCACGAGAGGTTTCAGAATGGTCCGGAGAATAAGATTCATATAAAGGAAAGCAATTTTTGGATTTCGGAATAGTTTCGGAGTATTCGGTATTGTACCGGAAGGTTCTAGAAGCTTCTGGAGTGGGACCAACGTGGCCCCACTTGTCGAAGGGGTACGTGGGACTATGAGGGAGTGCCCTGGCCGCATTGGGCTAGGGGCACAAGGCCCCATAGGCCCAGCCGGCCAAAACCCTAGGGAAACCCTAGGAGACCTTCTAGAAGGGGGAAAGACTTGCCCCCCACTCCAACCCTTGGGGCCGCCGCCCTAGGGCTTGGAGGAGGGGCCAAGGGGGGCGGCCAGCCCTCTATATAAATAGGGCAGGACGCACCCTCCTCCCCCAACTCCTCCAACCCTAGCCGCCGACCTGCTGCCTCCAGATCTCTCTCTCTCTCTCTCTCTCTCTCTCTCTCTCTCTCTCTCTCTCTCTCCCGACTGCGTGTAGGCGAAGCCCTGCCGCAGAAACTCTCCACCATTGCACCACACCGTCGTGTTGTAGATCCAATCTATCTCGCCACCCCACTTGCTGGACCAAGGAAGGAGGAGACGTCGCGGTGCCGTATGTGTGCATCTCTCGGAGGCGTCACCACTTGTGGCGTTGGATCGGATCGGATCGCGAGGAGGAGAAGGCTAGTTCGACTACATCACCCACGTTCTGTTGAACGTTTCTGTTGTGCGATTTTTTCAAGGGTATGAAGATCTTATCTATCCCTCTCATTGATTGCATCTCCTAGATTAGATCTTGGCTTTCCCGTTCGCATCCGTAGATTTTTTTTGATTTACTATGCCGCGAAACCCTTTAGTGGTATCAGAGCTAGATCTATGTGTAGATGTGTTTCACGAGTAGAACGCAACATGCTTGTTGCAGGCGTTGATGTTTTCTGTTGCAAGCCTCTTGTTGTGTACTTCTTATGACGCGGGATAGTGAGATCGAAGCGGTCCAGGCCAACTTTACGCGACCTCGTTCGCGAGACCGGCTTTGCACTTGACGTGTGGCTTGTTCCACACATACGGCTTGTGGATGCCAGTTTCTCTCACTATAGTTGTCATGGGATTTACAATGGATGTTGGCAACCATAATATCACCGTTGTGGCTTTCCGTAGGTAAGAATCGTTCTTAGCTTGTTACTCCCATAAGCCACGTAAAACATGCAACAACAAAGTAGAGGCGTCTAACTTGTTTTTGCAGGGAGTGTTTCTGTGATATGGTATGGCCCAAGATATGATGTGTATGTTGTATGCAATGATCATGTTTTGTAATATTCCACGACTTGCATGTCGATGAGTACACAACCGGCAGGAGCCATATGATTGTCTTTATAATTGTGTATGACCTGTGTGTCAACTTCTTATATGCCATGTAATAGCTTTACTTTATCGCTAAGTAGTTAGAAATAGTTGTAGTTGCTATTCGTGGTGGAGGCAATCATGGTGGAGTGATGGAGATCATGCTGGCACGCACAAGATGGAGATCATTGCGTGGACATTGGCTATACCATGTCACATAAAATTATATGCATGTGATGTTTATCCTTTTATGTATCTTATTATGCTTAGATCGCGACAGTATCATTATAAGATGATTCCTGACTTAAAGATCAAGATAAAACTGTGTTCTCCCATGTATGCACTGTTGCGAAAGTTCGTCGTGTTCAAGCATCACGTGATGATCGGGTGCTATAAACTCTACGTTCACATACAACGGGTGCAATCCAGTTTTTGCACACGCGGAAATACTTGGGTTTGACTTGACGAGCCTAGCATGTACATACATGGCCTCGGAACACACGAACCGAATGGTTAAGCATGAGTCATATGAATGATATGATCGACACTTTGTTGTCCACCATTGAAACCACATCTCTTCTCGTGAAGATCGGATTAGGTGTGGTGAATTTGGATCATGTTCACTAAACAACTTGAGGGATGTTGAATTTAGTGGGAGTTCATATAGTAATTTGATTAAGTTGAACTAGTTATCATGAACATAGTCTAAATTGTACTTGCAAATTTTGTAGATCAAATGGCTAAGTCCAACTTCAACTTCAACGTTTTTGCTGAGAAAGAAAAGCTTAAGAACAATGGGTCTAACTTCACCAACTGGTTCCGCAATCTGAGAATCATTCTTGTTGGCGGACAAAAGGACTATGTCCTTGAGAAAGCGCTAGGTGACACCCCTGCTGTAGATGCGCCGGCTGATGAGAAAGCTGTTTATCAGTCACGCAAAGATGATTATGGTGTGATTAAGAGCACCATGTTGTTTGCTATGGAATCGGACCTTCAAAATCATTTTGAGGAGTTCCCCGGGCCCTTTGAGATTCTTGAGGAACTGAAAACTATGTTTCAGACTCAGGCCCGTTCTAAGAGATATGAGATCTCTGAGAAATTCTTTAACTGCAAGATGGAGGAAGGGAGTTCCGTTAGTGAGCACGCCATTAAGATGTTGGGCTACACTCAACGCCTTGAGCAACTGGACTGTAAGATTCTAGAGGAGCTCAAGATTGACAGAGTTCTGCAATCACTCCCTCCTAGCTACAAAGGTTTTGTAGTTACTCATAATCAGATTGGTTCCACTAATACGATCACTGAGCTCTTCACTAAGCTGAAAGTTGCGGAGGTGGACATCAAGAAAGATAATCATGTGTTGATGGTCAACAAGCCCCCCAGCTTTAAGAAAGGTAAGGGTGCAAAGAAGGCCTTCAAAAAAGGCAGCGGCAAGCGTGTTGCCCCTGCTGAGAAGAAGCTCAAGTCTGGACCTAAGCCGGACACTAAGTGCTTATATTGCAAGGACATGGGTCACTGGAAGCGCAACTGTCCGAAGTACTTAGCGGAAAAGAAGGCTGGCACCTTTAAAGGTATATATGATATACATGTTATTGATGTTTACCTTACTAGCGCTCGTTGTAGTGCCTGGGTATTTGATATTGGTTCAGTTGCTAATATTTGTAACTCGAAACAGGAGCTACGGAATAGACAACGGCTAGCAAGGGATGAGGTGACGATGCGCGTTGGCAACAGATCAAGAGTTGATGTGATGGCCGTCGGCATGCTCTCCTTAGTTTTACCTTCGGGATTAGTTTTAAACCTCAATAAATGTTATTATGTGCCTGCGTTGAGCATGAACATTATATCTGGATCGTGTTTATTGTTAGAGGGGTACGTGGGCCTATGAGGGAGTGCCCTGTCCGCATTGGGCCAGGGGCACAAGGCCCCATAGGCCCAGCCGGCCAAAACCCTGGGGAAACCCTAGGAGACCTTCTAGAAGGGGGGAAGACTTGCCCCCCCACTCCAACCCTTGGGGCCGCCGCCCTAGGGCTTGGAGGAGGGGCCAAGGGGGCCGGCCAGCCCTCTATATAAAGAGGGCAGGGGCGCACCCTCCTCCCCCCACTCCTCCAATCCTAGCCGCCGACCTGCTGCCCTCCAGATCTCTCTCTCCCGACTGCGCGTAGGCGAAGCCCTATCGCAGAAACTCTCCACCATTGTACCACGCCGTCGTGCTGTAGATCCAATCTATCTCTCCACCCCACTTGCTGGACCAAGGAAGGAGGAGACGTCGCGGTGTCGTACGTGTGCATCGCTCGGAGGCGTCACCACTTGCGACGTTGGATCGGATCGGATCGCGAGGAGGAGAAGGCTAGTTCGACTACATCACCTACGTTCTGTTGAACGTTTCTGCTATGTGATTTTTTCAAGGGTATGAAGATCTTATCTATCCCTCTCGTTGATTGCATCTCCTAGATTAGATCTTGGCTTTCCCGTTCGCATCCGTAGAATTTTTTTGATTTACTATGCTGCGAAACCCTTCAGAGGTAGTCACGCCACAAGCCGGTGTGACTTTTTTGAGCCTCATCCCTACAACGATGATACCACACAGTGATTTCATCCACAGTTTTAGAAATAGTTACATAAGAGGGTAGATCAATATGTCTGAAGATCATGCTATTTCTGGCATCCCAAATTTTCCAGAGGATGATGAGAGCGATAGACAGCCAAATAGAGGTGTCAAGCTCAGCAGGCGTTGGAGTGGTCCATAAATCAGAGAAGTCATGGAAGGTCGGCTGAATGTTGAGAGTATTCCATACCTCTATTGTGCGAGGGCAAACGAAGAAGAGGTGGTCCCGACTTTACAAGGAGTGGTCGCATCTAGGACAAGTTGCGGAGACAATGATAGTTCTCTTGTACATATTCTCCCCTGTATTAAGTCTGTTCAGGGAGAGGAGCCAGCTGAAGATCTTCACCTTTTGAGGGACGAAGGACTCCCACACTTTGGCCAGGTGGGGGAGCTGAAGCTGCGTCGAGAGGGCGGCATAAGAACCCTTGGTGGAGAAGCTGGATCCGTCGAGCAGTGTCCGGCGATCGGCCGTGTCTGAAAGCTGGAACCCCTGCAACAAGACACGAAGAGACAAGAGCTCGCTAGTAGCGGCCGAGGTCAGCCTGTTACGAAGGTCAGATTCAATCTCGCCCTGCAGGGCCGTAGAAACTAAAATATGAGGTTTAGTATGGTGTGAGAAGATGGCAGGGAATGCAGTAGCTAAGGGCTCATGGAGAAGCCATCGGTCAAGCCAAAAGAAAGTACAATGTCCATTTCCTACCGTGCATTGAGAAACGAGTCATAGTGTATCAAGGTTTTGCTTGATTATTTTGGCAAGGTACGTTGTGTTTGAGGAGTGGTGTATGGGGTACGACGAATGGTAAAGAAGCCAGTCACGCCAAGGTAGGTTTGATGCATGCATGAATTTGTAAGCTAATTTCAGCAGAAGGCAAGTATTCTGGATTTCCAAAATCTTAACACCTAGACCACCAGCATTTTTTGGAGTACAAACCTTATCCCACGCGACAAGACATTTCGCACTTGTGCAAGTTTCCTCTTAGGCCCAGAAAAACGCTCTATTTTTCCTATTTAGTTTCTCAATGTTTTCTTTTGAGAGAGGAAAAGACGACATAAGGTAAGTGGGTAGACAGTCTACAACGGCCGAGAAAATAGCAAGCCGTCCTCCTTTGTTTAGGAGGGACGTGCTCCATCCGGCAAGGTGGGTATTACTTCTGCTTAGGGCAAGGGTGAAGGCGGAGGAGGGAAGTTTCTGGTGGGACAGGGGCAGCCCAAGGTAGACCTGAGGGAAGTGGGGGATAGAGGTACCTAAGGCGGAGGCCATGGATTCCGCGTCGGAGTCGGAAACGTTCATGGGGATAAAAGTCGTCTTATGGAAGTTTATGCCCAAGCCAATGGCAGTAGCGAAATCATCCAGAATAGTACGAAGATGCTTGGTAGCGGTTGTGGTTCCGCGAGCGAGGATCAAAGTGTCGTCGGCGTATTGGAGGACTGGGCAGGGAAGTGTGTGAACGATGGGGTGGGCAAGGATCCCGAGGGAGCAAGCATGCGAGATGAGTTTTGGGAGGACATCTCCAACAGTGTTAAAAAGGAAGGGGGATAGGGGATCTCCCTCGCGCAGACCATTCTTGCAATTGATCCAAGGTCCAGGGATGCCGTTTAGGAGGACGGAGGTTTTCCCAGTAGTTAGGATGTCTGAAATCCACCGACAGAATTTGGGTGGGAAGCCCCGGTGCACAAGGATGGTAAGGAGGGAGTCCCATTTGACAGAATCTAAGGCTTTTTAAAGTCTAGTTTGATGACTATCGTGGGGGATTTGGATTTATGGCAGCAGTTCAAAAGGTCAACAACGTAAACAAAGTTATCGGAGATGCAACGCCCCGAAATGAAGCCTGATTGATCTTGACCTACGAGGAGAGGCATAAGGGGTTTGAGTCTGTTAGTGAGAACTTTAGTGATGCCTTTGATGGGACAGTTTTGGAGGGATATGGGGCGAAAGGCATCAGCCGTGCGGGCGGATTCATTTTTGGGTAGGAGGATAATGTAAGCGCGATTGATGGAGCCAGTGTCGGTTTGATGTTCAAAGAAGTCGTCAAAGAGAGAGCGAATGGATGCTTTAACTGTGTTCCACATTTTCCTATAGAATCCAGGCCCAAAGTCGTCGGGCCCGGGGCTAGCGGAGAGGTTCATGTCATGGAAGGCATTGAAGATTTCTTAGTCGGAAAAGGGGGCGTCTATGTGTCTGAGCTGGGGTGTAGGGTTGGGGTAGAGTGTGTGAAGGGAGAAATTCCAAGAAGTAGGGGGTGTAGTTCCTAGGAGGCGAGTGTAGAGATCGGTGAAGATGGTCATTTTTTGGTCGTGAAAAAAAAATCGGTTCCATTAGAGGTCAGAACAGAAATTTTGTTACGGCGCATGCGATTAGAAGCACATGCGTGGAAATATCTAATATTTTCATCCGCTTCAATCGCAGCCCGGATTTTACCTCGTTGCTTCCAAGAATCGACTTGGGCTCTAATAGTTATTTGCAAGATGCAGATAATAACTTTCCTGAGTTTAATTTCAGACGGAGAGAGATTTCTGATCTCTTCAATACGGTCGAGAATATTGATGACAATTTTACAGTCAGATTCTTGGGAGTTTAGAGGGAGTAGAGATTTGCGCCAAGTTTTAAGGGCAAGACGTGTTTTCTTTATGGCGGCAACCAGAGTTGACGCGCCGTTCGAGAGCTGGCGGGCCGAGGCCCAGGCATTTGAAATCAGTGGTCTACAGGCTGGGTGCAAGGCCCAAGCATTTTCAAAACGGAAAATGGCGGAGCGAGGAACGGAGGAGGATATGGAGACGATGAGCGGGACGTGATCAGAGATAAACCTTGTGATGGAGGAGATTGAAGTGTTGGTAAAGGTCGCGTCCCGAGCCAGGTTGATAAAGACGCGATCAATTCTTTTCAAGGGTCGGAGCCGCACGGTTGCTGGACCAAGTGAACTGATGGTCAAGGAGGGGAAGCTCGATGAGTGATAGTTGATCAATGTACTCATTAAACATTGACGCTTCCGTTTCTCGGAAAATGTTGTTATTTTTGTCAGATGGGTATCGAAGAAGGTTGAAGTCTCCTAATATAATCCAAAGGATTGTTAACGGGTCAGGAGCGATAGAGGCTAGATCTTGTAGGAAAGATTCCTTAAGCTCGTGATCGGTAGGCGCGTAGACATTGGTCACTAGAATGGGGGAAGGGTGAGCGAGGCAGGTGACTATGGAAGAGAGAGTGAATTCAGTAGCCGAGGACGAGGAGAGGGTGAAGTGAGTATTAGAGAAGGCATCGAGGATTCCTCCCCGTTAGCAGGTTTATAGTCGAAAGAGCCCAAGGATCGAGGGAGGAAGGATCTGGCTTTGAAGATGTCAATATTGTCGAGTTTGGTTTCTTGAAGGAAGTAAGCCGATGGGTTTAGAGAAATTAGCTCAGAGAGAACGCCAGCACATTTTGTAGTTTGCCCTAAGCCACGAATATTCCAGTTACAAAACGAGTAGGAGATATTAACCATAAATAAACTTAGTAGCACCAGATTCACCAAAGAAGTCGTTATTACAACCCGAGTAAGGAAAGCAAATACCCTTTGGAGCCCTATGTGGCCGGATAAAGTACTGGCAAGCGCTAGGAAAGGAAGTAGTTTGGTTAGGAAAATAGAGATCACCATCGATTAAGCTCAAGCCTAAGGAACTCGAACCGTGGAGACGCCCCTCGTGCAAAGCCGCGCCAATAATGAGGGCTAGAGAACTGGACATCGATGCGGCATCAGGTAAGGCAGGCTTCATGGTGCACCTCAGGCACCTCGTCCTCAGCATCTGCGTCCGCAACCAATGAGGCCTCAGCATCGTCCGCACCACAGGCACGAGTGACACCATCAAGGGAAAGGGCCGATGCAACCTGAGCGGCAGGGTGCAGGAGGATGCGTGAGTGGTCGAGCGCCCTGGCCAAAGTAGGCGAGGCATGGGAGGTGTCGAGGCGTAGCGCTTTGATACGAACGACACGGTCCTTCATGGGAACAAACTCCGCATTTTCCTTGTTAGCGAGGCGCGTGCTGCGGCGCACCTCAGCAACCTTGTCCTTGTCGCGCTTATCTCGGACGCGAATCTTGCGTGCTTCATTCTCATGCGTCTCCTCATCGGGAACGATGATAAGGGAATTATCTGGGTCAAGAGAATGATTTAGAGGATGGACGTTTGCGGGATTAATACAAGAAGGTTGGGTAGGGGAGTCGTTACCGGCGACGTCGTGAGTTTCGCTGAACTGGAACGTGCCATCAATGGCAGTGTAGGCTAGTTCAGCCGTGAGGTCTAGAGCGCCGGTGCTCAAAGGGGATTCAGGCTCGCTATCGGACCCCGACAAATGCTCCGATGGATGATTGTCGAGGCGCGATCCACCGCCAACAGCAGGTCCGATTGGCGAGTCGCCGATCGAGCCAGCAAGGCTGTGGTCGCCGACAGCAACAGCACCAGCGGGCTGGAGGCCCTCGGCGACGGTGGAGTGCACGTCGTGAGGGCTTGCGAAGAGGTTGGCCAGAGGGAGGTCATGTTCAGTCGCACGCGAGCCGCAACACCTGCGCCTGGCCGAGCTATGGCAGTGAGATGGTGGCGGAGCCTGGCCAGGGGTCACGGGGCTCGCCAATCTCGGCCGCGATCTCCTCGTCGATCATACATGCTTGCACAAGGCGCAGGCGAACGTCCGCAAGGTCGTTGCCGGGGAGACGGATGATGCAGGCAGAAGGCACCGGGTGCGCCGACTCCACCATGACGAAGGCGCGCATGGCGGTGAAGTCACCAGGCGCCAAGCAGCAGCGGTCAACACAACACAGCTTCCCCAGGTGGCCGAAGACGAAGTTAGCCCCAGCATAGTGCCAGAGCTCGTATGGGAAGCCCGAGGCCTCAATCTTAGCGAGCATGTCGTAGCGGGTGGTGGAGCGGTTGTCTGCGTCTTCAGGACGGCGCAACTCGACCTCGATGCCAGAGAAGGAGGCAGGGAAGAAGGACATGGCTTCGTCCCTGTCTTCGCGGCTGTTGAAGATGAGCAGCGTCGTGGCGCCGGTGGTGGCTCCGAAGCTGAACGGTGGGTTGGCCGCGAGTTCCTCAAGAGCGCAGCGGATGAGGTCGTAAGGGTTGGCGATCACCGTGTTGAGGAAAACGAGGGCTAGCATGGACGTGTCCATAACCAGCTCGTCGGGGATGTAGATCTCGGGGTAGACCCTAGCATTGAGTCCGGGGGAGGAGTCCGACGAGGAAGCAGGTGGATGTGGTGCCAGTCTTGCGGTTGGCATGCCATGCAGGATGGCGCTCTCCTCTGAGGTGGCCGAGGAGCGAAGGGCCGGGAGAGAGCCCGAGGATTCCGTGCCCGGGACCCTGGGGACCCAGCGTGCACTATGACGGTGCTCTCTCGCGGCCGCACGCTGGGAAAAAGGAGCGGAGTCCTCGCTGGAGGAGATAGCAGCAGCGGTTTCCCGCCTAGCAGCACCAGCACTAGACTCAGGGGCGTCGGAGCCCAGTGGGCGGAGCAGGGGCTCGCTTAGGACGATGCGGTGAGAAGCAATCCAAAGTTCGCCCGCAGGCCCGGAGACGACAACGTGGGGATTGGGGCTAGGGTCGGAGGCCATGGCAGGCAAGGAAGGGGTGGCGAAAGGTGGGAGAGCGAAAGCCAGGGGGTTTGGGGCAGTACACTTGGAGCTGCGGTGGCCGGAAGCACCACAGCGAGCACACTTGACGGGGTCGCGGCAGTCTTGGACAATGTGGTCTGGTGAGAGGCATTGGAAGCAGAAGATTGGATCTATTTTTTTCTTTGCTTCTGCAATCGAATAGCTTACTGAAACCACTGGTACTAGTTAGTTGTTATACTACATTTAGTCTTTCGGCAACAACATGTATATACTTCTTTGACAGTCTCTACTAGTATTATGTAATATTAATATCTCAGGCAAAAACACGTATATGTGCTTGGTACTAGTATGTGATATCTCATACACGACAAGCACTGACTAATGATACACACCATGAAGCATGATGGACCTTTGTCACTGTTTTTTGGCTCTGTTTTTCATTTACTTTTATCTAGTGATGTAGAACATGCTCTTGCTTAAGCTCTAGTTTATCCACAGAGGTCGACGACCTGTAGCAAGAATAGACATAGTAAATATAGCATCAGTTAGGAATATTGATGTATATATCCTTTTTTATGTATACATTCCAAAATGTAGAGAGATGAACTTCTGATTGTGAGACATGTTCGAGTATATTATGAACTTATATATGCTCAATTGTTGATAATAATTATGAATTGTTAAATTTGCATCGAGCCTTCGAGCCGGCTTGCAAGCTTCACCGAGCTGGCTTGTCGAGCCTCGAGCTTGGGTAGCAAGATCTAGGCTTGGCTTGTCCGACCTTCGAGCCGCAAGCCGAGCTCGAGCCAAGCCTTATCGAACCCGAACCGAGCCTCGAGCCTCAAGCTTTGTGTCCACCCCTAACGACGGCCAACAATGATGTCCTGGCGGTTGCAACGAAGGCATCCCGCGCCAGACCGAAGAAATCGACGCCCAAAAGGACAAAAGTGAAGGCGGCGATCAGCCGTGGCGCCCCGCCTCCGTTCCTCTCCCCGCCAACGCCGCCGCCATCGGAAGCCACCACGAACGACGCCCAGGACGTGCTCGACGGCTGGTCAACAAGGTACAAATTACAACTCTTCCTCGGTTTTCATTGCGAGTAGATATTGAGGCCGCGTGTTGTTAGGAACGACAACACCTCGTACATGGAGATGTTGGGCGAGGTAAACACTACCCTACTCGCTCCGTTCGACGCTGGGATGGGCGAAGATGAGGACGACACAGATGAAGGGGGAGAAGGGGAAGAAGATGAAGGGGACGAGGGTGTGGTCGAGGTGGAGGCCGATGGAAAGAGGAAGAAGAGACGGGCGAACAACTACACGGAAATAGAAGACGCCGGCGGTGAGAGGAGATGGTGAACTATGAACTATTTGCTATGATTGTGTCATTTGATGTCTGCACTATGAACTATGCATGAGTTGTTTGCATTTGATTGTGTCATTTCTTTGATCATATGCAAATTCTTTGATAAACCCTGCCTTTACGGGTTCGGAGGCCGCTAGCGCAGAACAGAGTCCGTGAAACAAAACTGTAAAACAGATTTTTCGATCCGTAAACACAAGTTCGGTGAACTGAACTTTAGTTTTTCAGTTCGCGTTTTTACGGGCTCTACTAGAGATGCTCTTATACTAGCAAATATGGTCATACAATTGTAGGTATAGCTGAACAACAAGTAGCGCGGCTCCTCGGGGTGCAAGACAAGCAGACAACACCAGTCACCCTCTCCACGTTGGCCTCCACGTCTCACCGTGGCCAGCAGTGACGATGTGAGTGAGACAAGTGAATGAACAGTTGTTTCATTAATGATTGGATCAGCATATTTATGCACTAGAAAGTGGTTTCGGGGAAGTCGGTTCCGGGAGGCAGCGGTCCAGGAATTCCAACCGTCCGACGGTTCCATAATCGTATGATTACAAGAGTGGGGATTAACCCCTTAATTAACTACGTTTAATTAATTCTAACATTCAGCCATGCCACTGCAGAGCCATCAAGTCACGGCAAAGTTGGAGCGGATTGCAACTCGTTTCTCGCTGCTAAGTCCCCGGTCAATTCTCAAGTTACGCTTTTTTTGCGGTAAATTCTTAAGTTAAGTTTTTCTTGTTGTTTCCAGCTTGATCATTTCAGTATACTATAAAGAGGTTCATAATATGAGATACTAGTTGGCAACACAATTACCAACCTTGGTGGAGCTGGTGGTCACCATGGCACCATTTGATGGAATGTGCATACGTCTCTTCTTTAGCTTTCAATTGGTGCAAACTACAAAAAAGATTAATAAGAGAGGACTTTGTGACTCACAAAAAAGAGAAGATAATCCTCGTTCTGCAAACAAAGTAAAGCAAGGACCCACTGCCGCCACTCTAATTCTGCTAAAAGTAAGTGTGTTTTGATCTTTGTCTTCCACAGCACAAAAGTTCTGTGAACCAATACAAAGTTTTGTATCCTAGAATACACATAAACACGGGTTAAGTACATCAGCCTGCCGGATACTACATTACTTAAAAATTTAAAATGGATCCAAACCGTCAGGTAAAAGCTAATTAAACATAGTTGGTCAAAAGCTGAAGATCATCTGCTGCTACCCTGGGACTATCTGATTTTGTCAGTTGATTGCCATGTACTGCTTGAGGAGGCTTGGGGTTGGGGTCGTGAGTTCGATGTTGAATCATTCTGGAGGCGGCCACCAACAGCCCCTTCTAGTCAAAGCATGCCTATTAGCTGGATTGTGAACCGGTATTGCTTCCTGTGGTTCCTCTGGCTCTGCTAGCTGCCAACATATATTCTATAAATCTCCTGATTTTGTGCTGTGGATGACTCGTTGCAGGATTTGTGTAACGGCCAGCTGTGGCTTTTATGCCTAGTTTTGAACCAACTTCCGGTGTACACAGCAGCGAAAGCAATTCATTGCGGTCAGCACGCCTACCAGAGTTAGAGAAGATTATATCTTTTGCAAGTGTAAAGGCGCTGGTGATAAGATGAAGGTCTGCAACACCAACTGTTCTAGCTGCATTATCAGGTCTTTGGAATGGATCTTCGACCTAAACGAAGAACAGTGCACAGATAGGATATCAACTTGAGGCTAAGATCTTCAACATTATGAACATAGCCACCAAATGCACTCGCTATAAATGAAATACTTACAAACAAGCAGTAGGATCCGGTCATCCAATATAGGTTGCGTTCGATACGCTTGATCTCACCCGTGTAAGTGGATATAAGATGATCAATGGAATAGGTACCAATGTCGCAAAACTGCAGAACAGTATAACATCACCGGTTAAGATTATCTGTACCTCAGGTTAGGATAATGCTACAGTAGTACAATGCATTTTGACATGGTCCATGTTATGTCCAACGAAAATTATTCATGCCAAATTTCATCACAGTAATGCATATACATACTGCACATAGTGCACTTCACCTAAAACTCAAATGTACTTTTAATGTAAATATTTTTGAGCTACAAAAATGAATTAATTTTGATTAGGCTAGTGATTAGCTTGTTTGCCCACAAACTATACTTGCCAAAAAGAACCATCTAATATATATAGGTTGGCTTAATTGCACTTACAAATTACAACTCCAATAAGGATCACATGTACTTGATAAAACTCAACTAGTTGAACAACATACATGTATTTAGAATTTAGGTAGTCACAGGCAAGCATGACTTGGTGATATAGTGGACACTGTGTAAGTTACCTTCTCAAAAAAAGTTGCAAGGAGATGCGACAGAGAACTCTGATTTCTTTGCCCTATGTGCTGGCGTCGAAATTCTGCTATATTTTCCACGCAGCTCTGATCAAGTTTTTTTCACTAAAACGCCCGCTTCCTGCATGTGAACGCAGCGGGTAAATTACTAGCACTGATACACCGTACACCAAAAAATCATTGGCCTCACAAACAAGCCAAGTTCATTCACCTTCTGTGATGTTGACATCAAAAATCTCCTTCACAGGTGGTAAAATTGCAGGCTTACATGTCTGCAAAATGCAACGTAAAGAGCATGAGACAAGCTGTAAATTTTGATCAAACTATAAATAAGAACTAGGTGGCTTCTAAAGTAAAAAGAAAACACCTGAAAGTGAAAAAGAACAAGTAAGCAAAGCGAATAGGAGTTCAGGGTTCCATTTTTTGGATCATTAATGTTTTGTGCTTTTGCCCATTCCTTGACCTGCAAAGAAAATATGGCGCTGAACCTTGGGCTTAACTAAGAAACTGTGGAAACAGAAACTATCTCTTGGTTACACAGAGCTTACCAACAAAACCATATCACCAAATCGCTCATCTATAGTACTGATCCAGTACAACACTTTGGACTTAATTCGACCAGGGTAGTTATCGATGGATATATCACAGGAAATGCCAAAGTTGTTGCTCACATACTGAAGAACTGGAACTCTTGCAGTAGGAATGAAGTTCACACCTCTAGCAACACCTGGATAGAGTATGGATATAAAAGTTAAATGAGAACTTTCTGTAAAATTGACATCAGAAAATTTGAGCACATCCACACAGAAATCAAAAGGTAATGCAATCAAGCAACTGTGAAACATGATTGTCTGAATTTTTTAAACAGGAGCATGCTCTTGATATATTGATCAAACATATCAGAGTACAAGATAGTTCATTCCGGTCGGAGCTGCATGGATCTAAAAGAAATTACCTTCAATTTGTAAAGCTATCATTAGTTCTCTCAAGACATCTTGCTTCTTTTCCTTGCTTGTAGGAAAGCCAAACTTATTTGTCAACTCAACTGATACATCCAAATCACCTGATTTTGCGTACAGATTTGATACAAAGGATCCAAAAGGTTTGACAACAGCATCTGTTTAAGGAAAATATAAAAACCAACAAATCTATAGTCAGAGAATGTAGAAGGCATACAGCTCCATACAAACTTAAATAACATACTTTGACTCACTAGGCATAGTATAAGAAAAGAATAACAAGAGTAGAAGTTTGTTCCGCTTAAGCAGCTTACATATTGGAATCATTGAGAAGGCAATGCCTTTCGCAAAGCAAACTTATCCGTTTTTAGGATCATGGATTTTACAATCTTGTCGCTAATCAATTGTCTTCGTTATCAATTGTTTTCATAGAATGCAACTATTACCTAGAACCCATAACCTACAATCCATTGAAGTGGGAAAACTTCCTGGAGGTTCTTGAAGAATACAATTATACAAGTAATGGAAGTTATGAATAAAATGTTCAGATGGGCATCTATGTTAAACCAGTCTACCAGGAATCCACATTCATGGTATAGCACCAGAGCAAGCACAAGAAGGGAAAACGTTTTCCTTCTATAGTTTATATAATGCATTACCCAATGTTTATGTCAAACAGTTACGTTACTACAGTACACCCTTAATAAATAGGTTACATATGAAGTGGTTGTTTCCAAGTAATGGAAAAGAGACATGTAGTAACCAAGTAGTCAAAAGTTACCTCCCAAGCCACTGACTAAATAAATGGAATTCACAATCTCCTGGACTGCATGCAGTCGTTTGTTTCGATCGTCCTCGGTAGGCTTGATTACAGAAAGAATATCTTCTGTACACTTCTCCAGCTCATGATAGCTTTGGGTGACCTCAACCATGCTGAAACCCTGTGGTAAAAAATATAATCAACAAGTTTAAAAGAGTAAGGAATAGCGTTGCCTAGGCATTATAAATCATATATAACCAAATTCAACTAAGAACGTTCCTCTCTAAACTAAGCACAAAAGCCTTGCGTCTTTCTGGCTGTAGCGCACACACGTGCTTCAATTCGGATCGTGAGCGTCAAGTGTTATAAGTTTGGCATCTCGCCATCAAAGGCACATGGCTTCTATTGCTTCCAAATCTCACCCCTTAAGAATATTCAAAACATCACAAGCCTTAACAAAGTTGCAAAGAGGATGCTTGCCCTGGTTTTCGTTTGTACATATTTTTCTCTGAACAGAATGTAAATGAAAGCACGAAGCTATGTTCTGAATGAAATATTCTCACTGTTTATTAAATGTTCCTGGTAGAACTAAACATATCTTCGATCCTCCTAAAAATAGAACGTGTTGAGACAACGGATCTGAAACTGAGAACTTGCACATGAGAAAATTACAGGTATGAGTATGACTAATATTTTCAGCATTCACTATCATGCCGAACGCAACATGACAATGTGCATACTACGTGACTATGAATATCAGCAGAGCAAATCCAAACCAAACATACTAAAAAGGAGTAGCGCATTTCCACGCACCAGGAGTAATTTGGTTGGCCTCATTAAAAATCCCATCATATCGCACAAGGCCACCCCCTCCACAATTTCGCCAATGCACCAGACATAGCAAGCAAGGCACTAAAATGGATCGGTGGTTCGCACGCAACCGCCTCCAAAATCTTACAAAACCCTCGAAATCGAACTAAATGCCCGCGAACTCGAACCAAAATACATCGCTCGGTTACCAACGGCGCGGCCTCGTGTTTTGGCGTCCAGCCACGGCACGGCGGCGGGGTAAAACCCTAACTCGGAGATCAACGAAACCCACCAACGGAATAAGCGGTAAACCCGTTGCACGAACTAACCGGAGAGAGGCCCTGTGAGGAGACGGACCGGCGGCGGCGACGAGGAGGCAGCAGCTTGCGGCGTGCTAGGTGGACTTGGGGGAGGAGGAAGGGCTAGATCATCGCGTATTCGCAGGACGCGTCAGAGTGGTTTCTTTGCGGGGAGCCGAACGAACTGCCGAAGTGGCCTCGCGTAGACCACGGTCCACGGAGCTACACGGAGAAGACCCGGGTTTTGTTGGATTCGACTGGGCGTCTGGGTGGTGCTGGGCCTCACTCAGTTATGGGACCCATTTGGAGTAAGAATCTGCATCCTGGAAAAAAAAAGTACGGAGTAAGAATTTGCATAGAGTTTCTCCATTTTCTAATGGAATTTTTTCAAAGTTTTTGAAACAATCGAAATTGCATTCCTACAACTCGATCTGGTAGGATTTCAATAACAGGTTAGCTTTGTCTCAGGTCAAAAAATAATACTCCAAATGGTACTTTGTTTTTGCAGGAATACATTTGTACACATGGGTACCAAATTAATATGAAATATCCATTTTAAAATATATAGTTTCATAATTTACTAAATTCATGCCATAGAGATTGGTACTCTACATTTTTTATACTCCCTCCGTTCAGAAATAACTGACTTGGTTTTGTCTAGATTCAAATGTATCTAGACGCATTTTAGTGTATAGGTTCATTCGAATCTAGACAAACCCAAGTCAGTTATTTCTGGACGAAGTGAATATAAAGTTTGTCAAGCTTACAATAATTTGACTATGAAAAAGGTAAATGTACACTTATTTCTAGACGGATGGAGTATGTTCGAGACAAGAGATAATAATGTGTCAAATTTGAAAAATTGGTGTAGAAACAATTATACAATGGGTGTATGTCTTCATATGTAGTCACAAATATGAGTAAATTGCGTGTACGACAGATTGTACAATGGCTTATAGCGAATACGGCCATACAACTGTAGGTATAGGGGCACGACAAGTCAGCATTACCTGTCAAGCGGTCGTGACGGTAGCGAGTGGCGCGCGATTCCTCGCGATGCAAGAAAACACCACACACTGACACACCCTCTCCACGTTGGGTACCCCGAGGCGGAGCTGGATGGATCCCAAGCCTGATGTTAAACAGTTTTAATGATGTTAATTATCTGTATTTTTCATATTTTTAGCCTTAAAAAATTAGCACAGCTCGCCCCTAGGTACCCCTCCACACCTCACCGTGGCCAGCAGTGACAATGTGAGTCTTCGTCACGTTCCGATGCCCAAGGGGGATTTTTCCTTTTGAGGCAACAACTATGACGGCCATTAGCCGGTCTAAACCATTTCTATTAAAAGATCGAACCTGAATATGAATGCAACGGCTACCACATGTAGCACACACACTTACACAAGAAAATGTGGGAAAAGAAAAAGAAAAAAGGGGAAACCAGACACGAGCAAAGCTACATCACCACCAAGCAATATACTTATCGAGAGTCGCAGCCGTCGTTGAAGGGCATCCCCTGCCAAGCTCACCACCGAAGGGCAAGGTTCTATCGAGACTACCACTGCACCTCCTCTTGGTCTCAAACATGACGGCCAACACCAAACTAGTGAACCTGAGCACATCGAAGTCACGAGGACCTCAAAGGACCACGATCTCCGAGACCTAGGGATGTGTGCATCCTAGGATGCAGAGGCCGGAGCATCCCCATTTCGGAAAAAAAAAGATCACCTCCCAAAGAGTTGGTCAACCAGAGCTCCATGAAGGACCAAAGCCGAAGGGGAATTTGGTCTGCAGAGCTATCATGCCACGACAAAGTTGGAGTGGATTGCAACTGGTTCTTCGCTGCTAAGTCCGTGGTCAATTCTTAAGTTAAGTTTGTCGGTGCTGTCAGGTTGAATGTTGCCTTGTCTGTTGAAATGGATGATTTTGCGTCTTTTCCTGCTTGTTTGATCATTCACTACTCCATCCGTTTCAAAATATAAGATGTTTTAACTTTATAAATAAAATGTATCTAGTATATAGGTTTACTCAACTTTGAGATGAATCTATACACTAAAAGGAGTCTAGATTCATTTTGTTCACAAACCTAAAACATCTTATATTTTGAAACGGAGGGAGTAGTATAAAGAGGTTCATTAAGCAAGTCAGTTGGCAATACAATTACCAACCATGGTGGACCTGGTGTCACCACGACACCATTTGATGAAATGTGCATACAAAAAAGAAATTAGAATAAGAGAGGACTTTGTAACTCACAAACAAGAGAAGCTAATCCTCGTTCTGTAAACGAATTCTGCTGAAAGGTAGTGTGTTTTGATCTTTGTCTTCCACAACACATGCATATGGAGGGGAGTTTCCAGGAAGGATCTGTGAACCAATACAAAGTTTTGGATCCGAGAATTCACATAAACATGGGTTAAGTACATCAGCCTGCTGGATACTACATTACTACTTAAAATGGATCCAAACCATCAGGTAAAAAGCTAATTAAACATAGTTGGTCAAAAGCTGAAGATCATCTGCTGCTACCCTGGGACTATCTATCTGATTTTGTCAGTTGATTGCTGCTGGCTGGCTACCATTGCCATGCACTGCTTGAGGAGGCTTGGGGTCTTGAGTTCGACGTTGAACCATTCTGGAGGCGCCCACCAACAGCCCTTGTAGTCCCAGCATGCCTATTAGCTGGATTGTGAACTGGTATGCTTCCTGTGGTTCCTCTGGCTCTCTGATCATACCGATTACCATACGGGTTAGTTGCCACGTATCCCACATATCCTGTGGATCTGTGCTGCTGAGGACTCATTGCAGGATTTGTGTGACGGCCAGCCGTGGCTCCAACACCTAGTTCTGAACCAACTTCAGGCGTACACAGAAGCGAAAGTAATTCATTCCGGTTGGCACGCCTATCAGAGATCATATATTTCGCCTGTGTGAAGGCTCTGGTAATACGCTGAAGCTCTGCCACATCAACTGTTCTAGCTGCATTATCAGATGTTTGAAATGGATCTTCGACCTATACCAAAAAAGAACAGTGTACAGATGGGGTTATCAACCTAAGGCTAAATATTTTCAACAATATGAGCATTGCCACCAATTGCACTATGAGTGAAATACTTACAAACAAGCAGTAGGATTTGGTCATCGAAAATAGGTTGCCTTGGATTCGCTTGAGCTGACCGGTGTAAGTAGATATGCGATGATCACTAGAACGGACAAGAATACGGCAAAACTGCAAACAGTATAAAATCACCTGTCAAAGATTTTTTTTACCTAAGGCTATGATAATGCTACAGTAGTACAATGCATTTGGACATGGTCCTGTTATGTATTTTCTCCAATGAAAATAATCTATGCCAAATTTCATTACGGTATTGCAAATAGGGCATTTCACCTGAAACTCAAATGTACTTTTAGTGTAAATATCTTGAGCTAACAATAGATGAACTAATTTTGATTAGGCGAGCGTTAGTCATTTTCCCACAAAACTGTAGTTGGCAAAAAGGTCATCTAATATATCTTGGCTTAATTGAAACTTACAACCCCAGTAAGGATACAATTAAGCCACATAAGAACCTCCCCTCTGATGTGCCATTGTCTGAGCTTCTTTCTGGACAAGTGTTCTGAACTCATTGGCTAAAGTCCAAACATAGACCAATCGATTACCCACTATGCTAGTAAGTTTATTATGATATGATGAACACCTCAAGATAAGATAGAAAGTGGCCTAAAATATGGCAGTCAAAACACAGATAGAAGAAAGTGTGCTTTGAAACATGAATATCATATTTACCATTATTTGAACAACAAACATGTATTTAGAATTTAGGTAGTCACGGGGACAATATGTTCAATTACCTTCTCAAAAAAAGTTGCAAGGAGATGGGACAGAGGGCTCTCATTTTTTTGTCCTCTGTCCTGGCGTTGAAATTTTGCTATATTTTCCACACAGTACTGATCAAGATTTTTTTCATTAAAACGCCCACATCCTGCAAGTAAACACAGCAGATAAATTACTAGAGCGGATACATGGTACACCAGACAATCATTACTCTCAGTAACAATCCAAGTGCGTTCACCTTCTGAAATGTTGAGATCGAAAATGTCCTTCATAGGTGGTAAAATTGCAGGCTTGCATGTCTGCAAAATCGAAGGTAAAGAGCATGAGACAAGCTGTAAACTTTGGTAGAACTATAAATAAGAATTAGGTGGCTTCTAAATTTTAAATACACCTGAAAATGAAAAAGAACAAGTAAGCAAAGCGAATAGGAGTTCAGGGTTCCATTTTTTGGATCATTAATGTTTTGAGCTTTTGCCCATTCTTTGACCTGCACAGAAAATACGGTGCTGAGCCTCGGGCTTAACTAAGAAAGTATGGAAACAGAAACTCTCCTTTGTTACACAAGCTTACCAATAAAACCATATCACGAAATCGCTCATCCATAGTACTGATCCAGTACAAGACTTTGGATTTAATTCGACCAGCGTAGTTATCGATGGATATATCACAGGGAATGCCAAAGTGTTTGCTCACATACTTAAGAACTGGAACTCTTGCAGTAGGAATGAAGTTCAACTCTCTAGCTACACCTGGATAGAGTATGAAAATAAATTTAAATGAGAACTTTCTGTATAAACCGATCTCACAAAATTTGAATGAGCACATTTGCAAAACATCAAAAGGTTCAATCAAGCAACTGTAGGAACATGATTGTCTGAAAAAAATTCTTGATCAAACATATCAGAATACAAGATATTTCATTCTGATCGCAGCTGCAGGGATCTAAAAGAAATTACCTTCAATATCTAAAGCTACCATTAGTTGTCTCAAGACTTTCAGCTTCTTTTCCTTGCTCGTAGGGAAGCCAAACTTGTTTAGCAGCTCAACTGATATATCCAAATCACCTGATTTTGCGTAAAGATCTGATACAAAGGATCCAAAAGGTTTGACAGCAGCATCTGTTTAAGGAAAATAGAAAAACCAACAAAACAATACTCAGAAAATGTAGAAGGCATACACCTCCATTTACAAACTTAAATAACATATACTTTGACTCACTATGCATAGTATACAAAAAGAATAAAAAGAGTAGAAGTGTATTATTGCGTGGCCAATGCCTTTCGCCTACATCACTTGCAGTAAGAAAGTTGCCAGCCATTTGTCACAAACAGAACTTCTCAGCTTTTAGGATTATGGATTTTACAAACTTGTCAATTACAATTGTGTTAGAATATAACTATTATCAATTGGAAAACTTCCTGAAGGTCCTTGAGGAATACACGCAATGGAAGCTCTGATAAAATGTTCAGATGGGACATATGTTAAAGTAGTCTAACAGGAATCCACATCCATGGTAAAGCACATTATCAATTGTTTTCACAGAATGCAACTATTATCAGTTGGAAACTTCCTGAAGGTCTTTGAGGAATGCAAGCAACAGAAGTTCCAATAAAACGTTCAGATGGGGATCTATGTTAAAGTAGTCTACCAGGAATCCACATCCATGGTAGTGCACCAGAGCAAGCACGAGAAGGGAAAACGTTTTCCTTCTATAGTTTGTATAAGCATTACCCAAGGTTGATGTCAAACAATTACATTTCACCCTTAGTAAATAGATTAAATATCAGGATCGCGAGTGGTTCTTTCCAAGAGATGGAAACGAGCCATGTGGTAACCAAATAATGAGAAGATACCTTCCAAGTCACCGACTAAATATTTGGAGTTCACAATCTCCTGAACTGCATTCAGTCGTTTGTTTCGATCGTCCTCGGTCGGCTTGATTACATAGAGAATATCTTCTGCACACTTCTCCAGCTCATGATAGCTTTGCGCGAGCTCAACCATGTTGAAACCCTGCGGGAAAAAAGTTATAATCAATGTCCAAAAGAGTATGAAATAGCGTTGCCTAAGCATTACAAAACATACATAACCAAATTCAACTTAAGAATGTTCCTTTATCAGCTAAGTGCAAAAGCCTTGCGTCTTGCTAAAGTCCCACCACGTCGGCTGTAACACACAAACGTGCTTCAGTTTAGATGGTGTGCGTCAAGCATTGGACGTTCGCCTGCTCACCATCAAAGGCACAGACCTTCCACTGCTTCCAAATCCACCAGTTAAGAACATTCAAAACATTCTCAAGCGGTCAAGCCTTATCAATCCTCGTTTTCATTTGTACAGATTTGCTCTGAATAGAAAGTGAATGGAAGCATGAAGCTATGTGCTGAATGAAGAACTGACATGTTTATTAAGTGTTGTTGATAGGAATAAATTCTCCGAGGGAATGAGGGAACTAAACATATTTTACCTCTTCCTAAAAATAGAACATGTCGAGACAACACAGATCAGAAACTGAGAACTTGCACATGAGAAAATTTTAGGTATGACTAATCTTGTCGGCATTCACTATCTATCACTTTCCATCAACGTGCAATGCAACAGGAAATGTGCATACGTGACTATGGACGATAGCAGATCAAATCCAACCCGAACATACTAAATAGCACATTATTCCGTGCGACCCATGAGTAATTTGGTTGGAAATGGCATATTCGCTATTTCCCCTCTTTTCGGATAAGCTATTTCTGAATAAAAAATCCCATCTTCACACAAAGGTGCCTCCTCCATAATTTCGCCAATGCACACAGAGTACCACGAGTAGCAAGCAAGGTAGGTACGGGAACTGGGGTGGTGGTCCGCAAGCAACCAGAGCCTCCAAAATCTTACAAAACCCTCTAACTCGAATCAAAATACACAGCGCGGCCCCGTGTTTCCCCCGTCCATACACTGCACGGCGGCGGGGTAAAACCCTAACTCGGCCATTAACGAAACCCACCGACGGACTAAGCGCTAAACCGTTGCAAGAACTAACCGGAGAGAGGCCACGGGTTTACCTAGATGGAGCTGCGGACGGATGTGAGGCTCCGAACCGGCGGCGGCGACGAGGAGGAGGCGGCAGCTTGCGGCGTGCTAGGGTCGTGGAGATGGACTGGGGAGTGGTGGGGCGAGATCGTCGCGTACTGGGAGAGGCGCGTCAGAGTGGTTTCTTTGGGGGGAGCCGAACTGCGTAGACCACCACACCGAGGAGACCGGATTTTGTTGGATTCGGCTGGGTGGTGCGGGACCATGCTGGGCACTTGACGCCAGTCTCTTTTGGGACCCATTTGGAAGAGAAGTTTCTCTATCAACGCATTGATGCCACTGGAATTTCAGAAAAAATATACCGGGTGAGAAAACAAGTGGAAACCAAGTAAAATTATGTTCAAAGCTTCTATTTATAAAAAAATACATTATGCTCCAAAGATGATATTCTACGAACATGTAAGATTTGAAGTTCAAAAACGAATCATTTGAGGGTACGAAGAAAACAAAATTTTCTAGTAATAAATAGGGGAATATCATTGTTCATTCATAATTTTTTTCATACCTCCCAAATAATACTTACGAGGTTGAACTTCAGATTCTGTAGGTTTCATATAACATCATGAGGGCCATTGGACCAGCACATACTCTCGGCGTTAATCATAGGGCCTGCTAGGAATCGGAAGCCGATTTATGCTTCTAATTGGACCACTGCTTAACCATCGGATTGAAAGCAGTCAAACTGTACGATTATGAAGCAGAACTGGGTCATCTAATTTCACAAATTGGGGAGTGATTGCATGCTTTTGTATTAAATGATTCCGTAATTCAAGCTTTCCTATTTATATGCATGCGTTTAGCAGGGAGGCATTGGCGGGTCCATAGAAGATATTTATCACACATTCCTCTAATTACGAATATTAAGTAATATTCACTTTTTATTTACAGAAATCTAATTATTCATGATTTTTAGGACACTTTGGAGTTAAAAATTTTGTTTCTTTGTGACAGTAGTTTGCTAGGAAGGAAATTTTGCTTCCAAAACTGTTTCCAACGCTATACTAGTTTGTTTCTAAAACATTTAAATTTTTTTTTGATCTAAAATAATGTTGACTATGTGAAAAAAATTCCCAAACATACGGTCGTTTCCATTGAGGAAAATTGTGTTTCATGGTGACTAGTTTGCTTCTAGTGTACGACAAGATAGTTCTAGCCGACTAGATAGTTGCTTGAAACAAAATAGGAATTTATTGCCATCAAAATATATATATTAACTTGTAACAATTACAACATGTTCAAACTATATAGAGATTTGCTTCCAAATAATTTGAAATCTGCTTCCAAGGAAAAAAATGCATCCTCTTTCATCAACCACAATGGCATGCTTCTGAAGAAATTGTCGTCTCCTTCGGAATGAGTAGAAGTCTACTTCAGCATTTTCTTCATCAACCACAATGGCATGCTTCTAAAGAAATGGCCATCTGCTTCGAAATGATTAGAAGTATACTTCCACCATGTTTGAAACAAAATGTTGCAAAACAACTTAGTAGTAGATGTCGGATTGAGTCTCTTTCATGGTAGCAAAAGGGTAGACTGAAAAAGGATGAAATTTGAACAAATCGTTTGGTGGATGAACATTCCAATTTGCACAAATTTTAGAACTAAAAATTTAATTACTAAATTTGTATGTGTCATCTAGAATAAAAAGAGAACTCGTAGATGTGATAACAACATCATTTGGAACACAAAATGAGAAATATAAGAAGCATGTGGTGAAGTTTAAAATTCAGTTGAAAACTAGAAAGAAATATGTAAACTGAGGAAGCTTGCTACAGTTCATGTGCAAGCATATGTACAATATATAAGAAGCACCAATACTAACTTGAGAAGCATGGCTGTGTTTCCAATAAAAATGCACATATTCCATATATGAAGCACGAGATATCTGTAGAAATTAAATATTGCTATCGCTGCCCTCTGGAGACCTAGTGGAAGCATATAAATTTATAAACAAAAAATTTCATGCTGCAAATTTGAAGCTGATGGAATCTAGGGAAAATTGGGAAGACAATCTTGGTAGGTGGAGCATGCCTTACCTTCCGCCAATTCGTGACGTCGTTCCAGAGATAGATATCGCGATAAAGACCATAAGAAGCAACTGTTCCGTGACGAATCTGAACAACCAAACAATCTTCAACCTAATGCGCTGACCCCTGGCGATCAGGGATGTCCCAACGACGATCCACCGCAGCGGAATGACATGGGTGGCAATGCAGAAAAAGATCTAAGTGTAGGCACGGGTCATCGCCGGAGTTGGGAGGAGCGGCGCCGCGTCGCGGTGTAGTAAGGAATGGAGGCGCTGTGGGAAAGGCTGGGAAAGAAGATTGATTAGGAGCAATAACTGTCCATGATTTGGGGATGGAGGTGGTCAAACGTGTGGGGTTAATGCATTAGTTTTTTTTAACTACACGTGGACCATAGGATTCAAATAGAGATGGACGGTGCTCAAATGGTCCGTTGCTTTGTTTCCCATCGGCCTCCGTTGGAGAGTGTTTACCTAATCATAGACCAAGGAAAGGAATGCTAAGGGCAGCCACAATGTTGCTATAGCTAAATCTGACAAAAAGCTGAATTTGGCTTCACTATGCAATTTGGCTACAGCTCCACAATGTAGCTATTCTAAATTCCTGCACCATGCGGTCCCACTCCTGATAAGAATAGCCTTATTTTTTGTCTAAGATATGACAACAGAGGACACATGTCACACGCAGGTTGGCTAATCAATTTGGAACCACATTTGACATCGGAGCACCCTCTTGCTCCGGTTCCCTCTTTTGCTCAATTTAGAACCACCCCCACAATGTAGGGAACTAGTTCCAAAATCCAAAAAGCAAATATGGAACCACTTTTGGCTACACATTGTGGGTGCCCTAATGTCCACACGGTCAACGGAAAGTCGTAGTGATATTTAGTTGATCACAGTCCACGGAGCCAGACGGAGGAGAGCGGATTTTGTTGGATTCAACCAGGGGCATGGGACATAAGAGATTGCAAGGCAGTGGTCACCGGTGTTTTGGGACCCATTTGGAATATATATTTTTCTCCATTTTCTATAATAAAAATAAAAGTTTTTCCGATCAATGAATTGGTACCACTAATATTGGAAAAAATATCTGGTGAAAACCAAGTTATGGTAAAAAACTGGTAGAAACCAAGTAAAACTTATGTTCAAAGTTTCTATTTACCAAAAATACATTATGTTGGAAAGATGATATTCTACCAACATGTAAGATTTCAAGTTCAAAAAATTCATTCCAGAAGTACCAAAAGACAAAATTATGCAATGAATAGTGACAAATAGTCAAAGAAAAATCGAAGTATATTTCACAAGCATTCCCTGAGTGACATTAGTATGCCCAAAATCTCTTTCTTTTTGCAAAAAGAAAGGTTAAATATCTCGGTCTTTCACCCAGGATACTACGCAATCATAATTTTGTTTTAAAGTAGTAGACGCAATGCAATGAGGTCAAACATCATGAAACAGAGTACTACATACAATTAATGGACAACATGACAAGAAATTGCGTTAACTTTCGCTTTCCATGTTAACTCTTTGTTGTCATTTTCCCAAGGAATGGAGTTTCCTCCACCTTCATCCATAGCAGCAGGCTTTAGGTTTTACACAATTCCTTGCAAATGTGTCTTTACGTTACAGAGCACTCTGGCTGGCAAAAGTCGTCTTAAATAACATAGTATAGCATAAAATTGAATGGAAATTTATACATACTGCCAGGTACTACTTGGAGACAATAATATGTCAACCTGAACTCGACAGTTTCAGTCAGCTGTGTGGCCTGGGACCAAGGAGGCTTTCCAAATCGTCTTTACAGCACATTCATGGGGAAAAATGATTCTGTCAATGGATAAAAGGTTTTGGAAGCAAGAATACCACATAACCACGGGATTAAATGACATAATGATCTCCCCGCAAAATTAGGTACATAAATGGATGCAAATCAACAGGCAAAAGCTAACTAATCATAGTTGTTGCACATTGTTGGTCAAAAGCTGAAGATCATCGCTGCTACCCTGGGACTATCTGTTCTGTCAGTTGATGCGGTTGGCTGGCTACCATTGCCATGTGCCCATGTACTGCCTGAAGAAGCTTGAGACCGTGGGTTTTGCTGGTCTCTCCGCTGCTGACTCCAGTGCGGAGCAGCTGCTTGCCTGCCTGAGTTGTACCCTTGTGGCCTACCAATTGATCTGCTTCCTGTGGACCCCATGTGTATGTGCTGCTGGGAACTCATAGCGGGATTTGTGTAACGGCCAGCTGTAGCTGTTACACCTAGTTTTGAACCAACTTCAGGTGTACACAGCAGAGAAATTAATGCATCCCGGTCTGTGGTCTTACATGAGTAGATTGTATCTTTAGCACGTTTGAAGGCACTAGCAATACGTTGAAGCCCAGGCACATTAACTGTTATATCTGCACCAGATCTCTCAAATAGATCGTTGACCTAAACCGAAAATAACAGTGCATAGGCGGGGCATCAACTTCGATGTTAATTTTTTCAACATTATGAACATAGCGAGCAGATGCAAGATGAAGGAAATACTTACAAGCCGGCAGGAAGATTTGGTCATCTCTTGAGTTTGCTTGAGCTGGGCAGTTCGAGTGGACCACTGCAAACAGTATAACACCACACCTTAAGACTTTATCCGAGGTAACAATATTTTATTCCAAACTTCTATTTTCCTACAGCAATGGCTACCGGTGATAGAGAACAAGAACAAGGACAAAGAAGCATGCTCTCTGGCAATCTCTAGGATCAGGGATCTTCAATCCTCCATCCAAGCAACGCCATAGGCATAGGTGGAGCCTCTGAAGACCAAGCTGGACCATGGCCCATGCTTAATTTTTTATTAGGATGTAAAATGATCTATAATTTTGTCAATGAAGGCAAAAATTATTTCAACAGTCTAATTGGCCCAGTCATAATTGTCTTTCACGCTCCGTAACTGGCTGTCGGCCTCTTAGTAGTTGTGTTATCTGTTGTGGGCCCTCGGCTGGCTGTAATGGTTACCTAAACCTGTGTGTGCGCGTGCGCGTGCGCGTGAACCGGATGCGCACGTGTGTGTGCTGTTGAACCTGTGACTTCGCTGGTTATGGCATTACTAATTAAAGTCAGGCTCTTCTCGAGTCCTTGGCCTAAAAAAGGTTATGATGATGCTAGTGTCATTCCTTTTAACATAGGTAGTCAGGGGCAAGGATGACTTAGTCAACACAGTGGATAATATGTTCAATTACCTTCTCAAAAAAAGTTGCAAGCAGATAGGACAGAGAGCTATGATTTCTTTGCCCTATGTCCCGGCGTCGAAATTTTGCTATATTTTCCTTCCAGATCTGATCAAGATGTTTTTCATTAAAACCCCCACTTCCTGCATGTGAACACAACAGGTAAATTGCTGGCACTGATACAAGGTACAGTAGAAAATGTAGTCTAACAAGAAAGTCAAGTTCGTTTCACCTTCTGCAAGGCTCGCATAAAAAATCTCCTTCATAGGTGGTAAAATTGCAGGCTTACAATACTGCAAAATGCAACGTAGGGAGCCTGAGAAATAAGTTGTAAACTTTGATAAAACTACACCAGACGACTTCTAAAGTAAAAAAAAAAATGAAAATGAGAGATGACAAGTAAGCAAAGTGTATAGGAGCTCAGGGTTCCATTTTTTGAATCATTAATGTTTTGAGCTTTTGCCCATTCTTTGACCTGCAAAGAAAATATGGTGCTGAGCCTTGGGCTAAACTAACAAAATGTGGAAACATAAACTCTCTTGGTTACACAGAACCTACCAATAGAACCATATCACCAAATCGCTCATCCATAGTACTGATCCAGTACAACACTTTGGATTTAATTCGACCAGAGTAGTTATCGATGGATATATCACAGGAAATGCCAAAGCGGTTGCTCACATACTTAAGAACTGGAACTCTTGCAGTAGGAATGAAGTTCACATCTCTAGCAACACCTGAATAAAGTATGAAAACAGAATTTGAACGAGAACTTTGGGCGAACGATTATCTTACAAAATTTAAGTGAGCACAGCCCACAGAAACAAAGGGTGTTGCATCAATCAAGCAACCGTGAAACATGATAGTTTAAAGCAAACAAAAACATACATGATACTCCCGAATAGAGTGATCAAACACATACATTACAGTATAGATCATTCATTCTGGTCGCAGCTGCATGGACCTAAAAAGAAGTTACCTGTGTATTTTAAAACTTCCTCTAGTTCCTCCAAGGCCTTTATCTTCCTTCTCCTGCTGGTAGGGAAGCCTGAGTCATTTCGCAGCTCACCTGATACATCCAAATCACCTGATTTTGCATAAAGCTTTGATACAAAGGATCCAAAAGGTTTGACAGCAGCATCTGTTCAGTAAAATCAAACACTCAGAAACTGTAGTACTAATAACCTCTCAAAACCTCCCTAGAAACCAAACTAGCATATGCATCGACTCACTAGGCATAGAATAAGGGGATAATAACGAGCGGAAAAGTGTATATACCATCTGTGCAGCTTCCGTAATGGAAATCATTGATTAGCCATAGCCTTTTGCCTACAATACTTGTAGTACGAACAAAATTAAACGGTAATTTCTCGCGAACCAAACTTATCCGTTTTAGGATTACAAGGCTTGTAACTTGTCAGTGTTTTCATAAAATGCAACTAACCCATAGCCCATAACATATAGGCCATTGAAGGGGAAAAAGCGTTTCCTTCTATAACGTACGTTACAACACTGTTGAGAAGAGAAAACATTGTCCTTCTATAGTGATGTTAAACAATCACATCATTGCGCCCTTAATAATTATCAGGATTCGCAAGTGGTTATTTACAAATGATGGGAAAGAACCCTGTGGACACCAAATGATGAAAAGTTACCTCTCAAGGCACCAACTAAGCAGATGAAGTTCACAACCTCCTGAACTGCGCCAAGTCGGGTTTTTTTATCTTCCTCCGTTGGCTTGATGACAAAGAGAATATCTTCCATACACTTATCCAGCAGATGGTAGTTTCGCACGTATTCAACCATGCTCAAACCCTGAAGCAAAAATTATACAAGTACAAAACAGAGTTCCCTACACGTTATAAATCATGTATAACTAAGTTCAACTTCAGAACATTCATTTCTCAACTAAGCATAAAAGCCTTGAAGCTTGTTGATTGATAAAACGAAAAAATTTATGGACAAGACTAAGGGTAGGCAACACCTACAACCGAAAGAAGCAAGGCTTCTGCTGCTTCCAAATCTACCACTTAAGAACATCCTAACTACAAGTTACAAGGAGAATGGTTCGGCTGGTTTTCATTTGTACTCCCTCCGTTACAAAATATAAGATGTTTTAGGTTTGTGAAGAAAATAAATCTAGACTTGTTTCAGTATGTAGGTTCACTCAACTTTGGGGTGAATCTACACACTAAAAGAAGTCTAGATTCATTTTCTTCACAAACCTAAAACATCTTATATTTTGAAAATTTCTTCACAAACCTAAAACATCTTATATTTTGGAACGGAGGGAGTACATAAATGAAGCCATGGAGCTTTGTTCTCAATGAGGTATTCTCATGTTTATTAAAAGCTCTTGACAAGAAAAAAAATGCTCCAAGGGAATCAAACATATCTTTGCTCTTCCTAAAATTAGAACATGTAACTTGCACATGACTAATCTTGTCAGCATTCACTATCGCCTTCCATCAACGTGCAATACAAAAAGATAGTGTGCCCGCCTGACTGTGTATGATGTTAGAAATAACGGGGCTAATCCATTTAGGCCCATGTGTATTTTAGATTTTCCCTAAATCTTAAAGCCCAAATTTGTGCAGTCCATATGTGTTTGGGCCCATGTTTGTGGCAGCTCACATGGGAATGGAGCGGGAGCTAAAGTTTAGTCCCACATGAAAAGTTGGAGGAGAGTTGCACCACCTTATAAGGTGGAGTGTTGCACCATTTTGTAAGTGAGTGATAATAAGAGAGATACACACGCGCGCTCCTCCTCCAACGACGTCGCCGCCCGTCCGCCCGCCCGCTCGTCTCGTCATGACGCGCGCGCCGCGGGTTGCGGAAATCTCGCCGAGCCGAGCTATCGTGGGCTACTGTAACCGACCCGAACGTGCGTAACCTGGACTCGGCCCACGTTCGCCTCCGTTAGGGTTTCCTGAGCCGCTCTATATAAATTCCTGCGCGGCTACCGCCACAACACAATAGAAAACCAATCTAGGGTTTTGCCATCCTCTCTACTTGCGCCGTCACCGTAGTCTACTCCATCCCGCTTGCCGGCGTGCACCGGCGGACGGGAGAGCAGGTCTCCGGAACCACTCGCCTTTGCGATCCTGTACGGGAGAGGGCGAATAAGGTTTTTGGGAAGCGCTCCGCGTGACTGCTCGAGTTCTCCATCACGGGTCGTCTTCCATCCAAGTCAGGCGTTGCTGCCTACCGCCGTCTTCGTCGCCATCTGCTGCGATCACTCTTTCCCAAAGTTTCTACTACGACAACCGAACGGTACGTGCTACGTGATCCTGTTTGGTTATTCATTATATTCTACGAGTATATGTTAAGCTGCTGTTTGTTTCCGATAATCCTGTTGTTTAGTACATCTAGTATGTTCGAGTTACATGAACTAGTAGCTGGTTTTGTCATGATTTATATTCTGGAATTAATCGTGGAAATTATGCCTAATAATCCAACAATCCAAAAACCTTATTGCACTGAGGCCGGATAAGTTTACCGGTGTGCACTTTAAGAGGTGGCAGTACAAGGCTGAGCTTTGGCTGACCACGATGAAAGTGTTCCATATCAGTAAAGGCAAACCTGAAGGAACTATATCTGACGAGGATCAGAAGAAGTTCGAGGATGCTAATACTGTCTTTGTGGGATGTATTCTAAGCATTCTTGCTGACCGTCTCTGTGATGTGTTTATGCACATAAAATACGGGAAGGAGCTCTGGGATGCACTGGATGCAAAGTTTGGTGCTGCAGATGCTGGCAATTGTGGCATCCCGCAAAACCACTACTAGAAAATCGCGTTGAATTTGTGCATTGCATCGTCATCATCATATGTTGTTTGTCAAAAACTATTTTCGCAAGCCCGTTTTGTTTTCCAAACGCCCCATCTTAATTCAAATGCAAAGCCCGGTTCTCCGGATTAATTATTTTGGCCGCTATCGGTTTGCACACGGCCCGTTTAAATCAAATAAAAAGATTTAATTATTTTAGCGGGGGCAGTCGAACGGGCCGTTTCGACCCGAACGACCACCCCCAGAAAATACAAACGGTCCACCTACACCCGCCCTTCTAAATCCTACAGCTACCAGATAATCTAACCACCCCTCCCCTCCACATCACCCCCCCAATAGTAATCTGCCACCTCACCTCCTCCCTCTCCCTCACCCACTCACACGCTGCCACGTCACCCCCCCGGAACAAACCCACACCCCCAGCCTCTCTCCCCATTTCCTCTCCCTCTCACCTTCCCAAAGACACACGCCCAGATGTCTGCCATCATGCATCCGCCACCCCATGCCACCTGGTCGCCTGCCCACCCATTCCCCACCGCCGCTGACCCCCTGGGCCCGCAGCCCACTTCGCCGCGTGGACACACCCCTGCACACGCCTCCCACACGCCGGCACACGCCTCCCACATGCCGGCACACCCCCTGCACACGCCTCCCACACGCCAGCACACGCCCTGCACGCGCCTCTCCTCGCCCCACCGCTGAGACCCGCTGGCGCCCGCGTCTCACGCGTGCCCGCCTGTTCATCTTCCCGATCCGACTCCCTCCCGCTTCCGGCGCCTAACGCCCGCCACCGCCCCTTCTACCGTAGCCGCTGCCATGGGCGCCGCTTCGCCTCGCCGGGTCCTCCTCTCACCCTCCTGCAAGCTTCCTCGCCGACGCCTCACCTCAGCCGCCGCTGCCCCTCTCTCCCCTGCTTCCCTCTTCTCCTCAATCTCGCCCGAGCTGCTCGCTGCCGCCCAATCCGCCGCGCCGCCCGGCCCTCACCGACCGCGTTCCTCCCGCCTCCAAGCCGCGACCGAGCCACCTCTCCACCTTGCCGCCAGGCCTTCCTTCGCCGCCTCCTCGCTCACGCCGCCGCCCGCTCGCTTCTCCACCGCCTCCGACGGAGGCCCCCGCCAGCTTGCGTGCCACGCCACCCCGAGCCCTCCCTCTCCGGCGCCCACTACCGCCTCCGTCAACACCGCCGGCGACCCCGAGCCCTCCCCTCCGCGCCGGCCGCGCCTCCGCCGTTCAAGCTCCGCCGGCCATCCGCGCTCGCCCTGACCCATGCCCCTCCTCTGCAGTACCGCCGCGGCACGCCGCCTCGCCACCGAACGCCTCAGCCATCGCCGCCCTCCACCGCCAGTCCGCCGCGGACCCCACCTTGGGGGCCTGCTCCGAGCCCCCCCGGGACCCGGGCCTGCATCGCCTCGGTCGGCGAGGTCCCTCCGTCAACAGTCCGAGGCCAACCTCTACCCGCGTCCTGCCCGCTATCGTCGCCCTGCGGCGCCGCCGGCCCTATCTCGCCCCAGGTTCGGTACTCTGCTGCGCGATCCGCCCGGTACGGCCTCAAGCCTGCGCAGCACGCGAGTACACGCATGTACTCCTTGTGTCTATGAGTTGTGCGGGTGTCGAGTACTCGTGGCCGGACCAGGGTTCTCGACACCAAGTTTTTCTTGGGATGCCACCGCGAGATCTTCACCAAGGCCATGTCGTGTGTCGACAACCAGCAAACCCCAAGTTCCCCCTCGCCAAGATCTTCATCGGACCCAGAGAACCCCCGGACGACGAACTCTGTTACCTGGACCCGAAGACCACATGCGCGACAGGCACTTCCCCGAGGATGCGAAGCCGAGAACCCGACGCCAAGATCGCCCCGAAGACCGAACCCCCGTGGACCGACATGCTCTTCTTCACGGATATGACAAGCACTACGCCCGGACACCAAGTTCTGCACCCCGGACGCCAAGTCCGACCCGACCCGTGAACCCGACAAGACCTTCGCGACGACAAGAACGGCTTCGACCCGGAAGAATCCGGCGCGCCCCGACACCGAACCAAGTCCGGCTTCCCGGAGCGTCAAGACCTACCTCCGCTATCCCAAGCGTATCCGTCGAACCTCGACCTCGAGACCGACCCCGAACCCCGGAACCCCAAGTTCGTCGAGACCCTAATGTGTGAACCTTTCCCGAGCCCTATTTTATAAATGCTATATATAAACTTGTCGCATATTAATTGTCTTGCATGCATACATTCATGTGGTCTGGGGGCCTTATGCCGATTCACATAATAATTAAATATGGGGCCCATATACGGACAAATCTAGTCTTATATTGGCCTCATTTAAACTTGTGTAGCGAACCGGTATCTTATCTTGCCTTGTTATAACAACATTTAAAATGCGGGGTAGCTAAACAACTTGAACCATCTAACTAATTGTCGGGACCCCGGTTCCGCTTAATATGACCTAATCACATTGCACCCTTGCCATGTCATGCATCATACATGCATCATGCCGATCTTCTGCTGTTGTATTAAATATTGCACCCGGTGTTTATTCTAGTGTTTTGCTTCTTCGCGGATAAGGCCGTTGAGTTGATGTGAGCTTCGCCCCGATCATCGGTCGAACCCTTCGAAAATGCTTTCCAGGCGAGCATCTCCCCCTTTCTACCTATCTTACTTTTATAGTATTTATTCCCTCCTGTTGATCTATTGCTATCTGTGTTGCGATGCTTTAGTTACCGTACCTGTGATATACTGTGCAGCCCTATATTGCCTTGGACACATCCTATTACCTGTTGATTGGTAGATAGTTGGACTTGCGCGTCGTAGTCGCTTGCTCAAGTGGCGTCGTGTCGCCCAAGGCCAGTTGTTGATGTATTGCCGCTTGTTGATGTTGGAGATGATCATAGTTTTACTTATCGTTCACTTTAATTTCTGTTTAACAACTAAAATTGAAATAAGCAGAGGCATCGGTGGGTGATAGAAAATATTTGGTTTCCGAACGCCCACTTGTGTCCCGTAAGACCCCGAGTACTTGATACCTGTACCTTGTTTTATCGCCCTATCCACATCCGGGAGGTATATGGGACCCCCCTGAGCCAGAGCTTGATTCAGTCTTATTTCTTGGGGCCACAAACTAGTTTGAGGTTTTATTTACTATCCTGTACTTATGCCATGCTACTTATGTATTTACAATTGTGCGAGGAGCACACTGTACTGTTTAGGTAAGCGGAGTGATTACGCGGTATCGACAAGCCCAACCACACTTTCGGGTTCCCAGTCGCTTACAGCCATTGACGCAAACCTTGAGTCCGTCTCGAAGCTTGCTTACTTCGTTGCGGGTGTACCCCAAGGGGTGGCCCCCTGAAATATTTCTGAATCCTGTGATTGTTCAGTCGTGAAACCTCGTTGGGTTTTGAGTTGGTTTTTCCGAGGTTGATCGAGCGTGTGTTGCTATTGGTGCACCTCGGCCGGGTAAAACTTTCTGAAAGCCGTGTCCGACCCAGAGAACGCCCGGACGACGAACTCTGTTACCTGGACCCGAAGACCACATGCGCGACAGGCACTTCCCCGAGGATGCGAAGCCGAGAACCCGACGCCAAGATCGCCCCGAAGACCGAACCCCCGTGGACCGACATGCTCTTCTTCACGGATATGACAAGCACTACGCCCGGACACCAAGTTCTGCACCCCGGACGCCAAGTCTGACCCGACCCGTGAACCCGACAAGACCTTCGCGACGACAAGAACGGCTTCGACCCGGAAGAATCCGGCGCGCCCCGACACCGAACCAAGTCCGGCTTCCCGGAGCGTCAAGACCTACCTCCGCTATCCGAGAACGTATCCGTCGAACCCTGGACCCTGAGACCGACCCCGAACCCCGGAACCCCAAGTTCGTCGAGACCCTAATGTGTGAACCTTTCCCGAGCCCTATTTTATAAATGCTATATATAAACTTGTCGCATATTAATTGTCTTGCATGCATACATTCATGTGGTCTGGGGGCCTTATGCCGATTCACATAATAATTAAATATGGGGCCCATATGCGGACAAATCTAGTCTTATATTGGCCTCATTTAAACTTGTGTAGCGAACCGGTATCTTATCTTGCCTTGTTATAACAACATTTAAAATGCGGGGTAGCTAAACAACTTGAACCATCTAACTAATTGTCGGGACCCCGGTTCCGCTTAATATGACCTAATCACATTGCACCCTTGCCATGTCATGCATCATACATGCATCATGCCGATCTTCTGCTGTTGTATTAAATATTGCACCCGGTGTTTATTCTAGTGTTTTGCTTCTTCGCGGATAAGGCCGTTGAGTTGATGTGAGCTTCGCCCCGATCATCGGTTGAACCCTTCGACAATGTTTCTAGGCGAGCATCTCCCCCTTTCTACCTATCTTACTTTTATAGTATTTATTCCCTCCTGTTGATCTATTGCTATCTGTGTTGCGATGCTTTAGTTACCGTACCTGTGATATACTGTGCAGCCCTATATTGCCTTGGACACATCCTATTACCTGTTGATTGGTAGATAGTTGGACTTGCGCGTCGTAGTCGCTTGCTCAAGTGCTGATGCGTGTCGTCCAGTGCCACAGTTGTTGATGTATTGCCGCTTGTTGATGTTGGAGATGATCATAGTTTTACTTATCGTTCACTTTAATTTCTGTTTAACAACTAAAATTGAAATAAGCAGAGGCATCGGTGGGTGATAGAAAATATTTGGTTTCCGAACGCCCACTTGTGTCCCGTAAGACCCCGAGTACTTGATACCTGTACCTTGTTTTATCGCCCTATCCACATCCGGGAGGTATATGGGACCCCCCTGAGCCAGAGCTTGATTCAGTCTTATTTCTTGGGGCCACAAACTAGTTTGAGGTTTTATTTACTATCCTGTACTTATGCCATGCTACTTATGTATTTACAATTGTGCGAGGAGCACACCGTCTGTTAGGTAAGCGGAGTGATTACGCGGTATCGACAAGCCCAACCACACTTCGGGTTCCCAACGCCATGCCATTGACGCAAACCTTGAGTCCGTCTCAAGCTTGCTTACTGCTTGGTGTACTCAAGGGTGGCCCCTGAAATATTTCTGAATCCTGTGATTGTTCAGTCGTGAAAGCCTCGTTGGGTTTTGAGTTGGTTTTTCCGAGGTTGATCGAGCGTGTGTTGCTATTGGTGCACCCCGGCCGGGTAAAACTTTCTGAAAGCCGTGTCCGCGGATATGGACGACTTGGAGCACAGTATCTCGATCATAGACAAGCATAACTAAAGTTTATTGCTGTAAATTTGACTTTATAATGACTAGTAATCAGCTTCACTATAATGGAATGGCTAAATAATACTGCCCACAATTGCTTGTTTTGGTTGTCGCTTGCGACCATTGTACCTGACTAGTAAGTATTGCAACTACAACGGAATGGCTAAATAAAAGTACCAACAACTGCTGGGTTTGGGTTTATCTCATGATATCTCAGATTCGATTAGTAAGTGTTGTAACTATAACGGAATGGTTAACTAAAATTGCCCACTGCTTACTTTATCAGAATGATTATCTAAACCTGACTAGTAATTGCTGCAACGATAACTGAATAAATAAAACTGCCAACTGTGTGAGTTCCTCGGTTGACTTCCTCGTTTGGTCTCGAGGGGGAAACACCAGGATGGGTTTGTTTGGTGTTAGCTTCAGGTTGGATCCGGATAGGTCTATCTTACCCCTCTCTGACTGTCGCCAGTTGTATCGAGTCTCTATAGGTTGTTTAGTGCATGCTGCCGCTGCCGCTTCAGTCCACCATACCTATGTAGGCGAGGACCGCCGAATTCTAGCCTCGCTCTTGGCCTCAAGATCGACGCTCCTCTTTTTCCTCTGCCCTTTGTCGGCACCCCTTTTGTTTAAGCAGGTTTTGAGATCGACGCCGTTAGCAGGGTTACCCTTCCGGCTTGGCCTGGGCAGGGTTATGGACGCCATTGGTTATCCTCCAGGGCTCTTAGCCCCATTTGCTTCTTGTCCGTAGTCGGACGCTCTATCGTTTTCAAGGTGATTTGGATCTTTGTATATTATATTTGTATTCTTGACTCATGGAGTCGCCGTTATATATATATATATATCTGTTCTGTGGGTCCCATCGAGGACTGTTGTGTAATGTTATTACTTTGTTTTCCACCCGCATGAAAGTGCCTGGTGGGCACCTTTGAATCGTTTCTATGCGGGTTTGGCGAATTTTTCTCAAACTTGCATAGGTCCGATTCTGAGGGTGTTACAGCAATGAACTGTATATCATGGAGAGCTTTCATGATTTTAAGATGACAAAGGACCTTCCTGTGGTTCAACAAGCTCATGAGATATAGTGCATTGCCAAAGAGCTCGAACTCCTTAAGTGTACCTTACCCGACAAGTTTGTGGCGGGTTGCATTATTTGCTAAGTTGCCCCCTTCATGGAGGAACTTTGCCACAACTCTCAAACACAAGAGACAAGAGATATCAGTTGAAAATTTGATAGCGTCCCTTGATGTTGAGGAGAAGGCTCGGGCTAAGGACACTACTGAGAAAGGAGAGAGTCATGCTACTGCCAACTTTGTGCAGAAAGGCAATCTGTAGGCAAGAACAAAGGGAACTTCAAACCCTCCTTTAACAAGCCCAGAAGACTAAAACCTTCAAGAAGAAGAAGACTCAGGGACAAGAGTGAACTGTCTTGTTACACTTGTGGAGAGCCCGCCACTTTTCCAAGGATCTGTCGAACGCCAGATCATGAGGGAAAAATGCCAAGATCACAACGCGTCGTGACCGCTAGCAATACTGATGGGTATGGTAATTTATTTATTGTTCTTTCAGTATTTCAATCACCATGTTGGTGGCTTGATACGGGTGCTAATGTTCATGTGTGTGCTGACATCTCTATGTTCACTTCTTATCAGGTCGCTCGGGATTCTTCCGTCCTAATGGGGAATGGATCACATGCTTCTGTTCGTGGTGTTGGCACGGTGGATCTGAAGTTTACTTCCGGAAAGATCGTGCAGCTGAGGAACGTGCATCATGTCCCTACTATGAACAAGAATCTCGTTAGTGGCTCCCTTCTTTGCAGAGATGGGTTTAAGGTTGTCTTAGAGTCTAATAAAGTCATTGTTTCAAAACATGGACAATTGATTGGTAAAGGTTATGAGTTCGGAGGCTTGTTCCGATTTTCACTTTTAGAGTTTTGTAATAAATCCGTGAATAATATTTCTGGTGGTGTTAATGATGATACCAGTATTTGGCATTCTCGTTTATGTCACATTAATTTTGGTTTGATATCCCGGATGTCCAACATGAGTTTAATTCCGAATTTCACTATTGCCAAAGGTTCTAAGTGCCATAGTTGTGTGCAATCAAAGCAACCTCGAAAGCCTCACAAGGCTGCCGAAGAGAGAAACTTGGCACCTCTAGAACTCATACATTCTGATCTATGCGAGATGAATGGTGTGTTGACAAAAGGTGAAAAGAGATATTTCATGACATTGATAGATGATGCTACTAAATTCTGCTATGTTTACTTGTTGCAAACTAAAGATGAGGCTTTAGACTACTTTAAAATCTATAAGGCGAAGTTGAAAATCAACTAGAGAAAGATCAAGCGTCTTAGGTCGGATCGTGGTGGTGAGTATTTTCCCAAAATATTTGACTTAATTCGAGAACACGGAATTATTCATGAGAGTACGCCTCCCTACTCGCCCCAATCAAACGGGGTTGCCGAGAGGAAAAATCGCACGCTGACTGACTTGGTGAATTCCATGTTAGCCACTGCTGGTTTATCAAAGGCATGGTGGGGGAAGGCTTTGTTGACTTCATGTCATGTCCTGAATAGAGTTCCTAACAAGAATAAAGAAAAGACCCCTTAAGAGGAGTGGGTTGGGAGAAAACCATCACTTTCGTATCTGCGCACTTGGGGGTGTTTGGCGAAGGTCAACATACCGATCCCCAAGAAACGCAAGCTCGGACCCAAGACAGTGGATTGTATCTTTCTAGGATATGCTCCACGGAGTGTAGGCTATATATTTCTAGTGGTAAAATCTGAGGTACCTGATATGCATGTTGATACTATAATGGAATCTCGTGATGCAACATTCTTTGAGAATATTTTTCCTATGAAAGATATGCATAACATTGGTAGAATTTCTTCTGAAATACTTCCTGAATCTAGTGCATCTATTGAGAATTCTGAACAACCCCATGAGGAATTTCTTGAGAAGGATGACGATGAACCTCTCACGAGGATTAAGAGACAGAGGGTTGCAAAATCCTTTGGTAATGACTTCATCGTGTACCTTGTGGATGATACTCCCAGATCCATTACGGAGGCATATGCATCTCCTGATGCAGATGATTGGAAAGAAGCTGTCCAAAATGAGATGGACTCGATTCTTTCTAATGGAACTTGGGAATTATCAGAACGACCCTATGGTTTAAACCTGTGGGATGTAAGTGGGTGTTCAATAAAAAGCTAAGGCCTGATGGTACTATTGAGAAGTACAAGGCGCGTCTTGTAGCTAAGGGCTACACACAGAAAGAAGGCGAAGATTACTTCGACACCTATTCACCTGTCGCTAGACTGACCACCATTCGAGTGCTACTATCCCTGGCTGCCTCTTATGGTCTTCTCGTTCATCAAATGGACGTGAAGACAGCTTTCCTTAATGGAGAGTTGGAAGAGGATATCTATATGGATCAGCCGGATGAGTTTGTGGTAAAAGGTGAAGAGACAAAGGTGTGTAAGTTATTGAAATCTTTATATGGCCTGAAACAAGCACCTAAGCAATGGCATGAGAAGTTTGACAGAACTCTAATTTATGCTGGCTTTGTCATTAATGAGGCTGATAGGTGTGTTTACTATCGCCATGGTGGGGGCGATTGAAGGGTTTCGCGGTATAGTAAATCAAAATTTTCTATGGATTCGAACAGAGGGAAAGCCAAGATATAATCTAGGAGATGCAAACAACGAGAGAGATTGGATTAGATCTTCATACCCTTGAAGATTCGCACAACGGAACGTTCGTCGGAACGTGGGTGATGTAGTCGTACTCGCTTCTCCTCCTCGCGATCCGATCCGATCTAGCACCACAAGTGGCGGTGCCTCCGTGAGATGCACACGTGCAGCACCTCGACGTCTCCTCCTTCCTTGGTCCAGCAAGTATGGTGGAGATATGGGTTGGATCTACAACGCGACGGCGCGGTGCAATTGGTGGAGAATTTCTGCAGCAGGGCTTCGCCTACAAGCAGTCAGGAGGGAGAGAGGAGGGCAGCAGGGCGGCTAGGGTTGGAGGGGTTGGTGCGCCCCCATCCCTCTATATATAGAGGGGGGACGCAGCCCTAGCCCTCCCCAAGCCCAAACCGCGGCCCCAAAGGATAAGGAGTGGGGCAAGGAAACCCCTTCTAGAAGGTCTATCTCGAGTTTAAACCTCTCTTGGCCGGTGGGCCCTATGCCTTGTGCCCTGGCCCAATGCGCCAGGGCACTCCCTCATAGGACCATGCCCCTCCCGGAAGGTGGGGCCACGTTGGTCCCCTTCCTTAAGGTTCTAGAAGCTTCCGACAATACCGATTAACCCGAACAATTCAACTCCAAAACTGCACCTTATATGAATCTTATTCTCGGACCACTCCGGAAACTCGTGATGTCCGGATCCCATCCGAGACTCGAACAAAAACTCATAAATCAATTATCCAATCTATCCTAGCGTCGAGACACGTTAAGTGTGTGACCTGCGGGTTCGAGAATATGCGTACATGATCTTCTATCAATAATCAACAATGTCTGAAACCCATATTGACTCACACATTCATCTATGATCATATCGGATGAACCACGATGCGGATTCAATCAATCCCATATATATATTCCCTTCGTCGCGATATTTTACTTGCCGAGATTTGATCGTCGCATCGCCATACCTAGTTCAATCTCGTTCTCGTAAGTACTTTACTCGTTCAATCCGATATCACTTTGTGATTAACTCCTTAACCACATGCTTGCAAAGTGTTGATATCGACACGAGTGGGCCTGAAGTATATCTCTCCGACTTGGGAGGACAAATCCCATCGATACATACAACCCAATGATACTTTCCGATCACCTGAGAGACACCTTTATGATCACCCTCTCATAGGATGACGTTTGATGATCTCAAAGCTTTCTTCCGATACCAGGGAGTTGTATTATCTCATGGTCTAAGGAATACAATATTTGACATAAGAAAAGCTTCGCAAAGACGAACACGATGACACAATCTAATTGCTTCGCTTAGTTTGGGTCTGTCCACCATATCATTCTCCCAATGATATGATCTCATTATTAATTGACAACTCATGTCCATGGTTAGGAAACCTTAAACATCATTAATCAATGAGCTAGTCCATAGAGGCATACTAGGGACACGGTGTTGTTCACAAACCACACAAGTATTAAAGTTTCCGCTTAATACAATTCTAGCATGGAATATAAACATTATCATGAACAAGAATTATAATAATAACATCTTTATTATTGCCTCTAGGGCATAATTCCAACAGCGATAGCATTATATTATGTTTGTACGTGGATGACATTCTGATCTTTGGTACAAACATGAAAGTGATAAATGAAGTCAAGTCTTTCCTGTCAAAGAGTTTTGATATGAAAGATCTGGGAGAGGCTGATGTCATTCTGAACATCAAGCTTATTAAGAACGAGAATGTGATTACTTTAACGCAATCTCATTATGTTGAGAAGGTCTTGAGCCGATTTGGCTTTAATGATGGCAAGACTTTTCCAACACCTTATGATCCCAGTTTGACATTACGAAAGAATAAGAAGGAACCGACAGATCAGCTGAAATATTCACAAGTTGTTGGTTCTCTCATGTACTTAGCAAGCGCTACAAGACCCGATATCTCTTTTGTTGTGAGAAAGTTGAGTAGGTTCATGTCTAACCCGGGTATTGATCATTGGCATGCACTTGAAAGGGTCATGCGCTATTTATGTGGTACAATGAGCTATGGGATTCACTATTCAGGGAATCCTGCTGTGCTTGAAGGATATAGTGATTCAAATTGGATCTCTGACGTTGATGAACTCTACGCCACGAGCGGGTATGTATTTACCCTTGGAGGTGGCGCAGTGTCATGGAGGTCTCGTAGACAAACCATATTGACGAGGTCAACTATGGAAGCAGAACTCACTGCTTTAGACACAGCCATTGTTGAGTCAGAATGGCTGCGTGAGCTCTTGATGGACTTGCCTGTGGTTGAGAAACCTGTGCCGGCAATCCTTTTGAATTGTGACAACCAAAATGTTATTGTCAAAGTGAACAATTCTAAGGATAACGCGAAGTCATCAAGACACGTGAAGAGACGTTTGAAATCTGTCAGGAAATTGTGAAACTCTGGAGTAATAACTGTTACGTATATTCAAACAGACAAAAACCTGGCAAATCCCTTTACAAAGGGCCTATCACGAAATGTGATAGAAAGTGCATCGAGGGATATAGGGTTGAGACCCCTGGATGTCACACCTTAGTGGTAACCCAACCTATGTGATCGGAGATCCCGTGAATTAGGACCTGGGAAGAACAAGCTAGTGGTTTGACTAAGGAGAGTATTTTGTAACCCTCTCTATGTGAAGATGCATGACTCTCATAATCTGTAAGGCAGGTTGGCAACATGCCTTAATGTGTTTCTATTGGCTTTAATTAGCAAATATGCCGTCCTACAGGGCATTCTTGAAAGAACACACCTATATGAGCTCGACTGTAAACGTCGCGGTCTATGAGACTTGGGTGATCTCTAGTAAACTCATGAAGAGACCAGGGAGTATGACGCATATGCTCCAACCCGCGGGGTAGGCTACTGACAGCCAAGTACTAGTTATGATTTATAGCGAAATCTATTGGCACCAAACTTGCAATTCAAGGTTCGTCCATTGTTCAAGTTGTTGATAGACGTAGTTCAAGATTCTAGGCGGAAGTTCAACTTAACAGTCTCTGCTGAAACACTGGTATATAAATAAGTAGCAAGGATTGGCAAATCTTCAAATGGGCATTTGAGATCTGGTGGGGGATTGTTAGAAATAATGGGGCTAATCCATTTAGGTCCATGTGTATTTTAGATTTTCCCTAAATCTCAAAGCCCAAATTTGTGGCAGCCCATATGTGTTTGAGCCCATGTTTGTGGCAGTTCACATGGGAGTGGAGTGGGAGCTAAAGTTTAGTCCCACATGGAAAGTTGGAGGAGAGTTGCACCACCTTATAAGGTGGAGTGTTGCACCACTTTGTAAGTGAGTGGCAATAAGAGAGATACACATGCGCGCTCCTCCTCCGACGCCGCCGCCGCTCGCCCGCCCGCCCGCCTGCCTGGCCACGATGCACAAGGGTTCTTGTTGCCTAATCTCACCGAGCCGAGCTTTATTTTGCTACTCAGGAAAACTGTGAGGTTTTGACAGACTTTTCAAATAGTTAGCTTATTCGGGTCGCTCCCGGATCATGGGCTACTATAACCGACCCGAACATGCGTAACGTGGACTCGGCCCACGTTCGCCTCCGTTAGGGTTTCCTGAGCCGCTCTATATAAAGTCCTGCGCGGCTACCGCCACAACACAACAGAAAACCAATCTAGGGTTTTGCCATCCTCTCTACTTGCGCCGTCACCGTAGTCTACTCCATCCCGCTTGCCGGCGTGCACCGGCGGACGGGAGAGAAGGTCTCCGGAACCACTCGCCTTTGCGATCCTGTAAGGTAGAGGGCGGATAAGGTTTTTGGGAAGCGCTCCGCGCGACTGCTCGAGTTCTCCATCAGGGTCGTCTTCCATCCAAGTCAGGCGTTGCTGCCTACCGCCGTCTTCGTCGCCATCTGCTACGATCACTCTTCCCCAAAGTTTCTACTACGACAACCGAACGGTACGTGCTACGTGATCCTGTTTGGTTATTCATTATGTTCTGCGAGTATATGTTAAGCTGCTGTTTGTTTCTGATCATCCTGTTGTTTAGTACATCTAGTATGTTCGAGTTACATGAACTAGTAGCTGGTTTTGTCATGATTTATATTCTGGAATTAATCATGAAAATTATGCCTAATAATCCAACATATAATAGCAGATCAAATCCAAACCAAAGTTACTAAATAGCACACCCTGTTGCTGCGTATGTCTATTTTTTTCCCTTTCCGGAGGAGCTACTTCTCATTAAAAAAATCCTACGGTATCACACAAAGTAAACCCCTCCACAATTTTGGCAATGCAGCACACATAGCACCACGAGCGTGCCAAAGTTCCAAGCAAGACACCAAAATCTTACAAAACCCTCGAAGTCGAAGCAAAATACACTGCCTGGACAGAACAGCTCGGCGACTTTGCTGAGAAAAACAGCGCCAACATATTTTGGCCGCCGAATCACGGGCGGACGGCGGTGGGTAAAATCCTAGCTTCGCAATCAACGAAACCGACGGTCGGACTAAGCGATAAACCCTATGTACGAAATCAATAACTGGAGATTACAGGGGTTTACCTAGAGGAAGTTGCAGGAGGATGGGAGTCCTGCGAGGTGACAGACCGGCGGCGGGAGGAGGAGGCGGCAGCTGGAATGCGCTTGCGGCATGCTAGGGGCGTGGAGATGGGACTGGGAGGGAGGGGCGAGATCGTCGCGTAGTGGCAGAGCCCTGTCACCGTCAGAGTGGTTTCTTTGTTGGGAGCTGAACTGGCCGAAGCGGCCTCGCGTAGACCACAGTCCAAGGAGCCACACCGTGGCAATTTAAATAAAAATAACCCAAAAGTCAAACAAATTTAAATAATAAACGTTCTGGCAAACAATTTCACATAGACTAACCCTTTTCTGCAACTCCCACCCGCGCAGCGCCGCACACATGGGTGCAACTCCACGACGCACGGCGCTGCAGACTTGACTAGCTGGCGCGGCGGGACCCGGCTCGGCAGAATTACCACGCTAGCGCGCATTTGCGGCGCCAGGTTGCACGGCGCCGCAACCACTGTGGAAATGCCAGCTCAAACGGCGCTGCACCCTTGCACACGTTGGCATGGTGGGTCCCGACATCGCAAGTGTGGCGCCATGGTAGGCGGTGCCGCACCCTTACATGCAGCGCCGTGCTAGATGGCGCTGCACGTCGAGCACGACTTTGCTGCGCCAATGGACGAAGACGGCCACCCCCTTCGGCACCTCCATGTAGCGTGTCGCTGCCTCCTTCGCCGAGGCCATGTCGGCACGCCTCGTCAAATCTTGCCTCGACCTCTACGCGTCGCTCCCCAAGGCCGCTTCCCTGTCGCCTCCCGCCTCGTCAACTCTAGCATCGCTGACACATTCCAGGTGTTCAGCGGCATCAGCTCCTTCTTCAAGTTCTTCCACTTCTCGGCCAACCAGGCCATCCGAGACACTACGGGACGCGCGCACTACGCCGAGGGCAAAAGGCCGTCGGCGTAGGCCAAAATGCCCTCGGCGTATGGTACGCCGAGGGCTGCCCTCGGCGTAGCCTCCTCGGCAAAGATCTCCCTCGGCAGAGCACAGTCAAACCGTCGACGTGTCAAAATGCCGTCAGCTTATGCTATGCCGAGGGCTTTGCCGTCGGCATAGCCTGTCGACCGGTTGCAAAAATATTTATTTTTTTTATTTTTTTTTATTTTTGAAAAATAATAATTTTTTAATTTTTTTCTCAATTTTTTATTCTTTGAATTGTTTCACTTGTTAATCTCCTACTTTGAACATTTTTAACACTAATTATACTTACTATTTGATTAAATTCCAGTCTTAGTCAAACTTCCCAGCAGGTCACCCATCCTAATACTACTCCAGCTTCAGCACGTTTAACTTTCTCGTTCCTTCAGAATCCGTTTCCGCAAAGTAATTCATACATTGGTGTCAATACTATGATATCAATCTTATTAACTCTTATATCATCATGTCACATGTTTGTATTTTTTGAAATTACAAACAATTATTTAAGTAAATATTAATGAATAAGTAAAAATATTATTGAATTCAAATAAAAATATAATAATTTTTTTTTGTATTTTTCTATTTAATATAGAATAATTAATATCTTTAAATCTGTAAATCGAAATTCAACAAATAATAGTTTAAATTGATCAGAAAAATGATAGGAATCCAAATATGATATCCATATCAACTAATCACAAACCCTCCGTTTTTGAATTAGCTATTTGGTGGTTGCTTTAGAAAATCCCCCTTTTGTGCTCGGATAATGAAAAATGCCTTTTTGGTGCGATGAAAAGGAAAACTTGCATCGGATCTTTGATAAAATAGCATATTGTGAACCTAAAAATGATTTTTGTAAAAAACCATGAGCATCAGATCATGTACCTGTAGTTCATATCTGACCCACTTCCTGCCGATTCGGCAGGAATTTGTCTTTTTCAACAAAGGTGGACGGAAAGGTTTCGGATCCCCCTGTTGGGACATTGTACATATAAGGTGGTATAGTGTTTTTGTAAAATGTGGTGGTAGTATTTTGAATTAGCCATTCGGTGGTTGCTTCACAAAACCGTCCGTTTTTTATGCTCGAAAAATAGAAAATGGCTTTTTGGTGCGACGAAAAGGAAAAATTCCTCCTGCAACATTGTTCGCCATCCCATGATGCATGTGTACGCATAATATGGGCACATTATCACAAACCATGCCTTGATTCTAGCCATAACATTGGTCATTTGACCCGAAAGCCAAGAAACCTCAAATGGGATAGGTCATTTTGTGAAGGATTTTTTGAGACATAATCTATATATCAAGTTTGATATTTTTCCTTATAAATATGTCACATAATATGACACCACGCGAAGGTTTCGTATTGTTTCGATCGTTTTTGATTTTTTTATGCCCGTTTTAAACTATCGTCAAACTTTGTCGAACAGCGGACATAAAGATTTTTAGCTCGGGGCAGAGCCTCGCTAAACTTTCATTAGATCTTTGATAAAATAGCATATTGTGAACCTAAAAAAGATTTTTGTAAAAAAACTTGATCATCGGATCATGTACCTATAGTTCATATCTGACTCACTTCCTGCCGATTCGGCAGAAATTTGTCTTTTTCACCAAAGGTGGACGGAAAGGTTTCGGATCCCCCTGTTGAGACATTGTCCATATAAGGTGGTATAGTATTTTTTGTAAAATGTGGTGGTAGTATTTTGAATTAGCCATTTGGTGGTTGCTTCACAAAACCGTCCGTTTTTTATGCTCGAAAAATAGAAAATGGCTTTTTGGTGCGACGAAAAGGAAAACTTCCTCCTACAACATTGTTCGCCATCTCATGATGCATGTGTATGCATAATATGGGCACATTATCATAAACTATGCCTTGAGTCTAGCCATAACATTGGTCATTTGACCCGAAAGCCAAGAAACCTCAAATGAGATAGGTCATTTTGTGAAGGGTTTTTTGAGACATAATCAATATATCAAGTTTGCTATTTTTCCTTATAAATATGTCACATAATATGACACCACGCGAAGGTTTCGCATTGTTTCGATCGTTTTTGAATTTTTTATGCCCGTTTTAAACTATCGTCAAACTTTGTTGAACGGCGGACATAAAGATTCTTAGCTCGGGGCCGAGCCTCGCTAAAATTTCATTAGATCTTTGATACCATAGCATATTGTGAAACTAAAAATGATTTTTGTAAAAAAACATGAGCATCGGATCATGTATCTGTAGTTCATATCTGACTCACTTCCTACCGATTCGGCAGGAATTTGTCTTTTTCACCAAAGGTGGACGGAAAGGTTTCGGATCCCCCTGTTGGGACATTGTTCATATAAGGTGGTATAGTATTTTTGTAAAATGTGGTGGTAGTATTTTGAATTAGCCATTTGGTGGTTGCTTCACAAAACCGTCCGTTTTTATGCTCGGAAAATAGAAAATGGCTTTTTGGTGCGACGAAAAGGAAAACTTCCTCCTGCAATATTGTTCGCCATCCCATGATGCATGTGTATGCATAATATGAGCACATTATCACAAACTATGCCTTGATTCTAGCCATAACATTGGTCATTTGACCCGAAAGCCAAGAAACCTCGAATGAGATAGGTCATTTTGTGAAGGGTTTTTTGAGACATAATCAATATATCAAGTTTGCTATTTTTCCTTATAAATATGTCACATAATATGACACCACGCGAAGGTTTTGCATTGTTTCGATCATTTTTGATTTTTTTATGCCCGTTTTAAACTATCGTCAAACTTTGTCGAATGGCGGACATAAAGATTCTTAGCTCGGGGCAGAGCCTCGCTAAACTTTCATTAGATCTTTGATAAAATAGCATATTTTGAACCTAAAAATGATTTTTGTAAAAAAACATGAGCATCGGATCATGTACCTGTAGTTCATATCTGATCCACTTCCTACCGATTCGACAGAAATTTGTCTTTTTCACCAAAGGTGGACGGAAAGGTTTCGGATCCCCCTGTTGGTACATTGTCCGTATAAGGTGGTATAGTATTTTTGTAAAATGTGGTGGTAGTATTTTGAATTAGCCATTTGGTGGTTGCTTCACAAAACCGGCCGTTTTTTATGCTCGGAAAATGGGAAATGACTTTTTGGTACGACGAAAAGGAAAACTTCCTCCTGCAACATTGTTCGCCATCCCATGATGCATGTGTATGCACAATATGGGCACATTATCACAAACTATGCCTTAATTCTAGCCATAACATTGGTCATTTGATCCGAAAGCCAAGAAACCACTCGAATGAGATAGGTCATTTTGTGAAGGTTTCTTTGAGACATAATCAATATACCAAGTTTGATATTTTTCCTTCTAACTATGTCACATAATATAACACCACGCGAAGGTTTCGCATTGTTTCGATCGTTTTTGAATTTTTTATGCCCGTTTTAAACTATATATAATGTTTTATGTTTTACTTAATTTTTATTTATAAATGTGTAATATTTGAGTGTAGATAGATAGGTCTTATTTTTCTACAAATTTTGATATATTATTTGTATTTTTCCGAATTAGAATGATTTAGTTATGATTTTTCAAAGTTTAATGAGATAAAATAAAAAATAGCTACGCCGAGGGCAGCCGTCGGCGTATGCTACGTCGAGGGCAGCCGTCGGCGTAGCATAGAATATGCCAAGGGCAATTTTACGCCGACGGCTGCTTGGCGGGGCTGGTCTGGACGATGCCTACGCCGACGACCCCGACGTTTAGCCGTCGGCGTAGCGACCGGCCGTCGGCGTAGCTTCCCATTCCTGTAGTGAGAGGCGTGTTCGAGGGGGAGGACCGCGTCCATGGAGGCGCTCAGGGCCACCGGGAAGCGGCTGTCGGACTTCGCGGAAACGCTGGGCCTGCTCTTCGATCGAGTTCTACCCCATGGCGGACAAGGCAGGGAACCTTGACCGGAGAAGCTGGGCGTTGACACGCGCCAACGAGAGGCCGTTGCCGTCCATTGGATCCACCACTCGCTCTACGACGTCACTGGAAACGACGCCAACACTCTCTGACTCATCCAAAGGTACTTTACTATGCTATGCTTCTTCCGCCTTCCATTGTGAAATGAATCTTCAGACTTTTCACTTCACAAGTGTCAAGTCATCTTGGCGTCAAGCATCAAGCACCGATGGTACTATTCCAAGTACGCCATTGATTGATCTAATGATTAACATGAAAAGATGGCGTTAATTTAGGAGCTCTAAAAGTTCGTCATTATGACTAACTTTCTATGTTTTTCCATGATCTCTGGTGATTCAAGAAGAAATATATAAACTACTCTACTGCAAGTATACTCCGTTTGATCCGAGAAAAAAGTATCTAGATCAAGCTAAACGTTCTTATCATCATGACTAGCTTTTCATGCAAAAAAGTTTTTCAACTTTCTTTGTTCCAAGTGCCACAAAGGTCGATTATTAAACTGAAATGACTATCATCTTGTCTAGTAATCAGTTGACCAGGCTAAGCTCTAAAGTTGATCCGGCCCAAGGTAACGTACTTGCATTGTATAGGGAGCCAAGTAAATTAACCAAAATATCATTTTCTTGGCAATGCTAAATGTTCAAGTTTGTCCTAGTTCTCAACAGAATCACCTTAATTTGATGTACTGATCTTGCTATATGGACCATGGATCATACATAGGTTGGAGCCGAAGGTGGTGACAATGGTGGAGCAGGACCTCAGCCACTCTGGCTCTTTCCTTGCTCGTTTCGTGGAGACCATCCACTACTACTCGGCCCTCTTCGACTCGCTTGACGTGAGCTACAGCGAGGACAGCTCGGAGCGGCACGTCGTGGAGCAGCAGCTGCCAGCGCGGGAGATCCACAATATACTGGCGGTGGGTGGCCTTCGCGCACCGGGGACTTCAAGTTCAGGAGCTTGCGTGAGAAACTCATGCAGTCGGGAGTTGACGAGCCATGCCGACATGGCCTAGGCGGCGACACGCTGCATGGAGGTTCCGAAGGGGGTCGCGGTCTCCGTCCATTGGCGCGGCTAAGTCGTGACACTTGCGATGTCAGGACCCACCACGCCAGTGTGTGCAAGGGTGCAGCGCCGTTTAAGCTGGCGTTGCTGCAGTGGTTGCGGCGCCGTGCAACCTGACGCCGCAAGTGTGCACCAGCGTGGCAATCTTGCTAGCCAGACAAGTCTGTAGCGCCGTGCGTCGTGGAGTTGCACCCATGTGCGCGGCGCCGCGCGGACGAGAGTTGCAGAAAAAAGTTATTCTATGTGAAATTGTTTGCTGGAAGGTTTATTATTTACATTTGTTTGGTTTTTGGGTTATTTTTATTTAAATTGCCCCACACCGAGGAGATCGGGTTTTGTTCGATTCCGCTTGGGTGGTTCGGGACCATGCTGGGCAGTGGACGCTGGGTTTTTCTTCTTTTTTCTATGAGTACCTTGGAAACCGATATTTTGCGAGTCATTATACTACCCAGCGTTGAGAGCATATCCACTCGTTGGCCGAACCTAGGGCGAAATTTGGTTCATTTTTCAGCCAGACTGAACTTAATTTTCGGCCTGGGTACGTCCATTTTCCCAATCGCGTACCCAGGACGAGTCCCCAAATTCGGCTAAGATTTATCAAATTTAGGCGATTTTCATTAAGTTAGGCGAATATAGGCGGATTACATCAAATTTAAACGAAACTAGTACATAAATAAACTTAAAAAGGCCGCCGCCGGTGCCTTCGCCATTCTACATGCCGAAGTTGTCGTAGAACGACGTGTAGCGGGGGTCGGCTCGGCCGTCATCCTCGCCGCCGCCGTCGTCGTCGTTGCTCGGCGGCTAGTTCTGGCGGGAGCTGCCCTGGCCAGGGTCGCCGTACCTCCATGGCTGGTAGGACGGGCCTGCATCCTCGTCGTCGTCGTCATCCAGGACGTAGAGCGGGGCGCCCTGGTAGGCGAGCTCACGTCCGACGACGGGCGGCCTGCTGCTGCAGGCCGAGAATGCGTTGCCTCTCCGCCTTCTCCCAGTCCCTCCTGGACCATTCCAGGATATCCGGCGAGAAGGGCTCGACCGGCAGCGGCGGCAGCGTCTGCGGCGCCGTTTCGCGGAGCGACTGCTCCAGCGCCATCTTCAAGGCGCCATCTTCGGCCGGCGCCGAGCCTTCTGCCTTGGGGCGGCGTAGGCGGAGGAGGCATGTTGGCGGCGTAGGCGCAGACGGCTCGCCGATGACGATACCGCGCGCGCGTGTCCGCGGCGGTGAGCGCGCAGGCGAGACGACTTCGCGCTTCATGGCCGTCGGCGTGCGAAGCGGCGCGCTGCCAGAAGAGCGGGACGCGGAAGCGGAGGAGGACGAGCTCATGCTCGCCATCCTCCTCGGCGCCCAGTTCGCCGGAGCACGCCGACCCGTCCTGGCCGCCGGCGTCGGGTTGCGCGGGAAGCCGAGCCGCGGAGTGTTCCCGCGGTTGATGTGCTCCAGCACGGCGGCGAGCGTCCGCCCTGGTGCACTCCACCAACGCCGGCGCCCCGCCGAGTTTTTGCGCGCCGGCGGGGACTCGTTCGACGGCCCCTCGTGGCGGGCGAGCTCCTGTTCGCGCCGCTCCGCGAAGAAGTTCGCCCAGTACTGGAGGTTGTCGGCGCTTTCCGCTTCGGCAGGGTTGTCCATGCCGGCGATGTACTCTTGTACATCGTACGACAGCTCCTCCGGCGTCGGCCCCGGCGGGATTGGGATGCCGCCGGCGCTCAGCGTCCACCCCGGAGGCATCCGCGTGTCCGGCGGCGCCATGTACCCGGCCTCGTACAGCATGCGCGCCTCCCAAGTCTGGAGGGTGCGCCGGCCGAAGCCGTTCGCCGCAGCGCCGTCGCCGGGGTAGCGTTCGCCCATGGTGAGAGAAGGGGGAAAGGTGAGAGAAGGTTCGCCGGAGTTGGGCTTGTGGGTGGGGGGAGCTGTGAGAGAGTGCGAAGATCTCCGGCGAGGAGTACGGCTTATAAAGGCCGAGGTGAACGGCGAGGGCGGGATGTGTGTAGCGGCGAGGGCGGGAAAAGTGGAAACAACGCGAAGTTAGTGACCATTGGTCCGTCGCGGGAGCCGAGGCGACGACGGTGGAGCCGTAAGTCGGCGACGCGTGGCCGACGCGACGGGCAGTTATTGCCCCGCGGTCGCCGTGTGGTTCCAAGGATGACGACGACTCGGCTTCCATCATTGACTCGGCGGGTCCACACGCCGCTTTGATTTTTTTTTGCCGATTTCGCTGAGTCCGGCGTTCCCAGGGCGTACCCGGAAACCTAGGTTCGGCCTGGGTAGTCGCGACCAAAAATGGTCTAAATCCGGCCAAAAACAGGTCCTTGGGTACGCGACTGGGCCAGTTTTCGGCGTCCGGACCAAAATTCGACGTCCGGATCGGCCTTTTGGGTAGGCGAGTGGAGATGCTCTGAACCGTGTCCATCTTAAAACTCAGCTTTTGCTTCTACATAGGAGTAGTAAAAAAGTTTCACCCAGAAAACAAAAGAAAAAAACTGGCTTCGGCCAGAGACCTCGTAGCAAAAAATTATACTATTGCGGCAAAAATCAACCTTATCAAACATCATTGGAGACCCATCTGAGACCTCGTGGCAGAATATTCGTGTTATTGTAGAAAAAAACCGACCTTGTGTGAAACATCGACGAAGACGAAGACCTCACGGCAAAAAATTATAATATTATAGCAAAAACACATAATGGTTGTAGCCCAAAAAAATCACATGATGCAAACCCAAAAACTGCTATAGCACAAAATTTTCTTCTATGATGCACACCCTATTTGTCTACGCGATTATTTGAACCATGGATGGCAATTCTACCATCATTATAGACTTTATGCATCGTCGTCGTGTTGCCTCAAAGTTATTTGCTAGAAAAACTATTCTGACAATGTAAATCCAGTTCGTAAAAGATAAAGTGACTCCACTTCTTTATAGGTTTGAAACTGAATAAATAAATGAAAACCCATATCTATATTCATCGAGACATGATGAATTCAAAATTACAGACTTTCCTCCTAGGTGAAGTCAAATGCACACAGATAAAAAAGAATGAGAAAAACGAGAACAACAAAAAATGACGCAACAAAACACTTGAGGTCCTTCTACTAAATCTGATTCCTCGACACGTGAGACAAAATTTTACCAGCCTATCGATCGAGTCATTGGGGACTTTCCTTTTTCTTTTATGCTAATGTGGATTTCTTACGAACCGGTCCGGCCCCACCTACCAAGGACAGAGGCGGTCGCTAAAGGATCTAGGTTCATCCCTCTCACTAGTGACGCGCTGGTTCGCTCCGCCTTCAATAGCTTTGGGCCTTGGATGCGTGGCAAACTGATTTCTCGCTAGCGGGAGGATTTCTTTATGGTGGTGAGGCGACAACGACATCCTAAAGTCAGAGTAAGGGGTTCCTGCTCTATCCTTGCTCCGATGATGCATCACCGGTGGAGAGTGCATGGAGTTGTATGTCTGGCGGATCTACTGGGATCTGATCGTTTTTCGTGTTCGTTAGTGTGGTTTCATGTCTGGCACTTTCGATCAACAGGTCTTATCTTTGATGACGGTTGTTTCTCTGATGTGTTGGTATTTTGAGGACCTAGCACGACAACTTCATGTTTCTCTACTACAACAAGCTCTTCTACAATAAACTTTGCCCAGCTCCGACAATGGACATGCAAGGATGCCGACATGCCTTAGGCTCGCGTATGTGTCTATAGTCATCGCCAGGTGGTCCAATGACCGAGAGAATATAACTTGTAGACCGAGAGATCAAGGAGGTCTTGGTAATGAGGTACTTGGAATTAAAAATAGGTGTTTACTAAGAAGGTGTCTTTTTAAATTACTGAGTGAAGAGGAAATGTGGCAAGAGTTGTTACATAATGCGGTTATCCAGCATACCACTGCATGATGTAGTACACTATAGTCATTAACATAACACCAATGAAACACCGTTCACTAGTATTACATCCCTTAGAGTGGTACAACAGAAACACAGCAGGTCCAAGACATGACTATAGGTTACAACTTAACTCGTTACACAAGATCCAGAGAATACTCTAGGTTAAAGAGAGAGAAAGAAACTTCTTACAAAGAAGAATCAAAGATTAACAACTCCAAATCCATCATACTAATAAGAAGTATCTAAACTATTGGGCTTGCATCGCTGCTAATGCAATACACTATAGAAATAGGTTCTATGGCTAGAGATTATGTTTCTATCTAATTAGTAACTTCGTCTTCACTTGCGTTGATGTATATATTGACTTTCTTGACTTCATTGAAGAACTTTATCTTCAGGTGATGATTCCTGGAGCATAACTTGATGTAGACATCGTCTGTACTGGCTTTAGAACCTAGCAAGGGTTAAGAAGATACGTTAAGTACGAGCGTACTCAGCAAGTTCATTAAAAAGGAGTGTTTGATGCACTATATCTACAGCCACAGACCATAGGTCGTAGGAAATGCAAGTTTTCATAAACATTTCTTCAAAGGTTGCTTTTATTCTGAAAAGCTATGTCCGTCAGCCTTCACGGGTTTACCAGAACTTTCATGGAGTTCCTTTTCCGCCATGTTCGTAGCTCCTTCCCTTAACAGGGAGTAACAAGTTACAGTTTTTACACTCTGCAGAGGTGCGTTACTTTTCCCATGAGAGACCTTAGCCTTGTTGCACAACCAAGACATGACCTTGTTCATACTTCCTTGGTATGGGGCCCAGTCTAAGATCCAAGCAAATCACTACCCCCTTCGCGACCCCGCATGTCTCCTTGGTGTACACCATGCCCACCCATTGAATTACGGTAATGGTTTGTATAGACCGTTAGATGCCAGAACTATCGTGGAACGTTGAGGGTTCCCACCCATATGCTGCATATCCTCTACTAATTACCAATTAATTGTTGGAGATATTCCCTAGAGGCAATAATAAATATAGTTATTATTATATCTTTGTGTTTATGATAAATGTTTACATTCATGCTATAACAGTATTAACAAGGAAACATTAATACTTGTGTGATTTGTAAACTAAATTAGAGTCCCTAGTCCTCTTTATAATACTAGCTTGTTGGTTAATAAATAATTGTGGTTTCCCTATCATAAACATTGAGATGTTATTAACAACAAGATCATATCGTTAGGAGAATGGTATGATGGACATACTCCTATAGATAAGCGTAGCATAAAGATCAAGTCATTTTAATAGTTCAATTGCTATATGCTTTCTGATACATAGTAACCTAATTCCTTCGACCATGAGATCATGCTTATCACCATCACCGGAAGTATGCTTTGATGACATCAAACACCACACCGTAACTAGGTGGATATAAAGGTGGCATTGAGTGTTCGGAAAGTATGGGTTGAGATACATGAATCAAGAGTGGGATTTGTCCATCCATATGACAGATAGATACACTCTGGGCCCTCTCGGTGAAATGTCATCCAATTGGCTTGCAAGCATGTGACTGGCTCACAAGGGATCACATATCACGGGAACGAGAAAAGAGTACTTATCAATAACGAGGTTGAACTAGGTATGCAGAGATACCGACGATCAAAACCTCGGATAAGTAAACTATCGTCAGACAAAGGGAAATTGGTATCGTATGTAAGTGGTTCATTCGATCGCAAAGTAATCGTAGAAATATGTGGGAGCCATATGAATTTCCAGATTCCTCTATTGGTTATTGTTCGGAGAAGTGTCTCGATCATGTCCGCATAATTCACGAACCGTAGGGAGACACACTTAAGGATTCGATGTTGTTGAGTAGTTATGGAATGATGAGTAAGAGACCGAATGTTGTTCGGAGTCTCGGATGGGATCCGGGATATCACAAGGAGATCCGGAATGGTCCGGAGAATAAGATTCATATAAGGAAAGTCCTGTTTCGGGGTTGGAGAATGGTTCCGGTGTTTTCATCGGGAATGTTCTAGAAGGTTCCGGAATGTCCGGCACTCCGGAGGGGAAGGGTACATGAATGTGTCATAACAAATTGGAATGGTTGCATCATGTACTAGGTGTCGTTGCTGAGAAAAATAAAGGGATAAATCAAATCCTAGTTTGAAAAGTCAAATGCCAATTTCAAAAGTCAAACGGCTATTTTGCTTGGTGGAGGGAGAGTAGTGTGGCATCCCGCAAAACCACTACTAGAAAATCGCGTTGAATTTGTGCATTGCATCGTCATCATCATGCATTGTTTGCATAAAACTATGTTCGCAAAGCCCGTTTTGTTTTTCTAAAACGCCCCGTCTTATATTCAAACGCCAAACACCGGTTCTCCGAAATTATTTTCGTTGTCGGCTATCGGGTTGTGAAAGCCGTGTTTTAAAATAAATAAAATTTAAATTATTTTAGTAGGGGCAGTCGAACGGGCCGATTGACCCGATCGACCATCCCAGAAAATTATAATCGGTCCACCCCTTATTTTTCTAAACCTACCAACTAACCTACCCACACCCCCTGGCCACCTCACCCCAACCAATCCCCATCCGCCACCTCACCCTCTCACTTCCTCAACCCAATCCCACCCAGCCATCTCAGCAGCCACCTCCCCACCTGGCCTCGCACCGCCAGCTGGCCCCACCCCACTCCCTCACCACCACGCACGCCCTGCCTGGCACCCTCTCCCCCGGGTCCCACCAACCCCACCTCCTTCTCTCCCTCAGCCACACAGCGCTCCCCTACCCTCTTTCCTCTCTCTCCCTTCCACCCCGGGCCCACCTTCGCCTGGCCCCACGCTCACCCGCCTCTCCCCCACCCCGTCCCTGTTCCTCTTCTCAACCACCCCGACCGCTCACCCATCCACCCCGACCCCGCATGGCCTCACCTTCCCCGTCGCCCGCCACCGCCACCTCCGCTGGCTCACCACCAGGCCGCCCGCCCGCACTGCCGCCAGACGCCGGATCGCCACCTCTCGTGTGGCCCGGCCGCCTCCCCTCTCCATCTCGGGCGCGGCCCTCTCGCCACCACCTTACCTCGGCCCTCCTCCCCACTGCCCGTCCTCGCCCACGCCACGGCCTCTCCAAGCCTCTCGTCGGCGCAGCGTCCGACTTCGCCAACTTCTTCCTCCCCGCCGACGGCTCCCCTCATGGTCGCTCTACCTCATGAGCCCTCCATCGGCATCCTCACGCCTCTTCGTCGGCCTCGACTCGCCGGCCCGGCCTCCTCCTCCGGCCTGGCTCGCCTCCTCTCCGGCAAGACGACCGCAGCGCCGTCCGTGGTCCCTGTTCGCCGCGCCGCCTGGAGCCCGGCCACCGCTGCCGCCTCACGCCCGGCTCTCCAGCAGCGCTGCCTGCACGTGGCCTCGACACCGTCTGCCAGCTCGCCGACCTCTGCTTCGCGTCGCACGTCCGTCTTGGCCTCTGATCTGCGCCGTCCTGCGCGTGCTCGAACCGCGCCATCAGCCGCCTCTGCCCATCATGCATGTGCATCTGCCTGTGCATCTACACATGTTGCCCCATGCCGTTCTTGTCCATGTCTAGGTTGTGCTTGTATCTGTGTGGTGTGGTGCCATATGTGGGTTCGTGAAGCCGCTGGGTGATGTTCAACCATTCCAAACACCGACAAGAACCGCCTAATATCAAGTTCTTCCGAAGACCAACGCCGATGCAAGTTCGACACCGAAGACGAGACGGACGCCATGATCTCCTTCCCAGAATCCGGACTCGTGGAACACCAAGTTCTACAGGCGCCGAGACCTGAGTCTGACCCCGACAATCGAAGCGAAAGACCTCAAGATCTCCTTCACGGACTAGAGGGAACCTCAAGACCTATCTAGCAGACCCGAAGACCGAACCCGGGCATGCCAATTCTTCGACCCGAAGGACACAGATGCGACAAGTACGTCTTCCCGGATCAGATGCCCGAGGACGCGAATGCCAAGACCGACCCGATACGGGGACCCGACAAGATCTTCGAAACGACAAGATCGGCACCGACCAGGGCGGATCCGATGCGCCCCCGACGCCAGACCAAGTACTTCTTCCTGGAACGCCAAGATCGACTTCTGTTGTCCGAGACCGAACCCGTCGAACCCTAAACCCGGAGACCGACCCCGAACCCCCGGAACCAAGACCTGCCGATTCCCGATGTGTGACCCTTTTCCTCGATACCCTATTTTCATAAATGATATCAACTGTTGCATTAAATCATTCATCTTGCATGCATATTGTCATGTGGTTTGGGGCCTTTTGCCGATTCACCTAATAAATAAATATGGGGCCCATATGCGGGCAAATCTAGCCTCATATTGGCCTCATTTAAATTGGTGTAGCGAACCCGGTACTATCTCTTGTCATGTTAAAACAACATTTAATTTGCGGGGTAGATAAATAACATGAACCACCTAAGTAATTGTCGGGACCCCGGTTCCACTTAATATGGACCTAATTGCATCGCACCTTGCCATGCCATGCATCATACATGCATCATGCCGATCTTCTGCCGTTGTATTAAATACTGCATCCGGTGTTTCTTCTAGTGTTTTGGTTCTTCGCGGATAAGGCCGTTGAGTGGATGTGAGCTTCGCCCCGATCTTCGGATGACCCTTCGACAATGTTTTCAGGCGAGCATCTCCCCCTTTCTACCTATCTTACTTTTATAGTATTTACTTCTCTCCTGTTGATCTATTGCTATCTGTGTTGCGATGCTTTAGTTTCCGCATTCGTGATATCCTCGCAGCCTTATAACGCCTTGGACACATCCTATTACCTGTTGTTTGGTAGATAGTTGGACTTGCGCGTCGTAGTCGCTTGCTCACGTGCTGATGCGTGTTGTCAAGTGCCACGGTTGTTGATGAATTGCCGCATGTTGCTGTTGGAGATGATCATAGTTTTACTTATCGCTCACTTTATTTTCTGTTTAACAACTAAAATTGAAATAAGCAGAGGCATCGGTGGGTGATAGAAAATATTTGGTTTCCGAACGCCCACTTGTGTCCCGTAAGACCCCGAGTACTTGATACCTGTTCCTTGATTTATCGCGATATCCACATCCGGGAGGTATATGGGACCCCCCTGAGCCAGAGCTTGATTCAGTCTTATTTCTTGGGGCCACAAACTAGTTTGAGGTTTTATTTACGATCCTGTACTTATGCCATGCTACTTCTGTATTTAAATTGTGCGATGATAGCACACTGTCTTCGTTTAGGTAAGCGGAGTGATTACGCAGTATCGACACCCGAGTTTCGGGTTCCCGCCATGTACCATTGACGCAAACCTTGAGTCCGTCTCGAGCTTGCTTACTCCGCTATGGATCTACTCAATGGGTGGCCCAAATATTTCAATCCTGTGATTGTTCACCGTGAAAGCCTCGTTGGGTTTTGAGTTGGTTTTTCCGAGGTTGATCGAGCGTGTTGCTATTGGTGCACCCCGCCGGGTAAAACTTTCAAAGCCGTGTCCATGGATATGGACGACTTGGAGCACAGTATCTCGATCATAGACAAGCATAAATAAAGTTTATTGCTATAAATTTGACTTTATAATGACTAGTAATCAGCTTCACTATCACGGAATGGTTAAATAATACTGCCCACAACTGCTTGTTTGGAGTGTCGCTTGCGACCATTGTACCTGACTAGTAAGTATTGCAACCACAAATGTAATGGCTGAATAAAAGTACCAACAACTGCTGGGTTTTTGGGTTATCTCATGCTATCTGTATCTGACTAGTAAGTATTGCAACTATAACGGAATGGTTAACTAAAAGGGCCCACTGCTTACTTTATCAGGACGATTATCTATACCTGACTAGTAATTGCTGCAACGATAACCAAATAAGTAAAACTGCCAACGGTGTGAGTTCCTCGGTTGACTTCCTCGTTTGGTCTCGAGGGGGAAACGCCAGGATGGGTTTGTTTGATGGTAGTATCATGTTGGATCCGAATAGGTCTTTCTTACCCCTCTCTGATTTCCGCCAGTTGTATCGAGTCTCTATAGGTTGTTTAGTGCACGCTGCCGCTGCCGCTCAGTCCACCATACCTATGTAGGCGAGGACCGCCGAATTCTAGCCTCGCCGTGTACTGGCCTCGATCGGCGCCTCTTTTCCTTTGCCCTTTGTCGGCACCCCTTTTGATTAAGCAGGTTTTGAGATCGACGTCGTTAGCAGGGTTACCCTTCCGGCTTGGCCTGGTCAGGGTTATGGACGCCATTGGTTATTCTTCAGGGCTCTTAGCCCCATTTGCATCTTGTCCGTAGTTGGACGCTCTATCATTTTCAAGGTGATTTGGATCTCTGTACCGTATATCTGTATTCTTGACTCTTTGAGTCGCTGTTATATATCTGTTCTGTGGGTCCCATCGAGGACTGTTGTGTAATGTTATTACTTCGTTTTCCACCCGCACGAAAGTGCCTGGTGGGCACCTTTGAATCGTTTCTATGCGGGTTTGGTGAATTTTGCCCAAACTTGCATAGGTCCGATTCTGAGGGTGTTACAGAGTGGTATCAGAGCTCAGCAGTTGCGATACCCCACAAGTCCAGCCTGTAGGATAACCTAGCTAACGGCCGAAGTAGAGTGTCAAAACTATTTTTGAAAATCGGTTGGATAGTTCTGATTAGGTCTGATTTTACTCCTTACCCTCTGCTATTCTCCTCTCACCTCGACGTGTTTTGGATCTGCTCTCTTCTCTTTCTTCGAGTCCAGGAATTCTCGTGGTTGGGTTCTGTCGTACCTTCAGGGTTTCGCTTCCTCCTCTGATAACGGTGTTCTATCATCCGGTGTTCAGGCTGCCTGAGCAATCCGTCTACTGTGGTATCCGTCTTGTTCCTTGTTTGTGCTATCCGGTGTTTTCCGACGCGACGACATCATCCACGCTAGATCCGATGCAGGGTCTGCATCACTCCTTTGTTCCAGAACCTCGCTTGTCGCGACCTTCAGTCTGATTCCGAGAATGGTTGCACGCTCTTCTACTGATTGTGCGGAGTAATAGTTTGGGTGCGTGATGGATTGGCCCCCATGCCGACTACCCCTTCTATTCGCTTTTGTACATTGAAGTGGATGAGAATGCATCGGTTCCCCTTTTCCATCGGAGCTAGAGGTGGCTTATTGTTGATACCTCTACCGTCGACCCTTTTGTTTCCGGAGTGTTCTCTCGACGATCACGGACAACGACCTCTTGTTAGTGGTGTCGCGAGGATCTACATGAAGCGAGAGGATTCAGATTGCCGACCTTCCTTTCCGGTACCATGAGGCGGATCTCGAGGGCGAGATCCATTGTTAGTGGTGTCGAATTGTGGCATCCCGCAAAACCACTACTAGAAAATCGCGTTGAATTTGTGCATTGCATCGTCATCATCATGCATTGTTTGCATAAAACTATGTTCGCAAAGCCCGTTTTGTTTTTCTAAAACGCCCCGTCTTATATTCAAACGCCAAACACCGGTTCTCCGGAATTATTTTCGTTGTCGGCTATCGGGTTGTGAAAGCCGTGTTTTAAAATAAATAAAATTTAAATTATTTTAGTAGGGCAGATCGGGCCGATTGACCCGATCGACCACCCGTAAAATTATAATCGGTCCACCCCTTATTTTTCTAAACCTACCAACTAACCTACCCACACCCCCTGGCCACCTCACCCCAACCAATCCCCATCCGCCACCTCACCCTCTCACTTCCTCAACCCAATCCCACCCAGCCATCTCAGCAGCCACCTCCCCACCTGGCCTCACACCGCCAGCTGGCCCCACCCCACTTCCTCACCACCACGCACGCCCTGCCTGGCACCCTCTCCCCCGGGTCCCACCAACCCCACCTCCTTCTCTCCCTCAGCCCCCTACCCTCTTTCCTCTCTCCTTCCACCCCGGCCCACCTTCGCTTGGCCCACCCGCCTCTCCCCCACCCCGTCCCTGTTCCTCTTCTCAACCACCCCGACCGCTCACCCATCCACCCCGACCCCGCATGGCCTCACCTTCCCCGTCGCCCGCCACCGCCACCTCCGCTCACCCCTCGCCAGCCTGCCGCCTGCGTCGCCAGACGCCGGACACACCCTCTCGTGTGGCCGCGTCAGCCACCTCCCGCCGCCATCTCCCTCTCCATCTCCGGGCGCGGGCCCCCTCTCGCCACCTCACCTCGGCCCTCCTCCCCGTCCTGCCCTCGCCACGGCCTCTCCCGAGCTTCCTCTCGGGCACGCGTCCGACTTCGCCAACTTCTTCCTCCCGACGGCTCCCTCCAGCGTCGCTCTACCTCACGAGCCCCTCCATCGGCATCCTCACGCCTCTGTCGGTCGGCCTCGACCGCCGCCCGGCCTCCTCCTCTCGGCCTGGCTCGCGCCTCCTCTCCGCAAGACGACCCCAGCGCCGTCTGCGGGTCCCCTGTTCGCCCGCCCTGGGAGCCCGGCCACCTGCCGTCGCCCTCCGCGCGCCCCGGCTCTCCAGCAGCGCTGCCTGCACGTGGCCTCGACACCGTCTGCCAGCTCGCCGGCCTCTGCTTCGCGTCGCACGTCCGTCTCGGCCTCTGATCTGCGCCGTCCTGCGCGTGCTCGAACCGCGCCATCAGCCGCCTCTGCCCATCATGCATGTGCATCTGCCTGTGCATCTACACATGTTGCCCCATGCCGCTCTTGTCCATGTCCTGGTTGTGCTTGTATCTGTGTGGTGTGGTGCCATATGTGGGTTCGTGAAGCCGCTGGGTGATGTTCAACCATTCCAAACACCGACAAGAACCGCCTAATATCAAGTTCTTCCGAAGACCAACGCCGATGCAAGTTCGACACCGAAGACGAGACGGACGCCATGATCTCCTTCCCAGAATCCGGACTCGTGGAACACCAAGTTCTACAGGCGCCGAGACCTGAGTCTGACCCCGACAATCGAAGCGAAAGACCTCAAGATCTCCTTCACGGACTAGAGGGAACCTCAAGACCTATCTAGCGGACCCGAAGACCGAACCCGGGCATGCCAATTCTTCGACCTGAAGGACACAGATGCGACAAGTACGTCTTCCCGGATCAGATGCCCGAGGACGCGAATGCCAAGACCGACCCGATACGGGGACCCGACAAGATCTTCGAAACGACAAGATCGGCACCGACCAGGGCGGATCCGATGCGCCCCCGACGCCAGACCAAGTACTTCTTCCCGGAACGCCAAGATCGACTTCTGTTGTCCGAGACCGAACCCGTCGAACCCTAAACCCGGAGACCGACCCCGAACCCCCGGAACCAAGACCTGCCGATTCCCGATGTGTGACCCTTTTCCTCGATACCCTATTTTCATAAATGATATCAACTGTTGCATTAAATCATTCATCTTGCATGCATATTGTCATGTGGTTTGGGGCCTTTTGCCGATTCACCTAATAAATAAATATGGGGCCCATATGCGGGCAAATCTAGCCTCATATTGGCCTCATTTAAATTGGTGTAGCGAACCCGGTAATATCTCTTGTCATGTTAAAACAACATTTAATTTGCGGGGTAGATAAATAACATGAACCACCTAAGTAATTGTCGGGACCCCGGTTCCACTTAATATGGACCTAATTGCATCGCACCTTGCCATGCCATGCATCATACATGCATCATGCCGATCTTCTGCCGTTGTATTAAATACTGCATCCGGTGTTTCTTCTAGTGTTTTGGTTCTTCGCGGATAAGGCCGTTGAGTGGATGTGAGCTTCGCCCCGATCTTCGGATGACCCTTCGACAATGTTTTCAGGCGAGCATCTCCCCCTTTCTACCTATCTTACTTTTATAGTATTTACTTCTCTCCTGTTGATCTATTGCTATCTGTGTTGCGATGCTTTAGTTTCCGTACCCGTGATATCCCCTGCAGCCTTATACTGCCTTGGACACATCCTATTACCTGTTGTTTGGTAGATAGTTGGACTTGCGCGTCGTAGTTGCTTGCTCAAGTGCTGTTGCGTGTTGTCAAGTGCCACAGTTGTTGATGAATTGCCGCATGTTGCTGTTGGAGATGATCATAGTTTTACTTATCGTTCACTTTAATTTCTGTTTAACATCTAAAATTGAAATAAGCAGAGGCATCGGTGGGTGATAGAAAATATTTGGTTTCCGAACGCCCACTTGTGTCCCGTAAGACCCCGAGTACTTGATACCTGTTCCTTGATTTATCGCGCTATCCACATCCGGGAGGTATATGGGACCCCCCTGAGCCAGAGATTGATTCAGTCTTATTTCTTGGGGCCACAAACTAGTTTGAGGTTTTATTTACGATCCTGTACTTATGCCATGCTACTTATGTATTTAAATTGTGCGACAGATAGCACATCTGCATCGTTTAGGTAAGCGGAGTGATTACTGTATCGACACCCGAGTTTTCGGGTTCCCGACGCTTCTGACCATTGACGCAAACCTTGAGTCCGTCTCGAGCTTGCTTACTCCGCTATGGATCTACTCAATGGGTGGCCCCTCAAATATTTCTGAATCTGTGATTGTTCAGTGAAAGCCTCGTTGGGTTTTGAGTTGGTTTTTCCGAGGTTGATCGAGCGTGTGTTGCTATTGGTGCACCCCGGCCGGGTAAAACTTTCTGAAAGCCGTGTCCGCGGATATGGACGACTTGGAGCACAGTATCTCGATCATAGACAAGCATAAATAAAGTTTATTGCTATAAATTTGACTTTATAATGACTAGTAATCAGCTTCACTATCACGGAATGGTTAAATAATACTGCCCACAACTGCTTGTTTGGAGTGTCGCTTGCGACCATTGTACCTGACTAGTAAGTATTGCAACTACAACAGAATGGCTGAATAAAAGTACCAACAACTGCTGGGTTTTTGGGTTATCTCATGCTATCTGTATCTGACTAGTAAGTATTGCAACTATAACGGAATGGTTAACTAAAAGGGCCCACTGCTTACTTTATCAGGACGATTATCTATACCTGACTAGTAATTGCTGCAACGATAACCAAATAAGTAAAACTGCCAACGGTGTGAGTTCCTCGGTTGACTTCCTCGTTTGGTCTCGAGGGGGAAACGCCAGGATGGGTTTGTTTGATGGTAGTATCATGTTGGATCCGAATAGGTCTTTCTTACCCCTCTCTGATTTCCGCCAGTTGTATCGAGTCTCTATAGGTTGTTTAGTGCACGCTGCCGCTCGATCCACCATACCTATGTAGGCGAGGACCAATTCTAGCCTCGCCGTAATCGGCCTCAAGATCTTGACGCCCTCTTTTTCCTTTGCCCGTTGTCGGCACCCCTTTTGTTTAAGAAGGTTTCGAGATCGACGTTAGCGTGGTTACCCTTCCGGCTTGGCCTGGGCAGGTTATGGACGCCATTGGTTATTCTTCGTGGCTCTTAGCCCCATTTGCATCTTGTCCGTAGTCGGACGCCTATCGCTTTCAAGGTGATTTGGATCTTTGTACCGTATATTCGTATTCTTGACTCTTTGAGTCAGTTATATATATATATCTGTTTTGTGGGTCCCATCGAGGACTGTTGTGTAATGTTATTACTTCGTTTTCCACCCGCACGAAAGTGCCTGGTGGGCACCTTTGAATCGTTTCTATGCGGGTTTGGTGAATTTTGCCCAAACTTGCATAGGTCCGATTCTGAGGGTGTTACAAGTAGGAAACCTACTTGGGGAGGAAGTCCCTCTCCCTCCACCGTCGGCCAAGGAGGCCGAGTTGGGGAGGGACTCCCCTCCCCTTGGCCACGCCCTCCCACCTATATAAGGAGGGGCAGGGTTGCCCCTCCAAGACCTACACCTTGCCCTCTCCAAACCCTAGCCCCAAGCCGTCGGCGCCACCACCTCCTGCTGCTGCCGCCGCCGCCTAGGGCAAACCCTAGCCGCCGACTTGGGCTTCCCCAAGCCCTAGCGGCCGGCCTAGACCTCTCTCCTTTGTGCGTCTAAACTCTAGATCACCGAGGCCTCTCTCATAGTCCACCATACTCGCTCCGGCTTAAGGCGAAGCCCTGCGAGATCTCCCCTCTACTTCTGATACCACGCCGTCATGCTGCCGGAATCGCGAGGAGAGTGCTACAACCTCCGCTGCCTGCTGTAACAAGGGAGAGGAAGGTCTTCATCGAGTACCGAATGTGTGACCGACTGCGGGAGCGCTGTCGGAACGCAGTGACCGACTGTACGACTACATCACCCACGAGAATCCGCTCTCGTTAAACACCTTGGAATCTTCGAGGGTGAGTTATTCCATCGACTCGTTGCTACAATATAGTAGATAGATCTTGGCTTGTTTGTTTGTATGCGGTATAATTTTTTTGTTTTCCATGCTACGAACCCCTACAGTGGTATCAGAGCCAGGTTTATATGTAGATCTGTTGCATGAGTAGAACACAATGGTCATTGTGGGCGGTGGTGCTTTTATTATCAATTGCTTCTTGTGTACTTTGCATCTTGCGGTATGATGGGATGAAGCGGCCCAGGCTAACCTTACATGACATCATTCATGATACTTGCTCCACGCTTAACATGCAACTTGTATTGCATAAGTGGCTTTGCGGGTGTCTGTCTCTCCCATTATAGTATAGATCGAATTTACAACGGTCACTTGATAGTTCAAACATCAACGTTGTGGTTCTTGTTCGTAAGTTAGATCGACACTTATTGAAATCCCGAAACCACGTAAAATATGCAAAGAAATTAGAGGCGTCTAACTTTGTTTTGCAGGGGTGTGCTGTGATGTGATATGGCCATGATTGTGATTATATTTGATGTATGCAATGTTCCTTATTGTAAGTTGGCAACCGGCAGGAGCCATATGGTTGTCTTTAATTTATGTTAAGACCCGCGTGTCTATTCAAAATAGTTGTAATAGTTGAAGCCGGTGGAAGACAACCATGGAGCAGCGTCATTGACCTTGATGCAATGCCGGTGATGATGGAGATCATGTTCGTGCTTGAAGATGGAGATCGGAAGCACAAAGAAGAAAGGCCATATCATATCACATATTATGAATTGCATGTGATGTTAATCCTTTATGCATCTTGTATTGCTTAGTTAACGACGGTATCATTATAAGATGATCCCTCATGCACATGAATTTCAAGTTCTAAAGTGTTCATCCTTAGTAAGCACCGTTGCTAAAGCTTGTTGTTTCGAAGCACCACGTGATGATCGGGTGTGTTAGATTCTGCAAGTGTATACAACGTGAGCAAGCCAGATTTGCTCATGCGGAAGCTAAGGTTTGATCTTTACGAGCCTATCATATACAGACATGGTCTTGGAACACGGATCACCGAAAGGTAAAGCATGAATCATATAGTAGATATGATGAACATGTCGATTGTTCGCCATTGAAGCTATATCAACTCTCGTGATGATCGGTTTTGATGTGGTGGATTTGGTTCGTGTGATCACTAAAACAATGTGAGGGATATTTTTTTGATTGGGAGTTCACCTAGATTAATTTAACTATTAATTAGAACTCAATTTGTCATAAACTTAGTCTAAACTATTGCAAATATGTTGTAGATCAATGGCGGCCCCTACCATCAATTTTAATGCGTTCCTAGAGAAAGAAAAGTTGAAAAACAATGGAAGCAACTTCGCGGATTGGTTCCGAAATTTGAGGATTGTCCTCAATTCTGGTAATTTGACCTATGTTGGATGCACCGCTGGGTGACCCGCCTGCATCTACTGCTACCGATGAAGTAAAGAATGTTTACCTCGCTCGGAAGACTCAGTACTCCATAGTTCAGTGTGCTATCTTGTATGGTTTGGAATCGGAGCTTCAGAAAAGGTTTGAGAATTCAGACCCATATGATATTGTCCGTGAACTCAAATTGATATTTGAGACTCACGCGACAGTTGAGAGCTATGATGCTTCTGAAAAGTTCTTTAAATGCAAGATGGAAGAGGGCAGCTCCGTCAGTGAGCATGTTCTTAAGATGTCTGGGCACGCAAACAAACTCCAAAGCTTGGGTATAGTGATTCCTAATGCTTTGGGGATTTACCGTGTCCTCCAATCACTACCACCAAGTTACAAGAACTTTGTGATGAACTACAATATGCAAAGCATGAACAAGCAGTTGCCAGAACTCTTCTCCATGTTAAAATCTGCAGAAGTGGAGATCAAGAAAGAGCACCAAGTGTTGATGGTCAATAAGACCACCAAATTCAAGAAAGGCAAGTCTAAGCAAAGGGACACTTCAAGAAGGGTGGTAAGAAAGTTACCGCACCGACGAAGAAGACCAAGGCTGGACCTAAGCCTGATACTGAGTGCTTTTACTGCAAGGGAGAAGGTCACTGGAAGCGGAATTGCCCAAAGTACTTGGCGGATTTGAAGAACGACAACATCAAGAAGAAAGGTATATCCGATATACATGTTATTGATGTGTATCTCACTAGTACTCGTAGTAGTTCCTGGGTATTTGATACTGGTTCGGTTGCTCATATTTTTAACTCGAAACAGGTGCTGCAGAATAAACGGAAGCTAGCGAAGAACAAGGTGAAGATGCGCGTAGGAAATGGATCAAAGGTTGATGTGATCGCGGTCGGCACGCTACCTCTTCATCTACCATCGGGATTAGTTTTATACTTAAATAATTGTTATTTGGTGCCTCCGTTAAGCATGAACATTATATCGGGATTTTGTTTATTGCGAGACGGTTACTTGTTTAAGTCCGAGAATAATGGTTGTTCGATTTATATGAGTAATATGTTTTATGCACATGCACCTTTGATAGATGGTCTATTCTTATTGAATCTCGATTGTAGTAATACACATATTAATAACATTGAAGCTAAACATTTGAAATTGAGCGATAACTCGACCTATATGTGGCACTGTCGTCTTGGTCACATTGGAGTGAAGCGTATGAAGAAACTCCATTCTGATGGACTTCTTCCTAAAATTAGAACATGTAACTTGCACATGACTAATCTTGTCAGCATTCACTATCGCCTTCCATCAACGTGCAATACAACAAGATAGTGTGCACGCCTGACTGTGTATGATCTTAGAAATAACGGGGCTAATCCATTTAGGCCCATGTGTATTTTAGATTTTCCCTAAATCTTAAAGCCCAAATTTGTGCAGCCCATATGTGTTTGGGCCCATGTTTGTGTCAGCTCACATGGGAATGGAGCGGGAGCTAAAGTTTAGTCCCACATGGAAAGTTGGAGGAGAGTTGCACCACCTTATAAGGTGGAGTGTTGCACCATTTTGTAAGTGAGTGATAATAAGAGAGATACACATGCGCGCTCCTCCTCTAACGCCGCCGCCGCCTCATTCGTCGTCACGACGCACGCCTTGCAGGTTATGGAAATCTCGCCGAGCCGAGCTATCGGGCTATCAGAATCGACAACGCAGCGTAACCTGGACTCGGCCCACGTTCGCCTCCGTTAGGGTTTCCTGAGCCGCTCTATATAAAGTCCTGCGCGGCTACCGCCACAACACAATAGAAAACCAATCTAGGATTTTACCATCCTCTCTACTTGCGCCGTCACCGTAGTCTACTCCATCCCGCTTGCCGACGTGCACCGGCGGACGGGAGAGCAGGTCTCCGGAACCACTCGCCTTTGCGATCCTGTACGGGAGAGGGCGAATAAGGTTTTTGGGAAGCGCTCCGCGCGACTGCTCGAGTTCTCCATCATGGGTCATCTTCCATCCAAGTCAGGCGCTGCTGCCTACCACCGTCTTCGTCGCCATCTGCTGCGATCACTCTTCCCCAAAGGTTCTACTATGACAACCGAACGGTACGTCCTACGTGATCCTGTTTGGTTATTCATTATGTTCTGCGAGTACATGTTAAGCTGCTGTTTGTTTCCGATCATCCTGTTGTTTAGTACATCTAGTATGTTCGAGTTACATGAACTAGTAGTTGGTTTTGTCATGATTTATATTCTGGAATTAATCGTGGAAATTATGCCTAATAATCCAACAATCCAAAAACCTCATTGTAGGCAATTTCCTGAATTAACAATGGCTGGTTTTACCGATGCACTGAGGCCGGATAAGTTTACCGGTGTGCACTTTAAGAGGTGGCGAGACAAGGCTGAGCTTTGGGTGACCACGATGAAAGTGTTCCATATCGAAGAAGGCAAACTCGAAGGAACTATATCCACGAGGATCAAGAAGTTCGAGGATGCTAATCGTCTTTGTGGGATGTATTCTGAGCATTCTTGCCGTCTGCCTGTGATGTGTTTATGCACATAAAAGACGGGAAGGAGCTCTGGGATGCACTGGATGCAAAGTTTGGTGCTGCAGATGCTGGCAGTGAACTGTATATCATGGAGAGCTTTCATGATTTTAAGATGCCAAAGGACCTTCCTGTGGTTCAACAAGCTCATGAGATACAGTGCATTGCCAAAGAGCTCGAACTCCTTAAGTGTACCTTACACGACAAGTTTGTGGCAGGTTGCATTATTGCTAAGTTGCCCCCTTCATGGAGGAACTTTGCCACAACTCTCAAACACAAGAGACAAGAGATATCAGTTGAAAATCTGATAGCGTCCCTTGATGTTGAGGAGAAGGCTCGGGCTAAGGACACTACTGAGAAAGGAGAGAGTCATGCTACTGCCAACTTTGTGCAGAAAGGCAATCTGTAGGCAAGAACAAAGGGAACTTCAAACCCTCCTTTAACAAGCCTGTAAAGACTACAACCTTCAAGAAGAAGAAGACGAACAAGGAAAAGAGTGAACTGTCTTGTTACACTTGTGGAGAGCCCGGCCACTTTTACAAGGACTGTCCAGAATGCGCAGACCGTAGAGGGAAAAAGGCCAAGACTGTCAACGTCGTGACCGCTAGCAATACTGATGGGTATGGTAATTTATTTACTGTTCTTTCAGTATTTCAATCACCGTGTTGGTGGCTTGATACGGGTGCTAATGTTCATGTGTGTGCTGACATCTCTATGTTCACTTCTTATCAGGTCGCTTGGGATTCTTCCGTCCTAATGGGGAATGGATCACATGCTTCTATTCGTGGTGTTGGCACGGTGGATCTGAAGTTTACTTCCGGAAAGATCGTGAAGCTGAGGAACGTGCATCATGTCCCTACTATGAACAAGAATCTCGTTAGTGGCTCCCTTCTTTGCAGAGATGGGTTTAAGGTTGTCTTAGAGTCTAATAAAGTCGTTGTTTCAAAACATGTACAATTGATTGGTAAAGGTTATGAGTTCGGAGGCTTGTTACGATTTTCACTTTTAGAGTTTTGTAATAAATCCGTGAATCATATTTCTGGTGGTGTTAATGATGATACCAGTATTTGGCATTCTCGTTTATGTCACATTAATTTTGGTTTGATATCCCGGATGTCCAACATGAGTTTAATTCCGAATTTTACTATTGCCAAAGGTTCTAAGTGCCATAGTTGTGTGCAATCAAAGCAACCTCGAAAGCCTCAGAAGGCTGCCGAAGAGAGAAACTTGGCACCTCTAGAACTCATACATTCTGATCTATGCGAGATGAATGGTGTGTTGACAAAAGGTGAAAAGAGATATTTCATGACATTGATAGATGATGCTACTAAATTCTGCTATGTTTACTTGTTGCAAACTAAAGATGAGGCTTTAGACTACTTTAAAATCTATAAGGCCGAAGTTGAAAATCAACTAGAGAGGAAGATCAAGCGTCTTAGGTCGGATCGTGGTGGTGAGTATTTTCCCAAAATATTTGACGAATTCGCTGAGAACACGGAATTATTCATGAGAGGACGCCTCCCTACTCGCCCCAATCAAACGGGGTTGCCGAGAGGAAAAACCGCACACTGACTGACTTGGTGAATTCCATGTTAGCCACTGCTGGTTTATCAAAGGCATGGTGGGGGGAGGCTTTGTTGACTTCATGTCATGTCCTCAAAAGAGTTCCTAACAAGAATAAATAAAAGACCCCTTATGAAGAGTGGGTTGGGAGAAAACCATCACTTTCGTATCTGCGCACTTGGGGGTGTTTGGCGAAGGTCAACATACCGATCCCCAAGAAACGGAAGCTCGGACCCAAGACAGTGGATTGTATCTTTCTAGGATATGCTCCACGGAGTGTAGGCTATAGATTTCTAGTGGTAAAATCTGAGGTACCTGATATGCATGTTGATACTATAATGGAATCTCGTGATGCAACATTCTTTGAGAATATTTTTCCTATGAAAGATATGCATAACATTGGTAGAATTTCTTCTGGAATACTTCCTGAATCTAGTGCATCTATTGAGAATTCTGAACAACCCCATGAGGAATTTCTTGAGAAGGATGACGATGAACCTCTCACGAGGAGTAAGAGACAGAGGGTTGCAAAATCCTTTGGTAATGACTTCATCGTGTACCTTGTGGATGATACTCCCAGATCCATTACCGAGGCATATGCATCTCCTGATGCAGATGATTGGAAAGAAGCTGTCCAAAATGAGATGGACTCGATTCTTTCTAATGGAACTTGGGAATTATCAGAACGACCCTATGGTTTAAACCTGTGGGATGTAAGTGGGTGTTCAAGAAAAATCTAAGGCCTGATGGTACTATTGAGAAGTACAAGGCGCGTCTTGTAGCTAAGGGCTACACACAGAAAGAAGGCAAAGATTACTTCGACACCTATTCACCTGTCGCTAGACTGACCACCATTCGAGTGCTACTATCCCTGGCTGCCTCTTATGGTCTTCTCATTCATCAAATGGACATGAAGACAACTTTCCTTAATGGAGAGTTGGAAGAGGATATCTATATGGATCAGCCGGATGAGTTTGTGGTAAAAGGTGAAGAGACAAAGGTGTGTAAGTTATTGAAATCTTTATATGGCCTGAAACAAGCACCTAAGCAATGGCATGAGAAGTTTGACAGAACTCTAATTTCTGCTGGCTTTGTCATTAATGAGGCTGATAGGTGTGTTTACTATCGCCATGGTGGGGGCGATAGCATTATATTATGTTTGTACGTGGATGACATTCTGATCTTTGGTACAAACATGAAAGTGATAAATGAAGTCAAGTCTTTCCTGTCAAAGAGTTTTGATATGAAAGATCCGGGAGAGGCTGATGTCATTCTGAACATCAAGCTTATTAAGAACGAGAATGTGATTACTTACTGCTTTAGACACAACCACTGTTGAGTCATAATGGCTACGTGAGCTCTTGATGGACTTGCCTGTGGTTGAGAAACCTGTGCCGGCAATCCTTTTAAATTGTGACAACCAAACTGTTATTGTCAAAGTGAACAATTCTAAGGATAACGCGAAGTCATCAAGACACGTGAAGAGACGTTTGAAATCTGTCAGGAAATTGAGAATCTCCGGAGTAATAACTGCTACGTATATTCAAACAGACAAAAACCTGGCAGATCCCTTTACAAAGGGACTATCACGAAATGTGATAGAAAGTGCATCGAGGGAGATGGGGTTGAGACCCATGGATATCACACCTTAGTGGTAACCCAACCTATGTGATCGGAGATCCCGTGAATTAGGACCTGGGAAGAACAAGCTAGTGGTTTGACTAAGGAGAGTATTTTGTAACCCTCTCTATGTGAAGATGCATGACTCTCATAATATGTAAGGCAGGTTGGCAACATGCCTTAATGTGTTTCTGTTGGCTTTAATTAGCAAAGATGCCGTCCTACAGGGCATTCTTGAAAGAACACACCTATATGAGCTCGACCAGAAACGTCATGGTCTATGAGACTTGGGTGATCTCTAGTAAACTCATGAAGAGACCAGGAGTATGACGATATGCTCCAACCAGGGTAGGCTACCGATGACCAAGTACTAGTTATGATTTTGAGCGAAATCTATTGGCACCAAACTTGCAATTCAAGGTTTGTCCATTGTTCAAGTTGTTGATAGACGTAGTTCAAGATTCTAGGCGGAAGTTCAACTTAACAGTCTCTGCTGAAACACTGGTATATAAATAAGTAGCAAGGATTGACAAATCTTCAAATGGGCATTTGAGATCTGGTGGGGGATTGTTAGAAATAATGGGGCTAATCCATTTAGGCCCATGTGTATTTTAGATTTTCCCTAAATCTCAAAGCCCAAATTTGTGGCAGCCCATATGTGTTTGGGCCCATGTTTGTGGCAGCTCACATGGGAGTGGAGTGGGAGGTAAAGTTTAGTCCCACATGGAAAGTTGGAGGATAGTTGCACCACCTTATAAGGTGGAGTGTTGCACCACTTTGTAAGTGAGTGGCAATAAGAGAGATACACACGCGCGCTCCTCCTCTGACGCTGCCGCCGCTCGCACGCCCGCCCGCCCGCCCGTCTCGTCATGACGCGCGCGCGCCGCGAGTGGGTTGCGGGTTGCGGGAATCTCACCGAGCCGAGCTTTATTTTGCTACTCAGGAAAACTGTGAGGTTTTGACAAACTTGTCAAACAGTTAGCTTATTCGGGTCGCTCCTGGATCGTGGGCTACTATAACCTTCCCGAACGTGCGTAACATGGACTCGACCCACGTTCGCCTCTGTTAGGGTTTCCTGAGCCGCTCTATATAAAGTTCTGCGCGGCTACCGCCACAACACAACATAAAACCAATCTAGGGTTTTGCCATCCTCTCTACTTGCGCCGTCACCGTAGTCTACTCCATCCCGCTTGCCGGCGTGCACCGGCGGACGGGAGAGAAGTTCTCCGGAACCACTCGCCTTTGCGATCCTGTACGGGAGAGGGCGAATAAGGTTTTGGGAAGCCCGCTCATCGCTTCGAAGTTCTCCATCACGGGTCGTCTTCCATCCAAGTCAGGCGTTGCTGCCTACCGCCGTCTTCGTCGCCATCTGCTGCGATCACTCTTCTCCAAAGTTTCTACTACGACAACCGAACGGTACGTGCTACGTCCTGTTTGGTTATTCATTATGTTCTGCGAGTATATGTTAAGCTGCTGTTTGTTTCCGATCATCCTGTTGTTTAGTACATCTAGTATGTTCGAGTTACATGAACTAGTAGCTGGTTTTGTCATGATTTATATTCTGAAACTAATCGTGGAAATTATGCCTAATAATCCAACATATGATAGCAGATCAAATCCAAACCAAATTTACTAAATAGCACACCCTGTTGCTGCGTATGTCTCTTTTTTTCCCTTTCCGGAGGAGCTACTTCTCATTAAAAAAATCCTACGGTATCACACAAAGTAAACCCCTCCACAATTTTGGCAATGCAGCACACATAGCACCACGAGCGTGCCAAAGTTCCAAGCAAGACACCAAAATCTTACAAAACCCTCGAAGTCGAAGCAAAATACACTGCCTGGACAGAACAGCTCGGCGACTTTGCTGAGAAAAACAGCGCCAACATATTTTGGCCGCCGAATCACGGCGGACGGCGGTGGGTAAAACCCTAGCTTCGCAATCAACGAAACGGACGGTCGGACTAAGCGATAAACCCTATGTACGAAATCACTAACTGGAGATTACAAGGGTTTACCTAGAGGAAGTTGCGGGCGGATGGGAGTCCTGCGAGGTGACAGACCGGCGGCGGGAGGAGGAGGAGGCAGCTGGAATGCGCTTGCGGCATGCTAGGGGCGCGGAGATGGGACTGGGAGGGAGGGGCGAGATCGTCGCGTAGTGGCAGAGCCCTGTCACCGTCAGAGTGGTTTCTTTGTTGGGAGCTGAACTGGCCGAAGCGGCCTCGCGTAGACCACAGTCCAAGGAGCCACACCGTGGCAATTTAAATAAAAATAACCCAAAAGTCAAACAAATTTAAATAATAAACCTTCCGGCAAACAATTTCACATTGATTAACCCTTTTCTGCAACTCCCGCCCGCGCAGCGCCGCACACATGGGTGCAATTCCACGATGCACGGCGCTGCAGACTTGACTAGCTGGCGCGGCGGGACCCGACACGGCAGAATTACCACGCTGGCGCGCATTGGTGGTGCCAGGTTGCACGGCGCCGCAACCACTGTCGAAACGCCAGCTCAAACGGCGTTGCACCCTTTCACACGTTGGCATGGTGGGTCCCGACATCGCAAGTGTGGCGCCATGGTAGGCGGTGCCGCACCCTTACTTGCAGCGCCGTGCTAGATGGCGCTGCACGTCGAGCACGACTTTGTTATGCCAATGGACGAAGACGGCCACCCCCTTCGGCACCTCCATGTAGCGTGTCGCCGCCTCCTTCGCCGAGGCCATGTCGGCACGCCTCGTCAACTCTTGCCTCGGCCTCTACGCGTTGCTCCCCAAGGCCGCTTCCCTGTCGCCTCCCGCCTCGTCAACTCTAGCATCGCTGACACGTTCCAGGTGTTCAGTGGCATCAGCTCCTTCTTCAAGTTCTTCCACTTCTCGGCCAACCAGGCCATCCGAGAGGCGTGTTCGAGGGGGAGGACCGCGTCCATGGAGGCGCTCGGGGCCACCGGGAAGCGGCTGTCAGACTTCACGGAAACGCTGGGCCTGGTCTTCGATCGAGTTCTACCCCATGGCGGACAAGGCAGGGAACCTTGACCGGAGAAGCTGGGAGTTGACACGTGCCAACGAGAGGCCGTCGCCGTCCATTGGCTCCACCACTTGCTCTACGACGTCACTGGAAACGACGCCAACACTCTCTGACTCATCCAAAGGTACTTTACTATGCTATGCTTCTTCCGCCTTCCATTGTGAAATGAATCTTCAGACTTTTCACTTCACAAGTGTCAAGTCATCTTGGCGTCAAGCATCAAGCACTGGTAGAAAACGCCCCATGCGTCCCGGTTGGTAAGGGCCATTAGTCCCGGTTGCCCAACCGGGACGGGGCAATCGGGACTAAAGCTCTAACCTTTAGTCCCGGTTGTCCCACCAACCGGGACAAATGGGGGCACACGTGGCCGCTACTCCGTGCAATGTGGGGAGGACCTTTAGTCCCGGTTTGTAATACAAACCGGGACTAAAAGTTTTTTTTATTTTATTTTTTTAAAAAAAATTTGATTTTTTTTTCAATTTTTTCTTAAACCTTTGAATTTATTTGGCTCTTTGATCTCCCACATCTCTCATTTTTAACACTACAAACCGGGACTAAAAGTTTTTTTTATTTTATTTTTTTTTAAAAAAATTGATTTTTTTTTCAATTTTTTCTTAAACCTTTGAATTTATTTGGCTCTTTGATCTCCCACATCTCTCATTTTTAACACTAATTATACTTAATCTTAGTTCAAATCATACTTACAGTCAAACTTCCCATCCAGTCACCCATCCTAGCACTACTCCACCCCCAGCACGCTTAACTTCTTCATTCCATCTCTCCCACCTGCGCGAAGGACCAATATATCTTGTTGTCAAGACTAGTATATCAATCTTATTAACTCATATCGATATGTGACACGTTTTTTTGAAATTAAGAACAACTAATTTTAGTAAACAACAATAAATAATTAATAATAACATTTTATTCTAATGAAAGTAAAAACTAATTAAATTAATATTTTATTCATTTTTCCCATTTATTCATTTAATATGACATAAACAATATCTTCAAATCTGTAAATCGAAATTTAATAAATAATATATCCATTATTATCAGAAAAATGCGAGGAATTCAAATATAACATAAAAAATACTAAAATAATTTTTTTTTCTAAAATAATTTTTTTCTTTTTGATTTTTTCCTACGGATGGAGCTAGCGGAGGTTCAAGCTTCAATCTGGCGCTAGTTGATAAACCAGAAAAAATTCACCGGGTTGATAAACCAGCAAAACCCGCTCAAATTAAACCCGTAGATGCACAGGCTTAGGCGTGTCCGTGTTAGGCTAGGAGCCTTTTTTGCCAAGTCGAGATAACGTCCAGCCATCAAGTTGTAACACGTCGAGTAGAGACAAAGAAATAAAGAAAACTCAATATAAAAGATTGTTTCGAAGGCATTAGGTTGATACACATCTTCAAAATTATACTATTAACTATTAGATTTTTAATTTAGGGATAGGATTTAACTAGGTCCATCTAATTACGTCCATGTCACGTTCTTGCACGACATATAGTTTTCTTTACTTTTATTGGTCTGCGCCATTAGGTTCCATCGGTACAGCGACTCAAATCAGAAAAAAAAGAATTGCCTATTAACGTGCTATAATCAGCGTAGCACGATGGACATCCAGCTTGAATTAGAAAAAGAAAGCACTACCTATTGACACGCTCCACTAAGCTTAGCCCGATCAATACTTTTAGTCCCGGTTCGTATCACCAACCGGGACTAAAAGGGGTGCCCCGGTGCCAATCCCTTTAGTCCGGGTTGGTAATACGAACCGGGGGTGATACGAACCGGGACTAAAGGTATTGGCACTGGTGCACCCCTTTTAGTCCCGGTTGGTGATATGAACCGGGACTAAAAGTCCCGTTTGACCCGGGACTAAAGATGTATGGCGTTCTAGCCGTTGGAACCGGGACTAATGTTCACATTAGTCCCGGGTCCAACCATAACCGGGACTAATGCTCCAAACTAGGGTGGACGTATGGCTCTTTTTCTACTAGTGAAGCACCGATGGTACTATTCCAAGTACACCATTGATTGATCTAATGATTAACATGAAAAGATGGCGTTAATTTAGGAGCTCTAAAAGTTCGTCATTATGACTAACTTTCTATGTTTTTCCATGATCTCTGGTGATTCAAGAAGAAATATATAAACTACTCTACTGCAAGTATACTCCGTTTGATCCGAGAAAAAAGTATCTAGATCAAGCTAAACGTTCTTATCATCATGACTAGCTTTTCATGCAAAAAAGTTTTTCAACTTTCTTTGTTCCAAGTGCCACAAAGGTCGATTATTAAACTGAAATGACTATCATCTTGTCTAGTAATCAGTTGACCAGGCTAAGCTCTAAAGTTGATCCGGCCCAAGGTAACGTACTTGCATTGTATAGGGAGCCAAGTAAATTAACCAAAATATCATTTGCTTGGCAATGCTAAATGTTCAAGTTTGTCCTAGTTCTCAACAGAATCACCTTAATTTGATGTACTGATCTTGCTATATGGACCATGGATCATACATAGGTTGGAGCCGAAGGTGGTGACAATGGTGGAGCAGGACCTCAGCCACTCTGGCTCTTTCCTTGCTCGTTTCGTGGAGACCATCCACTACTACTCGGCCCTCTTCGACTCGCTTGACGTGAGCTACAGCGAGGACAGCTCGGAGCGGCACGTCGTGGAGCAGCAGCTGCCAGCGCGGGAGATCCACAATATACTGGCGGTGGGTGGCCTTCGCGCACCGGGGACTTCAAGTTCAAGAGCTTGCGTGAGAAACTCATGCAGTCGGGGGTTGACAAGCCATGCCGACATGGCCTAGGCGGCGACACGCCGCATGGAGGTTCCGAAGGGGGTCGCGGTCTCCGTCCATTGGCGCGGCTAAGTCGTGACACTTGCGATGTCAGGACCCACCACGCCAGTGTGTGCAAGGGTGCAGCGCCGTTTAAGCTGGCGTTGCTGCAGTGGTTGCGGCGCCGTGCAACCTGACGCCGCAAGTGTGCACCAGCGTGGCAATCTTGCTAGCTAGACAAGTCTGCAGCGCCGTGCGTCGTGGAGTTGTATCCATGTGCGCGGCGCCGCGCGAACGGGAGTTGCAGAAAAAAGTTAATCTATGTGAAATTGTTTGCTGGAAGGTTTATTATTTACATTTGTTTGATTTTTGGGTTATTTTTATTTAAATTGCCCCACACCGAGGAGATCGGGTTTTGTTCGATTCCGCTTGGGTGGCTCGGGACCATGCTGGGCAGTGGACACTGGGTTTTTCTTCTTTTTTCTATGAGTACCTTGGAAACCGATATTTTGCGAGTCATTATACTACCCAGCGTTGAGAGCATCTCCACTCGTTGGCCGAACCTAAGCGAAATTTGGTTCATTTTTCAGCCATACTGAACTAATTTTCGGCCTGGGTACGCCCATTTTCCCAATCGCGTACCCAGGTCGAGTTCCCAAATTCGGCTAAGATTTATCAAATTTAGGCGATTTTCATTAAGTTGGGCGAATATAGGCGGATTACATCAAATTTAAACGAAACTAGTACATAAATAAACTTAAAAAGGCCGCCGCCGGTGCCTTCGCCATCCTACATACCGAAGTTGTCGTAGAACGACGTGTAGCGGGGGTCGGCTCGACCGTCATCCTCGCCGCCGCCGTCGTCGTCGTTGCTCGGCGGCTAGTTCTGGCGGGAGCTGCCCTGGCCAGGGTCGCCGTACCTCCATGGCTGGTAGGACGTGCCCGCTGCTCGCCATCGTCATCCGGGACGAGAGCGGGCGCCTGGTAGGCGCAGCTCACGCCCGACGTCGGGCGGCCTGCTGCTACAGGCCGAGGATGTGCTGCCGCTCCGCCTTCTCCCAGTCCTTCCTGGACCATTCCAGGATATTCGGCGAGGAGGGCTCGACCGGAGGCAGCGGCGGCGTCTGCGGCACCGTTTCGCGGAGCGACTGCTCCAGCGCCATCTTCAAGGTTGCGTCTTCGGCCGGTGCCGAGCCTTCTGCCTTGGGGCGGCGTAGGCGGAGGTGGCATGTTGGTGGCGTAGGCGCAGACGGCTCGCCGATGACGATACCGCGCGCGCGTGTCCGCGGCGGTGAGCGCGCAGGCGAGACGGCTTCGCGCTTCACGGCCGTCGGTGTGCGAAGCGGCGCGCTGCCGGAAGAGCGGGACGCTGAAGCGGAGACCTTGGCGCCCAGTTCGCCGGAGCATGCCGACCCGTCCTGGCCGCCGGCATCGGGTTGCGCGGGAAGCCGAGCCGCGGAGTGTTCCCGCGGTTGATGTGCTCCAGCACGGCGGCGAGCGTCCGCCCTGGTGCACTCCACCAACGCCGGTGCCCCGCCGAGTTTTTGCGCGCCGGCGGGGACTCGTTCGACGGCCCCTCATGGCGGGCGAGTTCCTGTTCGCGCCGCTCCGCGAAGAAGTTCGCCCAGTACTGGAGGTTGTCGGCGCTTTCCGCTTCGGCCTGGTTGTCCATGCCGGCGATGTACTCTTGTACATCGTACGACAGCTCCTCCGGCATCGGCCCCGGCGGGATTGGGATGCCGCCGGCGCTCAGCGTCCACCCCGGAGGCATCCGCGTGTCCGACGACGCCATGTACCCGCTCAGACAGCATGCGCGCCTCCCAAGTCTGAGGGTGCGCTGCCGAAGCCGTTCCGCAGCACTGGCCGGGGTAGCGTTCGCCCATGGTGAGAGAAGGGGAAAGGTGAGAGAAGGTTCGCCGGAGTTGGGCTTGTGGGTGGGGGGAGCTGTGAGAGAGTGCGAAGATCTCCGGCGAGGAGTACGGCTTATAAAGGCCGAGGTGAGCGGCGAGGGCGGGAGGGGTGTAGCGGCGAGGGCGGGAAAAGTGGAAACGGCGGGAAGTTAGTGACCGCCGGTCCGTCGCGGGAGCCGAGGCGGCGACGGTGGCGCCGTAAATCGGCGACGCGTGGCCGACGCGACGGGCAGTTATTGCCCGGCGGTCGCCGCGTGGTTCCGAGGATGACGACGACTCGGCTTCCGTCACTGACTCGGCGGGTCCACGCGCCGCTTTGATTTTTTTTCGCCGATTTCGCTGAGTCCGGCGTTCCCAGGGCGTACCCGGAAACCTAGGTTCGGCCTGGGTAGTCGCGACCAAAAATGGTCTAAATCCGGCCGAAAACAGGTCCTTGGGTACGCGACTAGGCCAGTTTTCGGCGGCCGGACCAAAATTCAGCGTCCGGATCGGCCCCTTGGGTAGGCGAGTGGAGATGCTCTGAACCGTGTCCATCTTAAAACTCAGCTTTTGCTTCTACATAGGAGTAGTAAAAAAGTTTCACCCAGAAAACAAAAGAAAAAAACTGGTTTCGGCCAGAGACCTCGTAGCAAAAAAATTATACTATTGCGGCAAAAATCAACCTTATCGAAACATCATTGGAGACCCATCTGAGACCTCGTGGCAGAATATTCGTGTTATTGTAGAAAAAACCGACCTTGTGTGAAACATCGACGAAGACGAAGACCTCATGGCAAAAAATTATAATATTATAGCAAAAACACATAATGGTTGTAGCCAAAAAAAATCACATGATGCAAACCCAAAAACTGCTATAGCACAAAATTTTCTTCTATGATGCACATCCTATTTGTCTACGCAATTATTTGAACCATGGAAGGCAATTCTACCATCATTATAGACTTTATGCATCATCGTCGTGTTGCCTCAAAGTTATTTGCTAGAAAAACTATTCTGACAATGTAAATCCAGTTCGTAAAAGATAAAGTGACTACACTTCTTTATGGGTTTGAAACTGAATAAATAAATGAAAACCCATATCTATATTCATCGAGACATGATGAATTCAAAATTACAGACTTTCCTCCTAGGTGAAGTCAAATGCACACAGATAAAAAAGAATGAGAAAAACGAGAACAACAAAAAATGACGCAACAAAACACTTGAGGTCCTTCTACTAAATCTGATTCCTCAACACGTGAGACAAAATTTTACCAGCCTATCGATCGAGTCATTGGGGACTTTCCTTTTTCTTTTATGCTAATGTGGATTTCTTACGAACCGGTCCGGCCCCACCTACCAAGGACAGAAGCGGTCGCTAAAGGGATCTAGGTTTATCCCTCTCACTAGTGACGCGCTGGTTCGCTCCGCCTTCAATAGCTTTGGGCCTTGGATGCGTGGCAGACTGATTTCTCGCTAGCGGGAGGATTTCTTTATGGTGGTGAGGCGACAACGACATCCTAAAGTCAGAGTAAGGGGTTCCCACTCTATCCTTGCTCCGATGATGCATCACCGGTGGAGAGTGCATGGAGTTGTATGTCTGGCGGATCTACTGGGATCTGATCGTTTTTCGTGTTCGTTAGTGTGGTTTCATGTCTGGCACTTCGATCAACAGGTCTTATCTTTGATGACGGTTGTTTCTCTGATGTGTTGGTATTTTGAGGACCTAGCACGGCAAATTCATGTTTCTCTACTACAACAAGCTCTTCTACAATAAACGTTGCCCAGCTCCGACAATGGACATGCAAGGATGCCGACATGCCTTAGGCTCGCGTATGTGTCTATAGTCATCGCCAGGTGGTCCAATGACCGAGAGAATATAACTTGTAGACCGAGAGATCAAGGAGGTCTTGGTAATGAGGTACTTGGAATTAAAAATAGGTGTTTACTAAGAAGGTGTCTTTTTAAATTACTGAGTGAAGAGGAAATGTGGCAAGAGTTGTTACATAATGCGGTTATCCAGCATACCACTGCATGATGTAGTACACTATAGTCATTAACATAACACCAATGAAACACCGTTCACTAGTATTACATCCCTTAGAGTGGTACAACAGAAACACAGCAGGTCCAAGACATGACTATAGGTTACAATTCAACTCTTTACACAAGATCCAGAGAATACTCTAGGTTAAAGAGAGAGAAAGAAACTTCTTACAAAGAAGAATCAAAGATTAACAACTCCAAATCCATCATACTAATAAGAAGTATCTAAACTATTGGGCTTGCATCGCTGCTAATGCAATACACTATAGAAATAGGTTCTATGGCTAGAGATTATGTTTCTATCTAATTAGTAACTTCGTCTTCACTTGCGTTGATGTATATATTGACTTTCTTGACTTTATTGAAGAACTTTATCTTCAGGTGATGATTCCTGGAGCATAACTTGATGTAGACATCGTCTGTACTGGCTTTAGAACCTAGCAAGGGTTAAGAAGATACGTTAAGTACGAGCGTACTCAGCAAGTTCACTAAAAAGGAGTGTTTGATGCACTATATCTACAGCCACAGACCATAGGTCGTAGGCAATGCAAGTTTTCATAAACATTTATTCAAAGGTTGCTTTTATTCTGAAAAGCTATGTCCGTCAGCCTTCATGGGTTTACCAGAACTTTCATGGAGTTCCTTTTCCGCCATGTTCGTAGCTCCTTCCCTTAACAGGGAGTAACAAGTTACAGTTTTTACACTCTGCAGAGGTGCGTTACTTTTCCCATGAGAGACCTTAGCCTTGTTGCACAACCAAGACATGACCTTGTTCATACTTCCTTGGTATGGGGCCCAGTCTAAGATCCAAGCAAATCACTACCCCCTTCGCGACCCCGCATGTCTCCTTGGTGTACACCATGCCCACCCATTGAATTACGGTAATGGTTTGTATAGACCGTTAGATGCCAGAACTATCGTGGAACGTTGAGGGTTCCCACCCATATGCTGCATATCCTCTACTAATTACCAATTAATTGTTGGAGATATGCCCTAGAGGCAATAATAAATATAGTTATTATTATATCTTTGTGTTTATGATAAATGTTTACATTCATGCTATAACTGTATTAACAAGGAAACATTAATACTTGTGTGATTTGTAAACTAAATTAGAGTCCCTAGTCCTCTTTATAATACTAGCTTGTTGGTTAATAAATGATTGTGGTTTCCCTATCATGAACATTGAGATGTTATTAACAACAAGATCATATCGTTAGGAGAATGGTATGATGGACATACTCCTATAGATAAGCGTAGCATAAAGATCAAGTCATTTTAATAGTTCAATTGCTATATGATTTCTGATACATAGTAACCTAATTCCTTTGACCATGAGATCATGCTTATCACCATCACTGGAAGGATGCTTTGATGACATCAAACACCACACCGTAACTAGGTGGCTATAAAGGTGGAATTGAGTGTTCGGAAAGTATGGGTTGAGATACATGAATCAAGAGTGGGATTTGTCCATCCATATGACGGATAGATACACTGTGGGCCCTCTCGGTGGAATGTCATCCAATTGGCTTGCAAGCATGTGACTGGCTCACAAGGGATCACATATCACGGGAACGAGAAAAGAGTACTTATCAGTAACGAGGTTGAACTAGGTATGCAGAGATACCGACGATCAAAACCTCGGATAAGTAAACTATCGTCAGACAAAGGGAAATTGGTATCGTATGTAAGTGGTTCATTCGATCGCAAAGTAATCGTAGAAATATGTGGGAGCCATATGAATTTCCAGATTCCTCTATTGGTTATTGTTCGGAGAAGTGTCTCGATCATGTCCGCATAATTCACGAACCGTAGGGAGACACACTTAAGGATTCGATGTTGTTGAGTAGTTATGGAATGATGAGTAAGAGACCGAATGTTGTTCGGAGTCTCGGATGGGATCCGGGATATCACAAGGAGATCCGAAATGGTCCGGAGAATAAGATTCATATAAGGAAAGTCCTGTTTCGGGGTTGGAGAATGGTTCCGGTGTTTTCATCGGGAATGTTCTAGAAGGTTCCGGAATGTCCGGCACTCCAGAGGGGAACGGTACATGAATGTGTCATAACAAATTGGAATGGTTGCATCATGTACTAGGTGTTGTTGCTGAGAAAAATAAAGGGATAAATCAAATCCTAGTTTGAAAAGTCAAATGCCAATTTGAAAAGTCAAACGACTATTTTGCTTGGTGGAGGGAGAGTAGGAAACCTACTTGGGGAGGAAGTCCCTCTCCCTCCACCGTCGGCCAAGGAGGCTGAGTTGGGGAGGGACTCCCCTCCCCTTGGCCACGCCCTCCCACCTATATAAGGAGGGGCAGGGTTGCCCCTCCAAGACCTACACCTTGCCCTCTCCAAACCCTAGCCCCAAGCCGCCGGCGCCACCACCTCCTGCTGCTGCCGCCGCCTAGGGCAAACCCTAGCCGCCGACTTGGGCTTCCCCAAGCCCTAGCGGCCGGCCTTGCCCTCTCTCCTTGGTGCGTCTAAACTCTAGATCACCGAGGCCTCTCTCATAGTCCACCATACTCGCTCCGGCTTAAGGCGAAGCCCTGCGAGATCTCCCCTCTACTTCCGATACCACGCTGTCATGCTGCCGGAATCGCGAGGAGAGTGCTACAACCTCCACTTCCTGCTGGAACAAGGGAGAGGAAGGTCTTCATCGACTACCGAATGTGTGACCGACTGCGGGAGCGCTGTCGGAACGCAGTGCCGGAAGGATCGTCTACGCGATCTTGAGATTGGCAAGAGTGCGACTACATCACCCACGAGAATCCGCTCTCGTTAAACACCTTGGAATCTTCGAGGGTGAGTTCTTCCATCGACTCGTTGCTACAATCTAGTAGATAGATCTTGGCTTGTTTGTTTGTATGCGGTAGAAATTTTTTGTTTTCCATGCTACGAACCCCTACAGTGGTATCAGAGCCAGGTTTATATGTAGATCTGTTGCACGAGTAGAACACAATGGTCATTGTGGGCGGTGGTGCTTTTATTATCAATTGCTTCTTGTGTACTTTGCATCTTGCGGTATGATGGGATGAAGTGGCCCAGGATAACCTTACATGACATCGTTCATGATACTTGCTCCACGCTTAACATGCAACTTGTATTGCATAAGTGGCTTTGCGGGTGTCTGTCTCTCCCATTATAGTATAGATCCAATTTACAACGGGCACTTGATAGTTCAAACATCAATGTTGTGGTTCTTGTTCGTAAGTTAGATCGACACTTATTGAAAGCCCCAAACCACGTAAAATATGCAAAGAAATTAGAGGCATCTAACTTTGTTTTGCAGGGGTGTGCTGTGATGTGATATGGCTATGATTGTGATTATATTTGATGTATGCAATGTTCCTTATTGTAAGTTGGCAACCGACAGGAGCCATATGGTTGTCTTTAATTTATGTTAAGACCCGCGTGTCTATTCAAAATAGTTGTAATAGTTGAAGCCGGTGGAAGACAACCATGGAGCAGCGTCATTGACCTTGATGCAATGCCGGTGATGATGGAGATCATGTTCGTGCTTGAAGATGGAGATCGGAAGCACAAAGAAGAAAGGCCATATCATATCACATATTATGAATTGCATGTGATGTTAATCCTTTATGCATCTTGTATTGCTTAGTTAACGACGGTATCATTATAAGATGATCCCTCATGCACATGAACTTCAAGTTCTAAAGTGTTCATCCTTAGTAAGCACCGTTGCTAAAGCTTGTTGTTTCGAAGCACCACGTGATGATCGGGTGTGTTAGATTCTGCAAGTGTATACAACGTGAGCAAGCCAAATTTGCTCATGCGGAAGCTAAGGTTTGATCTTTACGAGCCTATCATGTACAGACATGGTCTTGGAACACGGATCACCGAAAGGTAAAGCATGAATCATATAGTAGATATGATGAACATGTCGATTGTTCGCCATTGAAGCTATATCAACTCTCGTGATGATCGGTTTTGATGTGGTGGATTTGGTTCGTGTGATCACTAAAACAATGTGAGGGATATTTTTTTGAGTGGGAGTTCACCTAGATTAATTTAACTATTAATTAGAACTCAATTTGTCATAAACTTAGTCTAATCTATTGCAAATATGTTGTAGATCAATGGCGGCCCCTACCATCAATTTTAATGCGTTCCTAGAGAAAAAAAAGTTGAAAAACAATGGAAGCAACTTCGCGGATTGGTTCCGAAATTTGAGGATTGTCCTCAATGCTGGTAATTTGACCTATGTCCTGGATGCACCGTTGGGTGACCCGCCTGCATCTACTGCTACCGATGAAGTAAAGAATGTTTACCTCGCTCGGAAGACTCAGTACTCCATAGTTCAGTGTGCTATCTTGTATGGTTTGGAATCGGAGCTTCAGAAAAGGTTTGAGAATTCAGACCCACATGATATTGTCCGTGAACTCAAATTGATATTTGAGACTCACGCGGCAGTTGAGAGCTATGGTGCTTCTGAAAAGTTCTTTAACTGCAAGATGGAAGAGGGCAACTCCGTCAGTGAGCATGTGCTTAAGATGTCTGGGCACGCAAACAAACTCCAAAGCTTGGGTATAGTGATTCCTAATGCTTTGGGGATTTACCGTGTCCTCCAATCACTACCACCAAGTTACAAGAACTTTGTGATGAACTACAATATGCAAAGCATGAACAAGCAGTTGCCAGAACTCTTCTCCATATTAAAATCTGCAGAAGTGGAGATCAAGAAAGAGCACCAAGTGTTGATGGTCAATAAGACCACCAAATTCAAGAAAGGCAAGTCTAAGCAAAAGGGACACTTCAAGAAGGGTGGTAAGAAAGTTACCGCACCGACGAAGAAGACCAAGGCTGGACCTAAGCCTGATACTGAGTGCTTTTACTGCAAGGGAGAAGGTCACTGGAAGCGGAATTGCCCAAAGTACTTGGTGGATTTGAAGAACGGCAACATCAAGAAGAAAGGTATATCCGATATACATGTTATTGATGTGTATCTCACTAGTACTCGTAGTAGTTCGTGGGTATTTGATACTGGTTCGGTTGCTCATATTTTTAACTCGAAACAGGTGCTGCAGAATAAACGGAAGCTAGCGAAGAACGAGATGACGATGTGCGTAGGAAATGGATCAAAGGTTGATGTGATCGCGGTCGGCACGCTACCTCTTCATCTACCATCGGTATTAGTTTTATACTTAAATAATTGTTATTTGGTGCCTCCGTTAAGCATGAACATTATATCGGGATTTTGTTTATTAAGTAGACGTTACTTGTTTAAGTCCGAGAATAATGGTTGTTCGATTTATATGAGTAATATGTTTTATGCACATGCACCTTTGATAGATGGTCTATTCTTATTGAATCTCGATTGTTGTAATACACATATTAATAACATTGAAGCTAAACATTTGAAATTGAGCGATAACTCGACCTATATGTGGCACTGTCATCTTGGTCACATTGGAGTGAAGCGTATGAAGAAACTCCATTCTGATGGACTTCTTCCTAAAATTAGAACATGTAACTTGCACATGACTAATCTTGTCAGCATTCACTATCGCCTTCCATCAACGTGCAATACAACAAGATAGTGTGCACGCCTGACTGTGTATGATGTTAGAAATAACGGGGCTAATCCATTTAGGCCCATGTGTATTTCAGATTTTCCCTAAATTTTAAAGCCCAAATTTGTGCAGCCCATATGTGTTTGGGCCCATGTTTGTGTCAGCTCACATGGGAATGGAGCGGGAGCTAAAGTTTAGTCCCACATGGAAAGTTGGAGGAGAGTTGCACCACCTTATAAGGTGGAGTGTTGCACCATTTTGTAAGTGAGTGATAATAAGAGAGATACACACGCGCGCTCCTCCTCTAACGACGCCGCCGCCCGCCCATTGCTCGTCACGACGGCAGCCAAGGCCATGCTGGTTGCGGAAATCTCGCCGAGCCGAGCTATCGTGGGCTACTGTAACCGACCCGAACGTGCGTAACCTGGACTCGGCCCACGTTCGCCTCCGTTAGGGTTTTCTGAGCCGCTCTATATAAAGTCCTGCGCGGCTACCGCCACAACACAATAGAAAACCAATCTAGGATTTTGCCATACTCTCTACTTGCGCCGTCACCATAGTCTACTCCATCCCGCTTGCCGGCGTGCACCGGCGGACGGGAGAGCAGGTCTCCGGAACCACTCGCCTTTGCGATCCTGTACGGGAGAGGGCGAATAAGGTTTTTGGGAAGCGCTCCGCACGACTGATCGAGTTCTCCATCATGGATCGTCTTCCATCCAAGTCAGGCGCTGCTGCCTACCGCCATCTTCGTCGCCATCTGCTGCGATCACTCTTCCCCAAAGTTTCTACTACGACAACCGAACGGTACGTGCTACGTGATCCTGTTTGGTTATTCATTATGTTCTGCGAGTACATGTTAAGCTGCTGTTTGTTTCCGATCATCCTGTTGTTTAGTACATCTAGTATGTTCGAGTTACATGAACTAGTAGTTGGTTTTGTCATTATTTATATTCTGGAATTAATCGTGGAAATTATGCCTAATAATCCAACAATCCAAAAACCTTATTGTAGGCAATTTCCTGAATTAACAATGGCTGGTTTTAACGATGCACTGAGGCCGGATAAGTTTACCGGTGTTCACTTTAAGAGGTGGCAGTACAAGGCTGAGCTTTGGCTGACCACGATGAAAGTGTTCCATATCAGTAAAGGCAAACCTGAAGGAACTATATCTGACGAGGATCAGAAGAAGTTCGAGGATGCTAATACTGTCTTTGTGGGATGTATTCTGAGCATTCTTGCTGACCGTCTGTGTGATGTGTTTATGCACATAAAAGACGGGAAGGAGCTCTGGGATGCACTGGATGCAAAGTTTGGTGCTGCAGATGCTGGCAGTGAACTGTATATCATGGAGAGCTTTCATGATTTTAAGATGACAAAGGACCTTCCTGTGGTTCAACAAGCTCATGAGATACAGTGCATTGCCAAAGAGCTCGAACTCCTTAAGTGTACCTTACCCGACAAGTTTGTGGCGGGTTGCATTATTGCTAAGTTGCCCCCTTCATGGAGGAACTTTGCCACAACTCTCAAACACAAGAGACAAGAGATATCAGTTGAAAATCTGATAGCGTCCCTTGATGTTGAGGAGAAGGCTCGGGCTAAGGACACTACTGAGAAAGGAGAGAGTCATGCTACTGCCAACTTTGTGCAGAAAGGCAATCTGTAGGCAAGAACAAAGGGAACTTCAAACCCTCCTTTAACAAGCCTGTAAAGACAACAACCTTCAAGAAGAAGAAGACGAACAGGGAAAAGAGTGAACTGTCTTGTTACACTTGTGGAGAGCCCAGCCACTTTTCCAAGGACTGTCCAGAACGCGCAGACCGTAGAGGGAAAAAGGCCAAGACTGTCAACGTCGTGACCGCTAGCAATACTGATGGGTATGGTAGTTTATTTACTGTTCTTTCAGTATTTCAATCACCGTGTTGCTGGCTTGATACGGGTGCTAATGTTCATGTGTGTGCTGACATATCTATGTTCACTTCTTATCAGGTCGCTCGGGATTCTTCCGTCCTAATGGGGAATGGATCACATGCTTCTATTCGTGGTGTTGGCACGGTGGATCTGAAGTTTACTTCCGGAAAGATCGTGAAGCTGAGGAATGTGCATCATGTCCCTACTATGAACAAGAATCTCGTTAGTGGCTCCCTTCTTTGCAGAGATGGGTTTAAGGTTGTCTTAGAGTCTAATAAAGTCGTTGTTTCAAAACATGGACAATTGATTGGTAAAGGTTATGAGTTCGGAGGCTTGTTACAATTTTCACTTTTAGAGTTTTGTAATAAATCCGTGAATCATATTTCTGGTGGTGTTAATGATGATACCAGTATTTGGCATTCTCGTTTATGTCACATTAATTTTGGTTTGATATCCCGGATGTCCAACATGAGTTTAATTCCGAATTTCACTATTGCCAAAGGTTCTAAGTGCCATAGTTGTGTGCAATCAAAGCAACCTCGAAAGCCTCACAAGGCTGCCGAAGAGAGAAACTTGGCACCTCTAGAACTCATACATTCTGATCTATGCGAGATGAATGGTGTGTTGACAAAAGGTGAAAAGAGATATTTCATGACATTGATAGATGATGCTACTAAATTCTGCTATGTTTACTTGTTGCAAACTAAAGATGAGGCTTTAGACTACTTTAAAATCTATAAGGCCGAAGTTGAAAATCAACTAGAGAGAAAGATCAAGTGTCTTAGGTCGGATCGTGGTGGTGAGTATTTTCCCAAAATATTAGACGAATTCTGTCAGGAACGCGGAATTATTCATGAGAGGACGCCTCCCTACTCGCCCCAATCAAATGGGGTTGCCGAGAGGAAAAACCGCACACTGACTGACTTGGTGAATTCCATGTTAGCCACTGCTGGTTTATCAAAGGCATGGTGGGGGGAGGCTTTGTTGACTTCATGTCATGTCCTGAATAGAGTTCCTAACAAGAATAAATAAAATACCCCTTATGAGGAGTGGTTTGGGAGAAAACCATCACTTTCGTATCTACGCACTTGGGGGTGTTTGGCGAAGGTCAACATACCGATCCCCAAGAAACGCAAGCTCGGACCCAAGACAGTGGATTGTATCTTTCTAGGATATGCTCCACGGAGTGTAGGCTATAGATTTCTAGTGGTAAAATCTGAGGTACCTGATATGCATGTTGATACTATAATGGAATCTCGTGATGCAACATTCTTTGAGAATATTTTTCCTATGAAATATATGCATAACATTGGTAGAATTTCTTCTGAAATACTTCCTGAATCTAGTGCATCTATTGAGAATTCTGAACAACCACATGAGGAATTTCTTGAGAAGGATGACGATGAACCTCTCACGAGGAGTAAGAGACAAAGGGTTGCAAAATCCTTTGGTAATGACTTCATCGTGTACCTTGTGGATGATACTCCCAGATCCATTACCGAGGCATATGCATCTCCTGATGCAGATGATTGGAAAGAAGCTGTCCAAAATGAGATGGACTCGATTCTTTCTAATGGAACTTGGAAATTATCAGAACGACCCTATGGTTTAAACCTGTGGGATGTAAGTGGGTGTTCAAGAAAAATCTAAGGCCTGATGGTACTATTGAGAAGTACAAGGCGCGTCTTGTAGCTAAGGGCTACACACAGAAAGAAGGCGAAGATTACTTCGACACCTATTCACCTGTCGCTAGACTGACCACCATTCGAGTGCTACTATCCCTGGCTGCCTCTTATGGTCTTCTCATTCATCAAATGGACATGAAGACAGCTTTCCTTAATGGAGAGTTGGAAGAGGATATCTATATGGATCAGCCGGATGAGTTTGTGGTAAAAGGTGAAGAGACAAAGGTGTGTAAGTTATTGAAATCTTTATATGGCCTGAAACAAGCACCTAAGCAATGGCATGAGAAGTTTGACAGAACTCTAATTTCTGCTGGCTTTGTCATTAATGAGGCTGATAGGTGTGTTTACTATCGCCATGGTGGGGGCGATAGCATTATATTATGTTTGTACGTGGATGACATTCTGATCTTTGGTACAAACATGAAAGTGATAAATGAAGTCAAGTCTTTCCTGTCAAAGAGTTTTGATATGAAAGATCTGGGAGAGGCTGATGTCATTCTGAACATCAAGATTATTAAGAACGAGAATGTGATTACTTACTGCTTTAGACACAACCACTGTTGAGTCAGAATGGCTACGTGAGCTCTTGATGGACTTGCTTGTGGTTGAGAAACCTGTGCCGGAAATCCTTTTGAATTGTGACAACCAAACTGTTATTGTCAAAGTGAACAATTCTAAGGATAACGCGAAGTCATCAAGACACGTGAAGAGACGTTTGAAATCTGTCAGGAAATTTAGAAACTCCGGAGTAATAACTGTTACGTATATTCAAACAGACTAAAACCTGGCAGATCCCTTTACAAAGGGACTATCACGAAATGTGATAGAAAGTGCATCGAGGGAGATGGGGTTGAGACCCATGGATGTCACACCTTAGTGGTAACCCAACCTATGTGATCGGAGATCCCGTGAATTAGGACCTGGGAAGAACAAGCTAGTGGTTTGACTAAGGAGAGTATTTTGTAACCCTCTCTATGTGAAGATGCATGACTCTCATAATCTGTAAGGCAGGTTGGCAACATGCCTTAATGTGTTTCTGTTGGCTTTAATTAGCAAAGATGCCGTCCTACAGGGCATTCTTGAAAGAACACACCTATATGAGCTCGACCAGAACGTCATGGGTCTATGAGATTTGGGTGATCTCTAGTAAACTCATGAAGAGACCAGGGAGTATGACGCATATGGTCCAACCCGCGGGGTAGGCTACTGACAGCCAAGTACTAGTTATGATTTTGAGCGAAATCTATTGGCACCAAACTTGCAATTCAAGGTTTGTCCATTGTTCAAGTTGTTGATAGACGTAGTTCAAGATTCTAGGCGGAAGTTCAACTTAACAGTCTCTGCTGAAACACTGGTATATAAATAAGTAGCAAGGATTGACAAATCTTCAAATGGGAATTTGAGATCTGGTGGGGGATTGTTAGAAATAATGGGGCTAATCCATTTAGGCCCATGTGTATTTTAGATTTTCCCTAAATCTCAAAGCCCAAATTTGTGGCAGCTCACATGGGAGTGGAGTGGGAGCTAAAGTTTAGTCCCACATGGAAAGTTGGAGGATAGTTGCACCACCTTATAAGGTGGAGTGTTGCACCACTTTATAAGTGAGTGGCAATAAGAGAGATACACACGCGCGCTCCTCCTCCGACGCCGCCGCCGCCGCTCGCACGCACTCCCGCCCGCCCGCCCGTCTCGTCATGACGCGCGCGCGCCGCGGGTGGGTTGCGGGAATCTCACCGAGCCGAGCTTTATTTTGCTACTCAGGAAAACTGTGAGGTTTTGAAAGACTTGTCAAACAGTTAGCTTATTCGGGTCGCTCCCGGATCGTGGGCTACTATAACCTTCCCGAACGTGCGTAACGTGGACTCGGACCACGTTGGTCTCCGTTAGGGTTTCCTGAGCCGCTCTATATAAAGTCCTGCGCGGCTACCGCCACAACACAACATAAAACCAATATAGGGTTTTGCCATCCTCTCTACTTGCGCCGTCACCGTAGTCTACTCCATCCCGCTTGCCGGCGTGCACCAGCGGACGGGAGAGCAGGTCTCCGGAACCACTCGCCTTTGCGATCCTGTACGGGAGAGGGCGAATAAGGTTTTTGGGAAGCGCTCCGCGCGACTGCTCGAGTTCTCCATCACGGGTCGTCTTCCATCCAAGTCAGGCGTTGCTGCCTACCGCCGTCTTCGTCGCCATCTGCTGCGATCACTCTTCCCCAAAGTTTCTACTACGACAACCGAACGGTACGTGCTACGTGATCCTGTTTGGTTATTCATTATGTTCTGCGAGTATATGTTAAGCTGTTGTTTGTTTCCGATCATCCTGTTGTTTAGTACATCTAGTATGTTCGAGTTACATGAACTAGTAGCTGATTTTGTCATGATTTATATTCTGAAAATAATCGTGGAAATTATGCCTAATAATTCAACATATGATAGCAGTTCAAATCCAAACCAAAGTTACTAAATAGCACACCCTGTTGCTGCGTATGTCTATTTTTTTTCCCTTTCCGGAGGAGCTACTTCTCATTAAAAAAATCCTACGGTATCACACAAAGTAAACCCCTCCACAATTTTGGCAATGCAGCACACATAGCACCACGAGCGTGCCAAAGTTCCAAGCAAGACACCAAAATCTTACAAAACCCTCGAAGTCGAAGCAAAATACACTGCCTGGACAGAACAGCTCGGCGACTTTGCTGAGAAAAACAGCGCCAACATATTTTGGCCGCCGAATCACGGGCGGACGGCGGTGGGTAAAATCCTAGCTTCGCAATCAACGAAACCGACGGTCGGACTAAGCGATAAACCCTATGTACGAAATCAATAACTGGAGATTACAGGGGTTTACCTAGAGGAAGTTGCGGGCGGATGGGAGTCCTGCGAGGTGACAGACCGGCGGCGGGAGGAGGAGGCGGCAGCTGGAATGCGCTTGCGGCATGCTAGGGGCGTGGAGATGGGACTGGGAGGGAGGGGCGAAATCGTCGCGTAGTGGCAGAGCCCTGTCACCGTCGGAGTGGTTTCTTTGTTGGGAGCTGAACTGGCCGAAGCGGCCTCGCGTAGACCACAGTCCAAGGAGCCACACCGTGGCAATTTAAATAAAAATAACCCAAAAGTCAAACAAATTTAAATAATAAACCTTCCGGCAAACAATTTCACATAGATTAACTCTTTTCTGCAACTCCCGCCCGCGCAGCGCCGCACACATGGGTGCAACTCCACGATGCACGGCGCTGCAGACTTGACTAGCTGGCGCGGCGGGACCCGGCACGGCAAAATTACCATGCTGGCCGCATTTGCGGCGCCAGGTTGCACGGCGCCGCAACCACTGTCGAAACGCCAGCTCAAACGGCGCTGCACCCTTGCACACGTTGGCATGGTGGGTCCCGACATCGCAAGTGTGGCGCCATGGTAGGCGGTGCCGCACCCTTACTTGCAGCGCCGTGCTAGATGGCGCTGCACGTCGAGCACGACTTTGCTACGCCAATGGACGAAGACGACCACCCCCTTCGGCACCTCCATGTAGCGTGTCGCCGCCTCTTTCGCCGAGGCCATGTCGGCACGCCTCGTCAACTCTTGCCTCGGCCTCTACGCGTCGCTCCCCAAGGCCGCTTCCCTATCGCCTCCCGCCTCGTCAACTCTAGCATCGCTGACACGTTCCAGGTGTTCAGCGGCATCAGCTCCTTCTTCAAGTTCTTCCACTTCTCGGCCAACCAGGCCATCCGAGAGGCGTGTTCGAGGGGGAGGACCGCGTCCATGGAGGCGCTCGGGGCCACCGGGAAGCGGCTATCGGACTTCGCGGAAACGCTGGGCCTGGTCTTCGATCGAGTTCTACCCCATGGCGGACAAGGCAGGGAACCTTGACCGGAGAAGGTGGGAGTTGACACGCGCCAACGAGAGGCCGTCGCCGTCCATTGGATCCACCATTCGCTCTACGGCGTCACTGGAAACGACGCCAACACTCTCTGACTCATCCAAAGGTACTTTACTATGCTATGCTTCTTCCGCCTTCCATTGTGAAATGAATCTTCAGACTTTTCACTTCACAAGTGTCAAGTCGTCAAGCATCAAGCACCGATGGTACTATTCCAAGTACGCCATTGATTGATCTAATGATTAACATGAAAAGATGGCGTTAATTTAGGAGCTCTAAAAGTTCGTCATTATGACTAACTTTCTATGTTTTTCCATGATCTCTGGTGATTCAAGAAGAAATATATAAACTACTCTACTGCAAGTATACTCTGTTTGATCCGAGAAAAAAGTATCTAGATCAAGCTAAACGTTCTTATCATCATGACTAGCTTTTCATGCAAAAAAGTTTTTCAACTTTCTTTGTTCCAAGTGCCACAAAGGTCGATTATTAAACTGAAATGACTATCATCTTGTCTAGTAATCAGTTGACCAGGATAAGCTCTAAAGTTGATCCGGCCCAAGGTAACGTACTTGCATTGTATAGGGAGCCAAGTAAATTAACTAAAATATCATTTGCTTGGCAATGCTAAATGTTCAAGTTTGTCCTAGTTCTCAACAGAATCACCTTAATTTGATGTACTGATCTTGCTATATGGACCATGGATCATACATAGGTTGGAGCCGAAGGTGGTGACAATGGTGGAGCAGGACCTCAGCCACTCTGGCTCTTTCCTTGCTCGTTTCGTGGAGACCATCCACTACTACTCGGCCCTCTTCGACTCGCTTGACGTGAGCTACAGCGAGGACAGCTCGGAGCGGCACGTCGTGGAGCAGCAGCTGCCAGCGCGGGAGATCCACAATATACTGGCGGTGGGCGGCCTTCGCGCACCGGGGACTTCAAGTTCAGGAGCTTGCGTGAGAAACTCATGCAGTCGGGAGTTGACGAGCCATGCCGACATGGCCTAGGCGGCGACACGCTGCATGGAGGTTCCGAAGGGGGTCGCGGTCTCCGTCCATTGGCGCGGCTAAGTCGTGACACTTGCGATGTCAGGACCCACCACGCCAGTGTGTGCAAGGGTGCAGCGCCGTTTAAGCTGGCGTTGCTGCAGTGGTTGCGGCGCCGTGCAACCTGACGCCGCAAGTGTGCACCAGCGTGGCAATCTTGCTAGCTAGACAAGTCTGCAGCGCCCTGCGTCGTGGAGTTGCACCCATGTGCGCGGCGCCGCGCGGACGGGAGTTGCAGAAAAAAGTTAATCTATGTGAAATTGTTTGCTGGAAGGTTTATTATTTACATTTGTTTGATTTTTGGGTTATTTTTATTTAAATTGCCCCACACCGAGGAGATCGGGTTTTGTTCGATTCCGCTTGGGTGGTTCGGGACCATGCTGGGCAGTGGACACTGGGTTTTTCTTCTTTTTTCTATGAGTACCTTGGAAACCGATATTTTGCGAGTCATTATACTACCCTGCGTTGAGAGCATCTCCACTCGTTGGCCGAACCTAAGGCGAAATTTGGTTCATTTTTCAGCCAGACTGAACTAATTTTAGGCCTGGTACGCCCATTTTTCCAATCGCGTACCCAGGCCGAGTCCCCAAATTCGGCTAAGATTTATAAAATTTAGGCGATTTTCATTAAGTTGGGCGAATATAGGCGGATTACATCAAATTTAAACGAAACTAGTACATAAATAAACTTAAAAGGCCGCCGCCGGTGCCTTCGCCATCCTACATACCGAAGTTGTCGTAGAACGACGTGTAGCGGGGGTCGGCTCGACCGTCATCCTCGCCGCCGTCGTCGTCGTCGTCGTCGCTGCTCGGCGGCTAGTTCTGGCGGGAGCTGCCCTGGCCAGGGTCGCTGTACCTCCATGGCTGGTAGGACGTGCCCGCGTCCTCGTCGTCATCGTCATCCAGGACGTAGAGCGGGGCGCCCTGGTAGGCGAGCTCACGTCCGACGACGGGCGGCCTGCTGCTGCAGGCCGAGAATGCGTTGCCGCTCCGCCTTCTCCCAGTCCCTCCTGGACCATTCCAGGATATCCGGCGAGGAGGGCTCGACCGGCAGCGGCGGCAGCGTCTGCGGCGCCGTTTGGCGGAGCGACTGCTCCAACGCCATCTTCAAGGCGCCATCTTCGGCCGGCGCCGAGCCTTCTGCCTTGGGGCGGCGTAGGCGCAGGTGGCCTGTTGGCGGCGTAGGCGCAGACGGCTCGCCGATGACGATACCGCGCGCGCGTGTCCGCGGCGGTGAGCGCGCAGGCGAGACGGCTTCGCGCTTCACGGCCGTCGGCGTGCGAAGCGGCGCGCTGCCGGAAGAGTGGGACGCCGAAGCGGAGGAGGACGAGCTCATGCTCGCCATCCTCCTCGGCGCCCAGTTCGCCGGAGCACGCCGACTGGCCCGCCGCGTCGGGTTGCGGGAAGCCGCTGGAGTGTTCCCGCGGTTGATGTGCTCCAGCACGGCGGCGAGCGTCCGCCCTGGTGCACTCCACCAACGCCGGTGCCCCGCCGAGTTTTTGCGCGCCGGCGGGGACTCGTTCGACGGCCCCTCATGGCGGGCGAGCTCCTGTTCGCGCCGATCCGCGAAGAAGTTCGCCCAGTACTGGAGGTTGTCGGCGCTTTCCGCTTCGGCCGGGTTGTCCATGCCGGCGATGTACTCTTGTACATCGTACGGCAGCTCCTCCGGCATCGGCCCCGGCGGGATTGGGATGCCGCCGGCGCTCAGCGTCCACCCCGGAGGCATCCGCGTGTCCGACGACGCCATGTACCCGGCCTCGTACAGCATGCGCGCCTCCCAAGTCTGGAGGGTGCGCCGGCCGAAGCCGTTCGCCGCAGCACCGTCGCCGGGGTAGCGTTCGCCCATGGTGAGAGAAGGGGGAAATGTGAGAGAAGGTTCGCCGGAGTTGGGCTTGTGGGTGGGGGGAGCTGTGAGAGAGTGTGGAGATCTCCGGCGAGGAGTACGGCTTATAAAGGTCGAGGTGAACGACGAGGGCGGGATGGGTGTAGCGGCGAGGGCGGGAAAAGTGGAAACGACGGGAAGTTAGTGACCGCCGGTCCGTCGCGGGAGCCGAGGCGGCGACGGTGGCGCCGTAAATCGGCGACGCGTGGCCGACGCGACGGGCAGTTATTGCCCGGCGGTCGCCGCGTGGTTCCGAGGATGACGACGACTCGGCTTCCGTCACTGACTCGGCGGGTCCACGCGCCGCTTTGATTTTTTTTCGCCGATTTCGCTGAGTCCGGCGTTCCCAGGGCGTACCCGGAAACCTGGGTTCGGCCTGGGTAGTCCGGACCAAAAATGGCCCAAATCCGGCCGAAAACAGGTCCTTGGGTACGCGACTGGGCCAGTTTTCGGCGTCCGGACCGAAATTCGGCGTCCGGATCGGCCTCCTGGGTAGGCGAGTGGAGATGCTCTGAACCGTGTCCATCTTAAAACTCAGCTTTTGCTTCTACATAGGAGTAGTAAAAAAGTTTCACCCAGAAAACAAAAGAAAAAAACTGGTTTCGGCCAGAGACCTCGTAGCAAAAAAATTATACTATTGCGGCAAAAATCAACCTTATCGAAACATCATTGGAGACCCATCTGAGACCTCGTGGCAGAATATTCGTGTTATTGTAGAAAAAACCGACCTTGTGTGAAACATCGACGAAGACGAAGACCTCATGGCAAAAAATTATAATATTATAGCAAAAACACATAATGGTTGTAGCAAAAAAAAATCACATGATGCAAACCCAAAAACTGCTATAGCACAAAATTTTCTTCTATGATGCACATCCTATTTGTCTATGCAATTATTTGAACCATGGATGGCAATTCTACCATCATTATAGACTTTATGCATCGTCGTCGTGTTGCCTCAAAGTTATTTGCTAGAAAAACTATTCTGACAATGTAAATCCAGTTCGTAAAAGATAAAGTGACTCCACTTCTTTATGGGTTTGAAACTGAATAAATAAATGAAAACCCATATCTATATTCATCGAGACATGATGAATTCAAAATTACAGACTTTCCTCCTAGGTGAAGTCAAATGCACACAGATAAAAAAGAACGAGAAAAACGAGAACAACAAAAAATGACGCAACAAAACACTTGAGGTCCTTCTACTAAATCTGATTCCTCGACACGTGAGACAAAATTTTACCAGCCTATCGATCGAGTCATTGGGGACTTTCCTTTTTCTTTTATGCTAATGTGGATTTCTTACGAACCGGTCCGGCCCCACCTACCAAGGACAGAAGCGGTCGCTAAAGGGATCTAGGTTCATCCCTCTCACTAGTGACGCGCTGGTTCGCTCCGCCTTCAATAGCTTTGGGCCTTGGATGCGTGGCAGACTGATTTCTCGCTAGCGGGAGGATTTCTTTATGGTGGTGAGGCGACAACGACATCCTAAAGTCAGAGTAAGGGGTTCCCGCTCTATCCTTGCTCCGATGATGCATCACCGGTGGAGAGTGCATGGAGTTCTATGTCTGGCGGATCTACTGGGATCTGATCGTTTTTCGTGTTCGTTAGTGTGGTTTCATGTCTGGCACTTTCGATCAACAGGTCTTATCTTTGATGACGGTTGTTTCTCTGATGTGTTGGTATTTTGAGGACCTAGCACGACAACTTCATGTTTCTCTACTACAACAAGCTCTTCTACAATAAACTTTGCCCAACTCCGACAATGGACATGCAAGGATGCCGACATGCCTTAGGCTCGCGTATGTGTCTATAGTCATCGCCAGGTGGTCCAATGACCGAGAGAATATATCTTGTAAACCGAGAGATCAAGGAGGTCTTGGTAATGAGGTACTTGGAATTAAAAATAGGTGTTTACTAAGCAGGTGTCTTTTTAAATTACTGAGTGAAGAGGAAATGTTACATAATGCGGTGATCCAGCATACCACTGCATGATATAGTACACTATAGTCATTAACATAACACCAATGAAACACCGTTCACTAGTATTACATCTCTTAGAGTGGTACAACAGAAACAAAGCAGGTCCAAGACATGACTATAGGTTACAACTTAACTCGTTACACAAGATCCAGAGAATACTCTAGGTTAAAGAGAGAGAAAGAAACTTCTTACAAAGAAGAATCAAAGATTAACAACTCCAAATCCATCATACTAATAAGAAGTATCTAAACTATTGGGCTTGCATCGCTGCTAATGCAATACACTATAGAAATAGGTTCTATGGCTAGAGATTATGTTTCTATCTAATTAGTAACTTCGTCTTCACTTGCGTTGATATATATATTGACTTTCTTGACTTTATTGAAGAACTTTATCTTCAGGTGATGATTCCTGGAGCATCAGATGATGTAGACATCGTCTGTACTGGCTTTAGAACCTAGCAAGGGTTAAGAAGATACGTTAAGTACGAGCGTACTCAGCAAGTTCACTAAAAAGGAGTGTTTGATGCACTATATCTACAGCCACAAACCATAGGTCGTAGGCAATACAAGTTTTCATAAACATTTCTTCAAATATTGCTTTTATTCTGAAAAGCTATGTCCGTCACCCTTCACGAGTTTACCAGAACTTTCATGGAGTTCCTTTCCCGCCATGTTCGTAGCTCCTTCCCTTAACAGGGAGGAACAAGTTACAGTTTTTACACTCTGCAGAGGTGCGTTACTTTTCCCATGAGAGACCTTAGCCTTGTTGCACAACCAAGACATGACCTTGTCCATACTTCCTTGGTATGGGGCCCAGTCTAAGATCCAAGCAAATCACTACCCCCTTCGCGACCCCGCATGTCTCCTTGGTGTACACCATGCCCACCCATTGAATTACGGTAATGGTTTGTATAGACCGTTAGATGCCAGAACTATCGTGGGACGTTGAGGGTTCCCACCCATATGGTGCATATCCTCTACTAATTACCAATTAATTGATGGAGATATGCCCTAGAGGCAATAATAAATATAGTTATTATTATATCTTTGTGTTTATGATAAATGTTTACATTCATGCTATAACAGTATTAACAAGGAAACATTAATACTTGTGTGATTTGTAAACTAAATTAGAGTCCCTAGTCCTCTTTATAATACTAGCTTGTTGGTTAATAAATGATTGTGGTTTCCCTATCATGAACATTGATATGTTATTAACAACAAGATCATATCGTTAGGAGAATGGTATGATGGACATACTCCTATAGATAAGCGTAGCATAAAGATCAAGTCATTTTAATAGTTCAATTGCTATATGCTTTCTGATACATAGTAACCTAATTCCTTCGACCATGAGATCATGCTTATCACCATCACTGGAAGGATGCTTTGATGACATCAAACACCACACCGTAACTAGGTGGCTATAAAGGTGGCATTGAGTGTTCGGAAAGTATGGGTTGAGATACATGAATCAAGAGTGGGATTTGTCCATCCATATGACGGATAGATACACTCTAGGCCCTCTCGGTGGAATGTCATCCAATTGGCTTGCAAGCATGTGACTGGCTCACAAGGGATCACATATCACGGGAACGAGAAAAGAGTACTTATCAGTAACGAGGTTGAACTAGGTATGCAGAGATACCGACGATCAAAACCTCGGATAAGTAAACTATCGTCAGACAAAGGGAAATTGGTATCGTATGTAAGTGGTTCATTCGATCGCAAAGTAATCGTAGAAATATGTGGGAGCCATATGAATTTCCAGATTCCTCTATAGGTTATTGTTCGGAGAAGTGTCTCGATCATGTCCGCATAATTCACGAACCGTAGGGAGACACACTTAAGGATTCGATGTTGTTGAGTAGTTATGGAATGATGAGTAAGAGACCGAATGTTGTTCGGAGTCTCGGATGGGATCCGGGATATCACAAGGAGATCCGAAATGGTCCGGAGAATAAGATTCATATAAGGAAAGTCCTGTTTCGGGGTTGGAGAATGGTTCCGGTGTTTTCATCGGGAATGTTCTAGAAGGTTCCGGAATGTCCGGCACTCCGGAGGGGAAGGGTACATGAATGTGTCAGAACAAGTTGGAATGGTTGCATCATGTACTAGGTGTCGTTGCTGAGAAAAATAAAGGGATAAATCAAATCCTAGTTTGAAAAGTCAAATGCCAATTTGAAAAGTCAAACGGCTATTTTGCTTGGTGGAGGGAGAGTAGGAAACCTACTTGGGGAGAAAGTCCCTCTCCCTCCACCGCCGGCCAAGGAGGCCGAGTTGGGGAGGGACTCCCCTCCCCTTGGCCACGCCCTCCCACCTATATAAGGAGGGGCAGGGTTGCCCCTCCAAGACCTACACCTTGCCCTCTCCAAACCCTAGCCCCAAGCCGCCGGCGCCACCACCTCCTGCTGCTGCCGCCGCCGCCGCATAGGGCAAACCCTAGCCTCCGACTTGGGCTTCCCCAAGCCCTAGCGGCCGTCCTAGCCCTCTCTCTCCTTGGTGTGTCTAAACTCTAGATCACCGAGGCCTCTCTCATAGTCCACCATACTCGCTCCGGCTTAAGGCGAAGCCTTGCGAGATCTCCCCTCTACTTCCGATACCACGCCTTCATGCTGCCGGAATCGCGAGGAGAGTGCTACAACCTCCGCTGCCTGCTGGAACAAGGGAGAGGAAGGTCTTCATCCAGTACCGAATGTGTGACCGACTGCGGGAGCGCTGTCGGAACGCAGTGCCGGAAGGATCGTCTACGCGATCTTGAGATCGGCAAGAGTACGACTACATCACCCACGAGAATCCGCTCTCGTTAAACACCTTGGAATCTTCGAGGGTGAGTTATTCCATCGACTCGTTGCTACAATCTAGTAGATAGATCTTGGCTTGTTTGTTTGTATGCGGTAGAAATTTTTTGTTTTCCATGCTACGAACCCCTAGAGTGGTATCAGAGCCAGGTTTATATGTAGATCTATTGCACGAGTAGAACACAATGGTCATTGTGGGCAGTGGTGGTTTTATTATCAATTATTTCTTGTGTACTTTGCATCTTGCGGTATGATGGGATGAAGCGGCCCGGGCTAACCTTACATGACATCGTTCATGATACTTGCTCCACGCTTAACATGCAACTTGTATTGCATAAGTGGCTTTGCGGGTGTCTGTCTCTCCCATTATAGTATAGATCGAATTTACAACAGGCACTTGATAGTTCAAACATCAACGTTGTGGTTCTTGTTCGTAAGTTAGATCGACACTTATTGAAAGCCCCAAACCACGTAAAATATGCAAAGAAATTAGAGGCGTCTAACTTTGTTTTGCACGGGTGTGCTGTGATGTGATATGGCCATGATTGTGATTATATTTGATGTATGCAATGTTCCTTATTGTAAGTTGGCAACCAGCAGGAGCCATATGGTTGTCTTTAATTTATGTTAAGACCCGCGTGTCTATTCAAAATAGTTGTAATAGTTGAAGCCGGTGGAAGACAACCATGGAGCAGCGTCATTGACCTTGATGCAATGCCGGTGATGATGGAGATCGTGTTCGTGCTTGAAGATGGAGATCGGAAGCACAAATAAGAAAGGCCATATCATATCACATATTATGAATTGCATGTGATGTTAATCCTTTATGCATCTTGTATTGCTTAGTTAACGACAGTATCATTATAAGATGATCCCTCATGCACATGAATTTCAAGTTCTAAAGTGTTCATCCTTAGTAAGCACCGTTGCTAAAGCTTGTTGTTTCGAAGCACCACGTGATGATCGGGTGTGTTAGATTCTGCAAGTGTATACAATGTGAGCAAGCCAGATTTGCTCATGCGGAAGCTAAGGTTTGATCTTTACGAGCCTATCATGTACAGACATGGTCTTGGAACACGGATCACCGAAAGGTAAAGCATGAATCATATAGTAGATATGATGAACATGTCGATTGTTCGCCATTGAAGCTATATCAACTCTCATGATGATCGGTTTTGATGTGGTGGATTTGGTTCGTGTGATCACTAAAACAATGTGAGGGATATTTTTTTGAGTGGGAGTTCACCTAGATTAATTTAACTATTAATTAGAACTCAATTTGTCATAAACTTAGTCTAAACTATTGCAAATATGTTGTAGATCAATGGTGGCCCCTACCATCAATTTTAATGCGTTCCTAGAGAAAGAAAAGTTGAAAAACAATGGAAGCAACTTCGCGGATTGGTTCCGCAATTTGAGGATTGTCCTTAATGCTGGTAATTTGACCTATGTGCTGGATGCACATTGGGTGACCCCTGCATCTCGCTACCGATGAAGTAAAGAATGTTTACCTCGCTCTAAGACTCAAGACTCCATAGTTCAGGTGCTATCTTGTATGGTTTGGAATCGAGCTTGTAAAAGGTTTGAGAATTCAGACCCACATGATATTGTCCGTGAACTCAAATTGATATTTGAGACTCACGCGGCAGTTGAGAGCTATGAGGCTTCTGAAAAGTTCTTTAACTGCAAGATGGAAGAGGGCAGCTCGAAGCTGAACATGTGCTTAAGATGTCTGGGCACGCAAACAAACTCCAAAGCTTGGGTATAGTGATTCCTAATGCTTTGGGGATTTATCGTGTCCTCCAATCACTACCACCAAGTTACAAGAACTTTGTGATGAACTACAATATGCAAAGCATGAACAAGCAGTTGCCAGAACTCTTATCCATGTTAAAATCCACAGAAGTGGAGATCAAGAAAGAGCACCAAGTTTTGATGGTCAATAAGACCACCAAATTCAAGAAAGGCAAGTCTAAGCAAAAGGGACACTTCAAGAAGGGTGGTAAGAAAGTTACCGCACCGACGAAGAAGACCAAGGCTGGACCTAAGCCTGATACTGAGTGCTTTTACTGCAAGGGAGAAGGTCACTGGAAGCGGAATTGCCCAAAGTACTTGGCGGATTTGAAGAACGGCAACATCAAGAAGAAAGGTATATCCGATATACATGTTATTGATGTGTATCTCACTAGTACTCGTAGTAGTTCCTGGGTATTTGATACTGGTTCGGTTGCTCATATTTGTAACTCGAAACAGGTGCTGCAGTATAAACGGAAGCTAGCGAATAATGAGGTGATGATGCGCGTAGGTAATGGATCAAAGGTTGATGTGATCGCAGTCGGCACGCTACCTCTTCATCTACCATCGGGATTAGTTTTATACTTAAATAATTGTTATTTGGTGCCTGTGTTAAGCATGAACATTATATCGGGATTTTGTTTATTGCGAGACGGTTACTTGTTTAAGTCCGAGAATAATGGTTGTTCGATTTATATGAGTAATATGTTTTATGCACATGCACCTTTGATAGATGGTCTATTCTTATTGAATCTCGATAGTGGAAATACACATATTAATAACATTGAAGCTAAACGTTTGAAATTGAGAGATAACTCGCCTATATGTGGCACTGTCGTCTTGGTCACATTGGAGTGAAGCGTATGAAGAAACTCCATTACGATGGACTTCTTGAATCACTTGATTTCGAATTACTTGAAAGATGCGAAGCATGTCTGATGGGTAAAATGACTAAGATCCATTTTCTGGTATGATGGAGCGAGCTACGGACTTATTGGAAATCATACATACCGATGTATGTGGTCCAATGAGTGTAGCATCGCGCGGTGGTTATCGTTATGTTCTTACCTTCACGGATGACTTGAGTAGATATGGGTATATCTATTTGATGAAACATAAGTCCGAAAATTTCGAGAAGTTTAGGGAATTTCAAAGTGAGGTGGAGAATCAACGTAACAAAGAAGATTAATTTTCTACGTTCTGATCGTGGAGGTGAGTATCTATGTTAAGAGTTTGGCGAGCATTTGAAGTGCGGAATAATTTCACAATTGACACCGCCGGGAACACCACAGCGTAATGGTGTGTCCGAACGTCGTAATCGAACTCTCTTAGATATGGTTCGTTCTATGATGTCACTTACAGATTTACCGCTATCATTTTGGGGTTATGCATTAGAAACAGCCGCATTCACTTTAAATAGGGCACCATCTAAATCCGTTGAAATGACACCATATGAATTATGGTTTGGGAAGAAACCTAAATTGCCGTTCCTTAAAGTTTGGGGTTGCGAAGGCTATGTAAAGAAGTTACAGCCGAACAAGCTTGAACCCAAAGCGGAAAAATGCTTCTTCATAGGATACCCAAAGGAAACTATTGGGTATACCTTCTATCATAGATCCGAAGGAAAAATCTTCGTTGCCAAGAATGGATCCTTTCTAGAGAAGGAATTTCTCTCGAAAGAAGTGACTGGAAGGAAAGTAGAACTTGACGAGGTTGTCGAACCTTCTCCTGAACTTGCGGGTAGCGCAACACCGGAAGAAGTTCCTGTGGTGCCTGCACCAATAAGAGAGGAAGGTAATGATGATGATCATGAAACTTCGGTTGTAGTTTATACAGAACCTCGCAAATCAACGAGAACTCGTACCACTCCTGATTGGTATGATCCCGTTATGAGCGTCATGTTGGTGGACAACACCGATGACCCTTCGACATATGAGGAAGCGATGATGAGCCCAGATTCCAATAAATGGCAAGAAGCCATGAAATCCGAGATTGGATCCATGTACGAAAACCAAGTATGGACTTTGGTGGACTTACCGGATGGCCTAAGGTCATCGAGAACAAATGGATTTTCAAGAAGAAAACATATCTTGATGGTAATGTTATCTTTATAAAGCTCGACTTGTCGCAAAAGGGTTTCGACAAATTCAAGGAGTTGACTACAATGAGACTTTCTCACCTGTAGCGAAGCTAAAGTCTGTGAGGATTATGTTAGCAATCGCTGCATATTATGATTATGAGATATGACAGATGGATGTCAAAACAGCGTTCCTCAATGGAGACATTGATGAAGAGTTGTATATGATGCAACCCAAAGGTTTTGTCGATCCTAAATATGCTAACAAGGTATGCAAACTTCAATGGTCCATATATGGATTGAAGCAAGCATCCCGAAGTTGGAATCAACGTTTTGATAAGGTAATCAAAAGTTTTGGTTTTATACAAACTTATGGAGAAGCTTGTATTTACAAAAAAGTGAGTGGGAGCTCTGTAGCATTCTTAATACTATATGTAGATGACATATTGTTGATTGGGAATGATGTAGACCTTCTTAATAGTGTCAAGGAATATTTGAATAATAGTTTTTCAATGAAAGATCTTGGCGAAGCAGCTTATATATCAGGCATAAAGATTTATAGAGATAGATCGAGACGCCTAATATCGTTGTCACAAAGTACATATTTGGACAAAGTTCTAAAGAGGTTTGGAATGGAAGATAGCAAGAAAGGGTTCTTGCCCATGTTGCCTAATACGACCTTGAGTAAAACTCAAAGTCCAGCAACGGTAGAAGATAGAGAAAGGATGAGTAAGACTCCCTATGCCTCAGCCATAGGATCTTTGATGTATGCCATGCTATGTACTAGACCCGACATTGCATATGTTGTTAGTTTGACTAGCAGATATCAAAGTGATCCAGGAGTGGATCATTGGACAACGGTCAAAAACATCCTTAAGAACTTGAGAAGAACTAAGGATATGGTTCTTTCTTATGGAGGTGATGAACAGCTCGTTGTTAATGGTTACACCGATGCTAGTTGGAACACCGATTCGGATGATTCTAAAACTCAATCTGGATACGTATTTACTTTGAATGGTGCAGCAGTTAGCTGGAGGAGTGCAAAGCAAAGTGTTGTGGCGAGATCTTCAACTGAATCGGAACACATGGCTGCTTCGGAGGCTTCACAAGAAGCGATATGGATGAAAAAGTTCATTACAGAGCTCGGTGTGATTCCAAGTGCGCTGGACCCAATGTCTATCTACTGTGATAACATGGGCGCCATAGCCAATGCACAAGAACCAAGGTCATACAAGAAGCTGAAGCACATCAAGCTACGTTTCCACGCTATTCGAGAACATGTCCAAGATGGTGACATAAAGATTTGCAAAGTACACACATATCTGAATGTGGCGGATCCGTTGATTAAACCTCTCCCGAGGGCAAAACATGACCAACACCAAACTGCCATGGGTGTTCGGTATATTACCATGTAATCTAGATTATTTGACTCTAGTGCAAGTGGGAGACTGTTGGAGATATGCCCTAGAGGCAATAATAAATATAGTTATTATTATATCTTTGTGTTTATGATAAATGTTTACATTCATGCTATAACAGTATTAACAAGGAAACATTAATACTTGTGTGATTTGTAAACTAAATTAGAGTCCCTAGTCCTCTTTATAATACTAGCTTGTTGGTTAATAAATGATTATGGTTTCCCTATCATGAAAATTGAGATGTTATTAACAACAAGATCATATCGTTAGGAGAATGGTATGATGGACATACTCCTATAGATAAGCGTAGCATAAAGATCAAGTCATTTTAATAGTTCAATTGCTATATGCTTTCTGATACATAGTAACCTAATTCCTTCAACCATGAGATCATGCTTATCACCATCACCGGAAGGATGCTTTGATGACATCAAACACCACACCGTAACTGGGTGGCTATAAAGGTGGCATTGAGTGTTCGGAAAGTATGGGTTGAGACACATGAATCAAGAGTGGGATTTGTCCATCCATATGACGGATATATATATTCTGGGCCCTCTCGGTGTAATGTCATCCAATTGGCTTGCAAGCATGTGACTGGCTCACAAGGGATCACATATCACGGGAACGAGAAAAGAGTACTTATCAGTAACGAGGTTGAACTAGGTATGCAGAGATACCGACGATCGAAACCTCGGATAAGTAAACTATCGTGAGACAAATGGAAATTGGTATCGTATGTAAGTGGTTCATTCGATCGCAAAGTAATCGTAGAAATATGTGGGAGCCATATGAATTTCCAGATTCCTCTATTGGTTATTGTTCGGAGAAGTGTCTCGATCATTTCCGCATAATTCACGAACCGTAGGGAGACACACTTAAGGATCCGATGTTGTTGAGTAGTTATGGAATGATGAGTAAGAGACCGAATGTTGTTCGGAGTCTCGGATGGGATCCGGGATATCACAAGGAGATCCGAAATGGTTCGGAGAATAAGATTCATATAAGGAAAGTCCTGTTTCGGGGTTGGAGAATGGTTCCGGTGTTTTCATCGGGAATGTTCTAGAAGGTTCCGGAATGTCCGGCACTCCGGAGGGGAAGGGTACATGAATGTGTCATAACAAGTTGGTATGGTTGCATCATGTACTAGGTGTCAACTCTGAGCAAAATAAAGGGATAAATCAAATCCTAGTTTGAAAAGTCAAACGCCAATTTGAAAAGTCAAACGACTATTTTGCTTGGTTGGGGGAGAGTAGGCAACCTACTTGGGGAGGAAGTCCCTCTCCCTCCACCGCCGGCAAAGGAGGCCGAGTTGGGGAGGGACTCCCCTCCCCTTGGCCACACCCTCCCACCTATATAAGGAGGGTCAGGGCTGCCCCTCCAAGACCTACACCTTGCCCTCTCCAAACCCTAGCCCTAAGCCGCCGGCGCCACCACCTCCTGCTGCTGCCGCCGCCTAGGGCAAATCCTAGCCGCCGACTTGGGCTTCCCCAAGCCCTAGACGCCGGCCTAGCCCTGTATCCTTGGTGCGTCTAAACTCTAGATCACCGAGGCCTCTCTCATAGTCCACCATACTCGCTCCGGCTTAAGGCGAAGCCCTGCGAGATCTCCCCTCTACTTCCAGTACCACGTCGTCGTGCTGCCGGAATCACGAGGAGAGTGCTACAACCTCCGCTGCCTGCTGGAACAAGGGAGAGGAAGGTCTTCATCGAGTACCGAATGTGTGACCGACTGCGGGAGCGCTGCCGGAATGCAGCGCCGGAAGGATCGTCTACGCGATCTTGAGATCGGCAAGAGTACGACTACATCACCCACGAGAATCCTCTCTCGTTAAACACTTTGGAATCTTCGAGGGTGAGTTATTCCATCGACTCGTTGCTATAATCTAGTAGATAGATCTTGGCTTGTTTGTTTGTATGCGGTAGAAATTTTTTGTTTTCCATGCTACGAACCCCTACATTAATATGCACGCTACGAGTGATAACATCCACGACCTGCACATTCGACTACATGCGAGAGGAAGAAGATACAACTGACTTCTCTGTCCTATTCCAAATATCATGGTTAACGCGTGATATACGGCGCAAGAATCACTGGCAACATTGGTTGTTAAGTCCTAGATAATATGTCCCTTTACCATCGGAACTTTTATCGTAGGTTATTACCTCATGGTAAATAACCTATAATCACATTATAATGAAAATAGTGTTTTCTTACCTTTTTCAAATGCAGGTGATGACAACACTGGATTTGCAAAATACTTTACAGAAAATAATCAAAGGACATGAGCAAGTGTGAACTTGCCTTTTGTGATTGCAAGATTATGCACCCACGGTCTTCGAGACAATATAAAAGATCCAATATCTGAAATCAGCATCATTGGTCCTGTAAGGACTAATGTTTAAAGAATCAAGATGCTATTATGCATAAGTAATGTAATGCAATTTCGTAAACTCAAATCTCGGGATAAACGTTGTTCTAGGGTTTGGATTCTGGAAATGATTTCTTTGGAATGTGTTGCCCTTTTAGATTAAGTTTCACACTTGTGCTTCTTATTAAGGCTTGAGAGTGTCTGTGAAACAACATGTAATTATAAGACCATAAAACAATGAGATGCACAAATGTGGAATGTTACTCAAGATTGCTTATACAATAATTGTTTATCTTCAAAATTTATTTTACAAGTAATGCCATTTATAAAGAACTTGAAGTGTTATCAATCTTAAGTATACAAGTAAAGTATAAAGTAATGTGATTACGATTAATTGTCATTGGTTGACTGAAGTGGAAAAACAAATAACTTTTGAAGAAAATATTACTTAACTAAGTAGAATTATTTAAACTTTAAGTTAACCTTATTAGGTTTTCTTTCTAGTTATAGTCTTTTAGTAAGAAAGAATTACTCCATTTGAATAATGATATTAGTAGTATTTGAGACTTATCTACCTTGGTTTTTAAGTTGGTTAGTTTGGTATTTGGGATGCACTAAGTCTTAATTGAAACAGACCAAAGTAAACTATAAAATACATAATAAAGTTTTCATCTTAATATTTAAAGTCTTGTAGACTAAAGTTAACTTTAAAGACATAGATAGACTTAGGTGTATTACTTATGATACTTGTATCTTGTTTAATTTGTTTTGTTTCATTAAAGTTATTTAAGAATGGCACTACTTTTATTTGAGTAGTGGTTTCTTAACATTATAAATGTATAATATGATTTATCTCCTTATAAGGGTCTGGTTATGGTTTGTGAATAAGTAAACAATATTATTTACTAATTATGAATTATCTCTGGATTTAGTCCATTATAAAGTTGTGAGTGAAACAATGATAAAATATTTTATTTGGTTAAAATATCATTCTTGAAGATTTTATATTTGTTAAAGATCTTTTTAGAAGATAAAATACACATATGGTTGAAGGATAATTCAATAAAATTTTATTTAAAATGTGTTGGACCAATTTGACTTTATATTATAAATATTTAAGACTAGTATTACTTATTAGACCTAAATTGGCAACTTTAGAAATATTAATAAATTTTTTTTACCCTGAAATGAATTAAAAACTCAGGAAATAGGTTTATATTCAAGTTAGTAAAGTATTTTTTTATTTAACTCAAAAGTGGAATATTATATTTTTAACATGTAGGTATTATTTTGGTGATCATTTTGGTATATTCCATTTATTTTTGTGATTTATAAATAATAAGATATGATTTTATAAGATTTATTACTTTATAAATACTTAATAAATAATAAATATTTAATTAAGTGAAATAGTAATGCATGATTATAGTTTTAAATTATAGTTCTTATTTTTCTAAGATTTTTGGTCTTTTATTTATATTTTTAACATTTACCATTATTAAAATATGAATTATCAAAGTATTAATACTTATAAAATATTTATTAAATAATAATTATTTAAATTGTTAACATAATAATGTTTGATAATAATTTAATGTTATATATTTTATTTTTCTGGAAATTTTCATATATTAAACATATTTTTCTCAATTATAAAATAAAAGATACAAGATTTAGTTTAATGTTTATATTTGAATTAATATTGTTTTATCAATTTGCTAAACAGACACTGAACCTTTTATACCGCACATACACCAAGTCCCAGTCACTGACTGGTGGGGTCGCTGCCACGTCATACGCCACATAAGCAAGGACTTGTCAAACTGGCTGACTAGGCCTAGGATGATGTCATCATGACATCACACGATGCTGATCCTCTCATATCGAAGCTCGATCGGCTGATTGTGTGCTTGCGCGCGGACGAGGCTGGGTTTGTTGGAAATAGGGCATGATAGGGAAACTAATAGTGGCAGCGCCGCTAATTTTTGTTCACCGGAGAACTGGGTACGACGGTGGTCGACGGCGGAGCTTGCGGTCTAGTGCGGCAGGAAGAAACCAGGGAACGAGAGAGAAAGGGAGATGGTCTACGAGGACGGTGGACTCACCCTGGTGCGCTCGGTGGCGATGACGAGGTCGGAGGAAGTCTGTGGTGGAGGTGATTGACGATGAACGACCGTGACTAGCGGTGGAGATGAGGTGTCGATTGGATCGACAGAGGGCTCCCCGGCTTCCATGAGTAGGGGCAAACGATGGAGAAGGTCACGGCGCATCTGATAGTCACCTCCGCGGATCAATGGGAGGTCGGAGATGGCGAGAAGCTTCGACACCGGTGGCTAGTGTTTGCTGGCCGGAGCTCAAGAGGAAGAAAGATAAGCGAAATGGCGTGCTAGGGTTTTCTCGGCAGCGTCCAGGGCTTCTTGTAGACGACCGGGAGCGGTGGCACGGATCTTGGCACGGTCGGACGGCGGGGTGGCCGCCAGCGAGCTGCTTCGCCACATCGGGAGGTAGACGTCGCAAGGATGAGGACGATGAACAGATTTCCCGAAGGGGTATGGGACAATACTGGGCTGCGATTGGGCCAGGTGGGCCGTAGCGAAGTGGAAGAAAAAGCTGGTTCCTGATACCCGTGGGCGGTAGATAGGTCGAGGAGAACACTGGGTCGACCTGCTGCTCGGGCCAGGTTCCTTTTTTATTTCTGTTTCCTTTTATATTTTCTGTTTTGTTTTCATATTTGTATATTACTCATTTGTTTTAAATTTTCTTTATAAAACTTATTTGTTAAATAGTTGCAGCTATACTAAATGGTATTTAAAGTCATTTTGTGAGATTTTATTACATATTGTTATCATTTATTTATTTTCTTTATATATATACTTTTCCTTTTAATATTTTTAGGGTCTTTTCATATGAAGTTAATTTGTCTAATATCCATAAACTTATTAAAAAATGCATTACTATTAACTCATGAGATTTGATTCTTATTAACTTATAATATTAAAGAAACTTTTATATATAGTGATCCTTCATGATTATTTGATACATAAAGTTCTAGGGAACTAATATGGTTAATATTATTCCCATGAATTTAGGAAATAGCAATGTATATATTTTATTATAATTAACATAGGAGTTAGGATTTGAATTGTAAATGCTTACCCTAGGGTTTAGGGTACTTAATATACTTATATTCTTTTGTTGATATGAGTAAATATTAATGATTAGACATATTGTCTTTATGTTTGTGATCTTTAATGATATCACCCTTTATAATAGAAATTTATTCTCTGGAATGTCTTATGGAAAGTGATTGATAAAGATACTCCTAAGCACATATGGTTACGGTGATTGGGAATGACAAAGATATGCTTAAGTGATTTACTATAGGAAAATATTCCTATAAAGCATTATGGAAATAAGATGATTGATCAAATATATGAAATGGATATTATGTTTGGTTAAAGATTTAAAGTTGAGTGTTTACCAAGAATTCCTATCTTCCATATTTCATAATTCCTGACTTCTAATTAAGGAATTCCTTTCCTAGATATATTACTTCTTCGTATCCATCATCATTCGTTAATCATGATGAGCTTTACTTCACAAGAATCTTCTTATACACCTTTTATTCTTCTAAATCTATTTATAAATGCAATGAGCTTAACACTAAAGCTTTCATAATCTTCTCATATCCATACTTGGGTATATCAACTACTCTACTGCTGATAACCTCCAATCCAACAAGTAGTTACTTCTAACTCCATTCACACTCTTCCTTAATTATCCACCACAAATAATTCTCCAGTAGATGTATATATCAAACTACTCTCCTCAAAACCTTAATATCCTTTTAGAGGAATAACACTACTTCAATAACTCCATACTACACTAGCTTTAGCTTAATCATACTATCTTATATTTACTTTACTCTAGTAACTCATACTGCAACCTCACATTATATTAATGTGTCTTGTAATGACTACTCCAGTGATAACTTATTTATACTAGGTTTTGATCATGTTCTATCCACCAATGTCACTTATACATGATATAAGCATTCAATCTTGGTGACTAAAGCATGGTCATTATAATTCTTTAATCATTTATGGCTTAAGTTTCCGTTTGGCTAATTAAGGTCTCATCAATTCAACATTACAGTTGTATTAAAATTATCTTATTAGTATCTTTATTGGATTAAGGAATGTTATTCATGGACTATGCTTCCTTAATTCAATAGGATTACTCCTTGGTATCTATCTTCAATGTTCATCCTTATAATCCTATTTGTTACCATATAATTATATCTTCCATATAACTCTTCTATCCATTTAGGAGTGAGTTAAATCCTTCAGTTACCATATTGATTTGATTCCCTTAAATCACTCCCATCCTATAGATGATATCCAAAACTAGCATTACTAGTTACCTCTTATTACTTCCTTCTCAAAAGAATTTAAGTTAATGCCCAGATAAGAACAAGAGTTGATAGATCAAGAATTGATGGTTTAAGAATTTAGGAATCAATGGTTGATTACTCAACATGGATGAACAATGGATATTAGAATAAGGTTCAAGAGAGATGATAAGGATTAATATGGAAAGAAAGATGTGTGGTGAATGGTATTTGAATTGGTTTCCTTCTTACTCCATATAACTAAAGAGTTAGGGTTAAGTATTACCATGGCACTGATTGGTAGGAATAGATAAGAATAAGATAGGTCAGGATTAGTTATTACATTCTTGTTACTTGAATTATATTCATAGCTTGGTATTCATGAGTTATTGTAATGAATACAGTGTGATAATTACTTAAGGATCAAGTATTAATCATTAAGCAATGTATTAGGGTTTAATTATATTACATTTGATCTACCCTTAGATCAAATCTCCTTTACCCAAAGATAAGGTTTTAGCAAAGGTCATATTGAAACTTATCGCAGTCAACTTGATGATCTACTTCAATTCCATCAAGTTGAGAGAAGCTTCAATCACTTTGACAAGTTTTGTTTAAAATCGCGAAAATTATTCGGATTTTCTATGCATGAATGCAATGCACACATCTGGTTTCAGCTTAATTCTAAGCTTTAATGCTGGGATGTTACAGACTCTCCGCCTTAAAATAAACTTCGTCCTCGAAGTTCGTATGCTCTGACGTTTAGGAGTAAGGAATCGTCTTGCAATGATTACGATATGTCTCAACTCCATGGTAACCTCAATGGGAATAACTGCAATATCCCATATCCAAATCTTTTCCTTGAATCCTCATCATACTCAACAATCTTTAACTTGGTGTCTCCAATACTCCAAAGTTCTTTTTACTTTATTCCCTTAGGGATATATCCTTATTACAAAATCCTTTAATTTGGGTCTCTCCTTTAGTTCCTTATCCTGATTAGATATCCTAATCCAATTCTTTCACTTGATCATCGAACTTCCTTACTATATTATATAAGGTCTAGGAAGTCTCACTAAAACAGGTTCTAAATTTTATTAAACAATAATTATGGTCAAAAGACGAATCTTTGATTTGTCATTGTATGGCTCAAGCTGGTAATCCTTCCAAGATTGGATTTGAACTCATTTAGTCCATACCCATTGGAATTTCTTGTTCCTCTACACATATCTAATTGGTTGTGCTGTATTCTCTCTTAAGGATCACTTAAGAGTTGTTTCCTCTAGAATTAGTATGTTAAAATTAATCTATTTTATCACCTTCAAGATTTTACTTTAGCAGGCTTTGGATAATATTTTATCATCACCTGAAGTACTTCTTTAACTTCAATTTATTAACTATCTTAAGGTCTAAGCGCTACTATCTTGAATTTAATGCTTTGATCTTTTCTCCAGACATACTTCTAAAAGTAATTTTATGATGATGTCTTCTCTTGACCTTATGAAGATAAGGCTTAATGTTATTGTCGATTAGTCTTTCTTCTCCAACCTTTCCCCAACAAATTGGATAACAATACTTCCATTTTCTGTTTACTCTCCCCCTTAGGGTTTACTAATGGTTTCCAAACCGCATATAAAGTAACCATTAGCGTTATAATTAGAATGTTGGTCTTTGTTCAGCTTATACTTTACCTAGTAATGGTCTTATGAAAGATTGTACGGTGTATCCACACAATTTTGGATCTCCGAAGCGAATCTTTCAGCATTATTTGTCTTACTTACTATATGGACATTTTCGCTTTGATAGGTCTGACTTTGCGAAGCGCCTCAAAAGACGGTCGATTTAATGTTTATACTCCGTCATGTCTTTCTTAACTTAAGCCAAATTTTATGCTCTTTATGCAATACTTAAGATGATCTGGTTGACTAAGTCAGCCAAATATCGGTTGCGGACATTTACCAACTGCGGACCATCTTAGGGTGTATGGATTACCCTACGTTCCTGACATACTACTAGCATTCTCTCTGAATTGTCAGAGCTTGAATACCATTTTTGTTCCAAAGCTTCTTCCTTGTACTTATTCATGATACTCCCATGAACTTGGTACAACTACTCCATTAACTTCTTAACAACATTACCTATTTTGAGTGACATTAATTTCATCACTTCCTGTTAATTTATATGTTTTCTACATTAATCTACCTTCTTATTTCTAAATAATAATGATCTAAACTTGATCCATCCTTCCAATTGTGTTGATACTCCTTATACTTTGCTTCATTCTTCATGTAGGTCTTCATCTTGATCTTTGGAACTCGTCACTCCCTCACACAAATTCCCTTATTCTATCTAGGTCTATAACATCAAGTAATAACTAGATGTTGCAACATGCATTTGCACACCAAGTCAAACTTCATGTACATATCTAGTCATTCCAGAAGATCCAAGAAAAACCAATAAATCCAAATGTGGTACATATAACACACAATATTCTAAGCTCGGAATATAGTAGTTGAGTATAATATCTCTAGAATTCAGGCTTAGTTGTGTAGTATATGACACCTCCTCGTATAGGTTTACATTGTGATACTTAGAACATAGGGTCAAACTATTCTTTGCCTCATAATTTACCCAGGTTGCTCAACTACAATAGGACAATTTTAAGCAAAGTGGCCACAATTTGGTTTTGACTAACCTTTTGTCTCACTTTTGGAATGACTAATTGAACCAAACTTTAATTATTTAGTAAACTAACCTCACATGATCACTCCAAATGACTAATCAGATTTTATTTGCTAACTTAAACCAAAGCTTATTAGAATTGTTTTGCACCCATGACTTCTATCATAACTCTACCATGTTATTTTCATACTTCTACTCCAAGATAATTCACTAAGTACTTGTCATACTTACACTTACATCATGGTTTCGGAGCTAATCTCACCATGATCTTGTTATGTTTTACCTATACTTCATGATTTAAGAACTAATCTGACCATGATGACTTTGTTTCTCATTACACTATCATTAAGTCTTAATATAATTGCACTTCATCACATAGAATTCTCAAGTGAATCCCACATGATTACTACTCATTACATCTATTCATGCTCTAATGATCTTCATTATGTTGTCTTTGGTTATCAACTAACAATAAGATTCCACTATACTACTTGAATTCTAAGGTTAGGCTACACCATTAGGACTGCTTCAATTGATGTCTTACACTTGGTCCTAATCTAATATGGCCGATTGACTTTCCTACAATATCTTGGTGGTTTATGTCTCCTTTGGAAGACACTAAATAGCACTATACTGAGAAAAGATAAAATAATTACTCCTAAGAAAGATGACCTAAGCATCCGACTTAGGTGTGATAAGGTTATCCTCAAGTGGATTTTCATCACAAGTCATAAGAATACTTGGTTTAGATAAGATGTCTCCTATAGTCACTATCCAACCTACAGATCTTCCTAAAATGATTTTTTTAATCCCAAGGTCAAAGCATATGCTCTGATACCAGCTGTGGTGACCTAGCATACCACTGCATGATGTAGTACACTATAGTCATTGACATAACACCAATGAAACACCGTTCACTAGTATTACATCCCTCAGAGTGGTACAACAGAAACGCAACAGGTCTAAGACACGAGTATAGGTTACAACTCAACTCATTACACAAGATCCAGAGAATACTCTAGGTTAAAGAGAGAGAAAGAAACTTCTTACAAAGAAGAATCAAAGATTAACACCTCCAAATCCGTCATACTAATAAGACTAGTATCTAAACTATTGGGCTTGCATCGCTGCTAATGCAATAAACTATAGAAATAGGTTCTATGGCTAGAGATTATTGTAACATCCCAATTTCAGCAACCCTGATTAAATGTCCAAAAGGCAAAAATCAGGGGGAACAAAAAATTTTCTTGCATTGTGTGCTTACCTGTTTGCTTGTGCTCAAGCAACTGTTTGTGTATTAGTTGTGAACTCCTCATCTCAAACTAAGTTTACAAAATCTATTTTACAAAAGAGATGTCTTGGCTCATCTTTCATATTCTCAAATGTTCTGGCATTTCAAAAACCTGAGCCAGGATGACGTTGACCCAACAAAATACTTTACTAGTTTCTTTTGACAAACTATGGAGAACTATATATTACCTCCTTATGTTTTCAAGACAGAACCTTCAACTACTCTTATCCCTAGGTTTTCCCAAAAACTTTATTAAAACCTTTTCATCTCCATCCTGGTAGAGATACCAAGATGGTACTTATCCTACTTCAAGAAAAACCCCTTTCAACCTACCCATCCTTACCTCAAGCCAGGCTTGATGGTAACCCTAGTACTAGTTGGATAAGTAATATGATGAATTGCCTTGATCTGTTGTTAGATGCATTGCCTTGATCTGCTGATTGCCTTGTTTGCTTAGGAACTAGAGTGAGCTAATCTAGGAGCTCATCCCTTATGACCCAATCCATGCTTGTGATCATCAATCTTGTAAGGTTCCCAATCTTTAATAAGGTAAAGATCCCTGTGTTTACAATGCTAGTCCCTGGATCAATAGCTAGCATCGACAGTTAAGATGTAATATCAAGAAACAAAGGTCATAATACAACTTTACAACCAGGAATAAAATAATTCATTACATCTTATATAGTTCATTTGGCTATCACATTACATTGCAGCAGAATATCTATAAGCATGGGGTCCTTCTTATTCAAAGTGCCACAGGCAGTCATGTTGGTTGTAGACTTGTAATCCTAATCAATAAACTTCACTAATCATCAAACAAACCTGCAACATAATAAGTTGCAGCCACAAGGGTCAATACATTTTAATTGTATTGGCAAGTTTCACTACTATGTAAAATTTAGTGGATCCTATCATTACATGCATATTTGGCTAAGTGGGGTGGAGGCTCATTTGCAGAATGCAATATAGTTTTATCCTATCTTTTCAAAATAGTTTTTGATCTTTGTCAAATATTTTTGAACTTCTTGGAAAACTTCAAGTGCTTCAAATCCCTTGTTGTCACCCTCAAGTTTTAACTTTGAGAAATTGGATTGTTGAGATCTCCCATAGCTTCAGGCCTTAGTTGCTCAGTATTGTCCATAACCGGGGACATGGCTAAGTACTTAGAATTTGATCTTCTACAGAAGTTGTACACTTTACCCACATGACATAATCTCATCTTGATGCCACCAGTGCCCCCTGGATAAGTACTCACCAAGATGGAGTACTGGCAGATTGAGAATGTGACAAAGTCTTTCCATAGGAGTCCTCCCAATACACAATGCTAGCTTGTCTTCCAGGCACCAATGTAGGGTTTCAAGTTCCCTAGCACAAATCTAGTTAACCTGAAGATGCCAATGCATGGGTCTTCCACTATGTAGTTGACTAAGCCAGAGCCCATTTAGCATGTGGCTGTACATGGAAGCCATTGTACGAGAAACATGTTCAATCTCTAAGTCCCTGGGTGATTTTCTTCTAGTGCACAACAAAAAGAGATAGCCATATAAACATGGTTCCTTTTGTTGCCACCTTGTCCATCCTTGAGTATCCTTGTACACCCAGGTGGTTCATTGAGTACTTGTTTTATTATATAAAACATAAGTCTTTTCAATACTTCATATAATCATAACATGTATCCCATCCCAAATATATAGCTGGGCTAAGCATACTACAAATACATTGTTTCTACTAAGGAATATATATAAGGGTATCCTATTAGGATTTAGCATAGCATAAAATATAGTAAAGCTTATCATGCATGTTTCAAAAATTCACTAAGTATAATGAAAATAGTAGGACTTGGATAATAGTGTCACTTGCCTTTTTGGTAGAGAATGTTGGTTCACTTCTTGATATTTCTAATATCACACTCTTATAACTTCACTACAAATCAATCAAGCAAACATAGATTCAACTAGCATTCCAACCAATATTCAAACAATTCATCACACATAAAATAATAGACACAAAGTCATGCATGCAAGCATGCAAAAGATAGTTTTATTTGCAAGGTGGTTTCTACTAGGCTCTAAACATTATAAAGTTCAAAGTGGTCATTTACTAAAGTGGTAAAACCGTTTGAAAAAGGGTTTTATCTATAAACCATTTCTTAAATCAAATCATTATTTCATGTGGTGGAAAATGCTTTTAGCAAAGCAATAATTTTATATTGTTCACCAAATAAGTTGTTAATTCACAAAACTTGGTGTTTAGGGTCAGAAGGTTTGAATCAAAACATTTCTCAAAGGTTTTACTCAAAAATCATTTCCATATCAAAATCAATATTTTTATTTGACTAGAAATGAGCTAATTCAAGTATTTATTCCTAAACTTCACAAAATCCATTTTTAAATCCATGAGTTGGTTCCTAGGGTCAGTAGGTTCACAACAAACCATTTTGCAAAGATTTCACATTAAAATTATATCTAGAACAATTTTTATATTCAAAATAAGCCTACACATGTTTCTGAAAATTCAACCAATATTCCAGAAGCAAATCATTAAACAAAGTTCATGGTTGCAAAGTACTTGTTATACTGATTCCATTGATATAAAATTTACAAAATTTGGACGTGTAGATTTTAAGTTATGAATTTTACAAGTATGCACATAAATCTGATTCAGAATTTTGTTTTAAATCAAACCAGTGCCACGCGGCGCAATCTAATTGGCCGGTACCGTTTCGTTTGGATCGGCCTCTATGAACCGTAGGATTTAAGTTAGATCTAGTGGCTCAGATGGGCATGTACCTCTTCGTTTAAGTTCTATTCTCATCCACTGGATTAACATCTAACGGTGCATACTGACTTGACCTAACTCGAGCGGCGCCGACGGTGGCTGGCGGCGGCGCACGGTCAGACGGTGTGCTAGCCGATGAACCAGGAAGCAAGGAAGACAGAGGAGGGTCTCACCGTGTTCGCGAGGTCGAGGTGAAGCTCAAGGTGGTCGCGAGGAGGCAAGGGGCGCACGAGGGAGGGAGTAATCGCTCGTTGGAGTTGGGTTCACCGTCGGGTCGTCTGGTCCTTGTCGGAGGCGAGGCTATAGGCCATGCCAAAGCAAAAGAATGACACGGTTAGGTGCGCGTGAAGACACTGAACATGCAACTTACAAGCAGAGAGAAAGGGGCGATCTGTTCTTACGGGGAGGGGTCGCCGGAGAGGTGGCAGACGCGACGGTGCTCAGGTGAAGTCGAAGTCGACGTTTTGGAGCGCGCGCGAGTGAACGAAGCACACGGGCAGATGCGCCAGGAGGTGGGGAATGTGCTAGCGTGCAGAGGGAGGTGAGGGGTGGCGGGGTGTGGCCGGAATCGCTCGGAGACGTCGTCGGAGCAGCGGCGGTGCAAAGCTAATTCAAGGCAGACTGGTGGCAGAGAGGAGGAGATGTTTGATGGGAAATGGCGAGGAGGAATGGGTGGTTTAACGAGCGTAGTTGCAGGCAGGATTAATGCAATCAATTAAGCGTATTGACGCCGGCAATAACGCGGCAGCAACGGCAGGGCGACGAGGTCGTGGTGGAGATGATGAACAGGAGTGTGGGGCCGTGCTGTCAGCGGGGTGGAGGAAATAGGAGTGGGGCCTGCCTGTCTGTCGCTCTGCGGGTGCGGTTGTGGGTGAAAAACGATTCGCGCGTGGGGGTTTAGTTGGGCTGGAGCTGGGCTGTTGGGCCAGATGGGTTGGGCTGCTGTTTGTTTTCATTTGTTTTTGTACAGAATCTTTTTCCTTTTTCCATTTGATTTTCTGTTTTTTTTTTCAATCAAACAATTCAAACACCAAATGAATTCAAACCTTTGCCAAAGTTTGTATAATTTTTAGTTCTGTTTAACCACACAACCAAAGTCCAAAAAGAAATAATTTTTATTCTTTTTAGGATTCATTTAATAATTAAATAAAATAGTCCTTAGTTATTAATTCAAATAGGATTTGATTTATTAAAATCTCCATTTGAAATCTAAATAATACCAAAATCAATTCAGTAGGTTTTATTTGCAAATGTAAAACACTTGGAAAACTTATTTAAAATTAATAAGTTTTAGTGTTTATTTAAAATAGAAAAGCCTTTAGTTAATTAAAATTGGATATTAAATCGTCATTATTTTATTTAATTAAACCTTTACTCTTTTTATCCAATAGGATTGCTTTATTTCAAAAGATTGGCCAAGATTTTAATTTGGCTTTAAGAAATAATCTTTATTTATAATTCTACCTTTTGCTTTTGAAAAACAAATCCTTTTATTAAAAGATCTAAAATAGTAATTCCAACTATCAAAACTTTCTTTATTAATTGTTTATCTTTTTTATTCCCTTTAGGATTTATTTGATCAAAATAGGTTTGAAAGTTTCCAATTGGATTCAAAAAGTTTCTTCTCACCCTGAATTTCAACAAAGTTTTATTTTGTTTATTTATTTTTCACATTTGAAAATTTGGAAAATTTTGGGATGTGACAAATCTCAAGCAAGCACCCCAAGTCTGGATCTATCCTAAGCCACTCAAGTGCCCCTCACATCTCCTGCTCAGATCAATCCCAGGATAATCCTTCTGGATGGCTTCCAACTTAGTGAAGACCCAATCTGAGCATGAATACTATCTACTTAGTTAGTACCTCAACCTCATCTCCTTGATCACAAGTTTGGAACTTAGCATCCTCTCGAAATCATCTACCCTTGCACTCTAGTCTAAAACCCTAAAACTGCCAAAATGGTTGTCTGGATTTCTTATATAGATTCAATCTTTGGAGCTCTACCTGTTCCAACCTATGTGCATTATTGAGAATGTACTTGAACCATCTTGTAGTACATAATTAGTACTACCAAATCCCACTCTTTCCCATGGCTAAGCCATTCTATCTCCCACTCATCCATGATGGATTTGTAGTCAAGATAATAATCTTTTCTGCAAATCTTATCATCTTTCCTACTTTAGCAGAAGCTCACATCTACATGCCACCTCCCCTTGACAAAATCCTTGCTTGGTTAAGATCTACTAATCATGTCCTATCAATCCCCACTTCACTTGTTTCCATTGGAGCCTTGTGCTTCTTAAACCCACATGGTTTAAGAGGCTACCTGATGTACCTGCTATGGCAACCTTATTTTCAACAAAGTTTGCCAGCTCTTCTAAACCACCTCAATAACAACCAAGCCCAACTCTTGTTTCCTTGATCAACTAAATAACATGGTCTATCCATCCATATACCCCTTGTACCAAGGTGAGCTCTGAGCTCCCTAATCCAACCCTGTTTAGACGACATCAGAATAACAAAACTCTAGATCCTCCCCGAATCTAGTTTCCATCCTTTTTCACCACTTTTCTTCCAAACCAAGGTGAACCTTGATGCCTACATCAATTTTTCATCATCTACCTTGTATATAAGCATCCCCAAATAATTCCCACAATTATTTGGACTATTAAAATATTTTATTCCCTTTTCTTACCCATTTCTCAAAACCCTCGTCTATAAAGACAAGTTCGTTTTTTTTATCCAAATCACCTTGCCAACTTAAGGCACATTTGATGACTATTCATCCTACCCCATCTTCCCAACTCAAAAATAAATATTTATGAGATTCTTAATTATTTCTTTTTGCCCCTTTTCTTAAATGGCAGAAACAAGAAATAATTCTCCAAAAATACTTTTCCACTTCAATAAATCCCAATAAAATTCCCCAATGTGTGTTATGGTATTTAGGACCATATCACACCAAAAACTAAGCTTTCCCAAGGTAAAATTTCCATATTCGCATCCAAAATCTATTTCTGCACTTTCTGAGGAAGTGCATTGAATGGGATTATAATCATCATAAAAATCCCATTTTAATCTTGGAGAGATTATTTAACCTACTCTATCTACCAGTACCATTCCCACACTTTGCCCAATGCAACATTTCCAACTTCCTTCACAAGCATCAAAGTGACCAACACTTTGCAAAACAACCAAACATAATTCAAACCAACACCAAACCAGCTGCAATCTTGTCAAGCGCTCCTCCACAACAGCACACACACTCCCTAGTCGACCAGCACTGTAGCATGCCCCACACCCCTTGGCCCACATGATTACTTAAGAGGGATACAAAGGCAATGTATTGTCTATACCCATTTCTTTACTCATTGCAGCCCTCTACTCCCTCTCTGCTCTATGCACGCCCACAAGAACACCCCACCCTCTCCCCACCGCCCCTTGCCACCAATATAAACCCATGGACCATGCCCTAGCTCCCCATGAGCTATGTCCACCATGGACCTCCCCCTCTCGGTATATATATTACCCAAAGTCCAACCAACACCCTCCCTCCAGCTCATTTGCGCCCAACACACCTCCCTTACCTCCCCAGAGCTCCTACTCTCCTCCCCCACGCTCTAATTTGATCAAGGAAGAAGAAGAAAGGAGATCGGACATTTTCTCTCCCACAAGCACAACTCCCTCCCTCAAGGTTTCCCTCTCTCTGCATGTCACCCTACAGTGACCCACTCCTCCTCCTCTATCTGACCCTGCCCTTATTTTTGCCCAGAACCCCTTATAGCGTTGCCTAGGACGAGCTCCGGCGAGCTCCCTCTCGGACGTCTTCGCGCAAGCTCCCTTCCGACGACAAACCACTTTGTGCCGACCATCTCCGGAGTCGCCGTCGTCAACCGCGTCGCCCCGCCGCCTCCCCGACCTCTCCCGAGCCCCTGGTGAGCTCTCCCGTCTCTCCCTGGCCCGCCCTAGGTTTTTCCTCACCAGCAAGCCCATCTCGTGAGGACGATGCCCCTCGTTCGTCAGATCACACCAGATCTGACGGCAGGGAGCGCTCGGTACCCCTTCACGCGGACCCCCGCTAGCAGGCCGGCTGCTAGGCCACGGCTGGCAGCGTGCCTCCCACACGCGAGCACTGCGGCTGGGCCGATTTGGCTCTTCGGGACCAGTATTCCCCCCAGATCTTCCCATAGGCCCCGAGCCCCTTCTCCTTTTATTTTAGATTTTATATCCGAGATTCAGCAGTTTGTTTTAAATGAAAACAAAAATGGAAAACCCTTCCAATGGCCCAGATCTAAATTTTATTGGATGCACACTGTTTTCCCTAACATGCAGACCAATTCCTACACCAAAATAAATTATAAAATAAAAATGATAAATGTTCTCCTAAGGTCTGTCTAGATCACTAAATAATATCTCCAGGAAATTCTACAAGGTCAATAGGAGTAAACCCTTTTGTTAATGAAAAGTATCACCCATACCTTTCATACCCCACAGGCCTCATCTTGTTTTGCTTCCTATATTTCTGGTAGAAAAAATAACCAAATAAAGCCTTCTCTGACTTTAGGAATTGCTCTAGGTCAAACCAAATGAGGTTTTGACCTACATCCAACTCCCAGTTATAACCATATCTTGCAAAATACAGCAACTCATAATTTTATGAGTCTGTTTGATTTTTAGTGAATTAAACTCTTCTATGCATAGTTTAATCACCAATAAAAACACTACAATATCTATGAAACTCCAAAAAGGTTGATTACAATTTCTAAAGAAAGGTATTACCATCACACAACATGTGTCCTTGTAACCAACTAAAATCTCCTGTAGATTAAATCTGAGGAAAAAGACAAATCTTGTCCTGTACTGTCTTTGGGAATTTCTCAAGGGCAATATGATAATTGTTTTGAGGAGATTCCAACTCCTCTTGATTCAGTCCACCAAATATTACCTTTTCACCAAAAGAAATAATTTTTGGAACTCCAGATAAGTTCTGGTGAATTATTTTCTAAAACTAGAATTTTATCCACTACAAAATTAACTATAAATCAAGGCAAAATGATAAAATAGTGAAAACACTTTTGTTGGCTTCACTTTATCAATACATATCTGATGGTATCATTTTTACACAATGGTATCATACAGATCAAGACCTTGTCAAAAACCCCTCTCTTAGGTAGTTCCTAGACTCTAAATTCAAAAGCATCTTTTCCCTAAGGCCTCCAAATCTTCTTCCAATCCAATCAAATCAATCCTGCAACATCCTACTGATGTATATCATGCATTTATCCTTTGCTTGCTGTATGGTTTGATGTTTGTATGCCTTGTATTTATTGTGGATTGTTTGTTTCATGTGTACTGGATAACGGCGATAGTTGCGATTGTGTGACGCCGAGAAGAAGGAAGGATCGGGCTATCTTTATTATTGATTGTATTGGTATTCTGGTTACCTAACGCCGTCAAGGGACATCTCGCTGGTCACAGGCAAGCCACCATTCCTAACTCCTATATTTACCCATTTCTGTTTATCAACTGTTTTATATCTCGTTTATGAATTGCATGATCAAAGGCATGGTTTGAATTAAATAAACAGACGTGAGTAACTTGGCTCCTCCAAGTTATGAATGAGTGTCTATTGGACACCTATCCTATGTATACCTATCTTTACCCCTTAGAATGAGGCTAGGATGATTAGCATCTTCCCTCTCGGAACCCACGGATTTTCAAGAATAAAACTCTTTTGGGTTGTTACCCTACTAAAAAGTTTTCAAAACAAAACCCTTGGAAAGAGGCATCGTTTCCAAGTGGAAGTTTTACTAAAGCAAAGATGAGGTGTATGAAGAGAAAGTCAAGCAAGAGAAGGAAGGGATGTTCTAAGCCAATGTCCGGAACAGTTTTATCCGTGCAATCACATTACCCCAGTCGCTGGGGGCATAGCTCGTAGTTTGTGGTCTTTAGCCGGGGCTGCTCTTACTCTCTAAAGGGGAGAAATCCCCTGAAATCCAGGCTACCTGTAGGGTAAGGCACTGGTGCAACAATTAGGTCTCTCGCGGACGGTATGCTTTTAGGTAGTATGGATGGAAGATTGTCACTATTGCTACGGGTCAGACTTCGGTATGGAGGTAGGGGTCAGTACGGAAGGAAGGACCAGGGTCGTCATACCCCATACTCATACCGGAGACATAAACCCAAAAGGAAAAACGCCGTTGCTAGGGATGGACAAATGAAAAGCGTAAGTTTGATTATCCGAGCCCCTGTCTAGCGTGTGTAGCAAGCCGTGGTTTTATCCCGGCAAATGTATTGATTCTTGTGGGTAAAGTGCACAAACTCTGCAGAGTCTAATCTATTCGAATAACCGTGTCCATGGACAAGGACGGTTGGAATGGCAAGTGCTAGGAGGACCCTTCGGTTAAGTTGTGGTAAAGTAAAGGATGTGACTTGATCACGAGGAAAAGATAAGAATGAATTGGTTTTGGCCAGAGATGGTCGATAAGGTTTTACCAAGGGTTTTACAACAAAACTGTTTTAGAAATATTTTTACAAGGATGTGGAGATGTCTGGATTTTCTAAAAGGAGACATATTTCCTAAAAACTCTTTTTTAACAAAGATATAGAGATGCCAATGTAGGGTCTTTAAAAAACAACTATAGTGTAGAGCTATCTCGCCACAGCCAGATATGCATTATCTTATCTACCTTTGTCTCGGTGGTTTGCGAGTACATTCACATTACTCACGGGCATTGTCCCTGGCTATTTACTTGGCCAGATTGCAGATGTTAAGAATCAACGAAGGTGTTGATGTCTATGCGAGCTAGGCCATATTCCCAGTTAGTTGCCTATAGGTTAAGGCTCGGGCTCTGCGCTGAAGACTTCCGCTACTTGTGTTGTAATCGCCATAAAGGACTCCTTGTAAGTTGTTGTACTCGTTAATTAAGGATGATGTAATGATACTTGTCGGTTATGCTCACGGCTCACTGATCATGGGAACGTGAATGATATGTATAACGGGTATTCTCGGACCGTAAATCCGGGGTGCCACAATTATGTTTCTATCTAATCAGTAACTTCGTCTTCACTTGCGTTGATATATATGTTGATTTTCTTGACTTCATTGAACAACTTTATCTTCTGGTGATGATTCCCGGAGCATAACTTGATGTAGACATCGTATGTACTGGCTTTAGAACCTAGCAAGGGTTATGTAAGGTTCCCAACCTTTAATAAGGTAGAGATCCCTGTGTTTACAATGCTAGTACCTGGATCAATAGCTAGCATCCATAGTTAAGATGTAATATCAAGAAACATAGGTCATAATACAACTTTATAACCAGGAAAAAAATAATTTATTACATCTTACATAGCTCATTTGGCTATCTCATTACATTGCAGCAGAATATAACAATAGCATGGGGTCCTTCATCTTCAAAGTGCCACAGGCAGACATGTTGGTTATAGACTTGTAATCCTAATCATTAAACTTCACTAATATCAAACAAACCTGCAACATAACAAGTTACAGCCACAAGGGTCAATATATTTGAATTGTATTGGAAAGTGATACTATAGTAGTATAGTGGAGTCTATCATCTATATGCATTTGGCTAAGTGGAGCTTAGTCTTGCTTTGCTCAAAATAGATTTTCCTTATCATTTGAAAACACTAAGTTTTTGCTTGACAAAAATCACCCAAGGAACCACCAATAGAAATTGGTGAACCTTAAACCCTTGTTCAACCACAAGTTTTTAACTTAGAAATTTGGATGATGAGATTCTTGATAGCTTCCATGTCTTGATGCTCAAATTGTCATTTTCCAGGGACATGGATAAGTACTTAGATTTTAGAGGTGGTGCACTTTCCCCACAAGACTTGGTTTCACCAAGACAAGATCTTTCAGAAGCCTTCCCTTAGACCAAATGGACGCGTTCCAACCTATCATCCCACTACCACCAACTGTCCAAATGGCTAAGTTCTAGCAACCTATGATCCAGGCAGAGCCCATATTTACAAGTGGCTGCACTAGAAGCTTCTCAACACTTGGCCTCTAAAATGTCTTTGTTCCTGGGTGGCTTTCCACAAGTGAGACATCAAGTTTTCCCCAGCATACTGGACTTGGTGATGCCCAAGTTTTCCCCAGCATACTGGACTTGCATGAACACTCAACACAAACCATTCCTTCCATTCCACCCAGGTGATTCATTCACTTAGTTGTTTTATTAAACAAAACACAAGTCCTCAGACTTAGAAATTTTTCCATAGTATGAATATATATTCCACCCTTGTTTTCTATTAGCTAAGCTAAGCATGATAGTAGTAGGAATCTTATCTTAGGAATATTCTACTAAGGTTTCATCTACTAGGATTTCCCATAGCATAGTTTATACTTAGCAAAATTCCATGCAAGTCCTACTTAGAAATATCACTAATGCATAGTGAAAATAATGGGACAAAGGTATGAAGCATCACTTGCCTTTTTGGTAGAGAGTATAGGTTCACTCCTTGATCTTTGCAATGTTCACTCACTTCAAAACACTACAATCCAATCAAGCAAACAATATTTCAATCTACCATTCAAGCAATTCATCACATAAAATAATAGTGACAAGACAATGCATGCAAGCATGCTAAAGATTGTTTTATTTGTAAAAGTGGTTTCTAATGGTTCATAAACATTTGAAAACACCTAATGGTCATTTTATAAAGTGGCAAAATCATTTGTATACAATTTTACTTCATAAACCATTTTTAGATCAAGTCATTATTTTATGTGGTGAAGAAATGCTTTTAATAAGGAAAAATTCTATAGGTTTCACAAAATATGTTTTCAAACCATATAACCTTGTGTTTAGGGTCAGATAGTTTATTTCCAAAACATTTCTCATAGGTTTTCTTCCAAAACCATTTTTAATAATTAAACCATATTTTTGTTTGACTAGAAATGGTTTAAATCAAAGATTTATTCTTTTGCTTCACCAAATACATTTTTGAAACCACAATTTGTTTCCTATGGTCAGTAGGTTCAAAACACACCATTTGCCAAATATTTTATCCTCAAAATCATTTTGTAATAAATTTTATAACCTAAACATGCACACACAAGTTTCTATAAAAACAAACAATTTAACATAAGCTATTTTCTAAACAAAGTGAATGGTTGGATAGGTCTTGCTTTTCTGAATCCATTGATATAAAGTTTGCAAAATTTGGATGTGTAGATTAAAAGTTATAGATTTTACAAAATCTAGCATCTAATAGATCAAATTCTGATTTTAAAACAGATTCTGTGACACACGGCGCAATTCTATTCGTCGGTACCGCTTCGGCCGGATCGCGCTACGGGAGTCGTTAGATCTAAATAGATCGTGCGGCACAGATTGCTTCTTACCCCTTCGTCTAGTTTCTATCCTAGCCGCTGGATCCTAATCGCACGGTGTACAACACGCTTGCCAGAGACGGGCGGCGCTGGCGGTGGCAGGTGGCGGCGGCGTGTCTGGCTACGGCATCGCGGCGGTTACAGGAAGCGAGGGAGAGAAAGGTGTGGCTCACCAGGTTCGCCGTGGCGTGGGGAAGCTCAAGGTGGTACTGGCTGGCAAGGGGGCGCACGAGAATGCCCTTAATCGCTCGCCGGAGTTGAGCTACGCCTCGGGTTTGGTCAGTCGTCGTCGAGGGCGGGGCTACAAGGCGTGCCAAAGCAAAATAAAGGGTGTGTTAGACGCTCACGGTACCAGGGATCATGCGAGCATCAATGAATAGCACCGGGGCAGTTCGAGCTTACCAGGAAATCTCGCCGGAGGAAATGGCAGGCGGTGGCGCTACTGTTCGTCGTCGTCGTTGTCGATGTTCTGGGACGCTCGGGGACGAGCTGGAGCTATGGGGAGATGCGCCAGGGTCTGGGAAGCAGGTGAGAGTGGTCTAGGGGGCAAGGGGCGGTGAGGGGCTGCCGAAATCGTCGTCGGAGCGTCGTCGGACAGAGGATGGTGCAGCGAGCAATTGGGTAGCCTGGTGGCGCGCTAGGGTGAGGCGACTGGGGGAAAATGGAGAGGGAACGCAGGCGAGTAAGAGGGCATGGTTGTGGGGTCGTTTAATGGTGCGGTTAACGCGAATTAAGCCCGGCTTTAATCGCCTGCAACGGACGGCGAGGTGAGGGGCGTGGTCACCGCGGGGAGGAAGAAGGTGACGTGGCTGTGGGGCCTGGCTGTCTGCGAGTGAGAGAGAGTGGGGGTGGGGTCCAATAGTTAGAGACTGCATGAGTTCTTTCTCTGGTGAAAAACGGTTCGTTCGGGTGAGAGGGAGAGGTGGGATGGCTGGGCCTTGTTGGGCTGGGCTGTTCCTTTCACTTTTTTTGCTGTGTTTGTTTTATCTTTTTCCATTTCCTTTATTCTGTTTTGATTTTGAACAACCAATCCAAACACTCATTTGAATTCAAACCTTTGCCAAAATTTATGTAGGTTCAAATATTGAGTAGTAAAACATTCTGTAATCATTTTTAGTGTAAGATCCCTCCTTTGTAAAGGAAAAGGATCCCTGTGATTGCAATGCTAGTCCCTGGATCAATGCTAGCATCCACAGTTTAAGATGAAGTACACAGATACAAAGGTCATTTATTACATCCATTCCAGAGATAAAACATAGTCTTTTACAACTCAAGGCCACAGGCCTAATACAAGAGTTTTGGAATAAGTAAATAAACATAAGTCTTCATCTTCATGTGCCACAGGCAAGCATGTTGAGTGTAGACTCATGACACCTAATCATCATCGGAGTAACCTGCAACATCACAAGTTACAGCCATAGTGGGTCAATACTTTGGAATAGTATTGGCAAGTGATACCTTAGTAAATTTTAAGTGGACTATATTACTATATGCATTTTTGGCTAAGTGTAGCTTGGCTTGCTTTGCTCAAAATAGATTTTTCCTATTAGTTGAAAACACTAAGTTTTTCTTTGTCAAAAACTTCCCAAGAAACCATCAATAGACATTGAGGTCCTTCACCCTTGTTCACCCACAAGTTTTACTTAGAAGTTGGAGTGATGAGATTCTTGATAGCTTCCATGTCTTGATGCTCAAGTTGTCCATTGCCATGGACTTGGCTAAGTACTTAGATTTTCCATCTGCAGAGGTTGTGCACTTTCCCCACCAGACTTGGTTTCCCAAGACAGGACCTTTCAGAAGCCTTCCCTTAGCCAAATGGACGCGTTCCAACCTATCATCCCACTACCACCAACTGTCCAAATGACTAAGTTCTAGCAACCTATATGATCAAGGCAGAGCCCATATTCCCAAGTGGCTGCACTATAAGCTTCTCAACACTTGGCCTCCAAAATCCCTTTGTGCCTGGGTGGCATACCACAAGTGAGATACACAAGGTAAACCATGTCCATGGGCCTTGTGTAACCACTCAACCAAAAACCACCATTCAAGTCCCATTCCACCCAGGAGGTTCATTGACTTAGTTGTTTTATTAAGAAAAACATAAGTCCAAAGACTTAGAAATATTTTCATCATAGCATGTAGATACTTTACCAACCCTTGTTTGCTACTAGCTAGGCTAAGCATGTCATAGTAACTTAACTTAGGAAATTTTCCTAGCAATTCTACTATTCTATATCTACTTAGGATTCCCCAACATAGCATTTGGCAAAAATAACATCATGCAATACTTAGCAAAAATATTTCTAATGCTTGTACAAAATATAGGGATGGAAATATTCATGAAGTACCACTTGCCTTGGTAGTGGGGAGAGTAGCACTCTTCACAATCACAGACACTAGCAAAATCTACACAAAATATTTGTAGCACAAAATTACACACAATTCATATACAAACAAAAATATGAATGCATGCATGCAAGAATGCTAAGTGTTGATTTTAAAGTCCAACCAAGCAAGTGCAAGATACTAAAAACATAACTAAGTCAAAAACTTGCTAATCTAAACATTTTTAGCACTAAAACAATTACTAAACAAATTCTATACTCAAAATAGTCCTAAACAAGTTTCTGCATAAAAATTCATTTTAACAGAAACATTTCACTAAACACATTGCAGATTCAGAAAGCTTGTCTCCCTGATTCCAACGATATAAAATTTGCAAAAATCTAACGTGGAAATCAAAAGTTATAGCCTATTCAAATTTGAATCTAAATCTGTTTTAAACACAAACCCTAGCCACGCGTCTTAATTCTATTGGCGCGTACCGCTTCGTACCGGATCACGCACAAGGGCCGTAGGATCTAAGTGGCGATGCACGGTTCAGATCGAAACATAATGGTTTGTTAAGTGGCTAATCCTATGCGTTGGATCCAGATCCAAGGGCTCTCGATCAAGCGACCATGTCCTGGCGGCGCGCGGCGACGGCGAGCGGCAGAGTGCTCTGACAGCGGCGGCGCTAACGTTCTAGATCGCTCGGGGAGGAAAGGGCATGCTTTCCAGATCCGCAAGGTCGAGGCGAAGCTCAACGTGGTGGTGGCTGGGAAAGGGGTGCACGGGTACGGTCTCTGGGGCTCGTCGGATTTGCGGCGGCGTCTGTCGCTTGCAGTCGAGGTCGTTGTCGAGGTGTGGCGTCGCCCTAGCACAAGGCAGAGGGTTCAGAAGATGCGCAAGTGACTGGCGAATCAACTGGTGACAAAGGGAAGGCGAGGGGGGGCGCACGGAACTTACCGCTATTGCTCGCCAGAGTCGAGCGACGGCGCAGGTGGTTGGGGTCGTGAACGGGATCGACGACCTGGGTCACGAGCAGGAAAAATAAAAGTATCAGGAGGTGCGCAAGATCAAGCTGGACACGACAGTTTGAACCAGAGAGAGGGGGGCGGTCGAGGCTCACCGGAATTAGTCGCCGGAGTCGTCGGTACTACGAGGTTTCGAGGGCAAATGCGCGTAGCCTGGTGGCGGAGTGAGCGAGGAGAGTGGGGGGAAATGACCGCGGTGCAGAGGGGGTTTTGTAGGCGAGAGGGGAGCGGATATTAAGCGTGGAATCAATGGCAATTAAGCGATAATCATAGGCATAAAACCATGTGGTTGCTTTGCAAAAGCTTGGTCACTCTTGGAGAACAAAATATCAGGGACTTGGTACCTGATTTGCAAATGTTTGAAAAATGGTTCTTGAACCATTTCCATTTTGTAAAACTTTGTTCAAATATTCACACTCAATCCATTCAACAAAGGAAACAAGCAATCTAGGTTAAAAACATTCAAACTCTCAAATGGTGATGGCCATTTGATTTTTAGCTTGCTCACATAAAATGATAGCACTATGTGCTTTGTTTTTCTAAAATGATTTTTGAAATTGATCCCAATTCTATATGCATGCATGAATGATATGCAAACTTTGAAATCATGATTTTAGGGATGTTACATTTATAATAATTTATTTATTATTTTTAAGGTCTTTTAATTATTCAAAATAGGCTCTAGTTTTAAATCAAATAAGATTTAATAATAAATTCAAACACCATTTAAATTTCTAAAAAGCTTCCAAATCTTTCAGTAGGTTTTTATTTGATTAATAGGGTGTCAAATTAGTTCACTTTGAATTATTTGGAAATAATTTTAATATGCTTTATTAATCATTTGCATTGGGCATTTGTTTAATTCCAATGGAATTAAATATAGTTTTAATTCCCTAAATTTTATTTGAAAGATTTCTTTAATATTAACTAAGTTGAATTAAACAACTTTTATTCCATTTGGGTAAATTCCAAAATACTATTCTCTCATGCATTATATAATTATTCTTATTAGAGTTTTGTCTTTATTAAAATAGGGATAGAATGGTTATTGCCATTTTATTTTATTTTGGAAATTCTTTATCCTTTTATTTTATTTGATTTGGATTATATTCATTCCATTTGCTTAATGGATTAGGCCAAGATTTGATTTGGTCTTTAAATATTATTTATTTAATATTTCTTTCTTCATCTTATAAAATCCATATCTTTTTATTTAGAGATCCAAACTTGGTGATTCCAATTTGTAAAATCTTATTCGAGATTTATTTATCCTTTTAATATCTTTAGGATTAATTTCTCACCACTTTGTATGGATTTTAGATAAGGGCTTTATTAGCTTTGGAAATTACTTTTCCTTAACTTATTTAAATTCATAAGATTTTATTTATGGTTCCAAATTAAGTGAAACCAATATCTATGGTTTTATAATATTTCTATTTGTCTTTCTTGATCATTTGTAAATGTTTGTTGGCAAATTTTTATATGGATCAAATCCATAGTCTTGGAGATAACTTGGAAGTGATTTTTATTCCATTAGAGTTTAGGGTTTGGATTTATTTTCCAAGTGTTTAAATTTCCAGATGCATTTATTGAGGAATGCATCCCACTTGATTTGAATTTAGTTGGATTCAAATGTTAACCAAAGTTTGTTCCAGTTGGGATTTTATGTTTCCATTTAGAAACAAAATTTTCTTTTTACCCTAAAATTCAACAATAATTTTATTTTGTTTATTTATGTCAACACCCAGATTTTTCAATCCTAGATGCCTGTTATGCCATACATCGCAATCCCAGGATTACCATTTTTGCGAGACATAACAGAATTGGATACCATAGTACATCATACATTACAAACGATACATAAGTTCTTACACAAATAGGGATCTCATGATCCAGTTCTTAATACAACATCAAGCAGCGGAATACGTAATAATAACGGTAGCGTGGAAGCTCCATCTTGAGGTCACAGCAATCTTGTGATGGGAGATGATCCTAGTTGTCGTAACCTTCCTGGGGTCCATATTCCAGGTACCCCTCTTCATAGTCTAGCCATGGGAATAGCCAGGGACAAAGCCATGAGTACTCTTTAAGTACTCGCAAACTAATACTAATAGGTAAAGGGGGTTTTTGGATAATAGGACACTAGGCTCTAGGGTTGTTTTGCAATGGCCAGATTTATCTCTACTAAGTCTAAAGCTAGTCAAAATTTTATAACTCCTAACTGGGAACTTGTATTTCATATCACAACTCTGTTGTGGTCAAGTCAAAGTCTTAGTTCATTTCACAGGTCATTTTGAAAAGTCTGACGGGGGAACAGTATGGCCACTCCAACTGTCCATAACCGTGGACGCGACTATTCGAAGGGTTTGACACTCTGCACAGATTGTACACTTTCACCACAACATTCGATACATCCGTCATGACACTCTGCACAGATTGTACACTTTCACCACAACATTCGATACATCTGTCAGGAACAAATCCTGAATTCACCATTCTCAGTATGTGGATAATCAATCCTAACCTTTCGATTACACGCCCTAGTATAAGCACCTCTCCTGTGAGTTTGGCATCCCAACCATGACCAACTGTCATCTTGGGTACTGCACAGGTGGACAATCTTCACAAGGTAGCCTCAGCTCAGACCTTGGCCGTGAGGGAACTAATACTAAGGAATATAAGTTTCCAATCAAGCCCTACCCAATATTCGGGTATTGTGGTTGTACGATAAAATTGGAATGGTATCGCATCCAGACAACCATCAGTTTTATAAAGGGCTAAGGCGTATGCCTCAACATTTTTATCACCAAAATCCTCAAGTGTTTGGAAACACATTGTAACACCCTCAGAATCGACCCTATGCAAGTTTTAGCAAAAACCCGCCAAACCCGCATAGAAACGATTCAAAGGTGCCCACCAGGCACTTTCGTGCGGGTGGAAAACAAAGTAATAACATTACACAACAGTCCTCGATGGGACCCACAGAACGGATATATACAACAGCGACTCGACGAGTCAAGAATACAGATATACAATACAAAGATCCAAATCACCTTTAAACCGATAGGGCGTCCGACTACGGACAAGATGCAAATGGGGCTAAGAGCCCTGAAGAATAACCAATGGCGTCCATAACCCTGCCCAGGCCAAGCCAGAAGGGTAACCCTGCTAACGACGTTGATCTCAAACCTGCTTAAACAAAAGGGGTGCCGACAAAGGGCAAAGGAAAAAGAGGAGCGTCAGTACTGAGGCTAGTACACGGCGAGGCTAGAATTCGGCGGTCCTCGCCTACATAGGTATGGTGGACTGAAGCGGCAGCGGCAGCATGCACTAAACAACCTATAGAGACTCGATACAACTGACGGCTATTAGAGAGGGGTAAGAAAGACCTATTCGGATCCAGCCTGATGCTATCATCAAACAAACCCATCATGGTATTTCCCCCTCGAGACCAAACGAGGAAGTCCACCGAGGAACTCACACAGTTGGCAGTTTTACTTATTCAGTTATCGTTGCAGCAATTACTAGTCAGGTAAAGATAGTCGTCCTGATAAAATAAGCAGTGGGCACTTTTATTTGACCATTCCATTGTAGTTGCAATACTTACTAGTCAGATACAATTAGAATGAGATAAACCAAAACCCAGCAGTTGTTGGTACTTTTATTTAGCCATTCCGTTGTAGTGAAGCTGATTACTAGTCATATCGGATACAAGTCAATTTATAACAGTAAACTTTAGTTATAGTTGTCTATGATCAAGCACTGTGCTCCAAGTCGTCCATAACCGCGGACACGGCTTCTCGAAAAGATTTAACCCTGCAGGGGTGCACCAAAGTATCCACAAGCACTTCGACCCTTTTTGCCAGATCAGTTAACATACACCCATCGGTATGTCGGCGGGGCCTAAGTCATGACGTTCCCAGACCCAAAGCAAGCACGGGGGGCCACCCCACTAAGTACACCCGCAACGAAGTCGGCCGGTCTCCGAGACGGACTTAGGGTTTGCGACAGTGGCTGTAAACGACAGCAAATCCCAAAACTGGGACTGTCGATACCGCGAAAACACTCCGCTTCCTAAACAGTACAGTGTGCTCCTCGCACAATCGTAAATAAAGCAGTAAAACATGGCATAAGTACAGGATAGTAAATAAAACCTCAAACTAGTTTGTGGCCCCCAGTACAATACTTTGAAATCAGGTACTAATCAATGGGGGGCCCATATCTCCCCACCTGTGGTTAGCGCGCTCGATCTCGGAACAGGTGTCAAGAACTCGGGGTCCTACGGGACACAAGTGGGCGGTCGGAAACCAACATTATCTATCACCCACCGATGCCTCTGCTTACTTACTTCAATTTTAGTTGTTAAACAGTAATTAAAGTGAACGAAAAGTAAAGCCATGATCATCTCCAACATTGAACATGCGGCACTTCTCCAACAACTGTGGTACTTGACGACACGCAAAAACACTTGAGCAAGCGACTACGACGCGCGGGTCCAACTATCTACCAAACAACAGGTAATAGGATGTGTCCAAGGCTATATGTGGCTGCAAGGGATATTACGGGTACGAAAACTAGAGCATCGCAACACAGATAGCAAAGATCAACAGGAGGGAATAAATACTAGAAAAGTAAGATAGGTAGAAAGGGGGAGATGCTCGCCTGAAAACATTGTCGAAGGTTCAACCGAAGATCGGGGCGAAGCTCACATCAACTCAACGGCCTTATCCGCGAAGTAGCAAAACACTAGAATAAACACCGGATGCAATATTTAATACTACGGTAGAAAATCGGGCATGATGGTGCGATGCAATTGGGCAATATTAAGTGGAACCGGGGTCCCGACATTTTAATTAGGTGAATTAAGTTGTTTTACTACCCCGCAATTTAAATGTTGTTTTAACATGGCAAAGATGGCACCGGTTCGCTACACAAATTTAAATGAGGCCAATATGAGACTAGATTTGCCCGCATATGGGCCCCATATTTAATTATGAGGTGAATCGGCATAAGGCCCCCAAACCACACAAATATGCATGCGAGTATGACAATTTAATATGCAACAGGTTTTATAATTAGCATTATAAAATAGGGGCTCGGGAAAAGGTTCACACATTAGGGTTCGACGATCTTGGGGTTCCGGGGTTCGGGGTCCGGTCTCAGGGTTCAGGGTTCGACGGAAACGTTCTCGGACTCCTTGATCGTTCTCAGATAACGGGGTAGATCTTGGCGTTCCGCGAGGAAGGGCTTGGTTCGGTGTCGACCTTGTAGTCGCGAAGATCTTGTCGGGGCCGCGCCATCAAGTCGGTCTTGGCGTCCGGGATGATGAACTTGGCGTTCCGGGATGAAGTGCTTGACGTTATTTGGTTTCACTCGACGGTCTCGGTGTCCTCGAGACGAAGATCTTGGCGTGCCGAGGGTTCGGTCTCGGGGATCGGTCTTCGGGGTCCGGGGCTTCGGGGCTCGGGGTCTCGGCCATCAGATCCATGACGGAACATTTGGTGGTCTCCGGGTCCGTGAAGGAGAGCTTGGCGTCCGAGGGGAAGTTCATGTCGATAGTAGATCTTGGCACTGCACAAACGGCATCGGTCAACGAGAATATCATAATACATGCATCGCCACGGTCTTGCTTCGTATCTTCTTGGTCACATGTACAGGAGCCAACCAGCACATTACAGACTAACACCAAAAAGATCATAGGACACGAACTTAACCACAGAGACATCCACCCAAGGAGCAGATGGCCCTCCGTCGTGCGCACACACGGGCCCACGAGCGGCCACAGCGAGGTCGATACTTCGACGGGGAGCAGGAGAGGGCACCAGGAAGGAGAGGAGATGCATGGCCGGTCGGCGGGAAGGTGAGGCGGCTCGGGCAGCGAGCAGGCGGACAGGTGAGCCCGAGCCAGCTTGAGAGCGGCAGCGCTCAGCGAAAAGGCGAGGCGGGCGGCCAGGCGGAGAGGAGGCAGCGGGCTCGCCGCGGCGGCTCGCTGCGGGGCCGGAACGGAGGATGCGGCGGCGCTCGCCCCTAACGGCGGCGCCGAGTCGGCAGCCAGGCAGCGGAAGGAAGACCGGCGACCCAGCGAGGAGGCGCGCCCGCGGCGAGGCGGCGGCAGAGGCGGCAACGGGAGGGCGCACGGAGGTTGGCGGAGGTCGCGTGGGCGGCGAGGAGGGGGTTCCGCGTGCGGCGGAGGAGGGAGGTCCGCGGAAGGGAGATGGCGGCGTCGGAGAGGCGCGGCCGGAGCTGGAGGAGCAGAGGAGGTGCTCGGGCGGAGGAGCCCGCGACGGGAGGCGGAGCTCGCTGGGGAGGTGCTGGTGGCGGAGGCCGATGGCGGCGGAGAGGAAGAAAGGCAGGCGCCAGGCGGCAGGCGAGTCAGCGGGTGGGGAGAGAGGCGAGAAGCGCGCACGCGAGGAGAGGAGGGTGTCGGGGTTGGGTGCGGAACACGGAGGAGGGAAGAGGAGTGGGACAGGCGGCAGGTGGGTGGGGCCAGGGGAATCCCGAGGCTGGGGGAGCGCTTCAGGTGGGGGTAGGACGCGTGCTGCGCGCTAGCGTGTGTGTGCGCGTGGTGGGGCCTAGGCGGTGTGGTGTTGCGTGTGTGTGGGTTTGGGGTGAGAGGGAGACTGCGGTTGAGAGGGGTGGGTGGTGAGGTGGCAGAGCATGGTTGGCTGGGGATGGGGGCAGGGTGATGTGGCGACCAGGGATAGGAGGGGGTGAGGTGGAGGGGGGCTAGGTAGGATTGGGTAGGTTATTTGGTAGCTTAGTTTTTCGGTGTTCTGGGTAGGTAGGGTTTTAGGGTTAAACCGGTTTTGTATTGGGGGTGGCCGACTGGGTAGGATCGGCCTGGTTCGGCTGCCCCCTAATATATTATAACTTTTAATTCATTTGCAATAAACTTTGGTAAATAGTTTTTAGACAAACAAAATATCCGGGAGCATTCGCGGGTTTAATTTGAAATAGAAGGAGGGCTAATTTCAGAAAACAGTAGACTTCCGCATCATAGTTTCAAGTAAAATAATATGCATGATGATGATGATGCTCAAATGCAATGTGGCATGATGACATGAGCATGCGGTCATGATGATGCAATGCACAAAAAACAACGCGATTTTCTAGTAGTGGTTTTTGCGGGATGCCACACACATGTCCAAAACATTTCAATAGAATGATCCATCATTCCAAGGTTTTCATAACCCTTTTTCCACCAAGTATTCCCATCTAAAAGTTGATCAAGTTTTATGCTTAGCACTAGCATCTACAGGTGGGGGTAGTACTAATGAGGGGTGGTAACTAGTGGAGTTTCAACTAAGTACAACCTCATGTCTCAGGCTGATGTCAAGGTTTCTAACTTAGGCCAAATTTTATGCTCTTTATGCAACCTTCAGCATCTTTCCAATCTCTACCAGTCACTTAAGTGAACTCTAAGTAAGCTTTGATAAAGAAATAAAGTAAGAAGCTTGCAAGTAAAACTAGGATTGGTTTATCAAGGGGGTATGATCACATATGCTTAAGGAATATAGTAGTCATAGAACAAGTATGGGTTTGTTGCATCAGTAGGGTATCTTGCAAGGGTTAGCTTGCATAGGTCAACTTGATTAGTAAGGCTTGCATAGGTATAGTATCAGCTTGCATTAATATTAGTATAAGCTTGCTAAATTGCAAGTGTTAGCTTGCAAGGTTACTATCTTGCATATTCACTAGTAGTATTAGGCTTGCCTTGTGCATAGCAGTGGTTGAAGTTCTCCTCGGCTTCTTCTTTGTAGTATCCTCCTTCCTCCTCGTATCCTTGGTCGATACTAGCGTCTATGAATAAATACGAGGTACATAATCACCAAACAATACTTAACTACTTGCCATCATCACACACAAGGGTCCTATGGATGATCTAGAATCATCTCTAACATTACAAGGTTAGGGCTTGATTTAAATCCTTTTATTTTTAGAAAAGTAATTTGTACTCATTGAAAAACTACTTAAGATTTAATATTCTCCAAACCCAACATGGGATCATGTTGACACATGTCATCACCACATATTGTAGTCCATGGGAATGTGATTTAAAGTGGTGTCACAATTTAATAAGGTTTTACTCTTTTATTTTAATTAATTAAAGTGGCTAGAAAAGCTTATGTAGCATTCTTTTATTACTTGAACATTATTTCTGCAAGTAAACCTATATATTTTTATATATTCTGAAAGGTATGGTTAAATGTGATTTTTGAGAGTTGGAATCAACTCAAAAGCTATTATGGTTTAAATTTGAAAAATGTTTGAATGCAGAAAAGCTTCTGCCTTGTTATTTTTACCATGGGTGATCTATAGATCCAAATGACTTTAATCCAACGGGCTTGGATTCAGCATTCACAGACCTTTCCAACAAAATTGGTTTCATTCAATTTGGTTCACTGAATCGATCTGGGTTGATTTTTGAAGTTGGGTACAGAAGTGTGTTTGAATTAAAATAGAAAAAGGTTTAATTTGAATAATTGGGCTGCGCGGGAAAAGTTACTGGGCTGGCTGTCTAAGCGCAGTGCTCCCGCGGGCTACTTAAGTGGGTGTCCCCACTCGTCAGTGACACGGGGCTGGGCGAAGAGGTATGGGGCGACGTGGATCGTTCGATCTAGTTCTAATCTAACGGCTGGGAGTCATCGTCGACGCGAGACAACTCCAGCGAGAACGAAACCTAGCGCGGCCAGTGAGGGTTGCTAGGGGCTCACCGGGGTGCTGGCAAGGGTCGGCGAGGCGGGCGAACAACGAAGTCGACGACGGCGAATCTCCTGGTACCGGTGGCTTCTCCTGGGAAGGCTCCAATAGCTGGCTCCCTTCTTCTCCAGAGGCGGCGGGCTCCGGTGAAATTCCGGCGGGGTGGTGCTTGCCTTGCTCTGAGAACGGTGTGGCACGATGAGTGAGGAGAGGGGAGTGAGATGGTGTGAAGAAATCGTGCAGGGTGGCCTCTATTTATAGTAGAGCGAGGGGACCGTCGGGGCGCACGGTGAGCTCGTCGGGGGCGATGTTATAGGCGGCTAATGGCATGGGCAAGGGTAGGGGACAGTGCGGTGTCTCCTGGCGATGCTCAACGACATGGTCTCGAGGCATGGGGCGGTGTGGTTTGGTCTGGAACGGGCGGTGCTCTGTGCGGCAGAGGCGGCGTCTTCGATGGCGGGCGGTGGCTGTGCGGCACGGGGCGGCAAACGGGGATGTCTGGCGGTCTCCTGGGTCGGTGGGGATTGTGTATGCACGCGGCGAGGGCGGCGCGCGGTCTGCGGGCTTCGGTCGAGGGTCGTTCTCTGGCGCATGCTCGGCATGGTCTCTGGCGGTCTGGGCGTGGCTTGTGCGTGTGGTCCAGGGCTTGGCAACGCTCGCGGCTGGGACAGGTAGTGGCGGTGGACGGTGGGCTGCCTCCCAGACAAGGTTGACAAGGTTAGTTCTTCCTCTAGCCTTCTGTCCACAATGGGGTGACAAGGGGGTGCTCGGCTGTTCACCATTGATGGCAATGGCAAGCTCACAGGGGTGCTAGTCCTTAGTTAAACTTCCTAGATGATCTACTGAGCTGTGTGAGAGCTGACTAGGGAACAAGTTAGGCCAATTTTACTGCACACTATAGTGTTTGATGTTTGTTTGATTTGTGTCTGCAACCTGTTTGATGAAATGGCTGCATGAAATCAAGTTTTGAATTTTGAAAAGATTTTTGGTGGGTTTGCTAGATTGGTGCTGGTGAGTCTGCAGATGCTTGGGTTTTGAAAGTTGAGCTTGTTTGAGTGGTTTTTGAAAAAGTGGGATCTTCCCATATGATAAAGATTCAATTTTGAATTGTCATTTAAACTATGCATTTGAATGTTTCCGGATGATCACAAAGTGGGCCTTGATACCTTGTTATGAGTACATTCAAGGGGTGCAAAGATCCAGAAAATTTTCTGTTGGGTTATGAAAGTTTGAGACAGCCAAAGTAGGCATGGGAGTTAAATTGGCCAAAATGACCATTCATTTCATATATGTGTTTTGATTTACTTGTCTTTAGGAAAGGTGTGGGAAATGTTTTAGATGATGTTTATTTCACCTAAGAAACATTATACAAGCAATGAAACAAACAAACAAGGTGGTTTTAAAGAATTTCAAAATCCATGCATACACATATGCATGCATTCATGATTTCATTTAGAAAAGTTTTTGTTAACCCTAATTTTGATGATTAGAATTTGATGATCCAAGCTTAGTATTTTTGGGATGTTAAAAACCTTCCCCCCTTAAACAAAATATCGTCCCGACATTTGAAAAAGGACAAAAAGATTACCTAGGATTTGAAGAGATCGGGAAACTCCGTCCTGATGTGATCTTCGCGCTCCCAGGTAGCTTCCTCTTCTGTGTGGTTTCTCCACTGAATCTTGAGAAACTTGATGCTTCGGGTTCGGGTAGTTCGAAAAGCTTCTTCCAAAATGCGGATGGGTACTTCGGGATAGGTCAGGTCATCGTTGATCTCTATGGTCCGGTTGTCGATATTCTTGAACACTTCGGTCTTCTCGGGGACTTCGAGACATTTGCGAAGTAACGAGATATGGAACACATTGTGCACAGCTGACATCTCTTCAGGTAGTTCCAATTGATACGATACTTCTCCTCGACGGTTCAGAATTTTGAAAAGTCCGATATATTTGGGGGCTAATTTTACTTTGAGTTGGAAACGCTGCATTCCCTTCAATGGCGACACTTTCAGATAAACAAAACCTCCTATATTGAAGGCAAGGTCTCGACGTCTCTTGTCGGCATAACTCTTCTATCGGGATTGGGCAGTCTTGAGGTGCTCACGAATCTTGTGAACCTTCTCTTCTGCTTCTCGGAGGATGTCGGGTCCGAAAATATGACTCTCTCCTACTTCCGACCAGTTCAAAGGGGTGCGACACTTTCTTCCGTACATGAATTCAAATGGGGCCATTTGCAAACTGGCTTGGTAACTATTGTTGTAGGAAAATTCTGCAAACGATAGGCAGTCTTCCCACTTGGATCCATATTCTAGCACACATGCTCTAAGCATATCTTCGAGTATTTGATTTACTCGCTCCGTTTGTCCATCGGTCTAAGGGTGATACGCGGTACTGAAATCTAGGCGGGTTCCTAAACCTTCTTGGACTTTCTTCCAGAATCTCGAGGTAAACTGAGTTCCTCGATCCGATACAATGTTCTTGGGGACTCCGTGCAAACTGACGATTCTAGCGATATATAACTCCGCTAGCTTCAAACTCTGATAGGTGGTTTTGACGGGCAATAAATGGGCGACTTTGGACAATCTGTCCACTATGACCCAAATAGAGTCATTTCCCCTACTAGAAGTAGGTAGTCCAGTGATAAAGTCCATTCCTACAGAATCCCATTTCCATTCCGGAATTTGCAAAGGTTTCAACAATCCAGCGGGTCTTTGATGTCCTGCCTTGACTCGCTGACATATATCACACTTGGCGATATAGCTTCCGATTTCTCTCTTCATCTTATGCCACCAAAATTGCTCTTTCAAATCTTGATACATCTTAGTTCCTCCGGGATGGATAGAATAAAGTGTATCATGAGCCTCCTTCAAGATGATTTCTTTCAAATTTGAATCTGCTGGTACACAAAGGCGTCCTTTGTACCATAGAACTCCTTCTTCGTCCTCGGTGAATCTGGGTACTTTGCCTATACCGATACGACGCTTGATTCCGTCGTTACTGGCATTTCCCTTCCGCGCCTCTTTAATCTGACTGATCAAAGTGGGCTGAAGTTCTATGCTAGCCAAAAATCCTTCACTTACTAATTCCATTCGAAAATCTTCCATCTCCTTGTGCAAACTTGGTTGCTCCTTCAAAATCATGGAGTTCAAGAGGCACGACAATCTGCTAAGGGCATCGGCTACCACGTTGGCTTTACCAGGGTGATAGTGAATGTCCAGGTCGTAATCCTTGATTAGCTCAATCCATCTTCTCTGCCTCATATTCAACTCCTTCTAAGTGAATATATACTTTAGGATCTTGTGATCCGAATAAATCTCACGACGATTTCCCATTAGGTAATGTCTCCATGTCTTCAGGGCTAGGACTACTGCTGCGAGTTCGAGGTCATGGGTTGGATAGTTTTGCTCATGTTGCTTCAGTTGTCGAGATAGATAAGATATAACTTTGCCTTCTTGCATTAGCACACATCCGAGACCAATCTTGGATGCGTCACAATACACATCGAAGGGCTTCGTGATATCCGGCATGATCAAGATTGGGGCTGAAATCAATCTCCTCTTGAGTTCTTGAAAACTCGCTTCACATTTATCGGTCCATTCAAACTTCTTGTCCTTCTTCAGAAATTGGGTCATGGGTCGGGAAATACTCGAGAATCCTTGTACGAATTTGCGGTAATATCTCGCCAATCCGAGAAAATAACGAACTTGGGTTTGAGTGGTTGGGGCTTGCCAATCTTCTACATCTTTCACTTTGGCAGGGTCAACGGCAATTCCTCCGGATGATACAATGTGACCGAGGAATCCTACTTCCTGTAACCAGAATTCACATTTGCTAAACTTGGCATACAACTTATGCTCTCTAAGGGTTCCAAGAATGGTCCTTAGGTGTAGCTCATGTTCTTCTTCTAATTTGGAATAAATCAGAATGTCATCGATGAAAACAATGACAAACTTATCCAGGAAGTCCATAAAAATCTTATTCATGAGGTTCATGAAATAAGCGGGGGCATTGGTTAATCCAAAAGACATGATTGTATACTCGTACAATCCATATCTGGTGGTAAAGGCAGTCTTTGGAATATCCTCTACACGAATTTTGAGTTGATGATAGCCAGTTCTAAGATCAATCTTATAAAACACCTGGGCACCGGTCAACTGATCAAACAAATCTTCTATCTTGGGCAAGGGGTACTTGTTCTTGATGGTGACATCATTTAACTTCCTATAATCCGTACACAAATGGTTACCTCCATCTTTCTTGTCCACAAATAAGACAGGTGATCTCCATGGTGACGCACTTGGTTGAATCAATCCAATTTCTAGCATGGAATCCAGTTGCTTCTTCAGTTCTGCTAGTTCCGACGGGTTCATACTATAGGTTCTCTGGGCTATGGGTCCTGTTCTGGGGATTAGTTCGATGATAAACTCGATATCCCGATCTGGGGGCATACCGGGCAAAACATCTGGAAATACATCGGGGTATTCACAGACTATCCGGACTTGGTCAATGGTAGGTTGGGCTAGACTCTTGTTACACTTGAATTAGCGAGGTATGGTTTCAGATATATGTTCGACTGATATTCCGGCTATACTGGTCATGGTGATGGCTTTCTTAGCACAGTCAATCAATCCCTTATGTTTGGACATCCAATCCATTCCTAGTACTACTTCCAAACCTTTAGATCCGAGTACTATTATATTAGCATAAAAATCTATGCCATGGATTCGGATAGGGACGGCTTTGCAAATTTTCCTAGCCTTGGTGGTTGATCCGGGAATTTGCACAATCATAACATGCTTCAGTTTGGTTGGTTGAATTTTACTAGTGCAGGCAAATTCTTCGGTGACAAATGAATGTGAGGCACCAGAGTCAAACAACACTCTTGCAAGTACTGAATTAACAGAAAACATACCCAGCACGACGTCTGGCGCTTCCTGAGCTTCTTCAGCATGCATGAGAAAAAGACGGCCATTGCGGTTGAGTGAATTCCCTGGGGCAAATCTTCTCCCTGGCTGGACACGACGCTGTTGCTGAGCTGGGGCATTGGCATTAGGGGCTGTAGCATTCTTCTTGTTGGGGCACTCGTTGGAATAGTGGCCCTTATTTCCACAGTCATAACAGGTTACTTGTGACTTGTCCTTGGCTGCGACAGGCACAGCATTGCTTCTAGTCCTCGGGGCAGTGTTGGTGTTGGCGGTAGCATTGTTGGTGTGGAACTTGGATGGGGCACGGGTGAAATTGCTAGAGTTGTCGGGGTTGTTGTGATTTCCTCCGGGTCTAGGGTTTCCACGGTTGGGGTAGGTCGAATGGGTCATAGGGGGTCTGTTGGTTCTTGGGGCAAATCCTGGAGATGGGTTGGGGCGATACTTTGGGGTCTGATGGGTTCCTGGTTGATGCATCATGCGACGCTTGCGGTTCTCATTGGCTTGGTTGATCTTTCCTTCCATCTGGATAGCAAAGTCGACAAGGGATTCAATATCAGCAAAGGGGATATTGACTAACACCGTCTGCATCTCGTCATGCAGACCATTCAGGAACCTTTCCTTCTTCTTGGCTTCGGTGTCTATCTCGTTCGGGGCATACCTAGCTAATGACAAAAATTTGTCACGGTATTCCACTACAGTCATCCTTCCTTGCTTCAGCTCTCTGAACTCGTCTCTCATTCTCTTGATCAAACCTGGTGGCACATGGGTTCTGCTAAACTTGACCTTGAATTCCTCCCAGGTCATCATCTGGCCTCCGGTCATTGCACGAACACTGTTCCACCATGCCCTGGCATCTCCGGCTAGATAATGGGTGGCGAACAGGACTTTCTCATTGGCTTCCATTCCGGCGACTTCTAGGTTGTTTTCCATGGTTTGCAGCCAATCATCAAGATCTAGAGGTTCTTCTGACTTAGTGAAAACGGGTGGGTTTGTATTCTAGAAATTCTTGAGCTTAGATCCATGGTTGTCCTGATTTCCGTGGCCTTGGTTAATGTGGGCAAGCTGGGCTATCTGTTGCAGACTGGCTAGGTTGGCTTGACGTTCCGCTCTTCAGCTTCGCGGTCAGAAGTCAACATTTGTAGGATCTGCAACATCGGGTCCGGGGCTGAACCACTTCCTCCACGTGGCATCTGAAGATTGATATAGATCATGAGAAAAGAGGGAAATTTCTAAGGTTTTGGGTCTTTGAAAAGTTTTAAAGGTTTGACTCAGATTTTTCTAGCAACTTGCTTTTTCATTCATTCATTCATTCATAGCACACAGTACAACACACACCACAACAAAGAAAAATAGATGGTTTTAAGAACCATTCTGGAATCTACGATACAGTGGGACCGACTACTACTCACTACGCTAGTGCTCAGTGCTATTACTCCTTGGAGTCTGTGGCTTCATCATCTTCATCATCATCGATGAAGGTGAAATCATCCTCATCGGTGAAGAATACCATGGCCTGATCCTCTAGAAAATCATCGTCATCGCTGAGATAGGAGTAAGGGTCTCCACGAAGATCCTCTCCGGCATTCTCCCTTTCCTCCAACTGCATGTCTCTCTCGTGGATGGTCTCCTCCAGAGATGAGATGCAGTGGCGAAGACGGGCAATAATGTGTTCCTTCTTGTCAAGCTGACGGTGGCGAGACTTGCGATCCTTTGCTAGCATGGCTATGGTATGATCCTTCGTCTTGATGATGGCAGACTTGTGGTTGCAATAGTCACGGCAGTTGTCCAACTCCTGCTGATGATCATACATCATGAAGCTAAGGTGGTCCAATTGAGTCTTCAGCTCGGGGTGGTATGGGGATTCCAGTGGTTGTCCATTTGCATCACTCCTTGGGCAAAACTCAAAGCGAGTACCCTTGATCTGATTGATGCTCTGCCCACACAGACGGGAAAGAGCTTCCTGCATTGCTCTGGCAAGCCCATCGAGCCAGTTGTTTTCCCTCAAGGTAAACTGAATTCCCTCCGCAATGGGAGGTTCAATCTTTCCTCGGAGACTTGCAACAATTAGCCACTACAGATCTTCTCCTCCTTGATCATTGAGCTGAGCTCCAAAGAACTCGGGGTGCGGACGCTCCAGAAGTTCCGAAAGCTGATCCAGATCCCTCTCAAAGATAAGGTCTCCTCCATTCCCAAGTTGGTAAAACTTGATGTACTTCACGTCCATATATACAAATAGAGGATGAGTAGATTAGCAGAGTGATCAAGTGTGTCAAAATTTTACATATTTTGCAAGATTTTTTGAGGAACATGAATTTTTATAAAAGAATCAAAGAGATAAGAATGAGAATAAGTTTTTGTAAATAGTGGTTTTCTTTGGTTTTGAAACTAAGTTTTTGGTTCAAACGTCCAGTCTAACTAGGGTCTCCTATGGTCAGGATGGCTCTGATACCAACTTGTCAACACCCGGATTTTTCAATCCTAGATGCCTGTTATGCCATACATAGCAATCCCAGGATTACCATTTTTGCGAGACATAACAGAATTGGATACCATAGTACATCATCCATTACAAACGATACATAAGTTCTTACACAAATAGGGATCTCATGATCTAGTTCTTAATACAACATCAAGCAGCGGAATACGAAATAATAGGTAGCGTGGCGACTCCATCTTGAGGTCACAGAAATCTTGACGATGGGATATGATCCTAGTTGTCGTAACCTTCACGGGTCCATCTTCCGTACTCCTCTTCATAGTCCGCCATGGGAATATCCTCGACAAATCCATGAGTACTCTAAGTACTGCAAACTAATACTAATAGGTAAAGGGGGTTTTTGGATAATAGGACACTAGGCTCTAGGGTTGTTTTGCAATGGCCAGATTTATCTCTACTAAGTCTAAAGCTAGTCAAAATTTTATAACTCCTAACTGGGAACTTGTATTTCATATCACAACTCTGTTGTGGTCAAGTCAAAGTCTTAGTTCATTTCACAGGTCATTTTGAAAAGTCGACGGGGAACAGTATGGCCACTCAATCTGTCCATAGCAGCTGACTATTCGAATAGTTTGACACTCTGCAGAGATTGTACACTTTCACCACAACATTCGATACATCCGTCAGGAAAAAATCCTGAATTCACCATACTCAGTATGCGGATAATCAATCCTAACCTTTCATTTACACGCCCTAGTATAAGCACCTCTCCTGTGAGTTTGGCCTCCCAACCATGACCAACTGTCATCTTGGGTACAGCACAGGTGGACAATCTTCATAAGGTAGCCTCATCTCAGACCTTGGCCGTGAGGGAACTAATACAAAGGAATATAAGTTTCTAGTCAAGCCCTACCCAATATTCAGGTATTGTGGTTGTATGATAAAATTGGAATGGTATCGCATCCAGACAACCATCATTTTTATAAAGGGCTAAGGCTCATGCCTCAACATTTTTATCACCAAAATCCTCAAGTGTTTGGAAACACATGTCCAAAACATTTCAATAGAATGATCCATCATTCCAATGTTTTCATAACCCTTTTTCCACCAAGTATTCCCATCTAAAAGTTGATCAAGTTTTATGCTTAGCACTAGCATCTACAGGTGGGGGTAGTACTAATGAGGGGTGGTAACTAGTGGAGTTTCAACTAAGTACAACCTCATGTCTCAGGCTGATGTCAAGGTTTCTAACTTAGGCCAAATTTTATGCTCTTTATGCAACCTTCCGCATCTTTCCAATCTCTACCAGTCACTTAAGTAAACTCTAAGTAAGCTTTGATAAAAAAATAAAGTAAGAAGCTTGCAAGTAAAACTAGGATTGGTTTATCAAGTGGGTATGATCACATATGCTTAAGGCATATAGTAGTCATAGAACAAGTATGGGTTTGTTGCATCAGTAGGGTATCTTGCAAGGGTTAGCTTGCATAGGTCAACTTGATTAGTAAGGCTTCCATAGGTATAGTATCAGCTTGCATTAATATCAGTATAAGCTTGCTAAAATGCAAGTGTTAGCTTGCAAGGTTACTAGCTTGCATATTCACTAGTAGTATTAGGCTTGCCTTGTGCAGAGCAGTGTTTGAAGTTCTCCTCGGCTTCTTCTTCGTAGTATCCTCCTTCGTCCTCGTATCCTTGGTCGATACTAGCGTCTATGAATAAATATGAGGTACAAAATCACCAAACAATACTTAACTACTTGCAATCATCACACACAAGGGTCCTATGGATGATATAGCATCATCTCTAACATTACAAGGTTAGAGCTTGATTTAAATCCTTTTATTTTTAGAAAAGTAATTTCTACTCATTGAAAACTACTTAAGATTTAATATTCTCCAAACCCAACATGGGATCATGTTGACACATGTCATCACCACATATTATAGTCCATGGGAATGTGATTTAAAGTGGTGTCACAATTTAATAAGGTTTTACTCTTTTATTTTAATTAATTAAAGTGGCTAGAAAAGCTTATGTAGCATTCTTTTATTACTTGAACATTATTTCTGCAAGTAAACCTATATATTTTTATATATTCTGAGAGGTATGGTTAAATGTGATTTTTGAGAGTTGGAATCAACTCAAAAGCTATTATGGTTTAAATTTGAAAAATGTTTGAATACAGAAAAGCTTCTGCCTTGTTATTTTTACCATGGGTGATCTATAGATCCAAATGACTTGAATCCAACGGGCTTGGATTCAGCATTCATGAACCTTTCCAAAAAATTGGTTTCATTCAATTTGGTGCACTGAATCGATCTGGGTTGATTTTTGAAGTTGGAGTACAAGTGTGTTTGAATTAAAGTAGTAGAAAAAGGTTTAATTTGAATAAGCTGGGTTGCAGGGAAAGTTCTTGCGGCCTGCTAAGCGCAGTGCTCCTGCGGGCTGCTTAAGTGGGTGTCCCCACTCGTCAGTGACACGGGGCTGGGCGAAGCGGTATGGGGCGACGTGGATCGTTCGATCTAGTTCTAATCTAACGGCTGGGAGTCATCGTCGACGTGAGACAACTCCGGCGAGAACGAAACCTAGCGCGGCCAGTGAGGGTTGCTGGGGGCTCACTGGGGTGCTGGCGAGGGTCGGCGAGGCGGGCGAACGACGAAGTCGACGACGATGAATCCCCTAGTACCGGTGGCTTCTCCTGGGGCGGCTCCAATCGCTGGCTCCCTTCTTGTCCAGAGGCGGCGGGCTCCGGTGAAATTACGGAGGGGTGGTGCTTTCCTTGCTCTGAGAACGGCGTGGCACGATCAGTGAGGGAGGGGAGTGAGATGGTGTGAAGAAATCGTGCGGGGGTGGCCTCTATTTATAGTCGAGCGAGGGGACCGTCGGGGCGCACGGTGAGCTCGTCGGGGGCGATGTTACAGGAGGCTAATGGCATGGGCAAGGGTAGGGGACGGTGCGGTGTCTCCTGGCGATGCTCAACGACATGGTCTCGAGGCATGGGGCGGTGTGGTTTGGTCTGGAACGGGCGGTGCTCTGCGCGGCAGAGGCGGCGTCTTCGATGGCGGGCGGTGGCTGTGCGGCACGGGGCGGCAAACGGGGATGTCTGGCGGTCTCCTGGGTCGGTGGGGATTGTGTATGCACGCGGCGAGGGCGGCGCGCGGTCTGTGGGCTTCGGTCGAGGGTCATGCTCTGGCGTATGCTCGGCATGGTCTCTGGCGGTCTGTGCGGCTTGTGCGTGGTCCGTGGCTTGGCAACGCCATGGCTGGACAGGTAGTGGCGGTGGACGGTGGGCTGCCTCCCAGACAAGGTTGGCAAGGCTAGTTCTTCCTCTAGCCTGCTGTCCACAATGGGGTGACAAGGGGGTGCTCGGCTGTTCACCATTGATGGCAATGGCAAGCTCACAGGGGTGCTAGTCCTTAGTTAAACTTCCTAGATGATCTACTGAGCTGTGTGTGAGCTGACTAGGGAACAAGTTAGGCCAATTTTACTGCACACTATAGTGTTTGATGTTTGTTTGATTTGTGTCTGCAACCTGTTTGATGAAATGGCCGCATGAAATCAAGTTTTGAATTTTGAAAAGATTTTTGGTGGGTTTGCTAGATTGGTGCTGGTGAGTCTGCAGATGCTTGGGTTTTGAAAGTTCAGCTTGTTTGAGTGGTTTTTGAAAAAGTGGGATCTTCCCATATGATAAAGATTCAATTTTGAATTGTCATTTGAACTATGCATTTGAAAGTTTCTGGATGATCACAAAGTGGGCCTTGATACCTTGTTATTAATACATTCAAGGGTTGCAAAGATCCAGAAAAGTTTCTGTTAGGTTCTGAAAGTTTGAGACAGCCAAAGTAGGCATGGGAGTTAAATTGGCCAAAATGACCATTCATTTCATATATGTGTTTTGATTTACTTGTCTTTAGGAAAGGTGTGGGAAATGTTTTAGATGATGTTTATTTCACCTAAGAAACATTTTACAAGCAATGAAACAAACAAACAAACAAACAAGGTGGTTTTAAAGAATTTCAAAATCCATGCATACACATATGCATGCATTCATGATTTCATTTAGAAAAGTTCTTGTTAACCCTAATTTTGATGATTAGAATTTGATGATCCAAGCTTAGTATTTTTGGGATGTTACAATTTATTTTTCACATTACAAGATTTGGAAAATCTTGGGATGTGACAGGTTAAGAAGATACGTTGAGTACGAGCGTACTCAACAAGTTCACTAAAAAGGAGTGTTTGATGCACTATATCTACAACCACAGAACTTAGGTCGTAGGCAATGCAAGTTTTCGTAAACATTCCTTCAAAGGTTGCTTTTATTCTGAAAAGCTATGTCCGTCAGCCTTCACGGGTTTACCAGAACTTCCATGGAGTTCCTTTCCCGCCACGTTCATAGCTCCTTCCCGAAACAGGGAGTAACAAGTTACAATTCTTACACTCTGCACAGGTGCGTTACTTTTCCCATGAGAGACCTTAGCCTTGTTGCACGACCAAGACATGACCTTGTCCATACTTCCTTGGTATGGGTCCTAGTCTAAGATCCAAGCCAATCACTGCCCCCTTCGCGACCCCGCATGTCTCCTTGGTGTACACCATGCCCACCCATTGAATTACGGCAATGGTTTGTATAGACCGTTAGATGCCAGAACTATCATGGGACATTGAGGGTTCCCACCCATATGCTGCATATCCTCAACGAGATACCAATTAATATGCATGCTACGAGTGATAACAACCACGACCTTTCACATCCAGCTACATGAGAGAGGAAGACGATATAGCTGACTTCTCTGTCCCATTCCAAATCTCATGCTTAACGTGTGATATACGGCCCAAGAATCACTGGCGACATTGGTTGTTAAGTCCTAGATAATATGTTCCTTTACCACCGGAACTTTTATAGTAGGTTATTACCTCATGGTAAATAACCTATAATCACATTATTATGAAAATAGTGTTTTCTTACCTTTTTAAAATGCAGGTGATGACAACACTGGATTTGCAAAATACTTTACAGAAAATAATCAAAGGACATGAGCAAGTGTGAACTTTCCTTTTGTGATTGCAAGATTATGCACTCAATGTCTTCAAGACAATATAAAAGATCCAATATCTGAAATCAGCATCATTGGTCCGGTAAGGACTAATGTTTAAAGAAGAAAGATGCTATTATGCATAAGTAATGTAATGCAATTTCGTAAACTCGAATCCCGGGATAAACATTGTTCTAGGGTTTGGATTCTGGAAACGGTTTCTTTGGAATGTGTTGCCCTTTTAGATTAAGTTTCACACTTGTGCTTCTTATTAAGGCTTGAGAGTGTGTGTGAAACAACATGTAATTATAAGATCATAAAAAAATGAGATGCACAAATGTGGAATGTTACTCAAGATTGCTGATGACCCACAAGTGTAGGGGGTATATCGTAGTACTTTCGATAAATAGGAGTGTCGACCCCAACAAGGAGCAGAAGGTGCTGAACAGTGGTATGGAGCAGGAAATCCCTGTGAATACTTAGTAAACGGATTTTAGTGGTTTTCTGACAAAGTAACAAAAAAAAATCAAGTAACAGAAGTAATGAACAAACAGAGCAAGTGGCCCAATCCTTTCTTAGGAAAGGACAAGCCAGTGAAAATACTTATAAGGACCAAACGTTCTCGAGGACACATGGGAATTCTGTCAAGTGCTTTCGCTGCAAATAGCTGAGTACTCTTCTTTGGTGTTTGTAAGTGTTGTGTGGGTGAACCTGTGCTAACAAACTGTCGTTCCTAGGACTAATACATACTTATGATTAAACCCCCTGCAAAAATCTGTAACTACAGGAAAGTAATTAAGATATAAATCTAACCACAGCCTTAAACTCTGAGATCCTACACTCCCTTGTGCAAAGGTGTCCTAACAGGGGTTCAAGTTTCTATCACTCCGGCAACCCCACAATTAGTAGCCAAATACACAATGCATTCCCCTAGGCCCATAAATGGTGAAATGTCATGTAGTCGACGTTCACATGACACCACTAGAAGAATAGCACCACAACTTAAATACTAAACCATTGAATAATAACTCATCACAGATTCAGTACTAACAACATGACTTCTCCCATGTCCTCAAGAACTAAACGAACTACTCACAAGACATCATATGGATCAAGATCAAATATGATAAGGTAATGGATAACAATCTGAACATAAACAATAATCCAATGGTTCCACTCAAAAGCATCAACTACAATAGTAGTTCACACCGGGAAAGTTTCCCCTAACGAACTAAAGCAATATCCAACACAATTGTTACAGCAGGACGGAGTGGTGATGATGGTGCTGGTGGAGATACTGATGTGGATGATGATGATGATCCCGATGAAGACTTGCTTGATGACTGTGTTGATGGCGACGATCTCTCCTCTCCGGGAAGGAATTCCCCCGACAAAAATCTGTCTGCCGGAGAGATATTTCTCACTTGGTGTTTTCCGCCTCCTAGAGGCGGCGGAAGTCTATCTGTGGTCGCCCTCTGGTGTTAGGGTTCCGTAGGGAGGATATAGACAAAGGGGCGGAGTCGGAGGCCGAACAGGTAGGCCAAACCCACCCTAGGCGTGGGGTCAGGTGGGCCCGCGCCTAGGGGGTGTGGGCTCCCTGTGGCCCCCTTCGCTCCTCCTTTTGGCTTCCTTCGTCTTTTGGTAAAATAATATGTTTCCATATTTTTTTGGTATTTTTATGATCTTCGCGAAATTGCACCGAAACACCGTCTTTTCCATCAGAATCCAGACTCCGGTAGTCCATCCTCCAGGAATTATCGAACATGCATAAAAAGATGAAAATACATAAGTAATACATCAGAATAAGACAAATATCAATGAACAGAGGTAAATTATGATATAGAATGGTGATGCAAATTGGGCGTATCAACTCCCCCAAGCTTAGACTTCGCTTGTCCCCAAGCGAATACTGAGCTCAGTAAACATGTCCACAGGTTTATGGAGCGAAGTGTCGGTAAAAAGAATACGAACAAGAAGTATCACACTTACCTTTGCACAACTCATAGAAGAAAACAAGTCACCATTATATAACTTATCTTGCAAGCAAGTACATCAGTCATAATGGATATACATAAAGATAAATCATAATTGGAATTGGCAAACTTGTTCTTGGTCAAAGAACACCTGGCAAACAGTTTCACAAAAGCTTTTTTTTGTAGAAGTTTCAAAACAGGAGCACTCTTTGCTCAAAAAGGTTTTTTCACAAGTGAAGGCTTTCAAAGTAATACTCAATAGATAAGAGTTTTGTGCAAACAAGGAAGATAAAGAACATGATTGAATAAATCACCATATGAATGCTTGAAACCCAACAATTCAAAAGCTTGCTGGAGATAGAGAGGAAGTAGGTTGACTGACTCAACTGGTAACTGGAGAAAGGTCCCTTAATGGAGGGTAGCAGGGATTACAAGTCATAAAGAGCTTCCAAAAGATTATGGTACTTACTAGCTTTGAGCCCTCATTGCCCCTATCATAAGCATCTTTAGATAATTAAAGTTAAAGTGAACAAAGATGGAGTATATGCTTGACGAAATATAAGTTGGCAATCTCATGTCCCTTGAAATATGAGGGCCACTCCTCATGCATACTCAACTTTGGGTCCAGGTAAGTTCTTGTCATTGTAAGTATTTGCATATCATTGAGAACCGCCAACGGAGTACCCCTTGCACATGGTACAGGAGCTTTCCCATAACCAAAATGACAAGACAAGCAGACAATGAGCATCTCAACAATCTTTTTATTTACTATGCATATAGCTTTTTATTGAGGATGCTTCACAGATGACTCACTATGGTGATGCTGCAAGTTTCCACCATGATTAAGCATGGCTTAGGCTAGCGGCCCAGGCAGAATACAAACTCCATGGACTTACAAGTCCCCTCTTTATTTCACACCGTTGACTTCCATAGACAAAAGAGCACGATATCAACTATGTACGACAAGGTACAAGTGCAATGTTGAAAACGTTCCCCATGACAGCACGGTTCTGCTAATCCCAACGTATAGATGCAAGCATATAAAACTTCGATGTCCACAATGGTTCAAGTTTATTAGGGGCAAGTAAATAAGTGTGCCATCAAGTTCGTGAGAGCTTTGCTAACTAGTTTTCACATAACAAAATACTTTTTAATTCGAAAGGTAGATGAAGCTTGAGAATTTGCTAGGAATAGCAAAATCTACTAGGCAGATATGGTGGACACAAGTTGCAAAGGTTTTTGGTTCAAAGGGTTTTGGAAACATGAGAAGTATACCATCTCAAAACAAGTTTTTGGCTAGCAAGGCTGGGTAGCAAGCAAGAGAGTTGAAAGAAACAAGAAAAAATACAAGTAATAAAGCCAAACAGGCAATATTTCCTTTAAGACACAAAAGAATCTTAAATAAAGAATACTAAGCTTATGAGCCAACAAGAAAGAAAACAAAAGATACCAAATACCTACAAGCTTTTTCTTTCTTTCTTTTTCTTTCAAATTAATGCCACTGACCAGAACTCAGTTTGGCAAAACCAATTTAGATCCACTTGATGATCCCAGAGTGGTGCCAATACTGATCAACAAGATCCATCATATAATAGAGATTGCAAACTAAAATAAGAAGTGCAAAAAGTAAAAGATGAGACTTCTCTTGATATTCCAATAAAGGCACTCACACCAAGAGATACATAGATAATCAACTAAATGAGAGATACTTCCACATGCAAACCAAACTATAATATAACCTCTCTACCATAGATATGAACCCGCTATAAAGGTAAAGGATAAAAGATAATGGTGGTGATACCGCGGCACTCCCCCAAACTTGGAACAAGCCAAGGGGATGCCAAACCTAATGATGAATTACTCCTTCGGTGGTGGTGGTGTTCTCTTGATAAGCTCTTCAATAAGTTTCTTCAACTCCCCAAACTCAAAAGTAAGAGTACGGATCAACTCCGAGTTTTGCTCGATGCGTTTCATGATCATGTCAGACTGAGAGTCCCAGTCCTTGCTATTCTTTCCCCACTCTTCATCCTTAGCATGATCCTTCTGTGGAGGGGATGATTGTGGAGAGAGAGTATGACATCAATATTTACCTCCTGTGGACATCCGTGTTGTCTTCTTAAGCTTGGTAGGTTATACCACCAAACCAATGCTCGCGATGGCAGCGCGGGTATCCGGATGCTTGTCCTCCTCCATGTCACCTTCATATCCTTCCGGGATCTCCTCCTCCTTGGGGACTTGAGGTTCTTCTTCCTCGGGCTTCTTGCCTTTGTTGTTGGCGGAGGCCATGGTGCTCTAAACTTGAGAAGATTTTCTGATAGAAACAGATCGAAACGAAAACACTACGAGAACACGATGCACGAACCTCGGGGGATCCAAGGGGTTATATATTACGAAATTTCAATGCATAAGGAAGACTTTGACACGGGAACAAAGCGGAGACGGAGTCTGAGGATGTCAAACCCCCTCCAGGCGTGGCCAGGATGGGCCCGCGCCTGGGGTGGGTTTGTCCACCTCGGGCTCTATTTCCTCTTTAGTTACATCTCGTAGCTTGCCTTATGTATTAAAAACATCAAAAATATAAAAAGATTGGGGTTTCACGAACCTTCTGTTTTCACCACTTTTACCTATTCAAAGACGAACTCTGAAGATTCCTTTTCTCTTTCTCCTGAGAATTTCCTTCTTATAAAACCCTTGCACAAGCTTAATGACAACATCCGTATAAGCAAAAACAACAAACATTTGGTACACACTTCAACTGAAAACTCATCAAAACAAAAGCTTATGTAAGAGGCAAATGCAAATCATGACAGAAATCTGTCAAAACAGACCAGCAGGTAAAGATTGATTTTTCCGAAGACCTTATGTTGCTCAAATCAAAAAGCGCAGAACTGATGAAAGTTGGGTAACAACTTGGAGGACAAGCACAGGAAAACACAGATCCATCCAAAGTACTGAGCTTCCTCACGATTTTTTACAATGCAGCACAAAAATCTGTCCCAGGACAACCACTTTTCACAACTCCTCTACTTCACAAAAGTATTTGAAGTTGACACAAAAACCAAAACAAAAAGGATAAGGAGCGGTTATTACAGAGGTAATAACTTCCAAGACTCGACGAAACTCTTGGGTTATCTCCCAACAAGTACTTTTCTTTAATGTCTTTAAGTTAGGCTTGAAACTTCCAAAGATGCTCACATAGGATATATATATATATATATATATATATATATATATATATCTGGAGTGAAAAAGGGCATCAAGAAGCAAATATCCAACACACTTGAGTCTAACCCACTTCCTATACATGGAGGTATCATGATAAAACTAATTGTTGAAACAAAAGACCACAAGCATAGGAAGACAAAACAGATGCAACTTTAAAGCTTTCAACATAAAACGGGGAAACTTAACATCATTGAGATGCATAAAACCATGTTTCTCTCTCTCATAATAACTTTCAGTAGCACTTCGAATAAAGTTGAAAACATAACTGTCACTGGAAAAAAATGTATCATCAGAATAAGCATACTTACAGTCATCAAAAAGAGGTCCAAGGTCATAGATTGGATCTATAGAAGCAAGTTGTTCCATCCTGAAATCTTTATTAGGCAAGCTATTTTCACAAGGAGCTTTAGAAAATTTGGAAAAGTTAAACACATAAGACTCTCCATCAAACTTAGTTAAAACTTTTTCCTTCTTACAATCAATAATAGCTCCACAAGTGTTCAAGAAAGGTCTACCAAAAATGATAGGACAAATTTTGCTAGCTGCTAAATTAAGCACTAGAAAATCAGCAGGATATTCGATCTTACCACAGAGAACCTCCACATCTCTTATAATGCCAATGGGGCAAATGGTCTCCTTGTTAGCAAGGTGAATAACCACATCAATGTCCTCAATCTCACAAGGACCAATCTCATGCATAATTTCCCTGTAAAGCTCATAAGGAATAACACTAGAACTAGCACCAATATCACATAAACCATAGTAGCAATGATCACTAATTTTAACAGAAAGCATAGGAACACTAGCTTTTATAGCCTTACTAGGATGATAGACAATATTAGAAGCGTATTCACAGAAGACAATATGTTCATCCTCTATATTTCTAGTGACAGTGTCTTTCACAATAGCTACCACGGGTTCATCACTCAAATGCTTACCAGGCTCCACAGTTTCCATTGCACCCTTGTTATTTGCACTAATAATCATAGAATACTCCTTTACCTTAGCTGGGAAAGGCATTTTCTTAACATGGGGTTCAGGCATAATATGATTAGTAGTGCAAACTTGAGTACTTCTAACTGGAGCATGATTAACAACATCTTTATAAAGATCATGGTACTTATTCCACTTCTTCTTGGGAATTTCAATGTAAGAGGCGAAAGCCTTAAAATAGCTGGCAATACTTTGGGAATCAAGACCAAACTCATTGCTAATATCACAGAAGCTGTCAGTTCCCATAAAAGATTTAATGCATTCTTAATCCTAGTTTATACCTGACTTTCTTCCTTTGTCATTCTCCCAAGCCTCAGTGTTATCTTGAATACGGTCTAAGAGATACCATTTATCTTCTTACTTCATACTTGTGGATGATCCAGCACAAGAAGCATCTAATAAATCTTTATCATGAAGAGAAAGCCTAGCATAAAAGTTATTGAGAATAATATTGTTAGGGAGTTCATGAATAGGACATTTAAGCATTAGTAACTTCACTCTCCCCCAAGCTTGAGCTATACTCTCTCCATCAAGAGGCCAAAAGTTATATATAAGACTTCTATCCTTATGGATTTCACTGAGAGGATAAAATTTAGAGTAAAAGAGAGATGCCATCTCCCCCATTCCATGGATTGTCCATTCTTCAGCAGCTTATACCATGCCTCAGCTCTCCCTTTCAAGGATATGGAGAGTAAGTTCCTATTCACTTGTTCAGTTGTGATACCTGCACACTTAAACAACCCGCATAATTCATGGATATAAAGCAAGTGATCACCAGGATGGACTGTTCCATCCCCAAAATAATAATTATCCATGTCATGATTAATAATACTCGCAGGTATCTTAAAAGGATCTATCTCAACAGGTGGTGGTTTATCTACTACCCTTTCAGTGGTAGTAGTTTTCACAAACAGAAAACCAAGTGGGTTATCCATATTGGAAACAAAGTAACAAGCATTAACAAAATAAATACTCATAGTGAAAGTTTCCCTTACCAGTTCCACTCTTCAATAGCGCTTCACTCTCCGGCAACGGTTCCAGAAAATAGTCTTGATGACCCACAAGTGTAGGGGGTATATCGTAGTACTTTAGATAAATAGGAGTGTCGATCCCAACAAGGAGAAGAAGGTGCTGAATAGTGGTATGGAGCAGGAAATCCCTGTGAATACTTAGCAAACGGATTTTTAGTGGTTTTCTGACAAAGTAACAAAACAAAAAGTAAGTAACAGAAGTAACGAACAAACGGAGCAAGTGTCCCAATCCGTTCTTAGCAAAGGAAAAGCCGATGAAAATACTTATAAGTACCAAACGTTCTCGAGGACACATGGGAATTCTGTCAAGTGCTTTCGCTAGAAATAGCTGAGTACTCTTCTTTGGTGTTTGTAAGTGTTGTGTGGGTGAACCTGTGCTAACATACTGCCCTTCCTAGAACTAATACATACTTATGATTAAACCCCCTGCAAACATCTGTAACTACAGGAAAGTAATTAAGATATAAATCTAACAACAGCCTTAAACTCTGAGATCCTATACTCCCTTGTGCAAAGGTGTCCTAACGGGGGTTCAGGTTTCTGTCACTCCGGCAATCCCACAATTAGTAGCCAAATACACAATGAATTCCCCTATGCCCATAAATGGTGAAGTGTCATGTAGTCGACGTTCACATGACACCACTAGAAGAATAGCACCACAACTTAAATACTAAACCATTGAATAATAACTCATCACAGATTCACTACTAACAACATGACTTCTCCCATGTCCTCAAGAACTAAACGAACTACTCATAAGACATCATATGGATCAAGATCAAAGATGACATGGTAATGGATAACAATATGAACATAAACAATAATCCAATGGTTCCACCCAAAATCATCAACTACAATAGTAATTAACACCAGGAAAGTTTCCCCTAACGAACTAAATCAATATCCAACACAATTGTTACAGCAGGACGGAGTGGTGATGATGGTGTTGGTGGAGATACTGATGTGGATGATGATGATGATCCCGATGAAGCCTAGCTTGATGACTTTGTTGATGGCGATGGTCTCCCCTCTCCGGGAAGGAATTCCCCCGGCAGAAATCTATTTGCCGGAGAGATCTTTCTCTCTCGGTGTTTTCCGCCTCCCAGAGGCGGCAGAAGTCTATCTATGGTCGTCCCCCTGGTGTTAAGGTTCCGTAGGGAAGATATAGGCGAAGGGGCGGAGTCGGAGGCCGAACAGGTGGGCCAAACCCACCCTAGGCGCGGGGTCAGGTGGGCCCGCGCCTAGGGATGCGTGGGCCCCCTGTGGTCCCCTTCGCTCCTCCTTCTGGCTTCCTTCGTCTTTCGGTAAAATAATATGTTTCCATATTTTTCTGGTATTTTTCTGATCTTCATGAAATTGCACCGAAACGCCGTCTTTTCCATCAGAATCTAGACTCCGGCAGTCCATCCTCTAGGAATCATCCAACATGCATAAACATATGAAAATCCATAAGTAATATCTCATAATAAGACAAATATCAATGAATAGAGGTAAATTATGATATAGAATGGTGATGCAAATTGGGCGTATCCATTGCTTATACAATAATTGTTTATCTTCAAAATTTACTTTACAAGTAATGCCATTTATAAAGAACTTGAAGTGTTATCAATCTTAAGTATACAAGTAAAATATAAAGTAATGTGATTGTGATTAATTGTCATCTGTTGACTGAAGTGGAAAAACAAATAACTTTTGAAGAAAATCTTACTTAACTAAGCAGAAATATTTAAACTTTAAGTTAAACCTTATTAGGTGTTCTTTCTAATTATATCTTTTAGTAAGAAAGAATTACTCCATTTGAATAATGATATTAGTAGTATTTGAGACTTATCTACGTTGGTTTTAACTTGGTTAGTTTGGTATTTGGGATGCACTAAGTCTTAATTGAAACATACCAAAGTAAACTATAAAATACATAATAAAGTTTCTATCTTAATATGTAAAGTCTTGTAGACTAAAGTTAACTTTAAAGACATAGATAGACTTATGTGTATTACTTATGATACTTGTATCTTGTTTAATTTATTTTGTTTCATTAAAATTAGTTAAGAATGGTATTACTTTTATTTGGGTAGTGGTTTCTTAACATTATAAATGTATAATAGGATTTATCTCCTTATACGGGGGTGGTTATGGTTTGTGAATAAGTAAACAATATTATTTACTAATTATGAATTATCTCTGGATTTAGTCCATTATAAAGTTGTGAGTGAAACAATGATAAAAGATTTTATTGGTTAAAATATCATTCTTGAAGATTTTATATTTGTTAAAGATCTTTTTAGAAGATAAACTACACATATGGTTGAAGGATAATTCAATAAAATTGTATTTAAAATGTGTTGGACCAATTTGACTTTATATTATAACTACTTAAGACTAGTATTACTTATTAGACATAAATTGGCAACTTTAGAAATATTAATAAATTTTATTTACCCTTATATGAATTAACAACTCAGGAAATAGGTTTAAATTCAAGTTAGTAAAGTATTTAATTTTTTTATTTAACTCAAAAGTGGAATATTATATTTTTAACATGTAGGTCTTATATTTGTGATCATTTTGGTATATTCCATTTATTTTTGTGATTTATAAATAATAATATATGATTTTTATAAGATTTATTACTTTATAAATACTTAATAAATAATAAATATTTAATTAAGTGAAATAATAATGCATTATTATAGTTTTAAATTATAGTTCTTATTTTTCTAAGATTTTTGGTCTTTTATTTATATTTTTAACATTTACCATTATTAAAATATGAATTATCAAAGTATTAATACTTATAAAACCTTTATTAAATAATAATTATTTAAATTGTTAACATAATAATGTTTGATAATAGTTTAATATTATATATTTTATTTTTCTGAATTTTTTCATATATTAAACATATTTTTCTGAATTATAAAACAAAAGATACAAGATTTAATTACTTTATTTCAATTTCTGGAATGTTTATATTTGAATTAATATTGTTTTATCAATTTGCTAAACAGACACTGAACCTTTTATACCGCACCTACACCAAGTCCCAGTCACTGACTGGTGGGGTCGCTGCCACGTCATACGCCACATAAGCAAGGAGTTGGTCAAACTGGCTGACTAGGCCTGGGATGATGTCATCGTGACATCACACGATGCTGATCCTCTCAGATCGAAGCTCGATCGGCTGATTGTGTGCTTGCACGCGGCCGAGGTTGGGTTTGTTGGAAAGAGGCCGCGATGGGGATCCTAATAGTGGCGACGCCGCTAATTTTTGGTCACCGGAGCACTGGGTATGACGGTGGTCGACGACGGAGCTTGCGGGCTAGTGCGGCGTTTAGCAACCAGGGAACGGGAGAGCAAGGGAGATGGTCTACGAGGACGGTGGACACACCCTGATGCGGTCGGTGGCGACGGCGAGGTTAGAGGGAGTCTGTGGTGGCGGCGATTGACGATGAACGGCTGTGACTGGCAGTGGAGATGAGGTCTCGATTGGATCGACAGAGGGCTCTCCGGCTTCCATGAGAAGGGTCAAACGACGTAGAATGTCACGACGCATCTGGTAGTCACCTGTGCGGATCAAGGGGAGGTCGGAGATGGTGAGAAGCTTCTACACCGGTGGCTAGGGTTTGCTGGCCGGAGCTCAAGAGGAAGAAAGAGATGCAAAATGGCATGCTAGGGTTTTCTAAGCGGCGTCTAGGGCTTCTTGTAGACGACCGGGAGCGGTGGCACGGATCTTGGCACGGCCAGACGGCGGGGTGGCCACCAGCGATCTGCTTCGCCGCATCGGGAGGTTGACATCGCAAGGAGGAAGACGACGAACAGATTCCCCGAAGGGGTATGGGACAATACTGGGCTGCGATTGGGTCAGGTGGGCCGTAGCGAAGTGCAAGAAAAAGCTGGTTCCTGATACTCGTGGGCGGTAGATAGGTCGAGGAGAACACTGGGCTGGTCTGCTGCTCGGGCCAGGTTCCTTTTTTTTCTTTCTGTTTCCTTTTATAGTTTCTGTTTTGTTTTCATATTTGTATATTACTCATTTGTTTGAAATTTTCTTTATAAAATTTATTTGTTAAATAGTTGCAGCAATAATGAATGGTATTTGAAGTCATTTTGTGAGATTTTATTACATATTGTTATCATTTCTTTATTTTCTTTATATATATACTTTTCCTTTTAATATTTGTAGGGTCTTTTCATATGAAGTTAATTTTTCTAATATCCATAACTTATTAAAAATGCATTACTATTAACTCATGAGATTTGATTCTTATTAACTTATAATATTAAAGAAACTTTTATATATAGTGATCCTTCATGATTATTTGATACATAAAGTTCTAGGGAACTAATATGGTTAATATTATTCCCATGAATTTAGGAAATAGCAATGTATATATTTTATTATAATTAACATAGGAGTTAGGATTTGAATTGTAAATGCTTACCCTAGGGTTTAGGGTACTTAATATACTTATATTCTTTTGTTGATATGAGTAAATATTAATGATTAGACATATTGTCTTTATGTTTGTGATCTTTAATGATATCACCCTTTATAATAGAAATTTATTCTCTGGAATGTCTTATGGAAAGTGATTGATAAAGATATTCCTAAGCACATATGGTTATGGTGATTGGGAATGACAAATTTGTGCTTAAGTGATTTACTGTAGGAAAATATTCCTATAAAGCATTATGGAAATAAGATGATTGATCAAATATATGAAATGGATATTATGTTTGGTTAAAGATTTAAAGTTGAGTGTTTACCAATAATTCCTATCTTCCATATTTCATAATTCTTGACTTCTAATTAACGAATTCCTTTCCTAGATATATTACTTCTTCCTATCCATCATCATGCGTTAATCATGATGAGCTTTACTTCACAAGAATCTTCTTATACACCTTTTATTCTTCTAAATATATTTATAAATGCAATGAGCTTAACACTAAAGCTTTCATAATCTTCTCATATCCATACTTGGGTATATCAACTACTCTACTGCTGATAACCTCCAATCCAACAAGTAGTTACTTCTAACTCCATTCACACTCTTCCTTAGTTATCCACCACAAATAATTCTCCAGTAAATGTATATATCAAACTACTCTCCTCAAAACCTTACTATCCTTTAAGAGGAATAAAACTACTTCAATAACTCCATACTACACTAGCTTTAGCTTAATCATACTATCTTATATTTACTTTACTCTTGTAACTCATACTCCAACCTCACATTATATTAATGTGTCTTGTAATGACTACTCTAGTGATAACTTATTTATACTAGGGTTTGATCATTTTCTATCCACCAATGTCACTTATACATGATATAAGCATTCAATCTTGGTGACTAAAGCATGGTCATTATAATCCTTTAATCATTTATGGCTTAAGTTTCAGGGTTGGCTAATCAAGGTCTCATCAATTCAACATTACAGTTGTATTAAAATTATCTTCTTAGTATCTCTATTGGATTAAGGAATGTTATTCATGGACCATGCTTTCTTAATTCAATAGGATTACTCCTTGGTATCTATCTTCAATGTTCATCCTTATAATCCTGTTTGTTACCATATAATTATATATTCCATATAACTCTTCTATCCATTTAGGAGTGAGTTAAATCCTTCAGTTACCATATTGATTTGATTCCTTAAATCACTCCCATCCTATAGATGATATCCAAAAATAGCATTACTACTTACCTCTTCTTACTTACTTCTCAAAAGAATTTAAGTGAATGCCCAGATAAGAACAAGAGTTGATAGATCAAGAATTGATAGTTTAAGAATTTAGGAATCAATGGTTGATTACTCAACATGGATGAACAATGGATATTAGAATAAGGTTCAAGAGAGATGATACAGATTAATATGGAAATAAAGATGTTTGGTGAATGATATTTGAATTGGTTTTCTTCTTACTCCATATAACTAAAAAGTTAGGGTTAAGTATTACCATGACACTGATTGGTAGGAATAGATAAGAATAAGATAGGTCAGGATTAGTTATTACATTCTTGTTACTTGAATTATATTCGTAACTTGGTATTCATGAGTTATTGTAATGAATACTATGTGATAATTACGTAAGGATCAAGTATTAATCATTAAGCAATGTATTAGGGTTTAATTATATTACATTTGATCTACCGTTAGATCAAATCTCCTTTACCCAAAGATAAGGTTTTGGCAAAGGTCATATTGAAACTTATCGTAGTCAACTTGATGATCTACTTCAATTCCATCAAGTTGAGAGAAGCTTCAATCACTTTGACAAGTATTGTTTAAAATCGTGAAAATTATTCAGATTTTCTATGCATGAATGCAATGCACACATCTGTTTTTAGCTTAATTGTAAGGTCTAATGCTGGGATGTTACACATAATAGGTATCTCAGTCAAAAAAACTCTATCCGAAGTACAATTAAAGCCAATTGATTCGCCTTTCTAGAAAGGAATCATGCATATGAAGGATAAGATCTTTTGTAGGGGTTACATAAAAGTGGGAGATGGCTCCACTATGAGGTTTTGGGAAGATACAACACATTTCTCGCAAATGAGTATCCATCTTTATATAATATTGTGAAACATAATTTTTTTACAGTTTCTAATGTTTTAGTTAACGTACCACTGAATATTGGATTTAGATGGGTACTAAATGATAATAAGTGGACAGTCTGGTTACACTTATGCCAAAAGTTAATAATGGTATAGTTATCTAGGGAACCATATAGATCTGTGTGGAAATCAATGACCTCGGAAATTTTTCAATGAAATCTATGTATGAGGACCTTCTGAATGATCATAAGCCTTTTGTTCAAAACTACTTATGAAATTTAAAGGTCACAATAATGATTAAAATTTTCATGTGGTGCCTTAATAATATTTTTTTTCTCATGAAAGATAATTTAGTAAAAAGAAATTGGTTTGGGCGTACAAAATGTTGTATTTGTGGAGCACAAGAAACAACTGAACATTTATTTTTATCATGTCCTTTTGCTACTCTCATTTGGCACATAGTGAACTTCGTTTATGATCTTCCACCCCCAACTAGTATCACAAATATGTTTGAATATTGGTTGAATGATGTAGATAAACTTTCTAAGTCTCAAATTCATATTGGGCTTCAGCCTTGCGTTGGTCAATTTTGAGATGTCGAAATGAAATAGTCTTTAATAGAATGAGGAATTTCAACTTTTTACAGATTATCCATATGATGGCTCATTGGATGCAGCTACGGGCGTACCTTCTTCTGCTGGAGCAGCGGGATGCTATGGGCGTACCTTCTTCTGTCCAGAGCATAATGGTCGCTCAACAGGATATCTCCTCCTGGACTTAGCTGCTCGCAACATATTAATCAACTATAGGATATAGAGTTGATTTTTGTCTTTTACCTTTTGGTTGATTCTTGTCTCAACCTTAAGTGACCCATGATTTGTAATAATGATGATTGATACTATTCTACAATAAAAGTCTATGTGCGTCAATTGATGTAGAAGCTGGGTTATATCCCCCTTTCTGGAAAAGGTGGTCCAAGGACATATTTATAATTTTTATTAGTTTTTAGGCTTTTATACTACTATAGATGATTATTAATACTCCATCCATCCCGGTTTAAAGCAAACATATAGCAGATCTCTAGTCCCTAGGCATTCTCTGATTGGAACTAATTTGGCTCTATTAATTCTTTTGATTGACTCTTCCTATAAAATTAGATGCTTATGTGAAGAGGTGGAGGTGTCTTGTTGCATGATTTTAAATATTAACCCGAAATAGAGGGAGTAGATCGGTTTTTATCAACTCTCGATCAGTTCTATATAGAATAAAGTCGATTCCTTAACACGAGAGAGACAACTTTTGCCAGCCTATCCGATCGAGTTGTTGGCTTGCTTGGGTTCTTTTCCTGACATGGACTCAACTTTACTTTACTTTACTTAGCAGGTTCGGTCTTTATTGAGTAATAAGGGGTGTATAAATTACGTCGCATTGTCATCTGGCAGTGGAGGACTAATTCATCTCCCAAAAGCAATACCTCTCTTCTCTCGTTCCACTTCAATTTTGCTGGTCTTCATTTAAATTTGCTTGCACAAAATTAGAATCTATTCCTTCCGTTTTAAAATATAATATGTTTTATCTTTATGAAGCAAATGTATCTAGAGTTTTTTAGTATATAGGTTTACTCAGCATTGGAGTGAATTCTTTTAGTACGTAGCTACACTCAGCATTGGAGTGAATCTATACACTAAAAAAATTGTTTAGATACATATTTTTTCACAAATCTAAAACATCTTATATTTTAAAACAGAGGAAGTAGGTGGTAAATGGGCATATGTATGTCAATTTAAAACTCGTCTCTCTATTCTATCCATACTGTTATTTTTTTTAATTTGGCGTGTGCATGCACTTATACTTTCATTAAGTTACATTGCAAAGTTCAGTTATCTATTAGAATAAAAAAGGACTAGCTCTAGATCAATTGGGTAAAATAAAGCCGATTCCTTGACATGTGAGACAACTTTTGCCAGCCTAATAATCGAGCTGTTGGGGGTCTTTTCTCTTTCCTTTATCCTAACGTGGATTCTTTACTTGAGTTAGCAGGTTTGGTCTTTATTGAGCAGCGGGTGTATAAATCACGTAGCATTGTCATCCGGCAGTGGAGGTCTAATTATTCTCCCCAACGCAACTCTCGTCTCTCCTTCCACTTCATTTTGCTGGTCTTCCTCTAGCTGCAGCCGGTGGATAATCGTTCGCCTGAAGTTGGTTTGTCCCTTGTCGGACAATTCGTTCGATGTAAGCTCTACTTCTCATTTTACCTTATATATACTAGCACGGCAGACTTTTGGAAATGGGAGAACATCATCTTTAATGTGTAAAAAATGTTGCAAAATAATTTTATATCTTCCTAAATATTTGTAGAATTATGCAATAATATATTTCTATTGTCACCAAAATTTTATGATAAAACGACTATCACCTTCTTTAATTAATTCGTGAACTACTAATTATTGTGTTATTTGCAAATAAACACCACAATAATGTTAGTATGTTCTGTTCTATCAGCGACATTGCAATAGTGCCTACATATAAAGTTTAGATACGTACTCCCTCCGATTCATATTACTTATCTCAGAAATAGATGTATCTAGACATGTTTTAGTGCTAGATACATCCATTTCCGCGACAAGTAATATGGATCTGAGAAAGTACTAAACTTGCATGCATTGCATTACTATGTAGAATTTTGAGTTGTCCCTAGATGTATACCTAAGGATATCTATATTTTATGGCCCATTTATAATTAGATTCCACCATACCTACGACTACATATTTAGATAAAGTTATGAGATCTGTAATTTGCGGATTAAGGGGACTGCTACATCAATGTGATATTTATGTACGGTATGAAGATGTATCAAGATGGTCCATTAATTAGGTAACACAATATTCATCTGAAAATTGTCGGACAATGTTTAGAAACATATACGAAGCATGTTCTACCATGTCAATGGGTGAGTTTTTCTTCTTTATTTGATAGTTTTTCAGCTGGATCATCATTTTTCTTGTAGGTCATGTATGTTTTTAATGTACATTGATAGGGTTTGTTAGATTGTGAGGACATAACTTCAGATGAAAAATAGCATGGGTGACAACACGCAAACTTTACGAGTATTTACCCAAGTGCTTATAGACCCATTTAAAAATTTCAAGATAATCCTTAGAATAAAAGGACACAAAAAATTACTTGGCAAAGAGGACACACCAAAAGAATTCATTAGCATGCATACCACTTAACCATTGATGTATTATTGTATTTATTCTCAACTTATCTAGACGTCTCTTCCTCCCATTTACCCCAAGCATTCTAAAATGCAAAACATCTTTAGACATGGATATAATCTCCAAGGTGTAGTTTTGGCTTTCGTATTGTATATGAGCATGTTTCTAAGAGACTAAAAATTATGAAAGATTTTTCATGACAAATATGATGATACCAAGTCTTTTTTATGAATATATGTTCACATATAGATGGTCGAAGTGAAAGTTAGAGAAGCATTATTGAGTTTATATTTTTCTTTAATTTATTCATTTGCTTCTATGCCCCATTGTTCAATCCAAACATTCTACACTCTTGGTCACATTTAAACGTTGTGTTGGGTAAAATTGTACACATGTTAGCAGGACATAGTGCCAACATATATTCATCTTTAATAATCTCTGGTTTTGCTATTCGTGACCAAACTCTTCTTAGTAGTGTCAACGTATCACCGCAATGTTTTATTACGATCTCATGATTCATAAATTTATGTTCCAAGTGGTTAAGCTCGAAATGTTTTCCCCAATTATCGACAATTTCCATTCATTTTAAACAGAGTGCAAAGTGATATATAGGTTTGTTATATTTATATTTCAATACAACACAAAACCTCTTTAAAAATAATTTTTATATTAGATAATATATTAATATCAGACGATACCAGTTACACCAGGCCTCTACAACAACACAATGTCAAGAGAAATCGAGACAGTGCCGATGCACATCCTCACCCTGCCGCCCTCCTCCTCGACCTCATCTCGCGGTAGTTGCCATTTAGCTTAGCCTCCTCTCTCTCTATATATGTTGACACCTCATCCTCTCCTCCCACACTGGCCTCCATGCCATGAGTATCCTCCTCCTTAGTGTCAGATCTGGTTAAGGAGGAGAGTAGGTGGCCATGTATCCTCCGACACCGTGCCACGTCGTCTCACTATGTTTGTGTGAGATAGGAAGATCGACCGTGCAGCCGCCATTTCATCTAGATAGGGGGAGAGGGTGCAAGAGAAAGAGATAAAATGATAGGGTTTTGTGAGTTACACTAGCTTATACAATGCCCATGCACAACGGACATACAAGTAGAGGAGCAATGTGCCATACATCATACAATGGCGCAAAAAAATCAGTCATGATGTGGTCGACCATATTGGACATGGGTGTTAGTGCCCAACATGTGCTACGTGGCTCACGTCGGATATGGGCCTTTTTGGCTTACCACCACACACACGGGCCTCCTTCTTTTCCACGGGCTCCTTCAACTGGTACCCATACTAAGATAAGATGAAGCACATATGCCTAGAGTATCAAACAGATAGTGGCACAACCATGGCGATGGAGGTGGTGCTAGGGCATCAAACATATTGCTCCTTTTTGACATTAAAGGTTGGGTAGGTTTCTTCTTGCGTCTTTTTTATGTTTATCTTTTCTATCAAGTGATCGGATACAGAACGGTAACACATGTGGGAGTTGATTGATAAAATTCATCGGTTGGAAACAATTAATAGTAGTGACGTATAAAATTCAAGGGTTGCATTTACTTTGTGGGATTTTCTAGATGTGCATTTTTTTTGTTTACTCGTTTTATACTTCTAATATATAATAGATCACATGCGTAGAAAGAGTGCACTTTGTATTGCATGTTGTTGTACTTAATCATGTAGAACCTCACACCATCATACATAGTAGGTATATATTTTATTCTCATTGAAAATACATACATATATATAATGAGAATAAACTTGGAAACATTGATATTTAATCATTTTCATGCCTTTTTTTTTGTTTCAGTGGATAGATAATTAATGGCAGGAGGAATAGAGGTGTTAGTGGTGTTTTGGAGAGAATGGGGTATCCAAGCGCTGGTGCTGCTAAGCTTCACGCTACAGGTCATTCTCCTCATCACGGCTGAGATTCGTCATCGCAAAGATTCTGGTGTGCTAAGAGCCATCATTTGGTCAGCGTACCTCCTGGCCGATACGACAGCGATATACGCTCTAGGCCACATGTCCGTGAACATCAGCAAGTGGTTGCCTGAGCACCAGCTGATGGCTTTCTGGGCACCGTTCCTGCTGCTGCACCTTGGCGGCCAGGACAACATCACAGCCTACTCCATCGAAGACAATCGGCTGTGGCTACGGCATCTGCAGACATTTGTGGTGCAGGTATTGGCAGCTGCCTATATCCTCTATGAGTCCTCCATCGTGGCTCGCCGGACCTTGCTCCGTCCGGCTGCCATCCTCATGTTTGTGGTAGGTGTTATAAAGTACGGGGAGAGAGTATGGGCGCTCAGTTGCGCTAGCAGTAGTAACCTATCCGGCAAGAATTACCAGAGTTTTGGCAGGGTGCATATCGAAGATAGATTTGTGCTCTACATACTTGGTAGTCTTGATCATAAAAACGTAATGCTTGTAGCTCACCGGCTATTAACAATCCCGTTACATTTGTTCAAGGGTCCGTTGCCTCTTCTAGAACTTGACAATGATCTCAAGGGAAGTTATAGTTGGGAGTTAATGTACCGGGCAGCCGAGATGCAGCTCTCGCTCATGTACGGGATCTTCTACAGCAAGGCCCCAGTGATCCACACTTGGTATGGGAAGTGCATCCGTGTCATCTCCCTGATGGCCACCATCACCGCTGCATTACTGGTGTTCCGTCAATTCAGTGTGGAAGATGGTTACAGCTGGTGCAGCCGAGCGGATGTCCGTGTCACCTATGTTTTGCTTGCTGGTGCCATCATCCTCGAGGTCATATCATTGCTGGGAGCCATGTTCTCTAGCTGGGCTGAAGCGAGCATCACATCCCCGTCGATAACCATTTTATTTCTCATGTTCCTTTCACTTGTGGTTTCCTCTGCCCGCAATCTCGTGAAACGTGCAATGCGGAAGGCAGGGATGCCATTAAGGTATTGGTCGGGATCCATGGGGCAACACAACTTTATCCGCCTGTGCACCCAGAGCAAAGTCAGTCGAAGCAGCAAAGTCGCAAGATGGATGGGGCGCGAGGACTGGTGGAACACACTGGTTTACACATCATCCACCCTTGTCCCCGCAAACTTCAGGCAGCTGCTTGAGAATCAACTGGTGCAAAGCAAGGGCGCCAACGGCGACAGCCGGGATCACATCTTCAACTCACGGGGTCAGGCAGCGCTGAAGAGGACGGGATGGCACGACGAACTGGCCTGGAGTGTGGACATCCAGTTGGAAGAGAGCATCCTCGTGTGGCATCTCGCCACTCATGTCTACCTTAGTTGGTACGGTGAGAAACACTCGGCGAGCCGGTCGTCGAACCTTGCTAACACGATCCAAGTGCTCTCCAACTACATTGTTTTCCTGCTTGCCGCACGTCCCTACATGCTTCCTGGCAATGCTAGCCGCCAGAGGTATGTGGAATTGTGCGACAAGGTGATCAATCATCTCGAGTACAGCTCGGCCGAGGATCTGGTCAGGTTAATACGGGAGAACGGGGAAAGGCTCAACACTTCCGGTCCTTCGCCACGGGCTGAGCTCGAGAGGAGATCAGAAGGGGATTTAACATTCGACAGAGCATCTCATCTGGGCGCAAAGCTGATCATCGATGGGTTAGACACAGCCGATGACATGCTAGATCTCATCTCCCAAGTGTGGATGGAGATCCTGTGCTACGTGAGCTACCGGTGCAGACCAGAGTCCCATGCCAGACAGCTCAGCGATGGAGGAGAGATCATGACCATCGTTGCTATTCTGATGGAATACATGAGAACGGGTTTCCTCAAGGACATTGGACTCGATGGATTTATGTAGTAGAGTATGCCCCAGTCTAAAATCTGAAACATCGTAGAGTATATATGCCGGTCAAAGAAATTGAAACTTTGTATCATTATTGTATGCATGTAATAAATGACGAATGCTAATTGGAACACATTTGTTTCTCCAAAAGTATTTTATTTTGCTAAATCACATGGGATATCTATGTACTACTACTTTTAATGTGTTCAATCTCAAAGTCTCCACAGCACAACTATATTGTCTTTCTTTCTTCTTTTTTGTCAAGCTAGTTAGAAATGTGAAGCAATATTCTTGATATATAAAGCAGATCCATAATTTTTCTCTTGCATGGTCAACTTATATGTAACAAATAGCAACCATTTTTCCTGTGGTAGCGCTGTTTTGACATAAAAACAACAATAGTCACTAGTGGAAAAAGGGTCATCCATTCGCGACCCCTCAGAGCATTAGTCCCGGTTGCGCCACCAACCGGGACTAATGCTGGCACGCGTCCCGGTTGGAGCGGGCACGGGGCCAGGGGGCATGCGTCCCGGTTGGTAAGGGGGAATACGTCCCGGTTGGAGCCACCAACCGGGACTAAAGGTTTGGCCACAACCACGTGGCGTGGCACGCACCTTTAGTCCCGGTTGCTGGCTCCAACCGGGACGTATTCTCCTGCCCTCTATAAATGCAACGCCCCAGCCCCCTCTGCCTCCACTCTGTTTTTTCGAATGGTGGAAGGTGTGAGGGGTGTGCTAGTTTTTTCTCTTCTATGCATGCATTGAAGGTGTTTGATGATATGTTTAAGTGAATAATCCCGTTGAATTTCTCATAGAACAAAAATATAGAAGGTGTCCGAGACGCACTTGAGCTTTCTCCTCTTTATTTCCCTCGATCGAGGTTAGCAATCTTATTTTTTCTAGGTCATTGATACAATTCATGTGTCGGTGTGAATTGGTTATTTCACTATTTATGATGTCCTGTTTTTTGATAAACTTACTTATATGATGCAGATGAACGGTCGGGAATGGATGTACGGTGACCGAAACGTAGCCGGGTATATCAAAGGCGTGGATAAATTTATCGATGTGGCTACAGCAAACAAAGAGAATGGATTTATACGTTGTCCATGTGTTCAATGTCGGAACAACAAGGAGTACTCTTCCTCGAAAATCATTCGTGGCCACCTGATTATGAAAGGTTTCATGCCCAACTATAATTGCTGGACCAAGCACGGGGAAAGAGGGCTTATGATGGAAGATGGTGAAGAAGAAGATGATGATAACAACTATCATCATATGTTTCCTGAATACAGTGATACTTCAATGGAAGACAATGGAGAGGAAAGAGGTGAAGAACGGGCATCAGATGAGCCGGCTGATGAACTTGGTAGGGTCATTTCGGATGCAAAGCGAGACTGTGAAACAGAAAATGAGAAGATATGTATATTCAACGAGTTAGAGACGGAGATGGGCCGTGATCAAGATGGGCTTGGAAGATATGTATATTCAACGAGTTGTTGGATCGGCCTAGTGTGTGGATTTGGGCTAAATTGCCCGTGTATCTTGTATCATAATAGGTTTCGTGTTTGTTTAGGTTCCGTTTATGTTTAGGTAAAGATAGAGTTGTAGAGTTATTCCAAAAGTAGAGAGTCTCCGGACTATAAATATGTACCTAGGGTTATTGAGAGAAAACAACAACCACGTTCACAACAAACACAATCTCGGCGCATCGCCACCCCTTGTTCTTAGGGTTTCTTTCGGGTAAGTGCCATGTTGCCTAGATCGCATCTCGCGATCTAGGCAGTATCTACTTATTCGTTACCTGGTTTTACTCGTACTGAAGCGTTGTTGATGGCGAGTAACACCATTATCATAGATTGTTTGAGGCTAGCATCGGTACTTTTTCATTACTATCGTCGAAGTTATGCTACCTCTAGCTATCTCGCTACCTTTGCACCTTTTCCCAAAGTGCAAGGGTAGCACCTTGCTTGATCTTTATTTAGTCGATTCGATCTGTTATAGTTGTGCCTTGTTCGTCAAGGTTTAGTTTAATATCTGCGTAATCAGGCCTTGCAAACAGGTTGAACGATCCAGTAATGCATAAAGACGTGGCTTATTCGTTCTAGAAGGGATGTTCCGGTAATTGGCTTTACGTTGGTTATTAGGCCTCCTCTAGGGTTAATATTCTTCATCTTTGTATGCAGTGCTCAATCACGCGTAGGATGTTCCAGTTACGTGGTGAAAACGTTAGACTATCGTAGATCGATTTAACTTGTAGTGATCAAGCAAAACCCCATGTTATCATAAATCTAACACAGAACCATGGGGCAATCGGCTTTAAGAGCCGATTTTCTGAAACCGGAGCCGATTACGGCTCGAATTTTACGATACTTGTTTATCATGCAGAAATCAATCGAGCAATCCTTCACCTTCCGACCAGGTATAGGTCGTGGCACGCTCGAACCAAGTCGGGCGTGTCTTGAGCTTTTGCCGTCGCCGAGGGACCGAGGCCCACCAGTCTGGAGCCTCCGGCTCTCCGTGTTGCCGCTGCTCGCCGTGGGTTTTGGGCAACACATTTCGCACGCCGGTGGGACCTTCAACAACGTCTACATCAACACCCGACGCGATGGAGAATGCATCACCACTTACGACGATCCGCCTAACGAGCACAAGGCCAAGTACGACGAGATCAAGGCCTCTTCGAGGAAGACCTCATCAGCTCTTTTGAGAGGACCCGCGCATGGCATCGGTGGAAAGGATTCTCCCCGAGGCGCTCTTAATGAGGTGGATCTGCATTCCTTCGAGGAGCGCACTGAGCCCTACGGTGAAGTCAACTACATGGTGGCTCATTCTTTGCACCGCCATTCGAGAGCCCGTGAACGCTTTCGAGGGTCGCGTGCGCGTAGTTCAGAGATCATGAAACATCAGTACTCACCGTGGGACCTACTTTGGGGACTCACCAGGAGAAAGACCGCTCCAAACCAGGCCACACTCCCGTCGCACTTGCCGTAACCGCCAGAGCAGCGGCTTACGTCGTCTACAAGGCTGGAGGCGACCAGTGCGAGTGCCAATTCCTGTTTGAGCCACCTAAGGAGATCCCACACGGATATATGCGCCTACGCGGATCGCAATAACTCGACACGCACCAAACAGGTTGCAACCTTGGGAGTTTCTGCGCAGAGTGCTTGGGGACAGGATCTTGAGGCGTGTCCGGAGCAGCGATGGCTGGGATAGACGCCGACAAACAAAGCGCGTAGCCAAGTATGCCACTGGGACAAGTCATGAGAATTTAGCCCCTACAGCTCAAACAGTGGAGCAAATCGGTACCATCCTGAGGGACCAGTTCGGCTTCGTGCCGAAGAGAAGGACAATCGGCTATTCAAAGCCGTACCCCAACGAGTTTAATTAATTCCACTGCCACCTAAGTATAAGCTCCCTGAGTTCTCAAGGTTCAGCGGGTCAGAAGGGTCAAGCTCGATCGAGCACATAAGCCGATACCTGGCACAACTAGGGATGATTTCGGCATCGGATCAGATGCGCGTAAGATTCTTTGCGCAATCTCTGACAGGACCAGCCTTTGGGTGGTACACCTCACTACCACCTGATTCAATTCATACCTGGAAGCAACTGGAAGAGCAGTTCCACATCCGCCATTCGTGAGGCTACCGAGGCTGGCATTGCGCACTGCATGTACGGCGTAGGAGAAATCTGAGCCGAGTACATCCAGCGCCAGACTGTCAAGAACCGATGTTACTTGGCTCGTTAATCGAGAAGGAAGCGATCGAGTGGCGGTGTTGGGTCTCTCAAGACCCATCAAGGATCTGGCGTTCGGTGAAGTACAACTCATTGGCGCACATGGCCCGAAACGGCGATGTATGAGCAGCGCCACCCTGAGTTGTACCAAGACAAATTCAAACGTCCGATAAGCCTGGTCGATGCAGAAGAAGAAGATCCTACGCAGGACCAGGAGGTGGCCGTAGCTGAATGGGCTCGGGGGGCAGATCCTGTGGCCTGCAAATGGGTAAAGCAGCAAGGGCCTGCGAAAGGGTTCGACTTCGATGTGAGCAAAGCTGAGCAGATATTCGATCTGCTGCTGAAGGAGAAGCAGCTGAGGTTACCCGAAGGCCACAAAATCCCTACGGCTCAGGAAATGAACGGGAGACCATACTGCAAGTGGCATCATTCGTTCACTCACACCACCAACGAGTGCAAAGAGCTTCGCCGCCAAATCCAAATGGCGATAGAACAAGGCCGTCTGATCCTTGGGCAGTTCGCCATGAAAGTGGACACAAACCCATTTCCCGGCGTCAACATGGTAGAACTCAGTCGCTCCGCGAGGCGTAAGCTGGATTTCTCGTTCGGCGTTAATATGGCAGGATCGGGGTACCACCAGGACACGTACAAGGAGGACGGTGGTCGCTCTCGGGGCAAGGAAAGAAAGGAGGCCAGTCCATGCGACCGGCCCAGCCACAATGACAGGCGGTACTTAACAGAGGAACAAGTGAGGAGAGTGCGATATCAGAAGCCACATTCTACGCATCTCCTTAACAAGTATGAACGCCAAGAGGACACGCTACCGGCCTTGCGAGACGAAGGATATGAGCACTTTGCTAGGGGCCGTCGAAAAAGAAGGAAGGCGCAGACAGCATTGTGATTGTCCTTTCTTCGTATTGTCAAGCAGGAATGAGCCGATTGCCTACAATCGACAACCGCCTGAATGCGGTCAAGAAAGGAAGACACGAGGCCGTGTCGATTCAAACGTCTAGGGCCTCTTCAGCCCCAGGGCCGTCACAGGGAGTCCGCTCGAGCATAAGACCTCGAGAAGCCAAAGGATGACAAGGACGAAGACAGGTATCACCGTCCAAGGTGGTGCCCCGACGGGCTGAGACACACCCAGAAGCGTAGAGTGCAGCTGGCAGAATTTAGAGGAAGTCACGGTATCTCCACGCTTTGAAGAAAGCACGGCCCGACCGCCGTCAAAGTGAGGCGGTGGAAACGGAAGACCGCCGACCGGAAAGAGTGGCGCCAAACCGATAAAAGACGATGCAAAGACATCGGCCGGCACAAACATGGTGTTCGTACTCCGTAATTCTACGCCAAGAACCGATGAGCTACCCGTGGCGTTTGGCTGTGGCCCACGGCCGATTATCTTTGAGAAGCCACGTGAGAAGGGTTACAAACATCGAAAGCCTGCACTGCGAGGTTACATCAATGGGCAACCTGTCGCAAGATGTTGGTGGACACCGAGCGGCGATCAACATCATGCCATACTCCATGCTACGACGTTTGGGACGCCCACCGCAGATCTGATCAAAACCAACGCCACGTTGAGCGACTTCAACGGTCTTCGGAACGCAAGGCGTATTGAACGTGGACTTGACGGTGGCGGAAAACCGTACCCACGTCATTCTTCGTCGTGGACAAAGAGCACTTACACCGTCTTGCTAGGAAGGGATTGATTCACGCTAATTGCTGCATCCGTCCACAATGCATCGATGCACGATCCGTGGGATGGAGACGGTGGAGGTCATCCACGCAGACAATTCTATCGAGATCTCCATAGCTGGCATGAACGTGCGGGAAGCGAAGACCAAGAGCCGATCTCGAATCAATCTAGACGGCTGCGGCGTATTGAAGCTACAAAACGGGTGAGGCTGGTCTTATCCACCGGCCTTACAGTAGAGAAGCCCACGATCATCCAGGGTACGGCCGATCCCTGCGATCGGCCACAAAAATAAAAAGCAGCGATCGACAAGCACTCATGTAGTCGAAAGGAGAGATGCTCGCCCTGTAAAATAGTAAGGTGTAAACCGTCCTTGACCGATGCGAAAAGGGGCGATTCAGCGATCGGCCCAAATTATTTTGTTGTCCTCACCCACCGCTTGCCCTGTGTTTAGCGTCGATTTGACAGTGACGGAAAGCTAGGGTACGGGTTTACATCACCGATGAGCTAGAAGAGATCGACATTGGTCCGGGGATAAGCCACGACCAACATTTATCGCCAGAAGTTAGAGCCAGTCTGGGCCCGATGATAGCCTGTTGAAACAATATCCAGATCGCTTTGGGACTACACAGAGATGCAGGTTGGACAGAGCATCATCGAGCATAGACTCGCTAAAAGGGATTTCGCCGTTTTCAGCGGGCACGACAAATGAAGGCCGAAATTCGGAAGAAGTCAAGAAAGAGGTCGAGAAAATGTTGACCAAGTTGATCGACCATGCGTGTATCTTGAATGGATTTCTAGTATTGTACCAGAGAGAAGAAGGGAGGCCAATGGCGTGTTGCTATAGATTTTCGAGATCTCAACAGAGCTACCCCAAAGGATGAATATCCGATGCCGTGGCGTAAACATTAATCAATGCAGATCGGTCATAAAATTTTGAGCTTCATGGACGGCAATGCCGGTACAACCAGATCTTCATGGCTCCGAAGACATACACAAGACTGCATTCGAGTCCTGTGGTCCGTGGGGTTATTTGAATACGTAGTCATGACGTTTGGACTGAAAAATGCCGCGCACGCACGTAGGGCCATGAATTATATTTTCCATGATCGATCGGCAAACGTTGAAATCTACATCGATGACGTGGTGGTCAAGTCGGCTTCAGCGCACGGACACTTGGACGATCTGCAAAGCGTCCTGGACCGAACAAGAAAATTCGGCCTACGGATGAATCCAAAGAAGTGTGCTTTCGGGGTGACGGCCGGTCAGTTCTTGGGTTTTTTAGTCCATGAACGCGGAATTGAGATCGGCCTGAAAAGTCAGGAGGCAGTACGGACAATGAAGCCACCCACCACGAAGAAAGAACTACAGTCCCTTATCGGCAAGATCAACTTTGTCAGACGATTCATCTCCAATCTATCAGGAAGGATTGAGCCGTTCATGGGACTAGTAAAAATCAAATCCGACGAGGAATTCCGCTGGGGGGCAGAACAACAACGAGCCTTTGACGAGATCAAAGAATATTTGACGAAGCCGCCAGTGTTAATCCCACCTCAGCCTGACAGGCCATTCTACATTTACTTGTCAGTGGCTGACACGTCCATCGCCTCGGTAGTGGTGCAAGTTTATGATGGGCTGGAGCGGGTCGTCTTTTACATAAGCAGGAGGATGCTGGACGCAGAGACGAGGTACCCTGATATCGATAAGTTGTGCCTCTGCCTGTTTTTCACCTGCACCAAGTTGCGACACATTTTGCTATCAGCAGAGATCATCATCATATGCAAATCAGACGTCATAAAGCACATGCTGTCGGCTCCTATGTTAAAAGGCCGGCTGGGCAAATGGATGTTTGCATTGTCAGAGTTTGACATCCGGTATCAACCCGCGAAAGCAGTTAAGGGACAAAGGCCGGCTGATCTTATCGCTGAAAGGATCAACACTAACATAGCCGCACCGTCCATAAGAGCGTGGGCTATGTTTTTCGACGGATCGTTTGTGACGATGGCTGCGGCATCGGCATTTTACTCGTGTCGCCTGGGGCAACATTTTCCTTCTCCATCGATTGTCTACCTCGCACCAACAATGTAGCCGAGTACGAGGCGATATGCAAGGGGATGGAGTTACTCCTCGAAGCCGGAGCGGAAGCGGTGGAAATTTTTGGAGACTCCAAGTTGGTGATTTCCTAGCTCACGGAGGACTACAAGTGTGAGAGCGAGTCCCTCTTCCCATTATGGATGCACTGCCGCGAGCTGATGACGCAATTCCGGTACGTCAACTTCACTTGGATCCCACGAGCGCAGAATACCGAGGCGAACGATCTTGCGCAGATGGCTTCAGGATACAAGGATGTGGTAGAAGGAGCCGACGTTCAGGTACAGTTCCTGGAAGCGGACGACTGGAGAGCCGATATCTTCAATTACTTGAAAGATTCGGCTCGGGGGGCACCTAAACGGATAAGGTACAAAGCCATGAAGTACGTGCTTATTGGGGATGACATGTTTTACAGAACTCTGGAAGGGCTATTGCTTAAATGCACGGGACAGCGAGGCCAATCAGCTCCTACACGAGGTACCACGAAGGCGCTGTGGAACTCACCAATCGGCTCATAAGATGAAATGGTTGATCGGCGATCATGGTTTTATTGGCCCACCATGCTTGAGGACTGTTTCAACTACTACAAAGGGTGTCAAGCATGTCAGAAATTTGGAAAAATCCAGATGGTACCCGCGTCAGCAATGAACCCCATCATCAAGCCTTGGCCATTCCGAGGTTGGGGCATGGACATGATCGGCAAAATTAATCCTCCATCGAGTAAAGGCCACATGTGGATTCTGGCCATTACTGACTACTTCACTAAATGGGTGGAGGCTGTCCCGATGAAGTCAGTAAACTCGAAGGATGTTATCAATTTTGTGAAAGAACATGTCATCCATAGATTCGGGATTCCCCAAACTATCACGACCGATGGAGGTTCGGTCTTTATTTCTCAGGAGTTTAGAAAATTCTGCGAGGACATGGGGATCAAGCTGATTCGATCATCTCCATACTATGCTCAAGCAAATGGGCAAGCTGAGGCGTCCAATCAGAGCCTCATCAAGTTGATCAAGAGAAAAGTCGATGAGCACCCAAGGCGTTGGCACGAGGTTTTGTCAGAGGCGTTATGGGCTTATCGTATGTCATGCCATGGAGCAATAAAAACCTCACCATACCATCTAGTATATGGACAAGAAGCCGTCCTACCCTGGGAAATTACGGCTGGATCAAGACGCGTCACTTTTCAGGACGATCTAACAACTGAAGAATACGCAACCCTGATGAGTGACAGTGTAGAGGATTTAACCGAGCTCAGGCTATGGTCACTCGAGAAAATCAAAGAGAACAAGGCCAAAGTAGCTCGTGCATACAACAAGAAAGTGAAGCCAAAGGAGTTCCACGTTGGTGATCTGGTATGTGAAGCTGTGTTGCTCTTGGGGACTAAGGATGCGACATATGGTAAATGGTCTCCAAATTGGCACGGTCCGTACAGGGTGGACCAAGTTTTAAGAGGAAACGCATACATGCTCGAGCAATTGGATGGCGTAAAATTCCCAGTGGCAGTCAACGGGCAACATCTCAAGAAATATTTCCCAAGCATGTGGGATGTTGGACAGTAAAACTCGAGGGGCCGATACATGAAATCGGCTAAGTAAAGGCACGTGAGATGATGGACAGTAAAAATATGGGGGCCGATGCTGAAAATCGGCCGAATTTTGGCTAGAGACGGAGATGGTCCGTGATCAAGATGGGCTTGGAAGATATGTATATTCAACGAGTTGTTGGATCGGCCTAGTGTGTGGATTTGGGCTAAATTGCCCGTGTATCTTGTATCATAATAGGTTTCGTGTTTGTTTAGGTTCCGTTTATGTTTAGGTAAAGATAGAGTTGTAGAGTTATTCCAAAAGTAGAGAGTCTCCGGACTATAAATATGTACCTAGGGTTATTGAGAGAAAACAACAACCACGTTCACAACAAACACAATCTCGGCGCATCGCCACCCCTTGTTCTTAGGGTTTCTTTCGGGTAAGTGCCATGCTGCCTAGATCGCATCTCGCGATCTAGGCAGTATTTACTTATTCACACGGTTTTACTCTCTTGAGCGTTGTTGATGGCGAGTAACACCATTATCATAGATTGTTTGAGGCTAGCATCGGTACTTTTTCATTACTATCGTCGAAGTTATGCTACCTCTACCTATCTCGCTACCTTTGCACCTTTTCCCAAAGTGCAAGGGTAGCACCTTGCTTGATCTTTATTTAGTCGATTCGATCTGTTATAGTTGTGCCTTGTTCGTCAAGGTTTAGTTTAATATCTGCGTAATCAGGCCTTACAAACGGGTTGAACGATCCAGTAATGCATAAAGACGTGGCTTTGATCAAGATGGGCTTGGAAGATATGTATATTCAACGAGTTGTTGGATCGGCCTAGTGTGTGGATTTGGGCTAAATTGCCCGTGTATCTTGTATCATAATAGGTTTCGTGTTTGTTTAGGTTCCGTTTATGTTTAGGTAAAGATAGAGTTGTAGAGTTATTCCAAAAGTAGAGAGTCTCCGGACTATAAATATGTACCTAGGGTTATTGAGGGAAAACAACAACCACGTTCACAACAAACACAATCTCGGCGCATCGCCACCCCTTGTTCTTAGGGTTTCTTTCGGGTAAGTGCCATGTTGCCTAGATCGCATCTCGCGATCTAGGCAGTATCTACTTATTACAGTTTTACTCGTACTGAAGCGTTGTTGATGGCGAGTAACACCATTATCATAGATTGTTTGAGGCTAGCATCGGTACTTTTTCATTACTATCGTCGAAGTTATGCTACCTCTAGCTATCTCGCTACCTTTGCACCTTTTCCCAAAGTGCAAGGGTAGCACCTTGCTTGATCTTTATTTAGTCGATTCGATCTGTTATAGTTGTGCCTTGTTCGTCAAGGTTTAGTTTAAGATCTGCGTAATCAGGCCTTACAAACGGGTTGAACGATCCAGTAATGCATAAAGACGTGGCTTATTCGTTCTAGAAGGGATGTTCCGGTAATTGGCTTTACGTTGGTTATTAGGCCTCCTCTAGGGTTAATATTCTTCATCTTTTGTACGTACCAGGCTCAATCACGCGTAGGATGTTCCAGTTACGTGGTGAAAACGTTAGACTATCGTAGATCGATTTAACTTGTAGTGATCAAGCAAAACCCCATGTTATCATAAATCTAACGCAGAACCATGGGGCAATCGGCTTTAAGAGCCGATTTACAGGGAAACCTGGGAGCCGATTATGGCTCGAATTTTACGTATACTTGTTTATCATGCAGGAAATCAATCGGAGCAATCCTTCACCTTCCTGACCAGGTATAGGTCAGGTGGCACGCCCTCGAACCAAGCCAGGACGTGTGCCGGAGCTTTTGCGTCGCCCCGAGGGACCGAGGCCCACCAGCCCCTGAGCCTCCCGCTCTCCGTGTTGCCGCTGCTGCTCGCCGTGGGTTTTGGCAGGCAACACATTCGCATCACGGTGGGACCTTCAACAACGTCTACATCAACACCGACGCTGCGATGGAGAATGCACCAGTCACTTACGACGATCCGCCTAACGAGCACAAGGCCAAGTACACGACGAGATCAAGGCCTCTTCGAGGAAGACCTCATCGCCTTTTGAGAGGACCCGTCGCATGGCATCGTGGAAAGGATTCTCGAGGGCGCTCTTAATGAGGTGGATCTGTCTGCATTCCTGGAGGAGCGCACTGAGCCCCACGACGTGAAGTCAACTACATGGTGGCTCATTCTTTGCACCGCCATTCGAGAGCCCGTGAACGCTTTCGAGCGGGTCGCGGTGCGCGTAGTTCAGAGATCATGAAACATCGGACTCACCGCCGGTACCTACTTTGGGGACTCACCAGGAGAAAGACCGCTCCAAACCAGGCCAGCTCCTGTTCGCACTTGCCGCCCGTAACCGCCAGAGCAGCGGCTTCACGTCTACAAGGCTGGAGGCGACCCAGCGAAGCCAATTCCTGTTTGAGCCACCTAAGGAGATCCCACACGGATATATATGCGCCTACGTGCCGGATTGCAATAACCTGACACGCACCAAACAGATTGCAACCGCGGGGGTTTCTGCGCCCGGAGTGCTTGGGGCAGGATCTTCAGGGGCAGGCGTGTCTAGAGCAGCGATGGCTGGGATAGACGCTGACAAACAGGCGTGGCTAGACAAGTATGCCACTGGAACAAGTCATGAGAATCTAGCTCCTACGGCTCAAACAGTGGAGCAAATCGGTACCATCCTGAGGGACCGTTTCGCGTCAAGAGAAGGACAATCGGCTATTCAAAGCCGTACCCAACGAAGTTTGATCTAATTCCACCACCTAAGTATAAGCTCCCCGAGTTCTCAAGGTTCAATGGTCGGAAGGGTCAAGCTCGATCGAGCACATAAGCGATACCGCACAACTAGGGATGATTTCGCATCGGATCGAGATCTGCGTAAGATTCTTTTGCGCACCGACAGACCAGCCTTTGGGTGGTACACCTCACTACCACCGATTCAATTCATACCGAAGCAATCGGAAGAGCAGCCCACATCCAAGACCATTCGAGGCTACCGAGGCTGGCATTGCGCACTGGCAGTACAGGCGAGGAGAAATCAGAGCCGAGTACATCCAGCTTCAGATTGTCAAGAACCGATGTTACTCGCTGCTTAATCGAGAAGGAAGCGAGCTGGCGGTGTTGGGTCTCAAGACCCATCAAGGATCTGGCGTTCGGTAGAGTACAACTCATTGGCGCATGGCCCGTAAATCGACGATGTATGAGCGCCACCACGAGTTGTACCAAGACAAATTCAAACGTCCGATAAGCCCGGTCGATGCGAAGAAGAAGATCCTCACGCAGACCAGGAGGTGGCCGTAGCTGAATGGGCTCGGGGCAGATCCTGGCCTGCAAATGGGTAAAGCAAAGGGCCTGCGAAGGGTTCGACTGATGTGAGAAAAGCGAGCAGATATTCGATCTGCCTTTGAAGGAGAAGCAAATGAGGTTACCCGAAGGCCACAAAATCCCTACGGCTCAGGAAATGAACGGGAGACCATACTGCAAGTGGCATCATTCGTTCACTCACACCACCAACGAGTGCAAAGAGCTTCGCCGCCAAATCCAAATGGCGATAGAACAAGGCCGTCTGATCCTTGGGCAGTTCGCCATGAAAGTGGACACAAACCCATTTCCCGGCGTCAACATGGTAGAACTCAGTCGCTCCGCGAGGCGTAAGCTGGATTTCTCGTTCGGCGTTAATATGGCAGGATCGGGGTACCACCAGGACACGTACAAGGAGGACGGTGGTCGCTCTCGGGGCAAGGAAAGAAAGGAGGCCAGTCCATGCGACCGGCCCAGCCACAATGACAGGCGGTACTTAACAGAGGAACAAGTGAGGAGAGTGCGATATCAGAAGCCACATTCTACGCATCTCCTTAACAAGTATGAACGCCAGTATGACCCACGCCGCTGGCGCGGCAGAGACGACGAAGGATATGAGCACTTTGCTAGGGGCCGTCGAAAAAGAAGGAAGGCGCAGACAGGCATTGGGATTGTCCTTTCTTCAGGTATTGCTGGGGCGCAGGAATGAGCCGATTGCCTAATCGACAACCGCCTGCACGCGTCAGCAAAAGGAAGACACGAGGCCGATGTCGTATTCAAACGTCTAGGGCCTCTTCAGCCCTGTGGCCACAGGAGTCCGCCGGCGTAAGACCTCGAGAAGCCAAAGGATGACAAAGACGAAGATGTATCACCGTCCAAGGTGGTGCCCGACGGGCCGAGACACACCCGAGCGAGAGTGCAGCGGCAGAACTTAGAGGAAGTCAAGCGCAGATCTCCACGCTTTGAAGAAAGCACGCCCGATCCGCGTCAAAGTGAGGCAGCTGTGGAAACGGAAGACCGCCCGACCAGGAAAGAGTGGCGCCTAAACCGATAAAAGCCGATGCAAAGACATCGGCCGCACAAACATGGTGTTCGTACTCCGTCGAATTCTGCGCCAAGAACCGATGAGCTACCCGTGGCGCGCTTGATCGCGCCCACGGCCGGTTATCTTTGAGAAGCCACGTGAGAAGGGTTACAAACATCCGAAAGCCACAGACTGCGAGGTTACATCAATGAGCAACCCGTCAAAGATGTTGGTGGACACCGAGCGGCATCAACATCATGCCATACTCCATGCTACGACGTTTGGGACGCCCACCGCAGATCCGATCAAAACCAACGCCACGTGAGCGACTTCAACGGTCTTGGAACGCAAGGCGTCAACGTGGACTTGACAAGAGGCAGAAAACCGTACCCACGTCATTCTTCGTCGTGACAGCAAGAGCACTTACACCGCCTTGCTAGGAAGGGATTGATTCACACTAATTGCGCATCCGTCCACAATGCATCGGCACGATCCAAAGGATGGAGACGGCGGAGGTCATCCACGCAGACAATTCTATCGAGATCTCCATAGCTGGCATGAACGCCCGAAGCGTAAGACCAAGAGCCGATCTCCGAATCAATCTAGACGGCTGGCGTATTGAAGCTACAAAAACGGGTGAGGCTGGTCTTATCCACCGCCTTACAGAGTAGAGAAGCCCACGATCATCAGGGTACGGCCGATCCTGCGATCGCCACAAAAATAAAAAGCAGCGATCATACGACAAGCTCATGTAGTCGTAGCGCAGAGATGCTCGCCACCGTAAAATAGTAAGGTGTAAACCGTCCTTGATCGATGCGAAAGGGGCCGATTCAGCGATCGCCCAAATTATTTTTGTTGTCCTCACCCACCGCTTGCCCCGTGTTTAGCGTCGATTTGACAGTGACGGAAAGCTAGGGTACGGGTTTACATCAGCTGATGAGCTAGAAGAGATCGACATTGGTCCTGGGGATAAGCCACGACCAACATTTATCAGCAGAAAGTTAGAGCCGAGTCTGCGGGGCCCGATGATAGCCCTGTTGAAACAATATCCAGACTGCTTCGCCTGGGACTACACAGAGATGCCTGGGTTGGACAGGAGCATCATCGAGCATAGACTCCCGCTAAAAAAGGGATTTCGGCCGTTTCAGCAGCGGGCACGACAAATGAAGGCCGAAATTCTGGAAGAAGTCAAGAAAGAGGTCGAGAAAATGTTGACAGCCAAGTTGATCAGACCATGCAGGTATGCTGAATGGATTTCTAGTATTGTACCTGTAGAGAAGAAGGGAGGCCAATGGCGTGTTGCTATAGATTTTCGAGATCTCAACAGAGCTACCCCAAAGGATGAATATCCGATGCCGGTGGCAGAAACATTAATCAATGCAGCGGCTGGTCATAAAATTTTGAGCTTCATGGACGGCAATGCCGGGTACAACCAGATCTTCATGGCTCCAGAAGACATACACAAGACTGCATTCAGAGTCCCAGGGTCCGTGGGGTTATTTGAATACGTAGTCATGACGTTTGGACTGAAAAATGTCGGCGCCACGTACCAGAGGGCCATGAATTATATTTTCCATGATCTGATCGGCAAACTGGTTGAAATCTACATCGATGACGTGGTGGTCAAGTCTGCTTCAGCGCACGGACACTTGGACGATCTGCAAAGCGTCCTGGACCGAACAAGAAAATTCGGCCTACGGATGAATCCAAAGAAGTGTGCTTTCGGGGTGACGGCCGGTCAGTTCTTGGGTTTTTTAGTCCATGAACGCGGAATTGAGATAGGCCTGAAAAGTCAGGAGGCAGTACGGACAATGAAGCCACCCACCACGAAGAAAGAACTACAGTCCCTTATCGGCAAGATCAACTTTGTCAGACGATTCATCTCCAATCTATCAGGAAGGATTGAGCCGTTCATGGGACTAGTAAAAATCAAATCCGACGAGGAATTCCGCTGGGGGGCAGAACAACAACGAGCCTTTGACGAGATCAAAGAATATTTGACGAAGCCACCAGTGTTAATCCCACCTCACCGACAGCCATTCTACATTTACTTGTCGGGTCGACACGCCCATCGCCTTTAGTGGTGCAAGTTTATGATGGCTGGAGCGGTCGCCTTTACATAAGGGAGGATGCCGGACGCAGACGAGGTACCACGATATCGATAAGTTGTGCCTCACGCTTTTTCACCGCACCAAGTTGCGACACATTTTGCTATCGCAGATCATCATCATATGCAAATCGACGTCATAAAGCACATGCCGGCTCCTATGTTAAAAAGGCCGTGGGCAAATGGATGTTTGCATTGTCGAGTTTGACATCCGTATCAACCCGCCGAAGCGATTAAGGGACAGCCGGCTGATCTTATCGCTGAAAGGATCAACACTAACATAGCCGCACCGTCCATAAGAGCGTGGGCTATGTTTTCGACGGATCTTTGTGACGATGGCTGCGGCATCGACATTTTACTCGTGTCGCCTGGGGCAACATTTTCCTTCTCCATCGATTGTCTACCTCTTGCACCAACAATGTAGCCGAACGAGGCGATATGCAAGGATGGAGTTACTCCTCGGCGGCGGAGCGAAGTGGAAATTTTGGAGACTCCAAGTTGGTGATTTCCCAGCTCACGGAGGACTACAAGTGCGAGAGCGAGTCCTCTTCCCATTATGGCTGCACCGCCGAGCTGATGACGCAATTCCAGACGTCAACTTCACTTGGATCCCACGAGCGCGAATACCGAGGCGAACGATCTTGCGCAGATGGCTTCGGATACAAGGATGTGGTAGAAGGAGCCGACGTTCGTGCAGCCTCGAAGCGACGATCGGAGAGCCGATATCTTCAATTACTTGAAAGATTCGCCTGGGGCACCTAAACGGATAAGGTACAAAGCCATGAAGTACGTGCTTATTGGGGATGACATGTTTTACAGACTCGAAGGGCTATTGCTCAAATGCACGGGGACAGAGGCCAATCAGCTCCTACACGAGGTACACGAAGGCGCCTGTGGAACTCACCAATCGGCTCATAAGATGAAATGGTTGATCGGCGATCGTGGTTTTATTGGCCCACCATGCTTGAGGACTGTTTCAACTACTACAAAGGGTGTCAAGCATGTCGAAATTTGGAAAAATCCAGATGGTACCAGTCGAGAATGAACCCCATCATCAAGCCTTGGCCATTCCGAGGTTGGGGCATGGACATGATCGGCAAAATTAATCCTCCATCGAGTAAAGGCCACATGTGGATTGGCCATTCATCGACTACTTCACTAAATGGGTGGAGGCTGTCCCGATGAAGTCGAGAAACTCAAGGATGTTATCAATTTTGTGAAAGAACATGTCATCCATAGATTCGGATTCCCCAAACTATCACGACCGATGGAGGTTCGGTCTTTATTTCTCGTGAGTTTAGAAAATTCTGCGAGGACATGGGGATCAAGTGATTCGATCATCTCCATACTATGCTCAAGCAAATGGGCAAGCGAGGCGCCCAATCGAGCCTCATCAAGTTGATCAAGAGAAAGTCGATGAGCACCCAAGGCGTTGCACGAGGTTTTGTCGAGGCGTTATGGGCTTATCGTATGTCATGCCATGGAGCAATAAAAACCTCACCATACCATCTAGTATATGGACAAGAAGTCCTACCGGGAAATTACGGCTGATCAAGACGCCACTTTTCGTGACGATCTAACAATCAAGAATACGCAACCACGATGAGTGGCAGTAGAGGATTTAACCGAGCTCAGGCTATGGTCACTCGAGAAAATCAAAGAGAACAAGGCCAAAGTAGCTCGTGCATACAACAAGAAAGTGAAGCCAAAGGAGTTCCACGTTGGTGATCCGTATGGGAAGTCGTGTTGCCTTGGGGACTAAGGATGCGACATATGGTAAATGGTCTCCAAATTGGCACGGTCCGAGGTGGACCAAGTTTTAAGAGGAAACGACATGCTCGAAAGCGGTTGGATGGCGAAATTCCCGATGGCGATCAACGGCAACATCTCAAGAAATATTTCCCAAGCATGTGGGATGTTGGACAGTAAAACTCGACGGGCCGATACATGAAATCGGCTAAGTAAAGGCACGTGAGATGATGGACAGTAAAAATATGGGGGTCGATGCTGAAAATCGGCCGAATAAAAAAAAAGGAGATATATAGCCGATGCACGCGATTTCAGCTTAGTCATCTTCATCTTTGCTTATCACTAGTCGTTTGTGCGGGGCACGTTTTTCGATGGGCAATTGGAGATTTGGGTCGCCCGTGTTGAGGAAGGTCGCAGGTCATCATTTGAAACCAAGAAGTGGCCGTTGTAATGTGTCTAAGGATGCGACTGAAGGTTGACCCTGTCAACGGTTTTTTGGGAAAAGCCGATGGGTAGTCATCGGCTCTGTGCGATTGGACTTGTTTGACTGTATGCGTGCAGTATGTTGAAAGCCGATACAGTGTCATCGACTTCTGAAGCATCGACCTATTTCGGGCGTCGGCAAAATTGAAGCAAAGAGGAACAATATTTGGGAAACAGATTTTCATTCATTCAAAAGATCATTGCTTACAGGACGATCGATTACAAAAGGGGCCTACTACTGCTACGGCTATTACTACTGATTCCTAATCTAAGCCGAGGTCGTCGTCGCCGCTGTCGTCGCCGCCGTCCTCTTCGCTGTCTTCAGCGCTGCTGCCGGCATCGTCCTCGCTGCTGCTGCTGAAGAAACCAGCGGGGACCTCTTCGTCCTCGTCGTCATCTTCAGTGTCTTCGCTGGACCCGGCGCGGAAGCGCTTCGTCGGCGGATACTCGTCGGAGGAGGTGTCCTCCTCCGATTCCTCCTCGTCGGAAGAGTCGACGCCGTCCCACGACCAGGCGTCGTCGCTGCTCTTCGCCTCGTTCCGACGAGGAATCGTAGGCTCTCGCCGGCCGTCGGGACGATCATCCTCCTCAGACGGCGAAATCCCAGTCCCTTTCGTCCCACCATCGTGGGGCGAAAGTACTGTACGCCGCCGTGGGCGGGTGCTCTGGCGTCGGCTCTCGGTCACTAATCGAGTTAGAGGCGTGGGAAGACAGGCCAGAGGAAGCAGAGGAGGCCATGGCGAGAAAGAGGGTTTTTTCGGCGAAGGAAGAGGGTTTTCTGGCAACCGGAGGAAGATGGGGATTGTGAACTGTTCAGGCAAATTTAAATAAGGGGAATAGTGGAGAGACGGTTCAATGCCATAGCGGTTCCCCAGATTGCACTGCCAAAATCGTCAAATCATGTACTGCGCAGGAGTTGAGAAGACAGGGCATCATGATGAAGGGGTAGCGTGATTTGTTACTCGCCACGCATTCTACGACGCCAGCCCGATAAAAAAAAGAGGAGAAGAGGAAAAACACAGAGTGGTTTTGAATTATCATTGCCAAAACCAGGGGGCATGTTACCACCGTATTTTGGCTAGAGACGAGATGGGCCGTGATCAAGATGGGCTTGGAAGATATGTATATTCAACGAGTTGTTGGATCGGCCTAGTGTGGATTTGGGCTAAATTGCCGTGTATCTTGTATCATAATAGGTTTCGTGTTTGTTTAGGTTCCGTTTATGTTTAGGTAAAGATAGAGTTGTAGAGTTATTCCAAAAGTAGAGAGTCTCCGACTATAAATATGTACCTAGGGTTATTGAGAGAAAACAACAACCACGTTCACAACAAACACAATCTCGGCGCATCGCCACCCCTTGTTCTTAGGGTTTCTTTCGGGTAAGTGCCATGTTGCCTAGATCGCATCTCGCGATCTAGGCAGTATCTACTTATTCGTTACCTGGTTTTACTCGTACTGAAGCGTTGTTGATGGCAAGTAACACCATTATCATAGATTGTTTGAGGCTAGCATCGGTACTTTTTCATTACTATCGTCGAAGTTATGCTACCTCTAGCTATCTCGCTACCTTTGCACCTTTTCCCAAAGTGCAAGGGTAGCACCTTGCTTGATCTTTATTTAGTCGATTCGATCTGTTATAGTTGTGCCTTGTTCGTCAAGGTTTAGTTTAATATCTGCGTAATCAGGCCTTACAAACGGGTTGAACGATCCAGTAATGCATAAAGACGTGGCTTATTCGTTCTAGAAGGGATGTTCCGGTAATTGGCTTTACGTTGGTTATTAGGCCTCCTCTAGGGTTAATATTTTTCATCGTTTGTACGTACCATTCTCAATCACGCGTAGGATGTTCCAGTTACGTGGTGAAAACGTTAGACTATCGTAGATCTATTTAACTTGTAGTGATCAAGCAAAACCCCATGTTATCATAAATCTAACGCAGAACCATGGGGCAATCGGCTTTAAGAGCCGATTCTGTGGAAACAGGAGCCGATTACGGCTCAATTTTACGATACTTGTTTATCATGCAGAAATCAATCGAGCAATCCTTCACCTTCGACCAGGTATAGGTCGTGGCACGCCGAACCAAGCCGGGACGTGTCTGGAGCTTTTATGGCCCCGCCCGAGGGACCAGGCCCACCACAGCGATCTGAGCCTCCCGGCTCCGTGTTGCCGATTCTGCTCACGGTGGGTTTTGGCAGCAATGAGGGCATGTTAGAAGATCACAAGAAATTGTTGTACCCAAATTGTGAAGATGGCAAGACAAAGCTCGGTACCACCTCGGAATTGTTGCGATGGAAGGCAAAGTGTGGTCTAACGACTCCTCATTTGAAAAGATGTGAAAATAATGAAGCCAAGTTTCCAAAACATAACGAACTTCCCGAGAGTACCTACGAAGCAAAGAAGACTCTCTCATCCTCCGGGATTAGATGTGCAAAAGATACATGCATGCATTAATGATCGCATCCTCTACCACGGTAAGGAGTATGATAATTTAGATAAATGCCCTATGCAATGCGTTGTGGTATAAGATCGACGAGATGACCACTGGTGATGTTGAGGAGAGCCCCTCCGAAGAGGGTTCTGCTAAGGTTATGTGGTATGATCCTATAATACCAAGGTTGAAACGCATGTTCGTAAACAAAGAGCATGCCAGTTGTTGCGATGGCACAAAGAAGACTAAGAAAGACGGAAGTTGAGACACCTGGCGATGGGTCACAAGTGGAGAAAAATCGAGAGAGACTTCCTAGACTTTGCAGTGACGCAAGGAACTTATGGTTTGGTCTAAGTACGGATGGCATGAATCCTTTTGGGGAGCAGAGCTACAACACAAGACTGCCCGTGACTCTATGTATCTACAACCTGCCTCCTTGGTTGTGCATGAAGCGTAAGTTCATTATGATGCCAGTGCTCATCCAAGGCCCGAAGCAACCGGGCAACGACATTGATATGTACCTTAGGCCATTAGTTGAAGAACTCTTACAGTTGTGGGGAAAACCAGGTGTACGTGCGTGGGATGAGAACAAACAAGAGCCATTTGATCTACGAGGGTTGTTATTCGTAACCATCAATGATTGGCCTGCTCTTAGTAACCTTTCAGGATAGACAAACAAGGGATATAAGGCATGCACCCACTGTTTAGATAAGACCGAAGGTACATATTTGCATAAATGCAAGAAGGTTGTGTACCTGGCGAATCGATGATTTCTTCCGACCAATCATCCCGTAAGAAAGAAAGGCAAGCATTTCAAAGGTGAGGCAGATCACCGGAAGAAGCCTGAACTCCCTGCTGGTGATGATGTATTTGGTATGGTCAAGGACATAGAAGTAATCTTTGGAAAGGGTCCCGGCGGTCAATCAGTTCCGAACGACGTTGCTACAGGACACGCACCCATGTGGAAGAAGAAATCTATATTTTGGGAGCTGCCATATTGGAAAGTACTGCGTGTCCGCTCTTCAATCGACGTGATGCACGTGACAAAGAATCTCTGCGTGAACCTGCTAGGATTCCTAGGCGTGTATGGGAAGACAAAAGATACACCTGAAGCACGGGAGGACCAACAAATTATGAAAGACCCAAAGAACATGCATACACATAACAAGACGGATAAAGGGCGTCACTTAAGTTGTGCCAGCTATGCTCTTACCAAAGAAGAGAAGGAAATCTTTTTTGAAGTCCTTTACAGTATCAAGGTGCCGTCGGGCTTCTCATCTAATATAAAGGGGATAATAAATATGGCAGAGAAAAAGTTCCAAAACTTGAAGTCTCATGACTGTCACGTGATTATGACGCGGTTGCTTTCGATTGCATTGAGGGGGCTTCTACCGGAAAATGTTCGAGTACCCATTGTGAAGCTGTGTTCATTCCTCAATGCAATATCTCAAAAGGTAATCAATCCAGATATTCTGCCAAGGTTACAGAAGGATGTGGTACAATGTCTTGTTAGTTTTGAATTGGTGTTCCCACCATCCTTCTTCAATATTATGACGCATCTCCTGGTTCATCTAGTGGAAGAGATTGCCATTCTCGGTCCGGTATTTCTTCACAATATGTTCCCCTTTGAGAGGTTCATGGGAGTCTTAAAGAAATATGTTCATAACCGTGCTAAACCAGAAGGAAGCATCTCCAAGGGATATGGAACAGAGGAGGTCATTGAGTTTTGTGTTGACTTTATTCCTGACCTTAAGCCGATTGGTGTTTCTGACTCGCGTCATGAGGGAAGACTAAGTGGAAAAGGCACGCTGGGAAAGAAAGAAATGATATGTAGGGACGGGGATTCTTTCACTAAAGCACACTACATAGTTCTACATAATTCCACCTTGGCAGCTCCGTATATCGAGGAACACAAGAATATTGTACGCTCCAAAAACCCGGGGAAGCCTGAATCATGGATTACAGATGAACACATGAAGTCTTTCGGTGGTTGGATGCGGACACATCTCTTGAATGACACCACTGTTGGAGATCAGATATACTTGTTGGCCGTGTCACCATCTTCTACTGTATTGAATTTCCAAGGGTACGAAATAAATGGGAATACATTCTACACGATCGCCCAAGATAAAAAGAGAACCAACCAAAATAGTGGTGTCCGCTTTGATGCAATAGACAATAATGGACAAAAGGACACATATTATGGTTACATAGAGGAGATATGGGAACTAGACTATGGAGTCTCTTTTAAGGTCCCTTTGTTTTGCTGCAAATGGGTCAACCTGAATGGGGAAGGGGTAAAGATAGACCAGTTGTACGGAATGACAACAGTGGATCTCAACAATCTTGGTTATAGAGATGAACCATTCGTCCTAGCCAATGATGTGTCTCAGGTTTTCTATGTGAAGGACATGTCCTCGGACGAAAAAAAGAAAAAATATGCAAACGAATACATCATATGATGAGCCAAAGCGTCACATAGTTCTTTCAGGGAAAAGAAACATCGTGGGAATCGAGGACAAGACAGACATGTCAGAAGATTATAATAATTTTGATGAAATTCCGCCATTCACAGTGAAAACTGACCCAAGCATTCCGTTAAGTAAAGAAGATGCTCCATGGTTACGTCTAAAGCGATCATAAGGAAGGACATATGCCAAGAAGTTTATGCTCATATTATGTAACTCTAGTTCATGTCTTTCGCGGTTTGTGGCTTAACCGAAGGATATATTTCGCGGTTTGTGGCCTTTAGTCCCGGTTTTGTAGTCTCATTTTATAATATTAATAAATGTCTTGAGTGTTAGTCCCGTTTTGTGGCTGGACCGGGAGTGCCTCTATGACCAGTTTCTTGGAGATGCCGGAGGACTGGGATCCAGCGGCATCTCCCTGAAACTGGTCGTAGTGGTGTCCCTGCTCTCGAAAACCATCTTGCAGCTTGTAACTTCTCTAACTAGATCAATACGCCTCGGAGCTAACTAATTTCACATATTAGGAGTGCCTCTATGACCAGTTTCTTGGAGATGCCGAAGGACTGGGCTCCGTCGGCATCTCCCTGAAACTGGCCGCAGTGGTGTCCCTACACTTGAAAACCATCTTGCAGCTTGTAACTTCTCTAACTAGATCAATACGCCTCGGTGCTAACTAATTTCACATATTAGGGAGTGCCTCTATGACCAGTTCCTCGGAGATGCCGGAGGACTGGGCTCCGTCGGCATCTCCCTGAAACTGGCCGCAGTGGTGTCCCTGCTCTCGAAAACTGGTTGGAGGACTGGACTCGCAAGGATGCCTATTTATAGTACAAGCAGCTCGGCATAGTGTCGACACTTACGAAATAATGTCGACACTCACCCCTATCATTAGTGCTGACTCGTGTTTTGTCCCGGTTGGTGTCTCCAACCGGGACTACAGGTTGATCTTTAGTCCCGGTTGGTGACACCATCCGGGACAAGGTACACGCCGCACGATATAATTTCGACACTCACCCCTATCATTAGTGCTGCCTGGCCCAGCCTGCCGAAATCGTCCATCCCGGATAAAAAGGACAAATGTCTGCCGAATCGGCAGGAAGTGGGTCCGATTTGTACTACAGGTACATGATCTATCGCCCATGATTTTTTGAAAAAATCATTTTTAGACTCGCAATATGTGGTTTCTTTAGACATCCAATGCAAGTTCTAACGATGCTCGTCCCCTATCTTCATGCACACCGGTTCGACCATAGTTAGAAATTCAGATAATTCAAAACAGGCATAATAAATTCAAAAAAAAATCCGAACAATGAAAATACTTCGCGTGGTGTCATATTATGTTACATAGTTGAAAGGAAAAATACCAGACTTGGTATATTGATCATGTTTCGAAAAAACCTTCATAAAATGACCTATCATGTTCGAGGTTTCATGGCTTTCGGTCCAAATGACCGATGTTATGTGCTTAATCACGGCATAGTTTGTGATGTTGTGCCCATATTATGCATGTGTGTGGACATTGGTATGTTGAACAATGTTGCAGGAGGAAGTTTTCCTTTTTGTCGCATGGAAAAGCCCTTTTTCCATTTTCCGAGCGCAAAAAAGGGTCATTTTGTGAAGTAACCACCAAAATGCCGTTTCAGAATGCTACCGTCCCATTTTCCTAAAACACTAGACCACCTTACATGGACTATCTCCCAACCGGTACATCTCAAACCTTTTTGTCCATCTCGGTAAAAAGGACAAATGTCTGCCGAATCGGCAGGAAGTGGGTCCGGTTTGTACTATAGGTACATGATCTATCGCCCGTGATTTTTTGAAAAAATCATTTTTAGACTCGCAATATGTGGTTTCTTCAGAGATCCAATGCAAGTTCTAACGATGCTCGTCCCCTATCTTCATGCACACTGGTTCGACCATAGTTAGAAATTCAGATAATTTAAAACGGGCATAATAAATTCAAAGAAAATCCGAACAATTAAAATCCTTCGCGTGGTGTCATATTATGTTACATAGTTGAAAGTAAAAATACCAGACTTGGTATATTGATCATGTTTCGAAAAAACCTTCACAAAATGACCTATCATGTTCGAGGTTTCATGGCTTTCGGTCCAAACGACCGATGTTATGTGCTGAATCACGGCATAGTTTGTGATGTTATACCTATATTATGCATGTGTGTGGACATTGGTATGTTGAACAATGTTGCAGGACGAAGTTTTCCTTTTTGTCGCACGGAAAAGCCCTTTTTCCATTTCCGAGCGCAAAAAACGGGTCGTTTTGTGAAGTAACCACCAAAATACCGTTTCAGAATGCTACCGTCCCATTTTCCTAAAACACTAGACCACCTTACATGGACTATCTCCCAACCGGTACATCTCAAACCTTTTCGTCCATCCCGGGTAAAAAGGACAAATGTCTGCCGAATCGGCAGGAAGTGGGTCCGGTTTGTACTATAGGTACATGATCTATCGCCCGTGATTTTTTAAAAAATCATTTTTAGACTCGCAATATGTGGTTTCTTCAGAGATCCAATGCAAGTTCTAACGATGCTCGTCCCCTATCTTCATGCACACCGGTTCGACCATAGTTAGAAATTCAGATAATTCAAAACGGGCATAATAAATTCAAAGAAAATCCGAACAATTAAAATCCTTCGCGTGGTGTCATATTATGTTACATAGTTGAAAGTAAAAATACCAGACTTGGTATATTGATCATGTTTCAAAAAAACCTTCACAAAATGACTTATCATGTTCGAGGTTTCATGGCTTTCGGTCCAAATGACCGATGTTATGTGCTGAATCACGGCATAGTTTGTGATGTTGTGCCCATATTATGCATGTGTGTGGACATTGGTATGGGGAACAATGTTGCGGGAGGAAGTTTTCCTTTTTGTCGCACAGAAAAGCCCTTTTCCATTTTCCGAGCGCAAAAACCGGGTCGTTTTGTGAAGTAACCACCAAAATGCCGTTTCAGAATGCTACCGTCCCATTTTCCTTAAATACTAGACCACCTTACGTGGACTATCTCCCAACCAGTACATCTCAAACCTTTTTGTCCATCCCGGGTAAAAAGGACAAATGTCTGCCGAATCGGTAGGAAGTGGGTCCGGTTTGTACTACAGGTACATGATCTATCACCCGTGATTTTTTGAAAAAATCATTTTTAGACTCACAATATGTGGTTTCTTCAGAGATCCAATGCAAGTTCTAACGATGCTCGTCCTCTATCTTCATGCACACCGGTTCGACCATAGTTAGAAATTCAGATAATTCAAAACAGGCATAATAAATTAAAAAAAATCTGAACAATGAAAATCCTTTGCGTGGTGTCATATTATGTTACATAGTTGAAAGGAAAAATACCAGACTTGGTATATTGATCATGTTTCGAAAAAACCTTCACAAAATGACCTATCATGTTCGAGGTTTCATGGCTTTCGGTCCAAATGACCGATGTTATGTGCTGAATCACGACATAGTTTGTGATGTTGTGCCCATATTATGCATGTGTGTGGACGCGCCATTTTTTATCTTTAGTCCCGGTTGGTGACACCATCCGGGACAAGGTACACTCCGCACGACATAATGTCGACACGCCATTTTTCTTCCCGCCAGTTCTTCACTATATATATGTAGGGTTGGCCTCCATTGTCATTGCACATCTCTAGACTCATATCTGCAACCTCATCACTCTTTACCATGGCTTCCACCGTAGCACTAACTCCCAGGGAGGTGGAGGGGCTTTGCGCCTCGAACTACTCTTGTGTCCCGTCGGTGGATCTTGAGCACCGAGGCGTGGGTTCCTCCTGTCCTCTAGGTGTGGCGCGTCGGATGGCCATCACGAATCAATACTACTTCGAGCTCACGCCGGAGCAGCGGAGGAATCCCAGATGGCATCCCGACTATTTCCTGACTTGGGAAGCCTTCTTCGTGGATCGGCGTGAGAGGGCACTCGCCAGGAACGAGGAGGACGGCCCACCTCCTCCGAACTTCAACGAGGCCGTCGGCTGTGGTGGCACGGACTCTCCAGGCGTCATGGCCTCGACACGGCCCGACTCTAACCCACTGCGCTACCCTCAAGTCCAGCCCACTTACTCAACCTTCAAGGTTCAACTACGGCGACCAAGACGATGATAGCGGCGGCGACTCTACGATGGCGAGTATTACAGGTGTAGGCAGGAGCATGACTGAATTATTCCAACATTGCAAAACAAGTTCGACCGATTGTGGCTTAATCTGGCCATGTATCTTAATTTTCAGTTCTTCTATGTAACTTTGTGTTAGTTGTTTTATGTACTTTAATTCCAGTTCTATCCTAATCAAATTTTCTTTCCGCCCATTATTTTCCGTCCTCTTTTTTCCGCCCATTAAAAACAGAAAATGGTTTTGAATTACTTATAAGTTAATTCATTTTTAATTGTAAATGGTTCATATTTTAAATGGTTACATTAATTATTTTTTAAAACATAAAATGGTTTTGAATTATTTATTCAAATCCAAACACTTTTTATGTTTAAAGTTTTTCTAAATTCCAAATTAATATTTAAAAAATATAAGTTAATTCATTTTTAATTTTAAATGGTTACATAAATTATTTTTTAAAAATAGAAAATGGTTTTAGATTATTTATTCAAATCCATACACTTTTTATGTTTAAAGTTTTTCTAAATTCCTAATTAATATTTAAAAAATATAAGTTAATTCATTTTTAATTTTAAATGGTTACATTAATTATTTTTTTAAAATAGAAAATGGTTTTGGATTATTTATTCAAATCCATAAACTTTTTATGTTTAAAGTTTTTCTAAATTCCAAATTAGTATTTAAAAAATATAAGTTATTTCATTATTAATTTTAAATGGTTCATAGTTTAAATGGATACATTATTTATTTTTCAAAATAGAAAATGGTTTCGAATTATTTATTCAAATTCAAACACTTTTTATGTTTAAAGTTTTTCTAAATTCCAAAGTAATTATCATTTAAAAAACATTACAAATTTAAACCCCAAAATAAAAAATAAAGTGAACAGAGAAAATACCGAAAAATTTGAAAGCAGAATATGTCGGTTGGAGCCACCAACCGACTAAAGACCTACGCCCTTCACTTCTTGAAAATTGGAGTATACGTCCGGTTGGTGGCTCGAAGGGCGTATAACTTTAGTCCCTGCTGAGCCACCAACCGGGACTAAAGGTCCTTTGGTTATAACTGACGCCCCTCCTCTTCTTCTTCCCCATCTCACTTCTCTGCTTCACCGACGAGCGCACAACCGCCTGCCGTAGGCTTGCGTTAAAGACCGCCCGCCCTCCGTCTGGCGCACTAGCTACTTCCCCCCTGCCCGACGCCACCGTCGCTCGAGCTCGACAGAGACGATGCTCCGGTGACCAAGAAGGAGCGATGCCGCCTCTCTCTAACGCGCGGTGAGCCTCTGCAGCTCCCAGTGCCCTCCGTTTGCCTGCTTGCTTGTTGTAGCCGCCACGCGTCGTGTCGCTGCAAGCACCGCCGCCGCTGCCCGCCGTGCGCCCAGCTCCGGTGAGCTTCTTCGAGTGAGGCCGCCACTTTATTGCCTACCGCGACGCGCTGCTTCGATCAAGCCTAGCCCCGTCGCCCCGCACGCCTCACAGCGCCGTCCCTGGTGAGCACCCGACGGTGGCCGCCGAGATGACGTCACCCCGGCGTCACGCTGACGTGGACCACGAGCCCGCTAACCTTTGACCACCACGGTGGCTTGCTGATGTGGCCTAGGGCCCAAAGACTCGACCACATGGCTAGGTTCTCACGGGTAAAAAAAACAACCCTTTGCTAATGTCATATTGACACAGTAATTCAATTTTAAATGATTTAATAATTCCAGAAATTGATATAAACTTGTAAATTCAATATCTTTTTATTTATAAGTCAGAAAAATACAAATAATATATCAAATTGTTCAGAAAAATGAAACCTATCTATTTAACCTATAATCATGCATTGTTCAACAAATTAAATGACAAGTATAATTATAAGAACAAATGCACCCCTCTCATATGTTCCGGAGTTTCCCCGAGTTAGGGTTTTCACCCCTCAGAACCCCGATTAAATCGTCGAGCATGTCTTAGGGTTACATTCCAATGCAAATTAACTTTTCATATCATCATACTTGCTTGAGCATTGCATCGATGCCATGTGTTGATTGTTTCCCTTTCTTTTCGGTGTTTGGATTATTAGGTTTATTATTAGTTAGGTATTATTAGGTTTATTAATTAGTTTGGTATTATTGGTCTTCGGCCCCACTGGTTAGTCACTATGGGTATCCCCAGACCCGATTCACATTGTCAAGCAACTTAAAAGCCCTATCTTAGATAAGGAATCATTAATACCCCTTAGGTGCATGAGGGTTCGACGATGTGCCTATCTACTAGACTGTTTCCTTTTTGTAGCTAGGTTTAGGGTTTAGGGTTTCTCTTCATTTTTATTATTGTGTATGTATATATTAGGGTTTCTCTGAATTAGGTTTTATATATCTCAACACCGTAACTAACTTTATCCTTTAGCCTCTTTGACTTATTTGTTTTTCCACCTATGCAGAAAATATGGACCCACACGTCAGAGACGAAGAAAAGGAAGAGTTGATCCAAGGTGTGATCCGTGGGGAAGAAAATTTAGACGTATCAATGTTTCTGAACAACTCCGGTGAGGGTGATCCTCTTTTTACCGGAATAGACGACTTGTTTGAGGTTGAAGGTGTTGCCTTCCCTTGAGGAGAAGGCGATGCCTTGTGTCGAGAATGACCGCTCCATGAGGTGCATGTAATATAATCAATTCATTAATTAATCATCTGCTATCTATATAGAAATAGTAACGACGATCTTTCTTCTTTTAGCCCTTCGGATCGAAGGAATCTACTGAAAAGACCAGACGAGGCCCAACCAAAAAGTTGCAAGACCATGAGAGGTTCAGGATCGAAGATGTCGCTGAAGACAGCAAACCGACGGCTCCCGAAGTTGTTGCAACCAAATTTGTGGCACAATGCAGAGTAATCGTTAGGGACTTAATGCCGATCACCATTAGAAATTGGAATAGGCCTGCTAGTGCGGATGAAGAGGGAACATGTTTATTTGTCCCTAACCACGCCAAAGATTTACTATGGAAGAGGCTCATGGTTAATTTCAAACTACCGAAGATAGAGATGGATCCAAATGCGGAGGATCCAGTTGAGGACGCCTTACAACATGGGAGAGCCATGGAGGCTAAGGTCAGGGAGTGGGATTTGAAGAAGATGGCCCAGTGTTTCACCAACTAGAATAAAAGATTGCACCTTGTCTATGTCGTGAAAGAGAAGACTCCCGATTTCAAGAATATTCAAGAAGATAAAACCATTCTGGGCTGAGTTTGTGGAATACAAGAAATCAGAAAAAGCTAAGAAAATGTCTGAAACGAATAAGATGAATGCTGCTAACAAGAAATATCACCATACTATGGGGCAAGGTGGCTATAGGGCTGGCATTCCTAAGGGGGAGAAACTTGAGAATGAACTGCGTGCTAAAAAGATCACCCCAGAGACAGACGATTGGGTAGAACATGCAAGGAATTGGTTTTACGGGCATGGGGGCACGTTGGACTTGGAAGGGAGGTGTATATATAGCATACGACATAAAGAAGACCCCTTGCCAATCGAGAGGATGAGAAAAGCAGTAAAGGCTGTTAAAGATGGGGACTTCATTCCCGATAGAGAGAATGATGAGCTCACACTCGCCCTTGGAAATAAGGAACATGATGGAGGAACACGAGGCACAAGAGGCTCCCAACCATGGAGGACTGGGTTTCCCGAAGAGAGGAAGAAATATCCTGATAGAAGCCGTCAGAGGAGAAAGGACAGGGTGGAAGTTGAAGCAAATAGTCAGAAAGAGCGAATGCGTTTAATTGAAGAACGATTAAAGCAACAATAAGATGAAATTAACGCAGTTAAAGAGCAAATTACTACCGGCCCATCTCAGCATCACACTGCATTCGATGCTACCGGCCTATCGAATAATCGAAAAAGCAGTGTGGCTTCCACCGAGGTCCCGAGTGATGACAATGGCAATGACGATGATGCACCGACGATGGCTCCTGTTGGCTACCCAGTGGATGATATCACAGAGATGACACACTGCGAGCTACATGTCAAAGTTGTGAACATATCAATGAAGGTGGAGGTCGGCTACGCCTTACCAATTGGACCCACAACAAATTACCACTGTCGTCCGGTTCCAGAGGGCTACGCTGTTGTCGGCGTGGATGAAATCATGCCCACCTTTGAAGTTTTGGATCTTCACTACCATGCAGGTGAAGGGGATGTGACTGTACTGGGAGACACAAAAAACGTCACCATTCTATGGCCAAAGGAATGTATCGTGCTTCGAAATCACACGCCAAGGCCATCTTCGCCTCACCGTCTCCAGAATTAAATCGCCGCCATGCACCGTCTTCGTTGCCTCACCCGGCTCCGTCGCCTCACCAATCTCCGGCGCAGCCATCGCCGCGGGAGCCATCGCCGGCGCCTCAGGATAAAAAGCGTAAGCGTACCGCTACTATGCGTCGTTGTAAGAGATCGCCGAAACGTAAACAAGAGCCTCTTCCAAAAGTACCAAAGGTTCCTCCCAAGAGAGCTTATGACTGTACTGAAGAGGAGACTACGGCGATCGTTGATGCGGAAACGACAGCATTTTTCGCTAAGCTGAGGCGGCCGAAGAGCCGAGTTCCCAGACCAAAGAAGAAAAAGCCAAAGTGTTGAAAATGCTAAAGACTCTTCATCAACCCGAGCCAAAGCTATCATCGGACTATGAGCATTCTATTCTCAAGTCACATGCACAAAAAGCCTCAAGAGCGATCTTGATGGCGAGAAATCTGTTGCCTAGCTCGGAGAACAAGCAAAACAGACTTGCGCCTCTCAAGGTGATTTCCCAAACCAATGTGGGGTCGAGCAAATATGGGGCGAAGAGCGGTATGATCCGAGATAGTTGCACACTGGAGAAGCCGCCACGCTCAAGGTATGAGTATTGCCCAGACTTATCGATTAGAGTTCTTCCCCGTGAGTGAAGTAGCATACAAATACCAGTACGGCAAACCTCTCGTCAAATCTGAGGAGGTAAACAATCTTCCAACAAAAATGCGAAGATTGCATAACTGGTACTTGCATGCCACAAAGGCCGGGTCTAACTGGATAGTGCTGAGGGTTACAAAAAAGCATTATGGGAAAGATATGGATGACATGATATCCATTGAATTTGATGAACTATTTCAATTATTCAATCAAGACGCCTTGGACAAATCGATCATCAGTGCCTATCGTCTGTAAGTACTAATTCTGTAATTAATTTAGTCTCCAACTATCTCACCTTGTTTATTGCATGTATATAATCATACTGTAATATGCAGAATGAAGATTATCGAATGCAGCAGAGGACAAATCTATGACATTGGCTTGATTGACCCATATTGGGTTCATCAAGATAATCTCAAAACAAACCCCCAGGATACGGAGGATAATATAGTACACGCGTTAAGGTTTCAAGAAACCAAAAGGGAAATACTATTTCCTTACAACTTCGAGTGAGTGTTATTGTCTTGTATACACTTTCTATTTTGCTTACTCGATGTTAAGTATATAATTGATTAGTTATGCATTCGCAGCTACCACTATATTCTGTTAATCATTCAACTTAACAAAGGGCGTCTACTAGTCATGGACTCGAAACATAAACCCCTTGAGACGTGGAAGGATATGCAAATACTTCTCCAGCGTAATTCTAATCATTATGACACTATATCGGCAACGTTCATGAATTTTATGATATCAAGTACTTAATAACTTATTTTATTCGTTTTCTACGCCGGGCATCGCTTGGAAACGGTTCACCAACAAGGCTAGGGGTGTTTGGAAAGATGAGCTTACATTTCAACCACTAAATGTAAGCACCACTAGCTATATCCGCGCATCTCTTTGATTCTAGTTTTGATACAGTTATTATCATGCTTGATTATTATTTTGATTGAACTCTGTTCTCGTAAAGTGCCTGACGCAGGGACCAGGTAACAATCTATGTGGATACTATGTTTGCGAGTTCATCCGGCAGACGTGCGATGAGAAGAGCAGAAATTTAGAGCAACTCCACGTATGTAAACAATTTCTATAGTTTTTAATTACAATCAAATTGTGTTTAGTTTCATTCATATAGGATGACTCTTTTTTTAAATCAGATCGAACGTCTACGGGACAGTCTTCTGCCAAAGGATCGCGTACAAGCAATTCAGGAGGAATTGGCGGGATTCTTGAATGCAGAAGTCCTAGACCCAAAAGGGGAATACTATTCGGCTGTGTATAGACAATAGGGATTGTAAAAATAGCAACTTTGAAGGAATTGGCCGGTAGCATCGAATAGCAACTTTTGTATGTAGTGCATGAACTCGATCCGTGTATTGAATGTAATATTGTCATGATATTCATGATGTAATATAAGGTTCCTTCATTGATAAGTGCAAATCACTAAATAAACAATAAAACAACCTAAATGAATTCTCTGCCGCGGCACAAAAAGTGGCGAAAATGCTGTCGCGGCAACAAAATGTGCTAAAATGAATTCTTCGCGGCGAAGAAATGGCAAATCTACTGCGGCGAAGGTTATAGTCGGTTCGTATTACGAACCGGGACTAATGCTCCATCCTCCTCGCCCTCTGCCGCTATCACGTGTGCACCCTTTTGTCTCGGTTGGTGGGGCAACCGGGACTAAATGTTAGGGCTTTAGTCCCGATTACCCCGTCCCGGTTGGGCAACCGGGACTAAAGCCCCGTACCAACCGGGACCTATAGCCCCGTTTCCACCAGTGAGGCAAGATCCCAAGTGTGTGGTTTTCATTTTTTTTATTCCCTCCGATCCATATTATTGGTCTCATCTTTGTCTGGATATGAATGCATCTACTGTAAATACTTAACTAGACTTATATGAATTTAGATAAAATTGAGACGATTAATATGAACCGGAGGGAGTATACAAAATTAATGGGAGTATTCATACGTAAACAGTAGATAGTTACCCCTATGGTATCGACAATAATTTCCCGTGGAATCACTCACTTCAGATTGGGTTGACGTGTGTAGCAATTTTTTACACTACAGGAATGGCGCTGTGTGCCGACGGCCAAAGGTCGGGGCCATCGGCGTAGCACCGGGCCAGGCCTGCCCAGCTTCCGAGCCCTCGGCGTAGCACAGCCGTCGGCGTAGCGGCAGGTACGCCGAGGGTGACCGTCGACGTACACGTAGCCGTCGGCGTACGGGGTAGCCGCGTGGCACTAGACAGGCCAGGCCGGGACGGGCCCTAACGGCGTCAGCATTACGCCGAGAGCCGCCGTCGTCATAGGCTACGCCGAGGGTCACCCTCGGCGTACGTCCCGCCTACACCGACGGTGACCCTCGGCGTACAGATGCAATTTTATTTCCTTACTAAATTATTTGTATTTATTTATTAGTATCAATTATTTAGGTTCTATTTTATCAATTGGATGGATTTGTAGCCTCCGAATAATAGTCTTCATGCCCACATAAAATGTCGAATCTTCTCACAAGTTGAGAAATTTGCATGTTTGTGTGTTATTATCACATGTGCGTGAAATTTATATGTCACAAATTTTTGTGAAGTTGTTCAAAGATTCAAGCACATGTGCGTGTCCCCCCTCGCATGCATGCGGAAGCGAAGGTTACGGACCCGTATAAGGGGGAATCTCCCCGTTAAGGCGAAGCTAACATGGTTTTACATCACCCTATGACCTAAACAAACACAAAATCAGGGTACACAGATGAGGGTTTCGCTGGAGGAAGACCACGAGAACATCGGAATCAGATGAAAACTTGCATGTGTCCCTAGCATATGTGTGTGAGTGTGGTGAGAGGTTGGTATAGGTGCTTGCATGTGTCCCCCCTCGCATGCATGCGCTCTAACCTAGAAGCGAAGGTTCCGGACCCGTATAAGGGGGAATCTCCCTGTCGAGGTGAAACCGGGTAGGATAGTGCCCCAACTTGTGAACCAACATGGTTTTACATCACCCTATGACCTAAACAAACACAAAACAAGAGAGAGCTACGCCGGGCTACCCCTGTCAGAGGAACGTCTAGGGGGTAGACGATCCGAGTGTGCACAACAGAGGGTTTCGCCGGAGGAAGACCGCGAGAACATCGGAATCAGATGAAAACTTGCATGTGTCCCTAGCATATGTGTGTGAGTGTGGTGAGAGGTTGGTATAGGTTCTTGCTTGTGTCCCCCCTCGCATGCATGCGCTCTAACCTAGAAGCGAAGGTTCCGGACCCGTATAAGGGGGAATCTCCCCGTTCTGGTGAAACTGGGTAGGATTGTGCCCCAACTTGTGAACCAACATGGTTTTACATCACCCTATGACCTAAACAAACACAAAACAAGAGAGAGATACGTTGGGCTACGCCTGTCAGAGGAACGTCTAGGGGGGTAGACAATCCGAGTGTGCACATATCAGGGTTTCGCCGGAGGAAGACCACGAGAACATCGGAATCAGATGAAAACTTGCATGTGTCCCTAGCATATGTGTGTGAGTGTGGTGAGAGGTTGGTATAGGTGCTTCCATGTGTCCCCCCTCGCATGCATGCGCTCTAACCTAGAAGCGAAGGTTCCGGACCCGTATAAGGGGGGAATCTCCCCGTTGAGGTGAAACCGGGTAGGATAGTGCCCCAACTTGTGAACCAACATGGTTTTACATCACCCTATGACCTAAACAAACACAAAACAAGAGAGCTACGCCGGGCTACCCCTGTGAGAGGAACGTCTAGGGGATAAACGATCCGAGTGTGCACAGATGAGGGTTTCGCCGGAGGAACACCACGAGAACATCGGAATCAGATGAAAACTTGCATGTGTCCCTAGCATATGTGTGTGAGTGTGGTGAGAGGTTGGTATTGGTGCTTGCATGTGTCCCCCTCGCATGCATGCGCTCTAACATAGAAGCGAAGGTTGCGGACCCGTATAAGGGGGAATCTCCCCGTTGAGGTGAAACCGGGTAGGATAGTTCCCCAACTTGTGAACCAACATGGTTTTACATCACCCTATGACCTAAACAAACACAAAACAAGAGAGCTACGGGCTACCCTGTCGGAGGAACGTCTAGGGGGTAGACGATCCGAGTGTGCAGATGAGGGTTTCACGAGGAAGACCACGAGAACATCGAATCGGATGAAAACTTGCATGTGTCCCTAGCATATGTGTGTCGGTGTGGTGAGAGGTTGGTATAGGTTCTTGCATGTGTCCTCTCGCATGCATGCGCTCTAACCTAGAAGCGAAGGTTAGGACCGTATAAGGGGGAATCTCCCCGTTGAGGTTAAACCGGGTAGGATAGTGCCGCAACTTGTGAACCAACATGGTTTTACATCACCCTATGACCTAAACAAACACAAAACAAGAGAGAGCTACGACGGGCTACCCCTGTCAGAGGAACGTCTACGGGGGTAGACGATCCGAGTGCATGCCTGAGATCGAGGTTTCAGGAGGAACACCACGAGAACATCGGAATCAGATGAAAACTTGCATGTGTCCCTAGCATATGTGTGTGAGTGTGGTGAGAGGTTGGTATAGGTGCTTGCATGTGTCCTCCCTCGCATGCATGCGCTCTAACCTAGAAGCGAAGGATCCGGACCCGTGTAAGGGGGGAATCTCCCCGTTGAGGTGAAACCGGGTAGGATAGTGCCCCAACTTGTGAACCAACATGGTTTTACATCACCCTATGACCTAAACAAACACAAAACAAGAGAGAGCTACGCCGGGCTATCCCTGTCAGAGGAACGTCTAGGGGGGTAGACGATACGAGTGTGCACAAGGTTTCGCCGGAGGAAGACCACGAGAACATCAAAATCAGATGAAAACTTTCATGTGTACCTAGCATATGTGTGTCAGTGTGGTGAGAGGTTGGTTTAGGTGATTGCATGTGTCCCCCTCGCATGCATGCGCTCTAACAAAGAAGCAAAGGTTCCGGACCCGTATAAGGGGGAATCTCCCCGTTGAGGTTAAACCGGGTAGGATAGTGCCGCAACTTGTGAACCAACATGGTTTTACATCACCCTATGACCTAAACAAACACAAAACAAGAGAGAGATACGCCGGGCTACCTGTGGAGGCGTCTAGGGGGGTAGACGATCCGAGTGTGCACAGATCAGGGTTTCGCCGGAGGAACACCACGAGAACATCGGAATCAGATGAAAACTTGCATGTGTCCCTATCATATGTGTGTGAGTGTGGTGAGAGGTTGGTATAGGTGCTTGCATGTGTCCCCCCTCGCATGCATGCGCTCTAACCTAAAAGCGAAGGTTCCGGACCCGTATAAGGGGGAATCTCCCCGTTGAGGTGAAACCGGGTATGATAGTGCCCGAACTTGTGAACCAACATGGTTTTACATCACCCTATGACCTAAACAAACACAAAACAAGAGAGAGCTACGCCGGGCTACCCCTGTCAGAGGAACGTCTAGGGGTGAGCGATCCGAGTGTCTGGATCGGGGTTTCACGGAGGCACACTCGAGAACATCGGAATCAGATGAAAACTTGCATGTGTCCCTAGCATATGTGTGTGAGTGTGGTGAGAGGTTGGTATAGGTACTTGCATGTGTCCCCCCTCGCATGCATGCGCTCTAACCTAGAAGCGAAGGTTCCGTACCCGTATAAGGGGGAATCTCCCCGTCGAGGTGAAACCGGGTAGGATAGTGCCCTAACTTGTGAACCAACATGGTTTTACATCAACCTATGACCTAAACAAACACAAAACAAGAGAGCTACGCGGCTACCCTGTGGAAGGCGTCTAGGGATAGACGATCCGAGTGTGCACAGATGAGGGTTTCGCCGGAGGAACACCACGAGAACATCGAATCAGATGAAAACTTGCATGTGTCCCTAGCATATGTGTGTGAGTGTGGTGAGAGGTTGGTATTGGTGCTTGCATGTGTCCCCTCGCATGCATGCGCTCTAACCTAGAAGCGAAGGTTCCGGACCCGTATAAGGGGGAATCTCCCCGTTGAGGTGAAACCGGGTAGGATAGTTCCCCAACTTGTGAACCAACATGGTTTTACATCACCCTATGACCTAAACAAAAACGAAACAAGAGAGAGCTACGTCGGGCTACCTGTCCTAGGAGACGCCTAGGGGTAGACGATCCGAGTGTGCATGATGAGGGTTTCACGAGGAAGACCACGAGAACATCGAATCGATGAAAACTTGCATGTGTCCCTAGCATATGTGTGTCAGTGTGGTGAGAGGTTGGTATAGGTTCTTGCATGTGTCCCCTCGCATGCATGCGCTCTTACCTAGAAGCGAAGGTTAGGACCAGATAAGGGGAATCTCCCCGTTGAGGTTAAACCGGGTAGGATAGTGCCGCAACTTGTGAACCAACATGGTTTTACATCACCCTATGACCTAAACAAACACAAAACAAGAGAGAGCTACGCCGAGCTACCCCTGTCAGAGGAACGTCTAGGGGGTAGACGATCCGAGTGTGCACAACAGAGGGTTTCGCCGGAGGAAGACCGCGAGAACATCGGAATCATATGAAAACTTGCATGTGTCCCTAGCATATGTGTGTGAGTGTGGTGAGAGGTTGGTATAGGTGCTTGCATGTGTACCCCCTCGCATGCATGCGCTCTAACCTAAAAGCGAAGGTTCCGGACACGTATAAGGGGGAATCTCCCCGTTGAGGTGAAACCGGGTATGATAGTGCCCCAACTTGTGAACCAACATGGTTTTACATCACCCTATGACCTAAACAAACACAAAACAAGAGAGAGCTACGCCGGGCTACCCCTGTCAGAGGAACGTCTAGGGGGGTAGACGATCCGAGTGTGCACAGATCAGGGTTTCGCCGGAGGCACACTACGAGAACATCGGAATCAGATGAAAACTTGAATGTGTCCCTAGCATATGTGTGTGAGTGTGGTGAGAGGTTGGTATAGGTGCTTGCATGTGTCCCCCCTCGCATCCATGCGCTCTAACCTAGAAGCGAAGGTTCCGGACCCATATAAGGGGGAATCTCCCCGTCGAGGTGAAACCGGGTAGGATAGTGTCCTAACTTATGAACCAACATGGTTTTACATCACCCTATGACCTAAACAAACACAAAACAAGAGAGAGCTACGCCGGGCTACCCCTGTGAGAGGAACGTCTAGGGGGGTACACGATCCGAGTGTGCACAGATCAGGGTTTCGCCGGAGGAAGACCACGAGAACATCGGAATCAGATGAAAACTTGCATGTGTCCCTAGCATATGTGTGTGAGTGTGGTGAGAGGTTGGTATAGGTGCTTGCATGTGTCCCCCTCGCATGCATGCGCTCTAACCTAGAAGCGAAGGTTCCGGACCCGTATAAGGGGGAATCTCCCCGTCGAGGTGAAACCGGGTAGGATAGTGCCCCAACTTGTGAACCAACATGGTTTTACATCACCCTATGACCTAAACAAACACAAAACAAGAGAGAGCTACGCCGGGCTACCCCTGTGAGAGGAACGTCTAGGGGGGTAGACGATCCGAGTGTGCACAGATCAGGGTTTCGCCGGAGGAAGACCACGAGAACATCGAAATCAGATGAAAACTTGCATGTGTCCCTAGCATATGTGTGTGAGTGTGGTGAGAGGTTGGTATAGGTTCTTGCATGTGTCCCCCCTCGCATGCATGCGCTCTAACCTAGAAGCGAAGGTTCCGGACCCGTATAAGGGGGAATCTCCCCGTCGAGGTGAAACCGGGTAGGATAGTGCCCCAACTTGTGAACCAACATGGTTTTACATCACCCTATGACCTAAACAAACACAAAACAAGAGAGAGCTACGCCGGGCTACCCCTGGGAGGAACGCCTACGGGTGACGATCCGAGTGCATGCAGATGAGGTTTCACGAGGAACACCACGAGAACATCTAATCGATGAAAACTTGCATGTGTCCCTAGCATATGTGTGTGAGTGTGGTGAGAGGTTGGTATAGGTGCTTGCATGTGTCCTCCTCGCATGCATGCGCTCTAACCTAAGCGAAGGATCCCGGACCCGTGTAAGGGGAATCTCCCGTTGAGGTGAAACCGGTAGGATAGTGCCCCAACTTGTGAACCAACATGGTTTTACATCACCCTATGACCTAAACAAACACAAAACAAGAGAGCTACGCGGGCTACCCCTGTCGAGGAACGTCTAGGGGTAGCGATCCGAGTGTGCAGATGAGGGTTTCACGAGGAAGACCACGAGAACATCAAAATCAGATGAAAACTTTCATGTGTACCTAGCATATGTGTGTCGGTGTGGTGAGAGGTTGGTTTAGGTGCTTGCATGTGTCCCCTCGCATGCATGCTCTCTAACAAAAAGCAAAGGTTAGGACCGTATAAGGGGAATCTCCCGTTGAGGTTAAACCGGTAGGATAGTGCATAACTTGTGAACCAACATGGTTTTACATCACCCTATGACCTAAACAAACACAAAACAAGAGAGATCGCGGGCTACCTGTCGGAACGTCTAGGGGGTAGACGATCCGAGTGTGCAGATCGTGGTTTCGGGGAGGAACACCACGAGAACATCGGAATCAGATGAAAACTTGCATGTGTCCCTATCATATGTGTGTGAGTGTGGTGAGAGGTTGGTATAGGTGCTTGCATGTGTCCCCCCTCGCATGCATGCGCTCTAACCTAAAAGCGAAGGTTCCGGACCCGTATAAGGGGGAATCTCCCCGTTGAGGTGAAACCGGGTATGATAGTGCCCGAACTTGTGAACCAACATGGTTTTACATCACCCTATGACCTAAACAAACACAAAACAAGAGAGAGCTACGCCGGGCTACCCCTGTCAGAGGAACGTCTAGGGGGGTAGACGATCCGAGTGTGCACAGATCAGGGTTTCGCCGGAGGCACACTACGAGAACATCGGAATCAGATGAAAACTTGCATGTGTCCCTAGCATATGTGTGTGAGTGTGGTGAGAGGTTGGTATAGGTTCTTGCATGTGTCCCCCTCGCATGCATGCGCTCTAACCTAGAAGCGAAGGTTCCGGACCAGTATAAGGGGGAATCTCCCCGTCGAGGTGAAACCGGGTAGGATAGTGACCCAACTTGTGAACCAACATGGTTTTACATCACCCTATGACCTAAACAAACACAAAACAAGAGAGCTACGCCGGGCTACCCCTGTGAGAGGAACGTCTAGGGGATAGACGATCCGAGTGTGCACAGATGAGGGTTTCGCCGGAGGAACACCACGAGAACATCGAATCAGATGAAAACTTGCATGTGTCCCTAGCATATGTGTGTGAGTGTGGTGAGAGGTTGGTATTGGTGCTTGCATGTGTCCCCCTCGCATGCATGCGCTCTAACCTAGAAGCGAAGGTTGCGGACCCGTATAAGGGGGAATCTCCCCGTTGAGGTGAAACCGGGTAGGATAGTTCCCCAACTTGTGAACCAACATGGTTTTACATCACCCTATGACCTAAACAAACACAAAACAAGAGAGAGCTACGCCGGGCTACCCCTGTCAGAGGAACGTCTAGGGGGGTAGACGATCCGAGTGTGCACAGATGAGGGTTTCGCCGGAGGAAGACCACGAGAACATCGGAATCAGATGAAAACTTGCATGTGTCCCTAGCATATGTGTGTCAGTGTGGTGAGAGGTTGGTATAGGTTCTTGCATGTGTCCCCCTCGCATGCATGCGCTCTAACCTAGAAGCGAAGGTTCCGGACCCGTATAAGGGGGAATCTCCCCGTTGAGGTTAAACCGGGTAGGATAGTGCCGCAACTTGTGAACCAACATGGTTTTACATCACCCTATGACCTAAACAAACACAAAACAAGAGAGAGCTACGACGGGCTACCCCTGTCAGAGGAACGTCTACGGGGGTAGACGATCCGAGTGTGCACAGATCAGGGTTTCGCCGGAGGAACACCACGAGAACATCGGAATCAGATGAAAACTTGCATGTGTCCCTAGCATATGTGTGTGAGTGTGGTGAGAGGTTGGTATAGGTGCTTGCATGTGTCCCCCTCGCATGCATGCGCTCTAACCTAGAAGCGAAGGTTCCGGACCCGTATAAGGGGGAATCTCCCCGTTGAGGTGAAACCGGGTAGGATAGTGCCCCAACTTGTGAACCAACATGGTTTTACATCACCCTATGACCTAAACAAACACAAAACAAGAGAGAGCTACGCCGGGCTACCCCTGTCAGAGGAACGTCTAGGGGGGTAGACGATCCGAGTGTGCACAGATGAGGGTTTCGCCGGAGGAAGACCACGAGAACATCAAAATCAGATGAAAACTTTCATGTGTACCTAGCATATGTGTGTCAGTGTGGTGAGAGGTTGGTTTAGGTGCTTGCATGTGTCCCCCTCGCATGCATGCGCTCTAAGAAAGAAGCAAAGGTTCCGGACCCGTATAAAGGGGAATCTCCCCGTTGAGGTTAAACCGGGTAGGATAGTGCCGCAACTTGTGAACCAACATGGTTTTACATCACCCTATGACCTAAACAAACACAAAACAAGAGAGATCGCGGGCTACCCATGGGAGGAACGTCTAGGGGGGTAGACGATCCGAGTGTCCACAGATCAGGGTTTCGCCGGAGGAACACCACGAGAACATCGGAATCAGACGAAAACTTGCATGTGTCCCTAGCATATTTGTGTGAGTGTGGTGAGATGTTGGTATAGGTGCTTGCTTGTGTCCCCCCTCGCATGCATGCGCTCTAACCTAGAAGCGAAGGTTCCGGACCCATATAAGGGGGGAATCTCCCCGTTGAGGTGAAACCGGGTAGGATAGTGCCCCAACTTGTGAACCAACATGGTTTTACATCACCCTATGACCTAAACAAACACAAAACAAGAGAGAGCTACGCCGGGCTACCCCTGTCAGAGGAACGTCTAGGGGGGTAGACGATCCGAGTGTGCACAGATGAGGGTTTCGCCGGAGGAAGACCACGAGAACATCGAAATTAGATGAAAACTTGCATGTGTCCCTAGCATATGTGTGTCAGTGTGGTCAGAGGTTGGTATAGGTGCTTGCATGTGTCCCCCTCGCATGCATGCGCTCTAACCTAGAAGCAAAGGTTCCGGACCCGTATAAGGGGGAATCTCCCCGTTGAGGTTAAACCGGGTAGGATAGTGCCGCAACTTGTGAACCAACATGGTTTTACATCACCCTATGACCTAAACAAACACAAAAAAAGAGAGAGCTACGCCGGGCTACCCCTGTCAGAGGAACGTCTAGGGGGGTAGACGATCCGAGTGTGCACAGATCAGGGTTTCGCTGGAGGAACACCACGAGAACATCGGAATCAGATGAAAACTTGCGCGTGTCCCTAGCATATGTGTGTGAGTGTGGTGAGAGGTTGGTATAGGTGCTTGCTTGTGTCCCCCCTCGCATGCATGCGTTCTAACCTAGAAGCGAAGGTTCCGGACGTGTATAAGGGGGGAATCTCCCCGTTGAGGCGAAACCGGGTAGGATAGTGCCCCAACTTGTGAACCAACATGGTTTTACATCACCCTATGACCTAAACAAACACAAAACAAGAGAGAGCTACACCGGGCTACCCCTATCAGAGGAACGTCTAGGGGGGTAGACGATCCGAGTGTGCATAGATGAGGGTTTCGCCGGGGGAAGACCACGAGAACATCGAAATCAGATGAAAACTTGCATGTGTCCCTAGCATATGTGTGTCAGTGTGGTGAGAGGTTGGTACAGCTGCTTGCATGTGTCCCCCTCGCATGCATGCGCTCTAACCTAGAAGCGAAGGTTGCGGACCCGTATAAGGGGGAATCTCCCCGTTGAGGTTAAACCGGGTAGGATAGTGCCGCAACTTGTGAACCAACATGGTTTTACATCACCCTATGACCTAAACAAACACAAAACAAGAGAGAGCTACGCCGGGCTACCCCTGCCAGAGGAACGTCTAGGGGGTAGACGATCCGAGTGTGCACAGATCAGGGTTTCGCCGGAGGAACACCAAGAGAACATCGGAATCAGATGAAAACTTGCACGTGTCCCTAGCATATGTGTATGAGTGTGGTGAGAGGTTGGTATAGGTGCTTGCTTGTGTCCCCCCTCGCATGCATGCTTTCTAACCTAGAAGCGAAGGTTCCGGACGCGTATAAGGGGGGAATCTCCCCGTTGAGGTGAAACCGGGTAGGATAGTGCCCCAACTTGTGAACCAACATGGTTTTACATCACCCTATGACCTAAAGAAACACAAAACAAGAGAGAGCTACGCTGGCTACCCACATGGGAGGAACGTCTAGGGGGGTAGACGATCCGAGTGTGCACAGATGAGGGTTTCGCCGGGGGAAGACCACGAGAACATCGAAATCAGATGAAAACTTGCATGTGTCCCTAGCATATGTGTGTCAGTGTGGTGAGAGGTTGGTATAGGTGCTTGCATGTGTCCCCCTCGCATGCATGCGCTCTAACCTAGAAGCCAAGGTTCCGGACCCGTATAAGGGGGAATCTCCCCGTTGAGGTTAAACCGGGTAGGATAGTGCCGCAACTTGTGAACCAACATGGTTTTACATCACCCTATGACCTAAACAAACACAAAACAAGAGAGAGCTACGCCGGTCTACCCCTGTCAGAGGAACGTCTAGGGGGGTAGACGATCCGAGTGTGCACAGATCAGGGTTTCGCCGGAGGAACACCACGAGAACATCGGAATCAGATGAAAACTTGCACGTGTCCCTAGCATATGTGTGTGAGTGTGGTGAGAGGTTGGTATAGGTGCTTTCTTGTGTCCCCCCTTGCATGCATGCGTTCTAACCTAGAAGCGAAGGTTCCGAACGCGTATAAGGGGGGAATCTCCCCGTTGAGGTGAAACCGGGTAGGATAGTGCCCCAACTTGTGAACCAACATGGTTTTACATCACCCTATGACCTAAACAAACACAAAACAAGAGAGAGCTACACCGGGCTACCCCTGTCAGAGGAACGTCTAGGGGGGTAGACGATCCGAGTGTGCACAGATGAGGGTTTCACCGGAGGAAGACCACGAGAACATCGAAATCAGATGAAAACTTGCATGTGTCCCTAGCATATGTGTGTCAGTGTGGTGAGAGGTGGATATAGGTTCTTGCATGTGTCCCCATCGCATGCATGCGCTCTAACCTAGAAGCGAAGGTTCCGGACCCGTATAAGGGGGAATCTCCACGTTGAGGTTAAACCGGGTAGGATAGTGCCGCAACTTGTGAACCAACATGGTTTTACATCACCCTATGACCTAAACAAACACAAAACAAGAGAGAGATACGCCGGGCTACCCCTGTCAGAGGAACGTCTAGGGGGGTAGACGATCCGAGTGTGCACAGATCAGGGTTTCGCCGGAGGAACACCACGAGAACATCGGAATCAGATGAAAACTTGCATGTGTCCCTAGCATATGTGTGTGAGTGTGGTGAGAGGTTGGTATAGGTGCTTGCTTGTGTCCCCCCTCGCATGCATGCGCTCTAACCTAGAAGCGAAGGTTCCGGACCCATATAAGGGGGAATCTCCCTGTTGAGGTGAAACCGGGTAGGATAGTGCCCCAACTTGTGAACCAACATGGTTTTACATCACCCTATGACCTAAACAAACACAAAACAAGAGAGAGATACGTCGGGCTACCCCTGTCAGAGGAACGTCTAGGGGGATAGACGATCCAAGTGTGCATAGATGAGGGTTTCGCCGGAGGAAGACCACGAGAACATCAGAATCAGATGAAAACTTGCATGTGTCCCTAGCATATGTGTGAGTGTGGTGATAGGTTGGTATAGGTGCTTGCATGTGTCACCCCTCGCATGCATGCGCTCTAACCTAGAAGCGAAGGTTCCGGACCCGTATAAGGGGGGAATCTCCCCGTTGAGGTGAAACCGGGTAGGATAGTGCCCCAAATTTTGAAACAACATGGTTTTACATCACCCTATGACCTAAACAAACACAAAACAAGAGAGATCTACGCCGGGCTACCCCTGTCCGACGGCCAGAACGTACGCCGACGGCGGTTTTCGCTCCGCCGAGGGAGAGGTCCGCCGAGTTGGCTACGCCGATGGCTGCCCTCGGCGTACCATACGCCAACGGCGAAACTGGCTACGCCAAGGAATTTTTGCCGTCGGCCTAGCCGACGCGTCCTGTAGTGTTAGGTTTTAGGTTGCTTACCACGTTCATTCAGCGCACACTCATTGACGAAAAGATTTGCAAACTTTTAGTTTATGGGAGTGTCACAGGGTTTTAGGTTGCTTACCCCAAAAGGTTGCCTCTTGTTTTGGAAACAGTTTGCGGATGACAATTACTATAGCAAGTGTGGGGCCAATAGGTATCATGAGGTACAGGGAGACGATGGTCAGATGACGCAGACAAAAGTCGCCATGAAGATTCTTCGTTATCTCCCATTCATAAAAAGAATCTAGCGGCTTTACATGACCAAGGAGTCTGCCACACAGATGACGTGGCACAAAACGGGGAAGAGATACGAGGATGAGCAAGGACGGGTAAAGATGGGACATCCATCTGATGGTAAGGCATGGAAGAACTTTGATAGAGACCACCCCGATGAGGCAGGAGAGGCTCGGAACGTCAGAATTGCTATAGCAACAGATGGATTCAATCCATATGGTATGTCGACCGCCTCGTATAGCTGCTGGCTCGTGTTTGTTATTCCGCTCAATCTCCCTCCCGGAGCCCTAATGCAAAGGAAGACCATATTCCTGTCGATGATCATTCCAGGGACTGAATACCCGGGGAAGAATTTGAGTGTGTACATGCAACCGCTTGTGGAAGATCTGAACCACTCTTGGCACCACCGGACGTTGACATACGACCGTGCATCAAAGACAAACTTCTACATGAAAGTTTGGTTCCACTATTCCATGCACGACATGCCCGGGTACGCTCTATTCTGCGGATGGTGTACAGCTGGTAAGTGGCCATGTCCAGTGTGCAGGCATCTACTTGAGTTCCTTTGGCTAAAGGCGGGTACAAATTATTCCGCATTTGACACGCATCGACCATACCTCAAAGGAGACCATCCGTTCAGACAAGACAAAAAGAACTTCATCAAGGGCAAAGTTGTGCTTGAAGAAAAAGAGATACCAACGTTCGATCGTGTTGCTGTTGATGCCGAGTTACGTGCTCTCGTGCGTACCGAGTCCGGTTTCCCAAAGTTTGAGGGATATGGAAAAATGCACAACTGGACACACGAGGCAGGCATAACGAAGCTCGAGTATTACAAGGACTGCGAACTTCCCCATAACATCGATGTGATGTACACTAAAAAGAATGTCGCAGGGTCTCTCATTTACACAATTCTGAACATTCCTAAAAAGTCAAAGGATAATGTCAAGGCTAGAGTCGATGTTGAGGAACTATGTGATAGGAAGAGACTATGCATGCAACCTCCTGAATGCAATCGAAAAAATTGGGTCAAGCCGCATGCCTACTTCTGACTTGATAGCCTCCAAAAGAAGCAGTCATTGGGGTGACTCAAATTTGTCGTGATGTTCCCAGATGGTTATTGTTCGAATATGAGCAAGGGAGTCAATCTGGCAACTGGAAAAGTCACTGGGCTCAAGAGTCACGACTATCATATATGGATTGAGCGGCTGATGCCGGTGATGGTTCGAGGGTATCTCCCTGAGCATATCTGGCGAGTGCTTGCGGAGTTGAGCCATTTCTTCTGCATGCTCTGTGCCAAGCAGATATGTCCCTTTATGATTGAGAAGCTGCATGATCTAGTGCTGGAGTTGCTATGCAAGTTAGGGACGATCTTTCCGCTAGGCTTCTTTACTCCGATGTTACATCTCATTGTGCATCTCGCGAACGAGGCACTCTTGGGTGGACCGGTGCAGTTTCATTGGCAGTTTTGTATTGAGAGAGAGTTTAACTATATTCAAACCAAATGTGGAAACAAAAATAAGATTTAAGCATGCATAGCTGAGGCAACTCTCCTCCAGGAGATAACAGACGCCACGACAACATACTATGGCGATGATGTTTCCACTATGCATAACCTGGTATGTCGGTACAATGTCGATGAGCCGAAGCATGACCCCAAGCTCCTCCTCTTCCAGTGTCCTGGTGGCAAGGCCGGTGGCGCAACAAGTTATACCTTGAAAAAGGAAGAGAAGGATTGCATAATGCTCTATGTGCTTATGAACATGAAGGAAGTGGTCCGCGATGAGAATGAAGAGGAGGAAGAAAATCAAGTGCCCAGTTTCCTTAGGTAAAATGGTGAACAAATTCATTTGCAACTAGTAACTCGGTTTCGATCTAATACATATTTTCTCCTTTTAGCAAATTCACGGATGAAATGTGGTCGGGAACGACGGATCCCGATGATTCGGAGTTGGAAACCCTTCTGAAAGTGGGTGCCCCCGGAAAGAAAAATTTCACGTCTTGGTTCTATGAAAAGGTAATTTATAACCTATCCCTCTTACCTGGCAATCCGTGACTTGTCCCTCTTATTACACGTAACTAATACACAATTTGTACGCAACTTGTAGGGAGCCGATCCCAACGTTGAGATGTTGGATGAGTTGAGATGTGTCTCCCAGGGTTGTAACCGTCAAGTCGAGATGTATGAGAAGTATGATGTGAATGGTTATCGATTCCATACAGAGTCTTACTAGAACCATCGGCCAAATGCAAAAACTGTAAATACCGGAGTCTTCACCAGAGGAGCCGATGACTTTGATTACTACAGAAGGTTACAAAACGTATACGAGCTGACGTTCAATAATACGCCCCTAGAAGTCAAGCTTGTTGTGTTCAAATGCAACTGGTTCGACCCACGCGGGTGGATATAGAAGTACCCCTTCCATTGGGTTAGTTGAAGTTAGGCCTTCAACCACCTATAGTGGATTCGATGTCTTTATTGTGGCCCACCAAGCCAAACAAGTTTATTATTTACCCTACCCATGTCAGAAAGAGGAACTCAAGGGCTGGGAAGTCGTGTTCCAGGTATCGCCACGTGGTAAGCTACCCATGCCCTCCGACGATGATTATAACAACATTGACCCTAAAACATACGAGGGAGTTTTCTATCAAGAACAAGAGAACTTTGGGGACTTTGACTTACAAGGTCTTGAGAACCTCGAGAACAATGCACAAACTCGTGGTGAGGTAGTCACGAATGTAAAGGACATTGATATGCTCACCAAGTTATATTCGGACAATGGCAACGATGAGCCACCACCCTGCGATGAACCTCCAACTTACTTCTCACGTGATAGTGATGTTGATAGTGCTGATGAGAACCCAAGACATACACATGAGAGTGATGATGATGAGTGGTGAGGGTCTTTTATGCCTTTACTATGTTTAGTATCTTTATTATGCTTAGTATCTTTATTATGCTTAGTATTTATGCTTTAGTACCTTCATTATGCTTAGTATCTTTATTATGCTTAATTGGATCATTTATTCATACTAAATTGTTTACCTCTTCTCGATGCAGGTGATTGACCAATATGAGCCAACGCAAGGAATCAACGTCCTCTATCCTTAAGTGTTTGAAGCAGAAGAAGGTTACCAAAAGTGGAAGAGCACCCATTCCCTAGTCGCGTTACAATGACGACAATGCGGAAGGCGGAGGACGAGGTGAGGGAGGAGGAGGTGGACTTCCTCCGAGGCCAGGACGAGGTGCAGGACAAGTTGAGGGAGGAGGGGGACTTCCCCTAAGGGCGGGACGAGGTGGAGGACGAGGTTTACGCCTTCTGAGTGACCTACCCTCCGTTTCTGGCGACATGGCTTTCGAGTCTGCTTACTCGGAGTCTCCTATCGAGGAGGAGGAGTCTCGAGACTTGGAGGAGGAGTCTCGAGACTTGGAGTGGGAGTCTCGATACTAGGATGGGGAATCTTGAGACCAGGAGGGAGAGTCTCGAGACCAGGAGGGGGAGCCCCAAGACCAGGAGTCGGGGCCGTCGACGCGGCCGAAGAAGCCAAATATTAGTGGGGAATCGGGTGTCCCAATGGACGAACCTGCTTCTGAGGAGGAGAAACCCATCATTACGCCTAACGGCATTGAGTAAGTGGCTATACTAATTTTGAACATGTAATTTCATTTTGGTCATAACAATTTGGCATGTACTAATGTTTTACTATTGTGCAGCAATTGGACATTTCCTCCAGGTACCCGTGTGCCTAACACCTTGGTTGGAGCTCTGATTAAGAAATTTTGGACAGGCTTTTACACTCCCGTCCCCAACGGCGAGAGGAAGCTAGCCACCAGTTGGGCGCACTATGAGGTCGCCGAAAACTCGGGCTATGCTGGCAAAGCTTCTGATGCCGTGATCACCAGGTTTTGGGTAAGGCAAAGTTTTCGAGTTCCGTTCATAGTTGATGACCCCACCATGCTAACTTATGAGCCTCACAATATTTTTGATGTATGATTACAGAGATTCTATAGGGTGCTTCCGGAGGACCAGGAGAAGGCGGACAAGACTTTGCGGGGGCTTGTCAGAGGTTGACATGGCAACAGTTCTACAATCAGAAGCATACCACCACCAGTCTATACAACTCCGAGAAGTTGGGCAAGAGGGCGCCGAAGAATTTGAATGTGAAGGACCAACCAAAAATGACCGAGGAAGATTATGTCGGGGTAAGTAAATTGTCAATCAGATTCTATGTTGTTGCTAATTGCATTATCCATTCTTCAAATGAGTATTGTTTTTTCAGGTTATGCCCACGTGGGCCGATGGTAAGGAGGACGCATGGCTGGCGTTGTCGGCGAGGTGGCACGGGGAAGACGCCGAGTTCAACGCCTTGAGCGAGCGGAACAAGGCAAACCGTGGCTCCGGGAGGACACACTATGCGGGAAACCGAAAACATGGTCGCTTCAAGGCCCATATGGTATATACATGTATACATGGAATAATCTGTATTTATTTCCCCTCGTGATCCTACTTGATACACATAACATTTCTTTGGCGATGCAGGAGACACATCTAGAGAGGCCTTGTTCTGACTATGAAGTATGGGAGAGGATGAAGAAGAAGAGGCCCGATCTGTCCCTGCCTCAGCCCTCGCTCCCGGAGTTCTATGGCACTACCAAGGAGGATGGTGAAGGGTTTCGCGGCATAGTAAATCAAAATTTTCTACGAAGCGAACAGAGGGAAAGCCAAGATCTAATCTAGGAGATGCAAACAACGATAGAGATTGGATTAGATCTTCATACCCTTGAAGATTCGCACAGCGGAACGTTCGTCGGAACGTGGGTGATGTAGTCGTAATCGCTTCTCCTCCTCGCGATCCGATCCGATCTAGCACCACAAGTGGCGGTGCCTCCGTGAGATGCACACGTGCAGCACCTCGACGTCTCCTCCTTCCTCGGACCAGCGAGTATGGTGGAGAGATAGATTGGATCTAAAACACGCACGTGGTGTATATGGTGGAGAATTTCACTCTGAGGCTTCGCCTACAAAGCGTCGGGAGGGAGAGGAAGGTAGCAAGGCTGCTGGGGCTTGGAGGAAGGTGTGTGTGGGGGCGCGCACCCTCTATATATAGAGGGGGCGCCAGCCTTGCCCCTCCTCCAAGCCTATCTCTAGTTTAAAAAATTTAAATTCTCCCTTATCTAGAAATCCTATCTCTAGTTTAAACGATTTAAACTCTCCCTTATCTAGAAATTCTATCCGGAGATTTAAACGAGTCAAATCTCTCTAGAATCGGCTGGGCCCTATGGGGCCTTGTGCCCCTGGACCAATGCGGCCAGGACACTCCCTCATAGGCCCATGCCCCCTCCCGGAAGGTGGGGCCACGTTGGTCGCCTTCTGGAAGGTTCTAGAAGCTTCCGGTACAATACCGATTAACCCGGAACAATTCCGAACTCCAAAAACTGCACTGCCTTATATGAATCTTATTCTCCGGACCATTCTGGAACCTCTCGTGATATCCCGGATCCCATCTGAGACTCCGAACAAAAATTCATAAACCAATTATCCAATCTATCCTAGCGTCGAGACACGTTAAGTGTGTGACCTTGCGGGTTCGAGAATATGCAGACATGATCTTCTATCAATAATCAACAGCGGGGTCTGGGCACCCATATTGACTGATGATCATATCGGATGAACCACGATGCCAGGATTCAATCAATCCCATATATATATTCCCTTTGTCTCGCGATATTTTACTTGCCCGAGATTCGATCGTCGGTACCGTCATACCTAGTTCAATCTCGTTCACAGCAAGTACTTTAATCGTTCCGTAATCCGATATCACTTTGTGATTAACTCCTTAACCACATGCTTGCAAGCGGTGTCGATATCGATTACCGAGTGGGCCCGAAGTATATCTCACCAACTTGGGAGGGACAAATTCCATCTCGATACATACAACCCAACAGATACTTTCCGATCACCTGAGAGACACCTTTATGATCACCCTCTCATAGGATGACGTTTGATGACCTCAAAGCTTTCTTCCGGTACCAGGGAGTTGCATTATCTCATGGTCTAAGGAATACAATATTTGACATAGGAAAAGCTTCGCAAAGATGAACACGATGAAACGATCTAATTGCTTCGCTTAGTTTGGTCATCCATCATATCATTCTCCCAATGATATGATCTCATTATCAATTGACAACTCATGTCTATGGTTAGGAAACCTTAACCATCATTGATCAATGAGCTAGTCCTTAGAGGCGTACCAGGGACACGGTGTTGTTCACAAACCACACAAGTATTAATGTTTCCGCTTAATACAATTCTAGCATGGAATATAAACTTTATCATGAACAAGAATTATAATAATAACATCTTTATTATTGTCTCTAGGGCATAATTCCAACAGTCTCCCACTTGCACTAGAGTCAATAATCTAGTTTACATTTGGCAACAATCTCACACCCATGGCACTGAGGTGTTGATCATGTTTTACACGTGGAAGAGGTTTAGTCAATGGATCTACGACATTCAGATCCGTATGTACTTTGCTAATCTTCAGATCTCCATCTGCTATATAATCTCGGATTATATGAAACTTATGTTGATATGCTTGGTCTTTGGATGATATATTGGTTCCTTAGCGAGTGCTATGGTGCCGGTGTTGTCACACAATATCTCCATGGGTCCAATGCACTTGGAACCACGCCAAGCTCGATGATGAAGTTTCGATCCAAACTCCTTCACTTGACGCCTGCTGCAGCCCATGTATTCCGCTTCCTTTGTAGATCCGCGATCACGCTTTGCTTGCAGCTTCTCCGACTCAGCTCCTCCATTCAAAATATAAATGTATCACTGAGATTTAGAATCATCCTTCGGTGTCGAAACTAGCATCGACGTAACCTTTTACGACAAGCTGTTCATCACCCCATAGACTAAGAACATTTCTTTAGTTCTATTTAGGTACTTTAGGATGTTCTTCACGCTGTCCAGTGTTCCACTCTGGATCACTTTGATATCTCGTCAAACTAAGAGCATTGGACACATCCGGTCTAGTACACAAGATGGCATACATGATGGAACCTATGGCCGAGGCATAAGGCACTTTGCTCATAGCTTCCTATCATTTACCGTAGTTGGACCGAGCCTTGCTCAATATCTTACCCGACAACATAGGCTTTGAACCTTTCTTTGCCTTATCCATTCTGAACCTTTTGAACTTTGTCTAGGTATGTACTCTGGCTTAAAGCTATCAGGCGTCTTTGTCTATCTCTATAGATTTTGATGCCCAATATATAAGCAGCTTCACCTAGGTCTTTCATTGAAAAACACTTTTTCAAATAACTCTTCACATCGTTAAGCATGTTGATGTCATTTCCGATAATCAATATGTCATCCACATATAGTACCAGAAACGTCACCGAGCTCCCACTCACTTTCTTGTAGATGCAAGCTTCGTAGCAATTTGGAACAAATCGAAAGCTCTTGATCACTTGATCAAAACGAAGGTTCCAACTCCGAGATACTTGCTTCAGTCCATAAATGGAACGCTGAAGTTTGCATACTTTATCAGCATCCTTTGGATCGACAAAACCTTCGGGTTGCATCATATACAACTCTTCATCAATGTTGCCATTGAGGAACGCAGTCTTGACATCCATCTGCCATATTTCATAATCATGAAACGCAGCAATTGCTAATAAAATCCGAATGGACTTAAACATCTCTACGGGAGAGAAAGTCTCATCGTAGTCAACACCTTGAACTTGTCAAAAACCTTTTGCGATAAGACATGCTTTATAGACGGTAACATTACCATCCGCGTCCGTTTTCTTCTTGAATATCCATTTGCACTCAACGGCCTTTCGGTCGCTAGGAGGATCCACCAAAGTCCATACTTGGTTTTCGCTCATGGATCCCAATTCGGATTTCATGGATTCCAGCCATTTCTCAGAGTCTGGGCTCATCATCGCTTCCTCATAGTTCGTAGGTTCACTGTCTTCTACCAACAAGACAGTCAAGACTGGGTTGCCGTACCACTCAGGAGGGGCACGCGACCTTGTCGACCTGCGACGTTCAAGATGCGACATCGTCCAAGCTTCATGATCCTTGTCATTAGCTTCCTCTATTGTTGGTGCAAGGCGACCTGGAACAATTTCGGTCTGCGCTACTCTCCAATTCAAGAGAAGGTTCAATAACCTCGTCTAGCTCTACTTTCCTCCCACTCACTTCTTTCGAGAGAAACTCCTTTTCAAGAAAGGAACCGTTCTTTCGACAAACACTTTGCCTTGGTTACGTGATAGAAGGTATACCCAATAGTTTCCTTAGGGTATCCTATGAAGACGCATTTCTCGCTTTGGGTTCGAGCTTGTCCGCATCAACTTCTTGACGTAAGCTTCGCATCCCCAAACTTTAAGAAACGACAACTTAGGTTTAGCACCAAACCACGTTCATACGGTGTCATCTCAACGGATTTAGATGGAGCCCTATTTAAAGTGAATGCAGCGGTTTCTAATGCATAACCCCAAAATGATAACGGCAAATCAAGAAGAGACATCATTGATCGGACCATATCTAATAGGGTTCGATTCCGTGCTCGAGACACACCATTGCTGTGGTGTTCCGTGGCGTGAGTTGTGAAACGATTCCACTTGCTTTAAGATGCGTGAGAAAATCATAACTAAAATATTCACCTCCACGATCGGATCGTAGAAACTTAATCTTTTACATACGATGGTTCTCCACTTCATTCGAAATTCCTTGAACTTTTCAAATGTTTCAGATTTATGTTTCATTAAATAGATATACCCATATCTACTTAAGTCATCGGTAAAAGTGAGGAAATAGCGATATCCACCTCGCGTCGAAACACTCATCGGTCGCATACATCGGTATGTATGATTTCCAACAAGTCCGTTGCTCGCTCCATCATCTGGGAGAACGGGGTTTTGATCATCTTGCCCATGAGCCATGGTTCGCATGTGTCAAATGATTCAAAATCAAGAGACTCCAAAGTCCATCGAATGGAGTTTCTTCATGCGCTTTACTCCAATATGACCTAGACAGCGATTGCCACAAATAAGTAGTATTATCACTATCTACTTTGCATCTCTTAGCCTCAATGTTATGGATGTGTGTTTCATCCCTTTCGAGATTTAGAAGAAATAAACCATTCACAAGAGGTGCATGACCATAAAAGATGTTACTCATATAAATAGAACAACCATTATTCTCCGATTTAAATGAATAACCGTCTTGCAATAAACACGATCCGAAATGATGTTCATGCTCAACGCAGCACATAATAACATTTATTAAGGTTTAAAACTAATCCGAAGGTAAAACTAAGGAGGCGTGCGACGGCCATCACATCAACTCTTGATCCGTTGCCAACGCGCATCGTCACCTCATCCCTCGCAGCCGTCATCTATTTAGTAGCTCTGTTTGAGTTACAAATATTAGCAACCGAACGGTATCAAATACCCGGGCACTACAACGAGGGCTAGTAAGGAAAACATCAATAACATGTATATCAAATATACCTTTGATGGTGCCAGCCTTCTTGTCCGCTAAGTACTTCGGACGATTGCTTCTAGTGACCCTTGTCCTTGCAATAGAAGCACTCGATTGTCCGCTTGGAACCACTGAGATTCTTCTCGGCGGGCATTAAGCTTGCCGCCGCCCTTCTTGAAGGGCTTCTTTGCTCCCTTACCTTTCTTAAAGGAGGGCTTGTTGACCATCAACACATGATTATCCTTCTTGATGTCCACTTCCGCAACCTTCAGCTTTGCGAAGAGCTCGGTGATCGTATAAGTGGAACCAATCTGATTATGAGTCACTACAAAACTTTTGTAGCTGGGAGGGAGTGATTGCAGAACCCTGTCAATCTTGAGCTCCTCTGGAATCGTGCATTCCAGTTGCTCAAGGAGTTGAGTGTAGCCCGACATCTTTATGGCGTGCTCACTAACGGAACTCCCTTCCTCCATCTTGCAGTTAAAGAACTTCTCAGAGATCTCATATCTCTCAGAACAGGCTTGAGTCTGAAACATGGTTTTCAGCTCCTCGAGAATCTCAAAGGGCTCGGGATAGGTTTCAAAACGATTTTGAAGCTCCGGTTCCATACAAAACAACATGGTGCTCTTAATCACACCATAATCATCTTTGCGCGACTGATAGACAGCTTTCTCATCACCATAGCGATTGCAGGAGGGTCACCTAACGCTTTACCAAGGACATAGTCCTTTTGTCCAGATGAATGATTCTTAGATTGCGGAACCAATTGGTGAAGTTAGACCCATTGTTCCTAAGCTTTTCTTTCTCGCAAAAACGTTGAAGTTGAAGTTGGATTTGGCCATGTGATCTACAAGATTTGCAAGTACAATTTAGACTATGTTCATGATAAATAGTTCAGCTTAATCAAATTACTAGATGAACTCCCACTAAATTCAACATCCTCAAGTTGTTTAGTGAACACGATCCAAATTCACCACACCTAATCCGATCATCACGAGAAGAGATGTGGTTTCAATGGTGGACAACAAAGTGTCGATCATATCATTCATATGACTCATGCTTAACCTTTCGGTTCTTGTGTTACGAGGCCATGTCTGTACATGCTAGGCTCGTCAAGTTAGACCCAAGTATTTCCGCGTGTGCAAAACTGGCTTGCACCCGTTGTATGTGAGCGTAGAGTCTATAGCACCCGATCATCACGTGATGCTTGGACATGACGAACTTTCGCAACGGTGCATACTTGGGAGAACAGTTTTTATCTTGATCTTTAAGTGAGGAATCATCTTATAATGCTACCGTCGATCTAAGCATAATAAGATACATAAATGGATAAACATCACATGCATATAACTTTATGTGACATGGTATAGCCAATCTTCGCAATGATCTCCATCTTGTGCGTTCGGCATGATCTCCATCACTCCACCATGATTGCCTCCACCACTAATAGCAACTACAACTATTGCTAACTACTTAGCGATAAAGTAAAGCTATTACATGGCGTATAGAAGTTGACTCATGGTCATACACAATTATAAAGACAACCATATGGCTCCCGGTTGTGTACTCATCGACATGCAAGTCGTGAAACATTACAAAACATGATCATCGCATACAATATACACATCACATCTTGGGCCATACCATATGATGAAAACACTCCTGCAAAAACAAGTTAGACGCCTCTACTTTGTTGTTGCATGTTTACGTGGCTTTATGGGAGTAGATGCTAAACGATTCTTACCTATGAAAAGCCACAACGGTGATATTATGGTTGCCAAACTCGGTGTTAATCCCATGACAACTATAGTGAGAGAACGACATCCACCGCATGTGTGGAACAAGCCACACGTCAAGTGAGCGGTCTCATGACGACGTCGCGTAAGGTTGGCCTGGACTGCTTCAATCTCACTATCCGCGTCATAAGAAGAACACAAACAAGAGGCTTGCAACAGAAAACATCAACGCCTGCAACAACCATGTTGCGTTCTCGTGAAACACATCTACGCATAGATCTAGCTCGATACCCATGAAGGGTTTCGGCATAGTAAATCAAAATTTTCTACGGGCGAGCAGAGGAAAGCCAAGATCTAATCTAGGAGATGCAAACAACGAGAGAGATTGGATTAGATCTTCATACCCTTGAAGATTCAACAGCTGGAACGTTAAATCGAGCGTGGGTGATGTAGTCGTGCTCGCTTCTCCTCCTCGCGATCCGATCCGATCTAGCACCACAAGTGGCGGTGCCTCGTGAGATGCACACGTGCAGCACCTCGGCGTCTCCTCCTTCCTCGGACCAGCGTATGGTGGAGAGATAGATTGGATCTACAACACGGCGTGGTGTATATGGTGGAGAATTTCTGCAGGCTTCGCCTACAAACAATCGGGAGGAGAGGAAGGTAGCAAGGCTGCTAGGGCTTGGAGGAAGGTGTGTGTGTGGGGAGGCGCACCCCTCTATATATAGAGGGGGGCGGCCAGCCCTTGCCCCTCCTCCAAGCCTATCTCTAGTTTAAACAATTTAAACTCTCCCTTATCTAGAAATCCTATCTCTAGTTTAAACGATTTAAACTCTTCCTTATCTAGAAATTCTATCCCGAGATTTAAACGAGTCAAATCTCTCTAGAATCGGCTGGGCCCTATGGGGCCTTGTGCCCCTGGCCCAATGCGGCTAGGACACTCCCTCATAGGCCCATGCCCCCTCCCGTAAGGTGGGGCCACGTTGGTCCCCTTCCGGAAGGTTCTAGAATCTTCCGGTACAATACCGATTAACCCGGAACAATTCCGAACTCCAAAAACTGCACTGCCTTATATGAATCTTATTCTCCGGACCATTTCGGAACCTCTCGTAATATCCTGGATCCCATCCGAGACTCCGAACAAAAATTCATAAACCAATTATCCAATCTATCCTAGCGTCGAGACACGTTAAGTGTGTGACCCTGCGGGTTCGAGAATATGCAGACATGATCTTCTATCAATAATCAACAGGGGTGCAGGCACCCATATTGACTCCACACATTCATCGATGATCATATCGGATGAACCACGATGCCAGATTCAATCAATCCCATATATATATTCCCTTCGTCTCGCGATATTTTACTTGCAGATTCGATTGTCGGTACCGTCATACCGAGTTCAATCTCGGTCACAGCAAGTACTTTACTCGGTTCGTAATCCGATATCACTTTTTGATTAACTCCTTAACCACATGCTTGCAAGCGTGGTTGATATCGATTACCTAGTGGGCCCGAAGTATATCTCTCCGACTTGGGAGGGACAAATTCCATCTCGATACATACAACCCAATGATACTTTCCGATCACCGAGAGACACCTTTATGATCACCCTCTCATTGGGCCGCAGAGATAAAACAAAACTTTTCTCTAACGTGGTGATCCCAAGACCTAGCCGAGGTAGAAGGCCACGAGGTTTACCACTAGGCGGCCAGCGGATTACCGATGAAGCGTCGATTGATGCAGGCAGATCCTCACGATCCGATCGTCGGTGCGATCGCCTGACACCTCTGGTATCCAAACGCATTACAAGGAGCGCCGCGACAAGCTGCTAGGTTCGTTACGGTACGGACTGCGTGGATCTAGGGTTTCAACACATGGAATGACCTAACGAACAACGATTAACCCCTTCGGTTCCGTGCTCCACTATATATAGGAGTGAACGTGGGCTCGCTCGTGCGACCCATTCACTAAAGCCCATATAAAACTAGTCACCGTGAGTCCAACTCACTAACTCGATCCTAATCTGGTTTAGGTCCAACCCAACCAGATTATATGATTCGGATCAATCGAACTTGCTCCGCTCTTAAGTGTGTGACCCGCGAGCTCATGGTTACTTGGACACGATTTGAGTCCAACTCACAATCGATCAATCGGCATCGGCTCCTAGCGAGCGTCTCGATCCCCAAGTACCAAAGAGTCATGACGACTTGCCTTTTCAATGCGACTTATCGAGTCCCTTTTGCCTCACGATATACCTTGTCGGACTATAGGCGAATATATGTCATCCTTAAATAGTCCAACTCTCTTCTCGATCCGAGATAAGTGATTCACCCGACTAACTCTTAGCGATCGCCTCGGTTAACACTTAACCGAGTGCATGGCCATGCTTTCGAATCATATCTCACGAGAGGGCCCGGAGAATATCTCCGAGTGGAGGAGCAAAATCCCATCTTGGTTATTCACATCACAGCTTGATTCTCGATCGACCACGCCTTTATAAGCGCCCGATTCACGGATCAGCGTTTGTAACCTAAGTCGGTGATCCTCAACTCGGACTATGCAACAACCTCAGTCTAAGGATTACATTGATTGAGATATACAAATGACAACTTAGTTCGTTGTACCTCAATATGGGTCAATCCGACTCGCTAAACTCTTTAGCCTAGTCTGTAAGTTGGAATAGCATCTCCATGCCCATGACAAGTGGAACCAGTCATCAAGCCAACTTTCACATTGGTCTAAGTTGTGTGTCCAAAGACCTCAATGACCAAGGATATTTAGTACAAACAACATGAATGCATAGTTCCACAACTGAATCACATATTCAATGATACACATCGATGTTTATACAAGGACTACTTAATAACTTTATGAATACAATGGGAAATATCATCATACATGATTGCCTCTAGGGCATATTCCCAGTCTCCCACTTGCACTAGAGTCAATCTTCCGACATCACATGTCTAAGCATCTAATGCCCATGGCTCTCAGGTGCGCCTCATGCTTCGGCTGGGGTAACGGCTTTGTCAACGGATCCGCAATATTTGCATCCGTGTGTACCTTGCATAACTTGATATCACCCTGATCCACAATGGCGAATCGGGTGGTACCGCATGAGTATGTGCTTGTTCTTCTGGTGTTGTCTAGGTTCCTTGGCTTGTGCAATAGCACCATTGTTGTCACAATACACGTCCAACGGATTGGACGAGCCCTGAACCACACCAAGATCCATGAGGAAATTCCTCATCCAAACAGCTTCCTTTGTCAGCCTCCGAGGCACAATATACTCGACCTACATTGTGACGCAACCACGCCTCTTGCTTGGAACTTTTCCAGCTCACAGCACCTCCGTTTATAATAAACACGATCCGGATTGCGAGCGAGAATCATCGAGTCGGTGAGATAACTCGCATCCGTAACCCTTTACACCGAGTTCATCTTCACCACCATAAACCAAGAACATATCCTTAGTCCTTCTCAAGTACTTTAGGATATTTTTAGCTGTCGATGGATCTCTCCAGATCAGCCTGGTATCGCTCACAACACTTAGAGCATAGGAAACATCCGCCTAGTACAAATCATGGCGTACATGATGGATCCAACTGCGAAGCATATGGAATCGCACTCATCCGACTTCGCTCATCGGTTGTCGAAGGACCTTTGAGTCTTGCTAAGTTTTACACCATGGGACATCGGTAAGAACCCCTTCTTAGACGATTCCATGTTGAACTTTTTCAACACTTTGTCCAAATAAGTACTCTGACTCAATCCAATGAGCCTCCTTGATCTATCTCTATAGATCCGGATTCCGAGGATGTATGTTGCCTCACCCAAGTCTTTCATTGAGAAACTCATTTCCAATGATTCCTTGGTTTCTTGCAACATCTGGACATCATTTCCAATCAGTAATATGTCATCCACATATAAGATTAGAAAATTTACTTTGTTCCCACTAAACTTATTGTACAAACAAGAATCATGATCACTCTTGATGAAGCCAAACGATTTGACTACCTCATCAAAGCGAATATTCCAACTCCGAGATGCTTGCTTCAACCCATAAATGGATTTGAAGTTTGCATACCTTGTCGATTAGCCGGATCGACAAAACCCTCGGGCATATCATATACACGTCCTCGGTTAAATTTCCGTTAAGGAAAGCCGTTTTGACATCCATCGCCATATCTCATAGTCGAAATAGGCGCTATAGCTAACATGATCCGAACTGATTTAAGCATCGCTACGGAGAAAGTCTCGTCGTAATTAACTCCTTGAACTTGTCGGAACCCCTTCGCGACAAGGCGTGCTTTATAGATTGAAACATTTCCATCCATATCAGTTTTCTTCTTAAAGACCCATTTGCACTCGGCGGTCTTGCACCGTCTGGCGATCAACCAAGTTCCAAACTTGATTTTCATCCATGGACTTTATCTCGGATCTCATGGCTCCAAGCCATGACTCGAATCGATCCCACCATCGCCTAGAATAATTTTGCCGGCTCATCACCGCCTAACAAGAACACATCACGAACACTTCGTAATCTTGCCGATCTTCGTAGTACAGTGCTGCTATCGGCTCACTGCCACGATCGGCTCAACCTCCAAGGTTTTTGCCGATTCGCTATAAGCCGATTCCTCTCGAATTTCTTGAGTTGCACCGTGCTCCCACTTACTCCCCGACCGAGAAACTCTTTCAAGGAAGACACCGCCCGAGCGACAAACACTTTGCCCTCTTCTCGGTTGTAGAAGTAGTAACCCAAGGTTTCCTCGGATACCCCACGAAAATACATTTATCCGACTTGGCCGTAAGCTTGTCCGATCAAGTCGCTGACAAAGCTTCACAACCCCAAATCTTAAGAAAAGACAAACTCGGCTTTTACCATCCACATCTCATGCGGTGTCTTCTACCGATTTTGATGGTACTTTGTTTAGTGTGAACGCATTGTTTCTAGACAATAACCCCAAAATGATAAAGGCAGATCTGTCCGATTCATCATTGATCGTACCATGTCCAACAAGGTCCGATTCCGCCTTTCCGAAACACCATTCCTTTGTGGCGTTCCTGGCGGAGTAAGTTGAGGAACTACTCCACAACTTTTCGATGGTCATCAAACTCATGGCTCATGTACTCGCCTCCTCGGTCCAATCAAGAAACTTTATTTTCTTGCCGAGTTGATTCTCACTTCATTCTGGAATTCTTTGAACTTTTCAAAGGCTTCCGACTTATGTTTCATCAAGTAGATATATCCATACCTACTCAAATCATCAGTGAAGGTAATGAAGTACTCATAACCACCCTTGGACGTCGTTCTCATTGGTCCACATACATCACTATGTACTAGTCCCAACAAGTCGACGCCCTTTCACAACTCTTTGCAAAAGGTGTCGTGGTCATTTTGCCGAGCAGGCAAGATTCACATGTCTCAAACGACTCCAAGTCGAACGAAGTTAGGAGTCCATCATCATGGAGCTTCCTCATGCATTTCCAACTTATATGACCAAGCTGACAGTGCCAAAAGTAAGTCATATTCAGATCATTTGGTTTCAACCTTTAACATTTATGTTATAAACCGATTCACCATCAAGATTCAAAATAAATAACCCGTCCTGGACGGGTGCAAAACCGTGAAACATATCATTCAAATATAAAGAACAACCATTATTCTTGATATTCGACTCATAGCCTTGCCTCATCAAACATGAAGCAGAAATAATGTTTCGATCGAGCATGGAACATAATAACAATTATTTAGTTCCATAATGAATCCGAAGGTAAATGAAGTTGCATCGCGTCGACTTCCAACGCAGCAACTCTTGCTTTGTTGCCGACTCGAACATCAACCTCGCCTCTGCTACGCCTCCTAGTTCTTACGGTCCCTCGCAACGAGTTGCGATGTGAATAATCGATCCGATCATATACCCAAGAACTATTAGGTGCATCGAAGATATATGTCTATAACATTGCAAACAAGTGTACCTGAGTCGGAAGTCATACCTCCACTCTTGGCTTTGTCGGCCAAGTACTTGCTGCAGTTCCTCTTCCAATGGCCATCCGCCTTGCGAGAGAAGCAAGTGGATCCGGCTGTCAAGGAGATGGCTTAGTCCACGAGGAAGCGCTTGGGACAAGGTCCCGAGCCTGCTTTCCTCCCGACTTAGCCTTCTTCTTAGTCCAAGAACTCTTCTTGAACTTAGCCTTATTCTCGCACCATCAACACTTGACCGGTGCCCTTCTTGAGATCCGCCTCTTTGCTTGAGCATCCCATGCAATTCGTGAGCTTCTTATCCATACCATGCATGTGGTAGTTCAAATGAACTGCCCATATGCACTAGGAAGAGAGTTCAGAATTATATCCGTAGCGAACTCTTCGCTTATGGGGTAGCCAAGCCTTTCCGAGACTGCACGTAACCAACCATTTTGATCACATGCGGACTCGTGGATCACCATCCTTAAGCTTGCAACTCAAAGAAAGCACGAGAGACTTGATACCTCTCGGTCTTCACTTGAGCTCGAACATACTTTTGAGGCTTTCGATCATATCGTAGGCCTCAACATGCTCGAACTGCTTTTGCAAGTCCGGTTCCATGTGAGCAAGCATAAGATGCTAATATCCGTGGACTCATCTTTAGCCCGACGGTAGGCATTGGTGGCTGCGACGATGCATTCTCGTTCGCTCATCCGAAGTGGGTTGTCTAGGACATGGTCCTTCTTTTCTTGTTTGAGAACAATTCTCGATTTCGATACCAGTTGGTAAAATTAGTGTCGTTCAGTTTATCTTTCTCAAGAATGGTTCTCAACGCAAAACCGGATAACTGAGAGTGACTGCTACTTGGTGCCATGATCTACAACAGAAAATATGCAAAACACTTAAGACATGTATTCATAAAAGAGCAAGCATATTAAACATTTTAATATTTTATGCTCCCACTAGAACCAACACCCTCCGATGGTTACTTAGTGATTCAGATCCTAAATAAGCAAGTCGGCTAGTGAGCTTTAGCATCACCGCTAGCCGCCAAGTGATCTAGGTAGACAACTCCTTGTCAATCGCATCCCATGCGACTCCTGTTGGACGGGTGGCATCACATGCCCCGGCTCCCATCCGACCTTTCCCCGAGTCCCACAACCGTTGTGATAGACCCGTCTAGCTTACCAAGTGTTTCTCAAAGAAGAGTCCGACTCGAACCCACCTAGTCGAAAAGAATTGGCAGCACCTCAATTTTATGAGCCCACTACCAAAAATGTCCGACTTGTGATGGTGCAAACACCAAGGCGGAAAACCGACTAGACCTTCTTTGAGGGATTAAATTTTACCGACTATCTAATAGAGGTAAACCGAGACATAACAATAACACAAAATAAAGCAATTATAATGTGAAATGGTATGGCTCTCTTCATGGCGATCTCCATCTCCACAAAGCACGTAATCCGACTCGTGCCAACTCTTGTCACTTGCCGTCTTACTCCATGTCCGACATGTACAACGCCTGCATGCCTTCCGGTTCTCCAAACAGCTACACTAGCTTAGTAAAGTAAATTACATAGAGAATCCGACACGCAGTCGTTATACAATAAAATGACAGCACCTAGGCTCCAAATGTCGACAAAAACCGTGATTCGCAGATCACGTATGGATTACACATACATCACATGCACATGAACCATACCATTCACAACTTCCTGCAAAACAAGTTATGCATAGATACAATATCTACCGCGTTGTGAAACTCGAACGACATCTAAGGCGCTTCTGACGAAGCCGGCGGTCCCGCTTAGCCGGATAGCGGCGGGATCGGCGCCATCAGCGGGCAGCGCCCGACGATTTTTCCGAAAACGTAGATCTCATCTACGATCCGAACATGGATTCCGACCATCGTTCTGATTCGATCAAACTTTTGATCTTCGATCACCGCTCGGATTTACGTGTCACAATCTACCCGATGGCGGAAGCCGACGGTAGGGGTATGTCGTTCCACGACCTCAAAGATATGATCACGGAATTCAGATCTACCATTCCCGAGTACGTTGATCCAATCAACTTCATACAAAACCGATCTATCTCATAGATCGACCACCAAACAGCATAGATCTCATCTATAGCCTACCGCATATCACATATGCGAGATCTCGAGCCTAAAACCGAAGCTATCGCTCGATACCATTGTTGGGCCACGCAGATAAAACAAAACTTTTCTCTAACGTGGTGATCCCAAGACCTAGCTGAGGTAGAAGGCCACGAGGTTTACCACTAGACGCGGTTGCGGATTCTGCGATGAAGCGCGTCGATTGATGCAGTCCTCACGATCCGATCGTCCTGTGCCGATCGCAGCACCTCTGCGGTATCCACGCATTGAGGAGGAGCGCCGGCGCCGAACTGCTAGGTTCGTTACGGCGGCTGGACTGCTGTGGAGCTAGGGTTTCCAACACATGGAATGACCTAACCGAACAACGATTAACCCTTCTGGGTTACTGTGCTCCACTATATATAGGGAGTGAACGTGGGATCTGTTCGTGCGACCCATTCACTAAAGCCCATATAAAACTAGTCACCGTGAGTCCAACTCACTAACTCAGTCCTAATCTAGTTTAGGTCCAACCCAACCAGATTATATGATTCGGATCCAATCCGAACTTGCTCCCGCTCTTAAGTGTGTGACCCCGCAGGCTCATGGTTACTTGGACACGATTTGAGTCCAACTCACAATCGATCAATCGGCATCGGCTCCTAGCAGAACGTACCGATCCCCAAGTACCAAAGAGTCATGACGACTTGCCTTTTCAATGCGACTTATGTCTGAGTCCCTTTTGCCTCACGATATACCTTGTCAGACTATAGGCGAATATATGTCATCCCTTAAATAGTCCAACTCTCTTCTCGATCCGAGATAAGTGATTCACCCGACTAACTCTTAGCCGATCGCCTCGGTTAACACTTAACCGAGTCGTGCATGGCCATGCTTTCCGAATCATATCTCACGAGAGGGCCCAGAGAATATCTCTCCGAGTGGAGGAGCAAAATCCCATCTTGGTTATTCACATCACGCAGCTTGATTCTCGATCGACCAACCCCGCCTTTATAACTGCCCGATTCACGGATCAGCGTTGGTAACCTAAGTCGGTGATCCTCAACTCGGACTATGCAACAACCTCAGGTCCAAGGATTACATTGATTGAGATATACAAATGACAACTTAGTTCGTTGTACCTCAATATGGGTCAATCCGACTCGCTAAACTCTTTAGCCTAGTCTGTGTAAGTTGGAATAGCATCTCCATGCCCATGACAAAATCTCCCAAAAGTAAAAATTGGCAGGGCCTACGCCGACGGAAATGCCGTCCGCGTAGACATTACCATACGGCACGGTTTATACTTGGCCCGACGGGGGTGCTGTCGGCGTCACGGTGCACATGGCCCAGCTAGCAGAGTAGGGGCGGCTTGTCGGCGAGGTAGTAATGAGCAGCCACGTGGTGGCACGTGGCGTAGTGGGTGGACGGCTTTGCTGTCGGCGTATGGTACTCACAGGGCAGCGCCACAGGGTGTCACGTGGCATCTTAGGCCGACGGCTATGCCGTCGGCGTATAACTTCCAGAGCTAACGATCGTTAGTTGCTCCAGGTGGGCCCCGTGGGGCCTAGTCCGACGGCTACGTATAACCGTCGGGCCAGTCTATACGCCGACGGGATTGTGGCATATGCCTACGGCCTGGTACGTCGACGGCCACCGTCGGGCCAGCCTACGTCGGCGGGTAAGTGGGCCTACGCCGACGGGCCCTAGCCATCGGCCTAATCGGCGTTTCCTGTAGTGTATTCTTGGCAGTATTTGAATATTATCATGAGAACTGCTAAATTTTATTGATTAGATAGAATATTTGTTACAAACCACCTGGAGTGGAAAAACTAGGCAATGGCAAGGTCACCCCAAAAGAAAGAAAACAAAATAAAAAACGAACAACCCAAAAGGACTCAACCCGGGTCGAAGGGTACTTTTGCTCTAGACATGTTCCATAGGAGTACCTCATCTATGATTCTTCCGTCCCATTGTTGGCGACATCGCCGGTCCGCTCCGTCTCCGGTGGCCTTGGGGCCTTGGAGCACTGGTAGAAACGGGGCTATAGGTCCCGGTTGGTATGGGGCTTTAGTCCCGGTTGCCCAACCGGGACGGGGCAATCGGGACTAAAGCTCTAACCTTTAGTCCCGGTTGCCCCACCAACCGGGACAAATGGGGGCACACGTGGCGGCATCAGAGCGAGGGGTGGAGCATAGTCGGTTCGTAACACGAACCGGGACTAATAACTTCTTGCTGAAGAGATTTGGCCCATTTCTTCTGCGGCGAAGAATTCATTTTACACATTTTGTTGTGGCAGCATTTTCGCCACTTTTTGTGCCGCGACATAGAATTCATTTAGGTTGTTTTATTGTTTATTTAGTTTTTTGCACTTATCAATGAAGGAACCTTATATTACACAAGATCATCATGACAATATTACATTCAATACACGGATCGAGTTCATGCACTACATACAAAAGGTGCTATTCGATGCTACCGGCCAATTCCTTCAGAGTTGCTATTTTTACAATCCCTATTGTCTATACATAGCGAATAGTATTCCCTTCGGGTCTAGGACTTACGCATCCAAGAATCGCCAATTCCTCCTGAATTGCTCACGCGATCCTTTGGCGAAGACCGTCTCGTAGACGTTCGATCTGATTTAAAAAGGAGTCACCTATATGAATGAAACTAAACACAATTTGTTTGAAATTAAAACTATAGAAATTGTTTACGACGTGGAGTTGCTCTAAATTTCTGCCCTTCTCATCGCACGTCTGCGGATGAACTCGCAAACATAGTATCCACATAGATTATTACCGGTCCTCGCTGGGCACTTTACGAGAACAGAGTTCAATCAAAATAATAATCAAGCATGATAATAACTGTATCAAAACTAGAATCAAAGAGATGCGCGGATATAGCTAGTGGTGCTTACATTTAGTGGTTGAAATGTAAACTCCTCTTTCCAAACACCCCTAGCCTTGTTGGTGAACCGTTTCCAAGCGCTGCCCGGCGTAGAAAACGAATAAAATAAGTTATTAAGTACTTGATATCATAAAATTCACGAACGTTGCCGATATAGTGTCGTAATGATTAGAATTACCGCTAGGAAGTATCCGCATGTCCTTCCACGTCTCAAGGGGTTTATGTTTCGATTCCATGACTAGTACACGCCCTTTGTCAAGTTGAATGATTAACAGAATATAGTGGTACCTGCGAATGCATAACTAATCAATTATATACTTAACATCGATTAAGCGAAATAGAAAGTGTATACAAGACAATAACACTCACTGGAAGTTGTAAGGAAATAGTATTTCCCTTTTGGTTTCTTGAAACCTTAACGCGTGTACTATATTATCCTCCGTATCCTGGGGGCTTATTTTGAGATTAGCTTCATGAACCCAATATGGGTCAATGAAGCCAATGTCATAGATTTGTCCTCTGCTGCATTCGAGAATCTTCATTCTGCATATTACAGTATGATTATATACATGCAATAAATAAAATAATATAGCTGGAGACTAAATTAATTACAGAATTAGTACTTATGACAATAGGCAATCGATGATCGATTTGTCCAAGGCGTCTTGATTGAATAATTGAAATAGTTCATCAAATTCAATGGATATCATGTCATCATTTTCTTTCCCATGATGCTTTTTGTAACCCTCAAGACTATCCGGTTAGCCCGTGACGTGGCATGCATGTACCGATTATGCAATCTTCGCATTTTTGTTGAAAGATTGTTTACCTCCTCAGTTTGACGAGAGGTTTGCCGTCTCGGTATTTGTATGCTACTTCACTCACGGGAAGAAATCTAATCGGGATAAGTCTTTGAGCAATACTCATACCTTGAGCAGCTGACTTCTCCGTGACAGCAACTACCTCTGGATCATACGCTTCGCCCCATATTTGCTCGACCCCACATTGGTTTGAGAAATCACCTTGAGAGGCGCAAGTCTGTTTGCTTGTTCTCCGAGTGCAATGATTTCCGCTTGCATCGATCTTGCTCTTGAGGCTTTTTGTGCCGCATGTGACTTGAGAATAGAACGGTCATAGTCTGATGACATCTTTGGCTCGGGTTGATGAAGATTCTTTAGCATTTTAAACACTTTGGCTTTTTCTTCTTTGGTGCTGGGGAACTCTGGCTCTTTCGGCCGCCTCAGCTTAGCGAAAAACGCTGTCGTTTCCGCATCAACGATCGTCGCAGTCTCCTCTTCAGTACAGTCATAAGCTCTCTTGGGAGGAACCTTTGGTACTTTTGGAAGAGGCTCTTGTTTACGTTTCGGTGATTGCTTATGACGCACAGTAGCGGTACGCTTACGCTTTTTATCCTGAGGCGCCGGCGATGGCTCCCGCGGCGATGGCTGCACCGGAGATTGGTGAGGCGACGGAGCCGGGTGAGGCGACGGAGCCGGGTGAGGCGACGAATACGGCTGCCGCGGCGGCGACGACCTCGCTGGAGACGGGTGAGGCGGCGGCGAAGATGGCCTTGGCGTGTGATTTCGAAGCACGATACATTCCTTTGGCCATAGAATGGTGACATTTTTTGTGTCACCCAGCACAGTCACATCCCCTTCACCAGCAGGGTAGTGAAGATCCAAAACCTCAAAGGTGGGCATGATTTCATCCTCGCCGACAACAGCGTAGCCCTCTGTAACCGGACCACAGTGGTAAGTTGGTGTGGGTCCAATTGGTAAAGCATAACCGACCGCCACCTTCATTGATATGTTCACAACTTTGACATGTAGCTCGCAGTGTGTCATCTCTGTGATATCATCCACTGGGTAGCCAACAGGAGCCATCGTCGGTGCATCATCGTCATCGCCATTGTCATCACCCGGGACCTCGGTGGAAGCCACACTGCTTTTTCGATTATTCGATAGGCCGGTAGCATCGAATGCAGTGTGCTGCTGAGATGGTCCGATAGTACTTTGCTCTTTAAGTGCGTTAATTTCATCTTGTTGTTGCTTTAATCGTTCTTCAATTAAATGCATTCGCTCTTTCTGACTATCTGCTTCAACTTCCGCCCTGTCCTTTCTCCTCTGACGGCTTCTATCAGGATATTTCTTCCTCTCTTAGGGAAACCCAGTCCTCCATGGTTGAGAGCCTCTTGTGCCTCGTGTTCGTCCATCATGTTCCTTATTTCCAAGGGCGAGTGTGAGCTCATCATTCTCTCTATCGGGAATGAAGTCCCCATCTTTAACAGCCTTTACTGCTTTTATGATCCTCTCGATTGGCAAGGGGTCTTCTTTATGTCGTATGTTATATATACACCTCCCTTCCGAGTACAACGTGCCCCCATGCCCGTAAAACAAATTCCTTGCACGTTCTACCCAATCGTCTGTCTCTGGGGTGATCTTTTTATCACGCAGTTCATTCTCAAGTTTCTCCCACTTAGGAATGCCAGCCCTGTAGCCACCTTGCCCAATAGTATGGTGATACTTCTTGTTAGAAGCATTCAGCTTATTCGTTTCAGACATTTTCTTAGCTTTTTCTAATTTCTTGTATTCCACAAACTCAGCCTAGAATGGTTTTATCTTCTCAAACTGAATATTCTTGAAATCGGGAGTCTTGTTTTTCACGACATAGTCAAGGTGGAATCTTTTCTTCCAGTTGTTGAAACACTGGGCCATCTTATTCAAAGCCCACTCCTTGACCTTAGCCTCCATGGCTGTCCCATGTTGTAAGGCGTCCTCAACTGGATCCTCCGCATTTGGATCCAGCTCTATCTTCGGTAGTTTGAAATTAACCATGAGCCTCTTCTACAGTAAATCTTTGGCGTGGTTAGGGAAAAATAAACATGTTCCCTCTTCATCCGCATTAGCAGGCCTATTCCAATTTCTAATGGTGGTCGGGATTAATTCCCTAACGATTACTCCGCATTGTGCCACAAATTTGGTTGCAACAACTTCGGGAGCCGTCGGTTTGCCGTCTTCAGCGACATCTTCGATCCTGAACCTCTCATGGTCTTGCAACTTTTTGGTTGGGCGTCGTCTTCTCTTTTCAGTAGATTCCTTCGATCCGGAGGGCTAAAAGAAGAAAGATCGTCGTTACTATTTCTATATAGATAGCAGATGATTAATTAATGAATTGATTTATATTACATGCACCTCGCCGGAGCGGTCGTCTTCTCGATTACACAAGGCATCGCCTTCTCCCTCGCGGAAGGCAACACCTTCAACCTCAAACAAGTTGTCTATTCCGGTAAAAAGAGGATCACCCTCACCGGAGTTGTTCAGAAACGTTGATACGTCTAAATTATCTTCCCCACGGATCACACCTTGGATCAACTTTTCCTTTTCTTCGTCTCTGACGTGTGGGTACATATTTTCTGCATAGGTGGAAAAAAGAATAAGTCAAAGCGGCTAAAGGAGAAAGTTAAGTACGGTGTTGAGAGATATAAACCCTAATTCAGAGAAACCCTAATATATACATACACAATAATAAAATGAAGAGAAACCCTAAACCCTAAACCTAGCTACAAAAAGGAAACCGTGTAGTAGATAGGCACATCGTCGAACCCACATGCACCTAAGTTGCTTGACAATGTGAATCGGGTCTGGGGCTACCCACAGTGACTGACCAGTGGGGCCGAAGAGCAATAATACCAAAGTAATTAATAAACCTAATAATACCTAACTAATAATAAACCTAATAATCGAAACACCAAAAAGAAAGGGAAACAATCAACACATGGCATCGATGCAATGCTCAAGCAAGTATGATGATATGACAAGTTAATTTGCATTGGAATGTAACCCTAAGACATGCTCGACGATTTAATCGGGGTTCCGAGTGGTGAAAACCCTAACTCGGGGAAACTCCGGAACATATGAGAGGGGTGCATTTGTTCTTCTAATTATACTTGTCATTTAAGTTGTTGAACAATGCATGATTATAGCTTAGATAGATATGTTTCATTTTTCTGAACAATTTGATATATTATTTGTATTTTTCTGACTTATAAACAATAAGTTATTGATTTTACAATATTAAATCATTTTCTGGAATTAAAAAAAAGGCAAATAGTTTTTACACCGGGGCGCCCCCTAGCCAGTGAGAGCTGTAAGGGCCCGGTGCCAACTCAGCCTCCACGCGTCTGCATCATTTTTATACCACGGAGGCCTACCCAGGTCGAGGTGATGGGCCTAGGCCACATCACCGCCACGCTGAGCACGAGTGGCGTCGGCCACGTCACTGGCGGTGAGCTCGGCAGTGGCGGCAAGCGCGATAGCGGGCACCCGGACGCCGCGGATGGGCGCGTTAGAGAAGCGCGATGCGTGGAGAAAGGGGTGGCGCCGCTCCTTGTTGGTACCGGAGTGTCGCCTCCGTCGAGCTCGGCGGCGTCGGGCACACGCGTGAGAGTAATGAGGAGGAGGGAGAAAGAAGAACACCGTGAGGATCGGCAGCTCACCAGAACACGATGGAGGTGGTGGCGAGGCGGGCTCGGAGGCCGGGAATCGACGGAGGCGACGCGCGGACGGAGCTTCCAATCCAGGTGATTGAGGTCACGCGCGAGGGGGAAAAGTAGCAGGGGCGCTCGTGGACGGAGGCAGCGGCGGTGGCGAACGGAACACGCGGGTGGCGGCGAGCTGGGGCAGCCTGCCGGCGTCGGGGGTGCGCGTGTCGGTGAGAAGCAAAGAAGTGAGATGGGGAAGAAGAAGAGGAGGCGCGTCAATTATAAACGAAGGGCCTTTAGTCCCGGTTGGTGGCTCAACGGACTAAAGATACGTCGGTTGGAGCCACCAACGGGACGTATCTCAATATTTTCAGACCAAGGGTTGGCGGCGGTCTTTAGTCGGTTGGTGGATCCAACCGACATATTCCCATTTCAAATTTTTCGTATTTTCTCTGTTCGCCTTATTTTTTATTTTGGGGTTTAAATTTGTATTATTTTTAAATGATAATTAATTTGGAATTTAGAAAAACTTTAAACATAAAAGTGTTTGGATTTGAATAAATAATTCAAAACCATTTTACATTTTAAAAATAATTAATGTAACCATTTAAAATATGAACCATTTACAATTAAAAATGAATTAACTTATATTTTTTAATATCAATTTGGAATTTAGAAAAACTTTAAACATAAGAAGTGTATGGATTTGAATAAATAATCCAAAACCATTTTCTATTTTTAAAAAATAATTAATGTAACCTTTTAAAATGAATTAACTTATATTATTGAATATTAATTTGGAATTTAGAAAAACTTTAAACATAAAAAGTGTTTGGATTTGGATAAATAATTCAAAACCATTTTCTGTTTTAAAAAACTATTAATGTAACCATTTAAAATATGAACCATTTACAATTAAAAATGAATTAACTTATATTTTTTTAATATCAATTTGGAATTTAGAAAAACTTTAAACATAAGAAGTGTATGGATTTGAATAAATAATCCAAAACCAGTTTCTATTTCTAAAAAATAATTAATGTAACCTTTTAAAATGAATTAACTTATATTTTTGAATATTAATTTGGAATTTAGAAAAACTTTAAACATAAAAAGTGTTTGGATTTGAATAAATAATTCAAAACCATTTTCTGTTTTAAAAAATAATTAATGTAACCATTGAAAATATGAACCATTTACAATTAAAAATGAATTAACTTATATTTTTTTAATATCAATTTGGAATTTATAAAAACTTTAAACATAAGAAGTGTATGGATTTGAATAAATAATCCAAAACCATTTTCTATTATTAAAAAATAATTAATGTAACCTTTTAAAATGAAGATAGGGGACGAGCATCGTTAGAACTTGCATTGGATCTCTGAAGAAACCACATATTGCGAGTCTAAAAATGATTTTTTCAAAAAATCACGGGCGATAGATCATGTACCTGTAGTACAAACCGGACCCACTTCCTCTGGATTAACAGACATTTGTCCTTTTTACCCGGGATGGACGAAAAGGTTTGAGATGTACCGGTTGGGAGATAGTCCATGTAAGGTGGTCTAGTATTTTAGGAAAATGGGACGGTAGCATTCTGAAATGGCATTTTGGTGGTTACTTCACAAAACGACCCGTTTTTTGCGCTCGGAAAATGGAAAAGGGCTTTTCCGTGCGACAAAAAGGAAAACTTCCTCCTGCAACATTGTTCTCCATACCAATGTCCACACACATGCATAATATGGGCACAACATCACAAACTATGCCGTGATTCAGCACATAACATCGGTCATTTGGACCGAAAGCCATGAAACCTCGAACATGATTGGTCATTTTGTGAAGGTTTTTTTGAAACATGATCAATATACCAAGTCTGGTATTTTTCCTTTCAGCTATGTAACAAAATATGACACCACGCGAAGGATTTTTATTGTTCGGATTTTTTTTGAATTTATTATGCCCGTTTTGAATTATCTGAATTTCTAACTATGGTCGAACCGGTGTGCATGAAGATAGGGGACGAGCATCGTTAGAACTTGCATTGGATCTCTGAAGAAACCACATATTGCGAGTCTAAAAATGATTTTTTCAAAAAATCACGGGCGATAGATCATGTACATAGTACAAACCGACCCACTTCCCTCTGGATTAGGACATTTGTCCTTTTTACGGGATGGACGAAAAGGTTTGAGATGTACCGGTTGGGAGATAGTCCATGTAAGGTGGTCTAGTATTTTAGGAAAATGGACGGTAGCATTACGAAGCGGCATTTTGGTGGTTACTTCACAAAGCGACCCGTTTTTGCGCTCGGAAAATGGAAAAGGGCTTTTCAAATGCGACAAAAGGAAAACTTCCTCGCAACATTGTTCTCCATACCAATGTCCATACACATGCATAATATGGGCACAACATCACAAACTATGCCGTGATTCAGACATAACATCGGTCATTTGACCGAAAGCCATGAAACCTCGAACATGATAGGTCATTTTGTGAAGGTTTTTGAAACATGATCAATATACCAAGTCTGGTATTTTTCCTTTCAACTATGTAACAAAATATGACACCACGAAGGATTTTCATTGTTCGGATTTTTTGAATTTATTATGCCCGTTTTGAATTATCTCAATTTCTAACTATGGTCGAACGGTGTGCATGAAGATAGGGGAAGCATCGTTAGAACTTGCATTGGATCTTTGAAGAAACCACATATTGCGAGTCTAAAATGATTTTTCAAAAATCAGGCGATAGATCATGTACCTGTAGTACAAACCGGACCCACTTCCTGCCGATTCGGCAGACATTTGTCCTTTTTACCCGGGATGGACGAAAAGGTTTGAGATGTACCGGTTGGGAGATAGTCCATGTAAGGTGGTCTAGTATTTTAGGAAAATGGGACGGTAGCATTTTGAAACGGCATTTTGGTGGTTACTTCACAAAACGACCCGTTTTTTGCGCTCGGAAAATGGAAAAGGGCTTTTACGTGCGACAAAAAGGAAAACTTCATCCTGCAATATTGTTCTCCATACCAATGTCCACACACATGCATAATATGGGTACAACATCACAAACTATGCCGTGATTCAGCACATAACATCGGTCATTTGGACCAAAAGCCATGAAACCTCGAACATGATAGGTCATTTTGTGAAGGTTTTTTCGAAACATGATCAATATACCAAGTCTGGTATTTTTCCTTTCAACTATGTAACAAAATATGACACCACGCGAAGGATTTTCATTGTTCGGATTTTTTTTGAATTTATTATGCCCGTTTTGAATTATCTGAATTTCTAACTATGGTCGAACCGGTGTGCATGAAGATAGGGGACGAGCATCGTTAGAACTTGCATTGGATCTCTGAAGAAACCACATATTGCGAGTCTAAAATGATTTTTCAAAAATCACGGGCGATAGATCATGTACCGTAGTACAAACCGACCCACTTCCTACCGATTCGGCGGACTTTTGTCCTTTTTACCCGGGATGGACGAAAAGGTTTGAGATGTACCTGTTGGGAGATAGTCCATGTAAGGTGGTCTAGTATTTTAGGAAAATGGGACGGTAGCATTCTGAAACGGCATTTTGGTGGTTACTTCACAAAACGACCCGTTTTTTGCGCTCGAAAAATGGAAAAGGGCTTTTCCGTGCGACAAAGGAAAACTTCCTCTGCAACATTGTTCTCCATACCAATGTCCATACACATGCATAATATGGGCACAACATCACAAACTATGCCGTGATTCAGCACATAACATCGGTCATTTGGACCGAAAGCCATGAAACCTTGAACATGATAGGTCATTTTGTGAAGGTTTTTTCGAAACATGATCAATATACCAACTCTGGTATTTTTCCTTTCAACTATGTAACAAAATATGACACCACGCGAAGGATTTTCATTGTTCGGATTTTTTTTGAATTTATTATGCCCGTTTTGAATTATCTGAATTTCTAACTATGGACTACCACGCGAAGGATTTTCATTGTTCGGCAGACATTTAGTCCCGGATGTAGTCACAAACCGGGACTAAAAATATTTTCCGCCATTTCCCACCTCTTCTCGCCAAGTTTTCCCGCCCTTTCCTTTCTACTAAAGCTTTTAGTCCCCGATGTAGTCACTAACCGGGACTAAAGATATTTCACGCCATTTCCCAAAGCTTCACGGCAAGTTTTCCCGCCCTTTCCCTCTATATTTAGGGTGATCGTGTAATGGGTATCCACACATCCACACCTTCCTCTCTTAGAACAATGGACAACGCCTACTGGGCCATTCTGACCCTCGAGGAGACCGAGGCGCTGTGCGCCTCCAACTACCCTTGTCCGCCGGGCTACCGGCCGCCCGCCGGCTGGATGCTGAGCGCTGGAGGGGTTCCTGTCCCTCCTGTCCCTCAAGGTTCCGCACGCCAGGCGGCCATCACAAACCACTTCTACCACGAGCTCACGCCGGAGCAGCGGATGGATCCCTAGTGGGATCCCGACAACTACGACACCTGGAATGCCTTCTTCGCTAATAGGCGGGAAAGGGAGCTCGCCAGGTACGAGGGTGATGGCCCGCCACCGGTGAACCACAACGAAGCCGGCCGTCGTCTGTGGTGGGCGAACCGTACTATCATCGGAGTGATGTGCTACATCACCGGGGGAGACCATCCTCGCCACGGTGCCCACGAGTCCACCCGCCACAGGCCCCACACTGTCCCGGTGGTAGCGGCATTCTTCAGAGACCCTCTCACCGCCCGTGAATCCGAGGCTGGAATGGCCCCTGGTATATGCCATGGATGGGCCGAGGATCCCGGAGTGGCGGTGCGATGACGATGATGATGACAACGACGATGAAGACCACTGAAGCGTACTATAGGACTAGGCATGATTATGACTAAAGGGAGGCTTTAGTCACAGTGTTAGCTAGTCCGGTTTGTCCGGTTTTAATATTAATAAATGTCTTGAGTGTTACCTAATAAATAGAGAAATGCCTATATAAAGAGAGGGTTCATATTTAGTCGGTTGGAGAAACCAACGCGATCAAGGATTGTGGGAGAGTGGGCCAGGCAACACTAATAATAGGGGTGAGTGTCGACATTATGTCGTGCGGCTTGTACCTTGTCCCGGATGGTGTCACCAACCGGGACTAAAGATGAACCTTTAGTCCCGGTTGGATACACCAACCGGGACTAAAGATGAGTCAGCACTAATAATAGGGGTGAGTGTCGACATTATGTCGTGAGTGTCGACATTATGCCGAGTTGCTTGTACTATAAATATGCATCCTTGTGACTCCAGTCCTCCAGCCAGTTTGAGGCATCTCCAAGATGGTTTTAGAGAGCAGGGACACCACTACGGCCAGTTTCAGGGAGATGCCGATGGAGCCCAGTCCTCCGGCATCTCCGAGAAACTGGTCATAGAGGCACTCCCTAATATGTGAAATTAGTAAGCTCCGAGGCGTATTGATCTACTTAGTGAAGTTACAAGCTGCAAGATGGTTTTAGAGCGAGGACACCATCATGCGGCCAGTTTGGAGATGCTGACGAGCCAGGTGGGCCTCGGCATCTCCGAAACTGGTCATAGAGGCACTCCTAATATGTGAAATTAGTTAGCTCAGGCGTATTGATCTACTTAGTGAATTTACAAGCGGCAAGATGGTTTTGAGAGCGGGGACACCATCATGCGGCCAGGAGATCGACGGAGCCCAGTCCTCCGGCATCTCCGAGAAACTGGTCATAGAGGCACTCCCGGTCCAGCCACAAAACGGGACTAACACTGAAGACATTTATTAATATTAAAAACTGAGACTACAAAACCGGGACTAAAGGCCACAAACCGCGAAAGATATCCTTCGGTCAAGCCACAAACAGCGAAAGACATGAACTAGAGTTACATAATATGAGCATGAACTTATTGGCATATGTCATTCCTTATGACCGCTTCAGACGTAACCATGGAGCATCTTCTTTACTTAACGGAATGCTTGGGCCAGTTTTCACTGTGAAGGGCGGAATTTCATCAAACTTATTATAATCTTCTGACATATCTGTCTTGTCCTCGATTCCCGCGATGTTTCTTTTCCCTGAAAGAACTATGTGACGCTTTGGCTCATCATATGATGTATGTCGTGGGAATAGTCACGGCAGATGCTTCAATCGGCAGCGAGTAGTATAACGAGGGGCAAGGGCGTCCAGCCATCTGCGGTGCGAGATGAGGGCAAAGACACAGGGTTTTACCCAGGTTCGGCCCCCGGAAGGTAAAGACCTACTCCTGCTAGATTGTATTATGGAGGTGTTACAATGGGCGAGCTCGGCGGCTAGGCAGCGAGTCGCTTGGGTGTATGATGGAACGTGTCTCTACTCGCCCTATAGGGAGGTTTATATAGGCTCACCTCCCCTAGGGTTTACATATCTCAACCGATTCAGTTATAGCTTCGGTAGTCGTTTAACCTAATCCGACTGGGCCTATTACTCGCCTGGGCCTTCAGCTTCCAGTCGCTCGGTGCCTTGCTGGGCTTTAATCCACTCGTCGTTATGCAGGCCCACTCGCCAGCTCACGGTCGATCGGAAGCGTCTGCTGGGTATACCCCAGTAGGCACATCCCCATCAGTAGTCCCCGAGGCCGTCGTCGATTAGGCGTAGGTGGCTGCTGGCAGTCGGAGTACGCGGCTTCAGAGTAGGCATCCAGTCGAATCGTCGGCGGGCTCCTGTACTAAGGATAAAACCAGTGATCCAAGTCGCGGCTTTGGCGAGTCGAGCCGGCGAATCACTGTCATAGTGATTGGGTCGGCGAGCCGAGTGGCCGGAGTTGGACCGTCAGGCGTGGTCAAACTAGCCGTTGGGGTAATCCAACGGTAACTTTTGGCGTAATCATCGCGCGGTAACGGCTTCCTGATTTGGCGGGTAACACCCACTATATAAGGGGAATGGCAGGCGATTGTAAAGCCAACTTCTCGCCACTTCTTCCGACTGCACGCATTTTCCTTCCCTCGCATCGCGATCCATCCGACCCGAAATCCTCCGACCCCCAACCAACCCCTCGGCCATGGCCCTCTCCACCGAACCGTGGGGTAGATCCAAATGTGCAGGCGCGGTGGCCTCTTCGAGGAGGCCGGGATCCTGCGAGCCGGCTGTTGGCGTATTCCCGCAGCCGGAGAAATGACCCCAAACCCGCGAGAGAGGGAATTCATCTGTTTCACCAGTCATCTCAAGCGGGGGCTAGGGTTTCCTACGTCCCTGTTCTTCCGGCGCTTCTGCGCCTACTACGGGATCCAGCCTTCAGATCTGGGTCCCCACAGCATCGAGCAACTCGCCATTTTCGTGGCGTTCTACAAATGCTACTTGGGCTGCCGGCCCTACTTCCCCTTGTGGCAAGATCTGTTCCACGGACGGATCAGCCGCGAGGAAGCAGGCGACCCAATGCTAGCCGCGGGCGGCCTGACATTCCAACTCAAGTCCAAAGCCTCATTCTTTGATCTAATGCTGCCCGCCAAGGCAGCGAGCGATTGGAAGAAGTCGTGGTTCTCGTGGCGGCGACTCGGAGGAGGCGGCAATCCCGCGGTACTCCGCCAATCGGTCCGAGCCGCGCCATCTCCAAGTCGGCAAGCTTCCCAACGACCAGCGGATGGTCGTCGACGATATGCTCCAGACCATCCGTGGTCTGAAAAAGAAGGGCCTCCAGACGATAAATCTGTACAACTGCTGGCTCGGGCGGCTCGTCCCCTTCGCCAGCGACCACATGTACCAAGACACGGCGGGAGACTCGACGAAGGCCTACCTCGAAGAATGGAAACTGGAGGACTACCTCCCGGCGCTAAAGAAGATTACCCAGGCGGTGTACCTGGACGCGCAGGCTGGGGTTGCCCCCTATACCTCGAAGCGTCCAGCTCCAACGGTAACCACCTTACTTTGCTCGCAGTCGCAGTCTATGCAGTCGCGGTAATTCTGATTCATTCTGTATTCGTTGCAGCTATTCCAAGTGGTGGAAGGGTGGCTCCCTCCTTCGGACGACGAGAGCTCGGGCTCATCCGCCCAGGACGTGGGCGAGTCGCCGCCCGCCAAGGGCGACGAGGAAGACAACGACGAGTCCGAGGAGGAGGTCACCCCGCTGGTCTGAAAGACCCGCGGACAACGACAGCGCGAGATCGAGGCAAGCAGAAGCCTCGAGCGTCACGATGACGATGACGAGCTCCCAGAGACCACCTCGCGCCGTCAAGCCACTCCGTCGAAGAAGAAGAAGAAGAAGGAAAGGGAGGCGAGGGCTCCCCCGAAGAAGAAGACGAAACCATCCAAGCCGCCTGCGCTTCTCGCGCAGCTCCGTGCTCCAGCCCGCGGTGAGGACGCCGCGATGGCAGCCGAACTGACGGCGACCGAGGAAGTGCGCTGGCTTCAATGCCTCCGCCATTCGCCCTAGTCTCGGCTGGGGAGGCTCCAACGGCCAACCGCCCAAGGAGGCTCCGCTTCAAGAACCGCCTCGCAAGGAGGCTCTTGCCGAGATGTCCCGGAGGCTCCATCGCGGCCTCAACGACGAAGAAGCCGTCCGTGTCTTGGGAACGCGACGTCACGGAGATGGGGCTCGATCGGGCCCTGAACTGGAAAAACCGGTCGGCCTCCGTACGGGGCTACGTTTCATCCCAGTCGCCAAGTGAGTGCACTCACCCTTCCTTGCCTTCCATAACTATCTCGCTTGTTTTTGCTTATTCGATTGATGCACAGGACTCGAGTGAAGAGGATGGGCCATCCAACCGTGGCTAAGGTGCCACCCGTCGTTAGCGAGGAGGACCCCTCCCGCAAGAGGAAGGCGGACAAGGTCGTCGCCTCGGCGGATGGCAGCAAGAAGGCCAAGGGTGATGGCGTCACGATTTGACGATACGGTGCCGGCTCGTTGACATGACGAAGAAGCGTCTCTGAGGGCGCTTCCTTGCCTGGAACGGCGGAGGTGACCTCCCTTGGGGTGGGTGCCTCTATCGCTACCTTCCCACGCTTCGTGACCAAAGCAGCCACGGCGAGTGGAGCTGCGCCCTCGAGCCACGCTCCTGGGACCGCCGATGCTGAAGTTGACCAACGCCGTGGACACACGTCGGCGTTACTCGCGTCCGTGGACGCGATACAACTCCATGGCATGCTTGGCGCAGCCATCCAGGTACATCCAGTCCCCGAGGATCAGGTCGGTGCTTTGCAGCGGCCTGATTCTTATAATTTTTCGCATCCAGTCCCCGAGTGCGCACGCGCTAAATTTTAGCGGGTGGGCACTTAGGAATTTCTTGATCGCAAGTCCCCGAGTGCGCACTCGCTGAATTTCAGCGAGTGGGCACTTAGGAATTTCTTGATCGCCAGTCCCCCCGAGTGTACTCGCTGAATTTCAGCGGGTGGGCACTTAGGAATTTTGCTTTGACTAACTTTTGGTGATATGCGAGTCTGCGGCTTGAGTCGGACGATTGGCCTGAAGCAGCTCGCGGAGAAGGAGCTGGCCATCGTCCAGGAATCGAACAAAGGGCTTCAAGCTTTTGCTGCGAAGGCAGAGGAAGCTCGCCAGGGGCTTGTCCCAGCTGGTGAATTAGCGGCGGCACAATCGGCCTTGAGTGCCACTGAACAGAGGATCGCCAACCTCGAGCGCGAGCTGCGGGAAGCGAAGGAAGAAGCGAGCTCGGCTGACGAGCGAGCTAAGGTCGCCATTGCAGCCGCTGAGGAGGATCGCAAGGTGTCGGAAGTCCTCATTGCTGGGCTTCAGGACGACCATACAGCGCTTCAATGCTTCATCACGGAACTCGCCCGTCCGCTGCTTGGTGAGTACTCCTTCCTTTCCGATGGTTGTCTCTTTTGTAGTGTCCGTCGTATTCATTCTTGTCTTCTACTCGCAGGTCGCATCATCGATAGCGAAGGAGAGGCGAGATCGCTCGACGCCAGGCAGTGCGTAAGTATGCTCGTCGACTCGGCGACATTGTCGGCGACGTGCATCCGTGCCTATCTCCAAGAGATATCGCCCATGGAGGTGATTCCCAGCGACCTCGTTGAGGTGTGGAAATATTTGGAGAAGGCGCCCGCGGTCGTTGAATACATGACGCGGTCGGCGTTTCGGCGTGGAGTGTCGACGGCCCTGAGCCTTGGACTCGCCCACTTCCCCGAAGATTTCGACATCGACGATGTGACGAGTGGATATCCATCGTTGACTGGCGCGATGGAGCTGTCCGAGGTCCTTAAGTTGCAGGACCGTGCGGCCACGTACTCAGAACGTGTTTGGGCAATGGGCGACCTCCTTCCGTACCAGGAGACGGTCGTCGCGCCGAACGACCCCGAGCCGCCGCATCGTGACTTCAAGGTCGAGCAGCCTTTTCGCGCGGCGATGGCGGGTGAACTGACGACGTATCCGTCAAACCCGTACACGGCATTCATCCGCAATCGCCAGGATGTTGGCGAGTCGTCATCGAAGCCTGTAGAGTAAGGTAGTTTGCCTTGTGGCGTTAGCGCAGTTCCGCCACGCGGGCATATTTTGTAACATGAAACAATGCATTACGCGAATGAATGAGACGTTGTGTCTATTTTAGTATTTGTTGTGTGTTTGTGATTGATTTTGAACGAGTCCCCGAGCGTCCGCCCTTTTGTGGGGTTTGCCTCGTATATGATGTATGTGTTGTTGTCATGTGTTTTGATGTTTTGGTCGACTACCGAGCTCAAGAGCCGATCTAGGCGACTCCCTTGAGTGCTCAGATTTACCGTTTTCCCTTGCGAACGAGGTCGGGTGGCCGAGTCCCGGCGTGGTACTTGGTTGTTCTGCGCGACTCGAGGGTGGTTGAGGACTTAGCCCGTTGGTTTGGCGTCACTCCTGCCTGGCCCGTGGGGTCATCGCGTGTGAGTCCTGGGCATGCTCTCTTACTTGGCGTTTTCCCTGACCGCTCGCGACGAACTGGTCTTCAGTCCCCGAGCGTGGTACTTAGCTGTTCGAGTCGCAATGCCGGGGATGCGGAGGACCAAGGTCGCTGTGAGAAGCGAGGGCAGTTGTCTTGGCTCGTAGAACCAGTCGAGCTAGGCGACTCCAATGGGGCTCCGGGTGGGCGTTTTTCGTGGACGATGCAAGACATGAGGTGATTCAGTGCTCTTACACCGCACTACTTAGTCGTTCCGATCGCTGTACCAAAGGTTGACTTCTGCAGTTAGCTTAACGATGTTATTACGAGTGCGAGTGGCACAAGTTATGGAGAGTAGGCGCAATTTGCGGTAACCGTTTCTTTTTATTTCATAGCGACTGGAGAGTACATGTGTGGGGTTCTAGGAGTAGAACTTCCGTAGGAGGTTTACGTTCCATGGTCGCTTGACGTCGAGTTCGCCATCCCCACGGACGTCGATGAGGTAGTAGGCGTCGTTGCCGAGTACGCGCCCGATAGCGAATGGGCCTTCCCACCGAGGGGAGAGCTTGTGCATGCCCTTCTTGTCCTGGATGAGGCGTAACACCAGGTCGCCTTCCTGGAAGGTGCGAGCTTTCACCCGCCGGCTGTGGTAGCGGCGGAGTCCTTGCTGGTAGATGGCAGTGCGTGACCGAGCGAGGTCGCGTGCTTCATCTATTTGGTCGATCCCGTCTTGGCGGGCAAGCTCGTTGCAGCCTCCGTAGTGGGCGACCCGCGCGAGTCGTGTTCGAGGTCGGTGGGCATGGCTTCACCGTAGACCATGAAGAAGGGAGTGAATCCCGTCGATCTGTTGATTGAGGTGCGGATCCCCCAGATGACAGAGGGCAGCTCTTCGACCCAGCACCCGGCGGTGCGCTCGAGTGGTACTTGGAGTCGCGGCTTCAGGCCATGGAGGATGCTTTGGTTGGCCCGTTCTGCCTGGCCGTTGGATTCCGGGTGGGCGACTGACGCGAGGTCGAGCCGGATATGATGCTCTTCGCAGAATTCGGCCATGGATCCCTTGGCGAAGTTGGTGCCGTTGTCCGTGATGATGTTGTTTGGGAACCCGTAGAGATATATGAGCTCGCGTAGGAATTTAGTGGCGGTCTTCCCGTCGCATTTTCGGACTGGCTTGGCCTCCACCCACTTCGTGAATTTGTCGACGGCGACTAGCAGGTGGGTGTAGCCAGAGGGGGCCTTCTTGAAGGGGCCTACCATGTCCATGCCCCACACAGCGAATGGCCAAGTGATGGGGATTGTTTTGAGCGCCGAGCTCGGTACGTGCGTCTGATTGGCGTACTTCTGGCACCCAGCGCATCGCTGGACGATATCGACAGCGTCGGCGTGGGCGGTGGGCCAGTGGAAGCCATGTCGCATAACCTTGGCGACCAGGGAGCGAGCGGTGGCGTGGTGGCCGCATTCACCGGAGTGAATGTCGTGGAGGATTTTGCGTCCTTCCTCTGGTTGGACGCAGCATTGGAACACGCCGGTGATGCTACGCTTGTGGAGCTCGCCGTCGACGATGGTGTAGGACTTGCATCGACGAGCGATCATTCGAGCGTCTGTCTCGTCTGCCGGCAGGGTGCCGGCCTCCAGGTAGGCGATGTAGGGCTTGGTCCAGTCGTCTGGCTCGTTGACGAGTGCGACCAAGGCTGCCTATGGTTGGAGTGGGACTCCGATGTCGATCTCCCTCGGGGAGGCGATGGCTTGTGATCGTGTCGAGGAACGCCGGTGGTGGTGCGAGTCGAGCCAACCCGATGCGAGAGAGTGCGTTGGCCTCCTCGTTTTTCCGCCTGTCGATCCACTCGACGGAGTAGCCGGTGAAGTGGCCGCCCAACTTGTCCACCGCTTGGTGGTACGCCGCCATGGTAGGGGAGACGGCGTCGCAGGTGCCGGCGACTTGCCCCGCGACAAGGTCGGAATCTCCATAGCAGCGGAGGCGATTGACGTTCATCTCCTTGGCGGCTCGCATGCCGTGGAGTAGGGCCTCGTACTCAGCCATGTTGTTGGTGCAGGGCGTGAAGTCGAGGCAGAGGATGTAGCGGAGCTTGTCTCCCTTTGGTGAAGTCAGCACTATCCCTGCGCCTGCACCATCCGTGTTCTTGGAGCCGTCGAAGTGCAGGCTCTAGTAATGGAGGTACGGCAGCTTCTCTGGTTGCTGGGCCTCCTCCCAGTCGGCGATGAAGTCTGCCAGTGCCTGTGACTTGATCGCCTTTCGTGGCTCGTATTTGATGTTGTGGACGCCGATCTCGACGGCCCACTTGGCGACCCGCCCGGTCGCCTCGCGATTGCGGATGATGTCTTGTAGTGGTGCTGAGGAGACGACCGTGATCGGGTGCTCCTGGAAGTAGTGCGGCGGCGCTGAGCTCAAGACCGCGTATACTAGCTTTTGGTATTGTGGGTACTGGCGCAACTCGGTGAGGACCTCACGATGTAGTACACCGCCCTTTGGACCGGGCTCCTTTCCTTCCTCGGTCGCCGACGACCATCACGGCCAACGACGCTCGGACGCCGCGACGTAAACCAGCATGGGTTCTTTGTCGGCGGGGGCGGCGAGTAGTGGTGCGGCGAGTAGCACCTTTTTGAGGTCGCGGAGCGCGTCGTCCGCCTCCTTGTCCCACTGGAAGGTGGGGTTCTTGCGCATCAGGCGGTATAGGGGCATCGCCTTTTCGCCCAGGCGGGGAATGAAGCGACTGAGAGCCGCTACTCGCCCGGCCAGCTTCTGAACGTCGCGCAGGCACTCGGGTTTGCCGAGCCGGGCGATCGTGTCGATCTTCGTGGGGTTCGCCTCAATCCCCCGTTTGGAGACGACGTACCCCAGTAGTTGTCCGGCAGGTACACCGAAGGTGCATTTGCCTGGGTTGAGCTTTATCTTATACCGTCGCAAGTTGGCGAATGTTTCTGCCAGGTCGGCGAGTAGGTCGCCTTGGCGAGCGGATTTCACGACCACGTCGTCGATGTAAACGTGGATGTTGCGGCCAATTTGGCTCGCGAGGCATTCTTGCATGCACCGCTGGTAGGTCGCCCCGGCGTTCTTGAGGCCGAAGGTCATGGCGGTGTGTAAAGCTCGAATGGCGTGATGAACGCCGTCTTCTCCTCGTCTCGACAGCCATTTTGATCTGGTTGTATCCGAGTAGGCGTCGAGGAAACATAGCGACTCGAGCCCGCGGTTGAATCGATTATCTGGTCGATCCGCGGGAGGACGAATCGCTTTTGGGCAAGCGCTGTTCAGGTTGTGTAGTCGATACACATTCTCCAGGTCCCGTTTTTCTTCTCGACCAGGACTGGGTTTGCCAGCCACTTGGAGTACTTGATTGGCCGGATGAAGCCGGCAGCGAGTAGGCGCTGCACTTCCTCGGCGATTGCTCGACGGCGTTCTTCATTGAAGGGCCGCAGCGACTGCTTGATAGGTCGCACTTTGGGTTCGGCGTTTAGCTTGTGCTCAGCGAGCTCCCTAGGGACACCGGGCATATCAGAGGGTTTCCATGTGAAGATGTCCCTATTCTCACGGAGGAACTCGATGAGCGCGCCTTCCTATGCTGGGCTCATGCCCGTCCCGATCGTCACCGTCTGGCTGGAGTCGCCTGGGACCAGCTCGACGGTGCGGGTGTGCGTCGTGGCCTCAAAGGTTGAGGTGTTTGCGCCCTCTGAGTTGGGCTTCTTGAGTATGGTGGGGTCGTTGTTGACCCCGCTCGCGTACTTGGCGAGCTCTTCGGCGTGGTTGGTCTCCGCCACGATGACGGCGTCAGCGAGCTCGGCTCCTTTGGCCTCGCACTCGGCGGCCATGTCGGGGTCGCCGTGGATGGTGATGACGCCGCGGCCGGAGCTTCATCGCGTTATCAGCGTGGTGGGCGCCATAAATTTGGCGACGCTGGCGCCCAGGACGCGGTGGTAGGGGCTGTCGAAGGGCACCAGCTCGAAGACGATCCGCTCGGTGCGGAAGTTTGCCGGTGTGCCGAAGGTGACTGGCAGCGTGACCTTGCCGATCGGGTACGCCTTCCGACCGGGGACGATGCCGTGGAATGTGGTGTGGCTCGTCTCGATCATCGACTGCGGGAGCCGCAGCCGCCTGAAGGTGTCGAGGTATAGGATGTTGATGGAGCTGCCGCCGTCCATCAGTGTTTTGGGGAGCCAGTAGTCGCCGAACTTGGGCTTGACCACGAGGGCGACTCGTCCTGGGTACTCGATGCGTGGCGAGTGATCTTGGCGGCTCCAGGTGATGGGCTGCTCCGACCAGTTTAGGAACTGGGGGACGTCTATTTGGGCCACCGCGTTGACGGCGACAGCGCGGGCGATGACCTTCTTCTTGTGCTTCGTGTTGAAGCCTGTGAAGGTGTGGAGCGAGCCGGCTACTTTTCCGAATTTTCTGCCGTTTGGCGGGTCGTTGTCTGGGTCCTCCCGCGCTTGCCGTGCCTTCTCGATTTCCCTGAGGGTGTGGCAGTCGGCGGTGGTGTGCGTTGCGGGCTTCCCTTCCCTGCTATGGAACGCACATGGTTGGTTAAGGAGGGTCGCGGGGTCGAACCTTGGTTTGTTCTTGTAGTTGCCGCTGTCGCGGCGTTGTCCTCCGTCGCGGCGGAAGCTCTTGGGCTCGCGCTGCGTGTGCCCGGCGTTGGCGACGAAGTCGACTCGCCCGTCACTGCGGCGCTTGCGGTGGCGAAGTGCCGCTGTAGCGTAAATCGTGTCGGCGTCCGCCCGTCGTTGCCGCTCGTCGGCGTTGACCTCTGACTTCGTCGCTTCCTGGTTTGGATCTTCCTCGGCGTACTGTTTGGCGATCTCGAGGAGGTCGGGGATGTTGTCGAGTGTGCGGGAGTGTCGCTTGAGCTTGGCGACTAGGGGCTCGTAGCGGCACGAGGTCTTGAAGCAATGGATCGCTGTGTCCGGGTGGATGCCGACCGCGTTGTACCAAAGCTCTTGACACCGTTGGACCTAGTTGCGGGTCGACTCGTGGGGTCCCTGGACGCACCGCTCCAGGTCCTCGATAGGGTATTGATCCACTGTCTGCACGTCCCCTCCATCATCAGGGGGAGGTAACGGGCGGCGAGCAGTTCAGTGTGGCCCGCGATCCCCATCGCCATGAGGTATGTGTCGAGCCATACGGCGGGGTCGTATGAGGAGTCGCACTTTTCTATTTCTTTTGGCGCCTTGAAGTTTGGTGGATACTTCTCGCCTCGGATCATTGGTCCGAAGCACTTGGGCCCGAGTCGACTGAGCGACCCCATGGGCTCGCCGTCGCGTCGATTGGTTAGGGTATGTCGCAGGTCGCCGGGCTGGCGTGCGCGCCAGCTTTGGTTGTTGATGATGTGGGTGCGGGCGTCGATGGGTTGCCCGTTGGCGGCGACAAGGTTGGTTGCCGGCCTGGGGTCGTTGGTGGAGAGTGCCGCATTCGCGGGTCGGTATGGAGATGCAGTGGCTCGTGGCGGGCGCTGAGGGTGTTTGCCGCTGGGCGGCTGAGGCCGCTCGCTTCCCGAGGAACGCGAGTATACTCGACCTGCGAGTCGGCGCCCGCTCTTTGCTGCTCGGCGCCTTGCGGCGAGGCCTGGACGTATTGGATCTGAGGCGCCGTCGCGGTGGCTGTGATGCTTTGTCGCTGCCGCCACGAGGTTGTCCATTGGGGTGGAGAATAGTGGGAGGCCGTTGCGCCTCGCTCCGTGAGGAGACTACTATCCGCGGCTGGTCCCTGGGAGGGGTGCGGTTGGGTGGAGGTGGGGCGCCCCTCGCCGTTGATCCTGGCGGGGGCCGGGCGCTTCCTCCTGGTGGCGCGTTCTCGCAGATCGCGCGCTCGGCCACGCGGGTCGGGTCGTTTTCGTCGTCGAAGTTCAGGGCACGCCCCTGAACGGTGGGGTTCAGGCGTGACCTGATCCGCTGCTGGTGGTAGCATGACAGCTCCTGCGCAGTCACCTGCTCGAGGCGAAATTTTTCGCGCTCGGCTTGCTCTTTGCGTACCGCCTCCGCCAGTTTCAGGCGGAGTTCCTCGACCTCCGTTGCCGTAGCGTTAGGAGGGATTGGGGTGGAGAACGGGTCCTCCGGCAGATCGGTGCCGGTCGCCATGTAGGTCGCGGTGTGGCGACCGGTTCCATCGCGGGGGTCGCCGGAGTTCTCTGATCCGGAGTCAAACTCGAAGATCCCGAGGATGGAGGGATCCTCGAAGTCTCCCGCGTTGGAGACCTGGGCGATGGAGCCCGCGGACGAAGCCGCGGTGATGGATCCGGCGAGTGACTCCGGGGTCGTCGAGTCGGCGTCGTCGGTGAGGGCTGCATCCTCTACGGCCGCTGAATTCCCGACCACGTTGCTGTGGGCCGAGTTGTACTCGGAGGCGAGGCGATGTATCGTGCGGATCTGGCTCTCGGAGAGCCGATCGCGTGGTGGCGACTCGCGGATGCGAGCCGAATCCTCCGAGACGATGACGTCGATGAGACCGACGAAGAGGCTGATCGTGCCGATCGGCAGGATCACGCTGTGCGTGACGGGTCGCGCCGCCGGGACGTAGCTGCTCGGCAGGATTTGGAGCATCTCGCCGATCGCTATCATGCGGCCGGTGGCGACCGTCTCGTTGATGGGCAGATTGGATCTCGCCGCAGAACACCGGCCGGACCGGCCAGGCCCCACGGTGGGCGCCAGCCGTGGGAATAGTCACGGCGATCCGCAATCGGCGGAGTAGTAGAACGAGGGCAAGGCGGCAAGCCATCTGCGGTCGAGATGAGGCAAAGACACGTGGTTTTACCTGTGTTCGCCCCGAGGGTAAAAACCTACTCCTGCTCGATTGTATTATGGAGGTGTTACAATGGGCGAGCTCGGCGGCTAGGCAGCGAGTCGCTTGGGTGTATGATGGAACGTGTCTCTACTCGCCCTATAGGGAGGTTTATATAGGCTCACCTCCCCTAGGGTTTACATATCTCAACCGATTCAGTTAAAGCTTTAGTATTCGTTTAACCTAATCCGACTGGGCCTATTACTCGCCTAGGCCTTCAGCTTCCAGTCGCTCGGTGCCTTGCTGGGCTTTAATCCACTCGCCGTTATGCAGGCCCACTCGCCAGCTCACGGGCCAGTCGGAAACGTCCTGCTGGGTATACCCCAGTAGGCACATCCCCATCAATGTATTCGTTTGCATATTTTTTTCTTTTTTTCGGTCTGGAGGACATGTCCTTCACATAGAAAACCTGAGACACATCATTGGCTAGGACGAATGGTTCATCTCTATAACCAAGATTGTTGAGATCCACTGTTGTCATTCCGTACAACTGGTCTATCTTTACCCCTTCCCCATTCAGGTTGACCCATTTGCAGCGAAACAAAGGGACCTTAAAAGAGACTCCATAGTCTAGTTCCCATATCTCCTCTATGTAACCATAATATGTTTCCTTTTGTCCATTCTCGTCTATTGCATCAAAGCGGACACCACTATTTTGGTTGGTGCTCTTTTTATCTTGGGAGATCGTGTAGAATGTATTCCCATTTATTTCGTACCCTTGGAAATTCAATACAGTAGAAGATGGTGATGCGGCCAACAAGTATAGCTGATCTCCAACAGTGGTGTCATTCAAGAGATGTGTCCGCATCCAACCACCGAAAGACTTCATGTGTTCATCTGTAATCCATGATTCAGCTTCCCGGGTTTTTAGAGCGTATAATATTCTTGTGTTCGCGATATACGGAGCTGCCAAGGTGGAATTATGTAGAACGTAGTGTGATTTAGTGAAAGAATCCCGTCCTACATATCATTGCTTTCTTTCCCAGCGTGCCTTTTCCACTTAGTCTTCCCTCATGCCGCGAGTCGAAACACCAATCGGCTTAATGTCGGAATAAAGTCAACACAAAACTCAATGACCTCCTGCTCCATATCCTTGAGATGCTTCCTTCTGGTCTAGCACGGTTATGAACATATTTCTTTAAGACTCCATGAACCTCTCAAAGGGAACATATTGTGCGTAAATACGGACCGAGAATGGCAATCTCTTCCACTAGATGAACCAGAGATGCGTCATAATATTGAAGAAGGATGGTGGGAACACCAATTCAAAACTAACAAGAAATTTTACCACATCCTTCGTAACCTTGGCGAATATCCTGGATTGATTACCTTCGAGATATTGCATTGAGGAATGCACACTTCACAATGGGTACTCGAACATTTTCCGTAGAATCCCCTCAATGCAATCGGAAGCAATCTGCGTCATAATCACGTGTGATCATGAGACTTCAGGTTTTGGAACTTTTTCTCTGCCATATTTATTATCCCTTTATATTAGATGAGAAACCCGACACCTTTATCGTAAAGGACTTCAAAAGATTTCCTTCTCTGCTTTGGTAAGAGCATAGCCGGCACGACTTAAGTGATGCCCTTTATCCGCCTTGTTATGTGTATGCATGTTCTTTGGGTCTTTCATAATTTGTTGGTCCTCCGTGCTTGTGTGTATCTTTTGTCTTCCCATACACGCCTAGGAATCCTAGCAGTTCATGAGATTCTTCGTCACGTGCATCACGTCGATTGAAGAGCGGACACGCAGGACTTTCCAATATGGCTCCCAAAATATAGATTTCTTCTTCCACATGGGTGTGTGTCACCTTGACGTCGTTCGGAACTGATTGACCGCCGGGACCCTTTCCAAAGATTACTTCTATGTCCTTGACCATACCAAATACATCATCACCAGCAGGGAGTTCAGGCTTCTTCCGGTGATCTGCCTCACCTTTGAAATGCTTGCCTTTCTTTCTTACGGGATGATTGGTCGGAAGAAATCATCGATTCGCCCGGTATACAACCTTCTTGCATTTATGCAAATATGTACCTTCGGTCTTATCTAAACAGTGGGTGCATGCCTTATATCCCTTGTTTGTTTGTCCTGAAAGGTTACTAAGAGCAGGCCAATCATTGATGGTTACGAATAACAACCCTCGTAGATTAAATGGCTCCTTTTTGTTCTCATCCCACGCACGTACACCTGGTTTGCCCCACAACTGTAAGAGTTCTTCAACTAATGGCCTAAGGTACACATCAATGTCGTTGCCCGGTTGCTTCGGGCCTTGGATGAGCACTGGCATCATAATGAACTTATGCTTCATGCATAACCAAGGAGGCAGGTTGTAGATACATAGAGTCACGGGCCAGGTTCTGTGACTGCAGCTCTGCTCCCCAAAAGGATTCATGCCATCCGTACTTAGACCAAACCATAAGTTCCTTGCGTCACCTGCAAAGTCTGGGAAGTCTCTCGATTTTTCTCCACTGTGACCCATCAAGAGGGTGTCTCAACTTCCGCCTTTCTTACGGTCTTCTTTGTGCCATTGCAACAACTGGCATGCTCTTTGTTTTCGAACATGCGTTTCAACCTTGGTATTATAGGAGCATACCACATAACCTTTGCAGAACCCTCTTCCGAGGGCTCTCCTCAACATCACCAGGTCATCTCGTCGATCTTATACATAGCGCATTGCATACGGGCATTTATCTAAATTCTCATACTCCTTACGCGGTAGAGGATGAAGTCATTAATGCATGCATGTATCTTTTGCACATCTAATCCCGGAGGACGTAGAGTCTTCTTTGCTTCGTAGGTACTCTCGGGAAGTTCGTTATGTTTTGGAAACTTCGGCTTCATTATTTTCAGCATCTTTTCAAATGAGGAGTCAGTTAGACCACACTCTGCCTTCCATCGCAACAATTCCAGTGTGGTACCGAGCTTTGTGCTGCCATCTTCACAATTTGGGTACACCAATTTCTTGTGATCTTCTAACATGCCCTCTAACTTCAACTTCTCATTTTCTGTTTCATGGTCTCGCTTTGCATCAGAAATGACCCTACCAAGTTCATCAGCCGGCTCATCTGATGCCCGTTCTTCACCTCTTTCCTCTCCATTGTCTTCCATTGCAGTATCACTGTATTCAGGAAACATATGATGATAGTTGTTATCATCATCTTCTTCTTCACCATCTTCCATCATAACCCCTCTTTCCCCATGCTTGGTCCAGCAATTATAGTTGGGCATGAAACCTTTCATAATTAGGTGGCCGCGAATGATTTTCGAGGAAGAGTACTCCTTGTTGTTCCGACATTGAACACATGGACAACGTATAAATCCATTCTCTTTGTTTGCCGTAGCCACATCGATAAATTTATCCACGCCTTTGATATACCCGGCTACGCGCCGGTCACCGTACATCCATTCCCGACCGTTCATCTCATCATATAAGTAAGTTTATCAAAAAACAGGACATCATAAATAGTGAAATAACCAATTCACACCGACACATGAATTGTATCAATGACGAAAAAAGATAAGATTGCTAACCTCGATCGAGGGAAATAAAGAGGAGAAAGCTCAAGTGCGTCTCGGACACCTTCTATATTTTTGTTCTATGAGAAATTCAACGGGATTATTCACTCAAACATTTCAACAAACACCTTCAATGCATGCATGAGAAAAAACTAGCACACCCCCTCACACCTTCCACCATTCGAAAAAACAGAGTGGAGGCAGAGGGGGCTGGGGCGTTGCATTTATAGAGGGCAGGGGGTCTTTAGTCCCGGTTGGAGCCAGCAACCGGGACTAAAGGTGCGTGCCACGCCACGTGGCTGTGGACGCAATCTTTAGTCCCGGTTGCTGGCTCCAACCGGGACGTATTGCCCTTACCAACCGGGATGCCCCTGGCCCCTGCGTCGCTCCAACGGACGCGTAGCATTAGTCCCGGTTGGTGGCGCAACCGGGACAAATGCTCTGAGGGGTCGCGAACGGATAGCCCTTTTTCCACTAGTGGAGGTGTGATGTACCACGGCCTCGCACCGCCCGGGGGGCGGGGGGGCTCATTTCATGTTTAGCTTGGTTTCAGTGTCTTCTTCGGGATGTTAAGGAGGCGGCTACGTCCCGAAGTTAGAATCGGATCCTTCCCGCTTTATCCTCGCTCAGGTGGTGCGTCTAGCACCGACAGAGGGCTCGTGGAATCTTGTGTCCAGTGGATCTTTTGGATGCGGTCATTTTTTGTATTTGTTGGTGTGGTTTGATGTCAGTCTCTTCCGATCTACGGTTTTCATCTTCGACAACGGTTGCTGCTCTAGTGTACTAGTCCTACGGGGCTTAGCGCAACAACTTTCCATCTGTCTACTATAACAAGCTTTACTACGATAAGCTTTGCCCGGCTCTAATGATGGAGGGGCAAGTACGGCATTGTTAGTGTCTGTAGTCCTCGCTAGGTGGTCTAATGATTTATTTGTAATTTTTATTACTTTTAAGGCTCTTTGTACCGTTTGCAAAAAAATAATATTTAGCTCTTCATTCTGAAAGAATCGCCTATTTCACTCTCGCCATATCTCCCATGCCGCCAAGGGGAGCATGGTTTGTGATCTTTTATGCTTGTTCATCGGAGCTCGTAGCCGGCAAATCTGCAACCATTCGGGGATCGTCGAGGCGCCTATCGAAGACGAAGGGTGTAGGGATTGCAGGTTTGACCATTCCTTTTCAGAATCAATTTTGAAAAAAAAACTACAAATCCTTAACTATTCGAGAAATCCGATTAATTGAATTTAGTACAAGTTAAAGACATATTAGAGCAAGTGGCCAATGCAGACCATACCTCTCTTGTCCATCGACATTTTGCGAGTAGGTGCCACGGTGTTTTTGGATTACAGAAGCATAAAGGACAAAAGTAGTTGCTTTCCGTCCTCGATATTGCTGGGAGTCAGCAGTAAGGATTCGATCTAAGGATGCAGTCCATATAAAAAAATTGCACTTTCTAGTTTGAGCACATATCTTTAATATTGTTTCTACTTTCTATCGCCAGCCTGAATCTCAAGTTCGTGAAAAATTACCACAAACTATTTCCCCATGAGCATTGAGCAATAAAAAATGTTTTGGCTAATTTAAGTTGTTGTGATGATGGCAATTTATTTGCAATGATGTTACGGACCATGAATAGGTAGGTATTGTAGACACACATGGAAGAAACGTTGTCTCAAGAGATTGGATTTACAGCCGTTTGGATTGGTCCCTTAAGACCTGCTTGTTTTATCGTTTCGGTAATAGATCAGGTCCGAATGTTACGGTGCATATCTCAGAGTTTTAACGGGACAGGTCCATAATATTTACCGACTAAAATACAGGAAAACAATCGGAGCCTTAGTGGATCATCGTATTCTCCTCACCACTGGTACCTTAGTGGATCAAGACACTTCCTTTTTGGTCGGTAGGCTCGAGAAGAACGGATAGCCATTGTGGCATTTGTGAGCATTGTGTCTCCACACCATTCCATGGGAGAGTAGCTTCCTTTGCAAAGTGAACTTGGGATAGATCTTCTCCGTTGTGTGCCTCATCTCTATATCTAAACTCTTTATTTGCGCACTTCACATTATGGTAGCCTTCGTGCCTCAAAGTAATATATATATATGGTAACCTTCCTAGCCTTTGCACTTCACATTATGGTAGCATTGTTTGTCTTGTTTAACGTAAGTTACTAGTGAATATATAGGTTTGTGTTTATTAAATTAAACATAGTTTTATTCCGTATTTATACAAGTAAAATTATAAATATTTTTAAATCGCCTATTCAACCCCCTACTCTAGGCGATATTCCTGTCCTTTCACCAATCCATATCATTATATGCATGGCATCAACCTGGTCTTCAAGCGTTTCTATAGATAAAACTTTCGAGTATAACTCAATGCAAATATTAGTTCATAGTTATTATTGGTCATGCTCTTCCAGCAGTGCCTTCTTCAGAGCACCTACAATCATTGGCGGATGGCGCTTTCCCTCGCTGCCAATGTGGTGCGGCCACGGCCCAGCCATGCCATGTATGAGCGCATATGTGCGGATTGGAGGGAATGGTTCTAGGTATAGGTAGAGGTAGCCGCCGGTAGGGCAACTAGAGGAATTGGGTAGTTTCCGTGTGGGCTATCCCTCTAGCATGAGAGGGAGGTGGGGTTGCTGACGGCGCCGCGTCCGTCCCATTGTAATCTGGTTTTTCTTGTTTTCTCTTAATACAATGACCCGCAAATCTCCTGCGAGTTCTCGAAAAAAACCGTGGTGCGGCCCTTTGAGAACGCTCGTCGCCCACGCAACATCGCCACCAGCTATCGCAACCGGCACCGGTGCTCAATGTCTCTAGTGCCCTCATCACCTGCGTCGTCCTCCGCGGCTGGAGCAAGGCACCGACGCTTTGGCTTCGTTGTTCTAAGTGTGGTGGTGTAAGATAAGTTTACCATCTAAATTAAAGATAAGACTAACCATCCACGCGTAGGTAACAAAACAACTGAACTTTGCATCCGAGGAGTGCACACATGCAGTCAAACATCGAGTTTGAGTTTCTTCTCTCGTGTCAAAACAAAGTAATGTGTGCAACCGACACTAGTAGAAAAACTGCCTTCCGTTCGTAGCGGCCCAGAGCTTTTGTCCCGGTTCGAGCGGCCCTAGCTTCGCACGGGAGCCGAGGGAATTCATCCCAGTTCGTAAGGGATTATTCGTCCCGGTTTGTAACACAAATCGAGAATAAAGGTATTACATCAGACACGTGACCTGCAGCATACCTTTCGTCTCGGTTTGTGTTACAAACTGGAACGAATAGTTTGCCTTGCCTATAAATACACCGCCCTAGCTAGCCCTCCCTCCTTTGTTTCTTCTTGGTGGAAGGTGTGACATGTGTGTGCTAGTTTGTTTTTTTCCTATGCACGTGAGGTGTTCGATGAAATGGCCGAGGGAATGATGCCGCATGATTTCACACAAAATAAAAATAATATGAGTTGCTCGAGCCACAGTTGAGCTTTCTCCTATTTCTTGCCTCCTCGATTGAGGTTAGTAACCTTATCCTTTCATCTGTCATTGATACACTGCATGCGTCGATGTAAAGTGGTCATTTCACTATTCATGATGTTTTATAATAGTTTTTGATAAGTTAATTATATGATGCAGATGAACAGGAGGGAATGGATGTACGGTGACAGACGTGAATCCGAGTACATTAAGGGCGTGGATAAATTTATCGATGTGGCTAAGGCAAACAAAGAGAATGGTTTTATACGTTGTCCATGTGTTAAATGTCGGAACAACAAGGAGTACTCTTTCTCGAAAATCATTCGTGGCCACCTGGTTCAGAAAGGTTTTATGCCCAACTATAATTGCTGGACCAAGCACGGAGAAAGAGAGGTTATGATGGAAGCCAATGAATAAGAAGAATATGATAACAATTATCTTATGTTCCCTGAATACAGTGATACTGCAATAGAAGACAATGATGAGGAAGGAGGTGAAGAATGAGCATCAGATGATCCCGCTGATGATCTTGGTCGGGTCATTTCTTATGCCAAGCGGAACTGTGAAACAGAAAAGGAGAAGTTAAAGTTGGAGGGCATGTTAGAGGATCACAAAAAAATGTTATACCCAAATTGCAAAGGTGTCAGCACAAAGCTCGGTACCACACTAGAATTGTTGAATTGGAAGGAAGAAACTGGTTTATCTAACAAGGGATTTGAGAAGTTACTGAAAATAATGAAGCCGAAGTTTCCAAAGGATAACAAATTGTCCAAGAGTACGTACGAAACAAATAAGACTCTCTTCCCTCTAGGATTAGATGTGCAGAAGATACATGCATGCATTAATGAGTCCATCCTCTACCGCGGTGAGGAGTACGAGAATTTAGATAAATGCCTAGTATGCACTGCACTACTGTATAAGATCAAATGAGATGACACTGGTGATGTTGAGGACGATGACGAGCCCCTAGGAAGAGGGTTCCTGCTAAGGTTATATGGTATGATCCTATAATACCATGGTTGAAATGTTTGTTCAGAAACGAAGAGCATGCCAGTTGTTGCGATGACACAAAAAAGTCGTAAGAAAGACAGGAAATTGAGACACCCCGCTAATGGATCGTAGTGGAGAAAAATCGAGAGAGACTTTCTAGACTTTACAGGTGACGCAAGGACCTTATGGTTTGGTCTAAGTACGGATGGCCTGAATCCTTTTGGGGAGCAGAGCTGCAGTCACGGCACATGGCATGTGACTCTATGTATCTACAACCTTCCTCATTGGTTGTGCATGAAGAGTAAGTTTATTATGATGTCAGTGCTCATCCAAGGTCCGAAGCAACCCGACAACGATATTGATGTGTACCTAAGGCCATTAGTTGAAGACCTCTTATAGTTGTGGGGAAAACCAGGTGTACGTGTGTGGGATGAGCACAAGCAGGAGCCATTTGACCTAAGAGCGTTGCTTTCGTAACCATCAATGGTTGTCCTGCTCTTAGTAACCTTTCAGAACAGACAAACAAGGGATACAAGGCATGTACGCATTGTTTAGATAAGACTGAAAGTACATATTTGTATAAATGCAAGCAGGGGAATCATCGATTTCTTCCGACCAATCATCCTATAAGAAAGAAATGCAAATATTTTAAAGGTGAGGCAGATCACTGGAAGAAGCCTGACCTTCCTACTGGTGATGTTGTATTTGGTATGGTCAAGGACATAGAAGTAATCTTTGGAAAGGGTCCTGGCGGTCAATCTGTTCTGAACGACGTCGCTACTGGACACGCTCCCATGTGGAAGAAGAAATCTATATTTTGGGAGCTATCCTATTGGAAAGCCCTACCTGTCCGCTCTTCAATCGACGTGATGCACGTGATGAAGAATCTTTGCGTGAACCTGCTAGGCTTCTTGGGCGTGTATGGGAAGACAAAAGATACACCAGAAGCACGGGAGGACCAGTAACGTATGAAAGACCAAGAGGACATGCATCCATAGAACAAGACGGATAAAGGGTGTCACTTAAGTCCTGCCAGCTATGCTCTTACCAAAGCAGAGAAGGAAACATTTTTTGAAGTCCTTTATAGCATCAAGGTGCCGTCTGGATTCTCGTCTAATATAAAGGGGATAATAAATATTTCAGAGTAAAAATTCCAAAACCTGAAGTATCATGACTATCACGTGATTATGACGCGGTTGCTTCTAGTTGCATTGAGGGGGATTCTACAAGAAAATGTTCGATTACCCATTTTGAAACTATGTGCATTCCTCAATGCAATATCTCAGAAGGTAATCAATCAAGATATTCTGACAAGGTTACATAATGGTGTGGTCTAATGTCTTGTTAGTTTTGAGTTGGTGTTCCCACCATCCTTGTTCAATATTATGACACATCTCTTGGTACACCTAGTCGAACAGATTTCCATTCTCGGTCTTGTATTTCTACACAATATGTTTCCCTTTGAGAGGTTCATGGGAGTCTTAAATAAATATGTTTATAACCGTGCTAGGCCAGAAGTAAGCATCTCCAAGGGCTATGAAACAAAGGAGGTCATTGATGGCTATGAAATATAGCCATCCACACTCACATTTAAACTGTATATTATTCATATTTTTGATGAAATATCTCTCTAAACCCTTCCACTAATTCTTAATGATCAAAAGGGTATGCAATCCTTTCTTTCTATTTTTACTTGTGCAGATAATGATGTTTTATGATGGTAATCACAAGATTAAAGTCAAAAATACGAGATTTCCAACAACCCAAAGAAACTAGGGGTCGTGAAGTGGAGGCAGAAGCTTTAACGACCAACTATACAGCGGGAATAAAATTAGGCCATATAGTTGCCACCGGCACCGCCACCGGTACCCCTATATAAGAGGCCTCGGGCAATGAGGAAAACCGCCTCGGCTCCATCAGACTTTATAAACCACACCGCCGGAGAAATAAATCTAGATATAATCTCCAAACCCTTCTCCACCACCATAGCCATATTCCACCATTTGTAATAGTAGATCTCATCTCCAATTAGCGACATTGTAAGACTATTTGCTATCAATCTCATGATTTCCATTACAATGTTTATGATTGTTGATTTCTATGTGTGAGTAATTCTCCTTGGGCTAAGGGCTTCGGCCTAGCCATATAGTATGTGCATGTTATTTATGTTAGATGAGATCATGTATTAGTTTGTATGACATGATGATTATTATACCCTCTCTTGCTTCAATCTAAGGTCTTGTCAGGTACCCAAGACCCCAAGGATTTATCCAGGTATAGGAAGTGTGAGTAATGACTAATCTGCAGGATGAGAACCCTAGTGACAGAAATGGTAGTGCGACAGTATGAGGGATTTACTTGGGATTAACGGTGACGTCACTATGCATATCATTAGTTCTGTTTCTTCTATGTATGAGACTAGTAGATTATTGCTATAAGCGGTTGCTAAGACAATAGCAATTATGGATGCACTGCTCACATATAATTATCTTGCTCTAACAATTACATGTACACTTTGTTATTATCTTTTATTCCCATCAGATGTTTTGCACAGCTACATGTGAAACCAAAATCCCTAGGCCCTCTCTCACCATCATCGAACAACAAAATACAGCAAACTCTTGGTCCGGTAAAACACAAAAAGAATTCTAAAACTCTCGAAGGTCCATTAAAGTAACTTTACTACGCTTTCTGCTTCCCGAGGATTCGATAACCTAGGTCTACTAGGGAAAAAGAGCTATAGTACATCCGTAATATGGATCGAAGGTATCAGTCATTGAGTTCTGTGTTGACTTTATTCCTGACCTTAAGCCGATTGGTGTCCCTGAATCACAGCATGTGGGGAGACGAGTGAAAAAGGCATGCTGAGAAAGAAAGCAATGATATGTAGGGACGGGCAATCTTTGACTCAAGCACACTACACAATTCTATAGAATTCCACCTTGGTAGCTATGTATATCGAGGAACACAAGAATATTGTATTCTCCAATAACCCAGGGAAGCCTGACTCCTGGATTAGAGATGAACACATGAAGACTTTTGGCAGTTGGTTGCGAACACATCTCATGAATGACACCACTGTTGGATATCAGGTCTACTTGTTGGCCGGATCACCATCTTCTACTATATTGAATTTCCAAGGGTACGAGATAAATGGGAATACAGATCGCCCAAGATATAAAGTGCACCAACCAAAACAATGGTGTCCGCTTTGATGCAACAAACGAGAATGGTCAAAAGGACACATACTATGGTTACATAGAGGATATATGTGAACTTGACTATGGAGTTTATTTTAAGGTCCCTTTGTTTCGGTGCAAATGGGTCAACCTGAATGGAGAAGGGGTAAAGGTAGACTAGTTATATGGAATGAAAATAGTGGATCTCACCAATCTTGGTTATGATACGTCGGAAACGTATCTATAATTTTTGATGCTCCATGCTTGTTTAGTATATACTTAGCTTTACTTGTCTACACTTTGAGGTGCTTTTACATGTTTTCTGGTACTAACCAATTAACAAGTTGCAACAGTACCAAATGCATGTTTTCTGCTGTTTTTGGTTTCAGAAAAGTTAGTAAAGAAATATTCTCCGAATTGGACGGGACAAACGTCAAACTCAATTACTTTTCGTGGGGAACAAGAAGTCCAGAGGGGAGACGAGGAAGCGTGCCAGGGCGGCCAAACCCCCCCCCCTAGGAGCATCGAGGGGTGGGCCTGCGCCTGGGTAGGGTTTGACCCCCCTGGCCACCTCCTTGGCCTCCCCCTTCGCCTATAAGAAGCCCCCGATGTAGAAACCCTAATCACCCGATCAAATATCCATGAAACCGTCTGTAGCCACCGCCACCATCGTCCCTAGATAGGGGGGACCTAAAGTTCTTCCCGGCATCCTGCCGGAGGGGAGATCATCTCGGAGGCCTTCTCTCTGGTATGATGCGTGAGTAGTTCCACCTTGGACTATGGGTCCATGTAGTATCTAGATGGTTGTATATCCTCCTTTTGCTTTCATGTATAGATGTTGTGAGCTCCGTTCATGATCAAGATCTAATCTATTTGTAATCATGCATGTTGTGTTTGCGGGGATCCGATGGATATTGAGATTATTATGTTGGTTTGATTAATGGTTTCGTCTTTATGATTCTATCATGTTTGTGTTGTTTGTGATCTTGCATGCTCTCCGTTGTTAGTAGCTATCTTGGCCAAGTAGTTGCTAGTGACTCCAAGAGGGGGTATTTATGCTTGATAGTGGGTTCATGCCTCTAGTTTCCAAGGGAAGTGACAATAATCTGTTCGGTTGTAGATGTGTTGTTGCTATTAGGGAGAAAAAACGGTCTCTTGTTCATGGAACATGTGGACTGTTTACCTTACACACTTTGCTTAAAGCAGTTGTCTGTTGCTTGCAACTTAATACTGGAGGGGGTTCGGATGATAACCTGAAGGTGGACTTCTAGTCATAGATGCAGTTAGATGGCGGTCTATTTATCTTGTCGTATTGCCCAATCGAATCTCATAGGATCTTTCTAACTAGTAATTGCATTGTTATGCCTTGCTCAGTTCCTGTCAATTGCTCCGTTGTAATTTGTTTACCCTTCATGTCATGTTGTTTATCTAAGGAGAGCACCTCTAGTGAGCTATGGACCCCGGTCCAATCTTTACCATTGATACATCTTCCACTGTTACTTGTTTACTTGCTGCAAACCATTACCTTCCACACCATACGTTTAATCCTTTGTTACAGCAAACCGATGAGCTTGACAACCTCACTGATTCGTTGGGGCAAAGTTTTGAGTTTGTGTTGTGCAGCTCTTCGCATTTCTTGCAACACCTGTGTGATGTTTCCTTCCTCCTTCTAGTTCGATAACCTCGGTCTCTACTGAGGAAAGACTTGCTGCTGTGCTCATCACACCTTGCTCTTGGGGTTTCCAACGAAGTGCTCCACGTCAAGCACCATCAACAAGTTTTCTTGTGCCGTTGCCGGGGAGGCTAAGGACGTATTCACAAGGGGAGTCCTTCCCTTCCTTTCTCTTTACTTTGTTTTTAGTTTGCTTTGTTTCTTTTGCTTGATTTTGTTTGCCTCTTTCCAAAAAAAACCCAAAAAATTAGTCTAATTTGGTTTGCTTTCTTTATTCAAAAACACACAAAAATTAGTTCCTGCTCTAGTTGCCACCTTGCTCTAGCTCACCATGTTGTTCCGCAAGTTTGCCCTGAAAGATCTTGCAATAGGTAGTGGCTCCATAATTGGGAAAGATAACATTGAAGAATTTTAATCATGTTAGCAAGCATGAGGATATTGAGGATAAATCTATAGCAGAACTTGCTCCTAATTATGAGATTCCTGCAGCTTCTTTAGTTCATATGTTGGAGGCTAGGTTTGTTAGCCTTAACCCCTTCATATAATTCTTGTTCCTAAAACTAAAATAAGAAAATAATGTTGAAAAGAGGGAATTCATCCTTGAAACTCTATTTAATGAATTCCATGATGTTGCTAGGGAAGCCAAAAAGGTCTTTGAGTGTTTCAATATGCTAGGCTCAAATGTAGATGTTGTGGGTATTTCTGAGAAAACTAAGCCTAAATAAGAATTTAAGATACCCATACCCTTTAATCTTGTTGGAATGCATGAAGCCTTTGAAAAGAATTTTGATTGGATTGCCCCTGAAAATATTTTTGATGAAATTAGTAGACCAAAGAGGGATGAGAAGGGATCCTCCAAAACCCATTGGATGAGATACCTTTCATAGTTGAATATTTTGCAAGTATTGATGTTAATACTTCTTCATTTGAAAATACTTGATTCTTCTTGCTTCTTGTGCCTAACTTAAAGGCGTTAAAGAAAAGTACTTGTTGGGAGATAACCCAAGAGTTTCCTTGAGTCTTGGAAATTATTACTTCAGTAATGACCTCTCCTTATCCTTTTTGTTTGCTTTTTGTGCCAAGAATGACCTCTAATGAGAGGGAAGTAAGATTTGGGGAGTTGCTGTCCTGAAACAGATTTATGTCCTCCAACAAAGAAATTCGTGAGAAGTCTCTGTAACTCGGATTGAGCTCAAAATTTACGAATAAATCCCCCAGTATGTTAGCTAACTTTTGTTAGTTCAATACTTTTTATTTGAACAAGAGAAGATGTTTGAAAAAATCATTTTCTACCTACTGGTCTGTTTTGACAGATTTCTGCCATTATTTGCATTTGCTTCTTATTGATTCCTTTTTGATTTCTCTTTAGGTGAATTGAGATTTTTGAAAGAGTTGCTACAGTATCTTGTATTTTTAGTGAAAAGCCTTGCTTTTTCAAAGCTTTGCCAGTGGTCTAATATCTTTTGAATAAACTAATGTTGCTAATGAAGATTGTGTGAAGTTTTGTATGAAGGGAAAATTTCAGGTGTGGAGAGATAATGATGCAATGAGATGAAGAATGGACAAAAGCTCAAGCTTGGGGATGACACCATGGTATCACCCCAAGAAATATCCAAGAGGTACAAGCGTCAAATCTTGGGGATGCCCAAGGCATCCCCTTCTGCATAAAGCTTAGGTCTGTCTAGACACTTCGTTTTTATTGTTTAATGCACAGTTGTGTTGTTCTTGGAGCATATTAGTTTTTGTTTGCTTTGCTTAGGTTGTTTAGTTTTCTTGAATAAAGTAGTTTGGACCCCCGTTCTTGCTGTGTTGTTTTGCAAATAAGTTTGCTTGGTGTTGGAAAGGAGTAGTAAGTTCTTGCTTGAAGTGCAAGATGCGCTTGCATTGACTGTGACTTAGAATTTAGCATGACATGATAGGTGTTGTTTTAGCATTATGATTAGTGATTATTTCTGTATCATGTCTTGTTCCAAACAATTGGGATTGCTTAGTGTGCCTTGAACAAATTATGCGTTGTTTTAGCATGGAAAAGCATAGTATTGTGGTAATCTCCTTTGATGCTTTGCTTGGGTTGACTTGGCACATGCTTACACCATATTATGACTATGACAAGTCACCATTAGCCTCTATGATCATTTAGTCCTTGAATTGTAATCCCACTCTTTGCTTTGATTAGTATGCTTTGTTGCTCTGCATGATTATGGCCATTATGCTCTCCTAGTTGGTTGCTCCCAGTAATTTGCTACCCTCCACTTGTATGAGTAAGTTCTACTTATGCTTCAAACTACCAAGAAACCAAGTTATTCCAAAGTGTCCACTATAAACTCCTATGCATGGTGTGTTACACCATTTCAAGTATATTCTTGTTTTCAACTATCTTCCACTTAAAAACTATTTTGTTATGTGAAAACTTAGTGATTAAATCCCTCACGAACTTGATGGCACACTTTATATTCTTTGCCCCTAATAAACTTGAACCATTATGACAACTTTGTTCTATATGCTTGCACTTATAAGTTGGAATTAGCAGAACCGTGCTATCACGGGGAACGTTTTCAACATTGCACTTGTACTTTGTACTCAGTTGATATCATGCTCTTTTGTATATGGATGCCACCGGTGTGAAATAAAGAGGGAACTTGTAAGTCCATGGAGTTTGTATATTGTGTTAGAGAAACGCCTGGGATGCTAGCCTAAGCCATGCCTAATCATGGTGGAAACTTGCAGCATCACCATAGTGAGCTATCTATGAAGCATCCTCAATAAAAAGCTATGCATATGGTAAATAAAAATATTGCTGAGATGCTGATTGTCTACTTGCCTTGTCATTTTGGTTATGGGAAAGCTCCTATACCATGTGCAAGGGGTACCCCGTTGGCGGTTCTCAATGATATGCAAATACTTACAATGACAAGAACTTACCTGGGCCCAAAGTTGAGTATGCATGAGGTGTGGCCCTCGTATTCAAGGGACTTGAGATTGCGAACTTATACTTCGTCAAGCATATACTCCATATTTGCCACTTTAACCTTAACCACTTCAAGATGCTTATGATAGGGGCAATGAGGGCTGAAAGCTAACAAGTACCATAATTTTGGGAAGCTCTTTTTGAAACTTGTAATCCCTGCTTCCTTTACAAAAGGCCTTTCTTCCACCACTATTGAGTCTCCACCTTCTACCTTGAGGCACCATTAAGAGAGCATAGTTGTCATTCTGTGTGCAGTGTTCCAAAGCTTATTGGTTGATGCATATTATGATATTACTTGTTCTTATGCTATTTTTTTCTAGTCACCCTTGTGAACTTTGAAGGTTTCCTATGCATCTATATTGCTACTCTATGAGTGACAAGCTGATTGCCACTATGCCATGTTTTATGTATGTGAAACAAACAAACGTTTTTCATTGCATATTATTCATGATCTTTGTTTGTAGACTTTCATGTTGCATGCATAGTTACTATGTCCTATTGTTAGAACTCCATCTTTCATGCACATATATAGAGTTCTTTGATCTCAGCTTTCAATGCTTGCAAATGGTTGTATCTTTATTGTGAGGGTGCATGTCACCTAAAAAAATATTGTTTTATCACTTACCTACTCGAGGACGAGCATGAGTTAAGCTTGGGGATGCTTGGTACGTCGAAAACGTATCTATAATTTTTGATGATCCATGCTTGTTTAGTATCTACTTTGCTTTACTTGTCTACACTTTGAGGTGCTTTTTACATGTTTTCTGGTACTAATCTATTAACAAGTTGCAATAGTGCCAAATGCCTTTTTTCTGCTGTTTTTGGTTTTAGAAAAGTTAGTAAAGAAATATTCTCGGAATTGGACGGGACAAACGTCAAAGTCAATTACTTTCCGTGGGGAACAAGAAGTTCAGAGGGGAGACGAGGAAGCGTGCCAGGGCAGCCAAACCCCCCTAGGAGCATCGAGGGGTGGGCCCACGCCTGGGTAGGGTTTGACCCCCCTGGCCACCTCCTTGGCCTCCCCCTTCGCCTATAAGAAGCCCCCGATGTAGAAACCCTAATCACCCGATCAAATATCCATGAAACCGTCTGTAGCCGTCGCCACCATCGTCCCTAGATAGGGGGGACCTAAAGTTCTTCCCGGCATCCTGCTGGAGGGGAGATCATCCCGGAGGCCTTCTCTCTGGTATGATGCGTGAGTAGTTCCACCTTGGACTATGGGTCCATGTAGTATCTAGATGGTTGTATATCCTCCTTTTGCTTTCATGTATAGATGTTGTGAGCTCCGTTCATGATCAAGATCTAATCTATTTGTAATCATGCATGTTGTGTTTGCGGGGATCCGATGGATATTGAGATTATTATGTTGGTTTGATTAATGGTTTCGTCTTTATGATTCTATCATGTTTGTGTTGTTTGTGATCTTGCATGCTCTCCGTTGTTAGTAGCTATCTTGGCCAAGTAGTTGCTAGTGACTCCAAGAGGGGGTATTTATGCTTGATAGTGGGTTCATGCCTCTAGTTTCCAAGGGAAGTGACAATAATCTGTTCGGTTGTAGATGTGTTGTTGCTATTAGGGAGAAAAAACGGTCTCTTGTTCATGGAACATGTGGACTGTTTACCTTACACACTTTGCTTAAAGCAGTTGTCTGTTGCTTGCAACTTAATACTGGAGGGGGTTCGGATGATAACCTGAAGGTGGACTTCTAGTCATAGATGCAGTTGGATGGCGGTCTATGTATCTTGTTGTATTGCCCAATCGAATCTCATAGGATCTTTCTGACTAGTAATTACATTGTTATGCCTTGCTCAGTTCCTGTCAATTGCCTTGCTTTAATTTGTTTACCCTTCATGTCATGTTGTTTATCTAAGGAGAGCACCTCGATTGAACTATGGACCCCGGTGCAATCTTTACCATTGATACATCTTCCACCATTACTTGTTTACTTGCTGCAAACCATTACCTTCCACACCATACATTTAATCCTTTATTACAGCAAACCGGTGAGCTTGGCAACCTCACTGATTCGTTGGGGCAAAGTCTTGAGTTTGTGTTGTGCAGGTATCCACGTTGCTTGCAACACCTATGTGACGTTTCCTTCCTCCTTCTGGTTCGATAACCTCGGTCTCTACTGAGGAAATACTTGTTGTTGTGCTCATCACACCTTGCTCTTGGGGTTTCCAACGAAGTGCTCCACATCAAGCACCATCAGGTTACAGAGACGAACCATTCTTCCTGGCGAATGATGTGGCTCAGGTTTTCTATGCGAAGGACATGTCCTACAGACCGAAAAAAGGAAAAATAATACATCATATGATGAGCCAAAGCGTCACATAGATCATTCAGGGAAAAGAAACATCGTGGGAGTCGAGGACAAGACAGACATGTCAGATGATTATAATAAGTTTGATGAAATTCTGCCCTTCACTGTGAAAACTGACCCAAGCATCCCGTTAAATAACGAAGATGCTCCATGGTTACGCCCGAAGCGATAATAAGCAAGGGACATACTTCAAGAAGGATTCATGGCCTCATATGTGTACCTCTAGTTCAAATCTGGCTGTCCTCATATTGTGAACTTAAATGCAATGAAACCTCAAACATGATAGCTCATTTTGTGAAGGATATTTTGTGATGTAATCGTAAGCTATCCCAAGATATTGAGCCACTAACCGGGACTAAACATGTTTCCCACCATTTCCCACAGCTTCCGCCATGTTTTCCCACCCTTTCCCTCTAACCGGGGATTTTAGTCCCGGTTGGAGCCACTAACTGAGACTAAAGACATTTCCCGCCATTTCCCACCGCTTCCCTCCATGTTTTCCCGCACTTTCCCTCTATATCTAGGCCGACCGCTCCATGGCTATCCACAACTTCCTCTCTCACAATAATGTACATCACATACTAGGCCATTCTGACTCTCAAGGAAACTGAGACGTTGTGCGCCTCTAGCTACCCATGCCCCTCGGGCTACCGGCTTCCTGCCGACTAGATGTTGAGCACTGGAGGGGTTCATGTCCCTTCTGTGCCTCAAGGTTCTGCCCGCTAGGCGGCCATCACGAACCACTTCTACCTCGAGCTCACGCTGGAGCAGCGGATGGATCCCCATTGGGATCCCGACAACTACGACACCTAGAATGCCTTCTTTGCTAACCGGTGGGAAAGGGAGCTCGCTAGGTACGAGGGTGATGGCCTGCCCCCGGTGGACCACAACAAAGTCGGTCGCCGTCTGTGGTGGACAAACCGGACTATCGTTGGTGTGATGCGCTACATATCTCAGGAAGATCATCCTCGCCTGCAGTGCCCGCACTTTGACCCTCCACAGAACCACAAGAAGAGTGGCGGTGGTGAAGTCTGCGGTCTTAACAGCATCGTCATCCATGATACCCCTCCCCCGCGCATCGTGAATCCGAGGCCGGAGTGGCATGTGCCCCCATATTATGCCATGGCTAGGCTTAGGATCCAGTCGTGTGTATGCCTAGCAAAGACGAAGATGACAAAGACGACCCAAACGCTTTGTACTATAGGGTTAGTCATGAGTATCACTAAAGGGGGGCCTTTAGTATCGATTCCATAGTCACGGTTTTTAATAATAATAAATATCTTGAGTGTTAGTCTCGGTTTGTGGCTGTACCGAAACTAAAGGGGGCCTTTAGTCCTGATTCCATAGTCCCGATTCTGTAGTCCCAATTAGGAAACCTGGACTAATGGACCATTTCCTACTAGCTAGTGTTGGTCTCTCTACAACTTTCCTGAATTATGAAGATGTTGTTCTATTCTTGTGTCAGGGAGCTAACTAATTTCACATATTAGGGAGTGACTCTATGACCAGGTTGTGGAACATGCTAGAGGACTAGGCTTCACTGGCATTTCCCTCAAGCTGGCCGTAGTGGAGTCCCTGCTCTCGCACAACATCTTGCAGTTTATAACTTCTCTAGCTAGATCAATATGTTGGGGAGCTAACTAATTTCACATATTAGGGTGTGACTCTATATCCATCTTGTGGAATATGCCGGAGGACTGGGCTCCAGTGGAATCTCCCTTAAGTTGGCCGTAGTGTTGTCCCTACTCTCGCACACCATCTTGTTTGCAGTTGAAAACTTCAGAAGGATGCCTATTTATAGACTAAGAAGCACAACATAGTGTCGACACTCACAACATAATATCAACACTCATTCCTGTCATAGTGCTACCACACATCAAAATAGTGTCGTCACTCAGTGGCATAGTGTCGCCACTCACTGGCATAGTGCCGCCACCCACCGAAATAGTGTCTCCACCCATGTTTAGTCCCGGTTGGTGTCTCCAACTGGGACTAAATATGAACCTTTTGTCCCGGTTGGAGACACCATCCAGGACGAAACATGCTCGTGCCGGCCTAGTGATGTCTACGCACTTCTATTCTTGTAGACAGTTGTTAGGCCTCCAAGTGCAGAGGTTTGTAGAACAGCAGCAAGTTTCCCTTAAGTGGATTACCCAAGGTTTATGGAACTCAGGGAGGAAGTGGTCAAAGGTATCTCCTCTCAAGCAATCCTGCAATCAGGGAGAAGTATCTTGTGTCCCCAACACACCCAATACACTTGTCAGGTGTATAGATGCACTAGTTCGGCTAAGAGATAGTGAAATATAAGCGGTAATGGTGCCAGAAAAGAGCTTCTGACTTGTTGTTGATGTGGGGTAATGGTGCCATAAAATACTTTGATGGAACTTGACGGTGAGGTAAAGACTAAAGCAAGCAAATAGATGGAAACAAGCAAACATGCAACAGATCTAGTAGCAAACGGTGTTTCAATGCTTAGAAACAAGGCCTAGGGATCATACTTTCACTAGTGAACACTCTCTCATATAAATATCCTCTATTCATGATACTACTCTTAACTACTCTCTGGTATAACAGCACTCCTCAAAGTCCGCCTTCTCCAATCTAGATAACCCCACACTGTCACCTTGAGCACTAGATGGTTCCAACAAACACCACAATTTCATAGAGACATCCAACTCCAAATATAACTCATAACAAATATTCAATCTAGCCAAAGTTCCACACACGGTATGCCCACTTTCACTTCACACACGTGGGGAAAAGCGTAAATCTATTAAAGCACAAAGAGTATTTATGTAGACTCAAGCCTAAGTGCCACCATGGCATGCACGTTGTCACTTTCACACACATGGGGAGAGCAGAAATCTAATGAAGCACTTGAGTAGCAAGGTAGATCTACTTCATTACAAAGCTCATGACCACAAGATCATGCATAGAGAGAGAGAGATATGAACACATAGCTACCGGTAGAGCCCTTAGCCTCGAGGAAGAACTACTCCCTCCTCATCATGGGAATCAGCAACGGTGATGAAGATGGTGGTGGAGATCGATGGAGATGGCTCTGGGGCACTTCCCCGTCTCGGCAGGGTGCCGGAACAGAGACTTTCTATCCCCCGAATCTCCCTTTCGGTGGTGGCGGCGCTACAGAGGTTTTCGTGGATTTCTTCTGGATGATTTAGGGTTTTTGGGTCAGAGGCTTCATATAGGCGTAGGAATCAAGGTCGGTGGGGGTCCAGGGGGCCCACACCCCCTCCAGGCGCCCCCAGGGCTTGCCCCCACCTAGGGGAGGTTTGGCCACCCTGTGGCCCCTCTGCGGCTCTGCTTCGTGGTTCCGTGTTGCTCCGGGAAAATAATAACTTTGGCTTTTTTCCCGTACAATTCCGAAAATATTGATTTTCTGCCTTTCTGGAACCAAAAACAGAAGAAAACAGGAAACTGGCACTATGGCAACTTGTTAATTGGTTAGTTCCAGAAAATATATAAAAACACCTCAAAGTGTAGACAAATTATATAAAACAAGCATGGAGCATCAAAAATTATAGATACTTTTCTGATGTATCACCTAGCCTGCTGCAACCCCTTAAGTCTCGGTTGGTTTCTTCAACCAGGACTAAACATATTTGAAACGGGCATAAGAGATTATAAAAACAGTCCGAATTATGTAAATCCTTCGCGTGGTGTCATATTATGTGACATAGTTGCAAGAAAAATACGAAACTTGGTATATTGATTATGTCTCAAAAAAACCTTCACAAAATGACCTATCATGTTCGAGGTTTCATGGCTTTTAGTCCAAATGACCAATGTTATGTGCAGAATCTCGGCATAGTTTGTGATATTGTGCCCATATTGTGCATGCATGTGCATCTTGGTATGGCGAACAATGTTGCAGGAGGAAGTTTTCCTTTTCGTCACACATAAAATCTATTTTAGATTTTCCGAGCGCCAAAACGAGGCGTTTTGTGAAGCAACCAACAAAATGTTATTTCAAAATGCTACCAGCCCATTTTTCAAAAATACTAGACCACCTTATATGGAATATCTCTCAACTGGAAGATCTCATACCTTTCCGTCCTTCGCGAGTGAAAAAGACAAATGTCTGCCGAAGGTAGGAAGTGTGTCTGGTTTGAACTACAAGTACATGATCTAACGCTCATGATATTTTCGAAAAAAATCATTTTTAGACTCACAATATGATGTTTCTTCAAAGATACAATGCAAGTTTTAACGAGGCTCATCTCCTATTTTCATGCCCGTCATTTTGACCATAGTTTGAAACGGGAAATTTTTTAAACGGGCATAAGAAATTCAAAGACGGTCCAAACAATGTAAATCCTTCGCTGGTGTCATATTATTTGACATAGTTGCAAGGAAAAATACCAAACTTGGTATATTGATTATGTCTCAAAAAAACCTTCACAAAATAACCTATCATGTTCGAGGTTTCATGGCTTTCAGTCCAAATGACCAATGATATGTGTAGAATCGCGGCATAGTTTGTGATATTGTGCCTATATTATGCATGCATGTGCATATTAGGATGGCGAACAATTTTGCAGGAGGAAGTTTTCCTTTTCATCGCATGGAAAATTCATTTTCCATTTTCCGCACAAAAAAGGGGCGTTTTGTGAAGCAACCACCAAAATGCTGTTTCAAAATTCAACCACCCCATTTTTAGAAATACTAGACCACCTTACATGGAAGATATCCCAACCGGGAGATCTCAAACCTTCTGCCAAATCGGCAGGAAGTGAGTCCGGTTTGAACTATAGGTACATGATCTAACGCTCGTGATTTTTTGAAAAAAAATCATTTTTAGTCTCACAATATGATGTTTCTTCAGAGATCCAATGCAAGTTTTAACGAGGATCATCCCCTATCTTCATGCCCGCCATTTTGACCATAGTTTGAAACGGGCATAAGATATTCAAAAACGATCCAAACAATGTAAATCCTTCGCGTGGTGTCATATTATGTGACATAGTTGCAAGAAAAATACCAAACTTGGTATATTGATTATGTCTCAAGAAAACCTTCACAAAATGACCTATCATGTTCGAGGTTTCATGGCTTTCGGTCCAAATGACCAATGATATGTGCAGAATCGTGGCATAGTTTGTGATATTGTGCCCATATTATGCATGCATGTGTATCTTGGGATGGCGAACAATATTGTAGGAGGAAATTTTCCTTTTCGTCACACGGAATTTTTTTTTCCATTTTCCGATCGCCAAAAACGGGGCATTTTGTGAAGCAACCACCAAAATGCTGTTTCAAAATGCTACCATCCCATTTTTCAAAAAAATACTAGACCACCTTACATGGAAGATCTCCCAACCGGGAGATCTCAAACCTTTCCATGTTGAAAGTTTTTAGAAAACACTTTCATGTTGAAAGTTTTTCAAATGGTTTTGGATTAGTTATTCAACTTCAAACACTTGTTGAAAGTTTTTTCAGATTCCAAAATATGCAAAAAGTATCAGTTTAATGCATTTTTAATTGAAAATGGAAAAAAATGTTTAATAGTTTGAATAGTTAGAATAATTATTTTAGAAAACATAAAATGATTTAGGATTACTTATTCAAATTCAAACACTTTTCATGTTGAAAGTTTTTTCATATTCAAAAATATGCAAAAATACTAGTTTGCATTTGTAATTGAAAATGGCAAAATGGTTAATACTTTGAATAGTTATAATAATTATTTGGGATTTCTATTTTTGTTCCCTTGGTTTGTTAGTTGTACTCAGTTTTCCCCAGCCGCTTAACTTTTCCTCACTTTTCCCCTCGCTATGTTATGAAACCCTCGCAGGCGCTCAGACGGAGGGATGCCGTCAGGTCAAAGGCTTGAACGTTACATGCTGACTGGTGGGACCGTGTTGTGGCAGGTCGTGTATTGAGAGTTACGTTACGTGGCCTCGACCGTTACATGCTGACGGGTGGGGCCAATGTGGGACGGGTCCTGCATACGTGGTGAAGGGTGGGGTCGTATTGGGACGGGTCTTGCATACGTGGTGAAGGGTGGGGACGCATGGAGACACATCGGACCGACCATTCTCACTCACCCAAAGCATTCGCTTCCCCCCGAGCCTGAAACAGCTCCCACACCGCCCCTCCGCTGCCCCGTCGTTGTTCCCTCCTACCTTATGTCGTCCTCGGCCCCAGAGCCGCCCCTCCCCTAGCCACGGAGCCCACTGCACCTAAGGCTCTGCTCCTGCATCCACTAGATCTACCCCTTTCGCTAAACAGTATGCAACGCCGGCTAGTTTACCGGCCATCCGCTTCGAGATTGGAGAAGATTGGGTGGAATCGGAGGGATCTAACACATGGATTCCATCTAGGTAACACGTGGATTCCATCTAGGTATTACAACCAGTTGTGTATTTTAGATCATTGTGTAGATTTTATTAGCTGTACCTGACATTTTCATTATGTTCCAGATAAAAATTAACCGGTTTGAACATTCTTGTCCACCTCAAGGGGGACAGCCAAGTACAAAACAAAACTAGCAAAAGGTGGTTGGCAGATGCAATCATGGATTGGATGCGAGAGAACCCATCACTTGGTGCAACAACGCTCATAAAAGAAGTTTATAAAAAGTTTAATGTTACAATACCTTACATGAGGATGTTCTATGCAAAGGAAATGGCTCTTGAGAGGATCAATGGTCAATGGAATGAAAGTTTTCAGTTGGTTTACAACTTGAAAGCTGAAGTGGAGATGGCTAGTCCAGGTAGTGTTGTACAGATAGACAGGCATAAAGTTTAGTACAAAATAAGAGAGAAGACAATGGAGGAGTGCTTTAGAAGGGCTTTTGTTTGTTCAAAGCTTGTTGGAAAGGGTTTCTGGATGGTTGCAGGCCTTATTTGGTCGTGGGTGCAATATCTCTTCATGGAAGATTTAAAGGACAGCTAGTAGCTGCTACTGCAGTTGATGGCCACAATTGGATGTTCCCTGTTGATTATGGAGTTTTGGACATTGAGTTAGAGGAAAATTGGACTTGGTTTCTAGAGAATTTGCATGACCTTATAGGGCATCCACCAGGACTTACTATCCACACGGACGCTTGCAATGGTTTGGAGAAAGTTGTAGAAGCAGTATTCCCCGGAGTGGAGCATAGGGAATGTATGTGACATTTAGTGCCGAATTTTACAAAGAAATTCAAAGGTAAAGTTTATACTGACAACCTATGGCCAACTTCATACAGATACAGTTTCAGGAAGCATCTGTATCATTTGGAAGTGTTGTATAAACAAAAACATATGGTGAAGGAGTACTTGGATGCACATCATGGAATTGTTTGGTCAATAAGCCGTTTCAATGAAATTTGCAAGGTAGACTATGTAACAAGTAACCTTGCAGAGAGTTTCAATGCAAAGGTCAAGTCATTGAGAGGGCTTATGCTTTGGTAAATATTTGATAAGATTAGGCAGATGATCATGATAAAGATCGATTTGCGTCAAAGAATTGCATCAACAGTATATGTTGGCCATCTCATCCTCCCATATTTGATTAAGTCTTTGCATGCCACGTCAAAACAATTGAAGATGAAATGCATTAGAAAAGGAATGGAGACTGAGGTAACGTCTGATAGTAAAGATAGGCAATGGAGGTATCCAGTGAGTTTGGCTGATATGACATGCCATTGCGGGCAATGGAAGCTCCTTGGGAACCCCTGCATACATGCATTGTTTTTCATGGGTGTTCTAGGAGGTGAAGAGGATGAAGTTGATCAGTACGTGTCGGAGTATTTTTCTGTTTCCAAATTTATGGCAGCATATGCTCAAAATGTTCCAGCCTTGTTGGGAAAAGACCAACGGATGGAAGTGGATCCAGTCTTCAAGCTATACCCTCTAGTTTTTACTAGACCAGCAGGTAGGCCAAGGAAGAATAGGATGAGAGCTAGTGCAGAGGGTGGTGCAGCACGTCGACGAAGTAAGTGCAAACGTTGTGGGATCCTAGGGCACATTGCTAGGATTTGTAAAAATGCAGTGGACCCAGCTTATGGAATGGATGATCAGGTGGGAGCAGCAAATGCATGTGAGAATGAAGTGTTTGAACGAGAGGAGAATGAAGCAATGGATACATTGCAGATTGAATCAACAGATCGAGACGAGATTGAACCAAATGCAGGGGAGATTGAACCAATGGATCAAGAAGAGATTGAACCAAATGCATAGGAGATTGAACCAATGGATCGAGAGGAGATTGAACCAAATGCAGAGGAGATTGAACCAAATGCAGGGGAGATCGAACCAATATATCGAGAGGAGATTGAACCAAATGCATGGGAGATTACATCAACTGCATGGGAGATTACATCAACTGCATGGGAGTTGAACAAGAGTTCAAACATAAAGGAATTACACGAGCGGATATTGAAGAAATAGAGGCAAAGCTTTTTCAATCGTATGAACTAGAGGATCGAAACGTGATTGAACCAATTGTACGACAGACTGAAGCATTTGATTCATTGGATGTAGAGAAAAAGAACAATGGGAAAAAGGGAAGAAGCTAATGGTGGACTCCGAGAATATTCCAGCTAGGATCACCAGGAGCAAGGTGGTGAACCTAACGAAAAACACTAGGAGTAATAAAAAAAATAGATTTGAATTATTAATTTGAATTTGTATGATGAAATTCAACTACTGTCAATATTTATATTGAATTCGAACTAGTGTGACGCTTCCAAGTTTGTATGTTGGATAATCCCATAATGTATGTGTTATTGCAAGTTTCTATGGTCATGCACCTAGTTTCCTAACACTTCTCAGTTTTGCCCTCGACATGTGGTCAACACATGGGGTTTAGCTAGTTTATGGCTTAAACGTTGACCAATTGATCCAAAATTTGGCACACTTGTGTATCTTGGATTGATTTACCATATGAAATTGGAAATTTTGGATTAACTTGTAATCAGCAACATTTTTATTTTCTAAGTGATTAAATTCAAAAAAAAAGTTTTATGGTTAGTTTAATTCAAAAAAAGTCAAAACATAGTACAACCTTTAAATGGAGTCTTGTTATGTTGCCTACAACCTAGCATGAATAATAAAGGAAAAGGAAATAAAGAGAAATAACTTGTCCCCTCAACCACTTCTTAAACCCTTCTTGGAATGAGCTACTAGCTATGAAGATGCATGACTTTCTACTCGATCGACCTCTAAAATAACTCATCCCAAAACATACTTTGTCTAAATGAGGCCAGATTTGGAAAACTTGTGTATCTTTGAGTTGCAAACAATATAATATCGGCCAAGATGAATTATTTTGTTCAAATAACACATTTTCTATTTTTTTATGCCAAAATCTTGAATTTCCCTTACTCATTTTTTTATCTTAGTGCCCCTGTTTTCCTTAGCCCTACTCAGTTTTTCCCTCCCTCTAAAGTTTTCCTCACTTTTCCCCTCCCGCTAAAGTTTTCCTCACTTTTCCCCCTTTCCTGACTTAAACCCCCATAACATCTCAACTTGCGCTCAATTTGGCTACTGCGCTCTGATTGGTCGAGATGTATGTCACACGAATCTTGGCCAACCACTGTTGAATACATCATGATCCGATGGGCTAGAGGTCTCTCTATCCCGATGGGCGCACCTACCTTGTATAGAGAGGAGAGCCCGACAGGCTCGATGTCTCTCCCTTCCTTTCCCTGTCGCACGTATACCAGTCGCATCAGTTTGGCTGCGCTCTAATTGGTCGAGATGTATGTTACAGGGATTTTGGCCAACCACCGCTGGATACATCATGATCCGACGGGCTGGAGGTCCCTCTCCAGATGGGCGCACCTACCCTGTACGCAGAGGACAGCCTGACGGGCTATATGTCTCTCCCTCCCTTTCTCTATCGCACGTATACCAGCCACATCTTCCTCCCCTCCTATCGATGTACGGTAGCGCGACAGTCCGAACGGCGTGCGGCGGCGTGGTTCTAAGCGTGGCGGTATGAACGGCGTGCGGCGGCACGGGCCTAAGCCTGGCGGTCCGAACGGCGTATAGCGGCGCGGACCTAAGCATGGGGGTCGGAACGACGTGCGGTGGTGCGGATCTAAGCCTGGCGGTCGAAACGGTGTGCGGCGGTACGGACGTAAGCGTGGGGGTAGGAACGACTTGCACCTGTGCGGAACCAAGCGTGGCAGCTGGAATGGCATACGGTGGTGAGGATCTAAGCGTCTGAAATTTTTGTCTCTGTCTGTCTAACTCCTATTCACCACCTCAGATCCTTTGCTGATGAAAGACACCGAGGAGGCAGCGGTGCCGACAGTTGTCATCGATGCGACGACGATTGAAGCCATCATCCGCAACATCACTATGATGGCGCAGATCAAGCCCTCATGAACCGATGTTATGGGAGGTAGGTCGCGGCTGGCACATCGAGGTTTACTTTGACGATGAAGGCCAGATGTACCTCATGGCCAGATGGATGGGAGCACTTTGCTCGTACTTATTGGAGTATACATGCGGCGGGGAGGGCGGCTAGCTCACCGTCCACTTAATATTGGGACAAATTTGAGCCCAATTTGAACCAAAATTCTGCGACTTAAAATAGATGTATGATTTGAATAAATTTGATACTCCCTCTGACCCATATTAGTTGACTTAGATTCATCTAGATATGAACGTATCTAGTCAAGTTTTAGTGCTAATATGGGTCGGAGGGAGTATTTATTTGAGCCGTGAGACCGGTGGATAAACTCTAAAGCGATTCATAAGTAGTAGTACTTGCTTTGACAATCTCTAGTGGGCTTTTATAAATTTGATCGAAATATGTATTATTTGAATCAAAATTGATACTCCCTCCGATTCATACTACTTGTAGTTGAAATGGATGTATATATCACTAAAACATGTCTAGATACATCCATTTCAGTGACAAGTAGTAATATGGATTGGAGGGATATGCTCTAAAGTTGATTCATAAGTAGTACGGCCTTTGACCCAAATTAGTTGATTTAGATTTGTCTAGATTCGATTGTATATAGACATGAATCAGTATTAGATCCATCTGTATCTTGACGAATTTGAGTCAACTAATTTGGATCGGAGGGAGTAGTACTTTCTTTGACAGATCGCCTCTCTGGAGAAGAAGAATGCAGCGTCAAGAAGAATAGGGAATGGATGCTGCCGTCAACGCTGCAAGTCTACATGGCAGCCACGATGGCAGCGGCACAATGGTCATAACTGATAGGGGCCCCAACTTGACCCTCTAGGCATTTGGCACGCCAACTATGGGTATCTAGATCCAATGGAAAGCAACTCGGGCCCGCAATGCATTCTCTTGAAACTTTGGGACCGCAAAGTGACTAAATTAGTAGGAACTCACAAGCATCCATTGAATAAAAATTCTACTCTCTAAATTTGCTATCAATTGAACTAATCAATATACGTGCCATCTTCACCATGACCCCCATATTGTAACTGTTAGGACGGGGATCGCAACTACTAAAAATGCCCACATGAATCTACTATTCTCCTCCCACTTGAAGTTCATGTTTTAGATTTTCTACCACTTGATCAGATACGGCAAGATCAGCCTCAAGTGTCAACTTATCTTTGCGAATAAGATCTGAGTTATTATTTTCTTCCTCGACAATACGCTTTATCTCTAATATCAAAAGGTTTTTACGGTCTAATTCAATACATAAATTGGCAACCATATCCTCCAAATCCATCCTATGGATAGACCACTAGGTTTATTCATCTTGGTATGCAATGTACCATGGATCATCGGCCTGCATATCACACTGTACAATCCCAAAACAAACCCAATTAAAATCAGTCCGACAAGCCATGGTGGCACTTCAAATTCAACGGTACTAGAAAGAGAAGGAGCTACCTGCACTTCCGATGCGGTAGGAGAAGGATAATATGGACACGACATGATCGAGTCCCCACCCTTGCCGGTGTACCCGCTATGACTAGAAATTGAAGACTAATTTATCCCTGCAATATCGTGGAAATTACGGGAACCGAATCGATTAGGGTGGGCGGAGCAGGAGGAAAGGTCTTACCAAGCACTACTAGCAATTGCTGCGACCATTCATCGAGCTATGGCGGCGGAACAAAATCCCGGTCTTCATGGGCGGCGGACCTGCCTGCGGTCGGTACTGCCTCAATGTATAATGCGTGCGAACGAAACATGTGTTGAAGCCATGGTTGAGGTGCAGCGCGGCAGTCCGTTCGATGCCACCGTAGGACAGAGTCGTCGACACGCCGACGATGGCTGCTCTGTCCGCCGGTGGGATAGGAGTTGCTCGGGGCTGGGGTCTGGGAGCAGATGAGAGAGAGAGCCGACCTCACGTGTGTCATACATGACCCCAGCTGTCAATGTTTAGGGGAGTAGGTGCTCCGGGATTTTTGCATATTTTCCAATTTTACAAACTTGCCATACTTTTTCTTTGAAATTTGCATATTTTCCACATGACCATCACATGTCAGTAACACACAAAATGGAAAATATGCGAGTTGCAACGTAAAACATGGCAAATATGCAAATTCCCCTCCAGCCCCACATCACGGCCCCATCGGTCATTGGCTTCGACGGTTCCTGATGGGGATACGCCTACTGGGGTATACTCAGCGGGACGTTTCCGACTGGCCCAAGGGCTGGCGAGTGGGCCTGCAGAACGGCGAGTGGATCAAAGCCCGAAGGTATCAGCGAGGAAGTTGAAGGCCCAGGCGGCAGATAGGCCGGTCGGTCTAGGTTAAACGATTACAAGGCGTAACCAAATCGGTTGAGATATGTAAACCCTAGGGGGGGTGAGCCTATATAAACCTCCCTATGGGTGAGTAGAGACACGTTCCCTCATACACCCAAGCAACTCGCCGTCTAGTCGCCGCGTTCGCCCATTGTAAACACCTCCATAATACAATCTAGCAGGAGTAGGTCTTTACCCTCGGGGCGAACACAGGTAAAACCTCTGTGTCTTTGCCCTCATCGCCGCAGATGGCTGGCCGCCCTTGCCCTCGTTCTACTACTGGCCGATTGCAGCATCTACCGTGGTCATTCCCGGCGATGGCGCCCACCGTGGGGCCTGGCGGTCTGGCGGTGTTCTCGCGGCGAGATCCAATCTGCCCATCAACAAGGCGGTGCCATCGCCGGTATGATAGCGATCGGCGAGATGCTCCAGATCTTGCCAAGCAGCTACGTCCGGCGCGACCGTCACGCCTGGCGTGATCTTGCCGATCGGCACGATCGATCTTCGTCGGCCTCACCGGCGTCATCACCTCGGAGGACTCGGCTCGCATCCGAAGTCGCCACCACCGATCGGCTCTCCGAGAGCCAGGTTCGCACGATCCACGCCCGCCTCCGAGTACAACTCGGCCCACAGAACGTGGCGGGAACTCAGCGGCGCGAAGATGCGGCCCTCACCGCCGACTCGGCGACCCGGCGTCACTCGCCGGATCCATCACGCGGCCTCGTCGCGGGCTCCATCGCCCAGGTATCCAACGCGGGAGATTTCGAGGACCCCTCCATCCTCGGGATCTTCGAGTTCGACTCCGGGTCGGAAAACTCCGCCGACTTCCACGACGGAACCGGTCGCCATGCCGCGACCTACATGGCCACCGACGCCGATCCGCCGGAGGATCCTTTCTCCACCCAATCCTCCTAACGCCACAACAGCGGAGGTCGAGAACTCCCTGAAATTGGCGGAGGCGATGCAAAGAGCATGCGGCGAAAATTTCGCCTCGAGCAAGTGACAGCAGAAGCATCACGCTACCACCAGCGGATCAGGTCACGCTGAACCCCACCGTTGAGCGCCACGAACTTCGGCAGCAACGACCCGGCTCGCATAGCGGCGCGATCTGCGAGAACGCGCCACCGGAGGAAGCGCCGGCCCCGCCAGATCAGCGGCGATGGGTGCCCCACCACCACCCAACCGCACCTCCCGAGACCAGCGGATAGTCATCTCCTCACGGGAGCGAGACGCGAACGGCCTCCCACTGTTCTCCACCCCGATGGACAACCTCGTGGCAGGCCGAGCAGCAGCCGATAGCATCGCGGCCACCGGCGACGGCGCCTTACAGATCCAGTATGTCAAGGCCCTGCTCGCAAAAGCCGTGGAGCAGCAAAGAGCTGGTGCCGACTCGCAAGGGCAAGTATACTCGCGCTCCTCGGGAAGCAGGGCGGCCTCAAGCGGCCGCCCAGCGGCGGCAAACACCCTCAATTGCCCGCCACCAGAGCCACTGCAGCTCCAACGCCGACCCGCGAACGCGGCACTCTCCACCAACGATCCCAGGCGACCAACCGTCGCCGCTAACGGAGAACCCATCGGCGCCCGCACTCACATCATCAACAACCAAAACTGGCGCCTGACGGCCCGACGACTGCGGCACAACCTAGCTACTCGCGCGATGGCGAGCCTATGGGGTCGCCAATCGACTAGGGCCTAAGTGCTTCGGACCAATGATCCGCGAAAAGTACCCGCCAAACTTCAAGGCGCCAAAGGAGATAGAAAATACGACTCCTCGTGCGACCCGCGATGCGGCTTGACACATACCTCATGGCAATGGGGATCGCGGGTCACACCGATCTACTCGCCGCCCGTTACCTCCCACTGATGATGGAGGGGACGTGTAGGCAATGGATCAACACGCTCCCCTAGGACAGCATCGACTCCTGGGAGGAAATGCGAGACGCCGTCGGGCACGAGTGCTCCTACACTCGCGCCACCACCATCGAGGACTGGAACGATCGTCCGGGGACCCCGCGAGTCGACCATAGCTGGGTCCAACGGTGGCAAGAGCTCTGGTACAGCGGTCGGAATCCACGGACACCGCGATCCATTGCTTCAAGACCTCGTGCCGCTCTGAGCCTCTAGTCGCCAAGCTCAAGCGACACGCCCGCACACTCGACAACATCCCGACCTCCTCGAGATCGCCAAGCGATGCGCCGAGGAGGATCCCAATCAAGGCGTCGACGAAGTCAGGAGAACGCGCCAAGCGGCAACGACAGCGGACGCCGAACCGACCTACGCTACAGCGGCACCCGCCTCACAGGCAAGCGCCGCAACGACGGGCGAGTCGACTTCGTCGCCAACGCTGGGCACGCACAACGCGAGCCCAAGAGCTACCGCCGCGACGGAGGGCAACGACGCGATGGCGGGAACTACAAGAACAAGCCAAGGTTCGATCCCGCGGCCCTCCTTAACCAACCATGTGCGTTTCAGCGGGAAGGAAAACCGCCACGCACACCGCCGGCGCCACACCCTCGGGAAATTGAGAAGGCACGGCGCGCGGAAGACACCGACAACGACCGCCAAGTGGCGGAAAATTGACAAAGTAGCGGCTCGCTCACACCTTCACGGCTTCAACACGCGCGAGAAGAAGGTCATCGCCGCCGCCGTCGCCGTCAACGCGGTGGCCCAAACAGACGTCCCCGATTCGAACAGCCCATCACACAGCCGGCAAGACCACTCGCCACGCGCCAGTACCGGGGCGAGTCGCCTTGGTGGTCAAGCCCAAGGTTGGCGACTGGCTCCCCAAGACAACGATGGGCGGCGGCAGCTCCATCAACATCCTCTACCTCGACACCTTCAGCGGTTGCGGCTCCGCGATCGATGATCGAGACAACCACACCACGTTCCGGCGCCGTCCCGGTCGGAAGGCGTACCCGATCGGCAAAGTCACGCTTACCGTCACCTTCGGTACTCCGGCAAACTTCCGCGGCGGATCGTCTTGAGATGGTGCCTTCGGCACAGCCCGCTGCGTCCTAGGGCGCCAGCGTTCGCCAAATTCATGGCGGCGCCCCACTGGCGTACAATGCGATGAAGCTCCCGGGCGTGCGGCGTCATCACCATCAACGGCGACCCGACATGGCCGCCAATGCGAGGCCAAAGGCGAACTTCGCCGACGCCGTCATCGCGGCAGCTAATCACGCCGACGAGCTCGCCAAATACGCGAAAGGGTCAACAATGACGACCCCACAATACTCAAGAAGCCCAACTCGAGGGCACAAACACCTCAACCTTTGAGGCCACGACGCCTTTTCGCCGAGCTGGTCCCGGCGACCCAGACGGTGACGATCGGGACAGGCATGAGCCCGGCGTAGGAAGGCGCGCTCATCGAGTTCCTTCGTGAGAATAGGGACATCTTCGCATGGAAACCCTCCGACATGCCTGGTGTCCCTAGGGAGCTCGCTGAGCACAAACTAAACGCCGACCCCAAAGTGCGACCCGTCAAGCAGTCGCTACGGCCCTTCAATGAAGAGCGCCGTCGAGCAATCGCCGAGGAAGTGCAGCGCCTGCTCGCTGCCGGCTTCATCCGGCCAATTAAATACTCCAAGTGGCTGGCAAACCCAGTCCTGGTCGAGAAGAAAAACGGGACCTGGAGAATGTGTATCGACTACACAACACTGAGCGCCTTTGCCCAAAGGAGCGATTCGTCCTCCATGGATCGATCGGATAATCGATTCAACCGCGGGTTCGAGTCGCTGTGTTTCCTCGGCCACTCCGGTACAACCAGATCAAAATGGCTGTCGAGGATGAGGAAAAGACGGCATTCATCACGCCATTCGAGCATTACGCTACACCGCCATGACCTTCGGCCTCAAGAACGCCGGGGCAACCTATCAGCGGTGCATGCAAGAATGCCTCGCGAGCCAAATTGGCCGCAACATCCACGTCTACATCGACGACGTGGTCGTGAAATCCGCTCGCCAAGGAGACCTACTCGCCGACCTAGCGGAGCCCTTCGCCAATCTGAGGTACAAGATAAAGCTCAACCCAGGCAAGTGCACCTTGATTGTACCGCGGCAATTACTAGGGTATGTCGTCTCCAAACGAGGGATCGAGGCAAACCCAACGAAGATCGACACGATCGCCCGGCTCGGCAAACCCGAGTGCCTGCGCGATGTCCAGAAGCTGGCCGGGCGTGTAGCGGCTCTCAGTCGCTTCATCCCGCTGGCGAAAAGCGATGCCCTATACTTTGATGCGCAAGAATCCCACCTTCCAGTGGGACAAGGAGGCGGACGACGCGCTCCGCGACCTCAAAAAGGTGCTACTCGCCGCACCCGTCGACAAAGAGCTTATGCTGGTTTACGTCGCGGCATCCGAACGCGTCGTCAGTGCCGTAATGGTTGTCGAACGACCAGAGGAAGGAAAGGAGCGCCCGGTCCAGCGGCCGGTGTACTACATCAGCGAGGTTCTCACCGAGTCGCGCCGATACCCAGTATCAAAAGCTGGTATACGCGGTCTTGAGCTCGGGCGCTGCCAGACTACTTCGAGGAGCACCCGATCACGGTCGTCTCCTCAGCACCACTACAAGACATCATCCGCAATCGCGAAAGGCGGGTCGCCAAGTGAGCCGTCGAGATTGGCGTCCACAACATTAAATACGAGCCACGAAGGCGATTAAGTCATAACTGGCGGACTTCGCCGACCGGAAGAGGCCCAGCGGAGAAGCCGCCGTACCTCCATTCTGGAGCCTGCACGACGGGTCCAAGAACGCGACGGCGTAGGGAGCGGGATAGTCTTGACCTCACCAAGGCGACAAGATCCGCTACATCCTCCGCCTCGATTCACGCCTGCACCAACAACATGGCTGAATACGAGGCCCTACTCCAACATGCGAGCCGCAAAGGAGATGGCGTCAATCGCCTTCGATGCTACGGAGACTCGACCTCGTTCAGGACAAGTCGCGGCACCGCGACGTCTCCCCCACCATGGCGGCGGCGCATCGCCAAGAGGTGGACAAGGTGGGCGGTCACTTCACGGCTACTCTGCCGAGTGGATCGACAGAGAAAACGAGGAGGCCGATGCCTCTCTCGCATCGGTCGGCTCGACTCGCACCACCCGGCGTGTTCCTCGACACAATCTTCAAACCATCGCCTCCCCGAGGAGATCGACATCGAGTCCCGCTCAACCAGAGGCAGCCTTGGTCGCACTCGTCACCGAGCCGAACGACCGGACCAAGCCCTACATCGCCACCGAAACCGCACCGCCAGACGAGACAAACGCTCGGATGATCGCTCGCCGATGCAAGTCTTACACCATCATCGACGGCGAGCTACACAAGCGCAGCGTCACCGGCGTGTTCCAACGTTGCGTCCAACTAGCTGAAGGACGCAAAATCCTACACGACATCCACTCAAGCGACTGCGGCCACCACGCTGCCGCGCGCTCCCTGGTCGCCAAGGCTATGCGACACGGCTTCTACTGGCCCACCGCACACGCCAACGCTGTCGATATCGTCCAGCGCGCCGGTGCCGGCACGCCAACCGACGCACGCCCAAGTTCGGCGCCAAAACAATCCCCATCACCGCCATTCGCCGTGTGGGGCATGGACATGGTAGGCCCTTCAAGAAGGCCCTCCGCTACACCCACTTGCTAGTCGCCGTCGACAAATTCACGAAGTGGGTGGAGGCCAAGCCAGTCCGAAATGCGACGGAAGACCGCCACTAAGTTCCTACGCCGAGCTCATATACCGCCACGGGTTCCCCAACAGATCATCACGGACAACGGCACAAACTTCGCCAAGGGAGCAATGGCGAATTTTGCGAAGAGCACCACATCCGCTCGACCTCGCGTCGACACCCGAATCCAATGGCCAGCGGAACGAGCCAACCAAAGCATCTTCCACGGCTGAAGCCGCGACTCAAGTACCACTCGAGCGCACCGCTGGATGCCGGGTCAAGAGCTCCCCTCCGTCATCCGGGAATCCGCACCTCGGTCAACAGGTCGACGGATTCACCCTTCTTCATGGTCTACGGCGCCAAGCGATCATGCCCACCGACCAACACGACTCTCCGCGGGTCGTCCACTATACGGAGGCCGAACGAGCTGGCCCGCCAAGATGGGCTCGACCAACTCGGCGAAGCACGCGACCTCACTCGATCGCTGCATCGCCATTTATCGCCAAGGGCTCCGCCGCTACCACAGCCGACGGGTGAAAACCCGCACCTTCCAGGAAGGCGACCTGGTGTTACGCCTCATCCAGGACAAGAAGGGCATGCACAAGCTCTCCCCTCCGTGGGAAGGCCCGTTCGCCATCGGGCGCGTACTCGGCAACGACGCCTACTACCTCATCGACGTCCGCGGGGACGGCGAACTCGACGTCAAGCGGCCATGGAATGTAAATCTCCTCCGGAAGTTCTATTCCTAGAACCCCACATATGTACTCTCCAGTCGCTATGAATAAAAGAAACGGTTACTGCAAAATTCGTCTACTCTCCATGCCTTGTGCCACTCGCACTCGTAATAAACAGCGTCATGCTACAATACAGAAGTCAACCTTTGGTACAGCGACCGGCACGGCTAAGTAGTGCGATGTAAGAGCACTGAGTCATTTCAGGTCTTGCATCGTCCACGAAAAACGCCAATCCGGAGCCCCATTGGAGTCGCCTAGCTCGACTGGTTTTACGAACCAAGACAATCGCCCTCGCTTCACAGCGACCTTGGTCCTCCGCATCCTCGGCGTAGCGACTCGAACGGCTAAGTACCACGCCGGGACTGAATACCAGTTCGCGATCGGTCGGAAAACGCCAAGTAAGAGAGCATGCCCAGACTGCCACGCGATGACCCACCGGGCCAGGCAGGAGTGACGCGCCACACCAACGCTCGATCCTCAACCACCCTCGAGTCGCGCCTGGAACTACCAAGTACCACGCTCGGGGACTCGGCCACCCGGCCCCGTTCGCGTACGGGAAAACGGTAAAGTACAGAGCACTCAAGGGAGTCGCCTTGCGACTGGCTCTCCGAGCTCGGGCGAGTCGACTAAACTAACAACACACATGATAACAACAAAACATCATATATTGTGCTCTGGGAACGCTCGGGGACTCGGCCACCCGGCCCCGTTCGCGTACGGTAAAACGGTAAAGTACAGAGCACTCAAGGGAGTCGCCTTGCGACTGGCTCTCCAAGCTCATCGCATTGTCTTACATTACAAATAATGCCTGCTCGGCAGAACTGCTGCTAACATATCTAGGCACACTACCCTATTCTGCAGGCTTCGACGACGACGCACCAGAATCCCGGCGCCTACGGATGAACGCGGTGTACGGGTTTGACGGATACGTCGTCAGCTCACCCGCCATCGCCGCACGGAAAGGCTGCTCGACCTTGAAGTCACGATGTGGCGGCTCGGGTCGCTTGGCGACGACCGCTTCTGGTAGGGAAGGAGGTCGCCCATCGCCCGACACGCTCGAGTACGCCGGCACGCGTTCGCAGCTTGAGAACCTCGGACAGATCCACCGCGCTAGTCGACGAAGGATACCCACTCGTCACATCGTCGAGGTCGAAGTCCTCGAGGAAGTGGGCGAGTCCAAGGCTCAGAGCTGTCGACGCTCCGCGCCGAAACGCCGACCGCGTCATGAACTCTACGACCGCGGGCGCCTTCTCCAAGTACTCCCACACCTCAACGAGGTCACTGGGAATAACCTCCGTGGGCGACATCTCTTGAAGGTAGGCGCGGATGCACGTCGCCGACAGTGTTGCCGAGTCGACAAGCATGCTTACGCACTCCCTTGCGTCAAGAGAGCTCGCTTCTTCTTGGCTACCAATAACATGACCTGCGCGAAGGAGACAATTATGAGTACCATGGAAACCACAAACAATATAACCGAAGACAGGAAGACGCACTCACCAAGCAGCGGGCGAGTCCCGTGATGAAGCTCTGAGCGGCGTATGATCGCCCCGAAGCCCAACAATGAGGGCTTCCGACACCTTCGGTCTTCCTCCGCGCCGCAATGGCGGCCTTAGCCTGCTCGCCGAGCTTGCTTCTTCTTTGCCTCCCGCATTCGGCCGAGGTCGGCGATCCTTCGCCAAGAAGGTTTAACGCAGAACCGCACCGCCACCAGCTCACCGGGGACAAGCTCTGGCGAGCCACTTCCGCTGCGCAGAACAACTCAAGCTCCTTGTTTGCTTCTTGGATAGTGGCTAGCTCCTTCAAGACGCCGCAGCCAATCGCTCTGCCGACTCCAGGTGCAGACACATACATCTTCAAAGTCAGCAAACATGAAATTACTGGTGCCCACCCGCTAAAATTTAGCGGTGCGCACTCGAGGACCGGCAACCACGAAATTCCTCGGTGCATACCCGCTAAAATTTAGCGCACACGCACTCGGGACTGGATTCAAAGTACAAAACAAGTAATTATAAGAATCAAGCCCGCTAAGCACCGACCTGATCCTCGGGACCGGAGGTACCGGATGGCCGCACCAAGCATGCCGTGAAGTTGTACCGTCCACAGACGCAAGCGCGCCGGCGTGTGCCCGCGACGTTGGTCGATTTCAGCGTCGGTGGTCTCGAGCGGGCTCGGGTCGCAGCCCACTCGCCGTGCCGCCTTGGTCATGAAACGGGAAGGTAGCAATCGAGGCGCCCCAAAGGAAGTCGCTTCTGGTCTAGGCAAGGAACGCCTCCTTCAGAGACGCGTTGCTTCCACTGCGGGTCCAGCCGCCCGCCGCCGTCGAGACGGCGACGATGTCGCCGCCTTGGCCTTCTTGCTGCCTTCCGTTGAGGCGGCGACCTCCACTTTTCCTCTTGGAAGGGTCTTCTCGCCAGCGGAGGATACCTGGCCACGGCGGGTGACCCATCTTTTTCACTCCGTCCCTGCATCGAATCAAATCAATAAAATACAATCAAAGTACTAAAGGAAAGTAGAGAAGGCGAATCGCTCACTTGGCGATCGAATGAAACGCAGCCTGCACGGGCACCGGTTTTCCAGCTCAGGGCCTAATCGGCGACTAATCCCCAGTTCGGGCGTCGGGCCCAGGATACGACGGCTTCTTTGACGTTGAGGTAGCGGTTGGCGCCCGGGCGCCTTCAGGAGGCCTCGCATGAGTGGGGCTACCGCCGGAACCTCCTTGCGGGCGAGGCCACCACGCCGGGACCTCCTTGCAGGCGAAGTCGCCACAACCGAGCCTTCCTAGCCCGAAACCGCGCGAATGGCGGAGGCATTGAGGCCAGCGCTCAGAGATGGCGCATCTAGCGGTTGTCGCTAGGGACTGCCACGTCGCCGAGCTGTGAGCATCGAGCTGCTCGTTGAGTCTTGGCGGTGAGGCCGCCTGGCTTCGTCTTCCTTCTCGGGGGCCTCTCCTTCTCCTTCTTCTTCTTCTTCTTCGCGGGAGTGACGGCGCGAGGTGGTCTCGGGAGTTCGTCGTCGCCGCCATGACGCCGAGGCTCTGCCGCTTCGATCTCGCCGACGCGTTGCCCGGGTCTTTCGGACCAGTGGGGCAATCTCCTCTTCGGACTCGTCCTCGTCGTCCTCGTTACCCTTGGCGGGTGGCGACTCGCTTGTATCCTGGGCGGATGGCCGGGGCTCGTCGTCGGTGGGTGGTAACCACCTTCCACCACTTGGAACAATTGCGTTAAACACGAAATGAGTTAGAGTTACGCTGATCGCATACGCCATTGCGAACAAGATAAAAGGATTACCGTCGGAGCCGGACGCCATGGTGTAGGGAGGACCCCACTGCGCATCTGCGTATGTCGCAGGTGATCTTCTTCAGCTGAGAGGTAGTCCTCCGGCTTCCACTCGTCGAGGCAGGCTTTATCGAGTCTCCCCGCCCGTACTGGTACATGTAATGGTCGCGTTAGGCGGAACGAGCCGCCAAGCCAACAATTGTACAAGTTTACCGTCTGAGCCTTCTTCTTCGGACCACGGATGGTCTGGAGCATCTCGTCGACGACCATCCGCTGGTCGTCGGGAGCTTGCCGACCGAGATGGCGTGGCTCGAGCGATTGGCCAGTACCGCGGGATCGCGCCGTCCTCCGGAGTCGACTCGGTCACGTAGAACCATGACTTTTTCCGATCGCTCGCTTTGGCCGGCAAGATCGTCGAAGAAGGAAGCTTTGGATTTGAGTTGGAAGGTTAAGCCGCCGGCTAGCATTGTCGCCGCCTCGCGGCCGTCCGTGGAACAGATCTTGCCACAAGGGAAAGTAGGGCCGGCAGCCCAAGTAGCACTCGCAGAACGCCACGAAGATGGCGAGCTGCTCGATGCTATGGGGACCCAGATCTGAGGGCTGGATCCCGTAGTAGGCGCAGAAACGCCGGAAGAACAAAGATGTGGGAAACCCTAACCCCCGCTCGAGGTGACTGGTGAAACAGACAAACTCTCTCTCTCGCGGGTTTGGGGTCGTTTCTCCGGCTGCGGGGATACGCCAGCAGCCGGCCCGCAGGATTCCGGCCTCCTCGAAGGAGGCCAGCTGCGCCCTGGTGCACTTGGATCTACCCCAAGGTTCGGTGGAGAGGGCCATGGCTGAGGATTTGTTTGGAGGTCGGAGGATTGCGGGTCGATTGGATCGCGGAATCAAAGGAAGGAAGATGTGCGTACTCGGAAGAGATGGTGGGCGGTTGGCTTTGCAATAGCCTACCATTCTTCTTATATAGCGGGAGTTGCCCGCCAAATCAGGGGGCCGTTACCGCGCGATGATTACGCCAGGAGTTACCGTTGAGTTACCTTAACGCCTAGTTTGACCACGCCTGACGGTCCAACTCCAGCCACTCGGCTCGTTAAGTCACTCGACCGAGACCGCGTCTCGTTGGCTCGACTCGCCCAAGACGCGACTCGGTTCACCGGATTTTTTCCTTTATACAGGAGCCCGCCGACGATTCGACTGGATGCCAACTTGAAGCCGTATACTCCGACTGCCAGCAGCCACTCACGCCTAATCAACGACGGCCTCGGGGACTACTGATGGGGATACGCCTACTGGGGTATACTCACGGACGTTCCGACCGCCCAAGGGCGAGTGGGCCTGCGAAGCGGAGAGTGGATCAAAGCCCAGAAGGTATCAGCGATCGAAGTTGAAGGCCCAAAGCGGCGATAGGCCCAGTCGGTCTAGGTTAAACGATTACCGAAGCTGTAACCGAATCGGTTGAGATATGTAAACCCTAGGGGAGGTGAGCCTATATAAACCTCCCTATGGGGTGAGTAGAGACACGTTCCCTCATACACCCAAGCAACTCGCCGCCTAGTCGCCGAGTTCGCCCATTGTAAACACCTCCATAATACAATCTAGCAGGAGTAGGTCTTTACCCTCCGGGGGGCCGAACCTGGGTAAAACCCTGTGTCTTTGCCCTCATCTCGCACCGCAGATGGCTGGCCGCCCTTGCCCCTCGTTCTACTACTCGCTGCCGATTGCAGCATCTGCCGTGGTCATTCCCACGACAGTTCCACATGAAGGCCCCATCGTTTATTGGCTTCGATAGCTTCACAGAACTACCTCATTTGTCATTAGCTGCACCAGCCAATCAATTAGGAAAAAAGGGTCCACAAGTTAGCGAGAGATGGATGGCGGGTCCGACGTGTATCCTGGCCACGCCGGTCAGCACATAACATCCATGGAAGGACCCGCCCCAACTAGGTCCCACCCGTCGGCATATAACAGTCGAGGCCACATAACTTAACGCTCAATGCACGACCCGCCCCAATACGGTCCCACAAGTCAGCATGTAACGGTCAAGCATTTGACCTGGCGGTATCCCTCCATCTGAGCGCCTGCGAGAGTTTCATAACATAGCGAGGGGAAAAGTGAGGAAAAGTTAAGCGGCTGGGGAAAACTGTGTACAGCTAACGAACCAGGGGCACGAAAATATAAATCCCTAATTATTTTAGAAAACAGAAAATGCTTTCGGATTAGTTATTCAAATTCAAACACTTTTCATATTGAAAGTTTTTTCATATACAAAAAAATATTATTTAATGCATTTTTACTGAAAATGGCAAAATGGTTAATAGTTTGAATAGTTAGATTAATTATTTTAGAAAACATAAAATGGTTTTGTATTAGTTATTCAAGTTCAAATACTTTTAATGTTGAAAGTTTTTTCAAATTCAAAATGATTTACCATTTAAAAACCATTTCAAATTTAAACACCTAAATAAGACATTTGAAATGGCGGGAACCTGGACTAAAATGTTTGAAAAACATTTGAAAAAGGGACCTTTAGTCCGGGTTGGTGGTTCCAAACGGGACTAAAGGGCCTCTGCGTGCCGTTTCGGTTCAGCCCAAAATAGAACATACGCCCCGGTTGGTGGTTCCAACCGGGACGAAAGGGTCATACGTCCCGGTTGGTGACTCCAACTAAGACGAATGCTCTGGTCATTCGTCAACCGGGGCGTATGACCCTTTCGTCCCGATTAGAGACACCAACCGGGACGAATGAGGCCCCCTACTCAACCGCGCGACGCCCCTTCTCCTTCCAGTTCATCTCCTTTCACGAGAAACAGAGCAGCCGTCGCCGCGAGAACCTCCACGCACGCCGTCAGGCTGAACAACCTCGCCCCGTTGCTGGCCTCCAAGCATAGACATCGGCCTCCAAGCACGCAGCACTGAGCTCGTCCTGCGTTGTGCGCCATTCTCCTAACGTTGCCCCTGCCGCCCGCGCAACGGAGCTCGCCGCCGCCACCCGACCCCGTGCCGCCGCCCCCGGACCCGGCCGCGCACATCCGATCTAGCCCGGCCGCCGCCCATGCACGCGTAAGGTGAGCCGACCTTTTTTTTGGTTTTTTTCACATATATTTTCTGTTATTTTAGTTAGCAAGTGTAGAACAATTAGCTAGGGATTGTTATTAGTTAGGTTAGTTAGGGATTAATTAGTTAGGGATTATTAGTTAGGGATATCAAAATAATTCATATCTTTTAAACTATTTTGAATTTGAACAAATTTATAAAATGAAATATGAATGTTTTCCAAATATGAATTCAAACATATTTTCCAATTTGAACAGGGTTGATCTATCTGGTCAAACCTTTGAGAATTGACCATATTTGAAGTATTTTGCATTTAATATTGATTTAAATTCATATTTCCAAATAATACAAATATTATATGATTTTGAATCACAAAAATGTGAGGATTATGAATATGCTATTTAAATATATTCTAGGCAAATAAATTTTTAAGAATTATTAAATAATACTTTAATGTCATTTCTTCATAATTACATAACTTTAATTTTGTAACTCCGTTTTAGACGAATAATATGTCTAAATCGATCAGCGCGACGGTCCCGTTCTAACTATGCATTCCATGATATAAATTGAAGCATGCATCATATAAATAATAATGTGGCAGCAAGGTTTATGGAAGAAAAATATGACTAAACAAGTAATAAAACGTTTTATTCTTGTACCCCACACCTCACCCATGCCATGCTATGGTTATACCATGTAATTTTGCATCATTATATCATTGCATACCTCTCTGAATTAGGGTTTATATCCTCTTATACACTTCGACTAATCCGCTTTTCCCTTTTGGAGAAAATATGGAACCACACGACAGAGACAAAGAAAAGGAAAACATGCTCCAGGATATGATATGCGGGGAAGACATCGATGTCACCTCGATGTATCTGAACAACTCCGATGAGGAAGTTCCTCTTCTTGACTGAAGAGACGGCTTCGGTGAGGGAGAATGCGATGACTTCCGTGAGGGAAAAGGAGTCGAAGGAGGTGGAACATTAAATATTACAATCTCCGGCGAGGTGCATATATATATAAATCCTCTGTTGTCTATATACATATATTAATGCTCTTTCTTATTTTAGCCCTCCAAATCGAGCAAATCTTCTACAGAGAGCAAACGAGGCCCAGCCAAAAGGTTGGAAGACCGTGAAAGGTACATGATCGAAGAAGTCGCTGAAGACAGCGAACCGACGAATCCCACTCATGTTAAAAAAAAAATTGTGCAATGCAGAGTAATTGTTAGGAACTTCCTCCCGATCACCTTTCGAGATTGGAATAAGCCAAAGGAGGAAGGAGTTACATATGTCCCGGACAAAGTCAAATATTTACTTTGGAGGAGGCTCGTGCTTAATTTCACCCTAGTGACGGTAGATGTGGATCCAAATGAGGGGTATCCAAAAGAGGAGGCTCGGCAATATGCCGAGGCCATGAAGCAAAAGGTCAAGAAGTGGGCTCTTAAGAAGATGGATGATGACCCACAAGTATAGGGGATCGCAACAGTCTTTGCGGGTAGTATTACCCAATTTATTGATTCGACACAAGGGGAGCCAAAGAATACATGCAAGCCTTAACAACTAAGTTGTCAATTCAGCTACACCTGGAAATAGTTTTTGCTCACAGAAGTTTATTAGTAGCAACATTTTTGTAGTAGCAAAAGCAAAGTAATAGCAGCAGTAAAACAAGAGCAATAGTAACAGTAGTAGAAAACAGTGGGATTTGAGTGCGGTAGGCATAGGGATGGATGGACGGGTGTTGCATGGACGATTCTAAACATGTAACTTTAAAATCTAGGGCATTGCAGATAAATAAGAGTAAGCATCCAAGTACTAAACAATCCTAGGCACGTGCTCCATATATAGTCGTACGTGCTCGTGATGAGAAATTGCACAACATCTTCTGTCCAGCCAGCCCGTTGCAGCGGGGCCTCAAGGGAACTACTGGAAATTAAGGTGCTCCTTTTAATAGAGCACCGGAGCAAAGCATTAACACTCCGTGAACACATGTGATCCTCACATCACACCATCCCCTCCGATTATCCCATTTTCTGTCACTTCAAGGCCTTTGGATCCGGACAATGATATGTGTACACAACTTACATATAAGATCACAAACAATACTATCATAAAGATTCAATAATAAGTTCAGATCTGAGATCATGGCACTCGGGCCCTAGTGATAAGAATTAAGCACAACAAGTTGCAACAAAGTCAAATAGCACTAATAGAGATACTACGCACTATGCCCTAACAATCTTATTCGATTACATGATAGAACTCATCTAATCCCTACCATCCCCATATCCTACTGCGGGGGATTACTCACTCATGGATGAGGGAAACATGGATGGTTGATGGAGAGGCATTGGTGATAATGATGGAGATGATCTTCTCCAAATTCCTCGTCCCGGCAGGGTGCTAGAACGGAGTTTCTGGATCCGAATCTTGGTTTCTGGTGGTGGCGGCGCAACGGAACTCTTTCTGGAAAAACATCAAATCCCCCTAAGTTTGTAGGTCAGGAGGCATCTTATAGGCAAACAGGGAGGCCGAGGGGGTGCCTAAGGTGGTTGCACCCCCCGAGGTGCGCCAAGGCCTGGCCCGCGTCTAGTAGGGGTGTGCCCCCAGGCCTTCTCTTTGTCTCGTACTCTGGCTCCATGAGTCTTCTGGCAAAATAGGATTTTTGGCATATTTTCCCGGATTTTTCCTGATAGTTGATTTTCTGCACAAAAACTAGACACCAAGGTAATTCTGCTGAAAACAGCGTCAGTCCATGTTAGTTGTATCCAAATCACACAAGTTTAGAGGAGAAACAATAATAAAACTATTCGGGAAAGTAGATACGTTTTGGACGTATCAACTCCCCCAAACTTAGCTTATTGCTTGTCCTCAAGCAATTCAGTTGAAAACTGAGTGCGATAAAAGAACTTTCACGAACACATTTGCTTCATATAATGTAAATATTCTCAGCACAGGAGTAGATGCTTAAACCATTCATAATAAAGAGTATGCAACTAAGTCTACTCAATAGTCATTGCAAGCTATGAAGAGAAACCAACTCAATAATAATAAGTAGCATGAAACATAAACATAAGCAACATTGCAATGTTGATAAGAAGGTATGATAGAGCGGTATCTCGCTTGCCTTTGTTTGTAGAGCACAATATAAATGCCAAGGCACCTTTGAAGTTCAAGTGAAGACTAGAAGTAAAGATATTAGAGATACAAGCATCAAAGTCATGACATAATTAACCAAGTTTTGGAACAAACACAAGAATGACAACTATGCTCTCAAGACGGTGCTCATAGAATAAGTGTTGACTAAACAAGGAAGTGAAAAGGTTTTGAAAAGTTTGAAAGGCTTACAAATGCTCAAAGTAAGGTACTCATTAGCTTTGAGCTCTCATTGCCCCTATCATAGGCATCTTTTATATGGTTAAGGTGAAAGTGAGGTCCACTCTGAGTTATATGCTTGACATACCATAAACTGGAAATCCCATGTCCCTTGAGTACGAGGGCCACTCCGCATGCTACTCAACTTTAGTTACCTGTAAGTTCTTGTCATCGTAAATACATGCATATCATAGAGAACCGTCAACAAGGTACCCCTTACACATGGTACATGAGCTATCCCATAACCAAAATGACAAGGCAAGCAGACAATGAGCATCTCAGCGATCTTTTTATTTACTATTTCCATAGATTTTTATTGAGGATGCTTCACAGATGGCTCATTATGGTGATGCTGCAAGTTTCCACCATAATTAGGCATGGCTTAGGCTAGCGGCCCAGGCGTTTCTATAACACAATATATATAACTCCATGGACTTACAAGATCCCCTTTTATTTCACATCGGCAACATCCGCAAACAAAAGAGCATGATATCGGCTGGATAAATATCCAAAAAGTGTTGAAAGCGTTCCCCGTGATAGCACGGTTCTGCTAACTCCCAACATATAATTTGCAAGCATATAACTTTCATGGATAGGTCACAATGGTTCAGGATTATTAAGTGCAAGAAATAAAGTGTTCCATCAAGTTCGTGAGAGCTTTACTAACTAACTTTCTCGAAGCAATCAAACATTTTATTTGGAAGAAAACAAGGCATAATGAATATGCACTGAAATAGCAAATGATGCTAATAGGTAGGTATGCTGGACACTGTTGGCAATATTGGTTTTGGGGAGTTGGAAACACAAGTAGAGCTCATACTCAGTGCAAGTGAAGGCTAGCAATAGAGAGAGAGCGACAAACAAGAGAGCAATAACTGTCATAATCATGCTTGCAACAAAACAGGACTAATTATGACATGAAAGTGATACAAGAACTCTGAGGCAAAATAAATCACCAAGGCTTACTGACTATTATTCAGTCATATGCATGTGTGAGCATGTGCCAAGTCGATTCACATGAAACATTCAGAGGAGGATACCACAATATCATACCAAAATATGAATAGAACAATGCAAGCAAACATTCATATGACATGCTACAAAATATTAGCAAGCTGGAACTAATCATAAGCAAGCAGGAACTACTAAGCATCCATAACAACATACACCTCACAAGAACGGACTAAGCATGCTCACAATGATGAGTATATGTACAAAAATGAAAACAAATAGAGTTCGTTATCAGCCTCTTACCACACCTCAAGTTTTCTTCATCTTCATTATTGCCCTTCACTTGTGTGACTTGAATAATAACATGAAACCAAACTCCACTGAGGATGGCTGAACCCTACAAAGAACTCACAAAACCAAAGAATAAGAACAAATATTTTTGGTGTTTTCGATTTTTAAAAGCAAGCAAACAAAGCAAAACCAAACAAAGCAAAATCTTTTTGGATTTTTTTCTTTTAAGGCAACCCAAAGCTAGAAAGCAAAGAAACAAACCAAGAGAAACAACGAAAATATTTTTGGTATTTTTGTGTTTTAAGAAATCAGAAGCAAAAACCAAAAATAAAGAGAAACAATGGATATACAAAGAACCGACGAAACATGATATATAAATGAGTGTGATGTCGGTATACCTCCCCCAAGCTTAGGCTTTTGGCCTAAGTGGATCTCAACTCTAGGGTGACCAAGTGGGTGTAGCTCCGTAGTAAGACGGGGAGGCCCCTTCGTCCTGATAAGAGCTCGAGGACTCCCCTGTGCAGTGCACGGAGGGGTCGTATGAGGGCGCGTCCCCCTGATAGTGCCTATGGAAGCCAATAATGCACAGCTTATCATCCATCTCATCCTTGGAGCGTGACAAAGGTCCTTGAGAAATACTAAACAAAGTGGTTTGGAGTAGAGGGATATCTCTCTTCCCCGTCAGTAAACAACATTCTATAAACCAGGATCTCAAGAGTAGAGACAACAGTGACAAAATGATGCGCTTTCATAGCAGCAAGATCAAGCCTCTAAGGAGCCAAAACTGTATCATTTGGATCAACAACAAGGACCAAGGCAGCAACAACACGTGCATCAATAATTCCCCCATAAATGGGTCCCTTAGCAGCTAAGCGATGAGCAATGAGAGAACCAAGATTATACCTAGTTTCATTGTTGAGCGCGGCAGCTATGAAGGCCAAATGATAGTTGGAAATATTACTGGTGTTCTACCTACCAAGAACACTAGTGGAAAGATAGTAAGCAAAGTACCTGATAGCTGGGAGTTGAATATTTCTTATATTTCCCCGCTGGGCTCTACGGTCATCACCATTAGTTATCCCGCGGTAGAGCTCCAACAAATCAACGGGTTGAGCTGGAATCTTCGTCACCGACCCAGCTGTACCAAGGCCCAGGATCTCACAAAATTTCTTCAATGTCATGGTGTAAGGACTGCCATAAATTTTGAAAGACACATCTAGTTTGAAAATGATGTTAGCAAAAGAGAAGCTCTCCACAAATGATTTAGTGAGTGTAGCATACTACACGCTCTCATCCTCAATATAACTTGTTAGACCAACCCTCTGAACCAAGGTTAGGAAATCATTGAGAATTCCAATAGCCCGCAAAAAGGTAGGACAAGGAAATGTAGAAGGGTGTGCATCCCCCTCATCTCCCTCGTCGCCAAATCGCGGAGTAATGAGATCCTCAATGTATGAAGGCATGGCTCGGGAGGATCATCTTGAAGGCCTTGTCCTTCTAGGTGCATCACTCTCAAATATTTCACCAAAAGGTGTGGTTTTCCATGACCACTTTTTCTCAAATTTTTAGACAAACATCAAACCAAGTGATTTTCCAAGTTGATAAATGATGAGCAACTACTATAGGGACTTGCTAGAAGGCTACACATGCATCAAAATGAAATCTCTAAGCATAGAACAAGCATGCAAGCTCACACAACCTGACACCTATAGCAGCAAAATACTCAAGATACAATCTACCAATCACAAATATAATTGGACAAGTGGACGAGGCACATACCAAGGAGCAATCCCTCCAAAAATTAGCAGTAGAGATGGGCTGAGCAAGGAGATCGAAAATCAGGAGCAAGAACAGCAAGAACTCGATCTTGAGAAATTTTTCCGATGTTTTTCGGGAGAGAGAAAGAAGATGGCTGGGAGGAGGCACCTTGGAGGGGCCCAGGTGGGCCACACCCCAACCAGGCGCCACCTAGGGGCTGGCCGCGCCCACCAGGGTGTGCTGGTGTAGAAGTCCCAACCTTTAACAAGGTAGAGATCCCTGTGTTTACAATGCTAGTCCCCGGATCAATAGCTAGAATCCACAGTTTAAGATGTAATATGAAGAAACAAAGGTCACAGTACAACTTTATAACCAGGAATAAAATAATTCATTACATCTTACATAGCTCATTTGGCTATCTCATTACAATGCAGCAAAAATAACTATATAGCATGGAGTCCTTCATCTTCAAAGTGCCACAGGCAATCATGTTGGTTGTAGACTTGTAATCCTAATCAACACACTTCACTAACATCAAAACAAACCTGCAACATAATAAGTTATATCCACTAGGGTCAATACATTTGAATTGTATTGGCAAGTGATACTATGGTAGAATAGTGGTATCTATCATCTATATGCAATTGGCTAAGTGGAGCTTAGGCTTGCTTTGCTCAAAATAAGTTTTCCTTATAAAACACTAAGTTTTTGTTTGTCAAAATTACCCAAGGCATCTACCGATCATTGATTGAAGATCCTTTAACCCTTGTTCAACCACAAGTTTTTAACTTAGAAATTGGGATGAGGAGATCCTTGATAGCTTCCATGTCTTGATGCTCAAATTGTCCATCGCCGGGGACACGGCTAAGTACTTAGATTTTACTCTCGAGAGAGGTGGTGCACTTTCCCCACAAGACTCGACATGCATCGAGACAAGATCTTTCAGAAGCCTTCCCTTAGACCAGAATGGACGCGCTCCAAACCTATCACCCCCTACCACCAACTGTCCATTTGGATAAGTTATTGCAACCTATATGATCCAGGCAGAGCCCATATTGCTAAGTGGCTGCACTTGAAGCTTCTCAACATTTTACATCTCAAATCTCTTTGTTCCTAGGTGGCTTTCCACAAGTGAGATACACTAGGGTAGGCCATAAATATGGGGCCATGTGTAACCACTCAACATAACCCATTCCTTCCATTCCACCCAGGTGATTCATTCACATAGTTGTTTTATTAAACAAAACATAAGTCATAGACTTAGAAATATTTCATAGCATGAATATAATCCACCCTTGTTTTCTACTAGCTAAGCTAAGCATGATAGTAGTAGGGATCTTAACTTAGGAAAATTCTACTAAGGCATCATCTACTAGGATTTCCCATGGCATAGTATACTTAGTAAAATTTCCATGCAAGTCCTACTTAGAAATATCACTAATACATAGTGAAAATATGTTGGAGATATGCCCTAGAGGCAATAATAAATGTAGTTATTATTATATCTTTGTGTTTATGATAAATGTTAACATTCAAGCTATAACAGTATTAACCAGAAACATTAATACTTGTGTGATTTGTAAACTAAATTAGAGTCCCTAGTAAAGCCTCTTCATAATACTAGCTTGTTGATTAATAGATGATCATGGTTTCTTGATCATGAACATTTGAGATGTTATTAATAACAAGGTCATATCATTAGGAGAATGATATGATGGACATACTCCTATTGATAAGCGTAGCATAAATATCAAGTCATTTTAATAGTTCAATTGCTATTAGCTTTCTGATAAATAGTAACCTAATTCCTTCGACCATGAGGTCATGCTTATCACCATCACGGGAAGGATGCTTTGATGACATAAAACACCAAACCGTAACTGGGTGGCTATAAAAGTGGCATTGAGTGTTCGGAAAGTATGGGTTGAGACACATGGATCAAGAGTGGGATTTGTCCATCCATATGACGGATAGATATACTCTGGGCCCTCTCGGTGGAATGTCATCCAATTAGCTTGCAAGCATGTGACTGGATCACAAGGGATCACATACCACAGGAATGAGAAAAGAGTACTTATCGGTAACGAGGTTGGTATGCAGAGATACCGACGATCAAAACCTCGGATAAGTAAAGTATCGTGAGACAAAGGGAAATTGGTATCGTATGTAAGTGGTTCATTCGATCGCAAAGTAATCGTAGAAATATGTGGGAGCCATATGAATTTCCAGATTCCTCTATTGGTTATTGATCGGAGAAGTGTCTCGATCATGTTCGCATAATTCACGAACCGTACGGAGACACACTTAAGGATTCGATGTTGTTGAGTAGTTATGGAATGATGAGTAAGATACCGAATGTTGTTCGGAGTCTTGGATGGGATCCGGGATATCACAAGGAGATCCGGAGAATAAGATTCATAAAAGGAAAGTCCTATTTCGGAGTTGGGGAATGATTCCGGTGTTTTCATCGGGAATGTTCTAGAAGGGTACGGAAGGTCCGGCACTCCGGAGGGGAAGGGTACATGAATGTGTCATGACAATGTGCAATTGTTGCATCATGTACTAGGTCACTTGGCTGGGCAAAATAAAGAGAGAAATCAAATCCTAGTTTGAAAGTCAAACGCCAATTTGAAGAAGTCAAACGACAAGTTTGTTTGGTGGAGGGAGAGTAGGAAATCTACTTGGGGAGGAAGTCTCCTCCCTCCACCCGCCAGCCAAGGAGGAGGAGTTGGAGGAGGACTCCCTCCTCCCAAGCCGCACCCTCCCACCTATATAAGGAGGGCTAGGGCTGCCCCTCTCCAACACACCTCAAAACCCTAGCCTCCAAGTCGCCGGCGCCACCACCTCTTTGTGCCGGCGCCTAGGGCACCTCCAACTCGGCGAGTTGGGGTGTTCCCCAAACCCTAGCCGCCGGGCACACCCTCTCCTTGGTGCCCTCTAAAATCTAGATCACCAAGGCCTCTCTCATACTCCACCATACTCGCTCCGGCTTAAGGCAAAGCCCTGCGAGATCTCCCCTCTACTTCCGGGACCACGCCGTCGTGCTGCCGGAATCGCGAGGAGAGTGCTACAACCTCCGTTGCCTGCTGGAACAAGGGAGAGGAAGGTCTTCATCGAGTACCGAACGTGTGACCGACTGCGGAAGCGCTGCCGGAACGCAGCGCCAGAAGGATCGTCTACGCGATCTTGAGATCGGCAAGAGTACGACTACATCACCCACGAGAATCTGCTCTCGTTAACCGCTTTGGAATCTTCGAGGGTGAGTTCCTCTATCGACTCGTTGCTACAATCTAGTAGATAGATCTTGGCTTGTTTGTTTGCATGCGGTAGAAATTTTTTGTTTTCCATGCTACGAACCCCTACAATGGTATCAGAGTCGTGTCTATATATAGATATGTTGCACGAGTAGAACACAATGGTCATTATGGGCAGTGGTGCTTATTATCAATTGCTTCTTATGTACTTTGCATCTTGCGGTATGATGGGATGAAGCGGCCCGGGCTAACCTTACATGACACCGTTTATGAGACTTGCTCCACGCTCAACATGCAACTTGTATTGCATAAGTGGATTTGCGGGTGCCTGTCTCTCCCATCATAGTATAGATCCAATTTACAACGGGTACTTGATAGTTCAAGCATCAACGTTGTGCTTCTTGTTCGTAAGTTAGAGCGACACTTATTGAAAGCCCCAAACCACATAAAACATGCAAAGAAAATTAGAGGTGTCTAACTTTGTTTTGAAGGGGTGTGCTGTGATGTGATATGGCCATGATTGTGATTATATTTGATTTATGCAATGTTCCTTATTGTAAGTTGGCAACCGGCAGGAGCCATATGGTTGTCTTTAAATTCTGTTAAGACCCGCGTGTCTATTCAAAGTAGTTGTAATAGTTGGAGCTGGTGGACGACAACCATGAAACGGCGCCATTGACCTTGACGCTATGGCGGTGATGATGTAGATCATGTTTGTGCTTGAAGATGGAGATCGGAAGCACAAGAAGAAAGGCCATATCATATCACATATTTTGAATTGCATGTGATGTTAATACTTTATGCATCTTGTATTGCTTAGTTAACGACGGTAGCATTATAATATGATCCCTCAAGCACACAAATTTCAAGTTTTAAAGTGTTCATCCTTAGTAAGCACTGTTTCTAAAGCTCGTTGTTTCGAAGCACCACGTGATGATCGGGTGTATTAGATTCTGCGAGTGTATACAACGTGAGCAAGCCAGATTTGCTCATGCGGAAGCTAAGGTTTGATCTTGACGAGCCTAGCATGTACATACATGGTCTTGGAACACGGATCACCGAAAGGTAAAGCATGAGTCATATAGTAGATATGATGAACATGTTGATTGTTCGCCATTGAAGCTACATCAACCCTTGTGATGATCGGTTTTGATGTGGTGGATTTGGTTCGTGTGATCACTAAAACAATGTGAGGGATATTGTTTTGAGTGGGAGTTCACCTAGATTAATTTAACTATTAATTAGAACTCAATTTGTCATAAACTTAGTCTAAACTATTGCAAATATGTTGTAGATCAATGGCAGCCCCTACCATCAATTTTAATGCGTTCCTAGAGAAAGAAAAGTTGAAAACAATGGAAGCAACTTCGCGGATTGGTTCCGCAATTTTAGGATTGTCCTAAATGCTGGTAATTTGACCTATGTGCTGGAGGCACCGCTGGGTGACCCACCTGCAGCTGATGCTACCGATGAGGTAAAGAATGTTTTCCTCGCTCGGAAGAATCAGTACTCCATAGTTCAGTGTGCTATCTTGTATGGTTTGAAATCGGAGCTTCAGAAAAGGTTTGAGAACCATGACCCACATGATATTGTCCGTGAACTCAAAATGATATTTGAGGCTCACGCGGCAGTTGAGAGTTATGAGGCTTCTGAAAAGTTCTTTAACTACAAGATGGAAGAGGGCAGCTCCGTTAGTGAGCATGTGCTTAAGATGTCTGGGCACGCAAACAAACTCCAAAGTTTGAGTATAGTGATTCCTAATTCTTTGGGGATTCACCGTGTCCTCCAATCACTACCACCAAGTTATAATAACTTTGTGATGAACTACAATATGCAAAACATGGACAAGACGTTGCCAGAACTCTTCTCCATGTTGAAATCTGCAGAAGTGGAGATCAAGAAAGAGCACCAAGTGTTGTTGGTCAATAAGACCACCAAATTCAAGAAAGGCAAGTCTAAGCAAAAGGGAAACTTCAAGAAGGGTGGTAAGAAAGTTGCCGCACCGGCGAAGAAGACTAAGGCTGGACCTAAGCCTGATACTGAGTGCTTTTACTACAAGGTAGAAGGTCACTGGAAGCGGAATTGCCCAAAGTACTTGCCGGATTTGAAGAACGGCAACATCAAGAAGAAAGGTATATCCGATATACATGTTATTGATGTGTATCTCACTAGTACTCGTAGTAGTGCCTGGGTATTTGATACTGGTTTGGTTGCTCATATTTGTAACTCGAAACAGGTGCTACAGAATAAACGGAAGCTAGCGAAGAACGAGGTGACGATGCATGTTGGAAATGGATCAAAGGTTGATGTGATCGCGGTCGGCACGCTACCTCTTCATCTACCATCGGGATTAGTTTTATATTTAAATAATTGTTATTTGGTGCCTGCGTTGAGCATGAACATTATATCTGGATCTTGTTTATTGTGAGACAGTTACTTGTTTAAGTCCAAGAATAATGGTTGTTCGATTTATATGAGTAATATGTTTTATGCACATGCACCTTTGATAGATGGTCTATTCTTATTGAATCTCGATTGTAGTAATACACACATAAATAACATTGAGGCTAAACGTTTGAAATTGAGCGATAACTCGACCTATATGTGGCACTATCATCTTCGTCACATTGGAGTGAAGCGTATGAAGAAACTCCATTCCGATGGACTTCTTGAATCTCTTGATTTCGAATCACTTGAAAGATGCGAAGCATGTCTGATGGGTAAAATGTCTAAGACTCCATTTTCTGGTATGATGGAGCGAGCTACGGACTTGTTGGAAATCATACATACTGATGTGTGTGGTCCAATGAGTGTAGCATCGCGCGGTGGTTATCGTTATGTTCTTACCTTCACGGATGACTTGAGTAGATATGGGTATATCTATTTCATGAAACATAAGTCCGAAACTTTCAAGAAGTTTAAGGAATTTCAAAGTGAGGTAGAGAATCAACGTAACAAGATGATTAATTTTCTACGTTCTGATCGTGGAGGTGAATATCTAAGTTATGAGTTTGGCGAACATTTGAAGAAATGTGGAATACTTTCACAATTTACACCGCTGGGAACACCACATCGTAATGGTGTGTCCGAACGTCGTAATCGAACTCTCTTAGATATGGTTCGTTCTATGATGTCACTTACAGATTTACCACTATCATTTTGGGGTTATGCATTAGAAACAGCCGCATTCACTTTAAATAGGGCACCATCTAAATCCGTTGAAACGACACCATATGAATTATGGTTTGGGAAGAAACCTAAATTGTCGTTCCTTAAAGTTTGGGGTTGCGAAGCTTATGTAAAGAAGTTACAGCCGGACAAGCTTGAACCCAATGCAGAAAAATGTGCCTTCATAGGATACCCGAAGGAAACTATTGGGTATACCTTCTATCATAGATCCAAGGGAAAAATCTTCATTCCTAAGAATGGATCCTTTCTAGAGAAGGAATTTCTCTCGAAAGAAGTGACTAGAAGGAAAGTAGAACTCGAAGAGGTTGTTGAACCTTCTCTCGAACTTGCGAGTAGCGCAGCACCAGAAGTAGTTCCTGTGGCGCCTACACCAATAAGAGAGGAAGCTAATGATGATGATCATGAAATTTCGGTTGAAGTTGCTACAGAGCCTCGCAGGTCAACGAGAACTCGTTCCACTCCTGATTGGTATGATCCCGTTATGAGTGTCATGTTGGTGGACAACACCGATGACCCTGCGACATATGAGGAAGCGATGATGAGCCCAGATTCCAATAAATGGCAAGAAGCCATGAAATCCGAGATTGGATCCATGTACGAAAACCAAGTATGGACTTTGGTGGACTTACCGGAAGGCCGGAAGGCTGTCGAGAACAAATGTATTTTCAAGAAGAAAACAGATGTTGATGGTAATGTTACTGTCTATAAAGCTCGACTTGTCACAAAAGGGTTTCGACAAATTCAAGGTGTTGACTACGATGAGTCTTTCTCACGAGTAGCGAAGCTAAAGTCTGTGAGGATTATGTTAGAAATCGCTGCATATTATGATTATGAGATATGGCAGATGGATGTCAAAACGGCATTCCTCAATGGAGACATTGATGAAGAGTTTTATATGATGCAACCCAAAGGTTTTGTCGATCCTAAAGATGCTAACAAGGTGTGCAAACTTCAAAGGTCCATATATGGATTGAAGCAAGCATCCCGAAGTTGGAATCAACGTTTTGATAAGGTAATCAAAAGCTTTGGTTTTATACAAACTTATGGAGAAGCTTGTATTTACAAGAAAGTGAGTGGGAGCTCTGTAGCATTCTTAATACTATATGTAGATGACATATTGTTGATTGGGAATGATGTAGACCTTCTTAATAGTGTCAAGGATTATTTGAATAATAATTTTTCAATGAAAGATCTTGGTGAAGCAGCTTACATATTAGGCATAAAGATTTACAGAGATAGATTGAGAAACCTAATATCATTGTCACAAAGAACATATTTGGACAAAGTTCTAAAGAGGTTTGGAATGGAAGATAGCAAGAAAGGGTTCTTGCCCATGTTGCCTAATACGACCTTGAGTAAAACTCAAAGTCCAGCAATGGTAGAAGATAGAGAAAGGATGAGTAAGACTCCCTATGCCTCAGCCATAGGATCTTTGATGTATGCCATGCTATGTACTAGACCCGACATTGCATATGCTGTTAGTTTGACTAGCAGATATCAAAGTGATCCAGGAGTGGATCATTGGACAACGGTCAAAAACATCCTTAAGTACTTGAGAAGAACTAAGGATATGGTTCTTTCTTATGGAGGTGATGAATAGCTCGTTGTTAATGGTTACACCGATGCTAGTTGGAACACCGATTCGGATGATTCTAAATCTCAATCTGGATACGTATTTACTTTGAATGGTGCAGCAGTTAGCTGGAGGAGTGCAAAGCAAAGCGTTGTGGCGAGATCTTCAACTGAATCGGAATACATAGCTGCTTCGGAGGCTTCACAAGAAGCGATATGGATGAAGGAGTTCATTACAGAGCTCGGTGTGGTTCCAAGTGCGCTGGACCCAATGTCTATCTACTGTGATAACATGGGCTCCATAGCCAATGCACAAGAACCAATGTCACACAAGAAGCTGAAGCACATCAAGCTACGTGTTCACGCTATTCGAGAACATGTCCAAGATGGTGACATAAAGATTTGCAAAGTACACACAGATCTGAATGTGCCGGATCCGTTGACTAAACCTCTCCCGAGGGCAAAACATGACCAACACCAAACTGCCATAGGTGTCCGGTATATTACCATGTAATCTAGATTAGTGGACTCTAGTGCAATTGGGAGACTGTTGGAGATATGCCCTAGAGGCAGTAATAAATGTAGTTATTATTATATCTTTGTGTTTATGATAAATGTTTACATTCATGCTATAATAGTATTAACCAGAAACATTAATACTTGTGTGATTTGTAAACTAAATTAGAGACCCTAATAAAGCATCTTCATAATAATAGCTTGTTGATTAATAGATGATCATGGTTTCTTGATCATGAACATTTGAGATGTTATTAATAACAAGGTCATATCATTAGGAGAATGATATGATGGACATACTCCTATTGATAAGCGTAGCATAAAGATCAAGTCATTTTAATAGTTCAATTCCTATTAGCTTTCTGATACATAGTAACCTAATTCCTTCGACCATGAGATCATTCTTATCACCATCACGGGAAGGATGCTTTGATGACATCAAACACCACACCGTAACTGGGTGGCTATAAAGGTGGAATTGAGTGTTCGAAAAGTATGGGTCGAGACACATGGATCAAGAGTGGGATTTGTCCATCCATATGACAGATAGATATACTCTGGGCCCTCTAGGTGGAATGTCATCCAATTAGCTTGCAAGCATGTGACTAGATCACAAGGGATCACATACCACAGGAACGAGAAAAGAGTACTTATCAGTAACGAGGTTGAACTAGGTATGCAGAGATACCGACGATCAAAACCTCGGATAAGTAAAGTATCATGAGACAAAGGGAAATTGGTATCGTATGTAAGTGGTTCATTCGATCGCAAAGTAATCGTAGAAATATGTGGGAGCCATATGAATTTCCAAATTCCTCTATTGGTTATTGATCGGAGAAGTGTCTCGATCATGTCTGCATAATTCACGAACCGTAGGGAGACACACTTAAGGATTCGATGTTGTTGATTAGTTCTGGAATGATGAGTAAGAGACCGAATGTTTTTCGGAGTCTTGGATGGGATCCGGGATAACACAAGGAGATCCGGAATGGTCCGGAGAATATGATTCATATAAGGAAAGTCCTGTTTTGGAGTTGGGGAATGATTCCGGTGTTTTCATCGGGAATGTTCTAGAAGGGTTCGGAAGGTCCGGCACTCCGGAGGGGAAGGGTACATGAATGTGTCATGACAATGTGCAATGGTTGCATCATGTACTAGGTCACTTGGCTGGGCAAAATAAATAGAGAAATCAAATCCTAGTTTGAAAGTCAAACGCCAATTTGAAAAAGTCAAATGGCAAGTTTGTTTGGTGGAGGGAGAGTAGGAAACCTACTTGGGGAGGAAGTCTCCTCCCTCCACCCGCCGGCCAAGGAGGAGGAATTGGAGGAGGACTCCCTCCTCCCAAGCCGCACCCTCCCACCTATATAAGGAGGGGTAGGGCTGCCCCTCTCCAACACACCCCAAAACCCTAGCCTCCAAGTCGCCGGCGCCACCACCTCTTTGTGCCGCCGCCTAGGGCACCTCCAACTCGGCGAGCTGGGGTGTTCCCCAAACCCTAGCTGCTGGCCACACCCCCTCCTTGGTGCCCTCTAAACCCTAGATCACCAAGGCCTCTCTCATACTCCACCATACTCGCTCCGGCTTAAGGTGAAGCCCTGCGAGATCCCCCTCTACTTCCGGTACCACGCCGTCGTGCTGCTGGAATCGCGAGGAGAGTGCTACAACCTCCGCTGCCTGCTGGAACAAGGGAGAGGAATGTCTTCATCGAGTATCGAACATGTGACCGACTACGGAAGCGCTGCCGGAACGCAGCGCCAGAAGGATCGTCTACGCGATCTTGAGATCGGCAAGAGTACGACTACATCACCCACGAGAATCTGCTCTCGTTAACCGCTTTGGAATCTTCGAGGGTGAGTTCCTCTATCGACTCGTTGCTACAATCTAGTAGATAGATCTTGGCTTGTTTGTTTGCATGCGGTAGAAATTTTTTGTTTTCCAAGCTACGAACCCCTACAAAATAAGGAGACAAATGTATGAAGCACCACTTGCCTTTTTGGTAGAGAATATAAGTTCACTCCTTGATCTTGCAATAGTCACACTCTTCAAATTTCACTACAATTCAATCAAGGCACAAATTCAATCTAGCATTCAAACAATTCACCACATAAAAATAAAGAAAACAAAATAATGCATGCAAGCATGCAAAAGATTTTTTTATTGGAAAAGTTGTTTCTACTAAGGCTTTAAACATTTTAAGACACCTATTGGTCATTTATAAGAGTGGTAAGACCATTTGATATTAAGTTAGTGAAAATGGCCACTTTAAATCGTTTTTGTTTTGCTAGAAATGATTTAAATCAAAGTAATAATTTCTAGTGTTTGCCAAATATATTTTTAAACACAAATGTTAGTGTTTTAAGGTCAAGTATTTATTATTAAACCATTTGCAAAAGGTTTCACCTAAAAACCATTTTTATATCACTACAAGGAATCTGGCATTATATGACCCTCTATTTTCGTCACAATAGTCCGTTTATGACGATTTTGAGATCGTCGAAAGCTGGGCGTCGCTAATGAACTATAACGACGATTTTATTGAAATCGTCATAAGATACTATGACGATTTGGGATCGTCATAACCTCTATGACGTTCCAAAATCGTCATGTGCAATTACCACGCCACGTGGACGATCCGACGTGGCAGAAATTTGTGACGAAATGAAAACGTCTTAACGTGAATTTAGCCCGGTCCATACTGATTGTTATATGGGCCAGCCCATTAATTTGGTCCATTATGAATTATTATTCTGAAATTTTTTTTCGAGTTATTGGGCCAAACAGATGCATTTTTAGGGATCTCTATATTCTGGCTACTGGACTTTTTAGTGTCGGGCTTACATTTGGGACATGGCCTTACTCAGTATATTAGCTTATATTTCAGTTTTTTTTCTGAAAAAGAAATGTCCATTTACACTTTCTTATGGGGCCAAGGCCTTTTATTCCAGTCCAGATTACTTTGGCTATGGCCATTTCATTACTGTGGGTTGTGGCCTGTTTACTAAGGCCACTATTTCATTCAGCACAAACTAAATAGACAGGAAATCAACATTTGAAATTCAAAACCAATATTTCGATACATCATGTAGCATTTCAAACACTAAATTAACATCATGTAGCATCAGGCATCATTGAGCATCAGGCATCATTTCAAATAACAGCAGGTTCAGATTCAGTCATTTCAAGTAACATCATGATGTAGGATCAGGTTCAGTCATCAGGTTCACAGCCAATACATCGTTCGATGTCGGTACATCGGTTCACAGCAAAACGACAAAGAAGATACTCACGGAAGGTACTCAAATAACGAAGATGAGCATCGCCAAAAAAGCGAAATAAGATACCCATCGCCCAAAGAAGATACCCATCATGTGATTTTGGCTCCAAATAAAGCCATCATGTGAGCAAGCTTCTCCTCATGCTCTTGCGCCTCTTGACCAAAGACTGGTACTCCTTGTCCCGTTGAGCTTGTGCAGCACGCCTCTTGCGCCTTCTTGATTGCAGCCAATTCTTCAGGCATCTCTTCACTTCGCTGCTCCGACTTCTGCAACTTCTCTTGCAGGTCACGGACATGAGCGGATACAGCCGCATGTGAACTGTTCATATTGTTCTTGGAGCCCGTCTGGAGGCCAACATTCTTCAGGAATGTGCTTGACGGCGCCTCATTGGTGAGAACTTGGGCAACCACCTCCACAACAGACTTTGGCTGTTCACCTTCTGGTACCGGCTTAGCCATCTCAGCTTCCATTTTGCTCTGCCATTTGTAATCAGTTGCTCAAAGATGTTAGGAAACATTAGCATGTGCACAAATAGTAGGAGCAGAATCGCAGAAAAATAAGTTAATCCACTAGGAGCAGAAGCAAAGAAATATGAAATGGACAGTATCATAAGTTCTTAAAGTAGACAAGAACTACAACGTACTTGGAGAGCAACCTTCCGGTAAGAAATGAAGAATAACATGCTTACCAAACAACTATAGACCATATCCAACATTAATAAGCTTATCAAGTAGACCATTAAAGAAACCTAGGCAGAACTAAACAAGTCCACACAGATTTAATCACAACCGTGAAAGGAGTGACTCACTATAGCATCTTGAATCATGAGAGAAACCAAATTTTCTTGTGTTGTGGGTGACCTTAAACATGTCAATGGCATTAAGCTCTTCACCCCGACGCGTTCCTCCTCCAAATGATTTCCAACATTATTAAGAACACAGGCTTATAAGGACACAAGTTAATTATGCCTAAATAAAATGTAAGTGTATCTTACAAATGCATAAAGATGAGCTAGATAGCACCGAACCGGTCTTCTTTGAAACTTTACTAGTCCTCGATTGGTCCTGTTCTTTTGGCATGTGTCCTACATATGGGAGCATTTTTATAAGAACATTTCCATCAATCTGCATACTAGAATATAAACTACTTTATGAGACTTGACCAGATTATGTATCATATCAAGCAACAAAATGAGCATGTATCCTATCACATATAACATCGATAAAATAAAGTAGTTCACTTGACATGTATGTTCCTTCAACATTCAAACTTCAAAAAACAGTAGTTGATAGCATATAAAACTACAGTACATGGTAATTACAGAATGTAAAGGTCAAGAAATGCAAAATACCATGTGTTTCGGGTTTGTCCACAGCTTGAGCAGCGCTTGCCATTCCTCATCAGAGATGTATGAAACAGGGGACTTGATGCTGAGTTCAGCTGCTGGTACTTGATCGAAAAACTTCTTCTTGACCAAATGTCGTCTTTGTTTTGAAACATTCTTCAAGATATCATTGCAGGCTACCTTAACTTCCTGTGCATCAGTGTCCATCTCAAAATTTGCCTACAAACACAGTAAATAAAGCAATGATAAGATAAGTAACCAAATGACAAAAAATAGTAGAAAAACAGATTCAGGTAAGGACTCATGAGCTTACAGCAACTTTTCCTATATAGTCTTTCACCATAGCCTTGTCCTTTTTGTATTCCTTGAAGTGTGGAAGAATGGGTGTACGGCTTCTTGCAATCATCCCACCTTCTGATGCAAACTTTGCAGCTAGCACGGGCCTCTCGGGGCGTTTCATCCCTTCAGCAATTTCAATCCTCACTTTGCTTCCCAAACCCTTGGTCATCTTTTCGAACTGTGCCTTTTCTCTTACGGTGACTACCACAAGTGATGTGCCGAAATAGAAGCAAGAAGTACAATATCGATAGAAATAGAAGCTAACGGTAAAAATTACAGCAAGTTTTCCAAATATCGATTACAATAAATATATTTTAAATCGGATGTGCAAATAAATTATAGAAAACAGATTTGGGCGCTTGTTTAGTTTGGAAATACTGATATCCATGCAGCAATAATCTCAATTAATTGACTAGTAAAGGATTTGTGCTACTACTATTTCATACTTACCTTCATCACCCATAGGCTCGGTGCAAAGGAATCAATTCATCATTTACATCACCGTAGGCATAGCGAGTGAGGTCCATACGGACGGTACTTCCTTCATCCATGGACATAGACCCATCATCCCATTGCATTAAGCTTCCACCATCCTTGCGAAGTAGGCCTCCTTCATTGGCTACATCAACCACCTTCGCTTTCTGCCTTGTGACTCTAGCAGTAGCATGTTCATGAAGACACATCAACTTATCTGATGCTCCTGGTGGTACCGCAAACACCCTTCCTGGAGCCATTGTTGTAGTTGTATATGGGCTATGTGTACTATTTCTCTTTCTCTTAGCACACTTCTTCCTCCTCCTAGGAACCTTCGGGACCTCGCATGAAAAGCATTAGACCACAGATCAGAAATAAAACATTGTAAGCATAGAATGAAGGAAAACAAGGAAAAACACACATCAAACAAATAAACCCCCCTCCAAACAAGTTAGAATGTGCACCTTTACAATCTTGTCCACTACAGTATCGTCAACTTCTTCCTCAATAATATCTTCATCTCTAGGATTGTAGTCCGAGCTCTCGCCTTGTGTTATGGCAGATCGAGGAGTCCTCAACTATTATTGCACTACCATTTGAGTTTCTAATCATTGAGGCTATCCGGGAGATGCCAAGAGATTGGAAGACACGGTTGTTCCTCATCATTGTCCTAGCCCTAATCTTCTCAAGTTCAGTGAGGGGCGCTTCTTTACATGGATAAGAAAATATGAATTAGATGGATGGTTGAAATGCATATGGGAGCAAGACAACTCAAACAGCCAATGTATCTTATCAGGTTTTAGTTTCATTAAATCTAGTAGATTAACAAGAAATTTCTATATTGAAAATATAAACCAGTACATGGACCAGGGAACCCATGAAGCATTTGATGACAAGGTGTGAACCAAATGACTGAATAAGTACATGGACAATCAAGCAGTTATAGCAAAGAAATTATAGCACATACAAGCTTACAAGCAAGATTATAGCAGCGAAATTTTAGCACATCAAAGCTACAAGCAATATTATAGCAGATTACAAGCTTATAAGCTTAGCACATCCAATCACAGCATTACATGGACAACCAAACAGATTACAATCTTAGCACATCCAATCACAGCATTTATAGCATCAAGCATATACATGAGGAGCAATTTGCATACCAGCAGGCTGCGTCTTCCTTGTCATTCTTCCCATTCCTGATCTCAAAATCCTGAGCAACATCAAGTAAAAGTCAGACCGTGTGTTGTCAATAGATGCTTCCACAAAGATCAGATAGACATACACAGTTACACAAAGGTCCACTTATAAAATCTGCGCATTAACTACAAAGTTACACTAAGCATTACACATAAACTTGGTATAGTCTTAGAGAACTCAAAATAAACATACACACATAGCCAGGTACCATGTACACCCATCAGTACATGGTCAAACCCAAAAAATAGAGTGGAACAGGGGCAAACAGAGTGCTCACATCACTACACACATCAGTACCTTGCTCCAACATTTGCCTAGAACAGGGGCAAACTCAAAATAAACATACACACATAGCCAGGTACCATGTACACCCATCAGTACATGGGCAAACCCAAAAAATAGAGTGGAACAGGGGAAAACAGAGTGCTCACATCACTACACACATCAGTACACACATCAGTACCTTGCTCCAACATTTGCCTAGAACAGGGGCAAACTCAAAATAAGCATCAGATTATAGTCAGTACAGATCTTCAAACCCAAAAAAAAATCAATAGATACAAGCTAGGACAGAACGAGCATCAATAGATAAAAGCTACATCCATCATAGTCAGTACAGATCTTCAAACCCAAAAAAAACTCTGAACCAACTCATAGTCAGTACAGATTATAGTCAGAAAAAAAGAAGAGAGGCTCCCTATCTTCTGAACATGGACATGGACAATACACCTCCCTATCAGATCAAAGTCTAACCTAACCCTAACCCTAGACACGCCATGGAATCCAAAACCTAACCCTAAACACGCCATGGGAGCCAAACCCTAACCCTAGACACGCCATGAGACAAACCCTAACCCTAGAAAGCCGGAAGTAGGAGGATCTAGGGAGATAGCCAGGAGACTCACCTGCTCTGGCCGTCGTGGGACGTCGTGGGAGATGGAGGGAGGGTGGGTCGTGGGAGATGGAGGGAGGGGTGGGTCGTGGAGCGAAACCTTGGAGGGTGGGTGGGTGGAGGCGGCTGATGGAGGAGATGGAGGGAGGAGAGGGAGGGAGCGGCGCTGATGGGGATGGAGGGAGGGTGGGTTGCCGTGGCCGTCGGGAGCAGTCTTGTGGTCGCCTTCAGCGTCGTGAGATGGGGTGGGTGGAGATGGGGATGGATGGAGTGGCCGAGTGGGGATGGGTGGGCGGTCGACTCGGTGGGCGAGTGGGGATGGGTGGACCGAGTCAATTGTCCAAATTGCCCATGCCGAAATCATGGGCGGGAGGCGTCGGGGAGAGGCGGGAGAGGGAAATTTTGGGTTACAAGCGGAATTTTGGATTTTGGTTTATATAAGGGTTTTATGCTATATATGTCACATAAAATGATGCCCACATAAAATGATGCAGCATGAAAAAAAATCTTGGTATTTTTCCTTGCAAGTGTCACATAAAATGACGCCACGAAAAGATTTACATTGTTCGGACAGTTTTGAATATTTTACGCCGATTTCAAACTATGGTCAAAAAGCAGCGGGCATGAAGGTTCTTAGCTAGGGGATGAGTATCGCCAAACTTGCATTGGATCTCTAATAAAACATCATATTGTGAGTCTAAAAATGATTTTTGCAAAAAATCATGAGCATACAATAATGTACCTGTAGTTCAAATCGGACCCAGTTCCTGCCGATTCGGCAGACATTTGTCTTTTTCGCCAGGGGTGGAACGAAAGGTTTTAGATACCCCAGTTGGGACATTTGTAAATGTAAGGTGGTCTATCATTTTAGAAAAATGTGGTGCTGGCATTTCGAAACTTTCATTTGGTGGTTGATTCACAAAACGACCCGTTTTTTGCGCTCGAAAAATAGAAAATGGTTTTTCGGTGCGACGACAAGGAAAACTTTCTCCTGCAACATTGTTCGCCATCCCAGGATGCACATGCATGCACAATATGGGCATGTTATCACAAACTATGCAGCGATTCTTGCCATAACATTGGCCATTTGGACCGAAAAGCCATGAAACCTCAAACATGATAGCTCATTTTGAGAAGGACTTTTCGAGATGCAATCAAAATACCAAGTTTGGTATTTTTCCTTGAAACCGTGTCACATAAAATGACGCCACGCGAAAGATTTACATTGTTCGGACAGTTTTTGAATATTTTACGCCAGTTTCAAACTATGGTCAAAACGACGGGCATGAAGGTTCTTAGCTAGGGGATGAGTATCGCCAAAATTGCATTGGATCTCTAATAAAACATCATATTGTGAAAATGATTTTTGCAAAAAATCATGAGCATACGATAATGTACCTGTAGTTCAAATCGGACCCAGTTCCTGCCGATTCGGCAGACATTTGTCTTTTTCGCCAGGGGTGGAACGAAAGGTTTTAGATACCCCAGTTGGGACATTTGTAAATGTAAGGTGGTCTATCATTTTAGAAAAATGTGGTGCTGGCATTTCGAAACTTTCATTTGGTGGTTGATTCACAAAACGGCCCGTTTTTTGCGCTCGAAAAATAGAAAATGGTTTTTCGGTGCGACGACAAGGAAAACTTTCTCCTGCAACATTGTTCGCCATCCCAGGATGCACATGCATGCACAATATGGGCATGTTATCACAAACTATGCAGCGATTCTTGCCATAACATTGGCCATTTGGACCGAAAAGCCATGAAACCTCAAACATGATAGCTCATTTTGAGAAGGACTTTTCGAGATGCAATCAAAATACCAAGTTTGGTATTTTTCCTTGCAACCGTGTCACATAAAATGACGCCACGCGAAAGATTTACATTGTTCGGACAGTTTTTGAATATTTTACGCCATTTTCAAACTATGGTCAAAACGACGGGCATGAAGGTTCTTAGCTAGGGGATGAGTATCGCCAAACTTGCATTGGATCTCTAATAAAACATCATATTGTGAGTCTAAAAATGATTTTTGCAAAAAATCATGAGAATACGATAATGTACCTGTAGTTCAAATCGGACCCAGTTCCTGCCGATTCGGCGGACATTTGTCTTTTTCGCCAGGGGTGGAACGAAAGGTTTCAGATACCCCAGTTGGGACATTTGTAAATGCAAGGTGGTCTATCATTTTAGAAAAATGTGGTGCTGGCATTTCGAAACTTTCATTTGGTGGTTGATTCACAAAACGGCCCGTTTTTTGCGACGAAATTTGACTCACTTACTACCGATTCAAATCTTATTTTATTCTAATAAAAAGTTGTTGCAAAATCTCACATATATAAAAGAAATTTTTTTCAAAATCTCACATATATAAAAGAAAATAAAAAGTTGTTGCAGACTTAACGCCTCCCTCCCCCGGACACGGCTCCCCCTAGCGAATTCTGCCTTTGAGTCACTGACATGTGGGTCCCGTGGGTGGGTCCCACTGTCCGACCCAAAGTCGAGGATCTCGATCCCCTCCCTCCCTCTGCCTCCTCAAGCCACTCGCCTCCCTCCCGGACACGGCTCCCCTAGCGCAGTGCCTTTGAGTCAGCGACATGTGGGTCCCGTGGACTGGGTCCCACTGTCGGCGACCCAAAGTCGAGGATCTCTCCCCTCCCCTCCTCCGCCTCGAGCCACTCGCCTCCCTCCTCCCCTCCAAGTCCCCATAAGTCCCTCCTTTCCTCCAAGTCCTCCTCTAGCCATTCGCCTCCTCCCTCCCTCCTCGAGCTCTCCGCGATCTGCCTCCCTCGCCCCCTCCTCGAGCACCGCTTGTGGCCCCTCTCCCCCGCAAGTCCCTCTCCCTCCCTTTCCCCGCAAGCCCCTCTCCCTCTCCCTCCCTCTCCCCTCCTCGAGCTCTCCGCCGATCTAGTGACTCCTCCGGCGCCGGCGGGAACCCGCATTCACCGGCGGGAACCCGCCTCTGGCCGCTCGCCCTCTCCTTCTATTTGGAACTTCCGATCTTTTGTTTTTGGAAGAATTAGAAACTGCATAAGATTACTAGCATGCTCGCCACATTACTAATTAATCGTCCTCCTTACCACTGTTAACTAGCCTTCATGTTGTGCTTATACTCATGAAGTACTCTTATTTGGAATTGGATGTTTAGATATGAAAAAATATCAACCCAACAATAAACTTGGATGTTTAGATATGTCTGAAAGCTAAGTAGTGGCACGTCCTATTTATAAACAAAACATGACTGTCAACTGTGACTCGTTTGGATTGTCATCCATTTTACCCCAGGATACATTAAACAGTTCTCCATTTCACAACAACAGATGAGGCATACATAGTAAAATGGTAAATAATGGATTATTGGTCACCACCGGCAGATTCAAGCTGCATCCTTCAGTAATGACAACTGTAGGCTTCTAGTCCAGGGTGTTTGCTAGTTGATTCATATTCTTATGATAAGCACGGTGCCTAGTTTGCTAGTTGATGCATGTCTTGATTCAGTTTTTTGTAGGTGACCATGGACTCTCCGGGGTCATCGAGCTTAGCTCGGATGACGGTTGTCATTCTTGCGAGAGAGCTCGAGCTAAGAGAGCTTCACTTTCGAGGCTAAGCGGCGTGCTAAGAAAGCTTCATGGAAGCTTTGCCATGAAGCCGCCAACAAGATTATCGTGTGCCGAGGTAAAATTCTTTTCTGCCATTGTTCCTTTTCTTTATCTTCTACTTATGCAGTTTGCTGATTTGAAAATGTGCCTTTTTCTTTGCATGTAGGTCCCAAGTCAAAGGCAAGTGTCAGTTTTGATAAGTGGTGTGTGTATGGCAACAAGATTGCTTTGAAACACACATAGGTGTTGTTCATGAGGGAACTTGCAAAGAAGAAACCCACTCTACCAGTGTATGTATGCACTATGCAGCTAGCAAACACCGAGGAGCTAAAAGCTAAAATGGTAAAAAAATTGTTTGCACTATGTCCTTGCATTGCTGATTGCATTTTGCTGATTGCTGATTGCATTGCTGATTGTATATTGCATTGTTGTTTGCATTGCAGTATTTCCCAAGGAACTTCACCAATGCCAACATCAGGCCGTACAAGGACTTCCCATCAAAGCTGAGGGTCTTCTGTGGAGGCCGTGATCCCATAATTGTCTCCCTCATCATGAGCAAAGGGAAGGGTAAAGGAGCACAAATTACAACCCAATGGTCCTGTAGGGTTCGCGGCATAGAAAACAAAAATTTTCCTACGATGTGAACTATATACCAAGATCTATATATACTAGATACAAACAACGGGCGGATGTATATCCGTAGAGAACATACCCTTGAAGACCGACAAAGCTTAACGAGTTCAACTCGTGGTTGATGTAGAAGATCTCTTGCCGATCTCAAGATCGAGAGGAAGTCCTAGCGCCGCCGTGACGCATCCGTGCTCGCACACACGTTCGAGGCACCGAGCAACCTCCGCCTCCTCGCTCCAGCGATGCAGCGGAAGCACAACTCTTTCTTGCCGAATAGCCACCGGGAACATGTATCTCGCTAGTCCGAGACCATGGGGGATAAATTCTAGAGGGGGAGAGAGATCCTTCACGAGGAGGTGTAAGTGAGAAGTGAGAGGAGGGGATCCTTTTATAGGAGGAGAGGGGAAACCCCAAGGGGGTGGCCGGCGCATGGGGGTTTCCCCCTTGCCCTCCCCTCTTCATGTGGGTGGACACTCCACTCACAAAACTCCTCTAAATTCCCTCCACTCAAAAGTCCACTCAAAAATCCCATTAAATTTCCACCAAATTTAATGCATACTCTCATTAAATAAAACTCTTTTATTTTATTCAGAATTTTGTCAATTACTTTAATGACAAACATTCACAAATAACCCCTTGCTAGAATTCTATTTCACATGCATAACCTTTTTATGCAATTTCACCCGAAAAACCTGTTTGGTATCTAGTGAAATAAATTCCTGCGCTTGTTCATTCTTTCGGCATGAAACATTTGCTCCAATTGGATGTCGGTGTCTCTTAAGTGTGTCACCCTACGGTTCGTGAATAATGCGGACATGATCGAGACCCCTCTCAGATCAATAATCAGAAGCGGGATCGGAGACCCATATCGACTCCACACATTCAACGATGACTTTCTTGTGATCGTCGGAACCTTTTACGCTAGTATCTTAATCCCTTTGTTTCACGATATATTACATGTCCGAGATTCGATCATCGGTATCTCCATACCTAGTTTAATCTATTCGACATGCACTCTTTTCTCGTTCCTGTGATATAACATTCTAGTGATCAAATCACTTGCTTGCAAGCTAATCAATGTGATATCACCGAGAGGGCCCAGAGTATATCTATCCGTCATCGGGATGAACAAATTCCACTCTTGATCCATGAGCCTCAACATAACACTTTGTTAGTTACGAATCCATCTTTATAATCACCTGTTACGGTGTGACGTTTGATGTTATCAAGAAACTCTTAGGTGTTAGTGATTGACATGATCTCATGGTCTAAGGACTAGGATCACTTCGTAAGTTGTTATAGCAATATAAACTCAATGACTTTGATCGTAATGCTATACTTGGATGAATGTTCATCACATCATTACACTAATGTTGTGATCCGTTATTAACAACATCCAATGTCCATGATCGTGAAACCTTGATCATCTTGTTAATCAACGAGCTAGTTTATGAGAGAGGCTTAACTAGGAACTTTCTGTTTGTTTATTAAACACACATGTATTAACGTTTCCGTATTAATACAATTATAGCATGCCAAATAAACATCTCTCATATACTTGGAATACACATACTAAACACTTTATTATTGCCTCTCAGGGCATATTCCTTCATCTCCCACTTGCACTAGAGACAATAATCTAGTTACATAGTGATAAATCTAACACCCATTGAGTTACGGTGTTGATCATGTTTTGCTCTAGGGAGAGTTTTAGTCAACGGATCGCTACATTGAGATCCGTATGTACTTTCTAAATCTTTATATCTCCATCCTTGACATGCTCGCGGATGGAGTGAAACCGCGCTTAATATGCTTGGAATGCTTGTGAGACCTTGGCTCTTTGGCATTGGCAATGGCACCATTGTTGTCACAATAGATCACCATTGGGTCCAACGCGTTTGCCACAACTCCTAGTTCGGATATGAACTCCTTCATCCAAAGCGCTTCTGGTACTCGAGCGACAACATATTCGACCTCCGTTGTTGATCCGCTACCACGGGTTGTTTGGAGCTCCTCCAACTAACCTCCGCCATTCATGAGAAATACGTATCCGGATTGAGACTTAGAGTCATCCGGATCGGTGTCAAAGCTAAGCGTCGACATAACACTTAGCGACGAGCTCTTCTTCACCTCCGTATACAAGAAACATATCCTTAGTTCTTCGTAAGTACTTAAGGATATTCTTGACCGCTATCCAGTGTTCCGAACCTGGATCCGATTGGTACCTACTAGTCAAACTAATAGCGTGTGCCACATCCGGTCTTGTACATAGCATGGCGTACATTATAGAGCCTATGGCTGAAGCATAGGCGACTTTGTCCATTATCTCTCTTTCTTCCGCCGAAGCCGGACTTTGAGTCTTACTCAATGTCTTGCCTTGCAACATAGGTAAGAACCCCTTCTTACTTCCGTCCATTTTAAACTTCTTTAAAATCTTATCAAGGTATGTACTTTGCGATAGCCCAATTAGGCGCCTAGATCTATCTCTATAGATCTTTATGCCTAATATGTATGACGCTTCACCTAGGTCCTTCATTGAAAATTTGCTATTTAGATAACTTTTAACACTGTTTAAAAGTTCTATATCATTTCCGATCAATAATATGTCATCCACATATAATATCAGAAATGCCACATTGCTCCCACTCACTTTCTTGTAAATACAAGCTTCTCCATAAGTTTGGACAAATCCAAACTCTTTGATCACCTCATCAAAGCGGAGATTCCAACTTCGTGATGCTTGCTTCAATCCATAGATGGATCGCTGAAGCTTGCACACCTTGTTAGCATCCTTAGGATCGACAAAACCCTTTGGTTGTATCATATACAACTCTTCTTCAATATTACCATTGAGAAAGCAGTCTTGACATCCATCGCCATATTTCATAATCGAAATATGCAGCAATTGCTAACATAATCCTAAGCGACTTTAGCATCACTACGGAGAGAAAGTCTCATCGTAGTCAACTCCTTGAATTTGTCGAAACCCCTTTGCGACAAGTCGAGCTTTATAGATGGTCACATTACCATCGATCAGTTTTCCTTTTGAAAATCCATTTGTTCTCCACGGCCTTTCGTGGTGAGGTAATTCCACCAAGTTCCAAACTTGATTTTCATACATGGATTCCATCTCGGTTCATGGCTTCTAACCATTTGTTGGAATCCGGGCTCATCATCGCTTCTTCATACGTCGCGGGGTCATTGTTTTCATCAACCATGAAATTTATGACGATTTCCGTCTGACTCGGGGCTGCGCGTCTGTTTGACTGCGAGGTTCGGTAGTACTCTCTTCGGAGTTTCATGATCATTATCATTAGTTCCCTCTTCAACAGGTGGAGCCAACTCCGGAACAACTTCGTTGCGCTACTCGCCATACTTTGAAGAGAAGGTTCCACCTCTTGAGTTCTACCTTCCGACTACTCACACCTTTCGAGAAACTCTTTCTCTAGAAAGGATCCATTCTTAACAAAAACCTTGCCCTCGGATCTGTGATAGAAGGAATACCCAATAGTTTCTTTAGGATATCCTATGAAGACGCATTTTTCCGCTTTGGGTTCGAGTTTATCCGGTTGAAGTTTCTTCACATAAACATCGCATCCCCAAACTTTAGAAATGACAGCTTAGGTTTGTTTCCAAACCACAATTCATCGGTGTCTTTTCAGCGGATTTAGATGGTGCCCGATTTAAAGTGAATGCAGCGGTTTCTAGTGCATAACCCCAAAATGACAACGGCAAGTCCGTCGGAGACATCATAGATCGAACCATATCTAATAAAATGCGATTACGACGTTCGACACACCATTTCATTGTGGTGTTCGGCGGTGTGAGTTGTGAAACAATTCCACACTCTTTCATGTGAGTGCTAAACTCGTAACTTAGATACTCACCTCCACGGTCGGGAGTAGAAATTTGATCTTTCTATTACGATGATTTTCCACTTCATTACGAAATTCCTTGAACTTTTCAAAGGTTTGGACTTGTGTTTCATCAAGTAGATATAACCGTATCTACTCAAATCATCCGTGAAAGTAACAAAATAACGATATCCACCTCGGCAACACACTCATTGGACCACATACATCGGAATGTATGATTTCCAATAAATCATCGCCCGTTCCATTGAACCTAAACGGCGTTCTAGTCATCTTGCCCATAAGGCATGGCTCACATGTATCAAATGATTCATAATCAAGTGATTCCCAAAGTCCATCGAATGGAGCTTCTTCATGCGTTTAATGCCAATATGACCTGAGCGGCGATTGCCACATATATGCGGATATATCATCATTAAGTTTAATCCTTTTAGCATCAACATTATGAATATGTGTAACATTATCATTGAGATCTAACGAAATAAACCATTCATCATCGGTGCATGACCATAAAAGATTTCATTCATATAAATGGAACAACCATTGTTCTCGATTTAAATGAATAACCACTTTGCATCAAACATGATCCGGATACAATGTTCATGCTCGGTCAGGCACCAGATAACATTTATTTAAGTTTATGACTAATCCCGACGGTAAGTGGAGGCAGCGTTCGATGGCGATTACATCAACGTTTGATCCATTGAAACCGCGCATCTTGACCTCACCCTTGCTAGCGGTCGCTTGTTCAGACCCGATTCGAGTTACAAATATTAGCAACGAACCGGTATCAAATACCCGGGTGCTCTGCGAGCACTAGTCAAGTACACATCAATAACATGTATATCATATATACCTTTGTTTGCCTTGCCGGCCTTCTTGTGCGCGGATACTTGGGGCGATTCGCTTCGATGGCGATCCCCTTACAATAATAGCACTCGGAATCGGACTTAGGTCCAACTCGGGGTTTCTTTTCGGTAGCGACGCAGCTTGCCGCCCTTACTTCCCTTCCGTTTTCCCTTCTTGTCTTTCTTGAAACCAGTGTTCCTATTGATCATCAACACTTGATGTTCCTTTTTGATCTCCACTTCTGTAGTTTTAAGCATTGACAGAAGCTCGGGGAGAGACTTCTTCATGCCTTGCATATTATAGTTCATCACGAAGCTCTTATAGCTAGGTGGCAGAGACTGCAGAACACGATGGATGCCTAAGTCAATGGGAATCGTTATTCCCAAGGACACAAGCTTATCGGTAACCCGACATCTTGAGTACATGCTCACTAGCAGTGTGCTCTTCCATCATGCACTAAAGAACTTTTACGAGCATTGTAGCTCTCTACTGACATGTGTGTAAAATCATTTTCAACTCACCCATTGTATCAAATGCATTGCCATTTTCAAACGCTTTGAAGTTCGGCTCTAGCCCATACAATATGCCGCAATGAACTAAGTTGTGGTCCTCGGAGTCAGATAGACATTCTTCTCCTCGTCAGGGGCATCATCAAAAGGTGGGGGGCCTAACGGCGCTTCTAGCACATATTGCTTTTGTGCAGCAGAGAGGAGAATCCTCAAATTCATGGCCCATTCAGTAAAGTTGCTACCGTTCGTTGCTAGTTTCTCTTTCTCCATGAACGCGTTGAAATTAAAAGCAGGTGGTGCCATCTACAACAAAATTTGTAAAGTTTAGACTAAGTGTATGATAGATCGAGTTCAACTAATCTATATTACGAATGAACTCCCACTCAAAGCGACATCCCTCGTGTCCTTTTGGTGATTACATGAACCAAATCCACTACACCAAGTCCGATCATCACGTGAGTTGGTATAGCTTCAAAGGCGAGCATCAAATGGGCATCATATCAACTATATGACTCATGCTTAACCTTTCGATTACGTGTTCCGAGGCCATGTCTGTACATGCTAGGCTCGCCAAGTTAGAACCTTAGTATTTGCGTGTGTAACTGTTTTACACCCGAAATATGGTCGTGGATCCAAGAACACCCGATCATCACGTGATGTCTTGGAGCGACGAAAACATAATTGGTGCATACTAAAGGAAGAACACATTTTTATCTTGATATTTAAATGAGGGATCATCTTATTATGCTTAACAAAGCGCTAAACAAGCAATATAAGATGCAACCAAACATCATATGTTTATTAGTGAAATTATATGGTTCCCGCAGATGATCTCTATCATGTGCATCGTGGTATGATCACTATCATACCTATATGTGTAAATCCAAGGTCTATGGATTTTACACGCTATGTGTGTTGTAAGAGTATCATCTCATACTTCTACTTACAACACTACCATATCATAACACTAGCCCAGCAACAATCTAAACTAGACGCCTCTAATTTATCCATTGCAAGTTTTACGTGGCTTAGGGCTTTCGAGATAGAACCGTTCTTACCTCGAACATGAACCACAACGAGGATAATCAAATTGTTGACAACTCGCTTGCAAAATAGATATTGACTATAGTAGGAGAGGCAGACACCGCTAGCCACTTATGCAAACTAGTTGCATGTCAAGCGTGGAACAGGTCTCGTAATGTGAGGACATGTAAAGTTTGTCCGGGCCTTCATCCCACTATGCCACCAATATCCAAAATCACAACAAAGGAGCAACAACATGATCATCATCGCCCACATACTCATATGTGTACTACCGTGTAAAGTATCTACGCATAGATCCGGCTCGATACCAATGTAGGGTTCGCATAGAAAACAAAAATTTTCCTCGATGTGAACTATATACCAAGATCTATATATACTAGATACAAACAACGGGCGGATGTATATCCGTAGAGAACATACCCTTGAAGACCGACAAAGCTTAACGAGTTCAACTCGTGGTTGATGTAGACGATCTCTTGCCGATCTCAAGATCGAGAGGAAGTCCTAGCGCCGCAAATCAGCAGCGCATCCGTGCTCGCACACACGTTCGAGGCACCGAGCAACCTCCGCCTCCTCGCTCCAGCGATGCAGCGGAAGCACAACTCTTTCTTGCCGAATAGACACCGGGAACATGTATCTCGCTAGTCCGAGACCATGGGGGATAAATTCTAGAGGGGGAGAGAGATCCTTCACGAGGAGGTGTAAGTGAGAAGTGAGAGGAGGGGCTCCTTTTATAGGAGGAGGGGGGAACCCCCAGGGGGTGGCCGGCGCATGGGGGCTGCCCCCTTGCCCTCCCCTCTTCATGTGGGTGGACACTCCACTCACAAAACTCCTCTAAATTCCCTCCACTCAAAAGTCCACTCAAAAATCCCATTAAATTTCCACCAAATTTAATGCAAACTCTCATTAAATAAAACTCTTTTATTTTATTCAGAATTTTGTCAATTACTTTAATGACAAACATTCACAAATAACCCCTTGCTAGAATTCTATTTCACATGCATAACCACTTTATGCAATTTCACCCGAAAACCTGTTTCGGTATCTAGTGAAATAAATTCTGCGCTTGTTCATTCTTTCGGCATGAAACATTTGCTCCAATTGGATGTCGGTGTCTATTAAGTGTGTCACCCTACGGTTCGTGAATAATGCGGACATGATCGAGACCCCACTCAGATCAATAATCAGAAGCGGGATCTGGAGACCCATACTGACTCCCACACATTCAACGATGACTTTCTTGTGATCGTCGAAACCTTTTACGCTAGTATCTTAATCCCTTTGTTTCACGATATATTACATGTCCGAGATTCGATCATCGGTATCTCCATACCTAGTTTAATCTCGTTACCGACATGCACTCTTTTCTCGTTCCTGTGATATAACATTCTAGTGATCAAATCACTTGCTTGCAAGCTAATCAATGTGATATCACCGAGAGGGCCCAGAGTATATCTATCCGTCATCGGGATGAACAAATTCCACTCTTGATCCATGAGCCTCAACATAACACTTTGTTAGTTCAATCCATCTTTATAATCACCTGTTACGGTGTGACGTTTGATGTTATCAAGAAACTCTTAGGTGTTAGTGATTGACATGATCTCATGGTCTAAGGACTAGGATCACTTCGTAAGTTGTTATAGCAATATAAACTCAATGACTTTGATCGTAATGCTATACTTCGGATGAATGTTCATCACATCATTACACTAATGTTGTGATCCCGTTATTAACAACATCCAATGTCCATGATCAGGAAACCTTGATCATCTTGTTAATCAACGAGCTAGTTTATGAGAGAGGCTTAACTAGGAACTTTCTGTTTGTTTATTAAACACACATGTATTAACGTTTCCGTATTAATACAATTATAGCATGCAAAATAAACATCTATCATATACTTGGAATACACATAATAAACACTTTATTATTGCCTCTCAGGGCATATTCCCTTCAGGTCCCAGGTGGTGGCGGCGTCCAGGATGCATAAGGGCGATGTCTTCATGTTCCGTTTCCGCCGCAGCCCTACCGACGGACTTAAGCTGGAGGTTAAGAAGGTCATGTAATCAGCTGGTTGTGTTGGTTGGTGCTGTTTTGTAAAAATGGTCCTCTAGGTTGCTGGTTGTGTTGTTATCAGGGTGTTGTTGGTGCTACTTGTCCATACTATGGAATGATCCTAGCTATCAGGTCCTAGCTATCAGAATGCTTTTGGTCCTGTAATGCTTTTGGTCCTGTAATGCCCAGACTATCAGGTCCTAGCTATCAGAAACCTACTAGTATCTATGAAATGGTTGCTTTTGATCAGGTTGCATTGTGAAATGGTTGCTTTTGATCAGGTTGCATTGTGAAATGGTTGCTTTTGATCAGGTTGCATTGTGAAATGGTTGCTTTTGATCATGTTGCATTGTGAAATGGTTGCTTTTGATCAGGTTGCATTGTGAAATGGTTGCTTTTGATCAGGTTGTAAATATGGTCCTGTGATCTATGAAATGATCAGGTTGCTTTGTTTTTAAATGGTCTTGTGATCAATATACAATTCTACTTGTATCATGTGATCAGATACCTAACAAGGTCACTTGTGTAGTGTGGTGGCAGTTGACGCTGCAATAGTAGTAGGAGGTCTGCTCGATCCCGATCGGGCCTCACCATTTTCCTTTTTGGACAGATTCGAACTCACAATGATATGCACTCAAAGATTCAGAACTAAAATCACAATGATCATCCAGAAGTCACAATGATATTCATAACTCATCCAGAAACTAAAATGACATGGTCATCCAGAAATAGTAGTACATGGTCAAGATTACAAGGCAACAATAGGCGTAAATAGTAGTCTTGATCTTGCTCATCCAACTAAAAGGATCTTGCTCTGATCGATCTTGATCCTCACCACGCTCCCGATCGATCTTGATCCTCACCACCACCGCTCTGATCGATCTTGATCCTCACCACGCTTTCTTATGAGCATTTGCAACAAATAATAGCAATTTCGGTGAGCCACTACCAATGAAATAAAAATAAAAGATAATGGAGGATAGAATTTACCTTGCATGTTGTCATCTACCATGTTTCGGTGAGACACTAATCATCATCGTCGAAATGCATCGCTTTTATCCTCACCATCGCTTCTGATCTTGGAGGACTGTCATCTACCATGTTTTCATCATCGCATTCATGGCCCTCCACTACCTCCTTCCTTCTTTTCCTAATGTTTTCTACGAATGAAGCATCAAGTAACACTCGTTCCTGTCTCCTTCGCAATCTAGTATGCACACCGGGTTCTTTCTCTTGCACTGGAACTTCCTCAGTGTTATCATCTTGGTATGTTAGACCACCACCACCATTGAGACCCTTCTCCATTTCAGTTTCTTTCACACTCCACAAATGTCTGTGCTGAAACTTTTGCACAACTTGCCAATTTCCACACAAGTCGGTGTCTGGAACATAGAACACCTTTGTTGCTTGTGTCGTTAGAATAAATGGATCACTCTTATACCAGCACCTTCCAGTGTTAATGCTTTTGAAGTGTCCGTCATCTTGGATCCCTGTCTTCTTTCTGCCACCAAGATCAAACCAATCACAACGGAACAAGACGACCGATCGATGGATGCCTCTACTGGAGTTGTACTGGAGCCTTATGATGCTTTTAAGCTGACCATAGAAGTCCATCTCTTCACCATCATGGTCTCCCTCGGCAACTATTCCATTACTGCGTGTTTCTATTTTTCATGATCAACTGTGTGGTAGCGAACACTGTCAACAATACATGCTGAATACAGCCTCACTCGCCTATCCGGCTCGCATGCCAAAGCAAAAAGATGAGCACTGACCTTATTGTCCTCATGCAATTTTCCAATCTGCACAAATAAAGCAGGGTTAGTAACAAAAACACACACAAAAAAAAACATGTGGCAATTGATTCCAAGACTAAAGATCTCACATGATTATTAAACCACTTAGCAAATCCCTTCGTGAGCCATCTATCAACATTGATGTGGCTACCTTGCTTATTCAGCTCTATTTTGCACAACCTGCAATGCCAACAAAAACATAAAGTTAATTAAATCATCAGGCTTGCAAATGGGTTCCTTCCAACTCAATAAAAAAGATAAGGGTGCATGCACAAGAGATGACATACTCGATATACGGTAGAACCTCAGGGCAACTCCTTAACACATACCAATGCATCTTGTCATATTCATCACCAGCCTCCGAGTACTCTGACCCTCCAAGAAGGTTTACACCATGGTTGAAAACACAGACATCACCAACGTGCGAATCATCCCGCTCTCTATTTCTACCCGGCCTATTGAATCTTGTTTCCAGATCGTCGAAGTACCTCGAGCAAAATGTAAGGCACTCATCAAAAATATATATGCCTCAGCAATCGACCCTTCAGGCATGGCGGTGTTTTGTACATAACGCTTAAATGTAAGCATCCTTCTTTCGATAGGGTACATCCAGCCGTATTGTACAGGGCCTCTAAGCATTGCCTCTTTGGGTAAATGCACAGTCAAATGAACCATCACCGTGAAGAAGGCTGGAGGAAAGATCTTTTCAAGCTTGCAAAGGATAACTACGATTTCTTTTTCGAGTCTTTCAAGAACAGATAGCTTGGTGTTTTGGCGCACAACTCTCGAAGAAATTCCCAGCTAAAGAAGCCTTCATATATTTCTTTATCCAAAATTCCACGAGTCCGGTAGGTAAAATCCTTTGAAGGAAGATGTGGCATCATGAGTTTTAGTACCTAGAGCTTGCATCCATCGAGACACGCATTTTGCTAGGTTAGCGGCATACCCATCCGAAATCTCACCGCTCTTATAAATTCACGAATGCAAGCTTTTTTTCTTTAGTCGTTGTATACCATGCTTCTGGCATCTCAAACGACTCTCCCCCTTCAACAGGCTGAAGATGCAAATCTTTTCTTATGCCCAAGTCTTCCAAATCAAGCCTAGAGTTAACTGTATCCTTTGACTTCCCGTCGATGTTCATAAATGTGCCAAGATTATCACATATGTTTTCTCGATATGCATTACATCAAGGTTGTGCCTCAACTTGAGATCTGCTTGATGAGGAGGTCCACAAAATAGCCCTCCGGTCCCAACATTGTCCATCCTCACGCTTCCTTTTCTTACGATGTTTCCAGGTCTCACATCTTTCACATTGTGAAGCTGTTGCTCGAGCTCTTCTTTAGTGAACTCCGCCGGCTGGTCACGGGTTTCAGTTTTTCCATTGAAATCTTTGCTTTTTCGCCAAGGATGGTGGCAGGAAAGAAAACGGTGCCCCCCGGTCCAACATATCTTGTTCCTTATTCTTTCCGAGCACGGATCCTTGTCACAACGCACATGCTTGATAACCGGCGTGAGCCTCCCGACAAAGTGTGCATTTGGAAATCATGGATACACCATATTACGCAAGACGGAGATTGAACTTATCGGGACTCGGGGAATCATAGTACGGACACCTTTCCGAGTTTGAGGAGATCTTCTACTAGGGGCTCCATAAAGACATCAAAATCTTTTCGGAGATTTTGGACCGGGATTAGCAAAGCCATCATGAAGTTGGACTACTCCATACATGCCCATGGTGGAAGATTATGCGTCACAAAAAAATCGGCCACATGCTATATTTCGAGCTCATTCCAAATGGATTAAAGCCATACGTGGCAAGGCCGAGTCGATGTTCCTCGCATCGGCAAACTCTTTATGTTTATCATCAAAATCTTTCCATGCCTTTCCGTCGGTGGATGGCTAAGTTCATTATCCACGGGTTGCCGCTTTAGCTTGTGCCTTGTACATCCTCCATTGTTGCTTGAAATGAACATCCTCGTAGCCTTGGAATCACAGGAAAGTACCTCAACACCTTCTCTGGTATCGCTTCCTCCCATCCATCTTTCCACCTTGAGGCATCACATTTGCACTGTCATGCTTGGCGTCGTGTTCAAACAAGATACTGATTGTTCGAGCGGACATGGATTGAATCATAACCAAGCCCCAATCTACCGATTATACCCAATGCTTCTTCATAAGATTTGGGAATTGCACTTTTAGGGTATTGGATGGTCAAGATACGGAGTATTGCGTTGAAGGCAACATTGCTGATTCGGTAGAAGGACTTGACATGGAGTAACTTCACGGTAAAAGAAAATCGGACAATGTCCCACCATCACTAGCTACGCTTGGCCTCCTCTATCATTTCGGCATAGATTGTATGCTCTCCGGCACCTTGCGGTTCGGACTTACAAATCCCTAAGCAGATCGGGGATTCTATCATCCTCATAGCCATCCTCGCCTCCAAACCAACATCCTCTTGCGGAACATCATCTTGTACAAACTCACGCCATCATCAACATGATCTACGCCTTCACCGAGTTCGAGTTCAGCTCGGGTTACGGATGTAAAGGCTCTCCATGATGGATCCACCTATCATACGTGCATGCCATCACGCATTAGCGATGAGCCTCTACATTTGGTAGAGTTTGTTCAACACGATTCATACAATTTGGGGCATGGGCATAAAACTTGAGCATCATCGGGAACACTTCTACGGACAAATCGCATGAACTCATCCACTCCCCTTAGATGCTCATAAGAAAGCCTTCTAACTCCTTTTGTTATCCAGCTTCTTTCCATCTGCAAAAGACCGAAAAATATTGCAAGTTAGAATTGCACTGAAGTGTACACACTAGCTAGCAGAAATTAAACAAAAACCTAGATAAGCTCCAACAATATAGTTCTATGCCTACATCTAGCTAAAGGCAAAAAAGACCTGAAGGTTTGGGATTGAATTAATTCTAAACATCATCTGAAAATATGGATTTTGAAACCCTAATGAAACCAGGCTCTGAAATTAACAGGGAAGTAAACAGGGGAGAGAGGAGAGGGTGCTAACCGATGTATACTGCACACCTCCTCCGATCACCACCGGAGCCCCTCCGCCACCACGACCTTGATCCCTCATGGCGCCTCGGCCTCATGGCGCCTCGGCCCTCCATGCCACGACCGCCAGCCCCTCCATGGCGCCTTAGCCCCATGCATGGCACCCGCCTCTTCCTTCTTCCGGTACAGATTCGGCTTGTCGCCCCATGGTCCGCCGTCAGTCGCCCGCCATGGCGGTCACCACGAAGGAGCCGCCCATACATTACTGTGGTTTGGTTACGTGTGGTTCTCTGTATACATTCTATTTGGTTACATTCGATAATACTAATAGTATAGATACGATTGTTTATACATTATTTGCAACAACACAACTATAGCATAGTGGTTATGGCAATGCCTCACATCGCTAGGTCGTGGGTTCAAGTCCCACTAGTGCAATCTTTTTTGCTAACAATATTATCTAGGCCAAAGAAGTTGTTGGGCACGACCTGAAAGAATCGGCCCATCTAGGCTCGACCTAAAATTCCTAGCACACAACTAACACGACGTGGATCACATTGAGGAGGTGGCAGCACAGACATCCTAGTGCTTAACATACTACGACGTTATTATAGCGTCATAAGTGACTATGACGATTCTATATCGTCGTAGTATGCTCCAATCAAGGCCCCAAACAGTACACACCAGCTTATGACGATTTCGTGTAAATAATTTAAGACGTTTTTGGGACAAATCGTCATGCATTTGCTATCCTTTGCCCCTTCCAAACAGCTCATGACCAACTGCAGCAAGATCGTCATAAATTTATGACGATTTCTTTCGGGGTCACTATCAAAAGGTCATAGTATAGCACATTTCTTGTAGTGTATGAAAGCAATATTTTATTTTGTTGGAAATGCCTTTAAGAAAATTAATAATTTTCTAGGGTTCACCAAATATATTTTTAAATCCAAAAACTTGGTGTTTAGGGTCAGAGAGTTTAAATCAAACCATTTTCAAAGTGTTTTACTCAAAAATCATTTTTAAACCATAATCAATATTTTTATTTAATCAGAAATTCTTTTATTCAAAGATTAATTCCTTAGTATCACAAAATATACTTTTAAACCCAAATGTTGGTTTTTATGGTTAGTAGGTTCAAAACAATCCATTTACAAAAGGTTTTACCCTAAAAACATTTTTAGAATAACTTTTATACTCTAAATAAGCCTAGAAATGTTTTTGCATAATCAACCAATTTTACAGAATCAATACACTAAACAAAGGGCATGGTTGCAAAGATTTCATTTTTTGAATCCATTGATATAAAGTTTGTAAAATTTGGATGTGTAGATTAAAAGTTATGAATTTTACAAAATCATACATCTAATAGAAATGTTTCTGTTTTTAAATCAAATCCTGAGCCACATGGTGCAATCTTATTGGTGCATAACGTTTCGCACGGATCGGCCAGTGTGGTGCGTTGGATTTAAAGTAGATCGTGCGGCACCGATCGAACATAACGGTTCACTTAAGTCATCTATTCGTATCCTTGCGATCTAAATCTAATGGATGATAAGCGAGTGACCAGAGATGGGCGGCACTAGCGGCGGCTATGCGGCGGCGGTGCTCTAGCGGTGGCATTACCGACGATACAGGAAGTGAGAGAGGGAGATAAATAGCTCACAGTGATCGCAGTGTGTTGCTGATGCTCAACGTTGTCTCTGTTGGCCAAGGGGTGCACGAGGTCGACGAGGATTTCTCGCCGAAGTTCCTACTGGCGACTGTGTGCTCGGGTTTATGATGTTGGCGACACTACGAACCACGCTAAGACAAGATAAAGTTTGCGTTAGATGCGCACGGGGTCGGTGATCATGCGTGTATCAACGAGAGGAAGAGGGGAGGTATGAAGATACTGGGGGAGCTCGACGGAGTTGCTGCAGACGGCGGCGATGCTCTGTCGAAGTTGTTGTCGAGGCTTTGGGGCACGCGCGAGCAAGAGGAAGTCACGGGCAGGTGCGTAGGGATATGGGGAAGAGTCTTGTGGGATCTGGGAGGCAAGGGAAGGCAGGTACTGCCCGGAATTTGATGATAAGCTCGTCGGGGTCAGTGGCGTTGTTGCGGGGAATTGAGGCAGCCTGGTGGCTCACTAAGCATGGCGTGAGAGGGGAAAGAGAGAGGAGGGCGAGGCGTTTAAGAGGGCGAGGTCGCATGGCAGAAATACTGGCACGTTTAAGCGAATTCAACTGCGTTAATTTTGCCAGAAATGTATAGGAGGGAGAAGGGGCGTGGTCACCGCGGGGTTGAAGACGATGACTTGGCAGTGGGACCTGGTGGTCAGCGAAAGAGAGAGGGGGTGCGGTGGGGTCAGCAAGTCAGTGACTGTGCGTGTGCGTCTGTGAGTGAAAGAAAACTTTTCGGGGAGGGGAGAGAGGTGGGCTAGCTGGGCTTAGTTGGGCCAGGTTGGGCTAGTTTTTTCTTATTTTTTTCCTTCCTATTTCTTTTTCCTTTTTGTATTTTGATCTTCTATTTTGAATTCAAACTATCATTTGAATTCGGATTTATTTTTAAAATCTTTTCCAAATATTCATTATGTTTCTATACTGTTTTAAATATGTATTTAAAGTCCATCTTAGAATAATTATTTTATTCATTTATGGTTTATTATTTATTTATAATAGGCACTTGCCTTTACTCAAATAAGATTTTAATTATATTTTCAAACTCTTATTTGAATTCTAATTTTCACCAAACCTTTTTCAGTAAGTTTTATTAATTCAATAGTGTGTTAAATAATTAATTTGAATTATTTTGAATATTTTGATATGATTTATTAATCATTTAAATTGGGCATTTGTCTTTATTCAAATAAAATCAAATATGGTTTTAATACCATATAAATTTTATTCGAATAATTATTTGATTCCATTTAAGTTAATTAAGTAAATTTTACTCCCTTTGGGCAAATTGTAATTTATTATTTTCTCATGATTTAATTAATCATTTTCATTAGGGATTTGTCTCCATTTAAATGTAATTAGAATATGGTTTAATCCCATATGTTTTTATTTGATTATTCTTTATCCCTTTATTTTATTTGGATTTGAATTATCTTTGTTCCATTTGCATATGGATTTAATTATAGGTTTAAATTGTCTTTTAGATAATGTTATTATTATTTAGTTTAGGTAATTTATCTTTATTTAAATAAAATTGAATATGGTTCAAAGCCCATATAGTTTTATTTAAATAATCTTTTTATTTAATTTTATTATTTTAATAAACTTTTCTTTGTTTATGGTCTTGGCCAAGATTTAATTTGGCTTTTAAATATTCCTTATTTATTTATTTTCTTCCTTTTCCTTATAAAATCCATATCTTTTTATCTATAGATCCAAAATGGGTGATTCCAATTTGTAAATATTTGTTTAATATTTGTTTATCCTTTTAAATCTCTTTAGGATTATTTTGCTCACAATTTGGTATATATTTCATATAGGACCTTTATTATCTTTGGAAATTATTTCCTTTTATCTTATTATATTCATAAGTTTTTATCCATGGTTCCAAATTGAGTGAAACCAATTTCTATGGTTTTATAATATTTTTATTTATCTTTCTTGATCATTTATAAATGTTTGTTGCTGAATTTTATATGGATCAAATCCATAGTCTTAGAGGGATCTTGGAAATAATTTTCTTCCATTAGGGTTTTAGGGATTTGGTTTAACTTTTCCAAGTGTTTAAATTTCAAGATACATTCATTGATGAATGCATTTTACTTGATTGAAATTTGTTGGATTCCCTTTTCATTCAAAGCTTATTCAGGAAGGGTTTTGATGTTTCCAATTTGAAACAAAAAGTTCCTTTTCACCCTAAATTTTAACAATTATTTATTTTGTTTATTTATTTTCACATTTCAAAATTTGGAAAATTTTGGGATGTGACAGCTGGCCTGGGGTGGCCCCCTGGGTCACTCCAGGTGTCACTTTGCCCCTTTTTTTGAGGAAATATTATTTTGAATTTTCTGGAATTTGTTGGGAAACTTTATTTTTGGCCAATTTTCAGGGTATGAAAATTGATTTTCTCGCAGAAAAGATTTTTTTAGAAGCAAAAGGCAAAAAAAAAACCACAGAATTTCTAAAACACTCTAAAAAGCAAAGAACTAGAAAAATTAAATCTAACAAGAGAAAGAGCAAAGACTAGGAAGGAGAAAAGTAAAGGGAGCAAATATAACCACAGTGAAAACATTGCTTTGTTCATTAAAATCCTTTTGTTAACAAGGTTTATCAAGTCTTGTTACCAGAACTATCTTATATGAGACAAAACTTTGTATTCCACCAAGTGATTATGTTACCTCAATCTTCATAGCAATGGTCCCAATCATAATATTTTCAAAATTTTCTTGTGGAATGGGACAATATATTTCTCCAACCTTGATGCTCTCAATATTTTCAATGGAATTTAGGCAATAGATTTTAGCAACCATCTTGGGGAAATAGACAGTATGCTCTTTGTCATTAATATTGAAAGTTACTTTTCCTTGATTACAATTTATGACAGCACTTGCAGTATTAAGAAAAGGTCTCCCAAGATTAATGGACATACTATCATCTTCATGCATTTCAAGCACAACAAAATCAGTTAAAACCAAGAAATTATGAGCCACTTGAACAGGAACATCCTCACATATACCAACAGGAATAGTACTTGACTTATCAGCCATTTGCAAAGATATATTAGTTGGTATCAACTTTTCTAGCTAGAAGGCATAACACTAACTCCATCTCCCAAATCACATAAAGTAGTTCTAACATAATTATTCTTAATAGAGCAAGGAATAGTTGGTATACCTGGATCACCAAGTTTCTTTGAACCTTACCATTAAAGGAATAATTAGCAAGAAAAGTAGAAATTTCCTCATTAGGAATCTTCCTTTTATTAGAGACAATATCCTTCATATACTTTGAATAAGGAGGCAACTTAATAGCATCAGTCAAAGGAATTTGCAAAAATAAAGGTTTCATCCACTCACAAAACTTGTTGTAGTGTTCTTCCTCCTTTGACTTGTGTTTCTTACCTGGAAAAGGCATAGGTTTCTGCACCCAAGGTTCTCTCTCTTTACCATGTTTATTAGCAATAAAATCTTCCTTAGTGTACCTAGTGTTCTTAGTGTGCTTATCAGGATCTTCCTCAACTTCCTCCTTATTAGGAGCATCATTTTTATCATTACCACTCTCAGTTTCAGCATCAGAGACAGATATACTATTATGATCTACAACAGGGTCAAGTGGTTCCCCTACTATTCTATGTTTCTTTTTCTTTCTCTTACGAGGACTACCACTATCAACTTGTTGAGAATCCTGTTCAACTCTTTTAGGATGTCCTTCAGGATATAATGGATCTTGAGTAGCTATACCACTCCTAGTTCTAATTCCATAAGCATTTTTATCTCCTAAGGCATTAACTAGCATATCCTTTTGTACCTTAGCAAGTTGATCAATTTGAGTTTGAACCATTTGAAAGTGTTTACAAAGCATTTTTATATCATTAAAAGTTCTTTCCACAATATCTTTCAACTCTTTAATAGCTCTAGAGTTTTCCAATAAATGATTCTGAACTTGTTTATTAAAATTACCTTGTTTCACAATAAAAATGTCAAGTTCCACTAAACATTGATCAGGAGGCTTACCATAAGGAATATCACCTTCATCAAAGTGTTGGAGAGAGTGTACCTCAATAGTGGATGAGTGGGGAATTGTCTTACATAATTATTCTATAGGAGGTAGATTCTTCACATCTTCAGCTCTAATACCTTTATCCTTTAGACACTTCTTAGATTCCTTCATCACTTCATCATTTAATGCAATAACTCCCCTCTTCTTTGGTGTTGGTATTGGATCTAGTTCGGGCACAAATGGTTCAGGAGTAATAGGCTCAGGTGTATTTAGCTCAGTTGAAGTCCAATCATCATAATTCTTGATTATTTTAGCCATTAATTCTTCAGCATCTATAGGAGTTCTTCTCCTGAAAAGACAATCAGCAAAGCTATCTAGGTATGTCCTAGAATCATTAGTTAGTCCATTATAGTAAATATCAAGAAGCTCATTCTTAGGCAATGGACATCCAGGATGTGCATGAATCAAGGCACAGAACCTTGTCCATGACTCAGGCAATTTCTCTTCTTCTCCATGTTTAAAATCAAAAAGTCTCTCCAAAGCAGCATGTCTAGCACTAGGAGGAAAATATTTCTGGAAGAAAGAAGCAATCAAACAATCAGGGCTATCAATGGAACCATGAGGTAATCTATTAAACCAAGCCCTAGCTTCCCCTTTTAGTGAAAAAGGGAAGATCTTAGTAACAAAGTACTTGTGCATCTTAAAATCATCAGAGAATAAAGCACTCATAGTAGAAAGATCATTCATATGAGCCACATCACTCTCATTTTCAGTCCCACGAAAAGGTTCTTACTCAACAATGTCTAAATAGATAAATCAAGAGAGAAATCATAATCTTTATCTTTAATATCTATGGGAGAAGTGGCAAATTTAGGATCAGAGGACAGCTTGGGAATAATGGTATGTCTCGCAAGGAGACTCTTAATAGCACTAGTACCATGTGTGTTTTGGCACTCTTCAATAAATTGATCGGTAAACTCAATGTAACCATCATTAATATCATCTCTCTCTAGAGTCAGGAGAGTCCCTGATATTAAGCTGATTGAGGGAGCAAACATGCAACTCTGATGACACAACTCCTCCAACTTCAGTCCCTGTCCTGCAAGCTATTGGTATCGACCTGTGTGGGGTGCCTTCTGCACATCTCACTCCAAGGAAGCTTCTACAATCTCCTGAGGAGAAGGAGAAGAAGGATATTTAAGATATTTAGGAGCTTTTTTATAAAAGTTCTGTAATAAATAAGTCTTGCACTTTTGTACTGTTTTTATGCATCCACTAAAATAGTGGTTTATCTTATGCTGGAATATTAGGGGCCTAGATTCTAGGTCTAAACAATTAGCTTTGCATAATGCTATCTTATCCTGTGGATGTTCTGTGGTGTGTTTGCAAGAAACTAAGAAGGAGTATTTTGATATTGCTTTTATTAAGGAATGTTGCCCTCCTGGATTTGATGATTTTGTTTATGTCCCCTCTGTTGGGGCATCCGGTGGGTTGATTATTATCTGGAAAAGTGATGTTTTATCTGGTATTACAATGCATTGCACCCCTTTTGCTTTATCTGTATATTTCACTTCAAAGCAGTCATCTCAATCCTGGACTTTAGTGAATATTTATGGACCTGTATTGGGTAAGCAAGAGAGGAATTCAAAAAATGGTTGTTTGATCTTTGCATTCCTGATGATGAAGATTGGATTATACTTGGTGACTTTAATTTCATTAGATCACCTTCTAATAGAAATAAACCAGGAGGGGATATTAGTGATATGTTACTGTTCAATAATTTCATCAGAGAGCAACATCTCACAGAAATTGGAACTAAAGGAAGAAACTTTACCTGGAGTAATATGCAAGAGAATACTCTTCTTGAATAACTATACTGGATTTTTACTTCTTAGCATTGGACTATATCCTTCCCTCAGACATTTGTTTCTCCACAAGGAAAACCTACCTCTGATCATATTCCTTTGGTGGTTACCATGCATACTTCAATTCCTGCAGCCAAAATATTCAGATTTGAGAATTACTAGGTTGCTCATAAAGGGCTTCAAGAAGTTGTTGCCAAAAGCTGGAACAAGCCTACTCATAAAAATAATAGTACTGCAAATCTGAATGCTAAGTTAAAAAGGTTAAGATATGACTTGAAATTTTGGATCAAATCTATCTCCAAACTAAAAATATGCATTGATAACACTAATAAGGCTCTGTTGTAAATTGATAATATTGAAGAGAAAAGGAGATTAACTATGGCTGAAGCCAATTTCAGGAAAATATTGAAGGAACATCTTCTAAATTTATTGGAATTTCAAAGACAGTACTGGAAGAAAAGGTGTACAATTCGTTGGACAAAATTTGGGGATGAAAAGACAAAAAAATTCCAGTCCATAGCTACAGAAAGATATAGAAGGAACTCCATTTCTCAGCTTCAGAGTTCAGATGGAACTCTGGTAAAGGACCATGCAGGGAAGGAAAAAATAATACATAACTCATTTAAACAAAGATTGGGCACAAAATCAAACCCTCAGATGAAGTTTAATCTTGCTGATCTGATTCACCCTATCCCTAGCCTTGAGGAACTTTCTGTGCCTTTCACAACTCATGAAATTGATGGTGTGGTCAATACTATGCCAGTGGATATAGCTCCTGAACCTGATGGCTTTAATGGTCAATTTTTGAAAAGTTGTTGGAGTATCATTAAACAAGATATTTATCAGCTGTGCTTTGACTTTTTTATGGGACATTCGATCTTGAGAGCATTAATATGGGACACATTACATTGATCCCAAAAGTTCCATCCCCTATTTATGTGAATGATTATATTCCTATTACTTTGCTGAATTGTTGCCTAAAGTTAATAACAAAACTCATGGCTAATAGGCTCCAGAAGGTGGTGCTCAAAGTTGTACATAAAAATCAATATGGTTTTTTAAAAGGTAGAAGTATCCAAGACTGCTTGGCTTGGGCATTTGAGTTCCTTTTTTAGTGTGAAGCATCCAAAAAAGAGATTATATTACTCAAGCTAGACTTTGCAAAAGCTTTTGATACCACTGATCATGGTGCAATGATAAAAATCATGAAGTAGATGGGTTTTGACCAAAAATGGCTAGATTGGATTTCTATAATTTTTTAGTCTGGGAAATCCTCTGTCTTGCTTAATGGCACACCTGGGAAACAATTCCACTACTTGAGGGAGGTAAGACAGGGTGATCCACTATCTCCTTTAATCTTTGTCCTTGCTGCAGATGTACTGCAGGCTGCAATTAACAAAGCTTTCAGATATGGACATATTATGGCTCCCTTTTCTCCAGACTATGATATGGACTACCCAGTAATTCAATATGCAGATGATACCCTAATAATCATGCCTGCATGTACTCAGCAAATGGAGATTATGAAGAAAATTCTGGATGATTATGCTCTGTCTACTGGTCTAAAAATCAACTACAGCAAGTCTATGATGGTGCCAATTAACATTCACATCAATGAAATCCAACAATTTACTGATATTATGGGATGTACTATAGGCAAGATACCTTTTACATACTTAGGACTACCATTGGTACTACTAAGCCAACTACTCCCTCTGTTTCAGAGCTTAAGGCGTCCTCGTTTTGCGTGTTTTTTCTTTGACCAATAATTACTCTAAATACGTAAAGATTTTTGGTATAAAACTAGTATCATTAGAAAGTATTTTTCAATACGAATCCAACGGTACTAATTATGTACAATATAATCAAGATTTTGTTGCTCAATTCTTTTGGTCAAACTTTGCTTTGGAAAGCGTGTGCGCCTTAAGCCTTGAAACAGAGGTAGTATTATAGAATTAATGCCTCTGGTTGACAGGGTAGAGAGGAAAATGTCTGCCTCCTTTATGATGATGAACTACAGTGGTAGGGTTACTGTCATCAATTCCCTTTTGGCCTCCATAACAATGTTTTCTATGTGTTCCCTTAGTCTGCCAAAAAAAAATAGTTGAGCATTCTGAAAAGCTAGAGAGGCACTGTCTACGGAATAAGAAGACAGAAGAGGGGGGAAAATGCTATTCTTTAATTGCATGGGAAAAGATTTGTAGACCAAAGGAGAAGGGAGGTGTTGGAGTATTGAATCTAAAATTACAGAATAAAGCTTTATTACTGAAATAATTGCATAAATTCTATAATAAAGAGGATATTCCATGATTAAGCTAATTTGGCAGGCGTATTATACTGATAGAGTTCCTCATAATACAGATCCAAGTAGTTCTTTTTGGTGGAAGGATGTATGCAAACTATCCCCTATATACAAAGGTATTGTAAAATGTTCAGTGAGCAAGGGTGATTCTGTACTCTTCTGGAAGGATGAATGGTTGGATGGAATTATTTCTGAACAATTCCCTAGAATATTCTCTTACTGCCTCAATGAGGATGTTTTAGTTCAGGAATTCTTAACTGCAGATAATTTGTCACACAATTTCAATCTTCCTTTGTCTCTAGAGGCAATGGGAGAACTAAGGAAAATTCAGAGCTTATCTATCCACATTACTTTAGAAGGAGTAACTGAAGACTCCTGGAGCTATGAATGGGGTGCAAATTATACTTCATAGAAGTTTTACAAGCATTGTTTCAGGAATTTGATTACTCATGAGGCCTTCAAGTGGATTTGGAAATCGAAATGTACTCCTAAAGTTAAGTTTTTCTGCTGGCTTCTCTTCTCTGGCAGGATAAATACTAGAGGCATGTTGAGAATAAGGCACCTTCATCTTAATTCTGGTTATATTTGTCCTATATGTGGATAGACTGAAGAAACTGCTGAACATCTGTTCATGGAGTGTGGCTTCAGTCAATCCTGCTGTCATACACTCGGTATAAACTGGAACACACAAGGAGTACTACTGGACTGGATTACCCATGCAAAGCATAATTGGAATCAACCTTTTTTCATGGAAATTTTTATGGTGGCTGCTTGGAGCATCTGGAAGGAAAGGAATGATTTAGTATTTAACTCAATTACACCTTCCTTGAGTTCCTGGAAAACTAGATTTTCTACTGATTTCTCTCTTCTGGTCCATAGGACCAAGTCTGATCTACACTCTACTATTCATAATATAGTCAACAACTTGTAATTTCTTATGGCCTCTTGAAGTCACCTTGACTTCATCTGTACTCTGTAATGATGTACCAATATTAATGAAAATAGGATAAGGCAGTAGAACCCTCAAAGGGTTTCTACTATCATAATTGCTCAAAAAAGAGTCAGGTGGGCTAACAGGTGTAGTAATCCCTTCACTAGAAGTTTTAGTATTTGCTAGACTAGCCATAGTAGCATCTAGGAAAGGATCTAATGAACCACTTGCATCAAGCATAGTAGAAGTAACATCATGAGTATCAAAAGAAGTTTCAGATTCAGCAGTAGTATCAGTGTGTGTAGCATGTGTATGTGGTGGTGGTGTAACAAGCTTACTTATAACAAACGGTGAATCAAGAGAAGTAGAGGTGTTTAGGACTGTACCTCTTCTTGTAGTGGATGGTAAAATAGGAAACTTTCCATCACGAGACTTACCCATGATGAAAGGAGTAGCAGTGAATAATAATAGATCCAAGTGAACTTACAGATAAAGCTATGCTCCCGGCAACGGTGCCAGAAAATAGTCTTGATGACCCACAAGTATAGGGGATCGCAACAGTCTTCGCGGGTAGTATTACCCAATTTATTGATTCGACACAAGGGGAACCAAAGAATACTTGCAAGCCTTAAGAACTGAGTTGTCAATTCAGCTGCACCTGGAAATAGTTCTTCCTCACATAAGTTTATCAGTAGCAACAGTTTTGTAGTAGCAAAAGCAAAGTAACAACAACAGTAAAACGGGAGCAATAGTAACAGTAGTAGCAAACAGTGGGATTCGAGTGCGGTAGGCATAGGGATGGATGGACGGGCGTTGCATGGACGAGTCTAAACATGTAACTTCAAGATCTAAGGCATTGCAGATAAATAAGAGTAAGCATCCAAGTACTAAACAATCCTAGGCATGTGCTCCATATATAGTCGTACGTGCTTGCAATGAGAACTTGCACAACATCTTCTGTCCAGTCAGCCCGTTGTAGCGGGGCCTCAAGGTAACTACTGGCAATTAAGGTGCTCCTTTTAATAGAGCACCGGATCAAAGCATTAACACTCCGTGAACACATGTGATCCTCACATCACAGCCATCCCCTCCGGTTGTCCCAATTTCTGTCACTTTGGTGCTTTTGGATCCGGACAATGATATGTGTACACAACTTGCAGATAAGATCACAAACAATACTATCATAATGATTCAATAATAAGTTTAGATCTAAGATCATGGCACTCGGGCCCTAGTGACAAGTATTAAGCACAACAAGTTGCAACAAAGTCAAATAGCACTAATAGAGATACTAGGCACTACGCCCTAACAATCTTATTCGATTACATGATAGAACTCATCCAATCCCTACCATCCCCATAGCCTAGTGAGGGGGATTACTCACTCATGGATGAGGGAAACATGGATGGTTTATGAAGAGGCGTTGGTGATGACGATGGCGATGATCCTCTACAACTTCCCCGTCCTGGCAGGGTGCCAGAACGGAGTTTCTGGATCCGAATCTTGGTTTCTGGTGGTGGCGGTGCAGCAGAACTCTTTCTGGAAAAACGTCGACCCCCCCCCCTGAGTTTTTAGTCCATAAGGCATCTTATAGGCGAACAGGGAGGCCGAGGGGGTGCCTGAGGTGGCTGCACCCCTAGGCACGGCCAGGCCTGGACCGCGCCTGGTAGGGCTGTGCCCCCCCCCCCCAGGCCTCCTCTCCGTCTCGTACTCTGGCTCCGTGAGTCTTCTAGCGAAATAGGATTTTTGGCATATTTCCCCAGATTTTTCCTCATAGTTGATTTTCTGCACAAAAACTAGACACCAAGGTTATTCTGCTAAAAACAGCGTCAGTCTGTGTTAGTTGTATCCAAATCACCCAAGTTTAGAGGAGAAACAATAGCAAAAGTGTTCGGGAAAGTAGATACGTTTTGGACGTATCAATGGCCTAGCAATTCACCAACTAGAAGAAAAAATTGCACCTTGACTTTATAGTGAAAGAGAAGACTCCGAATTTTAAGGGAGCATAAGAGAAGATAAAATAGCACTGGGATGAGTTTGTATACTACAAAATCGGACGTAGCTCAGAAAAGGTCTGAAATGAACAAGAAAAATGTTGTTAACAAGAAGTATCACCATACTATGGGGCAAGGTGGCTACAGGGTTGGCATGCTGATGAGTGCATATTTGCATCATGTTCTACATTATTATTTTGCATTGTAGTAGTAGGATCTTGGTATTTTACGGCATTCGCATGCACCTTTTATGTTTATTTTCACCAGGATCAAGACAGATGATGGACGCAATGGATACAATTCTTGGAGAAGTTGTACTAGAGCGAAAAGGAGTCAAAAAAACAACGTAAAACGCTTATTTGGGAAATATTAATAATACCAGTAGAAAACCCAAAGCGAGCAAAAGAGGCAGAAGGTTTAACGACCAACTATACGGGCCACCGCCCCGGCCGTATAGTTGGCGCCGCCTCCGCCTCAAATAGTTGCACCCCATGCAACTGGATTGGAGAGACGACATACAGAACTACCAGAAATCGCCGAAAACTCACCTTCGGAAGGCATCTGGAGGGGGAACTCATCCACCGGGGATCCATCTTCGCCTATGCAGATCCGGGAGGCTAAGGCATCGATCATCTTCATCAACCGCTGCATCACCACCATCTCCATCCATCCCATCTACATTTTGTCTAGATCTTGTTGTAATTTCCGTACTCGTTGTGGATTTATACAAGTACTATTCATTTATGTTTGATTCCATTGTTCTTGCCATGATGTTGATTGTAATATATGGAATGGACATTTATTTAATAAATCACTTGCACACTCAATCAATCAATTTATAGATGCTCCGAACCATTAAAATGACGAAGATTGAAGCACGACACATCCACAAATTAAATATATCAAGATATTTATTATAAATAAAGGATGTATGATACATATGCATTATACAATATATAAAAACTAGTATCGTTGGTCCAACATAATATCACTCATACCAAGTTGATAATAGATAACACAATTGTGACATAATAACACTCATACCAAGTTGAGTATAGATAACACAACTATGATAGATATTAAACAATGACATTCATGCCAATGCAACCAAAGAAAAAGATGTTTAAATGATATTACATTTTTCAATCTATCAATGAAAACTCTAATCATTCCTAAATAAGTCTTCAAACTTTTATCTTCTTGATCAAGCCAGAGTATTCAGCTGCAACTCAATTCTCCTTCTTACGAATCTGAAAAAGAAAAAATTGAAAGTTACATTTTTATGATTAAATGCATACAAAATTATTCTAAAAAATGGAAGAAAAAAATTAGCTTACAAAAGCTGAAGGCCAAGCGATACATAATCCTTCAATAAAAGCATCGCCAATAGTCTTGCATTCAGATACTTTCCTTACCAAATCCTCATTATCCAGAATAGATTCATCTATACGCACAAGTGCAAATTCGGCACCTAACTCAATACCACCTGCCTTGGTTGCGGGATCCGTACTCCTGATAGTAGCATATGCAACAATACATTTGTTTGGATAGGTTGAAGTCTTCAGAACTACTTTTGAATCAACCTATATTATGATAAATATTAGCATTTGACGACCATGATGATATAATTTACATGAACAATGCCAATGGATACATATGGTCATAGCTTTACCTCGAGTGAAGAAGTACGTCTTCTTTTTGTGGAGCGTTTATTTCTAGGCCCCTGATGGTCTGATCTTGCAAAAGATTCACATGTTTGGTCCCTTGTTTTACTTACCTACAAACATATAATAATAACTAAAAGACGGACTAGGAATAATCAGAACTGAAACTAGGAAAAAACATATATTCATTGTGATACTTTTACTGTGTATATAAGTTGTCAGTACTAATGTAACATCCTACCGCATCTATCATAAACCCCATGTAATAAACTGAGTCAACGCACTAACTAGATCTCCTGCAACTACCCTTAAAATACTAGGAACTACCATATACGTGGCAGCCTTCTAACAAACCTGGGACTAAGATGCTTCTTGTTTTAGGAAAAGCACTACTTTTTTATGTTCATGAAAGAATCCATGTAAGAAAATAATGTGCATGTGTGTTGTGCTAGACAGAAGATGCAAGTTCTGATACTAAACATAATAGAGCCTAGTCTGATTTCTCAAATTTGTGTAAAGATTCATTCTCAAAGAAAATATGTACTAAAAAGAAACACCCAAAGGTTCTACACATCAGTGCTCCATGAATAAAGAAATTTCTACATTATAGTATTCATGTAAAGTCAGGCATGACAGTCGCGTCCTAATAATAGCTGATTTGGAATAAAAAGAGTAAAAGAATTTGCATTCTGGTATTTCCGTTAGATAGTTGAGACATTCATCATGTATCCAACATGTAATCTAGCCAAATTGGATAAGGGTATTTGGATAAGTCTGTACAACAGAATACACCGGTTGCTAAATCATAAAAACAAAACATGGAGAGGTCGTATAAGCACATGCACGAAATCATTGTTAATTGTTGCACTAAACCTATTTGCATTCTTAAATTACACAGAGTAAATGTATTCATATATTATAAAGTCTTCTGCTATACACATGGATATTATTCTTTGGTGGAGAGGATAAAAAGCATGAACACATGGTCTATGGGGGAAGGGGCCAAGATGGCAATAACAACGATTTGGTTTGGCTCATACTACGAAAGCCAAAAGATAACATATAATCAAGCAAAAATAAGAACAGATCATAGAACCAAAGCATAATAAATTGCATACCGTAGAGACGACTGGATTTCTAAGCTTACATACACTAGTTTCAAGCATGACAAAGATCAAGATCTATCCTAGACTAAAAACAATAATCTAGGCAGAAGAATCACTAAGTTGTCAACTCAATGTTTTAGACTCATTAAATTTGAATTAACAAGAGTACACAATTTGATAAGCACACCTCTCCAAGAAAGCTCCAACTTCAAAACTCAAAAGCAAAAAAATGTTACCTCTAGCACGAAGTTAATAACAGGGTCTTGTGGCAATGATGATTTTTGTTGAATCAATAATTGATTGGCATTATCACACTCTCCATCTTGATTGACATTACCATGATCCCCATCCTAGTTTGGTGACAAAGCAATATTAAGCAAACTATTATTTTATATTCTATCTTTGTGCCATGAGTAAGAGTACTAATAACCTTTTCGGGTGAAAGCGATATATTATTATCCCCACTCATGGCATGTTGCATAGACGAGCGTGCTTCAACATGTCCATTGCATTGCACTCTCTGCAAACTGAGATATTAATACGAAGTTTTGAAGTGACAAGCAATGATATACCATTTGTAGACATTACCTTTGTTTTACCATGTAGTATTGGTAATCGAGAAAAAACATTATTGTTTGATTGCAGATTTTCCTACAAAACTAACAATTCTGAGTAACATATTGATAGAAATGCATATAGAAGAAGAGAAAAGGAATTCATTTACCTCTTCTATTCCAATATTCCCACAACCTTCTTTGTTATTCCTATCTTCAAGCCTTCTTATATGTTCTTTCATCTTTGCTATTTCCTCCCTAACATAAACTTCACCATCACTTGGTGATCCATCAGTTGTAGTCATATTGATGTTCTTGAGATACCGTGGTTTACAACCATAGACTTGCTTAGGGGTTGGAAGCAAACCCATGCCATGCACATGTCCAGTCTTTTCTTCCCCTAACACTTCCTGCAAGGCATCACCTTCCCATGCAACTCTTCCATTGACATTGTGTGCCAACTCTGGTCGCTGAGCTATTATATCCTCCAATCTAGCCTACAAGAAAAGAAGCATGCATATGGTACTTGTTAGATTGAATTTGTAAGTTGGCACCCAAAAACTAATAGATGTATATTAATTTCCTACCAGACGCTTATTTTTCTCTTTATTTTTAGCATTATCCTTCTTCTTGTGAGTTGCTAAGTAAACTGTAGATCGGTGTGGCAGCTTCTTTTCAGGATCAGCTTGTGTCTACAAAACAGAAAGAACACCGATATGAAAACTGACATAGAGAAAAAACTTCACAAATCAGCATAACTCACTATGTCTTCACTCCAGCGAGCATAACTCTTAGTCCCAGCATTGTGTGAATTCTTCACAAGGGAACGACTAATTACGTTCTTCTCAGTTAGGGCCTGTTATGATGCAATCATACCATAAGTCTGACATTAAAGTAAGCCCAAGAATTCAGATTCAAATGTTTAAGCATGAAAGTACAATGTCTCATTAACCTTTCCTTTCTTCGAGTTCCAGAATTTCACAAGTCCACGCCATTGATCTTTGTCCACATCATCTGGACAGAGCTTATACAAAGCCTTCCTCTTGATGTCCGGATTTTTTTCAATGGTTGGGTTGAAGATAGCTTTTTTCAAACTAGACTTAAATTTCCTCCAGTCTCTTCCAATTGATTTGAGTATCCATTTTTCACATGATTTAGGATACACAAACTTTGTCTGAAAGTACAAAATTAAGAATAAATGTAAATGAACATGTAGAGAGATTTAGAGATGAATAAAAGGGCAACAATTTTTGTTTTCTTGTTGATTGTGAGTTACCTATACACACTGCAATATTGTTTGCTCACGAGTATTCTTCTTTAGATCACGCCAATCGTTTATGTTTAGTGGGCAGAGTCCTCCGATTCTAGCTATAGTACCTAGAAACTTCCCCAAGATTGCACCTTCTTCTCCTATAGGCTGGCTTTCTTCATTGCATTTTACAACTATTCTTTGCCCTGGTTGCATGTTCCAAACAATTGGCAAGCTTGTTCTCTTGCGCTTGACTACTTTTGTGCTTACTACAAAATTTATTTAGAAAAGAACTAATTAAGTTATGTCCACTGTTAGATAATTAGCATATACATAGATAATTAATAGAAGTACAAAGTTTTAAGAGGTCATTACATTGATTATGAACTTGAGCCCCTTCATCTTCCAATGCTTGTGATTCATCACCTGGTGCAATATATTGTTCACTGTTGTTGAAGTCTCCGTTTTCTTCACTATGTTGGTTAGTGACCTGAATCACATTCAACCTTTTTGACCTACGTAATTGTCCTGCAAAATAGCCAATAAATCAGTTGTTCCAATAATGAGAACAACAGATAAATATATGTAATAAGCAAGTCTGAATTATATTTCAGGTTCAGGAGGAAGGGGATACTTTGTGAACTTCTCATGATAAGTTGCTCTATCCTTTCGGCAGAGACACCATCATCCTATAAGAGAACACTCTCATTTGGATGGTTAGATGGAGCAATATCGTTGGGAGCCTTCTCCTTAGACACATATAGATGGACAGTTTTCTCAATCTCAAGTTCGGACAACATTTTTATCACAACACTTGGATCATCGATGTGAACTAAGTAGTTGTTGCCTTGCAGGTTCTTTTTTGCATAGTATAGGAAGTCAATTGCATTGAAGCCAACTTCCTCGATCATCAAGATGAAATCATAATGCGAGACATGACGCCTCATCATAGATCTTTGTAGAATGTGGGCCTCTTGATTTTCATCTTCATAGTGCAGGTATATGGTCAACATGTCCATCACCATCCTACATATAAATAGAAATTTCAGTGAGACCTTTATCTGGACTACATGGTGGGTTAACTAGTCAGTGCTAGTATGGAAATTTTACAGTACTATCCATGTGCCCATTTTGAACAGAGGTGTCAAATCTAACTGTACTCTAGCTTCTGAACAATATACATGTGGTTCTGTCATAGATTTAAAGTTCAACAGAAACTGAAGTTCTAACTAGCATAATTATATATTTTTAACTTCTCAATATTCATGTTACAATCTTAAAACATTGATGTGCTTATAACGCACTTAGAACTTACAAGTAACCATACCCACCCGTAGACGACCTACTTACTATGCTAATTTGGACGCAGACATGGCAAGCAGGCTTTGCCTAAACCTACACGTACGGACTCGATAGCATTATTCTCAAAAAAAATGATAGCATTGTAACAATACCAAAGGCGCTAACCAATTAGAAAGGGGCAAGTACTCTTGATGGTTTGCCTCGTGGTGCAGGGGCCTGAAGAAATACCTGAAGCTGGTCGGCGTGACGGGAGCAGCTGGCGGGTTGGTCTGCTGGGCAGCGCGAACGGGAGCAGCCGGCGACGGAGAACAACAGGATGTGGGAGGGAGATGGTAGGCGACGCTTTGGTGGGAGGGAGATGAGGGCAACGGGGTGGTGGGAGGGAGAAGGGTTGGGGCGGCACAGTTGTGCGAGGTAGATGGGGGCGGCGCGGTGGTGGGAGGGCGATGGAGGCGGCGCGGTGGTGGGAGGTCGATGGGGGCAGATTAGTTAACTGCGATTAGGTTTGTTTGATTTGATTAATCAGAATGGTTATGTATATAAGATCTATTAATGGTGGGAAAAGTGTGTATTAGCGGGAACGATTAATTTTTTCCCTCTGCTTGTTTTTGTCAGCAAAAAAAAGGAAATTAGCGCGGCAAAACAAACCTTAAATCTATTGATCAAAATAGCAAAACAGCTACTCCTCCAAAATAAATAAAAATACATCGAGATCCCTAGGGTTTGTATCCTCCCAACCAGGGTGTAATCTTTCTACATATATAACTCGAGGGAAAGTTTTGCGAACATTTTGATATGCAATTTACAAATTGCGCATAAAAAAGGTTGAGAAAGACTTATTTTTGGGAAGTGTGCTACATTGTCGATGAAAAAGTTGAGTGGGCGTGCGATGGAGTTCAAATTTTGAACTCGCGGGTGGTGGTCCCTGGGCGTCCCGGCCGACGCGTCGGCGGCGGCTCCCATGGTGCCTCGTCCCTCCTCCTCGGATCCTCCGCCCCTGCGATAGAAGGCGTCCTCGGCGTTAGTCTTCCCCGGTTCCCGCCCCGGCTGGTCAGCGGCCACCGTCGTCCTCCGGCCATCCCCATCGCCGCCGCCACGGTCCTACCTCGTCGCCCTCATGGCGCCTCATCCTCTACAGACCCGTGATGTGACGGCGGCGTCCCGGCAGGGGTCGGGGCATGCTGACTCGGGCTCCTGGCGCGAGGGTCGAGCTCCGGACCAGCCGTTCGCGATTGCGGTGGTGCGCCGCCAGGGCGAAAGTGGCGAGGCAGCGATCCCCAAGAAGAAGATGAAAAAGAGCAAGAAGAAGAAGAAGAAGGGCCTGGTGTCTGCCTCTATGGGCGGCGTCGTTGGACCCTGCCCCCGGCGTGCTGGGCGCCCCTCTAGGGGTGATCCTAGCGGTGGGGGAGGCCCCTTGGCAGATGCTGCCATCCCGCATCGCAGAGAGTCCCTGGAGTACTAGGGCCATGGAGTAGACGGAGGCTTCTACTTCATCGATCTGGGTGGAGTTCCGATGACTGTCACACATACTTGTATGTTACCATGTTGTTATATCTACGTGTTAGTTCGTCAATATACCTGTAACACATTACCTCTCAAACATACTTGTATGTTACCGTGTTGTTATATCTGTAACACATTTTCAGACCCTATATCGTTTGTGTTACTGTCGACCGTCGGCTCAGAAATGATGTGTTACTGTAATTTTACACGTAACACATGTCACTATGTGTTGCATGGTTGTGTTACCAAAGCTTTGTTGTGTTGTAGTGGCCTCCATGTCTAAGTAGATCATTAGTTCTTGGGGAGATGGAGAAACTCTAGCATGAGATTGAAATAAGATAAAGTTTATTATGATATGCATCGTTGTGACCATGTGTTAGATTGTCTTCATCTTGATGTTGGGAGAATTCGACCTCTGGATATTTGCCTCGTGTGGGGACTTGATGGAGAGAATTACTTGTTGATATACAGAGGTGTGTTAGCACTTATAGTGACTATAAAGTTGTTGGCACTCCTTACATATTAACTTGGGAACCGAGGAAACTCATGGAACAATATCCATGCCATGGGATACGTCCTACGGGACTACGTCCCTTAATAGCGCAGTAATTCGATTGTTGTCGATTGCTATCTGTTGTGGTTATGACGGATGATGTGAGCAGTGGTTGCTATCTATTTGTACAAATACGGAGTTCCTCCCACACATACATACATAGTTTAGAATGTTCATGATAATAATCTTTACCTTAGCCTTTATAATTCTAGTGGTGTATCCGCCAATCCCTGAGAACGCATTTCCCCGTTGCAGTTTCAAATCTCTCTTACATACGCGATTCCTACTTTATGCATTTAGTTTCCTTTACTTTACTTATGGTTATCTCGCAACGAAAACCCCAAAACACCTTTCTACACAACCCTCATATTTATCTTGTTACTTAGAACTTTATTTTAGCATTTTTATTTTCAGTATTTAATTTAAAAATTATTAGACTTCAGACTCCTGCTCCCTATGCGATCGATATTTTTATTTCGAAACTAGCCACAAACGATCTGTGCACTTGCAATCATCAAGCTATTTTCTGGCACTATTGTCGGGGAGCTAAGCAATGTAGGTATTTTAGTTTTTGTATATTTATTTTATTTTTGCTAAGTTTTATTTTAAGTTACAGGTTTCCGCCAACATGATGGAGTTTGAGCATTTGACTAGTGCTAACCCACTCAGTCACTTTGGGAAGCCCTTTGATATTTATAAAAGAGACAACTCCAACAAAAAGACAAGGGGGTTTCACATAAATCCTCTATTTTACTTGGTATTCTACACAAGAAGAACTTTACTGGAGATGAAGAAGATCCTGATCCATATGATCATATTGCATGTTTCAAGGATATTTGTGGCACTTTACAATTACCGGGGTATACTGCTAATGAGGTAAGGCTGAAACTTTTTAGTCAAACTTTAACTAGCACAGCTCTCTCATGGTATAGATCTTTACCCCCAGAACCCACTACTACTTGGGATAATTTAGCTTGTGAGTTTCTAGACAAATATTATCCTTTATCAAAATCTTTTGTAATCGGGCGTCTTATAATGACTTGGAGGAATCGTCCTAATGAAGGACTAGTAAGAGCTTATATAAGATTTAAAGATTTACTAAGTCAATGTCCTCACCATGATTTTCCTGAATGGTATTTATTGCATACCTTTTATGGCGGTTTAATTGAACCAAATAAAATTGAACTAGACTCTTTCTTGAAAGGAGATTTTATGAATCTTCAGATAACTAAAGATTGGGATTTACTTAATAGAATTCGCAATCATAGAGTTTCATGGAACTTTGGTATAGGAAGTGAAGGTGGCATAGAAATAGATTATGATTGTATTCATGACTATAATAAAAAGGGCCATGTTAAGGAATTATCAAAAGAACTTTATTTGGATTCAGATATTGTGTTGCATGTTGTTAAAGCTTTTACAGAACACATCAAAGCTCCAAAATAAGGTTCGGTCAAGTATGATCCACCACCCGAACCTGAAAAGAAATAAAGAAGTTATTGCAACACTGCCCTCCTAGAACCAATATATGAGATACCCTTTCCTAACACTACGCAAAAGCATATCTTAGAATATGAACAAGTTAAAACAATACAGGAAGAGAAGGAAGAGGAAAATGTGATAGAAGTTAAAGAACATCTGGATGAAACCAAAGATGAAGAGGTAACCAAGGAAGAAATTATGACTATGTATGAACATTGTAACATAGTTGAAATCGATGAAGAGACTTCCATATTGGTTGAGGGTAAAACTAAGGTAAAAGATGTGGGTAAGCCTATTCTTCCCTGCATATTTAAAGGGATTTCTATTTCCGTGCCCTTGGTTCGTTAGTTATACTCACTTTTCCCCAGTCGCTTAGTTTTTCCTCACTTTTCCCCTCGCCATGTTAAGAAACCCTCGCGGGCGCTCGGACGGAGGGATGCCATCAGGTCAAAGGTTTGACTGTTACATGCTGACTGGTGGGACCACGTTGGGACGGGTCGGGCGTTGAGCATTACGTTACGAGGCCACGATCGTTACATGCCTGACTAGTGGGGCCGCGTTGGGACGGGTCCTGCATACGTGATGAAGGGTGAGGCCGCGTTGGGACGGCTCCTGCATACGTGATGAAGGGTGAGGCCGTGTTGGGATGGGTCTTGCGTACGTGGTGAAGAGTGGGGCCGCATGGAGACACGTCAGACCGGCCATTCTCGCTCACCCAAAGCATTCGCTTCCCCCAAGCCTGGAACAGCTCACACACCGCCCCTCCGCTGCCCCTCCATCGTGCCCTCCTACCTTATGTTGTCCTCGGCCACAGAGTCGCCCCCTCCCCCTAGCTATGGAGCCCACTCCACCTCCAGCTCTGCTCCCGCCCTTGCTAGATCTACCCATTTCGTGGAACAGTATGCAATGTCGGCTGGTGCACCGTCCATCCGCGTCGAGCACGAAGAAGATTGCGTGGAATTGTAGGGATCTAACGCATATATTCCATCTAGGTAAGCATCGTTTCCCTTTTGTGGGTTGATTATTGGCAGTATTTGAACGCGAATCGCTGGTTCTCAACGAACTGCCTTGATTTTCAAATAGGATTGATCCAGTGCTGCCGTAATTCGTGGTTGTGAACAATATCTCTCTGGATTTTACTTCCCAACGGTGGTTGCAACCTCCATAACTCTCAGAGATAGATAAAATCTATTGTAAATTCCCCTGGAGCAGTGGCGATTCAGTTGGTTTGCAAGAGTGTTTATAATTATCAAACTCTCGCGTTGTCTGAAACTATAATTGACACAACTCTCGCACGGCTAGCGATTCACTTTCAAATTAAAAAATACAAATCTTAATGTACAAGAGTGTTTATAATTGACACAAATCTTGAACACTTTCAAATTAAAAAAATCATACAACTCTTAATGTAAAAGAGTGTTTATAATTGACACAACTCTTGAACACTTTCAAATTGAAAAAAATCATACAACTCTTAATGTAAAAGAGCGTTTATAATTGACACAACTCTTGAACACTTTCAAATTAAAAAAACCATACAACTATTAATGTAAAAGATTGTTTATAATTGATACAACTCTTGAACACTTTCAAATTAAAAAAATTATTCAACTTTTAATGTAAAAGAGTGTTTATAATTGACACAACTCTTGAACACTTTCAAATTGAAAAAATTATACAGATCTTAATGGAAAAGAGTGTTTATAATTGACACTACTCTTGAACACTTTCAAATTAAAAAAATATACAAATCTTAATGTAAAAGAGTGTTTATAATTGACACTACTCTTCAACACTTTCAAATTGGAAAATTATACAACTCTTAATGTAAAAGAGTGTTTATAATTGACATTACTCTTGAACACTTTCAAATTGAAAAATTATACAACTCTTAATGTAAAAGGGTGTTTACCATTTTTATATTGTGAAAAGTGATCCCTAAACTTGCGCATACGAAAATTATAAACCTTTGAACATTGTGAAATCGCACTTAATACGTGATAATGATGTGCTAAGAAAATCTTGAGAGATTATCATTTTCATATAATGTAATGCACAAACTTGCATATGGCAAAAATTATACACCTTTGAACTCTTTTAAATCGCACTTAGGACATGGAGTGAAATATAATGCAAAACTTATACACCTTTGAACACTTTCCCTTCAAATTATATTCAAAATCATTTGTTCATGGAGTTAAAGCATCGGTGGCAAACTCGTTATTTTGCATGGATAGAGGGTGCCCCCCGACAGATACAGGGGTTATCTTGTCCGCTAGATCACAGAGGATCAATCAGAGGATTAACGGTTGGCGGGTACGATCCGCGTGACAACTGTCTCGACCAATCAGAGCATAGCAGCCAAGATGAGCACATGTGTGAGAGTTTGTCTAAGAGGGAGGGGAAAACTGAGTAGAACTTAAAAACCAAGGGCAAACCTGCGCAGAACTATAAAACCAAGGGCAAAACGGACAAGGGGGTTCAAATAGAAAACAAAAGGAGATTTAAAAATGGAAATGCTTCTTTTACACAAAAAAAATACATATTGGCATACATCAAACTATTTGCAATTCAAATATATATCAGTTTGACAATTATTGCCTCATTCAGACAAATTATGTTTTGGGGAGGGATGTTTTGGGGAGAGGATTGAGTAGAAAGCCATGAACCTGCATAGATAGTAGGTGATTTAGGTTAAAACTTTATTTATATACATTTCTTATGGTGGCAGGTCACATAATAAGACTCCCTGGGTAGATGCCACTATGTTTTGATCTTTTTGAATTTGTTGTGCATAAAATGACTCAATTAGCTAGCTAAAACCCATTCGTTGACTCTCTGTTGACCAGCCACCGGAGGGTAAAATTCAGTATATTGCACACGGCAGTGTTAGTACCGGAGGGCAAAACTGAGTACAACCAAACTGACAGTGCTACACTCGAGGGTATAACTAAGAATAACTAAGTGGCCAAGGTTAGACACGAGGGGGAAACGCGGCGCACAGTACGCGTGTCGCGGTGCACGGGACGGTAGTGGACGCGTGTGACCGTGCACGCTGTAGTAGCGCACGCGGTTACCCGATGCATGGTGGTGCAACTAAAAGTCTCCTCCCTTCACCTTTATAGAGGCCTCCTCACTCACTCACTCACTCACTCACTCACGCAACCATCTCCACTGTCCCATCACCTTCTGCAAACCCCCAAGAAAACCCCAACTATGCCAACGATGGAGAAGAATGGCGCAGTGGCCATCATCTCCTCCAGGGCGGACGACGAGGAGGCCCCCTTCTTCGTATAGGCCCCCGTTGAGGAATTGAAGGCAGCCGCCATCCCCGTCCAGACCCCCGTCACCGCTTCCGCTATAGCCGCGGGTGAGGAGGCCATCCCCGTCCAGACCCCCGTCACCGCTTCGTATAGGCCCCCGCCATTCTCCTGCAGATCATGCACGGCTGGGACCCATACGGGGACAACGATTACATATGGCCGGAGAACCCCTTCGACACCAGCTTAGCCGACCCATGGTCGGAGGTAACTAGGGTTTTATCCCCTTCCTTTGTTATTCCCCTATTCCCATTGTTGGATGCTAGATAGTGTGTTATTTGGGCTCGATTGTTCGTACTTTCAGTCATTGGATGCTAGGTACTTTACAGTAGCTAATCCTCTTGTGTTAGATCTCGTATTTTGATGAATGCCCCTAGTTGGGATCAGTACTAGCACCGATCTATAGTTGGGACAGTACTAGCACCGATCTGTAGTTTGTATCAGTACTAGCACAGATCTATAGTTGGGATCAGTATTTGATTTGGTTTGAGATTTGGGGATTGGGGAATAATCAGGGGATCTCAATCGGTTAATTTATACAAGTAATAAATCCTGATAATCATGGTATCTCAATCATGTCCTTATTGCACGCTATTGTTTTTGTAATAGGTGGATAGCAGCGATGTATGCAGCGATGACGAGTCCACAGACACCAAGACTCGCCAGGTGCTAAGGAAGCTGAAGTCCGGCCAGTTCAACGGCTTCTTCGTCGGCGAAGTCTACAGGTGCCCTTCTGCACCAGGAGCCTCGCCACCGACTTCAACTCCCTCGTGATGCATTCTGAGGACGTGAAGACCTACGGCCCGTCAAAGAACGCCAATGCCTTCAGATCCCATCACGAGGCACTCGGTTTTCACCTCCGAAACCTCCAGAAGGTGGCCATCAAGGAGGGTCGCATGCCCCCGATCAAGCCCAAGGCGCCCAAGGTCAAGGGACTGGGCAGCAGGAAGTGGAGGAAGCGCCAGACAGAGGAGGACCTCCTAGCGTAGACCAGGAGGGGCCACTGATCTTGTGCTGATGCTGCTACTGTAAAGAAGCTTCTTTTGTTTGGTTGTTTGTATTGAACTTGTAAGCTGCTGCTGCGGAGCAGCCTAATTGTCGAATCTGGTTTAAGTATCATACTATATAATCTTTTATTAGCTGCTTTATCTACATCTGCTTTGTTTATCTACATATTTATGGTGCTGGTTAGATTTGCTGCCAGATTGGGAAAATACGAGGGCCAAAAGGAACCATGAATGAAGAGAGATGCTGCTCTAGATTCGCTGCCTTTTTGGGCAAAAATAACAACTATTAGCGACATAGAGGGGAAAAGGCACTCTTAAAAAGGTCAATCATAAAAATAACAAAAATAAATCTTCCAATTTAGGCGACAGGGCGCACGTAACTACCATATGCGCCCCACATGGTCCCACGCCACATCCCCCAAAACGCGTTCCCAACAAGTCGGCCCCACACCATGGGGGGTCCTACTACGGGACCGACTAAACGTGGCCCCACCTGTCATCACGTAACAGGGGGGTCCTACTTGTCAGCACGTAACAGCGAGGGTCCACTACGGGACCCACCTGAATGCGGCCCCATCTGTCAGCACGTAACAATGAGGGTCCACTAACGGGACCTAACGGAGAGCGAGTTTCAGAATGATGTGAGAGTTCCATAATAGGAGCTGGACAAAAGTGAGGAAAAGCTAAGCGGCTGGGGAAAAGTGAGTACAGCTAATGAACCATGGGCACGAAAATAGAAATGCCTTTAAATAAACCTCGCATTATGGTTTATGTGATCTTGGCACCGAAGTTAATGTTATATCTTATGATTTTTATTTAGAAATAAAAGAAGAGATATTTTCAGCTACAATACAAAATACATATATGACAATCATGTTAGCCAATAAAAATCTTAGAATTCCAATGGGAGTAGTTGAAGATGCAACTGTCAGAATTGGCAAAAAAAATTCATATCGATTTTGTAGTTATTGCTATGCCATTTGACACTCTTTGCCCAATTATATTTGGAAGAAATTTCTTGAGTAATGTAGGCGCCAAGGTTGATTTCAAGAAGGAGATTGTGTCTCTTAAGCTTGGGGAAGCAGAAAAAGAATTCCACTTTTCCAAATTTAAAGACAGACCTCTACAAATACAAGAAGAAGATAAAGAGAAAAACATTGAGGAGATGGAAGCTCTCTTCTTTAGTAATCAAGAAGAAGAAACAATTGAAGATTCAAATTATGAAGAAATAATTATGGAGGACAGATCTCTAAAAGAAGAAGAAAGTGAATTCGATTCGCTTCCTGCTCTAGGACCTCCAACTGATGAGGCTTTTGAAGAGCCAGAAAATAGAGGGGATGAAGAATTACCACCCCTAGAATTGAAGAATTTACCAGATAATCTTAAATATAGATTCTTAGATAATACAAATAAATTTCCTATTATTGTCAGTGCTAAACTTTCAGGGGATGAACAAGAACTCATGAAAGTACTAAAGGAGCATCGCAAGGCCTTTGGGTATTCTATGGATTATTTGAAGGGCATTAGTCCCATGATAACCGTCCATCGAATATTTATGGAGGAAGGTGCTAAACCAGTTGCAGAATTTAACAGACAGCTGAAGCCCGAAATGAAGGAAGTGGTAAGGAAAGAAATTGTACGCCTACGAGATGCTGGTATAATCTATCCTGTAAAATAAAGTGAATGGGTAAGTCATGTTCATTGTGTTCCTAAGAAGGGCGGTTTACTGTTGTTCCTAATGAAAACAATGAATTGATACCTACTAGAACTGTTGTTGGACATAGGATGTGCATAGATTTTAGAAAATTAAATAAAGAAACTAGGGAAGATCACTATACTTTACCGTTCATAGATCAAACTTTACAGAGGTTAGCAAACCACACTCTTTTTTTCTACTTGGACGAGTATTTTGGTTTCTCACAAATAGTTGTTCATCCTGATGACCAACTTAAAACAACTTTCATCTTATGGTTTACATGCTTACCGACGCATGTATTTTGGTTTATGTAATGCTCCCAATACTTTTCAAAGATGCATGACTGCTATTTTTGTTGATTGTATAGAACTAGTAATGGAAGTATTTATGGACAACTTTTATCTCTATGGAACTTATTTTACTAGTTGCTTGGATAATCTCACGAGGGTTTTGCAGTGTTATGAAGAAACCAATATTGTTCTAAACTGGAAGAAGTGTCATTTCATGGTCAAAGAAGGTATAGTCCTTGGCCACAAGGTATCAGGTAAGGGTATTGAAGTAGATAGAGCTAAGGTTAAAGCAATAGAGAGAATGCCACAACCTAGGGACATAAAAGGTATAAGAAGCTTCCTTGGTCATGTAGGTTTTTATAGAAGGTTCATTAGAAATTTCTCTGGAATCTCAAAACCTTTGACTAACCTTTTGCAAAAGGGAGTGAGATTTAATTTTGTTGATAAATGTCCTGTAGCCTTTGACAAACTTAAATATGCTTTATCCCACGCTCCTACCATTAAACTAAAGGGAATATGCCCCGAGAGGCAATAATAAAGAGGTTATTATGTATATTCCAAGTATATGATAGATGTTCATTTTGCATGCTATAATTGTATTAATATGGAAACGTTAATACATATGTGTTTAATAAACAAACAGAAAGTTCCTAGTTATGCCTCTCTTATAAACTAGCTCGTTGAAATCAAGATGATCAAGTTTTCCTGATCATGGACATTGGATGTTGTTAATAACGAGGTCACAACATTATTGGAATGGTGTGATGAACATTCATCCGAATTATAGCATTATTATCAAAGTCATTGAGTTTATATTTCTATAACATCATACGAAGTAATCCTAATCCTTAGACCATGAGATCATGTCAATCACTAACAGTAGAAGAGTATCTTGATAACATCAAACGTCACACCGTAACAGGGTGATTATAAAGATGGGTTTAGTACTACTAAAGTGTTATGTTGAGGCCCATGGATCAAGAGTGGAATTTGTTCATCCCGATGACGGATAGATATACTCTGGGCCCTCTCGGTGATATCACATTGGTTAGCTTGCAAGCAAGTGATTTGATCACTAGAATGTTATATCATGAGAACGAGAAAAGAGTACATGTTAGTAACGAGATAAAACTAGGTATGAAGATACCGATGATTGAATCTCGGATATGTAATATATCACAATACAAAGGGATTAATATTCTAGCGTAAAAGGTTCTCACGATCACAAGAAAGTCATCGTTGAATATGAGGGAGTCGGTATGGATCTCCAGGTCCCGCTTCTGATTATTGATCTGAGAGGGGTCTCGGTCATGTCTGCATTATTCGCGAACCGTAGGGTGACACACTTAAGAGACAGCGACACCATTTGTAACAAATAGTTTCATGCTAAAAAGATTAACAAAACGCAGGAATTTATTTCACTAGACACCGAAACTATTTTCAGGTGAAATTGTTGAAAGTGTTTCTGCATGTGAAATGAAATACTAGCAAGGGGTTATATGTGAATGTTTGTCCATTAAGGTAATTGACAAAATTCTGAATAAATAAAAGGATTTTTATTTAAAGAGAGATTGCATTAAATTTGGTGGAAATTTAATGGGAATTTTTAGTGGGATTTTGAGTGGAGAAATGAAGGGGCAAATTTGTGAGTGCATGATCCACCCACATGAAGGGAGGGCAAGGGGTATCCCCATGCGCCGGCCACCCCCTTGGGGTACCCCCTCCTCCTATAAAACGAGCCCCTCTCCCTCTCTCTCACTCACACCTCCTCGTGAAGGATCTCTCTCCCCCTCTAGTTTATCCCCCATGATCTCGAACTAGCGAGATACATGTTCCCGGTGGATTTTCGGCAAGAAAGAGTTGTTGCTTCTACTACATCGCTGGAGCGAGGAGGCAGAGGTTTGTCAGTGGCTCGGACGTGTGTGCGAGCACGGATGCGCCGCTGATTTGTGGCGCTAGGACTTCCTCTCGATCTTGAGATCAGCAAGTGTTCGTCTACATCATCCACGAGTACAACCTCGTTAAGCTTTGTCGGTCTTCAAGGGTATGTTCTCTATGGATGTATATCCTCCCATTGCTTTTATCTAGAAGATAGATCTTGGTATATAGTTGTTCCCATTGTAGGAATTTTTTTGTTTTCTATGTTGCGAACTCTACAGTGGTATCAGAGTCGGATCTATGCGTACATGCTTTGCATGGGTAGTACACATATGTATATGTGGGCGATGATGATCATGTTATTGCTTATTAGTTGTACTTTGGATATTGGTGGCATAGTGGAATGAAGCGGCCCAGACAAACTTTACATGTCCTCGCACATGAGACATGTTCCATGCTTGACATACAACTAGTTTTGTATAAGTGGCTAGCGGGTGGCTGTCTCCCCTACTATAGTCAATATATAATTTGCAACGAGTTCTCAATAATTTGGTTATCCTCATTGTGGTTCATGTTCGTAGGTAAGAGCGGTTCTATCTTCGAAAGCCCTAAGCCACGTAAAACTTGCAATGGATAAATTAGAAGCGTCTAATTTAGATTGTTGTTAGGCTAGTGTCATGATATGGTGATGTTGTAAGTAAAAGTATAATTTGATACTCTTACAACACACATAACGTGTAAGTTCCATAGACCTTGGCCTTACACATAAAGGAATGATGAAGATCGTACCACGATGAAAATGATGGAGATCAAGTGCAAGAACCATATCATTTCACTTTTTCACATGTGATTATTGTTGCATCTTATATTGCTTGTTTGTCGTTTTATTAGCATAATAAGATGATCCCTCATTTAGATATCAAGATAAAAATGTGTTCTCCCTTAAGTATGCATCGATTATGTTTCACCGCTCCAAGACATCACGTGATGATCGGGTGTTCTTGGATCCACGATCATATTTCGGGTGTAAGACAGTTTACACACGCGTATACTAAGGTTCTTACTTGGCAAGCCTAGCATGTGCAGACATGGCCTCGGAACACGGACCGAAAGGTTAAGAATGAGTCATATGAAAGATATGATGCCCATATGGATGCTCGCCTTTGAAGCTACACCGACTCACATGATGATCGGACTTGGTGTAGTGGATTTGGTTCATGTAATCACCAAAAAGGCATGAGGGATGTAGTTTTTGAGTGGGAGTTCATTCTTAATTAGGATTAGTTGAACTCAATTTATCATAAACTTAGTCTGAACTTTACAAATTCTGTTGTAGATGGCACCACCTGCTTTTAATTTCAATGTGTTCATGGAGAAAGAGAAACTTGCAACGAACGGTAGCAACTTTACCGACTTGGCCATGAATTTGAGTATTCTCCTCTCTGCTGCACAAAATCAATATGTCCTAGAAGAGCCGCTAGGCCCTCCACCAATTGATGATGCCCCTGACGAGGAAAATAACGTCTATCAGACTCGTCAAGAGGACCACAACTTAGTTCATTGCAGCATATTGTATGGGCTAGAGCTAGAACTTAAAAAGCATCTCGAAAACAACAATGCCTTTGATATAATGGGTGAGTTGAAAATAATTTTCGACACCCATATAGAGAGTTATAATACTTCAGAAAAGTTCTTTAGTTGCATGATGGAAGAGAACGGCTCTGTAAGTGAGCATGTACTCAAGATGTCGGGATACGCCGATAATATTGTGTCCTTGGGAATATCGATCCCCATTGACTTAGGCATACATCGTGTTATCCAATCTCTGCCACCTAGCTATAAGAGCTTCGTGATGAACTATAACATGCAAGGCATGAAGAAGTCTCTCCCCGAGCTTCTGTCAATGCTTAAAACTGCAGAGGTGGAGATCAAGAAGGAACATCAAGTGTTGATGATCAATAGGACCACCGGTTTCAAGAAAGATAGAAAGGGTAAACAGGAGGGATAGAAGGGCGGAAAACCGGTTGCCGTACCTAAAAAGAAATCCCGAGTTGGCCCTAAGTCTGATACCGAGTGCTATTATTACAAGGGGACTGGCCACTGGAAGCGCAACTAACCCAAGTATTTGGCAGACAAGAAGGCCGGAAAGGCAAATAAAGGTATATTCGATATACATGTTATTGATGTGTACTTGACTAGTACTCTTAGTAGCACCTGGGTATTCGATACCGGTTCAGTTGCTAATATTTGTAACTCGAATCAGGAGCTGCAGAACAAGCGACCGCTAGCAAGGGGTGAGGTTGTGGCATCCCGCAAAACCACTACTAGAAAATCGCGTTGAATTTGTGCATTGCATCGTCATCATCATGCATTGTTTGCCAAAACTATGTTTGCAAAACCCGTCTTTGTTTTCTAAACGCCCATCTTTATTCAAACGCCAAAACCCCGGGTCCCCGGAATATTTTGTTTTGGCCGCTATCGGTTTGCCAACGGCCCGTTTAACACAAATAAAATTTATATTATTTTTAGCGGGGGCAGTCGAACGGGCCGTTTCGACCCGAACGACCACCCCCAGATTAAAATATCGGTCCACCCCTGAAATCCCTAAGCTACCAAATAACCTACCCCAATCCTACCTAGCCCCCCTCCACCTCACCCCCACCATTCACAGCTCGCCACATCACTTGGCCAATCCCCCCACCCAACCATCAACCGCCACGTCACCTACTCCCTCCACTCGCCCTCCTCTCTCCCCTGCCCCACGCTGCAAGACACACCAGCACTCCGCACTGCCACAGGCCCGCCTGTCCCTAGCCCACCCAGGCGACCCGCTCCCCGTCGCTCCTCGTCCTCACTCAGCAACCGCTCGCCCTGCTCGCTTCCCTCTTCCTCGGCCCGCTCCTCCCTCCTCTCGGCCGGCCTTTCCGCCCAAGGCCTCCTCCTCTCATCGCTCGAAACCAGCATTGCTGCTCAGCTCATGCGAGCACCCTCCTCTGCGCCGCCTCGGCTCACCTATCCGCCGGACGCGCCTCCGCTCCCCTCGCATTCCGCCCTGCTCTCCTCGCCAGTCTCGCTGCCCGCCTCGCTTTCGAGTTCCTCCGCCCAGCCCAGACGACGCCGCAGCGTCGCCCTCGTCCGCCTCGGCTCGCATCCTGCGCTGGCCTGCTCGGCCCCGAGCTCGCCCGGCCCATGTGCGTCCTCGCCATGGTGCTGCCGCCTTCCCTTCCCGAGCTTGCGGCCATGGCACCCGCCGGTGTCCCTCGCCCTGGCGCCCTCAAGGCTCGCGCCCTTCGCCTCACCGCCCTCTTCGCCTCCCCCTGTCCGGACGTCTTGGCCAAGGTCCTCGCGTTGCGCGTAGCGCCTCCTCCCGATGCCTTCGCTGGGTGTTCTGCAGGTCGTCGATGCTACCCGTTTCGATGTGCAAGACGGTGATGTTGCCCAAGACCGACGTGGTGGACAAGACCTACATCCGGCAAGTACCGCCTAGGTGGCCGACGACAATACCACCACGATGCCAACCGAACCGTCGGTGCCGTTCCAAGGTCATCATCGACAAGCGGATCCGGAACCCGAGGCCAACAACCACATCTAGAACACCAAGTTTGTCGAGACCCTGAAGACCCGTTCCCGGAGGCGAAGTCCGGACCCGATGACCGCCAAGATCGCCACACGGACTCGAGTACCCCGAAGCCTTCGACACGGAGCACCGAGGACGCCGACATGATAACCCAAGACCGACGTGAGGCCCGACAAGGTCTGCTTCATTGATTCAAGACCGATCCGGAACGCCAAGACCCTCGCAACGACAAGATCGACCCCTTGGAACCGACAAGATCTGCACGACGACAAGAACGCCCCGACCGGAAGAATCCGATGCGTCCCGACGCTGACACAAGTCCTCCCGGATCGCGAGACCCGATGCGACAAGATCTGCCCGTGAGAACGCTTCCGTCGAACCCTGGACCCTGAGACCGAACCCCGAACCCCGGAACCCCAAGTTCGTCGAGACCCCCTCAATGTGTGACCCTTTTCCTCGGACCCTATTTTATAACATAATAACAACTTGATTACATATTGAATTGTCATTCATCTCGCATGCATATCAATATCTGTGGTTTGGGGGCCTTATGCCGATTCACCTAATAACTAAATATGGGGCCCATATGCGGGCAAATCTAGTCTCATATCGGCCTCCTTTAAACTTGTGCAGCGAACCAGTATCTTATCTTGCCTTGTTTAAACAACATTTAAAATTGCGGGGTAGGTAAACAACTTGAACCATCTAATTAATTGTCGGGACCCCGGTTCCGCTTAATCCGACCTAATTGCATCACCTTTGCCATGCCATCCATCATGCATGCATCATGCCGATCTTCTGCCGTTGTATTAAATAGTGCATCCGGTGTTTCTTCTAGTGTTTTGCTTCTTCGCGGATAAGGCCGTTGAGTTGATGTGAGCTTCGCCCAGATCTTCGGTTGAACCTTCGACAATGTTTTCAGGCCAGCATCTCCCCCTTTCTACCTATCTTACTTTTATAGTATTTACTTCCCTCCTGTTGATCTTTGCTATCTGTGTTGCGATGCTCTAGTTCTCGTTCCCGTGATATCCCTTGCAGCCATATATAGCCTTGGACACATCCTATTACCTGTTGTTTGGTAGATAGCTGGACCCGCGATAAAGTCGCTTGCTCAAGTGTTTTGCTTGTCGTCGAGTACCACCTTTGTTGGAGAATTGCCGCATGTTGACGTTGGAGATGATCATGGTTTAATTATTGTTCACTTTAAATTCCTGTTTAACAACTAAAATTGAATTAAGCAGAGGCATCGGTGGGTGATAGGTAAGTTTTGGTTTCCGACCGCCCACTTGTGTCCCGTAGGACCGAGTTCTTGACACTGTTGCTCGAGATCGAGCGCTAACCACGGTGTGGGAGATATGGGCCCCCATTGATAATTACCGATTTCAAAGTCTTTTGGGGCCACAAGTAGTTTGGGGCTTTATTACTATCTGTACTTATGCCATGCTTTATCGCTTTATTTACGATTGTGCAGTGCTGCACCTTTATTTTGAAGCGGAATGTTTTCGCGGTGTCGACGATCCCGATTGGGGACTGCGTCGTTCACGACCATTGACGCAAAACCCTAAGTCCGTCTCGAGACCGGCCGACTTTCTTGGTGTACTTAGTGGGTGGCCCCGATGCTTGCTTTGGGTGGAACATCGTGACTTAGGCCCGCCGATACCGATGGGTGTATGTTAACCGATCGCAAAAGGGTCAAGTGCCTGTGGATACTTTGGTGCACCTGCAGGTTAAATCTTTTCGAGAAGCCGTGTCATGGTTATGGACGACTTGGAGCACAGTGTCTGATCATAGACAACTATAACTAAAGTTTACTGTTTTAAAATGACTTGTTTCCGATATGATTAGTAATCAGCTTCACTACAACAGAATGGCTAAGTAAAAGTATCAACAATTGTTGGGTTTGGGGTTACCTCATGATAATTGCATCTGACTAGTAAGTGTTGCCACTATAACGGAATGATTAACTAAAACTGCCCACTGCTTACTTTATCAGGACGATTACCTAAACCTGACTAGTAAAGTGCCACCACTATAACTGAATAATTAAAACTGCCAACTGTGTGCGTTCCTCGGTTGACTTCCTCGTTTGGTTTTGAGGGGGAGACGCCAGGACGGGTTTGTTTGATGCTAGTACCAGGTTGGATCCGAATAGGTCTTTCTCACCCCTCTCTGATAGCCGCCTTTTGTATCGAGTCTCTATAGGTTGTTTAGTGCATGCCGCCGCTGCCGCTCAGTCCACCATACCTATGTAGGCGAGGACCGCCGAATTCTAGCCTCGCCGTGTACTGGCCTCAGTACTGACGCTCCTTCTTTGTTTTCGGTTTTGCCCTTTGTCGGCACCCCTTTTGTTAAGCAGGTTTTGAGATCGACGCCGTTAGCAGGGTTACCCTTCCGGCTTGTCCTGGGCAGGGTTATGGACGCCATTGGTTATTCTTCAGGGCTCTTAGCCCCATTTGCATCTTGTCCGTAGCTGGACGCTCTATCGTTTTCAAGGTGATTTGGATCTTTGTATATTATACCTGTATTCTTGACTCTTTGAGTCGCTGTTATATATATCTGTTCTGTGGGTCCCATCGAGGACTGTTGTGTAATGTTATTACTTCGTTTTCCACCCGCACGAAAGTGCCTGGTGGGCACCTTTGAATCGTTTCTATGCGGGTTTGGCGAATTTTGCTCAAACTTGCATAGGTCCGATTCTGAGGGTGTTACAGAGGTCAAGATGCGTGTCGGCAACGGATCAAGCATTGATGTGATCACTGTCGGAACACTACCTCTCCACTTACCATCGAGATTAGTTATAAACTTTAATAATTGTTATCTGGTGCCAGCAGTGAGCATGAACATTATATCCAGAGCATGTTTGATGCACATCAGTTATTCACTTAAATACAAAAAAAATGGTTGTTCGATTTATATGAACGATATCTTTTATGGTCATACACGATGATGAATGGTTTATTTCTGTTGGATCTCGATAGTAGTGTTACACATATTCATAATGTTGATGCTAAAAGGATTAAACTTAATGATGATATATCTGCATATATGTGGCACTGCTGTCTAGGTCATATTTGCGTTAAACGCATGAAGAAGCTCCATTCGGATGGTCTTTTGGAATCACTTGATTCGAATCATTTGATACATGTGAGCCATGCCTTATGGGCAAGATGACTAGAACGCTGTTTTCCGGTTCAATGGAACGGGCGATAGATTTATTAGAAACCATACACTCTAACATGTGTGGTCCAATGAGTGTGTCGGCGCGAGGTGGATATCATTATTTTGTTACTTTCATGGATGATTTGAGTAGATACGGTTATATCTAATTGATGAAACACAAGTCTAAAACCTTTGAGAAAATTAAGGAATTTCAGAATGAAGTGGAAAATCATCATAATAGAAATATCAAATTTCTACGTGACCGTGGAGGTGAGTATCTAAGTTATGATTTTAGCACACATATGAAAGAGTGTGTAATAGTTTCACAACTCACACCTGCCGGAACACCACAGCGAAATGGTATGTCAAAACGTCATAATCGTACTTTACTAGATAAGGTTCGATCTATGATGTCTCTGACGGACTTGCCACTGTCATTTTGGGGTTATGCACTAGAAACTATTGCATTCACTTTAAATCGGGCACCATCTAAATCCGTTGAAAAGGCACCTATGAACTATGGCTTGGAAATAAACCTAAGCTGTCATTTCTTAAAGTTTGGGGATGCGATGTTTGTGTGAAGAAACTTCAACCGGATAAACTCAAACCCAAAGCGGAAAAATGCGTCTTCATAGGATACCCTAAGGAAACTATTGGGTATTCCTTCTATCACAGATCTGAGGACAAGGTTTTTGTTGCCAAGGATGGATCCTTTCTACAGAATGAGTTTCTCGCGAAAGGTGTGTGTAGTCGAAAGGTAGAACTCGAAGAGGTTGTAGAACCTTCTCTTCATAATATGGCGAGTAGCGCAGCACCGGAAGCCGTTCCAGAGTTGACTTCACCAAATGAAGAGGGAACTAATGATAACGATCATAAAGCTCCAAAAGAGAATACTACCAAACCTCACAGGTCTAGCAGGACGCGTGCAGCTCCCGAGCTATATGGAAATCCTGTTATGGATTTCATGGTCGATGAAATTGATGACCCTGCGACATATTGAGAACCGATGATGAGCCCAGATTCCAATAAATGGCTAGAATCCATGAAATCCGAGATGGAATCCATGTACAAAAACCAGGTTTGGACCTTGGTAGACTTACCTCACGACTGAAAGGCCGTTGAGAATAAATGGATTTTCAAAAGGAAAACTGATGTTGATGGTAATGTAAACATCTATAAATCTCGACTTGTCGCAAAAGGGGTTCGACAAATTCAAGGAGTTGACTACGATGAGACATTCTCTCCCATAGCGATGCGAAAGTCATTTAGGATTATGTTAGCAATTGTTGCATATATCATCTATGAGATATGGCAGATGGATGTCAAAACTGCATTCCTCAATGGCAACATTGAAAAAGTGTTGTATATGGTACAACCAACGAGTTTTTTTCGATCCTAAGGATGCTGACAAGGTATGCAAGCTTCAGCGATCCATGTATGGACTGAAGGAAGCATCCCGGAGTTGGAATCTCTGCTTTGATGAAGTGATCAAAGAGTTTGGATTTATCCAAACTTATGGAGAGGCTTGTATTTACAAGAAAGTGAGTGGAAGCGATGTGGAATTTATGATATTATATGTGGATGACATATTATTGATCGGAAATGATATAGATCTTTTAAACAGTGTTAAAAGTTATCTGAACATCAAATTTTCAATGAAGGACCTAGGTGAAGCGTCATACATATTAGGCATAAAGATCTATAGGGATAGATCTAAGCGCCTAATAGGGCTATCACCAAGTACTTATCTTGATAAGATTTTAAAGAAATTTAAAATTGACGGAAGTAAGAAAGGGTTCTTGCCTATGTTGCAAGGCAAGACATTGAGTAAGACTCAAAGTCTGGCTATGGCGGAAGAAAGAGAGATAATGGACAAAGTCCCCTATGCTTCAGCCATATGCTCTATAATGTACGCCATGCTATGTACAAGACCGGAGGTGGCACATGCTATTAGTTTAACTAGTAGATATCAATCTGATCCAGGATCGGAACACTGTATAGCAGTCAAGGATATCCTTAAGTACTTGCGAATAACTAAGGATATATTTGTAGGGGTTCGTAGCATGGAAAACAAAAAATTTCTATCACATACAAACAAACAAGCCAAGATCTATCTACTAGATTGTAGCAACGAGTCGATGGAATAACTTACCCTCGAAGATTCCAAAGCGGTTAACGAGAGCAGATTGTCGTGGGTGATGTAGTCGTACTCTTTCCGATCTCAAGATCGTGTAGACGATCCTTCCGGCGCCACGTTCCTGGCGCTCCCGATCGGTCACACACGTTCGGTACTGACGAAGACCTTCCTCTCCCTTGTTCCAGGCGGCGGAGGTTGTAGCACTCTCCTCGCGATTCCCGGCACAGGCGTGGTACCGAAGTAGAGGGAAATCCCGCAGGCTTCGTCTTAAGCGGTCTTTGAAGGAATATGCCCCGAGAGGCAATAATAAATTGTTTATTATGTGTATTCCAAGTATATGATAGATGTTTATTTTGCATGCTATAATTGTATTAATACGGAAGCGTTAATACATGTGTGTTTAATAAACAACAGAAAGTTCCTAGTTAAGCCTCTCTCATAAACTAGCTCGTTGATTAACAAGATGATCAAGGTTTCGATCATGGACATTGGATGTTGTTAATAACGGGATCACAACATTAGTGTAATGATGTGATGAACATTCATCCGAAGTATAGCATTACGATCAAAGTCATTGAGTTTATATTGCTATAACAACTTACAGTGATCCTAATCCTTAGACCATGAGATCATGTCAATCACTAACACGGAAGAGTTTCTTGATAACATCAAACGTCACACCGTATGTGGTGATTATAAAGATGGGTTCAGAACTAATAAAGTGTTATGTTGAGGCTCATGGATCAAGAGTGGAATTTGTTCATCCGATGACGGATAGATATACTCTGGGCCTCTCGGTGATATCACATTGATTAGCTTGCAAGCAAGTGATTTGATCACTAGAATGTTATATCAGGAACGAGAAAAGAGTGCATGTCGATAGCGAGATCAAACTAGGTATGGAGATACCGATGATCGAATCTCGGACATGTAATATATCGTGAGACAAAGGGGTTAAGATACTAGCGTAAAAGGTTCCGCGATCACAAGAAAGTCATCGTTGAATGTGTGGGAGTCGGTATGGGTCTCGGATCCGCTTCGATTATTGATCGAGAGGGTCTCGATCATGTCCGCATTATTCACGAACCGTAGGGTGACACACTTAAGAGACACCGACATCCAATTGGAGCAAAAGTTTCATGCGAAAAATAAAACAAGCGCAGGAATTTATTTCACTAGATACCAAAGCAGGTTTTCGGGTGAAATTGCATAAAGTGGTTATGCATGTGAAATAGAATTCTAGCAAGGATTATTGTGAATGTTTGTCATTAAAGTAATTGACAAAATTCTGAATAAAATAAAGAGTTTTATTTAATGAGAGTTTGCATTAAATTTGGTGGAAATTTAATGGGATTTTGAGTGGGATTTTGAGTGGACTTTTGAAGGGTCATTTTGTGAGTGGAGTGTCCACCCACATGATGAGGGAGGGCAAGGGGCAGCCCCATGCCGGCCACCCCTTGGGGTTCCCCCTCCTCCTATAAAGGCCCCTCCTCTCACTTCTCACTCACACCTCCTCGTGAAGGATCTCTCTCCCTCTAGAATTTATCCCCATGGTCTCGGACTAGCGAGATACATGTTCCGGTGGCTTTTCGGCAAGAAAGAGTTGTGCTTCACTGCATCGCTGGGCGAGGAGGCGGAGGTTGCTCGGTGCCTCGAGCGTGTGTGCGCAGATCTTGCTGATTTCTTGGCGCTAGGACTTCCTCTCGATCTTGAGATCGGCAAGAGATCGTCTACATCAACCACGAGTTTGGACTCGTTAAACTTTGTCGGTCTTCAAGGGTATGTTCTCTACGGATGTACATCCGCCCGTTGTTTGTATCTAGTTTAAATAGATCTTGGTATTTAGTTCACACGTAGGAAAATTTTTGTTTTCTATCTGCGAACCCTTGAGGGTATCGAGCGGATCTGCGTAGATACTTTACGGTAGTACACATATGAGTATGTGGGCGATGATGATCATGTTGTTGCTCCTTTCTTGTGATTTTGGATATTGGTGGCATAGTGGGATGAAGCGGCGGACAAACTTTACATGTCCTCGCACATGAGACCTGTTCACGCTTGACATGCAACTAGTTTGCATAAGTGGCTAGGTGTCATCTCTCCTACTATAGTCAATATCTATTTTGCAAGCGAGTTGTCAACAATTTGATTATCCTCGTTGTAGTTCATGTTCGTAGGTAAGACGGTTCTATCTCGAAAGCCCTCACCACGTAAAACTTGCAATGGATAAATTAGAGGCGTCTAGTTTAGATTGTTCTTTGGGCTAGTGTTATGATATGGTAGTGTTGTAAGTAGAAGTATGAGATGATACTCTTACAACACACATAGCGTAAAACCCATAGATTGTGGATTTACACATATAGGTATGATAGTGATCATACCACGATGCACATGATAGAGATCATCTGCGGGAACCATATAATTTCACTATTAAACATATGATGTTTGATTGCATCTTATATTGCTTGTTTAGCGCTTTGTTAAGCATAATAAGATGATCCCTCATTTTAAATATCAAGATAAGAATGTGTTCTCCCTTTAGTATGCACCGATTATGTTCTCGTCGCTCCAAGACATCACGTGATGATCGGGTGTACTTGGATCCTCGACCATACTTGGTGTAAAAGCGTTACACACGAAAAATACTAAGGTTCTAACTTGGCGAGCCTAGCATGTATGAGACATGGCCTCGGAACACGGACGAAAGGTTAAGCATGAGTCATATAGTTGATATGATGCCCATTTGATGCTCGCCTTTGAAGCTATACCGACTCACGTGATGATCGGACTTGGTGTAGTGGATTTGGTTCATGTAATCACCAAAAGGACACGAGGGATGTCGCTTTTGAGTGGGAGTTCATTCGTAATATAGATTAGTTGAACTCAATCTATCATACACTTAGTCTAAACTTTACAAATTCTGTTGTAGATGGCACCACCTGCTTTTAATTTCAATGTGTTCATGGAGAAAGAGAAAGGTAGCAACTTTACTGAATGGGCCATGAATTTGAGGATTCTCTGCTGCACAAAAGCAATATGTGCTAGAAGCGTTAGTAGGCCCCACCCTTTGACGATGCCCCTGACGAGGAGAAGAATGTCTATCTGACTCGTCAGGAGGACCACAACTTAGTTCATTGCGGCATATTGTATGGGCTAGAGCCGGAACTTCGAAAGCGTTTCGAAAACGGCAATGCTTTTGATACAATGGGTGAGTTGAAAATGATTTTCGACACACATGTCTTTGTGAGAGCTACAATGCTTGAGAAAAGTTCTTTAGCTGCATGATGGAAGAAAACTCCGTTAGTGAGCATGTACTCAAGATGTCGGATTCGCCCGATAAGCTTGTGTCCTTGGGAATAACGATTCCCATTGACTTAGGCATCCATCGTGTTCGCAGTCTCGCCACCTAGCTATAAGAGCTTCGTGATGAACTATAATATGCAAGGCATGAAGAAGTCTCTCCCGAGCTTACATCAATGCTTAAAAGCTGCAGAAGTGGAGATCAAAAAGGAACATCAAGTGTTGATGATCAATAGGAACACTGGTTTCAAGAAAGACAAGAAGGAAAAGCGGAAGGAAGTAAGGCGGCAAGCCTGTTGCGCTGAAAAAACCCGAGTTGGACCTAAGTCGATACCGAAGTGCTACTATTGTAAGGGATCAGCCCTTGATCGCAAGCGCCCCAAGTATCTGGCGCATAAGAAGGCCGGCAAGGCAAACAAAGGTATATATGATATACATGTTATTGATGTGTACTTGACTAGTGCTCATGATAGCACGGGTATTTGATACGGTTGGTTGCTAATATTTGTAACTCGAATCGAAATGGAGCGGCGACCGCTAGCAAGGGTGAGGTCAAGATGCGTGTCGGCAATGGATCAAACGTTGATGTGATCGCCGTCGAACGCTACCTCTCCACTTACCGTCGGGATTAGTTATAAACTTAAATAAGCTGTTATTTGGTGCTCGCCGAGCATGAACATTGTATCTGGATCATGTTTGATGCAAAGTGGTTTTCATTCAAATCGAGAACAATGGTTGTTCCATTTATATGAATGAAATCTTTTATGGTCATGCACCAATGTTGAATGGTTTATTTCTGTTGGATCTCGATGATAATGTTACACATATTCATAATATTGATGCTAAAAGGATTAAACTTAGTGATGATATATCCGCATATATGTAACTGCCGTCTAGGTCATATTGGCATTAAGCATGAAGAAGCTCCATTCGGATGGACTTTTAGAATCACTTGATTATGAATCATTTGATACATGTGAGCCATGCCTTATGGGCAAGATGACTAGAACGCCGTTTTCGGTTCAATGGAGCAGGCGGCATTTATTGGAAATCATACATTCTGATGTATGTGGTCCAATGAGTGTGTCGGCGCGAGGTGGATATCGTTATTTTGTTACTTTCACGGATGATTTGAGTAGATACGGTTATATCTACTTGATGAAACACAAGTCTGAAACCTTTGAAAAGTTCAAGGAATTTCAGAATGAAGTGGAAAATCATCGTAATAGAAAGATCAAATTTCTACGGTCTGACCGTGGAGGTGAGTATCTAAGTTACGAGTTTAGCACTCACATGAAAGAGTGTGGAATTGTTTCACAACTCACACCTGCCGGAACACCACATCGAAATGGTGTGTCGGAACGTCGTAATCGTACTTTATTAGATATGGTTCGATCTATGATGTCTCTGACGGACTTGCCGTTGTCATTTTGGGGTTATGCACTAGAAACTGCTGCATTCACTTTAAATCGGGCACCATCTAAATCCGTTGAAACGACACCGTATGAATTGTGGTTTGAAACAAACCTAAGTCATCATTTCTAAAGTTTGGGGTTGCGATGTTTATGTGAAGAAACTTCAACCGGATAAACTCGAACCCAAAGCGGAAAAATGCGTCTTCATAGGATACCCTAAAGAAACTATTGGGTATTCCTTCTATCACGAATCCGAGGGCAAGGTTTTGTTGTTAAGAATGGATCCTTTCTAGAGAAAGAGTTTCTCATGAAAGGTGTGAGTAGTCAAGGTAGAACTCAAGAGGTTATGGAACCTTCTCTTCAAAGTATGGCGAGTAGCGCAGCGCCGGAAGTCGTTCCGGAGTTGGCTCCACCTGTTGAAGAAGGAACTAATGATAATGATCATGAAACTCCGAAAGAGAGTACTACCGAACCTCGCAGGTCAAACAGGACGCGTGCAGCTCCCGTCAGACGGAAATCTGTCATAAATTTCATGGTTGATGAAAATAATGACCCTGCGACGTATGAAGAAGCGATGATGAGCCCGGATTCCAACAAATGGTTAGAAGCCATGAAATCCGAGATGGAATCCATGTATGAAAATCAAGTTTGGAACTTGGTGGAATTACCTCACCAAAAGGCCGTGGAGAACAAATGGATTTTCAAAAGGAAAACTGATGCTGATGGTAATGTGACCATCTATAAAGCTCGACTTGTCGCAAAGGGGTTTCGACAAATTCAAGGAGTTGACTACGATGAGACTTTCTCTCCCGTAGCGATGCTAAAGTCGTTAGGATTATGTTAGCAATTGCTGCATATTTCGATTATGAAATATGGCGATGGATGTCAAAACCGTTTCTCAATGGTAATATTGAAGAAGAGTTGTATATGATACAACCAAAGGGTTTTGTCGATCCTAAGGATGCTAACAAGGTGTGCAAGCTTCATGATCCATCTATGGATTGAAGCAAGCATCACGAAGTTGGAATCTCCGCTTTGATGAGGTGATCAAAGAGTTTGGATTTGTCCAAACTTATGGAGAAGCTTGTATTTACAAGAAAGTGAGTGGGAGCAATGTGGCATTTCGATACTATATGTGGATGACATATTATTGATCGAATGATATAGAACTTTAAACAAAGTGTTAAAAGTTATCTAAACAAAGAAATTTTCAATGAAGGACCTAGGTGAAGGCGTCTTACATATTAGGCATAAAGATCTATAGAGATAGATCTAGGCGCCTAATAGGGCTATCGCAAAGTACATACCTTGATAAGATTTTAAAGAAGTTTAAAATGGACGGAAGTAAGAAGGGTTCTTACCTATGTTGCAAGGCAAGACATTGAGTAAGACTCAAAGTCCGCTTCGGAAGAAAGAGAGATAATGGACAAAGTCCCTATGCTTCACCATAGGCTCTATAATGTACGCCATGCTATGTACAAGACCGGATGTGGCACGCTATTAGTTTGACTAGTAGGTACCAATCGGATCCGAGTTCGAACTGGATAGCGGTCAAGAATATCCTTAAGTACTTGAGAAGAACTAAGGATATGTTTCTTGTATACGGAGGTGAAGAAGAGCTCGTCGCTAAGTGTTATGTCGACGCTTAGCTTTGACACCGATCCGGATGACTCTAAGTCTCAATCCGGATCGTATTTCTCATGAATGGCGGAGCGGTTAGTTGGAGGAGCTCCAAACAACCTGTGGTAGCGGGATCAACAACGGAGGACGAATATGTTGCTGCTTCGGAAGCGGCTCAGGAAGCAGTTTGGATGAAGGAGTTCATATCCGAACTAGGAGTTGTGGCAAGCGCGTTGGACCCAATGGTGATCTATTGTGACAACAATGGTGCCATTGCCAATGCCAAAGAGCCAAGGTCTCACAAGCATTCCAAGCATATTAAGCGCCGGTTTCACTCCATCCGCGAGCATGTCAAGGATGGAGATATAAAGATTTAGAAGTACATACGGATCTCAATGTAGCAGATCCGTTGACTAAAACTCTCCTAGAGCAAAACATGATCAACACCGAACTCAATGGGTGTTAGATATATCACTATGTAACTAGATTATTGTCTCTAGTGCAAGTGGGAGATCAAGGAATATGCCCCGAGAGGCAATAATAAATTGTTTATTATGTGTATTCCAAGTATATGATAGATGTTTATTTTGCATGCTATAATTGTATTAATACGGAACGTTAATACATGTGTGTTTAATAAACAAATGAAAGTTCCTAGTTAAGCCTCTCTCATAAACTAGCTCGTTGATTAACAAGATGATCAAGGTTTCACGATCATGGACATTGGATGTTGTTAATAACGGGATCACAACATTAGTGTAATGATGTGATGAACATTCATCATCCAAGTATAGCATTACGATCAAAGTCATTGAGTTTATATTGCTATAACAACTTACGAAGTGATCCTAATCCTTAGACCATGAGATCATGTCAATCACTAACACCTAAGAGTTTCTTGATAACATCAAACGTCACACCGTAACAGGTGATTATAAAGATGGGTTCGTAACTAATAAAGTGTTATGTTGAGGCTCATGGATCAAGAGTGGAATTTGTTCATCCCGATGACGGATAGATATACTGGGCCCTCTCGGTGATATCACATTGATTAGCTTGCAAGCAAGTGATTTGATCACTAGAATGTTATATCACGGGAACGAGAAAAGAGTGCATGTCGAACGAGATCAAACTAGGTATGGAGATACCGATGATCGAATCTCGGACATGTAATATATCGTGAGACAAAGGGGTTAAGATACTAGCGTAAAGGTTCCGACGATCACAAGAAAGTCATCGTTGAATGTGTGGGAGTCGATGGGTCTCGGATCCCGCTTCGATTATTGATCCGAGAGGGTCTCGATCATGTCCGCATTATTCACGAACCGTAGGGTGACACACTTAAGAGACACCGACATCCAATTGGAGCAAAAGTTTCATGCCGAAAGAATAAACAAAGCAGGAATTTATTTCACTAGATACCAAACAGGTTTTTCGGGTGAAATTGCATAAAGTGGTTATGCATGTGAAATAGAATTCTAGCAAGGATTATTTGTGAATGTTTGTCATTAAAGTAATTGACAAAATTCTGAATAAAATAAAAGAGTTTTATTTAATGAGAGTTTGCATTAAATTTGGTGGAAATTTAATGGGATTTTGAGTGGGATTTTGAGTGGACTTTTGAAGGGTCATTTTGTGAGTGGAGTGTCCACCCACATGATGAGGGAGGGCAAGGGGCAGCCCCATGCGCCTTGCCACCCCCTCCTCCTATAAAAGGAGCCCTCCTCTCACTTCTCACTCACACCTCCTCGTGAAGGATCTCTCTCCCCTCTAGAATTTATCCCCATGGTCTCGGACTAGCGAGATACATGTTCCCGGTGGCTTTTTCAAGAAGAAAGAGTTGTGCTTCCGCTGCATCGCTGGAGCGAGGAGGCGGAGGTTGCTCGGTGCCTCGAACGTGTGTGCGAGCACGGATGCGCCGCTGATTTGCGGCGCTAGGACTTCCTCTCGATCTTGAGATCGGCAAGAGATCGTCTACATCAACCACGAGTTTGGACTCGTTAAACTTTGTCGGTCTTCAAGGGTATGTTCTCTACGGATGTACATCCGCCCGTTGTTTGTATCTAGTATAAATAGATCTTGGTATTTAGTTCACACCGTAGGAAAATTTTTGTTTTCTATGCTGCGAACCCTTCAGGTGCGAGTATGGTGGAGCTTATGAGAGAGGCTATGTCACATCCCAAGATTTTCCAAATCTTGTAATGTGAAAATAAATTAATAAAATAAAACTTTGTTTGATTTTCAGAGCCAGAAGAAACTTTTTGAATTCAAATGGAACCTCAAACCAATTTGAATTAAATAAAATCCTAAAGGGATTCATAAAGATAAACATTTAATAAAGGGAATTAAAATGTTTTGGAATTACTATTTTGGATCTTTTAATAAAAGGATTTGATATTCAAAAGAAAAAGATGGATTTACAAATAAGGATTATTTTATAAAACCAAAATAAAACTTGGCCAAGCTTTTGAATTAAAACATTTTATTTTAAATAAAATAGCAAAGGTTTAATTAAAAATAATAAAGGATTTCTTAAATAAAATAATTAATATCCAAACTCTTTTAAAATAAAAGGTCTTACCAATTTAATTGAAACATCAAAACTTATTAAATTATTTAAAATAAGTTTTCTAAGTATTTTATATTCACAAAAAACTACTAAAATGTTTGGCTTTATTTTAGATTCAAAATAAATATCTCAAATAAAATAAATCCTATTTGAAATAATAATGAAAGTCTATTATATTAATTAATAATGGACCCTAAAATAAAATGTTATTTTATTTTAAAACAAATCTCCAAGTATTCTAGATTTCCCAAATAAAACCCACTAATTTGGTTTTGAAGATATTTAGTTTCAAATAAAGATTTGATTAATAAAATCAAACTCTATTTGATTTAATAACTAAGGCCCATTATATATAATTATTAATGGACCCTAAAGCAAAATAATATTTTGTTTTAAACAAGTATCCAAGTATTATTTACTTCCAAATAAAACCTACTGATTGGGTTTTGAAAATATTTGGATTTTAAATGAAGTTTTTATTAATTAAAACAAACCCTATTTTATTAAATAACTAATGGTCCATTTATTTAATTTAATAAATGGAACCTGAAAAGATTTAAAATAATATTTTATTTTAGAATGTGAATTATGATGATAAACAGAACCAAAAACTCATTACAATAGTTTGAATTATTTGAATGATTGTCTTGTTGTTTGAATTGTGAAATGAAATTCAAATCAAGAATAAAATGGAAAAAGGAAAATGTTTACGTACAAAAAAAGAAACAACAAAGAACCAACTACCAGCCCACGAAGCCCATCACCCAGCTCCCCTCCCCGAACCGTTTTCTTCACCGAATGAAACAACCCGCAAGCCCCTGACAAGTGGACCTCCCCTCGATTCTTTTTCCCCACTGACCAGTGGACCCCTTCCACTGTTCATCTTTCTCACCCACCCCACGACTGCTTCTTCCTCCCCTCGCCACCGTTGCTGCCGTTGCTTCCTCGATTGAATGTGCCTTATTGCAGCATTAATCCCTCGCTGCAGTCACACTGTCTTAATCGCCCACGCCCTCTCCTCCATTACCCTCTCACCACTCCTTCTCCGCCCGAGGCTGCCACACCGACCCAAGAGCTTCCTCTGTCTCCGCGACTTCCACTACCGATACCGCCACACGCCCCCTTGCTCTCTCGCACACCCAAACTTTCTCCCCACTCCTGCACCTTCCTCCCAGTATCACCCATTCGATCATGGACGCCCTCTATCCTCGCCAACGACGACGATCTGCAGCGCCGCCGTCTGTCTCCTTCTCCGGCGACTCTTCCTGGTAAGCTCGAACCTCCCCGATGACAATCAGTGATGCTCACATACTCCTTAGCACCAGGCGCGTCTAACGCACCCCCTGCCTTGCTTCGGCGAGCCCCGTAGCCTCGCCCCTGACAGCGTCTGACCGCACCCGAGAACCAGAGCAGCTCCGGCGAGCAATTCCCGCAACACCAACGCACCCCTCGACAAGCAGAAGGCACGTGGAGCTTCCCCACGCCACGGCGAACACGGTAAGCACCCCCTATGTCTTCCTCGCTTCCTAGAACCACCGCGAGCATCTCGTCCGCCGCCGTGCATCACAAGCAGCGCCGCTGTTTTGATGCGAATGTTTGCACCGTTCGATCCAGTGAGCGAGCAGGATTAGATGACTTAAGCCCGAAGAGGTACGCCTGTGCGTCACGATCAAACTAGATCCAACGCCCCACAGCCACGATCCGGCGAACCGGTACCAGCTAATAACAACGTGTCACAGGTCGTTGTTCTGTTTAAAAACAGAATTTGAAAACAGAAATTGTTGCAAACTTCAAACCCTTATATCTTTTGATCCACACGTCCAAATTTTGCAAATTTTATATCAATGAGTTCAGGAGAACAATCCCTAGCCAACCCTACCCTTAGTTTAGCAAATAGTATTTGATAAATTGTTTGATTTTGCAGATTCTTTTGTGTGCTTGCTAACATTAGAAAAATCATTTAAAAATGAATTTTGAGATCAAACCTTTGCCAATTGGTTTGTTGTGACCCTACTGACCCTAGGAACAAATCCTTGGTGTTAGAAATGATTTTTGTAAAATTTAGTTTAGATTACTTGACTAAGTCATTTTCTAGCCAAATAAAAGGAATAGTTTTTATTATAAAAATGTTTATGGGAATAAAACTTTGAGTAGATGGTTTGGACCAAACCTACTGACCCAAAAACATCAAGTTTTGCAATAGCAACTCATTTGGTGAACAACTTAAGAGTTTTTGCCTTAATAAAAGATTTTTCATCACATGAAATGATAAATGGATTTAAAAATAGTTTTTAGACAAAACCCTCTTGCTAGTGACTTTGCCACTTTGGTAAATGACCAAATTGGATCTTACAAAGTTTAGAAACCCATAGAGACCCCCTTTTGCAAAATAAAACTATCTTGTGCATGCTCCCATGCATGACTTAGATCCCATTACTTTGTGTGTGTGAAGAATTGTTTGTTTGACTTTGGTTGGAATGTAGATTGAATTTGTGTTTGCTTGTTTGACTTGTAGTGATGTGTGAGACTAGAAAGATCAAGGAGTGAACTACCAATTCCTTCCAAAAAGGCAAGTGATGCTTCATACTTTTTGTCCCATTACTTTCACTATGCATTAGTGATTTTCTCTAAGTAAAACTTGCATGAATTTTGCTAAGTATAGATCTTGTTATAGGAAAACCTAGTAGATGAATCCTTAGTAGGACTTTCCTAAGTTAAGATTCCTACTACTACCAAGCTTAGCCTAGCTAATAGAAAATATGGGTGGAATATATATTCACACTATGGAAAAATATTCTAAGTCTGAGGACTTAAGTTTTGTTTAATAAAACAACTAAATTAATGAATCACCAGGTGGAATGGGCTTGCTTGGTGGAGAATGGTTGAGTGGTTCACAATGCCATAGGCTTGGATTGTGTATCTCACTTGTGGAATGCCACCCAGGAAACAAAGAGATTTGAGATGTCAAATGTTGAGAAGCTTCAAGTGCAACCACTTGGCAATATGGGCTCTGCCATGATCATATAGGTTGCAAGAACTTAGCCAAATGGACAGTGGGTGGTAGTGTTTGATAGGTTGGAACGCGTCCATCTTGGTCTAAGGGAAGGCTTCTGAAAGATTTTGTCTTGGGAAACCAAGTCTTGTGGGTAAAGTGCACCACCTCTGCAGAGTGTAAAATCTAAGTACTTAGCCATGTCCCTGGTAAAGGACAATTTGAGCATCAAGACATGGAAGCAATCAAGAATCTCATCATTCAAATTTCTAAAGTTAAAACTTGTGGATTGAACAAGGGTTGTTTGAATTCTTCAATCATTGATGGAGAGATGGCTTGGTACAAGGATCTTGAAATCTTTGATTGAGAAAAATGATTTTTGTTAAGCAAAAACTTAGTATTTTCAAAATGATAAGAAAAATCTATTTTGAGCAATGCAAGCCTCAACTCCACTTAGCCAAATGCATATAGATGATAGATTCCACTTTACCAATATAGTATCACTTGCCAATACAATTCAAATGTATTGACCCTTGTGGCTGTAACTTGTATGTTGCAGGTTTGATTGATTTTAGTGAAGATTGTTTGATTAGGATTACAAAACCTACAACCAACATCTGCCTGTGGCAACTTGAAGATGAAGGACCCCATGATTATAATTATTCCGCTGCAATGTAATGTAATAGCCAAATGAGCTATGTATTGATGTAATAAACTTATGTTATTCCTGGTTATAAAGTTATATTATGACCTTTGTTTCTTGATATTACATCTTAACTGTGGATGCTAGCTATTGATCCAGGGACTAGCATTGTAAAACACAGGAGGACTCTACCTTATTAGGTTGGGACCCTACAGATGGTATCAGAGCATTGTGTTGCCTGTAGGATTTGTAAACCTAGGATTGGACAAAAACCCTTAGAAAAATAGGAGTTGTATTTGTTCAAAAACTTATTTACAAAAACACTTGTAAACTCTTTCCCCAACCATTTTGTTTTCAACTCTACTTCTTCTCTACTCCAACTTGATGGAAAAACCTACCCCATGACCAAAGACTACACCATATGCAAAGGACTTCTTCAACATCTTCAACTCTAATGACTTCAACATCTTCAGCATGTTCACCAAGGACTTCCAACATGGGAACTACTAAGGACTACAAGTGAGGCAAGGAAATCCTACTCAAGATTTAGAGACAAAGGGAATGCAAAATAAGAAGAAGCCATCAACAACTTTGAAGTATTATGATCAAGAGTTTTTCTCAAGGGAACCAAGATCTCATTTAAGAAGAATCAAGAAGGAAGGAAAGATCACAAGTGAACCATATAGATGGACCACCATATTTTAGCTAAGACAAAACCACCAACTTATGTGGTTTAACAAAAATATTTTGTTGTCTAAGTATGTGCTTGAACCTTGTTTGAGTGAAAAGTTTGTTTTGTGATTGCATGCACATTGCGTGTGTGAATTTTGAAGTGTGTGATTAGAAATATTTTCTTAGAAATATCTTGCCTATTCTAATCTCCCTTCAACCCAAAAAGATGACTACCCCAAAAGACTCCAAGGTAGATGACATCAACAACAACCAAGAGGACAACATGAGAGAACTTATAGCAACCCAAAACCAGTTGAGCCAAGAGACAACTCAACTTTTAGCCAACAACAATGGACTAGACCCAGCCATACAAAGGATTTTGAGACTTCAATCCCAATTGTTGCAAGGATTAGTTACTCAAGTAATCAGCATGAGAGAAAACTTTTCCCAAAGAGCCAATGACAACAAGGATGACAAAGATAATTGTGAAGACAAGGATCATGCATTCAAGGAATATGAAGATCAATACCCCAAGAAGAGAGAAAGATCTCCCACTCATGAAGAACATGAACTAGAAGAACTCCTAGCTTTGGAGAGACCCAAGAAGAAGAAGAAGGACATAAGTCAAGTGCAATGTTACAATTGCAAAGAGATGGGACACTATGCCAATGAATGCCCAGAAAAGAAGAAGAGCCAAGAAAGCAAACAAAAGCTAGTGAAACCCAAGATAAGGAAGAATTTTAGCCAAGTGATGTGCAAACACTGCAAAGAGTTAGGACATTATGCAAACTACTGTCCAGAAAAGATGAAGTATAAGATAAACAAGCCTATGAGGGATATCAACCTTGTCACATGTTTCAAATGCAAGGAACTAGGTCACTATGCAAACAATTGTCCAGAAAGGATGGAGAACAAGTTAAACAAGTCTATGAAGGATCTCAACCTTGGCCCCTGAGTCAAGTATGGAAACCAAGGACACCATACAAATGTTTGCTTAGAGAAATTTTTCCCAGAATTCCAAGAAGTACAATATGTAATTTTGTTTGAAAATATTTTAAGGGTGGTAGTACCCTAGTTGTTTTGAACTTGCTTGTAACCTAGCCTCCCAAATCTCGGACGAGATTTATTTTAAGGGTGGTAGCCTGTCACATCCCAAGATTTTCCAAATCTTGTAATGTGAAAATAAATTAATAAAATAAAACTTTGTTTGATTTTCAGAGCCAGAAGAAACTTTTTGAATTCAAATGGAACCTCAAACCAATTTGAATTAAATAAAATCCTAAAGGGATTCATAAAGATAAACATTTAATAAAGGGAATTAAAATGTTTTGGAATTACTATTTTGGATCTTTTAATAAAAGGATTTGATATTCAAAAGAAAAGGATGGATTTACAAATAAGGATTATTTTATAAAACCAAAATAAAACTTGGCCAAGCTTTTGAATTAAAACATTTTATTTTAAATAAAATAGCAAAGGTTTAATTAAAAATAATAAAGGATTTCTTAAATAAAATAATTAATATCCAAACTCTTTTAAAATAAAAGGTCTTACCAATTTAATTGAAACATCAAAACTTATTAAATTATTTAAAATAAGTTTTCTAAGTATTTTATATTCACAAATAAAAACTACTAAAATGTTTGGCTTTATTTTAGATTCAAAATAAATATCTCAAATAAAATAAATCCTATTTGAAATAATAATGAAAGTCTATTATATTAATTAATAATGGACCCTAAAATAAAATGTTATTTTATTTTAAAACAAATCTCCAAGTATTCTAGATTTCCCAAATAAAACCCACTAATTTGGTTTTGAAGATATTTAGTTTCAAATAAAGATTTGATTAATAAAATCAAACTCTATTTGATTTAATAACTAAGGCCCATTATATATAATTATTAATGGACCCTAAAGCAAAATAATATTTTGTTTTAAACAAGTATCCAAGTATTATTTACTTCCAAATAAAACCTACTGATTGGGTTTTGAAAATATTTGGATTTTAAATGAATTTTTTATTAATTAAAACAAACCCTATTTTATTAAATAACTAATGGTCCATTTATTTAAATTAATAAATGGAACCTGAAAAGATTTAAAATAATATTTTATTTTAGAATGTGAATTATGATGATAAACAGAACCAAAAACTCATTACAATAGTTTGAATTATTTGAATGATTGTCTTGTTGTTTGAATTGTGAAATGAAATTCAAATCAGTAAATAAAATGGAAAAAGGAAAATGTTTCAGCAACCCAACTACCCAGCCCACGAAGCCCATCAGTCCAGCTCCCCTCTCCCCTCCCCGAACCGTTTTCTTCACCGACTGAAACAACCCGCAAGCCCCTGACAAGTGGACCTCCCCTCGATTCTTTTTCCCCACTGACCAGTGGACCCCTTCCACTGTTCATCTTTCTCACCCACCCCACGACTGCTTCTTCCTCCCCTCGCCACCGTTGCTGCCGTTGCTTCCTCGATTGAATGCGCCTTATTGCAGCATTAATCCCTCGCTGCAGTCACACTGTCTTAATCGCCCACGCCCTCTCCTCCATTACCCTCTGTCACCACTCCTTCTCCGCCCCGAGGCTGCCACAATTCGACCCAAGAGCTTCCTCTGTCTCCGACGACTTCCACTACCGATTCCGGCTGCTACCGCGCCCCTTGCTCTCTGGCACACCCAAACTTTCTCCCCACTCCCGCACCTTCCTCCCGTATCACCCATTCGATCATGACGCCTCTATCCTCGCCAACGACGATCTGCGCTTGCGCATCTCCTTCTCCAATGACTCTTCCGTAAGCTCGAACCTCCCGATGACAATCGGTGATGCTCACATACTCCTTAGCACCAGCGCGTCTAACGCACCCGCTTGCTTCGGCGAGCCCGTAGCCTCGCCCCGACAGCGACCGCACCCGAGAACAGGCAGCTCGTGAGCAATTCCCGCAACACCAACGCACCCTCGACAAGCGAAGGCACGTGGAGCTTCCCACGCCACGGCGAACACGGTAGCACCCCTATGTCTTCCTCGCTTCCTAGAACCACCGCGAGCATCTCGTCGGCCGTCGCCGTGCATCACCAGCCGTAGCCTTTTTTCGATCGAATGTTTGCGGGTTCGATCCAGAGTGAGCGAGCAGGATTAGATGACTTAAGCTGCGAAGAGGTACGCGCCTTGTGCCGTACGATCAAACTAGATCCAACGCCCCACAGCCACGATCCGCCGTACCAGCTAATAGCAAACAGCGTGCGGCGTGTCGTTGTTACATTTAAAAGCAATTTGAAAACAGAAATTGTTGCAAACTTCAAACCCTTATATCTTTTGATCCACACGTCCAAATTTTGCAAATTTTATATCAATGAGTTCAGGAGAACAAGCCCTAGCCAACCCTACCCTTAGTTTAGCAAATAGTATTTGATAAATTGTTTGATTTTGCAGATTATTTTGTGTGCTTGCTAACATTAGAAAAATCATTTAAAAATGAATTTTGAGATCAAACCTTTGCCAATTGGTTTGTTGTGACCCTACTGACCCTAGGAACAAATCCTTGGTGTTAGAAATGATTTTTGTAAAATTTAGTTTAGATTACTTGACTAAGTCATTTTCTAGCCAAATAAAAGGAATAGTTTTTATTATAAAAATGTTTATGGGAATAAAACTTTGAGTAGATGGTTTGGACCAAACCTACTGACCCAAAAACACCAAGTTTTGCAATAGCAACTCATTTGGTGAACAACTTAAGAGTTTTTGCCTTAATAAAAGATTTTTCATCACATGAAATGATAAATGGATTTAAAAATAGTTTTTAGACAAAACCCTCTTGCTAGTGACTTTGCCACTTTGGTAAATGACCAAATTGGATCTTACAAAGTTTAGAAACCCATAGAGACCCCCTTTTTCAAAATAAAACTATCTTGTGCATGCTCCCATGCATGACTTAGATCCCATTACTTTGTGTGTGTGAAGAATTGTTTGTTTGACTTTGGTTGGAATGTAGATTGAATTTGTGTTTGCTTGTTTGACTTGTAGTGATGTGTGAGACTAGCAAGATCAAGGAGTGAACTACCAATTCCTTCCAAAAAGGCAAGTGATGCTTCATACTTTTTGTCCCATTACTTTCACTATGCATTAGTGATTTTCTCTAAGTAAAACTTGCATGAATTTTGCTAAGTATAGATCTTGTTATAGGAAAACCTAGTAGATGAATCCTTAGTAGGACTTTCCTAAGTTAAGATTCCTACTACTACCAAGCTTAGCCTAGCTAATAGAAAATATGGGTGGAATATATATTCACACTATGGAAAAATATTCTAAGTCTGAGGACTTAAGTTTTGTTTAATAAAACAACTAAATTAATGAATCACCTGGGTGGAATGGGCTTGCTTGGTGGAGAATGGTTGAGTGGTTCACAATGCCATAGGCTTGGATTGTGTATCTCACTTGTGGAATGCCACCCAGGAAACAAAGAGATTTGAGATGTCAAATGTTGAGAAGCTTCAAGTGCAACCACTTGGCAATATGGGCTCTGCCATGATCATATAGGTTGCAAGAACTTAGCCAAATGGACAGTGGGTGGTAGTGTTTGATAGGTTGGAACGTCCATCTTGGTCTAAGGAAGGCTTCAAAGATTTTGTCTTGGGAAACCAAGTCTTGTGGGTAAAGTGCACCACCTCTACAGTGTAAAATCTAAGTACTTAGCCATGTCCCGGTAAAGGACAATTTGAGCATCAAGACATGGAAGCAATCAAGAATCTCATCATTCAAATTTCTAAAGTTAAAACTTGTGGATTGAACAAGGGTTGTTTGAATTCTTCAATCATTGATGGAGAGATGGCTTGGTACAAGGATCTTGAAATCTTTGATTGAGAAAATGATTTTGATAAGCAAAAACTTAGTATTTTCAAAATGATAAGAAAAATCTATTTTGAGCAATGCAAGCCTCAACTCCACTTAGCCAAATGCATATAGATGATAGATTCCACTTTACCAATATAGTATCACTTTCCAATACAATTCAAATGTATTGACCCTTGTGGTGTAAACTTGTATGTTGCAGGTTTGATTGATTTTAGTGAAGATTGTTTGATTAGGATTACAAAACCTACAACCAACATCTGCCTGTGGCAACTTGAAGATGAAGGACCCCATGATTATAATTATTCCGCTGCAATGTAATGTAATAGCCAAATGAGCTATGTATTGATGTAATAAACTTATGTTATTCCTGGTTATAAAGTTATATTATGACCTTTGTTTCTTGATATTACATCTTAACTGTGGATGCTAGCTATTGATCCAGGGACTAGCATTGTAAAACACAGGAGGACTCTACCTTATTAGGTTGGGACCCTACAGGCTATTAGTGGTCTAGTAATTAGACACACCAATTAGAAGGCTCTAAACCAATTAAAAGGCTCTAAACCGCTGGCTAAAGCAATTAGAAGCTCTAAACCAAAACGGCTCTAAACCGGAGATTTAGAGGTAGAAAGTTGTGTGTCTAGGAGGAGCCCCTGCCCTCCTTTTATGGGTGAGGCGCGGCCGGGGGAGTCCCTCCCAAGTCGGCCTTGGTGTGGCCGGCTTGGGAGGAGACTCCTCCTCAAGTCGTTTCCAACTCCTCTTTCTTGTTTCCCACAGTTTCTTGTTTTAGCCGTTTGACTTTTCTGTTTTAGGATTCAATTTAATCCTTTATTTGGGACAGCAAGAACACTTAGTACATGATGCAATCATTCCAATATGTAATGACACATCCATGTAGCCCTCCCCGGAGTCTTGGACAATCCGAACCTTCCGAACATTCCCGATGAAAACACGGAATCATTCCCGAACTCCGAAACGGGACTTTCCTTATATGAATCTTATTCTCCGGACCATTACGGATCACCTCGTGATATCCCGGATCCCATCCGAGACTCCGAACAACATTCGGTCTCTTTCTCATAATACCATAACTACTCAAACAACGTCGAATCCTTAAGTGTGTCTCCCTACGGTTCGTGAATTATGCGGACATGATCGAGACACTTCTCCGAACAATAACCAATAGAGGAATCTGAAATTCATATGGCTCCACATATTTCTACGATTACTTTGCGATCGAATGAACCACTTACATACGATACCAATTTCCCTTTGTCTCACGATATGTTACTTATCCGAGGTTATGATCGCTCGGTATCTCCGCATACCTAGTTCAACCTCGTTCTTCGATAAGTACTCTTTTCTCCGTGATATGTGATCCCTTGTGACCAAGTCACATGCTTGCAAGCTAATTGGATGACATTCCACCGAGAGGGCCCAGAGTATATCTATCCGTCATGTGGATGGACAAATCCCACTCTTGATCCATGTGTCTCAACCAATACTTTCCGAACACTCAATGCCACCTTTATAACCACCCAGTTATGGTGTGGTGTTTGATGTCATCAAAGCATCCATCCGGTAAAGGTGATATGCATGATCTCATGGTCGAAGGAATTAGGTTACTATGTATCAGAAAGCATATAGCAATTGAACTATTGAAATGACTTGATCTTTATGCTACGCTTATTTATAGGAGTATGTCCATCACATCATTCTCCTAATGATATGATCCTGTTGTTAATAACATCTCTATGTTCATGATCGAAACCATGATCATATATTAACCAACAAGCTAGTTTAACAAGAGGCTATACTAGGGACTCTTATTTTAGTTTACAAATCACACAAGTATTAATGTTTCCGGTTAATACAATTATAGCATGGTATGTAAACATTTATCATAAGTGTGAAGATATGATAATAACCACTTTATTATTGCCTCTTGGGCATATCTCCAACAGTCTCCCACTTGCACTAGAGTCAATAATCTAGTTTCAAACCTTTGTGTATTCAACACCTATGGCTTTCCGGTGTTGTATGTACACGATTGCTAGTGGTCAACTGATCTTCGGATCTTGACACTTCCAGGTCCGTGTGTAATTGCATGTCTTTGCTCTACGCATCACTCATTCTCTAATGAGATGGCTTTGTATGAATTTGGTCATTCGTGTGACCTTTAGTTCTTTGGGGTTAAAACATGTTGATAATATTGTCGCAATATATCTTCATAGTATTATCCTCTGTGAACTACACCTAGTTTGATAACAAACTACTTGACACAAATGCCCTCTTTTGTCGCTATAATAGCGTCATATACTTAGCCTTTTGTTGTAGTATATCTGTCACAATGTCTTAACTTTGGAATTCATCCAAATCCATTATGGAACTCACATTCCATTATATTGTGCCACCCTTAGTTTAGATTGAGATAAACTTAATTTGTACTTTGTGACAAAGATAGTATCAATGTAGTACTTTTACAATGAACTAACCATCTATTTGTCACTTCTACAAATATTATACTCTTAGTTCTTCCAAAAGATCATAAGAATATCCTTACTATTGTCCAATGATCATCTTACGAATCATTCTGGTATATGCTCACAACATTTAGAGCATAGGACATATCTGGATTTGTACATATCACATGATTATTGATATAAATACTCTTTGTGATTTCATACATCAAGTATCAATCTATACTTGATTATTTGTTTCACTTTACCAAATGTCAATACACTTGAATATATCATCAACATTGAACTTATTCAATCCTTTCTGTGTGACAAGAACCTCTCTTGTAGTTTCTATATTGAACTCATTCAATATCTTGTCTATGTACTTCTGGCACAACCATATTAGCGTCTATTGATGCCAAATATTTGGGTTTTGCCCAAGTCTTTCATCGGGATGAAATTCTTAATATGTGTTAATAAAAGATACATCTTTTCTAATCAACAATATGTCCTCCACATAATGTATTAGAAATATGTCTTAGCGCTCCCACTTAATTTCTTGCAAATGCAAGCATCTTCATTGTCTCTAATGAACTTTTAAAACTCCTTTAACAGTTTCATCATAGTGAAGATTCCAACTCCGCTACGTTTACTTCAACCATTGAAGTTTGCATATGTTTTTAGCATCCCTTGAATTTAACAAAACCCTTTGGACCGCGTCATGCACACGTCCTAGGTAACAATTCTATTAGAAGAACTTGTTTTGTTTATTCAACTACCATATAACAAAATTTATATGTAGTGGTTGCTACATTAATCCGTCTAGACTAAACATCGCTATGAAAGATCAAATCTTGTCATATACAACCTTTGAACATTGTTGTGAACTCTTTCCCAACATGTCGACTATTTCATAGATGTGAAACATCCATGTCTATTTCTTTATAGATCCAAACACAAATGTAAGGTCTTACACCTTTCTCGAGGGTCCTTCAAGTTCAAAACTTGATTTCTCGTGTATGGAACTATCACGGATTTTATGGCTTCAAGCCATTTGATCGAGTCGGGCCCATCATCGCTTCTTTGCATGTAGTCGGTTCATTATTCTCAAATAATGATTCAACCCTCAAATCTTGGTATTTGATTGTTTACCCGATCTACTTGTTTCAATAGGAACTTAGATCTTCGTGACCACAACCTTTGAGGTACGTGAGCCATGAGCTTTGTTGCTGCCTTCGGAACACTTTTCGGCGCTGCGCAACTCTGCACATATAGCTAAGGTTCTTTTAACCTTATCAAAGTTCTATTGTCCTCCCACTTAACTTTTCACGAAAAATTCCTTCTCAAAGAAACTTGACGTTTTAAGTGACAAACACTTTTGTCTCGGTGTTATGGAGGAATACTTATGATTATTGAAATAACATACAAAGACAGGTTTATCCGACTTTGGTTGCAAAACAGCTTTCTTATGCAAAGCATACCAATGTTTAAGAAAGGACAACTTGGGTTTTATCCCAAACCATAACTTTATATGGTGTCATTTCAACGGATTATGATGGAGCTCTTTTCAGTGGAAAAACGGTAATCTCTAAAGCTTTTAATCTTTAAAATATAATGGCAGTTTTTATGAATTATACCTTTGATCTTACCATGTCAAACAAGGTTTAATTACATACCTCGAACGCCCCATACCCTTATGGTGTTTCGGGAAATGCAAATCCACTAACAATTCCTTAAATCTTAGGTATTATGCTAAACTCTGTAACTCAAATATCTCCCTTTATGATCTTTATCATAAACTATTTATATTCTTGTTACTATGATTTTGCACTTCATCTTGAAAGTCTTTGAACTTTTCAAGTGTTTCATACTTTATCCTTATTAAGTAAATATTCATATATTCACTCAAATTCTCGGAGAAAGCATATGAAGTTGAAATCCATCGCTTTTGACTACACATGATGGTCTTTGTACAACAATATGTACAATTTCCAATAAGCTAGTCATTCGTTCCCTTTTGGCCTATGAACGAAGTTTTAATTATCTCTAGGAAAGTTTCACAAGCGTCATGTGATCAAAAATCAAAAAACTCCAAAATTCCATCCACATGGAGTTTCTTCATGTGTTCTTTCCAATATAATTTAAATGGCGATGTCACTTCCTAAGTGACCTTTCAATCAATTTGTCTTTCGACATTTTTAGCACTAGTTTTATGGATGTGATTTCTCCAACGAGATTTTGTGAATCATCCATCTTTTATGGATTACGGCAATTATTTGAACAACCCTTTTGTTCTCATAATACCTGATAAAACAAATCTTGAAGGCAAGCTTTGATGTTTAACGAGCAACACAATAACCCTTTATTTGTTCTCGATGAACATCATCACATATTCTTTTGCTAGTTACTTAGGCCATTGTAGTTCATGAATTACATTTGTTTCGTATGACGATTCATACCAACAAATTCAGTATTAAATACTTAAGAACCACATTGTTTAATAAGCAAAGAATATAGCCATAACATGTATATCATCTATATACTTAAACTGAACAATTCTAGTCTTTTCCTTTCTTCCATATATTTATGATATTCTCTTTCAGTATTTCCTATTCATTTGAAAGAATCTATCAACATCAACAAGGAGTCATACATATGACATATAGTCCAAAGCGTGTATAGTTAAATACCAATGTCTTTGGACTTGCACTTTGAAGTAGATCACCATCATCAAATGTTTGGTGTTCTTTCAAATTCCTTTCTTTAGTAATCTCTTGGTGTAGTAAACATTTTACCTACATCAAATATTCACCCTTAACATGGAATCGTCCATGATCAAGCTACTTTTAGCTTATAACGATGAATTATGAGTATAATGTTGCTATCCAAAACCTTTTGGAGGATCAGGACAACAAGTGTCTCCAACCTTTTGCAAATTCTCATCAAATATGAGAACATGACTTTTGCCATATTATACTCTATCATGTTGCAACCAAAACTTTGTTTCAGATATCACAATATCTTCCACACATCATGGTTTCTGAAATAACTCTTTCAGATCCTAGATAACCTTGATATTAAGAGAATTCTTTGAATATCAAGAATCATGGAGACAAACATGATACTCATATACTAACTCTTGAAATTGTCACTCTTGATTTAATACCAATTATTAAACTTCATGGAGTAACCGGAACTTACTGAAAGTTTGCAATAGGACTTTTAAACTTTATATTAACACTTCAAAACAATACGATACCAGTTCGTAAAGTAAATTAACCAGAATTATATAGTTCTATCATCTCAATTATAACTAAGCGGTGGTAAAGCGGATGCCAATGACTACAACAACTATGCAAATTCACTTTGATTTAGTTTATGATAAATTGAGTTCTAATTAATAATCAAATTAATCTAGGTGAACTCCCACTCAAAACAATATCCCTCACATTGTTTTAGTGATCACACGAACCAAATCCACCACATCAAAACCGATCATCACGAGAGTTGATATAGCTTCAATGGCGAACAATCGACATGTTCATCATATCTACTATATGACTCATGCTCTACCTTTCGGTAATCCATGTTCCTGAGGCCATGTCTGTACATGCTAGGCTCGTCAAGATCAAACCTTAGTTTCTGCATGAGCAAATCTGGCTTGCTCACGTTGTATACACTTGTAGAATCTAGCACACCCGATCATCACGTGGTGTTTCGAAACAACAAGCTTTAGCAACGGTGCTAACTAAGGGTGAACACTTTATGATTTGAAATTCATGTGCATGAGGGATCATCTTATAATGCTACCGTCGTCTACTAAGCAATACAAGATGCATAAAGGATTAACATCACATGCAATTCATAATATGTGATATGATATGGCCTTTTCTTCTTTGTGCTTCCGATCTCCATCTTCTAGCACGAACATGATCTCCATCATCATCGACATTGCATCAAGGTCAATGACGCTTCTCCATGGTTGTCGTCCACCGGCTTCAACTATTACAACTACTTTGAATAGACACGCGGGTCTTAACATAAATTAAAGACAACCATATGGCTCACGCGGTTGCCAACTTACAATAAGGAACATTGCATACATCAAATATAATCACAATCATGGCCATATCACATCACTTGACACCCAAAAACAAAGTTAGACGCCTCTACTTTCTTTGCATGTTTTACGTGGTTTGGGGCTTTCAATAAGTGTCGTTCTAACTTACGAACATGAACCACAACATTGATACTAGCATTGTTGATTACCCGTTGTAAATTGGATCTTAACTATGCTAGGAGAAAGCAGCACCATAAAGCCACTTATGCAATACAAGTTGCATGTCAAGCGTGGAGCAAGTCTCATGAACGATGTCATGTAAGGTTAGCCCGGGCCGCTTCATCCCAACATACCGCAAGATGCAAAGTACACAAGAAGCAATCGACAAAAAAAGCATCAACGCCCACAATGACCATTGTGTTCTACTCGTGCTGAGATCTACATATAGACACGTCTCGATACCCTTGTAGGGATTCGTAGCATGGAAAACAAAAATTTTCTATCGCATACAAACAAACAAGCCAAGATCTATCTACTAGATTGTAGCAACGAGTCGATGGAATAACTTACCCTCGAAGATTCCAAAGCGGTTAACGAGAGCGGATTCTCGTGGGTGATGTAGTCGTACTCTTCCCGATCTCAAGATCGTGTAGACGATCCTTCCGGCCACGTTCCAAGCGCTCCCTTGATCGGTCACACGTTGGTACTCGGCGAAGACCTTCCTCTCCCTTGTTCCAAAGGCAGCGGAGGTTGTAGCACTCTCCTCGCGATTCCTAAGACAACGGCGTGGTACTAAGGAGTAGAGGAATCCATGAGGCTTCGTCTTAAGCCGGTGCAGTATGGTGGAGCTTATGAGAGAGGCTATTAGTGGTCTAGTAATTAGACACACCAATTAGAAGGCTCTAAACCTGGCTAAAGCAATTAGAAGCTCTAAACCAAACGGCTCTAAACCGGAGATTTAGAGGTAGAAAGTTGTGTGTCTAGGAGGAGCCCTGCCCTCCTTTTATGGGTGGGAGGCGCGGCCAGGAGGAGTCCCTCCCAAGTCGGCCTTGGTGGCCTTGGCTTGGGAGGAGACTCCTCCCTCAAGTCGGTTTCAACTCCTCTTTCTTGTTTCCACAGTTTCTTGTTTTAGCCGTTTGACTTTCAAACTGGACATTTGACTTTTCTGTTTTAGGATTCAATTTAATCCTTTATTTGGGACAGCAAGAACACTTAGTACATGATGCAATCATTCCAATATGTAATGACACATCCATGTACCCCTCCCCGAGTCTTGGGACAATCCGGAACCTTCCGAACATTCCCGATGAAAACACCTAATCATTCCCGAACTCCGAAACGGGACTTTCCTTATATGAATCTTATTCTCCGGACCATTCCGGATCACCTCGTGATATCCCGGATCCCATCCGAGACTCCGAACAACATTCGGTCTCTTTCTCATAATACCATAACTACTCAAACAACGTCGAATCCTTAAGTGTGTCTCCCTACGGTTCGTGAATTATGCGGACATGATCGAGACACTTCTCCGACCAATAACCAATAGAGGAATCTGGAAATTCATATGGCTCCCACATATTTCTACGATTACTATGCGATCGAATGAACCACTTACATACGATACCAATGTCCCTTTGTCTCACGATATGTTACTTATCCGTGGTTATGATCATCGGTATCTCTGCATACCTAGTTCAACCGTTCGATAAGTACTCTTTTCTCGTTCCGTGATATGATCCCTTGTGACCAAGTCACATGCTTGCAAGCTAATTGGATGACATTCCACCGAGAGGGCCCAGAGTATATCTATCCGTCATGTGGATGGACAAATCCCACTCTTGATCCATGTGTCTCAACCAATACTTTCCGAACACTCAATGCCACCTTTATAACCACCCAGTTACGGTGTGGTGTTTGATGTCATCAAAGCATCCATCCGGTAAAGGTGATATGCATGATCTCATGGTCGAAGGAATTAGGTTACTATGTATCAGAAAGCATATAGCAATTGAACTATTGAAATGACTTGATCTTTATGCTACGCTTATTTATAGGAGTATGTCCATCACATCATTCTCCTAATGATATGATCCTGTTGTTAATAACATCTCTATGTTCATGATCAGGAAACCATGATCATATATTAACCAACAAGCTAGTTTAACAAGAGGCTATACTAGGGACTCTTATTTTAGTTTACAAATCACACAAGTATTAATGTTTCCGGTTAATACAATTATAGCATGGTATGTAAACATTTATCATAAGTGTGAAGATATGATAATAACCACTTTATTATTGACTCTTGGGCATATCTCCAACAATATTTCTCGTGTATGGAGGTGAAGAAGAGCTCGTCGCTAAGTGTTATGTCGACTCTACCTTCGACACCGATCCGGATGACTCTAAGTCTCAATCCAGATGCGTATTTCTCATCAATGGTGGAGTGGTTAGTTGGAGGAGTTCCAAACAACCCGTGCTGGCGGGATCAACAATGGAGGACGAATATGTTGCTGCTTCGGAAGCGTCTCAGGAAGCAGTTTGGATGAAGGAATTCATAACAGAACTAGGTTTGGTTACGAGCGCGTTGGACCCAATGGTGATCTATTATGACAACAATGGTGCCATAGCCAATGCCAAATAAGCAAGGTCTCACAACAATTCCAAGCATATTAAGCGCCGGTTTCACTCCATCCGCGAGCATGTCAAGGATGGAGATATAAATATTTGTAAAGTACACAAGAATCTCAATGTAGCAGATCCGTTGACTAAAACTCTCCCTAGAGCAAAACATGATCAACACCAGAACTCCATGGGTGTTAGATTTATCACTATGTAACTAGATTATTGTCTCTAGTGCAAGTGGGAGACTAAAGGGAATATGCCCTTAGAGGCAATAATAAAGTGGTTATTATGTATATTCCAAGTATATGATAGATGTTTATTTTTCATGCTATAATTATATTAATACAGAAACGTTAATACGTGTGTGTTTAATAAACAAACAGAAAGTTCCTAGTTATGCCTCTCTTATAAACTAGCTCATTGATTAACAAGATGATAAGTTTTCCTGATCATGGACATTGGATGTTGTTAATAACGAGGTCACAACATTATTGGAATGGTGTGATGAACATTCATCTGAAGTATAGCATTACGATCAAAGTCATTGATTTTATATTGCTATAACATCATACGAAATAATCATAATCCTTGGACCATGAGATCATGTCAATCACTAACACTGGAAGAGTATCTTGATAACATCAAATGTCACACCGTAACATGGTGATTATAAAGATGGGTTCAGTACTACTAAAGTGTTATGTTGAATCCCATGGATCAAGAGTGGAATTTGTTCATCCCGATGACGGATAGATATACTCTGGGCCCTCTCGGTGATATCATATTGGTTAGCTTGCAAGCAAGTGATTTGATCACTAGAATGTTATATCACGGGAACGAGAAAAGAGTACATGTCAGTAACAGGATCAAACTAGGTATGAAGATACCGATGATTGAATCTCGGACATGTAATATATCGCGAGACAAATGTATTAAGATTCTAGCGTAATGGTTGATCAGAGGTATAGTATAAGTTGATCAGAGACCATAAAAGCCAATGGTTAGCAAATTTGTAGTTTAGAGACCATTAGTAAACCCTAAGGGGGGAGTAAACAATAGTGGAAGTATTGTTATCTGACTTCCAGGTTAAAGGTTGGACAAGAAGTACTTAATGCAATAACACAAGATTATCTAAATCTTGATAATGTAAAAATTTGAAGGATATGAAATAGATTAATCTTAATAGACTAGTTCTAGAGGAAACAACTCCTAAGTGATCCATACGAGAGAATAAAACACATCCAATTATACAAGTGTAGAGGAACAAGAAATTCCAATGGGTATGAACTAAATGAGTTCAAATCCAATTTTGGAAGGAATACCCGTATCAACCATACTATGACAGAACAAAAATATGGTCTTTTGACCACAACTATTGGCTAATAGAAATTTAAAACCTGTTCTAGTGAGAATTCCTAGACCTTATATACTATAGTAAGAAAGTTCAATGATTAAGTGAAAAGGTTGGATTAGGATATCTAATCAGAATAAGGAACTAAAGAAGAGGCCCCAAATTAAAGAGTTATAATAGGTATATATCTCTAGAGGAGGAGTGAATAAGGAACTTTAAAATATTGAGACAATAAGTTGGAAATTCCAAGTATGAGAAGACAAGAAAACTATCTGGATATAGAATACTACAATTATTCCCATATGAGGTTACCATATAATGGATAAATGGAGTAACCACTACAAGTCAATTCCTTGCTCCGAAACATGAGAGTTTGCGAACTTCGAGGATGAAGTTTATTTTAAGGGGGGGAGTCTGTAACATCCCAGCATTAGAGCTTAGAAATAAGCAGAACCTAGGTGTGTGCATTGCATTCATGCATAGAAAATCTGAATGATTTTCACGCTTTTGAACAAAACTTGTCAGAGTGATTGAAGCTTCTCTCAACCTGATGAAATTGGATTAGATCATCAAGTTGACTATGATAAGTTTCAATATGACCTTTGTAAAACCTTATCTGGGTAAACATGATTTGATCTAAAGATAGATCAAATAAAATAAAATTAAAATCATAATGCATTGCTTAATGATTGATATCTGATCCTTAAGGGATCATATTATAATATTCATCACAACAACTCATGAATACCAAGTTAAGACTACAACTCAAGAAATAAGAATGTAATAACTGATCCTGACTTATCTTATTATTATCTATTCCTACAATGAGTATCATTGTAATACCTAATTTTAACTCTTTAGTGAGATTGAGTAGGAAACAAACCAAGTCAAGATTATTCATCACATATCTTTCCTTCCATATCAATCTGTATCATCTCTACTAAATTTTATCTTAATGTTTTTTGTTCATCAATATTGAGTAATCAACCATTGATTCACCAATTCTTAACCTATTAATATTGGATCTATTAACTCTTGACCATATCATAGCATTCACTTAAGGCCTATAAATAATGAGTAAGAAGAGGTAAGTGGTAATGCTAGAATTAAATGTCATCTATAGGATGGGAGTGTTGGAAGAGAATTGAATCAATAGGATTCTTGATGGAGTTAACTTACTCCTGAAATGATAGAATAGTATGTGAGGTAAAGATTACAAGGATGAATATTAAAGATAGTTAATAAGGGTAACCTTATGGGATCAAGTATGTATACTCAATGAATTATATCTTCTAGTCTAATAGAGTTAAAAAGAAGATAATTCCAATACAACTATAATGTTGTATTGATGAAACTTTGATTGACCAATTGAAAACCTAAATCATAAAGGATCAAAGGATTATAATGATCATGCTTTAGTCACCAAGATTGAATGCTTATATCCTGTATAAGTAATATTGGTGGGTAAAACTTGATTGAACTCTAATATGATATATTGGAGCCAAGTAAAGATAAAATTGTATGATTAGGATGATGATAGAGCAGCATTGGTTTAGAAAGTTAGTATTTTCCACTAGGAAAAATAGTAAACACTTAAGGTGAAGTAGGATTTGATGTATATCTAATTATAAATACATCTACTGAAGTAATGTTGGTGATGGATGATTTAGGAAGAGTATGAATGGAGTTAGAAGTAAATATTTGTTAAATTAGAGGTTATCAGCACTAGAGTAGTAGATATAACTAAGTATAAATATAAGAGGATTAGGAAAAGCTTTAGTGACAAGCTCATTGGATTTATAAATGGATTTGGAAGTATTAAAGGTGGATAAGAGTATTCTTGAGTAGCAAAGCTCATCATGTTAACACATGATGATGGATATAAAAAAGTAGTATATCTAGGAAAGGAATTCCTAAATCAGAAGTCCAGAATTATTAAGTATGGGTGATAGGAATTCTTGGTAAACACTAAACTCAAAATCTATGATCAAACTTAACATCCAGCTCATCTATTGGATAGATCATTTTATCTACAAAATGCTTTATAGGAATTTTTTCATATAGAAAATCACTTAAGCACATCTCTGTCATTTCCAATTATCATAACCATAGGTGCTTAGGAGTTAATTTATCAATTCTTTTCCATAAGATATTCCAGTTAATGACTTTATATTTTAAAAGGTGATATCATTAAAAATCACAAACAAAAAGACAAAATGCTTAGCCATAAACCTTTATCAATAAAGGAACATAAGTATATTAAGAACCCTAAACTCTAAAGTAAGCAATTACAATTCAAACCCTAACTCTTATGTTAGTTACAATAAAATATATATACTTTATTATTCCCTAGATTTATGGGAGTAATATTAACCATATTTCTTCATTTGTATAGCATACAACAAATAATGATATAGAATCATAATATAAAATTTCCTCCAAACTATAAGTTAACTAGAATTAAATTCTATCATTAAATAAAGAAAATATTTATCATAAAGGTTTACAAAATGAATCTCAATTAATATCAATTTTTGTTGCAAGTATTCAGCAAATAAACTTTGTTAGAAAAGTTCAAACCAAATGTTAAAATACAAATCTAAAGATAAAACAGAAAATAGAAAAGAGAAAAGGAAAAGAGAAAGCAAGCAGTGCCAGCCCACGGCCCAGTTCCTCACTTCTCTATATGTCGCCCACTAGTAGCAACAGCAAACTTGCCGCTCACTTTGCAAAGGCCCAGCAACTAGCCCAGTTTGTTCTCTTCTCTGGCTGACGGGTGGGACCAAAGAAGGACTGTGAATTGAATCAGGAAAGTCCTAGGGGTTTTTTCGCAAAATCTCCATCATCGTCTTCCTCGCCTACTGGAAGTAGCTCGCTGGCCCGAGCTCCGCCGTTGATCGACCGCCACACTGCGATGCGTGTCGCCGCTCCTGGAGGAGGGGATAAGAACGCCACGGCGATGTCCCCGTTCGTCCTCATCCTAATTTCCCCCTCTGAAGCTCTCTCTCTCGATTTCTTCCTCAGAGCTGAAACCATAGCTCGCCTCGCCATCGTGCCGCACCTCCCCACTCTCTTCCAAGTAGCCATGGAGATGCCCCGTGCTCCGTAGATCCTCTGGGTGGAGTCTTGCATCAAGGGGAGCACTGGTGAGGGCGAATTTTGTCGTTCCTCTTTACGGCAGTTCGTCGGAATCCTCGACGAAGAGCTCGTCTCCGACCACACCAGTCCTCGCCGACACCACCACTTCAAACCAGGGTGAGCCACTGATGCTCAAGCATCATTTTATTCTTCCTATCTCACTTCCTAGACTTCTCGAGTCGTAGCACCGCCGCATACCACCGTCAGTCGTCGTTGTTCCAGTACCTCCGATGACTATTTTCGAGCAGCGCCGCCACTATATGGTTCAGCACGTCGCGCTGATTCAAACTAGACTAGTTTTGCGTGCTGGGGCGCCGTAGATCGTCGTCGGCGACCATCAACTGGCGGTGGTGGCCGCACTAACGTCATCCTGACGCCCTGCCTGCGTCACTCTTAACCGAGTCAGTCAGTTTGACCTAGTCTTTGCACGCGTGGCTGATGATGTGGCCACTAGCCCACTGGTCAGTGACCTTGGGTAGACTTAGCCTTGGCACAAAAGGTTATTTTCTGTTTAGGAAGTAAAGAAATGAGATAAACCCAAATTCAAATATTCCAAAAATAAAATAAAATCATGAAATCTTATAAATTCAATAACTTTTGTTTTATAATTCAGAAAAATATGTTTAATATATGAAAAATTTCATAAAAATAAAATCTATAACTTAGTTATATTATCAAATATTGTTATGTTAGCTACTTAAATCATTATTATATAATAAATATTTTATAAGTAATAATACTTTGATAATTCATATTTTAATATTGATAAATGTTAAAAATATGAATAAAATACCAAAATTCTTAGAAAAATAAGAACTATGATTTAAAACTATAATCATACATTATTATTTCACTTAATTAAATATTTATTATTTACTAAGTAGTTATTAAGTAATAAACCTTATAAAAATCATATCTTATTATTTATAAATCACAAAAATAATTGTAATATACCAAATAATCAAAAAAATAATACTTACATGTTAAAAATATCACATTCCACTTTCAATGTAAATAAAAATTTAAAACACTTTAACAACTTAAATGCAAACCTATTTACTTAATTGATAATTATGATAAGGGTAAATAAAATTTGTTAAGTCAATGGAAGTCTAATAAATAGTATTAGTCTCAAATATTAATAATATGAAATCATAATAGTTCAAAACCTTATGAATGCCATTTTATTGAATTATCTTTCAACCATAAGTGTAGACTATTTTCTAAAAAGGATCTTTAGCAATTATAAAACCTTCAAAATGATATTTTAATCAAATACAACCTTTTACCATTATTCCACTCACAATCTTATAATGGACTGAATTCAAAGATAATTCATGAGTAGTCACCAGTACTATTTACTATCCAGAAACTATAATCACACCTTTATAAGGAAATAAATGATACTATTCCATTACAAAATCAAGAAACCACTACACCAAGTAAAAGTATAACCATTCTTAAGTGACTTTAAGGAAACATTATAAAGTACACAAGGTACAAATAACATAAGCAATATACTCTAAGTCCATCTATGTCTTTAAAGTTAACTTTAGTCTATAATACTTTAAATACTATGCAAAAGACTTTGTTATGTGTTGTATAGTTAACTTTGGTCTCTTATAATTAAGTCGTAAAGCATCTCAAGTCCAAACTATTCAAGCCAGCACAAACAACATCGACCACATCTGATTAACCACAAAGATTGTTTAGACCTTAGAAAAGAAATCTTTTCTTCAAATGTTATTATTTTTGCCACTTCAGTCAACAGATAACAATTAGTTGTAATCACATTACTTTATACTTTACTTATAAACTTAGGATTGATAACACTTAAGCTCTTTATAAGTGACATTACTTATAAAGTAAAATTTGAAGATAAACGATAATAGTGTAAGCAATCTTGAGTAGCATTCCATATGTGTGTATCTTATTGTTGTATGATATTATAAATACGTGTTATTCACACAGACTCACAAGCCTTAATAAGAAGCACAAGTATAAAACTTATCTAAAAGGACAACACATTCTAACATGAACCATTTCCAGCTCCCAAACCCTAGATCAACGTTATCCCGGGATTCGTGTTTATAAAGTGCATTACATTACCTATGCATAAAAGCATCCTGCTTCTTTAAACATTAGTTCTTACCGGACCAATGATGTTGCTTTCAGATATTGGATCTTATATTGTCTTGAAGACCGTGAGTGCATAATCTTGCAATCACAAAAGGCAAGTTCACACTTGCTCATGTCCTTTGATTAGTTTCTGTAAATTATTTTGCAAATCCAGTGTTGTCATCACCTGCATTTGAAAAAGGTTAGAAAACACTATTTTCATAATAATGTGATTATAGGTTATTTACCATGAGGTAATAACCTACTATGAAAGTTTTGGTGGTAAAGGAACATATTATCTAGGACTTAACAACCAATGTCGCCAGTGATTCTTGCGTCGTATATTACGCGTTAACCATGAGATTTGGAATGGGACAGAGAAGTCAGTTGTATCATTTTCCTCTCGTATGGAGGCAAGACGACCTTAACGTGACGTTGTGATTCCTTGTGCGGATCCAACATATCGGTGGGCACCCTTACGCCCCACACTTTTGGTGTCTAGATTATCTATGGATGGTGTTTAGTGGATGGACCATTTAATATGGCACTTGCCAGGGCAACACCAGGTCATAGAGTCTTCGGGAACTCATCAAAGTTTTATCCTGCCCGAAAGGGGGCTTTTAACGGAGGTGACCGGCCCCGAAGGATGGTGCAGACATATGAGGTCGCGGAGAGGGCAGTGATTGGCTTGGATATTAGACTGGGCCCCATACCAAGGAAGCACGGACAAGGTCATGACTTGGTTGTGCAACAAGGCTAAGGTCTCCCATGGGTAAAGTAACGCACCTCTGTAGAGTGTAAGAATTGTAACATGTTACTCCCTGTTCCGGGAAGGAGCTGCGAACGCGGCAGGAAAGGAACTCCATGAAAGTTCTGGTAAACCCGTGAAGGCTGATGGACATAGCTTTTCAGAATAAAAGTAACCTTTTAAGAAATGATTACAAAAACTTGCATTGCCTACGACCTGCGGTGTGTGGCTGTAGATATAGTGCATCAAACACTCCTTTTATAGTGAACTTGCTGAGTACGCTCATACTCAACGTATCTTCTTAACCCTTGCTAGATTCTGAAGCCAGTACAGACAACATCTACATCAAGTTATGCTCCAGGAATCATCATCCAAAGTTAAAGGTTTTTCAATGAAGACAGGAAAGTCAACATGTACATCAACTCAAGAGAAGGCGAAGTTACTGATTAAATAGGAATATACTCTCTAGCCAAAGAACCTATTTCTATAGTGTATTGCAACAGCAGCAATACCAACCCCGTAGTTATAAATACAAGTCCTAATAGTATAATAGTTGTTGCGTTGTTATCCTTGATTCTTCTTTGTAAGAAGTTCTTCTCTCTTTAACCTAGAGTGTTCTCTAGATCTTGTGTAAAGAGTGAGTTGTAACCTTTAGCCATGTATTGTACCTGTTGTGTTTCTGTTGTACCACTCTGAGGGATATAATACTAGTGAATGGTGTTTCATTGGTGTTATATCAACGACTATAGTGTACTACATCATGCAGTGGTATGCTGGGTCACCGCAAGAAATCTGTCTGCCGTAGAGATCTTTCTCTCTTGGTGTTTTCTGCCCCCAGAGGCGGCAGAAATCTATCTGTGGTCTCTCCCTGAGGCTTAGGGTTCCATAGGGAAGATATAGGCGAAGGGGCGGAGTCGGAGGCCGGGCAGGTGGGCCACACCCGCCCCACGCCTCTTCGCTCCTCCTTCTGGCTTTCTCATTCTTCTGGTAAAATAATATGTTTCCATATTTTTCTGGTATTTTTCTGATCTTCACGAAATTGCACCAAAACGCCTTCTTTTCCATCAGAATCCAGACTCCGGCAGTCCATCCTCCAAGAATCATCCAACATGCATAAACAGATGAAACGCCATAAGTAATAACTCATAATAAGATAAATATCAATGAACAGAGGTAGATTATGCTATAGAAAGGTGATGCAAATTGGGCGTATCAACTCCCCCAAGCTTAGACTTTGCTTGTCCCCAAGCGAAAACTGAGCTCAGTAAACATGTCCACAGGTTTATGGAGTGAAGTGTCGATAAAATAATATGAACAAGAAGCATCACACTTACCATTGCACAACTCATAGAAGAAGGCAACTCACCATTATATAACTTGGCTTGCAACCAAGTACAACAGTCACAATAGAGATGCATAAAGATAAATCATAATTGGAATTGGCAAACTTATTCTTGGTCAGAGAACACCTGGCAAACAGTTTCACACGGAGCTTTTTGTAGAAGTTTGAAACATGAGCACTCTTTGCTCAAAAAGGTTTTTCACAAGTGAAGGCTTTCAAAGTAATATTCAATAGATAAGAGTTTCGTGCAAACAAGGAAGATAAAGAACATGATTGAATAAATCACCATATGAATGCTTGCAACACAACAACTCAAATGCTTGCTTGAGATAGAGAGGAAATAGGTTTACTGACTCAACTTGGAAGTGGGAGAAAGGTCCCTTCATAGAGGGAAGCAAGGATTACAAGTCATAAAGAGCTTCCAAAAGATTATGGTACTAACTAGCTTTGAGCCCTCATTGCCCCTATCATAAGCATCTTGAGATGATTAAGGTTAAAGTGAACAAAGATGGAGTATATGCTTGACGAAATATAAGTTGACAATCTCATGTCCCTTGAATATGAGGGGCACTCCTCATGCTACATCAACTTTGGGCCCAGGAAAGTTCTTGTCATTGTAAGTACTTGCATATCATTGAGAATCGCCAACGGGGTACCCCTTGCACATGGTACATGAGCTTTCCCATAACCAAAATGACAAGGCAAGCAGACAGTGAGCATCTCAGCAATCTTTTTATTTACTATGTGTATAGTTTTTTATTGAGGATGCTTCACATAATGCTCACTATGGTGGTGCTGCAAGTTTCCACCATGATTAGGCATGGCTTAGGATAGCAGCCTAGGCGTTTCTCTAACACAAAGTACAAACTCCATGGAATCACAAGTTCCCCTTTTATTTCACAGCGTTGACATCCATAGACAAAAGAGCACGATATCAATGATGTACAGAGTACAAGTGCTATGTTGAAAATGTTACTCATGACAGCACGGTTCTGCTAATTCCAACGTATAGATGCAAGCATATACAACTTCGATGTCCACAATGGTTCAAGTCTATTAGGGGAAAGAAAATAAAGTGTGCCATCAAGTTCGTGAGAGCTTTACTAACTAGTTTTCACATAACAAAATACTTTTTAATTCGGGAGGTAGATGAAGCTTGAGAATTTGCTTGGAATAGCAATAGCTACTGGGTAGATATGGTGTACACAAGTGGCAAAAGTTGGGTTCAAAGGGATTTGGAAACATGAGAAGTATGCCTTCTCAAAATAGGTTTTTGGCTAGCAATGTTGGGTAGCAAGCAAGAGAGTTGAAAGAAACAAGAAAACATACAAGTAATAAATCCAAACATGCAATCTTCCTTGAAGACACAAAAGATCTTAAATTAAGAATACTAAGCTTATGAGCCAACAAGAAAGAAAACAAATTATACCAAATACCTATAAGCTTTTTTTCTTTCTCTTTTTCTTTCTCTTTTTCTTTCAAACCTCAAAAATTGTTGCTACTGAACAGAACTCGGTTTCCCAAAACCAATTTAGAGTTACTTGATGCTCCCAACGTGATGCCAATACCGATCAACAAGATCCATCATATAATAGAGATTGCAAACTAAAATAAGAAGTGCAAAAAGTAAAAGATGAGACTTCTCATTAATATTCAATAAAGGCACTCACACCAAGGGATACATAGATAAACAACTAAAAGAGAGATACTTCCACATGCAAACCAAACTATAAGATAACTTCTCTACCAAAGATAAGAATCCGCTAAAAAGGTAAAAGATGAAAGATAAAGGTGGTGATACCGCGACACTCCCCCAAGCTTGGAACAAGCCAAGGGGATGCCAAACCTGATGACGAATTACTCCTTTGGTGATGGTGGTGTTCTCTTGATAAGCTCTTCAATAAGTTTCTTCAACTCCTCGAACTGAAAAGTAAGAGTACGGATTAGCTCCGAGTTTTGCTCTATACGGTTCATGATCATGTTAGTCTGAGAATCCCAGTTCTTGTTATTCTTTCCCCACTCTTCATCCTTAGCATGATCCTTCTCTGCAATGTTAGAATGACGCATATCCCAAACCGAAGGCAAATTCCCTTTGAGCACATGTTGATATTGATATTCATGTATAAGTGTATGGAAGGGTCTCTTGTTACATGGAGGACATGATCGTGGAGAGAGAGTATGATGTCGGGATTTCCCTCCTGTAGACATCCGTGTTGTCCTCTTAAGCTTGGTAGGTCGTGCCACCAAACCAATGCTTGCGACGGTAGCGCGGGTGTCCGGATGCTTGTCCTCCTCCATATCTCCTTCATACCCTACTGAAATCTCCTCCTCCTTGGGGACTTGAGGTTCTTATTCCTCGGGCTTCTTGCCTTTGTCGTTGGTGGAGGCCATGGTGCTCTAAATTTGAGAAGATTTCCTGACAAAAACAGATTGAAACGAAAACACGACGATAACACAATTCACGAACCTTGAGGGATCCGGGGGGTTATATATTACGAAGTTTCAAGGCATAAGGAAGGTACTGACATGGAAACGAGGCGAAGACGGAGTTCGAGGAGGGAACACCCCCCTCAGGCGCGGCCAAGCTGGGCCCGCGCCTGGGGTGGGTTTTTCCACCCCGGGCTCCGTTTCCTCTTCGTTTTCCTCTCATAACTTCCCTTATGTATTAAAAACATCAAAACTATAAAAAGATAGGAGTTTCACGAACCTTCTGTTTTCACCACTTTTACCTATTCAAAGACGAACTCTGCAATTCCTTTTCTCTTTCTCCTTAAAATTTCCTTCATACAAAACCTTTGCACAAACTCAAACACAACATTAGTGTAAGCAAAAATAATAAACCTTTGGTACACACTTCAACTGAAAACCCATCAACACAAAAGCTTCTATAAGAGGCAAATGCAAATGAAGGCAGAAATCTATCAAAATAGACCAACAGGTAAAGATTGAATTTTCCGAGAACCTTCTGTTACTCAAATAAAAAAGTGCAGAACTAATGAAAGTTTGGTAACAACCTGGAGAACAAGCTCAAAAAAATTCAGCTCCATACGAAGTACTGATCTCCCTCGCGAATTTTAACAATACAGCGCAAAAATCTATCCCAGGACAGCCACTTTTCACAACTCTTCTACTTCACAAAAGTAGTTGGACTTGACACAAAAAACAAAAAAAAGGATAAGGAGCGGTTATTACTGAGGTAATGTTATCGCCATATTTTGGCCAAAGGAGGAGATGGGCCGTAATCAAGATGGGCTTGGAAGATACATATATGCAACGTGTTGTTGAATCGGCCTTGTACGTGGATTTGGGCTAAATTGCCCGTGTATCTGTATATTGTAGTAGGTTACGTTTCGGTTTAGGTAAGAGATAGAGTTGTTAGAGTTATTCCAAAGATAGAAAGTCTCCGGACTATAAATATGTACCTAAGGTTATTGAGAAAAGGAGGACAATCACGTTCACAACAAACACAATCTCGGCGCATCGCCACCCCTTGTTTCTAGGGTTTCTTTCGGGTAAGTGTCATGCTGCCTAGATCGCATCTTGCGATCTAGGCAGTATCTACTATCGTTATTTGGTGTTACTCGATGAAGCCTTGTTGATGGCGAGTAATACTATTATCATAGATTTGTTTAGGTTAGCATCGGTACTTTCGCTATGATTGTTTAGTTATGCTACCTCTAGTTACCTTGCTACCTTTGCACCTTTTCCGGGTGTAAGGGTAGCATCTTATGATCTTTATTGATTGATTTGATCTGTTATAGTTATGCCTTGTTTTCCAAGGTTTAGTTTGATATCCACGTAGTCGGGCCTTGCAAACGGGTTGAACGATCCAGATGATGCGTGAGGATATGGTTTGCCAATTCGAGAGGAGTTGTTCCGGGAATTGACTTTACGTCGGTTGTTAGGCCTTCTCTAGGGCTAGTTTTCCATTATCTTTTGTATCTACCAGGCTCAATTACGTGTAGGACGTTCCAATTACGTGGTGAAAACGTTAAACTGTAGATCGATTTAACTTGTATTGATGAAGCAAAACCCCATGTTATCATAGATCTAATGCGAACCATGGGACAATCGGCTCAGGAGCCGATTCACGAGAAACCGGAGCGGTCACGGCTCGAATTTTACGTATACTTGTTTACCATGCAGAAACTGATCAAGCAATCCATCACCTTCGACCAGGTATAGGTCGGTGGCACGCCTGAACCAAGCCGGGGCGTGTCTTGGGAGTTTTGCGGGCCGTTGCCCGAGGACCAGCCCACCAGCCTGGGAGCCTCCGGCTCTTCGTGTTGCTCGTCGCTGCTCGCGGTGGGTTTTGACAGCAACACATTACGCACGCCGGTGGGACCTTCAACATCTGCATCAACATCCCGGACTGCGATGGGGGGACCGGTCACGTCTGACGATCCGCTGAGGAGCACAAGGCGTATGATGACATCAAAGCTCTCTTGAAGCCGATCTCATCGGCTCTTTTGAGAGGACTCGTAAGCATGGCATCGGTGGAAAGGGTTCTCACCGAGGGTGCTCTTGATGAGGTGGATCTTTCGTTCCTTGAGGAGCGCACTGAGCTCTGCGGCGAAGTCAACTACATGGTGGCTCATTCTCTTCACCGCCATTAGAGCCTAGTAAACGCTTTCGAGCGCATCGCGTAGTTCAGAGATCATGAAACATCGGTACTCTCGTGGGGCCTACTCTAGGGACTCACCAGGAGAAAGACCGCTCCGACCAGGCCACAGTGCCATTCACACTTGCAGCTCCGGAGCCACCAGCGGCAGCGTCGTCGTCTACAAGGTCGGAGGTGACCCAGCGATTGCCGATTCTGTTTGAACCACCTAAAGAAATCCCACATGTATATGTGTGCACCTACGTCTTGGACTGCAATAACTCGACGCCGCGAACAGATTGCAACCGCAGGATTTCTGACAGAGTTCTGAGCGGGGCTTCGGAGCGGTATTTCGAGCGGTGTCAGGATGGCCGACAAACAGGCGTGGCTAGCCAAGTATGCCACGAAGCAGTCATGAGAATTTAGCCCTGCAGCTCAAGCAGTGGAACAAATCCGTACCATCTTGAGAGACCAGTTCGGCGTGTCAAAGAGAAGGACAATCGGCTATTCAAGCCGTACTTAACGAGTTTGATCGATTCCGCCGCCCAAGTATCGGCTCCCGAGTTCTCAAGGTTTAGCGGATCGAAGGGTCGAGCTCGATCGAGCACGTGAGCCGATACAACGCGATTAGGCATGATTTCAAGATCGGATCGATTCGCGTAAGGTTCTTTGCGCAATCTCCGCAGACCAGCTTTTGGGTGGTACACCTCGCCACTGATTCGATCCGACACGGAAGCAAGCGTAGAGAAATTCCACATTCAATATCATTCAGAAGCTACCGAGGCTGGCATTGCAGATCTAGCGCAGGTGCGGCAAAAGCGAGGAGAAACGGTAGCCGAGTACATTCAGCGTTTCAGGACTGTCAAGAACCGATGTTATTCGGCTCGTTTAATTGAGAAAGAAGCAGTCGAGCTAGCAGTGTTGGGTCTCTCAGCACCTATCAAAGATCTGGCTTTCCAAGTAGAGTACAACTCATTGGCGCACATGGCCCAGAAGCTGACAATGTATGAACAGCGCCACCCTGAGTTGTACCAAGACAAGTTCAAACGTCCGATAGGCCTGGTCGATACAGAAGAAGAGGCTGAATGGGCTCGGGGGGGGCAGATCCTGTGTCCTGCAAATGGGTGAAACAGCAAGGGCCTGCAAAAGGGTTCGACTTCGATGTGAGCAAAGCTGAGCAGATATTCGATCTACTCGAAGAGAAGCGGTGAGGTTACCCAAGGCCACAAAATCCCTACTCAAGAGATGTACGGAGACCATATTGCAAGTGGCATCACTGCTCACCCACACCACCAATGACCGCAAAGAGCTACGTCGCCAGATCCAAACGGCCATAGAACAGGTCGTCGATCCTTGGGCAATTCGCCATGAAAGTAGACACCAACCCGCTTTCCGGCGTCAACATGGTAGAACATGCCACTCCACGAGGCGCCGCTGATTTCGCTCGATGTTAATATGGCAGGACCTGTACCACCATGGCACATACAAGGAGGAAGGCGGTCGCCTCGGGCAAAGAAAGAGAGGAGGCTGGTCCATGCGACCGCCCCGTTATGATGACAAAGATTTAACCGAGGAGCAAGTGAGAAGCGTGCGATATCGAAGCCACACTCCACGCATCTCCTTAACAAGTATGAGCGCCAAGATGACCGACGCCGCCGGGCGATAGGGATGACGAAAGATATGAGCACCTCGCTAGGGAAAGTCAAAGAAAAGGAAGGCATGGACAAACATTGGGATTGTCCTTCTTCAAGTATTGGGATGCGGAATGAGCCGATTGCCTACAATCGACAACCGCCCGAATGGACAGCGGAAAGGAAGACAGTCCGATCGGTGTTCAAGCGTCTAGGGCCCCCCCCTCCTCAAGCAAAAGACCTCGAGGAACCAATGGGTGGAAAGGAAGAAGACAGATATCACCGGCCAAGGTGGTGCCCCGATGGACTCAGGCACACCCAAAAGCGTCGAGTTCAGCGGCTGCGTAACTTGGAGTAAGCCGAAGCAGACCTCCACGCTTTGAGGAAAGCACGCCCGATCTCGCCGTTAAAATTGCGACCTTGGAAACGGAAGATCGCCGAAAAGGAAAGAGTGGCGCCTAAACCGGTAAAGCCGATGCGAAGACATCGGGCACAAACATGGTGTTCATACTTCCGTAGTTTTGCGCCCAAGAACCAACAAGCTACCAAAGGGTACGCTTGATGGCCCACGGCCGGTTATCTTTGAAAAGCCACGTGAGAAGGGCTACAAACATCTGAAAGCCCTGTACCTGCGAGGTTACATCAATGGGCAGCCTGTCAGCAAGATGTTGGTTGACACCGGAGCGGCAGTCAATATAATGCCATACTCCATGCTACGGCGTTTGGGACGCTCCACCGCAGATCTGATCAAAACCAACGTCACGTTAAGCGACTTCAACGGCCAAACTTCAGAAACGCAAGGCGTACTGAACGTGGATCTGACCGTGGGCAGAAAAACCATCCCTACGTCATTCTTCGTCGTGGACAGCAAAAGCACCTATGCTGTCTTGCTAGGGAGAGATTGGATTCACGCTAACTGCTGCATTCCATCCACGATGCACCAGTGCCTAATACAGTGGGATGGAGATGAAGTGGAGGTCATTCATGCAGATGATTCGATCGAGATCTCCATAGCTGGCATGAACATCTGGGAAGCAGAAGACCAAGAGCCGATCTCTGGAATCATTCTAGACGGCTGTGAGCGCATTGAAGCTACAAAAACGGGGTGAGGCTAGTCTTATCCATCGCCCGAGAGTAGCAAAGCCCACGATCGTGCGTGGTATGGCCGATCCTCGCGATCGCCACAAAAATAGAAAGCAGTAATCTTACGATAAGCAGGTCATGCAGTCGTAGTAGGGAGATTCCCTGCCATTGTAGAGCACAAATAAGGTGTAAACCGTCCTTGACTAATGCAATCAAAAAGGGGGCCGATTCAGGCAATCGGCCCAAATTATTTTTGTTATCCTCACCAACTGTTTACCCCGTGTTTAGCATCGATTTAGCAGGTGACGGAAAGCTAGGGTATGGGTTTACATCCGCTGATGAGCTCGAGGAGATTGACATCGGTCCTGGGGATAAGCCACGACCAACATTTATCAGCAAGAAGTTAGATCCAAATCTGCGGGGTCCGATGATAGCGTTGTTGAAAGAATATCCAGACTGCTTCGCCTGGGACTATACAGAGATGCCCGGGTTAGACAGGAGCATCATTGAGCATCGACTCCCGCTTAAAAAAGGATTTCGGCCATTCCAGCAGCGAGCACGACAGATGAAGGCCGAAATTTTGGAAGAAGTCAAGAAAGAGATCGAGAAAATGTTGACAGCCAAGTTAATCAGGCCATGCAGGTATGCTGAGTGGATTTCTAGTATCGTACCTGTAGAGAAAAAGGATGGCCGCTGGCGTGTTGCCATAGATTTTCGGGATCTCAATAGAGCTACTCCGAAGGATGAGTATCCGATGCCGGTAGCAGAGACATTAATCAACGCATCTGCTGGTCATAAAATCTTGAGCTTCATGGATGGCAATGCCGGTTACAACCAAATTTTTATGGCTCCGGAAGATATACACAAGACTGCATTCAGAGTCCTGTGTTCTGGGGTTGTTTGAATATGTAGTCATGACGTTTTGGATCAAGAATGCCAGCGCCACGTACCAAAGAGCCATGAATTACATTTTCCATGATCTGATCGGCAAGCTGGTTGAAATTTATATCGATGACGTGGTGGTCAAGTCTGCTTCAGTACAAGGACACTTGGACGATCTGCAAAAAGTCCTGGACCGAACAAGGAAATTCGGGCTACGGATGAATCCAAAGAAGTGTGCCTTCGGTGTGACGGCCGGTCAGTTCCTGGGTTTCTTGGTCCACGAACGCGGAATTGAGATCGGCCTGAAAAGTCAGGAGGCAGTGCGAACTATGAAGCCACCTACCACGAAGAAAGAACTGCAGTCTCTCATCGGCAAGATCAACTTCGTCAGAAAATTCATCTCCAATCTGTCAGGAAGAATAGAGCCGTTCATGGGACTGGTGAAAATTAAATCTGATGAGGAGTTCCGCTGGGGGACAGAACAACAACGAGCCTTCGACGAGATTAAAGAATATCTAACGAAGCCGCCAAGGTTTAGTTCCGCCGGATAGGCCGTTTCTACATTTACTTGTCGATCGACACGCCCATCGCCTCGATGGTGGTGCAAGTTTATGATGGTCTGAGCGAGTTGTATTTTACATCAGCAGAAGGATGCCGGATGCGAGACAAGGTATCCCGAGATCGATAAGTTGCGCCTCGCTGTTTTTCACCGCACTAAGTGCGCCACATCTTGCTCTCCGAGATTATCATTATCGCAAGTCGATGTCATAAAACATATGCCGGCTCCTATGTTGAAAGGCCGACCGGGCAAATGGATGTTTGCATTATCGAATTTGACATCGGTATCAACCCGAAAGCGGTTAAGGGTCGCGTTGGCGACCTTATTGCCGAAAGAATCAAGACCGATATAGCAGCGTCTGTCTATACGAGCGTGGGCTATGTTTTTCGATGGATCGGTTTGTGACGATGGTTGCGCATCGCCATTCGTGTCGCCCGGGGCAACATTTTCCTTCTCCATCAGGTTATCTACCCTCGCACCAACAACGCCGCCGAGTATGAGGCGATACGCAAGGGAATGGAGTTGCTCATCGAAGCCGGGAGCGTGGAAATTTTGGAGACTCCAAGTTGGTGATTTCCCAACTCACGGAGGAATACAAGTGTGAGAGCGAGTCGCTCTTCCCATTATGGCTGCAATGCCGTGAGCTGATGGCACAGTTCGGACATAACTTCACCGATCCCGCGATCGCAGAATACCGAGGCGAATGATCTTGCACAATGGCTTCAGCTACAAGGACGAGTAGGGAGCTGATATTCGTACAATTCACGGAGGCTGACGATCGAGAGCCGATATCTTCAATTACTTGAAGGATTCGCCTGGGGCACCTAAACGGATAAGGTACAAGGCCATGAAGTATGTGCTTATTGGGGACGACATGTTTTACAGACTACGGAGGGTTATTGCTCAAATGTCTGGGCCAACCGAGGCCAATCGGCTCCTACACGAGGTACACGGCGCCTGTGGAACTCACCAATCGGCTCACAAGATGAAATGGTTGATCAGCGATCGTGGTTTTATTGGCCCACCATACTTGAGGATTGTTTCAAGTACTACAAAGGGTGTCAAGCATGTCGAAATTTGGGAAAATTCAGATGGTACCACACAAGAATGAACCCCATCATCAAGCCTTGGCCATTCCGAGGTTGGGGCATGGATATGATTGGCAAGATCAATCCTCCATCAAGCAAAGGCCACATGTGGATTTTGGCCATCGATTATTTCACTAAATGGGTGGAAGCTGTCCCTATGAAGTCGGTGAACTCAAAGGATGTTATCAATTTTGTGAAAGAACATGTCATTCATAGATTCGATTCGGATTCCCAAACTATCACGACCGATGGAGGTTCGGTCTTCATTTCTCACGAGTTTAGAAAGTTCTGTGAGGACACGGGATTAAGTCGATTCGATCATCTCCATACTATGCTCAAGCAAATGGGCAAGTCAAGGCCCAACCGAGCCTTATCAAGCTGATCAAGAGGAAAGTCGATGAGCACCCTAGGCGTTGGCATGAGGTTTTGTCGAGGCTTTATGGGCTTATCGCATGTCATGCCATGGAGCGATAAAACCTCGCCATACCATCTAGTCTATGGACAAGAAGTGCCACATTGCGGAGATTACGGCTGGATCGAGACGTGTCACTTTTCGTAACGATCTAACAACCGAAGAATATGCGGCTTTAATGAGTGATGTTGTTGAGGATTTAACTGAGCTTAGGCTGTGGTCGCTCGAGAAAATCAAAGAGAACAAGGCCAAGGTAGCTCGTGCATATAATAAGAAGGTGAGACCAAAGGAGTTCCACGTTGGCGATCTGGTATGGGAAGTCATTGCCATTGGGGACTAAGGATGCAGCATATGGTAAATGGTCTCCAAATTGGCACGGGCCATACAGGGTCGATCAAGTTTTAAGAGGGAACGCGTACATGCTTGAGGAGCTGGACGGCGTGAAATTCCCAGTGGCTGTCAACGGTCAACATCTCAAGAAATATTTCCCAAGCATGTGGGATGATGGACAGTGAAATGTGGGGGCCGATACATGAAATCGGCCAAATAAAAAACAAAATACATAGCCGATGCACAGTCATCGACTCTAGAGGTTCAAACTGTTACAAGCAGGTGCCAGTTTACATGAACGAGCTACTGAAGGAATGCCTCGAAGGCGTGGAGGGATTCAGCACGGACACGATCCACCTCGGCGATCTCGGCTTCGTCACCTTCGTCCTTGTCCGTCACTAGCTGCTTGTTCAGGGCACGTATTTCTGCCAGATCGGTCTTCAGTTGAGCTTTGAGGCCTTCTGCTTCGTCTTGGGAGCGGGCAATGGATTCTTCCTTGTCGCGAATGAGCTGTTTAGTCGTCCGGACCTTCTCTTCAAGATCTTCCAACTCCCTTTTCAAGGATGCGAGCTCGGCATCGACAGAGGTGTCGGTTTGGCATCCGAGACGCCTTTTCTCGTTGAGCTGCGACATCTCGCGATATTGGCCTTCACGGAAGTTGGGCGCGCAGATTGATCCTTTCACGAGCTAACTTCACCCTTGACCGTAGAAAGACAGAGTTACAACTGGCCAAAGCTTCACCGCAATGCTACCGAGTTGGTCCTTGATTTCGCAAGAACGCTTCACCTCCTCAGAACCCTCGATCAACTCCTCGATCGGGGAGGACAGCAAGGCTTTAAGACGCTGGAATTGAGGTGGAACAGCCTTGGCTCGTGGTTCATCGTTGGCAACAGAGGGAGTTGGTTCGATGGATTCAGGGTCGAACATCAGCAAGCCTGAAATATCACAACCCTGGAAGCCCGAAAAGGCGTCAGTATGCGTCCAACATGTAAGGATGAGCCGAAAGAAGCTAACGTACCTCTCCTAAGATCGAGGGGATAGCAGATGACGAGACAATCGGCTTGTGTGTGGTTGATGGGGGCTTGGCCAAAGTGGTAGCCGTTTCATCTGCACCTTCGGGGATTGCTAGATCCGGCTTGGCTAAAGGCATCGGCACGGCCCCGGCCTTCCTACTAGAAGCGTCGGTCGTCTGCATGAAAGGTGCTTAGCCGATGCAAATGGTGATGAATCGGCAGATGAATAAACAAGTGGTAAGAGCATGAAGGGTGATGACTTTCGAAACCTCTTGGCTCGACGAAGAAGTTTGCAGTCCCTTGCGAGCCCGCTTAGGCTCACAGTGGCCCCCGCCGACCGATGCTCTGGGGCGAGGTTCAGAACCGCCTTTTCCTGGGAGCCGATGGTGGCAAATCTGGCTGGTTTGGTGTGGTGGTCCTCTCAGAGTCTGTGGGGCTCGATTCTCCTCGATTGGGTTGTGTGTCCTCGTGGGAGGTGTCTTCGACGGAAGCCTGCAAGAGAAGGAGAGCTAGTAAGCACGAGCATGTCTGCAAGAATGAAAGAATGAAAGAGATCAACCAAGGCATGGATCAGCGTACTTGCAAACTTTCTGGAGAGGGGCTCCGGCGCCTCAAAGTCTTCTTGGCAGCTACCTTCTTCACCACCGTTCTTGTTTTAGTTGGAACTCGAGAGGCATCTGACCTTGAAGTTACTTGGTTCTTGGAAGCCGATTGTGGTGATATCGGCTGGTTCTGCATCACGACCTTTTTCAAAGGTGGCGAATTTTTGCAGAAAAGGACCACTGGAGCTGGTGGGAAGAATTCGAAGGGGGAGCCATCACCATGTGTAGGTTCAGGACCATCTTGTTGCTGCAAGAAGACAGAGCGGGTTATTAGAAGGATCATTTGTGAGATGCCTCAAGAAAGTTTACAAGTAGTGGTACCTGTTCTACGGGGATATCATATTCAGCATCGAGCTGTTCCAGCAACGGTCCCAGAGCTCTCCTGAAGGCATGGGTCTTCCACATCGACCACCAGTTTTCAAATCCATCGGTTGATGAAGCGAAGGTGAGGTTGTTAGGAATTGGGATGGTCAGAGCATCGAAGAAGGAATAACACCTTTGACTGGTGAGAGGATCGCAGTCACCGCTTCCTCAGAAGATGATGGAGAAAGAAATGGGGAGGTACTTGTCCAAGGCCAAATTGCCGAGCTACTACGACCGGCTGGTAGAATTCGTATCCAGGCTTGATTATTCTGTTGGACGTGCTCATGCCAACTGGAAGGAAGCAGGGACGGATCACAGTGGAAAACAGCTGCCGAGTGTTGGTGTCATCGGCAAAGTTGTCTAGCCTGAAGGAGATTGGATTTTCAAAATGTTCCGATTCCTCCGTGTAAGGAAAAAAGATAGGATTGGCCAGGCCTTGAAAAAAATGCTGAACCACTTGGATGCCTCTTGAGGGATCAGTTTACTACCTGGCAGTCTATAAAAAAGCTTGGCCGTAGCTGGTGCATCGGATCTGCTTCCCTTTGACATCTGGCAAGGTGCAACTCGCCAAAAGGGGGAAGTTTGGGACATGGTTTTGAAAGTACAGGTGAGCCCATAGCTGAATGAACCACCAAGGACCTCCTGTTTTGACTGCTATGCCAGAGAATAGTTTGACAGACATCAACTGGAGATATCGATAGACCTCTCCAAGGAACAGTTTGCCGATGCCAAGTTGAGTGCCTTTGGCAAGCTCGTAGGCTAAGGAGAGATAATTCTTGGTTGGAGCAAGGAAAGGGGCCGCTCAGATTTGTCTAAGTATGCGACCAAATTTGACCTTGTCAACGTTTTTGGGAAAGCCGATGTTTTACCATCGGCTCTTTGGGCTTTGACTTGGTTGACTGTATGAGCGTAGCATGGTGAAAGCCGATACATTACTGTCGGCTTCTGGAACATCGACCTATTTTGACTATCGGCAAAATTGAGTTGGAAAAGCAATCTTCGAGTTGAAAAAGCAATCTTTGTTCATTCAAAAGACGATTGTTTACAATGGAGCTGATTGCTTACAAAAGGAAATCTACTACTAGTACTACTACTAGTAGTTCCTAATCTAGAGGCCGGTGTCGTCGCCGCTGTCTTCGTCGTCGTCTTGTTCGCTATCATCAGTATTTGCCGGCGTCGCCGCTTCTTCTTGAAGATGCCGGGGCCTCCTTCCTCAATGTCTTCGGTGTCCTCGCTGGACCCGCGGGCGAGCGCTTCACCGTGGTACTGCCGGAGGAGGTGTCCTCCTCCGCTTCCTCCTCCTTCGGAGGATTCGGCGCCATCCGTGACCACGCGCATCGGTGCTCTCCGCCTCCGATTCCCGTCAAGGACAACTGCAGGCCCTCTCGCCGTCGGTCGAGGACTCGTCCTCCGACCAAGGCGGTTCCAATCCCTCTCGTCCCACCATTGTGGGGCGAGAGCTTCGTACGCCGCCATTGGCGGGTGCTCCGGCGTCGGCTCTCGGTCGCTCATCGTGTTGGAAGACTGGGAGGAAAGGACGGATGATTTGGAGGAAGAAGAGGCGGCCATGGCGGAGGAAGAGGGTTTTTTGGCTACTGGAGGAAGATGGGGCTGCAAACTGCTCAGATGAATTTAAATAAGGGGAATAGTGGGAGATGGTTCAATGCCATAGCGGTTTCCCAGAACGTGGTGCCAAAATTGTCAAATCGTGCACTGCGGAGAAGTTGAGAAGACAGGGCATCATGATGAGGGGGTAGCGTGACGATTCTGCTCTGCAACGCGTAACCCGATATAAAAAAAAGGGGGAAGAAAAAACATCAACAGAGTGGTTTTGGAATTATTATTGCCAAAACCAGGGGGGCATGTGTTATCGCCATATTTTGGCCAAAGGAGGAGATGGGCCGTAATCAAGATGGGCTTGGAAGATACATATATGCAACGTGTTGTTGAATCGGCCTTGTACGTGGATTTGGGCTAAATTGCCCGTGTATCTGTATATTGTAGTAGGTTACGTTTCGGTTTAGGTAAGAGATAGAGTTGTTAGAGTTATTCCAAAGATAGAAAGTCTCAGGACTATAAATATGTACCTAAGTTTATTGAGAAAAGGAGGACAATCACGTTCACAACAAACACAATCTCGGCGCATCGCCACCCCTTGTTTCTAGGGTTTCTTTCGGGTAAGTGTCATGCTGCCTAGATCGCATCTTGCGATCTAGGCAGTATCTGCTTATGCGTTATTTGGTGTTACTCGTACTGAAGCCTTGTTGATGGCGAGTAATACTATTATCATAGATTTGTTTAGGTTAGCATCGGTACTTTTCGCTATGATTGTTTAGTTATGCTACCTCTAGTTACCTCGCTACCTTTGCACCTTTTCCCGGGTGTAAGGGTAGCATCTTGCTTGATCTTTATTCAGTTGATTTGATCTATTATAGTTATGCCTTGTTTTCCAAGGTTTAGTTTGATATCAACGTAGTCAAGCCTTGCAAAGCGGGTTGAACGATCCAGTAATGCGTGAGGATATGGTTTGCCAATTCGAGAGGAGTTGTTCCGGGAATTGACTTTACGTCGGTTGTTAGGCCTTCTCTAGGGTTAGTTTTCCATTATCTTTTGTATCCACCAGGCTCAATTACGTGTAGGACGTTCCAATTACGTGGTGAAAACGTTAAACTGTCGTAGATCGATTTAACTTGTATTGATGAAGCAAAACCCCATGTTATCATAGATCTAATGCAGAACCATGGGACAATCGGCTCCAGGAGCCGATTCACAGGGAAACCTGGGAGCCGGTCACGGCTCGAATTTTACGTATACTTGTTTACCATGTAGGAAACTGATCGAAGCAATCCATCACCTTCCTGACCAGGTATAGGTCAGGTGGCACGCCCTTGAACCAAGCCAGGACGTGTGCCGGAGTTTTGCGGGCCGTTGCCCGAGGGACCAGGGCCCACCAGCAGTTCTGGGAGCCTCCCGGCTCTTCGTGTTGCTCGTCGCTGCTCGCCGGTGGGTTTTGACAGGCAACAGGTAATAACTTCTAAGACTCGACAAAACTCTTGGGTTATCTCCCAACAAGTACTTTTCTTTAATGCCTTTAAGTTAGGCTTGAAACTTTCAAGGATGCTCACTTAGGATATATATATCTGAAGTGAAAGAGAGCATCAAGAAGCAAATAACCAACACACTTGAGTCTAACCCACTTCCTATGCATGAGAGTATCATGAGAGAATGAATTGTTGAAACAAAAATCCACTAGCATAGGAAGACAAAACAAATGCAACTTCAAAGCTTTCAATATAAAATGGGGAAACTTAACATTATTGAGATGCATAAAACCATGTTTCCCTCTCTCAAAATAACTTTCAGTAGCACTTTGAATAAAGTTGACAATATAGATATCATTGTAAATAACTTTATCATCAGAATAAGCGTACTTACAGTCATCAAAAATAGGTCCAAGGTCATAGACTAGATCAATAGAAGCAAGTTGTTCCATCCTGAAATCTTTATTAGGCAAGCTATTTTTACAAGGAGCTTTAGCAAATTTGGAAAAGTTAAACTCATAAGAATCTCCATCAAACTTAGTTAAAACTTTTTCCTTCTTACAATCAATAATATATCCACAAGTGTTCAAGAAAGGTCAACCAAAAATGATAGGACAAGTTTTGCAAGTTGCTGAATTAAGCACTAGAAAATCAGTAGGATACTTAATCTTACCGCAGAGAACCTCCATGTCTCTTACAATTCCAATGGGGCAAATGGTTTCCTTATTAGCAAGGTGAATAACCACATCAATGTTCTCAAGCTCACAAGGACCAATCTCATGCATAATTTCCCTGTAAATCTCATAAGGAATAGCATAGAACTAGCACCGATATCACATAAACCATAGTAGCAATGATCACATTTTAACAGAAAGCACAAGAACACTAGCTTTTCTAGCCTTACTAGGATGAGATATAATATTACAAGCGTCTTCATAGAAAACAATGTGCTCATCCTCTATATTTCTAGTGATGGTGTCTTTCACAGTAGCTACCATAGGTTCATCACTCAATTGCTTACCAGGCTCAACGGTTTTCATTGTACCTTTGTTATCTACACTAATAATCATAGAATACTCCTTTACCTTAGCTAGGAAAGGCATTTTCTCAACATAAGGTTCAGGCACAATATGATTAGTAGTACAAACTTGAGTACTTCTAACAGGAACATGATTAACAACATCTTTATACGAAGCATGGTACTTATTCCACTTTTTCTTAGGAATTTCTATGTAAGAGGCAAAGGCCTTAAAACAGTTGGCAATACTTTGGGAATCAAGACCAAATTCATTGCTAATATCACGGAAGTCATCAGTTCCCATAAAAGATTTAATGCATTCATAATCATAGTTTATACCTGGCTTTCTTCCTTTGTCATTCTCCCAAGCTTCAGTGTTTTCTTGAATACGGTCTAGGAGATCCTAGCATAAAAGTTATTGAGAATAATATTGTTAGGGAGTTCATGAATAGGATATTTAAGAATTAGTAACTTCAATCTCCCCCAAGATTGAGCTGTACTTTCTCCATCAAGAGGCCAAAAGTTATATATAATATTTCTATCTTTATGATTTTCACTGGGAGGATAAAATTTAGAGTAAAAGAGAGATGCCATCTCCTCCCATTCCATGGATTGTCCATTCTTTAGTAGCTTATACCATTCTTCAGCTCTCCCTTTTAAGGATATAGAGAGTAACTTCTTCTTCACCTGTTCAGTTGTGATACCTGCACACTTAAACAACCCGCATAATTCATGGATAAAAAGCAAGTGATCACCGGGATGGACAGTTTCATCCCCTAAATAATAATTATCCATAACACGATCAACAATACTTGTACGTATCTTACAAGGATCTATATCAAATGGTGGTGGTTCATCTACTAAGTGGTAGTAGTTTTCCCAAACAGAAAACCAAGTGGGTTATCCATATTGGAAACAAAGTAACAAGCAGTAACAAGAGCAATACTCACAGTAAAAGTTTCCCTTACGAGTTTCACTCTTCAATAGAGCTTCACTCCCCAGCAACGGCGCCAGAAAATAGTCTTGATGACCCATAAGTATAGGGGGTGTATCGTAGTACTTTCGATAAATAGGAGTGTCGATCCCAACAAGGAGCAGAAGGTGTTGAACAGTGGTATGGAGGAGGAAATCCCTGTGAACTTAGCAAACGGATTTTTAGTCGTTTTCTGACAAGGTAACAAAACAAGGAACAAGTAACAAAGGTAATGAACAAACGGAGCAAGTGGCCCAATTCTTTATTAGCAAAGGACAAGCCAGTGGAAATACTTATAATGACCAAACGTTCTCGAGGACACATGGGAATTACGTCAAGTGCTTTCGCTTCAAATAGCTGAGTACTCTTCTTTGGTGTTCATAAGTGTTGTGTGGGTGAACCTGTGCTAAGATACCGCCCTTCCTAGGACTAATACATACTTGTGATTAAACCCCCTGCAAACATCCGTAACAACAGTAAAGTAATTAAGATATAAATCTAACCATAGCCTTAAACTCTGAGATCCTACACTCCCTTGTGCAAAGGTGTCCTAACAGGGGTTCAGGTTTCTGTCACTCCGGCAACCCCACAATTATTAGACAAATACACAATGCATCCCCCTAGTCCCATAAATGGTGAAGTATCATGTAGTCGACGTTCACATGACACCACTAGAAGAATAGCACCACAAGTTAAATATTAAACCATTGAATAATAACTCATCACAGATTCACTACTAACAACATGACTTCTCCCATGTCCTCAAGAACACAACGAACTACTCACAAGACATCATATGGATCAAGATCAAAGATGATATGGTAATCAATAACAATCTGAACATAAACAATAATCCGATGGTTCCACTCACAAGCATCAACTACAATAGTAATCAACACTAGGAAAGTTTCCCCTAATAAACTAAGCAATATCCAACACAATTGTTACAGCGAGACAGAGTGGTGATGATGGGGCTAGTGGAGATGATGGTGTGGATGATGATGATGATGATCCCGATGAAGCCTAGCTTGATGATGGTGTTGATGGCGACGGTCTCCCCTCTCCGGGAAGGAATTCCCCCAGCAGAAATCTGTCTGCCGGAGAGATCTTTCTCTCTCGATGTTTTCCGCCTCCCAGAGGCAGCGGAAATCTATCTGTGGTTGCTCCCTGAGCCTTAGGGTTCCGTATGGAAGATATAGGCAAAGGCAGAGTCGGAGGGCGGGCAAGTGGGCCACACCTGCCCTAGGCGCGGCCCAGGGTGGGCCCACGCCTAGGGGGTGGGCCCACGCCTAGGGGGTGGGCCCCCTGCGGCCCCTCTTTGCTCCTCCTTCTGGCTTCCTCATTCTTCTGGTAAAATAATATGTTTCCATATTTTTCTGGTATTTATTTGATCTTCGCGAAATTGCACCGAAACACCTTCTTTTCCATCAGAATCCAGACTTCGGCACTCCATCCGCCAAGAATCATCCAACATGCATAAACAGATGAAAAGCCATAAGTAATACCTCATAATAAGACAAATATCAATGAATAGAGGTAGATTATGGTATAGAAAGGTGATGCAAATTGGGCGTATCATACATGTTCCCGGTGGCTTTTCGGCAAGAAAGAGTTACTACATCGCTGGAGAGAGGAGGCGGAGGTTCCTCGGTGGTTCGGGTGTGTGTGCGAGCAAGGATGCGCCGCTGATTTGCGGCGCTAGGACTTCCTATCGATCTTGAGATCGGCAAGCGTTCGTCTACATCATCCACGAGTACAACCTAGTTAAGCTTCGTTGGTATTCAAGGGTATGTTCTCTACGGATGTATATCCACCCGTTGCTTGTATCTAGTAGATAGATCTTGATACATAGTTGTTCCCATCGTAGGAAGTTTTTTGTTTTTTATGCTGCGAACCCTACATAAACCACCTATCTGGGATATGACTTCTGATTTAATATGTGAATCTAGTGATGATGTTGTAGGAGTAACTCTGGGACAACATATAGTTCACATATTTAATATTATACATCATGCTAGTAGAAATCTTAATAGTGCTCAAAAGAATTGTCCTAAGGAAGAAAGAGAACCTTTTGCTATATTTTTATCTTGCGACAAATTTCGCTCTTATATAGTTGATGCAAAAGTAAGAGTTCATACGGATCATGATGGCTTAAAAGAATTACTTGATAGAAAAATCATAAGCCCAAACTGATCCGTTGGGTCCTCTTACTTCAAGAATTTGAGTTGTAGATTATATAGAGGCGAGAAATAAAGATGTTGGATGCAGTGTTCATATTTGCCCAGCAAGACACCAATCTTTTTGAGAAGAACTTTAGTCCTGGTGATTTTCGTTTACGAGAATTATTAGATGAACTAAGGCCAATTCCTCCCCAATAAAGGAAGTCCTTGTTGTTGCAGAAACTTGTCATCCCCAAATAAATCAACGGTAAGTGCAAGGTAAGTTTTCTTACTCTAATAAGTGATTTGCTTTCACAGTTTTTACTACTAATTTTTTTGCCTTTGCATTCCTCTTATTTTTCTAAAGTTTTTGAGGGTTTTCTGTAACTATACGGGCGTAACTATATGGCCAGAGAAAAATCTCCCGCTATATAGTTGGTCGTTAAAGCTACAGTACCCCCTCGCGAAATTTTATTCGGCCTCTAGAAACTATATGGCCGGAGGAAAAACTCCCACTTTATACTTGGTTGTTAAACATACTGGATGGTTCGACCCTTTTTCCCGTTTTTATTCATTTTTTAAAAAAGGGGTTTTTTCGGGTTAGAGTCGGTAACTAAATCGACCTGGACTCGAGATATTTGGAAATATCTGCCGAAAGCAACTATACGGCCAGATTTATGCGAGTCGCGGTTGTATAGTTGTCCATTACGTGGCAGGACTCCCCCAAAATCATGATTTATTTTCCTATTATGTTAATATTCTTTTCTTGGGCATGAATTTGCCGTTTCTCGCAAGTATTACTGACCTCTGACCCCTCTTATATACTTCCCTTGTGTTTCTCTCTAATCATAATCACCAGGAACCAATCTACCTCTTGTTCATACAATAAAACACACCACATTGAGCCGCCGGGATCCAAGAATCCAAGGAGAGGACTTCCTATGGAGATTGGAAGCAATAGCGAGCAAGGGTGTAGAGGTCCCAACCTTTAACAAGGTAGAGATCCCTGTGTTTATAATGCTAGTCTCTGGATCAATAGCTAGCATCCACAGTTTAAGATGTAATATCAAGAAACAAAGGTCATAGTATAACTTTATAACCAGGAATAAAATAATTCATTACATCTTACATAGCTCATTTTGCTATCTCATTACTATGCAGCAGAAATAACTATATAGCATGAGTCCTTCATCTTCAAAGTGCCACGGGCAATCATGTTGGTTGTAGACTTGTAATCCTAATCAACACACTTCACTAACATCAAAACAAACCTGCAACATAATAAGTTACAGCCACTAGGGTCAATACATTTGAATTGTATTGGCAAGTGATACTATGGTAGAATAGTGGTATATATCATCTATATGCATTTGGCTAAGTGGAGCTTAGGCTTGCTTTGCTCAAAATAAGTTTTCCTTATAAGTTGAAAACACTAAGTTTCGGTTTGTCAAAATCACCCAAGGAATCTACCAATCATTGATTGAAGATCCTTTAACCCTTGTTCAACCACAAGTTTTTAACTTAGAAATTAGGATGAGGAGATCCTTGATAGCTTCCATGTCTTGATGCTCAAATTTTCCATTTCCGGGAACACAGCTAAGTACTTAGATTTTACTCTCGAGAGAGATGGTGCACTTTCCCCACAAGACTCGGCATGCATCGAGACAAGATCTTTCAGAAACCTTCCCTTAGACCAGAATGGATGCGCTCCAAACCTATCACCCCCTACCACCAACTGTCCATTTGGCTAAGTTATTGTAACCTATATGATCCAGTTAGAGCCCATATTGCCAAGTGGCTGCACTTGAAGCTTCTCAACATTTGACATCTCAAATCTCTTTGTTCCTGGGTGGCTTTCCACAAGTGAGATACACTAGGGTAGGCCATAAATATGGGGCCATGTGTAACCACTCAACATAACCCATTCCTTCCATTCCACCTAGGTGATTCATTCACATAGTTGTTTTATTAAACAAAACACAAGCCATAGACTTAGAAATATTTCATAGCATGAATATAATCCACCCTTGTTTTCTACTAGCTAAGCTAAGCATGATAGTAGTAGGGATCTTAACTTAGGAAAATTCTACTAAGGCATCATCTACTAGGATTTCCCATGGCATAGTATACTTAGTAAAATTTCCATGCAAGTCCTACTTAGAAATATCACTAATGCATAGTGAAAATAATGGGACAAAAGTATGAAGCACCACTTGCCTTTTTGGTAGAGAATATAAGTTCACTCCTTTATATTGCAATAGTCACACTCTTCAAATTTCACTACAATTCAATCAAGGCACAATTTCAATCTAGCATTCAAACAATTCATCACATAAAATAAGGAAAACAAAACAATGCATGTAGCATGCAAAAGATTATTTTATTTGGAAAGGTGGTTTCTATTAGGCTATAAACATTTTAAAACACCTATTGGTCATTTATAAAAGTGGCAAAACCATTTTAAATCAAGTTGGTGAAAATGGCCATTTAAAACATTTTTGTTTGCTAGAAATGATTTAAATCAAAGTAATAATTTTCTAGGGTTAATCAGATATATTTTTAAATCTCAAAACTTGGTGTTTTAGGGTCAAGGAGTTTAAATCAAATCATTTTCCAAAGGTTTTACTCAAAAAACATTTCTAAAACATATTCAACATTTTTATTTAACTAGAAATGCTTTTATTCAAAGATTTATTCCTTAGCATCACAAAATATACTTTTAAATCTAAAAGTTGGTTTTTTTATGGTCAGTAGGTTCAAAACAAACTATTTACAAAAGATTTTACCCTAAAAACATTTTTGAAATAAATTCTATACTCAAAATATGCCTACAAATGTTTCTACAAAAACTACTAATTTTATAGAAGCAATTCACTATACAAAGGGCATGGTTTAAAAGGTTTCTTCTTGCTGATTCCATTGATATAAAATTTGCAAAATTTGGACATGTGGATTAAAAGTTATGAATTTTGCAAGTTTAAACATCTAGTAGACAAGTTTCTCTTTTTAAAACAAATCACTAGACACGCGTTACGTTCTTACTGGTCGATACCGTTTCGTCTGGATCGGCTAACACAGCACGTTGGATCTAAAGTAAATCGTGCGGCTCTGATCTAGTCATACCGGTTCACTTAAGTCATGTTCGTGTCCTTACGATCAACATCTAACGGATCAGATCTAGACAACCAAAGATGGGCGGCGCAACGACGGTGGACAGCGGCGGCGCGCTCAGGCGGTGACGTTGCCGGTGATACAGGAAGCGAGAGATAAAGGGGGAGATTTATCACAGTGTTCGCGTGATCTCGCTGATGCTCGACGTTTTCTCTGTTAGCCAAGGGGCGCACGGACGCGTCGTTGATTGCTCATCGGACTTCACGACGGCGTCGGGCACGCTCTAGTGTCGTCGGTGGCAAATCTAGGATGCACGAAAACACAAAATAACTAGTCAGGAAGATGCGTGGGTGGAAGACAAGTACACGAGTGTCAATTAGAGGGAAGGGGACGATCTGATCTCACCAGGGAAAGTCGCCGGAAAAGTGGTAGACGGTGGCGACGCGCTATCGTCGAGGTAGCCGACGATGTGGAGCGCGCGCGGGCGAGCTGGTGCTACGTAAATATACGCAAGGAGATGGGGATCAGTCTCGTTTGCTCAAGGCAGTGGGGCGGTGTGTACTGGCCGGAATTTTGTCGGAGTTCGTCGGGACAATGGGGGCGCGAGCTCGAAATTGTAGCAGCCTAGGGGAAGAGGGGAGTTGGCGACCGATGGGAAAGGGAGAGGGGACGAGGCGATTAAGAGGGCATGGTTATAGGACGGAATTACTTGCGGAGTTACTCGGATTGATGCGAGGAGTAAATAGCAGAAACAGCGACAAAGGGGGGCTTGGTCATCGCGGGGTGAGAAAGACGATGACGAAGACGGGGCAGTGGGGTCCGTTGTCAGCGAGTGGGGAGGGGTTAGGTGGGGACGGGATATCAGTGACTGCGCGGGTGAGAGTTTGAGTAGAAAAACGATTCGCGTGGGGGAGGGAGTGGGCTGACTGTTGGGCTGGATTGGGCCTGGTTCTGGGCTGGGTTTGTTTTCTATTTTTTCTTCCTATTTCTTATTTTCTGTTTCTTTTATTATGTTTTGAATTTTGTTCAAATAATTCAAACACCATTTGAATTCAGATCTTTACCAAACTTTCAGTAAGTTTCAATGTTGTTTATCAATGCATTTTAAATTCCATTTTAGAATAATTCTTTTATTCTTTTATGGTTTATTATTTTTTTTAAATAGGCACTTGCCTTTATTCAAATAAAATCAAAAATGGTTTTAATTCCATATAAATTTTATTCAAAGGATTTCTTTGATTTCATTCAAGTTAATTAAGCAACTTTTATTCCACTTGGGCAAATTCCCATTTATCATTTTCTCATGATTTAATTAAGCATTTATCTAGGGGATTTTGTCTTTATTAAATATAATTTGAATATGGTTATGCCATATAATTTTATTTGGATATTCTCTATCCCTTTATTTTATTTGAATTATCTTTATTCCATTTGCTCATGGATTTAATTCAAGTTTTAAATTGTCTCCTAAATAATTTTCATGGAATTTATTCTTTAGGCAATTTATCTTTATTTAGATAAAATTGAATATTGTTCAATCCTTATGATTTTATTTAAATAATATTTTACTCATTTTTATTATTCCATAATATTTCATTTCATTTGTTTGGCCAAGTTTTAATTTGGCTTTTAAATATTTCTTATTTCTTTCTTTTTTTATCTTATAAAATCCATATCTTTTTATTTATAGTTCCAAAATTGGTGATTCCAATTTGTAGGATTTTATTTAATATTTGTTTTTCCATTTAAATCTTTTTAGGATTATTTTGATCACTATTTTATATGAATTTTAGCTAGGAGCTTTTATTAGCTTTGGAAATTATTTCCTTTTATCTTATTAAATTCATAATTTTTTATCTATGGCTCCAAATTAAATGAAACCAATTTCTATGGTTTTATAATATTTTTATTTGTCATTCTTGATCATTTATAAATGTTTGTTGTTAAATTTTTATATGGATCAAATCCATAGTCTCAGAGAGATCTTGGAAATGATTTATTCCATTAGGGTTTAGGGTTTTGGTTTAATTTTCCAAATGTTTAAATTTCAAGATACATTCATTGGTGAATGTATTTCACTTGATTGAAATTTGTTGGATTCCATTTTATTCAAATTTGTTCAAGATGGGTTTTGATGTTTCCATTTATAAATAAAAAGTTTCTTTTCACCCTAAATTTCAACAATTATTTATTTTTTTATTTATTTTTCACATTACAAAATTTGGAAAATTTTGGGATGTGACAAAGGGGAGGGGATCAACACCACCACCATGGAGTTCTTTGACACTGACAAAGAACGTCGGAGGAAGCAGTTGAAGGCCCTCGAGCTGAAGATTGAAGAGATGGACAAGGAAGAGCTGGGAACACCTAGGCATCTTTGGTGGATGCGAGTTTATCTTGATAAACTCGATGACGATATCAAGAAAACCATCGAATCAGGTTTTTCTATGAGCCTTAAGGCGATACAAACCCTCCAAAACAATAATGAGATCATTAAAGAACAAGTAAAAGTGATGGAGAAGAATAATATCCTCTACAAGTTGCGCATCGAAGAACTGGAGGCCGTCAACCAATCCCTCCGTCTCAGGATGGCCCGTGAAGAGAAGATACCATGTGCCATGGCTCCGCAATGATCTACAATAATCACAGTATCAATTAATCACGAGGGATTATTTGAACCAACCTGGTTTGATTCCAAGCTTGGGAGATCTTTAAGACCTTGTAATCTATCTTATAAGTTTCACATTACTAGTTTTTGCATTAGTTCGAGTTTAGAAATAAAGTTTGCATCATTAGAATTCCCTTCAGGAATAGTCGATCCCTTTTATAAAATTCTGAGTTTATTATCATATATGGAGCATTATTGAGTTTGTGCTTGTCTTATTAGATATATGAATGGCTTGGGTATGATATTACTTGCACTTGATGATAGCAATAGGAGTCTTCCACACCATTGGTATTAATGGAACATACAAAGATAATTTAGTCATTATATTGTAAGTTCATGGTTTGATTTATAAAGAAATAAAATATATATAATCAATCAAGTAGAGAAAGAAACCTTGAACAAAGGAGAATTAAAAGTGCTATCAAATTAGAGTGAGAACAAGTCGAGGTAGATTCATCAAGCCACAAAGATGTTTCATATACAATTGGAATTTGGTAATTGAGATCGTTAAACTTTGAATTCCTACATGAAGTGGAATGTATGGATAGCTCCTTTGCACAACACTTAAACAAAAGTGTGAGCATATATATATGAAAAGAAAGAATAAAAGAGAAAAGAAAAGGAGCGAATGTGCAAAGAGCAAGTAGGCATACACCATTGTCTTGTGGTAAGACAAAGAAACGTTTGAGATTTTGAATCCCAGGTGAATGTGTTAATCATAAAACACTTGGGACTACCTCGCTAACTCATTCGGTCTAACCAAAACATTTTTACATCATATTGAGATTTATATTTTGTGAACTATTAAAAATCCTAAGGTGTGGAAGCCTCCTAATATTATTTGGATGGTTCAAGTAAGGTACTACTCATGAACTTATTCTTATGTATCATATATGATAAACACATGCTGCAACTACCTCATTTATTTTATCAACTCAACTTCATGAATATGAGTATCATATCCATTAAGCAAAGCTTGCTCGAGACGAGCAAGAGTCTAAGCTTGGGAAAGTTGATGACTGCAGATTTGCATCATGTTTTACATTATTATTTTGCATTGTAGTAGTAGGATTTTGGTATTTTACGGCGTCTGTACGCATCTTTTATGATTATTTTCACCAGGATCAAGACAGACGATGCACGCAATGGATACAATTCTTGGAGCAATTGTACTGGAGCGAAAAGGAGTCAAAAACAACGTAAATCTCTTATTTGGAAAATATTAATAATACCAAAAGAAAACCCGAAGCGAGCAAAGGAGGCAAAAGGTTTAACGACCAACTATACAGGACGCTGCTATATAGATCCGGTCGTATAGTTGGCGCCGCCTCCGCCTCCGAGACGACATACAGAACTACCCGAAATCGTTGAAAACTCACCTCTAGAAGGCATCTGGAGGGGGAACTCATCCACCGGGGATCCATCTTCACCCTACGCAGATCCGGGAGGCTAAGGCATCAATCATCTTCATCAACCGCTGCATAACCACCATATCCATCCATCCCATCTACACCTTGTCTACATCTTGTTGTAATTTCTATGCTCATTGTGGATTTATACAAGTATTATTCATTTATGTTTGATTCCATTTTTATTGTCATGATGTTTATTGCCTCCATGTCTGAGTAGATCATTAGTTCTTGGGAAGATGGAGAAACCCTAGCATGATATTGAAATAAGATAAAGTTTATTATGATATTAATCGCTATCACCATGTGCTAGATTGTCTTAATATAGATATTGGGAGAAGTCGACCTGTAAATATTTGCCTCTTATGGGGACTTGATGGCGGGAACTACTTGTTGGTAGACGGAGGTGTGTTAGCACTTACAGTGACTATAAAATTGTTGGCACTCCTTACGTATTAACTTGGGAACCGAGTAAACTCACGGGACACTATCCATGCCATGGGATACGTCCTACGGGATGACGTCCCTTAATAGCGCAGTAATTCGATTGATGTTGATTGCTGTATGTTATGGTTATGATGGATGATGTGAGCAGTGGTTGCTGCCTATTTGTCCAAATATGGAGTTCCTCCCACACATACATACATAGCTGAGAATGTTTATGATAATAATCTTTACCTTAGCCTTTATAATGTTAGTGGTGTATCTGCCAATCCCTGAGAATTCCCGTTGCAGTTCCAAAGCTCTTTTACATATGTGATTCCTGCTTTCTGCATTTATTTTGCTTTACTTTACTTATTGTTCTCTCGCACCAAAACCCCCCAAAAATACCTTTCTACACAACACTCGCATTTATCTTGTTACTTAGAACTTTATTTTAGCATTTCTATTTTTAGTATTTAATTTAAGAATTATTAGACTTCAGACTCCTGCTCCCTATGGGAACTATATATTTATTTCGGAACTAGCTACAAACGATCTGTGCACTTGCGGTCATCACATGCCTAAGTGGAAGAAACTTAGAAACTTGAGGAAGACCTGCGTGCTAAAGGGATCGCTCCAGAGATAACCGATTGGCTTGAACGGGTAAAGAAATTGGTTTTACGGGCATGGGGGCATGTTGGACTAAGAAGGGAAGTGCATATATAACAAAAGACATAAAGAAAATCTCGTACCCATCGAAGACATTAGAAATGCAGTAAAGGCTATTGAAGAGAGGAGGTTCATTCCCGATAGAGAGAATGACGAGGTCATACTCGCCCTTGGGAATGAAGAACACACAGGATGAACACGAGGCACAATAGGCTCAAAACCATGGAAAATTGGATTTCCCGTAGGCAGAAGAAATATCCTGATAGAATTCGTAAGAGGAGAAAGGAAAAGGAGGAAATTGAAGCAATGATTCACACAAACCGGATGCGTAACATAGAAGAACAATTAAAGTGGCAGCAGGATCAAATTGACGCGCATAGCCAGCATGGTACAACATGCATTCGATGCTACCGGCCTATCTAATAATCGGAAAAGCAGCATGGCTTCCATGGAGGTCCCGGGTGATGATGATGATGACGATGATGATGCACCGGCGATGGCCCCAGTGGATGATATCACGAAGATGACACATTCTGAACTACATGTGAAAGTTGTGAACATAACCATGAACGTGGCAGTAGGCTATGCCTTACCAATTGGATCTGAACCAACTTACCATTGTTTTCCGGTTCCACGGGGCTACGCTATTGTCAGGGTGGATGAAGTTATGCAAGGATTTCACTTGTTGAAGCTTGACTACCCTGCAGGTGAAGGGTATGTGACTGAACTAGGAGAAGCCAAAAATGTCACCATTCTATGGCGAAAGGAATACATCGTGCTCCCAAATCGGACGCCAAGGCCATCGACTTCTTAGACCACTCCATCTTTTCCGCCTCACTCGTCTTCAGCGCAACAGTCGTCTCCGCCGCCTCACCCGTCTCTAGCGCAACCATCGTCTCCGCGTCAGCCGTCTCCAGTGCAGCCATCGGCACCGCCGCATCAGCTGTCTCCAGCGTAGTCGTCTTCGCTACCGCATCAGCCATCTCAGCCCACTATTGCTCAGGGCCAAAAGAGTAAGAGTACCACCGCTACTCTGGGGAGTGGTAACCGATCATCGAAACATTGAATGGAGCCCCTCCCAAAAGTACCAAAGGTTCCTCCCAAAATACCTTACGACTATACACTAGAGGAGACTCAGGTGATCCCAAAGGCCCAATGACAGAGTTTTTTGCTAAACTAAAGCGACCGAAAGAGCTAGAGTTCCCCAGCACCGAAGAAGATAAAGCCCGAGTGCAAGAAAATCTAAAGACCCTTCATCAACCCGAGTCAAGCCTGTCATCAGACTATTAGCGCCATATTCTCAAGTCACATGCGTGAAATGTGCGGTCGAAGAGTACTAGTGCAAGCGGGAAATCAGTTTCCCAGCTCGGAGAACAAAAAAACAATCGTGCCCCCCGCTCAAGGTGATTTCCGATACCAATATGGGGTCGAGCAAATGTGCGGTCGAAGAGCAGTATGATCCGGAGGTAGTTGTAGTGTACGAAGAAGCGGTCGTTTATCAAGGTATGACTATTGCTTAGTACATATCCCAGTTATAGTACTTCTCCGAGGCTGATGTAGCATACAAATACAGGCACGGGAATTCTCTCGTTAAACATGAGGAGATCAAGAATCTACCAACAAAAATGCGAAGAATGCATAAGTGTTACATGGATGCCTCAAAGGAAGGGAAAAACTGGATAATGCTGGGAGTTAGAAACGGGCATTACGGGCATGGAGATGTCGAGGTAATGATTGAATTTGAGGAACTATTTCAGTTATTCAATCAATACGCCATCGATAAATCAATCGTCAGTGTCTATTGTCTATTGTCTGTAAGTACTATTTCTGTAATTAAGTCTCTAGCTAGCTCACCTCGTTTATTGCATGTATAATCATACTCACTATATTATGCAGAATGAAGATTCTCGAATAAAAAGAGGACGCATCTATGATATTGGGTTCATTGAGCCATATTTTGTTCATGAACGTAATCTCCAAGAAAACCCCCAAGAAACATAGAATAATATTGTGAGGGCGTTAAGGTTTCATGAAACCAAAAGGAAAATACTATTTCTTTATAACTTTGAGTGAGTCTTATTTTTTGTACATATTCTATTCTGCTTACTCAATGTTAATTATATAATTGATGAGCTATGCGTACACAGCTTTCACTTTATTCTGCTAATTATTCAACATGACAAAGGTATAGTACAAGTCATGGACTTGAAACATAAACCCCATGAGCAGTGTGTGGATATGCAGATGATGCTACAGCGGTAATTTCAATTATTATGGCACTATATCGGCAAATTTTTTAAATTTTCTGATATTAAATAATTAATAACTCCTTTTATTCATTTTCTATAAATAACAACACTTGGAAACGGTTCACCAAGAAGGTTATGGGTGCCTAGAAAGAGGAGCTTACATTTGAACCACTAAATGTAAGTACTACTAGCTAGATCCGCGCACCTCTTTGATTCTAGTTTCGATATCGTTATCGTGCTTGATTATTATTTTGATTGAACTTTGTTCTCGTAAAGTGCCTGACGCAGGAACCTAGGAATAATTTATGTGGATACTATGTCTGCGAGTTTATTCGTCAGACGACCTATGAGAAGGGCAGAAATTTAGAACAACTTCATGTATATAAACAATATTCATAGTTTTATTTTATTTTCATCAATTGTGTTTAGTTTCATTCATATTTGTTGACTCCTTTAAATTAGATCGAACGGTTGCGGGACGGTCTGCTAGATGTTTGCCGCGGCACAAAAAAGTGCCCAAAATGCTGCCGCGGCAGAGAAACATCTAGCCCGGTTCATATTTCGAACCAGGACGAATGGTCCCCCCCCCCCTCCTGCCAGATAGCGGCCACGTGGATCCCCTTTTATTCCGGTTCATAGCGCAACCGAGACTAAAGGATGGGGGCTTTAGTCCCGGTTGCCCCGTCTCGACTGCGCAACCGGGACTAAAGCCTCTTACGATCCGGGACAAGAGTCTGGTTCTCCACTAGTGCGACTACTTCCTCCATTTTCAAAATATAAGATGTCTTAGTATTTTTTTTTCTAAAACACATCTATCTAGACGTATTTTACTATGTAGGTTCACTCATTTAGCTATAAACACACACACACTAAAAGACGTCTAAAAGACGTCTAACTATGAGTACGTTGATTTGGAGGATGGGTTCCACTTAGAACTTTAATTATTATTTTTGAAAAAATTAAAATTTAAAGATTCAAAAATTCAAAAAAAAATATAGGAAGATAGATAGTGATTTATAATACTCGTTTGCAAAAAAACATGTGAAAATATTTTGTATTCTTGTCTTAGTAAAAAAGAGAATAATTTGGATATGAGTACGAAGAATGCAAACTTGAATGGGCCCCCTTTCTTCACATAATTTGTCAAATTTGTCTTTTTTACTGTGTAAAAAATTCAAGGTGTGTTTTATTAAAAATTTACATACTTGTATTTCCTAATGCTGGCTACGCGTGGGTATTTTTTTAAAACAGTATTTGATGTATTTTAAAAAAATTAAAAAGTCCTCCATGGAGGGCGGGACCTAAATCGATTTTCTGGTCTAGCTATGTGCTTTCAGAAACAAAGTCTTATAATTTGGAATGCAGGGTAGTTGCAAAATATGGCCCAAGTCACATTTTACCTCGTGCATGCTAAACTAGGCCACATGTGCAAAATGGCGAAAATCATACGAGCAACGAAACAGGTCCTAAGGGAGAAGATGTGCCACTAAGAGTCACTTCGGAAGCGACTAGCATACGATCACCTCAAAAGCTACAAAGCTCAGATAAAGTGAAACGGGAAGTTACTCAATCAATGAATGAGTCGCTTTTAGAACCGTTTACGGTAGAAGAAGTGAAAAAGACCTTGTTTAGTATTGACGATTTGAAGGCGCTAGGTCCTGATGGGTTGCATGTAATTTTTTACAAAAGGTTCTGGCTTATGATAGAGGAAGATCTTATTGCAGAAATACTGCAAGCTCTCAATTCTGCAAAGAAACCTGAAGGGTGGAATGATATTGTAATTGTATTAATTCCAAAAAATGAAGATCTGAAGAAGGTAACTGAGTATCGACCAATTGGCTTATGTAATGTCATTTAAAAAGTTATTAGTAAGTTGTTGGCGACTCGGTTAAAAGGAATTCTCACAGTGATCATTGGTGAACAACAATCAGCTTTTGTGCCTGGGAGGATGATCACTGATAATATTTTGATAGCTTATGAATGTCTTTATACATTAAAAGGAAGCAAGGGAAGCATGGACTTTGTGATGTCAAATTAGACATGCATAAAGCATATGATAGAGTTCAATGGAAGTTTTTGAAGGCCATGATGGTAAAGTTGGGTTTTGATATGAGATGGATAAATTTAATGATGTAGTGCGTCTCATTGGTACGATATCGTGTTCGGTTCAATTCACATGAAACTGGTCAGATTATTCCAACTAGGGGTTTAAGACAAGGGGATGTCCTATCCCCTTACTTGTTCTTGATATGTTCGAAAGGCTTATCTAGCATGTTATCCCATCTTCTCTTTGCGTATGACTCGTTGATTTTGATAAAGGCTAATGAAGATAATGCAAGATGCCTACATGATATACTGGATTCTTATTGTGCATCCTCTGGATAGGTGATAAGTGTGGGGAAATCAAGAATTTATTTCAGTCCTAACACACATGTTGATGTTCGAGTAGAGATTTGTACAATCCTAGATATTATGACGGAGGCAATCTCAGACAAGTACTTGGGACTGCCATCTATTGTGGGGGGAAGATCAGAGGGACTGTTTTAAATATTTGGTAGAAAGGATAATCAAGCTTATCAATGGATGGAAGAATAAAACTTTGTCCATGGTAGGAAAGGATACTCTTATAAAAGAAGTGGCACAAGCAATGTTTGTGTATGTGATGTCGGTATTCAAAATTCCAAAAAACATTTGTAAAGGAATCACGAATTCTATCTCGCATTTCTGGTGCGGCGATGATGCCAATGAAAAGAAGATTCATTGGTTTACATGATGGAAACTATGCATACCAAAAAAAAAGAGGTGGGCTTGGTTTTTGGGATCCGCATTGTTTTAATTTGGCTATGTTGGCCAAGAAAGTTTGGAGGCTATTATGTGAACCAGAATCACTTTGTGCAAGGGTTCTAAGAGCAAAATACTATCCTGATGGCCAACTGTTGAAAGCTAAGATGAAAAGTGGTGCTTCTTTTACCTGGCAAAGTATTTTGGCAGAGATTCAATGCTTTAACAGAGGGTGTATTTGGCGAGTAGGAGATGGTACAGAAATTGATATTTCGAAAGATTCATGGATACTGAATAATCCTGATGGGAAGGTTATAACTCCAAGAGGACATACTTTTCTTACAAAAGTGTCGGAGTTGATTGATCCAATAACAGGAACATGGGATGCAGAGCTAGTGAGGGAGATTTTCTTTACGGTTGACGTCAATAGAATTCTTTCAATACCTCTATCAAATCACGATATGGAAGATTTTGTTGCGTGGAGACATAACAAGAATTCCCTTTTTTTAGTTAGATCAGTGTACGATGGAGAGTGGAAACATCAATTTGGAAACAATGAGAGAAACTTGCAAGCTCCATGTCGGTCAAGGATTAATGATGTTTGGAATATACTATGGAAAACTTTGGTTGCAGCTAAAATTAATATTTTGCATCGAAAAGTTTGCATAGTATTCTTCCTTGCTATGGGGTTTTAGCGAATAGACATATCTAGCCAATGCCCACGGTGTGCTATACATTGTGGGGACATAAAGCATGTCTTATTTAAGTGTGAACATGCCACAGCAGTCTGGTCAAAGCTTGGGTCGTTAGCAACAATTCAAAAATCCTTGTAGGTTGATCAAGCGGGGAGTGCTATTTTGGAGGAACTACTATCAGCCCAACATCAGGGGGATATAGGAGCGTGGTATATCTGGTGGATGAGAAGACAAGGTGTCCATGATGAACATGTTCCTCCTCTCATGATAGCTGCCATGTCCATATGGGTAATTACAGAGAATAATATTTATGTGCCGAGAAAAAAATGCTACCAAAAGGAAAAGCACCTAAACTAAACCAAAGAAATCGTATGTGCTAGTAAATTTTGATGCAAGTTTCAGACCAGATAGTCTTGATGGAGTCTGGTCTTGATGGAGGTATTGGTGAGGTTATTCGAAATGAAGCAGGAAATTTTATTGCTGCATGCAATGATTCAATCAGTTATGCTATTGATGTAAATACTCTAGAGGTTACTGCAGTTGGCACAGGATTGGAGCTTGCGAATCAATTAGGCCATGTTCGGTTAATCCCCTTCCAAAGAGGATTAGAGTGAAACTGGAGTGGAATTGGGGGCATTTTGACTTACTAGGGATTTAATCTCTCGCAATCCCTTTCTATCCACTTGAATCCCAGCTAAACCAAACATGCTCTTAGGGTGTTTCCGGATTATAATCCAATATGATTGCCTTAAGGTGGTGGAGACTCTACAAGCAGGCTGCTGCTCGCCTACGTTGGCGGTGTTTGAAAGGCGGTGTTTGAAGATATTTATGTACAAGCTTCTACTTTTTCTATGTGTGAATTTAGTTTCTGTAATAGGGAGGCTATACCGTTGTAGATTGTCTAGCGAGAGATACGGGATCACTACCATCTGTATGGGTAGATGAACCGCCGAGTTTTATTAAATCTTTATTAATTGACAATGTAACTACTATATGATCAATAAATCTCGCAGCGGGACAGAGTCCTAGCTGCTTTCCTTTAAAAAAGGGGAAATGATATGCCTCCCCTGAAGGATAGCATCCCCAGATCCAACCGACGCGCATAGTGGATAGGCCCATCACCGCACGTATCGTTGACCATGTCAGTTTTTGCTAAGAATGTTTTGCTACCTTAGCACATATTTTTTGCTATGTATTTATATTTTTTTGCTACTTTCGTGTAATTTTTTTGCTACAATTAATTTCTACGGTTTTGCTACGAGGTCTCTGGCAAGAGTCTCCAGTGATGTCTCCGGCGATGTGCGTTTTGCTACATTAGAAAAAATATTTTGCTACACCCGTTTTATGGTTTTGCTACAATAACGTAAATTTTTTGCTATAAGGTCTCCGACGAGGTCGGGTTTGCTATATTAGTACAACTTTTTTGCTACACGGTCGCCGGTGAGGTCTCGGCAAAATCTCCGGTAAGACTCATTCTGTTTTTCTATTTTTTGGGCTGAACCTTTTTTGCTACGTATAGCAAAAGCGGGAATAGTTATAGCAAAAACGGGACTTTTTGTAGCAAAAGGAGGATTTTGATTCAAAAAGATGACAAGTGGTTGTATGGGACCCAGGGGATAAAAAGCACAGATCCTCCGGGGTCGCGTAGGGCTGCCCTTAAAAAAAAGGCCACAACGCTCAGCCGCCAGACGTCATCAGGGAAGAATGGAACACAGTGCTGAAGGTGTGAAGGAAAGAAATGCTAGCCCGCAGAACTATCTTAAATAGCATGACATGCATAAGTGAATTGAAGCCGATAAACTTTGTCAGGCAATGGATACAACAAATTGCTGTCATCATGCTACTAATAGTTTCAATCAGCTACGATGCTGGCTGCTTCCTTGCCATTCTGTATGGCTCGAAAAGGCTTGCTATCGCGAGTCCCGTGCTGGCACATTTTGGAGCCCAGCAGCAACAGGCTGGTACCTTGAACTTGTAGTCACACCGTTCCTATTATTGCTGTTAGTGTGGCGGGGTGTGTATTGTCTTGCTCCCTGGTTCTGGTATACTCCTGTGCCTGCATTATTATACATCTGCTGCTGATTGTGATATCCATTCTGATGTGGTCCCGACGTTTGGGCCCCGGTTCCATGAGCCTGCGGCTGTTGTCTCTGATACTGGTATGTTCCTGGCGCTTGGGCCCCGCTTATATTAACCTGCGGTTGACTCTGATACTGGTATTGCCAGGCCGCTTGGTGCCCTGGGGTATACGCCTCTGGATAATAATGATTCTGGTATGGTACCCCTGGCTGGATCCAGTTATCGTACCCCTGTGGATGGCTCAGGTTCTGGTATCCTGTTGTTTGGTGCCCTGGAGTATACACCGATGGGCCAGAATGGTTTTGGTATTGCACTGGCTGTCTTGGTGGCTGGTAATGGTGGGCATTAGTATGAAACTGAGGAGAGTTATGGTTCCAGTACTGTCCTGGCGTTTGGCGCCCTGTAGTATTCTCAGTGTACACTCGAGGAGGATCATGGTTTCGGTACTGTCCTGGTGTTTGGCGCCCTGTAGTATTCTCAGTGTACACTCGAGGAGGATCATGGTTTCGGTACTGTCCTGGTGTTTGGCGCCCTGTAGTATTCTCAGTGTACACTTGAGGAGGATCATGGTTTCGGTTCTGTCCTGGCGTTATGCGCACTGTAGTATTATTAGCAGTTGACACCTGAGGAGGATTGTGGACTGGTTTGCTTCCTGTAAATCCTTTGGCTCCCTGGCGACGTTGATTAGATTGCTTAGCTCCCCCATGCCCCATGGTATGCTGATGAGCCATTTGTGGGGTGCTTGCATGAGAGTTAGTTATGACTCTTCCGCCAAGTTTTGAGCAAACAGCAGGTGTGCACAGCATCGCTAATAAGTCATCTCGATCAGAATGCTCGACGGAAGCAAATTTGAGATTGGCGTCCTTCAAGGCACTAGCAATTAGGGGGAGGCCTCTATTACCAACCGCTCTAGCGGCATTGTCAGGCCTCTCAACTGGATCTTCGACCTAAACAAGAATAACAAGCAGATGTCATGTCAGTACACAGGCTAATTTTTTTAATTATATCAGCCACAATCGCCACAAAATACATGGAAAATTGGTCTTACAAATAATCTGTAGGATTTCTTCATCCGCCGATTTGGATTGTCCTGGATTTTCTCAAGCTTACCCGTGTAAGTAGATATCACATCACTCGAAAGGGCCTCGATATAACAGAACTACAAACAATATAAGCTCACCAGTTAGGCTTGTTCCTCCAGTTAAGAATGAGAAAATGCTAAAATGCCTTTTTGGTATTAGAATGGTTGTGCCCTTTTGGTATCAGAGGTCATCCAAGCCGAATTCCATTGCATATGCATGTCCAACAGATGGCCAATTGCAGATCAATTTAAACCTACTTTCATCGATAAAATCTTAATCTAACAACATGAACTGATCTGTGAGACCGAGGAATTAGCACATTTGGAAAATGCAAAGAAAATAGTTCACTTTATTGGAAAAGTACCTCCATTGAAATAAACAATTGACATATTGCCTCTGGCTGATCACTTTATATGGGGTTTAACAAATTCTAATAAGATATTTCTGTTATTATTGGGCTGAAATATCCTATCAATTAGTTGAAGTATCGAATACAACAAAAGAAAGGTGCAGTGCCAAACTCGACTAGGTAAGTTTTGAAAAACATGAGCCACATCAACCCTCCTTTGTCGCATGTTTTTTTCACTTGTCTCTAAAAAGGACTCTTGAACTCATTAGCTCAGCTCAAACATAAACAAGTTGTTCACGCCCTTTGTTGAGTTTATCACAACTGAGTAGCTTAAGACAGTTCAAAAAAGTACCAGAAAATCAAATTGTCATAACCCAGGTAAAGAGGAAATTCCTAAGAACACAAGTAGAAGTTTTTATCAAGATGTGAACAACAAATTATAAAACATAAAATAATGATTGAAAGAGATAACGTTCACTTAGTGAAGATAGTAGGGGCATAATCCCAGTTACCTTGTTAAAAAAGGTCGCAAGGAGATGACAAAGAGAGCTTTCATTTCTCTGTTCCTTGTTCTGGCTTTCAAATTTTGCTATGTTTGCAGCACAAACCTCATCAAGATGTTTCTCATCGTAAAGTGTCATGTCTACATGTAACTGAAATGAATAAATTACCAGGAACTGGTATGCTAGACAGCCATCAGAGAAAATCTAAGTTAATTAAACCTGCAAAATCTTCTGTGATATTTCCTTCGTAAATGTCCTTCAAAGGTGGTATAATTGCCGGCTCACACGTCTTGAAATTAAGCATGGGAGATAAGCACGAAGGTTAATAAAACCATAAATAAGAATAACATGGGATAACTTCCAAAGTAAGAAGCAATACCTGAAAATGGAAGAGAACAAGTAAGCAAAGCGAATAGGAGTTCAAGGTTCCAGTTCTAGGATCATTGATGTTTTGAGCTTTTGCCCACTCCTTGATCTGCAAGTAAACATGAAGATGAGCCTTGGGCTTACCGTTGAAATGTGGGAGCAAAAAACTACAACTTAGTTAAGGGTTTACCAATAAAACCATATCACCAAAGCGCTCATCTAAAGTACTGATCCAATAGAAGACTTTGGATTTAATTCGACCAGGGTAGTTATCAACGGATAAGTCGCAGGAAATGCCAAAGCGGTTGCTTACATACTTAAGAACTGGGACTCTTGCATGAGGAATGAACTCCATATATCTAGCAACGTCTGAATGGAATAAAAGCAACACAACAAAATTTATGATATATTTAATGGGTATATGGTATGCCAAAACGATTATATATGGACAAAAGACAAAAGGTATTGCGGTGAATCAAGTAACCATGGAACAAAAATATATTCCTGGATAGATCAACCAAAATATATTAGTTACAATGATGCTCCCTCTCACATGATATTGTATTCCTCGGTGCACAGAAACATAGCATGACTATTTTCCCACAAAAGCTATGAGTATGACCCATAGATACTAGAAACTAGTCATTCTTGGTTAATGCAATTTCCTGGATATAATACTAGATGATGAAGCACGCATGCTCATCTATTGTGGAACTGATAAAAAAAGGTACCTCCATTTTTCAAAGCTTTCCTTAGTTCTCTCAAGATAGTTTGCTTCTTCTTCTTGTTTATAGGAACGTTTGAGCAACTTATGAGCTGAACTGATAAATCCAAATCTCCTGATTTTGAGTATAGATTTGATAGAAAGGATCCAAAAGGTTTGACAGCAGCACCTGTTAAAGAATTTCATAATATCAGGTAAAGCAACATTGAAATTGCACCATGAAAAAGTTCTCTCGCCTTCCGGTTTTCATTATAAAAATTCCTTGATCTGTATGTTTACTAGGTCTATGACAAGAAATAAATGTCTCCTGTAGTAAAGATCATCGTGCAGTTTGAGCAGCTCATATTCTAGGAAGATAAATCAGATATTGTCGTTGCAATTTTTTTCCAGTGCTAGGTAACTGCTGTGCAGGGTGAATAAGAGATAAAACAAACTGTACTATGGCCATAGATCACTAACTAAACAGTGGCAGCCTCATGGAATTGTCAATGAGTTTCCATTGCCATTCACCCAGCACTCGCATTTGAAAGACCACCGCTAACCCAACAAGACCAAACCTTTATATAAGGAGTAAAATTTCAAATACGTATGCTTCTTATATTTACTCATTTTCATACAACAACTATCCATGAAAAGCAAGCACAGTTTGACTTTATTATAGCTTCTCACATGGTCTTTGCTATTCTGAAACACAAACTACTCTGAGGTTCTTTACGGATACAGTACACTTTATGACCAATTTTTGGGAATATATTCGCCTTTGCATACATATTATACGGGATTACAAACACTGTGTTCAGAAACCTATATCAAAAGTCCATTAACACTGTGTTTCAGAAATCTATACCAAAAGTCCATGTTATTCAGTAGCAGAGTACAGACCATGTACACAAACTTCACTGTCAATATTATCAGGATCTTTTTCAAACAATGTAAAAGGCTCCGATGGTAGCTAGAGCAGTAAGTTACCACTCAACGCTGCAACTGACTGGATTGAAATTTCCAGCTCCTGAATTGTAGATTGCCTTTTGTCTCGATCATCCTCCTCCGGTTTAATTAGAGAGAGGATGTCTTTAGTACACTTCTCCAGCACATCATTGTTAGGGGCACTTTCAATCATCCTGAAATAATGAAGCCAAGAAGAAATATATGATTAAGCAAGAACAAAGATAAGAATTTATATATCATATGGGTAACGACTAGCGTTGCTAAATACTAGAAATCAAATGTAACAAGGGAGTATTAAAAGTTGTATGTAAAAGATACGAGTACAGTGGTTTTCTTTGGTAAAATTTCTTGGAACAGAATGAAGGAGCCATATTTCCTTTGTAGTATAACCATTTTTTGAGTGGACTAGGCTACATGCTCTGAGAGAACCAGACATGTCTTTATACCCTCCTAAAAGAAGAAAACTTTATATGGAGACTAAAAACAAAAAAAAAGAAATAGAATTTCCATGGTAAGAATACGGTACATTCAATAGCAACTCTACATAATTTAGCATAGTTGGGATTTTCAGTACTACACAATAGAAAAAGCAATTCTTCCCATGACAGGGGTGATTATCACAGATGAGGCGTATCATCTCCATCCACGCAAAGGCAAAACACAAGTACAGCTTCGGCAGCGCACGTAGCACCACGAGTGCAGTGTGGAGCTACTAGCTCAATTTCGCTGACTTCGCCGCAACTGATACTCCCGCCGTGGGCTTTAGAGGAGTAGCAAGCAATGTACAGCTTCGGCACTTCAAAGGCAAAACTCAAGTACAGCTTCGGCACTTCACCACACGTAGCACCACGAGTGTAGTGTTTACCTAGCTCAATTTCGCTGACTTCGCCGCAATTGATACTCCCGCGGTGGGCTTTAGAGGAGTAGCATGCAATGTACCAATATGGCAAAATCTCATTGGATCTACCCTCGAGCATCATGCATTTTTTTCTTAATCTGAGCAAAAAAGCGGGGCCCTTTCGCGATGCTCAACAAAAACCCAACAATCGAAGCACCCCGTGTCCCGAAATCCTTACCGGAGTTCGCACGGAGTAGCCGGCCCGAAGTGGCGAGGGGGGGATTTTAATTACCTGGAGAAAAACAGCAGGCGGATCTGGATTCCTGCGTGGAGGGCGAAGTCGGCGGTCGCTGCCTGGCGGCGGTGGCTTCTGTCTGCGTGCCCGCCGAGCTCGCGTCGCGTCGAAGGGAGCGGGGTCGTCGACGTGGGGCGAGGTGGAGGAGACCTTTGGCAGGGGAAGGGTTTGGCGAGTTGAAACGGGAGCGGTGACCCTGACCGGGTCTGCTTCGGAGAAGCCGAAGGCAGAGCCAGACAGACACCGGAACGACCGAAGGCAGAGACCAGAGAGGCAGTGGAGAAAGGACCCGGAAACGAAGCTATCGCTGGATCTGTTCTGTGGTGGGCCCTTGCTGACTCGACCGCAAAGTCCTTTACACATGTAAATGTACTACTGCTGACGCATGCGCGTACACCCCGACTTTCCTAGTACTGACCGTGGGCCTTCATTGCAATGCAAGGGAATGCATTTGGAGAGATCTCAGAATCCACTAGTACAGTAGAAGCTTTAAAAAAACTATCATGTGTAGATGCGTTAATGCTATATAAAGAATTAACGAGTAGATAGATACGGCCATACGGAAATATTTTTTTGTTCCTACTTCATGAAAAAGGTAAAACGGTTTGCTCGCAAATATTCGGTATAGCTTTTTTTTTTGTTTCCATTCATTTTCAAGGGGGCCATGGCCAAGTTGAAAGGGCCTACATCATTTTGCTTTACTTGTACCCCCTCAGTTTCATAATAATATAAGATGTTGTCTAGATATATACACTTCTTTCATAAACCTAAAACGTTTTATATTTTGAAATAGAGGGAGTAGTGCATTAAATCCAATCCGTGTGATATGTCGTGATCCCATAAAAATGAAATATCATATCGGGAAACCTGCCAAACAAATGCAATTTGGCACTTAATAATTTGAGCCACTTAATAAACATCACCGTAAATATAGTCAACCTAATTGTAAAATTTTCTTACGATATAGAAGCTTGTATCTAAGCAAGACATGATTATTTAATAGATATTTCTAAAATAATATTACAAAGAATGCTTAAGAAAAGTCAAAAATTTAATACTCTCTTCGATCCATATTAATGTTCGCAACTTTGTCCGGATAAGAATGCATCTAGTCTAAAACTTAACTACATATGTATGGATCTAGACAAAGTTGAGAATAACATTAATATAGACCAGAGAAAGTACTTTATGGCAAGTTAATATTTATTTTTTCTGCCCGTGAGTAAAATGTATCATCTACATCCTCATGGGCCTGTTGTTCGTCGTTATAACGGACTCTGGATCTGATTTCTTCACTTAACTTGAAAGCCTAGTAATCTAAGAAGCATTCGCGGTTAAACCGTATAACATACACGGGTGGCCCATCAGATTTGAGCAAGTTTCCAATTGCTGGCACGCCAAACACTGAGTCCACTGGGCCAATTCGCACATAATGGGCTGGACAATTTAGAGGGACTTGGAAATAGAATTCTATTTTTTCGGTCTTAAAACATATATGTTAAATTTGTCAAAATTTGGATAAATCTAAACACTATTTAGTATATAGGTTCCTTTAAATTTTAACAAATCTAAGACATCTATTTTAAAACGAAGGGAGTACCAAATATACAAATTGATAAATAAAACTCTACTACTTCCTTAGCTTGATAACTCGCTTATATTGTAGAATAGAGTGAGTACATGATTACGATTTATGAAGAACATATACGATGCAAAAACTTCTAAAAAAATATGTTGTGTTGTTGTAGAAACAAATCATTTACCACGAAAACTTAAAAATGCATGCATTAACAACAAAATATTTCATAATAGTCATGATAAATTTTTGGGTTGCATAGTTCAAATAGTACGCCCTAAAGAGAACGACCCTCACTCTTCCACATATCAAATTACATGATGCCACGATCTAAACGCCAATGTTTATCGTACTCCATTTTTTAAGGATGCTCACGCATTGGACACTAAGGGGTGCTTGGTTCCCATCTTCGGTTTAAGTTTGCAATTTGGCATATATTTGTTTGTTGACACACTTTAAGATCCGGTTTTTTGGACGGCTTCTTCGAGAAGCTCCCTTTCTCCGGCTTTCTAGGTTCTAAATAGTGTGGAAGCCTCATAATTTTTTGTACCAGCTTCCCGATAAAGCTGGGAAAAGGCAGCTTCTCGGAGAAGCCTCAAAAGAACTAGGCCTTAAGGCCATTTCCATCGGGCCGACCCATCCGGTCATCCGGTCTGTTTCTGTCCGATTGGGTCGGGCCGCGATTGATTTGGGGTGTGGTCCGGCTTGTCCGGACGACCGCGCCCAACGGCCCAACCCATTTGTCCGCCTCCCTCCCGATGTCACCGGTTGACACCCTCGCGATGGGATGTTAATGGCGACACGGCGTCATTGTCGCCGCCGCCGTTTCTGCCATCGTTTTCGCGCGCGCCGCTTCGCGAAAACTTCCACGCATCCTGGCCTGTCCCGCCTTCGTCGTGGTCTATAAAAAACGGCAGCCGGCGCGGCGGAGACAACAAGCCCGAAAGCAAGAGAAAACTAGCAGCCGAAAAAGCTATAGCCGCCGACAACCATGCCTCGCCGCAAGATCGCCATATGGTCTAAGATCTGGGAGATGTGCCGCACCCTCTACCCGGACGTGGAGGTCAACGAGGTCCATCTAGAGGCCACAGTGCTGGCCTGGCGCATGGGCGAGGCGCATGTGCTGGCCTTAGAGAAGGAGGGCGAGATCGTCGAGTGTGCGCTGTAGCGGGTGGTGGAGGCGGCGGCAACAGTGGCCGCCTAATGGGCGGTGACCGGCATACACCACGTCGCTGCCAAGGAGGCGGTGGAGGCAGTGGCCATGGAGGCCGCATCAGCGGCTCTTCGCGAGATCCACCACGCGGCGGCCATGACCACGCTAGAGGAAGTGGCCAAGGAGGCCGCCAAGTCTGCCATCGACGAGATCTTCCACGCCGACAAAGCGCGCAGCGACGCGGAAGAGCACATCGCCGACTCGGCGGTGGAGGAGGAGCGCGTGGACCTGGCCGCTGAGGCGGCGCTTGCGTGGGGTCTCGTCGATGCCAACGACACGGAGGAGGCGGTGGACGACGACGAGAAGGGGGAGGAGGTGGACCAGATGGAGGCGCCGATTGCCGTCCCCGTGCAGATAGCGCAGGTGACGAGGTTTAATCTTGTCAATGCCCATTGTTATGGACTTGGGTTTTGGAGAAGATGGGGATGCTAGAGATCGTGGAACGGTTAGCAAACAAGCAACGCGGGGACACGAAGTTTACCCAGGTTCAGGACCCCGGAGGGAAAACCCTACTCCTGCTTGTCTGCTATTGATTACGGTGGAACCGAAAGTTACAGGGGTGCGCAGATGCAATCTGGCGTGAGGTGTGTATGCGGTGAGTTGAGAGATATCCTCCTTGCCGTGCCCTCCTAGCCTTTATATAGATAGGCAGTCCCGGTCATAGGTCGAGTCGGTTACAAATTAGGGTTTGCCCCTTTAAAATTCTATCTACTCTAGTCTTGTTCCCCAAGCATTCGAAGGCGTCATGGGCTTGGGCCACCCGAAACCTCCACAGGACATGTATCTTGTAGTGGGACTTTCTTGGGCTGGACTAGGTATGTTGATGTTGTGCACATGCGGGGTATAACCATGTCAGTATCCCCCGAGTGTTCAGTCGTCGTAGATTCGGCTGAGGACTCTTTCATTCTTTCGGGTGCAGCTTGGACCTGTTTGTAAGAGGAAACAATTAAGCTCGTAGGGATTGTTGATGTGTGTTCCTGACTCTCCTGACGCATCAGGGTCAGTTAACTGTCACATGACAGAACAACACGATCTTCTTCAGATTCGAGTCCCTGGACTCGAATCCGGAACAGATGCTAGCGTAATTCGACTCAAGCCGTTGAGGTCTTACAGGAGCTGAATCCCAGTGTTTTTCAAGTGATGTACCTAACGCGCCCGTCGGGATTTTTCATCGTGCCTGTTGACACGGTATCTTACTGATAGAGCGCAGTCAGGTGCGTTACCAGGCCATCAGATGATATCTGTAGGTCTTATCCTTGCGTCGTAGACACAACATCTGAAAAAGTTATCACCGCGGAGGTGTTTCGGGTGGCCAAGGAGTAGGTCTCTCACTTATCGTATATTTAGGCAAAGTTGCCAGAAAAAAGTTTTGTATTTTGATCTGAAGGACCGCAGTCAAAGAAATCATAGGGTACGCGGCCAGCGCTCCCTATGGGAGTAGCCCCCGAGTGTCTGTACGAGTCGTAGACTCGAGCAGAGACTTTAGTTTAGTTATTTTTAGCTTCAGGTCCGAAGGACACAATTTTTTCGGATGCTTGAATCAATCCTCCCTATGGGAGTAGCCCCCAAGTCCTTAGTGGAGTCGTAGACTCAAAGTGGGACTCAGGTGCGCGGCCAGCGCTCCTGATAGGAGTATCCCCCGAGTAGTTGCTAGAATCGTAGATTCGAGTGAGTAATTTAGTCATCAGCCGAAGATTTCCAACCGTTGCTAGGTTGGTCTTGATGACGTCAGTGCTGACAATCGATGATCTCAACCATCTGCAGCGTCTGAGTTGATGCGATAGGATGAGCGTGGGTCCCACTTTCTGACCTGGAGTTGACTATGTTGGAGATATGCCCTAGAGGCAATAATAAATGTAGTTATTATTATATCTTTGTGTTTATGATAAATGTTTACATTCATGCTATAATAGTATTAACAAGGAAACATTAATACTTGTGTGATTTGTACACTTAAATTGAAGTCCCTAGTAAAGCCTCTTCATAATACTAGCTTGTTGGTTAATAAATGATTGTGGTTTCCCTATCATGAACATTGAGACGTTATTAACAAACAAGATCATATCGTTAGGAGAATGATATGATGGACATACTCCTATAGATAAGCGTAGCATAAAGATCAAGTCATTTTAATAGTTCAATTGCTATATGCTTTCTGATACATAGTAACCTAATTCCTTCGACCATGAGATCATGCATATCACCTTCACCGGAAGGATGCTTTGATGACATCAAACACCACACCGTAACTGGGTGGCTATAAAGGTGGCATTGAGTGTTCGGAAAGTATTGGTTGAGACACATGGATCAAGAGTGGGATTTGTCCATCCATATGACGGATAGATATACTTTGGGCCCTCTCGGTGGAATGTCATCCAATTGGCTTGCAAGCATGTGAGTAGCTCACAAGGGATCACATATCACGGGAACGAGAAAAGAGTACTTATCAGTGACGAGGTTGAACTAGGTATGCAGAGATACCGACGATCCAAACCTCGGATAAGTAAACTATCGTGAGACAAAAGGAAATTGGTATCGTATGTAAGTGGTTCATTCGATCGCAAATTAATCGTAGAAATATGTGGGAGCCATATGAATTTCCAGATTCCTCTATTGGTTATTGTTCGGAGAAGTGTCTTGATCATGTCCGCATAATTCACGAACCGTAGGGAGACACACTTAAGAATTCGACGTTGTTTGAGTAGTTATGGAATGATGAGTAAGAGACCGAATGTTGTTCGGAGTCTCGGATGGTATCCGGGGTATCACGAGGAGATCCGGAATGGTCCGGAGAATAAGATTCATATAAGGAAAGTCATGTTTCGGGGTTGGCGAATGGTTCCGGTGTTTTCATCGGGAATGTTCTAGAAGGTTCAGGAAGGGTACATGAATGTGTCATGACAAGTTGGAATGATTGCATCATGTACTAAGTGTCATCGCTGAACAAAATAAAGGGTTTAATCAAATCCTAGTTTGAAAAGTCAAACGCCAATTTGAAAAGTCAAACGGCTATTTTGTGTGGTGGAGGGAGAGTAGGAAACCTACTTGGGAGGAGTTCCCTCCCTCCACCGCCGGCCCACTTGGAGACCGAGTTGGGGAGGGACTCCCCTCCCCTTGGCGCGCCCCCTCCACCTATATAAGGAGGGGCCCTGCCCCTCCAAGCACACAACACCATGCCCTCTAAATCCTAACCCTAGCCGACGCCCACCATAGCCGCCGCCTAGGGCAAGCCTCCGCCGCCTAGGCAAACCCTAGCCACCGGCCTTGGTCCTCCTTGGTGCGTCCAAACCCTAGATAGTCGAGGCTCTCTCTCATATTCCACCATACTCGCTCCAGCTTAAGGCGAAGCCCTGCGAGATCTCCCCTCTACTTCCGGTACCACGTCGTTGTGCTACCGGAATCGCGAGGAGAGTGCTACAACCTCCCATTTTCTTGGAACAAGGGAGAGGAAGGCCTTCGTCAATCTGAACGTGTGACCGAATCGGAGCGCTAACGCAGCCGCTTGAAGGATCGTCTACACGATCTTGAGATCGGCAAGAGTACGACTACATCACCCACGAGAATCCTCTCTTGTTAAACACTTTGGAATCTTCGAGGGTGAGTTATTCCATCGACTTGTTGCTACAATCTAGTAGATAGATCTTGGCTTGTTTGTTTGTATGCGGTAGAAATTTTTTTGTTTTCCATGCTACGAAACCCTACAGTGGTATCAGAGCCGTGTCTATATGTAGATCTGTTGCATGAGTAGAACACAATGGTCATTGTGGGCGTTGATGCTTTTGTTGTCGATTGCTTCTTGTGTACTTGCATCTTGCGGGATGGTGGGATGAAGCGGCCCGGGCTAACCTTACATGACATCGTTCATGAGACTTGCTCCACGCTTGACATGCAACTTGTATTGCATAAGTGGCTTTGTGGGTGCCTGTTTCTCCCAACATAGTTAAGATTCAATTTACAACGGGTGATTGACAATACTAGTATCAATGTTGTGGTTCTTGTTCGTAAGTTAGAACGACACTTATTGAAAGCCCCAAACCACGTAAAACATGCAAAGAAAGTAGAGGCGTCTAACTTTGTTTTACAGGGGTGTGATGTGATGTGATATGGCAATGATTGTGATTATATTTGATGTATGCAATGTTCCTTATTGTAAGTTGGGAACCGGCAGGAGCCATATGGTTGTCTTTAAATTCTATTAAGACCCGCATGTCTATTCAAAGTAGTTGTAATAGTTGAAGCTGGTGGACGACAACCATGGAGCGGCATCATTGACCTTGATGCAATGCCGGTGATGATGGAGATCATGTGCGTGCTTGAAGATGGAGATCGGAAGCACAAAGAAGAAAGGCCATATCATATCACATATTATGAATTGCATGTGATGTTAATCCTTTATGCATCTTGTATTGCTTAGTTAACGACGGTAGCATTATAAGATGATCCCTCATGCACATGAATATCAAGTTCTAAAGTGTTCACTCTTAGTAAGCACCGTTGCTAAAGCTTGTTGTTTCGAAGAACCACGTGATGATCGGGTGTGTTAGATTCTGCAAGTGTATACAACGTGAGCAAGCCAGATTTTCTCATGCGGAAGCTAAGGTTTGATCTTGACGAGCCTAGCATGTACAGACATGGTCTCGGAACACGGATCACCGAAAGGTAAAGCATGAATCATATAGTAGATATGATGAATATGTCGATTGTTCGCCATTGAAGCTACATCAACTCTCATGATGATCGGTGTTGATGTGGTGGATTTGGTTCGTGTGATCACTAAAACAATGTGAGGGATATTGTTTTGAGTGGGAGTTCACCTAGATTAATTTAACTATTAATTAGAACTCAATTTGTCATAAACTTAGTCTAAACTATTGCAAATATGTTGTAGATCAATGGCGGCCCCTACCATCAATTTTAATGCGTTCCTAGAGAAAGAAAAGTTGAAAAACAATGGAAGCAACTTCGTCGATTGATTCCGCAATTTCAGGATTGTCCTCACTGCTGGTAATTTGACCTATGTGCTGGATGCACCGCTGGGTGACCCACCTGCAGCTACTGCCGATGAAGTAAAGAATGTTTACCTCGCTCGGAAGACTCAGTACTCCACAGTTCAGTGTGCTATCTTGTATGGTTTAGAATCGGAGCTTCAGAAAAGGTTTGAGAATTCAGACCGACATGATATTGTCCGTGATCTCAAATTGATCTTTGAGACTCACGCGAAAATTGAGAGTTATGAGGCTTCGAAAAAGTTCTTTAACTGCAAGATGAAAGAGGGCAGCTCCGTCAGTGAGCATGTGCTTAAGATGTCTGGGCACGCAAAAAAACTTCAAAGCTTGGGTATAGTGATTCCTAATGCTTTGGGGATTTATCGTGTCCTCCAATCACTACCACCAAGTTACAAGAACTTTGTGATGAACTACAATACGCAAAACATGAACAAGCAGTTGCCAGAACTCTTCGCCATGTTAAAATCTGTAGAAGTGGAGATCAAGAAAGAGCACCAAGTGTTGATGGTCAATAAGACCACCAAATTCAAGAAAGGCAAGTCTAAGCAAAAGGGACACTTCAAGAAGGGTGGTAAGAAAGTTACCGCTACGAAGAAGACCAAGGCTGGACCTAAGCACGATCTTGAGTGCTTTACTACAGGGAGAAGGTCCTTTGGGCGGAATTGCCCAAAGTACTTGGCGGATTTGAAGAACAGAACATCAAGAAGAAAGGTATATCCGATATACATGTTATTGATGTGTATCTCACTAGTACTCGTAGTAGTGCACAGGTATTTGATCTTTGGTTGTTGCTCATATCTGTAACTCGAAACAGGTGTTGTAGAATAAACGGAAGCTAGCGAAGAACGAGGTGACGATGCGCGTGGGAAACGGATCAAAGGTTGATGTGATCGCGGTCGGCACGCTACCTCTTCATCTACCATCAGGATTAGTTTTATACTTAAATAATTGTTATTTGGTGCCTGCGTTAAGCATGAACATTATATCGGGATCTTGTTTATTGCGAGACGGTTACTTGTTTAAGTCCGAGAATAATGGTTGTTCGATTTATATGAGTAATATGTTTTATGCACATGCACGTTTGATAGATGGTCTATTCTTATTGAATCTCGATAGTGGAAATACACATATTAATAACATTGAAGCTAAACGTTTGAAATCGAGCGATAACTCTACCTATATGTGGCACTGTCGTCTTGGTCACATTGGAGTGAAGCGTATGAAGAAACTCCATTCCGATGGACTTCTTGAATCACTTGATTTTAAATCACTTGAAAGATGTGAAGCATGTCTGATGGGTAAAATGACTAAGACTCCATTTTCTGGTATGATGGAGCGAGCTACGGACTTATTGGAAATCATACATACCGATGTGTGTGGTCAAATGAGTGTAGCATCGCGCGGTGGTTATCGTTATGTTCTTACCTTCACGGATGACTTTAGTAGATATGGGTATATCTATTTCATGAAACATAAGTCCGAAACTTTCGAGAAGTTTAAGGAATTTCAAAGTGAGGTTGAGAATCAACGTAACAAGAAGATTAAATTTCTACGTTCTGATCGTGGAGATGAATATCTAAGTTACGAGTTTGGCGAGCATTTGAAAAAATGCGGAATACTTTCACAATTGACACCGCCGGGAACACCACAGCGTAATGGTGTGTCCGAACATCGTAATCGAACTCTCTTAGATATGGTTCGTTCTATGATGTCACTTACAGATTTACCGCTATCATTTTGGGGTTATGCATTAGAAACAGCCGCATTCACTTTAAATAGGGCACCATCTAAATCCGTTGAAACGACACCGTATGCATTATGGTTTGGGAAGAAACCTAAATTGTCGTTCCTTAAAGTTTGGGGTTGCGAAGCCTATGTAAAGAAGTTACAGCCGGACAAGATTGAACCCAAAGCGGAAAAATGCGTCTTCATAGGATACACAAAGGAAACTATTGGGTATACCTTCTATCATAGATCCAAAGGCAAAATCTTCATTGCCAAGAATGGATCCTTTCTAGAGAAGGAATTTCTCTCGAAAGAAGTGACTGGAAGGAAAGTAGAACTCGACGAGGTTGTCGAACCTTCTCTCGAACTTGCGAGTAGCACGACACCGGAAGAAGTTCCTGTGGTGCCTGCACCAGTAAGAGAGGAAGCTAATGATGATGATCATGAAACTTCGGTTGTAGTTGCTACAGAGCCTCGCAGGTCAACGAGAACTCGTACCACTCCAGATTGGTATGATCCTGTTATGAGTGTCATGTTGGTGGACAACACCGATGACCCTGCGACATATGAGGAAGCGATGATGAGCCCAGATTCCAATAAATGGCAAGAAGCCATGAAATCCAATATTAGATCCATGTACGAAAACCAAGTATGGACTTTGGTGGACTTACCGGATGGCCGGAAGGCTGTCGAGAACAAATGGATTTTCAAGAAGAAAACAGATGTTGATGGTATTGTTACTATCTATAAAGCTCGACTTGTCGCAAAAGGGTTTCGACAAATTCAAGGAGTTGACTATGATGAGACTTTCTCACCTGTAGCGAAGCTAAAGTCTGTGAGGATTATGTTAGCAATCGCTGCATATTATGATTATGAGATATGGCAGATGGATGTCAAAACAACGTTCCTCAATGGAGACATTGATGAAGAGTTGTATATGATGCAACCCAAAGTTTTTGTCGATCCTAAAGATGCTAACAAGGTATGCAAACTTAAACGGTCCATTTATGGATTGAAGCAAGCATCCCGAAGTTGGAATCAACGTTTTGATAAGGTGATCAAAAGTTTTGGTTTTATACAAACTTATGGAGAAGCTTGTATTCACAAGAAAGTGAGTGGGAGCTCTGTAGCATTCTTAATACTATATGTAGATGACATATTGTTGTTTGGGAATGATGTAGACCTTCTTAATAGTGTCAATGAATATTTGAATAATAGTTTTTCAATGAAAGATCTTGGCGAAGCAGCTTATATATTAGGCATAAAGATTTATAGAGATAGATCAAGACGCCTAATATCATTGTCACAAAGTACATATTTGGACAAAGTTCTAAAGAGGTTTGGAATGGAAGATAGCAAGAAAGGGTTCTTGCCCATGTTTATAATCTGACGTTGAGTAAAACTCAAAGTCCAGTAACGGCAGAAGTTAGAGAAAGGATGAGTAAGACTCCCTATGCCTCAGCCATAGGATCTCTAATGTATGCCATGCTATGTACTACACCCGACATTGCGTATGATGTTAGTTTAACTAGCAGATATCAAAGTGATCCAGGAGTGGATCATTGGACAGCGGTCAAAAACATCCTTAAGTACTTGAGAAGAACTAAGGATATGGTTCTTTCTTATGGAGGTGATGAACAGCTCGTTGTTAATGGTTACACCGATGCTAGTTGGAACACCGATCTGGATGATTCTAAATCACAATCTGGATACGTATTTACTTTGAATGGTGGAGAAGTTAGCTGGAGGAGTGCAAATCAAAGCGTTGTGGCGAGATCTTCAACTGAATCAGAATACATGGCTGCTTCGGAGGCTTCACAAGAAGCGATATGGATGAAAGAGTTCATTACAGAGCTTGGTGTGGTTCCTAGTGCGCTGGACCCAATGTAAATCTACTGTGATAACATGGGCGCCATAGCCAATGCGCAAGAACCAAGGTCACACAAGAAGCTGAAGCACATCAAGCTACGTTTTCACGCTATTAGAGAACATGTCCAAGATGGGGACATAAACATTTGCAAAGTACACACAGATCTGAATGTGGCGGATCCGTTGACTAAACCTCTCCCGAGGGCAAAACATGACCAACATTAAACTGCCATGGGTGTTCGGTATATTACCATGTAATCTGGATTAGATGACTCTAGTGCAAGTGGGAGACTGTTGGATATATGCCCTAGAGGCAATAATAAATGTAGTTATTATTATATCTGTGTATTTATGATAAATGTTTACATTCATGCTATAATAGTATTAACAAGGAAACATTAATACTTGTGTGATTTGTAAACTTAAATTGAAGTCCCTAGTAAAGCCTCTTCATAATACTAGCTTGTTGGTTAATAAATGATTGTGGTTTCCCTATCATGAACATTGAGATGTTATTAACAAACAAGATCATATCGTTAGGAGATTGATATGATGGACATACTCCTATAGATAAGCGTAGCATAAAGATCAAGTCATTTTAATAGTTCAATTGCTATATGCTTTCTGATACATAGTAACCTAATTCCTTCAACCATGAGATCATGCATATCACCTTCACCAGAAGGATGCTTTGATGACATCAAACACCACACCGTAACTGGGTGGCTATAAAGGTGGCATTGAGTGTTCGGAAAGTATTGGTTGAGACACATGGATCAAGAGTGGGATTTGTCCATCCATATGACGGATAGATATACTCTGGGCCCTCTCGGTGGAATGTCATCCAATTGGCTTGCAAGCATGTGACTAGCTCACAAGGGATCACATATCATGGGAACGAGAAAAGAGTACTTATCGATGTGAGGTTGAACTAGGTATGCAGAGATACCGACGATCAAAACCTCGGATAAGTAAACTATCGTGAGACAAAAGGAAATTGGTATCGTATGTAAGTGGTTCATTCGATCGCAAAGTAATCGTAGAAATATGTGGGAGCCATATGAATTTCCAGATTCCTCTATTGGTTATTGTTCGGAGAAGTGTCTCGATCATGTCCGCATAATTCACGAACCGTAGGGAGACACACTTAAGGATTCGACGTTGCTTGAGTAGTTATGGAATGATGAGTAAGAGACCGAATGTTGTTCAGAGTCTCGTATGGGATCTGGGGTATCACGAGGAGATCCGTAATGGTCCGGAGAATAAGATTCATATAAGGAAAGTCCTGTTTCGGGTTTGGAGAATGGTTCCGGTGTTTTCATCGGGAATGTTCTAGAAGGTTCCGGAAGGTCCGGCACTCCGGAGGGGAAGGGTACATGAATGTGTCATGACAAGTTGGAATGATTTCATCATGTACTAAGTGTCATCGCTGAACAAAATAAAGGGTTTAATCAAATCCTAGTTTGAAAAGTCAAACGGCTATTTTGTGAGGTGGAGGGAGAGTAGGAAACCTACTTGGGGAGGAGTTCCCTCCCTCCACCGCCGGCCCACTTGGAGACCGAGTTGGGTAGGGACTCCCCTCCCCTTGGCGCGCCTCCTCCACCTATATAAGGAGGGGCAGGGCTGCCCCTCCAAGCACACAACACCACGCCCTCTAAACCCTAACCCTAGCCGCCGCCGCCCACCATAGCCGACGCCGCCTAGGGCAAGCCACCGCCTAAGCAAACCCTAGCCACCGGCCTTGCTCCTCCTTGGTGCGTCTAAACCCTAGATCGCCGAGGCTCTCTCTCATAGTCCAGCATACTCGCTCCGGCTTAAGGCGAAGCCCTGCGAGATCTCCCCTATACTTCCGGTACCACGCCGTTGTGCTGTTGGAATCACGAGGAGAGTGCTACAACCTCCGCTGCCTGCTGGAACAAGGGAGAGGAAGGTCTTCGTCGAGTACCGAACGTGTGACCGACTACTGAGCGCTGCCGTAGCCTTGTGGAAGGATCGTCTACACGATCTTGAGATCGGCAAGAGTACGACTACATCACCCACGAGAATCCGCTCTCGTTAAACACTTTGGAATCTTCGAGGGTGAGTTATTCCATCGACTCGTTGCTACAATCTAGTAGATAGATCGTGGCTTGTTTGTTTGTATGCGTTAGAAATTTTTTGTTTTCCATGCTACGAAACCCTACAGACTAGTCATGCGTTTCGTGGCGAGAATTACGGCGTCTCCTCGATTTCCATGCATAGTGGACGGCGTGCTGGCGACGATTCGTTGTTGTGCTGACACGTGTATGGTTTGATTTGTCCTAGATGCTAGGGCTTCTGGATGAACGGCTCTTGTTCGTCGTCCTCATCCTTATAACCGTGGGGAAAACAGTGATTTTGTTTTCACCCCTTGCCCATTGATTTCCACCATTGTCTCCATTTTCGCGAGAACTTGCTCTCTTGCACGCACTGGATGTTCTTCGGTCCTTCCCTTCCTTATTTCTTCCCGCGCATCGCCATCATCGATGCTCCGCCATGGACAAGTCGAAGAAGGCCTCCGTCGGAGCAGGCTCGAGCGCTGCCGCCGGCGGCAAGAAGGTTGCCGGTGCCACGCGCATCACCGATGGCAACTGGAGGTGCACGGAGGTGCGTGAGGGTGGCTTGCGCAAGCTGCACGATGTGGGTCTGATCCCGCAGGACAAGGAGGCTATGAAGCTTCCAGGCGATGAGGTAACTCCCCGTCCACCTATAGGGTTTCGGGTGATGTTTGTCGCGTTTGTTCTTCGCGGCTTATCACTTCCTGTCCACGATTTTCTTCGTGGACTCCTTTTTTTCTATGGCATCCAACTTCATCGTCTTTCGGCCAATTCTCTTCTCCACATCGCATGTTTTGTCACTTTTTGCGAGTGCTGGCTCGGTATCGAGCCGCATTTTGGCCTCTTCCAGAAACTCTATTCTGTGAAGAGGCAATCTGGCACCGGCGGGGTCTACCCGCTCGGCGGCTGCATCATTTCCATCCGATCTTTTGTTCTCTTCTTTTCTTTTTCTTTGTGCCAGTCCATCCAATACTAGTGGAAGAAGTGGTTTTATATCCACGACTCCACAGTGGACGGACAAGAGTTTGGCCTTTCTCCCTTCGACTCCTCCCAAGATATCCTTCCGAAGAGATTCTGGAAGAACCATGTTCGGGAGGGCGAGGTGGCGGAGATAGAGGAGCTCTACCGTCGGGTGGAGGCACTCCATATGGTTGCGGAGAAGGAGGTTAATGGTGTGGATATCATCTGCACCTTCCTCAAACGTCGGGTGCAGCCGCTCCAGGCGAGGGCGCATCCGATGTTCCTTTACACTGGCCGCAACGACCCGACGAGGGTTTCGGCCGAGGAGCTATCCAGGGGCGACCTAGATAGGGCTCTTCGGCCGCTGCAGAAGTTCAAGGCTGAAGAGGACCTCCCGAAGAAGTCCTTGACCGCCCCCTTCAGTTCTTCGAATCCCGCTCCTCAGGTGTAGAATTGCGTCCTTGCGCTCTTTTACGATTGTTGTCTTCATATGAATAGCATTGCTAATCACGTCTTTTGTCTTCTTTTGTAGGAACTTAAGGTAGCTGGCATGATGCCTCCACTGCCTGAAAAATATCCAATTGCCCCTGACAACGAGTTTGTGGACTTTGAGTCCAAACTTCCGCCGGCGCAATCTCCAACCCAAGAAGCCCTCGAGGCAAGCGAGGGGCAGACCCGAAAGCGCTCTCGGAGTGAATCTTCGGTTGCGTCGACGTCGCCTACTCCTCGTGGCCCTTCTTTCCTGGAGCGGCATGGTAGGGATGAAGGTGTCTCCTCTACACCTTTCCCTGCTATTCCAATTCGGGCAATGGCACCGCAGCCGCTGGCAAAAAGAAGAAGGAGAAGGCCGCGCCGGTCTTCAATTTGTCAGACATTGACTCGTAAGTAGTTGTGGATGTGTTTTTGTTCTATAATTTGCGTGTGCTATGTTTTCTCTTGTTCTTGATTTGATGGGGATATGCCTACTGGGGTATCCTCAGCGGGACGTTTCCGACTGGCCCTAAGGCTGGCGAGTGGGCCTGCAGAACGGCGAGTGGATCAAAGCCCATCAGGATACCAGGCGACTGGAGGTCGAAGGCCCAGGCGAGTAGATAGGCCCAGTCGGTCTGAGTTAAACGATTGACAAAGTTGTAACCGAATCGGTTGAGATATGTAAACCCTAGGGGAGGTAAGCCTATATAAACCTCCCTAAGGGGTGAGTAGAGACACGTTCCCTCATACACCCAAGCAACTCGCCGCCTAGCCGAAGTTCGCCCATTGTAAACTCCATAATACAATCTAGCAGAGTAGGTCTTTACCCTCCGGGCCGAACACAGGTAAAACCGAGTCTCCGCCTCATCTCGCCGCATGATGGCCGCCCTTGCCCTTCGTTCTACTACTCGCTGCCGATTGCAGCATCTGCCGTGGTCATTCCCACGACATGATTGATACTTTCCTTGCAGCCACTCCTCGGAGGGATCCCTTCCTGGGGGCGCTCAGGAGGCTGTAGGGGAGTCGAAGTCGATGGCCCCTCCCTTTTAGATGGTGGCCGACTCTGAGGATGACGCTCTGAATCCCTCCCAGCGAGAGGCTCGGGTAGTCGTTACTCAGAAGACCGCACACGGACCTTCGAAGTCTTCGTCTGAGCATGCAAGTTTTCTGCTCCTTTGTTTTGTAGGGGGTGAAGCCCCGAGCCCTTTTTCATATCATCTGTTGCTCTAGTTTTAGCTCTTGTGGGGTGTAGCCCCCAAGCTCTTTCTGATGCTTGTTTGTGTTTTGTTTTTGCAGCTCTTCGTACATAGCGCCAATATCCTGATCTAGCAGCATTTGGCATTGGAGGCCAACATGCGGCAGCTGCAAAGTACGTAGTTTGATCATCCGTTTCTTATTTCGGTTGTCTCCTTGCTTTGATTGATCCTTTGTTCTTGGCGTTTGTAGATGAAAATAATGCAGCCCTTCATCGGTTGGACGCTCTCGACAAGAGCCTCGGTCGAGCGGAGAAGAAAGCTGTAGATGCTGCCGAGGCAAAGGAGTGCCTGGAGAAGGAGGTGGCTGCTGCTGAGGCTCAGGAGCGCCTACGGAAGTAGTCTGTGGATTGCTAGAGGGAGCTTGCTGTTGCGGCTGCCGCTCGCGAGAAGGAGGTGGCCGACAGGTTGATGGTTGCGGCTGTAGGGGTTCGTAGCATGGAAAACAAAAAAATTCTACCGCATGCAAACAAACAAAACAAGATCTATCCACTAGATTGTAGCAACGAGTCGATAGAGTAACTCACCCTCGAAGATTCCAAAGCGGTTAACGAGAGCAGATTCTCATGGGTGATGTAGCCGTATTCTTGCCGATCTCAAGATCGCGTAGACGATCCTTCCGGCGCTGCGTTCCGGCAGCGCTTCCGCAGTCGGTCACATGTTCGGTACTCGATGAAGACCTTCCTCTCCCTTGTTCTAGCAGGCAGCGGAGGTTGTAGCACTCTCCTCACAATTCCGGCAGCACGACGGCGTGGTACCGGAAGTAGAGGGGAGATCTCGCAGGGCTTCACCTTAAGCCGGAGGGAGTATGGTGGACTATGAGAGAGACCTTGGTGATCTAGGGTTTAGAGGCACCAAGGAGAGAGGACTAGGCCGGCGTCTAGGTCAAGGGGAAGGCCCCAACTCGGCGGCTAGGCAAACCCTAGGGGCGGCAACGACTTGGTGGAGGCCGGCGACTAGGGCTAGGGTTTAGAGGAGAGAGGTGTTAGTTTAGAGGGGCACCCCTGCCCCTCCTTATATAGGTGGGAGGGCGCCGGCCAGGGGAGGAGAGTCCTCCCCCAACTCGGCCTCCTTGGCCGGCGGGTGGAGGGAGAGGAACTCCTCCCCAAGTAGGTTTCCTACTCTCCCTCCACCAAGCAAACTTGCCGTTTGACTTTTCAAATTGGCGTTTGACTTTTCAAACTAGGATTTGATTTATCCCTTTATTTTGCTAAGCGATGACACCTAGTACATGATGCAACCATTCCAACTTGTTATGACACATCCATGTACCCTTCCCCTCCGGAGTGCCGGACCTTCCGGAACCTTCTAGAACATTCCCGATGAAAACACCGGAATCATTCCCGAACTCCGAAACAGGACTTTCCTTATATGAATCTTATTCTCCGGACCATTCCGGATCTCCTCGTGATATCCCGGATCCCATTCGAGACTCCGAGCAACATTCGGTCTCTTACTCATCATTCCATAACTACTCAACAACATTGAATCCTTAAGTGTGTCTCCCTATGGTTCGTGAATTATGCGGACATGACCGAGACACTTCTCCGATCAATAACCAATAGAGGAATCTGGAAATTCATATGGCTCCCACATATTTCTAAGATTACTTTGCGATTGAATGAACCACTTACATACGATACCAATTTCCCTTTGACTCACGATAGTTTACTTATCCAAGGTTTTGATCGTCAGTATCTCTGCATACCTACTTCAATCTTGTTACCGATAAGTACTCTTTTCTCGTTCCCGTGGTATGTGATCCCTTGTGAACCAGTCACATGCTTGCAAGCTAATTGGATGACATTCCACCGAGAGGGCCCAGAGTATATCTATCCGTCATATGGATGGACAAATCCCACTCTTGATCCATGTGCCTCAACCCATACTTTCCGAACACTCAATGACACCTTTATAGCCACCCAGTTATGGTGTGGTGTTTGATGTCATCAAAGCATCCTTCCGGTGATGGTGATTAACATGATCTCATGGTCGAAGGAATTAGGTTACTATGTATCAGAAATCTTATAGCAAATGAACTATATTAAATGACTTGATCTTTATGCTACGCTTAACTATAGGAGTATGTCCATCACATCATTCTCCTAATGATATGACCATGTTGTTAATAACATCTCTATGTTCATGATCAGGAAACCATGATCATATATTAACCAACAAGCTAGTTTAACAAGAGGCTTTACTAGGGACTCTTTTATGTTTACAAATCACACAAGTATTAATGTTTCCGGTTAATACAATTATAGCATGGTATGTAAACATTTATCATAAGTATGAAGATATGATAATAACCACTTTATTAATGCCTCTTGGGCATATCTCCAACAGTCTCCCACTTGCACTAGAGTCAATAATCTAGTTTCAAACCTTTGTGTATTCAACACCTATGGCTTTCTGGTGTCGTATGTACACGATTGCTAGTGGTCAACCGATCTCCGGATCTGACACTTCCTGGTCCGTGTGTAATTGCATGTCTTTGCGTCTCTACTCATCACTCATTCTCTAATGAGATGGCTTTGTATAAATTTGGTCCTTTGGTGAGACCTTTAGTTCTTTGGGGTTAAAACATGTTGATAACATTGTCGTACAATATATCTTCATAGTATTATCCCGATGTGAACTACACCTAGTTTGATAACAAACTAATTGACACAAATGCCCTCTTTAGCTGCTATAATAACAGTTATATACTTAGCCCTCATTGTTGTAGTATCTGTCACAATGTCTTAACTTTGGAACTCATCCAAATCCATTATGGAACTTACTTTCCATTATATTGTGCCACCCTTAGTTTAGATTGAGATAAACTTAATTTGTACTTTGTGACAAAACTAGTATCAATGTAGTACTTTTACAATGAACTAACCATCTATTTGTCACTTCTACAAATAATATACTCTCAGTTCTTCCAAAAGATCATAAGAATATCCTTGCTATTGTCCAATGATCATCTTATGAATCATTCTGGTATATGCTCATAACATTTAGAGTATAGGACATATCTGGATTTGTACATATCACAGTATGATTGATATATATACTCTTTGTGATTTCATACATCAAGTATCAATCTATACTTGAATCTTTGTTTCACTTACCCAGTGTCAATACACTTTATATATCATCAATATTGAACTCATTCAATCCTTTCTGTGCGACAAGAACCTTTCTTGTAGTTTCTATATTGAACTCATTCAATACATCATCTATGTACTTTCGGCACAACCATATTAGCGTCTATTGATGCCAAATATTTGGGTTTTGCCTAAGTCTTTCATCGGGATAAAATTCTTAATATGTGTTAATGAAAGATACATCATTTACAATCAACAATATGTCTTCCACATAATGTATTAGAAACATGTCTTAGCGCTCCCACTTAATTTCTTGCAAATTCAAGCATCTTCATCGTCTCCGACGAATTTAAACTCCTTTAACAGTTTCATCATAGTGAAGATTCCAACTCCGCAATGCTTACTTCAAACATTGAAGTTTGCATATGATTTTAGCATCCTTTGAATTAACAAAACCCTATGGACCGTGTTATGCACATGTCCTAGGTAACAATTCTATTAGAAGAACTTGTTTTGTTTATTCAACTACCACATAACAAAATTATATGTAGTGGTTGCTACATTAATCCGTCTAGACTAAATATCGCTATGAAAGATCAAATCTTGTCATAGTCAACCTTTGAACATTGTTGTGAACTCTTTCCCAACATGTCGACTATTTCATAGATGTGAAACATCTATGTCTATTTCTTTATAGATCCAAACACAACTGTAAGGTCTTACACCTTTCTCGAGGGTCCTTCAAGTTCAAAACTTGATTTCTCGTGTATGGAACTATCACGGATTTTATGGCTTCAAGCAATTTTACGGAGTCAGGGCCCATCATCGCTTCTTTGCATGTAGTCCGTTCATTATTCTCAAATAATGATTCAACCGTCAAATCTTGGTATTTGATTGTTTACCCGACCTACTTGGTTCAATAGAAACTTTGACCTTCGTAACCACAACCTTTGAGGCATGTGAGCCATGAGCATTGTGTAGGGTTTCGTAGCATGGAAAACAAAAAATTTCTATCGCATACAAACAAACAAGCCAAGATCTATCTACTAGATTGAAGCAACGAGTCGATGGAATAACTCACCCTTGAAGATTCCAAAGTGTTTAACGAGAGCGGATTCTCGTGGGTGATGTAGTCGTACTCTTCCCGATCTCAAGATCGCGTAGACGATCCTTCCCATGCGTTCGGCGCTCCCTTGATCGGTCACACGTTCGGTTTCGACGAAGACCTTCCTCTCCCTTGTTCCAGAAAATGGAGGTTGTAGCACTCTCCTCGCAATTCGGCTGACAACGGCGTGGTACTGGAAGTAGAGGAGATCTCATGAGCCGCCTTAAGTCGGAGCGAGTATGGTGGAGTATGAGAGAGTCCCTCGACGATCTAGGGTTTAGACACGCCGAGGAGGGGGCTAGGCCGGCGGCTAGGGTTTCACCTAGGCGGCGGCGGCGAGTGCCCTAGGGCCGGCGGCGGCTATGGAGGCGGCGGCGGCTTGGGGCTAGGGTTTAGAGGAGTAGGAACTTGTATGTCTAGGAAGGGATCCCTGCCCCTCCTTTTATAGGTGGAGGGGGCCAGCCAAGGGGAGGGGAGTCCCTCCCCAACTCGGCTTGGTGGTGCGTCGGCGGTGGGGAGGGGGGACTCCTCCCCAACTCAGTTTCCTCCTCCTTTTCCACTTCCCAAAAATAGCCGTTTGACTTTCAAACTTGGTGTTTGACTTTTCAAACAAGGATTTGATTTAATCCTCTATTTTGTTCATCGATGACACTTAGTACATGATGCAATCATACCAACTTGATATAACACATTCATGTACCCTTCCCCTCCGGAGTGCCGGACATTCCGGAACCTTCTAGAACATTCCCGATGAAAACACCGGAATCATTCTCCAACTCCGAAACGGGACTTTCCTTATATGAATCTTATTCTCCGGACCATTCCGGATCTCCTCGTGATATCCTGAATCCCATTCGAGACTCCGAACAACATTCGGACTCTTTCTCATCATTCCATAACTACTCAAACAACGTCGAATCCTTAAGTGTGTCTCCCTACGGTTCGTGAATTATGCGGACATGATCGAGACACTTCTCCGATCAATAACCAATAGAGGAATCTGGAAATTCATATGGCTCCCACATATTTCTACGATTACTTTGCGATCGAATGAACCACTTACATACGATACTAATTTCCCTTTGTCTCACGATAGTTTACTTATCCGAGGTTATGATCGTCGGTATCTCTGCATACCTAGTTCAACCTCGTTACCGATAAGTACTCTTTTTCTCGTTCCCGTGATATGTGATCCCTTGTGAGCCAGTCACATGCTTGCAAGCTAATTGGATGACATTTCACCGAGAGGGCCCAGAGTATATCTATCCCTCATATGGATGGACAAATCCCAGTCTTGATTCATGTGTTTCAACCAATACTTTCCGAACACTCAATGCCACCTTTATAGCCACCCAGTTACGGTGTGGTGTTTGATGTCATCAAAGCATCCATCTGGTAAAGGTGATATGCATGATCTCATGGTCGAAGGAATTAGGTTACTATGTATCAAAAAGCATATAGCAATTGAACTATTAAAATGACTTGATCTTTATGCTACGCTTATCTATAGGAGTATGTCCACCATATCATTCTCCTAACGATATGATATTGTTGTTAATAACATCTCAATGTTCATGATAGGGAAACCACAATCATCTATTAACCAACAAGCTAGTATTATATAGAGGCTTTACTAGGGACTCTTATTTTAGTCTACAAATCACACAAGTATTAATGTTTCCTTGTTAATACTATTATAGCATGAATGTAAACATTTATCATAAACACAAAGATATAATAATAACTATATTTATTATTGCCTCTAGGGCATATCTCCCACTTGCACTAGAGTCATCTAATCTATATTACATGGTAATATACCGAACACCCATGGCAGTTTGGTGCTGGTCATGTTTTGCCCTCGGGAGAGGTTTAGTCAACGGATCCGCCACATTCAGATCTGTGTGTACTTTGCAAATCTTTATATCCCCATCTTGGATATGTTCTCGAATAGCATGAAAATGTAGCTTGATGTGCTTCAGCTTCTTGTGTGACCTTGGTTCTTGCGCATTGGCTATGGTGCCCATGTTATCACAGTAGATAGACATTGGGTCCAGCGCACTAGGAACCACACCCAGCTCTGTAATGAACTCTTTCATCCATATCGCTTCTTGTGAAGCCTCCGAAGCAGCCATGTATTCCGATTCAGTTGAAGATCTCGCCACAACGCTTTGTTTTGCACTCCTCCAGCTAACTGCTGCACCATTCAAAATAAATACGTATCCAGATTGTGATTAGAATCATCCGGATCGGTGTTCCAACTAGCATCGGTGTAACCATTAACAACGAGCTGTTCATCACCACCATAATAAAGAACCATATCCTTAGTTTTTCTCAAGTACTTAAGGATGTTTTTGACCGCTGTCCAATGATCCACTCCTGGATCACTTTGATATCTGTTAGTTAAACTAACAACATATGCAATGTCGGGTCTAGTACATAGCATGGCATACATTAGAGATCCTATGGCTGAGGCATAGGGAGTCTTACTCATCCTTTCTCTATCTTCTGCCGATGTCGGACTTTGAGTTTTACTCAAGGTCGTATTGGGCAACATGGGCAAGAACCCTTTCTTGCTATCTTCCATTCCAAACCTCTTTGGAACTTTGTCCAAATATGTATTTTGTGACAATGATATTTGGCGTCTTGATCTATCTCTATAAATCTTTATGCCTAATATGTAAGCTGCTTCGCCAAGATCCTTCATTGAAAAACTATTATTCAAATATTCCTTGACACTATTAAGAAGGTCTACATCATTCCCAAACAACAATATGTCATCTACATATAGTATTAAGAATGCTACAGAGTCCCACTCACTTTCTTGTGAATACAAGCTTCTCCATAAGTTTGTATAAAACCAAAACTTTTGATCACCTTATCAAAACGTTGATTCCAACTTCGGGATGCTTGCTTCAATCCATAGATGGACCGTTGAAGTTTGCATACCTTGTTAGCATCTTTAGGATCGACAAAACCTTTGGGTTGCATCATATACAACTCTTCATCAATGTCTCCATTGAGGAATGCTGTTTTGACATCCATCTGCCATATCTCATAATCATAATATGCAGCGATTGCTAACATAATCCTCAGACTTTAGCTTCGCTCATCGTGAGAAAGTCTCATCGTATTCAACTCCTTGAATTTGTCGAAACCCTTTGCGACAAGTCGAGCTTTATAAATAATATTACCATCAAGATCTGTTTACTTCTTGAAAATCCATTTGTTCTCGATGACCTTAGGCCATCCGTAAGTCCACCAAAGTCCATACTTGGTTTTCATACATGGATCCAATTTAGCCTTTAATGGCTTCTTGCCACTTATTGGAATCTAGGCTCATCATCGCTTCCTCATATGGCTCAGGGGCATCGGTGTTATCCACCAACATGACACTCATAACGGATCATACCAACTGGAGTGGTACGAGTTCTCGTTGACTGCGAGGCTCTGTAGCAACTACGATCAAGTGTCATGATCATCATCATTAGCTTCCTCTCTCTAATTGGTGCGGCACCACAGAACTTCTTCCGCTACTACTCGCAATTTCGAGAGAAGGTTCGACAACCTCGTCGAGTTCTACTTTCCTTCCAGTCACTTCTTTTGAGAGATATTCCTTCTCTAGAAAGGATCCATTCTTGGCAATGAAGATTTTGCCTTCGGATCTATGATAGAAGGTATACCCAATAGTTTCCTTCGGGTATCCTATGAAGACGCATTTTTCCGCTTTGGGTTCAAGCTTGTCCGGCTGTAACTTCTTTACATAGGCTTCGCATCCCCAAACTTTAAGGAACGACAATCTAGGTTTCTTCCCAAACCATAATTCATACGGTGTCGTTTCAACGGATTTAGATGGTGCCCTATTTAAAGTGAATGCGGTTGTTTCTAATGCATAACCCCAAAATGATAGCGGTAAATCTGTAAGTGACATCATAGAACGAACCATATCTAAGAGAGTTCGATTACGACATTCGGACACACCATTACGCTGTGGTGTTCCCGGCGGTGTCAACTATGAAAGTATTCCGCATTTCTTTAAATGCTCGCCAAACTCGTAACTTAGATATTCACCTCCACAATCAGAACGTAGAAATTTAATCTTCTTGTTACGTTGATTCTCTACCTCACTTTGAAATTCCTTAAACTTCTCGAAAGTTTCGGACTTATGTTTCATGAAATATATATACCCATATCTACTTAAGTCATCCGAGAAGGTAAGAACATAACGATAACCACCGCGCGATGCTACACTCATTGGACCACATACATCGGTATGTATGATTTCCAATAAGTTCGTAGCTCGCTCCATCATACCAGAGAATGGAGTCTTAGTCATTTTACCCATCAGACATGCTTCGCATCTTTCAAGTGATTCAAAATCAAGTGATTCAAGAAGTCCATCGGAATGGAGTTTCTTCATACGCTTCACTCTAATGTGACCAAGACGACAGTGCCACATATAGGTCGAGTTATCGCTCGATTTCAAACGTTTATCCTCAATGTTATTAATATGTGTATTTCCATCGAGATTCAATAAAATAGACCATCTATCAAAGGTGCATGTGCATAAAAAATTACTCATATAAATCGAACAACCATTATTCTCGGACTTAAACAAGTAACTTCTCGCAATAAACAAGATCCCGATATAATGTTCATGCTTAACGCAGCACCAAATAACAATTATTTAAGTATAAAACTAATCCCGATGGTAGATGAAGGGGTAGCGTGCCGACCGCGATCACATCAACCTTTGATCCGCTTTCCCACGCCATCGTCACCTCGTTCTTCGCTAGCTTCCTTATTCGCAAAGACCTGCTTTGAGTTACAAATATGAGCAACCAACCAAGATCAAATACCGAGCACTACTACGAGTACTAGTGAGATACACATCAATAACATGTATATCGATATACCTTTCTTCTTGATGTTGCCGTTCTTCAACCGCCAAGTACTTTGGGCAATTCGCCCAAAGGACCTTCTCCCTTGCATTAAAAGCACTCAGTATCAGGCTTAGGTCCAGCCTTGGTCTTCTTCGTTGGCGTGGTAACTTTCTTACCACCCTTATTGAAGTGTCCCTTCTGCTTAGACTTGCCTTTCTTGAATTTGGTGGTCTTATTGACCAACAACACTTGGTGCTCTTTCTTGATCTCCACTTCTGCAGATTTCAACATGGCAAAGAGTTCTGGCAACGTCTTGTTCATGTTTTTCATGTTGTAGTTCATCATAAAGTTCTTGTAACTTGGTGGTAGTGATTGGAGAACACGGTAAATCCCTAAAGCATTAGGAATCACAATACCCAAGCTTTGAAGTTTGTTTGCGTGCCCAGACATCTTAAGCACATGCTCACTGACGGAGCTGCCCTCTTCCATCTTGCAGTTAAAGAACTTTTCAGAAGCCTCATAGCTTTCAATTGCCGCATGAGTCTCAAAGATCAATTTGAGATCCTCGACAATATCATATGGGTCTGAATTCTCAAACCTTTTCTGAAGCTCCGATTCTAAACCATACAAGATAGCACATCGAATCGGAGTACCGAGTCTTCCGAGTAAGGTAAACATTCTTTACTTCATCGGAAGCATCACCGCAGTGGGTCACCTAGCGGTGCATCCAAAGACATAGGTCAAATTACCAAATGTGAGGACAATCCTCAAATTGGAATCAATCCGCGAAGTTGCTTCCATTGTTTTTCAACTTTTCTTTCTCTAGGAACGCATTAAAATTGATGGTAGGGGCTGCCATTGATCTACAACATATTTGCAATAGTTTAGACTAAGTTTATGACAAATTTAGTTCAAATTAATAATAAAATTAATCTAGGTGAACTCCCACTCAAAACAATATCCCTCACATTGTTTTAGTGATCACACGAACCAAATCCACCACATCAACACCGATCATCACGAGAGTTGATATAGTTTCAATGGCAAACAATCGACATGTTCATCATATCTACTATATGATTCATGCTTTACCTTTCGGTGATCCGTGTTCCGAGACCATGTCTGTACATGCTAGGCTCGTCAAGATCAAACCTTAGTTTCCGCATGTGAAAATCTTGCTTGCTCACGTTGTATGCACTTGCGGAATCTAACACACCCGATCATCACGTGGTGCTTCGAAACAACAAGCTTTAGCAACGGCGCTAACTAAGGGTGAACACTTTATGACTTGAAATTCATGTGCATGAGGGATCATCTTATAATGCTACCATCGTCTACTAAGCAATACAAGATGCATAAAGGATTAACATCACATGCAATTCATAATATGTGATATGATATGGCCTTTCTTCTTTGTGCTTCCGATCTCCATCTTCTAGCACGAACATGATCTCCATCATCACCGGCATTGCATCAAGGTCAATGACGCTTCTCCATGGTTGTCGTCCACCGGCTTCAACTATTACAACTACTTTGAATAGACACGCGGGTCGTAACATAAATTAAAGACAACCATATGGCTCCTGCTGGTTGCCTACTTACAATAAGGAACATTGCATACATCAAATATAATCACAATCATGGCCATATCACATCACTGCACACCCCTGCAAAAAAAAGTTATACGCCTCTACTTTCTTTGCATATTTTACATGGTTTGGGGCTTTCAATAAGTGTCGTTCTAACTTAAGAACATGAACCACAACATTGATACTAGTATTGTTAATCACCTGTTGTAAATTGGATCTTAACTATGCTAGGAGAAACAGGCACCCGCAAAGCCACTTGTGCAATACAAGTTGCATGTCAAGCGTGGAGCAAGTCTCATGAACGATGTCATGTAAGGTTCGCCCGGGCCGCTTCATCCCAACATACCGCAAGATGCAAAGTACACAAGAAGCAATCGACAATAAAAGCATCAACGCCCATAATGACCATTGTGTTCTACTCGTGCAACAGATCGACATATAGACACGGCTCTGATACCACTGTAGGGTTTCGTAGCATGGAAAACAAAAATTTTCTATCGCATACAAACAAACAAGCCAAGATCTATCTACTAGATTGAAGCAACGAGTCGATGGAATAACTCACCCTTGAAGATTCCAAAGTGTTTAACGAGAGCGGATTCTCGTGGGTGATGTAGTCGTACTCTTCCTGATCTCAAGATCGCGTAGACGATCCTTCCGGCGCTGCGTTCCTAAGCGCCCCGCAATCGGTCACACGTTGTACTGACGAAGACTTTCCTCTCCCTTGTTCCAGAAAATGGAGGTTGTAGCACTCTCCTCGCGATTCCGGCAGCACAACGGCGTGGTACCGGAAGTAGAGGGGAGATCTCGCAGGGCTTCGCCTTAAGCCGGAGCGAGTATGGTGGAGTATGAGAGAGTCCCTCAACGATCTAGGGTTTAGACACGCCGAGGAGGGGGCTAGGCCGGCGGCTAGGGTTTCACCTAGGCGGCGACGGCGAGTGCCCTAGGGTCGGCGGCGGCTATGGAGGCGGCGGCGGCTTGGGGCTAGGGTTTAGAGGAGTAGGAACTTGTGTGTCTAGGAGGGGAGCCCTGCCCCTCCTTTTATAGGTGGAGGGGGCCGGCCAAGGGGAGGGGAGTCCCTCCCCAACTCGGCTAGGTGGTGCGCCGACGGTGGGGAGGAGGGACTCCTCCCCAACTCGGTTTCCTCCTCCTTTTCCACTTCCCAAAAATAGCCGTTTGACTTTCAAACTTGGTGTTTGACTTTTCAAACAAGGATTTGATTTAATCCTCTATTTTGTTCAGCAATGACACTTAGTACATGATGCAATCATACCAACTTGATATAAAACATTCATGTACCCTTCCCCTCCGGAGTGCCGGACATTTCGGAACCTTCCAGAACATTCCCGATGAAAACACCGGAATCATTCTCCAACTCCGAAACGGGACTTTCCTTATATGAATCTTATTCTCCGGACCATTCTGGATCTCCTCGTGATATCTCGAATCCCATTCGAGACTCCGAACAACATTCGGACTCTTTCTCATCATTCCATAACTACTCAAACAACGTCGAATCCTTAAGTGTGTCTCCCTACTGTTCGTGAATTATGCGGACATGATCGAGACACTTCTCCGATCAATAACCAATAGAGGAATCTGGAAATTCATATGGCTCCCACATATTTCTACGATTACTTTGCGATCGAATGAACCACTTACATACGATACCAATTTCCCTTTGTCTCACGATAGTTTATTTATCCGAGGTTATGATCGTCGGTATCTCTACATACCTAGTTCAACCTCGTTACCGATAAGTACTCTTTTTATCGTCCCCGTGATATGTGATCCCTTGTGAGCCAGTCACATGCTTGCAAGCTAATTGGATGACATTTCACCGAGAGGGCCCAGAGTATATCTATCCGTCATATGGATGGACAAATCCCAGTCTTGATCCATGTGTTTCAACCAATACTTTCCGAACACTCAATGCCACCTTTATAGCCACCCAGTTACGGTGTGGTGTTTGATGTCATCAAAGCATCCATCCGGTAAAGGTGATATGCATGATCTCATGGTCGAAGGAATTAGGTTACTATGTATCAGAAATCATATAGCAATTGAACTATTAAAATGACTTGATCTTTATGGTACGCTTATCTATAGGAGTATGTCCACCATATCATTCTCCTAACGATATGATCTTGTTGTTAATAACATCTCAATGTTCATGATAGGGAAACCACAATCACCTATTAACCAACAAGCTAGTATTATATAGTGGCTTTACTAGGGACTCTTATTTTAGTCTACAAATCACACAAGTATTAATGTTTCCTTGTTAATACTATTATAGCATGAATGTAAACATTTATCATAAACACAAAGATATAATAATAACTATATTTATTATTGCCTCTAGGGCATATCTCCAACACATTGTTGCTGCCTCCGGAACACTTTTCGGCGCTGCGCAACTTTGCACATATAGCTAAGGTTCTTTTAACCTTATCAAAGTTCTATTGTCCTCCCACTTATCTTTTCACGAAAAATTTCTTCTCAAAGAAACTTGACGTTCTAAGCGACAAACACTTTTGTCTCCGATTTTATGGAGGAACAGTTATTCGAAATAACATACAAAGACAGGTTCATCCGACTTTGATTGCAAACATCTTTCTTATGCATAGCATGCCAATGTTTAAGAAAGTACAACTTGGGTTGAATCCCAAACCATAACTTTATATGGTGTCATTTCAGCGTATTATGATGAAGCTCTTTTCAGTGGAAAAACGGTAGTCTCTAAAGCTTTTAATCTTTAAAATATAATGGCAGTTTTATGTATTACACCTTTGATTTTACCATGTCAAACAAGGTTTTAATTTCATATCTCAAATGCTCCATACTCTTATGGTGTTTCAGGAAATGTAAATCCACGGAACAATTCCTTAAATCTTAGGTATTATGCTAAACTTGTAACTCAAATATCTTCCTTTATGATCTTATCATAAACTATTTATATTCTTGTTACAATTATTTTGCACTTCATCTTGATACTCTTTGAACTTTTCAAATGTTTCATACTTCATCCTTATTATGTAAATATTCATATATTCACTCAAATTTTCGGAGAAAGCATATGAAGTTGAAATCAATCGCTCTTGACTACACATAATGGACTTTATACAACAATATGTACAAGTTCCATTAAGCTAGTCATTCGTTCCCTTTCAGCCTATGAACGAAGTTTTAATTATCTCTAGGAAAGTTTCATAAGTGTCATTTGATCAAAAATCAAAATACTCCAAAATTCCATCCACATGGAGTTTCTTCATGTTTTCTTTCCAATATAATTTAAACGGCGATGTCACTTCCTAAGTGATCTTGCAATCAATTTGTCTTTCGACATTTTTTTAGCACTAGTTTTATGGATGTGATTTCTCCAACGAGATTTGTAAATCATCCATATTTTATGGATTACGGCAATTATTTGAACAACCCTTTTGTTCTCATAATACCTGATAAAACAAATCTTGAAGGCAAGCTATGATGTTTAACGAGCAACACAATAACCCTTTATTTGTTCTCGATGAACATCATCACATATTATTTTGCTAGTTACTTAGGCCATTGTAGTTCATGAATTCTGTTGTTTCATATGACGATTCATACCAACAAATTCAGTATCCAATACTTAAGAACCACATTATTTAACAAGCAAAGAATATATCCATAACACGTATATCCTTTATATACCTAAATTGAACAATTCTAGTATTTTCTTTTCTGCCATATATTTATGAGATTCTCTTTTAGTATTTCTTTTTCTATTTGAAAGAATCTATCAACATCAATAGTGGAGCCATACACATGACACATAGTCCAAAGCGTGTATAGTTAAATACCAATGTCTTTGGACTTGCACTCTGAAGTAGATTACCATCATCAAATGTTTGGTGTTCTTGCAAATTCCTTTATTTAGTGATCTCTTGGTGTAGAAAACATTTTACCTACATCATATATTCACCCTTATCATGGAATTATCCATGATCAAGCTACTTTTAGCTTATAACGGTGAATCGCGAGTATAATGTTGCTCTCCAAAACCTTTTGGAGAATTAAGACGACCAGCGTCTCCAACCTTTTTGCAAATTCTCATCAAATATGAGAACATGACTTTTGCCATATTATACTCTATCATGTTACAACCAAAATTTCGTTTCAGATATCACAATATCTTCCACACATCATGGTTTCTGAAACAACTCTTTCAACTCCTAGATTACCTTGATATTGAAACTATCTTTTGAATATCAAGAATCATGGAGACAAACATGATATTTATACACTAACACTGGAATTGTCACTCTTGTGTTAATACCAATTATTAAACTTCATGGAGTAACCGTAACTTACTGAAAGTTTGCAATAGGACTTTTAAACTTTAGATTAACACTTCAAAACAATACGATACCAGTTCGTAAAGTAAATAACCAGAATTCTATAATTCTATCATCTTAATTAAAACTAAGCGCAAGGTGGTAAACGGATGCCAATGACTACAACAACTATGCAAATTCACTTTGATTTAATTTATGATAAATAGTGTTCAAATTTTAATCATATTGCTATTGAACTCCCACTCAAAACAATATCCCTCACATTGTTTTAGTGATCACACGAACCAAATCCACCACATCAAAACCAATCATCACGAGAGTTGATGTAGCTTCAATGGCGAACAATCAACATGTTCATCATATCTACTATATGACTCATGCTTTACCTTTCGGTGATCCGTGTTCCGAGACCATGTCTGTACATGCTAGGCTCGTCAAGATCAAACCTTAGCTTCCGCATGAGCAAATCTGGCTTGCTCACGTTGTATACACTTGCGGAATCTAACACACCCGATCATCACGTGGTGCTTTGAAACAACGAGATTTAGCAATGGTGCTTACTAAGGATGAACACTTTAAAACTTGAAATTGTGTGCTTGAGGGATCATCTTATAATGCTACCGTCGTGAACTAAGCAATACAAGATGCATAAAAGGATTAACATCACATGCAATTCATAATATGTGATATGATATGGCCTTTCTTCTTATGCTTCCGATCTCCATCTTCAAGCACGAACATGATCTCCATCATCACCGGTGTGGCGTCAAGGTCAATGGCGCTGCTTCATGGTTGTCTTCCACCAGCATCAACTATTACAACTACTTTGAATAATAGACACGCAGGACTTAATGGAAACAACTATATGGCTCCTGTCGGTTGCCAACTTACAATAAGGAACATTGCATACATCATATATAATCACAATCATGGCCATATCACATCACAGCACACCCCTGCAAAACAAAGTTAGACGCCTCTAATTTTCTTTGCATGTTTTACGTGGTTTGGGGCTTTCAATAAGTGTCGTTCTAACTTACGAACAAGAACCACAACATTGATACTAGTATTGCCAATCACCCGTTGTAAATTGAATCTTAACTATGTTGGGAGAAACAGGCACCCGCAAAGCCACTTATGTAATACAAGTTGCATGTCAAGCGTGGAGCAAGTCTCATGAACGATGTCATGTAAGGTTAGCCCGGGCCGCTTCATCCCACCATCCCGCAGGATGCAAAGTACACAAGAAGCAATCGACAACAAAAGCATCAATGCCCACAATGACCATTGTGTTCTACTCGTGCAACAGATCTACATATAGACACGGCTCTGATACCACTGTAGGGGTTCGTAGCATGGAAAACAAAAAATTTCTACCGCATGCAAACAAACAAGCCAAGATCTATCTACTAGATTGTAGCAACGAGTCGATAGAGGAACTCACCCTCGAAGATTCCAAAGCGGTTAACAAGCGGATTCTTGTGGATCTATCTACACGTTCGGTACTCGATGAAGACCTTCCTCTCCCTTGTTCCAGCAGGCAGCGGAGGTTGTAGCACTCTCCTCGCAATTCCGGCAGCACGACGGCGTGGTACCGGAAGTAGAGGGGAGATCTCGCAGGGCTTCGCCTTAAGCCGGAGCGAGTATGGTGGAATATGAGAGAGGCCTTGGTGATCTAGGGTTTAGAGGCACCAAGGAGAGAGGGCTAGGACGATGGCTAGGGCAAGGGGAAGGCCCCAAATCGGTGGCTAGGCAAACCCTAGGGGCGGCGGAGACTTGGTGGAGGCCGGCGGATAGGGATAGGGTTTAGAGGAGAGAGGTGTTAGTTTATAGGGGCACCCCTGCCCCTCCTTATATAGGTGGGAGGGCGCCGGCCAGGGGAAGAGAGTCCTCCCCCAACTCGGCCTCCTTGGCCGGTGGGTGGAGGGATAGGAACTCCTCCCCAAGTAGGTTTCCTACTCTCCCTCCACCAAGCAAACTTGTCGTTTGACTTTTCAAATTGGCGTTTGACTTTTCAAACTAGGATTTGATTTATCCCTTTATTTTGCTCAGCGATGACACCTAGTACATGATGCAACCATTCCAACTTGTTATGACACATCCATGTACCCTTCCCCTCCGGAGTGCCGGACCTTCCGGAACCTTCTAGAACATTCCTGATGAAAACACCGGAATCATTCCCGAACTCCGAACCAGTCACATGCTTGCAAGCTAATTGGACGACATTCCACCGAGAGGGCCCAGAGTATATCTATCTGTCATATGGATGGACAAATCCCACTCTTGATCCATGTGCCTCAACCCATACTTTCCGAACACTCAATGCCACCTTTATAGCCACCCAGTTACGGTGTGGTGTTTGATGTCATCAAAGCATCCTTCCGGTGATGGTGATTAACATGATCTCATGGTTGAAGGAATTAGGTTACTATGTATAAGAAAGCTTATAGCAAATGAACTATATTAAATGACTTGATCTTTATGCTACGCTTAACTATAGGAGTATGTCCATCACATCATTCTCCTAATGATATGACCCTGTTGTTAATAACATCTCTATGTTCATGATCAGGAAACCATGGTCATATATTAACCAACAAGCTAGTTTAACAAGAGGCTTTACTAGGGACTCTTTTATGTTTACAAATCACACAAGTATCAATGTTTCCGGTTAATACAATTATAGCATGGTATGTAAACATTTATCATAAGTATGAAGATATGATAATAACCACTTTATTATTGCCCCTTGGGCATATCTCCAACAGCGGCCAAGGCTTTCTCCGATTAGTTTATTTGATTCGTCCTTGCTTTTCTGGCTGCTCCTTATCTCGTTCTTATTCGGGTCCTTTTCTTCTTTCTTTGTCTCAGATGCTGCAGGCATCGCGTTTGATCGCGGTGTGATGGAGCACGGAAATGCTCTGGATGATGCTACCGTAGCGGTCGAAGATCGTTGCGGTACTTCTGCTAGTGCCTTGGTAAAGGCCAAGGGGGTGCTCCAACGCTTCTACAAGGAGATTGTCCCCAATGGCGCTGCTCTTGAGGATGTCGATGCTTTGGCGGATGGCTTGTCAGAGGATGATCCTGCGGCCTACAAGCGCAAGCATAAGGGCCTTGGCGCCTCGATGGGGTTGGCCATGGCCATGGCATCCGGAGCGGAGCTGGACCTGCCACACATCACCTCCCAGATGCCAACGGCTGCCGATGGCTCATAGGTAGATTTCGCTCTCTTCACCTTCTGCTGTAAGCATTATGGGCCGAAGCTCATTGACCTGCTGGCAGAGTACACGGCAAGGCAGCAGGAGGAGGTCAAGAGCAGGCAGTCTGGCTCTGAGTCCACTCCGGATGCTGGTGCCAAGGCTCTGATGTTGTAGTTTAGGATAGTTTATCCTTTATGTTTTGTAATGTACGCTTTTGTCGGTGAACAATCTTTCCTCGTGCCATGCAGTGGCCTTTAATGTATATAAAGTATTTTTTGAGCTATCGTTAGAGATGTGTGTGATTTTCATCTTCCTTACTTGTTTGTCTTTACGGTCCTTCAGGAGGGGCACCCGTTGGTACTTCGACTGCTCCAGATACGCGACCCATGCGTCGCAGCTTGTTTTCCTTCGCGACCGCGTCCGTAGCTTGGAGAAAGAGATCCTTGGCGTTCGAGGCCACGCGGACGTGTGGAAGTAGAAAGCTGAGCGAGCTACCGCCAGGGAGGAGTATCTGATGGGGGAGCTGCGGCAGTTGAGCGAGCAACTGAATCTGAGTTTTCTTTGAGCTGCTGCTCATTTTTGAATGCGCCTTGTTTGCGTGTCAACTTATTCTGAATTTTTTGCAGGTGCCAATCTCGTTCCGAAGGAGGAGAAAGAGCGCGTTGCGGTTCAGATCAATTGTTTGACCCAACAGGACTTGGAAGCTGGCGGCTTCTTCTGGATGGACCGTGACCGGGCCACCGTCCTTGCAACGGTGCAGGATCGTGTGCATCAGGTTTCGCGGGTGCTAAAGCAGGCGAAAACTTCCCTGGCGTCGATTATATACGTCATGTTCCCCCTAGACGAGGCACCTTCCACTCTCTGGGGTTTGTTGTCGAAGTTTCGAGACGTGGGTCACGTGAGGGAGTTGGTGCGGCACCAGCTGGTTGACAGGGATGGAAGTTGCCCTTTCGCTTGTTCGTTTGCATCGCCCTGACGTCGATCTTGCGGCTGTGGTGGCTGGGCCGCCTCTTCGGCTAGACGGTAGCCTCTAGGAATGCGCCCGCATTATGCGGTTGTTAGGCAGTATGCCAAAGAGATCGTGGATCTCTTTGAGCATCGGGCACACGTGATTCTTCAGAATAGATAGACCCTGTAAAAAAGATAGATGTAAAACTTGTATATATTCGAGTGGGCTTATTATGCCCTTTTCTATAAAGTTTATTTGTGCTAGCACGTGGTGCTTTGTTGTGTGCATGTCCTTTTCGTTACTCTGACGTGGTCAGCTACTCAGGTTACATGCGTTATTCTTAGTTGACGAAGTCATGAGGTGAGGCGGAGCCCCCGAGCGTGTTATAGCAAAAACTAATTGCAAGGTAAGAGGAATTTTCGGGCGGGGGACTTAGCTTTTATTCATATCGTAACGAGGAGGTACATTGTTCGGCTGAGTAGAATTATTGAAAGTAAAGGGATAACTAGGGGTAGAAGCGTCGCAGACGTGTGATGTTCCAGGGGTTGGAGTATTCAAATCCTGACGCGATGTCCATGAGGCGATAAGTGCCGCCTGGGATGATTTCTGTGACGATGTAGGGTCCTTCCCAGGGTGACTCGAGTTTTTTCGGCCGCTCTTGCTTGAGTCGTAGGACAAGGTCTCCTTTGACGAAGGACCTTGGGCGTAGCCGTCGGCTGTGGTTATTGCGGAGGCTCTGCTGGTAGACAGCTGGGCGATCCGCGGCGATGTCACGTGCCTTGTCGAGTGTGTAAACGGGGTCTTCGAGTGTGGCCATTGATTCGGCTTCGCTGTAGGCGACGACCCGTGGGGCCTTGTGGCGTACCTCGGTAGGTAGTACGGCTCCGGCTCCGTGCACCATGAAGAAAGGTGTGAAGCCGGTTGAGTTGTTTGGCGTTATGCGTAGGCTCCAGAGGACGGAGGGTATATCTTCTTCCTAAGCTCCCACAAGCCGTTTGAGTGGGATGAGCAGGCGTTTCTTGATGCCTCGGCCTATGAGGTCGTTGGACTTTTCGACCTGCCAGTTGGTCTGCGGGTGCGCCACCGAGGCGTATGATATGTTAATGCCAAGGCCCTCGCAGAAGTCCTGAAAATTCCTTCGAGATGAAGTTCGAGTCGTTGTCCGTGATGATATTGTGCAGCACGCCGAACCTGTATACTATAGGCTCGAAGAATTTGACGGTCGTTTTGCTGCTTTGATTGGTGACGGGCATGGCCTTGATCCACTTGGTGAACTTGTCGACTGCGACCAGGAGGTAGACGTGGCCTCCTTTCAAAGATTTGGGCAGCTTGCCAATCAGGTTGAGGCCCCATTGGGCAAAGGGCCAGTCCAGTGGTATGGGCCTGAGCTCCGATCCTGGTGCGTGTGGCTTGTTCGTGAACCTTTGGCAGCCGTTGCACCTTTGGACGATCTCCTTAGCATCGTTCATGGCCATTGTCCAGTAGAATCCAGCTCGCAAAGCTTTGGCGACGAAGGCGCGGCTGCCTGCGTGATGACCGCAGATGCCCTCGTGGATGTCTTGGAGGATGGTTTTGCCATAACCGATGGTGACGCACCTTGGAGCACACCCGAAATGATGCACTTGTACAGCTCTCCATTATGGAGGGTGAATGCTTTAGACCGGTGAGATATGTGTCGGGCATCTGTCGGGTCGTCGGGCAGTTCCTTGTTTAGCAGGTACCGAAGGTACGACTGCGTCCATGTCTCCTCGATCGCCATGACCTGCATCCGGCTGACAAGATCGGCCTCTATGTCGAGCTTTTTAGGACCTTCGTGTCCTTAGGGTGGCGCAACCCTCGAGTGCTCTGCTTCTTTGGGTGATCTCTTGGGGAATTTACTTTTGATAGACGGTACACAGATTTGCTCGAGGAACACACCTGGTGGCACCCATGCAAAGGTGGAGCCGATGTTGGCGAGTCTGTCAGTCTCCTCATTGCTTTACCTTCCAACATGCCGAAGCTCGCATCCGTCAAAGTCTCCTTTGAGTGAGTTGTAAAGCGCGCGATACGCGATCATGTTGGCAGCATGGGCATCGCATTCGTTCATCGTCTGCTGGACGACGAGGTTCAAGTCACCGTAGATGACTAGGCGCGTTGCGCCGCAGATCTTTGCCATCCTCATGCCGTGGATGAGGGGCTCGTATTCAGCCTCGTTGTTGGAGGCACGAAATTTCATCCGAAGGATGTATTTCATCTTATCGCCTTGCGGGGACATCAGTATGACGCCAGCTCCTGCTCCAACCTCGCGCTTGGAGCCGTCGAAATGCATCGTCCACGACTACGTCATGTCCGGGGTGTCCGGCAGCTGGATCTCCATCCAGTGGATGGGTAAGTCAGGGAGGACCTGAGATTTGATGGCCTTGAATCGCTCATAGACTATGTACAGAGGGGATAGCTCGATGCCCCACAGGGCTACCCACCCCGTGGCTTCGGGGTTGTTCAGGATGTTGGACAATGATGCCTCGTTAACAACCATTATCTGGTACTCCTAGAAGTAGTGGCTCAGCCGACGAGCCATCATGAAACGCCGTAGGCGAGCTTCTGGTAGTGAGGGTACCTCTGCTTTGTTGGTGTCAGTACCTCACTGAGGTAGTAGATTGGGCGTTGGACCCCATGGGTCTTGCCATATTCGGGTCGTTCGACCACGAGTACGGTGCTTACCACCTAGTGTGTGGCTGCGATGTATAGCAGCAGAGGCTCTCGCTCCTTGGGCGTGACCAGGACAGGCGAGGTGGAGAGCAGCCGCTTGAGTTCTTCGAATGCGTCATCTGCTTTGGGTGTCCACTCGAATTTGTCCGTCTTGCGCAATAGCTGGTAAAAGGGCAGTGCCTTCTCACCCATGCGGCTGATGATCCTGCTCAGCGCCGCGATGCGCCCAGCTAGTTGCTGGACACCTTTGAGGTTCTTCAGCTTCTCCATGGTCAGTATGGCCCGGATTTTCTTCGGATTCGCCTCGATCCCCTGTTGGGAGATGAAGTAGCCGAGTAGTTGGCCAGATAGTACGCCGAAGGCGCACTTTTCTGGATTCAACTTGATTTTGTAGTGATCAAGGTTATCGAACGTCTCGCGGAGATCGTCGATCATTGTCTTGGCTTCCCTTTTCTTGATGACTATGTCGTCGACATAGACTTGGATGTTGCGACCGATCTGGTTCTTCAGACACGCCTGCATGCACCTCTAGTACGTGGCACATGCATTCTTCAGCCCGAAGGGCATGGTGTTGTATAAGAACACTCCGAACGATGTGACAAACACCGTTTTCTCCTGATCTTCGACCTTCAGCCGAATCTGGTTGTAGCCTGAGTAGGCATTGAGGAAGGAGAGATTCTCGCATCCTGTAGTCGAATTGATGATCTGATCAATCCGCGGTAGAGGGAAGTGATCCTTGGGGCAGTGCTTGTTGTGCGACGTGAAGTCTACGCACATCCGAAGGATGTCCATGTCCTTTTTGGGGACCATCACAGTGTTGGCTAGCCACTCGCTCTCCTTGATTTCTCGGATGAAGTTGGCATCGAGTAGTTTGTTGACTTCGATTCCAACTGCTTCTGCTCGTGGTTCGGACAGTCATTAGATCGACTGCTTGACCGGCCTTGCATCGGGGAACACATTTAGTGCGTGCTCGGCGAATTCCCTAGGAACTCCTGGCATGTCCGCATGACACCAGGCGAAGATTTCCTAGCGCTCACAGAGGAATTCGACGAGCGCACTTTCCTATGCGGTTGGCGATCAGCGTCGTGTTGGAGGCATTCGTTGGGCAGACCTGCACCTTTTTCGTGTTGACCGTGGAGTCGAACGACATGTCAGGTGAGTTTTGCTTGGCGACTAGGGGTGCTCCGTTGTCTATCACTTTTTGGAGCCTCGTGAGCTCCTCTTGCTTGTCGAACGACTGGGAGATTCTGTTGAAATCTCTATCGCAGTGGTCCGATCGGGTGAAGCTTCCCTGGATTGTGATGACGCCCTTGGGCCCTGGCATCTTGAGCACCAGATACGTGTAGTGCGGTAATAATAGGAATCTTGCGAACGCCACGCGCCCGAGGATGGCGTGGTACTGTGATAGACAATCCACCACTTCAAACTCGAGCCGCTCGCAGCGAATTTTTTTGGGTTTGACGAAGATGACGTCGAGCCATATCTTTCCCAGGGGATATATGCCCTTCCCTGGGACTATATCGTGGAACATTGTATCGGATTGTGCCAGGCTGCACAGCGGGATCCGCATCGCTGCGAGGGTGCTGGCGAACATCAGGTTGATGCCACTGCCGCCATCCATGAAGACGCGGCTCATCTCGAATCCTCCGATCTGTGCCTCGAGCACCAGGGCAGCATGACCTAGGCGAGGGATCTGGCGGGTGTGATCCAAACGATCGAACATGATGCAGGACTCTAAGCCACTGAGGTACTCAGGGATGGCGGGCAGAGCGGTTACAACGAGGCTGACCTGTCGAGTGATCTTCTTTTGCACCCTATTGGTAGGGCGTCCCTTCTGGATCATCAGGGACCCTTTTGGCGGCGGGTATCCGCCTATGCCGTTATTTAGCGCAGGTGCGATTGCTGGATTCGACGGTCCCATGGGTGGTGGTGGAGGAGCTCCGTGGGCGATGTCACCTGATGCAGGTGCGGGTCCGAACCCAGGGTTCATGATCTGGCGTCGCATTTGGGTGAGACCCTCGCTGAGTTTCTGGAACTCGCGACAGTCCTTGAGCATGTGGATGGCCTTCTTTTTGCCATCCCGCTTGTCGATGTAGAAGTGGATGGTGTAGAGACCCGATAACTTGTCGCATGCCAAGGGTTCGTCGTCATGGATGCGACGCTGCCATGTTTGTGTTGGGTGTGTGCCGTCGCGAAAGTTGCCTCCACGGTATCCTCCACTGTTGCGGTTGCCATCGTTGCGTCGATCGGCGTAGCCAGCCGCAACCATGTCAACTCCATCGCGGTCGTCATAGATGCGCGATCTTCGCTTGCTGCGGCATTCGCACCTGCGGCCATATTCCTCCTCATCATCTGAATGCATTCGATGCAGGGAATCCTCGCCATCTGTCCACCTGTTGGCGATGTCCATGAGGTGGTTGAGCGTCTTGGGCTTGACGCGCCCAAGTTCTTCCTTAAAGTCTGGGCGCTTGACACCGTCCTTGAAGATGTGCGCGGCCGAGTTCTTGATGTTGGACCAGCGTAAGATGTACGAGCGAATGGATTCGCCCGTACGTTGAGTGCAGGCCCGCAGTTCCTCGATATCAGGCTGGCCTCTTGCTGGTGCCCTTGAAGTTTCGGATGAAACTGTACGCCAGCTCCTCCCAGCTTCGGATCGAGCCTGAGGACAGGCTGCTGAGCTAGATCCGGGCTGCACCTATCAGCTGCAGCTGAAGGCATTGCAGGGCAGTGTTCTTGTTACCACCATGCAGCTTGATGGAAGAGAGGTGGTCGCTGAGCCAGGCCTTCAGATCCTGTGTGCCATCGAACTTCAGAGTGTCCGAAGGGAGCTTGAATTTTTTGGGCATCCATGTGTGCCAAACAGATCTACTGAAGCATCGGGCTCCGCACATCTTTCCATCGTCATCCTCTTCGGATTCGGTTGAGCACGCGCGTTGGGCACGTGCCTTGTCGACCTTGCGCTGGGCGTGGTCGTTTCGAGTGTCATAGTCGCTACTGCGACTTCTTGGGATCTTGCGACATCGAGGTAGATTGTGTTCTTCCTCGTCAGGTGAGGGTGTGGGGCTGTGGTTGAATCTGACCGCATCTTTTTCTTCGGCTCCGCGGGAGCTTCCTCGTGGAGCGCAACTCTGACGAGTCCGAGTCCGGCTAGCGCGTACTTGTGCATGGCACTCTTCGGGTCCCCACGAGAGGTGGATGGGATGCGAGGTACGTGGTGGCCGCCATGATCGCAGCCTACGGCGTCTTCGGTATGACGTTGTCATTGGCGTCCATCTCCATGAAGGACGTGTTGACGGTTTGGTGACCTCACGTCGTGTGGCGGGGTCCATGTGCTTGTGCGAGAGCGATGCTTGTTGGCATGATTGTCGTGCGATCCGGAGCCACCAGCGGCGGAGAGCGCAACTCGTCGCGCGCTAGACTCTGAAGCTGCCTGCTTGTGTTTGTCGAGTTCCTCCTGCGTCTTTACCTGCCGGTTATGCTCGCCGATGAGGAGCGGGTGGTATGCCATCAGCAGATCCCATGAAGCATTCACAGGTAGGATCTTGTTGCCCGCCACGGCTTCGCGTGCTTGGCGCCATCCGTCCTCGTTGAGATTGATCCTCTGGTAGACTCCAGCGTCGCCTTCGTTGGGCTAGAGGGTAGGGTTTCCTCTGTTTCCTCCGTTCCCAGCCTGCAGGTTGGGCGGTGGATTGGGTGGTGGGTTGGGTGTGCTCGAACTGTAGGGTTTCGTAGCATGGAAAACAAAATTTGCTACCGCATACAAACAAACAAGCCAAGATCTATCTACTAGATTGTAGCAACGAGTCGATAGAATAACTCACCCTCGAAGATTCCAGTGTGTTTAACGAGAGCGGATTCTCGTGGGTGATGTAGTCGTACTCTTCCCGATCTCAAGATCGCGTAGACGATCCTTCCGGCCCGCGTTAAACGGCGCTCCCTTGATCGGTCACACGTTCGGTACTCGGACGAAGACCTTCCTCTCCTTGTTCCAAGAAAATGGAGGTTGTAGCACTCTCCTCGCGATTTCGGCAGCACAACGGCGTGGTACCGGAAGTAGAGGGGAGATCTCGCAGGGCTTCGCCTTAAGCCGGAGCGAGTATGGTGGAGTATGAGAGAGTCCCTCGACGATCTAGGGTTTAGACACGCCGAGGAGGAAGCTTGGCCGACGGCTAGGGTTGCTAGGCGGTGGCGGCTTGACCTAGGGCGGCGGTGGCGGCGCCGGTGGCTTAGGGTTTTGGAGGCGGGGATCTTGTGTGTCTAGGAGGGGAGCCCTGCCCCTCCTTTTATAGGTGGAGGGGCCGGCCGGCCAAGGGGAGGGGAGTCCCTCCCCAACTCGGCTTGGAGGTGGGCCGGCGGTGGAGGAGGGACTCCTCCCCAACTCGGTTTCCTCCTCCTTCCCCACTTCCCAAAAATAGCCGTTTTCCTTTCAAACTAGGATTTGAATAAACCCTCTATTTTGTTCAGCGATGACACCGAGTACATGATGCAATCATACCAACTTGATATAACACATTCATGTACCCTTCCCCTCCGGAGTGCCGGACATTCCGGAACCTTCTAGAACATTCCCGATGAAAACACCGGAACCATTCTCCAACTCCGAAACGGGACTTTCCTTATATGAATCTTATTCTCCGGATCTCCTCGTGATATCCCGAATCCCATTCGAGACTCCGAACAACATTCGGACTCTTTCTCATCATTCCATAACTACTCAAACAACGTCGAATCCTTAAGTGTGTCTCCCTACGGTTCGTGAATTATGCGGACATGATCGAGACACTTCTCCGATCAATAACCAATAGAGGAATATGAAAATTCATATGGCTCCCACATATTTCTACGATTACTTTGCGATCGAATGAACCACTTACATACGATACCAATTTCCCTTTGTCTCACGATAGTTTACTTATCCGAGGTTATGATCGTCGGTATCTCTGCATACCTAGTTCAACCTCGCATCGATAAGTACTTTTCTCGCTCGTGATATGTGATCCCTTGTGAGCCGTCACATGCTTGCAAGCCAATTGGATGACATTTCACCGAGAGGGCCCAGTATATCTATCCGTCATATGGATGGACAAATCCCGATCTTGATCCATGTGTTTCAACCAATACTTCCGAACACTCAATGCCACCTTTATAGCCACCCGCCACGGTGTGGTGTTTGATGTCATCAAAGCATCCATTCGGTAAAGGTGATATGCATGATCTCATGGTCGATGGAATTAGGTTACTATGTATCAGAAAGCATATAGCAATTGAACTATTAAAATGACTTGATCTTTATGCTACGCTTATCTATAGGAGTATGTCCACCATATCATTCTCCTAACGATATGATCTTGTTGTTAATAACATCTCAATGTTCATGATAGGGAAACCACAATCATCTATTAACCAACAAGCTAGTATTATATAGAGGCTTTACTAGGGACTTCAAATTAAGTTTACAAATCACACAAGTATTAATGTTTCCTTGTTAATACTATTATAGCATGAATGTAAACATTTATCATAAACACAAAGATATAATAATAACTATATTTATTATTGCCTCTAGGACATATGTCCAACAGTCTCCCACTTGCACGAGAGTCATCTAATCTAGATTACATGGTAATATACCGAACACCCATGGCAGTTTGGTGCTAGTCATGTTTTGCCCTCGGGAGAGGTTTAGTCAACGGATCCGCCACATTCAGATCTGTGTGTACTTTGCAAATCTTTATATCCCCATCTTGGATATATTCTCGAATAGCGTGAAAACGTAGCTTGATGTGCTTCAGCTTCTTGTGTGACCTTGGTTCTTGCGCATTGGATATGGCACCCATGTTAGCACAGTAGATAGACATTGGGTCCAGCGCACTAGGAACCACACCCAGCTCTGTAATGAACTCTTTCATCCATATCGCTTCTTGTGAAGCCTCCGAAGCAGCCATGTATTGCGATTCAGTTGAAGATCTCGCCAAAACGCTTTGCTTTGCACTCCTCCAACTAACTGCTGCACCATTCAAAATAAATACGTATCTAGATTGTGATTTAGAATCATTCGGATCGGTGTTCCAACTAGCATCGGTGTAACCATTAACAACGATTTGTTCATCACCTACATAAGAAAGAACCATATCCTTAGTTCTTCTCAAGTACTTAAGGATGTTTTTGACCGTTGTCCAATGATCCACTCCTGGATCACTTTGATATCTGCTAGTTAAACTAATAGCATATGCAATGTCAGGTCTAGTACATAGCATGGCATACATTAGAGATCCTATGGCTGAGGCATATGGAGTCTTACTCATCCTTTCTCTATCTTCTGCCGATGTCGTACTTTGAGTTTTACTCAAGGTCGTATTGGGCAACATGGGCAAGAACCCTTTCTTGCTATCTTCCATTCCAAACCTCTTTAGAACTTTGTCCAAATATGTACTTTGTGACAATGATATTTGGCGTTTCGATCTATCTCTATAAATCTTTATGCCTAATATGTAAGCTGCTTCGCCAAGATCCTTCATTGAAAAACTATTATTCAAATATTCCTTGACACTATTAAGAAGGTCTACATCATTCCCAATCAACAATATGTCATCTACACATAGTATTAAGAATGCTACAGAGCTCCCACTCACTTTCTTGTAAATACAAGCTTCTCCATAAGTTTGTATAAAACCAAAACTTTTGATCACCTTATCAAAACGTTGATTCCAACTTCGGGATGCTTGCTTCAATCCATAGATGGACCGTTGAAGTTTGCTTACCTTGTTAGCATCTTTAGGATCGACAAAACCTTTGGGTTGCATCATATACAACTCTTCATCAATGTATCCATTGAGGCATGCTGTTTTGACATCCATCTGCCATATCTCATAATCATAATATGCAGCGATTGCTAACATAATCCTCACAAACTTTAGCTTCGCTACTGGTGAGAAAGTCTCATCGTAGTCAACTCCTTGAATTTGTCGAAACCCCTTTGCGACAAGTCGAGCTTTATAGACACTAACATTACAATCAGCATCTGTTTTCTTCTTGAAAATCCATTTGTTCTCGACAGCCTTCCGGCCATCTGGTAAGTCCACCAAAGTCCATACTTGGTTTTCGTACATGGATCCAATCTCGGATTTCATGGCTTCTTGCCATTTATTGGAATCTGGGCTCATCATCGCTTCCTCATATGTCTCAGGGTCATCGGTGTTGTCCACCAACATGACACTCATAACGGGATCATACCAATCTGGAGTGGTACGAGTTCTCATTGACCTGCGAGGCTCTATAACAACTTCAACCGAAGTTTCATGATCATCATCATTAGCTTCCTCTCTAACTGGTGCAGGCATCACAGGAACTTCTTCTGGTGCTGCGCTACTCGCAATTTCGAGAGAAGGTTCGACAACCTCGTCGAGTTCTACTTTCCTTCCAGTCACTTCTTTCGAGAGAAATTCCTTCTCTAGAAAGGATCCATTCTTGGCAATGAAGATTTTGCCTTCGGATCTATGATAGAAGCCAATAGTTTCCTTCGGGTATCCTATGAAGACGCATTTTTCTGCTTTGGGTTCAAGCTTGTCCGGCTGTAACTTCTTTACATAGGCTTCGCATCCCCAAACTTGAAGGAACGACAATCTAGGTTTCTTCCCAAACCATAATTCATACGGTGTCGTTTCAACGGATTTAGATGGTGCCCTATTTAAAGTGAATGCGGTTGTTTCTAATGCATAACCCCAAAATGATAGCGGTAAATCTGTAAGTGACATCATAGAACGAACCATATCTAAGAGAGTTCGATTACGATGTTCGGACACACCATTACGCTGTGGTGTTCCCGGCGGTGTCAATTGTGAAAGTATTCCGCATTTCTTCAAATGCTCGCCAAACTCGTAACTTAGATATTCACCTCCACGATCAGAACGTAGAAATTTAATCTTCTTGTTATGTTGATTCTCTACCTCACTTTGAAATTCCTTAAACTTCTCGAAAGTTTCGGACTTATGTTTCATGAAATAGATATACCCATATCTACTCAAATCATCCGTGAAGGTAAGAACATAACGATAACCACCGCGCGATGCTACACTCATTGGACCACACACATCGGTATGTATGATTTCCAATAAGTCCGTAGCTCGCTCCATCATACCAGAGAATGGAGTCTTAGTCATTTTACCCATCAGACATGCTTCGGATCTTTCAAGTGATTCAAGAAATCCATCGGAATGGAGTTTCTTCATACGCTTCACTCCAATGTGACCAAGACGACAGTGCCACATATAGGTCGAGTTATCGCTCGATTTCAAACGTTTAGCCTCAATGTTATTAATATGTGTATTTCCACTATCGAGATTCAACAAGAATAGACCATCTATCAAAGGTGCATGTGCATAAAACATATTACTCATATAAATCGAACAACCATTATTCTCGGACTTAAACAAGTAACCGTCTCGCAATAAACAAGATCCCGATATAATGTTCATGCTTAACGCAGGTACCAAATAACAATTATTTAAGTATAAAACTAATCCCGATGGTAGATGAAGGGGTAGCATGCCGACCGCGATCACATCAACCTTTGACCCGTTTCCCACGCGCATCGTCACCTCGTTCTTCGCTAGCTTCCGTTTATTTTGCAGCACCTATTTCGAGTTACAAATATGAGCAACCGAACCAGTATCAAATACCTAGGCACTACTACGAGTACTAGTGAGATACACATCAATAACATGTATATCAGATATACCTTTCTTCTTGATGTTGCCGTTCTTCAAATCCGCCAAGTACTTTGGGCAATTCCGCTTCCAGTGACCTTCTCCCTTGCAGTAAAAGCACTCAGTATCAGGCTTAGGTCCAGCCTTGGTATTCTTCGTTGGCGTGGTAACTTTATTACCACCCTTCTTGAAGTGTCCCTTGTGCTTAGACTTGCCTTTCTTGAATTTGGTGGTCTTATTGACCAACAACACGTGGTGCTCTTTCTTGATCTCCACTTCTGCAGATTTCAACATGGCAAAGAGTTCTGGCAACGTCTTGTTCATGTTTTGCATGTTGTAGTTCATCAGAAAGTTCTTGTAACTTGGTGGTAGTAATTGGAGGACGCGGTAAATCCCCAAAGCATTAGGAATCACTATACCCAAGCTTTGAAGTTTGTTTGCGTGCCCAGACATCTTAAGCACATGCTCACTGACGGAGCTGCCCTCTTCCATCTTGCAGTTAAAGAACTTTTCAGAAGCCTCATAGCTTTCAATTGCCTCATGAGTCTCAAAGATCAATTTGAGATCCTCGACAATATCATATGGGTCTGAATTCTCAAACCTTTTCTGAAGCTCCGATTCTAAACCATACAAGATAGCACACTGAACTGTGGAGTACTGAGTCTTCCGAGTAAGGTAAACATTCTTTACTTCATCGGAAGCATCACCGCAGTGGGTCACCGAGCGGTGCATCCAAAGACATAGGTCAAATTACCAACTGTGAGGACAATCCTCAAATTGCGGAACCAATCCGCGAAGTTGCTTCCATTGTTTTTCAACTTTTCTTTCTCTAGGAACGCATTAAAATTGATGGTAGGGGCTGCCATTGATCTACAACATATTTGCAATAGTTTAGACTAAGTTTATGACAAATTGAGTTCAAATTAATAATAAAATTAATCTAGGTGAACTCCCACTCAAAACAATATCCCTCACATTGTTTTAGTGATCACATGAACCAAATCCACCACATCAACACCGATCATCACGAGAGTTGATATAGTTTCATTGGTGAACAATCGACATGTTCATCATATCTACTATATGATTCATGCTTTACCTTTCGGTGATCCGTGTTTCGAGACCATGTCTGTACATGCTAGGATCGTCAAGATCAAACCTTAGTTTCCGCATGAGCAAATCTGGCTTGCTCATGTTGTATACACTTGCGGAATCTAACACACCCGATCATCACGTGGTGCTTCGAATCAACAAGCTTTAGCAACGGTGCTAACTAAGGGTGAACACTTTATGACTTGAAATTCATGTGCATGAGGGATCATATTATAATGCTACCGTCGTCTACTAATCAATACAAGATGCATAAAGGATTAACATCACATGCAATTCATAATATGTGATATGATATGGCCTTTCTTCTTGTGCTTCCGATCTCCATCTTCAAGCACGAACATGATCTCCATCATCACCGGTGTGGCGTCAAGGTCAATGGCGCCGCTTCATGGTTGTCTTCCACCAGCATCAACTATTACAACTACTTTGAATAATAGACACGTAGGACTTAATGGAAACAACCATATGGCTCCTGTCGGTTGCCAACTTACAATAAGGAACATTGCATACATCATATATAATCACAATCATGGCCATATCACATCACATCACACCCCTGCAAAACAAAGTTAGACGCCTCTAATTTTCTTTGCATGTTTTACGTGGTTTGGGGCTTTCAATAAGTGGCGTTCTAACTTACGAACAAGAACCACAACATTGATACTAGTATTGTCAATCACCCGTTGTAAATTGAATCTTAACTATGTTGGGAGAAACAGGCACCCGCAAAGCCACTTATGCAATACAAGTTGCATGTCAAGCGTGGAGCAAGTCTCATGAACGATGTCATGTAAGGTTAGCCCGGGCTGCTTCATCCCAACATACCGCAAGATGCAAAGTACACAAGAAGCAATCGACAATAAAAGCATCAACGCCCACAATGACCATTGTGTTCTACTCGTGCAACAGATCTACATATAGACACGGCTCTGATATCACTGTAGGGTTTCGTAGCATGGAAAACAAAATTTTCTACCGCATACAAACAAACAAGCCAAGATCTATCTACTAGATTGTAGCAACGAGTCGATAGAATAAATCACCCTCGAAGATTCCAAAGTGTTTAACGAGAGCGGATTCTCGTGGGTGATGTAGTCGTACTCTTCCCGATCTCAAGATTGCGTAGACGATCCTTCCGGCGCCGCGGCCTCCCGCGATCGGTCACGTTTGGTACTCGACGAAGACCTTCCTCTCCCTTGTTCCAACAGGCAGCGGAGGTTGTAGCACTCTCCTCGCGATTCCGGCAGCACAACGACGTGGTACCGGAAGTAGAGGGGAGATCTCGCAGGGCTTCGCCTTAAGCCGGAGCGAGTATGGTGGAGTATGAGAGAGTCCCTCGATGATCTAGGGTTTAGACACGCCGAGGAGGAAGCTTGGCCAGCGGCTAGGGTTGCTAGGCGGCAGCGGCGGCTTGACCTAGGGCGGTGGTGGCGGCAGCAGGTGGCGGCGCCAGCGGCTTAGGGTTTTGGAGGCGGGGATCTTGTGTGTCTAGGAGGGGAGCCCTGCCCCTCCTTTTATAGGTGGAGGGGCTGACCGGCCAAGGGGAGGGGAGTCCCTCCCCAACTCGGCTTGGAGGTGGGCCGGCGGTGGAGGAGGGACTCCTCCCCAACTCGGTTTCCTCCTCCTTCCCCACTTCCCAAAAATAGCCGTTTGACTTTCAAACTAGCCGTTTGACTTTTCAAACTAGGATTTGAATAAACCCTCTATTTTGTTCAGCGATGACACCGAGTACATGATGCAATCATACCCACTTGATATAACACATTCATGTACCCTTCCTCCGAGTGGGACATTCCGGAACCTTCTAGAACATTCCCGATGAAAACACCGGAACCATTCTCCAACTCCGAAACGGGACTTTCCTTATATGAATCTTATTCTCCGGACCATTTCGGATCTCCTCGTGATATCCCGAATCCCATTCGAGACTCCGAACAACATTCGGACTCTTTCTCATCATTCCATAACTACTCAAACAATGTCGAATCCTTAAGTGTGTCTCCCTACGGTTCATGAATTATGCGGACATGATCGAGACACTTCTCCGATCAATAACCAATAGAGGAATCTGGAAATTCATATGGCTCCCACATATTTCTACGATTACTTTGCGATTGAATGAACCACTTACATACGATACCAATTTCCCTTTGTCTCACGATAGTTTACTTATCTGAGGTTATGATCATCGGTATCTCTGCATACCTAGTTCAACCTCGTTACCGATAAGTACTCTTTTCTCGTTCCCGTGATATGTGATCCCTTGTGAGCTAGTCACATGCTTGCAAGCCAATTGGATGACATTTCACCGAGAGGGCCCAGAGTATATCTATCCGTCATATGGATGGACAAATCCCAGTCTTGATCCATGTGTTTCAACCAATACTTTCCGAACACTCAATGCCACCTTTATAGCCACCCAGTTACGGTGTGGTATTTGATGTCATCAAAGCATCCATCCGGTAAAGGTGATATGCATGATCTCATGGTCGAAGGAATTAGGTTACTATGTATCAGAAAGCATATAGCAATTGAACTATTAAAATGACTTAATCTTTATGCTACGCTTATCTATAGGAGTATGTCCACCATATCATTATCCTAACGATATGATCTTGTTGTTAATAACATCTCAATGTTCATGATAGGGAAACCACAATCATCTATTAACCAACAAGCTAGTATTATATAGAGGCTTTACTAGGGACTTCAAATTAAGTTTACAAATCACACAAGTATTAATGTTTCCTTGTTAATACTATTATAGCATGAATGTAAACATTTATCATAAACACAAAGATATAATAATAACTATATTTATTATTGCCTCTAGGGCATATCTCCAACACGAACCTGGTGGCACTTTCGATTCACCATGGATAACCACGGTGCATTGGTAGCGCATGCGGATTGGGTCGCTGCTGCCGCAGCTTGGATTCGGAACCGTAGGTTCCTTCGTCAGATGGAGGGCCGCACAGATCTGAGTTGCAGCTGCTGCTATGATAGGACTCATCTGTCAGCGTCGACGTGCGTAGCACACCGATGGGTGTCACCCACGAAGCGGGGCTGATGGATGGTGGCGGAACCCGCTCTAGGAGGCAGAGGATGCCAGTCTGCCCCACCTGGAAGCAAAAGCTCCGGAACAGAATCTCGAGCCCGTCGCCTACGGGCTCGAAATCCTTCATGGTGGCTGGCGAGTGGGCGGTGAAGTTGAAAGCGCCGAAGAGGAGGTGACTCTCCGTGGCCGATGATTTGTAGATCGCTTCGGATGGGACCGTCACAATCGCACAATCAGCGCCCCCAGTTCCCACAGACGGCGCCAATTGACGAGGTTTAATCTCGTCAATGCCCATTGTTATGGACTTGGGTTTTGGAGAATATGTGGATGCTGGAGATCGCGGAACGGTTAGCAAACAAGCAACCCGGGGACACGAAGTTTACCCAGGTTCAGGCCCCCGGAGGGAAAACCCTACTCCTGCTTGTCTGTTCTTGATTACGTCGGAATCGAAACTTATAGGGGTGCGCAATGCAATCTGGCGTGAGGTGTGTATGCGGTGAGTTGAGAGAGATCCTCCTCGCCGTGCCCTCCTAGCCTTTATATAGATAGGCAGGTCCCAGGCATAGGTCGAGTCGGTTACAGATTAGGGTTTGCCCCTTTGAAATTCTATCTACTCTAGTCTTGTTCCCCAAGCATTCGAAGGCGTCATGGGCTTGGGCCACCCGAAACCTCCGCAGGCCGCGTATCTTGTAGTGGGCCTTCCTTGGGCTGGACTAGGTATGCTGATGTTGTGTACCCGCGGGGTATAACCATGTCAGCAGGCGCTGGGCTTTGGCCCCAATGGTGCTCCGATCCCGGCTCCAGCTCCGGCTCCTTTTTCGGTGGAGTTGCTCGCCCAGCAGGAGGCGAGGGACCACTGGGCCGCCGAGATGGACAAGGCCCTGGTGAACCGGGCGGCGGAGGGCAAGGCGGTGTCTCGCGACCATTCTCGCGACCGTCTCCGCGAACGCGTCCAGCAATGGGCCATCTAGGCCTCTAGGGTGGCGATCGACGAGGCCGGCGACAGCGGAAACGGTGGTCGTGGCAACGGCGGCAAGTAGTCGTCACGTCGTCCTCCTCCAGTAGTAGCCATAGCCGTAGCCGCGGGAGCAGGAGCAACAGTAGCAGTTAGCACCCCCTAATTTGTTTGAATGGCCTTTTTATAACTGGTAGGGCTTAATCTAATGAAAAACTATCGTTAAGTACTAATGTCTCTCTTACATATGGGTTCGGGTGGCCAACGGGCAGGACACCCCGCGCTGTCCGCGCGCGTTCGGCCGACGCAATCGAGCCCCAGATTAGATGCATGAATGAGTCGAGTCGTGTTTGGCCAGATGGGTCGGCCTGCTAGGACGCCGCGCACCCGCGTCCGCGCAGACTGTTTCGGACATGCTTAGACGGGATGCGTCGGCCCGGTGAAGATACCCTAAGATTGCCACATTTTATTATTTATAGGGTCAACCTGTTATAGATTTAATTTTTTACCAACTTTTTCGGTACTTTCTGACTTCTAATTTTTTTTGCCATACTTGTTAAACTTAGGCTTAGCAGACTACGGCTAGAAAGTAAAAGCCAAACAAGCCCTATAAAACATGTACATCTTGCTTCTTTCACCATTAATAGCGCATTCCATCGCTAAAAAGAGCGATGATTACAATTAAAAAAAATCTATGGTAAGGCTAGTAGAGGTGGTGAGCATTTTTTATTTTAGCACGTACCATCAACATGTCTCAATCAGAATTTGTCATTTTTTGGCGATGAAACATTTCAATAAAAGAACCCTTTTTTATATGCAAAGAAGTCAGGTCTTCTCTTAGCTCTTCACATACAATAAGTATTTTCTTTATTATCATCTTTAAAAATTAATAGAATCGACTAATTATAATAAAAAACACGATGATAAGAAAAGCCACAAGATACAACAGAGAAAGCCACAAGATACAATGAGAGAGAAATTCTCAAAAAAAAAAAGATACAACTGAGAAATTAGTTTTTTCTTATTTTTAAACGATCATTCATTAAGAAAAGGCAATATTCTTTTTTTAAATTTTTTTTAACTAAACGAAAATCCGACGTAACAACACTAAGAAAAGACTGCCATCACTCCATTGTACTCCCTCCGTTCCAAAATATAAGACGTTTTAGGTTTGTGAAGAAAACGAATCTAGACTTGAAATGAATCTACATACTAAAATAAGTCTAGATTCGTTTTCTTCACAAACCTAAAACGTTCTAGATTCGTTTTCTTCACAAACCTAAAACGTCTTATATTTTGGAACGGAGGGAGTATATGCCTACAACGGGCTGGCCGCTCAGCCGTCCGATGCGGCCGTGCACTTAGTGTGGGTCCACGTGGAACGTGTGTGCATAGCGTTTCTGTTAATAAAACTAGACACGTCATCTGTACAAGTATGGCTAAAATTTTTTCATACTAGCGTATTTAGCATACAGAGCCAGAGTCATTTCAGGCATTCGTCACAATCTAGGATGCATCATCTGTACCAAATACTTATCACCAAACGATTCTAGTGTTCTCCACCATCTGCCTAGGTCCATCTAATGCTTACAACACAACACAAGAGGGTCCCAACTACCACCCCTCTCCCTCCCTCCTCCCATCTTGTCGGCGGTGGTGGCGGAGCCACTCTCTCCCTGCCCCTCTCATGGTCGCTGGCACGGGACAATGGCCAAGGGTTGGGGTGGGGGTCGGGCGCCAGCGTCACGGGACGACTGTCCTGCAGTGGTGCAGCGGATGGCGAACGGCGGTTTGAGTCCGGATGATGGCGGAAGCGGTCGTTCTTCTCTAGGAGGCAAGGGTGCGGGTGGCACACACTTCATGGCTACTTGTCGGCGGGGCTCTGTGTGGTGGCAAGGGTGCTAGGGTCGATCTTCGGGCCTAGACACGCCATGGTCGTTGTGCATCCATCAGGTCTCTCTCGGTGGTAGCATCGGGATCAGGCGGTAGAGATGTGTGGCTGCCAGCAAAAACCGAGGCGACTCCGGTCATGGGGGACGATGACAGCATTTCTACGCCAATCCCTTGTCGAAGGTATTGTCAACACAACTCTCGTGTCTTCGCTCAGGCTACTTTGGGGAAAACCCTAGATCTAGGTCTCCGGGATCAGATGATGGCGACGCTAGCCGATGTTTTCCCTCATGGGGTTACCGTCTTTGAAGCAGCTACTGGACGAAGGAGAAGAAGGTGGAGTGGTTTCATCTAACATTGAGTGTTTAGCGGTGATGTCAAGTCATGCCTAACCGCCAAGTGCTACGCTCGGTCATGTCTGGTTCAGTAGGTTCTCTGCACGGCAGATCTTCCAGAGGATTCAAGCTGCGTCGGATGGCGGGACTCGGTGGCATTGTGCCGAGAGGTCTCGGTGGCGACCGCACGTTTGTGTTGATGGATGCGCCCATGGTGTCGTGGTGGCGTGAACGGCAGGCCTGACAAGGTCATTACTTTGATCCTTATGAAGATGGGTTGGTGGAAGATGGCTGCAACAGTGGTTTGAGCTTGCACGTTGGTGTATACCGGGAATCAGCTGGACCGGTTTGTGCTCCTAGCTCGCCGTTGCGGTTTGGGACCACCGGTTTTGTGATGTTGTGCGTTGGGGTGCGATAAGAATGTTGGTTCCTACCTGACCACCACCTTCATCAAATTGTGTTAAAGAGGTGGCTTTGATTTGATATTTTTATTTTTTGGCAAGGTTTCATTGAGTAATAAATAAAAAAGATCGTGTATATCATTTTGATGTAAAGGCCGGATATCACGTCCATTTCGGAAAAAAAAACTAGCCCAGCTCAATTTCGTTCACTTGGAGCTTTGCAGATACATCTGGAGATGGGTACTATTACCACAGTTTTTTGTTATGGATGCCGAGCTGCCTGCATCCGCGCGCAACGCAAAGTGAAAACGACACCAGCTTCCCAGCACACACACACAAAAGCAGCAAGATTCTTGCTGAAGCAAAATACAATGTTTTCTGGCTGTTTCTTCTTCGCTCGAACGTTGACGAGTATAAATGTATGATCTCGACCCGACTCTCGAAACCGTTAAGGCAAGTCAACCTCCAATCCAAAGCGTGTCTACGATCTGGCGCTTGAATCAGCAAATCTTAGAAAACAAAGTCGCCAAAATCAGAGTTCTTATTATTTCACGTACGCCTGCAAGTCCACCGCCACGCGAAGCGACAAAAGAAGGGCAACGTACGACTACACTGGCGTCCCAAACACTTTGCTGCCTTTGAAATGAGCTTTAGGCCTCATTTTGTATGAGTGGAATGACCGGTTTTGGTGTGTTTGAACCCGGCCCGGTTTTGGTTGGGCTTAACCCCAGCGACCCCGTAGAACCACGTAGGGTTGAGGTGGAACAAAGAATCTTCCCAGGCCTCACGTTTCTCTCTGGCTGGGCGGCGGCGCACGCCATCGCATCGCAGGGATCGACCGCCTAACCACCCTTCACGGCGGCGCCGACCAACGCCGACGATGCCGGTCGCTCCTCCATCTTGCAGCCAATAGTTTCTGAGCCACGCCGCCTTCTTTCCATCTCGCAGTCCTCCGTCGACGCTGCCTCGAACTCCCTCCGTCGTCTGTCTTGAAATCCCTCCGCCATCTGTCTTCTTCGGTAGTCCTAGATTTCTCTCCCGTAAGTCCTATCCACTTCGTCCCCTCCTCTCCCTTCCTCTATACATATGATTCTTGACCTAGGGTTCTTGATTCGAACCGATTGATGATCTGGATGATTGGGCATTTTTAGTTGTCTTTGGCTTTTTATGCTGGAGGTGCATAGATGTTCTGACCTAGGGATGAGCATTTTTAATTGTGAGTTGGTCGTTGCTTCTTCTTTCTTCTGGGTCTGCGTGTGTGTGAGTGTGTCGTCGGTGTGTTTCAGTTGACTGGATTTTTCTAGCCTGCTTATTTTAGGAGCAAATGAGATGATGCAGAGTTAGAGGAACTGCACAGTGTAAGGGCTTGTTTGATTCATAGGATAGGAAAAACAAAGGAATAGTAAAACCATAGGATTGCAATGTCATGTCCACTTCAATCCTATAAGAACCCACATGCAACAAAGTTTGTTTGATTCCATCAAAGAATTCTAAGAAAGAGCTTTGGTTGGATGTTAGATTTTCTGTGCAATCTAGTGCAAAAGATTTCTTAGGAAAGTTTTCTATAGGAATCAATCCTACAAATCAAACAACCACCATAGGAAAATTTCCTATAGGATTTAATCCTACAAATTTCCTATACAAATCCTTTGAATCAAACATGGCCTAAACGTTTTGACCGGATCACCTCTGGATGGCAGATAGTTGGTCTTGTCTGCTTGTGTTACTTTTATTTTACCTAATTGCATCCAGTTTCTTTTGTAGCACCACCTAGGATCTTTTCAAAACTCATCCCAGTTTGCAGAAGTTCCTGGACATGTACTCAATCATTTCAGTCTTGTTGGGCTAGAATTTTCTTCTAATTTATTGTGTGGTATTTTCTTGTGCTGTTGCTTGAAAATGCTTATCCCTGGGTTAAGATGGTGGTTTTATTGTATAGAACATTTTTCCTGGGTGGTGCTACTGTATAGAACATTTTTCCTGGGTTAAGACAAGTTATGAACTGTGAATTGCTGGGCGTGGGAGTACCATAATATTGTTTTGCAAGTTCATGTCTGGCTGGATAGTAAAAAAAAAAAATCCTAGAAACTGTCTGATCTGTCTGGCTGGCTGGATAGTAAAAACATACTCCCTCCGTTTAGAAATATAAGATGTTTTAGGCTTATGAATGCGATGTATCTAGACATCTTTTAGTGTATAGGTTTAATAAATCTAGACATTAAAAGATGTCTAGATATATCTTCTTCACAAACCTAAAACATCTTATATTTCCAACGGAGGGAGTATTATTTTGCAAGTTCATGTCTGGCTGGATAGTAGAAAAATATTGTTTTGCAAGTTGACAACTTGTGGACTATGTGACTACACTGGCGTCCCAAGACACTTTGCTGCCTCCGAAAAACTGCGCTTTAGCGGTTCGTTCTAGTCACGCCCATTCCTCCTCCTCTCCCGTCGCATCGCGATAGTATCGTCCACTGCCAGATTCCCCGACGGCGACGGCGACGGCGCTCCCTTTCGTGTCAACTCCACCACGCCGAGGTATCGTACCCGCCACTCCCCCGGAACCTTCTGCCATCCCCAGCACTCACTCCCTCCCTCGTCCCTGGCGTGGCGTGCGCTGTTCTATACCACGCCGACCAACGCCGGTATCTGTGGCACGCCCACGCATAGTACGGGGATCGACCGGTGAAGCGTCGGTACAGGGCTACATGCACGCGAGAAGGAAGGAATCTGGGCAATAAACAAGCTGCGTGTCGAGTCAGCAAACAGTCATCCACGCCACGTTAGTTAGCAAGCTGTGCGTGCGAGCGCCGCGTCGACGCGTGCAGCGCAACCATAGGCGCAGCGCACCGGCCGGCGGAGCACAATAATGCTGCTTCGGCGCCTAACTCGCGACGTACGCCTAAGGCTCGGTGGAGACTTTTCCCTCCGCCCGTCCTCCCAACAGAAACGCATACTAGTAGGATAGGGAGGACGAAAGGGAAAAAGCTTCTTGTTCTCAACACGTAGAGGTAGAGCCCCCCGGCATCGATCATTTGGCCCGACTTTATTTATCGGCGCCCTTTTGTGGCTCCACTGGATAAAAATCAGCCCTGTGTTTTGTGAGAGGGAGGGCACGTTTCGTTCTGTGAGCCACGGTACCCGCGAACCAATACATCACCATCTGTGTTTTCCTAACCTTTTCTTTTCGCGCTCTCTGTTTGGATCATAGGACGACGACGACGACGACGGTAACAGAATAACTTCCCGATAAGCGCTTCGTCACGAGTAGACACGACGATCCGTCAAATTCCTGCTTATCATGGTGTTTGTTATTATACCATGAATAAGGGGATCATGTTCCAAATTCCCAATATCTTGGGCGTACTACGAATCACAAGATCGTTAGCTGGTTCCTGTTGTTGCTTCAGCCAGAATAACGGTGGCTATTGCAGTGCGTATTTCATTTCAACTTAGTAGAACTACAAACTACTAGATCTATAGAGCTAACACTAGATCAAGACATAACAGAACTGATTCAAAAAATGAAGAGGGAAGAAATTAGCTTTGGATCGATTTAAAGAACAGATCGATAATGTAAAGCAATCAATCATGGAGCGTAAATCCCGCTCCAAGAATTCATCAGAGCCCGCGGCGCAGATCCACCACGACCACGCTCACGTTGTCGGAGCTCCGCCGCGCCAGCGCCAGCTTCGCCAGCAGCATGGCCGCGTCGGAGCACGCCTTGTCGGACTCCGCCTTGCTTATTATTACCCCGTTAGCCGACGACGAGGTTCCAACCTCGGCCTGCGCGGGCTCGGGCGGGCCGTTGCTGCGGAAGCACGCCCTGACGACGTCGCACGCCATCTCGTTCGTCACCACGTCCCACAGCCCGTCGCTGGCCAGGATCAGGCACTCGTCCTCCTCGCTGCGCTCGGTTATGGTCACCTCTGGCTCCGCGGTCACGAACGGCTTCAGGTACCCGTCGCCTGCGCGCACGTACGGTGTTTCGGTTAGATCGGGATCCCAGAGGCAGAACATACTCCTGCGCGAACTTGAACTGAACTCACCTATGGCGCGAGACATGGCGAGGACGCCGAGCACCCGGGCGCCGTCCCAGTAGATCACACGGCCGCCCGCCGCCTGGATCCGTTCCAGCTCGTCCGGCCGGTCAGGCTGAGAAGATCCACGTCAAGGTCACGCACAATTCAGGTCGAAACAGAGGGCGGCAAGGCGCCGTGATGCGAGGGTATGCGTACCTTGTGGTCGACGGAGAGCGGGACGGGGAGACCACCGCGGGATAGGACGGCACGGGAGTCGCCGGCGTTGCCGACGACGAGCTGGGTGCGGCTGACCACGGCGACGACGGCGGTGGATCCCACGTGGTCGCACCGCGAGGGCATCTTCTGCTCGCAGCGGCAGGCGGGCTCCTCGCGGCTGCGGGTGGTCGCCCAGTTCGCGGCCCGCTCGTCCAGCCGCGCGAAGCTCCTCTCCATCACCTCTTTCCACGCCACCTCCCCGCCGGAACACGCCTTCTGGTGCTCCTCCGCCACCGCCTCGTGCATCAAGTCCTGGCACGTCGTCGCCACCTGATAGCAGCACGAAACTCTAGAATCAGCACACGCGCGGTTTGGTATACTACAGAATTTGAAATTGTTGAGGCTGAGTTTGACAGACGTACGTGTGAGCAGCCATGGCCATCGAAGACGCCGAAGAAGTGGGACTTGGTGGAGCCGGTCAGGAAATCCGGCCTGACGGAGACGGCGTCCTCCATCTCGCGACGACGGCCGCACACCGAGGAGAAGCCGTACTGCGGGCAGCGGTCCGGATCCTGCAGCTGGGAGGCGGAGCCAGCGTCGGGGCACGAGCCGGACACCGTGCGCGCCAGCCTCTGGCGCTTGCCTGCGCGCGCGTACTCCGCGGCCGACTCCTCGAGGTCGCTGGCGAGGCGGAAGCGCTTCATCTCCAGCCTGCGGCGGCGCCTGTCAATCACGGAGGAGGCGACCGCCGCGGCGGCGACCGAGGCCGAAACCGTGGCCACGGTGGCCGGCGTGGACTTGGCTTCCTGGCAGCAGATCTCGGCCATCGGGGCAGCTGGCGCAAGCAGAACCTTGCTAGGATGCTTGCCTCTCGCTCGCCCAACGTCGTCGTCTGCGTCGCCCACGGTGAAATCGTGAGGCCGGCCTACTAAACGAAGCACGCTTCGCACGCGGAACACCAACGCATTCGACGAGCACTGCCCCTCTCCCCAGCCCTGGTTGGTAGGTGTGTGTCTATGGCAACGAAAGCTAGGCAGCAGAAGCGCGGGCCGAAACGAACCCCGAACAGGAAGGGTGAGGTGGTAGAAGAAGGGCAGAGCCGCAGAGGAGGCGGGTGGCCGTCGCCGTCATGGCGGCCAGCGCGCGGTAGCTACTACCGTTGCTGTGACGTGCTGATCACCGTCCGTCTCCACCCGATCTGGACGCGTGGGGGTGCTCCCGGCGCGGAGATTCCGACACGCGTACCGGGTGCGGTCACCAGGTCCGTTCGCGGCGGGGCCCGCCAGGCGGTTGATGGTAACGGCGAGGACGCCGGTGTTATCGCCCAGCACACACGTGGCGCCACGCAGCGTAACCTGTCTGCCTCGAAAGCTTGTTTATTGATGCCCTGTGAGGGCCCGCACCACATGGGCTCTGTCTCCTGGGCCGCCCGGAAATATCATGTGCTTATAAATTACTCCGGGCGTCCGCTGTCGTGCTCGCCGTCTCGTGTGGCGACGAGTCTATGAATGGCGGGGCCGTGCGTGCTCTGTGTCCCGCATGGCTGTGGTGCAGAGTAGGAGCCATGGAGGTGAGGAGGAGGACGGAGTGGAGGGGAAGGGACACGTGGTGAGGGACGGTCGCAATCAGTGGGAGGTTGGTCGGTCGTGGGAGGAGGGGACGCGTGGAGTGAGGGGCTTTTTGCGTTGCGTGGGGGTGGGGGTGGGGGTGGGGCGGGAAGGGGAAGGGCGGCCGGTTGTTGGGCGCTGGCGTGGCCACGTTGGTGGGGGGCGTAGGGGGAGGTGAACCTGGGGGAAAAGCGTGGCCACGCCGAGATCTATCCGCCGATGCGTCGCGTGCTCTCTCTCTCTCGTCGACGTCGGCTCGGCGTGCCGTGGGAAAACGTTTGGCACGCACTTCCGCTCTACTGACTGACGGGCGCGCAGTTCGCAGAGGAACAGTGCTTCCTGCAGTGCATGCACTCACTAGTACGTGTTCAGTACCCGCGTGACAGTTGTCTCGGCTGTAAGTGTAGTAGAGTGTGTACCACAACAGAGTGATGGATGTCCCTCGCAAAAAAAAACAGAGTGATGGATGAACCGGGAGGCAGCCAAGTGACTGGGAACCACCCATTTTCAGCTGATCGACGTCTTAGTCTAAATACATTGAAACAGAGAAAATGAGTTTTTTACAGTACTATGGATATCGATCATTTCAGAATACATACATTCTGCAATTCTTCTGCTCCCTCCGTTTCAAGACTTAAGGCGTCCTCGTTTTGCGTGTTTTTTCTTTGACCAAGAAAATATGTAAAAAGTTTTGGTATAAAACTAGTATCATTGGAAAATATTTTTTAATACGAATCCAACGATACTAATTATGTACAATATAATCAAGATTTTATTGTTCAATTCTTTTGGTCAAACTTTGCTTTGGAAAGCGTGTACGCCTTAAGCCTTGAAACGGAGGTATTACTCAGTCAGCTGAGGACACGTTTTCAACCATTAGATTTCATGTGAAGGCTATCTGAATCGTTCATTGAGGTTAGTTTATTGGACCTTTTATTAGTATGAGTCGGGCCTCTTATATGTTATTCCAACGGCCCTACTCCAGACGTGCTCCATGCCACACGAGGCTGGATACGCTCTACGGTGAAAAATATAACTGAAACAATATCACTTCCCTCGAGTCCACGACCTAGGTCCTGCATTTTCTCCTCTCATCGAGATTTCATGCAGCCTCGCCTCCGGCGGCGCTCGCTCGTGCGACATCCAGCGCCGCCTCCACCCGCAACCTTCCTTGGCGCGACATCCAACCTCGCCTCCACACGTAGCCAACACCGCTGCCACCTACACATACAGCCAGCACCGCTGCTGCCATCTCTGACCTTGGCAATAATTCCCATGGCTGCGATGTTAGTGATCAAGTTCTGAAATGTTAGTGACTGAGTCTTGGGGGAGAAGCAAGAGCAAAGGTCCGAGTAAGGGAGAAGAAAGAAGTAGAAGCAAATCAAGATGCAAAGACAAGTATGCTGGTATTATATGCCATCACTGCCATGAGAAGAGCCACATCAAGTGGCATTATGAACAATGGAAGAAAGACAAAAAGAAAAACAGACCGATAATGATAGTGATAGTGTGGGAGACCGGATTGTTGCGGTAGAGGAGATCATGTTTCTCATGCATAAAGAACATGATGGCATAAGTGTTTCCACCATTGAGGAAAGGATCACCGTACTTTATGATGATACCATCAACCTTGCAGATGGTGATGAGATGACTTGGATTCCGGACAGCGGTGCTACCATACATGCTATATCTCATAGAGATCTCTTCACGAACTACACAGAAGGTGATTTTGGTGTTGTGAAGATGGGAAATAATGATAGAGCAAAAAGCATTGAAAGAGGAGATGTGCACTTGGAGTCTGGAAATGGTATGACACTAGTCCTTAAGTCGGTGAGGCATGTTGAGGCCCTTCGGCTCAACATTATCTCAGTTGGATTGCTTGATGGAGATGGGTACTTGAGCATATTTGGAAATGCACAAGCTCACCAAAAGAAATCTAATCGTTGCAAAAGATAACATGGTTTCAGTTTTGTGTCATGTTCATGCTAAGCTTTATGCTCCTTGTGTAAATGCATTGTAGAAAGAGGATGCGTGTGCCTTATATCACAAGAGACTTGGGCACATGAGTAAGAAGGGGATGACGGTTGTAGTAAAGAAAAATCTATTGAAAGGTGTGAAAGGTGTTCACATCAAGAAATGTTTAGATTGTCTAGCAGGGAAGCAACACAGAGTTGTGTTTAAGAGTCAACCTCCTCACAAGAAGACCGAGGTGTTGGACTTGGTATATTCCGATGTTTGCAAAATGTCGATGAGGTCTATGGGTGGAGCAAAGTATTTGTCACATTTATTGATGACTTTTCCAGAAAGGTTTGGGTCGATGTTTTGAAGAACAAACATCAAGTACTAAGTGTATTCAAGCAATTCCAAGTCTCAGTTGAGAGAGAAACTGAGAAGAAGATCAAGTGCATCCGCGCTGATAATGGGTGAGAGTATATTGACCCATTTGATGTCTATTGCAAGGAGCAGGGAATTCGACACCAATTTACTCCTCCTAAGACACCATAGCTGAATGGTCTTACTAAAAGGATGAACATGATTTTTTTAGAGAGTTAGATGCTTGCTATCGAGTGCAAAGCTGCCTAAACATTATTGGGGTGAGGCTTTATCGACTGCAGTTTATCTTATTAATCTCTCACCAAGTAATCCATTGTAGGGAGATGTTCCAAACAGGGTCTTTTATGACAAGGACGTATCGTATGAGCACCTGAAGGTTTTTAGGTGCAAGTCCTTTGTTCATATCCCTCAAGATGAAATGTCAAAGCTTGATTCAAAGACACGACAGTGTATATTTCTTGGCTATGGAGGTATCAGTTTGGCTATAAGTTGTGGGAATCCGTGATGTTGTGTTTGTTGAAGACCAAACAATTGAGGATGTTGTGAAGACAAAGGTGTAGGTTCCGGAGCAAGTTCCCGTACATGTTTCTCCTCGAAATTAGTAGCAGGATAGATCTGATTCTGACTCAGTTCCTGCAGATTCGGCTCAACACGAAGCTGAAGATGATGATGCGTAATATGTGCAAGATGATGTACATAGTGGTACATGTGAGGATGCTCCGTGATGACCCACAAGTGTAGGGGATCGCAACAGTCTTTGCGGGTAGTATTACCCAATTTATTGATTCGACACAAGGGGAGCCAAAGAATACTTGCAAGCCTTAACAACTGAGTTGTCAGTTCAGCTGCACCTGGAAATAGTTCTTGATCACAGAAGTTTATCAGTAGTAACAGTTTGGTAGTAGCAACAACAAAGCAACAACAACCGTGAAACAGGAGCAATAGTAACAGTAACGGTAACAGTAGGATTCGAGTGCGGTAGGCATAGGGATGGATGGACGGGCATTCATGGACGAGTCTAAACATGTAACTTCAAAGAACTAGGGAATTGCAGATAAATAATAACAAGCATCCAAGTACTAAATAATCCTAGGCATGTGCTTCAAATATAGTCATACGTGCTTGCAATGAGAACTTGCACAACATCTTCTCATCAAATTGCAAGCGGGGCCTCTAGGGAACTACTGGCAATTAAGGTGCTCCTTTTAATAGAGCATCGGAGCAAAGCATTAACACTCCCTGAACACATGTGATCCTCACACCATAGTCATCCCCTCCGGTTGTCCCAATTATTGTCACATTGGGGCCTTTGGATCCGGACAATGATATGTGTACACAACTTACAGATAAGATCATAAACAATACTATCATAATGATTTAATAATAAGTTCAGATTTGGGATCATGGCACTCGGGCCCTAGTAACAGGCATTAAGCACAACAAGTTGCAACAAAGTCAAATAGTGCTAATAGAGATACTAGGCACTATGCCCCTAACAGATCTTATTCGATTACATGATAGAACTCATCCAATCCCTACCATCCCCAAGCCTACAACGGGGGATTACTCACTCATGGATGAGGGAAACATCGGTGGTTAATGGAGATGCATCGGTGATGACGATGGCGATGATCCTCTCCAAATTCCCCGTCCCGACAGGGTGCCAGAACGGATTTTCTGGATCCAAATCTTGTTTTTTTGTGGCGGCGGCGGAGCGAAACTATTTCTGGAAAACTATCGAACCCCTCCTCTGTTTTTAGGTCAGAAGGAAACTTATAGGCGTGGAGGGAGGCCGAGGAGCTGCCTGGGATGGCCAAACCTCCCCTAGGCGCGGGGTCATTGGGCCCGCGCCTAGGGTGGGTCTGGCCCCCTAGGCCTCCCCTCTGTCTCCCCTTCTGGCTTCATGGATCTTCTGGTGAGAAATAGTTTTTGGCATATTTTCTAGGATTTTTCCTGATAGTTCATTTTCTGCACAAAAACAAGACACTAAGGTAATTATGCTGAAAACAACGTCAGTCCGTGTTAGTTGCATCCAAATCACACAAGTTTAGAGAAGAAACAATAGCAAAGTGTTCGAGAAAGTAGATACGTTTTGGACGTATCAACTCCCCCAAGCTTAGCTTATTGCTTGTCCTCAAGCAATTCAGTTGAAAACTGAGTGCGATAAAAGAACTTTCACGAACACTTTGCTTTATATGATGTATATATTCTCAGCACAGGAGTAGATGCTTAGACAATTCATAATAAAGAGTATGCAACTAAGTCTACTCAATAGTCATTGCAAGCTATGAAGAGAAACCAACTCAATAATAATAAGTAGCATGAAACATAAACATAAGCAACATTGCAATGCTCATAATAAGATATGACAACTATGCTCTCAAGAAGGTGCTCATAGAATAAGTGGTGACTCAACAAAGTTGTGAAAACGGTTTTGTGAAGGTTTGAAAGGCTTCCTAATGCTGAAAGGAAGGTACTCGTTAGCTTGGAGCTCTCATTGCCCCTATCATAGGCATCTTCATGTGGTTAAGGTGAAAGTGAGGTCCACTCTGAATCATATGCTTGACATACCATAGACTGGAAATCCCAAGTCCCTTGAGTACGAGGGTCACTCCGCATGCAACTCAACTTTGGTCACCTGAAAGTTCTTGTCATTGTAAATACATGCATATCATCGAGAACCGCCAATGGGGTACCCCTTGCACATGGCACATGATCTTTTCCATAACCAAAATGACAAGGCAAACAGACAATGAGAATCTCAGCAATCTTTTTATTTACCATATGCATAACTTTTTATTGAGGATGCTTCATAGATGTGCATTATAGTGTTGCTGCAAGTTTCCACCATAATTAGGCATGACTTAGGCTAGCGGCCCAGGCGTTTCTCTAACACAATGTATAAACTTCATGAACTAACAACTTCCCCTTTTATTTCACATCGTCGACATCCATAAACAAAAGAGCAAGGAATCAACTGGACAAGATATCCAACAGGTGTTGAAAGCGTTCCCCGTGACAACACGGTTCCGCTGACTCCCAACATATAATAAGCAAGCATATAACTTCCATGGACTAGTCACAATGGTTCAAGATTATTAAGCGCAAGGAATAAAGTGTGCCATCAAGTTCGTGAGAGATTTACTAACTAACTTTCTCAAAACAGACGAATATTTTATTTTGGAAGAAAACACGGTATACATAAAATATGCACTGAAGTATCAAATGATGTCAATAGGTAGGTATGGTGGACACAACTGGCAATATTGGTTTTGGGGAGTTGGAAGCACAGGTAGAGCACATACTCAGTGCAAGTGAATGCTAGTAATAGAGAGGGAGCGGCAAACGAGAGAGCAATAAGTGTCATAATCATGCTTGCAATAAAACATAACTAATTATGGCATGAAAGTGATACAAGAACTCTAAGGCAAAATAAATTATCGAGGCTTACCTTTGACTATTGATTAGTCATATGCATGCGTGAGCATGTGCCAAGTCGATTCACATGAATAGTCAGAGGAGGATACCACAACATCATACCAAAATATGAATAAAACAATGCAAGCAAACATTCATATGTCATGCTGCAAACTATTAGCGGGCTGTAGCTAATCATAGACAAGCAAGAACTACTAAGCATCCATATGACATACACTTTACACAAACAGGCTAAGCATGCTCACAATGATGAGTATATGTACAAAAATAAAAAACAAATAGAGTTCGTTACCATCCTCTTACCACACCTTGAGTTGTCTTAATCTTCATTATTGCTTTTCACCTGTGTGACTTAAATATTAACATGAAACCAAAATCCACTAAGGACGGCTGAACCCTGCAAAGAACTCACAAAACCAAAGAAGAACAACAAATATTTTTGGTGTTTTCAATTTTTTTAGAAGGCAACCAACGCAAAACCAAATGAAGCAAAAGAAAACCGAAAACAAAAACTAAGACGCTCCAAGAACAACACAACTGTGCATGAAACAATGAAACAAAGTGTCTAGAAAGACCTGAGAAATTTATTGACGAAGAAGGGGATGCCTTGGGCACCCCAAAGTTTTGACGCTTGTACCTCTTGAGTAATTCTTGGGGTGACATGGAGTGGCTTCCCCCAAGCTTGATCTTTTGTCCATTCTTCATCTCATTACATCATCCTCTCTCTACACCTGAAATTTTTATTTCATACAAAACTTCACGCAATCTTCATTAGCAACATTAGTTTATTCAAAAGATATTAGACCTCTGGAAAAGCTTTGAAACAACAAGACTTTTTATTAAAAACACAAGCTACTATAGCAACTCCTTCAAAAATCTCAATTTTCCAAAAAGAACCCGAAAAGGAAATAATAAGACGCAAATGCAAATAATGGAAGAAATCTGTCAAAACAGACCAGTAGGTAGAAACTGATTTTCCGAAGACCTTCTGTTGCTCAAATAAAAAAGTATTTAACTAACAAAAGTTATCTAACATACTGGGGGATTTATTCATAAATTTTCAGCTCAATCCGACTTATAGAGACTCCTCACGAATTTTTATGGTGGAGGACAAAAATCTGTTTCGGGACAACAACTCTCCAAATCTTACTTCCCTCTCATTCGAGGTCATTCTTGGCACAAAAAGCAAACAAAAAGGATAAGGAGAGGTCATTACTGAAGTAATAACTTCCAAGACTCAAGGAAACTCTTGGGTTATCTCCCAACAAGTACTTTTCTTTAACGTCTTTAAGTTAGGCACGGCGAAGAGCAAAGATTGGAAAGGAGAAAAATAAAGGTGAGCAAGTATAACCATAGTGGAAACATTATTTTGTTCATTAAAATCCTTTTGTTAACAAGGTTGATCAAATCTTGTTACCAAAATAATCTTATATGAAACAAAACTTTGCATTCCACAAGGTGATTATGTTACCTCATACTTGATAGCAATGGTCCCAATCATAATAGTTTCAAAATTTTCTTATGGAATGGGACAATATATTTCTCCAACCTTGATGCTCTCAATATTTTCAATGGAATTCAGGCAATAGCTTCTAACAACCTTCTTGGGGAAATAGACAATGTGCTCTTTGTCATTAATATTGAATGTTACTTTTCCTTGATTGCAATTGATGACAACACCTGCAGTATTAAGAAAAGGTCTCCCAAGAATAATGGACATATTATCATCTTTAGGCATTTCAAGCACAACAAAATCAGTTAAAACCATGCAATTATGAGCAACTTGAGCAGGAACATCCTCACATATACCAACAGGAATAGTAGTTGACTTATCAGCCATTTGCAAAGATATATCAGTTGGTATCAACTTTTCTAGCTCGAGTCTCTTGTAGAGAGAAAAAGGCATAACACTAACTCCAGCTCCCAAATCATATAAAGCAGTTCTAACATAATTATTCTTAATAGAGCAAGGAATAGTTGGTATACCTGGATCACCAAGTTTCTTTGGAACCTTACCATTGAAGGAGTAATTAGCAAGAAAAGTAGAAATCTCCTCATTAGGAATCTTCCTTTTATTAGAGACAATATCCTTCATATACTTTGAATAAGGAGGCAACTTAATAGCATAAGTCAAAGGAATTTGCAAGAATAAAGGTTTCATCCACTCACAAAACTTGTTGTAGTGTTCTTCCTCCTTTGACTTGTGTTTCTTACCTGGAAAAGGCATAGGATTCTGCACCCAAGGTTCTCTCTCTTTACCATGTTTATTAGCAATAAAATCTTCCTTTGTGTACCTAGTGTTCTTACTGTGCTTCTCAGGTTCTTCCTCACCTTCCTCCTTATCAGGAGACTCATTATTATTACCACTCTCAGTTTCAACATCAGAGAAAGATATACTATTAGGATCTACAACAGGTTCAAGTGGTTCCTCAACTATCTTATGTTTCTTTTTATTTCTAATACAAGGACTACCACTATCTTCACCTAATTGGGAATCCTGCTCTATTCTTTTAGGGTGTCCTTCAGGATATAAATGATCTTGAGTAGCTGCACCACTCCTAGTTCTAATTCCATAAGCATGTTTATTTCCTGAAGCATTAACTAGCATATCCTTTTGTACCTTAGCAAGTTGATCAAGTTGAGTTTGAACCATTTGAAAGTGATGGGGATATGCCTACCGGGGTATACCCAGCAGGACGTTTCCGACTGGCATAGGAACTGGCGAGTGGGCCTGCAAGACGGCGACTGGATCAAGGCCTGGTGTGGATCCAAGTGACTGGAGTCAAGGCCAAGCAGTAGATAGGCCCAAATAATTAGGTTAAACAATTACCAAGCCTTAATCGATTCGGTTGAGATATGTAAACCCTAGGAAGGTGAGTCTATATAAAACTCCCTACAGGCGTAGAGATACGTTCATACACCCAAGCGACTTCGCCGCCAGCCGAGCTCGCCCATTGTACCACCATCATAATACAATCTAGCAGAGTAGGTCTTTACCCTCGGGCCGAACCTGGGTAAAACCTTGTGTCTCCGCCATCTCGCACCGCAGATGGCTGCCGCTTGCCCTCGTTTCTACTACTCGCTGCCGATTGCAAGATCTCGCCGTGACCATTCCCACGATAGTGGCGCCCACCGTGGGCCTGGCCGGTCGGCGGTGTTCTGCGGCGAGATCCAATCTGCCCATCAACGAGACGGTCGCCACCGGCCGCATGATAGCGATCGGCGAGATGCTCCAGATCTTGCCGAGCAGCTACGTCCCGGCGGCGCGACCCGTCACGCACAGCGTGATCCTGCCGGTCGGCACGATCAGCCTCTTCGTCGGCCTCACCGACGTCATCGTCTCGGAGGATTCGGCTCGCATCCGCGAGTCACCGCCACGTGATCGGCTCTCCGAGATCCAGATCCGCACGATCCATCGCCTCGCCTTCGAGTACAACACGGCCCACAACAATGTGGCCGAAAACTCCGCGGCCGCGGAAGACGCGACCCTCAACGACGACGCTGACTCGGCGACCCCGGCGTCACTCGCCGGATCCATCACCGCGGCTTCACCCGCGGGCTCCATCACCCAGGTCTCCAACGTGGGAGACTTCGAGGACCCCTCCATCCTTGGGATCTTCGACTCCGACTCTGGGTCAGAAAATTCCGCCGACCTCCACGATGGGACCGGTCGCCACGCCGCGACCTACATGGCGACCGGCACCGATCCGCCGGAGGATCCCTTCTCCACCCCGATCCCTCCTAACGCCACGGCAACGGAGGTCGAGGAACTCCGCCTGAAGCTGGCGGAGGCAGTCCGCAAGGAGCAAGCCGAGCGCGAAAAATTTCGCCTCGAGAAGGTGACGGCGCAGAGCCGCCGCTACCACCAACAATGAATCAGGTCGCGAACCCCACCGTCATGGGCGCCTTGAACTTCGACGACGAAACGACCGCCCGGGCCGAGGCCGATCTGCGAGAACGCCACAGAGGAAGCGCCCCGCTGTGGTCGACGCAATGGGCACACCCCTGTGATCAGCGGATAGTAGTCTCCTCACGAGCGAGACGCGAACGGCCTCCCATCGTTCTCCACCCCGATGGACAACCTCGTGGCGGGCGTAAGCCGACAACATCACGACCACCGTGACGGCGCCTACAGATCTAGTATGTCGTGGCGCCGCAGCGCCGCTACAGCAAAACGCAGCGCCGACTCGCAGGTCGAGTGTACTCGTGTTCTTGGGAAGCGAGCGGCCTCAAGCGGCCGCCCATGGCGGCAAACACCTCAATCGCCGCCACCGAGCCATTGCAGCTCCAACGATCGCAAACGCGCACTCTCCAACGACCCAGGCCAGCGACCAACTTGCCGCCGCCAACGGTCAACCCATCGACGCCCGCACCCACATCATCAACAACCAAAGCGGCGCCGACGCCAGCCGACGACCGCTCCACACCTAACCAATCGCGACGAGCCGATGGGATCGTTAAGTCGACTCGGCCCCAAGTGCTTCGGACCAATGATCCGAGGCGAGAAGTACCCGCCGAACTTCAAGGCGCCAAAGGAGATAGAAAAGTACGACCCTTCGTACGACCCCGCCGTGTGGCTCGATACATACCTCATGGCGATGGGGATCGCAGGCCACACCGACCTGCTAGCCGCCCGTTACCTCCCCTTGATGATGGAGGGGACGTGCAGGCAGTGGATCAACACCCTTCCCCAGGATAGTATCGACTCCTGGGAGGAAATGCGCGACGCTTTTGTCAGGCATTTCGAGTACTCCTACACCCGCGCCACCACCATTGAGGACCTGGAGCGATGCGTCCAGGGACCCCGCGAGTCGACCCGCAACTGGGTCCAACGATGGCAAGAACTCTGGTACAACGCGGTCGGCATCCACCCGGACACTGCGATCCATTGCTTCAAGACCTCGTGCCGCTACGAGCCCTTGGTCGCCAAGCTCAAGCGACACTCTCGCACACTCTACAACATACCGGACCTCCTTGAGATCGCCAAACGGTACGCGGAGGAAGATCCAAACCAGGAAACCGACGACGAGTCGGGAGGCCAACGCCGCACGAGCGGCAACGACAACGGACGACGGTCCGACCTACGCTACAGCAACACTTGCCTCACCGGCAAGCGCCGCAGTGACGGGCGAGTCGACTTCGTCGCCAACGCCGGGCACGCACAACGCGAGCCCAAAAGCTTCCGCCGCGACGGAGGACAACGCCGCGACGGCGGAAACTACAAGGTCAAGCCAAGGTTCGACCCCGCGGCCCTCCTTAACCAATCTTGTGCATTTCATAGCAGGGAAGGGAAGCCCGCAACGCACACAACCGCCGACTGCCACACCCTCAGGGAGATCGAGATGGCACGGAGAGCACGGGAGGACCCCGACAACGACCCGCCAAATGGCGGAAAATTCGGCAAAGTGGCCGGCTCGCTCCATACCTTCACAGGCTTCAACACGAAGAGCGAGAAGAAGGTCATCACCTGCGCCGTCGCCGTCAACGCGGTGGCTCAGGTGGACGTTCCCCAGTTCCTCAACTGGTCGGAGCAGCCCATCACCTGGAGACGTCAGGACCACTTGCCACGCATCGAGTACCCAGGCCGAGTCGCCCTGGTGGTCAAGCCTAAGGTCGGCGACTACTGGCTCCCCAAGACATTGATGGACGGCGGCAGCTCCATCAACATCCCGCACTGACACCTTCAGCGGCTGCCCCGCAGCCGATGATCGAGACAACCCACACCACGCCCATGGCATTGTCCCGGTTGGAAGGCGACCGATCGGCAAGGTCACGCTGCCCGTCACCTTCGCACACCAGAAACTTCCGCACCGAGCGGATCGCCTTCGAGCTGGTACCTTCGACAACCCCTACCATCGCGTCTGGGCGCCAGTTCGCCAAGTTCATGGCGCCCACCACGCTGCAACACGATGAAGCTCCCCGGGCCGTGTGGCGTCATAACCATCAACGGCGACCCCGACATGGCCGCCGAGTGCGAGGCCAAAGGAGCATAACTCGCCGACGCCGTCATCGCGGCAGAAACCAACCACGCCGATGAGCTCGACAAGTACGCGAGCGGGGTCAACAACGACGACCCCACCATACTCAAGAAGCCCAACTCGGAGGGCGCAAACACCTCAACCTTAGAGGCAACGACGCACACCCGCACCGTCGAGCTGGTCCCAGGCGACTCCAGCCAGACGGTGACGATCGGGACGGGCATGAGCCCAGCCTAGGAAGACGCGCTCATCGAGTTCCTCTGTGAGAACAGGGACATCTTCGCATGGAATCCCTCTGACATGCCTGGTGTCCCTAGGGAGCTCGCTGAGCACAAACTAAACGCCGACCCCAAAGTGCGACCCGTCAAACAGTCGCCGCGGCCTTCAATGAAGAGCGCCGCCGAGCCATCGCCGAGGAGGTGCAGCGTCTACTCGCTGCAGGCTTCATCCGGCCAATCAAGTACTCCAAGTGGCTGGCAAACCCAGTCCTGGTCGAGAAAAGAACGGGACCTGGAGGATGTGTATCGACTACACAAACTTGAACAGCTCCTGCCCGAAGGAGCAGTTCGTCCTCCTGCGGATCGACCAAATAATCGACTCCACCGCGGGCTCGGAGTCGCTATGTTTTCTCGACGCCTACTCTGGATACAACCAGATCAAAATGGCCGTCGAGGACGAGGAGAAGACAGCGTTCATCACGCCATTCGGAGCCTTTTGCTACACCGCCATGACCTTCGGCCTCAAGAACGCCGAGGCGACCTACCAGCGGTGCATGCAAGAGTGCCTCGCAAGACAAATTGGCTGCAACATCCACATCTACATCGATGACGTGGTCGTAAAATCCGCTCGCCAGGGCGATCTACTCGCCGACCTGGCGGAAACATTCGCCAACCTTACGAAAATACAAGATAAAGCTTAACCCAGGAAAATGCACCTTCGGTGTACCAGCAGGACAACTACTGGGGTACGTCGTCTCTAAGCGAGGTATTGAGGCGAACCCCACCAAGATCGACACGATCGCCCGACTCGGCAAACCCGAGTGCCTGCGCGACGTCTAGAAGCTGGCCGGGCGAGTAGCGGCTCTCAGTCGCTTCATCCCCCGCCTGGGCGAAAAGGCGATGCCCCTATACCGCCTGATGCGTAAGAACCCCACCTTCCAGCGGGACAAGGAGGCAAACGACGCGCTCCGCGACCTCAAGAAGGTGCTACTCCCCGCACCACTACTCGCCGCCCCCGCCGACAAAGAACCCATGCTGGTCTACGTCGCGGCGTCCGAGCGCGTCGTCAGCGCCGTCATGGTCGTCGAACGGCCGGAGGAAGGAAAGGAGCCCAAGACAGCGACCGGTGTACTACATCAGCGAGGTCCTCACCGAGTCGTTAGCGATACCGCAGTACGTAAACCGGTATATGCGGTCTTGAGTACAAAGCGCCGACACACTACTTCCAGAACACCCAATCACGCTGTCTCCTCAAAGACGATTGCAGGACATCATCCGCAACCGCGAGGCGACCGGGCGGGTCGCCAAGTGGGCCGTCGAGATCGGCGTCCACAACATCAAATACGAGCCACGAAAAGCGATCAAGTCGCAGGATCTAGCGGACTTCATCGCCGACTGGGAAGAGGCCCAGCATCCTGAGAAGCTGCCATACCTCCATTACTGAAGCCTGCACTTCGACGGCTCCAAGAACGCGGACGACGCAGGAGCAGGGATCATGCTAACTTCACCGGAGGCGACAAGCTCCGCTACGTCCTCTTCCTCGACTTCACCCCCTGCACCAACAACATGGACGAGTACGAGGCATTACTCCACGGCATGCGAGCTGCCAGGGAGATGAATGTCAACGGCCTACGCTGCTACGGAGACTCCGACCTCGTCGCTGGACAAGTCGCTGGCACCTGCGACGCCGTCTCCCCCACCATGGCGGCATACCGCCAAGCAGTGGACAAGCTAGGCGGACACTTCACAGGCTACTCCGTCGAGTGGATTGACAGGTGGAAGAACGAGGAGGCCGACGCACTCTCTCGCATTGGGTCGGCTCGACTCGCACCACCCGCCGGCGTCTTCCTCGACACGATCACCAAGCCATCAGTCTCTCCCCCAAGGGAGATCGACATCGGAGTCCCGTTGCAGCCGGAGGCAGCCCTGGTCGCACTCGTCACCGAGCCAGACGACTGGACCAAGCCCTACGTCGCCTACCTGGAGGCCGGCACCTTGCCGGCAGACGAGACGGACGCTCGGATGATCGCACGCCGATGCAAGTACTACACCATCATCGACGGCGAGCTCCACAAGCGCAGAGTCACCGGCGTGTTCCAACGCTGCATCCAACCCGCCGAAGGACGCAAGATCCTCCACGACATCCACTCTGGCGACTGCGACCACCACGCCGGCGCCCGCTCTCTGGTCGCCAAGGCTATGCGACATGGCTTTTACTGGCCCACCGCACACGCCGATGCCGTCGACATCATCCAGCGGTGCGCCGGGTGCCAGAAGTACGCCAACCAGACGCACGTGCCGAGCTCAGTGCTCAAGACAATCCCCATCACCTGGCCATTCGCCGTGTGGGGCATGGACATGGTAGGCCCCTTCAAAAAGGCTCCCTCCGGCTACACCCACCTCCTGGTCGTGGTCGACAAATTCACAAAGTGGGTGGAGGCCAAACCAGTCCAGAAGTGCGACGGGAAGACCGCCACAAAATTCCTACGCGAGCTCATATATCGCTACGGGTTCCCAAACAGCATCATCACGGACAACGGCACCAACTTTGCCAAAGGAGACATGGCCGAGTTCTGCGAAGAACACCACATCCGGCTCGATCTCGCGTCAGTCGCCCATCCGGAATCCAACGGCCAGGCGGAACGGGCCAATCAAAGCATCCTCCACGGCCTGAAGCCGCGACTCCAAGTACCACTCGAGCGCACCGCCGGGTGCTGGGTCGAGGAGCTACCCTCCGTCATCTGGGGCATCCGCACCTCGGTCAACAGGTCGACAGGATTCACCCCCTTCTTCATGGTGTACGGCGCCGAGGCAGTCATGCCCACCGACCTCGAGCACGACTCGCCGCGGGTCGTCCACTACACGGAGGCTGCAAACGAACTCGCCCGCCAGGACGGAGTCGATCAACTCGACGAGGCACGTGACCTCGCTCGATCACGCACCGCCATCTACCAGCAGGGACTCCGCCGCTACCACAGCCGGCGGGTGAAAACTCGCACCTTCCAGGAAGGCGACCTGGTGCTGCGCCTCATCCAGGACAAGAAGGGCATGCACAAGCTTTCCCCTCCGTGGGAGGGACCATTCTACATCGTGCGCGTACTCGGCAACGATGCTTACTACCTCATCGATGTCCGCGGGGACGGCAAACTCGACGTCCAGCGACCGTGGAATGTAAACCTCCTACGGAAGTTCTATTCCTAGAACTCCACATATGTACCCTCCAGTCGCTATGAAATAAAAATAATTGGTTACCGCAAATTGTGCCTACTCTCCGTGACTTGTGCCACTCGCACTCGTAATAACAGCGTCAAGCTAACCGTAGTGCGGTGCAAGAGCACTGGGTCACCTCAGGTCTTGCATCGTCCACGAAAAACGCCTACCCGGAGCCCCATTGGAGTCGCCTAGCCCGACTGGCTCTACGAGCCAAGACAACTGCCTTCGCTTCTCACAGCGACCACGATCCTCCGCATCCTCGACATAGCGACTCGAACGGCCAAGTACCACGCTCGGGATCGACGACCAGTTCAGCGAGTGGCTCGAAAACGCCAAGTATGAGAGCATGCCAGACTCGCCATGCGATGACCAACGGTCCAGCAGGAGTGATGCGCTCAAACTAACGCGCAAAGTCCTCACCCACCCTCGAGTCGCGCCTAGAACAACCAAGTACCACGCTCGGGGACTCGGCCACCCGACCTCGTTCGCGCAAGGGAAAACGGTGAAGTACAGAGCGCTCAAGGGAGTCGCCTTGCGACTGGCTCTCCGAGTCCGAGCGAGTCGACCACAATAACAAAACATTCAAAAACCACAAACACATCACACACGAGGTAAACCCTACAAAAAGGGCGGACGCGCTCGGGGACTCGTTCAACCCTCAATCAGAAAACACATGACAAGTCACAAAACAAACACGATATCTCATTAATAGCATGTTGCAATCATCTCAGAATACAAAATATGCCCAAACGGCAGATCTGCTACTAACGCCCCAGGGCAAACTATTCTATTCCGCAGGCTTCGACGACTACTCGCCAGCACCCTTGCGATTGCGGATGAAGGGCGTGTACGGGTTTGACGGGTACGTCGTCAGCTCACCCGCCATCGCCGTGCAGAAGGGTTGCTCGATCTTGAAGTCCCGGTGCTGCGGCTCGGGGTCGTTAGGTGCGACGACCGTCTCCTGGTAAGGAAGGAGGTCGCCCATCGCCCAGACGCGCTCAGAGTACACCGCGGCACGATCCGTCAACTTGAGCACTTCAGAGATCTCCACCGAGCCAGTCGACGACGGGTAGCCACTCGTCACGTCGTCTAGGTCGAAGTCCTCCGGGAAATGGGCGAGCCCAAGGCTAAGCGCCGTCGCCGCTCCACGCCGGAAGGCCGATCGCGTCATAAACTCAACGACCGACGGTGCCTTATCCAAGTACCGCCACACCTCGACGAGGTTGCTAGGAATTACTTCCGTGGGCGACATCTCCTGGAGGTTGGCTCGGATGCATGTCGCCGACAACGTCGCCGAGTCGACGAGCGTGGCCACACATTGCCGCGCGTCGAACGAGTTCGCCTCTTCCGCTCTATCAAGGATGCGACCTACGGATAGAAGATAACAATGAGAACAACGGATATTACAAAAAGGCACATGCAATAGGCAGGGGCAGACACACTCACCAATCAAGAGACGGGAGAGGTCCGTGATGAAGCTCTGAAGAGAAGTATAATCATCCTGAAGCCCAGCAACAAGGGCGTCAGAAACTTTACGCTCTTCCGCGGCGGCCGTAACGGCGGCCTTGGCTCGACCATCCGCCGAACTCGCTTCCTCTTCGCCTCCTCACCAAGGCCGAGATCGGCGATCCGCTTCTCAGCCGAACTCAACGCCGATTGAGCCGCTGCCAACTCACTCGCTGGGACAAGTCCCTCGCGGGCTTCCTCTGCCTTCGCGGCAATTGCCTGAAGCCCCTTATTCGCCTCTTGGACGGTGGCCAGTTCCTTCTCCGCGCGGTGTTTCGTAGCAAGTCGATCAGCTGACTCATGTTGCAGACCCTGTACACAATTCAAACAGTTAGCCAAAGCGAAATCCTAAGTGCCCACCCGCTGAAATTCAGCGAGTGCGCACTCGGGGACTGGCAACCAAAAAATCCTAAGTGCCCACCCACTGAAATTCAGCGAGTGCGCACTCGGGGATTGGCAATCAAAAAATCCTAAGTGCCCACCTGGTGAAATTCAGCTAGTGCGCACTCGGGGACTGGAAACCAAAAAATCCTAAGTGCCCACCCACTGAAATTCAGCGAGTACGCTCTCGGGGACTGGCAATAAAAAAATCCTAAGTGCCCACCCGCTGAAATTCAGCGAGCACGCACTTGGGGACTGGACGCGAAAAGTAAAAGCACAACACTAAAAGAATCAGACCGCTGCAACACACTGGCCTAATCCTCGGGGACTGGACATACCTGGATGGCTGCGCCAAGCATGCCATGAAGTTGTATCGCATCCACGGACGCGAGGAGAGCTGGCGTGTGCACGCGACGCTGCTCGACCTCCGTATCAGCGACCCCAGGTGCATGGCTTGAGGGCGAGGTACCACTCGCTGTAGCCGCCCTGGCCATGAAGCACGAAAACGTTGCGATGGAGGCACCGACACCAAAGGAGGCCGGCTCGGCCGCCACAGGCGAGGGAGCACCCTCCTTCGCGGGTAAGGCCGCCTCCGTTACAGGTTCACTCGGCACGATCGCCATGTCATCGGAGACCGTGACGACTTCGTCGCCCTTGGCCTTTTTGGCGCTATCCGCGGGGACGATGACCTCGTCCGCCTTCCTCTTGCGAGAGGGATCTTCTTCGCTGACGACGGGTGGCACCTTAGCCACGGTTGGATGGCCTATCTTCTTCGCTCCAGTCCTACAAATTGATCGCGTGAGCAAGATAATCCAAGTACAATGAAAGACAAAGGAAGGTGAGCAAACTCACTTGGCGACTGGAATGAAGCGTAGCCCCGTGCGGATGCCGGCCGGCTTCTCCAGTTCGGGGCCCAGTCGGCGACTGAGGCCAATTTCCAAGACATCGTGTGCCCAAGACACGGATGGTTTCTTTGTCGTCGAGGCTGCGACGGGAGCTTCTGAGACATCTTCAGCGGGAGCTTCCCTGCGAGGTGAAGCCGCCTCGACCGGAGCGGCCCCTAGTCCAGAGACTGGGGCGAATAGCGGAGGCATCGAGGCCAGTGGCACCTCGCTCAGGACAGCGGCCGTGTCCAGCGCGGTTACCATCAGCGGAGCCTCGCCCTTGGCCGGACTGGTGGCATTGGAGCTGCTCGCCGAGTGTGGCGGGGAGGCCGGTCTCGCCGGCGTCGTCTTCTTCTTCGGAGGGGCCTTCACCTCCTTTTCCATCTTCTTCTTCTTCGACGGAGTAGCCTGGCGGCACGAGGTGGTCTCTGGAAGTTCGTCATCATCATCATCATCATGACGCTCGAGGCTTTTACTTGCCTCAAGCTCACGCTGACACTGCCCGCGGGTCTTGCGAACCAACGGGGCGACCTCCTCCTCGGAGTCGTCGTCGTTGTTCTCGTCGCTCTTGGCGTCGCCCTTGGCGGGAGGCGATTCGCCCAGGTCCTGGACGGACGAGCTCGAGTTCTCGTCGTCTGAGGGCGGGAGCCATCCTTCCACCACTTGGAATAGCTGCAAGGAGCACAAGATGAAATTAGAATGACCGCGACTGCATAAACTGCGACTGCGAACAATGCGAGGTGACTTAACGTTGGGGCTGGATGCTTCGCGGTGTAGGGGGCGACCCCAGCCTTTGCGTCCAGGTACACCGCCTGGGTGATCTTCGTCAAGGCTGGGGTGTAGTCCTCGAGCTTCCACTCGGCGAGGCAGGACTTCGTCGAGTCCTCCCGGCCCGTGTATTGGTACATATAGTGGTCGCGCCGAGCCAGAGGGACGAGCCGCCGCCCGAGCCAGCAGTTGTATAAGTTAATTGTCTGGAGGCCTTTCTTCTTTAGACCGCGGATGGTTTGAAGCATTTCGTCCACGACCATCCGCTGGTCGGTGGGGAGCTTGCCGACTTGGAGTCGGCGCGATTCGGACCGGTTGGCGGAGTATCGTGGGATCGCCTCGCCTTCCGGGTCGCCTCGGCAACGAGAACCAAGACTTCTTCCCCGCCGCCGCCTTGGCGGGCAGCATCAAGTCAAAGAACGAGGCCTTCGACTTCGCTTGGAATGTCAGCCGCGGCAAGCATTGGGCCGCTTCCTCGCGATCGATCCGTCCGTGGAATGATCTTGCCATAGGGAAGTAGGGCTGGCACAGGTAGCACTCGCAGAATGCCACGAAGATGGCGAGCTGCTCGATCTTTGTGGGACCAGTCCGACGGTTGGATCCCGTAGTAAGCGCCGGAAGAACAGGACGAGGGAATCCCCGTTCTAGGTGGCTGGTGAAGCAGATAAATTCTCCCTCGCGCGGGTTCAGGGTCACCTCTCCGGCCGCGGGGATGCGCCAACAGCCGGCGCGCAGGATCCCGGCCTCCTCGAAGGACGCCAGTTGCGCCCTCGTACACTTAGATATACCCCAAGGATCGGTGGAGGGGATCATGGCGGAAGGATTTGTGGGGGGTCGAAGGATTTCGGGTCGGTTGGATCGCGATGCAAAGGAAGGCGAAAGTGCGTGAAATCGGAGGAAATGGCGAGGAGGTGGTTCTCCGATCGCCTGCCATTCCCCTTATATAGCGGTTGTTACCCGCCAAATCAGGGAGCAGTTACTACGCGGTGATTACGCCAAAAGTTACAGTTGGATTACCCCAGCGGCTAGTTTGACCACGTTTAACGGTCCAACTTCAGCCACTCGGTTCGCCGTCCCGATCATTACGGCAGAGACTAAGTGTTCCGCCGACTCGACTCGCCAAAGCTGTGATCAGAATGACTAGTTGCTTCCTTCATTTAGGAGCCCGCCGATGATTCGACTGGATGCTTGCTTTGAAGCCGTATACTCCGACTGCCAGCAACCACCTGCGCCCAATCAACGACGGCCTCAGGGACTACTTATGGGGATATGACTACCGGGGTATACCCAGCAGGACGTTTCCGACTGGCCTAGGAACTGGCGAGTGGGCCTACAAGACGGCGACTGGATCAAGGCCTGGTGTGGATCCAAGCGATCGAGTCAAGGCCCAAGTAGTAGATAGGCCCAGTCTAATTAGGTTAAACAATTACCGAAGCCTTAACTGATTCGGTTGAGATATGTAAACCCTAGGGGAGGTGAGTCTATATAAACCTCCCTACAGGGCGTGTAGAGATACGTTCCATCATACACCCAAGCGACTCGCCGCCTAGCCCCCGAGCTCGCCCATTGTACCACCATCATAATACAATCTAGCAGGAGTAGGTCTTTACCCTCCGGGGGGCGAACCTGGGTAAAACCTTGTGTCTCCGCCCTCATCTCGCACCGCAGATGGCTGGCCGCCCTTGCCCCTCGTTCTACTACTCGCTGCCGATTGCAACATCTGCCGTGACCATTCCCACGACAGAAAGTGTTTACAAAGCATTTTAATATCATTAGAAGTTCTTTCCACAATATCTTTCAACTCATGGATAACTCCATTGTTTTCCAATAAATGATTCTGAACTTGTTTATTAAAATTACCTTGTTTAACAATAAATGTGTCAAGTTCCTCTAAGCATTGATCAGGAGGCTTACCATAAGGAATATAACCTTCATTAAATTGGAGAGAGTGTACCTAAATAGTAGATGAGTGGGGAATTGGCTTACATAATTCTTATATAGGAGGTAGATTCTTCACATCTTCATCTCTAATACCTTTCTCCTTTAGACACTTTTTAGCTTCCTTCATCACTTCATCATTTAATGCAATAACTCCCCTCTTCTTTGTTGTTGGTGTTGGAACTGGTTCAAGAACAACTGGTTCAGAAGTAATAGGCTCAAAGTATTCATTTCGATTGAAGTCCAATCATCATAATTCTTGCTTATCTTGTTCATTAATTCTTCAAAGATCTCAGGGAGTCCTTTTCCTGAAAACACAATCAGCAAAGCTATCTAGGTAGGTCCTAGAATCATCAGTTAGTCCATTATAATAAATATCAAGAAGCTCATTCTGAGGTAATGGACATCCAGGATATGCATGAATCAAGGAACAGAATCTTTTCCATGACTCAGGCAATTTCTCTTCTTCTCCCTGTTTAAAATCAAAAAGTCTCTGCAAAGCAGCATGTATAGCACTGGGAAGAAAATATTGATGGAAGAAAGAAGCAATCAAGCAATCAGGGCTATCAATGGAACCAGGAGGTAATCTATTAAACCAAGCCCTAGCTTCTCCTTTTAGTGAAAAAGGGAAGATCTTAGCAACAAAGTACTTGCGCATTTTAAAATCATCAGAGAACAAAGCACCCATAGTAGAAATCTCATTCATATGAGCCACAACACCCTCATTTTCAGTACCACAAAAAGGTTCTTTCTCAACAATATATAAATAAGATAAATCAAGAGAGAAATCATAATATTTATCTTTAATATCTATGGGAGAGGTGACAAACTTAGGATTATAGGACTTCTTAGGTATAATAGTACGTCTAGCGAGGAGACTCTTAATAGAACTAGCACCATGTGTGTTTCGGCACTCTTCAACAAATTCATCAGTGAGCTCAATGTATCCATCATTAATATCATAACTCTCACTAGCAGGTGAGCTAACAAGTGTAACAGTGTCTTCACTAGGAGTTTTGGTATTTCCTAGACTAGCCATAGTAGCATCTAGAAAAGGACCTAGTGAACCACTCGCATCAAGCACATCAGAAGTAACATCATGAGCATCAAAAGCAGTTTCAGATTCAGCAGTAGTAACAGTGTGTGTAGCATGAGTATGTGGTGGTGGTGTGACAAGCTTACTTATAACAGACGGTGTATCAAGAGCAACATAGGTGTTTAGGACTGTACCTCTTCTTGTAGTGGATGGTAAAATAGGGAACTTTCCATCACGAGACTTCCCCATGATGAAAGGAGTAGTAGTGAAAATAATAGATCCAAGTGAACTTACAAAAAAATCTATGCTCCCCGGCAACGGCGCCAGAAAATAGTCTTTGCAATGACCCAGCATACCACTGCATGATGTAGTACACTATAGTCGTTGACATAACACCAATGAAACACTGTTCACCAGTATTACATCCCTCAGAGTGGTACAACAGAAACACAGCAGGTCCAAGACATGACTATAGGTTACAACTCAACTCTTTATACAAGATCTAGAGAACACTCTAGGTTAAAGAGAGAAAAAGAATCTTCTTACAAAGAAGAATCAGAAATAAACAACTCAAAACTATCATACTATTAAGACTAGTATTTTAACTAATGGTCTGGTATTACTGCTATTGCAATACACTAAAGAAATAGGTTCTATGGCTAGATATTATATTCTTATCTAATCCATCACTTAGTCTTCACTTGAATTGATGTATATGTTGACTTTCTTGTCTTTGTTGAAGAGCTTTAGCTTTTGATGATGATTCCTGGAGCATAACTTGATGTAGACGTCGTCTTATTGGCTTCAGAAACTAGCAAGGGTTAAGGAGATACTTTGAGTACGAGCGTACTCAGCAAGTTCACTAGAAAAGGAGTGTTTGATACACTATAACTATAGCCACAGACCGTAGGTCATAGGCAATGCAAGTTTTCGTAAACATTTCTTCAAAGGTTGCTTTTATTCTGAAAAACTATGTTCATCAGCCTTCACGGGTTTACCAGAACTTTCATGGAGTTCCTTTCTCGCCGCGTTCGCAGCTCCTTCCCGAAACAGGGAGTAACAAGTTATATTCTTACACTTCGCAGAGGTGCGTCACTTTACCCATGAGAGATCTTAGCTTTGTTGCACATCCGGGCCGCGAACCCGTTCACACTTCCTTGGTGTGAGGCCCAGACTAAGACCCAAGCCAATCACTGCCTTCTCCGCGACCCCGCATGTCTCCTTGGTGTACGCCAGCCCACCTATTGATCTAAGGCAATTGGCAATCAGATGCCGGAACTATCATGGGACTTTGAGGGCTCCCACCCATATGTTGCATATCCTCTACGAATTACCATATAATATGCACGCTACGAGTGATAACAGCCACAACCCGCACATCCAGCTGCATGCGAGAGGGAAAAGATACAGCTGACTTCTTCGTCCCATTCCAAATCTCATGGTTAACGCGTAATATACGGCGCAAGAATCACTGGCGACATTGGTTGTTAAGTCCTAGATAATATGTTCCTTTACCACCGGAACTCTTATAGTAGGTTATTACCTCATGGTAAATAACCTATAATCACCTTGTTATGAAAACAGTGTTTTCTGTCCTTTTTCAAATGCAGGTGATGACAACACTGGATTTGTGAAGTACTTCACAGAAAATATTCAAAGGACATGAGCAAGTGTGAACTTGCCTTTTGTGATTGCAAGATTATGCACTCACGGTCTTCAAGACAATATAAGATCCAATATCTGAAAACAACATCATTGGTCCGGGAAGGACTAATGTTTAAAGAAGCAAGATGCTATTATGCATAATTAATGTAATGCAATTTCATAAACTCGAATCCCGAGGATAACGTTGTTCTAGGGTTTGGATACTGGAAATGGTTTCTTTAGAATGTGTTGTCCTTTTAGATAAGTTTTATACTTGTGCTTTTTATTAAGGCTTGTGAGTGTGAAACAATATGTAAACATAATGGCATGCAACAGTAAGATATACTAATGAGATGTGCTACTCAAGGACTGCTTTTATGTGAATTATCTTATCTTCAAGTTTTACCTTGCAAGTGATGACATTTATAATGAACTTAAGTGTTAACAATTCTAGCTATATAAGTAAAGCTTAATGTAATGTGATAATTATTAATATCATATGTTGACTGAAGTGGCAAAACGAATAACTTTTGAAGAAAAGATTACTCTATTAAGGTTTAAACAATCCTTGTGGCTAATCAGAGGTGGTTCATGTTATTTGTGCTTGCTGGAACCGTTTGGACATGAGATGCTTTACAACTTAATTATAACAGACCAAAGTTAACTATAAAGTATATAATGAAGTTTTTAGCATTATACTTAAAACTTCGCGGACTAAAGTTAACTTTAAGGATGTAGATAGACTTAGGGTGTATTACTTATGATACTTGTATCTTGTGGACTTTATAATGTTTCCTTAAAGTCACTTAAGAATGGTTGTACTTTTATTTGGTGTACTGGTTTCTTGATTTTATAATGGAATAGAATAATTTACCTTTTTATGGATGAGTGGTTATAGTTTATAAACAAGGAAATAGTATTACTTAACTACTTATGGATTCAATACAGTGTTTTGGTTTGTTTATAACTTGTAGTTGAAATATTGGAGTAGGTTTTGTTTCACTACAAGGTTATTCTGAGAGATTTTATATTGGATAAGAATCTTTTTAGAAAATAATCTATACTTATGGTTGAATGATAATTCAATAAAAATTCATTTTTAAAAGGTGTTGAACCATTTTGACTTCATAATATTAGTATTTAAGACTACTACTATTTTTTAGACTCAATTGATTAATTTTTAGAATTATTAGCAAATTTTATTTACCTTTATATGAATTATTAATTAAGTAAATAGCTTTAAATTCAAGTTATTAAACTGTTTAATTTTTTTATTTAACTCAAAAGTGGAATATTGTATTTTAACATGTCGGCATTGTTATGATGGTCATTTTGGTATATTACACTTATTTTTGTGATTTAAAAATAATAAAATATGATTTTTATAATACTTATTACTTTATAAAGACTTAATAAATAACAAATAGTTAATTAAGTGGAATAACAATGCATGATTGTAATTTTAAATTATAATTCTTATCTTTCTAAGATTTTTGGTATTTTATTTATATTTTTAACATTTACTAATATTAAAATATGATTTATCAAAGCATTAAAACTTATAAAATATTTATTAAATAATAAATATTTAAATTGTTAACATAATAAGGTTTGATAATAGTTTTAAGTGATAGATTTTATTTTTCCATAAATTTTCATATATAATACACATTTTTCTGAATTATAAATCAAAAGTTATTAATTAAACAAGTTTTAATTCCTTTATTACATTTCACGAAATATTTATATTTGAATTAACATTGTTTTATCTATTTCATACACAGAAATACTTTTTATACCGAAGCTAACCTAGATTAGGTCACTAACTGGTGGGTCACATGCCACATGGCATGCTCGGCTTGATAAATGTTTTTGTTACCGAAGGTATTCCTACTCCCAACCAATGACAAGCGGGCCCTATACCACGTCACCTGCCACATGGGCAAGGACTGGTCAACAGACACATGCATGATGTCATCATGACGCCAGCCTGGTCTCCACCACCAGAATGAGGTCGCCGGCGGCGATCAACGGCGCCCCAGCTAATGTGACCAACCTAGATCGAATAAGCACGATGTGCTGAACCTTAGTGTGGTGGCGCTGTCAAGAAATGGTCATCGGAACCTCGTCGGCGACGAGCTCTGTGGTGGTGCGGTCGGTGTCAATGCGGACAGACGGCTACTGCGAGCGGGCAATGAATCGGAGAGGACTATCGGAAGCAGAACCTTACCAGGAAGCTAGTAGAGGTGTTGGTGAGTCAAGGCTCGACCGGAATCGCTGGGAACGGCGTCGACTGGCGGCGGAACGTTGGTGATGGCGAGCTCGATTTAGGTCAAACGTCTTCGATTCCTCTGGGGAGATGAAGAAGTCGAGCATGGCGAGTCCATTGGTAAGCTCAGTTGGCAAAGAGGTGGTCTCTAGCGGCGGCGATAAGCGGCTCCGGCGAGCTAGGGTTCGGCATCTGAGAGAAATCAAAGAGGAGGGTTGCTGAGAAGGGGAAAATGAGGATGATACCAAGGGGGAACATCGTTGTGGCCTCCTTATCCTCCCCTGATGACGGTGGCGTGCATCTTGATGCGGTGGGGATCGACGGCGGTCGGGACGCCAGGCAGCAGCTTCGCCGGTGAGGAAGACGACGAAGATTAGAGCCTGAAGGGGTATGGGCTACTGGCAGGCTGGTGCTGTGATCGACACACATGAGTGATGAAAAGGGATAGAAAATCGGGCATGGCTAGATTCGACTGATGCCTCTCTTCCTTTGTTTTATTCTGTTTTCTGTTTTATTTCCATATTTATATTTTTATATTTGGTTTGAAACATCTTTATATAATTTTATTTGTTGAATACTTGAAGTATAAAAAAATGTATTTCAAAATTCTGGTATGAATTTAGTATTTAGATAGCATACTTTATTTATTATTTTCTAACTTTATAATTATAGAGACATTCTTTTATTAAATAAAGTAAGTAGGGTTTAGGGCTTCACGATTTATTTAAGATCTTAAAAATTAACTATAACATTATTTTCATTTTTATTTGGAGTAATGAAGTTTTAAAGTGTTTAGTAATAGTCATAGGGTTTATTATTATGTATTTAATCACATAGTAAAATATAGGGTGGTTTATAATTATGGTATTCCTACTTATTCCATACTCATATGGAATAAATGGTTAGAGAGATGGATCAAATACTTTGTTTAATGAATATTGATAGAATATTTATGAGATGTGGATAAGAAAACTCATTAATAACTTTAGGGTTCTGGATTGTAATTGCTTACCCTAGGGTTTAGTGTTCTTAATTTACTTATAATCTTTTGTTGATGTTAATAAAGGTGAATGGCTAAACATATAGTCTTTATGTTTGTGGTCAATATGGATATCACCATTTAATTAAAATAGTGGGATTGTTTTCTAGGCTAACTTATGAGACAGAATTGATAAAGATAGTTCTTAAGAACATGTTGTCATGATGGCTGGAAATTAGAAAGATGTGCTTAAGTGATTTGCTATAAGAAAATATTCCTATGAATCCTTGTGTAATTAAGATGATAGATCAATCAGATGAAATGGATTCTATGTTTGGTTAAAGATTTAGGGTTTAATGTTTACCAAGAATTTCTATCTTCCATAATTCACAATCCTGGATTGTTAATTAAGGAATTCCTTTCCTAGATAAATTAATTCTTTATATCCATCATTATTCTTGTAAATATATTTAGAAACACAATAAGCTTGACACTAAAACTTTATATAATTTTCTCATATCTATACTTAGCTATATCAACTACTTTACTACTGATAACTTCCAATCATGCTCTTCCCTTATCATCCTTCACTAATATCATTTCAATAGATGTATACATCAAATCCTACTTCACCTCAAGTGCTTAGTATTTCCAAAGAAGAAAATACTACTTCTTTAATCCAATGTTACTCTAGCATCATCTTGATCATACTATCTTGTCTCTACTTAACTCCAGTATCTCATACTCCAACCTCAGATTTTATTAATGTGACTTGTCATGGCTAACCTAGGATAATATATCTAGACTAGGGTTTAATCATGTTCTATCCACCTATGTCACTTATACATTGTCACATCCCAAGATTTTCGAAATCTTGTAATGTGAAAAATAAATGAATAAAATAAAACTTTGTTTGATTTTCAGGGCCAGAAGAAATTTTTTGAATCCAATTGGGAGATCAAAACCTATTTGGATCAAATACAATCCTAAAGGAATTTAAAAGAGTAAACATTTGATAAAAGAAAATAAAATATTTTGGAACTACTATTTTGGATCTTTTAAGTAAAAAGATTTGGTTTTCAAAAGAAATAGAAGTTTTATAAATAAAGATTATTTTATAAAGCCAAATTAAACCTTGGACAAACTTTTGAAAATAAAACATTTTGTTTTGATAAAAATAGCAAAGGTTTAATTAAAATAGAATAATAAGGATTTAATATCCAAATTTTATTAAAGTAAAAGGCTTTTCCCATTTTAAATAAAACACTAAAACTTATTTATTTAGTTTAAATAAGTTTTCTAAGTATTTTATTTTCTTAATTAAAACCTACTGAAGTGTTTTGGTTTTATTTTAGATTTAAAAATAAATATTCTAATAAAACAAATCCTATTTGATTTAATGATGAAGGTCTATTGTATTTAATTATTAATGGACCCTAAAATAAAAGGTTATTTTGTTTTAAACAAGTTTTTCATATATCTTTTATTTTTCAAATAAAACCTACTGATTTGGTTTTGAAAATATTTGGATTTCAAATGGAGATTTTTAAATCAAACCCTATTTGATTAAATAAATAAAGGTCCATTTTACTTATTTAATGAATGGATCCTAAAATAAATGAAAATGTTATTTTATTTTGGAATGTTGGTTTATGTTGATAAACAGAACCAAGTTCAAAGTTGTGAAGTGTGGGATTATTTGAATGTTTGAATAATTGATTGAAATTCAAAACAGAAAATAGATTTGGAAAAAGAAAAAGATTTCAGACAGAAAAATAGAGCAGCCCAACCAACTAGGCCCAACAGCCCATTCCAGCCCAGTTCCCCCTCCCCGAAGCGTTTTCTTTTCCACTCAGAACCGCACCCACACAGGAACTGACCGGTGGACCCAACTCCCTTTCTTCCTCTAACGCTGACAAGACGACCCCACGCCACATCATCGTCTCCTTCACCCCCCCGCAGACCAGTTCTTCTCCTCGCCGTTTCTGCCGAATTTTCACCGAGTAAATTCGTCATAAACGCTGCAGCAAATACACCCGGGTTTACTCTCGTTAACTCGCCTCTACCTCCTCTCCATTTACCCTCTGGTTCCAGCTCCTCTCCGCCCCAGGGCTACTCCAATTGGTCGCTGCAACCTCACCAACTCCGACGAGGTCCTGCTCGAATTCCGGCGAAACCCGACAACCCCACTACCCAGGGAGCACACGAGCGTGCTCGCCAGCACCAGGCGTACCTCCCAGTGGCGGTAGCTCACTAGCGCACGCCCCAGGACGTCGCCCCGATGACACCAGCACGCCACCACCTCCTTCTCCAACTCTGGCGGCATCTACAGGTGAGACCAGACTTCCTCTTCACCTCCCTGTGATGCACACGTACTCGCCTCCCTCTGGTGAACCTAACGGTGCAATGTACTGGTCTTAGGGCGCCCCTATCCTCGCCCACGACGACCTCCTGAACTGCCCGAAGCCTAGCTCATCTCCGGCGAGCGATTGCCGTCCACCCCGAGCGCTCCTTCGACAGAGACGACCACATTGAGCACCAGCATTCCACGGCGATCACTATGAGCATCTCCCCACCCTCCTTTGCTTCCTGTACCGCCGGCGCCATCATCGACTGGCCGCTCCGCCGCCAACCACCGCCGCCAGCGCCGCCACTTTGTGGTTGATTGGATCAGGACCGTTCGATTTAGATCAGACGCGTAGAAACAGATGACTTAAACGAAGGGGTAAGATAGATCCTGAGCCGCTCGATCTAATTTAAATCGCTCCACAGCGACCGATCCGTGCGAACCGGTACTGGCGAATAGGAGCAAGCCACGTGGCCAGGTTCTGATTAAAACAGATTTTGAAATCAGATTTAAATACCATTTTGAAACCCTTGTAACTTTCAAACCACACGTCCAAAAATTACAAATTTTATATCAATGGATTCAGTGGAACAAGCCCTAGCCAACCATGCCCTTAGTTTAGCAAATAGTATCTGTTAGATTGTTTGAATTTGCAGAAACATTTGTGTGCTTGTTAAGATTAGAAAAATTGTTTAAAAATGATTTTAGGGTTAAAACTTTTGCAAAATGGTTTGTTGTGACCTTACTGACCCTAGGAACCAACCCATGATTTGGAAAATGGATTTGGAAAAATTTTGAATGGATTAATTGGTTTATTCCATTTCTAGCTAAATAGAACTATTGTTTTGTTTATAAAAAAAATGGTTTTGAGTAAAAACTTTGGAGAAAATGTTTTGGACCAAACCTACTGACCATAAACACCAAGTTTTGAGAAACAACAACTTATTAGGTGAAACCACTTAAGGTTGTGACATTGAGAAAAATGTTTTTCACCACATAAAATGATACTTTGTTTTAAAAATGGTTCATGGACAAAACCCTTTTGCTAATGACTTTGCCACTTGACAAAATGACCATTAGGTGTTTTCAAATGTTTATGACCCATTAGGAACCACTTTTTCAAACAAAACAAAGCTTGGCATGCTTGCATGCATTACTTTGACATTGTTATTTTATGTGTGTTGTTTTGCTTGATTGGTAGATTGAGTTTGTGCCTTGCTTGATTGATTTGTAGTGACTTGAAGAGTGTGATTGTTGCAAGAACAAGGAGTGAACCCATACTCTACCAAAAAGGCAAGTGATGCTTCATACTTTCTATCCCATTACTTTCACTATGCATTAGTGATTTTTCTCTAAGTAAAACTTGCATGGATTTTGCTAAGTATAGACCTTGCTATAAGAAAACCTAGTAGATGAATCCTTAGTAGGATTTTCCTAAGTTAAGATTCCTACTACTATCAAGCTTAGCCTAGCTAATAGAAAACATGGGTGGAAAATATATTCACACTATGGAAAAATCTCTAAGTCTGAGGACTTATGTTTTTGTTTAATAAAACCACTAAGTCAATGAATCCCCTGGGTGGAATGGAAGGATTGGTTTATGTTGAGTGGTTACACAAGGCCATGGACTTGTCTTGTGTATCTCACTTGTGGTATGCCACCCAGGAACAAAGAGATTTGAGATGTCAAATGTTGAGAAGCTTCAAGTGCAACCACTTGGCAATATGGGCCCTGCCATGATCATATAGGTTGCAAGAACTTAGCCATATGGACAGTGGGTGGTAGTGTTTGATAGGTTGGAGCGCGTCCATTTTGGTCTAAGGGAAGGCTTCTGAAAGATCTTGTCTTGGGAAAGTGCACCACCTCTGCAGAGTGTAAAATCTAAGTACTTAGCCATGTCCCTGGTAAAGGACAAATTGAGCATCAAGACATGGAAGCAATCAAGAATCTCATCATTCCAATTTCTAAGTTAAAATCTTGTGGTTTGAACAAGGGTTGTTTGAAATCTTCAATCCTTGATTGAGAGATGCCTTGGATAGAGGATCTTCAATCTTTGATTGAGAAAAATGATTTTGTCAAAACAAAAACTTAGTATTTTCAAATGTTAAGGAAAAATCTATTTTGAGCAATGCAAGCCTCAACTCCACTTAGCCAATTGCATATAGATGATAGACTCCACTATACTAATATAGTATTACTTGCCAATACAATTCAAATGTATTGACCCTTTGTGGCTGTAACTTGTATGTTGCAGGTTTGATTGTTTTTAGTGAAGATTGATTGATTAGGATTACAAAGTCTACAACCAACATCTGCCTGTGGCACTTTGAAGATGAAGGACCCATACTTATAGTTATTCCGCTGCAATGTAATGTAATAGCCAAATGAGCTATGTTTGATGTAATAAACTTATGTTATTCCTGGTTATAAAGTTATATTATGACCTTTGTTTCTTGATATTACATCTTAACTGTGGATGCTAGCTATTGATCCAGGGACTAGCATTGTAAACACAGGGGGCTCTATCTTATTAAAGATTGGGACCTCTACATACATGATATAAGCATGTTCTACTGTAAGATCCCACCTTTATAAAGGTAAAGATCCCTGTGATTGCAATGCTAGTCCCTGGATCAAATGCTAGCATCCACAGTTTAAGATGAAGTACAGAGAAACAAAGGTCATTATTACATCGTCATTCCAGAGATAACATAGTATTTTACAACTCCATATCCATAGGCTTAATACAAGAGTTTAACTTAACAATATAAATAAAGTCTTCACCTTCATGTGCCACAGGCAAGCATGTTGAGTGTAGACTCATAACCCCTAATCATCATCAGAGTAACCTGCAACATCACAAGTTACAACCACAGTGGGTCAATACATTGGAATAGTATTGGCAAGTGATACCTTAGTAGAATATTACCATCTAATCACTACATGAATTTGGCTAACTGTAGCTTAGGCTTGCTTTGCTCAAAATAGGTTTTACCTATCAGTTGAAAAGCACTAAGTTTTTTTTTGGCAAAACTTTCCCAAGGAACCACCAATAGAAATTGGTGAACCTTCACCCTTGTTCAACCACAAGTTTTTAACTTAGAAATTTGGATGAGGAGATTCTTGATAGCTTCCATGCCTTGATGCTCAAATTGTCCAATACCAGGGACATGGCTAAGTACATAGTTTCTTCCATCTGCAGAGGTGGTGCACTTTCCCCACAAGACTTGATCTTCACCAAGACAGGACCTTTCAGAAGCCTTCCCTTAGACCAAATGGACGCGTTCTAACCTATCATCCCACTACCACCAACTGTCCAAATGGCTAAGTTATTGCAACCTATATGATCCAGGCAGAGCCCATAATGCCATGTGGCTGCACTAGAAGCTTCTTAACATTTGGCATCTCAAATCCCTTTGTTCCTGGGTGGCATTACACAAGTGATATACACAAGGTAAACCATATAAATGGGCCTTGTGTAACCACTCAACATAAACCATTCTTTCCATTCCACCCAGGTGATTCATTCACTTAGTTGTTTTATTAAGCAAAACATAAGTCAAAGACTTAGAAATATTTTCCATAACATGTATATATAATCCACCCTTGGTTACTAATAGCTAGGCTAAGCATGGCAATAGCAAGTATCTTAACTTAGATAAAATTCTAACAATTCTACAACTACTAGGATTTGCCAAGCATAGCATATAGATACTTAGCAAAATATTCATGCAAGCCCTATACAAAATATTTCTAATGCAGAGTCAAAATATTGGGATAAAAATATGAAGAACCAATTGCCTTGGTAGTTGGGGGAGTAGCAACAATCCTCACAATCACAATCACCACTAGCACCAAAATCTACACATAAAATGATAGCACCAAATTCACATATCAAAATAAAACAGACAAAAATATATGAATGCATGCAAATTCCATGTGATGATTTTTCTAATTCAAACAAGACAAGTGTAACAGTACTTAATCTCAAACAAAACAAACATACACTAAATAAGATTTATTTAGTCTTTAAAACATTTTTCAAATAATTTCTAAACTCAAAATAAGCCTACAAATGTCTCTGTAAAGATAACCAATTTAACAGAAGCATTTTATTAAACAAAGTGCATGGTTGGATAGAATTCTTTCTCCTGATTCCAATGATATAAAATTTGCAAAATTTGAACGTGTGGATCAAAACTTATGAATTTTGCAAGTTTGAACAACTAATAGATCTAATTCTAGACTTTAAATTTAAACCCTAACCACGCGGCGCTTCCTGATTGGACGATACCGCTTCGCACTGGATCACGATCGCGGCCCGTTGGATCTAACTAACTAAGCACGGCCCAGATCTGCCCATACCGCTTCATCTATGATCTAATCGCGGCCGTGAGATCCAGATCCAACGGGCACCTTTGCCCTGACCAAGAACTGGCGACACTGAGGCAACGGCGAGCGGCGACGCGCTCGGCCAGTGATGGTCCGGTGGTTCTGGGAAGCGAGGGAGAGAACATAGGGGCTTACCGAGCTCGTGGGGTCGCCGCGGTGCTCAAGGTGGTCGAGGGAGGGACAGGGGCACACGGACTCGACGTCTATTGCTCGCCGGAGAAGCGTCGGTCGTCAGGTACGGATGTTCGTCGTCGTTGGAGAGGCTATAGACCGCGCCTAGCTAAAAGAATGGTGTCGTTAGATGCGCACAAGCCTGGCGAACATGTGAATAACCAGAAGAGAGAAAGGGGTGGTCAGGAACTACCAGAAGGTGTCGCCGGAGTCGAGCAAAGGCTCTGTCACTTGCGGAGGTGGACGGGAACGGCAACCTGGGTCAAACGCGGCCACACGAAAGAGGTCAGGAGATGCACAAGGTTGTAAGGAACACGCTCGTATGAATTAGAAGGGAAGGGTGGGTCTGGCTCACCGGAATTTCGTCGCCAGAACTCGTCGGTACAGCGGCGGTGTGAGAGAAATTGGGGGCAGCCTGGTGGCAGAGCGAGTGAGTTGAGCGAGGGGAAATGGTCGTCGAGGGGAAATGGTCGTCGAGGGGTGGGGATTAAGTAGCCGAGTGAGGAGGGGGAATTACTCCGCGAATCAAGCGCAATCAAAGGATTTGAATTCGGGAGGAAACGGCAGCGGCGAGCAGTTCCTCTAGCGCGTGATTGACGGCGATGCTGAGGTGGATGGTGGGGTCGGAGCGTCAGTGAGGGGGTGTGCGCGGGTTGAGTGAGAAACAGAGGGAGTAGGGGAATCCCGGGTGGGCTGTTTTCGGTGCTGGGCCGAATAAGTGACGCCGGCCCTTTTTCTTTTCTTTATTCCTTTTTTATTTCTGTTTTGATTTTACAGGAATCATTTTCAAATGATTTCAAATGTGTTTGAATTCAAACTCTCTCTGGATTTTTATAAAGTGAAACCTACACATATTTAAGTATAAAACATGGCTGTTCACCCAAACTTACTTTGGCCCTTTGGAATTTAAATGAAAACAGTGCCTTTACCATTTGTTTAAAGGCATAAGAATGGTTTTAAATTCATACTTTTTTTGAAATCTTTGTCCGAATTTTGGAAATTATCAATCAAACTTAGGATCAAACCCCTACTGATCAAAACAAGTGTTTTTAATTATCAATGGTAGCAATAAGGCTAATGCCTTGCTTACATAAAATAACAAACCTTCAAATGCTTCTTTTTTTGAGATAACATTGAAAATGATGCTAAAATGATTATGAATGTATGGATGATATGCAAACGTTGAAATCATGATTTTTGGGATGTTACAAATCTAACCCCCTTAAGGTGAATCTCGCCCTCGAGATTCAGATTGGCTAGCAAATAGGTGAGGGTGGTCTTTCCGAAGGTCATCTTCTCTTTCCCAAGTTGCTTCTTCTTCGGAATGATGGTTACATTGAACTTTGCAGAATTTGATAGTCTTTGTCCGAGTAACTCTTTCTGCAGTCTCAAGAATTTTGATAGGCTTCTCCTCATAGGTGAGATCACTTTCCAACTGGACCTCTTCTAAAGGTATAGTATCCTTCAAAGAAGTCTCTTCCATCTCTGGATGGTATTTCTTTAGCAGACTCACATGAAATACATTGTGAACGGCACACAATGATTCCGGCAATTCAATTTCATAAGCTACTTCTCCTTTATGACTTAGAATCTTGAATGGTCCAACATATCTTGGGGCCAATTTTCCTTTGACTCCAAATCTCTTCACTCCACGAAGTGGTGACACTCTAAGATAAGCTCTATCACCCACCTCATAGGTGACTTCTCTATGCTTAGGATCCGCGTACTGTCGGGGCTGTGCTATTTTCAATCTTTCCTTTACTAGCTTGACTTTCTCTTCAGCCTCTTTGATTAGTTCTGGCCCGAACAAGTTTCTTTCTCCCACACCATTCCATAGTAATGGGGTAGCACACTTTCTCCCATAGAGAAACTCAAACGGTGCCATCTTAATACTGGCTTGATAGCTGTTGTTGTAAGAGAATTCTGCGTAAGGCAGACTTTCATCCCAACTAGCTCCATAGTCTAGGGCACATGCTGAAAGAACATGTTGGGCCCCCATGTGTGGTTTTGGTAATTGATGACAATCTTTATGGACTAATGTGTGTATTAAGTTATACTTGTAGGATTTGTCCATTGGCATCGCTTGGAGCATGTGTTGGCTTCAAGGTCGATGAAATGCAAAGAAGATATGTTGTGCAAGCTCAATATGCGAGGTCGATGATGAGGAATTGAGAAAGGCGTTCCATCTTGATAAGGTCAAGACCATCTACATCGAGCTCAAGTGGAATGCTCAAGGCAAAGGTATAATCTTGATAGGTTTTCCCGTTTGCCGATCTCATGTTGTGTGTGGGAGACCGGGTTTAGGATAGATAACCGTACTATCAAGAGGGGATCTCGAATGAGTAATTCGGTCACATCGTTCGGAGAGAGATCAAACCTTTGCATACTTGCATCATCATATTTGGTTGTTATTTGGTCTTATTCATGTGAGGATATAGGGCTTGTGTTAATGTCCATAACAAGTTCTTGTTCATCAAAATCGGATCTTTCGTTTGTATCTTGTTGCAATTTTGATTTATGAGGCTTTTCGGTTTCCCACCATGCCCTTGTCGTCCTCTATCCAATGCAATTGGAATCGGGTCAATCGGAGCTTCCAGTCAAAAGTTATTGCCGTTTGAATATTTGTCTGTCAATCTTTTTTCTGGGCCGAGCGGTAGTACCGCCCGGGCGGGCTGGTACTACCGCTCGCCCCTGAAAACGGCCCGTTTTCTTTTTGCCTGTCTGGGTACCTAAATCCGGTACTACTGGCCGGCCTGGTAGTACCGCCCAGGTGGGCTGGTAGTACCGGCCGGCCCAGTTTATTTTCTAGTTAATTTTCCCAGATCCAGATCCATCTCCTGCCTTGCTCCTCGCGTACGCACATCTCTCGCCCGCGGTGGTCCCGCGTTGACCGCCTGCTGCACTCACAGTTCCTGCACGCAGCGCGCGCCAGCCCCGCCTCGATCTCGTGTTTCCCTCGCCGCCGCTGCATTGTGGCCCCCACGCTCCAGACGCCCCGCGTCTGCCGCCTCTCGCTTGCCTCGTACGCCAAGCATATCTTGCCGTGCCGCCTTCCTCATTGCCGCTTGTGGCCCCAGCGTGCACGCCGCAGTTCCCCACCGCCTGGGTTCCGCCTCGCTGGGTCCCGCCTACTGCCTCTGCCTCGCACAACACATCGACTTCCTTTTCTTCGTGTTTTCTTGTTTGGGTCCGGTAGTACCGGTTTGTTCTGGTACTACCGGACCGTTCAGAAAAACACTCCAACGGCCATATTTTGTCTAGCCCTATAAAGTCTTTTGTCCATTTTCGTTTAGGGTTACATCTTCCTCCTCCTTTTGTCTAAGATTTTCCCCTATTTTACTTACTCTTTGAGCTTGATTTCTACTCACCCCTCCATTGATTCTTGCATATATTTGAGGGGTAGTTGGAGGTGATCTAGATCTACGTTTTGACCTAACCGATTCATCTCTTTGTGAGTGTATCTTTGGGGATCTGGATTTTGGGGGATTCTGTGTCTCTCTTTGATTCCTCCTCTCTTGTTCCCCCAATAGCTTTAGTATCTTTGTTGGAACTTGAGAGTGAGGGATTTGAGCATCTTTGTGGTGTTCTTTCCATTTGCATTTGGTGCATCGGTTTGAGTTCTCCTCGGAAGATTTGGTTTGAGTTGCTCATTGGAGCTTGTCCCTCTTGGGTTCTTGGAACCCTAGACGGTTTTGTGGCCTTGGTGGCATTGTGGCCTTGGAGGCATTTGTTGAGGCCTTTTGTGGCATTTGTTGGGAGCCTCCAATTAAGTTGTGGAGAAGTGCCCCAACCTTGTGAGAGGTCCCAGTTGCCACCGACAAGTGCACCGATAGTGGAAGCGTGAATCGATCCCATTGGGGTGAGATTCACCGAAGAATAAGGGAGGCCTTTTGTGGCGTTGGTGGTTTGATACCACCCCCTCTCCAAACGAGACGTACTCCATGTTGGGAGGAACTCGGTAAAATATCGGTGTCCCCGCGTGCCTTGATTATCTCTATACCCGAGCTCTTTACTTATGCACTTTACATTGTGATAGCCTTCGTGCCTGAAGTAATATATATCTTGGTATCACTTTGTTGCTTGTATTGCTTAGCATAAGTTGTTGGTGCACATAGGTGAACCTTAGTTGTTCTAGGTTGTGCTTAACAAAGTAAACACTAGTTTTATTCCGCCTTTGTTGAGCCACTCTAGGAAAAGTTTTAATCGCCTATTCACCCCCCTCTAGGCGACATTCGTATCCTTTCACATGCCCTCAAAATATCCTCTAAAATCTGGTTGGTCCTTTCTGTCTGCCCATCAATCTGGGGATGAAAAGCGGTACTGAATTCTAATCTCGTTCCCAATGACTCATGCAGTTGCCTCCAAAAATGAGAACTGAATTGATTTCCCCTATCAGACACAATACTCTTGGATACTCCATGCAGACACACAATCCTATTCATATAAATCTTGGCCAACTTAGCACTTGTATAGGTTGTCTTCACGGGTATGAAATGAGCCACTTTAGTTAGGTGATCCACTACTACCCAAATAGAATCATATCCTGACCTGGTCCTTGGCAACCCGGTAATGAAATCCATGCCAATCTTGTCCCACTTCTAATCAGGAATAGGTAGTGGTTGTAACAATCCTGCTGGTTTCTGATGTTCCGCTTTCACTCTACTACATACATCACACAAAGCAATATGTTCGGCGATGTCTTTCTTGAGATTATTCCACCAAAACCTTTCCTTCATATCCATGTACATTTTGGTGTTACCAGGATGAATGGAATATGGTGAGTTGTGTGATTCTTGTAATATCAGTTTCCGAAGCTCCGGATCTTGCGGAACGCAGATATGTTTTCCATACCATAAAGTACCATGTTCGTCTTCATGGAATCCTTTGGCTTTTCCTTTTCCAATCTTTTCTTTAATCTCCAAATTTCCTTGTCCGTCTTTTGGGCTTCCTTGATTTTGTCCAACAAGGTGGGTTGAACATCCAATGACATGAGATGTCCCTCAGGCACAATCTCCAACCCGAGGTCTCTAAATTGAGCACACAGATCATCTAGTAACTCCCCCTTAGTAAGGCCATTCACAAATACCTTACGGCTTAGTGCATCCGCAACAACATTTGCTTTACCGGGGTGGCATTGCAAACTCAATTCATAGTCCTTGATGAGTTCTAGCCATCTCCTTTGTCTCATGTTGATTTCTTTTCTGAGTGAAGATATACTTCAAACTCTTGTGATATGTGAACACTTCACATCGCTTTCCCAAAAGATAATGTCTCCATGTTTTGAGTGCATGGAAAATAGAGGCTAACTCTAAATCATGAGTAGGATAATTTACCTCATGAGTTTTGAGTTGTCTCGAGGCATACGCCACGACTTTCCCTTCTTGCATCAGAACTGCACCTAATCCATGATCAGATGCATCACAATAAACTTGGAAACCCTTTGCTAAATCTGGCAGGCATAGAACTGGTGCTGTCACAAGTCTCCTCTTCAATTCTTGGAAACTGAGTTCACATCCTTCAGTCCAAGCAAATTTCTTGTCTTTCTATAGTAACTCCGTCATTGGCTTAGCTACCTTGGAGAAATTTTCAATGAATCTTCTATAGTATCCTGCCAAGCCAAGGAAACTACGAACTTCTTTCACCGACTTAGGAGATTACCATTCAGTTACAGCTGACACTTTTGCGGGATCAACTGCTACACCATCTACTGACACGATGTGTCCTAGAAATCCCACTTCATTCAGCCAGAATTCACACTTGCTGAATTTGGCATACAGCTTATGCTCTCTAAGCTTCTCAAGTATCAAACGCAAATGTCCTTCGTGCTTCTCTTTTCTCTTGGAGTAGATCAAAATGTCATCGATAAAAACGACAACAAACTTGTCAAGGAACTCCATGAACACCTTGTTCATCATATTCATGAAGTAAGCTGGTGCATTGGTCAAACCAAACAGCATCATGGTGTACTCATACAATCCATACCTAGTGGTGAAAGCTGTCTTAGGGATGTCTTGTTCCCTTATCTTAAGTTGAAAATAGACTGACCGGAGATCAATCTTTGAGAACACACAGGCTCCTTCTAACTGATCAAACAAGTCATTGATTCTGGGCAAAGGATATTTGTTCTTGATAGTCACCTCATTGAGTGAATGATAATCGATGCATAACCTTTGACTTCTATCTTTATTTTCCACAAACAAGACTGGTGCCCCCCAAGATGAAGAACTTGGTTGAATAAATCCTTTCTGCAACTGTTTTCCAAGTTGTTTTTTGAGTTCTTTCGACTCATCAACTGACATCTTGTAAGGTCTCTTTGCTATTGGTCCCGATCCTGGGAGAAAATCAATCAGAAACTCCACATCTCTATCTGGTGGCATTCCTGGTAATTCCTCCGAAAACACATCTGGATATTCTCTCACAATTGGCACACTGTCCATGCTAACCCCCTTAAGAGAATTTATCTTACTCCCTTTTGATTCAAAGTTAGACTTGAATCTAATCCTTTTATTTTCCGGAGTTGTGAGTGTGACAGTATGATTGGCACAATCTAACACTCCATTATATTTAGTCATCCAATCCATCCCCAAAATGACATCCAATCCTTGGGAATTTAGGATTATCAAATTAACGGGGAACTTATACTTCCCGAATTCTATGACTAGGTCATGGCATCCTGAGTTCACTATCATTTCTCCACCAGGAGAACTTACTTTTATAGGACACCCAATAGTTTCCACCGGAAGTCCATTTCTATCGACAAATTCTCTTGATATGAATGAATGTGATGCGCCAGTATAAAAAAGAACAAGTGCTGGAACAAAATTGAGTTTGAACTTACCAGCCACAACATCAGGTTCCTCATAAATCTCTTCCACGTTGATGTGGTTCACTTGTCCCTTTTGGAAGGGATTGGGCTTGTTGGCTCCTTCAACTTTCTTTTCTAGGCACTCATTAGCATAGTGCCCCATCTTCTTACATTTGAAGCATTCAACCTGACTGAGATCTTTCTTGACAGGCTGACTTCCACTACCACTTCCACCTCCATTGTGGTGGCTCTTGTATCCACTCTTGTAGTTCTTGTACTTGTCATTATCATGACTGCGGTGATGCTTGTTGTCATGATGGTGGTTGTGGCTGTGGTGATTGTTGTACTTTCCATGTTTGTGGGATCGATAACTCCCACTGTCATCATGATGGGGACGCTTGTGAAATGATCCCGAGCTGTGCTTGTCAAAGTTGTGCTTCCTCTTTCTGCTTTCAACCTGTTTCATCTTGTTCTCCAAGATGGTAGCCTTGTCACAAAGTGATTGGTATGTTGGAACATAGGCAACAGACAGCTGCAGATTCAGTTCATCATTCAGTCCTTCGAGGAATTTCTCCTTCCTCTTGGCATCAGTATCAACTTCATCCGGTGCATAACGCGCCAGATTATTGAACTCCTCAATATATTCAGCCACGCTGCAGTGACGCTGTTTCAGGTTATGGAACTCCTTCTTCTTCAAATTCATCACTCCGGATGAGATGTGAGCTGTACGGAATCCATCTTCAAAGATATCCCATGTCACATCCTCAATGGGAGTGGTGATCTGGAAGTTATTCCACCAAGTTGCTACTGGTCCTTCCAATAGATGTGCTGCAAACCTAACCTTCTCCTCATCGCTGCAGCCGACAGTTATCAAATCCTTGTTAACAAAATGTAGCCAATCATTGGCCACCATTGGATCAGTGGTTCCTGAGAACTTTGCAGGCGTCAGTCTTAGGAATCTGGTGAGCATGTCAAATCCTGGCGGATTATTCTGGTTGTTGTTGTTGTTGTTGTTGTTATTGTTGTTGTTGTTATTTTTGTTCTAATTCTGCATGAAAGTGGTCATCATCTGCATCAGTTGTGCATGTGCTGTCATCAACTGTTGCATCTCGGGAGTGACATTGTTGTTGTTTGGGTTGGGGTTGGCACGTCGAGGAGGCATCTGTGGTTTTCATAAGGATAAGAATGAGATACCCATAGATGTTTAACATGCACAATACATCACATAGTCAACCACAATAATCAAGCATCAAATAACATAGAGTTTGAACGACATAAGCAACAAGTTTGAAAATGCAAAACACACCATGGCAAGCCACCCACATGTTGGATGGTCATTGCGACTAAATAAACAAAGTACGGTAGATGAAAGTAAATCGAGTAGTCTACCCTACTCTTCCGCATCAACCTCCTCGTCAATAAGTGTAAGACCTGCACTCTCCATGGCGGTCTTGTACTCATCAACACTAGTAGTCAAGGCCTCTATCTTGGTCCTAAGGGCCCTCTTCTGTGAGCGAAGCCTCTCAATCACTCCTTGTTGATGCTCGAGCTCGAAGTCCTTGGCCTCTAGCTCTTCATTAATCTCCCGGATCCTCTTGTTTCTGTCTTGGACTCTTTTCTCTTGACTCTTGAACTTCCTGTACTGGCTCTCAAACTTGGCCTCCATTTCCTTGACTATCTCGTCTTGCTCCGCGAAGAGCTTGTCCTTCTCACGAAGCTGAACCTGGAGCTCGTCATTGCTAAGCATGACGTTGGTCCTATCAGTATCTAGGTGCCTAATAAGAACCTCTAGGTCCTGAAGGTACAGACGAATCGGCTCCACCGTCTCTCTAGCAGCATCCTTGAACTCAATAGCCTCACCCTCCTCGTCACGTCTCCCGAAGGGGTGAAAGTAAAGACCTCTAAGCTCTCTGGAGTGTCCCCCTACCAGGCGCCCAAGTAACTCCTGCATAACTACATCTAGGCCTTTCTCCTTGTCGTCATGCATCAGCTTGAAAGTGATGGTCTCCGTGGTTGGCTCTGTCTGGCGTCCAGGCTGAGTAACTCTGAAGCCCCAAAGGTCCTTCCTCTCAAACTTGGTGAGGGGAAGCGTCATAATGCTAGGAAGTGGAAGGTTGAGCACGCTAGTGAGCTCAATGAGACGAGTGCCAAAACGAGTTACCTTGAACTCCTCGGTCGTGTTGATAATAACATTAGGCATCTATGTTTTATAAGATAGAAAAAAGTTAGAATCAACATCAAAAGAGAACAATCACAAGACAAAATATCACAAGCATATCTTTTGCAACAATCACACAAGTCATGGCACACAAAAATCCATTACAAGCATCAATGGATAAACATAACTTAGACAAAATTTTGGAAATAAACACGATAAGTGTGGTGGTCCAACTAACGAAGTACGTTACATCACTCACTCACTACCTTGCTCACAAGACTAAATCTATGATGTCTCCCCTTAGTTGTTGGTTGGTAGTCTCTAATTCTTCAAAGTCATGGTCATGAGTGGTCTTTTCTTCACAACTTCGTTGAAGAGTTCATCTAAATATAGATGAGAAAGAAGATTAGAAAAGTTTACGGTAAGAATATGACAAGTGTGGAAGTTGTTGAAAATTTTCCTTAGTGGTTTCTAATACAATCCTAGGGTCATAATCCTATAGGAAACACAGTGCTCTGATACCATCTGTAAGATCCCACCTTTATAAAGGTAAAGATCCCTGTGATTGCAATGCTAGTCCCTGGATCAAATGCTAGCATCCACATTTTAAGATGAAGTACACAGAAACAAAGGTCATCATTACATTGTCATTCCAGAGATAACATAGTATTTACAACTCCATATCCATAGGCTTAATACAAGAGTTTAACTTAACAATATAAATAAAGTTTTCATCTTCATGTGCCAAAGGCAAGCATGTTGAGTGTAGACTCATAACCCCTAATCATCATTAGAGTAACCTGCAACATCACAAGTTACAGCAACAGTGGGTCAATACATTGGAATAGTATTGGCAAGTGATACCTTAGTAGAATATTATCATCTAATCACTACATGAATTTGGCTAAGTGTAGCTTAGGCTTGCTTTGCTCAAAATATGTGTTACCTATCAGTTGAAAAACACTAAGTTTTTGTTTGGCAAAAACTTTCCCAAGGAACCACCAATAGAAATTGGTGAACCTTCACCCTTGTTCAACCACAAGTTTTTAACTTAGAAATTTGGATGAGGAGATTCTTGATAGCTTCCATGCCTTGATGCTCAAATTGTCCAATACCAGGGACAAAGCTAAGTACTTAGTTTCTTCCATCTACAGAGGTGGTGCACTTTCCCCACAAGACTTGATTTTCACCAAGACAGGACCTTTCAGAAGCCTTCCCTTAGACCAAATGGACGCGTTCCAGCCTATCATCCCACTACCACCAACTGTGCAAATGGCTAAGTTATTGCAACCTATATGATCCAGGCAGAGCCCATAATGCCATGTGGCTGCACTAGAAGCTTCTTAACATTTGGCATCTCAAATCCCTTTGTTCCTGGGTGGCATTCCACAAGTGAGATACACAAGGTAAACCATAGAAATGGGCCCTGTGTAACCACTCAACACAAACCATTGTTTCCATTCCACCCAGGTGATTCATTCACTTAGTTGTATTATTAAGCAAAACATAAGTCAAAGACTTAGAAATATTTTCCATAACATGTATATATAATCCACCCTTGGTTACTACTATCTAGGCTAAGCATGGCAATAGCAAGTATCTTAACTTAGAGAAAATTCTAACAATTCTACAACTACTAGGATTTCCCAAGCATAGCATATAGATACTTAGCAAAATATTCATGCAAGCCCTATACAAAATATTTCTAATGCATAGTCAAAATATTGGGATAAAAATATGAAGCACCACTTTCCTTGGTATTTGGGGGAGTAGCAACAATCCTCACAATCACAATCACCACTAGCACCAAAATCTACACATAAAATGATAGCACCAAATTCACATATCAAAATAAAACAGACAAAAATATATGAATGCATGCAAATTCCATGTGATGATTTTTCTAATTAAAACAAGACAAGTGTAACAGTACTTAATCTCAAACAAAACAAACATACACTAAATAAGATTTATTTAGTCTTTAAAACATTTTTCAAATAATTTCTATACTCAAAATAAGCCTACAAATGTCTCTGTAAAAATAACCAATTTTACAGAAGCATTTTATTAAACAAATTGCATGGTTAGATAGAATTCTTTCTCCTGATTCCAATGATATAAAATTTGCAAAATTTGAACGTGTGGATCAAAGTTATGAATTTTGCAAGTTTGAACAACTAATAGATCTAATTTCAGATTTTAAATTTAAACCCTAGCCACGCGGCGCTTCCTGATTGGACGATACCACTTCGCACTAGATCACGCTCGCGGGCCGTTGGATCTAACTAACTAAGCACGTCCCAGATCTTCCCATACCGCTTCATCTATGATCTAATCGCGGCCGTGAGATCCAGATCCAACAGGCACCTTTGCCCTGACCAAGAACTGGCGGCGCTGAGTCAACGGCGAGCGGCGGTGCACTCGGCCAGTGATGGTCCGGTGGTTCTGGGAAGTGAGGGAGAAAACAGAGGGGCTGACCGAGCTCGTGGGGTCATCGCGGTGCTCAAGGTGGTCGAGGGAGGGACAGGGGCGCACGGACTCGACGTCTATTGCTCGCCGGAGAAGCGTCGGTCGTCAGGTACGGATGTTCGTCTTCATTGGCGAGGCTACAGATCTCGCCTAGCCAAAATAATGGTGCCGTTAGATGCGCACAAGCCTGGCGAACATGTGAGTGACCAGAAGAGAGAAAGGGGTGGTCAGGAACTGCCAGAAGCTGTCACCGGAGTCGAGCAGAGGCTCTGTCACTTGCGGAGGTGGAGGGGAACATCGGCCTGGGTCAAGCGCGGCCAAACGAAAGAGGTAAGGAGATGCACAAGGTTGTAAGGAACACGCTCGTATGAATTAGAAGGGCAGGGGTGGTCTGGCTCACCGGAATTTCGTTGCCGGAGCTCGTCGGTACAACGACGGTGTGAGAGAAATTGGGGGCAGCCTGTTGGCAGAGTGAGTGATTTGAGCGAGAGGAAATGGTCGTCGAGGGGTGGGGATTAAGTAGCCGAGCGAGGAGGGGGAATTACTCCGTGAATCAAGCGCAATCAAAGGATTTGAATTCGGGAGGAAATGGCAGCGGCGAGCAGTTCCTCCGGCACGTGATTGACGACGATGCTGAGGTGGATAGTGGGGTCGGAGCGTCAGTCGCGGGTTGAGTGAGAAACAGAGAGAGTAGGGGAATCCCGGGTGGGCTGTTTTCGTTGCTGGGCCGAATAAGTGGCGCTAGCCCTTTTTCTTTTCTTTATTCCTTTTTCATTTCTATTTTGATTTTTCAGGAATCCTTTTCAAATGATTTCAAATGTGTTTGAATTCAAACTTTCTCTGGATTTTTATAAAGTGAAACCTGCACATATTTAAGTATAAAACATTGCTGTTCACCCAAACTTACTTTGGCCCTTTGGAATTTAAATGAAAACAATGCCTTTACCATTTGTTTAATAAAGGCATAAGAATGGTTTTAAATTCATACTTTGTTTTGAAAACTTTGTCCAAATATTGGAAATTATCAATCAAACTTAGGATCAAACCCCTACTGATCAAAACAAGTGTTTTTAAGTCTCAAGGGTAGCAATAAGGCTAATGCCTTGCTTACATAAAATAACAAACCTTCAAATGCTTCTGTTTTTTAGATAACATTGAAAATGATAGTAAAATGATTATGAATGTATGGATGATATGCAAACTTTGAAATCATGATTTTTGGGATGTTACATCTACCCACCAATCTCACTTATACATGATATAGCATTCAATCTTGGTGAGTAAGGCATGATCATTATAAGCTTTTGATCCTTTATGGTTTAGATTCCAGTTGGCTAATCAAGGCTTCATCTATACAACATTACAGTTGTATTTAAATTATCTTCTTAGTATCTCTATTGGATTAAGGGATGCTATTCATGGACTATGCTTACTTAATCCAATAGGATTACTCCTTGGTATCTATCTTCAGGATTCATCCTTGTAATCTTCTTGGTTACCACATATATCTTTATTTCAAATAACTCTTCTATCCTATAGATGATATTTAAAACTAGCATTACCATCTACCTCTTCTTACTTCTTTCTTTATAGTCCTTAAGTGAATTCTATAATAAGGACAAGAGTTGATAGGTTAAGAATTGGTGAATCAATAGTTGATTGCTCAACATTGATGAACAACAAATATAAGGATAGGATTCCATAAAGATTGATATGGAAACAAAGATATAAGGTGAATGATCTTGACTTGGTTTCTTTCCTACTTAATCTCACTAAAGAGTTAAGGTTAGGTATTACCATGATACTCATGGTATAAGCAGATGAGATTAAGATAGATCAAGAATTAGTTGTTACATTCTTATTATTTGTGTTATATTTATAATTTGGTATTCATGAGTGATTATAATGAATACTATGATATGATCACCTAAGGATCAAGTATAAATCACTAAGTAATGTATTAGGGTTTAAATTTATTACATTTGATCTACCCTTAGATCAAATCACGTTTACCCAAAATAGGGTTTTAGCAAAGGTCATATTGAAACTTATCGTGGTCAACTTGATGATCTACTTCAATTCCATCAAGTTAAGAGAAGGTTCAATCTCTTTGACGAGTTTTATTTAAAAGCGCGAAAATTATTCGGATTTTCTATGCATGAATGCAATGCACACATATGTGTTTAGCTTATTTCTAAGCTCTAATGATGGGATGTTACAGACTATCCCCCTTAAAATAAACTTCGTCCTCGAAGTTCGCATACGCTCACATTTAGGGGTAAGGAATTGTCTTGCATTGATTATGATATGTCTCGACTCCATGGTAACCTTAATGGGAATAATTGTAATCTCCCATATCCAAATATTTTCCTTGAAACCTCATCATGCTCAACAATCTTTAACTTGGTGTCTCCAATACTCCAAATTCTTTTTACTTTAGTCCTTTAGGGATATATCCTTATTACAAAATCCTCAATCTGGGGTCTCTTCTTTAGTTCCTTAACCTAATTAGGTATCCTAATTCAACTTCTTTACTTAATCATCAAACTTTCTTTACTATATTGTATAAGGTTTAAGAAGTCTCACTAAAACAGATTTTAAATTTCTGTTAGCCAATAGTATAGTCAAAAGATTAATATTTGATTTATCATTGTATGAGTTGTATTGGTAGTCTTTCCGAATATTGGATTTGAACACATTTAGTTCATACCCATCGAAATTTCTTATTCTGTACACATGTCCAATTGGATGTGCTCTATTTCCTCTTAAGGACCACTTAAGAGTTGTTTCCTTTAGAATCGGTCTGTTAGGACTATTCCATTTTAATACTTCAGGCTTTTATCTTATCAGGCTTTTGTACAATCTTTTGTTACTATCTTAAGTACTTCTATAATTATGACTTTATTTTAACCTTATGAAAATAAGGCTTAAGGTTGGCATAGGTTCGTATTTCTTCTCCAACCTTTACTTGGAAAGTCAGATAACAATACTTCCACAAATGTTTACTCTCCCCCTTAGGGTTTACTAATGGTCTCTAAACTGCCTCATAAAGTATTTCTTGATTCTATAAATAGAATGTTGGTCTTTGTTCAGCTTATACTTTACCTAATTTGTTCTTATGAAAGATTGTACGGTGTATCCACACAATTGTGGATCTCCGAAATGAATCTTTCAGCATTATTTATCTTACTTACTCTTTGGACATTTTTGCTTTGGTAGGTCAATTTTCGCGAAGCGCCTCGAAAGAAGATCGCTTTAATTTTATAATCTTTCATGTCTTTCTTAGCTTAGGACAAATTTTATGCTCTTTATGCAACCATTAAGATGAGATGGTTAACTATGTCAACCAACACCGTCTGCGGACAAGATACCAACTGTGGATCAAATACCAGCTACGAATCATCCTAGGTTGTATGTATTACCCTATGGTTTCTGACATACCTCTGGCATTCTCTCTGAATTGTCAGAGCTTGAATACCATTTTGGTTCCAAAACTTCTTCTTTGCACTTATTCATGATACTTCCATGAACTTGGTACAACTAATTCTTTAACGTCTAAGCAGCATTACCTACCTTGAATGAACTTTAAGTTTATTACTTCTTGTTGCTCCATACATCTTCTACACTAATCTTCCTTATTATTACTGTTTAGTAATGATCTAAACTTGATCCATCCTTCAGATTACATTGATACTCCTTATACTTGGCTTCATTCCTCAGGTAAGTCTTCATCTTGGTCTTTGAAAATCGTCACTCCCTTACACGAATTCCCATTCCTATCTGGGTCTATAACATCAAGTAGTGACGGGATGTTGCAACATGCATTTGCACACCAAGTCAAACTTCATGTACAGATCTAGTCAAGCAAGAATATGCAAGAAAAAAACAAATAAATCAAAATGTGGTACATATAACACACAATATTCTAAGCCCAGAATATAGTAGTTGAGTATAGTATTTCTAGAATTCAGGCTTAGTTGTGTAGTATATGACACCTTCTCGTATAGGTTTACATCGTGATACTTAACACCTAGTGTCAAACTATACTTTGTCTCAATATTTACCCATATTGCTCAATTAAAACAGGATATTTTTTAACAAAGTGGTCTCAATTTGGTTTTGACTAACCTTTAGTCTCATTTTTAGAATAATTCATATAACCAACCTATCATTATTTAGTAACTAACCACACATGATCACTCTAAATGACTAATAAGTTTCTATTGAACCCCTAAAATTGAAGTTTATCACTATTTTATGACACCTTGGACTTTTATCATAGTTCTACCATGTTAATTTCATACTTATACTTCAAGATAATTTACTAATTACTTGTCAATTATCACACGTACATCATGGTTTCAGAGCTAATCTCACCATGATCTTGTTATGGTCTACCAAACCATCATGATTTAGGAGTTAATCTAGCCATGATAACTTTGTTTCACATAGTACTACCATTGATTATTAGCATGATTTCACTTGATCACATAGAATTATCAAGTGAATCCCACATGATTACTACTTATTACATCAACATTTATCCTAATGATATTCATCATGTTGTCTTTGGTTATTAACTAACAATAAAATTCCACTGTGCTACTTGAATTCTAGAGTTAGGCTACACCATTAAGACTACTTCAATTGATGTCTTACACTTCCTATAGTATCTTGGTGATTTATGTCTCCCTCGGAGGACACTAAAGAGCACTATACTTGAGAAAAGATAAATAATTACTCCTAAGAAAGAATGACTTAAGCATATGACTTAGGTGTGACAAGGTTATCCGCAAGTGGATACTCATCACAAGACATAAGAATATTTGGTTTAGATAAGATGGCTCCTATAGTCGCTATCCAACCTACAGATATTCCTAAAAGGGTTTTAATCCTAAGGTCAAAGCATATGCTCTGATACCAACTGCGGTGACCCAGCATACCACTTCATGATGTAGTACACTATAGTCGTTGACATAACACCAATGAAACACTGTTCACCAGTATTACATCCCTCAGAGTGGTATAACAGAAACAGAGCAGGTCCAAGACATGACTATAGCTACAACTCAACTCTTTACACAAGATCTAGAGAACACTCTAGGTTAAAGAGAGAAAAAGAATCTTCTTACAAAGAAGAATCAGAAATAAACAACTCAAAACTATCATACTATTAAGACTAGTATTTTAACTAATGGTCTGGTATTGCTGCTATTGCAATACACTCAAGAAATAGGTTCTATGGCTAGGGATTATATTCTTATCTAATTCGTCACTTCGTCTTCACTTGAATTGATGTATATGTTGACTTTCTTGTCTTCGTTGAAGAGCTTTAGCTTTTGATGATGATTCCTGGAGCATAACTTGATGTAGACGTCGTCTTATTGGCTTCAGAATCTAGCAAGGGTTAAGAAGATACTTTGAGTACGAGCGTACTCAGCAAGTTCACTAGAAAATGAGTGTTTGATGCACTATAACTACAGCCACAGACCATAGGTCGTAGGCAATGCAAGTTTTCGTAAACATTTCTTCAAAGGTTGCTTTTATTCTGAAAAACTATGACCGTTAGCCTTCACGGGTTTACCAGAACTTTCATGGAGTTCCTTTCCCGCCACGTTCGCAGCTCCTTCCCGGAACATGGAGTAACAAGTTACAGTTCTTACACTCTGCAGAGGTGTGTCACTTTACCCATGAGAGATCTTAGCTTGGTTGCACATCCGGGCCGCGAACCCGTCCACACTTCCTTGGTGTGAGGCCCAGACTAAGACCCAAGCCAATAACTGCCTTCTCCGCGACCCTGCATGTCTCCTTGGTGTACGCCAGCCCACCTATTGAATTATGGCAATTAGAAGTACAAACCGTTCATATGCCGAAACTATCGTGGGACGTTGAGGGCTCCCACCCATATGCTGCAGATCCTCTACAAATTACCATATAATATGCACGCTACGAGTGGTAACAGCCACGACCTGCACATCCGGCTCCATGCGAGAGGGAAAAGATACAGCTGAATTCTTCGTCCCATTCCAAATCTCATGGTCAATGCGTAATATACGGCGCAAGAATCACTGGCGACATTGGTTGTTAAGTCCAAGATAATATGTTCCTTTACCACCGGAACTCTTATAGTAGGTTATTACCTCATGGTAAATAACCTATAATCACCTTATTATGAAAATAGTGTTTTCTGTCCTTTTTCAAATGCAGGTGATGACAACACTGGATTTGCGAAATACTTTACAAAAAATATTCAAAGGGCATGATCAAGTGTGAACTTGCCTTTTGTGATTGCAAGATTATGCACTCACGGTCTTCAAGACAATATAAGATCCAATATCTGAAAACAGCATCATTGGTCCGGTAAGGACTAATGTTTAAAGAAGCAAGATGCTATTATGCATAAGTAATGTAATGCAATTTCATAAACTTGAATCTCGAGGATAACTTTGTTCTAGGGTTTGGATACTGGAAATGGTTTCTTTAGAATGTGTTGCCCTTTTAGATAAGTTTTATACTTGTGCTTTTTATTAAGGCTTGTGAGTGTGAAACAATATGTAAACATAATGGCATGCAACAATAAGATATACTAATGAGATGTGCTACTCAAGGACTGCTTTTATGTGAATTATCTTATCTTCAAGTTTTACCTTGCAAGTGATGACATTTATAATGAACTTAAGTGTTAACAATTCTAGGTATATAAGTAAAGCTTAATGTAATGTGATTATTATTAATGTCATATGTTGACTGAAGTGGCAAAACGAATAACTTTTGAAGAAAAGATTACTCTATTAAAGTTTAAACAATCCTTGTGGCTAATCAGAGGTGGTTGATGTTATTTGTGCTTGCTGGAACCGTTTGGACTTGAGATGCTTTACAACTTAATTATAACAGACCAAAGTTAACTATAAAGTATATAATGAAGTTTTTAGCATTATACTTAAAACTTCGCGGACTAAAGTTAACTTTAAGGATGTAGATAGACTTAGGGTGTATTACTTATGATACTTGTATCTTGTGGACTTTATAATGTTTCCTTAAAGTCACTTAAGAATGGTTGTACTTTTATTTGGCGTAGTGGTTTCTTGATTTTATAATGGAATAGAATAATTTACCTTTTTATGGATGAGTGGTTATAGTTTATAAACAAGGAAATAGTATTACTTAACTACTTATGGATTCAATACAGTGTTTTGGTTTGTTTATAACTTGTAGTTGAAATATTTGAGTAGATTTTGTTTCACTACAAGGTTATTCTTAGAGATTTTATATTGGATAAGAATCTTTTTAGAAAATAATCTATACTTATGGTTGAATGACAATTCAATAAAATTGCATTTTTAAAAGGTGTTGAACCATTTTTACTTCATAATATTAGTATTTAAGACTACTACTATTTATTAGACTCAATTGATTAATTTTTAGAATTATTAGCAAATTTTATTTACCTTTATATGAATTATTAATTAAGTAAATAGCTTTAAATTCAAGTTATTAAACTGTTTAATTTTTTATTTAACTCAAAAGTGGAATATTGTATTTTTAACATGTCGGCATTGTTATGATGGTCATTTTGGTATATTACACTTATTTTTGTGATTTAAAAATAATAAAATATGATTTTTATAAGACTTATTACTTTATAAAGACTTAATAAATAACAAATAGTTAATTAAGTGGAATAACAATGCATGATTGTAATTTTAAATTATAATTCTTATCTTTCTAAGATTTTTGGTATTTTATTTATATTTTTAACATTTACTAATATTAAAATATGATTTATCAAAGCATTAAAACTTATAAAATCTTTATTAAATAATAACTGTTTAAATTGTTAACATAATAAGGTTTGATAATAGTTTTAAGTGATAGATTTTATTTTTCCCTTAATTTTCATATATAATACACATTTTTCTGAATTATAAATCAAAAGTTATTAATTAAACAAGTTTTAATTCCTTTATTACATTTCAGGAAATATTTATATTTGAATTAACATTGTTTTATCTATTTCATACACATAAATACTTTTTATACCGAACCTAACCTAGATTAGGTCACTAACTGGTGGGTCACATGCCACATGGCATGCTCGGCTTGATTAATGTTTTTGTTACCGAAGGTATTCCTACTCCCAGCCAATGACAACGGGCCCTATACCACGTCACCTGCCACATGGGCAAGGACTGGTCAACAGACACATGCATGATGTCATCATGACGCCAACCTGGTCTCCACCACCAGAATGAGGTCGCCAGCGGTGATCAACGGCGCCCCAGCTAATGTGACCAACCTAGATCGAATAAGCACGATGTGCTGAACCTTAGTGTGGTGGCGCTGTTAAGAAATGGTCATCGGAACCTCGTCGGCGACGAGCTCTGTGGTGGTGCGGTCGGTGTCAATGCGATGACGCCATCATGAAGGGCAATGAATCGGAGAGGACTATCGGAAGCAGAACCTTACCAGGAAGCTAGTAGAGGTGTTGGTGAGTCAAGGCTCGACCGGAATCGCTGGGAACGGCGTCGACTGGTGGCGGAACGTTGGTGATGGCGAGCTCGATTTAGGTCAAACGTCTTCGATTCCTCTGGGGAGATGAAGAAGTCGAGCATGGCGAGTCCATTGGTAAGCTCAGTTGGCAAAGAGGTGGTCTCTAGCGGCGGCGATAAGCGGCTCCGGCGAGCTAGGGTTCGGCATCTGAGAGAAATCAAAGAGGAGGGTTGCTGAGAAGGGGAAAATGAGGATGATACCAAGGGGGAACATCGTCGTGGCCTCCTTATCCTCCCCTGATGACGGTGGCGTGCATCTTGATGCGGTGGGGATCGGCGGTCGACGCCAGCGGCCTTCACGGTGAGGAAGGACGAAGATTAGAGCTGAAGGGGTATATGGGCTCTTGGCAGGTGGTCTTTGGGCCGGTGGGCTGTGATCGACACATGAGTGACAGAAAAGGGGATAGAAAACTGGGCCGCGGGCTAGATTCGACTGATGCCTCTCTTCCTTTGTTTTATTCTGTTTTCTGTTTTACTTCCATATTTATATTTTTATATTTGGTTTGAAACATCTTTATAGAATTTTATTTGTTGAATACTTGCAGTATAAAAAAAATGTATTTCAAAATTCTGGTATGAATTTAGTATTTAGATAGCATACTTTATTTATTATTTTCTAACTTTATAATTATAGAGACATTCTTTTATTAAATAAAGTAAGTAGAGTTTAGGGCTTCACGATTTATTTAAGATCTTAAAAATTAACTATAACATTATTTTCACTTTTATTTGGAGTAATGAAGTTTTAAAGTGTTTAGTAATAGTCATAGGGTTTATTATTATGTATTTAATCACATAGTAAAATATAGGGTGGTTTATAATTATGGTATTCCTACTTATTCCATACTCATATGGAATAAATGGTTAGAGAGATGGATCAAATACTTTGTTTAATGAATATTGATAGAATATTTATGAGATGTGGATAAGAAAACTCATTAATAACTTTAGGGTTCTGGATTGTAATTGCTTACCCTAGGGTTTAGGGTTCTTAATTTACTTATAATCTTTTGTTGATGTTAATAAAGATGAATGGCTAAACATATAGTCTTTATGTTTGTGGTCAATATGGATATCACCATTTAATTAAAATAGTGGGATTGTTTTATAGGCTAACTTATGAGACAGAATTGATAAAGATAGTTCTTAAGAACATGTTATCATGATGGCTGGAAATTATAAAGATGTGCTTAAGTGATTTGCTATAAGAAAATATTCCTATGAAGCCTTGTGTAATTAAGATGATAGATCAATCAGATGAAATGGATACTATGTTTGGTTAAAGATTTAGGGTTTAATGTTTACCAAGAATTTCTATCTTCCATAATTCACAATCCTGGATTGTTAATTAAGGAATTCCTTTCCTAGATAAATTACTTTATATCCATCATTATTCTTGTAAATCTATTTATAAACACAATAAGCTTGACACTAAAGCTTTATATAATTTTCTCATATCTATATTTAGCTATATCAACTACTTTACTACTGATAACTTCCAATCATGCTCTTCCCTTATCATCCTTCACTAATATCATTTCAATAGATGTATACATCAAATCCTACTTCACCTCAAGTGCTTAGAATTTCCAAAGAGGAAAATACTACTTATTTAATCCAATGTTACTCTAGCATCATCTTGATCATACTATCTTGTCTCTACTTAACTCCAGTATCTCATACTCCAACCTCACATTTTTATTAATGTGACTTGTCATGGCTAACCTAGGATAATATATCTATACTAGGATTTAATCATGTTCTATCCACCAATGTCACTTATACATGATATAAGCATGTTCTACCAACCAATGTCACTTATACAGGATATAGCATTCAATCTTGGTGAGTAAGGCATGATCATTATAAGCCTTTGATCCTTTATGGTTTAGATTTCCAGTTGGCTAATCAAGGCTTCATCTATACAACATTACAGTTGTATTGAAATTATCTTCTTAGTATCTCTATTGGATTAAGGGATGCTATTCATGGACTATGCTTACTTAATCCAATAGGATTACTCCTTGGTATCTATCTTCAGGATTCATCCTTGTAATCCTCTTAGTTACCACATATATCTTTATTTCAAATAACTCTTCTATCTTATAGATGATATTTAAAACTAGCATTACCATCTACCTCTTCTTACTTCTTTCTTTATAGGCCTTAAGTGAATTCTATAATAAGGACAAGAGTTGATAGGTTAAGAATTGGTGAATCAATAGTTGATTGCTCAACATTGATGAACAACGAATATAAGGATAGGATTCCATAAAGATTGATATGGAAACAAAGATATAAGGTGAATGATCTTGACTTGGTTTCTTTCCTACTTAATCTCACTAAAGAGTTAAGGTTAGGTATTACCATGATACTCATGGTATAAGCAGATGAGATTAAGATAGATCAAGAATTAGTTGTTACATTCTTATTATTTGTGTTATATTTATAATTTGGTATTCATGAGTGATTATAATGAATACTATGATATGATCACCTAACGATCAAGTATAAATCACTAAGTAATGTATTAGGGTTTAATTTTATTACACTTGATCTACCCTTAGATCAAATCACGTTTACCCAAAATAGGGTTTTAGCAAATTTAATATTGAAACTTATCGTGGTCAACTTGATGATCTACTTCAATTCCATCAAGTTAAGAGAAGCTTCAATCTCTTTGACGAGTTTTTATTTAAAAGCACGAAAATTATTCGGATATTCTATGCATGAACGCAATGCACACATCTGTGTTCAGCTTATTTCTAAGCTCTAATGCTGGGATGTTACAGTGTTGATGACCCACAAGTGTAGGGGATCACAACAGTCTTTGCGGGTAGTATTACCCAGTTTATTGATTTGACACAAGGGGAGCCAAAGAATACTTGCAAGCGTTAACAACTGAGTGGTCAGTTCAGCTGCACCTAGAAATTGTTCTTGCTCACAGAAGTTTATCAGTAGTAACAGTTTGGTAATAGCAATAGCAAAGCAACAACAACAGTAACATCAACATTGAAACAGGAGCAATAGTAACAGTAACGGTAACATTAGGATTCGAGTGCGGTAGACATAGGGATGGATGGACGGGCGTTGCATGGACGAGTCTAAACATGTAACTTCAAAGAACTAGGTCATTGCAGATAAATAATAACAAGCATCCAAGTACTAAACAATCCTAGGCATGTGCTTCAAATATAGTCATACGTGCTCGAAATAAGAACTTGCACAACATCTTCTGTCCAGCCAGCCTATGGCAGCGGGGCCTATAGGGAACTACTGGCAATTAAGGTGCTCCTTTTAATAGAGCACTGGCGCAAAGCATTAACACTCCATGAACACATGTGATCCTCACACCACAACCATCCCCTTCGGTTGTCCCAATTATTGTCACTTTGCGGCCTTTGGATCCGGACAATGATATGTGTACAAAATTTGTAGATAAGATCATAAAAAATACTATCATAATGATTCAATAATAAGTTCAGATCTGAGATCATGGCACTCGGGCCCTAGTGACAAGCATTAAGCACAACAAGTTGCAACAAAGTCAAATAGCACTAATAGAGATACTAGGAACTATGCCCCTAACAGATCTTATTCGATTACATGATAGAACTCATCCAATCCCTAACATCCCCAAGCCTATAGTGGGGGATTACTCACTCATGGATGAGGGAAACATCGGTGGTTGATGGAGATGCATCGGTGATGACGATGGCGATGATCCTCTCCAAATTCCCCGTCCCGGCAGGGTGCCAGAACGGAGTTTCTGGATCCGAATCTTGGTTTCTCTTGGCGGGGGCGGAGCTGAACTCTTTCTGGAAAACTATCGACCCCCCCTCTGTTTTTAGGTCAGAAGGCAACTTATAGGCGCGGAGGGAGGCCGAGGAGCTGCCTGGGGTAGCCAAACCTCCCCTAGGCGTGGGGTTAATGGGCACGCGCCTAGGGTGGGTCTGGACCCCCCAGGCCTCCCCTCTGTCTCCCCTTTTGGCTCCGTGGATCTTCTGGTGAGAAATAGTTTTTGGCATATTTTCCGGGATTTTCCTGATAGTTCATTTTCTGCAAAAAAAAACAAGACACCAAGGTAATTCTGCGGAAAACAGCGTCAGTCCGTGTTAGTTGCATCCAAATCACACAAGTTTAGAGAAGAAACAATAGCAAAGTGTTCGAGAAAGTAGATACATTTTGGACGTATCACTCCGCAGCGGCAAGAGTATGATGCTGAAGAATATGATCATGATCAGCAAGCACCTAGACCAGATAGTACACCAGCTGCTCCACTCAGACGGTCCAACAGAGGCTGTGTTCCTTCCACTAGGTATGATTCAGACCAATATGTGGTGTTATTGTGTGATGATTCAGAACCTGAGTGCTTTTAAGATGCAATGAAAGATGAGAACAAGACGGAGTGGAATAAGGCTATGCAAGAAGAGATGGATTCCTTGCATAAGAATCATACTTATTAGATGGTGAATTTGCCCAAGGGCAAGAAAGTTCCAAAGAACAAGTGGTTCTATAGAATCAAGCAAGAAGAGCACACGTCACATCCAATGTACAAGGCCAGGCTAGTTGTAAAAGGATTTAGCTAGAGAAAAAGTATTGACTTTGATGAAATATTTTCTCCGGTGGTGAAGATGACATCAATTCGAATGATCCTTGGCTTGGCCGCAAGTCTCAACTTGGAGGTTGATAAAATGGATGTAAAGACAACTTTCCTTCATGGAGAGTTGGAGGAAGAAATCCACATGGAGCATCCTAAGGGGTTTCTTTTTAAAAGAAAAGAAGACTATATGTGCAAATTGAAGAAAATACTATATGGCCTGAAACAAGCACCGAGACAATGTTAAATGAAGTTTGAATCTGTCATGGTGGAGTAAGGCTACAATAGGTGTAGCTCAGACCATTGTCTATTTATTCAGAGGTTCTCAGGTGATGATTTTACCATGTTATTGCTCTGTGTTGATGATATCTTGGTTGTTGGCAAGAATGTCTTTAGGATTGCTAGATTAAAGAAAGAGTTGAGCAAAGTTTTTGCCATGAAAGACTTGGGTACATCAAAGTGTATTCTCGACATGAGAATTGAGAGAGACAGAAAATCTAACAAGTTGTACTTGTCTCAAGAGAAATATATTGAGAAGGTACTTCACAAGTTCAAGATGGACAAGGCAAGGGAAGTGAGTTGTCCACTCGCAACTCATTTCAAGTTGAGTAAAAAGCAATGTCCCTCCACTAAAGAGATGGAAAAGGAAATGCAAAAAGTTCCTTATGCTTCAGCTATTGGGAGTTTGATGTTTGCTATGGTGTGCATACAGCCTGACATTGCTCAAGTGGTTAGTACTATGAGCAGATTTATGTCTAATCCAAGAATACCATATTGGGAAGCCATGAAGTGGATTTTCAGGTATCTCCAGGGAAGCACTAATATGAAGCTTTGATTTGGTGGCCGTGAGCCTAAGCTGATTGCATATTCATATTCAGACTTGGTTGGAGATTTTGATGGAAGTAAGTCTACTTCAGGTTATTTGATTACCCATTCAGGGGGAGCGCTGGCATGGCAAAGAAAGTTGAAAAAGTGTGTAGCGCTGAACACAACTGAGGCCAATTTCATCGCAGTAACTGAGGCGAGCAAAGAGCTATTGTGGCTGAAATGATTGGCTTGTGAGCTTGGTTTTGAGCAAGATAAGTGTGTGTTGTTTTGTGATAACCAAAGTTCCATTCACCTGAGTAAGAATGCAAGTTTTAATTCAAGGTCGGAGCATATTGATGTTCGCTATCATTAGATTCGAGATGTGCTGAATTTCAAGCAAATGCAAATTGAGAAGGTGCACACAGATGACAAAGGGGCTGATTTGTTGACCAAGGTGGCGACAAGAGGAAATCTCGAGGTATGACGTCGGCTCGTCGGCATGACTTTTGGTTGCTAGTGAGACCCTCCATGATGACGGGAGGGGGAGTTTGTTGAGACATTTCCCTCCACATGGAGGTGTGTTGGCATCCCAACATCGGCCCACGAAAGTCCAACACGTTTCAACCGTTCAGCTGAGGTGCTCCTTGGGAGAGGAGTAGAAAAGAAAACCCTAGCCACCCTTGGTGGCTGTGTGTCTCAATCATAGAGTGAGCTAGTGAGATAAGCAAGCCAACGTGGTGGCTGTTAAAAGAGGGTGAGAGAACACACGAGAACATCACAACCTAGTGAGAAGAGAGAAAGAAGGAGAGGTGATTTCTGCCTAGATTTTTGAGATCTCACCACTCTGTCTTCAAGCTGGTGTTTGGAGGCTCAAACGTACTTGGATTGGTTCCAAACTTGGTAATATTGTTCCTTGCTTTGAGTACTTCGATTTGGTTAGCTAGTTGTAGATTTGGGTCAGCGTAGCATCAGATTTGGAAGAGGTTTAGTCAGTTCAGACTGCTGTAGTTTTAGCGTAGAGCAGTTTTGGTAGACGAATAGTTTGGGCAGACAAACGGTGTTCGATTGACCTAAAATTTGGTATGTATGTTGGGTACTCGTATGTCATATTGTATACCAAATTTTGTGCTGATTGGATCTGCGGTTTAAAAGCAGTTTACTGATTACCAAAGAGGACAGAAACTGAGATACTCTGGTTTACTGTATTTTTTCTCTCAAGTGGTTGTTGTTGTTGTTGTTGTTGTTGTCGGTTGTAAACATGCTGAGTGTATTGTATATCTCTAGATGTTCTAAAGAAGACTCTATACCCAGGTTGCTCATAGTGAAGCTCGTGTCGACCAGTTGGTCCACACCCGTGGTTTTTTTCCTCCTCGTCGTGAGGAGGGTTTTCCACGTGAATCCTTGTGTCATATGTGTATGTGCTCGTTGTTTTATTTTTGCTGCATATCTATTTATTGAAACTATCCTCGGGGTTCACCGCGAGAAGCGGGGTTATGTATCTTCCCCCAACATATGCACGACATACATCTCTATTGAAGACACAAAAAAATATGTTAGTATTAAAGTGCCAAGAACATCCGTTCAACGTCCTTTCAAATTGCGAGCTTGATGTTGTTCTAGGCCCTCAAAGGGCCACCTTTTCCAACTAATGCCACCGGATGAATAGGGCGCGGTTGAGCACTATTTTTATTTATTGGTTCCTAGACTCTAACTATGTGTGTAGCACAAACCCACGATTATACACTCCTATGATCTGCAACAAGGGAGTTTTTTTCATCTTTTTGGCATATTTTGCAAATAAGGCTCAAGGAGAATGATAAGAACAAGGTAAGGACCCATATATTGGAGTTAAGCTTGGTCAACATGCATGCTGATGGTACTCTGATTGTTAGAAAGAGCATCTTGATCCTACATTTTTGGCTATGATTTTAGCTGCTGTAGAATATGCAATCTTGAGTTGCTTTGTTGGACACGAACTAAATTCATTACTCTTTGTTGGTTTATGTAGATGAAATGAAACCCGGCGATGATGAACAGAAACCTGACAATTGACCAGGCCATCAAGTGGTGGGAGAAGGAAATCGATCCAAACATGAGAGAGGTTGAGTCCGCACAAGGCCCCGTAGATTCCTGTGCAACACTGATGATAAGCGCATCATCATAGGATCTTGCTATGATGGCTGTCACACTCTCTACCCTAAGGTACAAATTAAATCACGGACAAAACCATGTTATGCCAATCACTTTCCCAACACTGCACTTTGCTCAAGAGAATTCTTTGGTTTTGATAGGCAGATTGGACGGAATGTTGAGACGAACCTATACCTGAATTACCATAAGTACATATCCATGTACTATAGTCTCATTGTTCATCTCAATGGAGACTCATTTTGGTTAGGCTTTTTTGCAGATTTTGTAGTATAGGCTACTATAGGTTTCTGAATATTGTATGCTTTCATAGGCTTCTCTATGTTGTATGCTTAGCATGTAGAGATGAACTCTATATTATTCGCTCAATGTTATGTTGATGATAAAAGCACAGCCAAACCAATGACAAACTTTATATGCTTAGCTGCCCCAATGAAAAACTTTATATGCTTAGCTGCACCAAAAATCAGGCTTTCGGCTAATGTAACCAAACAGAGTAACATCGTTCTTTAGGAAAAGAGATGGTTGTTACCAACTGTATAAACCACTTATAAATCATTTAACCTCAAATGCATCAGCCAACTATATGTTGAAATTATTCCCTAGAGGCAATAATAAAGATGTTATTATTATAATTCTTGTTCATGATAAAGTTTATATTCCATGCTAGAATTGTATTAAGCGGAAACTTTAATACTTGTGTGGTTTATGAACAACACCGTGTCCCTAGTATGCCTCTATGGACTAGCTCATTGATTAATGATGGTTAAGGTTTCCTAACCATACACATGAGTTGTCGATTAATAATGAGATCATATCATTGGGAGAATGATATGATGGACAGACCCAAACTAAGAAGAGCAATTAGATTGTGTCATCGTGTTCATCTTTGCGAAGCTTTTCTTATGTCAAATGTCGTATTCCTTAGACCATGAGATAATACAACTCTCTGGTATCGGAAGAAAGCTTTGAGGTCATCAAACGTCATCCTATGAGAGGGTGATCATAAAGGTGTCTCTCAGGTGATCGGAAAGTACCTGTTGGGTTGTATGTATCGAGATGGGATTTGTCCCTCCCAAGTCAGAGAGATATACTTCGGGCCCACTCGGTAATCGATATCAACACCGCTTGCAAGCATGTGGTTAAAGAGTTAATCACAAAGTGATATCGGATTACGGAACGAGTAAAGTACTTGCTGTGAACGAGATTGAACTAGGTATGACTTGCAAGCGATCAAATCTCGGGCAAGTAAAATATCGCGAGACGAAGGGAATATATATATGGGATTGATTGAATCCTGGCATCGTGGTTCATCCGATATGATCATCGATGAATGTGTGGGAGTCAATATGGGTTTCCAGATCCCGTTGTTGATTATTGATAGAAGATCATGTCTGCATATTCTCGAACCCGAAGGCTCACACACTTAACGTGTCTCGACGCTAGGATAGATTAGATAATTGGTTTATGAGTTTTTTGTTTGGAGTCTCGGATGGGATCCGGGACATCACGAGAGGTTCCGAAATGGTCCAGAGAATAAGATTCATATAAGGCAATGCAGTTTTTGGAGTTCAGAATTGTTTCGGGTTAATCGGTATTGTACCGGAAGCTTCTAGAACCTTCCGGAGGGGGACCAACGTGGCCCCACCTGCCGGGAGGGGGCATGGGCCTATGAGGGAGTGCCCTGGCCGCATTGGGCCAGGGGCAAAATGCCCCATAGGGCCCAGCCGGCCAGTTCTAGGGCTAACCCGAGGAAAGCTTCTAGAATGGGGGGGGGGAAACTTGCCCCCCACTCCTCCCTCCTTGGCCGCCGGCCTAGGGCTTGGGGGAGGGGCTAGGGCTGGCGCCCACCCCTATATATATAGAGGGCTGGGGCACACCCTCCCCCCACACCTCCTCCACAACCCTAGCCGCCCTGCTGCCCTCCTCTCTCTCTCCCTCCCGACTTCGCGTAGGCGAAGCCCTGCTGCAGAAACTTTCCACCACTTACACCGCGCTGTTGCGTTGTAGATCCAATCCGTCTCTCCACCATACTTGCTGGACCGAGGAAGGAGGAGACATCGAGGTGCCGCACGTGTGCATCTCTCGGAGACATCGCCACTTGCGGTGTTAGATCGGATCGGATCGCCAGGAGGAGAAGCGAGTACGACTACATCACCCACGTTCCGACGAACGTTCCGCTGTGCGAATATTCAAGGGTATGAAGATCTCATCTAATCCCCCTCGTTGTTTGCATCTCCTAGATTAGATATTGGCTTTCCCGTTCGCATCCATAGAATTTTTTTGATTTACTATGCTGCGAAACCCTTCAGTGGTACCAGAGCTAGATCTATGCGTAGATGTGTTTCACGAGTAGAACGCAACATGGTTGTTGCGGGCGTTGATGTTTTCTGTTGCAAGCCTCTTGTTTGTGTTCTTCTTATAATGCGGGATAGTGAGATCGAAGCGGTCCAGGCCAACCTTACGCGACCTCGTTCGCGAGACCGGCTCCACACTTGACGTGTGGCTTGTTCCACACATGCGGCTGGTGGATGCCAGTTTCTCTCACTATAGTTGTCATAGGATTTACACCAGAGTTTGGCAACCATAATATCACCATTGTGGATTTCCGTAGGTAAGAATCGTTCTTAGCTTGCTACTCCCATAAGCCACATAAAACATGCAACAACAAAGTAGAGGCGTCTAACTTGTTTTTGCAGGGAGTATTTCCTGTGATATGGTATGGCCCAAGATGTGATGTGTATATTGTATGCGATGATCATGTTCTGTAATGTTTCACGACTTGCATGTCGATGAGTACACAACCGGCAGGAGCCATATGGTTGTCTTTATAATTGTGTATGACATGTGTGTCAACTTCTTATACGCCATGTAATAGTTTCACTTTATTGCTAAGTAGTTAGCAATAGTTGTAGTTGCTATTCGTGGTGGAGGCAATCATGGTGGAGTGATGGAGATCATGTCGGCACACACAAGATGGAGATCATTGCGTGAAGATTGGCTATACCATGTCACATAAAGTTATATGCATGTGATGTTTATCCTTTTATGTATCTTATTATGCTTAGATCGCGACGGTAGCATTATAAGATGATTCCTCACTTAAAGATCAAGATAAAAACTGTGTTCTCCCCATGTATGCACCGTTGCGAAAGTTCGTCGTGTCCAAGCATCACGTGATGATCGGGTGCTATAGACTCTACGTTCACATACAACGGGTGCAAGCCAGTTTTTGCACAAGCGGAAATACTTGGGTTTTACTTGACGAGCCTAGCATGTATAGACATGGCCTCAGAACACATGAACCGAAAGGTTAAGCATGAGTCATATGAATGATATGATCGACACATTGTTGTCCACCATTGAAACCACATCTCTTCTCGTGAAGATTGGATTAGGTGTGGTGAATTTGGATCATGTTCACTAAACAACTTGAGGGATGTTGAATTTAGTGGGAGTTCATCTAGTAATTTGATTAAAAGTTGAACTAGTTATCATGAACATAGTCTAATTTGTACTTGCAAACATTGTAGATCAAATGGATAAGTCCAACTTCAACTTCCACGTTTTTGCTGAGAAGGAAAAGCTTAGAAACAATGGGTCTAACTTCACCAATTGGTTCCACAATCTAAGAATCATTCTCTCTGGCGGTCAAAAGGACTATGTCCTTGAGAATGCGCTAGGTGACGCCCTAGTAGATGCGCTTACCGATGAGAAAGCTGTCATCGACAAGAAAGATGATTATGGTGTGATTAAGAGCACCATGTTGTTTGCTATGGAATCGGACCTTCAAAATCGTTTTGAAGACTATCCCGGGCCCTTTGAGATTCTTGAGGATCTGAAAACTATGTTTCAGACTCAGGCCCGTTCTGAGAGATATGAGATCTCTGAGAAATTCTTTAACTGCAAGATGGAGGAAGGGAGTTCCGTTAGTGAGCACGCCATAAAGATGTCGGGCTACACTCAACGCCTTGAGAAACTGGACTGCAAGATTCCAGAGGAGCTCAAGATTGACAGGGTTCTGCAATCACTCCCTCCCAGCTACAAAAGTTTTGTAGTGACTCATAATCAGATTGGTTCCACTGATACGATCACCGAGCTCTTCGCAAAGCTGAAGGCTGCGGAGGTGGACATCAAAAAGGATAATCATGTGTTGATGGTCAACAAGCCCCCCACCTTTAAGAAAGGTAAGGGTGCAAAGAAGCCCTTCAAGAAAGGCGGCGGCAAGCGCGTTGCCCCTGCTGAGAAGAAGCTCAAGTCCGACCCAAGCCTTAATCGAGTGCTTCTATTGCAAGGACAAGGGTCGCCGAAGAATCGTCCAAGTACTTAGCGGACAAGAAGGCTGGCACCATCAAAGGTATATTTGATATACATGTTAGTGATGTTTTCCTTACTAGCCCTCGTTGTAGTGCATGGGTATTTGATCTTTGGTTGCCATAATATTTGTAACTCAAACAGAGCTACGGAATAGACGACGCTTGCGAGGATGAGGTGACGATGCGTTGGCAACGGATCAAGAGTTGATGTGATGGCCGTCGACGCCTCCTTAGTTTTACCTTCGGGATTAGTTTTAAACCTTAATAAGTGTTATTATGTGCCTGCGTTGAGCATGAACATTATTTCTGGATCGTGTTTATTGCAAGACGGTTATTCATTTAAATCGGAGAATAATGGTTGTGCTATTTATATGAGTAACATCTTTTATGGTCATGCACCTGTTGTGAACGGTTTATTTCTTCTGAATCTCGAAAGGGATGAAACACACATCCATAACATTGAGGCTAAGAGATGTAAAGTAGATAGTGATAATACTACTTATTTGTGGCACTGTCGTCTAGGTCATATTGGTGTAAAGCGCATGAAGAAACTCCATTCTGATGGACTTTTGGAGTCTCTTGATTTTGAATCATTTGACACATGCGAACCATGCCTCATGGGCAAGATGATCAAAACCCCGTTCCCCGGAATGATGGAGCGAGCAACGGACTTGTTGGAAATCATACATACCGATGTATGCGGACCGATGAGTGTTTCGACACGCGGTGGATATCGCTATTTTATTACTTTTACCGATGACTTAAGTAGATATGGGTATATCTATTTAATGAAACATAAATCTGAAACATTTGAAAAGTTCAAGGAATTTCAGAATGAAGTGGAGAACCATCGTAACAGAAAGATTAAGTTTCTACGATCCGATCGTGGAGGTGAATATTTGAGTTATGATTTTCTCACGCATCTTAAAGCTAGCGGAATCGTTTCGCAACTCACGCCACCCAGAACACCACAACGCAATGGTGCGTCTGAACGCCGAAATCGAACCCTATTAGATATGGTCCGATCAATGATGTCTCTTACTGATTTTCCGTTATCATTTTGGGGTTATGAATTAGAAACTGCTGCATTCACTTTAAATAGGGCACCATCTAAATCCGTTGAGACGACACCGTATGAACTGTGGTTTGGTACTAAACCTAAGTTGTCGTTTCTTAAAGTCTGGGGATGCGAAGCTTACGTCAAGAAGTTGATGCCGGACAAGCTCAAACCCAAAGCGGAGAAATGCGTCTTCATAGGATACCCTAAGGAAACTATTGGGTATACCTTCTATCACAGAACCGAAGGCAAAGTATTTGTCGCAAAGAACGGTTCCTTTCTTGAGAAGGAGTTTCTCTCAACAGAAGTGAGTGGGAGGAAAGTAGAGCTAGATGAGGTTATTGAACCTTCTCTTGAATTGGAGAGTAGCGCAGCACCTGAAATTGTTCCAAAGGTCACCGCACAACAATAGAGGAAGCTAATGACAAGGATCATGAAGCTTCGGACGATGCTGCTACTGAACGTCGCAGGTCGACAAGGTCGCGTGCCCCTCCTGAGTGGTACGGCAACCCTGTCTTGACTGTCTTGTTGGTAGAAGACAGTGAACCTACGAACTATGAGGAAGCGATGATGAGCCCAGACTCTGAGAAATGGCTAGAGGCCATGAAATCCGAATTGGGATCCATGAGCGAAAACCAAGTATGGACTTTGGTGGACCCTCCTAGCGACCGAAAGGCCGTTGAGTGCAAATGGATTTTCAAGAAGAAAACGGACGCAGATGGTAACGTTACCATCTATAAAGCACGGCTTGTCGCGAAAGGTTTTCGACAAGTTCGAGGTGTTGACTACGATGAGACTTTCTCTCCCGTAGCGATGTTTAAGTCCATTCAGATTTTATTAGCAATTGCTGCATTTCATGATTATGAAATATGGCAGATGGATGTCAAGATTGCTTTCCTCAATGGCAACATTGATGAAGAGTTGTATATGATGCAACCCGAAGGTTTTGTCGATCCTAAGGATGCTGATAAAGTGTGCAAACTTCAGCGTTCCATTTATGGACTGAAGCAAGCATCTCGGAGTTGGAACCTTCGTTTTGATCAAGTGATCAAGAGCTTTGGATTTGTTCCAAATTGCTACGAAGCTTGTATCTACAAGAAAGTGAGTGGGAGCTCGGTGACATTTCTGGTACTATATGTGGATGACATATTGATTATTGGAAATGACATTAACATGCTTAACGATGTGAAGAGTTATTTGAACAAGTTTTTTTCAATGAAAGACCTAGGTGAATCTGCTTATATATTGGGCATCAAAATCTATAGAGATAGACAAAGACGCCTGATAGCTTTAAGCCAGAGTACATACCTAGACAAAGTTCTGAAAAGGTTCAGAATGGATAAGGCAAAGAAAGGTTCAGTGCATATGTTGTCAGGGTAAGATATTGAGCAAGGCTCAGTGTCCAGCTACGGTAAATGATAGATAAGCTATGAGCAAAGTGCCTTATTCCTCGGCCATAGGTTCTATCATGTATGCCATGTTGTGTACTAGACCGGATGTGTCCAATGCTCTTAGTTTGACGAGCAGATACCAAAGTGATCCAGGAGTGGAACACTGGACAGCCGTGAAGAACATCCTAAAGTACCTAAATAGGACTAAAGAAATGTTCTTAGTCTATGGAGGTGATGAATAGCGCGTCGTAAAGGGTTACGTCGATGCTAGTTTCGACACCGATAAGGATGATTCTAAATCTCAGACAGGATACGTTTATATTTTGAATGGAGGAGCTGTGAGCTGGAGAAGCTGCAAGCAAAGCGTGACCGCGGTATCTACAGTAGAAGCGGAATACATGGCTGCTGCAGAAGCGTCAAGTGAAGGAGTTTGGATCAGGAACTTCATCACTGAGCTTGGCGTGGTTCCAAGTGCATTGGACCCACTGGAGATATTGTGTGACAACACTGGCGCCATAGCACTCGCTAAGGAACCAAGATATCATCCAAAGACCAAGCATATCAACCGCAAGTTTCATATAATACGAGATTATATAGCAGATGGAGATCTGAAGATTAGCAAAGTGCATACAGATCTGAATGTCGCAGATCCATTGACTAAACCTCTTCCACGTGCAAAACATGATCAGCACCTTAGTGCCATGGGTGTGAGATTGTTGCCAAATATAAACTAGATTATTGACTATAGTGCAAGTGGGAGACTGTTGGAATTATGCCCTAGAGGCAATAATAAAGATGTTATTATTATAATTCTTGTTCATGATAAAGTTTATATTCCATGCTAGAATTGTATTAAGCGGAAACTTTAATACTTGTGTGGTTTATGAACAACACCGTGTCCCTAGTATGCCTCTATGGACTAGCTCATTGATTAATGATGTTTAAGGTTTCCTAACCATAGACATGAGTTGTCGATTAATAATGAGATCATATCATTGGGAGAATGATATGATGGACAGACCCAAACTAAGCGGAACAATTAGATTGTGTCATTGTGTTCATCTTTGCGAAGCTTTTCTTATGTCAAATATTGTATTCCTTAGACCATGAGATAATACAACTCCCTGGTATCGGAAGAAAGCTTTGAGGTCATCAAACGTCATCCTATGAGAGGGTGATCATAGAGGTGTCTCTCAAGTGATCGGAAAGTACCTGTTGGGTTGTATGTATCGAGATGGGATTTGTCCCTCCCAAGTCAGAGAGATATACTTCGGGCCCACTCGGTAATCGATATCAACACCGCTTGCAAGCATGTGGTTAAGGAGTTAATCACAAAGTGATATCGGATTACGGAACGAGTAAAGTACTTGCTATGAACGAGATTGAACTAGGTACGACTGTACCGACGATCAAATCTCGGGCAAGTAAAATATCGCGAGACGAAGGGAATATATATATGGGATTGATTGAATCCTGGCATCATGGTTCATCCGATATGATCATTGATGAATGTGTGGGAGTCAATATGGGTTTCCAGACCCTGATGTTGATTATTGATAGAAGATCATGTCTGCATATTCTCGAACTCGAAGGGTCACACACTTAACGTGTCTCGACGCTAGGATAGATTGGATAATTGGTTTATGAGTTTTTTGTTCGGCGTCTCGGATGGGATCCGGGACATCACGAGAGGTTCCGGAATGGTTCGGAGAATAAGATTCATATAAGGCAATGCAGTTTTTGGAGTTCGGAATTGTTTCGGGTTAATCGGTATTGTACCGGAAGCTTCTTGAACCTTCCGGAGGGGGACCAACGTGGCCCCACCTGTCGGGAGGGGGCATGGGCCTATGAGGGAGTGCCCTGGCCGCATTGGGCCAGGGGCACAAGGCCCCATAGGGCCCAAATGCCAGATCTAGGGCAAACCCTAGGAAAGCTTCTAGAAGGGGGGAACTTGCCCCCCACTCCTCCCTCCTTGGCCGCCGGCCTAGGGCTTGGGGGAGGGGCTAGGGCTGGCGCCCACCCCTCTATATATAGAGGGCTGGGGCGCACCCTCCCCCACACCTCCTCCACAACCCTAGCCGCCCTGCTGCCCTCCTCTCTCTCTCTCTCTCTCTCTCTCTCTCTCTCTCTCTCTCTCTCTCCCTCCCGACTGCGCGTAGGCGAAGCCCTGCTGCAGAAACTATCGAACACTTGCACCGTGCCGTCGCGTTGTAGATCCAATCCGTCTCTCCACCATACTTGCTGGACCGAGGAAGGAGGAGACGTCGAGGTTTCGCACATGTGCATCTCTCGGAGGCATCGCCACTTGCGGTGTTAGATCGAATCGGTTCGCGAGGAGGAGAAGCGAGTACGACTACATCACCCACGTTCCGACGAACGTTCCGCTGTGCGAATCTTCAAGGGTATGAAGATCTCATCTAATCCCCCTCGTTGTTTGCATCTCCTAAATTAGATCTTGGCTTTCCCGTTTGCATCCGTAGAATTTTTTTGATTTACTATGCTGCGAAACCCTTCACTATATGTTTCTATTATTGTGAGAGCATTGCTAATTTTGTGTTGCACAAATGAATCATTAATCGGTTTCATGATGAATGAATATGTGTGTGTTCCTAGTGGAAATGTTTGGTTGGCATAGTACATGATGAATGATTTTGTCATATTTATATTTTGATTTTGTACCTTTTTTGTTTTTATATTCATGCATTGTTGATCTACATTGTACATCTATTTTCATGGAGAAGATGCAAAAGGCGTTCCTCTGTAATTTTTTATGCACTCTCCATTCATAACATTGAGAATCATCGGATTGTAGTAACTGGCGCTGCCTGTATGCGAGTTGAGATCCATGTTCTTCCTTTTTCTTGAGCACTTATATTTATAAGATATATCTCCATAGTTTTCATGCGGTTTTATTTGAAGTTCGTTGATTCAATACAAACTTAATCAATCAGGTGCGAACTTTGGTCAGGACTAGAGCAGATGGATATGTCTCTACATGCAAAGTTTCCCATCATTATTTTCATATGGAATATCCATGTTCTTGCAAGTGGTGTGGTGTGATCCATCTTATATAAATAGATCACAGGTATACACTCATATAGACACGTTTAATGTATGATGCTAAGTAATGGTTCAGGCTAAGATTCTGGGCCTTTTATGTCACCATTTAATGTGAATTTGTACATAAGCATGCTTATCATAGTAACATCTATTTCACATGTGCAGTAACTAAATTCACAAAAAGGTTAGATTTCACGTAACTATATGTCACATCTTATGTTTAGTTCATCTTTATTGTATCCGTTGGTTCGTTTTTATACTGTTTAGTTCATCTTTATTGATACTTCATATCAATCGATAGGTAGTGTCGTGGTGGTGTCACGACAAATGCCATGGGTAGACTTAAGTTGGGGGCCGAATGGATGCTTGTGGTAACCGGGGAGGGAGTGCACGGTCTAGCCGCGCACGAAGAACAAGATGAACTCTCCACACTTGGTGATTTTATTGATCCTCGATGTTTACAAGTGCTCCTAGAGCTGTATGAACTAAGATTCTGTGCCTTAGTTCCCTACGAGGTCCAACCTCCTCTAACCCTAGCAATGCCCGTCCTTATATAGGCGATGTCTTGCTAGGTGACACCCCTTTGGGTCCTAGGGTTACTGTTTGGATCTTAGTCTTCACTGTACGGGCCGGGTCATGGGCTTATACTAAGACCAGCGGCCCAGTCCATAAAGCTAGACAGCTAACAGTCTTCACGTACATAGCCTTCAGTTCTTTTGGTGTCACACAATAACTTTGTACGTCATCCCTCGCTTTAGGCGTCATCCGGCTCCTTTATTATCACCCGGCGTCGCCCCTCTCTTTTGACCGTGCTTTACCATGGTCTCTCCTGAACCTCACTCGGAAAGGTGCCACGCGTCACTCGGCCTTCCCTCGTGAGACTCGACTCGTTGGTTCCTGCAAGATTAACATACTTCTCTTATACGGGACGACATAGTTCTTATGTCGGCCGCACACTACCATCTTACTCGGTCGTTTTCACCCGGCCAAGTTCATTCTTTACTCGGCATAAGCCTAACTGGACAATGTTTTACCCCTCATGACCCTACTGCGGGTTATTCCCCCGACATTAGTCCCCGAAGCTGGTGAGGCCTAGCAGTTCTAGTTGTTAGGCGTCTCCCGGTTCCTTTAATGTGATTGGAACTTCTCTTTCTGCCAGCATTTACTGCTTAGGACACACTGTTTGGCGTAACCTCGATCTTAGACGAGTCCATTTTGCTCTTTCCGAGTCTCATCTTTGACTTTCTGGCCCATTTTTGCCTCATGCAGAGTCACTTTGGCCGATTCCGAGTCATTTCCGGCGTGCCTTAGTCACTGACAACTTGTAATCATGATGACTTGCCTCAAATTTTGTCCCAAATCCTGACCGCACAGTGACGGCGGCGCAGTAAGTCCCCGTCACTATGGTAGTCCCATCGCTTAGTGCCTCGTGTCTCGCGCGGCGTGACGTGGCGGCGGATTTATCGTGTATCACCTACACGTGGCATTTTCTGACTGGCTCACTCGGCCGAATACACGACCACACGTTGGCCGCACGACGCAGGGGGATCCCACGATTGGGGTTTTTACTCCCATTAAGTAGGGGTGAGGGGAACTTAACTTCCCTCGCATGTTCAGTTTCCCCATTGCCTTCTTCTTCGTCCTTGCGCCTCCAAAATCCCAACTCCCCTTTTGCGGTTCTTCTTCCCCCCAGCTCCTCCTCTGAAATTTCTCTTTTCCCCTTTTCATTCCACTACGGGCCCTTGCTCCTCCAAGCCTCTTCCAATGGTAGAAGAGACTGAATCCAGGGAGACCATGGATGCTCGCGATGTCGTAGAGGGATCATAGGAACAGGAGGTCGCCGCCGGCGAGCGTGGTGGCTAGGAGGGCTCGGAGGTATCCGCTGAGGAGCTTGAGTGGATGCGCTCCACCAGGCGCATCCCGCTTGAGGTGGACTGCCACCTCCCACTTGGTGAGATTTCCCCCAAGCCTGATACCAATGAGAGGGTGGTCTTCCTCTCCCATTTCGAGCGAGGTTTTGCCTTGCCAACGAGCAAGTTCTTTGTTTCTTTTCTTTCTACTTTCCATCTCCAAACCCATCACTTGCCTGCCAATGCAATTGGCTCCTTGTCTTGTTTTATCTCCACTTGCGAGGGCTACCTCGGCCTTTGGCCCACTGTTCTCCTCTGGGCCAAGTACTTTAGTTTTAGGATCCAGGTAGTTCCTGGTCCCAGCGTCCCTCGTGCCGAGAAAAGGCCTACCAGGTGCGGTGCTGCTAGCATCACTCCTAGGAAAGAATCCATTTTTCCTCGGGTCACTGGCCTTGACTCTTGCAAGAAATGGCATAGGACCTTCTTCTAATCAAAAACAGTGGGTCTACTAACTACATTCGGCTCCCCTTTCTCGGACGAAGTCCCTAACAAGGAGTTCTGGAACCTTGACCCGCGTGACAAGAATGCAGCGGTGAACGAGGCCAATGTGATCCTAGAGAGGCTACTGTATTCGGATGAGAACTTCCACTTGACCGAGGAGGATCTCATGTGCGCGTTTATCGCACGCCGGGTCGGCCCCATCCAAGCCAGAAGCCACAAGATGTGCTTCATGAGCGTCCCGCGAGATCCTACTCGGCATTGCATACTGGAGCTCACTCATGACTCCGTGGCCCGCCGGGTCAGCTCGATTTTCAAGCTGACTTTGGCTGAGGATTGGGCTTGGAGCTGCCCTCCGTTTAGCTGGGATAGGCCTGTCCCATGGGTGAGTTTCTGAATCACTTTCTATCCGACATAGCTTTTCTTATGTTCATCTGCCATTTTGCTCATTCTTCGTTCTTATTCTGTTTATCTTTCACATAATCTTGTCCACCATGTTGATGACAGTACTATCCCTCCTAGTGCTTATAACAAGGACCGATCCGACTCCGACGAAGTTGAGTTTGATCTGGAGTGCTTCATGCCCATTCCGCATGCAGCTGCCGCTTCAACTCCGGGTAAGACCCACACTCGAAATCCCTTACGAGATTGGTCTGACGACGATGATGATGATTGTGAAATTCTGTAGGTACCTGCTTTTCGACCTTAGCCCTCTAACTTATTCGAGTAAGCCTGTCATTTACTTATGTAGCTGGCCAGGTATATGACACTCCCCCTCTCGCTATGGACGGAGTTGGCAATATCCCTGTTGCCAAGCCGAGTAAACGGCGCGGGGCCTCCTCCAAGATTTCGATCGCCAAGCATAAACTTAGTACTGCTGCTCCTCTTGCTGCCTTCTTAAAACTTCGCAAAGGCTCTTGGGCGGGTCACACGTCACATGCCGCATGACCCGACCGTTTCCGGGTAAGCTTTTGCTGTTTGCTTACTTTCCATTTTTCCTTTCCTGTTTTGTAACTGTTTTCTTATAAGCACTCCTTGTTATTTTCAGTGTTGCGCCTTTGTCGGCTAGCCAAGCTGCTCCTAGCATGGCCTCTTCGCCACTAAGGCCAGCCTCTCCTCCTCGCACCGACACTATCGTGCCAAGCACCGTCCGGGTCACTGCCCCCACCACTGAGACTCACAAGTCTCAGAGTGAGGCCGACCCGGCGGCGTAACTGTCGGAGGCGACCCGACCCATCTCCCCTGCTGCTCCTCATGAACAACTTCCTGATCTTGGTGCTAGCAACATTGGCATCGAGAAGACTCCTGTCATTAGTTCTACTCCCAGTACAGAAGTTGATCCTGTTGTTGTTGTTTCCCAGACCGCTAGCGAGCCTGCTCATTCGGCTCCTGTTGTGTCCCCTGCCAGACCTGCTCACTCTCCCTTTCTGTCAAAGAACCAGACTCGGCCTGCAGCTCCAAGCCAGGCTCGCCCTACTACCAGCAAAACCTTACTGACCAAGCATTTGATCTTGGTCCACATCCCAGGCACCGCACCTTAGATTCGGCTCACACCAACAACAAAGACACCCGCTTCGGCGGGTCAGTTGGGCGAGTCCGTAGCTGCCGGGTCTGGGGGCAGTTCCAAGGTTGTTGCTTTGCACAGCAGTGCCGCTGCTACCCGCGCCAATGTGGGAACTACCCTGAAAAAGGGGCAAGTTCTCACCCGGACGCTCAGCGGGAATGGCCTTGGTGCCGCAGAGCGTTATGCTGTGGCTTGGAATACAGCTGGCGAGCAAGAGGTCAGATCCAATGCTGGGAAGAACATGAAGTTGGGCCCCAAGGCCGTTTCTGACATGACTCAGCAGGCCATCGTCTTGATAGCTCGCGCATACGAAGTGAACGAGGTACATAATCTTATTACTCTTTCACGTATTGAGTATCTTTTTGTTGTACATGCTCCCAGTCCCCGAGGTTACTGCCGAATGAGGAACTTATTCGACTGTAAGAACTAAGTTAGAACTTATCCTTTTATTTCCTCATGCCAAGTTCGCATGTTAGATTTTCGATCCCTAGTCCCCGAGGTTACTGCCGAATAAGGAACTTATTCGGCTGTAAGATCTAAGTTAGAAACTTACCCTTATCCGGCTGTAAGCTTGACTGCATGTCTGCTGACTATCCTTTTCTTGTGTAGCTTACACACAATGAGCACACAAAGGTGCATCAGGATCTCCTCTTGGAGTATCGCAAGCTGGAGCTCACTCACCAAAATCAGCAAGCTGAGGCTAAAGGCCAAGGTAATTTTCTAATTCGTCCCGCTCTTATTCGGCACACTTTCCTTGTTTTACTTTGTTTAATTTTTCCATTGTCTTTCCACAGCTTCTTCCCAATCTACCATTGATGCCCTGCACCTACTGATCAGCGATGCTGAAAGTAAGTTCCTAGAAACTTTTGTCTCCGCTTTGTACTTATGCTTATTCCTTTTCTTATTTTTATCTTGATGGTTCTGAGATAGTTTTGTTGCCACTGATGGGTCATATTCTCCGAATAAGCAGAGAGGCACCGGATCGAGCTCCAAAAGGAGCAAGACGAGGTGACTTGGCTAAAGAAGGAAATGGCAGATATGGAGCAGAAGCACTAGGCCGAGGTGAAGGGGCTGAGGGAGGAGTTTTTCGAGAAATATGATCAGCATGCCGCCAGCACCGAGAAGACCAAGGAGCTGCTGAAGGAGGCTGAGTCTGCGGTTGAGTCGGCTCATTTGGATCTGGATGCTCTTCAGGCCAAGGCTCGGAATTGGCAGAGCAAGCTTGGCGCCATCAACTCTTTCCTCGGTAGTGAGTCCTTACCCTTTTTGCTGTACTCATTCTTTGTCTGCTTTTTCCTTGTTTTGCTAATGTTCCTTTGCTTTTGCAGAGAATTTTCCCGAGGCTGATATGTTTGCTATACGGGCCATGAAAATAGTACGAGCCGAATCTGGCGCTCCAGCTGATGGTGAGGTTACTATCGACGAGCATCTCGCAGTGTTGTCAGGACGTGCAAAGACCCTCAAATCATGCGGTGTTGACTTGCTCAAGTCAGCGATCCACGCGTTCAGAATGCTCTGTCCGGATGAAGACACGCCCACACTCATCGAGCCTTTGGATGCTAGGATGCTTCTGACTGAAGACAGGCTAGATCAATGGCGCGAGTCAGCCGACCGAACTGCAGCGGACAAGGCTCTTGCCTTTGTGCTTTCTTGGTACGAGGATATCAACCTTGATGTTCTTGAACGCATGAGGGATGAAGGCAAGTGGCTCCACGATCCTGAGTTGATCAAGAAATGCCAGGAGCGAGCTTACGCCATGGTCGAATATGCCTTTGTGCATGCCTAGTGTGATGGGCCCAGCTTCCTCGACCTTGGAGAGCCTCTTACCGAGATCGCTGATGACGAAGGTGTGGATAGCGAAGCCACCGAGTCAGATGATGCAGCAGACTCGGCCACCGATGCCCCTGACTCGGCAGATGCTCTAGATGACGCTCCTAGCTCTAGCCCGAAAGTTACTCCTCCTGGCCCAGCTGCTTCTTAGGCTGGTTACAGAAAACACTTAAATTTCATGAGATTCCCGGTATGCCGGGTGCAGATGTATGATATAATGAACTTATTTTGGGTGTGCGCCTTTTGATAAGGCTTAAACTTTTATTTGGATTTGAAATGTGAATTATCCTGGGGAAAGTCCCTGAGTTTCATCTTGTCGTTTCCCTTTTCCTTGAATTTGGCTCTTGTCTACCTTTTTTGGCGTTCGACATTAGAGTCTCAAAGTTCTAAGGATTGAGTTAGCGGATATGAAACTAGATCACTTGACCTAGGACTATTCAACATAGAAAGCAACATATCCTGCAATGAGTTAGTTAAGACACATATAAGGTCAAGTATCGTTTCTCCCTTTACTTATCCGGTGTTCATGTTTACTCGTCATTGATCCTTTTCTCTTGCTTGCCATGAAGCCGTGTTTTCGGACAACAACATAGTCGAAGAGTTCATTCTTTCTGAGTAAACGTTACTTGTTCTGTGATAAGTTTTAGGTGTCAACGCTAGACGACATAGAATAGTTAAAGAGTAAACATAAGGGGCAGTCCCCGAGTCAGTTTTTCGAATCCAACCATTTTATTATCAGCACATAGCCGCATAAGCGTCCAACATATGAGAGTTTGATAGATACATACACTACTTCTCCTAAGTGTAGAAAGGACGTAGCAGTGCCACATTCCATGGCCTTTTAGTCTCATCACCTGATCTGTCCGCCTTGTTCTTTTGTGCTTCACGAACATCTATTAGATAACATGAATCATTGTGCAATGATTTGCTTACAATGAATGTTCCTTCCCATGGGGGTGATAATTTATGCATCCCATCTGTGCGTTGCACTAGTCTGAGCACCATGTCCCCTTCTCGGAAAACACGAGGTTGGACTTTCCGGCTATGGTAGCGTCGGAGACTTTGTTGGTATATGGCGGATCTGGACAATGCCAATTCCCTTGCTTCTTCGATTAAGTCAACTCCATCTTCTCGGGCCTATTTTACCTCGGCTTGCGAGTATTGTCTTACTCTTGGCGAGTCATATTCTATGTCGGTAGGAAGAACTGCGTCTGCCCCATATACAAGGAAGAACGGCGTATAGCCTGTGAATCGATTCGGAGTTGTCCTTAATCTCCACAACACTGAGGGTAATTCCTCTATCCAACAACCAGGTGATCTCTGGAGTGGTTCCATTAAGCGGGGTTTTATCCTGTATAGAACTAAGCCATTAGCTCGTTCAACTTGTCCATTTGATTCTGGATGAGCAACTGACGCTACGTCAAGTCTTATTCGGTTTTTCCCACAAAAACAACCGAAAGCTCCTTCGGCAAAGTTTGTGTAAGATCCCTCCTTTATAAAGGAAAAGGATCCCTGTGATTGCAATGCTAGTCCCTAGATCAATGCTAGCATCCACAGTTTAAGATGAAGTACACAGAATCAAAGGTCATTATTACAGTCATTCCAGAGACAAACATAGTCTTTACAACTCCAAGGCCATAGGCCTAGTACAAGAGTTTGAATAAGTAAATAAATAAAAGTCTTCATCTTCATGTGCCACAGGCAAACATGTTGAGTGTAGACTCATGACTCCTAATCCTCATCAGAGTAACCTGCAACATCACAAGTTATAGCCACAGTGGGTCAATACATTGGAATAGTATTGGCAAGTGATACCTTAGTATAATTTAGGTGGACTAGATACTATATGCAATTTGGCTAAGTGTAGCTTGGCTTGCTTTGCTCAAAATAGGTTTTGCCTATTAGTTGAAATCACTAAGTTTTTCTTTGTCAAAACTTTTCCCAAGGAACCACCAATAGACATTGAGGTCCTTCACCCTTGTTCACCCACAAGTTTTTACTTAGAAATTTGGATGAGGAGATTCTTGATAGCTTCCATGTCTTGATGCTCAAGTTGTCCTTTTCCAGGGACATGGCTAAGTACTTAGATTCTTCCATCTGCAGAGGTTGTGCACTTTCCCCACTAGACTTGATTTTCACCAAGACAAGACCTTTCAGAAGCCTTCCCTTATACCAAATGGACGCGTTCCAACCTATCATCCCACTACCACCAATAGTCCAAATGGCTAAGTTCTAGCAACCTATGTGATCCAGGCAGAGCCCATATTGCCAAGTGGCTGTACTAGAAGCTTCTTAACACTTGGCCTCTAAAATATATTTGTTCCTGGGTGGCTTTCCACAAGTGATATACACAAGGTAAACCATAGAAATGGGCCTTGAGTAACCACTCAACATAAACCATTCCTTCCATTCCACCCAGGTGTTTCATTTACTTAGTTGTTTTATTAGGCAAAACACAAGTCTAAAAGACTTAGAAATATTTTCATCATAGCATGTATATTTCACCAACCCTTGGTTGCTACTAGCTAGGCTAAGCATGGCATAGATATCATCTTAACTTAGAAATTTTCTAGCAATTCTACAACTACTAGGATTTCCCAACATGGCATATAAGCAAAATATAGCATGCAAGTCTAACAACATATTTCTAATGCTTAGTAGAAAACATAGGGATAAAAATATTCATGAAGCACCACTTTCCTTGGTAGTTTGGAGAGTAGCTACACTCCTCACAATCACAATCACTAGCACCAAAATCTACACAAAGAATCATAGCCACAAATCACATACAAAGCATATACAAACAAAAATATATGAATGCATGCAATATGATACTTGATGATTTTTAAAACTCAACAAAGCAAGTGTACAGTACTGGTTCATAAACAAGTTAAAAAACTTGCCAAACAACATTTATTTAAACCTTAAAACATTTCTTAAACAATTCATATACTCAATTTAGCCCTACACAAGTTTCTGCAAATAAAACCATTTTAACAGAAGCAAAACATTAAACACATTTCATATTTATAAAGGGCTTGCTCTCCTGATTCCAACGATATAAAATTTGTCAAATTCTAACGTGGGGATCAAAAGTTATAGCCTAAACAAATTCAAACATCTAATAGATTCAAATCCTGTTTTTAAATCTAAATAGCTGCCACGCGTCTTATTCTGATTGGCCCGTACCATTTCGCGTTGGATCACGCTTCTAAGCCGTTAGATCTACTTAATCTTCACGTCCCAGATCTAACTATACCGCTTCGTTAAGTGATATAATCTCACACGCTGGATCCAGATCCAACGGTTCTGGATCAAACGACCATAGTTGGGCGGCGGTGGCGGTGTCTACTGGCGGCGGCGAGCTCTGCCTATGGCGGCGCGGCGCTACAGGTGGCTCTGGGGTCGTCGGAGATGCTTACCAGAAACGTGACGATGCGCTGATGCTCAACCTGGCGACGGCTTGGCAAGGGGCGCACGGACACAGTCGCTGGAGCTCGTCGGAGTTGCGGGCGGCGTCTGTTGCTTGCTGTCGAGGTCGTTGCCGAGGCTCTGCGTCGACCTAGCACAAGTCAGAGGGTTCAGGAGATGCGCAAGGGCCTGGCGAACAAGACAGTACCAAAGGGGAGGCAAGGGGCGGTCTCAATTTACCTGAATCGCACGTCGGAGTCGAGCGGCGACTCAGGTGCTCGCGGGTGAGGACGAAGATGTCGCTCTGGGTCACGAGAAAGTAAACGGAGGGCATTAGAGAATGCGCAAGGTCATGCTGGACACAGTGGTTTGAACTAGAGGCAGAGGGGTGGTCTGTGCTTACCGAGATTCGTCACCGGAGTGCGTCTGTCTGCGGCGGCGCAAAGGCAATTGCGAGCAGCCTGGGGGCGTAGAGGTGGCGCTAGGTGAGGGGAAATGGCCCCGGTGCAGAGGGGGTCTTATAGCCAGAGCGGGGGCGAGGATCGCGCGGCGTATCAATGGCAATTAAGCGCGTACTGATTGCGGCGAGGTAACGGCGGAGCGAGCGTCGCAGCCGCGCGTGATTGACGACAAAGAGACGTGGTCGCAGGGTCCACTCGTCAGCGAGTTAAACAGAGGGGAGGTGGGGTCCTGGCGTCATTCGCTCAGTGGGTTTGTCTGCGAGTGAGAAAGAGAAAGGGGGAACCCGGGTGGGCTAACTGGGCTGGATTCGTAGTTGGGCCAGATAGGTAGCGCTGGCCTTTTTCCATTTCTTTTCTCCTTTTCTTTTTCTGTTTTGATTTTCTGAAATGATTTTCAAATCCAAATCAAATGAGTTTGAATTCAAATCTTCTCCAGGTTTTTATACTGCAAACCTTGCACTCAAATGTGTGTCAAACACTTCTGTTCAATCAAAACACTTTGATCAGATGAAAATAAAAATAAAACCAAGCCTTTATGTGATATAAATAATAGGCATAGTATTGGTTTTATTTTACTTATTTTGTTTTGAAACTTTGTTCAAACTTTTGATGGTGCCTAAGTTTGAATTCAAACCTTACTGAACAAATCAAGCACTCTTCTTATTGAAAGGTAGCACTAAGGCTAGAGCAACTTACATGAAATGATAAGCATAAATGCTTCTGTTTTGAAATGATTTGTTTGAAATGAAATTCATATGATCATGGATGCATGGATGATATGCATGAGTTTGAAACATGATTTTAGGGATGTTACAAATCGAACCCCCTTACGGTGAATCTCGCCCTCGAGATTCGGGTTGGCTAGCAAATAGGTGAGGGTGGTCTCTCTGGAGATCATCTTCTCTTTCCCAAGTTGCTTCTTCTTAGGAATGATGGTTCCACTGCACTTTGCAAAACTTGATAGTCTTAGTCCGTGTGACTTGTCGTGGGAATAGTCACGGCAGATGCTTCAATCGGCAGCGAGTAGTAGAACGAGGGGCAAGGGCGACCATCCATCTGCGGTGCGAGATGAGGGCAAAGACACAAGGGTTTACCCAGGTTCAGCCCCCCGGAGGGTAAAGACCTACTCCTGCTAGATTGTATTATCAAGGTGTTACAAGGGGTGAGCTCGGCGGCTAGGCAGCGAGTCGCTTGGGTGTATCACGGAACGTATCTCTACTCGCCCTATAGGGAGGTTTATATAGGCTCACCTCCCCTAGGGTTTACATATCTCAACCGATTCAGTTAAAGCTTCGGTAGTCGTTTAACCTAATCCGACTGGGCCTATCGACTTGCCTGGGCCTTCATCTTCTAGTCGCTCGGTGCCTTGCTGGGCTTCAATCCACTCGCTGTTATGCAGGCCCACTCGCCACACGGGCGATCGGAAGCGTCTGCTGGTATACCCGTAGCCATATCCCCATCGAGTCCCGAGGCCGTCGTCGATTAGGCGAGGTGGTTCTTGGCGATCGGTACGGCTTGAGTAGGCATCCAGTCGAATCGTCGGCGGGCTCCTGTACAAAGGAGAAAACCAGTGATCCAAGTCGCGGCTTTGGCGAGTCGAGTCGGCGAAGCACTGTCATAGTGATTGGGTCGGCGAGCGAATGGCGGAGTTGGACCGTCGGCGTGGTCAAACTAGCCGTTGGGGTAATCCAACGGTAACTTTTGGCGTAATCGCCGCGATAACGGCTTCGATTTGGCGGGTAACATCCATTATATAAGGGAATGGCAAAGCATCGGAGAGCCAACTTCTCACCACTTCTTCCGACTGCGCGCATTTTCCTTCCCTCGCATCGCGATCCAGCCGACCCAAAATCTCTCGACCCCCAACAACCTCTCGGCCATGGCTCTTTCCACCGAACCGTGGGGTAGGTCTAAGTGCACAAGGGCGCAACTGGCCTCCTTCGAGGAGGGGATCTGAGCCGGCTGTTGGCGTATTCCGCGGCGGAGACGACCCGAACCAGCGAGAGGGAATTCATCTGTTCACCAGTCATCTCGGCGGGGCTAGGGTTTCCTACATCCTTGTTCTTCCGAGCTTCTGCGCCTATTACGGATCCAGCCTTGGATCGGGTCCCCACACATCGAGCAGCTCGCCATCTTCGCGTTATGCTGCGAATGCTACTTACTGCCGCCCTACTTCCCTGTGGCAAGATCTGTTCCGAGCGGATCGGCGCGAGCAGCGACCCAATGCTGGCGCGGGCGGCAGACTTTCCAACTCAAGTCCAAAGCCTCATTCTTTGATCTCGATGCTGCCAAGGCAGCGAGCGATGGAAGAAGTCGTGGTTCTACGTGGCGAGGCGACCCGGAGGGCGAGGCGGCGATCCCATGTACTCCGCCAATCGGTCGAACGCGCCATCTCCAAGTCGGCAAGCTCCCCAACGACCAGCGGATGGTCGTCGACGAGATGCTCCAGACCATCCGTGGTCTGAAAAAGAAGGGCCTCCAGACGATAAATCTGTACAACTGCTGGCTCGGGCGGCGGCTCGTCCCGCTCGCCCAGCGTGACCACTACATGTACCAGTACACGGGCCGGGGAGACTCGACGAAGGCCTGCCTCGACGAATGGAAACTGGAGGACTACCTCCCGAGCTGAAGAAGATTACCCGGTGTGTACGGATGCGCAGCTGGGTCGCCCCTATTCATGAGCGTCCAGCTCCAACGGTAATCACCTTACTTTGCTCGCAGTCGCAGTCTATGTAGTTGCGGTAATTCTGATTCATTCTGTATTTGTTGCAGCTGTTCCATGTGGTGGAAGGGTTGCTCCCTCCTTCAGACGACAAGAGCTCGGGCTCATCCGCCCAGGACGTGGGCGAGTCACCGCCCGCCAAAGGCGACGAGGACGACGATGACGAGTCCGAAGAGGAGGTCGCCCCGCTTGTCCGAAAGACCCGCGGACAACGATAGCGCGAGATCGAGGCAAGCAGAAGCCTCGAGCGTCATGATGACGACGACGAGCTCCCAGAGACCACCTCACGCCGTCAAGACACTCCGTCGAAGAAGAAGAAGAAGGAAAAGGAGGCAAGGTCCCCCCGAAGAAGAAGACGAAGCCATCAAAGCCGGGCCGCTGCCGCTTTCGAGAAGCTCGATGCTCCCAGCCACCGGTGATGACGCCACCATGATGTACCGCCGCTGGCGAACATGGAAGTGCCTCTGTCTTCAATGCCTCCGCCATTCGCCTGATCTCTGGTGGGGAGGCTCAACAGTGCGGCAACCGCCTGCAAGGAGGCTCGGCTATAGCGACCGCCTCGCAAGGAGGCTCTTGCGAGGATGTCCGAGGCTCCATTGCGGCCTCAACAGCGAAGAAGCCGTCCGTGTCTTGGGCGCGCGACGTCACGGAGATGGGGCTCGATCACCGGGGCCTGAACTGAAAAACCGGCCGGCCTCCGTGCGCTACGTTTCATCCGTCGCCAAGTGAGTGCACTCACCTTCCTTGCTTTTCATAACTTTTTCGCTTGTTTTTGCTTATTCGATTGATGCGCGGGACGGAGTGAAGAGTATGGGCCATCCGACCGTGGTTAAGGTGCCACCGTCGTTAGCGAGGAGGACCCTTCCCAAGAGGAAGGCGGACGAGGTCATCGACTCGGCGGATGGCAGCAAGAAGGCCAAGGGTGGCGACACGTCACTATCTCTCGACGACACGGTGGTTGCACCCGGCCGGGCCGTGATGGAGGCAGCGCGTCTGAAGGAGGCTTCCTTGCAGACGGCGGGCGACCTCCCTTGGGCGGGTGCCTCTATTGCTACCTTCCCACGCCTGTGACCAAGGCGGCCCACGGCGAGTGGGCTGCGCCCTCGAGCCATGCTCCTGGGACCGCCGATGCTGAAGTCGACCAACGTCGTGGCTGCGCCGGCGTTTTCGCGTCGTGGACGCGATACAACTCCATGGCATGCTTGGCGCCATCCGGTACATCCGGTCCCGAGGATCGGTCGGTCTTTGTGCGGCTTGATTCTTATAACTTCTCATCTTTTTATTTTCGCATCCAGTCCCCGAGTGCGCACGCGCTAAATTTTAGCGAGTGAGCACTTAGGAATTTCTTGATCGCCAGTCCCCGAGTGCGCACTCGCTGAATTTCAGCGGGTGGGCACTTAGGAATTTCGTGATCGCCGGTCCCGAGTGCTTTTCGCTGAATTCCAGCGGGTGGGCACTTAGGAATTTCGTGATCGCCAGTCCCCGAGTGCGCACTCGCTGAATTTCAGCGGGTGGGCACTTAGAAATTTCGTGATCGCCAGTCCCCTAGTGCGCACTCGCTGAATTTCAGCGGGTGGGCACTTAGAAATTTCGCTTTGACTAAATTTTTCGGTGATGTGCAGGGTCTGCAGCTTGAGTCGGCAGATTGGCTTGGCAACAGCGGAGAAGAGATGGCCACCATCCGAGCGAACAAAGAGCTTCATGCGTTTCTGCAGCGAGAAGCTCGCCGGGCTTGTCCCTTGGTGAATGGCGGCGGCGCAATCGGCCTTGAGTGCCAGAACAGCGGATCGCCAACCTCGGCGCGAGCTGCGGAAGCGAAGGAAAAGCGGCTTGGTGACGGGCGAGCTAAGGCCGCCATTGCGGCGCGAGGAGGATCGCAAGGTGTCGGAAGTCCTTATTGCTGGACTTCAGGACGACCATACATCGCTTCAATGCTTCATCACGGGACTCGCCCGCCCGCTGCTTGGTGAGTACATCTTCCTTTTCCAGTGGTTGTGTCTTTTGTGGTGTCCGTCGCACTTATTATTGTCTTCTACTCGCAGGTCGCATCATCGATAGCGAAGGAGAGGCGAGCTCACTCGACGCGAGGCAGTGCGTAAGTATGCTCGTTGATTCGGCGACATTGTCGGCAACGTGCATCCGTGCCTATCTCCAAGAGATATCGCCCACGGAGGTGATTCCCAGCGACCTCGTTGAGGTGTGGAAATATTTGGAGAAGGCGCCCGCGGTCGTTGAATACATGACGCGGTCGGCGTTTCGGCACGGAGCGTCGACGGCCCTGAGCCTTGGACTCACCCACTTCCCCGAGGATTTCGACATCGATGATGTGACGAGTGGATATCCCTCGTCGACTGGCGCGGTGGAGCTGTCCGAGGTCCTCAAGTTGCAGGACCGTGCCGCCACGTACTCAGAACGTGTCTGGGCAATGGGCGACCTCCTTCCGTACCAGGAGACGGTCGTCGCGTCGAATGACCCCGAGCCGCCGCATCGTGACTTCAAGGTCGACAAACCTTTTCGCGCGGAGATGCCGGGTGAACTGACGACATATCCGTCAAACCCGTACACGGCGTTTATCCGCAGTCGCCGGGATGTTGGCGAGTCGTCATCGAAGCCTGTAGAGTAGGATAGTTTGCCTTGTGGCGTTAGCAGCAGGTCTGCCACGCGGGCTTATTTTGTAACATGAAACAATGCATTATGCGAATGAATGAGATGTTGTGTCTATTTTGGTATTTGTTGTGTGTTTGTGATTTATTTTTGAACGAGTCCCCGAGCGCGTCCGTCCTTTTTGTGGGGTTTACCTCGTATATGATGTATGTTTTGTGGTCATGTGTTTTGATGTTTTGGTCGACTCGCCCGAGCTCGAAGAGCCAGTCTCTAGGCGACTCCCTTGAGTGCTCTGTACTTTACCGTTTTCCCGTGCGCGAACGAGGTCGGGTGGCCGAGTCCCCGGGCGTGGTACTTGGTAGTTCTAGGCGCGACTCGGGGGTGGTTGAGGACTTGGCGCGTTGGTGAGAGCGCGTCACTCCTTCCTGGCCCGTGGGGTTAATCGCGTGGCGAGTCCTGGGCATGCTCTCTTACTTGGTGTTTTCCCTGACCGCTCGCGACGGACTGGTCTTCAGTCCTCGAGCGTGGTACTTAGCTGTTCGAGTCGCTATGCCGAGGATGCGGGGGACCAAGGTCGCTGTGAGAAGCGAGGGCAGTTGTCTTGGCTCGTAGAACCAGTCGAGCTAGGCGACTCCAATGGGGCTCCGGGTGGGCGTTTTTCGTGGACGATGCAAGACCTGAGGTGATTCAGTGCTCTTACACCGCACTACTTAGCCGTTCCGATCGCTGTACCAAAGGTTGACTTCTGCAGTTAGCTTTAACGCTGTTATTACGAGTGCAAGTGGTACAAGTCATGGAGAGTAGGCGCAATTTGCGGTAACCGTTTCTTTTTATTTCATAGCGACTGGAGAGTACATGTGTGGGGTTCTAGGAGTAGAACTTCCGTAGGAGGTTTACATTCCATGGTCGCTTGACGTCGAGTTCGCCGTCCCCGCGGACATCGATGAGGTAGTAGGCGTCGTTGCCGAGTACGCGCCCGATAGCGAATGAGCCTTCCCACGGAGGGGAGAGCTTGTGCATTCCCTTCTTGTCCTGGATGAGGCGTAACACCAGGTCGCCTTCCTGGAAGGTGCGAGCTTTCACCCGCCGGTAGTGGGCGGAGTCCTTCTGGTAGATGGCGGTGCGTGACCGGCGGTCGCGTGCTTCATCTATTTGGTCAATCCGTCTTGGCGGGCAAGCTAGTTTGATCTCCGTATAGTGGACGACCGGCGAGTCGTGTTCGAGGTCGGTGGGCATGGCTGCTTGCACCGTAGACCATGAAGAAGGAGTGAATCCGTCGACTGTTGGCGAGGTGCGGATCCCCGGATGACGGAGGGCAACTCTTGACCCAGCACCGGTGCGCTCGAGTGGTACTTGAGTCGGCCGGGCCGTGGAGGATGCTTTGGTTGGCCGTTCGCTGGCCGTTGGATTACGGTGGGCGGACGCGAGGTCGAGCGGATATGATGCTCGCGAATTGCCATGGCTCCCTTGGCGAAGTTGGTGTCGTTGTCCGTGATGATGCTGTTTGGGAACCCGTAGCGATATATGAGCTCGCGTATGAATTTAGTGGCGGTCTTCCCGTCGCATTTCCGGACTGGCTTGGCCTCCACCCACTTCGTGAATTTGTCGACGGCGACTAGCAGGTGGGTGTAGCCAGAGGGGGCCTTCTTGAAGGGGCCTACCATGTCCATGCCCCACACAGCGAATGGCCAAGTGATGGGGATTCTTGAAGGGGCCTACCATGTCCATGCCCCACACAGCGAATGGCCAAGTGATGGCCTACCATTGGCGTACTTCTGGCACCCGGCGCATCGCTGGACGATATCGACAGCGTCGGCGTGGGCGGTGGGCCAGTAGAAGCCATGTCGCATAGCCTTGGCGACCAGGGAGCGAGCGGCGGCGTGGTGCGCGATCACGGAGTGAATGTCGTGGAGGATTTTGCGTCCTTCAGCTGGTTGGACGCAGCGTTGGAACACGCCGGTGACGCTACGCTTGTGGAGCTCGCCGTCGACGATGGTGTAGGACTTGCATCGACGAGCGATCATTCGAGCGTATGTCTCGTCTGCCGGCAGGGTGCCGGCCTCCAGGTAGGCGATGTAGGGCTTGGTCCAGTCGTCTGGCTCGTTGACGAGTGCGACCAAGGCTCCCTATGGTTGGAGTGGGACTCCGATGTGGATCTCCCTCGGGGGAGAGACTGATGGCTTGGTGATCGTGTCGAGGAAAACGCCGGCTGGTGGTGCGAGTCGAGCCGACCCGATGCGAGAGAGTGTGTCGGCCTCCTCGTTTTTCCGCCTGTCGATCCACTCGACGGAGTAGCCGGTGAAGTGGCCGCCCAACTTGTCCACCGCTTGGCGATGCACGCCATGGTAGGGGAGACGGCGTCGCGGTGCGGCGACTTGCCCCGCGACAAGGTCGGAATCTCCGTAGCAGCGGAGGCAATTGGCGTTCATCTCCTGGCGGCTCGCATGCGTGGGTAGGCCTCGTACTCAGCCATGTTGTTGGTGCAGGCGTGAAGTCGAGGCAGAGGATGTAGCGGAGCTTGTCGCCTTTGGTGAAGTCAACACTATCCTGCGCTGCACCGTCGCGTTCTTGGAGCCGTCGAAGTGCAGGCTCGATGTGGAGGTCGGCATCTTCTCGGTTCTTGGGCCTCCTCCCGATCGGCGATGAAGTCTGCGATGCAATGACTTGATCGCCTTTCATGGCTCGTGTTGATGTTGTTGACGCCCGATCTCGACGGCCACTTGGCGACCCGCCCGGTCGCCTCGCGATGCGGATGATGTCTTGCGGTGGTCTGAGAGACGACCGTGATCGGGTGCTCCTGAAGTAGTGCGGCGCGGCGCCGAGCTCTGAACCGCATATACTAGCTTTTGGTGCTGTGGGTATCGCTGGCGACTCGGTGAGGACCTCGCTGATGTAGTACACCGGCTGGTCCGGCGCTCCTTTCCTTCCTCGTCGCTCGGCGACCATCACGCTGACGACTCGCTCGGGCCGGCGTAAACCAACATGGGTTCTTTGTCGGCGGCGGTAGTGGTGCGCAGTAGCACCTTGAGGTCGCGAGCGCGTCGTCCGCCTCCTTGTCCCACTAGAAGGTGGGGTTCTTGCGCATCGAGCGGTATAGGGCATCGCCTTTTCGCCCGGCGGGAATGAAGCGACCGAGAGCCGCTACTACGCCCGCCAGACCGAACGTCGCGAGCACTCGGGTTTTGAGCTGGGCGATCGTGTCGATCTTCGTGGGGTTCGCCTCAATCCCTCGTTTGGAGACGACGTACCCTAGTAGTTGTCCGGCGGGTACACCGAAGGTGCATTTGCCTGGGTTGAGCTTTATCTTATACCGTCGCAAGTTGGCGAATGTTTCCGCCAGGTCGGCGAGTAGGTCGCCTTGGCGAGCGGATTTCACGACCACGTCGTTGATGTAAACATGGATGTTGCGGCCAATTTGGCTCGCGAGGCATTCTTGCATGCACCGCTGGTAGGTCGCCCCGGCGTTCTTGAGGCCGAAGGTCATGGCGGTGTAGCAGAAAGCTCCGAATGGCATGATGAACGCCGTCTTATCCTCATCTTCGACAGCCATTTTGATCTGGTTGTACCCAGAGTAGGGGTCGAGGAAACATAGCGACTCCGAGCCCGCGGTTGAATCTATTATCTGGTCGATCCGGCGAGGAGAATCGCTGCTCTTTGGGCAAGCGGCGCTGTTGAGTTTGTGTAGTCGATACACATTCTCCGGTCCGTTTTTCTTCTCGACCAGGACTGGGTTTGCAAGCCACTTGGCGTACTTGATTGGCCGGATGAAGCCGGCAGCGAGTAGGCGCTGCACTTCCTCGGCTATTGCTCGACGGCGTTCTTCATTGAAGGGCGGCGCTGCCGACAGGTCGCACTTTGGGGTCGGCGTTTAGCTTGTGCTCGTGAGCTCCCTAGGGACACCGGGCATGTCGACGGTTTCCATGCGAAGATGTCCTGTTCTCACGGAGGAACTCGATGGCGCTCCTTCCTATCGGGCTCATGCCCATCCCGATCGTCACCGTCTGGCTGGAGTCGCCTGGGACCAGCTCGACGGTGCGGGTGTGCGTCGTGGCCTCAAAGGTTGAGGTGTTTGCGCCCTCTAAGTTGGGCTTCTTGAGTATAGTGGGGTCGTCATTGTTGACCCCGCTCGCGTGCTGGCGAGCTTCGTCGGCGTGGTTGGTCTCCCGCGATGACAACGTCGTGAGCTCGGCTCCTTTGGCCTCGCACTCGGCGGCCATGTCGGGGTCGCCGTGGATGGTGATGACGCCGCACGGCCCGGGGAGCTTCATCGCGTTATACGCGTAGTGGGGCGCTGCCATAAATTTGGCGAACGCCTGGCGCCCAGACGCGATGGTAGGGGCTGTCGAAGGCACCACTTGAAGGCGATCCGCCGGTGTGGAAGTTTGCGGTGTGCGAAGGTGGGCAGCGTGACCTTGCCGATCGGGTACGCCTTCCGACCGGGGACGATGCCGTGGAATGTGGTGTGGGTCGTCTCGATCATCGACTGCGGGAGCCGCAGCCGCCTGAAGGTGTCGAGGTACAGGATGTTGATGGAGCTGCCGCCGTCCATCAGTGTCTTGGGGAGCCAGTAGTCGCCGACCTTGGGCTTGACCACCAGGGCGACTCGTCCTGGGTACTCGATGCGTGGCGAGTTGTAGCATCCCAGTTGTCTAACACCTGTAATTCTACTTGTTCTAGTAATAAAAGGGCCACTTCCTACATATAATTGTTACATCATCATCATGTCATGCTCATGTCATCATGCCACCTTGCATTTTAGCATCATATAAAACCCCTTCTTGTTTGGTTCTTATCTCATGTGCATTATTAATTGTAGTTGCCTCTTGATATTATATTTGGTTCTTGATATATTGTTAAATGCCCAAGTTGATTTGGGGGCATATCTCTTAATAACTCCACCACCTTTCTTTCACCACCTTATAATTCCACCATCCAACTAAATATGAGCTTGGCATTTATGGGTTTTACTTCTAGCTCATGTGGGTTGGGATGGATCCAATTCTTTTCCACATGTTCTCATCTTGGCATCATTTTGTTTTCACATTATTGAAACATGAGAGCCACATGGCCACCTTTGCATGCCTTGTGAGTGGAACCCCTTTTTCCCTAGCTTCCATATGTGTTGTTTTTTGGGTTATCGTCATGTTGGGATATTTTGTGGGCTTAATAAATATCTAGTGGCATATACACACTAGCAAGTCCCAAATATAATCCAATGTGATCATCTCCTCATACTCCACTTGGAATTATTTCTAATTTCTTTTGCTTGGGCTTTATTCCACACTTTGGAATGCAAAATAATAATGCCATGTGAATAATCTTGTTTTCACAAAGATAAATATGGTGTGAATTAACTATGCATGGCCATGCAAGTACCCCTTAGCTTGACATTTGTTTTTATTTGGATTTTACAATGGATCATCTCTCTCTACCCCTTAGGCTTGGTCTTGTTTGATCATTGCCAAAACCTCATCACCTTTTCCCTTGCTCTAGTCTTGGTTCTTGTTAGAGTTTGACTAGAGCAAGCTTGATCTTGTCAAGGACCACTCCATCTCATCTTTCTCCTCTCTAAACCATACCCCATCAAACCCTAAACCCCCTCTCACACCTCACCTCTTCTCTCACCAACCCTCTCTAAACCGAGCCTCCCTCTCTAGCTAAACCCTAACCGACCCGAGCTCCACCCTCTTCCCTCTCTCTCTATGCCATGAGGCCCCCCTAGCCGAGCTACCCCTCTAACCTAGCTCCTAGCCGAGACCACCCTCTCCTCCTCTCTCTTGCTCTCATTCTCCCTGCCGGCATGCCCCACCACGAGTTCCCCTCCCTGGCCGTACTCAGCAGCCCACACCGAACCTGCCTGCCTCCCTGGCCTCTCCCTACCCCACCTGGCAGCCTCCTCCCTCCCCATGTGCCTGCCCGACCCATGCACGTGAGGAGAGAAAGGTGGCACCGAAGCCACCTTCCCCTCCCCCATGCAAGCCCCCACCTCACCCCCTCGTTCTTCTCCACCCACAGCCTCCCCTGCTACCTCGCTCAGATCCGCCCATAGCCTCCCCTCTCTCCCTCTTTCTCCACCGCCTCCGGCTACCCCCCTGAGCCACCCACCGTCGGCCCCCTCCACGTCCCGTTGTTCCTGGCGAGCCGCGCGTCCGTGGAGTGCCCTGGGAGCTCGAGAAGGATCCCCTGCATCGCCCTGCTCTCGTCGTCGAGGAGGAGGAGGACCGGAGCCGCCGGAACCAGCGCTGCGCCGACCGAAACCCTAGCTACGCCCGGCGTCTGCCCCGTCGTCGATCCGCTGCTCGACGAACCGATCCAACGCCACCAACACCACCGCGGTAAGCCCAGCTCCCTCCCAGACATCTTTGCTTTCGCCGCCGTCGTCTGGTCGCGCCGCGCGTTTCGGCGAGCGCCCTCGGTGCATGGCGTGGTCGACAACGTCGTCTCGCTTCCGCGCGCGCAGACCCTATCTAGCACGCGCCCTCCCTCCTATCATCAAACCCAGACCAGCCCAGTGGTTGCCGCCTCCGTAGCGCCGGATCGCTGGTTGAAGCCCGGCCCACTTGCCGCGCCACGCCGCGCGTCGAGCGAGAAGATCCGATGCGGCGGGCGCTGTTTTGCAATTACCCCTCACGTTTTTTGTCGTCAACGCGGTCCTCGAAGGCCCACATGCATGCCCATGGTGTTTTGCAAAAGGCTCCCGTGGTATCCAGAATTAACCGCGGTCCCTTGTTGTCTCAATGCGGCGGCGTGGCGTCAGTGACTGGACCACCCGTCAGCGCTTGGCTAGGTTCGGATGGTAACAAAACTTTTACGAGCATCTGTTTGAATTCAAACCTATTTAAATCTAATTCAAATTCAAATTTTAATTCAGTTTACAATAACTTTTCATTTATAAATCCAAATAATGCAAATGTTATATGTTTCTGAACCAGAAAAATGTGAGGATTTCAAATATGCCATTCAAATTGCCTTTTGCACATTTAAAATTCCAAGTTGAGTAAAATTACAACAAGTGCCACTGGGACTTAAATAATTAATAACTTTTGAAATATAACTCCGAATTTATCAAATGGTATGTCTAAAATGATCAGCTCGACGAGACCTTTCTGTTTATGCTATCCTTGACTTCAATTGCAGCATGCATAATATAAAAATATAGTGTACAGCAACTAATATGACAACAAATGTGATCCAGAACCCCATTAAAATGTTATTTCTTGTCTTCCACACCTCACCCATGCCATGCTACTTTATTGCCATGCCACTTGTGCATCATTCATCATGGCATGATTGTTTGCTTGACGCATATTATTCCTAGGCTTGTGTACTTTATTTATGTGGCCCTTGCTTGTTTGGTTCTTCTTTCGAATAGACGCTGAGCAGGGGATATATCAAGAGAACCAGGAGCACTACCCAGATCCGTCTCTCGCTTCAACTGAGTTTCCAGGCAAGCACTACCACATGCTTGCATACATACAGTACCTATTGCCTCTATCTTATTCTTGCATCATTGAGTCGCGAACTGCATTAAATTGAATCCCAAGTATTGCATAGCCTTTACTTTAAACCCCACCGAGCTTGTTCCTCCATCCCATGAGCCATTACTACAGGAGTTGTTTGAGCCATGCGAGTCGTAGAACAGCATGTGTAGGGTATGTGAGAGTCTGTTGGATAACGAGGTACCTAAACAACTTAACCTGAGTAGTAATGGGATAACTAATGAAAGTGGCACCGGTGAGCAACATATGCTATTTGGTTTTTCCTGCTCACTTGTGTCCCGTAGGACCCTGAGTACTTGATACCTGTTCCTTGATTTATCGCGCTATCCACATCCGGGAGGTATATGGGACCCCCCTGAGCCAGAGCTTGATTCAGTCTTATTTCTTGGGGCCACAAACTAGTTTGAGGTTTTATTTACTATCCTGTACTTATGCCATGCTACTGTTTTATTTAAATTGTGCGACAGATAGCACCTGTACTGTTTAGGATCGGGACACGATTCCGCGGTGTCGACAAGCCCAGTTTTGGGTTCCCAGTCGTTCACAGCCGTATACCCAAACCTTGAGTCCGTCTCGGAGCTTTCTTACTTCGTTGCGGGTAGCTTAATGGGGTGGCCCCCTGAAATATTTTTGAATCCTGTGATTGCTTTGTCGTGAAGGCCTCGTTGGGTTTTGATTTGGTTTTTCCGAGGTTGATCGAGCGTGTGTTGCTATTGGTGCACCCTGGCCAGGTAAAACTTTCTGAAAGCCGTGTCCGCGGTTATGGACGACTTGGAGCACAATTTTCTCGATCATAGACAAGCATAACTAAAGTACCGCTTTAACCTGACTAAGTAATTTGACTAGTAAATAGTGCAACACTCATGGAATGGTTAATAAAATTTCCAACGGATGGGGGTTGTTCGTCCGCTTCCTCGTTGGTAAGCGAGGAGGAGGATGGATCTGATGAAATTACTGTTATAACTGCTGTCATTAATTCCCGGACATCCGTCTATCATTGGTTAGGCAGATGGTTAGCGAGTATCTATAGAACTGCTAGGGTTTATCTTTCACTGCAATTGCGTCACCCCAGGTTGTGTCCCCTTTAGAGGCATTAAGAGTTGCTGAGTACCCTTAGGGTCTCACACGATAAATTATTGGTTCTGATGAACAGGTACCCTCGCAGGACGGATACTGGGTGGAAGAGGCTGATGATGTGGGCAACGATCGTTCGGTGTAGAGATTCCGGGAAAGGGGATCCGTGAGATCTGTGGGCGGGATGTGCTTTTTCTATGGCATCTTATGCCGATTTGCTTCTTATCCGTACTCGGACTTTGGTTGCCGCTTCCGCATGATACTCTGGTGTGTGCTGTATGAGGAAGTATCCTAAAATATTAGATCTATCTAGGTCATTTGAATCTTGCCGTATGGCGTTGCTATATTTTCCTTTCTTTCTAGATGGTATGGCTCTGATGTACTCTTGTATGGTGGCTTGCATACATACTCATTTGTGTATGTATTTGATCCTTCGCCGCCGACACGCCGCCTGACAGTCCCGATGAATTGGAAGTGGTTGGGACGGCCGAAAGGTCTACACGTGAGTGGCTTTTGGGGCCCCACCGTACTATTTCAACCACTACCGTTCATCCAGGCTTGTAGCTAGGAGCGTAATTCACCGAGGTAGTTACAATTGGTATCAGAGCCATCCCGACCTTCAGGGTCTCACCAAGCAGTCGTTGTCAGTCTAGCAAATATTTTGGTAGTTATGTATACTAGGGAAAAACAAAACGCGAGAGTAGGACTGCTTCCACTTTTCTTCTTACCCACCCACCCTTTTCTGGTAAGGAAGTGCAACGTTTTCAATCCTCTTCTTAAAATTCAAAATAGGATTCACGTGTTCTGGGTTTCCGTAGTACCATAGGTTGTGTGTGTGTGTGTGTGTGTGTTTAATCCCTTGTCTATCTGTTGCATCCAAGTTGTTATCTAATCAGCCTTTGGTTATCAACTGTTGGTACATTCCATACCGACAGGCTTTTGCAAACCGACGCAATCCATCTTCCTCTTTGTATCCGACGCTATCTTGTTTGGGGTGTTCGTTCCGTAGTTACCAATCTTTAGGTTCAACGTGAGAAGAAGGGTTAGGATATGTGTTCCACTTGTTCATGTGCGGAGTAATGATTTGAGTGCGGGATGGAGTCGCGACCATACCACTACTCTTATCATTCGCTTTTGTATATTGAATCGGTAGAGTCACTAATCTTGATTCGTTAAGTAATTTTGCGCATCTATTGGTATTGTAATGCCGAAATTTGTGGAAAATTTTTTCTTTGATATATTTGTGTACCACACTCCTTTTCAGTCGTGTGCGATATACTTAATATCTTCTAGGTGCTTTGAACTTTGTTGATATTTTAATATCATCTTAGTAAATTGTATCCTTTAATCTTGGTTAATTCCATCTTGGTACTATTTTGGATTATTATTCCATTATAGTACTGACTTGAGTTTTATATCAATGACAGGATGGCTCCGCCACGTCGTTCTGATGAGGACATACCACCTGAGCTGGGCTCCGCGCTGTCAAACATCGCTAATGCTTTGGCAGCAATGCAGCAGAACCAGCAGCGCTTTGAGGAGAGTGTTCGGAGGAACGAGTTTGCTCCACTCCCTCCACCTCCCAAGCGAGGAGACATCAAGAGCTTCCTGAAATTCAACCCTCGTCAGTTTGATGTTTCTGATCGACCTTTGGACGCGGATGATTGGCTGCGTGAGATGTCAAGGTTGCTCGAGACTGCTGATGTTTCGGAGCAGGAGTGAGTCAAGTGTGCTACTCACCTTCTGAAGGGAGATGCAGCTCTCTGGTGGGAGAATTACTTGAAGGCAAGCCGCACTGGTTTCCAGCCTACTTGGGAAAGGTTCACTGGAGCGTTCAAGGAGCAGTTTCTGTCAGAGATTGTAATGGAAAGGATGAAGGAGGCTTTTCTCAACCTGAAGCAAGGAAATGATAACGTCAACACCTATATCAGGAACTTCATGAACCTCTCTCGTTATGGTGGCGATGAGGTATCTGATGACAAGAAGAAGCAGAAGAGGTTCAGGCAAGGGCTCAATGCGTCGATCAAGTATGCAATCACACATGCAAGGCCGGCATCTTTCCTGGAACTACAGCACACAGCCCTGCAAGAGGAAGCAAGCAGGCAAGTGTTTGAGGAGTCCAAGAAACACAACAGGGATGCATCAAGCTCTGCAGTTATGGCAGCTCCTTCTAAGCGGCGTGTCTGGGTTCCTAACACCCCACCGTCGCTCCCGGCTCCACCAAGACACGCAAGATTCTGCGTCAAGGCCACCAAACTTCACCACTGCGGCTCCCAGGGGCTACAACCACCACTACCCTGGAGCGCCTGGCGGAGTCCCTGGCTACGCTGCTCCACGTCCACCTGGTGCCTGCTTCACGTTTGGAGATCCTGGACATCCCCATTGGAACTGTCCGATGAAGAACAAAGCTCTCCCTACACCCCCGCCAATATCTGCAGCAAGCTCTCCTATGGTTCGTGCACCACCACCTCGGGCTCTCAACATCAACACCAAGCCCGGGTCTGCCGTTGTTCGTGCCAACTGTGTCAACGCCACTCAAGCTGAGCATGCACCTGGAGTTGTGATGGGTATGCTTTCCGTTAACTCAGTCCCTGCACGAGTTTTGTTTGATTCTGGTGCATCGCATTCTTTTGTTTCTCACAAGTTTGCAAATGAGAACGAGTTAGCAATGGATCCTATTCTTAAGCGGTTAATGGTCCTTTCTCCTAGAGCAAATATGATAGCATCTAAGATCAGTCATGGCAATCAAATTGGGATTGGTGGCTCTTCGTTCTCGGATTCCTTAATTTTTCTGGGCAATTCTGACATTGATGTCATCTTGGGCATGGATTGGTTGACAGCAAATGCAGCTGTGATTGATTGTGCTAAACGCTCAGTGTCTCTGAAGATTCCTGAAGGCCATATAGTCTTTTCTCCAAGCCTGACTCCTGCTGTCCAGCTTTTCTCTTTGGCGGCTCTGAATGATGATGCTATGGAAGCTATTCAGAGTGTACCGGTGGTCTGTGAGTTCCCAGATGTCTTTCCTGAAGAGCTGTCGGGTATGCCTCCGGATCGTGAGGTTGAGTTTGTGATTGAGCTTGAACCTGGAACGGCTCCTATCTCCAAGCGGCCTTATAAAATGGGTCCTTCTGAGTTGGCTGAACTCAAACGACAACTTGATGAACAAGAGAAGTTGGGTTTCATTCAACACAACACTTCTTCTTGGGGTAGCCCAACAATCTTTGTGAAGAAGCGTGACAGAACCGATAGACTCTGTGTTGACTACGGCTCTCAATGCTAAAACCATCAAGAACAAATATCCCTCCCGGATTAATGATCTTTTCGATCGCTAGCGGAGCTATGGTGTTCTCTAAGCTGGACTTGAGAAGTGGTTATCACCAAATCAAGATTCGCAAGGAAGATGTGCCCAAAACAGCTTTCACCACCCGCTATGGCCTGTATGAGTACACGGTCATGTCTTTCGGACTCACCAACGCACCTGCTACCTTCTCGAGGCTGATGAACTCCGTTTTCATGGAGTACCTTGATAAGTTCGTTGTGGTCTATCTGGATGACATTCTGGTCTATTCTAAGTCCAAGGAAGAGCATGAAGAACACCTGCGGTGTGTCCTAAACAAGCTTCGTGAGAACCGCTTGTATGCAAAGTTCTCAAAGTGTGAGTTTTGGCTCAAGTAACCTATCTTGGTCATGTCATCTCTGCCAAGGGCATTGCAGTCAACCCGGAAACCGTGAAGACAATTGTTGAATGGCTTCCTCCTGTTAATGTCAAAGAAGTGCGGAGTTTCCTCGGTTTGGCTAGCTATTGGCCGCCGTTCAGAACTTCTCGAAGATAGCGAAGCCTCTTACCGATCTCCTCAAGAAAGGCAAGAAATACCCGTGGACTCCTGCGTGTCAAGCAAGTTTTGAGACACTCAAAGAGAAGCTCACTTCCACACCAGTCTTGGTTCCTCCGGATACATCTAAGCCTTTCCAGATATTCTGCGACGCCTCTTTGCAAGGATTGGGTGCGGTCCTTATGCAAGAGAAATAGGTGGTTGCTTATGCCTCTCGTCAGTTGAAGACGCATGAGATCAACTATCCCACACATGACCTTGAGCTCGCAGCAGTTGTCTTTGCTTTGAAGCTTTGGAGGCACTACTTTCTTGGTAACCGTTGTGAGATCTTTTCTGACCACAAGAGTTTGAAGTATATCTTCACTCAGCCTGATCTCAACCTTCGGCAGAGGAGATGGATTGAAGCAATCAATGACTTTGATGTGACCATCAACTACACATCGGGAAAAGCTAATGTTATGGCCGATGCTCTTAGCCGTAAAGCTTATGTCAACAACCTCATGATGGAAGAACAACAGCCTCTCTTGTGTGAGGAATTCCGTCAGCTCAACCTGGAAGTTGTGGAACAAGGGCATCTCCTGAACCTTCTGGCTACTCCTCTCTTGGAAGAAAAGATTCGCTCTCGTCAGCTGGGTGATCCACACACCAAAAAGATCATCTCTAAACTTGAGCTTCCGAAGTATGAGTCCTTCCACGTGGATGATCAAGGCACGCTTTTCTTTGAACACCGGATGTTTGTTCCAAACTACCCGGGTTTGAGAGAGCAAGTTCTCAAGGAGGCGCATGATTCGGTTCTTTCTATCCATCCTGGCAGCACAAAGATGTACATGGACTTGAAAACACAATATTGGTGGCCTGGTTTGAAACGGTATTGTGCCAAGTATGTCTCAGAATGTGATGTCTGCCGCAGAGTGAAGGTTGTCCATCAGAAACCATTCGGTCTTCTACAGCCATTGAAACCTCCGGAATGGAAATGGGAGAAAGTAGAGATGGACTTCATCACTGGCTTTCCAAGGTCGCAGAAGGGCAACAATGCAATCTTTGTTGTCATCGACAGGCTTTCTAAAGTGGCTCATTTCTTCCCAGTCAAGGAAACAATTTCTGGAATTCAGTTGGCTGAGCTCTATATCAACATAATTGTCTCTCTATATGGGGTTCCGTTGGAAATCAGTTCAGACCGTGGAAGCATCTTCACTTCAAAGTTCTGGGAGAGTTTCCAAAATGCTTTGGGAACAAAGTTGAACTTCAGCACTGCTTACCACCCTCAGTCGCAAGGACAAGTGGAAAGGATCAATCAGATTCTGGAGGATATGCTTCGTGCTTGCGTCATCTCTTTTGGCATGAAGTGGGAGGAATGTCTTCCTTATGCTGAATTCTCCTACAACAACAGCTTCCAGAAGAGTCTGAAGATGGCACCATTTGAGGATCTCTATGGTCGCAAGTGCAGAACTCCGATTGGTTGGTCAGGTGCAGGAGAAAGAATCTGGTTTGGCCCTGACATTGTAACCCAAGCAGAGGAGAAGGTGCATATCATTCTTGAGAACCTGAAGATTGCTCAAAGTCGTCAGAAGAGCAACTATGACAGGAAGCACACGGACATGGTGTATGCCCCTGGTGATCTCGTGTACCTTCGTGTTACTCCCATGAGAGGAACACACCGCTTCGGTATCAAAGGAAAGTTGGCTCCTAGATACATCGGTCCTTTCAAGATTCGTAGTAGAAGAGGAGAGGTTGCTTATGCACTTGAGCTTCCGGAAAAACTCAAAGTCCATGATGTTTTCCACATCTCTCAGCTCAAGAAGTGCTTCAAAGATCCCGGCAGGACCGTGGATCATGAGCTAATCGATCTCCAAGAAGACCTGTCTTATCAAGAACACCCCACCAAAATCCTTGAGACCGCAGAAAGAAGGACTCGCAACAAGTCCATCAAGTTCTGCAAGGTGCAGTGGTCACACCATTCTGTTGATGAAGCCACTTGGGAGCGTGAAGATGAACTCCGTGTCAACTATCCTACCCTCTTTGTGTTTTCTTCTTCTTCCTAGAATCTCGGGGCGAGATTCCTGTTGGTGGGGGAGAGTTGTAGCATCCCAGTTGTCTAACACCTGTAATGCTACTTGTTCTAGTAATAAAAGGGCCACTTCCTACATATAATTGTTACATCATCATCATGTCATGCTCATGTCATCATGCCACCTTGCATTTTAGCATCATATAAAACCCCTTCTTGTTTGGTTCTTATCTCATGTGCATTATTAATTGTAGTTGCCTCTTGATATTGTATTTGGTTCTTGATATATTGTTAAATGCCCAAGTTGATTTGGGGGCATATCTCTTAATAACTCCACCACCTTTCTTTCACCACCTTATAATTCCACCATCCAACTAAATATGAGCTTGGCATTTATGGGTTTTACTTCTAGCTCATGTGGGTTGGGATGGATCCAATTCTTTTCCACATGTTCTCATCTTGGCATCATTTTGTTTTCACATTATTGAAACATGAGAGCCACATGGCCACCTTTGCATGCCTTGTGAGTGGAACCCCTTTTTCCCTAGCTTCCATATGTGTTGTTTTTGGGGTTATCGTCATGTTGGGATATTTTGTGGGCTTAATAAATATCTAGTGGCATATACACACTAGCAAGTCCCAAATATAATCCAATGTGATCATCTCCTCATACTCCACTTGGAATTCTTTCTAATTTCTTTTTCTTTGGCTTTATTCCACACTTTGGAATGCAAAATAATAATGCCATGTGAATAATCTTGTTTTCACAAAGGTAAATATGGTGTGAATTAACTATGCATGGCCATGCAAGTACCCCTTAGCTTGACATTTGTTTTTATTTGGATTTTACAATGGATCATCTCTCTCTACCCCTTAGGCTTGGTCTTGTTTGATCATTGCCAAAACCTCATCACCTTTTCCCTTGCTCTAGTCTTGGTTCTTGTTAGAGTTTGACTAGAGCAAGCTTGATCTTTGTCAAGGACCACTCCATCTCATCTTTCTCCTCTCTAAACCATACCCCATCAAACCCTAAACCCCCTCTCACACCTCACCTCTTCTCTCACCAACCCTCTCTAAACCGAGCCTCCCTCTCTAGCTAAACCCTAACCGACCCGAGCTCCACCCTCTTCCCTCTCTCTCTATGCCATGAGGCCCCCCTAGCCGAGCTACCCCTCTAACCTAGCTCCTAGCCGAGACCACCCTCTCCTCCTCTCTCTTGCTCTCATTCTCCCTGCCGGCGTGCACCACCACGAGTTCCCCTCCCTGGCCGTACTCAGCAGCCCACACCGAACCTGCCTGCCTCCCTGGCCTCTCCCTACCCCACCTGGCAGCCTCCTCCCTCCCCATCTGCCTGCCCGACCCATGCACGTGAGGAGAGAAAGGTGGCACCGAAGCCACCTTCCCCTCCCCCACGCAAGCCCCCACCTCACCCCCTCGTTCTTATCCACCCACGCCTCGCTACCTCAGATCCGCCCATAGCCTCCCCTCTCTCCCTCTTTCTCCATCACCTCCGGCTACCCCCCTGAGCCACACACCGTCGGCCCCCTCCACGTCCCGTTGTTCCCCGGCGAGCAGCGTCGTGGAGTGCCACAGGAGCTCGAGAAGGATCCCCTGACGCCTGCTCTCGTCGTCGAGGAGGAGGAGGACCGAGCCGGAACCAGCGCGCCGGCGAAACCCTAGCTACGCCGGCGCGCCCGTCGTCGATCCGCTGCTCGCCGAACCGATCCAACGCCACCAACACCACCGCGGTAAGCCCAGCTCCCTCCCAGACATCTTTGCTTTCGCCGCCGTCGTCTGGTCGCGCCGCGCGTTTCGGCGAGCGCCCTCGGTGCATGGCGTGGTCGACAACGTCGTCTCGCTTCCGCGCGCGCAGACCCTATCTAGCACGCGCCCTCCCTCCTGTCATCAAACCCAGACCAGCCCAGTGGTTGCCGCCTCCGCGCGCGCCCCAGATCGCTGGTTCGAAGCCCAGCCTCGCCACGCCGCGCGCCGCGCGCGAAGATCCACAGTGGCGCGGGCGCTGTTTTGCAATTACCCCCCTCACGTTTTTGTGCGTCAACCCGCGGTCCCTCGAAGGCCCACCTGTCTGTGCCCCATGGTGTTTTGCAAAAAGGCTCCCGTGGTATCCAGGAATTAACCCGCGGTCCCCTTGTTGTCTGTCTTGCAGCGCACGTGGCGTCCAGTCAGCCTGGACCCACCCGTCAGCGCCTGTGGCTAGGTTCTGGCTGGTAACAAAAACTTTTCTGAGCATCTGTTTGAATTCAAACCTATTTAAATCTAATTCAAATTCAAATTTTAATTCAGTTTACAATAACTTTTCATTTATAAATCCAAATAATGCAAATGTTATATGTTTCTGAACCAGAAAAATGTGAGGATTTCAAATATGCCATTCAAATTGCCTTTTGCACATTTAAAATTCCAAGTTGAGTAAAATTACAACAAGTGCCACTGGGACTTAAATAATTAATAACTTTTGAAATATAACTCCGAATTTAGCAAATGGTATGTCTAAAATGATCAGCTCGACGAGACCTTTCTGTTTATGCTATCCTTCACTTCAATTGCAGCATGAATCATATAAAAATATAGTGTACAGCAACTAATATGACAACAAATGTGATCCAGAACCCCATTAAAATGTTATTTCTTGTCTTCCACACCTCACCCATGCCATGCTACTTTATTGCCATGCCACTTGTGCATCATTCATCATGGCATGATTGTTTGCTTGACGCATCTTATTCCTAGGCTTGTGTACTTTATTTATGTGGCCCTTGCTTGTTTGGTTCTTCTTTCGAATAGACGCTGAGCAGGGGATATATCAAGAGAACCAGGAGCACTACCCAGATCCGTCTCTCGCTTCAATCGAGTTGCGTGCAAGCACTACCACATGCTTGCATACATACAGACCTATTGCCTCTATCTTATTCTTGCATCATTGAGTCATGACGCATTAAATTGAATCCCAAGTATTGCATAGCCTTTACTTTAAACCCCACCGAGCTTGTTCCTCCATCCCATGAGCCATTACTACAGGAGTTGTTTGAGCCATGCGAGTCGTAGAACAGCATGTGTAGGGTATGTGAGAGTCTGTTGGATAACGAGGTACCTAAACAACTTAACCTGAGTAGTAATGGGATAACTAATGAAAGTGGCACCGGTGAGCAACATCTGCTATTTGGTTTTTCCTGCTCACTTGTGTCCGTGGGACCCCGAGTACTTGATACATTCCTTGATTTATCGCGCTATCCACATCCGGGAGGTATATGGGACCCCCCTGAGCCAGAGCTTGATTCAGTCTTATTTCTTGGGGCCACAAACTAGTTTGAGGTTTTATTTACTATCCTGTACTTATGCCATGCTACTGTTTTATTTAAATTGTGCGACAGATAGCACCTGTACTGTTTAGGATCGGGACACGATTCCGCGGTGTCGACAAGCCCAGTTTTGGGTTCCCAGTCGTTCACAGCCATATACCCAAACCTTGAGTCCGTCTCGGAGCTTGCTTACTTCGTTGCGGGTAGCTTAATGGGGTGGACCCCTGAAATATTTTTGAATCCTGTGATTGCTTTGTCGTGAAGGCCTCGTTGGGTTTTGATTTGGTTTTTCCGAGGTTGATCGAGCGTGTGTTGCCAATGGTGCACCCCGGCCGGGTAAAACTTTCTGAAAGCCGTGTCCGCGGTTATGGACGACTTGGAGCACAGTTTCTCGATCATAGACAAGCATAACTAAAGTACCGCTTTAACCTGACTAAGTAATTTGACTAGTAAATAGTGCAACACTCATGGAATGGTTAATAAAATTTCCAACGGATGGGGGTTGTTCGTCCGCTTCCTCGTTGGTAAGCGAGGAGGAGGATGGATCTGATGAAATTACTGTTATAACTGCTGTCATTAATTCCCGGACATCCGTCTATCATTGGTTAGGCGGATGGTTAGCGAGTATCTATAGAACTGCTAGGGTTTATCTTTCGCTGCAATTGCGTCACCCCAGGTTGTGTCCCCTTTAGAGGCATTAAGACTTGCTGAGTACCCTTAGGGTCTCACACGATAAATTAATGGTTCAGATGAACAGGTACCCTCGCAGGACGGATACTGGGTGGAAGAGGCTGATGATGTGGGCAACGATCGTTCGGTGTAGAGATTCCGGGAACGGGGATCCGTGAGATCTGTGGGCGGGATGTGCTTTTTCTATGGCATCTTATGCCGATTTGCTTCTTATCCGTACTCGGACTTTGGTTGCCGCTTCCGCATGATACTCTGGTGTGTGCTGTATGAGGAAGTATCCTAAAATATTAGATCTATCTAGGTCATTTGTGTGGCATCCCGCAAAACCACTACTAGAAAATCGCGTTGAATTTGTGCATTGCATCGTCATCATCATGCATTGTTTGCCAAAACTATGTTTGCAAAACCCGTCTTTGTTTTCTAAACGCCCCATCTCAATTCAACTGCAAAGTCCGGTCTCCGGAATATTTTGTTTTAATTAAATATGTTGTGCAATCGGTCCGTTAAAAATAAATAAATTATTGAATTATTTTTGCGGGGGCAGTCGAACGGGCCGTTCCGACCCGAACGACCACCCCCTGGAAATATAAAACGGTCCACCCACCTGCCCCATATAATCCCCAAGCTTACCCATCTATCTACCCTCTCTCACCCTCCACCTCACCCCAACCTATCCCTCGCCACCTCACCCTCCCCAAATCCCCACCACTGAACCTGCCACGTGTCCTAGCCCTCTCCCTCTTTTCTCTCTCCCTCTCAGCTCACCCCACGGTCCACCACTCCCAGGCACACACACACGGCACACTCACGCGTCCCCCAGCAGGACCCACCGTGTGCCCACGCCGTCCCTCCGACCCGTCTTCCTCCTCTGCTCTCTCTCCGTTGAGCACCACCTCTCCTTCCCCACCAGCCTGCCTCTCCTCTTCCTCCTCGCCTCGCCGTTGCCTGCGCCTTCTCCGCAGACTCGCCGCCCTCGTCAACCTCGACCCGCGCCGGCTCGAGCCCGCCCCCAGATGCCCGCCGCTCCGCCTACCCCGCATCCGGCAGCACCCTCCCCTCGCCCTGCGTCGCCGCCAACATCCCGCCGCCCGCCTCATCGCCGCCTCGCTCGGCCTCCTCGGCCGCCAACTGGCTCGCCACCGCGCCAGCGCCACGCGTGCTCGCTTTTCCTCGCGCCCGCCTCGCGCCGCCGCGCTCAAGGCTGTCCGCGCTTCGTGCCCGCCGCTCGCCTCCGCCTGGCCTCGTCGTCGCCGCCCGCCCGAGCTTGCCGCCTCGCTTCTCTGCGAGCCTCGCCGCCCGGCTCGCCAAGCCGCCGTCTGTGCCTCTCGCCCTCCGCTCGGCCGCGCCACCGACCGCTCGGCGCCGAGGAAGCGCTGCGACGCGAGCTCTCCCGCCCACGCCCCGCGCCTCGCTTCAAGCTCGCCGTCGCCGATCTTCCACGCCCCTCGCCCAGCCTGGAGTTCCTCCCTGCGGGGCCCTCGCATCTTTGCCATGCATGCCGTCGCTGCCTCAGCAGGACTTGTGTTCTGGTTTTGGCCGCTCCCGTTTTCCTGTTTAGCTCCGATGCGTTCCCAGTGTATCTGCTGCAGCGATGTGGTGTGTTGACGATGTTCCTGAATAATGTACATGGCGTACCCCCCCGAGGACCCTGTCGCCGTTCCAAGTTCGCCACCGGATAATAAGGAGAAAACACCAAGGACTTCGACACGGAGCATCAAGACCGCCTCACGGACCCGAAGACCGATCCCGGCGAAGTCCGGACCCGATGACCACCAAGAACGCCCCGAGAACGACAAGTACCTCCCGCGAACGCCAAACCCGAAGCCACATGTGCGCCGAGATCTTCTACATGGAGCCCTCCAGTACCCCCTCCCGAACCCCGGAGACCAAGCCTCGACACCCCGAACCCGGTACCGCGTCAAGATCGCCTTCTCGGACCCCGTTGACGCCAAGTTCTTCGCCGTAGAGCGACAAGGTCTTCGACAAGACAAGGAACGCCAAGTGTTTCACCCCGGACACCGAGCCCGCCGAGAACCCCCGATGCGACAAGTGCTTCCCTCGGACGCCAAGGCCCGAACCCGAAGACCGTCAAGATCGCCACCGAACGCGAAGTCCTTCTCCCCGGAACTCTAGATCTGCCCCGTTATTCGAGAACGTTCCCGTCGAGCCCTGGACCCCGAGGCCGAACCCCGAACCCCGGAACCCCAAGATCGTCGAGAACCCTAAAGTGCGACCCTTATCCGAGAACCCTGTTTTAAAACATAATAACAACTTGTTGCACATTTAATTGTTCATGCATGCATCCTATCATGTGGTTTGGGGGCCTTATGCCGATTCACCTAATAATTAAATATGGGGCCCATATGCGGGCAAATCTAGCCTTATATTGGCCTCATTTAAATTTGTGTAGCGAACCCGATGCTATCTTCTACCATGTAAAACAACATTTAAATTGCGGGGAGCTAAACAACTTGAACAGTTTAATAATTGCGGGACCCTTCCGCTTAATATGACCTAATTGCATCGCCCTTTGTCGTGTCATCCATCATACATGCATCATGCCGATCTTACGTCGTTTTATTAAATAGCGCATCCGGTGTTTCTTCTAGTGTTTTGCTTCTTCGCGGATTGGACCGTTGAGTTGATGTGAGCTTCGCCCCGATCTTCGGATGAACCTTTCGACAATGTTTTCAGGCGAGCATCTCCCCTTTCTACCTATCTTACTTTTATAGGATGTATTCCTCCCTGATCTATTGCTATTTGTGTTGCGATGCTTTAGTTTCCGTACCTGTGAAATCCCTTGCAGCCCTATATTGCCTTGGATACATCCTATTACCTGTTGTTTGGTAGATAGTTGGACTTGCGCGTCGTAGTTGCTTGCTCAAGTGCTGATGCGTGTCGCCAAATGCGATTGTTGATGTATTGCCGCATGTTGATGTTGGAGATGATTCTAGTTTTACTTATCGACACTTTAATTTCTGTTTAACAACTAAAATTGATAAGCAGGCATCGGTGGGTGATAGATAATATTTGGTTTCGAGCCCACTTGTGTCCCGTAAGACCCCGAGTACTTGATACTGTTCCTTGATTTGCGCTATCCACATCCGGGAGGTAGATGGGACCCCCCTGAGCCAGAGCTTGATTCCGTCTTATTTCTTGGGGCCACAAACTAGTTTGGGGTTTTATTTACTATCCTGTACTTATGCCATGCTTTCCTGCTTTATTTACGATTGCGAGGTCCACACTGTCTTTGTTAGGATTTGTGACCGTTCGTGGTATCGGCAATCCCGTTTGGGGACTCTTGTCGTTACCAGCCCCACAAACTTTGGGGTCCGTCTCGAGCTAGCTTACTGCTTGGTATACTCCAAGGGGTGGCCCCTGAAATATTTCTGAATCCTGTGATTGTTCACGTGAAAGCCTCGTTGGGTTTTGATTTGGTTTTCCGAGGTCGATCGGCGTGTGTTGCTATTGGTGCACCCGGCGGGTAAAACTTTCAAAGCCGTGTCCGCGGATATGGACGACTTGGAGCACTGATCTCGATCATAGACAAGCATAACTAAAGTTTTGCTATAAATTTGACTTATAATGACTAGTAATCAGCTTCACTATAATGGAATGGCTAACTATACTGCCCACAATTGCTTGTTTGGTTGTCGCCATACAATTGTATCGACTAGTAAGTATTGCAACTTCAGCGGAATGGATGAATAAAACCACCAACAACTTGTGGGTCTGGGGTTATCTCATGATAAATGTATCTGACTAGTAAGTGTTGCCACTATCACGGAATGATTAACTAAAAGTGCCCACTGCTTACTTTACTTTATCGGGATGATTATCTAAACGACTAGTAATTGCTGCAACGATAACCGAATAAATAAAAGCGCCAGCGGTGAGTTCCTCGGTTGACTTCCTCGTTTGGTCTCGAGGGGAAACACCGGGATGGGTTTGTTTGGTGTTAGCTTCGGTTGGATCCGGATAGGTCATTCTCACCCTCTCGATATCCGCCAGTTGTATCGAGTCTCTATAGGCTGTTTAGTGCATCTTGCCGCCGCTCGATCCACCATACCTATGTAGGCGAGGACCGAATTCTAGCCTCGCTGTCTTGGCCTCGATCGACGCTCCTTCTTTGTTTTTTCGCTTTGCCCTTTGTCGGCACCCTTTTGTTAAGCGGTTTTGAGATCGACGCCGTTAGCGAGGTTACCCTTCCGGCTTGGCAGGGGTTATGGACGCCATCGGTTATTCTCGGGCTCTTAGCCCCATTTGCATCTTGTCCGTAGTCGGACGCCCGTCTTTCAAGGTGATTTGGATCGTTGTACCGTATACTGTATTCTCGACTCTTTGAGTCGTTATATATATATCTGCTCTGTGGGTCCCATCGAGGACTGTTGTGTAATGTTATTACCGTTTTCCACCGCAAAAGTGCTGGTGGCACCTTTGAATCGTTTCTATGCGGGTTTGGTGAATTTTGCCCAAACTTGCATAGGTCCGATTCGAGGGTGTTCTGAGTGGTATCGAGCTCGGCGTTGCGATACCACAAGTCCAAACCAGGATAACCTAGCTAACGGCCGAAGTAGAGTGTCAAAACTAATTTTGCAAAATCGGTTGGATAGTTCTGGTTAGGTCTGATTTTACTCCTTACCCCTCTGCTATTCTCCTCTCACCTCTACGCGTTTTGAATCCGCTCTCATCTCTCTCTTCGAGTCCAGGATTTCTCGTGGTTGGGTCTCCGTCGTACCTTCAGGGTTTCTCTTTCTCCCCTTTTGTAACGGAGGCGCTACGATCATCAATCTGCAACTTGACTGTTGTACCCTTCATCCAATCTCTTGTTCTTGAAATCTTTATCCATATGTGTTCCTTGCTGGATATCCGTATCGTTGAAAAACATATGAGGAGGACGAGCTTTGGTGAAGTTGGAGTATACCTTGAGCATGTGTTGTTCATGCCAAATGGAACCATCGCGGAACCTAATCATTATGTCTTTCATACGATTTCTGCTGGCATTATCCCTTTGTTCCGGATACCGTCTATGAAGATCTTCAGTCTAAATTCCGAGAGGTGCATAATCCGTCTATTCGCGTGCAGAGTAATGGTTTGAGTGCGGGATGGAGTAGCTACCCTACCACTGCTCTTATCATTCGCTCTTGTACGTTGAATCAGTGGATCCAGTAGTTTTACTCCGTCCACGGAAGTTAGGGGTGGCCTTATTTGCGATCCCTCTACCTTCGACCTTTTGTTCCCGGAGTGTTCGCTCGACAATCAGAGACAACGACCCATTGTTGGTGGTGTCGCCGTTTCAAGATGGAGGAGGAACCCTCGTTAGTGGTGTCGCGAGGATCTACACAAAGCGAGAAGACGGAGAACGCCGACCTTCCTTCCGGTACCATGAGGCGGATCTCGAGGGCGAGATCCATTGTTAGTGGTGTCGAATTGTGGCATCCCGCAAAACCACTACTAGAAAATCGCGTTGAATTTGTGCATTGCATCGTCATCATCATGCATTGTTTGCCAAAACTATGTTTGCAAAACCCGTCTTTGTTTTCTAAACGCCCCATCTCAATTCAACTGCAAAGTCCGGTCTCCGGAATATTTTGTTTTAATTAAATATGTTGTGCAATCGGTCCGTTAAAAATAAATAAATTATTGAATTATTTTTGCGGGGGCAGTCGAACGGGCCGTTCCGACCCGAACGACCACCCCCTGGAAATATAAAACGGTCCACCCACCTGCCCCATATAATCCCTAAGCTTACCCAACTATCTACCCTCTCTCACCCTCCACCTCACCCCAACCTATCCCCTCTCGCCACCTCACCCCTCCCCCAAATCCCCACCACTCAGAACCTGCCACGTGTCCTAGCCCTCTCCCTCTCTTTTCTCTCTCCCTCTCTCACAGCTCACCCCACGCGGTCCACCACTCCCAGCAGCACACACGCACACGGCACACTACCGCGCGTCCCCCCCCCAGCGCGGGACCCACCGCGTGGCCCACGCGCTCGTCCCCTCCGACCCGTCTTCCTCCTCTGCTCCTCTCTCTCCCCGTTGAGCACCACCTCTCCCTTCCCCCACCGCGCGCCTGCCTCTCCCTCTTCCTCCCTCGCCTCCGACTGCCGCGCCCCGCCTTCTCCGCACTCGCTGCCCGCCTCAACCTCGACCTCGACCTTGGCTCGAGCCCGCCTCAGATGCCGCCATCCGCCTACCCGCATCCGGCAGCCTCCCTCGCCTGCCGCCGCCAACATCCCGCCGCCCGCTCCATCGCCCTGCCGGCTCGCTTCCGCCGCGCCAACTGGCTCGCTCACCACGGCGGCGCCAGCGCGTGCCTCGCCCTTCCTGCCGCCGCTCTCTCCTCCGCGCCCGCCTCGCGCGCTCCCGCCGGTCTCGCTCGGTGCCCGCCGCCCGCCTGCTGCCTCGCTCACGCGTGGCCAGGCGAGCTTGCCCGCCCGCGCTTCCTCTGCGAGCTACGCCGCTGGCTCGCCGCCGCCAGCTGTGCCCCTCTCCGCCTCGGCCGCCGCTTCACCGACCGCTCGACGCCCGAGGAAACGCCTGCGCGGCCGCGAGCTCTCCTCCGGCCCACGTCCCGCGCCCTGCTTCAAGCTCTGGCCGTCGTCGATCTTCCACGGCCCGCCGCCCAGCCTGGAGTTCCTCCCTGCGGGCCTCGCATCTTGCCATGCATGCCGCCTCAGCAGGACTTGTGTTCGTTTTGGCCGCTTCCCTGTTTAGCTCCGATGCGTTCCCAGTGTATCTGCTGCAGCGATGTGGTGTGTTGACGATGTTCCTGAATAATGTACATGGCGTACCCCCCCGAGGACCCTGTCGCCGTTCCAAGTTCGCCACCGGATAATAAGGAGAAAACACCAAGGACTTCGACACGGAGCATCAAGACCGCCTCACGGACCCGAAGACCGATCCCGGCGAAGTCCGGACCCGATGACCACCAAGAACGCCCCGAGAACGACAAGTACCTCCCGCGAACGCCAAACCCGAAGCCACATGTGCGCCGAGATCTTCTACATGGAGCCCTCCAGTACCCCCCCCGAACCCCGGAGACCAAGCCTCGACACCGAACCCGCAGCGTCAAGATCGCCTTCTCGGACCCGTTGACGCCAAGTTCTTCGCCAGAGCGACAAGGTCTTCGAAGACAAGGAACGCCAAGTGTTTCACCGGACACCGAGCCCGCCGAGAACCCCGATGCGACAAGTGCTTCCCTCGCCAAGGCCCAACCTCAAGACCGTCAAGATCGCCACGAACGCCAAGTCCTTCTCCGAACTCTAGATCTGCCGTTATTCGAGAACGTTCTGCCGAGCCCTGGACCCCGAGGCCGAACCCCGAACCCCGGAACCCCAAGATCGTCGAGAACCCTAAAGTGCGACCCTTATCCGAGAACCCTGTTTTAAAACATAATAACAACTTGTTGCACATTTAATTGTTCATGCATGCATCCTATCATGTGGTTTGGGGGCCTTATGCCGATTCACCTAATAATTAAATATGGGGCCCATATGCGGGCAAATCTAGCCTTATATTGGCCTCATTTAAATTTGTGTAGCGAACCCGATGCTATCTTCTACCATGTAAAACAACATTTAAATTGCGGGGAGCTAAACAACTTGAACAGTTTAATAATTGCCGGGACCCCGGTTCCGCTTAATATGACCTAATTGCATCGCACCTTTGTCGTGTCATCCATCATACATGCATCATGCCGATCTTCTGTCGTTTTATTAAATAGCGCATCCGGTGTTTCTTCTAGTGTTTTGCTTCTTCGCGGATTGGACCGTTGAGTTGATGTGAGCTTCGCCCCGATCTTCGGATGAACCTTTCAACAATGTTTTCAGGCGAGCATCTCCCCCTTTCTACCTATCTTACTTTTATAGTATTTATTCCCTCCTGTTGATCTATTGCTATTTGTGTTGCGATGCTTTAGTTTCCGTACCTGTGAAATCCCTTGCAGCCCTATATTGCCTTGGACACATCCTATTACCTGTTGTTTGGTAGATAGTTGGACTTGCGCGTCGTAGTTGCTTGCTCAAGTGCTGATGCGTGTCGTCATATGCCACAGTTGCTGATGTATTGCCGCATGTTGATGTTGGAGATGATTCTAGTTTTACTTATCGACACTTTAATTTCTGTTTAACAACTAAAATTGATAAGCAGAGGCATCGGTGGGTGATAGATAATATTTGGTTTCCGAACGCCCACTTGTGTCCCGTAAGACCCCGAGTACTTGATACCTGTTCCTTGATTTGCGCGCTATCCACATCCGGGAGGTATATGGGACCCCCCTGAGCCAGAGCTTGATTCCGTCTTATTTCTTGGGGCCACAAACTAGTTTGGGGTTTTATTTACTATCCTGTACTTATGCCATGCTTTACTGCTTTATTTACGATTGTGCGAGGTACTGCACCTTGCTTTGTTAGGATTTGTGACCCGTTTACGTGGTATCGACAGTCCCGTTTGGGGACCTCTGTCGTTACCACCGCCCCACAAACTTTGGGGTCCGTCTCGAGCTAGCTTACTGCTATGGTATACTCCAAGGGTGGCCCCGAAATATTTCAATCCTGTGATTGTTCAATGTGAAAGCCTCGTTGGGTTTTGATTTGGTTTTTCCGAGGTCGATCGGCGTGTGTTGCTATTGGTGCACCCGGCGGGTAAAACTTTTCAAAGCCGTGTCCGCGGATATGGGCGACTTGGAGCACAGATATCTCGATCATAGACAAGCATAACTAAAGTTTCTTGCTATAAATTTGACTTATAATGACTAGTAATCAGCTTCACTATAATGGAATGGCTAACTAATCGCCCACAATTGCTTGTTTGGTTGTCTTGCGACAATTGTATCTCGACTAGTAAGTATTGCAACTTCAACGGAATGGCTGAATAAAAGTACCAACAAGCTGGGTTTTGGGTTATCTCATGATAAATGTATCGACTAGTAAGTGTTGCCACTATCACGGAATGATTAACTAAAAGTGCCCACTGTTTACTTTATCGGATGATTATCTAAACGACTAGTAATTGCTGCAACGATAACCGAATAAATAAACTGCCAGCGGTGTGAGTTCCTCGGTTGACTTCCTCGTTTGGTCTCGAGGAACACCGGAGATGGGTTTGTTTGGTGTTAGCTTCAGGTTGGATCCGGATAGGTCATTCTCACCCTCTCGATATCCGCCCGGTTGTATCGAGTCTCTATAGGCTGTTTAGTGCATCTTTGCCGCTGCATCCACCATACCTATGTGCGAGGACCGAATTCTAGCCTCGCCGTGTCTTGGCCTCAAGATCTTGACGCTCCTTCTTTGTTTTCTGCTTTGCCCTTGTCGGCACCTTTTGTTAGCAGGTTTTGAGATCGACGCCGTTAGCGAGGTTACCCTTCCGGCTTGGCACAGGCGGGGTTATGGGCGCCATCGGTTATTCTCCGAGCTCTTAGCCCCATTTGCATCTTGTCCGTAGTCGGACTCCGTCTTTCAAGGTGATTTGGATCGTTGTACCGTATACCTGTATTCTCGACTCTTTGAGTCGTTATATATATATCTCACGTGGGTCCCATCGAGGACTGTTGTGTAATGTTATTACTTCGTTTTCCACCCGAAAGTGCTGGTGGCACCTTTGAATCGTTTCTGCGGGTTTGGTGAATTTTGCCCAAACTTGCATAGGTCCGATTCGAGGGTGTTCTGAGTGGTATCGAGCTCGGTTGCGATACCCTAAGTCCGACTGTAGGATAACCTAGCTAACGGCCAAGTAGAGTGTCAAAACTAATTTTGCAAAATCGGTTGGATAGTTACGGTTAGGTCTGATTTTACTCCTTACCCCTCTGCTATTCTCCTCTCACCTCTCACGTTTTGAATCCTCTCATCTCTCTCTTGAGTCCAGTTTCTCGTGGTTGGGTCTCCGTCGTACCTTCAGTTTCTCTTTCTCCCTTTTATGGAGGCGCTTTCGATCATCAATCTGCAACTTGATTGTACCCTTCATCCAATCTCTTGTTCTTGAAATCTTTATCCATATGTGTTCCTTCTTGGATATCCGTATCGTTGAAAAACATATGAGGAGGGCGAGCTTTGGTGAAGTTGGTATACCTTGAGCATGTGTTGTTCATGCCAAATGGAACCATCGGAACCTAATCATTATGTCTTTCATACGATTTACTGGCATTATCCCTTTGTTAGGATACCGTCTATGAAGATCTTCAGTCTAAATTCCGAGAGGTGCATAATCCGTCTATTCGCGTGCAGAGTAATGGTTTGAGTGCGGGATGGAGTAGCTACCCTACCACTGCTCTTATCATTCGCTCTTGTACGTTGAATCAGTGGATCCAGTAGTTTTACTCCGTCCACGGAAGTTAGGGGTGGCCTTATTTGCGATCCCTCTACCTTCGACCTTTTGTTCCCGGAGTGTTCGCTCGACAATCAGAGACAACGACCCATTGTTGGTGGTGTCGCCGTTTCAAGATGGAGGAGGAACCCTCGTTAGTGGTGTCGCGAGGATCTACACAAAGCGAGAAGACGGAGAACGCCGACCTTCCTTCCGGTACCATGAGGCGGATCTCGAGGGCGAGATCCATTGTTAGTGGTGTCGAATTGTGGCATCCCGCAAAACCACTACTAGAAAATCGCGTTGAATTTGTGCATTGCATCGTCATCATCATGCATTGTTTGCTAAAACTATGTTTGCAAAACCCGTCTTTGTTTTCTAAACGCCCCATCTTAATTCAACTGCAAAGTCCGGTCTCCGGAATATTTTGTTTTAATTAAATATGTTGTGCAATCGGTCCGTTAAAAATAAATAAAATTATTAATTATTTTTTGGGGCGATCGAGCAGCCGTTCCGGCCGAGCGACCACCCACAAATATAAAGCGGTCCACCTGCCCCATATAATCCCTAAGCTTACCCAACTATCTACCCTCTCTCACCCTCCACCTCACCCCAACCTATCCCCTCTCGCCACCTCACCCCTCCCCCAAATCCCCACCACTCAGAACTTGCCACGTGTCCTAGCCCTCTCCCTCTCTTTTCTCTCTCCCTCTCTCACAGCTCACCCCGCGGTCCACCACTCCCGGCACACGCACACCGGCACACTACACTGCGTCCCCCCAAGCAGGACCCACCCGTGGCCCCACGCTCGTCCCTCCGACCCGTCTTCCTCCTCTGCTCCTCTCTCCCGTTGAGCACCCTCTCCCTTCCCCACCGCTGCCTCTCCCTCTTCCTCCGCCTCCGGCCGCGCCCGCCTTCTCCACCTCGCCCGGCCCGCCTCGCCTCGACCAGCCGGCTCGAGCCCCCAGATGCCGCTTGCTCCGCCTACGCATCCGGCGGCACCCTCCCTCGCCTGCGTCGCCAACATCGCGCCGCCCGCTCCATCACCGCCCGCCTCGGCTTCCTCGGCGCCAACCGGGCTCGCTCACCGCCCGGCGCCGGCCGCGTGCCTCGCCCCTTCCCGCGCGCAGCTCTCTCCTCGCGCCCGCCTGCGCGCTCGCGCCTCCGGCTCGCCGGTGCCCGCCCTCGCCTCGCCCTCGTCGTCGCGTCGCCGCCACAGGCGCTTGCCGCCCGCGCTTCTCTGCGAGCCTCGCGCGCCCGCCAAGCCGCCCGTCCTGCCCTCTCGGCCCTCGCCGGCGCCGCTTCACCCGACGCTCGGCGCCCGAGGAACGCCTGTGACGCGAGCTCCTCGGCCACGTCCGCGCCGCTGCTTCAAGCTCGGCGTCGTCGATCTTCCACGGCCGGCCGCCCTGGAGTTCCTCCTGCGGGGCCCTCGCATCTTTGCCATGCATGCCGTCGCTGCCTCGGCCGGGACTTGTGTTGGTTTGGCCGCTCCGTTTTCTGTTTAGCTCGTCGTTCCCGGTGTATCTGCTGCGGCGATGTGGTGTGTTGACGATGTTCTGAATAATGTACATGGCGTACCCGAGGACCACATGCGTTCCAAGTTCGCCACCGGATAATAAGGAGAAAACACCAAGGACTTCGACACGGAGCATCAAGACCGCCTCACGGACCGAAGACCGATCCGGCCAAGTCCGGACCCGATGACCACCAAGAACGCCCGACAAGTACCTCCATGACGCCAAACCCGAAGCCACATGTGCCGAGATCTTCTACATGGAGCCCTCAAGACCCCTCCCGAACCCGGAGACCAAGCCTCGACACCCGAACCCGGTACGCGTCAAGATCGCCTTCGGACCCGTTGGCGCCAAGTTCTTCGCCGTGAGCGACAAGGTCTTCGACAAGACAAGGCGCAAGTGTTTCACCTCGGACACCGAGCCGCCGAGAACCCCGATGCGACAAGTGCTTCCCTCGGGCCAAGGCCGAACCGAAGACCGTCAAGATCGCCACCGAGCGAAGTCCTTCTCCCGGAACTCTAGATCTGCCCGTTATTAGAACGTTCGTCGAGCCACCCTGGACCCGAACCCCGAACCCCGGAACCCCAAGATCGTCGAGAACCCTAAAGTGCGACCCTTATCCGAGAACCCTGTTTTAAAACATAATAACAACTTGTTGCACATTTAATTGTTCATGCATGCATCCTATCATGTGGTTTGGGGGCCTTATGCCGATTCACCTAATAATTAAATATGGGGCCCATATGCGGGCAAATCTAGCCTTATATTGGCCTCATTTAAATTTGTGTAGCGAACCCGATGCTATCTTCTACCATGTAAAACAACATTTAAATTGCGGGGAGCTAAACAACTTGAACAGTTTAATAATTGCGGGACCCGGTTCCTTAATATGACCTAATTGCATCGCTGCTTTGTCGTGTCATCCATCATACATGCATCATGCCGATCTTACATCGTTTTATTAAATAGCGCATCCGGTGTTTCTTCTAGTGTTTTGCTTCTTCGGATTGGACCGTTGAGTTGATGTGAGCTTCGCCCGATCTTGGATGAACCTTTCAACAATGTTTTCAGGCGAGCATCTCCCCCTTTCTACCTATCTTACTTTTATAGTCTTTATTCCCTCCTGTTGATCTATTGCTATTTGTGTTGCGATGCTTTAGTTTCCGTACCTGTGAAATCCCTTGCAGCCCTATATTGCCTTGGACACATCCTATTACATTGTTTGGTAGATAGTTGGACTTGGCGTGATTGCTTGCTCAAGTCTTGTGCGTGTCGTCATATGCCACGATTCTTGATGTATTGCCGCATGTTGATGTTGGAGATGATTCTAGTTTTACTTATCGACACTTTAATTTCTGTTTAACAACTAAAATTGATAAGCGAGGCATCGGTGGGTGATAGATAATATTTGGTTTCGAGCCCACTTGTGTCCCGTAAGACCCCGAGTACTTGATACCTATTCCTTGATTTATGCGCTATCCACATCCGGGTATATGGGACCCCGAGCGAGCTTGATTCCGTCTTATTTCTTGGGGCCACAAACTAGTTTGGGGTTTTATTTACTATCTGTACTTATGCCATGCTTTTGCTTTATTTACGATTGTGCGAGTGCGCACCTTTGTCTTGTTTAGGATTTGTGACCCGTTTCGTGGTATCGAGTCCCGTTTGGGGACTGCTGCGTTTACCATGACCCCAAACTTTGGGGTCCGTCTCGGAGCTTACTTGCCGTTGGTATACTCAAGGGTGGCCCCTGAAATATTTCTCAATCCTGTGATTGTTCGATCGTGAAAGCCTCGTTGGGTTTTGATTTGGTTTTCGAGGTCGATCGGCGTGTGTTGCTATTGGTGCACCCGGGTAAAACTTTACGAAAGCCGTGTCGCGGATATGGACGACTTGGAGCCGATATCTCGATCATAGACAAGCATAACTAAAGTTTACTGCTATAAATTTGACTTATAATGACTAGTAATCAGCTTCACTATAATGGAATGGCTAACTAATACTGCCCACAATTGCTTGTTTGGTTGTCGCTTGCGACAATTGTAGCTGACTAGTAAGTATTGCAACTTCTAGCGGAATGGCTGAATAAAAGTACCAACAAGCTTTGGGTTTTGGGTTATCTCATGATAAATGTATCGACTAGTAAGTGTTGCCACTATCACGGAATGATTAACTAAAAGTGCCCATTTACTTTATCAGGATGATTATCTAAACCTGACTAGTAATTGCTGCAACGATAACCGAATAAATAAAACTGCCAGCGGTGTGAGTTCCTCGGTTGACTTCCTCATTTGGTCTCGAGGGGGAAACACCAGGATGGGTTTGTTTGGTGTTAGCTTCAGGTTGGATCCGGATAGGTCTATCTTACCCCTCTCGATATCCGCCAGATTGTATCGAGTCTCTATAGGCTGTTTAGTGCATCTGCCGCTGCTCGATCCACCATACCTATGTAGGCGAGGACCGAATTCTAGCCTCGCCGTGTCTTGGCCTCGATCTTGGCGCTCCTTCTTTGTTTTCTGCTTTGCCCTTTGTCGGCACCCCTTTTGTTAAGCAGGTTTTGAGATCGACGCCGTTAGCAGGGTTACCCTTCCGGCTTGGCCTGGGCAGGGTTATGGACGCCATCGGTTATTCTCCAGGGCTCTTAGCCCCATTTGCATCTTGTCCGTAGTCGGACGCTCCGTCTTTTCAAGGTGATTTGGATCGTTGTACCGTATACCTGTATTCTCGACTCTTTGAGTCGCTGTTATATATATATCTGTTCTGTGGGTCCCATCGAGGACTGTTGTGTAATGTTATTACTTCGTTTTCCACCCGCACGAAAGTGCCTGGTGGGCACCTTTGAATCGTTTCTATGCGGGTTTGGTGAATTTTGCCCAAACTTGCATAGGTCCGATTCCGAGGGTGTTACAATTTGAATCTTGCCGTATGGCGTTGCTATATTTTCCTTTCTTTCTAGATGGTATGGCTCTGATGTACTCTTGTATGGTGGCTTGCATACATACTCATTTGTGTATGTATTTGATCCCTTCGCCTGCCGATTACGCTGCCGTGAGTCCCGATGAATTGGAAGTGGTTGGGACGGCCGAAAGGTCTACCCGTGAGTGGCTTTTGGGGCCCCACCGTACTATTTCAACCACTACCGTTCATCCAGGCTTGTAGCTAGGAGCGTAATTCACCGAGGTAGTTACACGAGTGATCTTGGCGGCTCCAGGTGATGGGCTGCTCCGACCAGTTTAGGAACTGGGGGACGTCTATCTGGGCCACCGCGTTGACGGCGACGGCGCGGGCGATGACCTTATTCTCGCGCTTCGTGTTGAAGCCTGTGAAGGTGTGGAGCGAGCCGGCTACTTTGCCAAATTTTCCGCCGTTTGGCAGGTCGTTTTCGGGGTCCTCCCGTGCTCGCCGTGCCTTCTCGATTTCCCTGAGGGTGTGGCAGTCGGCGGTGGTGTGCGTTGCGGGCTTCCCTTCCCTGCTATGGAACGCACATGGTTGGTTAAGGAGGGTCGCGGGGTCGAACCTTGGTTTGTTCTTGTAGTTGCCGCTGTCGCAGCGTTGTCATCCGTCGCGGCGGAAGCTCTTGGGCTCAGGCTGCGTGCGGCGTTAGCGGCAATCGACTTCGCCATCAAGGGCGCTTGCGGTGAGGCGAAAAGGCTGTAGAGTCGGATCGGCGTCCGCCGTCGTTTTGCCGTCTTGGCGTTGACCTCTGACACTCGTCATCAGTTTCCTGGTTTGGATCTTCCTCGGCGTACCGTTTGGCGATCTCGAGGAGGTCGGGGATGTTGTCGAGTGTGTGGGAGTGTCGCTTGAGCTTGGCGACTAGGGGCTCATAGCGGCACGAGGTCTTAAAGCAATGAATCGCGGTGTCCGGGTGGATGCCGACCGCGTTGTACCAAAGCTCTTGCCACTGTTGGACCCAGTTGCGGGTCGACTCGTGGGGTCCCTGGACGCACCGCTCCAGGTCCTCGATAGTGGTGGCGCGGGTGTAGGAGCACTCGAAGTGCACGGCCAGGCGTCGCATTTCCTCCTGTGAGTCAATACTGTCACGGGAGGTGTTGATCCAGCACTGCACGTCCCCTCCATCATCAGGGGGAGGTAACGGGCGACGAGCAGGTCCGTGTGGCCCGCGATCCCCATTGCCATGAGGTATGTGTCGAGCCATATGGCGGGTTCGTACGAGGAGTCGTACTTTTCTATTTCTTTTGGCGCCTTGAAGTTTGGCGGATACTTCTCACCTCGGATCATTGGTCCGAAGCACTTGGGCCCGAGTCGACTGAGCGACCCCATGGGCTCGCCGTCGCGGCGATTGGTTAGGGTATGTCACAGGTCGTCGGGCTGGCGTGCACGCCAGCTTTGGTTGTTGATGATGTGGGTGCGGGCGTCGATGGGTTGCCCGTTGGCGGCGACTAGGTTGGTTGCCGGCCTGGGGTCGTTGGTGGAGAGTGTTGCGTTCGCGGGTCGGTATTGGAGCTGCAGTGGCTCTGGTGGCGGGCAGTTGAGGGTGTTTGCCGGCTGGCGGCTGGAAACGCTCGCTTCCCGAGGAACGCGAGTATACTCGACTGTCGAGTCGGCGCCCGCTCTTTGCTGCTCGGCGGCCTTCGCAAGGTGGCCTGGCGTATTGGATCTGTAAGGCGCCGCCGTCGCGGTGGCTGTGATCTTTGTCGGTTGCTGCTTTCCTGCCACGAGGTTGTCCATTGGGGTGGAAACGGTGGGAGGCCGTTGCGTCTCGCTCCGTGAGAGACTACTATCCGGCTGGTCCCGGGAGGGTGCGGTTGGGTGGAGGTGGGCGCCCTGGCCGTTGATCCTAGAGGCGGCGCTTCCTCCAGTGGCGTGTTCGCGGATCACGCGCTTAGCCACGCGGGCGTTGCCGTCGTCGAAGTTCAGGCGCCTGAGCGGTGGGTTCAGCGTGACCTGATCCGCTGGTGGTAGCGTGACAGCTCTGCGCGTCACCTTTCGGGCGAAATTTTTCGCTCGGCTTGCTCTTCGCGTCGCCTCCATTTGGCGGAGTTCCTCGACCTCCGTTGCCGTGGCGTTAGGAGGGATTGGGGTGAAGAACGGGTCCTCCGGCAGATCGGTGCCGGTCGCCATGTAGGTCGCGGTGTGGCGACTGGTTCTGTCGTGGGGGTCGCCGGAGTTCTCCGATCCGGAGTCGAATTCTAAGATCCCGAGGATGGAGGGATCCTCGAAGTCTCCCGCGTTGGAGACCTAGGCGATGGAGCCCGCGGGCGAAGCCGCGATGATGGATCCGGCGAGTGACGCCGGGGTCTCCGAGTCGGCGTCGTCGGTGAGGGCCGCATCCTCTGCGGCGGAATTCCCGCGTTCGTGGGCGAGTTGTACTCGGGCGGGCGATGGATCGTGCGGATCCGCTCTCGGAGAGCCGATCGTGCGGCGGTGACTCGCGGATGCGAGACGAATCCTCCGAGACGGCGATGGCGTCGGTGAGACCGCGAAGAGGCCGATCGTGCCGATCAGCCAGATCCTGTTGTCGTGATGGTCGCGCCGGGCGTAGCTCGGCAGATTTGGAGCATCTCGCCGATCGCTATCATGCGGCCGGTGGCGTATCTCGTTGATGGGCAGATTGGATCTCACGCAGAACACCGGCGGACCGGCCCACGGTGGCGCCAGCCGTGGGAATAGTCACGGCGAGATCTGTCGGCAGTAGTAGTAAACGAGGGCAGGCGGCCAGCCATCTCTGCGGTGCGAGATGAGGCAAGACACAGGGTTTACCAGGTTCGGCCCGAGGGTAAATACCTACTCCTGCTAGATTGTATTATCAAGGTGTTACAAGGCGAGCTCGGCTAAGCGTGAAGTCGCTTGGGTGTATCGAACGTATCTCTACTGCCTATAGGGAGGTTTATATAGGCTCACCTCCCTAGGGTTTACATATCTCAACCGATTGATTAAAGCTTGAGTCGTTTAACCTAATCCGTGGGCCTATCTACTACTTTGGGCCTTCAGCTTCCAGTCGCTCGGTGCCTTGCTGGGCTTCAATCCACTCGCCGTTATGCAGGCCCACTCGCCAGCTCACGGGCCAGTCGGAAACGTCCTGCTGGGTATACCCCAGTAGGCATATCCCCATCATGACTCTTTCTGCAATCTCAAGAATCTTGATAGGTTTCTCCTCATAGGTAAGATCACTTTCCAACTGAACCTCCTCTAAAGGTATAGTATCCTTCAAAGAAGTTTCTTCCATTTCTGGATGACATTTCTTAAGCTGACTCACATGAAACACATTATGGACAGTCGACGAAGACTCTGGCAATTCAATTTCATAAGCAACTTCTCCTTTGCGACTCAGAATCTTGAATGGTCCAACATATCTTGGGGCCAACTTTCCTTTGACTCCGAACCTCTTCACTCCACGAAGTGGTGACACTCTAAGATAGGCTCTATCACCCACTTCATAGGTGACTTCTCTACGCTTAGGATCTGCGTAGCTTTACATCGGGACTGCTATCTTCAATCTGTCCTTAACCAACTTGACCTTCTCTTCGGCTTCTTTGATAAGTTCTGGTCCGAACAAACTTCTTTATCCCACACCATTCCATAATAATGTGGTGGTACACTTTCTCCCGTAGAGAAACTCAAATGGTGTCATCTCAATGCTGGCTTGATAGCTGTTGTTATAAGAAAATTCTGCGTAAGGCAAACTTTCATCCCAACTGGCTCCATAGTCTAGGGCACATGCCGTCAACATGTCTTCAAGAATCTGATTAGTTCTTTACATCATCCATCAGTTTGAGGATGAAAAGCAGTGCTGAATTCCAACCTCGTTCCCAATGACTCATGTAGCTGTCTCCAAAAATGGGAAGTGAATTGACTTCCCCTATCAGACACAATACTCTTGGGCACTCCATGTAGACATACAATTCTACTCATGTAGATCTTGGCCAACTTAGCACTTGTATAGGTTGTCTTCACGGGTATGAAATGAGCCACTTTAGTTAGGCGATCCACTACTACCCAAATAGAATCGTATCCTGACCTGGTCCTTGGTAATCCGGTAATGAAATCCATACCAATCTTGTCCCACTTCCAATCGGGAATAGGTAGTTGTTGAAGCAAACCGGCTGGTTTCTGATGTTCCGCTTTCACTCTACTACACACATCACACAAAGCAATATGTTCGGCGATGTCCTTCTTGAGATTATTCCACCAAAATCTTTCCTTCATATCCATGTACATTTTGGTGTTACCTGGATGAATGGAATACGGTGATTTGTGTGCTTCTTGCAAAATCAGTTTCTGAAGCTCCGGATCTTGTGGAACACAGATACGTTTCCCATGCCATAAAGTACCCTGTTCGTCTTCATGGAATCCTTTGGATTTTCCTTTGCCAATATTTTCCTTAATTTCTTCAATTTCACTATCAGTCTTCTGGGCTTCTTTGATCTTGTCCAACAAAGTAGGTTGAACATCCAAAGACATGAGATGTCCTTCAGGCACAATCTCCAATCTGAGATCTCTAAATTGGGCGCACAAATCATCGGGCAATTCTCCCTTGGTAAGGCCATTCACAAAAACCTTACGGCTTAAAGCATCCGCTACAACATTTGCTTTACCGGGATGGTATTGCAAACTTAAGTCGTAATCCTTGATGAGTTCTAGCCATCTTCTTTGTCTCATATTAATTTCCTTCTGGGTGAAGATATACTTCAAGCTCTTGTGATCTGTGAACACTTCACATCGCTTTCCCAAAAGATAGTGTCTCCATGTTTTGAGTGCATGGACAACAGAGGCTAACTCTAAATCATGAGTAGGGTAGTTCACTTCATGAGTTTTGAGTTGTCTCGAGGCATAAGCCACAACTTTTCCTTCTTGCATAAGTACTACACCCAAACCATGATAAGATGCATCACAATACACTTGGAAATCCTTCTCCAAATCTGGCATACATAAGACTGGTGCTGTCACAAGTCTCTTCTTCAATTCCTGAAAGTTGAGTTCATAACCTTCAGACCAAGCAAATTTCTTGTCTTTCTTTAGCAATTATGTCTTGGAGAAATTCTCAATGAACCTTCTATAGTAACCTACTAAGCCAAGGAAACTACGAACTTCTTTCACTGACTTAGGAGATTCCCATTCAGTTACAGCTGAAACTTTAGCAGGATCAACTGCTACACCATCTCCTGACACAACGTGTCCAAGAAATGCAACTTCATTCAACTAGAATTCACACTTGCTGAATTTGGCATAAAGTTTATGCTCTCTAAGCTTCTCAAGTATCAATCGCAAATGTCCTTCGTGTTCTTCTTTGCTCTTGGAGTAGATTAAAATGTCATCGATGAAAACAACAACAAACTTACCAAGGAATTCCATGAACACCTTGTTCATCATATTCATAAAGTATGCTGGAGCATTGGTCAAACCAAATGGCATCACGGTATACTCATACAATCCATACCTTGTGGTGAAAGTTGTCTTAGGTATGTCTTGCTCTCTTATCTTGAGTTGAAAATAACCTGACCGAAGATCAATCTTTGAGAACACACAAGCTCCTTCTAGCTGATCAAACAAGTCATTGATTCTAGGCAAAGGATATTTGTTCTTGATAGTTACCTCACTGAGTGAACGGTAATCTATGCATAACCTTTGACTTCTATCTTTCTTCTCCACAAACAAAACTGGGGCTCCCCAAGATGAAGAACTTGGTTGAATAAATCCTTTCTGCAACTGTTCTCCAAGTTGTTTCTTGAGTTCTTTCAGTTCATCAACTGACATCTTGTACGGTCTCTTTGCTATTGGTCCAGATCCTAGTAGCAAATCAATAAGGAACTCCACATCTCTATCTGGTGGCATTCCCGGCAATTCTTCAGGAAACACATCCGGATATTCACTCACAATTGGCACTTTACTCTGCTAACCCTCTTAAGAGAATTTAGCATACTCCTTCTTGCTTCAAAGTTGGTCTTGAATCTGATCCTTTTATTTTCTGGAGTTGTGAGTGAGACAGTATGGTTGGCACAATCTATCACTCCCTTATGCTTAGTCATCCAGTCCATTCCCAAAATGACATCCAATCCTTGGGAATTTAGGATTATCAAGTTAACGGGAAACTTATACTTCCCAAACTCTATGACTAGATCATGACATCCTGAATTCACTATCATTTCTCTGCCAGGAGAACTTACTTTTATAGGACACCCAATAGTTTCTACCGGCAGTTCATTTCTTTCAACAAATGCTCTTGATATGAATGAATGAATGAGATGCACCAGTATCAAAGAGAACAAATGCTGGAACAGAATTGAGTTTGAACTTACCAGCAACAGCATCAGGCTCCTCATAAATTTCCTCCACATTGATGTGGTTCACTTGTCCCTTCTGAAAAGGGTTGGGCTTGTTGGGTCCTTCAACTTTATTTTCTGGGCATTCATTTGCATAATGCCCCATCTTCTTGCACTTGAAGCATTCAACCTGACTGATGTACTTCTTGACAGGCTGGCTTCCACTGCCACTTCCATTACCACTGTGGTGGATCTTATATCCACCCTTGTGGTTCTTGTACTTGTCATTGTCATGACTACGGTGATGCTTGTTGTCATGACGGTTGTGGTTGTGGTGCTTGTTGAATTTCCCATGCTTGTGGGATCCTGAGCTTCCACTGTCATCGTAATGGGAACGTTTGTGAGACGATCCCGAGCTGTGCTTGTACGAGTGCTTTCTCTTCCTGCTCTCAACTTGCTTCATTTTGTTCTCCAAAATAGCAGCCTTATCACAAAGAGACTGGTATGTGGGAACATATGCCACAGCCAACTTCAGGTTCAGCTCATTATTCAACCCTTCGAGGAACTTTTCTTTCCTCTTAGCATCAGTGTCAACTTCATCCGGTGCGTAACGCGCCAGATTGTTGAACTCCTCAATATATTCAGCCACGCTGCGGTGGCGCTGCTTTAGGTTATGAAACTCTTTCTTTTTCAGACTCATCACTCCAGATGAGATATGAGCAGTACGAAAGCCGTCCTCAAAGATTGCCCATGTCACATCTTCAATGGGAGTGGTGATCTGGAAGTTATCCCACCAAGTGGCGGCTGGTCCTTCCAGCAAATGTCTTTGCCGTCGACCTTTTCGCATCAAGATCATTACGCTACCAAGTCCTTGTTCACAGAGCGTAGACAATCATTGGCCACCATGGGATCAGTTGTTCCTGAGAACTTTGCTGGCCTCAATCTCAAGAACCTGGTAAGCATGTCAAAACCCGGTGGGTTGTTGTTATTGTTGTTATTGTTGTTGTTGTTGTTTTGGTTCTGGATGAACGTCGTCATCATTTGCATTAGCTGAGTCTGAGCTGTCATCATTTGTTGCATTTCTGGAGTGATGTTGTTGTTGTTGTTGGGGTTGGGGTTGGCACGACGGGGAGGCATCTGTGGTTTGTTCAATAGAGATAAGAATGAGATACCCATAGATGCTTTCATGCACAATACATCACATAAACAATCACAAGCATGCAACATAATGATAAAGGTTCAACAACCAGATAACAAGTTCGCAAAGTAAAACACACACAAATAACAAGCCATCCACATGTTGGATGGTCAAATAACAAGTTCCCAACAACAAGTATGATAATAAATGATAAATGAGTAGTCAAATCTACTCCTCGGCATCAACCTCCTCCTCGACAAAGGTAAGACCTGCGTTCTCCATCGCGGTCTTGTATTCCTCGACGCTGGTGGTCAAGGTCTCTATTTTGGCTTTGAGAGCCCTCTTCTGGGAACGAAGCCTCTCAATCACCGTCTGCTGATGCTCGAGCTCGAAGTCCTTGGCCTGCAGTTCTTCAGCCATATCCCGAATCCTCTTGTTCCTATCCTGGACTCGCTTCTCCTAACTCTTGAACTTTCTGTCCTGGCTCTCGAACTTTGCCTCCATCTCCTTGACTATCTCATCTTGCTCCACGAAGAGCTTGTCCTTCTCGCAAAGCTGCACCTGGAGTTCGCCATTGTTGAGCATGACGTTGGTCCTATCAGAGTCCACGTGCCTAATGAGAGGCTCTAAGTCCTGGAGGTATAGGCGAATCGGCTCCGCTGTCTCCCTCGAAGTTCCCTCGAAGTCAATGGACTCTCCATCCTCATCACGTCTACCAAAGACGTGAAAGTGGGTACCTCTAACCTGTCGAGAGTGTCTCCCTAGCAGACGTCCTATCAGATCCTGCATGACTACCTCAAGGCCTCTCTCCTTGTCATCGTGCATGAGCTTGAAGATGATAGCCTCCGTGGTAGGCTCAGTCTGGCGTCCGGGCTGGTTGACCTTGAAACCCCAAAGGTATTTCCTCTCAAACTTGGTGAGGGGAAGCACCATGATGGTAGGAAGAGGGAGATTGAGCAAGGTAGTAAGCTCAACAATACGAGGACCAAAGCGAGTTCCCTGGAACTCCTCAACGGTGATGCTGGTAACAGTAGGCATCTATTTATAAGATAGAAAAAGTTAGAACAACACAATTCAAGATAAAACACAAGGTAAAACATCACATACATATCCTTGGAAATCAAAACACACAAGTCATGGCATACATGGATCCATTACAACAACCAAGGTTCAACTTATTTTAAGCAACATTTGGAAAATAGGGTGATAAGTGGTGGTCCAACTAATCGAAGTACGTTTACAATCCTATCTCACTGGATCTGTTGGCTAACACAATGTTTCTAGAAGCAATCAGTCTATCTTGTTCACATGACTCCATCACTAAGTCTATAATGTCTCCTCTTAAGGTTTGGTTGGTAGCCTCCAACTCTTGGGTATGTTTCTTCTCTTCTTTTAGGTTATTTTGGATGTTGAACATCCTGCACTTGACTCTTTCACCAAGTTGTTTGATGGTCTTCCAAGCTGCATCCCTTGCTGAGTCAAAGAATGTAGGGTGCATCACTGAATTGGTGAACATGCAGAATCCTGAGTCCTTGTGGTTGTCTTCCTTGTTTTTATACAAGTGAAGTTGCACCCACCAGTACTCAACTCCTTCATCCATCACAGGAAAACCTTTGTACACAGCTTCACCATGTATTTCCATTGCAACCATGAGGTACTTGAGAGCCTTGGGGAATTCTGTCTCACACTCCAAAGTCATTGTCATGAGTGGTCCTTTCCTCACTGCTTCATTGATGGAGTTCATCTACAATTAGAGATGAGAAAGAAGATTAGAAAAGTTTACGAGAAGAATAGACAAGTGTAGAAGTTGTTGAAAAAATTTCCTTAGTGGTTTCCAATCCTAGGGTCATAATCCTATAGGCAACACAGTGCTCTGATACCATCTGTAAGATCCCTCCTTTATAAAGGAAAAGGATCCCTGTGATTGCAATGCTAGTCCCTGGATCAATGCTAGCATCCACAGTTTAAGATGAAGTACACAGAAACAAAGGTTATTATTACAGTCATTCCAGAGACAAACATAGTCTTTACAACTCCAAGGCCATAGGCCTAGTACAAGAGTTTGAATAAGTAAATAAATAAAAGTCTTCATCTTCATGTGCCACAGGCAAACATGTTGAGTGTAGACTCATGACTCCTAATCCTCATCAGAGTAACCTGCAACATCACAAGTTACAGCCATAGTGGGTCAATACATTGGAATAGTATTGGCAAGTGATACCTTAGTATAATTTAGGTGGACTAGATACTATATGCAATTTGGCTAAGTGTAGCTTGGCTTGCTTTGCTCAAAATAGGTTTTGCCTATTAGTTGAAATCACTAAGTTTTTCTTTGTCAAAACTTTTCCCAAGGAACCACCAATAGACATTGAGGTCCTTCACCCTTGTTCACCCACAAGTTTTTACTTAGAAATTTGGATGAGGAGATTCTTGATAGCTTCCATGTCTTGATGCTCAAGTTGTCCTTTTCCAGGGACATGGCTAAGTACTTAGATTCTTCCATCTGCAGAGGTTGTGCACTTTCCCCACCAGACTTGATTTTCACCAAGACAGGACCTTTCAGAAGCCTTCCCTTAGACCAAATGGACACGTTCCAACCTATCATCCCACTACCACCAACTGCCCAAATGGCTAAGTTCTAGCAACCTATGTGAACCAGGCAGAGCCCATATTGCCAAGTGGCTGCACTACAAGCTTCTTAACACTTGGCCTCTAAAATCTCTTTGTTCCTTGGTGGCTTTCCACAAGTGAGATACACAAGGTAAACCATAGAAATGGGCCTTGAGTAACCACTTGACATAAACCATTCCTTCCATTCCACCCAGGTGTTTCGTTTACTTAGTTGTTTTATTAGGCAAAACACAAGTCTAAAAGACTTAGAAATATTTTCATCATAGCATGTATATTTCACCAACCCTTGGTTGCTACTAGCTAGGCTAAGCATGGCATAGATAGCATCTTAACTTAGAAATTTTCTAGCAATTCTACAACTACTAGGATTTCCCAACATGGCATATAAGCAAAATATAACATGCAAGCCTAACAAAATATTTCTAATGCTTAGTAGAAAACATAGGGATAAAAATATTCATAAAGCACCAGTTGCCTTGGTAGTTTGTAGAGTAGCTACACTCCTCACAATCACAATCACTAGCACCAAAATCTACAGAAAGAATCATAGCCACAAATCACATAAAAAACATATACAAACAAAAATATATGAATGCATGCAATATGATATGTGATGATTTTTAAAACTCAACAAAGCAAGTGTACAGTACTGGTTCATAACCAAGTTAAAAAACTTGCCAAACAACATTTATTTAAACCTTAAAACATTTCTTAAACAATTCATATACTCAATTTAGCCCTACACAAGTTTCTGCAAATAAAACCATTTTAACAGAAGCAAAACATTAAAAACATTGCATATTTAGAAAGGGCTTGCTCTCCTGATTCCAATGATATAAAATTTGTCAAATTCTAACGTGGGGATCAAAAGTTATAGCCTAAACAAATTCAAACATCTAATAGATTCAAATCCTGTTTTTAAATCTAAACAGCTGCCACGCGTCTTATTCTGATTGGCCCGTACAGTTTCGCATTGGATCACGCTTCTGAGCCGTTAGATCTACTTAATCTGCACGGCCCAGATCTAACTATACCGCTTCGTTAAGTGATCTAATCTCACACGCTGGATCCAGATCCAACGGTTCTGGATCAAACGACCATAGGTGGGCGGTGGCTACTGGCGGCGGCGCGACGCTACAGGTGGCTCTGGGGTCATCGGAGATGCTTACGGGAAGCGATGCTACCGATGCTCAACCTGGCGACGGCAAGGCAAGGCGGACCCTACGATTCTTGCTGGAGCTCATCGGAGTTGCGGGCGGCGTCTATTGCTTGCTGTCGAGGTCGTTGCCGAGGCTCTGCGTCGACCTAGCACAAGTCAGAGGGTTCAGGAGATGCGCAAGGGCCTGGCGAACAAGACAGTACCAAAGGGGAGGCAAGGGGCGGTCTCAATTTACCTGAATCGCACATCGGAGTCGAGCGGCGTCTCAGGTGCTCGCGGGTGAGGACGAAGATGTCGCTCTGGGTCATGAGAAAGTAAACGGAGGGCATTAGAGAATGCGCAAGGTCATGCTGGACACAGTGGTTTGAACTAGAGGCAGAGGGGTGTAGGGTTCTCAGCATAGAAAACAAAAAATTTCCTACGATGGGAACAACTATGTACCAAGATCTCTCTACTAGATACAAACAACGGGCAGATGTATATCCGTAGAGAACATACCCTTGAAGACCGACAAAGCTTAACGAGTCCAAACTCGTGGTTGATGTAGACGATCTCTTGCCGATCTCAAGATCGAGAGGAAGTCCTAGCGCTGCAAAACAGCAGCGCGTCCGTGCTCGCACACACGTTCGAGGCACCGAGCAACCTCCGCCTCCTCGCTCCAGCGATGCAGCGGAAGCACAACTCTTTCTTGCCGAATAGCCACCGGGAACATGTATCTCGCTAGTCCGAGACCATGGGGGATAAATTCTAGAGGGGGAGAGAGATCCTTCACGAGGAGGTGTGGTGTGAGAGGAGGAGAGGGGGGCCTTTTATAGGGGAGAGGGGGGAACCCAAGGGGCATGGCGCCCAGCCATGGGGCTGCCCCCACCTCTTCCACATTCATGTGGGTGGAGCTCCCACTCAAAATGAAAAGCCTCCACTCCCATTAAAAAGCCTCCACTCAAAAATCCACTCACATGCATTAAATTTCCACCAAATTGAATGCAAGCTCTCATTTAAATAAAACTCTTTTATTTATTTATTCAGAATTTTGTTAATTACTTTAATTAGCAAACATTCACATAAAACCCGTTGCTAGTATTCCATTTCACATGAAGAACCAGTTTCAGCAATTTCAACCGAAACAGTTTCGGTGTCTAGTGAAATAAATTCCTGCACTTTCCTTTTCTTTTCGGCATGAAACTTTTGCTCCAATTGGATGTCGGTGTCTCTTAAGTGTGTCACCCTACGGTTCGCGAATAATGTGGACATGATCGAGACCCCTCTCAGATCAATAATCAGAAGCGGGATCTGGAGACCCATACTGACTCCCACACATTCAACGATGACTTTCTTGTGATCGTCGGAACCTTTTACGCTAGTATCTTAATCCTTTTGTTTCGCGATATATTACATGTCCGAGATTCAATCATCGGTATCTCCATACCTAGTTTGATCTCGCATCGACATGCACTCTTTTCGTTCCCGTGATATAACATTCTAGTGATCAAATCACTTGCTTGCAAGCTAATCAATGTGATATCACCGAGAGGCCAGAGCATATCTATCCGTCCGCCATCGGGATGAACAAATTCCACTCTCGATCCATGGGCCTCAACATAACACTTTATTAGTTCTGAATCCATCTTTATAATCACCCGTTACGGTGTGACGTTTGATGTTATCAAGAAACTCTTCCTGTTAGTGATTGACATGATCTCATGGTCTAAGGATTAGGATCACTTCGTAAGTTGTTATAGCAATATAAACTCAATGACTTTGATCGTAATGCTATACTTCGGATGAATGTTCATCACATCATTACACTAATGTTGTGATCCCGTTATTAACAACATCCAATGTCCATGATCAGGAAACCTTGATCATCTTGTTAATCAACGAGCTAGTTTATAAGAGAGGCATAACTAGGAACTTTCTTTTTGTTTATTAAACACACATGTATTAACGTTTCCGTATTAATACAATTATAGCATGTACAATAAACATTTATCATAAATAAGGAATACGATAATAACCACTTTATTATTACTTGCACTAGAGACAATAATCTAGTTTGAGAACTTTGTGTATTGAACACCTATGGCTTTCTGGTGTTCCATATACGCAATTGCAAGTGGTTAACATAATCTACGGATCTGACGCTTTCAGGTCCGTGTGTATTTGCATGTCTTTATGCTTCACGCATCACTCATTCTCCAATGAGATGGCATTGTATAAATTTGGTCTTTCGGTGAGACCTTTAGTTCCTTGGGGTTAAAACACATCGATACTATTGTCATACAATATATCTTTAGTGTTAGCCCGTTGCGAACCACACCTTAGTTTGATAACAAACTTCTTGACACAAATTCCCTCCTTTGCTGCTACTATAGCAGTCATGTACTTAGCCTTTTGTTGTAGTATTCGTCACAATGTCTTAACTTTGGAACTCTTCCAAATCCATCATGGAAACTTTATTTCCATTTCATTGTGCCACTCATAGTTTAAATTGAGATAAACTTAATTTGTATCTTGTGACAAAACTAGTATCATTATAACGCTTTACAATGAACTATTTGTAATTGTTTGTCACCTCTACACAAATATATTCTTAGTTCTTCCAAAAGATCATAAGAATATCCTCACTATCGTCCAATGATCATTTTATGATTCATTCTGGTATATGCTCATAACACTTAGAGCATAGGACATATCTGGATGTGTACACATCATGGTATGATTGATCAAAACATTCTCGTGGTTTCACTCATCAAGTGTCAAAACACTTGAATCTTGTTTCACTTATCAAGTGTCGATACAATTGAATCTTGATACAATACCTTTCCATGCAACAAGAACTGTTTCTTGTCGTTTCTATATAGAACTCCTTCAATATCTCATATATGTACGTTTGGCACAACCATATTGGCGTCACAGTCTATCCACTATAGACATTCACGCTAAATATTTGGGTTTTGCCTAAGTCTTTCATCAAAATGAAATTCTTAACCTTTGTCAATAAAAGATACATAATTTCCAATCAACAAGATGTCCTCCACATAATGTATTAGAAATATGTCTCAGCGCTCCCACTTAATTTCTTGCAAATGCAAGCATCTTCATGTCTCCGGATGAAAAACTCATTTTTCATCATGGTGAAGATTCCAACTCCGTGATGCTTACTTCAACCATTGAAGTTTGCATGACCTTTTAGCATCCTTTGAATTTAACAAAACCCTTTGGACCGTGTCATGTACACGTCCTAGGTAACCATTCTATTAGAAGAACTTTGTTTTGTTTATTCATCTACCATATACCAAATTATATGTAGTGGTTGCTACTTTAATCCGTTCAGACTAAATATCGCTATGAAAGATCAAATCTTGTCATAGTCAACTCTTTGAACATTGTCATAAAATACTTTACGACATGTCGAATATTTCATAGATGTGAGACATCCATGTTCTGCTTTATAGATCCAAATACGACCGATAGGTTTTTACACCTTTCCGGAGGGTCTTCCAAGTTCAAAACTTGATTTCTCGTATATGGAACTATCACGGATTTTATGGCTTCAAGCCATTTGACGGAGTCAGGGCCCATCATCGCTTCTTTGTATGTATTCGATTCATCATTGTCAAACAATAATGATTTACTCTCAAATCTTAGCATTTGATTGTTTAACCGACCTTCTTGGTTTAATAGGAACTTTAGACCTCTGTGACCACAACCTTTGAGGCACATAAGCTATGAGCATTATGGCAGCCTCCAGAACGATTTCCGGCGCTGCGCAACTCAGCACATTTAGCTAAGGTTCGTTAACCTTATCAAAGTTCTATTGTCCTCCCACTTAACTTTTGCGAAAAATTCCTTTTTCTAGAAACTTCACATTTCAAGCGACAAACCCTTTTGTCCTCGGTGTTATGGAGGAATAACCAATTGTTATTCGGAATAACCTACAAAGACATGCTCATCCGAATTCGGTTGTAAACATCTTACTTATGTTTAGCATACCAAAATTTAAGAAATGACAACTTGGGTTTTACCCCAAACCATAACTTTCATGGTGTCATTTCAACGGATCAAGATGGAGCTCTTTTCAGTGTAAAAGCGGTAGTCTCTAAAGCTTTAATCTTTTAAAACATAATGGCAGTTTTATAAATAACACCTTTGATCCAACCATGTCAAACAAGGTTTCCTTACAAATCTCAAACACTCCATATTCCTATGGTGTTTCGGGAGATGTAAATCTAGGTGTTTTGCTAAACTTGTAACTCAAATAAATCCCTTTTATGATAAAATCATAATTCATTTATTTTTCTTGTTACACTTGTAACTCAAATAAATCCCTTATGATAAAATCATAAACCATTTATTTTCTTGTTACAATGATTTTCACTTCATCTTGAAAGTCTTTGAAACGTTTTTCAAATATTTCATACTTCTTTCTCATTAAGTGAACATTCACTCAAAATTCCGGAGAAAGCATATAAAGTTGAAACCCATCGCTTATGACTACACATAATGGACTACATACATCGATATGTATAAATTCCAATAATTTAGTCGTTTGTTCTTCTTTGGCCTTTGAACGAAGTTTTAATTATCACGTGGAAAGTCTCACAAGCGTCACTTGATCAAATCAAAGACTCCAAAAATCCATGAATATGGAGATTCTTCATGTTTTCTTTCCAATATAATTTAAACAGCGATGTCACTTCATAAGTGATCTTTCAATCATTTGTCTTGCGACATTTTAGCATTAGGTTCTATGGATGTGATTTCTTCAACTAGATTTGTAAATCATCCATCTTATATGGAATACGGTAATTATTTGAACAACCTTTGTTCTCATAATACCTGATTCAAATAACGATTATTAAAACAAATCTTGAAGTCAAGCCTTGATGTCAACGAGAAATACAAACAACGGTTTGTTTGTTTTTGATGAACATCATCACATATTCTCTTGCTAGTTACTTAGGACATTGTGGTTCATGAATTGCATCGTTCCGTATGAAATTTCATACCAACCAATTCGGTATCCAATACCCAAGAACCACATTGTTTAACAAGCAAAGAATACAACCATAACATGTATATCATATATATACCTAAATTGGATATTTCCAATCTTTTCTTTTCTGCAAAGTATATTTTATAGATTCTCTTTCAGCATTTCCTTTTCCTTTTTAAAAGAATTTATCAACATCAAAAGTGGCGCCATATACATGACACATAGTCCAAAGCGTGTATATTCAAATAATAATACCTTTGGACTTGCACTTTGAAGTAGATCACCATCATCAAAATGATCGGTATTCTTTCAAAATCCATTCTTTAGTAATATTTTAGTGTAGTAAACACTTTACATACATCTTATATTCATCCTTATCATGACGACTTTCATGATCAAGCTACTGTAGCTTATAAAGGCGAATCGTGAGTATAATATTACTTTCCAAATCCCTTTTGGATGATTAGGATGTCTAGCATCTCCAACCTTTGTAAATTCTCATCCAATATGAGAACATATATTATACTCTATCATATTGCAACCAAAACATTGTTTCAGATATCGTTATATCTGCCACACATGATGGTTTCTGAAACAATTCTTTCAGCTCCTAGATAAACTTGATATTAAAAAAAAATCAAGTATCATGGAGGCAAACATGATACTTAAGATACTAACACTGGAATTGTTACTCTCGATTTAATACCAACTATTAAATTTCACGGAGTAAATAGAGTTTGCTGAAAGTTTGCAATAGGACTTAAACTTTAGATTGACACTCAACACAATACGTTACCGGTTACCAGTAAAGTATATATCCGTAATTCTATAATTCTATTATCTCAATTACAACTAAGCATAAGGTGGTGAACGAATGCCAATAACTACAAGAAATTATGCAAATTCACTTTGATTTAATTTATGATAAATTGAGTTCTACTAATCCAAATTAGAAATGAACTCCCACTCAAAAACGACATCCCTCGTGTCTTTTTGGTGATTACATGAACCAAATCCACTACACCAAGTCCGATCATCACGTGAATCGGTGTAGTTTCAAAGGCGAGCATCCATATGGTCATCATATCAAAAACATATGACTCATGCTTAACCTTTCGGTCCGTGTTCCGAGGCCATGTCTGTACATGCTAGGCTCGCCAAGTAAGAACCTTAGTATTCTCGTGTGTAACTGTCTTACACCCGAGATATGCTCGTGGATTCAAGTACACCCGGTCATCACGTGATGTCTTGAAGCGACGAAACATTGTCGGTGCATACTTAAGGAAGAACACATTCTTATCTTGATATCTAAATGAGGGATCATCTTATTATGCTAATAAAACGCCAAACAAGCAATATAAGATGCAATCAAACATCACATGTTTATAAGTGAAATGATATGGTTCCCGCATATGATCTCCATCATGTGCACCATAATATGATCTCTATCATACCTTTATGTGTAAGGCCAAGGTCTATGGAACTTACACGCTATGTGTGTTGTAAGAGTATCATCTCATACTTCTACTTACTGTTGCCTGCCAAAACTCACCGGCGAGCAGCGACGAGCAACACGAAGAGCCGAGAGGCTCCAGTAACTTCGGTGGGCCCTGGTCCTCGGGCGACGGCCATAAAACTCCGACACGCCTGGCTTGGTTCGAGATGCACACTGACCTATACCGGTCGAAGGTGAAGGATTGCGATTGATTTCTGCATGGTAAACAAGTATCGTAAATTCGAGCCGTGACCGGCTCCCAGGTTTCCCTGTAAATCGGCTCCTAGAGCCGATTGCCCCATGGTTCTGCATTAGATTTACGATAACATGGGGTTTTGCTTGATCACTACAAGTTAAATCGATCTACGACAGTTTATTGTTTTCACCACGTAGCTGGAACGTCCTACACGTAATTGAGCCTGGTATGTACAAAAGATGAAGAATATTAACCCTAGAGGAGGCCTAATAACCAACGTAAAGTCAATTACCGGAACAACTTCTCTAGAACGAATAAGCCACGTCCCTACATACTACTGGATCGTTCAACCCGTTTGTAAGGCTTGGCTACGTAGATATCAAACTAAACCTTGGCGAGCAAGGCACAACCATAACAGATCGAATCAACTAAATAAAGATCAAGCAAGGTGCTACCCTTGCACTTGGGAAAAGGTGCAAAGGTAGCGAGATAACTAGAGGTAGCATAACTTCAACGATAATAGTGAAAAACACCGATGCTAGCCTCAAAAAATCTATGATAATAGTATTACTCGCCATCAACAACGCTTCAAGACAGTAAAACCGGTAACGATAGTAGATATCGCCTAGATCGCAAGATGCGATCTAGGCAAGATGACACTTACCCGAAAGAAACCCTAGAAACAAGGGTATGGCGCCGAGATTGTGTTTGTTGTGAACGTGATTGTCCTCCTTTCTTTGATAACCTTAGGTACATATTTATAGTCCGAGACTCTCTACTTTTGGAATAACTCTACAACTCTATCTTTACCTAAACAAACGGAACCTAAGCTGAAACGAAACCTACTATGATACAAGATACACGGGCAATTTAGCCCAAATCCACGACCGGGCCGATCCAACAACACGTTGAATATACACATCTTCCAAGCCCATCTTGATCACGGCCCATCTCCTTCTTTGGCCAAAATATGGTGATAACACATGCCCCTGGTTTTGGCAATGATAATTCCAAAACCACTCGTGTTTTTCCTTCCTCTTTTTTTGTATCGGTCAGCGTTGTAATCGTGGCGTAACGTAATCGCCACGCTACCCTTCATCATGATGCCCTGTCTTCTCAACTCCTCCGCAGGCATGATTTGACGATTTTGGCGGACAACTGGGAAACCGCTATGGCATTGAACCGTCTCTCCACTATTCCCTTATTTAAATTAAATACGAGCGATTCGCAGTCCCCATCTTCTCCCAAGAGCGAAACCCTTCTTACTCCGCCGGAAAAACCCTATTTCTTCGCCATGGCCTCCTCTGCTTCCTCTGGCCTGTCCTCCCACGCCTCCAATAGCATCAGTGACAGAGAGCCGACGCGAACACCGCCCACGGGCGTCAGATAAGATTTCGCCCCACGATGGTGGGACGAAAGGGACTGGGATATTGCCGTCTGGTCGGAGGACGATGCGTCCCTGACTGACGGCGAAGAGAGCCTACAGTTCCTCGTTGACGGGGAACTGGAGGCGAAGAGCAGTGACGACGCCTAGTCGTGGGATGCCGAGTCCTCCGACGAGGAAGAATCGGAGGAAGACACCTCCTCCGACGAGTATCCGCCGACGAAGCGCTTCCGCGCCGGGTCCAGCGAAGACACCGCAGATGACGACGAGGACGCGGAGGCACATGCTGGTTTCTTCAATGCAAGAAGAAGACGACGGCGAAGAAGGCGAAGACAATGAACAAGACGGCGGCGACGACAGCGGCGACGATCTCGGTCTTTAGATTAGAACCAGTATTAGTAGTAATAGTAGTAGCAGGCTCCCTTTTGTAATCAGCCATCCTTTTGTAATCAATCATCTTTCGAATGAATGAGAATCTGTTTCCCAAAGATTGCCTTGTTCGTCCCTAATTTTGCCGATAGCCACAATAGGTCGATGCTCCAGAAGCCGATAGCAACGTATCGGCTTTCACCTTGTTACGCTCAGATACCAAGCCACAGCTCAAAGAGCAGATGTACATCGGCTTTCCCAAAAACGTTGACAAGGTCAAAACTTGGTTGCATGCTTAGGCACACTTAAACAGCTACTTCTTAGCTCCAAACGGTAACCTGCGACCTTCTTTAAAAAGGGCGACCCAGATCTCCAATTGCCCATCGAAATATGTGCCCTGAAAAAACAGCTAGTGACGGGCAAGGATGAGGATGACGAAGCCGAGATCGCCGAGGTGGATCGTTTCCGTGCTGACGCTCTCCACGCCTTCGAGGCATTTCTTCAGTAGCTCGTATGTGTAAACTGGCATCTGTTTGTAACATGTGTGAACCTCTAGAGTCGATGACCGTGCATCGGCTATATATTTTGCTTTTATTCGGCCGATTTTCAGCATCGGCCCCCACATTTTTGCTGTCCATCGTCTCACGTGCTTTTACTTAGCCGATTTCATGTATCGGCCCCTCAAGTTTTACTGTTCCAACATCCCACATGCTTGGGAAATATTTCTTGAGATGTTGACCGTTGACCGCCACTGGGAATTTTACGCCGTCCAGCTGCTCGAGCATGTATGCGTTTCCTCTTAAAACTTGATCGACCTTGTACGGCCCGTGCCAATTTGGAGACCATTTAACATATGTTGCATCCTTAGTCCCCAATGGCAACACAGCTTCCCATACTAGATCACCAACGTGGAACTCCTTTGGCCTCACTTTCTTGTTATATGCACGAGCTACCTTGGCCTTGTTTTCTTTGATTTTCTCCAGTGACCATAGCCTGAGCTCAGTTAAATCCTCCACACTGTCACTCATCAGGGCTGCGTATTCTTCGGTTGTTAGATCGTCCTGAAAAGTGACGCGTCTCGATCCAGCCGTAATTTCCCAAGGCAATACGGCTTCTTGTCCATATACTAGATGGTATGGTGAGGTTTTTATTGCTCCATGGCATGACATGCGATAAGCCCATAACGCCTCTGACAAAACCTCGTGCCAACGCCTAGGGTGCTCATCGACTTTTCTCTTGATCAGTTTGATGAGGCTCTGGTTGGATGCTTCAGCTTGCCCATTAGCCTGCGCATAGTATGGAGATGATCTGATCAGCTTAATCCCCATGTCCTCGCAGAACTTTCTAAACTCCTGAGAAATAAAGACCGAACCCCCATCGGTCGTGATAGTTTGGGGAATCCCGAATCTATGGATGACGTGCTCTTTCACAAAGTTGATAACATCCTTAGAGTTCACTGATTTCATCGGGACAGCTTCCACCCACTTAGTGAAATAATCAGTGATGGCCAAAATCCACATGTGGCCTTTGCTTGATGGAGGATTGATTTTGCCGATCATGTCCATGCCCCAACCTCGGAATGGCCAAGGCTTGATGATGGGGTTCATTGCTGACGCAGGTACCATCTGAATTTTGCCAAATTTCTGGCATGCTTGACACCCTTTGTAGTACTTGAAACAGTCCTCAAGCATGGTGGGCCAATAAAACCCTGATCGCCTGATCAACCATTTCATCTTATGAGCCGATTGGTGAGTTCCACAGGCGCCTTCGTACCTCGTAGGAGCCGATTGGCCTCGGCTGTCCCGTGCATTTGAGCAATAGCCCTTCCAGTCCTGTAAAACATGTCATCCCCAATAAGCACGTACTTCATGGCCTTGTATCTTATCCGTTTAGGTGCCCCGAGCCAATCCTTCAAGTAATTGAAGATATCGGCTCTCGATCGCCGACTTCCGGGAATGCACTGAACATCGGCTCATCGCTACATCCTTGTAGCACAAGCCATTTGTGCAAGATCATTTGCCTCAGATTCGCGACCGTGGGATCCAGTGAAGTTTATGTACCGAATCGCCATCAGCTCCGCAGCGGTAACCATAATGCGAAGAGGGACTCGCTCTCACACTTGTACTCCTCCGTGAGTTGGGAAATCACCAACTTGGAGTCTCCAAAAACTTCCACTGCTTCTGCTCCGGCTTCGAGGAGTAACTCCATTCCTTTGCCTATCGCCTCGTACTCGGCTACATTGTTGGTGCGAGGTAGACAACTGATGGAGAAGGAAAATGTTGCCCAGGCGACACGAGTAAAATGCCGATGCCGCAGCCATCGTCACAAACTGATCCGTCGAAAAACATAGCCCACTCTTATGGACATGTTGCTATGTTAGTGTTGATCCTTTCAGCGATAAGATCGCCACCGTCCCTTAATCGCTTTCGGGTTGATACCGGATGTCAAACTCGATAATGCAAACATCCATTTGCCCCGGCCTTTTAACATAGGAGCCGACAAGCATGTGCTTTATGACGTCGATTTGCATATGATGATGACCTCTGCGATAGCAAAATGTGGCGCAGCTTGGTGCGGTGAAAATGTGCAGAGGCACAACTTATCGATATCGGGATACCTTGTCTCCGGCCCAGATCCTTCGCTTATGTAAAATACGACTCGCCAGCCCATCATAAACTTGCACTACCACCGAGGCGATGGATGTGTCGCCATCGACAAGTAAATGTAGAACGGTCCGTCTGCGGGGTGGAACCAACACCGCGGCTTTGTCGATATTCTTTGATCTCATCAAGGCTCGTTGTTCTCGCCCCAGCCGAATTCCTCGTCGATTTGATTTTACTAGTCCCATGAACGGCTCTATCCTTCCCGACAGATTAGAGATGAATCTTCCGACGGTTGATCTTGCCGAGGGATCGCAGTTCTTTCTTCGTGGTGGGTGGCTTCATTGTTCGACCGCCTCGACTTTTCGTGCCGATTTCAATTCCGTGTTCATGGACCAAAAAACCCAAGAACTGTCCGGCCGTCACCCCGAAGGCACACTTCTTTGGATTCATCCGTAGCCCGAATTTTCTTGTTCGGTCCAGGAAGCGTTGCAGATCGTCCAGGTGTCCGTGCACTGAAACAGACTTGACCACCACGTCGTCGATGTAAATCTCCACCAGTTTGCCGATCAGATCATGGAAAATATAATTCATGGCCCTTTGGTACGTAGCGCCGGCATTTTTCAGTCCAAACGTCATGAATACATATTCAAATAACCCCACTGACCCTGGGACTCTGAATGAGGTCTTGTGTATGTCTTCTGGAGCCATAAAAATTTGGTTGTAACCGGCATTGCCATCCATGAAGCTCAAGATCTTATGACCAGCCGCTGCGTTGATTAACGCTTTACACCGGCATCGGATACTCATCCTTCGGGGTAGCTCTGTTGAGATCCCGAAAATCTATGGCCACACGCCAACGGCCATCCTTCTTCTCTACAGGTACGATACTAGAAATCCACTCAGCATACCTGCATGGCCTGATCAACTTGGCTGTCAACATTTTCTTGACCTCCTTCTTGACTTCTTCCAGAATTTCGGCCTTCATCTGTCGTGCTCGCTATTGAAATGGCCGAAATCCTTTTTTAAGCGGGAGTCGATGCTCGATGATGCTCCTGTCTAACCCAGGCATCTCTGTGTAGTCCCAGGCGAAGTAGTCTGGATATTGTTTCAACAGGGCTATCATCGGGCCCCGCAGATTCGGATCTAACTTTCTGCAGATAAATGTTGGTCGTGGCTTATCCCCAGGACCAATTTCGATCTCTTCTAGCTCATCAGCGGATGTGAACCCGTATCCTAGCTTCCCGTCACCTGTCAACTCGATGCTAAACACAGGGCAAGCGGTAGGTGAGGATAACAAAAATAATTTGGGCCGATTGCCTGAATCGGCCCCCTTTTTGCTTGCATTAGTCAAGGACGGTTTACACCTTATTGTTTTACAGCGTGGCAGCATCTCTGCCACGACTACATGAGCCGCTTGTCGATGATCGCTGCTTTTATTTTTGTGGCCGATCGCGAGGATCGGCCGCACTACACGCCGTGGGCTTTTCTACTGTAAGGCCGCGGATAAGACCAGCCTCACCCGCTTTTTGTAGCTTCAATACGCCGCAGCCGTCTAGATTGATTCCAGATCGGCTCTTGGTCTCCGCTTCCTGCACGTTCATGCCAGCTATGGAGATCTCGATAGAATCATCTGCGTGGATGACCTCCACTTCATCTCCGTCCCACTGTATTAGGCATTGGTGCATCGTGGATGGAATGCAGCAATTAGCGTGAATCCAGTCTCTACCTAGCAAGACAGCGTAGGTACTTTTGCTGTCCACGACGAAAAATGACGTGGGTATGGTTTTCCTGCCCACTGTCAGATCCACGTTCAGTACGCCTTGCGTTTCCGAAGACTGACCGTTGAAGTCGCTTAACGTGACGTTGGTGCTGATCAAATCTGCAGTGGAGCGTCCCAAACGCCGTAGCATGGAGTATGGCATGATATTGACTACCGCCCCGGTGTCCACCAACATCTTGCTGACAGGTTGCCCATTGATGTAACCCCGCAGGTACAGGGCTTTCAGATGTTTATAACCCTTCTCACGTGGCTTCTCAAAGATAACCGGTCGTGGACCGCAGTCAAACTGTGCCACTGGTAGCTCATTGGTTCTTGGCGCGCAGAATTACGGCGAGTACGAACACCATGTTTGTGCCACCGATGTCGTGCATCGGCTTTGCTGGTTTGGGGCGCCATTCTTTCCTTGTCGGGCGGTCTTCCGCTTCAGTGTCTCGCTAATTTTGACGGCGATCGGCCGTGCTTTCTTTAAAGCGTGAGATATCGCGCTCAGCCTTCCAAGTTACGCAGCCGCTGCACTCTACGCTTTTGGGTGTGTCTGAGTCCGTCGGGACACCACCTTGGACGGTGATACCTGCCTTCGTCTTTGTCATCCTTTGACTTCTCGAGGTCTTCGCCGGCGGACTCAGAACGGCCTGGGGTGGAAGAGGCCCTAGACGTTTGAACACTAACACCGCCTCGTGTCCTTCTTCCGACCGCATTCGGGCAGCTTGTCGATCAGGCAATCGGCTCATTCCCGCGTCCCAACAATACTTGAAGAAAGGACAATCCCAATGCTTGTCTGCGCCTTCCTTTTCTTTAGACGGTCCCCTAACAAGGTGCTCATATCTTTCGTCGTCTCCATTGCGCCGGCGACGTTGGTCATACTGACGCTCATACTTGTTAAGGAGATGCGGAATGTGGCTTCGATATCGCACTCTCCTCACTTGTTCCTCTGTAAGTACCTTTGTCATTGTGGCTGGGCGGTCGCGGACTAGCCTCCTCTCTTTCTTTGCCCCGAGAGCGACCACCTTTCGCTTGTGCGTGTCATGGTGGTACCCGACCGCCATATTAACGCCGAACGAGAAATCCAGCTGACGCCTCGCGGAGCGACTGAGTTCTACCATGTTGACGCCGGGAAATGGGTTTGTGTCCACTTTCATGGCGAACTGCCCAAGGATCAGACGGCCTTGTTCTATCGCCATTTGGATTTGGCGGCAAAGCTCTTTGCACTCATTGGTGGTGTGGGTGAACGAATGATGCCACTTGCAGTATGGTCTCCCGTTCATTTCCTGAGCCGTAGGGATTTTGTGGCCTTCGGGTAACCTCAGCTGCTTCTCCTTCAGCAGTAAATCGAATATCTGCTCGGCTTTGCTCACATCGAAGTCGAACCCTTTTGCAGGCCCTTGCTGTTTCACCCATTTGCAGCCACGTGATCGCCCCCCGAGCCCATTCAGCTACGGCCACCTCCTGGTCTTGCGTAGGATCACCTTCTTCTGTATCGACCAGGCCTATCGGACGCTTGAATTTGTCTTGGTACAACTCAGGGTGGCGCTGTTCATACATCGTCAGTTTCTGGGCCATGTGCGCCATGTTCATACATCGTCAGTTTCTGGGCCATGTGCGCCAATGAGTTGTACTCCACTTGGAAAGCCAGATCCTTGATGGGTGCTAAGAGACCCAACACTGCCAGCTCGACTGCTTCCTTCTCAGTTAAACGAGCGGAGTAACATCGGTTCTTGACGGTCTGGCGCTGGATGTACTCGGCTACATTCTCTCGCCTGACTGAGCCAGTCCGCAATGCCAGCCTCGATGGCCTCGAATGGTACCGGATGTGGAACTGCTCTTCCGCTTGCTTCCGGTATGAATTGAATCGGTGGCGCGAGGTGTACCACCCAAAGGCTGGTCCTCATGAGATTGCGCAAAAATCTTACGCGATCCGATCCGGCGTCAAATCATGCCTAGTTGTGCCAGGTATCGGCTTATGTGCTCGATCGAGCTTGACCCTTCTGACCCGCTGAACCTTGAGAACTCAGGGAGCTTATACTTGGGTGGCAGCGGAATCAGATCAAACTCGTTGGGGTACGGCTTTGAATAGCCGATTGTCCTTCTCTTCGGCACGAAGCCGAACTGGTCCCTCAGGATGGTACCGATTTGCTCCACTGTTTGAGCTGTAGGGGCTAGATTCTCATGACTTGTTCCAGTGGCATACTTGGCTAGCCACGCCTGTTTGTCAGCGTCCATCCCAGACATCGCTGCTCCAGACACGCCTGCCCCTGCAGATCCTGCCCCAGGAACTCCTGCCGCAGAAACTCCTGCGGTTGCAATCTGTTTGGTGCGTGTCAGGTTATTGCAGTCCGGCACGTAGGCGCATATATACCCGTGTGGGATTTCCTTAGGTGGCTCAAACAGGAATTGGCAATCGCCTGGGTCGCCTCCAGCCTTGTAGACAACATAAGCCGCTGCTCCTGGCGGTTCCGGAGCTGCAAGTGTGAATGGCAGTTGTGGCCTGGTCTGGAGCGGTCTTTCTCCCTGGTGAGTCCCCAGAGTAGGCCCTGTCGGAGAATACTGATGTTTCATGATCTCCTGAACTACGCGAACCGCGACCCGTTCGAAAGCGTTCACCAAGCTCTCCGAGTGGCGGTGCAGAGAATGAGCCACCATGTAGTTGACTTCCTGTCGTAGGGCTCTGGTGCGCTCCTCCGAAGGAACAGACAGATCTACCTCATCGAGGGCACCCTCGGGGGAGAACCCCCTCCACTTGATGCCATGCTTACGGGTCCTCTCAAAAGAGATGATGAGGTCTTCTTCGAAGAGAGCCTTGATCTCGTCATACTTGGCCTTGTGTTCGTCAGGTAGATCGTCGTAAGTGACTGGTCTGTTCTCCATCGCAGCGTCGGATGTTGATGTAGACGTTGTTGAATGTCCCACCGGGCGTGCCAGAATGTGTTGCCTGCCAAAACTCACCAGCGAGCAGCGACGAGCAACACGAAGAGCCGGGAGGCTCCCAGAACTGCTGGTGGGCCCTGGTCCCTCGGGCGACGGCCCGCAAAACTCCGGCACACGTCCTGGCTTGGTTCGAGATGTGCCACCGACCTATACCTGGTCGAAGGTGAAGGATTGCTCGATTGATTTCGCATGGTAAACAAGTATACGTAAAATTCGAGCCGTGACCGGCTCCCAGGTTTCCCTGTAAATCGGCTCCTAGAGCCGATTGCCCCATGGTTCTGCATTAGATTTACGATAACATGGGGTTTTGCTTGATCACTACAAGTTAAATCGATCTACGACAGTTTAGTGTTTTCACCACGTAGCTGGAACGTCCTACACGTAATTGAGCCTGGTATGTACAAAAGATGAAGAATATTAACCCTAGAGGAGGCCTAATAACCAACGTAAAGTCAATTACCGGAACAACTTCTCTAGAACGAATAAGCCACTTCCCTACGTACTACTGGATCGTTCAACCCGTTTGTAAGGCCTGACTACGTAGATATCAAACTAAACCTTGGCGAGCAAGGCACAACCATAACAGATCGAATCAACTAAATAAAGATCAAGCAAGGTGCTACCCTTGCACTTGGGAAAAGGTGCAAAGGTAGCGAGATAACTAGAGGTAGCATAACTTCAACGATAATAGTGAAAAACACCGATGCTAGCCTCAAACAATCTATGATAATAGTATTACTCGCCATCAACAACGCTTCAGTACGAGTAAAACCAGGTAACGCATAAGTAGATACTGCCTAGATCGCAAGATGCGATCTAGGCAGCATGACACTTACCCGAAAGAAACCCTAGAAACAAGGGGTGGCGATGCGCCGAGATTGTGTTTGTTGTGAACGTGATTGTCCTCCTTTCTTTGATAACCTTAGGTACATATTTATAGTCCGGAGACTCTCTACTTTTGGAATAACTCTACAACTCTATCTTTACCTAAACTGAAACAGAACCTAAGCTGAAACGAAACCTACTATGATACAAGATACACGGGCAATTTAGCCCAAATCCACGCACTGGGCCAATCCAACAACACGTTGAATATACACATCTTCCAAGCCCATCTTGATCACGGCCCATCTCCTTCTTTGGCCAAAATATGGTGATAACACTTACAACATCATCATATCATAACACTAGCCCAGCAACAATCTAAACTAGACGCCTCTAATTTATCCATTGCAAGTTTTACGTGGCTTAGGGCTTTCGAAGATAGAACCGTTCTTACCTACGAACATGAACCACAACGAGGATAACCAAATTGTTGACAACTCGTTGCAAATTAGATATTGACTATAGTAGGAGAGATGACACACCGCTAGCCACTTATGCAAAACTAGTTGCATGTCAAGCGTGGAACAGGTCTCATGTGCGAGGACATGTAAAGTTTGTCCGGGCCGCTTCATCCCACTATGCCACCAATATCCAAAGTACAACTAAGAAGCAATAAAATGATCATCATCGCCCACATACTCATATGTGTACTACCCGTGCAAAGTATCTACGCATAGATCCGGCTCTGATACCACTGTAGGGTTCTCAGCATAGAAAACAAAAAAATTCCTATGATGGGAACAACTATGTACCAAGATCTATCTACTAGATACAAACAACGGGCGGATGTATATCCGTAGAGAACATACCCTTGAAGACCGACAAAGCTTAACGAGTCCAAACTCGTGGTTGATGTAGACGATCTCTTGCCGATCTCAAGATCGAGAGAAAGTCCTAGCGCCGCAAAATAGCAGCGCATCCGTGCTCGCACACACGTTCGAGGCACCGAGCAACCTCCGCCTCCTCACTCCAGCGATGCAGCGGAAGCACAACTCTTTCTTGCCGAATATCCACCGGGAACATGTATCTCGCTAGTCCGAGACCATGGGGGATAAATTCTAGAGGGGGAGAGAGATCCTTCACGAGGAGGTGTGGTGTGAGAGGAGGAGAGGGGGGCCTTTTATAGGGGAGAGGGGGGAACCCAAGGGGCATGGCGCCCAGCCATGGGGCTGCCCCCACCTCTTCCACATTCATGTGGGTGGAGCTCCCACTCAAAATGAAAAGCCTCCACTCCCATTAAAAAGCCTCCACTCAAAAATCCACTCACATGCATTAAATTTCCACCAAATTTAATGCAAACTCTCATTTAAATAAAACTATTTTATTTATTTATTCAGAATTTTGTTAATTACTTTAATTAACAAACATTAACATAAAACCCCTTGCTAGTATTCCATTTCACATGCAGAACCAGTTTCAGCAATTTCAACCAAAGCAGTTTGGTGTCTAGTGAAATAAATTCTGCGCTTTCCTTTTCTTTTCGGCATGAAACTTTTGCTCCAATTGGATGTCGGTGTCTCTTAAGTGTGTCACCCTACGGTTCGCGAATAATGTGGACATGATCGAGACCCTCTCGGATCAATAATCGTAGCGGGATCTCGAGACCCATACGACTCCCACACATTCAACGATGACTTTCTTGTGATCGTGGAACCTTTTACGCTAGTATCTTAATCCTTTTGTTTCGCGATATATTACATGTCCGAGATTCAATCATCGGTATCTCCATACATAGTTTGATCTCATCGACATGCACTCTTTTCTCGTTCCGTGATATAACATTCTAGTGATCAAATCACTTGCTTGCAAGCTAATCAATGTGATATCACCGAGAGGCCCAGAGCATATCTATCCGTCATCGGGATGAACAAATTCCACTCTCGATCCATGGGCCTCAACATAACACTTTATTAGTTCTGAATCCATCTTTATAATCACCCTGTTACGGTGTGACGTTTGATGTTATCAAGAAACTCTTCCGGTGTTAGTGATTGACATGATCTCATGGTCTAAGGATTAGGATCACTTCGTAAGTTGTTATAGCAATATAAACTCAATGACTTTGATCGTAATGCTATACTTCGGATGAATGTTCATCACATCATTACACTAATGTTGTGACCCCGTTATTAACAACATCCAATGTCCATGATCAGGAAACCTTGATCATCTTGTTAATCAACGAGCTAGTTTATAAGAGAGGCATAACTAGGAACTTTCTTTTGTTTATTAAACACACATGTATTAACGTTTCCGTATTAATACAATTATAGCATGTACAATAAACATTTATCATAAATAAGGAATACGATAATAACCACTTTATTATTGCCTCTCGGGCATATTCCTTCTCAAGGCTCAGTGCTTACGAGATTCGCCGCCGAGCGTCTGTCTCACGGCGCAAAGGCAATTCCAGCAGCCTGGGGCGTAGGTGGCTCTAGGTGAGGGAAATGGCATGCGGTAGGGGTCTTATAGCCGAGCGGGCGAGATCGCCTGGCGTATCAATGGCAATTAAGCGCTGCATCGATTGCGGCGAGGTAACGGCGGAAGCGGCGTCATGCCGTGCGTGATTGACGACGAAGACGACGTGGTCGCAGGGTCCACTCGTCAGCGAGTTAAACAGAGGGGAGGTGGGGTCCTGGCGTCAGTCGCTCAGTGGGTTTGTCTGCGAGTGAGAAAGAGAAAGGGGGAACCCGGGTGGGCTAACTGGGCTGGATTCATAGTTGGGCTAGATAGGTAGCGCTGGCCTTTTTCCATTTCTTTTCTCCTTTTCTTTTTCTGTTTTGATTTTCTGAAATGATTTTCAAATCCAAATCAAATGAGTTTGAATTCAAATCTTCTCTAGGTTTTTATACTACAAACCTTGCACACAAATGTGTGTCAAACACTTCTGTTCAATTAAAACACTTTGATCAGATGAAAATAAAAATAAAACCAAGCCTTTATGTGATATAAATAATAGGCATAGTATTGGTATTATTTTAATTATTTTGTTTTGAAACTTTGTTCAAAATTTTGATGGTGCCTAAGTTTGAATTCAAACCTTACTGAACAAATCAAGCACTCTTCTTATTGAAAGGTAGCACTAAGGCTAGAGCAACTTACATGAAATGATAAGCATAAATGCTTCTGTTTTGAAATGATTTGTTTGAAATGAAATTCATATGATCATGGATGCATGGATGATATGCATGAGTTTGAAACATGATTTTAGGGATGTTACAGTTTGTGCCATTATCCGTGATTACACTGTGCGGGTAACCATATCTCAAGACTATGTCTTTTAAGAATGTGACAGCTATTTTTCCATCCAATTTCTTAATGGGCTTCACTTCTATCCATTTGGTAAACTTGTCAACCATTACGAGTATGTGGGTCATGCCACCCCTCGCTGGCTTGAATGGTCCTACCATATCCAGGCACCATACTGCAAATGGCCACGTGACCGGTATAGTTTTCAATTCTGATGCTGGTAAGTGTGACTTTGACGCATAATTCTGGCAACCATTGTATTTCCTCACCAGTTCTTGTGCCTCTTCCAGTGCGCTTGGCCAATAAAATCCATGTCGGAAAGCCTTGGCTACCGATGCTCTTGATGATGCGTGGTGCCCACATTATCCTTGGTGAATGTACAACAGTATTTATTGACCTTTCTCTCGGCTTATGCAACGCTGTAGTACATTTGTCACACTTATTTTGTACAACTCCTTGTTGATTATTGTGTATGCTTTTGTTCTTCTTTCTATTTGCCTTGCCAATATCTCATCATCTGGCAAAGTTCCATCTTTCAAGTAGTTGAATATTGATTGCGCCCATGTTGGTATCAGTGGTGACGGATATGCTTCTTCATCAATCTCCATTGGCTCAGCCGACATATGTTCTGCCAACATAACCTGAGGAGTCCCCGAGTGTGATTCGGCAACCCCTGAGGTGAGCGGAACAGTCCCTGAGTGACTCGAACCTGCCCCTGAGTCAATATCCATTGGCACAGCGTCTGACTCCTGATTTGCTGGGGTGACCCTAGTTGACTCAGATTCTGGTGACGACTTGATCGATGGTTTCCTAAGATGTCCAATGCTATTCCTAGTGGTATTGCTTGTCAAGACGAGCCTAATTTGGATAGTACATCCGCTGCCTCATTCTCTTCGCTAGGTATATGATGGAATTCACACCCATCAAAGTATCCCAAAATTTGTTGCACATGAAAACGATATAGTGCCATGTTTGAATCCAAAGCGTCCCAATGCTCGGATACTTGCTGAATCACCAAATCCGAGTCACCAAAACACATGATCCTTTTGATGCCAATATCTTTGGCCACTTTGATGCCGTGGACAAGTGTTTCATACTCGTCTACATTATTGGATGCAGCAAAGTGGATCTGCAACACATACCTGAGTTGGTCCCTTTTTGGTGATGTGAGCACTATCCCGGCACCCAGACCCATTTTTGTCTTGGATCCATCAAAGTGCATCTTCCAGTAATTCGAATCTGGCAGTGGTGGTTCGTATTGCATTTCCATCCAATCCACGAAGAAATCAGCTATGGCTTGAGATTTAATTGCATCTCGCATATCATACTGTGGAGTGTATGGAGCTAGCTCTATGACCCATTCTGCGACTCGACCACTAGCATCTTTGCTGACCAATATATCCGAGATAGGTGCCTCATATATTACCCGGATTGGGTGTTCTTGGAAATAATGCTTCATCTTGTTTGCTGCCATATACACCCCATATGTCATTTTTTGATAATGGGGGTAATTTTGCTTTGATATAGAGAGCACTTCGCTCAAATAATAAACTGGTCTTTGGACTGATTTGCCCTCTTCTTCACGTTCTACCACTATTACTACACTTACAACTCTGTTGGTTGCGGCGACATAGAGCAACATTGGCTCTTTGGATAGTGGTGATGCTAATATTGGTGTTGTTGCCAACATCTTTTTGAGTTCATGGAAAGCGCTATCAGCTTGCTGCGTCCACGTGAATTTGTCTGATTTTTTCATCAGTTGATATAGTGGAAAGGCTTTCTCGCCTAGCCTACTAATAAATCTGCTCAACGAGGCCAGGCATCTTGTGAACTTCTGGACATTGTTGAGGGTTTTTGGCAATTCCATTCTTTCGATAGCCCTGATCTTTGTCGGGTTAGCCTCAATTCCTCAGCTGAATACAAGAAATCCGAGTAAATTTCCAACCGGGACACCAAATGTGCATTTTTCTGGGTTAAGTTTCATCCGGAATATTCTTAAGATTGCGAATGTTTGACGCAAATCCTCAATTAGAGTATGACTTTGCTTGGTTTTTATTACCACATCATCAATGTTTACTTGAACATTTTTGTCCAATTGATCTTGCAAGCATTTCTGCATGCATCTTTGATATGTTGCACCTGCATTTCTCAATCCAAACGGCATAGTGCGATTGCAATAAGCCCCATATGGGGTGATAAAAGCTGTCTTTATTTGATCATTCAGATTCAGTGGTATCTGGTGGAAACCAGAATACGCGTCCACAAATGACAACAACTCACACCCGACTGTAGAGTCGATGACTTGATCGATCCGTGGCAGGGGAAATGGATCTTTTGGACACGCCCCTTATTGAGGTTCGTGTAATCAATACACATGCACCACACCACTGCCACGTCCGGGTCATATTTTTTCTTCTCGACCAAGACTGGATTTGACAACCAATATGGGTGCAGTACTTCCATGATAAATCTGGTAGCAAAAAGCCTGGCAATCTCGACATCTATCACTTTCCTCCTATCTTCAGCGAAGCGGCAGAGGGGTTGCTTTACCGGCTTGGCATCTGGCCTCACATGAAGAGAGTGCTCAGCCAGCTCCCTCAAAACTCCTTGCAAATCTTGTGTGGACCATGCAAAGATATCCCGATTCTCACGAAGGAAGCTGGTGAGCTCGCTTTCCTATTTGTCAGTCATCCCAGCCCCAATGATAACTGTGCGCTCTCGGAAAGTCTCATCCACCTGTACCTTCTTGGTTTCCTTGGTAGGTTGAAATGATACACTGCCATGCAGGTTAGTAAGTGTCGGCATGGAAATTTGTGCCGCCTTATCCAATGCTGCCACTTCCATCATTTGATGATTTTCCTATGCTATGACCAGTGACTCGGCCAGCAAAGGTCCGGCTGAGGCACACGCAATAGATCTTCTGTAGTCTCCTTCGACTGTGATAACTCCACATGGGCCTGGCAGTTTTATCTTTAAGTAAGCAATGTGAGGAGTAGCCATAAACTTTGCCATAGCCGGCCTGCCGAGTAAAGCATGGTACGAGCTGACCAGGTCAACCACCTCAAACTCTATGGCTTTAGTACGACAATTTTCTCTATTGCCGAATAAGACGTCGACCCAGATCTTTCCAATTAGATCACAAGAAAATCTCGACACAATGCCATGGAAAGTTGTATTAGTCGGCTCCAGCATGTTCATAGTGATGCCCAACTTGAGCATGGTATCCTTGTACATGATGTTGATGCTACTGTCATCATCGATTAATACCTTGGAAAATTTCACATTGATATCAGGGCCCATGAAATTTGGATCCAAGACAAGAGCATAACCTCCCGGAGTTGGCATGATCTTGGGGTGATCCTTTATGCTCCAAGTTATCTCCTATTCAGACCAATGCATATACTTTGGAATTGTCGGCATTGTGGAGTTCACCTCCATCATCCTTCTTTACTGACTCTTCTTGTCATTTGGCTCTGTGACAAACACGACATAGATCTGGTGGTGCTCTTTGTACTCATTTCTGCTCCCATGACCGACATGGGAATCGTCACCTATTGGATTATGCACCTGATGCACAGCCTCTCTTTTTTCTTGATTATGATACTTAAGTTGTCTGTTCTCGTATCTATGCTCAGGTCCAACAGCTTGGGCATTTCCTCCTGTGAGTGGTGGAGGGGGAGGTGGTGGCAGTTTCTTAGTCGGCGAATCCACTCTATCTCCTTTCTGAAATCAAGTGCATTGCCTTGTTGTGTGATTAGCTGGCTTACTCGGACTTGGCGTGTGAAACTTGCACGGTTGGTCCAACATCATCTCATAAGTATATTTCTGCCTGTCCTGATATGGCTTTCTTTGTTCGTATGGATTTTTCCATCATTCTTTGGCATCCAATTCTGTTGTCCACTTGTCCTTTGATGTTGGCTACTTGCAGGATCTGGATGATCCTGACTGACATCCGCCACTTGAGTCGAACCATACCTGTAGTCTGGTCTTTCGTCTCTTATTTTGCTTCTATACTTGGCTCTTTCCTGGCGCCTTTGCGATCCGGCAGCGTCATAGATCTGAGTCTCAGTCAACCCATATGCCGACATGAGCAGAGGCTGAGTCGGATCTCCTAACGCATACGAGTCAGCAATTCTTATTGTTCTGCCAAGCTCGCCGGCATATCTCTTTGTAACCTTTGCCATAGCACACTTACATGTCTGCATCCTTGTGCAAACCATGCGATAGCCTGTGACTCAATTACCCCTTCACAAGAGTTACGCATTGTGCACCATCTTGTGAGTAATTCTCTGTCTGTCTCATTCGGCCTTTGCTTGCACATAGCTAGCTGTTATGGGCGATTCGGCCTCTTGTAGGTTCTTGTGACATTGCTCACAAAAGCATCCTGAAAATTGATCCAGCTGTTGATGCTTTCGGGGGGCAAGTTATTCAGCCACACCCTTGTTGGTCCTTCTAGAATCTGCGGCACATATCGCATTGCCCATCTCAAATTTCCCTGAGCGATTTTTACAGCAGTTCCATAATCTATGAGCCAGTCTTCTGGCTTTGTGCTTCCATCGTAGGTCTTTGTTCCTCTGGCGAGCTGAAAATTCGGCACTGGTGGCTCCTTCATGATCATTGGGACAAAACATGGTGGACCCTGTGGACCTTGCGACTTGATCAGTTCCGCCATCTTTATTCGATCAAGCTTTAGCCTTGCATCATCCGGTTAGAGGTTTCTGCCTTCGAGTCTAGATCCCATTGTTTGGTATGCATGATCCGGTAATTCGTACCCGTCATTCACCATCGCCGAGTAACCATCATTATACCTATTTGCGTTCAGGTCTGCAGGTTGCTGTACTGCTTTTCCCGCGCTTTGCTATCTCTTTTTGGGTTGAACTGGCGCAGTATTCGGAAATGGATTTACTCCTCCTGCCGAGTGAGCTCCACGCCTAGGTTGAGGCGCAAATTTTTTTCCCTCCATTGTCATTCCTTTGTCCTACTTGCCTTTCTCGGCCTGCATTTTCCTAGTTCTCATTTCCCTGAACATTATTCCTTCTTGTTCCCTATGCACGTGCTGGGTTTCCTTGAGCCATTGCCGGGTCATAGGTAACCATCTGTTTGTTCCTCCATGAATCCACACTCTTTTCTTTTCTCTGTCTCGGCGCCACTCCGGGTGAGGAAGCTGTATGACCCGCTGATCTTGCGGGGATTGGAGTTGCCGAGTGAACCAGCTGTGATCTCCCTGCTATACCCGGATTTTCTCTGTAGTACGCTTCATTCAGCATCCCTGCTGCTCTCACCAAGTCATTGAATCGCTCTTCTTGCTTTCTCTTTGCTTCACCCATCAGATGGGGAAGCTCAGCCATTGCTGCCTCTACTGCTCTCAGATTCGCTGCTGCAGTATTGTATGTCGGTCGCATGGCTGTTTCATTGCTTTTTTCTGGTGTTATCTTTGACATTGCATCCGCCAATTCCTCATTGAGGTTTTTCCCTCTTATCCTTGTTGCATCAAGCCGGGTCTTAGCGCCCTTGAATCGATTTGCCGAGTTGAGATCTCGGATTGTGATATCCACATCTTGCTGTAATTGCGCTAACTCCTTTGCATTCTCCAGGAATTTTATCCTGGCCTCCTCTAACTCGGCCTGCACACACGCCGGGTCAGCTGCTTGCGCTACTGGCTCTGCCAACTTGTCTATTGCCTCTTGCAATTCTTTGGCTCTCTTACTCCTAGCTATGTTCTCTGGCTTTTATACCGGTGCCTTTGTTGTTCTTGCGGCCCTTGGCGTTTCCTCTTGATTTCCTTCCTCAGCATCCTCATTCACTACGGGAACTACTGGAGGTGCTTCTGGGTTAGGAGCTGTCATCATTACCTCAACGGAGACGAGTTGGTGAAGTTTTCCTGCGGCAGGAACCGCAGGTGGATCCGGCGCCAAGGTGACGCGCTCCGGGTACGCGCGCTCCACGCGCACTTCGACATAGACCTGGTGCTCGCCGAACTTGATGAAGCGACCGCCCCTAGGGAACGACCTGGTCCCGAAGCATCCGGCGTTGTCGCTGACGAAGTTGAGTGCTCCAAACCTCTGGATGAGGCCGGAGTAGACGCGCTCGCCGGTCTTGGCGATGATGTTGCCCGTCCGGATGAAGACTCCATGAAGCACCTGCTTCTGCCCCACGGTGGGCGCCAACTGTCGTGGTGGTGTCACGGCAGATGCCATGGGTAGGCTTAAGTTGGGGGCCGAACGGATGCTTGTGGTAACCGGGGAGGGAGTGCACGGTCTAGCCGCGCACGAAGAACAAGATGAACTCTCCACACTTGGTGATTTTATTGATCCTCGATGTTTACAAGTGCTCCTAGAGTTGTATGAACTAAGCTTTTGTGCCTCAGTTCCCTACCAGGTCCAACCTCCTCTAACCCTAGCTATGCCCCTCCTTATATAGGCGATGGCTAGCTAGGTTATACCACTTTGGGTCCTAGGGTTACTGTTTGGATCTTGGTCTTCACTGTACAGGCCGGGTCATGGGCTTATACTAAGCCCAGCGTCCCAGTCCATAAAGCTAGACAGCTAACGGTCTTGACGTACGTAGCCTTCAGTTCTTTTGGAGTCACGCAGTAACTTTGTACGTCAGCCCTCGCTTTAGATGTCATCCGGCTCCTTTCTTGTCACCCGGCGTCACCCCTCTCTTTTGACCGTGCTTTACCATGGTCCCTCCTGAACCTCACTCGGAAAGGTGCCACGCGTCCTATCTGACTCTGCCTTCCCTCGTGAGACTCGGCTCGTTGGTTCTCGCAAGATTAACATACTTGTATTATACGGGCCGACATAGTTCTTATGTCAGCCGCACACTACCATCTTACCCGGCCGTTGTTACCCAGCCAAGTTCATTCTTTACTCGGCATAAGCCTAACTGGGCAATGTTTTACCCCTCATGACCCTATCGGGGGTTATTCCCCCGACAGGTAGCAACTACGAAAGCTCCAAATGGAATGGCTCCGGCAGCTGCATCCACAATCATACCCCATGCTTAGTGGAATGCCCATGTCAGCCATCCTCTACCGATGATTTATCTTAGGAAGTTTGTTTAGAAAATATTGACTGTTGTGTGCCTTTGAGAAAATTGAGCTCAGTTGTTTTAATTAGTTTTTTGTTTGTCATAAGAAAATCTGTTCTAATTGAATTTTCATGTGTTAAATACGAGCTCAATGGAGCATATTTTGTTTCTAACTTAAGTCATAGAAAATGCTTTCGGGCAAAACCATCTTGCTTTTCCAGTGAAGACTAAACATGATATCAAGTAAGTCATATTAGCTTGGTTGGCTTAGAAGTATTCTCTTAAGCAGTCCCCAATAACCGGAGAATTATTTTTTGGTGAATTCGAACCCAAAGATGAAATTGAGAAGCATGAAAGCAATGCTAATCACATGAACAATCTGTGTAACCTGTATGATTGTCATACCAATTTCGCATATAGTCATTTCCCTAAAATGATATACTTTGTAGTGCCACTTGTTTTATATTTATTGTTAGTAATTACAAGTGTATGTAGTGAGGATTTGCTTGTTGCTGATCTGGAATTTCTTCTGGGTGATCGTTCTGAAAATAAGTATGTCCATGTGTCTAGTAAACATAGGGACTAGGAGATTTTAAGGGGCACTCCCCCTTTTCTCTAAGGGATAAATGAGGTAAAATGAGATTTTAAGAAGTAGAAGACAATCGTAGGTTATAAAATGCACCGGGATAGAAGAAAAACTAAAATGAGGTTTTCTCCTTTTCTCTTAGGGATAAATGAGGTAAAATTTCTCGGTTAGCCTAAATTTTGTTTTAGCCTTCAGTTCACGTATTTCTATATTGGACTAGCCTGAAATTTATCTTTGTGTTTTTTTATTACAACGGAGTCTATTTTGATTTCCTCAAAAAAATTATATCTCGCTGTTAGGTAACTCCATGCACACTAGCACTATCCGACATCTTGATCGGGACGCACAATTCGATCCGTTTTTGTTGCATTCTCAACCCAAATTTGGGCTGTCTTTGTTGTCCAATGGACATGCCGCATGATCGCGCTTGTACACCCATATATCCCCAAGGCCCTCTAGCCAGTGAATCAATTTGCATTACTTAATAGAAACCATATTACATGTTTCCTAAAACTACATAGTAGCACCGCCATTGCCGTGTCCATCATCGCCCCGTACACATCCGTCGTTGCCTTGCCTCCACTGGTGACGCCATCATGGTGACCATCGATCTCTCTCGTCGCCATCAGCTCGGCATGGGAAAATCTTTGGCACGCACTTCTGCGATACTAATGGATGTATGAAACAGTGAGCAGTGCTTCATGTAGGGCATGCACTCAGGTACAGGCTACATACTTTGAATGGTTGTTGCGAGACCTTGTTGTGAGCAGTGACATGAGATAGTCATACATACGACACTATTTTTTGTTATTATCTCTGTAGTGCATAATATCATAGTGGTAATAATTTAGAATATCTCATTAATGCTAGAAGTGGGTCAATGACAAAGATTTTTGGACTAAAATCCGAGAGCTCCCGCCGCTTACAAATACAGAACCAGATCCTCTAATGTGGAGGAGGAAAGTCACCCTTCTAGAGAATACTAGGAACTTGGTTTGTTTACATATCATACGTGTATTAATGTTTTCGTTTAATACAGTTATAGCATGATACAAAACTATTATAATCATATGAGATATTACAATAAAAACACCTTTATTATTGACCTCTAGGGCCTAGCTCCAACATACGTCTGAGTGGACGTTATGCGGGCCAACCTTGGTGCCCACATCAGCCCGCTTGGTTGGGGTCTATGGAACAAGAGCAACCACTGGCTCGACACCCTCTACTTTGGTGACTACAACAATGTGGGACCCAGCGCGTCGCTCACTGGCGAGTGAAAAACCTGACTTCCATGTCCTTACCCAGAAGGATGTACGGACATTCAAAGTCCCTAACATAATCAGTGGCAACAACTGGCTGCCTCAGAGGGGCGTCGCGAGGGATTAGCCCAAGGGTTTTCCCTTTTTATTTTCTGCCTGTTTTGTGTTTGTGAGTAGGTCCGGTCCATAGATTTTTGTGGCATAGGGCAACACGACACCAAAGTCCCCTTGTTCAAAGTGGCAAAGTTTCACTTGGTCAAGGGGGGCAATGGCCCTCCTACTTCAGAAAATTGCTTAAATATATATTTAATATTTTTGCTAAAATTTAAAGTATTACTCAAAGTTTAAGCATGATGTATTCGTAGTCCTCTCAACATTTTTTTAAGATCTACCGCTTGTTCAGGCACATAAGACTTAAAAACTTAGTATTTCGCAAAAGAAATAGACTGCAATAACAAATTAGATAACTTGTATATTTGATAGATACATGATCTTTGAAATTAGTGAAAGACAACATAGTATAAAACTATTTTGATCATATGAGATATTACAATAAAAAGACCTTTATTATTGGCCACTAGAGCATATCTCCAACATATGCCCGGGTGGTCGTGACGCGGTCCAACCTTGGTGCCCATATCAGCCCGCTCAGTTTTTCAGTCCGTGGAACAAGAGCAACCTCTGACTGGACACCCTCTACTTTGGCGAGTACAAGAATGTGGGACACGGCGCATCGCTTACCGGGCGAGTGAAATTACCCGACTTCCATGTCCTTACCCAAAAGGATGTGTGCACAACTTCATCAGCGGCAACAAGTGGCTGTCTTAGAGGTGCATCGCTAGGGATTAGCCCAACGATTTCCTGGCTTAGTGGTGCATTCTCTTTTTTCTTTTCTGCGTGTTTTGTGTGTGTGAGTAGGCCGGTCCATAGATTTTTGGGGGCCTAGGGAACACGACACCCAAGGCCCCTTGTTCAAAGTGGCAAAGTTTCACTTGGTCAAGGGGGGCAATGGCCCTCGTACTTCAGAAAATTGCTTAAAGATATCTTTAGTATTTATGTTGAAATTTTAAGTATTACTCAAAGTTTAAGCATGATGTAGTCATAGTCCTCCCAATATTTTTTTCAAGATCCGCCGCTTGTTCACACACAGAAGACTTAAAAAAATTAGTATTCCGCAAAACAAATATTATTGCAATGCAATAACAAATTAGATAATCCGCACATTTGATAGACAAATGATCTTTGAAATTAATGAAGACATTTGAAACTACTCATTTTATTGATTTTGCAAACTATATACCATGATACTTATTTCTCCCAATGGTTCCTTGTGTACATGTGTATATACATATGTACCTTTTGTCTAGAATTAATCATAGAACAAAATTATGGGAGTACAGATTCATATGCATGCGCAAAAAATAAGTAGAAAAATAGACATATTAGACACAGATTATGGGAGTAACAGATTCATATGAATTCCTCGCGTGTTGCTGCGGGAATTTAGAAGAATGTCCTGAAAATGCCTTTTAAATGAGTTTTTCTTTGCAAATCACGCAACACATACAAAATGCAATATATGATTGCACACAAATAGATGTCATGAATGGCTAATTAGAAAAATTAGAAACGCATGTAAAATTGCATTTTGTATGTGTTGCGTGATTATACTGAAAATTAGAAAAAATACGGTGGACAAAATTGCTGGACAAACTTGTATCATCAGCAGGAAAATTAGAAAATATGGTGGTTAGACCGAAGGTATTTGTGTAAATACGAAAGTAACTACAATAAGCTATTTATGCCACCATTTAAACGCATGTAAACCTACATATGAATAGTGATATGTGTTACTTCTAAATTGTTCTTATGGTGATAAAAATGATTGGTGGAAAGGTGGCCTGCATGGGACGATCAGGTATCAAATATCAACGGATGCTTCTACTCGCGAAGTAGTTATCTAGTACATCATGTAAAAAAAGGTTATTTAGCACATTCTGTTGACACACGCACTGCAATAATTGTATCGGATTATCCACGACAGAAGTTTCACCTATTATAATAAAAATATTTGGCGGCCTAAACCTGCATACAATATGAATTATTGATAAGAAACAACATCTCAAGTATACCCACTTTGTATGTATAAGCCTAAAGTACTAGCAAAAATTATGTGGAAAGGAGAACAAATAAAAAGGGAAATGTGGATACGTATGGATGCATCAGGCAACAGCCGGTCACGGACTGTTGGAATTTCTTCTTCAATTTGCATTTGTGGTCGAGCACTGCAACGAATCAGGCAACAGCCGCAGGGGGGAGAAACATGGAATATGGAAATACGAATCAGCGGACGTTGTGGACTTGATTTCAAGAGTAAAGTAGTACTCGCTCCGTCTAAAAATAAATGACTTAGTTTTGTCGCAAATTCGGATATAGACAGAGCGAGTAGTAAAAGCGGCGGCGACATGCGAGATCAGAGGGCATCCATCAGTTCGTGGTGAGGGCGAAGAAAGCGTCCGTCAAAGATTTGAAGCGGCAGCATGGTGCTACTGATCGCGATTGATTTTTTTAGACAAATCCCGAGTATTTATTTAATTTCCTTGAGCTTGAGAAGAAATAAAGATGGGCTGGATGGATTGCAGCATGTGAAAAGTAAGCAGAGTTGGACCGGCCTAAAATGGAAGGCCGGAAAGAGTGTTCTGTGGGCTATAGACCGGATATCAATTCGCGAAGCGAATGATGAAGCGCTACGGATGAAAGCCAGACCTCCCGTTCAAAAAAAGATGAAAGCCAGCCCAGGAAACGCAAGACGGAAGGAGTATGCCGACGTGGACACAGTGCATGTGCAGCTCGCAAACATCATAGCATCTCCACACGATTGAGTGTTCCCAGCCACAATATAACTTTCGGTTCAGTAATGACCAGTTTTCCAGTCGCGTGGTTTCTAGGCGGACGTTTCTTTGGCAAAAATATTTCGCTCGTCAAATTTATATACTCCCTCCGTCTTATAATAGATGTCTTAAATTTTTTAGATTTGGATGAACCTATATACTAAATAGTATCTAGATTCATTTAAATTTTGATAAATCTAAGACATCTATTATGAAACGGAGGGAGTAGTTGGGCATAAAAATAAATACATAGCAATATTCGCATAGTTCGGTATAAAATTAAAGACAACAAAGTTCAACATAATTCTTCATAGAATGAAACACAACATAGTTCGACATAGTTCGACCAGATCATGTTCGGCATGGCTGCTATGTGTTTCCCTTGCATATCCATATGTGCTCCACCAGATCATCCTTCAGTTGTTGATGCTCTACCGGACCTCGGATCTTCTAACGCATGGCAATAAAGGCAGTTCACAATGCCGGCACCTAGTGATCAGACTCTGGAAGAGGTCCCTGTCTGTAGTATGGCTCCTCCTACTCGAGCAAATCCACTAGATGCTTCCGCTCGTTCTCAATGATCATGTTCTGCAAGGTCACATAATAATTCATCATTTTTCACATCTGGTCTTTCGACCAGTTCATAGCAGCAAACTGGACAACTGCAAACCTCTGTTAGAGCACACCAAATGCCCGCTCCACGTCCTTCCTGCAAGCTTTCTGCTCCTTGGCAAACTGAGCATGCTTGGGGAACATGCGGCTTGAGATAGTTTTCACAAATGTTGACCATCTTGGATAGATGACGTCTGCAAGATAGTATCCCTTGTTATAGTGGTGCCCGTTGATCTCAAAGTCCACCGGGGGATCATGACCCTCAACAATCTTGGCCAAAACATTTGAGGACTGGAGAACATTGATGTTCTTGTTTGATCCTGCCATGACAAAGAAGGAGTGTCAAATCCAAAAATTATGTGTAGAAACTACCTCGAGTATCACAATGCAACCTACTTTGTGGCCTTTATACATTTCCCACCAAGCAAATTGATAATTCTTCCAGTGCCAATGCATACAGTCGATGCTTCCAAGCATCCGAAACAATCCTCTACTTTTATTTACTGCGAGGATCCAAGCAGTGTCTTCAGCAGTGGGTGTTCTCAAGTATTGTGGCTCGAACACTGCAATCCCTACCCTACAGAACCTATCCAAGCAATCGATGGCGATGGAATCGACCATGCGGAGATAGTCATTGGTACTGTCACCCGGAGCTCCGTATGTAAGCAACCTCATCGCCACTGTGCACTTCTGCAGTGAGGAAAACCCTAACATGCCGATGTAGTCCTTCTTGCATATGAAGTAGGGGCCGTACTCCCGGAAGGAATGCACGATCTCGAGCAAGAGTTTCTGGCTCATCCTAAAATGATGCCAAAACACGGCCTCTTTGTGCAGCGGGTTATCGGCGTACATCATGTAGTAGCCCTTCTTCCGCTGCCTTGCTTTGTACTTCCGGCGAACCTTCACCAAGCCACCATGCTTTGGCACTGCAGTGCGCATGTACATCCTGGCCAGGAAGCCGAGGATCCACATGTGCTTTTCATCTTTAGTGGCTACGGCGGTCTCTTCCTCCAGCAGAAGGGCGAACATCTCCTTGTCATCGGAATCCATGGCCTAACAGGCAAAACACCGAACACTTCACAGGCGAGATGGGCGGGAGAAGGAAAAACAATGGCTATGGCGAGGGGAAATAATGTAGCGGCGATAGACCATTCTATAGGCGTGGATTCGGCTGGGCGGGGCGGGCATCGCCGGTGGCGACATGGCGACGAGGGGTAGCTGGGACAAGGCTCTATGCCGTGGCAGAGCTGAATCATGGTGCGGAATGGGTTGTCTCATCGACAGGGTTGGCCCACCCTTTTTTTATTTCATCTGACGTTCCTAGTCGACTCTCAACGCCCCGGGTTCGGCCTTGGAACACCGGATGTAATTTGGACCAAATTCGACGAAAATTGGACGCCTGAAAACACGACTGGACGAATGTTCACCATCCGGATGAAAAAGACGGCCTAGGAAGCCCTCCTAGGAATGCTAGTGGAGTTGCTCCTAAATGAAGATAGTGGGGATCAACTTTATACTAGATATTATAGATAAGAGGATAAAATGGTCTCTAAAACATGTATGACGGGGATAAATATAAATTTTTTTGTAATCGAAGGAGAGTTGCTTGTGATTTTTTTTCAAATGAGAGATGCTTGCGAAAATATATATCCCTACATCTCCACTAGCATTCTACTAATAAACGCACATGAGAATTGTTATTATTTTGCACATTTTGAGAGGCCATAGAAATCAAGAAAAAATAATTCAGAAATGCTGAAGTATTTGCTCGGGATGTTGATGTTGTTCCCCACGATCAAAATTAAACAATGTATCTTTGTGGGTTTCAAAAATGGAACCGGCGCGTGCCCTCTTTTCTATCCAAATTCTGAAGTATTTTCTTAGGAAAGAGAAGTCGGAGTAGAAACATGGTAGACTACAAACTTAGGGCATCTCTATCGGGAAGACCCAAGCGATCCGACCGTGTGTTCTTTTGTTCACGCGGACAACCATACCTAAGGACAACTTCCACGCCCCTTCCCACCCCCCGCAAATGGTCCGCACGGGTCCGAACTGGTTCGGTAGGACACATCCCTCGGTCCAACGACAACCCACAAATGGAGAGGACACCCCAGAGCGGTCCGTTTTGGAGCAAACCGGTCCCAAATCTAGGGTTGGAATGTGTGGGACGGACGGCTGTCGCGTTCGGCTGTGTCCTCCCGAGGCTTTGACGGGGCCCACCTAGCGGTGTCCCAGCAGGAGGACCGCGTTGTCCGCATCCACACCACACTCTACTCCCCAATCCACTTGGGTCAAACCCCAAAAACCTAGCTCCCTCCTTGAGACGTCGGAAACGTATCTATAGTTTTTGATGTTCCATGCTTGTTAGTACCTACTTTGATTTGCTTTGTTTACACTTTGAGGTGCTTTTTACATGTTTTATGGTACTAACCTATTAACAAGTTGTCACAGTGCCTGATGCCTGTTTTCTGCTATTTTTTGTTTCAGAAAAGCTAGTAAAGAAATATTCTCGGTATTGGACGGGACAAAAGCCAAAGTCAATAACTTTCCGTGGGGAACAAGAATCCAGAAGACAAGACGGAGACGCAAGCTAGGGCGTCCAGATCCCCCCTAGGCACGGGTGGGCCCTGCCCTGCTCCTGGGAGGGGTGTGGTCCCCCCTGGTCGCCTCCTCGGCCTCCCCCTTTGCCTATAAGAAGCCCTCGATGCAGAAACCCTAAGCACCCCATCAAATCTCCACGAAACCGTCTATAGCCGCTGCCACCATCTTCCCTAGATCGGGGGGATCTGAAGTTCTTCCCGGCACCCTGCTGGAGGGGAGGTCATCCCGGAGGCCTTCTCTCCGGTATGATGCGTGAGTAGTTCCACCTTGGAATATGGGTCCATGTAGTAGCTAGATGGTTGTATCTCCTCCTTTGTGCTTTCATGTATAGATCTTGTGAGCTCCGTTCATGATCAAGATCTAATCTATTTATAATCATGCATGTTGTGTTTGCGGGGATCCGATGGATATTGAGATTATTATGTTGGTTTGATTAATAGTTTTGTCTTTATGATTCTATCATGTCTGTGTTGTTTGTGATCGTGCATGCTCTCCGTTGTTAGTAGCTATCTTGGCCAAGTAGTTGCTAGTGACTCCAACAGGGGGTATTTATGCTCGATAGTGGGTTCATGCCTCTAGTTTCCAAGGGAAGTGACAAAAATCTCTTCGGTTATAGATGTGCTATTGCCACTAGGGAGAAAACAACGGTCTCTTGTTCATGGAACATGTGGACTATTTACCTTACACACTTTGCTTAAAGCAGTTGTCTGTTGCTTGCAACTTAATACTGGAGGGGGTTCGGATGATAACCTTAAGGTGGCCTTCTAGTCATAGATGTAGTTGAATGGCGGTCTATGTATATTGTTGTATTGCCCAATCGAATCTCATAGGATCTTTCAGACTAGTAATTTCATTGTTATGCCTTGCTCAGTTCGTGTCAATTGCCCTGCTGTAATTTTTTTACCCTTCATGCCATGTTGTTTATCTAAGGAGAGCACCTCTAGTGAACTATGGACCCCGGTCCAATCTTTACCATTGATACATCTTCCACTGTTACTTGTTTACTTGCTGTAAACCATTACCTTCCACACCATATGTTTAATCCTTTGTTACAGCAAACCGGTGAGCTTGACAACCTCACTGATTCGTTGGGACAAAGTCTTGAGTTTGTGTTGTGCAGGTTTCCATGTTGCTTGCAACACCATTGAGACGTTTCCTTCCTCCTTCGGGTTCGATAACGTCGGTCTCTACTGAGGGAAACTTGTTGCTGTGCTCATCACACCTTGCTCTTGGGGTTCCAACGAAGTGTCCCACGTCAACACTGGGTGCACGCATCAAGATTTTTGGCGCCGTTGCCGGGGAGGCTAAGGACGTCTTGACAAGGGGAGTCCTCCACTTCCTTTCTTTTTATTTGTTTTTAGTTTGCTTTATTTCTTTCGCTTGATTTTGTTTGCCTCTTTTCAAAAAACCCAAAAAAATAGTCTAGTTTTGTTTGCTTGCTTTATTCAAAAACACAAAAAAATAGTTCCTGCTCTAGCTGTTGCTGCTGTTTTTGACTTGCCCACCTTTGCCAAAATGAACTCTGCTGAGAATACCAAGTTGTTGTGACTTCACTAGCACCAACAACAATGATTTCCTTAGCACACATATTTCTCCACCTGCTCCTGATGCTACCTTTTATGAAATTAAGCCTGCTTTGTTGAATCTTATGATGAGAGAGCAATTTTCTGGTGCTGGTTCTGATGATCCTGATGCCCATCTCAATAGCTTTGTTGAACTTTGTGAGATGCAAAAATATAAGGATGTAGATGGAGACATTATTAAGCTCAAGCTTTTTCCTTTCTCCTTGAGAGGAAAAGCTAAAGAATGGTTGCTTTCCTTGCCTAAAAATAGTATTGATTCTTGGACTAAGTGCAAAGATGCTTTTATTGGAAAATACTATCCTCCTGCTAAGATTATATCTATGAGAAGTGACATTATGAAATTTAAACAACTTGACAGTGAACATGTTGCTCCAGCTTGGGAAAGGATGAAGTCTTTGGTTAAGAATCGCTCTACTCATGGACTCACTGCTTGGATGATTATCCAGACTTTTTATGCAGGTTTGAACTTCTCCTCAAGAAATCTGTTGGATTCAACTGCTGGAGGTACTTTTATGGGTCTCACTTTGGGTGCTGCAACAAGGCTCCTTGATAATATGATGGTTAACTACTCTGAATGGCATGTTGAGATAGCTCCACATGGTAAGAAGGTAAATTCTGTTGAGGAAACTTCCTCTTTGAGTGAAAAGATTGATGTTATTATGGCTATGCTTGTTAATGGGAAAGCTCCTCTAGATCCTAATAGTGTTCTCTTAGCCTCTTTGGTTGCTCAAGAAGAGCAAGTTGATGTGAACTTCATTAGAAACAACAATTTCAAAACAATGCCTATAGGAATAATTTTGGTAGCAACAACATCTATAGGCCTTATCCTCCTAATAATGGCAATTCCTATGGAATCTCCTACAAGAATGCTAGAAGTGCCCCCTCTGAACTTGAAGTCATTCTCAAGGACTTTATTAGTAAACAAACCACTTTCAATAAGATTTTAGAGGAAAAGCTTTTAACTGTTGAGAAAAATATATCCTCTTTGTCTGAAGCTCAGTCTTCCTTGGTTAATAAAATGGCTGATAAACCTGAAACTATGGAGAATACCTTTGCTAATGCTCTTTGTCCGAAGTTACTATTGATGAAAATGTTAGGATATTATCTCAACTTCATGCTAAGTGGGAAAGGGAAGTTGAAATTGATAGAAACAATAGTGTGTGCACCATAACCACTAAACCACAAGTAGTCCCTATTCCTCCTACTATGCCTAAGCCTATTGAGCCTACTACTAGTGATGCTAAGTTTGATTTTGATATTGATGGTTGCAATATTTCTGAAGTGATTATGTTCTTGCAAAAGCTTGCTAGAAGTCCTGATGCTAGTGATATGCATGTTGCATTTACCAAACACATTACAGATGCTCTTGTTAATATTAAGGAAGAGAAACTAAAACACAACTCTTCTATTCCTAGGAAAGTAGAAGATAGTTGGGAACCCATTATTAATATGCAAGTGAATGACTTTGATCTTAAAGCTTCATGTGATCTTGGTTCTAGTGTCTCTATTATGCCTAGGAAGATTTATGAAATGCTTGATTTTCCACCATTGGAAGATTGTTATTTAGATGTCCCGCTCAATGATAATGCTAAGAAGAAACTCATGGGGAGTATTAATGATGTTATCATTATGGTTAACAATGCTTATGTCCCTGTTGATTTCTATGTTTTGGATGTTGAATACAATGCTTCTTGCCCTATTACTTTGGGAAGACCTTTTCTTACAACAGTTGGTGCTATCATTGATATGAAGGAAGGCACCATTAAATATCATTTTCCATTCAAGAAAGGTATTGAACACTTCCATATAAGGAGAGAGAGGTTGCTTTTTGCTCCTCCTTTGAAAGCAAGATTTGATGTTAATGCTTCTTGATTTGAAAATACTTGATTCTTCTTGCTTCTTGTGCCTAACTTAAAGGCGTTAAAGAAAAGTACTTGTTGAGAGATAACCTAAGAGTTTCCTTGAGTCTTGTAAGTTATTACTTCAGTAATGACCTCTCTTTATCCCTTTTGTTTGCTCTTTGTGCCAAGAATGACCTCTAATGAGAGGAAAGTAAGATTTGGGGAGTTGCTGTCCTGAAACAGATTTCTCCCCTCCACCAAATAAATTCATGAGGAGTCTCTGTAACTCGGACTGAGCTCAAAATTTACGAATAAATCTCCTGGTAGGTTAGATAACTTTCGTTAGTTCAACACTTTTCTATTTGAGGAACAGAATATGTTCAAAAAAATCGGTTTCTGCCTGCTGGTCTGTTTTGACAGATTCCTGCCATTATTTGCATTTGCTTCTTATTGATTCCTTTTTGAGTTCTCTTTTGCGGAATTGAGATTTTTGAAGGGGTTAATACAGTAGATTGTGTTTTTAGTGAAAAGCCTTGTTGTTCCAAAGCATTCACAGAGGTCTAATATATTTTGAATAAACTAATGTTGCTAATGAAGATTTTGTGAAGTTTTGTATGAAGGAAAAATTTCAGGTGCAGAGAGAGAATGATGCAATAAGATGAAGAATAGACAAAAGCTCAAGCTTGGGGATGCCACCATAGGTGTCACCCCAAGAAATATCCAAGAGGTATAAGCGTCAAAGATTGGGGATGCCCAAGGCATCCCCTTCTTTATCAATAAAAAGCTCAGGTCTGTCTAGACACTTCGTTTTTGTTGTTTCATGCACAGTTATGTTGTTCTTGGAGCGTCTTAGTTTTCGTTTGCTTTGCTTAGGTTGTTTAGTTTGCTTGAATAAAGTAGTTTGTACCCCTGTTCTCGCTTTGTTGTTTTGCAAATAAGTTGCTTGGTGTTGGAAAGGAGTAGTAAGTTCTTGCTTGAAGTGCAAGAGGAGCTTGCATTGACTATGACTTAGACTTTAGCATGACATGCTAGGTGTTATTTTGGCATTATGCTTAGTGATTATTGCTGCAGTATGTCTTGTTCCAAACAATTGGGATTGCTTAGTGTGCCTTGAAGAAATTATGCGTTGTTTTAGCATGCAAAAGCATAGTATTGTGGTATTCTCCTTTGATGCTTTGCTTGGGTTGACTTGGCACATGCTCACACCATGTTATGATTATGACAAGTCACCATTAGCCTCTATGATCATTTAGTCCTTGACTTGTAGTACCACTCTATGCTTTGATTAGTAATGCTTTGTTGCACTGAATGATTATGGCCATTATGCTCTCTTAGTTGGCTGCTCTCAGTCTTTTGCTAGCCTCCACTTATATGAGTAAGATCTACTCATGCTTCCAACTCCCAAGAAACCAAGTTATTGAAAAGTGTCCACTATAAACTCCTATGCATGGTGTGTTACACCATTCCAAGTATATTCTTGTTTTCAACTATCTTCCAATTAAAACTATTTTGTTATGTGAAAACTTAGAGATTAAAGCCCTCACGAACTTGATGACACACTTTATATTCTTTGCCCCTAATAGACTTGAAACATTGTGCCGCTATGTTGTATATGCTTGCACTTATACGTTGGAATTAGCAGAACCGTGCTGTCACGGGAAACGTTTTCAACATTGCACTTGTACTTTGTACTCAGTTCATATCATGCTCTTTTGTCTATGGATGTCACCGGTGTGAATAAAGAGGGAACTTGTAAGTCCATGGAGTATGTATTATATGTTAGAGAAACGCCTGGTCCGCTAGCCTAAGCCATGCCTAATCATGGTGGAAACTTGCATCATCACCATAGTGAGCTATCTATGAAGCACCCTCAATAAAAACGATGCATATAGTAAATAAAAAGATTACTGAGATGCTCATTGTCTGCTTGCCTTGTCATTTTGGTTATGGGAAAGCTCCTGTACCATGTGCAAGGGGTACCCCGTTGGTGGTTCTCAATGATATGCAAATACTTACAATAACAAGAACTTACCTGGGCCTGAAGTTGAGTAGCATGAGGTGTAGCCCTCATATTTAAGGGACTTGGGATTGCCAGCTTATACTTCCTCAAGCATATACTACCTAGTTTGTTCACTTTAACCTTAATCACTTCAAGATGCTTATGATAGGGGCAATGAGGGCTGGAAGCTAACAAGTACCATAATTGTTGGAAGCTCTTTTTGAAACTTGAAATCCCTGCTTCCTTTACAAAAAGGCCTTTCTTCCACCACTATTGAGTCTCCACCTTCTAACTTTAGGCACCATTAAGAGAACATAGTTGTCATTCTGTGTGCAGTGTTCCAAAGATTATTGATTGATGCATATTGTGATATTACTTGTTCTTGTGCTATTTGTTTCTAGTCACCCTTGTGAACTTTGAAGGTGTCATATGCATCTATATTGCTACTCTATGAGGGACAAGTTGATTGCCACTATGCTATGTTTTCTGTATGTGAAACAAACAAACGTTTTTCAATGCATGTTATTCATGATATTTGTTTGTAGCCTTTCATGTTGCATGCATAGTTACTATGTCCTATTGTTAGAACTCCATCTCTCATGCACATGTTTAGAGTTCTTTGATACCAGCTTTCTATGCTTGCAAATGGTTGGATCTTTATTGTGAGGGTGCATGTCACCTCAAAAATTATTCTTTTATCACTTACCTACTCGAGGACGAGTAGGAGTTAAGCTTGGGGATTCTTGATACGTCGGAAACGTATCTATAATTTTTGATGTTCCATGCTTGTTAGTATCTACTTTGCTTTGCTTTGTCTACACTTTGAGGTGTTTTTAAATATTTTCTGGTACTAACCTATTAACAAGTTGTCACAGTGCCAGATGCCTGTTTTCTGCTGTTTTTGGTTTCAGAAAAGCTAGTGAAGAAATATTCTCGGAATTGGACGGGACAAAATCCAAAGTCAATAACTTTTCGTGTGGAACAAGAATCCAGAAGACGAGACGGAGACGCAAGCCAGGGTGGCCAGACCCCCCTAGGCATGGATGGGCCCTGCCCCATGCCTGGGAGGGGTGTGGGCCCCCTGGTCGCCTCCTCGGCCTCCCCCTTCGCCTATAAGAAGCCCCGGATGCAGAAACCCTAAGCACTCGATCAAATCTCCATGAAACCGTCTGTAGCCGCCACCACCATCGTCCTTAGATCGGGGGGGTCTGAAGTTCTTCCCTGCACCCTGCCGGAGGGGAGATCATCCCGGAGGCCTTCTCTCTGGTATGATGCGTGAGTAGTTCCACCTTGGACTATGGGTCCATGTAGTAGCTAGATGGTTGTATCTCCTCCTTTGTGCTTTCATGTATAGATCTTGTGAGCTCCGTTCATGATCAATATCTAATCTATTTGTAATCATGCATGTGTGTTTGCGGGGATCCAATGGATATTGAGATTATTATGTTGGTTTGATTAATGGTTTTGTCTTTATGATTCTATCATGTCTGTGTTGTTTGTGATCTTGCATGCTCTCCATTGTTAGTAGCTATCTTGGCCAAGTAGTTGCTAGTGACTCCAAGAGGGGGTATTTATGCTCGATATTGGGTTCATGCCTCTAGTTTCCAAGGGAAGTGACAATAATCTCTTCGGTTGTAGATGTGTTGTTCCTACTAGGGAGAAAACAACGGTCTCTTGTTCATGGAACATGTGGACTGTTTACCTTACACACTTTGCTTAAAGCAGTTGTCTGTTGCTTGCAACTTAATACTGGAGGGGGTTCGGATGATAACCTGAAGGTGAACTTCTAGTCATAGATGTAGTTGAATGGCGGTCTATGTATCTTGTTGTATTGCCCAATCGAATCTCATAGGATCTTTCTGACTAGTAATTTTATTGTTATGCCTTGCTCAGTTCGTGTCAATTGTCCTGCTGTAATTTGTTTACCCTTCATGCCATGTTGTTTATCTAAGGAGAGCACCTCTAGTGAACTATGGACCCCGGTCCAATCTTTACCATTGATACGTCTTCCACTGTTACTTGTTTACTTGCTGCAAACCATTACCTTCCACACCATACGTTTAATCCTTTGTTACAGCAAACCGGTGAGCTTGACAACCTCACTGATTCGTTGGGACAAAGTTTTGAGTTTGTATTATGCAGGTTTCCACGTTGCTTGCAACACCTTTGGGACATTTCCTTCCTCCTTCAGGTTTGATAACCTCGGTCTCTACTGAGGGAAACTTGATGATGTGCTCATCACACCTTGCTCTTGGGGTTCCAACGAAGTGTCCCACGTCAACACTGGGTGCACGCATCACTCCTCACCGACAAGCCCCTCTGTTGCCGGTCACGATGATGAAAGGGGGTTGGAAGGGCTGGTTCCGGCCTGGCCTAAATGACCATGAGGCCTGCTCCTCCACCGGCGATGGCCGGCACCGCCATCGCCACTCTGTGTCGAGGTCTCTACCACTGCGTGGATCCTCCATCCACAATGGCCCAGCAGCGTTGCCGCGTCCACGGTCCGAGTGGCGCGTCTATGTCAGCCTCGAGGCCGCGTGCACGCTGTCCAAGGCATGCATGTCGTGCCCCTCCCTAGACATGCACCTCTCGGTGGGGTGGAACCTTAACCCCACTCGCGTGCCTATGTTGGCCATCCCCGTGTCGGGCCCTGCTCGCCGCCGCGAGATCTGCCACCGCCGGGTCTTCCTGCTGCCAGATCTACGGCCAAACCCGACCTACTCCATCCACTTTGACCTCTGGGACCAGTGGTTCGAGGCAGAGCACGCGACGCAGTGCGAGGCCAACAAGGTCCACCTCGAGAACCTCGACAACACCGACAAGGATTACTAGGAGGAGTCTAACGAGGATTTCAGCATGGAGGACGAGGCCAAGGACAGCCGCGTCGACGACCTCGACTACTTCGGATCACCGCAGCTGGCCTCCCGGACTAGTCGCGCTACAGGGCGCTGCCACCGTGGAGTACGAGGTGTGGCAGTAGTGACCCAGCCAGGTGGCCGTAAATGTGGAGGAGCCGGAGCCACCGAAGCCCTGGCCGATGACGGAGCATGAGGAGATCGAGGCTGGCATCCTTGCCTCATAGCTAGAGGAGGAGAGGAGGTGGGATGGCATGGGGTAGGAATGCACTACTCCTGGGTGGCGGCACAGGCCCAGATGCCCCCAGCACCGCCCGCGTTCTCGGCGCCTCGTCCGGATCCGACCCGAGCGGCGCGTGACCACCGCCCCAGGTCTTCATCATCATCGACGACGACTAGTAGGCGGCACACAACAACAAGAACAACGTCGGCCAGCCAACAACAACGTCGGTTACCCTCCATGCTACGGCCACCCATAATATTGGGTGTTTTTTGTGTGTGGATATTCTGACTACCCTGGGACCTTAATTATAATTTGTATAATTATTTTTTGCCTTGTCCTTTTTTTGTGCAATTGTTTTTGCGGGTGAATGCCCGTTGGGGGCATAGGCCATTGCAAACAGGCTCAGCCCGGACGACCTGTCCACCAAACCCGCAAACGATGTACGAAATAGGGAAGCTTGTTGTATATGGCCTAAAAAAGGCTCCAAATAGACCCTATCCTTTGTGACCGGATTCGTCTACCAAATTTGGATTAGGGCATCTCCACCGGAGCGACCCAAACAGTTTGATTATATCTGTTTGAGTCAGCCGCTAACAATTTTCGGTCATGGTCCAGCATGTCCGGTCAGCCGTGCGACCCATTTGTCAGCGTTGTCGAGCGCATGCCAGAATTATCATCTCTTTGCACATTGTAGCACAAAGTACATAGACAAATGTACAATTTGACAAGCAAATAAACTAGATTAGGTAATCAAATTAAAATAGTGCTTAGATATGAAAGATTGATGGAATGCTAGTTTCTAGCTTGCCTCACCTTGGTTAAAAATTGGAAAGATTGTTCTCACCTAGAGCAAAGAGGATACACAAGACACACACATAAACATCCTATGGTGTAAGGTTAGAAAGGTGGATAGGAAATGGAACAATCAAACTAAAAGGTTGTTGTCAAAACTGGGTAAAATCCAACAATAAAGCAATGTCAAAGGAAAAGGTTAAAAAGGGTGACGAGAACCTATGACTATGCACACGCAGTGAAGGTAGTTGTGGCTAGCACGACTATGGAAAATGAGCAACAGATGAAAATGGTCCTAGCAAAGACTAATGCTCGGTGTCATGCCACCAAGTGGAGAGACTGTAGCTCATTTATGAAAAGTTTTAGAAGCAATGGATTTGTACACTTGACTTGCTCTAACTCACGCTCTTGCTTACAAACTTGGGACTCTATTTATATTGGTATACTTTCTTTTTCTTTTGCTTTTTTTATATTTTTATGCCATGGAGTCAACTTTATCTATTTCCGATGGACTATCACTATCCAAGAGAAAGTGTATAATGCCTCCATGAATACAAAATGACCTACACTCGATAGGTTAGGTAACACACAAAGGATGAAGGGTTAACAAAGGTGGTGCAAGTTATACCTTATGTTGATGTCGAACTTGCAACTATTGGTGTAGGTGATGACATGAGTTCCGTGGTATCGATGCTGAGAGCGATGAGTGGTTGCAGATGCAATGTTAGATGACATACACGCACACGAAACACAAGCAACAAAAGGATTGGTAAAAAGGAAAATAGAAGAAAGAAAAAATAGGAAGTAGGGGCCGTAGTACCGCTTGTTCCCATCGGTTGTAACGCTCGCATCCCGTAGTACTCCCTCCGTCCTAAAATGTAAGACGCCTAAGTTTTAATCAAAGGTCAACATATTTTAAGTTTGACCAAATTTATATGTAAAAATATAAACATCCACAATATCAAATCAATATCAATAGATTCACTATAAAGTATAGTTTTCCAATATGTTTATTTGATATTGCAGATATTCGTATTTTTCATATAAACTTAGTCAAATTAGAAGTTGTTGACTTTTTACTAAATCTTAGGCGCCTTACATTTTAGGACATTTTAGGACGGAGGGAGTACCGTTTATCAGGCTAGTAGTACCGGTTGCGTGGAATCGTGTTCGTGTAGATTTGGAACGGGAGCGGAAATTGGCCCAATTTTTTTCTTAAATCCGAGCAATTTTGACCAAATTGGAGAGGGTAAACGCAAGAAAAAGGTAGACCAAAGAAAAGTTTCTTATGGACCAAAACCACGACCAACTCACCAAAACAAGAGATCGATCCAAAAGCCATTTGGGGCTATTTTTGGGTATTTTCGAATTTATGGTGGAAATCAATGACAAAGTCAAATCCGTGTCACCAAAAGCTACTGATACTATTTATTTGCGAGTTCCATAGGGATTGAGCCTTGGGTGGCCCGATCTTAACGGATTTGGGGTCGAGGTGAGGCCGAAACACGATGAATGCGATGAACTCAACTCGAATGCAAGGTAAAGATATAAACATACGCAAATACACACACAATCTTATTTTCTCCTATTTGTTCGAACAACCAATCCAATAGAATCCGTAAGTGAGGGACCTTGCGGTAGAATCAATCGAGGAGAGGTTGCCAAGCAAAATGGTAGAATCCCAACCAAGGAGAGAGTAGCAGCAACCAAGTAAAATCCTAAAGGGAAAGACCAAGCACTACTAGAATCCTTAACTAAGAGAGACCAAGTACTTGAGGAGGGCCTTGATACAACTCATAGATTCAATCTTGATAGGTTCCCCAATTCTAGGGTTCTCAAGCTCATGGTAAGAGTCTCAACTCAATTCAAATCATATCTAGGGTTTCTAGGAAGAGGTGGGGGCATACTTATAGGCCATCCACTTAAATAGGGGTAGTTCAGGCATAAAGGGAAGTTTGGGGGCGATACATCGGCTGAGGCCCAACTGTAGTGCGCACAGAGAAATACTTGATCGGTAGTACCGATAATTCGGTCCAGTAGTACCACTGGCAGTGTTCAGATCAGTAGTGCCAGGCTTTGGCAGGCGTGCGAGCTCCAGGTCCGGTAGTACCGGAGTAAGGGGCCATAGTACCGGCTGCAAGTGGTAGTGCCAATCTTGGGTAGCGGGAAGATCTGGCAATTTTGCAAAACTCGACGGTGTGGGTCAATAGTACCGGTAGACAGGACGGTATTACCGGTGGTAACTGGCGTCTTGGTGAAGCTCGTCGAGTCGGTGCGGTAGTACCGGTCCGACCCTATGGTAGTACCGGTGGCACTTGTCTCTTGCATGTCCTCTTCCATGGTTCTTTCTTGGGGGTCTTGGATGCTAAGACATCCTTCTCTCCTCTTGGCATGATGGTCATGGGCCTAGTCATATAATAGGCACTTGGCTCAAATAGGACCCCTTTCAAGTGATGATCAAAGGAAGACAAGATATGGAAGGAATTCACTTTTGTAGGAATGATTTGCATAACATGATGTGAACCAATGATGATTGCCATGTGTTCGGCTACAACACAAGTATGCCATGTCGCCCGAACCATCTGGAAACAAACAAAAAATTAAAATCAGGAAACCCTCATGGTGACAAACCAACAACCCTTGGGGCACTAAGTCAGATTAGTTCCCAAGGTCGTTACCTCAGCATACCACCACCATCAGGGGCCGCTGCCCCGGCTTGTTCCATGCTCGCCAGCAAGGTATCCCTACTGAAGGCGCAATCCTCACCCACCCGACGTAGGTTTGGGCCTCCAAAGGGGAGTGATGGAGAACTTAAGAGATCCGAACAAGTAAGGGTTGGATATCTATGCTTTACATTGCTAGTCCCTAAATCGACTGGCTAGCACACACAACTCAACATGTAATACCACGAAACAAAGGTCTGATTCTATTACATCGAATGATCTAGAAATTTAACATAGTCTCATACAACTTGCATAGCCAAAGTGCTAGCGCAACACAAGTAAAGTTCTGGCGTGGAAAAAAGTAACATGAGGAGTCCTATTCAGTGCCACATGCAAAACATACCAACTGTAGACTCACGGTTCTATCATCATATCTTAATTTTCATCAGAGTGTAACCTACACCATGAAACATTGCAGCCACGGATGGTCAATACATTGATTGTATTGGCAAGTTTTAGTAGAAAAGTATAACAAATATATATATGCAAGGGAATGTCAAAGGAAGATTGAGGGTTTGTTTTGCATAAAGCTAATTTAATGCATATCTTGGTAGTTTGGAAACCATTAATCTTCAACATAGTCTATCATTTCAATTCAAATATTGGATAAGGTGAAACACTAGGTAGCAACACTGTGTGCTCGGTCCCATACCATAAAACCCATCGTCCATCGGGTACAACAAGTATGGGTGTGGGAACGTAGAACCCATACCCAAGTACTCATCTTATTTTTTTAGGGAACCTGCCAACTTTATTAGACTATAGCAGCTGAAAAACCATCTGCTTGAATACAATGTTTAAGGAACCGGGACCAGCTCCAAACCATACTAGAGATGTCAAATGCATAGTAGCATATCGAGAACACTCATGAGCTACTACGTTGGCAGACCTACGAGCAAAATCAATATGAAAACTAGTAAACGAATTACAAAGTTCATCAATCTCCAGAAGCAAAGAACCAATGATAGCCCTCTGTTTATCTCTATCTCGACACAGCCGCACCAAATCCTGGCAGTCTGTTTCAAACACAACTCCTTCAAACTGATGTTCCTTTGCGAAAACAGCTGCGTCATGAAGCGCAAGCGCCTCAATCACCAGAGGCTCAGTGATCCCAATATATAGCTTGCACCATGCGCCTCTGAACCCCTGTGAGTCTCTAGCGATTCCTCTCGTGGATGCTACTCCGTCTTCCTCTCGGATAGAACCATACGAATTTACCTTCACCACTCCTTCATTCGGTTTTTGCCATTTATGCAATGGTTTACTCTTCTTCTCCTTCTGAACTTTTAGAGTATCGAGCATGAATAAAGTTTCAGCAATATTTTCCACAAAGTTCTGCGGATTATATCCTTGATCACCATGGCTCCACTTGTTTCTTGAGTCCCAGATAGCAGACATGATAGATATAATCTTCTCCCTATCCTTCTTCTCAAGATCAAAAGAACATAAAATGTCCTCTACCCATGAATTCGGATGTAAACGTGGCAATTTAATGTATAATCAGATGCTCTTTTGGAGCATCCCAAAATTGCTGCGCATGAGAGCACTCAACCAACACATGTAATATCGTTTCTGAACTTGAATAACATACCGGGAAAATACTTTGCACTCTGACATGGCGCCTGATGAGAGTTGCATAATCAGGTATAATACCTCTGATAACTCGCCACCAAAAGATTCGTACTTGTCGTAATACTTCAGGCTTCCACAACCGTCTCCACTTCTTATTATCTAACAAGTTTGAAATTGTTGCAATATTGCTTATAGCAGCCTCCACTCGCTCCTGAGACCGGATAAGGGCCATGTACGCTGATATCATGGAGTAAACTCTAGATTTCTCATGTTCCCATGCCACCCAATCTTCACTCGGTGTTTTCCTTAAGGGAATTTGGAGAATGTGAACAGGCGTCCAGTGATAGAAAGGTAGCACGAACAAGTTGTTCGTTCCATCATTGTGGATTCTGCAAGATAAGTTCGTTGCTAGTTTGCAGTCCACTATCCCACAGTTGTCCCATTGGCCTCATTGAAATAGATCCCGAGATCCAATTATCGACCCACACCTACACTAAGTGTCCCCCGTTGATGGCGCGTGGTTGACGTGGGAGTTTCTTCTTCTTCGTTCCCTGGAAACGGTGCCAGCAAATCTTGATGCAGCACAGCAACAAGTCTTCCCTCAGTAAGAAACCGAGGTTATCGAACCAGTAGGAGGTAGAAAACGTCTCAAAGATGTTGCAAGCAACGTGGAAACCTTCACAACACAAACTCAAGACTTTGCCCCAACTAACAGTGAGGTTGTCAATCTCACCGGTTGCTGTAACAAAGGATTAACTGTATGGTGTGAAAGGCAATGATGGTTTGCAGCAAGTAAATAGTAATAGTGGAAGATGTATCAATGGTAAAGATTGGACCGGGGTCCATAGTTCACTAGAGGTGTGTGGCATCCTGCAAAACCACTACTAGAAAATCGCGTTGAATTTGTGCATTGCATCGTCATCATCGTGCATAGTTTGCATAAAACTATTTTGCAAACCCCGATTTGTTTTCCAAACGCCCCGACTTTTATTCAAACGCCAACCCCCCCGGATGTTCCGGATATTTTGTTTGTCTAAAACTAGTTATAAAAGCTATTTGAAAATAAATAAAATATTAAATTAATTTTAATAGGGGCAGTCGAACGGGCCGATTGACCCAGTAAAGATATAAACGGTCCGCCCCTTTTTCTAAACCTACCAACTAGTCTACCCACACCACCCTGGCCACCTCACTCCCTCCAATAGCATCTTGCCACATCACTCTCACCCTCCCCCCTAACCAGGCGCCACTTGTCCCCCCCCTTCTCTCTCCCCTCCCCCCCAACCCCAGCTGGCCCCCCACCACACAGCGCACTCACGCACACAGACGCATGCCACCACCCCCCCCCCCCCACGCGCCCCTGGGTCCCACCATCTCGACCCCACGCGACCCCGAGCCCCGCGCTCGCCCCGTCCTCCTCCTACCTCCAGACGCGGGCGCCCCGACCCTGAGCCTCCCGCCGCTCGAGCTCCGGCCGACGACCCCGCCGCCCGCCGGTCTTCTCCTCCGGCGCCGACCCCGCCCGTCTCCCCTCCACCGCCGCCTCCGACCCGCTCCCCGCGGCCGTGTCCACCAGCTCCGCGCCCGACCCAGCGGAAGCCCGGCCCGCCTCGGCTCCCCTGCGCCCGCTGCCCTCGCCGCTTCCCAGCTGGCAGGTCCCTCGCCCGGCGCCGCCGCGTCGACCTCCTCCGCCGCCCTCGGCCTCGCTGCACAGTTCGCTGGCCCTCCGTCTCCCCCGTTCCGTCTCCGCGTGCCGGCCCCGCTGCGACCTCGCCGGCGACGCTCTGTAGCGGACCCCCACGCCATCACGAGCCCCGTCGAGCCGCCGCCGTCTACCCCGGCCTCTCCGGCGTCCCTCTGCGCCTCGCCGCCGACCGCGGCCACTCCGCCTCCGCGTCCTCCGCCGCCCCGGGAAGCCTCGAACTCGCCGTCACGCCCTGCTCGCGCCGCAGACCTCCGCCTCTGCAGTGTGCGCTGCCTCATGTGGCTCCACGTGCGTGTAGTCCTGTTAGTATAAGCATTTCTTTTTGCTGCTAGTACTACCATATCTACAAGCATACGATGGATGTACCATGTTGGTTTTGTTCTGACGAGTATGGCGACAGTGAAGAGTTGGAGCCGAGAAGCGTCCTCTGGTGATGCTACCCTCGGCAACCGGTTTACTTTAATTACCGTTTGGAGAGCAAGCTCAGCGAGGACCATGGGCATCAAGTTCTCCTACCCAAGTTCGATGAACCGTCCCGACACCGAAACCAAGATCTGCTTCATAGATGCGGACCCGATGCCCGCTCACGGAGTTCGAAGACCGATACCGCCGACCCGAGACGCCAGGAACTCCTTCATGGACATCGATGAGCGAACCCCGGCGCGTCAAGCTCGCCTTCCCGACCGTCAGGGTCCACGACATGGAATCGCCAGGATCATCCCCGAACGTCAAGACCGATGCAATGGCGCAGGCCCGACAAGATCCCCGCGACGACAAGAACGGCATCCGACCGGGGAAATCCGATGCGCCCCCGACGTCAACCAAGTCCGGCTATCCGGTTGCGACAAGACCTTCCTCCCGTACCGAACCCGATCTCGCCGAACCCGTCGAACCCTGGACCCTGGGCCCTGTCGAACCCCGAGCCCCCGGAACCCCAAGATCGTCGAGACCCCTCAATGTGTGAACCTCTCCCCGAAAACCCTACTTTCATAATATAACACAATTGTTGCACATCAAATCATTCATCTTGCATACATTCATGTGGTTTGGGGGCCTTATGTCGATTCACCTAATAACTAAATATGGGGCCCATATGCGGGCAAATCTAGCCTTATATTGGCCTCATTTAAATTTGTGCAGCGAACTCGGTGCTATTATTTGCCATGTTAATACAACATTTAAATTGCGGGGGGTTCTAAATAACATGAACCATTTAATTAATTGTCGGGACCCCGGTTCCGCTTAATATGACCTAATTGCACCGCACCTTGCCATGTCATTCATCATGCATGCATCATGCCGATCTTCTGTCGTTGTATTAAATATTGCATACGGTGTTTCTTCTAGTGTTTTGCTTCTTCGCGGATAAGGCCGTTGAGTGGATGTGAGCTTCGTCCCGATCTTCGGTTGAACCTTCGACATGTTTTCAGGCGAGCATCTCCCTCTTTCTACCTATTTTACTTTTATAGTATTTATTCCCTCTTGTTGATCTATTGCTATCTGTGTTGCGATGCTCTAGTTTCCGTACCCGTGATCTCCCTTGCAGCCCTATATTGCCTTGGACACACCCTATTACCTGTTGTTTGGTAGATAGTTGGACTTGCGCGTCGTAGTTGCTTGCTCAAGTGCTGATGTGTGTCGTCATATGCCACAGTTGCTGATGTATTGCCGCATGTTGATGATGGAGATGATTCTAGTTTTACTTATCGTCACTTTAATTTCTGTTTAACAACTAAAACTGAAATAAGCAGAGGCATCGGTGGGTGATAGAAAATATTTGGTTTCCGAACGCCCACTTGTGTCCCGTAAGACCCCGAGTACTTGATACCTGTTCCTTGATTTATCGCGCTATCCACATCCGGGAGGTATATGGGACCCCCGAGCGAGCTTGATTCATTCTTATTTCTTGGGGCACAAACTAGTTTGAGGTTTTATTTACGATCCTGTACTTATGCCATGCTACTTTACGTATTTAAATTGTGCGTGATAGCACTTTGTCTTGTTAGGATCGGGACACGATTCCTGTGTCGACAAGCCCAGTTTGGGTTCCCGATCGTTCACCGTCCACCCAAACCTTGAGTCCGTCTCGAGCTTGCTTACTCATGCGGGATCTACTCCAAGGTGGCCCCTGAAATATTTCTGAATCCTGTGATTGTTCGGTCGTGAAAGCCTCGTTGGGTTTTGAGTTGGTTTTCCGAGGTTGATCGAGCGTGTGTTGCTATTGGTGCACCCGGCCGGGTAAAACTTTCAAAGCCGTGTCCGCGGATATGGACGACTTGGAGCACTGATCTCGATCATAGACAAGCATAACTAAAGTTTATTGCTATAAATTTGACTTATAATGACTAGTAATCAGCTTCACTATAATGGAATGGCTAAATAATACGCCCACAATTGCTTGTTTGGAGTGTCGCTTATACCATTGTACTGACTAGTAAGTGTTGCAACTTCAACGGAATGGCTAAATAAAAGTACCAACAACCTTGGGTTTAAGGGTTATCTCATGCTATTCATATCTGATTAGTAAGTGCTACAACTACAACGGAATGGTTAACTAAAAGTGCCCACTGCTTACTTTATCAGGACGATTATCTATACCTGACTAGTAATTGCTGCAACGATAACCAAGTAAGTAAAACTGCCAACTGTGTGAGTTCCTCGGTTGACTTCCTCGTTTGGTTTCGAGGGGGGAAACACCAGGATGGGTTTGTTTGGTGCTAGCTTCAGGTTGGATCCGGTTAGGTCATTCTCATCCCTCTCTGATATCCGCCAGTTGTATCGAGTCTCTATAGGATGTTTAGTGCATGTTGCCGCTGCCGCTTCAATCCACCATACCTATGTAGGCGAGGACCGCCGAATTCTAGCCTCATGTGTCTTGGCCTCGATCGACACTCCTTCTTTTCCTTTGCCCTTTGTCGGCACCCTTTTGTTTAAGCAGTTTTGAGACCGGCCGTTAGCAGGTTACCCTTCCGGCGCTTGGCTCAAGGGTTATGGGCCGCTGGTTATTCTTCGTGGCTCTTAGCCCCATTTGCATCTTGTCCGTAGTGGACGCTCTATCGCTTTCAAGGTGATTTGGATCTTTGTACATTATATCTGTATTCTTGACTCATGGAGTCGCTGTTTTATATATCGTTACGTGGGTCCCATCGAGGACTGTTGTGTAATGTTATTACTTGCTTTCCACCCGCGAAAGTGCTGGTGCACCTTTGAATCGTTTCTATGCGGGTTTGGCGAATTTTGCTCAAACTTGCATAGGTCCGATTCTGAGGGTGTTACAGAGTGGTATCAGAGCCCAGCAGTTGCGATACCCCACAAGTCCAGCCTGTAGGATAACCTAGCTAACGGCCGAAGTAGAGTGTCAAAACTATTTTCTAAAATCGGTTGGATAGTTCTGAATAGGTCTGATTTTACTCCTTACCCCTTTGCTATTCCTCTCTTATCTCTACGTGTTTTGAATCCGCTCTCTTCTCTCTCTTCGAGTCCAGGATTTCTCGTGGTTGGGTTTCCGTCGTACCTTCAGGGTTTCGCTTTCTCCCTTTTATAACGGAGGTGCTACGATCATCAATCTGCAACTGGTCTGTTGTGCCCTTCATCCGACCTTTTGTTCTTGAGCTCTTTATCAATATGTGTTCCTTGCTGGATATCAGTGTCGTTGAAAAACATATGAGAAGGACGAGCTTTGGTGAAGTTGGAGTCGACCTTGAGCATGTGTTGTTCATGCCAATGGAACCACCGCGAAACCTAATCAGTGTGTCTTTCATACGATTTCTGCTGGCAATACTCCCTTGTTGCCGAACCTCGCTTGTCGAGATCTTCAGTCTAATTCCGAGAGTTGGATGCTTAATCCGCTTATTCGTGTGCAGAGTAATGGTTTGAGTGCGGGATGGAGTAGCTACCCTACCACTGCTCTTATCATTCGCTCTTGTATGTCGAATCAGTGGATCCAGCAATTTTACTCCGTCCATGGAAGTTAGAGGTGGCCTTGTCGTTTGATGCCTATATCTTCGTCCTTTGTTTCTTCGGAGTGATCTCTCGACGATCAGGAACAACGAACCATTGTTGGTGGTGTCGCCGATTCCCAGATGAAGAAGGAACCCTCGTTAGTGGTGTCGCGAGGATCTACACAAAGCGAGAAGACGGAGAACGCCGACCTTCCTTCCGGTACCATGAGGCGGATCTCGAGGGCGAGATCCCTTGTTAGTGGTGTCGAATTGTGGCATCCCGCAAAACCACTACTAGAAAATCGCGTTGAATTTGTGCATTGCATCGTCATCATCGTGCATAGTTTGCATAAAACTATTTTGCAAACCCCGATTTGTTTTCCAAACGCCCCGACTTTTATTCAAACGCCAACCCCCCCGGATGTTCCGGATATTTTGTTTGTCTAAAACTAGTTATAAAAGCTATTTGAAAATAAATAAAATATTAAATTAATTTTAATAGGGGAAGTCGAACGGGCCGATTGACCCGATTGACCACCCAAGAAAGATATAAACGGTCCGCCCCTTTTTCTAAACCTACCAACTAGTCTACCCACACCCCAATGGCCACCTCACTCCCTCCAATAGCATCTTGCCACATCACTCTCACCCTCCCCCCTAGCCAACCAGAACTGGCCACTTGTCCCACCCCTTCTCTCTCCCAACCCCAGCTGGCCCCCCACCACACAGCGCACTCACGCACACAGACGCATGCCACCAACCCCCCCCCCACTGGTCCCACCATCTCGACCCCACGACCCGAGCCCGCCCGTCCTCCTCCTACCTCCACGCAGGCGCCCACCTGAGCCTCCGCCGCTCGAGCTCGGCCGACGACCCCGCCGCCCGCGGTCTTCTCCTCGCGCCGACCGCCCGTCTCTCCCCAGCGTCGCGCGCCCTCCGACCGCTCCCCGGCCCGTGTCCACCCAGCTCCTGCCCGACCCAGCAGAAGCCGCCTCTCGGCTCCCGGCGCCCGCTGCCCTCCGCCACTGCTTCCGCCGTCCCTCGCAGGTCCCTCGCCCAGCGCCTCCGCGTCGGCGCATCGCCCGCCCGTCGCGGCGACCTCCCGCCCTTCGCGTCGACCTCCTCCGCCGCCCTCGGCCTCGCTGCCATGGCCCTCGTCTCCCGTTCCCGTCTCCGTGTGCCGGCCCGCTGCGACCTCGCCGGCGACGCTCTGTAGCGGACCCCCACGCCTTCACGAGCCCCGTCGAGCCGCCGCCGTCTACCCCGGCCTCTCCGGCGTCCCTCTGCGCCTCGCCGCCGACCGCGGCCACTCCGCCTCCGCGTCCTCCGCCGCCCCGGGAAGCCTCGAGCTCGCCGTCACGCCCTGCTCGCGCCGCAGACCTCCGCCTCTGCAGTGTGCGCTGCCTCATGTGGCTCCACGTGCGTGTAGTCCTGTTAGTATAAGCATTTCTTTTTGCTGCTAGTACTACCATATCTACAAGCATACGATGGATGTACCATGTTGGTTTTGTTCTGACGAGTATGGCGACAGTGAAGAGTTGGAGCCGAGAAGCGTCCTCTGGTGATGCTACCCTCGGCAACCGGTTTACTTTAGGTACCGTTTGGAGAGCAAGCTCAGCGAGGACCATGGGCATCAAGTTCTCCTACCCAAGTTCGATGAACCGTCCCGACACCGAAACCAAGATCTGCTTCATAGATGCGGACCCGATGCCCGCTCACGGAGTTCGAAGACCGATACCGCCGACCCGAGACGCCAGGAACTCCTTCATGGACATCGATGAGCGAACCCCGGCGCGTCAAGCTCGCCTTCCCGACCGTCAGGGTCCACGACATGGAATCGCCAGGATCATCCCCGAACGTCAAGACCGATGCAATGGCGCAGGCCCGACAAGATCCCCGCGACGACAAGAACGGCATCCGACCGGGGAAATCCGATGCGCCCCCGACGTCAACCAAGTCCGGCTATCCGGTTGCGACAAGACCTTCCTCCCGTACCGAACCCGATCTCGCCGAACCCGTCGAACCCTGGACCCTGGGCCCTGTCGAACCCCGAGCCCCCGGAACCCCAAGATCGTCGAGACCCCTCAATGTGTGAACCTCTCCCCGAAAACCCTACTTTCATAATATAACACAATTGTTGCACATCAAATCATTCATCTTGCATACATTCATGTGGTTTGGGGGCCTTATGTCGATTCACCTAATAACTAAATATGGGGCCCATATGCGGGCAAATCTAGCCTTATATTGGCCTCATTTAAATTTGTGCAGCGAACTCGGTGCTATTATTTGCCATGTTAATACAACATTTAAATTGCGGGGGGTTCTAAATAACATGAACCATTTAATTAATTGTCGGGACCCCGGTTCCGCTTAATATGACCTAATTGCACCGCACCTTGCCATGTCATTCATCATGCATGCATCATGCCGATCTTCTGTCGTTGTATTAAATATTGCATACGGTGTTTCTTCTAGTGTTTTGCTTCTTCGCGGATAAGGCCGTTGAGTGGATGTGAGCTTCGTCCCGATCTTGGTTGAACCTTGACATGTTTTCAGGCGAGCATCTCCCTCTTTCTACCTATTTTACTTTTATAGTATTTATTCCCTCTTGTTGATCTATTGCTATCTGTGTTGCGATGCTCTAGTTTCCGTACCCGTGATCTCCCTTGTAGCCCTATATTGCCTTGGACACACCCTATTACCTGTTGTTTGGTAGATAGTTGGACTTGCGCGTCGTAGTTGCTTGCTCAAGTGCTGATGTGTGTCGTCATATGCCACAGTTGCTGATGTATTGCCGCATGTTGATGATGGAGATGATTCTAGTTTTACTTATCGTCACTTTAATTTCTGTTTAACAACTAAAACTGAAATAAGCGAGTCATCGTGGGTGATAGAAAATATTTGGTTTCGAACGCCCACTTGTGTCCGTAAGACCCCAGTACTTGATACCTGTTCCTTGATTTATCGCGCTATCCACATCCGGAGGTATATGGGACCCCCCGAGCGAGCTTGATTCATTCTTATTTCTTGGGGCCACAAACTAGTTTGAGGTTTTATTTACGATCTGTACTTATGCCATGCTACTTTCTGATTTAAATTGTGCGACGGATAGCTTTGTCTGTTTAGGATCGGGACACGATTCCGCGGTGTCGACAAGCCCGGTTTGGGTTCCCGATGTTCACAGCCGTCCACCCAAACCTTGAGTCCGTCTCGGAGCTTGCTTACTCCGTTGCGGGATCTACTCCAAGGGGTGGCCCCCTGAAATATTTCTGAATCCTGTGATTGTTCAGTCGTGAAAGCCTCGTTGGGTTTTGAGTTGGTTTTTCCGAGGTTGATCGAGCGTGTGTTGCTATTGGTGCACCCCGGCCGGGTAAAACTTTCTGAAAGCCGTGTCCGCGGATATGGACGACTTGGAGCACAGTATCTCGATCATAGACAAGCATAACTAAAGTTTATTGCTATAAATTTGACTTATAATGACTAGTAATCAGCTTCACTATAATGGAATGGCTAAATAATACTGCCCACAATTGCTTGTTTGGAGTGTCGCTTGCGACCATTGTACCTGACTAGTAAGTGTTGCAACTACAACGGAATGGCTAAATAAAAGTACCAACAACTGCTGGGTTTAAGGGTTATCTCATGCTATTCATATCTGATTAGTAAGTGCTACAACTACAACGGAATGGTTAACTAAAAGTGCCCACTGCTTACTTTATCAGGACGATTATCTATACCTGACTAGTAATTGCTGCAACGATAACCAAGTAAGTAAAACTGCCAACTGTGTGAGTTCCTCGGTTGACTTCCTCGTTTGGTTTCGAGGGGGGAAACACCAGGATGGGTTTGTTTGGTGCTAGCTTCAGGTTGGATCCGGTTAGGTCATTCTCATCCCTCTCTGATATCCGCCAGTTGTATCGAGTCTCTATAGGATGTTTAGTGCATGCTGCCGCTTCAGTCCACCATACCTATGGAGGCGAGGACCGAATTCTAGCTCGCGCCGTGTCTTGGCCTCGATCGACGCTCCTTCTTTTTCCTTTGCCCTTTGTCGGCACCCCTTTTGTTTAAGCAGGTTTTGAGACCGACGCCGTTAGCAGGGTTACCCTTCCGGCTTGGCCTGGGCAGGGTTATGGACGCCGCTGGTTATTCTTCAGGGCTCTTAGCCCCATTTGCATCTTGTCCGTAGCTGGACGCTCTATCGTTTTCAAGGTGATTTGGATCTTTGTACATTATATCTGTATTCTTGACTCATGGAGTCGCTGTTTTATATATCTGTTCTGTGGGTCCCATCGAGGACTGTTGTGTAATGTTATTACTTCGTTTTCCACCCGCACGAAAGTGCCTGGTGGGCACCTTTGAATCGTTTCTATGCGGGTTTGGCGAATTTTGCTCAAACTTGCATAGGTCCGATTCTGAGGGTGTTACAAGGTGTCCTCCTTAGATAAACAAATATGGCATGTTGGGTAAACAAATTACAGCAGGGCAATTGACAGGACTGAGCAAGGCATAACAATGCAATACTAGACATAAAGATCCTATGAGATTCGATTGGGCAATACAACAAGATACATAGACCGCCATCGAACTGCATCTATGAATAGAAGTCCACCTTTGGTTTATCATCCGAACCCCCTCCAGTATTAAGTTGCAAGCAACAAACAACTGCTTTAAGCAAAGTGTGTAAGGTAAACAATCCACTTGTTCCATGAACAAGAAACTGTTGTTTTCTCCCTAGTGGCAACAACAACACATCTACAACCTTAGATATTTCTATCACTTCCCTTGATTAAATAGAGGCATGAACCCACTATCGAGCATAAATACCCCCTCTTGGAGTCACTAGCAACTACTTGGCCAAGATAGCTACTAACAACGGAGATCATTCAAGATCACAAACAACACAGACATGATAGAATCAATAAGACAAAACCATTAATCAATCTGACATAGTAATCTCAATATCCATCGGATCCCCGCAAACACAACATGCATGATTACAAATAGATGAGATCTTGATCATGAATGGAGCTCACAAGATCTAGACATGAAAGCACAAAGGAGGAGATACAACCATCTAGCTATATATGGACCCGTAGTCCAAGGTGGAACTACTCACGCTTCATACTGGATGCTGGCATGATGAAGACGAAGGCCTCCGGGATGATCTCCTCTCCGGCAGGGTGCCGGGAAGAGCTTCAGATCCCCCGATCTAGGGAAGATGGTGGCGGAGGCTATAAATGGTTTCGTGGAATATTGATCGGGTGCTTAGGGTTTAGGCATCAGGGGCTTCTTATAGGAGAAGAGGCGAGGCTGGGAGGCGGCCAGGGGGCCCACACCCTGCACAGGCGCGACCCAGGGTGGTCCCGCGCCTAGGGGTGCGGCCGCCCTGTTGCGCCCCTCCGTCTCTCCTTGGGACTTCGTGTTCTCCTCGGTAAAATATTGATTTTGGCATTTGTCCCGTCCAATTCCGAGAATATTTCCTTACTAGCTTTTCTGGAACCAAAAACAGCAAAAAACAGGCAACTAGCACTGTGGCAACTTGTTAATAGGTTAGTACCAGAATACATATGAAAAGCAACTCAACATATGGACAAAGCAAAGAAAAGTAGATACTAAACAAGCATGGAACATCAAAAATTATAGATACGTTTCCGACATATCACCCGCCGATTCTTTTTATCAGCCCAGTACGAAGGGTCTCTCTTCCCGCCAATATCGCCCTCCACATTTTCGATGCAGTTCTTGGAGCCACTGCATTCATGAAGGCTCCGTTTGGCTAATATCTAGCAGACAACACCTGCGCACAGAGAGAACTCGAATTTTTGAGTAACATCCAGCCTTGTTTTCCAAGAAGAGCTAGGTTAAATTGTTCCAGATCCCTGAACCACATCCCACCCCAACTCTTCGGCCTTGACAGTTCTTTCTAGGACAACCAGTGCATTGATCGTTTATCAATCGAGCCAGCCCACCAAAACCGAGCTGCCAATGAAATTAGCTTTTGGCAAGTTCCTTTAGATAACTGAAAACATCTCATATTGAATAAAGGCATTGCTTGTATGAATTATTTGATGAACACCTCTTTTCCTGAGTAAGTGAGTTGTCTTTCGGGCATGCCATTAAGTCTACTTCTCACCCTCTCCTCTATATAATCAAAGGATTCACTGGTTAGCCGACCCATCGCTGTCGGCAACCCCAAGTACTTCTCACTGAAAGCCTCTACATCAATATCCAGAGCCTGTTTGACCACTACTCTCGCATCATCCCCATTTTCAGGACAAAAAAAGACTTAGCTTTTTGATCTATTTACCAACTGGCCCGACGCTTCATTATACATATGTAAAATGACATTCAATCTTGCTGCTCCCTGTGCTGATGCCTCAATAAAAATCAAGCTATCATCAACAAACAAATGATGGGTAATCCAAGGTGCCCTCCTACACACCCTGATACCCCTATCCACAAAACCCACTGTGAAATTATTCAACAAGGCCGACAGTCCCTCGAAGCACATCAAGAATAAATAAGGAGAAATCGGATCACCTTGGCGCAAACCTCGAGTCAGAGAGAAAAAAGGAAGGAGCTCCCCATGGACCTTTACTGAAAACCTTACTGAAGAAACACACCTCATGATCAAATTCACTATTGATTCCGAAAAGCCCAACTTCAACATGATCGCCCTTAAAAAAGGCCACTCAAGTTGGTCATATGCTTTCATCATATCGAGCTTCACCGCACAAGACCCCTTCTTTGTTTTTTACTCCTCTTCATACCGTGGATGCATTCAAAGGCAACGAGAGCATTGTCGGTAATTAAACGTCGAGGTACAAATGCACTTTGTTTATGATTGATCGTCTCCTCTAGCACATGACGAATCCTAATACAAATAATCTTGGTGCAGATTTTGTAAATGACAGTACATAGATAAATAGGCCGGAATTGTGTGGTTGAGTGGGGATTCCTAACCTTTGGAATGAGCAAAATTGCCGTCTAATTTAATTCTGCCGGTAGCTCACCACCATGTACAAAACTTAGGATCGCAGGGACCAACGATCCTTTGACCACCTCCCAGTGTCTCTGAAAGAAACCTGTGGTGTAGCCATCCACCCCCGGTGATTTGGACGGTTTCATTTGGAACAAAGCAAAACGAACCTCCTCCTCAGTGTATGTAATGTCCATGGCATCTCTCATCTATTCTAAAACACGCTCCTGAACAAAATGCAGCAGCGCTCCCATGTTTGGCTCTCCCTGTGATTCATACAGCTGGTTATAAAATCCTTGTACCTCTTCCTTCACCTCAAAATCCTCCTCACACCACGAGCCATCACTTCTCTGCAAAGTTGTAATTCTATTAAACCTTTATCTCTTCTTTGTTTGGGCATGAAAAAACGAAGAACTTTGACCCCCTGCCTTTAGCCACTAGATTCTTGAACGTTGTTTAAGCCAAATTTCTTTTTTATGCAACGTTATAGTAATCTGGTCCATAATTATTTTTTCTTCTGCCGATGGGCCTCGACCCAATGAGAGCTTCCTCACTCTCTTCAACCTTTTCCTCAGTGCAACAAGTTTGTGTTTAAAATTCCCCAACTTCGCCGGCCCCCAATTTTCTAGGCCAGCTTGCATATTTCTGACAGTACGGGCCACGCCGACTAAACCCTCATCCAATTTATTATCCCTCCACATATCAGCAATAACTTTGTCATAATCTTCCAAAGTCTGTCACACATTCTCATATCTGAAACTTTTCTGTGGTGTTGGTCGAATTAAGTCACTCAACATCCGCATTCTAACGTACACTCCACAATGATCAGAATGGGCCATATTAATATGCCTTGCTCGCTGAACCAAGAACATATCATACAACTTCTCATTTGCAAAGCCCCGGTCTAAACATACTTTGACATTTGCCTAACCATCTTGTCTATTGTCCCAGGTAAAAGGCACACCATCCCAACCTACGTCGGACAAACCACAGTCCTCGATGCATTCTCTAAAGGCTTCTATTTGTGGTTTAGGCCTATCACACACATTAAAGTGCTCGGACCCATAAAGGGTTTTATTATAATCACCCATGCACAACCATGGGTAAGACAATGAACATGCTAGCCTCCGCAACAATGTCCAGCTTTTATGTCTATTTTCTCTTCTTGATTCACCATAGAAGCCTGTGAAACTCCACGGACGACTACCGTCTAGACTGCTCACTATCACATCAATGTGATTGGAGCCAAGGCTTTTAAGATCAACTTTCACATCATTTTTCCAGAAAATCCCTATGCCTCCGCTCAGACCAGTACTATCAACACCATAACAATTATTAAAGCCTAGAGCATTGCATAACTTCTCGGTTATTTTACCACTAATCTTTGTCTTCATCACAAAGAGTAGCGTGGGACCTTATAGCCTCACCACATTGTGAAGCTCTCGAACTGTCTCCTGGTTCCCAAGCCCTCGTCAGTTCCGTGATAAGCAATTCATTGATCTAGGCGGGGCTGGATCATAGCCTCCGCCAACATATCAGCTTCATTCTCAGTCTCTGGCCTCTAATTCTTTTGATCTCTACCAGGTAAAGCACCAATATTGCTCGGCGAGTTCACAACTGTATTTGTTTTTATACCTTGGTTATCAGAACCCAAGTTAGCATCATCACTCCCTTCAACTGTCATCCCAGCAGCAGAATCCGAGCTAGATCCTTTGGGTTTTTCCACGTACTGACTAAATGATTTAGCATTGAACTGAAAAACCTGCTGCTGTGGGGTAACAACATTACGTTGAGATGATGTGGTCCTCTGTCACACCTCCTTCCTTCCACTAAATTTTCCCCCTTTCTCTTCGTACTGACTAGCAGGCCCTTTAGCTGTTTCATTACTATAACTAAAACCTTTATATTTACTAGGGCCAACAGGCAACACTTTCTTCAAATCAGGCACTCTGACACTTGCATCATACGCCCAACTCCCATCCGCGCTACGAGGTAATGGATTCAGACAACAAAGATCCGGATGCCCAATCTTTCCGCGGGCAAAGCAGAAATAAGAAAGACGTTCATACTGAACTTCATATTCATCAATTGAGTTCCTCAACATCGAGTTTACCAGGACCACTCGACGTAATGGCTTGTTGACATTGATCCAGGCCTTGGCACGCAAACTCTGACCCCATCCACGTCTATTTCCTGACATGTCCAACTTAATGAACTCTTCATCCTGGCTAGCTACAAAATTACATCTCGCTGCATTTAGCCAGTTGAAAGGAAAATTATGAGATCTAATCTAGATAGGAAGTTTCTCAAATTTGATCTCATACGGGCGCATATTGCAATCGAAATTGTCCAGGACAAATGCGTGCTTATTGATCATCCACGGCGACCATCCCAGATACGATCCTGATCCTTTTCAGATTCCATGGTCGCCACAAACACATTGTCACCCATAGCTTGGAACTTCAAACCCCTAGGGTTTCCCCATTGCAGACGAAGTGCACCGGTAATTGTTTGAATATGGAATTCATTGATAGACAATACCTTCCCCGAGATCGGGAGCTTTGATGCCTCATCGACCGCCTCCCGATCATCCATGATCACCACCCTCTTCTCCTCCTACGAAAGGTTGAGTTTCCTCAACATCCCAGACATGGCTTCATCGCTGTTTTCCATGGTGTCCCGAGTAGCAAGACTCGTGCCCACACTCCCTCCTCCCTCGGCTGCCATTGCCGATGAGGGACAACTCGCCCAGCCGATGAGCAGCTTCCGATCGCAGCAGGAGATCATGATCGCCCGCGCGCCGCCACTCCCACCTAAACCCTAGAAAACGGTTCGGGGAAAAACATACGACACCCAGGTACTCATCTACCCATCCAAAGTTTGATAGGTGAGGCCTCTGTAAAATTGTAACATAGCTAATTTTCCTTAAGTATGCTTTGACTCAATCTAGGTCATCTCGTGCTTTCTAGTTCCACGATCATTCATAGATTAGTTAGAATCGCTTCACCTGCCGCCAAGTGAGTGTCGTGGTCGATATCTTCATTATGTGATCACATCCTGATTCTTAAGCTTCTTTATGTGATCACATATCGATTCTCATGCGATCAGTATCGATCTCGTATTTCTCGTACCATCCCAACTTCGTAAATGGCCAGAGTTGCCGGTAGACTATTGGCGCCTCTATTCCATGTTTGGCCATTGTTTATAACGTGTCGATGTTTATAATGTATTACTCCCTTCGACCCATATTACTTGACTTAGATTTATTTGGATGAACCTATATACTAAATAGTGTCTAGATTCATTCAATCTAAACAAATTCAAGTCAACTAATATGGGTCGGAGGAGGGAGTACTAATTTTTTCGATTTTATGTGTTGTAAAGACCGGTGTTTTTACCGGCGGGTACCCATTTACCCTGCTAGGTGCCGGATATGGAAAAATGTAATACTCGTTGACGGGTACGAGTATGGGTGATGGGTAAGATAGGAGGGGACGTGTAAGGATATGTGGTTGCTCCACCAATACCCATACCCCGCAGGTGCCATCCCTATCAGTCACCTTATAATTAAGTACTATTTTTGTTTCATAATATAGGCATTTCTAACAGTTTAAATTAAACTGCTAAAAAGACTTATATTTTAGAATGGAGATAGTACTTGATCGTATGTATTTTTTGAACTACTTCGACCGTTTCAAACTATAAGGTGTAGGTTGTGATAGGCTACATTATAATTTTGAATGGAGGCAGTAGCTAACGAGACAAAGTTTTGGTTATGAAGTCGCTAACCTGGCTAACGTCCTCCATACACGACTCAGGCACCTGAGAATTAGTAAGTCGTCTGGCAGGCGTGTGCAGTCTACCCACGTACTTACGGTGTACACACAAGTTCGCCATCAGTCCCGGTACGGGTCCAACGCTGAGCCGTTGAAAACCATCGTTTTAGTTTCTCACCACTCTGCCGCGTCAGGCCTTCACGCAAAGCGGCTAAATCCAACACAAAACCAATGCCACATGACATGAGGCTCGTCGTCATCATTCATGGTTTCACACTGAACTTCTGCACTTGCGAGCAAAGCAGCCAGAATTCGCGCCGCCTCTCCGTGCCAGTCACGGGCCTCCTGCTCACTCACGCGTCTTCCTTCCTTCGTTGTCCAGTTTCCTCTCCCGCCATTTCCGCTCGGGTCCCGTGATGTGCGCCCACATACTAGTTGCCTGTGTTGCTCGCGTCCCTCTCGGTCTGAACGAGGACCCGTCTTTGACTTGCGGTGCCAGTGTTGCTACGGATCAGAGTGTAGAGGCCTCTGTGTCACGGCTCACGGGTAGGGTGCTTGCCGAGAAACTATATGCTCCCCGTCGTAATCCTCGTCGACCGCGACGCCGTTTACTATGAACTATAATCACCGTCGAGATCTTGCGTGTTGTTCTTATGTCGATTCAACGGAGTGGGGAAAGGAAATGGCAGGTTCGTCTTCTCGCTGCTCAATACGCCGCGGGTACACACGCGCAAATGTTAGTGGTATCGTGACGGGCTCTCGCTCTCTCAGTCATGTGTCATCGACTCTCTGAGACCAGATTAACTGATTTGAAGTTGGACGTTAATTGTGATGGTGGCTGCATGTCTCGCTTGTGGAATCGTGGCCCTGCCGGAATTGTTGCGTCTTACGCTCTCGGAATTGGACACGCGCTCCCACTGAATGTCTATTTCGAGACGATCGAGCATTTTCTCTAAAATTTGCCGCGTATGTTTCATCGATTCCTAGCGGATTTTTCCCCAGGAGTTTCATACTCTTTCATCCGAAATAAATAACTTTGATTTGTCCAAATTCGCATGTATCTACACATATTTTAGTATATAAATATATACGAATTTAGACAAATGAAAGTCACTTATTTATAGGCGGAGGAAGTACAAGTTATATGGAGTGGATCGACATCAATGTTCCGTGCGGGCTCGTTCCCCTTCCCCCAATCGCCGAGCATGCCGTTTTGAGGCTATTTATCGTGTCGTCGTGAGAGCGCGCGAGGGCGTTTGTAGGAATGTTGACGAGACCGTGTTCTTCTTGATGTATATCTTCTGCTAGTACATGATTCCGCTAGTAATTCCTATTGTTATTATTATTGTAATTTCGTAATATATTTGGATGCGAGTTAGGTTCTTTACCGTTTAGATATCTTTTTTTTTGACATAATGCGGCACTTTATTGATCACATGACATCAATACAAAGAGTCTGCCGGATGCACTCCGGAGCAGAATTCGAAATAAAACCTAGAGTAGAAACATCACAAGTCTTAGCCAGAGTGTGTGCCGCCTTATTCAGAGATCGATAAACATGCTTGAGGACAGCAGAATCAAAACGCCCAGAAAGCATCTTGATGTCCATCACCACAGCGCCAACCGGAGATCGGTCCTGGCCCGAAGAATTGACTCGCTGAATCAGTGATATACAGTCCAAAGCAAAGATAACCTTCCCATAGCCTTTGTCGGTCGCAATGGACACCGCACGCCGCAACGCGAGCGCCTCTGCCAACTCCGGTGAAGTGAAACCTTGCAACGGTTCACTAGCTGCCATCAGACAAGCTCCAGTATGATCGTGAAACACTGCCCCCATAGCCATACGACACCGATCAGAGAATAGCGCTGCATCCACATTAACCAAAACCTCTCCCTATGGCGGCGGAGTCCATCTTGATGAAATAGTAGACTCACGCCTCAGACTAGGTTTGGTTTTGAAACAGTGTTGCACAATCATATTGACATAGGCAGTAATCTTCGCACTTGTTACCTTGGGGTTAGGTTCAGTAAGATTATTCCTTGCATCATTCCTAGCATCATTCCTAGCATCCCAAATATGCCAACATCCTATAGCAAGAATAGTAGCCTCCAGCTCTGTTGCCTTCGACAGAAACAGGAACATCCAGAGCTTCGGTGACTGAAACTCCTGTCGAGCAAGGTGACAGCTGAAGGACTCCTTGACTAACCGCCAGACCTCCCTCGTGAATTGACACTGGATGTGAGCATGCTCAACATCCTCCACCCTGCTGCAGAAAACACAAGTGTCGCTAGCAGGAATTTGTCGTCGACAGAGTTGAACCCCGGTTGGTAGGCAGTCATGAGCTAGTCTCCAGAGGTGGATTTTCATCTTGCCTGGTGCCTTGATCTTCCAGAGCATCTTCCAATGCTTCTCATCAGTGGCGGTGGACGAGGCCATTCCACCACTCGGCCTACTCCGCTTGATGAAAAACTTATCAGACCTGACCAAATTGTACGTTGACCTGACGGTATAGATGCCATTCTTGGTATAGGGCCAGCGAACAAAATCCTCTCCTTCATGCCTACCCACTTGCACTTGCATGATCAGGTCAGCAGTTTTATGATCAAAGAAGGCATACACTGTCTCTGGGCACCACGTGCCCGTCCTCCCATCAATCAAGCAGTGGACAGTGGCAGCATTAGGAATAGATTTGAGGGGTTTTAGCATATACGGCGGACAATCTGGAATCCAATTATCAGATTTAATCTTCACCGACCGCCCATTTCCAATACCCCACTGGATACCATTGAGTAGGAGTTACCTACCAAAGAGGATACTCCTCCATGTGTACGAAGAAGATCGAGGTTTCGGAGCATGCCAGAAATCCGTGTCAGGGAAATAGCGTCCTTTAAGCACCCTGTCACACAGCGAATTAGGCTCCGTCGGTAATCTCCAACCCTGGCGGCCAAGCATTGCTTGGTTGAACAGCAGCAGGTCTCGAAAGCCCATGCCACCGAGACTTTTAGGGGTAGAGAGCCAGTCCCAAGATCTCCAGTGTAGCTTCTTCTTTCCCTCCTCCACTCCCCACCACTGATTGGAAATAGAAGATTTCATCTTATCACATGTGGAGATGGGAAGTTGGAAGCAACTCATAACGTATGTGGGAATAGCTTGAATAACCGCCTTCAAGAACGTTTCCTTCCCAGCTCTTGACATAGGACGATCAGTTACCCCATTAATACGTTTCCAGATCATATCATAGAGGAACTTGAAGGTTGCAGTGGGCGAACGCCCTACTGAGGTGGGCATGCCCAAATAGAAGTCATTCAGGATTTCACTCTGCACTCCCAAACAAACCTTCACTCTATTCTTGATCACACTATCTCAGCAATTACCAAAGAAGACAGAGGATTTGTCGAGGTTAATCTTCTGAGCCGAGCCATCACAATAAGTCTTCAAGGTATTTTTAAGATATTCCACACTCCTACTATCACTCCTCTCAAAGAAAATGTTATCATCCGCAAACAGTAAATGTGAGATAGGGGGGCCGAGTCTACCATTTCTTATCCCATAGAGCTCGCCACAGTCCTCCTTTTGTTGCAGTAAACATGACAATCCTTCTGTGCATAAGAGAAATAAATAGGGGCTAATGGGGTCCCCTTGTCGAATGCCCCTAGATGGAACCACAGGTTCGGTGAGCTCGCCGTTCACAGGGACAGCATAGCGAACACAAGTGACACATCTCATCACCGATTGGATCCAGGAAGGGGCAAAGCCCATCTTACACATGCATCCATGTAGGTAATCCCACTCAACCCTGTTGTAAGCTTTCATCATATCAATTTTGAATGCGAAGAAGGGTCTCTTGTTATCTTGGTGCCGAATGGTATGCAAACATTCAAAGGCGATTAGGGCATTCTCAGTGATGAGCCTCCCAGGCACAAAGGCACTTTGCTGCTCAGAAATGATCAAAGGCAGAATCACTTTCAATCTATTCGCCAACACTTTGGAGACGATCTTGTAAATCACATTGCATAGACTGATAGGACGAAAGTTCTTCAAGTCCCTTGGCTTCACAACTTTTGGAATAAGAACAATGACTAAGTCACAGAAGCCCTCTGGCACTTCTCCTCCAGAGATGAAGGCCCTAACAACGTTACAGATCTCCTCCTTAAAGAAATCCCAATGGGTTTGATAAAAGAGCGCTGGGAATCCATCAGGCCCCGGTGCCTTAGTCGGTCCCATTTGGAACAAAGCAGCCCCAATCTCCTCATCAGTGTACGGTTTACAGAGATTATCATTCATATCAGACGTAACTTTTGTATGAATGGCATCGAGAACTGCATCCACTGAAGCGCAGGGTTCAGACGAAAATAGTTTTTCATAGAAACCTTGAACCATACCTTTTAGTTCGGCCTGCACTTCACACTTGGAGCCATCAGCACGCAGAAGCATATCAATTCTATTTGTTCTCCGCCTTGCTGTAGCACTGGCATGGAAGAAGGATGTATTTCGGTCGCCTTCCCGCAACCATTCAACACGAGACCGTTGTTTAGCCATTATTTCCTCCCGTTCAAACAGTTCACATAGCTCGTGTTCTAGCTCCTGTTCTTCCTTCATAGATTCCTCGGTCAGCTCAAGTTCACGAACATCACGGATCTTGCCCTCAAGTTGCCGAATATTCTTACGAACCGAGCCAAAGGTGACTCGACTCCAGTCCTTAAGAGATTCGGCAGTACGTCCTAGGTTTGCCCACGTCGACTTCAAGGACCTCGTACCATCTCTTCCCTCGGTCCAGGTCTTTTCAAGGACCTCGCGGTAATCAGGTGCCCGCAGCCACATGGCCTCAAACCTGAACCCTTGCTGAACTGGGATATGCGCATTGTCTCTGGAGCTGCTCAACAGGGAAATAAGGATGGCATAGTGATCCGATGAAGTTGTAATGAGATTTTCCATAGAACAGTCCTTGAACATGCGTGAAAAACCACCATTTTCCACTGCTCGATCAAGATGAACCCTGACGTTACTATCAACATCTTGTCGATTGCTCCATGTAAACTTGGGTCCCATAAAACCCAAATCCATAAGTTCAGAGTCCTGCAAACACTCCTGGAAAGCATTGATCTGCGCCTCGGTCCTATTCCGGGGGCCAATGTGCTCATCTTGGCTTAAAACTTCGTTAAAATCCCCACAACAGATCCAAGGACCATCCCAGGTTGATCGCAAAAATCAGAGAAAATCCCAAAACCCAGAACGAAGTTCCCTCTGGGGCTCTCCATAAACAAAGGTTGCACTCCATTTTATTCCATTCTCTGGTGTGATGTGAACATCGATACACCATGCGTTACAAGGTTTGATTGTAACAGAAATAGACGACAATCAAAATAGGGCCAATCCACCACTTTGGCCAGCACAACTAACAACATAGGAACCAGAGTAACCCAGCGACCACATGAAGCTACGTACTCTGGAGTCCCTCATCTTTGTCTCGGACAAGAAGAGGAGGGAGGGGCGATGAACTCTCACCAGCCAGCAGAGCTCTCCAACTGTCGCGTCCGACCCCAATCCGCGACAGTTCCAACATAAAATCCTGATTGCGTCTGGCGGGGCTGTTCAACAGCTCCCGCCTGATCCGCCGATCCAGAGATGTCTCCCTTTCTCTTCTTGTTTGCTCATCGTGTCATCAGTGTGCTCATCACCAGGCAGGGAAGCTGACACGCCCTCATGAACCACAAGGGCTAACTGGTTAACCGCTTCACCTGTCAACATGGGTGGAGCTTTTGGCCTATACGCCTGTTGGGTCTTCCTTTTCTGCCCCGTGAGTGTCTTCCCATCCAGAGTCAGTTCCTTGTCCTTGGACTGAATCTTGTTGGGCTTAGTTGTTTTTGCGCGGGCACGTGGTATCTTCTTGACCGGGGAAGAAACCTCAGCTGCATCATTCTTTTGTTTCCCACTCGCTGCCCCGCTCTGGCTGAAAAACTGGCCCGGCCGCTCCTGTACTGGTGAGGAGGATCGACCATGCCCAGCTGGCACAGATCCACTCGACGATTTAGCTCCTTGGGTCTTCTTCTTTCTCTCATCTGGAGCTACTAGCTTATCAACCGAGTAAGGGAGTTTCCCCTCATCATCCCTCTCCCCTGGGTTCTTACATTCAGTTGAGGAGTGCCCAAGGATGCCACATGAGAAACAATAGTGTGGTAGGTCCTCATACTGGAGGTCGAACCAATCCGTCGCATTGCGATGTTGAGAGAAGACGGTGACTCCCCGCCGTAGAGGTTTGTTGACATCTACCTCAACATGCACACGCTTATACCTGCCCCAGCACCTCCCAGTGTTATCACAGTCCACAACAGGAACACTTCCAGCAATGCCAATCGGACCGACAATCACTGTACCCCATTTCTTCTGCATATAGGCAAAGGAAAGGTTAATGATCCTCACCCATATCCTTAGTCTGTCGAAGATCATATCCCTTGGCTTAAGATCGACGCTAAAATCTTTCAGCAGAACTGCTCGAGTGCCAACCACCCACAGTGGTCCGTATTTCACCTGATCCATGCCGGCCTTCTTCTCAAACTCCGCCATGAAAAGATTATCGCCGACCGGGTTCAGAAGCAGGCCACGTGGGTTGCCCCATGCCGGGCGAAGAGAGGATCCGATCGTGCTGATGTGCAGAGTCATAGGTGAGAGCACCTTGCCGACGAGTGCCCACTTAGAGTGTACTGGGATCTCCTCGCCATCATCATCCAGCACAACCGCCTCCGCCTCCGTCGCCGTCAACCGTAGCGGCCCATCATCTCTGAGACATGGTCATCAGATCCGACCGCCGCTGCATTTGAACTCATTGGGGATTGACTCCCCGAAGGTCCACCAGCCTCCCCTGTCTTGCCCTTCATCGTCAACCTCAAAACTAAAGGGAATATGCCCGAGAGCCAATAATAAAGTGGTTATTATCGTATTCCTTATTTATGATAAATGTTTATTTTGCATGCTATAATTGTATTAATACGGAAATGTTAATACATGTGTGTTTAATAAACAAAAAAGGAATTTGCTAGTTATGCCTCTCTTATAAACTAGCTCGTTGATTAACATGATGATCAAAGTTTCCTGATCATGGACATTGGATGTTGTTAATAACGAGGTCACAACATTAGTGTAATGATGTGATGAACATTCATCCGAAGTATAGCATTACGATCAAAGTCATTGAGTTTATATTGCTATAACAACTTACAAAGTGATCCTAATCCTTAGACCATGAGATCCATGTCAATCACTAACACCGGAAGAGTTTCTCGATGACATCAAACGTCACACCGTAACTGGGTGATTATAAAGATGGCTTCAGAACTACTAAAGTGTTATGTTGAGACCCATGGATCGAGAGTGGAATTTGTTCATCCCGATGACGGATAGATATGCTCTAGGCCCTCTCGGTGATATCACATTGATTAGCTTGCAAGCAAGTGATTTGATCACTAGAATGTTATATCACGGGAACGAGAAAAGAGTGTATGTCGGTAACGAGATCAAACTAGGTATGGAGATACCGATGATCGAATCTCGGACATGTAATATATCGTGAAACAAAGGGATCAAGATACTAGCGTAAAAGGTTCGCACGATCACAGAAGTCATCGTTGAATGTGTGGGAGTCAGTATGGATCTCCAGGTCCCGCTACTGATTATTGATCGGAGAAGGGTCTCGATCATGTCCGCATTATTCGCGAACCGTAGGGTGACACACTTAAGGGATACCAACACCATTCGGAGCAAATGATATGCCAGAAAAAGAAAAGGAAAGCGCAGGAATTTATTTCACTAGACACCGGAACTGTTTCGGTTGAAATTGCTGAAACTGGTTCTGCATGTGAAATGGAATACTAGCAAGGGGTTTTAAGTGAATGTTTGTTAATTAAAGTAATTAACAAAATTATGAATAAATAAATAAAAGAGTTTTATTTAAATGAGAGCTTGCATTAATTTTGGTGGAAAATTAATGCATGTGAGTGGAGAGGTTTTTATGTGAGTGGAGCTTCCACCACATGAATGAGGGAGAGGTGGGGGCACCCTCCATGGCCGGCGGCCATGCCCCCTTGGGCTGCCCCCTCCCCTATAAAAGGACCCCCTCCTCTCACTTGTCTCTCACACCTCCTCGTGAAGGATCTCTCTCCCCCATTTAGAATTTCCCCATGGTCTCGGATCAGCGAGATACATGTTTCCGGTGGCTTTTTCTGGAAGGATTTGTTGCTTCCGCTGCTTCGTTGGAGCGAGGGCGCGGAGGTTGTCGGGGTACCCGTACGTGTGTACGATCACGGATGCACCACTGCTTTGAGGTGCTGGACTTGATCGTGCTGGACCGGCTGGACCAGATGGACTTCATCACGATCTTGAGATTGGCAAGCGTTCGTCTACATCATCCACGAGTACAACCTCGTTAACGCTATTCGGTCTTCGAGGGTATGTATTCTATGGATGTATATCCACCCGTTGCTTGTATCTAGTAGATAGATCTTGGTACATACATGTTCCCATCGTAGGAAAATTTTTGTTTTCTATGCTGCGAACCCTAAAGTGGTATCAGAGCCAGATCTATGCGTAGATACTTTGCACGGGTAGTACACATATGAGTATGTGGGCAATGATGATCATTTTATTGCTTCTTAGTTGTACTTTGGATATTGGTGGCATAGTGGGATGAAGCAGCCCGGACAAACTTTACATGTCCTCGCACATGAGACCTGTTCCACGCTTGACATGCAACTAGTTTTGCATAAGTGGCTAGCGGGTGTGTGTCTCTCCTACTATAGTCAATATCTAATTTGCAACGAGTTGTCAACAATTTGGTTATCCTCGTTGTGGTTCATGTTCGTAGGTAAGAACGGTTCTATCTTCGAAAGCCCTAAGCCACGTAAAACTTGCAATGGATAAATTAGAGGCGTCTAGTTTAGATTGTTGCTGGGCTAGTGTTATGATATGGTGATGATGTAAGTAGAAGTATGATATGATACTCTTACAACACACATAACGTGTAAACTCCATAGACCTTGGATTTACACATAAAGATATGATAGTGATCATACCACGGTGCACATGATAGAGATCATATGCGGGAACCATATCATTTCACTAAATAAACATGTGATGTTTGGTAGCATCTTATATTGCTTGTTTGGCGTTTTATTAGCATAATAAGATGATCCCTCATTTAGATATCAAGATAAAAATGTGTTCTTCCTTAAGTATGCACCGATAATGTTTCGTCGCTTCAAGACATCACGTGATGATCGGGTGTACTTGAATCCACGAGCATATCTCGGGTGTAAGACAGTTACACACGCGAATACTAAGGTTCTTACTTGGCGAGCCTAGCATGTACAGACATGGCCTCGGAACACGGACCGAAAGGTTAAGCATGAGTCATATAGTAGATATGATGCCTATTTCATGCTCGCCTTTGAAGCTACACCGACTCACGTGATGATCAGACTTGGTGTAGTGGATTTGGTTCATGTAATCACCAAAAAGACACGAGGGATGTCGTTTTTGAGTGGGAGTTCATTTCTAATTTGGATTAGTAGAACTCAATTTATCATAAATTAAATCAAAGTGAAATTGCATAATTTGTTGTAATCATTGGCATTCGTTCACCACCTTATGCATAGTTGTAATTGAGATAATAGAACTATAGAATTCTGGATATATACTTTACGAACTGGTATCGTATTGTGTTGAGTGTCAATCTAAAGTTTAAAGTCCTATTGCAAACTTTCAGCAAAATTCTATTTACTCCGTGAAATTTAATAATTGGTATTAAATCGAGAGTAACAAATCCAGTGTTAGTATCTTAAGTATCATGTTTGCCTCCATGATTCTTGATTGTTTTTGAATATCAAGGTTGTCTAGGAGCTGAAAGAATTGTTTCAGAAACCATCATGTGTGACAGATATAACGATATCTGAAACAATGTTTTGGTTGCAATATGATAGAGTATAATATATGATCTCATATTGGATGAGAATTTACAAAGGTTGGAGATGCTAGACATCCTAATCATCCAAAAGGGTTTTGGAAAGCAACATTATACTCACGATTCTCCTTATAAGCTATATTAGCTTGATGATGAAAGTCGTCATGATAAGGATGAATAGAATATGTATGTAAAATGTTTACTACACTAAAAGATTACTAAAGAATGGATTTTGAAAGAACGCCGATCATTTGATGATGGTGATCTACTTCAAAGTGCAAGTCCAAAGGTATTATTATTTGAATATACACGCTTTGGACTATGTGTCATGTATATGGCGCCACTTTTGATGTTGATAGATTCTTTTAAATAGGAAAAGGAAATGCTGAAAGAGAATCTATAAAATATATTTGGCAGAAAGGAAAAGATTGGAAATATCCAATTTAGGTATATGGATGATATACATGTTATGGTTGTATTTTTTGCTTGTTAAACAATGTGGTTCTTGGGTATTGGATACCAAATTGGTTGGTATGAAATTTCATACGGAACAACGCAATTCATAAACCACAATAGCCTAAATAACTAGCAAGAGAATATGTGATGATGTTCATCGAAAACAAACAAACCGTTGTTTGTATTTCTCATTGACATCAAAGCTTGACTTCAAGATTTGTTTTAATAATTGTTATTTGAATCAGGTATTATGAGAACAAAGGTTGTTCAAATAATTACCATATTCCATATTAGATGGATGATTTACAAATCTAGTTGGAGAAATCACATCCATAAAGCTAATGCTAAAATGTCGCAAGACAAATGATTGAAAGATCACTTACGAAGTGACATCGCCGTTTAAATTATATTGGAAAGAAAACATGAAGAATCTCCATTTTCATGGATTTTTGGAGTCTTTGATTTGATCAAGTGACGCTTGTGAGACTTTCCACGTGATAATTAAAACTTCGTTCAAAGGCCAAAGAAGAACGAACGACTAAATTGTTAGAATTTATACATATCGATGTATGTAGTCCATTATGTGTAGTCGTAAGCGATGGGTTTCAACTTCATATGCTTTCTCCGGAAATTTGAGTGAATTTTCACTTAATGAGAAAGAAGTATGAAATATTTGAAAAACGTTTCAAATACTTTCAAGATGAAGTGAAAATCATTGTAACAAAAAAATAAATGGTTTATGATTTTATCATAAGGGATTTATTTGAGTTACAAGTGTAACAAGAAAAATAAATGAATTATGATTTTATCATAAAAGGGATTTATTTGAGTTACAAGTTTAGCAAAACACCTAGATTTACATCTCCCGAAACACCATAGTAATATGGAGTGTTTAAGATTTGTAAGGAAACCTTGTTTGACATGGTTGGATCAAAGGTGTTATTTATAAAACTGCCATTATGTTTTAAAAGATTAAAGCTTTAGAGACTACCGCTTTTACACTAAAATGAGCTCCATCTTGATCCGTTGAAATGACACAATGGAAGTTATGGTTTGGGGTAAACCCAAGTTGTCATTTCTTAAATTTTGGTATGCTAAACATAAGTAAGATGTTTACAACCGAAGTCGGATGAGCATGTATTTGTAGGTTATTTCGAATAACAATTGGTTATTCCTCCATAACATCAAGGACAAAAGGGTTTGTCGCTTGAAACATGAAGTTTCTTGAAGAAGGAATTTTTCATAAATGTTAAGTGGGAGGACAATAGAACTTTGATAAGGTTAACGAATCTTAGCTATATGTGATGAGTTGCGCAGCGCCCGAAATCGTTCCGAAGGCTGCCATAATGCTCATAGCTTATGTGCCTCAAAGGTTGTGGTCACGGAGATCTAAGTTTCTATTGAACCAAGTAGGTCGGTTAAACAATCAAATGCTAAGATTTGAGAGTAAATCATTATTGTTTGACAATGATGAACCGAATACATACAAAGAAGCGATGATGGGCCCTGACTCCATCAAATGGCTTGAATCCATAAAATCCGTGATAAGTCCATACACGATAAATCAAGTTTTGAACTTGGAAGACCCTCCGGAAAGGTGTAAAAACCTATCGGTCGTATTTGGATCTATAAAGAAACAGACATGGATGTTTCACATCTATGAAATAGTCGACATGTCGTAAAGTATTTTATGAAAATGTTCAAGGAGTTGACTATGACAAGATTTGATATTTCATAGTGATATTTAGTCTGGACGGATTAAAGTAGCAACCACTACATATAATTTGGTATATGGTAGATGAATAAACAAAACAAAGTTCTTCTAATAGAATGGTTACCTAGGACGTGTACATGACACGATCCAAAGGGTTTTGTTAATTCAAAGGACGCTAAAAAGGGCATGCAAACTTTAATGGTTGAAGTAAGCATCGCGGAGTTGGAATCTTCACCATGATGAAAAAGGAGTTTTTCATCAGGAGACGATGAAGATGCTTGCATTTGCAAGAAATTAAGTGGGAGCGCTGAGATATATTTCTAATACATTATGTGGAGGACATCTTGTTGATTAGAAATGATGTAATTTTTATTGACAAAGGTTAAGAATTTCATTTTGATGAAATACTTAGGCAAAACCCGAATATTTAGCATGAATGTCTATAGTGGATAGACTGTGACGCTAATATGGTTGTGCCAAACATACATATATGAGATATTGAAGGAGTTTAATATAGAAACGACAAGAAAAGGTTCTTGTCGCATGGAAAAGGAATTGAATCAAGATTCAAGTGTATTGACACTTGATAAGTGAAACAAGATTCAAGTGCTTTGACACTTGATGAGTGAAATCACGAGAATGTTTTGATCAATCATACCATGATATGTACACATCCAGATATGTCCTATGCTCTAAGTGTTATGAGCATATACCAGAATGAATCATAAAATGATCATTGAACTATAGTAAGGATATTCTTATGATCTTTTGGAAGAACTAAGAATATATTTGTGTAGAAGTGACAAACAATTACAAATAGTTCATTGTAACGCGTTACATTGATACTAGTTTTGTCACAAGTTACAAATTAAGTTTATCTCAATTTAAACTATGAGTGGCACAATGAAATGGAAAGAAAGTTTCCATGATGGATTTGGAAGAGTTCCAAAGTTAAGACATTGTGACGAATACTACAACAAAAGGCTAAGTATATGACTGCTATAGTAGCAGCAAAGGAGGGAATTTGTGTCAAGTAGTTTGTTATCAAACTAAAATGTTGATCGCAACGGGCTAACACTAAAGATATATTGTACGACAATAGTATCGACATGGTTTAACCCCAAGGAACTAAAGGTCTCACCAAAAGACCAAATTTATACAATGCCATCTCATTGGAGAATGAGTGATGCGTGAAGACGCAAAGACATGCAAATACACACGGACCTGAAAGTGTCAGATCTGTAGATTATGTTAACCACTTGCAGTTGCGTATATGGAACACCAGAAAGCCATATGTGTTCAATACGCAAAGTTTTTAAACTATATTATTGTCTCTAGTGCAAGTGGGAGACTGAAGGGAATATGCCCGAGAGGCAATAATAAAGTGGTTATTATCGTATTCCTTATTTATGATAAATGTTTATTTTGCATGGTATAATTGTATTAATACGGAAACGTTAATACATGTGTGTTTAATAAACAAAAAAGGAAGTTCCTAGTTATGCCTCTCTTATAAACTAGCTCGTTGATTAACATGATGATCAAAGTTTCCTGATCATGGACATTGGATGCTGATAATAACGAGGTCACAACATTAGTGTAATGATGTGATGAACATTCATCCGAAGTATAGCATTACGATCAAAGTCATTGAGTTTATATTGCTATAACAACTTACAAAGTGATCCTAATCCTTAGACCATGAGATCATGTAAATCACTAACACCGGAAGAGTTTCTCGATGACATCAAACGTCACACCGTAACTGGGTGATTATAAAGATGGCTTCAGAACTACTAAAGTGTTATGTTGAGACCCATGGATCGAGAGTGGAATTTGTTCATCCCGATGACGGATAGATATGCTCTGGGCCCTCTCGGTGATATCACATTGATTAGCTTGCAAGCAAGTGATTTGATCACTAGAATGTTATATCACGAAAACGAGAAAAGAGTGCATGTCGGTAACGAGATCAAACTAGGTATGGATATACCGATGATCGAATCTCGGACATGTAATATATCGTGAAACAAAGGGATTAAGATACTAGCGTAAAAGGTTCACACGATCACAGAAGTCATCGTTGAATGTGTGGGAGTCAGTATGGATCTCCAGGTCCCGCTACTGATTATTGATCGGAGAAGGGTCTCGATCATGTCCGCATTATTCGCGAACCGTAGGGTGACACACTTAAGGGATACCGACACCATTCGGAGCAAATGATATGCCAGAAAAAGAAAAGGAAAGCGCAGGAATTTATTTCACTAGACACCGAAACTGTTTCGGTTGAAATTGCTGAAACTGGTTCTGCATGTGAAATGGAATACTAGCAAGGGGTTTTAAGTGAATGTTTGTTAATTAAAGTAATTAACAAAATTATGAATAAATAAATAAAAGAGTTTTATTTAAATGAGAGCTTGCATTAATTTTGGTGGAAAATTAATGCATCTAAGTGGAATTGTGAGTGGAGAGGTTTTTATGTGAGTGGAGCTTCCACCACATGAATGAGGGAGAGGTGGGGGCACCCTCCATGTCCGGCGGAGATGCCCCCTTGGGCTGCCCCCTCCCCTATAAAAGGACCTCCTCCTCTCACTTGTCTCTCACACCTCCTCGTGAAGGATCTCTCTCCCCCCTTTAGAATTTCCCCATGGTCTCGGATCAGCGAGATACATGTTCCCGGTGGCTTTTTCTGGAAGGATTTGTTGCTTCCGCTGCTTCGCTGGAGCGAGGGCGCGGAGGTTGTCGGGTACCGTGCGTGTGCGATCACGGATGCACCACGCTTTGAGGTGCTGGACTTGATCGTCTTTGGACCGCTGGACCAGATGGACTTCATCACGATCTTGAGATCGGCAAGCGTTCGTCTACATCATCCACGAGTACAACCTCGTTAATGCTATTCGGTCTTCGAGGGTATGTATTCTATGGATGTATATCCACCCGTTGCTTGTATCTAGTAGATAGATCTTGGTACATAGATGTTCCCATCGTAGGAAAATTTTTGTTTTCTATGCTGCGAACCCTAAAAAAACAGACCCACACAAACCAAGGGCGGGCAACACTCCAGGGAGGCCCCTTGATCGCCCTGAATCAGTGAGGATCGTGCGAGAGGTTTCCTAGGGCGCGCGGGAGAGAAGGGAGGGACACAGAAGAGGGATCACGCCCGCGAGCGCGTCTCAGAGATATCTCAAACCCTAGATCGAGGCGATCGCCATGTGGATCGCCAGAGCCCTAGGAGAGAGAAAACGGTTCTAACTATTCACAGTAGCATTTACCGTTTAGATATCTTGGGATACCTATTTATCACAGAAAGCTAACAAATTCTGAATGGAACCCTGTAGAAAACCGATTTGAAGGAAAATTGGGTTGTTAGCAAGGCAAACTTCTTTCATATGGAGATCGATTAGTGTTAATCAACTCTGTACTAACAAGCTTGCCCATGTTTATGTTATCTTTTCTAGAAATACCAAAAGGAGTTAGGAAAAGATTGGACTTCTTTCGTTCACGTTTCTTTTGGCAAAGTGATGAACACAAGAAAAAATATAGATTAACTCGATGGAATATTATTTGTAGACCCAAGGACCAGAGAGGCCTGGGAATTGAGGTGCTAGAACTAAAAAACAAATGTCTCCTTAGCAAATGGTTTCACAAGTTATTATCTGAGAAAGGGGTTTGGCAAGAGTTGTTACATAATAAATACTTCAAAAATAAGACCTTAGCACAAGTCCAAGCAAAACCGTCAGACTCTCCGTTTTGGAAAGGGCTGATGCAAGTAAAGGACGGTTTCTTTGCTAGAGGGTTTTTCAAAATTGGAAACAGGAAAGATACTCACTTTTGGGAGGATGTTTGGCTTGGAGATACATCTCTCACCCAAAAATATCCTTCTTTGTATAATATCGTACATAGAAAGCACACCTCTGTACATGACGTTTTGTCCCAATATCCTCTTAATATTGGTTTTAGGAGAAATTTAATGGGGGCGAAATGAACTGCATGGCTGCATCTATGTCGGAGGCTTATGCAAGTAAATCTAACGGATGAACCAGATATGTTATAGGTGGAGATTAACCACGGATGGGGTTTTCACCGTCAAATCTATGTACGAAGACCTCATGAATGAACACCAACGATTACCTACGAAATACCTATGGAAGCTTAAGATACCACTTAAGATTAAGATCTTCATGTGGTTTCTAAATAATAAAATATTATTGACAAAAGATAATTTGGCAAAAAGAAATTGGAATGGATACAAAAAATGTTGCTTCTGTGACGGAGATGAAACTATTGAACATCTCTTTATTGCCTGCCCCTTCACAAAAATTATTTGGCGCATTGTTTTCTTTACTTATGACCTTCCACCCCCTCCCCCCACCCACCAATATCACTAATATGTTTGGAAATTGGTTAAATGGGATGGATAAGGAGAATAAATCTAGAATTCGTATAGGCGTTTCGGCTTTATGTTGGTCGATATGGAAATGTCGTAATAATATTATTTTTAACAAGGCTCGAGTTCAATCTTTTTTGCAGGTTATCCTCTCGGCATCTCATTGTATCCAGCTCTGGGCTTTTCTTGTCCCAGAGCCTCTACGCAAGCCCATGGTTTCTGGATGCAACAGTCTGGTGATGGTCGCTCAGGATATCTACTAACTGGCTTCGTGGCGACATACCGATATATTGAGGAATGTCTAGCTGTCGCCTACAACTCTTTGTCAGACTTTTGGTTTTATGCAGATGGTTTATTTTTGTATCAATCCTATCTGATCCCTGATTTGTAATAATTATATACTTATGACTTCGTAATAAAGGGTTGTGTGCATCCTTGGATGCAGAGGCCGGGGGTCAACCCCATCTCGGAAAAAAAACTAAGAGATTTATTTTATTTTTGCATGTAATGAATTATACAAATTATGGTATCTATCTTATGTGACTATTTATAATTTTCATTATTCATTTCGATGTCATTATCCGCTAAGGACTAGCTTACACATGCTGGTATCATCGTATTTAAGATCACATATGAAATTTAGGGGCATTGTAGACATTTCACAAGTTAACACATCAAATAGGCTAATTTTTTAGAAGCCAAAAATAAGTGTCTAAACTGGCTTTTATGAGCTTCTCCCCAGGATTCTCCAGAAGACAACTTCTCTAAAATCTTAAGCTAAAAGGAAGTCGGCCTTATAAAACCAAACGGAGGCAGTGCATGTCTCGTATATGTTACTAATCTTGAAGTAAATAAACAGTAAAAACTACACCAGTAGATAAGGATCATGATAAATCCATGTTTCAAACGAGTGTCCTAGAAACAATGGCACACCGACCCAAAAACAAATAAGAATTACATACCGGTCCCTAGAAGTGGGATTGAAGCCACACACCACCACCTACAACCGATCTCTGCTGCTGCCAAAGCACCTACGGAGAAGGAGAAAACCGGCTTCATACTGATCTGGATTAGGATAATGCACCGTCCGTCTTCCATGCTTTGCAGGCCGATGATGTCATGCGACAAAACTAGGATTTGGCGATTTGCGGTGGATTCAACCAAAAAAATGTAAACTAATGCAAGGGAGAAGTCTTTCCTCTGATCTTGATACTCATAATCTTATTTGTTTATTTAGAAACTTAATATTATAGATGTCTAGCAAACCAAGACCCAAGAATTTCACTTCGCCATACCAAACATTTAGAATGTCATTCACCACTGTTCAATACTACAAAACCGAGCCAATCAACTATTAATACAAAATAGATGTGGCCCACATCTGTCCCGTGTCTAAGAGTAAGTACGGTAAGATGACATAAGCATGCTATAAAGATTTAAATACGGTATTTGTATTGATATGGATGAAAGAGAAGAGGAGAAAGAAGATGTGCTGGTTGTATGATAAGAATCGGCTACGGCACGTGTTCCTAGTCATAACCATGCATAACCAAAATACTAGTCTTATATAGCCAACTATTGTACATATAAGCTATAAGATTGACTATAAGTCGCATGGCAATATGATTGACTATAGCTACCAATGGACTCTACTATTGTTCTTACTCTAAATAGTCTAAAAGAATTTAAAATTTTGTCTATAAGTTTGAACCATTGGATGAGGTGGCATGCGATTCATAAACAAAAGGAGCTTACGTACGGTTGATTCGATATCACATAATCAACACGTTAATAAAGCAATTATTGACCAAAGCCAGCGAATCAACGTAAGCGTCACATTTTAGGACAAGGAGCAAATTTAGGCACACCATAAAGCGACATCGCGACAAGGCCATCCGCGACTATTAAACACAAGCACCGTGTCATTTTTCATTTGGACGACTATACTAGAACAGAAAGGGGTACTATACAGCTGGGGCATACGTAACACGAACACATTACAAAAATGTGCAAATAAGAAAGTGTCCGCACAGGGCACACGTCGGCAGCAAATATATAAATGCTCCAAGGGTAGCAAAATGTGCACATGGTCCACGAACAGCGATTTAAATACGATGTGGCCTGAAGTGCCGCAGTGTTCACATGCGGTGTGTACGCGATTTAAATACGATTTCGTACGCCATATTTTGTAGACGAAGCCTGGTCGCTAACTGTACTTTCTTGTAAGAGTATTTCCACCGGCGATCCCAAAGATGGCCGGTAAGTGTGCCTACAGTAACTTTAGGTGCCGACACTTGAAACTTCCGGCGATTTGGGACAGCATTCTTACATCGGCGCCCCACACCCCCGCCCCCACCCCCAACGATCATCCCAAATAATAATGTAGGAAACAAGTTGCATTCAACCTTTAGGCAAATTTACATAGAAAATACTAAAAGATGAAGAAACAGACAACTAACAGCGTCACTGGCTACGGGTCGCGGCGCCTAGAAGTACCTTCGTCGGGACGGTTCGATGACAGCGGCCGGTCATTGAGTCCCCACTCCTCTTCGAGGGAGCGGTAGATCGCCTTTTGCGTCTCTAAATCCTCCCAAGCTCGATCGAGGTGGGCACACACGGCCGCGTCGCCAGGGTTGGCACGCTCTACATAGAAGCACTCCGTGTAAGCTTCATCGAGTTCTTGCTGCCGAAGGTGCTATGGCAGGAAGACGGCGTTGAGGACGTCAAACCCAAAACATTGGATGGTGGTACGATTTACTGGTCCTTGGTACGGCCGCGCTAGCCTCCGGGAGCTCCCATGCTCCTGCTCCTGACCGCACGTTGTTTGGATATCATCCAGGATCACCTGTTGGTCGATTGGCCTATCCCTCGGCTCGTCGAAGTCGTCGTCATTGTCGTCGGTGACGTGGTGGGTGTGGATTGGGGCATAGAGAGGCATATCCGACTCTTCTCCACGCAGTGCGCGAGTGAAAGGAAGACGACGGATAGGAATGATTGGTTTCGAGGTCTATTGGTGTGCCGCTTCTCCATGGGTTCGGGCATTTTTTATAACTAAGCAGCCGCTTCGGCGGGAAAGCTCGCGCGAAGCGGCAGGAAACGGCTAGAACAGGTGGGAAGAAGAAAATTTTGGCGAGAACCGGTGGCGGCGACACCATTTCCCGCCGTTGGAAGGCTAGCCATCACGGATTGGGTTATTTGTGTCGCTTGCAAGGGGGCCCGGCGTCTGGCGTGACCTATCCAGCATGGCGCGCGTTGCCAGCATGTTCAATCCCTGTTTGACTGGAGCGGCAAAGACGTTTTAGAGATAGATTGGTGGACGGCTTAATCTGCTGTTGGTGGTTGAGGGTCACCCATACAGCTCGAATTTTGACCTTCACGTCTAACTCGGTAAGTGCGCCGGTAGAGATGCTCTAAACATTTAGCAAACCAGATACGGCAAGGCAAACCTACCAGTACATCATACTACAGTACGTACGAATGCCCAGAGCTAGAAGAGACAGGCTACTCATCTAAATTGTCGATCGCGTCAACGACCCCGGCCGGACTGGCCCCACACGGAGTCTGGGATTGAGTGAGGGACCGGGCCGTACGACCGGTCGACGGGAGCCATCGCCGTCGCCATCAGCCATGCAATGCACGTCGGGCTCAGCACTCATCGGCATGGGCACACACGCCAGCACCTTCCCCAGTTCTCATCAGTCTTCCCCTTCCTCTTCATCTTCTCTTCCCTCCACGCCACCTTGCCTAGCTTGCTACGGAAAGTCGGGTCAAACGAGGACTCCCCGAGTGTGGATCCGAGGAAAATTTTTGACGCTTTTACCAGATGTGACATTTTGTCATGTACCGCTTTGTTGTCGGAGTTCCAAAACTTCCAGTCATGTACGCAGCAAATTCTAACTCCCAAAGATGCATGGTCTAGTGTAAACAGAGCATGCACTTTTCTATGTTCGATCAAACGGCGACTGGAGACAAAGGTAAGATGTTGTCAGTTGTCACTAGTTTTACTCGAGAGAATGCGAAGATGTCAGTCAACGCCTGCTATACAATACTCCCTCCGTTTCAAACTAGACTCCTTTTTAGTTTCAGTCTATTCAAGTCTTCTCACAATATCTCTTTTACAATTCCGATTGGATTTTTAAGTACATAATGTAAACAATTATATTAAAGTGAAAAAGTTAACACGGCGCCAATTTGCTCGAATGGCTTACTTGGAGTTTATGTCCGGGTTTGGACAGCGTGCAGCGCATGGGCTTCTAAGCGTCTAATGTGCCCGTGTGGCATATTTACCTTTGTTTATGTACACAAATTGGTTTTTATGTGTGACTTGTTAAACTTCTACCGCTTCTTGTCACTTGGTTCTCACTCCGGCCAGGTGCTGGGAGACAAAATTGGCATGATTAGATGCTTTGCTTCCCTCCTTGCTGAGCCGGGCTAGTAAAGAACTGCCGAATCAACAGTTTTCATGGAGCCATTCATGGGAGAGCGCAAAAGGAGCCTACGCTGCACGCATGGGAAGGAGCGCGAAATGTCATGTCTCTTCGGTGACACACGCCACAAATCCCCTCACCGCTCACTCTCCCTCCCGTCACTCTCCCTCCCTTTACTCTCCCCCACCATATCGCCGATAGTTACTCTCCCGGCGGCTAGTTCATGAGAAAGAACTTCGGTGACCCTTGGATCCCTGCTTCTCTTCCATCTTCGATGGTGCTACCGGTCGTGGGAGAGCAGGTTCTTCATCGTACACATCCACAAGCAAAGCTTCCATGGCCCGTGAATGGTGGTAAAGCCTCCCTCCTCTACTATCAGTCCATGTTTACTATAGATCTACGTTAAACTAGACTCCTTTTAAGTTTCGGTCTATTCTCCTTATCTACCATATGTCCATGTATCTTATGGCATATACTAATTTGGAAGAGTACACTAAGATCATTAGGAAGTTCTTTTGGGAGGGTTCAAATGATAAAAAGGAAGTATCATATGGTGAGATGGTCCTTGGTGTGTAGACCAAAAAAGAAAGGGGGTTTGGGAGTTAAAAATCTGAAGCTGTTTAATATCTGTTTAATGTGTAAGTGGTGATATAAATTGGAAGTGGAAGATGGGTTATGGAAAAAAAATTGTTAAGGCAAAATATGGAATCTCACATGTTATTTGGAAAATAAAAGTTAAACAAAATGATTCTGCTGCTTGGAAGGACCTGACGAAAATCAGGCAGATTTATCTGTCTGGCAGAAAAATGGAAGTGTGTGGGGAAGGGAAACTGACCATTTGGCATGATCAATGGCTTGGCGATTTCTCCCTTTATGAGAAATTCTCTGAGTTATTTGAGATGTGCAATCAATAGATTGCCACGGTTAGAGAGATGAGTGACATGGGATGGTTTTTCACTTTTAGGAGATATTATCCCCTAGATTGACTAATCAATGACAAGAATTAAAAAGTTTGTTGGTTGGTCTCAGACTTAATGATGAGGTTGACAAGCCTAAGTGGAGATATAGCAAATCAGGGGTTTTCTCTGTGAAATCCATGTACAATAAACTGTTTGATGTGGTCCTGATAGATCCTTTCGACATCTCTAGAAAGCTAAACTTCCCTTGAAAATTAAAATCTGACTATGGTAAATCTGGCATAATGCTATTGCGACCAAAGATAATATGAAGAAAAGGAAATGGGTGGGTAGCTATGTGTGTCGTTTTTGCCCTCTTGACGAAACGATCAACCATCTATTTTTTACTTGCCCTGCTGATGTTTATATGTGGAGTTCGGTTGCTTGGCTTCTGGGTGCACAAACTAGGCCTTCTTGCTTTACTCAATATTTTTGGTGGATTGTGAAGTTTCTTCCCTTTGGATTTAATTTTCACATCATTTGTATTGCTTCTTTATGTTGGGCATTATGGAAGAGTAGGAATAGTGCATGTTTTGAAGGGAAGCTATCATTTTCCCCTATGGGATTAATTTGCTACATATGTGTCTTCCTGCGATATTGGGCAGGCCTACACAATGAAGAAGATCGTGCTACTCTGGAGGAAGGTGCCAATCGTTTGCAGAATTTGGCTACCCAGGTGCACGATATGGCGAGTAGGGAATCCATGAGGAGGATCAAGACCACTTATGTTGAAGTGGAAGTTGTTGCACCTCATGAGGCGGGTGAGGGAAAAGATGCTTAGATCGTCCTAGAGAATGTTAGGATACCCGGGGTTGTGACAGGTTGTGCTTATGCTGTCTGCAAATGCTGCTCTAGTGTTGTTGTTGGGCTCCAAACCTTGCTAAGTTAGGTGATCTTAGTTGTGATTTGTGGTTATTTGTTTGCTCTCTTAGTCCTAGAGTTTTCTGTTAATTACTAGCTCTGGTGTCTTTTTGTCTTTTACGTTAGTTTGCTTTGTATTTGGATACTTAAGACTCGATGTTCTGTTATCCGTTGGTAATGGAACCCGGATCGTGCGAGCCGTATGGAAAAAAATTATATTAAAGTGAAAAAGATAACACGGCGCCAATTTGCTCGAATGGCTTACTTGGAGTTTATGTCCCGGTTTGGACAGCGTGCAGCGCATAGGCTTCTAAGCGTCTAATGTGCCCGTGTGGCATATTTACCTCTGTTTATATACACAAATTAGTTTTTATGTTTGAATTGTTAAACTTCTAATTAGGTTAGTGTTTGCTACAAGTTGTGGCTTGTCACACTTATTTTATTACGCTATTTTTATCATAAATGTTGGACACAAAGAGTGAGCTATATGCATCCAGGGATGCAGAGGCCGATAGTATGAAAGTTTCTAGATTTTAAAAATTATTTTGATTTAAGCCACTCTGTTGGCGCTTTATTTTTAATCAGTTTCCTAAGAAAACTCATCTTTTCTTGAAAGAAATAAGAAAAGAGGTTTAACTCCTGTAGAGATGGTTTTCATAAAGAAATAATTAGCCTTGTGCGTGTATGGTTGCTTTTCAGAGAAAGAAGAAGATAGTATAGTAATATTGTGAGATCAAAAATAAATTGTCATCTCCTTGTTCCCAACTCTAAAAGGACATCGGTTTTAAAATGGTTTTGCTAATTCTCAATTGACTGATTAAGTTAGAGCTCACTCAGATCCTAATCCAACGGTTTTGTATCGCAATTCGTCTGTGAGTTGCAAGTTCGGTTGCATTCAGTTGCAAGTGGGGTTAAACCAAGATATTTTTAATTACAAGTGGTTGTACTTAAAATTGAATGGCATCACCTGGATTAGAATTAAGCTAATTGTCGACCTACTAAGAATTAGACACATCTAATTTAAAAAGGAGAGAGTACTATTACTCGGATAATCCATGTTGATTTATGTTAGAATTTATGAAAAAAGGCCTATAAATTGAATCATTAAAATCTCTATATCCATTTGACTTGCATCATATGCAAAAAAGGCAAGGTGAGCTTTTCTACCGCCTTTTGTCACTTGATAAAAGAGAGCAATAACGTGTAGGTTCTCAGTCCAGCCAGGCGCTGGGAGACAAAACTGGCACGATTAGATGCTTTGCTTTCGTCCTTGCTGCGATGAAGCACTTCTCAGCCAGGCTCGTAAAGAACTGTCGAATCGGCATTCCTAGGAGAGCGCAAAAAGAGCCTACCGCTGCAAATGTGGGAAGGAGCGCAAGATGTCATGTCTGTTCGGTGACACATGCCCCAAATCCTCTCACCGCCCACTCTCTCTCCCGTCACTCTCCTCCACCGTATCACCGATAGTTACTCTCCCAGTGGCTAGTTCGTGAGAAAGAACTTCGATGACCCTTGGATACCCGCTTCTCTTCCATCTCCGATGGTGTTACCCGTCATGGGAGAGAAGGTTCTTCATCACATCCATCCATGAGCAAAGATTCCATGGCCCGGCAGTGGTGGTAAGGCCTCCCGCCTCTACTACCGGTCCATGTTTACTATAGATCTATGCGTTAGTAGTAGGCAATCAGATTTTACAAGACATGGAGCATAGATCTGGTAGGTTAAACACAATTTCTAGGATTAAATTAGGGATAGTTTGATTGACTGTGATTTCAGTCAATTTTTCTCACACGAATCTGCTCTGATTGACCGAGTAGAGCTAGGGTTTGAGTTCTAAATCTATCAGGCAATGAGGGTTGCTTGATTTACTGTTCACTGTTGTGCATTTCCTTTGATTAGAATTTGTGTTCGGCCTATGCTTTTAATATGCCGCATGGAGTAATGTCTAAGGTGTCTTTTAGTACCTAGTTTTGTGCACATAAAAATATGACTGTGCATGATCCAGGTACTAAAGGATTGATGTATACACAGGCTTCATTTTTTGTAGACAGTGTTGGACCTCCAAGTACAAAGGTTTGTAGAACAGCAGCAAGTTTTCCTTAAGTGAATCACCCAAGGTTTATCGAACTCAGGGAGGAAGTGGTTAAAGATATCCCTCTAAAGCAACCCTGCAATCAAGATACAAGAAGTCTCTTGTGTCCCCAACACACCCAATACACTTGTCAGGTGTATAGGTGCACTAGTTCAGCAAAGAGATAGTGAAATACAAGTAGTATGGATGATTATAAGACAATGGTGCTAGAAAAGAGCTTGACGGGGAGGAAGAGACTAAAGGCAATCTGAAATAAAGATGGCAGCAAGCAAACATGTAACAGATCTAGTTGTAAACGGTGTTTCAATGCTTAGAAACAAGGCCTAGGGATCATACTTTCACTAGTGAACACTCCCATATAAATATACTCTCTTCATGATGCTATCATGAACTACTCTCCGGTTGGACAACTCTAATCCACGGTAGGGCTATAACAACACACCTCAAAGTTCACATTCCCCACCTAGATAACCCCAATCCTGTCACTTTGAGCGCTAGATGGTTCCAATAAACACCACAATTTCATAGAGACAACCAACTCAAAATATAACTCATGATAAGTATTTATCTAATCTTTAGCCTAAGTGTGATACGCCCAATTTGCATCACCATTCTATATCATAATTTACCTCTATTCATTGACATATGTCTTATGATGAGGTATTACTTATGGCTTTTCATATGTTTATGCATGTTGGATGATTCTTGGAGGATGGACTGTCGGAGTCTGGATTCTGATGGAAAAGAAGGCGTTTCGGTGCAATTTCGCGAAGATCAGAAAAATACCAGAAAAATATGGGGAAATATTATTTTTCCAGAAGAATAAGGAAGCCAGAAGGAGGAGCGAAGAGGGGCCGTAGGGGGCCCACACCCCCCTAGGCGCGGGCCCACCCTAGGTCGCGCCTAGGGCAGGTGTGGTCCACCTGCCCGGTTCCCGACTCCGCCCCTTCACCTATATCTTCCCTACGGAACCCTAAGCCTCGAGGAGCGACCACAGATAGATTTCCGCTGCCTCTGGGGGGCGGAAAACACCGAGAGATAAAGATCTCTCTGGCAGTCAGATTTCTGCCGGGAGAATTCCTTCCCCCAGAGGGGAGATCGTCGCCATCAACACCATTGTCAAGCTAGGCTTCATCAGGATTATCATCATCATCCACACCATCATATCCACCAGCACCATCATCATCACTCCGTCCCGCTGTAACAATTGTGTTGGATCTTGCATTAGTTCATAGGGGAAACTTTCCCGGTGTTAATTACTATTGTAGTTGATGCTTGTGAGTGGAACCATTGGATTATTGTTTATATTCAGATTGTTATCCATTACCATATTATCTTTGATCTTGATCCATATGATGTCTTGTGAGTAGTTCGTTTAGTTCTTGATGACATGGGAGAAGTCATGTTGCTAGTAGTGGATTTGTGTTGAGTTATTATTCAATGGTTAGTATTTAAGTTGTGGTGCTATTCTTCTAGTGGTGTCATGTGAACGTCGACTACATGATACTTCACCATTTATGGGCCTAGGGGAATGCATTGTGTATTTGGATACTAATTGTGGGGTTGCCAGAGTGACAGAAACCTGAACCCCCATTAGGACACCTTTGCACAAGGGAGTGTAGGATCTCAGAGTTTAAGGCTATGGTTAGATTTATATCTTAATTACTTTCCTATAGTTATGGATGTTTGTAGGGGGTTTAATCACAAGTATGTATTATTCCAAGTAAGGTCGGTATGTTAGCACAGGTTCACCCACACAACACTTACAACACCAAAGAAGAGTACTCAGCTATTTGAAGCGAAAGCACTTGACAGAATTCCCATGTGTCCTCAAGAACGTTTGGTCCTTATAAGTATTTCCACCAGCTTGTCCTTTGCTAAGAAAGGATTGGTCCACTTGCTGTGTTTGTTCTTTGTTACTTGCACTTTGTTTTTCTGCCTTATCAGAAAACCACTAAAAATCCGTTTGCTAAGTATTTGTAGAGAGTTCCTGCTCCATACCACTGTTCAGCACCTTTTGCTCCTCGTTGGGATCGACACTCCTATTTATCAAAAGTACTACGATACACCCCCTATACTTGTGGGTCATCAAGACTATTTTCCGACGCCGTTGCCGGCAAGTGAAGCGCTATTGAAGAGTGGAACTGATAAAGGAAACTTTTACTGTGAGTATTTCTTTTGTTATTGCTTGTTACTTTGTTTCCAATATGGATAACCCACTTGGTTTTCTGTTTGGGAAACTACTACCACTGCTAGGGTAGTAGATGAACCACCACCTATTGAGATAGATCCTTTTAAGATAGCTATAAGTATTGTTAATCGTGTTATGGATAATTATTATTTAGGGGATGGAACTGTCCACCCGGTGATCACTTGCTTTTTATCCATGAATTATGCGGGTTATTTAAGTGTGTAGGTATCACAACTGAAGAGGTGAAGAAGAAGTTATTCTACATATCTTGAAAGGGAGAGTTGAAGAATGGAATGGGAGGAGATGGCATCTCTCTTTTACTCTAAATTTTATCCTCCCAGTGAGATTCATAAGGATAGAAATCTTATATATAACTTTTGGCCTCTTGATGGAGAAAGTACAACTCAAGCTTGGGGAGATTGAAGTTACTAATGCTTAAATGTCCTATTCATGAACTCCCTAACAATATTATTCTCAATAACTTTTATGCTAGGCTTTCTCTTCATAAGAAAAATTTACTAGATGCTTCTTGTGTTGTATCATTCACATGTATGAAGTAAGAAGCTAAATGGGATCTACTAGACCGTATTCAAGATAACATTGAGGCTTGTGAGAATGACAAAGGAAGAAAGTCGGATATAAACTATGATTATGAATGCATTAAATCTTTTATGGGATCTGATGACTTCCGTGATATTAGCAATGAGTTTGGTCTTGATTCTCAAAGTATTGTCAACTGTTTTAAGGCCTTTGCCTCTTACATAGAAATTCCCAAGAAGAAGTGGAATAAGTACCATGCTCCTTACAAAGATGTTGTTAGTCATGTTCCAGTTAGAAGTACTCAAGTTTGTACTACTAATCATATTGTGCCTAAACCTCATGTTGAGAAATTACCTTTTACCAACTAAGGTAAAGTAGTATTCTATGATTATTAGTGCAAATAATAAAGGTACAATAAAAACTGTGGAGCCTGATCAGCAATTTAATGATGAACCTATGGTAGCTATTGTGAAAGACACTGTCACTAGAAATATAGAGTATGAGCACATTGTCTTCTGTGAAGACGCTTCTAATATTATCTCTCATCCTAGTAAGGCTAGAAAAGCTAGTGTTCCTCTGCTTTCTGTTAAAATTGGTGATCATTGCTACTATGGTTTATGTGATATTGGTGCTAGTTCTAGTGCTATTCCTTATGAGCTTTACAGGGAAATTATGCATGAAATTGGTCCTTGTGAGCTTGAGGACATTGATGTGGTTATCCACCTTGCTAATAAGGAAACCATTTTCCCCATTGGTATTGTAAGAGATGTGGAGGTTCTCTGCGGTAAGATTAAATATCCTGCTGATTTTCTAGTGCTTAATTCAGCAGCTAGCAAAACTTGTCCTATAATTTTTGGTAGACCTTTCTTGAACACCTGTGGAGATATTATTGATTGTAAGAAGGAAAAAGTTTTAACTAAGTTTGATGGAGATTCTTATGAGTTTAACTTTTCCAAATTTGCTAAAGATCCTTGTGAAAACAGCTTGCCTAATAAAGATTTCGGGATGGAACAACTTGCTTCTATTGATCCGGTTTATGACCTTGGACCTCCTTTTGGTGACTGTAAGTATGCTTATTCTGATGATAAAGTTGTTTCCAGTGACAGTTATATTGTCAACTTTATTCAAAGTGCTACTGGAAGTTATTATGAGAGAGGGAAACATGGTTTTATGCATCTCAATAATGTTAAGTTTCCCCGTTTTATGTTGAAAGCTTTGAAGTTGCATCTGTTTTGTCTTTCTATGCTTGTGGCTTTTTGTTTCAACAATTCGTTTTCTCATGATACCCCCATGCATAGGAAGTGGGTTAGACTCAAATGTGTTGGTTATTTGCTTCTTGATGCTCTCTTTCACTTCAAATATTTATCTCCTATGTGAGCATCTTTGAAAGTTTCAAGCCTAACTTAAAGGCATTAAATAAAAGTACTTGTTGGGAGATAACCCAAGAGTTTTGTCGAGTCTTGGAAGTTATTACCTCAGTAATAACCACTCCTTATCCTTTTTGTTTTGATTTTTGTGTCAAGTTCAACTACTTTTGTGAAGTAGAGGAGTTGTAAAAAGTGGCTGTCCTAGGACAGATTTTTGTGCTGTATTGTAAAACTTCATGAGGAATCTCGGTACTTTGGATGGAGTTGCATTTTTCTGAGATTGTTCTCCAAGTTGTTACCCAACTTTCATCAGTTCTGCACTTTTTGATTTGAGCAACAGAAGGTTTTCAAAAAAATCAATCTTTACTTGTTGGTATGTTTTGACAGATTTCTGCCATCATTTGCATTTGCCTCTTACAGAAGCTTTTGTTTTGATGTGTTTTCAGTTGAAGTGTGTACCCAAAGGTTTATTGTTTTTGCTTATACTAATGTTGTCATTGAGTTTGTGCAAGGGTTTTGTATGAAGGAAATTTTTAGGAGAAGGAGAAAAGGAATCTGCAGAGTTCGTCTTTGATTAGGTAAAAGTGGTAAAAATAGAAGGTTCGTGAAACCCCAATCTTTTTATATTTTTTATGTTTTTAATACATAAGGAAGACTACGATACGGAACAGAGGAGGAACCGGAGTCCGGGGTGCACAAACCCACCGCAGGCGCGGGCCTAGCCTGGTCGCGCCTAGAGGGGGTGTGCCACCCTCGAACTCCGTATCCGCCTCGTTTCCGTATCAGAACCTTCCTTATGCCTTAAAACTTCGTAATATATACCCCCCCCCCCCGGATCCCCCGAGGTTCGTACATCGTGTTCTCATCGTGTTTTCGTTTCAATCTGTTTATGTCAGGAAATCTGAAGGGTTTCGCGGCATAGTAAATCAAAATTTTCTACGGATGCGAACAGAGGGAAAGCCAAGATCTAATCTAGGAGATGCAAACAACGAGAGAGATTGGATTAGATCTTTATACCCTTGAAGATTCGCACAGCGGAACGTGGGTGATGTAGTCGTACTCGCTTCTCCTCCTCGCGATCCGATCCGATCTAGCACCACAAGTGGCGGTGCCTCCGTGAGATGCACACGTGCAGCACCTCGACGTCTCCTCCTTCCTCGTACCAGCAAGTATGGTGGAGAGATGGATTGGATCTACAACACGACGGCGTGGTGTATATGGTGGAGAATTTCTGCAGCAGGGCTTCGCCTACAAACAGTCGGGAGGGAGAGAGGAGGGCAGCAGGGCACTAGGGTTGGAGGGGAAGGTGTGTGGGGTTGGTGCGCCCCCATCCCTCTATATATAGAGGGTGGCGTAGCCCTATCCCCTCCCCCAAGCCTAAACCGGCGGCCCCAAAGGATAAGGAGTGGGGGGCAAGGAAACCCCCCCTTCTAGAAGGTCTATCTCGAGTTTAAACCTCTCTTGGCCGGCTGGGCCCTATGGGGCCTTGTGCCCCTAGACCAATGCGGCTAGGGCACTCCCTCATAGGCCCATGCCCCCTCCCGAAAGGTGGGGCCACGTTGGTCCCCTTCCGGAAGGTTCTAGAAGCTTCCAGTACAATACCGATTAATCCGGAACAATTCTGAACTCCAAAAACAACACTGCCTTATATGAATCTTATTCTCCGGACCACTTAGGAACCTCTCGTGATGTCCTGGATCCCATCCGAGACTCCGAACAAAAACTCATAAACCAATTATCCAATCTATCCTAGCGTCGAGACACGTTAAGTGTGTGACCCTGCGGGTTCGAGAATATGCAGACATGATCTTCTATCAATAATCAACATGAGGTCCGAAACCCATATTGACTCCCACACATTCATCGATGATCATATCGGATGAACCACGATGCCAAGATTCAATCAATCCCATATATATATTCCCTTCGTCTCGCGATATTTTACTTGCCCGAGATTCGATCGTCGGTACCGTCATACCTAGTTCAATCTCGTTCACAGCAAGTACTTTACTAGTTCCATAATCCGACATCACTTTATGATTAACTCCTTAACCACATGCTTGCAAGCGGTGTTGATATCGATTACCGAGTGGGCCCGAAGTATATCTCTCCGACTTGGGAGGGACAAATCCCATCTCGATACATACAACCCAACAGATATTTTCCGATCACCTGAGAGACACCTTTATGATCACCCTCTCATAGGATGACGTTTGATGACCTCAAAGCTCTCTTCCGATACCAGGGATTTGTATTATCTCATGGTCTAAGGAATACAATATTTGACATAAGAAAAGCTTCGCAAAGACGAACACGATGACACGATCTAATTGCTTCGCTTAGTTTGGGTATGTCCATCATATCATTCTCCCAATGATATGATCTCATTATCAATTGACAACTCATGTCTATGGTTAGCAAACCTTAACCATCATTGATCAATGAGCTAGTCCATAGAGGCGTACTAGGGACACGGAGTTGTTCACAAACCACACAAGTATTAAAGTTTCCGCTTAATACAATTCTAGCATGGAATATAAACATTATCATGAACAAGAATTATAATAATAACATCTTTATTATTGCCTCTAGGGCATAATTCCAATAGTCTCCCACTTGCACTAGAGTCAATAATCTAGTTTACATTTGGCAACAATCTCACACCCATGGCACTGAGATGTTGATCATGTTTTGCACGCGGAAGAGGTTTAGTCAACGGATCTGCGACATTCAGATCTGTATGTACTTTGCTAATCTTCAGATCTCCATCTGCTATATAATCTCGGATTATATGAAACTTGCGGTTGATATGCTTGGTCTTTGGATGATATCTTGGTTCCTTAGCGAGTGCTATGGCGCCAGTGTTGTCACACAATATCTCCAGTGGGTCCAATGCACTTGGAACCACGCCAAGCTCAGTGATGAAGTTCCTGATCCAAACTCCTTCACTTGATGCTTCTGCAGCAGCCATGTATTCCGCTTCTACTGTAGATCCCGTGATCACGCTTTGCTTGCAGCTTCTCCAGCTCACAGCTCCTCCATTCAAAATATACACGTATCCTGTCTGAGATTTAGAATCATCCTTGTCGGTGTCAAAACTAGCGTCGACGTAACCTTTTACGACGAGCTGTTCATCACCCCCATAGACTAAGAACATTTCTTTAGTCATATTTAGGTACTTTAGGATGTTCTTCACGGCTGTCCAGTGTTCCACTCCTGGATCACTCTGATATATGCCCGTCAAACTAAGAGCATTGGACACATCCGGTCTAGTACACAGCATGGCATACATGATCGAACCTATGGCCGAGGCATAAGGAACTTTGCTCATAGCTTCCCTATCATTTACCGTAGCTGGACACTGAGCCTACAACATAGGCACTGAACCTTTCTTTGCCTTATCCATTCTGAACCTTTTCAGAACTTTGTCTAGGTATGTACTCTGGCTTAAAGCTATCAGGTGTCTTTGTCTATCTCTATAGATTTTGATGCCCAATATATAAGCAGCTTCACCTAGGTCTTTCATTGAAAAACACTTGTTCAAATAACTCTTCACATCGTTAAGCATGTTGATGTCATTTCCAATAATCAATATGTCATCCACATATAGTACCAGAAACGTCACCGAGCTCCCACTCACTTTCTTGTATATGCAAGCTTCGTAGCAATTTGGAACAAATCCAAAGCTCTTGATCACTTGATCAAAACGAAGGTTCCAACTCGAGATGCTTGCTTGATCCATAAATGGAACGCTGAAGTTTGCATACTTTATCGGCATCCTTAGGATCGACAAAACCTTGGGTTGCATCATATACAACTCTTCATCAATGTTGCCATTGAGGAAGCGATCTTGACATCCATCGCCATATTTCATAATCATGAAACGCAACAATTGCTAATAAAATCCGAATGGACTTAAACATCGCTACGGGAGAAAGTCTCATCGTAGTCAACACCTTGAACTTGTCGAAAACCTTTCGCGACAAGCCGTGCTTTATAGGCGGTAACATTACCATCGCGTCCGTTTTCTTCTTGAAGATCCATTTGCACTCAACGGCCTTTCGGTCGCTAGGAGGGTTCACCAAAGTCCATACTTGGTTTTCGCTCATGGATCCCAATTGGATTTCATGGCTTCTAGCCATTTCTCGAGTGGGCTCATCATCGGCTTCCTCATAGTTCGTGGGTTCACCGTCTTCTACTAACAAGACAGTCAAGGCAGGCTTGCCGTACCACTCGGGAGGGCACGTGACCTTGTCGACTGCGACGTTCGATGGCATCGTCAAGCTTCATGATCCTTGTCATTAGCTTCCTCTATTGTTGGTGCGGTGACCTTTGGAACAATTTCAGGTGCTACGCTACTCTCCAATTCAAGAGAAGGTTCAATAACCTCGTCTAGCTCTACTTTCCTCCCACTCACTTCTTTCGAGAGAAACTCCTTCTCAAGAAAGGAACCGTTCTTCACGACAAACACTTTGCCTTGGTTACGTGATAGAAGGTATACCCAATAGTTTCCTTAGGGTATCCTATGAAGACGCATTTCTCGCTTTGGGTTCGAGCTTGTCGGCATCAACTTCTTGGCGTAAGCTTCGCATCCCCAAACTTTAAGCGACAACTTAGGTTTAGCACCAAACCACAGTTCATACGGTGTTGTCTCAACGGATTTAGATGGAGCCCTATTTAAAGTGAATGCAGCGGTTTCTAATGCATAACCCCAAAATGATAACGGCAAATCAGTAGGAGACATCATTGATCGGACCATATCTAATAGGGTTCGATTCGGCTCGAACACACCATTGCTGTGGTGTTCGGCGGCGTGAGTTGTGAACGATTCCACTTGCTTTAAGATGCGTGAGAAAATCATAACTCAAATATTCACCTCCACGATCGGATCGTAGAAACTTAATCTTTACATTATGATGGTTCTCCACTTCATTCTGAAATTCTTTGAACTTTTCAAAGCGTTTGATTTATGTTTCATTAAATAGATATACCCATATCTACTTAAGTCATCGGTAAAAGTGAGAAAATAGCGATATCCACCGTCGAAACACTCATCGATGCGCATACATCGGTATGTATGATTTCCAACAAGTCCGTTGCTCGCTCCATTATACTGGGAGAAGCGGGGTTTTGATCATCTTTCCCATGAGGCATGGTTCGCATGTGTCAAATGATTCAAAATCAAGAGACTCCAAAAGTCCATCGAATGGAGTTTCTTCATGCGCTTTACACCAATATGACCTGAGCAGCGATTGCCACAAATAAGTAGTATTATCACTATCTACTTTGCATCTCTTAGCCTCAATGTTATGGATGTGTGTTTCATCCCTTTAGATTTAGAAGAAATAAACCATTCACAATAGGTGCATGACCATAAAAGATGTTACTCATATAAATAGAACAACCATTATTCTCCGATTTAAATGAATAACCGTCTTGCAATAAACAAGATCCGAAATAATGTTCATGCTCAACGCAGCACATAATAACACTTATTAAGGTTTAAAACTAATCCGAAGGTAAAACTAAGGAGGCGTCTGACGGCCATCACATAAACTCTTGATCCGTTGCTAACGCATCGTCACCTCATCCCTCTCAAGCGCCGTCTATTCCGTAGCTCTGTTTGAGTTACAAATATTAGCAACTAAACAGTATCAAATACCCGCACTACAACGAGGGCTAGTAAGGAAAACATCAATAACATGTATATCAAATATACCTTTGATGGTGCCAGCCTTCTTGTCCTCTAAGTACTTGGACGATTCGCTTCCGTGACCCTTGTCCTTGCAATAGAAGCACTCGGTGTCGGTTTAGGACCGGACTTGAGCTTCTTCTCAAAGGGCAGCAGCGCTTGCCGCCGCCTTTCTTGAAGGGCTTCCTTGCACCCTTACCTTTCTTGAAGGTGGGGGGCTTGTTGACCATCAACACATGATTATTCTTTTTGATGTTCACCTCCTCTACTTTCATCTTAGCAAAGAGCTCAGTGATCATATCAGTGGAACCAATCTGATTGTGATCAACTACAAGACTTTTATAGCTAGGAGTGTCAATCTTGAGCTCCTCTGGAATCTTGCAGTCCAGTTGCTCAAGGCGTTGAGTGTAGCCCGTCATCTCAATGGCGTGCTCACTAACGGAACTCCCTTCCTCCATCTTGTAGTTAAAGTATTTCTTAGAGATCTCATATCTCTCAGAACGGGCTTGAGTCTGAAACATGTTTTTCAGCTCCTCGAGAATCTCAAAGGGCCCGACGAACTCCTCAAAACGATTTTGAAGATCCGATTCCATAGCATACAACATGACGATCTTAATCAAATCATAATCATCCTTGCGCGACTGATAAATAGCTTTTTCATCGGTACCGCATCTATAGCAGGCGTCACCTAGCGCTTTCTCAAGGACATAGTCCTTTTGTCCGCAATGAGAATGATTCTCGAATCGGAACCATTTGGTGAAGTTAGACCCATTGTTTCTAAGCTTTTCTATCTTTGTAAAAACGTTGACGGTGAAGTTGGACTTGGCCTTGTGATCTACAGTATTTGCAAGTACAATTTAGACTATGTTCATGATAAATAGTTCAACTTAATCAAATTACTAGATGAACTCCCACTAAATTCAACATCCCTCAAGTTGTTTAGTGAACACGATCCAAATTCACCACACCTAATCCGATCATCACAAGAAGAGATGTGGTTTCAATGGTGGACAAAGTGTCGATCATATCATTCATATGACTCATTCTTAACCTTTCGGTTCTTGTGTTCGAGGCCATGCGTACATGCTAGGATCGTCAAGTTAGACCCAAGTATTTCAGCGTCATAAAACTGGCTTGCACCGTTGTATGTGAGCGTAGAGTCTATAGCACCCGATCATCACGTGATGCTTGGACACGACGAACTTTCATAGCAGTGCATACTTGGGGAGAACACAGTTTTTATCTTGATCTTTAAGTGAGAAATCATCTTATAATGCTACCGTCGCGATCTAAGCATAATAAGATACATAAAAGGATAAACATCACATGCATATAACTTTATGTGACATGGTATAGCCAATCTTCGCGCAATGATCTCCATCTTGTGTGTTCCGGCATGATCTCCATCACTCCACCATGATTGCCTCCACCACGAATAGAAACTACAACTATTGCTAACTACTTAGCGATAAAGTAAAGCTATTACATGGCGTGTAAGAAGTTGACTCGCAGGTCATACACAATTATAAATACAACCATATGGCTCCTGCCGGTTGTGTACTTATCGACATGCAAGTCGTGAAACATTACAAAACATGATCATCGCATATAATGTACACATCACATCTTGGGCCATACCATATCACAGAAAACACTCCCTGCAAAAACAAGTTAGACGCCTCTACTTTGTTGTTGCATGTTTTACGTGGCTTATGGGAGTAGATGCTAAGAACGATTCTTACCTACGGAAAGCCACAACGGTGATATTATGGTTGCCAAACTCCGGTGTTAATCCCATGACAACTATAGTGAGAGAAACTGACATCCACCAGCCGCATGTGTGGAACAAGCCACACGTCAAGTGCGGAGCCGGTCTCGCGAACGACGTCGCGTAAGGTTGCCTGGACCGCTTCAATCTCACTATACCGCGTCATAAGAAGAACACAAACAAGAGGCTTGCAACAGAAAACATCAACGCCTGCAACAACCATGTTGCGTTCTACACGTGAAACACATCTACGCATAGATCTAGCTCTGATACTACTGAAGGGTTTCGCGGCATAGTAAATCAAAATTTTCTACGGATGCGAACAAAGGGAAAGCCAAGATCTAATCTAGGAGATTCAAACAACGAGAGAGATTGGATTAGATCTTCATACCCTTGAAGATTCGCCTGACGGAGCGTTAACGGAGCGTGGGTGATGTAGTCGTACTCGCTTCTCCTCCTCGCGATCCGATCCGATCTAGCACCACAAGTGGCGGTGCCTCCATGAGATGCACACGTGCAGCACCTCGACGTATCCTCCTTCCTCGGACCAGCAAGTATGGTGGAGAGATGGATTGGATCTACAACACGACGGCGTGGTGTATATGGTGGAGAATTTCTGCGGCAGGCTTCGCCTACAAGCGATCGGGAGGGAGAGGAGGGCAGCAGGCAGCTAGGGTTGGAGGGAAGGTGTGTGGGATTGGTGCCCCAGCCCTCTATATATAGAGGCGCAGCCTAGCCCTCCCAAGCCTAAACCGGCCCCAAAGGATAAGGAGTGGGGGGCAAGGAAACCCCCCCTTCTAGAAGGTCTATCTCGAGTTTAAACCTCTCTTGGCCGGCTGGGCCCTATGGGGCCTTGTGCCCCTGGCCCAATGCGGCCAGGGAACTCCCTCATAGGCCCATGCCCCCTCCCGGAAGGTGGGGCCACGTTGGTCCCCTTCCGGAAGGTTCTAGAAGCTTCCGGTACAATACCGATTAATCCGGAACAATTCCGAACTCCAAAAACTGCACTGCCTTATATGAATCTTATTCTCCGAACCACTCCGGAACCTCTCGTGATGTCCCGGATCCCATCCGAGACTCCGAACAAAAACTCATAAACCAATTATCCAATCTATCCTAGCGTCGAGACACGTTAAGTGTGTGACCCTGCGGGTTCGAGAATATGCAGACATGATCTTCTATCAATAATCAACAGCGGGGCCTGGAAACCCATATTGACTCCCACACATTCATCGACGATCATATCGGATGAACCACGATGCCAGGATTCAATCAATCCCATATATATATTCCCTTCGTCTCGCGATATTTTACTTGCCCGAGATTCGATCGTCGGTACCGTCATACCTAGTTCAATCTCGTTCACAGCAAGTACTTTACTCGTTCCGTAATCCGACATCACTTTGTGATTAAATCCTTAACCACATGATTGCAAGCGGTGTTGATATCGATTACCGAGTGGGCCCGAAGTATATCTCTCCGACTTGGGAGGGACAAATCCCATCTTGATACATACAACCCAACAGATACTTTCCGATCACCTGAGAGACACCTTTATGATCACCCTCTCATAGGATGACGTTTGATGACCTCAAAGCTCTCTTCCGATACCAGGGAGTTGTATTATCTCACGGTCTAAGGAATACAATATTTGACATAAGAAAAGCTTCGCAAAGACGAACACGATGACACGATCTAATTGCTTCGCTTAGTTTGGGTATGTCCATCATATCATTCTCCCAATGATATGATCTCATTATCAATTGACAACTCATGTATATGGTTAGGAAACCTTAACCATCATTGATCAATGAGCTAGTCCATAGAGGCGTAATAGGGACACGGTGTTGTTCACAAACCACACAAGTATTAAAGTTTCCGCTTAATACAATTCTAGCATGGAATATAAACATTATCATGAACAAGAATTATAATAATAACATCTTTATTATTGCCTCTAGGGCATAATTCCAACAAAATCTTCTCAAGTTTAGAGCACCATGGTCTCCGCCAACGACAAAGGCAAGAATCCCAAGGAAGAAGAACCTCAGGTCCCCAAGGAGGAGGAGATTTTGATAGGGTAAGAAGGTGACATGGAGGATGACAAGTAATCGGACACTAGCGCTACCGTCGCAAGCATTGGATTGGTAGCAAAACCCACCAAGCTTAAGAGGACAACACGGATGTCTATAGGAGGGAAACCTCCATGTCATATTCTCGCTCCACGGACACTTCATCCTTGTACCACTTGTTCTAACCATGCAGGAAAACAACACTCTAAGGAAGAGTGGAGGAAGAATAATTAGGACTAGGATCCTCGGTCCGAATTGATTATGAGCTACATTGAGCATAATTTGGAGTTGATTCGTACTCTGACCTTCGATATTGAGGATTTGAAGAAACTTATTGAAGAGCTTATCAAGGGAACACCACCGAAGGAGTAATTAGTCATCAGGTTTGGCATCCCCTTGGCTTGTTCCAAGAATGGGGGAGCTCCGCGGTATCACCACCATCATCTTTTATCTTTTACCTTTTTATTGGATTCATATCTGTGGTAGAGAGGTTATCTTATAGTTTGCTTTTCATGTGGAAGTATCTCTCCTTTAGTTGATTATCTATGTAACTGTTGGTGTGAGTGCCTTTATTGGAATATTAATGTGAAGTCTCATATTTTACTTTTTGCACCTCTTATTTTAGTTTGCAATCTCTATTGTATGATGGATCTTGTTTATCAGTATTTGCATCACTTTAGGGATCATCAAGTAACTCTAAATTGGTTTTGGCAAACTGAGTTCTGGTCAGTAGCATTACTATGAAAGAGAAAAAGCTTACAGGTATTTTGTATAATTTGTTTTCTTTCTTGTTGGCTCATAATCTTAGTATTATTTATTTAAGATATTTTGTGTCTTCAAGGTAGATTGCATGTTTGGCTTTATTATATGTATGTCTGCTTGTTTCTTTCAACTATCTTTCTTGCTACCCAGTTTTGCTAGCCAAAAACCTATTTTGAGAAGGCATACTTCTCATGCTTCCACATCCCTTTGAACCAAAATCTATGCCATTCGTGTCCACCATATCTACCTAATAGCATTGTTGCTATTCCAAGCAAATTCTCAAGCTTCATCTATCTTTCGAATTAAAAAGTATTTTTTATGTGAAAACTAGTTAGTAAAGCTCTCACGAACTTGAGGGCACACTTTATTTCTTGCCCCTAATATACTTGAACCATTGTGCCATCAAAGTTGTATATGCTTGCATCTATATGTTGGAATTAGCAGAGCCATGCTGTCACGGGGAACATTTTCAACATTGCACATGTACTTTGTACTCAGTTGATATCATGTTCTTTTGTCTATGTATGTGAACGGTGTGAAATAAAGAGGGAACTTATAAGTCCATAGAGTTTGTATTTTGTGTTAGAGAAACGCCTGGGCCGCTAGCCTAAGCCATGCCTAATCATGGTGGAAACTTGCAGCATCACCATAGTGAGCTATCTATGAAGCATCCTCAATAAAAATCTATGCACATAGTAAATAAAAAGATCGCTGAGATGCTCACTGTCTGCTTGCCTTATCATTTTGGTTATGGGAAAGCTCCTGTACCATGTGCAAGGGGTACCCCGTTGGCGGTTCTCTATGATACGCATGTACTTACAATGACAAGAACTTACCTGTGACCAAAGTTGAGTAGCATGAGGAGTGGCCCTCATATTCAAGGGACATGAGATTGCCAACTTATATTTCGTCAAGCATATACTCCACATTTGTGTACTTTAACCTTAATCATCTCAAGATGCCTATGATAGGGGCAATGAGGGCTCAAAGCTAGTAAGTTCTATAATCTTTTGGAAGCTCTTTATGACTTGTAATCCCTGCTTCCCTCTATGAAGGACCTTTCTCCCATTTCCAAATTGAGTCAGTAGACCTACTTCCTCTCTATCTCTAGCAAGAATTTGAGCTGTTGTGTTTCAAGCATTCATATGGTGATTTATTCAATCATGTTCTTTATCTTCCTTGTTTGCACAAACTGTTATCTATTGAGTATTACCTTGAAAGCCTTCACTTGTGAAAGACCTTTTTGAGCAAAGAGTGGTCCTGTTTTGAAAACTTCTACAAAGCTTTATTTATGAAACTGTTTCCAGCTGTTCCCTGACTAGGAACAAGGTTTGCTAATTCCAACTATGATTTATCTTTATGCATCTCTTTTGTGACTGCTGTACTTGGTTGCAAGCTAAGTGATATAATGGTGAGTTGCTTTCTTCTATGAGTTGTGCCATGGTAAGTGTGATGCTTCTTGTTTGTATTCTTTTATCGACACTTCACTCTATAAACCTGTGGACATGTTTACTGAGCTCAATTTTCGCTTGGGGACAAGCGAAGGTCTAAGCTTGGGGGAGTTGATACGCCCAATTTGCATCACCATTCTATATCACAATTTACCTCTATTCATTCATATATGTCTTATTATGAGGTATTACTTATGGCGTTTCATCTGTTTATGCATGTTGGATGATTTTTGGAGGATGGACTGCCGGAGTCTGGATTCTGATGGAAAAGAAGGCGTTTCAGTGCAATTTCGCGAAGATCAGAAAAATACCAGAAAAATATGGGAAAATATTATTTTTCCAGAAGAATGAGGAAGCCAGAAGGAGGAGCGAAAAGGGGCCGCAGGGGGCCCACACCCCCAAGGTGCGATGGGCCATGCCTAGGGTAGGTGTGGCCCACCTGCCCGGCTCCCGACTCCGCCCCTTCGCCTATATCTTACTTACGGAACCCTAAGCCTCGGGGAGCGACCATAGATAGATTTCCTCCGCCTCTAGGGGTGGAAAACACCAAGAGAGAAAGATCTCTCCGACAGACAGATTTCTGCCGGGGGAATTCCTTCTCGGAGAGGGGAGATTGTCGCCATCAACACCATCATCAAGCTAGGCTTCATCGGGATCATCATCATCATCCACACCATCATCTCCACTAGCACCATCATCATCACTCTGTCCTGCTGTAACAATTGTGTTGGATCTTGCATTAGTTCATATGGGAAACTTTCCCGGTGTTAATTACTATTGTAGTTGATGCTTGTGAGTGGAACCATTGGATTATTGTTTATGTTCAGATTGTTATCCATTACCATATCATCTTTGATCTTGATCCCTATGATATCTTGTGAGTAGTTCGTTTAGTTCTTGAGGACATGGGAGAAGTCATGTTGTTAGTAGTGGATTTGTGTTGAGTTATTATTCAATGGTTAGTATTTCAGTTGTGACGCTATTCTTCTAGTGGTGTCATGTGAACATCGACTACATGATACTTCACCATTTATGGGCCTAGGGAATGCATTGTGTATTTGGCTAGTAATTGTGGGGTTGCCGGAGTGACAGAAACCTGAACCCCCGTTAGGACACCTTTACACAAGGGAGTGTAGGATCTCAGAGTTTAAGGCTGTGGTTAGATTTATATCTTAATTACTTTCCTGTAGTTATGGATGTTTGCAGGGGGTTTAATCACAAGTATGTATTAGTCTAAGTAAGGTCGGTATGTTAGCAAAGGTTCACCCACTCAACACTTACAACACCAAAGAAGAGTACTCAGCTATTTGAAGCGAAAGCACTTGACAGAATTCCCATGTGTCCTCGAGAACATTTGGTCCTTATAAGTATTTCCACCGGCTTGTACTTTGCTAAGAAAGGATTGGGACACTTGCTGCGTTTGTTCTTGTTACTTGCACTTTGTTTTGTTGCCTTATCAGAAAACCACTAAAAATCCGTTTGCTAAGTATTTTCAGAGAGTTCCTGCTCCATAACACTGTTCAGCACCTTCTGTTCCTCGTTGGGATCGACACTCCTATTTATCGGAAGTACTACGATACACCCCCTATACTTGTGGGTCATCAAAGTGCCACACGGTGTGCACACTGTCACCTTCACACACGTGGGGATAGACGGAGATTAATAAAAGCACTTGAGTAGCGGAGTAGGTCTACTTGTACAAATATCATGACCACAATATGATCACGCACAGAGAGAGAGATGAACACATAGCTATCGGTAGAGCCCTTAGCCTCGAGGGAGAACTACTCCCTCCTCATCATCGGAGTCAGCAATGGTGATGGAGATGGCGATGGAGTCGATGGATATGCCCAGGTCAATTCCCCATCCCGACAGGGTGCCGGAACAGAGACTTTTGTCCCCCGAATCTCCTCTTCGGTGGCGGCGGCGCTGCGGACCTTTTCGTGGATTTCTGCCCGTGTTAGGGTTTACGTCTCGGGGAGAAGTATAAGTAGGCAAAATGGCAAGGTAGGTGGAGGGCCAGGGGGCTCACACCATGTGGCCGCGCGGCCAGGGGGCGCACCACTGTATGGTGTGGCAGCCCTGGTGCCCTCCTCCATCTCTCCTTCGGGCCTCCGTGTTGTGTCGGGTAAAATATTGACTTTGGCTTTTGTCTCTTCCAATTCCGAGAATATTTCTTTTCTGGCTTTTCTAAAACCAAAAATAGCAGAAAACAGGCAACCGGCACTGCGACATCTTGTTAATAGGTTAGTCCTAGAAAATGTATAAAAATACCTCAAAGTGTAGACAAAACATAACAAAGTTGATATAAAACAAGCATGGAGCATCAAAAATTATAGATACGTTTACGACGTATCAAGCATCCCTAAGCTCAACTCCTGCTCGTCCTCGAGTAGGTTAGTGATAAAAAGAATAATTTTTTAGGTGACATGTACCATCACAATCTTGATCAAACCATTTGCAAAGCACTGATATCTGGGATCAAGGTACTCTAAACATGAGCATGAAATATGTAGTTCTAACAATAAAACAAAGCAACTATGTTGCAACATGAAATGATACAAACAAAGAATCATGAATAACAATGCATTGAAAGACGTTTGTTTGTTTCACATATAGAAAACATAGTATAGTGGCATTCAACTTGTCCCTCATGGAGTAGCAAAACAAAAATGCATAGGACACCTTCAAAGTTCATAAGGGTGACTAGATTCAAAGAGTTCAAAAACAAGCAATATCAACATTATGAATCAATCAATAAGTTTTGGGACAATGCACATAGAACTAAGAATGACAACTATGCTCACCTAATTGGTGCATAAACATAGAAGATGGAGACTCAACATAAAAGTAAAAAAGAAAGGCCCTTTATAGAGGGAAGCAGGGATCTCAAGTTTCATAAAGAGCTTCCAAAAATTATGGTACTTATTAGCTTTCAGCTTTCATTGCCCCTATCATAAGCATCTTGAAGTGATTAAGGTTAAAGTGAACAAAATATGGAGTATATGACTGAAAAATCATAAGTTGGCAATCTCATGTCCCTTGAGTACAAGGGTCGTTCCAATGCTACTCAACTTTAGTCAACGACAAGTTCTTGTCATTGTAAGTATATGTGTATCATAGAAAACCGCCAACGGGGTACCCCTTGCCCCATGACATAGGAGCTATCCCATATCAAAATGACAAGCAACAGACAGTGAGCATCTTAGCAATCCTTTTATTTACCATGAGAATGGTGCATATATTGTTTTCTCTTTTATTTCTATATTCTTTTTGAGGATGCTCCATGGATTGCTCACTATGGTGATGCTGCAAGTTTCCACCATGATTAGGCATGGCTTAGGCTAGCGGCCCAGGCGTTTCTATAACCCATATACATAACTCCATGGACTTACAGGCTCCCCTTTTATTTCACACCGTCGACATCCATAAACAAAAGAGCATGATATCAACTGGGTAGATATTTACAGGTGTTGAAAGCGTTCCCCGTGACAGCACGGTTCTGCTAATTCTCAACTTATACGTGCAAGCATATACAACATAGATGACACAATGGTTCAAGTTTATTAGGGGCAATAAAAATAAAGTGTGCCATCAAGTTTGTGAGAGCTTTAATCACTAATTTCCACATAACAAGTTTAATTTGGAAGATAGATAAAACAAGAATATACTTGGAATGGTGTAACACACCATGCATAGGAATTTATAGTGTACTCTTTGGAATAACTTGATTCCTTGGGAGTTGAATGCATGAGTAGAGCTTACTCAATACAAGTGGAGGCTAGCAAAAGACTGGGAGCGACCAACTAAGAGAGCAATAATGGCCATAATCATGCAGAGCGACAAAACATTATTAATTAAAGCATAAAGTGATATCACAAGTCAAAAACTAAATGATCATAGAGGTAAGGTGAGTGGTTCATAGTCTTAACATGGTGTAAGAATGTGCCAAGTCAACCCAAATAAAGCATCAAAGGATAATACCACAATATTATGCTTTTGTATGCTAAAACAACGCATGATTCTTTCAAGGAACATTAAGCAATCTTAATTGTTTGGAACAAGTCATGCTACAAAAATAATCACTAAGCATAAGGTCAAAGAAACATCTAGCATGACATGATAAAGTCTAAGTCACAGTCAAAACAAGCTCCCTTTTGTACCACTTAAGCATAAAACTATCTACTCTTTTCCAACACCAATCGACTTATTTGAAACAACTCACAAAGATGATACTCAATAAATATCAGTGAGCTTGTCTCACTAATCCACAAATAAGAACTAAAAAGTTCTAAGATGAAAGCACAATAAAACTAAGGCTAAACACAGTGCTAGCAAAAGAGAACACTCACAAAACAATAAGAATGAAAACTAGAGTGTTCTAGGCAATGAAAACATAGTATGTCTCTCTCCAAAAGAAGTGTATTGGGATCCAACCAACTTATTGCAGCAAACAAAGCAAAAGAAAACTAAAAAAAACAAATACGCTCCAAGAACAACACAATAGTGCATGAAGCAATAAAAATAAAGTGTCTAGAAAGAGACCTGATATTTTTATTGATGAAGAAGGGGATGCCTTGGGCATCCCCAAGATTTGACGCTTGTACCTCTTGAATATTTCTTGGGGTGACACGGGGTGGCATCCCCAAGCTTGAGCTTTTGTCCATTCTTCATCTCATCACGTTATTCTTCTCCTACACTTGAAAATTTCCTTCATACAAAACTTTACACAATCTTTATTAGCAACATTAGTGTATTCAAGATAATAAGGCTTTGGGTTCAGTTTCAACATAGCAAAACTTTCATTAAAAACACAAGCTACTGTATCAATTCCTTTAAAAATCTCAAGTGATCAAGGAGAACTCAAAAGAAACGGATTAAGAGGCAAATGAAAATAATGGCAGAAATCTATCAAAACAGACCATCAAGTAAAAACCGATTTTTTCGAAGACCTTATGTTGCTCAAATCGGAAAGTGTTGAACTAATGGAAGTTAGATAAAAAAACTGGGTCATAAGATCATAAAATTACAGCTCAATCCGACATACAGGATTTTTCACGAATTTTTACAGTGAAGCACAAAAATCTATTTAGGGACAGCAACTTCCCCAAATCTTACTTCTCTCTCATTAGAGGTTATTCTTGGTAGAAAAACCACACAAAAAGTATAAGGAGAGGTTATTACATAAGTAATAACTTCCAAGACTCAACAAAAAAAACCTAACAAAATTTGGGCTATCTCCCAATAAGTACTTTTCTTTAACTCCTTTAAGTTAGGCTTGATAGTTTGAGAAGATGCTCACATAAGAAATATGAATTGAAGTAAAAAAGAGCATCAAGAAGAAAATATAAAACAAATTTAAGTTTAACCCACTTCCTATGAAAAATAATCTTGTAAAGAAACAAGTCATGAAAGCACAAAGCAACATGCATAGGAAAGCAAAACAAGTGTAACTTCAAAATTTTCAACATAAAGAGGGGATACTTAATATTGTTGAGATACATAAAACCATGTTTCTCTCTCTCATAATAAATTTCAGTAGCATCATGAATAAAATTAACAATATAACTATCACATAAAACATTCTTATCATGAACCACATGCATATAATAATTATTACTCTCCACATAGCATAGTTATTCTTATTAATTATAGTGGGAGAAAATTCAACAAAATAGCTATCATTATTATTCTCATCACCATAATCATCAAATATAGGAGGTATATTGTAATCATAATTAATTTTCTCCTCAATAGTAGGTGGACTGAAAATATCATATTCATCATTCTAATCATCATATATTGGAGGTATAGTATCATCAAAGCAAATTTTCTCCTCTATAGTAGGTGGACTGAAAATATCATATTCATCATTGTAATCATCATATATTGGAGGTTTGGTGTCATCATAATCAATAGAATAGCTATCTTCCAAAGCCGGGGAACTAAAAAGATCATTTTCATAAAAACTAGGCATAGGGATCATACTTTCACTAGTTAACACTCTCACATAAATATCTTCTCTTCATGATGCTACCTTGAACTACTCTCCGATTGGACAACTCTAATCCACGGTAGGGCTATAAAATCACACCTCAAAGTTCGCATTCCCCATCTAGATAACCCCAACCATGTCACTTTGAGCGCTAGATGGTTCCAACAAACACCACAATTTCATAGAGACAACGAACTCAAAATATAACTCATGATAAGTATTTCTGTAATTTTTAGCATAAGTGCCACACGGTGTGCACACTGTCACCTTCACACACGTGGAGATAGCCGGAGATTAATTAAAGCACTTGAGTAGCAGAGTATATCTACTTGATTACAAAGCTCATGACCACAATATGATCACGCATAGAGAGAGAGAGAGATGAACACATAGCTATCGGTAGAGCCCCTATGTGGCATCCCGCAAAACCACTACTAGAAAATCGCGTTGTTTTTGTGCATTGCATCGTCATCATCATGCATTGTTTGCTTAAAACTATTTTCGCAAAGCCCGTTTTGTCTTCTAAAACGCCCCATCTTCATTCAACGCGCAAACCCCAGGCCTCCGGAATAGTTTGTTTGTCCAAAAACTATTTACAAAAATGTGTGCCAAATTAAATAAAAGTTTGCATTATTTTTTTTAGTGGGGCAGTCGAACGGGCCGAATGACCCGAACGACCACCCCTGAAATTTAAATCGGTCCAACCAACCGGTACACCTAAATCCTAAAGCTACCCATTCTAACCTACCCACCCTGCCTTCCACCTCACCCGGACCAATACCCGAGCGCCACCTCCCCTCTCTCCCTTCCCCCAACCACTCACACGCTGCCACCTAGTCTAACCCACCCCCACCAAACACACCCAGCCTTCCACCCTCAAATTCTCTCCTTCTCGACAAATGGTCCCACCCGACCTGTCCCCAACCAAACCCAGCCCCACCCACCTGCCCAGATCCCCACGCCCCGACCCCACCACGCACCCGACGCGCCCCCCTCTCCCCCGCGGTTCCTCCTCCTTCCTCCCTCCATGGTTCACCCATCCGCCTGACGCCGCCTACCTGCAAGGCCTCGCCATGACCTTCCGTCGACCACCGCCTGTCCCTCATGGCTTCCTCCCGCCGGCCTCTCTGGCGATCGCCTCCCGAACCTCGCCTCCCGGCCCGACCCGCCAAGCCGGCCTCCCTGGCCTGCCCGGCGCCTCACGCCGTCGCTGGCCGTGAGCCCAGCGCCCCAACCTTCTCCGGCGGCCCTGCATCCCAGCTGAAGCCCGGCAGCGCCCCTCGCCTAGGTCGCGACCCCTTGTCCGGTGGCTCCTCTGGCGGCGTCGAGCACCTCGAGCCCCCGGATGCCTCTCCCGGCGCGTCCGCCGTGGCCCGCCTTCCTCCACACCCGCGCCGCCAAGATCCTCGTCGCTGCCCCTCTGCGGCCAGCGGCAGCCTGCCTCGCCGGCTCCCTCGCCTCGTCTTGCCGTCCCAGCGTCTGAGCCCCCGCCTCGCTTCCACGCCGCCGTCGCTCGAGCCCTCACCGTCGTGTGCCGCGAGCCGTGTCGAAGAACCCAGCGTCTGAGCCCACCGCAGCTAGTTTCTCTGCCTCCAACAATGCACGATTTATGCGTAGTACCAAGTTGGTACTAAGCTGTTGGATGTGGAGACCGCAAACCGCAAGATCTTCTCGAAGTGGGAACCACAAGACCTTCACGGAAACCGAACCCGTCGGCACGTCATGATCTTCCTCGTGGAGGCCGACCTCGTTGACCCCGAAGACCGATCCTGGCGTCCGAGACCCCGAGACTGACCCCGTTGTTGAGACCGAACCCCCGGACGCCAAGACCGACTCGATGGCGCGGGCCCGACAAGACCCTCGCAACGGCAAGATCGACCCCGTGGGACCCGACAAGATCTACCACATGAAGACCGTACCGAACCGGTGGCCTCGACGAACCTCCGGAAGAACTTCGACATGGCCAAGATCCACCGCAACCGAGTCCGGCACTGACAAGTGAATTCAGAACCACCAAGCCCTTCCACCCGGATACGCCAAGATCTACCCCGATCCGAAGACCCTAATCCCGGAGTCCGAACCTCGATCCCGTCGAACCCTGGACCCTGAGACCGACCCCGAACCCCGGAACCCCAAGTCCGTCGAGACCCCTCAATGTGTGAACCCTTATCCGAGAACCCTATTTTATAACATAATAACCTTGTCGCATATTAAATTGTCATTCATCTCGCATGCATATCATTGGTTTGGGGGCCTTATGCCGATTCACCGCATAATTAAATATGGGGCCCATATGCGGGCAAATCTAGTCCCATATTGGCCTCATCTAAACTTGAGTAGCGAACCGGTGCTATCTTTTGTCTTGATAATGCAATATTTAATTTGCGGGGTAGATAAATAACTTGAACCGTCTAATTAATTGTCGGGACCCCGGTTCCACTTAATATGACCTAATTGCATCGCACCTTTGCCATGTCATACATCATACATGCATCATGCCCGATCTTTTGCCGTAGTATTAAATATTGCATCCGGTGTTTCTTCTAGTGTTTTGCTTCTTCGCGGATAAGGCCGTTGAGTTGATGTGAGCTTCGCCCCGATCTTCGGTTGAACCTTCGACAATGTTTTCAGGCGAGCATCTCCCCCCTTTCTACCTATCTTACTTTTCTAGTGTTTATTCCCTCCAGTTGATCTTTGCTATCTGTGTTGCGATGCTCTAGTTTCGTACCCGTGATATCCCTTGCAGCCATATATAGCCTTGGACACATCCTATTACCTATGTTTGGTAGATAGTTGGACCCGCGTGTCGTAGTCGCTTGCTCAAGTGTTTTGCTTGTCGTCAAGTACCACAATTGTTGGAGGATTGCCGCATGTTGACGTTGGAGATGATCATGGCTTTACTTATCGTTTACTTTAATTCTTGTTTAACAACTAAAATTGAATTAAGCAGAGGCATCGGTGGGTGATAGGTAAGATTTGTTTTCCGACCGCCCACTTGTGTCCCGTAGGACCCGAGTTCTTGACACCTGTTAGAGATCGGTAGCTAACCACAGGTGGGGAGATATGGGCCCCCCATTGATTATTACCTGATTTCAAAGTAGTGTACTGGGGGCCACAAACTAGTTTGAGGTTTTATTTACTATCCTGTACTTATGCCATGTTTACTGCTTTATTACGTTTGTGCGAGGAGCACACTGTACTGTTTAGGATCGGGCCACGTTTCGCGGTGTCGACAGTCCACGTTTGGGGATTTGCTGTCGTTCACAGTCGTTTGCCCAAACCCTAGTCCGTCTCGGAGACCGGCCGACTTCGTTGCGGGTGTCGACTTGGTGGGGTGGCCCCCACGTACTTGCTTTGGGTCTGGGAACATCGTGACTTAGGCCCCGCCGACATACCGATGGGTGTATGTTAACTGATCTGGCAAAAAGGGTCGAAGTGCCTGTGGATACTTTGGTGCACCCTCAGGTTAAATCTTTTCGAAGCCGTGTCCATGTTATGGACGACTTGGAGCACAGTGCTTGATCATAGACAACTATAACTAAAGTTTACTGTTATAAATTGACTTGTATCCGATATGACTAGTAATCAGCTTCACTACAACGGAATGGCTAAGTAAAAGTACCAACAACTGCTGGGTTTTGGGGTTATCTCATGCTAAATGTATCTGACTAGTAAGTGTCGCCACTATAACGGAATGGTTAACTAAAAGGTCCCACTGCTTACTTTATCAGGATGACTATCTAAACCTGACTAGTAATTGCTACAACGATAACTGAATAAGTAAAGCTGCCAACGGTGTGAGTTCCTCGGTTGACTTCCTCGTTTGGCCTCGAGGGGGAAACACCAGGATGGGTTTGTTTGATGGTAGTATCATGTTGGATCCGAATAGGTCTTTCTCACCCCTCTCTGATAGCCGCCAGTTGTATCGAGTCTCTATAGGTTGTTTAGTGCATGCTGCCGCTGCCGCTCAGTCCACCATACCTATGTAGGCGAGGACCGCCGAATTCTAGCCTCGCTGTCTTGGCCTCAAGATCGACGCTCCTTCTTTTTCCTTTGCCCTTTGTCGGCACCTTTTGTTTAAGCAGGTTTTGAGATCGACGCCGTTAGCGGGGTTACCCTTCCGGCTTGGCACGGCAGGGTTATGGACGCCATTGGTTATTCTTCGTGGCTCTTAGCCCCATTTGCTTCTTGTCCGTGATCGGACGCTCTACCGCTTTCGGTGATTTGGATCTTGTATATTATATCTGTCTTGTTGACTCTTTGAGTCATATATATATATATCTGTTCTGTGGGTCCCATCGAGGACTGTTGTGTAATGTTATTACTTCGTTTTCCACCCGCACGAAAGTGCCTGGTGGGCACCTTTGAATCGTTTCTATGCGGGTTTGGCGAATTTTGCTCAAACTTGCATAGGTCCGATTCTGAGGGTGTTACACCCTAGCCTCGAGGGAGAACTACTCCCTCCTTATCATGGGAGTCAGCAACGGCGATGGAGATGGCGGTGGAGTCGATGGAGATGGCTCCGGGGGCAATTCCCCGTCCCGGCAGGGTGCCAGAACAGAGACTTTTGTCCAACGAATCTCCTCTTCGGTGGCGGCGGCGTTGCGGACCTTTTCGTGGATTTCTGCCCATGTTAGCGTTTATGTCTTGGGAGACGTATAAGTAGGCGAAAGGGTGTGGCATCCCGCAAAACCACTACTAGAAAATCGCGTTGAATTTGTGCATTGCATCGTCATCATCATGCATTGTTTGCCAAACTGTTTTCGCAAAGCCCGTTTTGTTTTATAAAACGCCCCGTCTTTTATTCGAACGCCAAAACCGGGTCCCCGGACTATTTTGTTTTGCCCGAAATCGGTTTGCAAAAACCTTGTTTGCAATAAATAAAAATTATAATTAATTTTAGCGGGGCAGCCGAACGGGCCGATTGACCCGAACGACGCTGTAAATTAAATCGGTCCATTTCAAACAGCTCCCCCGGAAATCCTATTCCTACCCAAACCAAACCTACCCACCACTCACAACTCTCCACCTCACCCTCTCACCAGTTTTCTACCCACCCCGCCACCTAAGCAATCCTCCCCTTTTTCCCCCTTTTCTTTCCTCACCCTAGCCCTCTCTCCCCCCTCTCTCTTCCCTCTGGCCCATCTCTCCCCGGCCCACCCGCAGCAGCAACCCCCCTCCCTCTAGTTCCACCTTCCCCAGCTCCACCCACCCACCGACAGCCCCACAACCCCCTGGCCCTCTGACCGCGGGACCCACCCAGCCCCATCTCCCCTACCCACGCCTGGGTCCCACCCACCGCCGCTGTCCCCCGCGTGGCCTCTTCCCCCACCTCCTTCTCCTATTTGCCCGAGCCCTCCTCCTCCTCGGGCCACCGCGGCCACTCCCACCGCCAGCTCGCCGGCGCCAAGCCTTCCCTCTCTTCGGCCCCCTCGGCCTCAAGCAGCCCGACCTCGAGCCCCCTAGCGGCCCCGCCCGTCCGCGTCCGGCACTCCTCCCTCGCCTACCTTCGGCCGGCCGCCCCGCTGCGGCCCGCCTCGGCAAGCTCCGCCACCAGCGCCAGCTCTCCCTCTCCGCCTCGCCGCACCCTTCAGCGTCGCGCCCTTCCCGGCGTCACGCCCAGCCGCGACTCGCCGCCCGCCCCGTCCACCCTCCGGCCTCCTCCGCATCCGCGCCCGCCGGTCCGGCTCCGCCCGCCGTCGCGGCGCCGGCGAGCCTCCTCCGTCCCGCGAGCCTCTGCGCCCCGCCTCCTCGTCACCGGTTCCCCGCAGACCGCCCGAACCTCGCCGGCCTGCTCTCCTCTCCCGGCGTCGCGCGTTCCAGGCGTCGCCGGCCAAGGCCGCGCGCCAGCTCGGCGACCGCCGCCCCGCGACAGTCCCGTCGCCCGGCCTCCTCCTCCGCGGCTCGCCGCCTTTCCGCCTCGAGGCGCCCGCCAGTTACCCGCAGACGCCGCCGGCCGGAGCCCAGCGGCCTCTGCCCCCATCTCCCTGCGACCTCGCCCGCCAGTCCGCTGGACCCCCGCCTCCGTTCGTCGCCGGCCGTCGGGCCCTCTCCTGCTGCATGCGTCCAGGCCGCGGCCGCCCCGTGCGCAACCCCTCGCGATGCACTCTCCGGCGGCCCTCCGATCCCCCGGTCGCCAGATCGCACAAGACCACCAAGTGCTTCGTCGTGGATAAGAAGACCGGACCCCGGAAACCGAACCCGGAACACCCCCTCGGAGTCGAAGCGCCAAGTCGCCGAGACGCCGTCGAACCCCGCAGGCCTCCGACAGGGAACCGACAAGATCTACAGCACGGACGCGCCACGGATTCGGTGAAACCCGCCAACGCCAAGTCCGCCTCACGAACGCCAAGACCTCCTATCAGGATCCGAAGACTGAACCCGAGCACCAAGTCCGGACCCGATGACCGCCAGGAACGCCACCGGTTCAACAAGCACTTCGCTGGCGGGCCAAGTTCTCCTCCGGATACCAAGACGCCTCGATGGCGCGGACCCGACAAGACCCTCAAGCGGCAAGACCGACCGTGGACCCAAGACGCGAACGCGACAAGAACGCCCCGCCCGGAAGAAGCCGATGCGCCCCGACACCGACCCGAGTTCTGCTCCCCGGACATCGAGACCCCGAAGCGACAAGAACTACCCCCGTTATCTGAGAACGCGTCCGTCGAACCCTGGACCCGAGACCGGACCCTGGACCCTGAGACCGACCCCGAACCCCGGATCCCCAAGATCTGCCGAACCCTAAATGTGTGAACCCCTTCCCGAAACCCTATTTTATAACATAATAACAACTTGTTGCATATTGAAATGTCATACTCGCATGCATATCTGTGGTTGGGGGCCTTATGCCGATTCACCTAATAATTAAATATGGGGCCCATATGCGGGCAAATCTAGCCTTATATTGGCCTCATTTAAACAGGTGTAGCGAACCGGTTCCCTCTGTTGCATTGCTAAACAACATTTAAATTGCGGGGTAGCTAAATAACTTGAACCATATGCTTATTGTCGGGACCCCGGTTCCGCTAAATCTGACCTAATTGCATCGCACTTTGCCATGCCATGCATCATACATGCATCATGCCGATCTTCTGTCGTTGTATTAAATATTGCATCCGGTGTTTCTTCTAGTGTTTTGCTTCTTCGCGGATAAGGCCGTTGAGTTGATGTGAGCTTCGCCCCGATCTTCGGTTGAACCCTTCGAACATGTTTTCAGGCGAGCATCTCCCTCTTTCTACCTATCTTACTTTTATAGTCTTTATTCCCTCCTGTTGATCTATTGCTATCTGTGTTGCGATGCTCCAGTTTTCGTACCCTTGATATTCCCTGCAGCCGTATATTGCCTTGGACACATCCTATTTCCTGTTGTTTGGTTTATAGTTGGACTTATGCGTCGTAGTTGCTTGCTCAAGTCTTTGATGTGTCGTCATATGCCACCGTTGCTGATGTATTGCCGCATGTTGATGTTGGAGATGCTCCTAGTTTTACTTATTGTTCACTTTAATTTCTGTTTAACAACTAAAATTGAAATAAGCAGAGGCATCGGTGGGTGATAGAAAATATTTGGTTTCCGAACGCCCACTTGTGTCCCGTAAGACCCCGAGTACTTGATACCTGTTCCTTGATTTATCGCGCTATCCACATCCGGGAGGTATATGGGACCCCCCTTAGCCAGAGCTTGATTCCGTCATATTTCTTGGGGCCACAAACTAGTTTGAGGTTTTATTTACGATCCTGTACTTATGCCATGCTACTGCTTTATTTACGATTGTGCGAGGTACTGCACACTGTACTGTTTAGGTAAGCGGGATGTTTTCGCGGTATCGACAGTCCCCGATTGGGGACCTGCTGTCGTTTACAGCCATCGACGCAAACCTTGAGTCCGTCTCGGAGCTTGCTTACTCCGTTGCGGGTATACTCCAAGGGGTGGCCCCCTGAAATATTTCTGAATCCTGTGATTGCTTTGTCGTGAAAGCCTCGTTGGGTTTTGATTTGGTTTTTCCGAGGTTGATCGAGTGTGTGTTGCTATTGGTGCACCCGGGGTAAAACTTTCGGCCGTGTCCGCGGTTATGGACGACTTGGAGCACAGTATCTCGATCATAGACAAGCATAACTAAAGTTTACTGCTATAAATTTGACTTATAATGACTAGTAATCAGCTCCACTATAATGGAATGGCTAATTAATACTGCCCACAATTGCTTGTTTATGTGTCGCTCGCGACCATTGTACCTGACTAGTAAGTATTGCAACTACAACAAAATGGCTGAATAAAAGTACCAACAACTGCTGGGTTTGGGTTTATCTCATGCTATCTGTACCTGATTAGTAATTGTTGCAACTATCACGGAATGGTTAACTAAAAGTGCCCACTGCTTATTTTATCAGGACGATTATCTAAACCTGACTAGCAAAGTGCCGCAACTATAACCGAATCAGTAAAACTGCCAACTGTGTGAGTTCCTCGGATGACTTCCTCGTTTGGTCTCGAGGGGGAAACACCAGGATGGGTTGTTTGGTGTTAGCTTCAGGTTGGATCCGGATAGGTCTATCTTACCCCTCTCTGATATCCGCCAGTTGTATCGAGTCTCTATAGGTTGTTTAGTGCATGCTGCCGCTGCCGCTCAGTCCACCATACCTATGTAGGCGAGGACCGCCGAATTCTAGCCTCGCCGTGTACTGGCCTCAGTACTGACGCTCCTTCTTTGTTTTTCTGTTTTGCCCTTTGTCGGCACCCCTTTTGTTAAGCAGGTTTTGAGATCGACGTCGTTAGCAGGGTTACCCTTCCGGCTTGGCCTGGGCAGGGTTATGGACGCCATTGGTTATTCTTCAGGGCTCTTAGCCCCATTTGCATCTTGTCCGTAGCTGGACGCTCTATCGTTTTCAAGGTGATTTGGATCTTGTATCTTATATCTGTATTCTTGACTCTTGGAGTCGTTGTTATATATATCTGTTCTGTGGGTCCCATCGAGGACTGTTGTGTAATGTTATTACTTCGTTTTCCACCCGCACGAAAGTGCCTGGTGGGCACCTTTGAATCGTTTCTATGCGGGTTTGGCGAATTTTGCTCAAACTTGCATAGGTCCGATTCTGAGGGTGTTACAGAGTGGTATCAGAGCTCAGCAGTTGCGATACCCCACAAGTCCATCCTGTAGGATAACCTAGCTAACGGCCGCAGTAGAGTGTCAAAACTATTTTTGCAAAATCGGTTGGATAGTTCTGGTTAGGTCTGATTTTTACTCCTTACCCCTCTGCTGTTCCCCTCTTACCCCTACGCGTTTTGAATCCGCTCTCGTCTCTTTCTTCGAGTCCAGGAATTCTCGTGTTTGGGTTTCCGTCGTACCTTTAGGGTTTCGCTTCTTTCTTCGATAACGGTGTTGCTACATCTGGTCTTCATGCTACCCGAGGAATCCTTCGTCCGTGGTGCCGTCCTTTGTTCTTGTCTGTGCCTTCCGGTGTTTTCCGGCGCGACAACCTCATCTATGCCAGATCCGATGCAGGGTCTGCATCACTCCGTTGTTCCGAACCTCGCTTGTCGAGATCTTCAGTCTGATTCCGAGAGTTGGTTGCATAATCCGCCTATTTGTGTGCAGAGTAATGGTTTGAGTGCGGGATGGAGTAGCTACCATACCACTACTCTTATCATTCGCTTTTGTACATCGAATCGGTGGATCCAGCAGTTTTACTCCGTCCATGAAAGTTAGAGGTGGCTTTATTTGTTGATACCTCTACCTTCGACCTGTTGTTCCCGGAGTGTTCTCGCGACGGTCAGGATCAACGACCCCTTGTTGGTGGTGTCGCCATTTTCAAGATGAAGGAGGAACCCTTGTTAGTGGTGTCGCGGAGATCTACACGAAGCGAGAAGACGCAGATCGCCGGCCTTCCTTCCGGTACCATGAGGCGGATCTCGAGGGCGAGATCCCTTGTTAGTGGTGTCGAATTGTGGCATCCCGCAAAACCACTACTAGAAAATCGCGTTGGATTTGTGCATTGCAACGTCATCATCATGCATTGTTTGCCAAACTGTTGTCGCAAAGCCCGTTTTGTTTTATAAACGCCTGCCTTTTATTCGAACGCCAAAACCGGGTCCCGGACTATTTTGTTTTGCCGAAATCGGTTTGCAAAACCTTGTTTGCAATAAATAAAATTATAATTAATTTTAGCGGGGCAGCCGAGCCGATTGACGACCGCCCAGTAAATTAAATCGGTCCATTTCAAACAGCTCCCGAAATCCTATTCCTACCCAAACCAAACCTACCCACCACTCACAACTCTCCACCTCACCCTCTCACCAGTTTTCTACCCACCCGCCACCTAAGCAATCCTCCCCTTTTTCCCCCTTTTCTTTCCTCACCCTAGTCCTCTCTACCCTCTCTCTCTTCCCTGTGGCCCATCTCTCCTGGCCACCCAAGCAGCCTGACCCACCCTCCCTCTAGTTCCACCTTCCCCAGATACACCCACCCACCGACCGCCCCACCACCCCCTCGCCCCCTGCCCGCAGGACCCACCCAGCCCCATCTCCCCTACCCACGCCTGGGTCCCACCCACCTTGTTGTCCCCGTGGCCTCTTCCCCACCTCCTTCTCCTCTTTGCCCGAGCCCTCCTCCTCCTCGGGCCACCGCCCGCCTCCAGCCTTCATGCGCCGCCAAGCCTTCCCTCTCTTCGCTTCCCTTCCCCGGCCTCGCGTGGCCACCTCGAGCCCCTAGCCGCGGCCCGCCCGTCCGTCCGGCACTCCTCCTCGCCTGCCCGCCGCGCCCGCCCGCTGCGGCGCCTCGGCAAGCTCGCCACCAGCGCCCAGACGCTCTCCTCTCCTCTCGCCCGCGCGCACAGCGTCCGCCGCGCCCCGCTGCAGCCTCTGGCCAGCCATGAGCTCCGCCGCCCGCGTCCCAACCCCTCGGCCTCCTCCGCATCCGTCGCTCCGCCCGCTCAGCGCCGTCGCGCCCGGCGCCCGACGAGCCTCCTCCGTCCCGAGCCTCTGCGCCCGCCTCCCTCGTCACGGTTCCCCAGAACCGCCCGAACCTCGCGGCGCTTCTCTCTCTGCTCCCGGCGTCGCCGCGTTCCCGGCGTCGCCGGCGCCGCCGCGCGCCAGCTCGGCGACCGCCCGCCCGCGAGGCGTCCCGTCGCCCGGCCCTCCTCTCCGCGGCTCGCGCGCCAGACGCCTCCTGAGGCCCGCCAGTTACTACCCGCAGGCCGCCGGCGAGCCCGGCCTCTACCCCCATCTCCCTGCGACCTCGCCCGCCAGTCCGCTGGACCCCCCCGCCTCCGTTCGTCGCCGGCCGTCGGGCCCTCTCCTGCTGCATGCGTCCAGGCCGCGGCCGCCCCGTGCGCAACCCCTCGCGATGCACTCTCCGGCGGCCCTCCGATCCCCCGGTCGCCAGATCGCACAAGACCACCAAGTGCTTCGTCGTGGATAAGAAGACCGGACCCCGGAAACCAAACCTGGAACACCCCCTCGGAGTCGAAGCGCCAAGTCGCCGAGACGCCGTCGAACCCCGCAGGCCTCCGACAGGGAACCGACAAGATCTACAGCACGGACGCGCCACGGATTCGGTGAAACCCGCCAACGCCAAGTCCGCCTCACGAACGCCAAGACCTCCTATCAGGATCCGAAGACTGAACCCGAGCACCAAGTCCGGACCCGATGACCGCCAGGAACGCCACCGGTTCAACAAGCACTTCGCCGCGGAGCGCCAAGTTCTCCCTCCCGGATACCAAGACCGCCTCGATGGCGCGGACCCGACAAGACCCTCGCAACGGCAAGACCGACCCCGTGGACCCGAAGACCGCGAACGCGACAAGAACGCCCCGCCCGGAAGAAGCCGATGCGCCCCGACACCGACCCGAGTTCTGCTCCCCGGACATCGAGACCCCGAAGCGACAAGAACTACCCCCGTTATCTGAGAACGCGTCCGTCGAACCCTGGACCCGAGACCGGACCCTGGACCCTGAGACCGACCCCGAACCCCGGAACCCCAAGATCTGCCGAACCCTAAATGTGTGAACCCCTTCCCGAAACCCTATTTTATAACATAATAACAACTTGTTGCATATTGAAATGTCATACTCGCATGCATATCTGTGGTTGGGGGCCTTATGCCGATTCACCTAATAATTAAATATGGGGCCCATATGCGGGCAAATCTAGCCTTATATTGGCCTCATTTAAACAGGTGTAGCGAACCGGTTCCCTCTGTTGCATTGCTAAACAACATTTAAATTGCGGGGTAGCTAAATAACTTGAACCATATGCTTATTGTCGGGACCCCGGTTCCGCTAAATCTGACCTAATTGCATCGCACTTTGCCATGCCATGCATCATACATGCATCATGCCGATCTTCTGTCGTTGTATTAAATATTGCATCCGGTGTTTCTTCTAGTGTTTTGCTTCTTCGCGGATAAGGCCGTTGAGTTGATGTGAGCTTCGCCCCGATCTTCGGTTGAACCCTTCGACCATGTTTTCAGGAGAGCATCTCCCTCTTTCTACCTATCTTACTTTTATAGTCTTTATTCCCTCCTGTTGATCTATTGCTATCTGTGTTGCGATGCTCCAGTTTTCGTACCCTTGATATTCCCTGCAGCCGTATATTGCCTTGGACACATCCTATTTCCTGTTGTTTGGTTTATAGTTGGACTTGCGCGTCGTAGTTGCTTGCTCAAGTGCTGATGTGTGTCGTCATATGCCACCGTTGCTGATGTATTGCCGCATGTTGATGTTGGAGATGCTCCTAGTTTTACTTATTGTTCACTTTAATTTCTGTTTAACAACTAAAATTGAAATAAGCAGAGGCATCGGTGGGTGATAGAAAATATTTGGTTTCCGAACGCCCACTTGTGTCCCGTAAGACCCCGAGTACTTGATACATTCCTTGATTTATCGCGCTATCCACATCCGGAGGTATATGGGACCCCTGAGCCAGAGCTTGATTCCGTCATATTTCTTGGGGCCACAAACTAGTTTGAGGTTTTATTTACGATCCTGTACTTATGCCATGCTACTGCTTTATTTACGATTGTGCGAGGTACTGCACACTGTACTGTTTAGGTAAGCGGGATGTTTTCGCGGTATCGACAGTCCCCGATTGGGGACCTGCTGTCGTTTACAGCCATCGACGCAAACCTTGAGTCCGTCTCGGAGCTTGCTTACTCCGTTGCGGGTATACTCCAAGGGGTGGCCCCCTGAAATATTTCTGAATCCTGTGATTGCTTTGTCGTGAAAGCCTCGTTGGGTTTTGATTTGGTTTTTCCGAGGTTGATCGAGTGTGTGTTGCTATTGGTGCACCCCGGCCGGGTAAAACTTTCTGAAAGCCGTGTCCGCGGTTATGGACGACTTGGAGCACAGTATCTCGATCATAGACAAGCATAACTAAAGTTTACTGCTATAAATTTGACTTATAATGACTAGTAATCAGCTCCACTATAATGGAATGGCTAATTAATACTGCCCACAATTGCTTGTTTATGTCGTCATGACCATTCATTGTACCTGACTAGTAAGTATTGCAACTACAACAAAATGGCTGAATAAAAGTACCAACAACTGCTGGGTTTGGGTTTATCTCATGCTATCTGTACCTGATTAGTAATTGTTGCAACTATCACGGAATGGTTAACTAAAAGTGCCCACTGCTTATTTTATCAGGACGATTATCTAAACCTGACTAGCAAAGTGCCGCAACTATAACCGAATCAGTAAAACTGCCAACTGTGTGAGTTCCTCGGATGACTTCCTCGTTTGGTCTCGAGGGGGAAACACCAGGATGGGTTGTTTAGTGTTAGCTTCAGGTTGGATCCGGATAGGTCTATCTTACCCCTCTCTGATATCCGCCAGTTGTATCGAGTCTCTATAGGTTGTTTAGTGCATGCTGCCGCTGCCGCTCAGTCCACCATACCTATGTAGGCGAGGACCGCCGAATTCTAGCCTCGCCGTGTACTGGCCTCAGTACTGACGCTCCTTCTTTGTTTTTCTGTTTTGCCCTTTGCTGGCACCCCTTTTGTTAAGCAGGTTTTGAGATCGACGCCGTTAGCAGGGTTACCCTTCCGGCTTGGCCTGGGCAGGGTTATGGACGCCATTGGTTATTCTTCAGGGCTCTTAGCCCCATTTGCATCTTGTCCGTAGCTGGACGCTCTATCGTTTTCAAGGTGATTTGGATCTTGTATCTTATATCTGTATTCTTGACTCTTGGAGTCGTTGTTATATATATCTGTTCTGTGGGTCCCATCGAGGACTGTTGTGTAATGTTATTACTTCGTTTTCCACCCGCACGAAAGTGCCTGGTGGGCACCTTTGAATCGTTTCTATGCGGGTTTGGCGAATTTTGCTCAAACTTGCATAGGTCCGATTCTGAGGGTGTTACAAAGGGCAAGGTCGTTGGAGGGCCAGGGGCCCACACCATGTGGCCGCGTGGCCAGGGGCCCGCGCCACCGTATGGTGTGGCCGCCCTAGTGCCCTCCTCCGTCTCTCCTTCGGGCTCAGTGTCGTGTCGGTTAAAATATTGACTTTGGATTTTGTCCCGTCCAATTCTGAGAATATTTCTTTTTATGGCTTTTCTGAAACCAAAAACAACAGAAAACCGGCAACTGGCACTGCGGCATCTTGTTAATAGGTTAGTCTCAGAAAATGTATAAAAATACCTCAAAGTGTAGACAAAACATAACAAAGTTGGTACAAAACAAGCATGGAGCATCAAAAATTATAGATACGTTTACGATGTATCAAGGATCATCTCTTTAGTTTTGTGTGCTTGTTCTATGAGGCTTGCAATTTAGTTTCTTCCAATGGCCAATTATTCAGCGGTTCCCCAATAGAGTGCAAGGGATTCACATTTTTATTGTCAGTGATTTTTTCAAGAATGGGTTAGTGAACCTAGTAATACATACAAAAGCATAGGTTGAGTTTGCTCCTTGGTTCACTAACTCCATCCTTCAAAAAGTTATGAGGCCCACAATATCATTCAACAATTTTTGTTTGCATTCGGCTATGTGAATATGATAATATGGATATGCTTTTGTATATATAATCACATAGCTAGTGCATTGTACTAGATATATGTTGGATTGTCTTATTTACTAGTGTGTCCTTTCTTTCTATGAGGCCTCCTTTATATTGCACTCTATTTTTGTTGATGCCAAGGATGAAGATATATCATATATTCTTCCTATGAGGCCTACTTTACCGCCATAATCGTTGTGCATTTCCTCCTATTATGGTGTATACAACCTTATATACTATGTGTGCTTCTTTTTATGAAGCTCCTATATTGCATTGCTAACCATGCGATTTTTTCGCAACATCTATAGGTGGGCGTCCGTGTGGAAGTTCGTGAACACCAGCCCAACATGAATCTGAAAGGAAGGTCCCCCCCCGGTTTGGCATTTCCATGGTAAGGTGTCCCAAACCCGTTCGTGAATATGTTAATGACACTAGGGTTTGGGTATCTTTCTCTCCCTAAAGCCTTCATGCCATATCTAGGGCTAGTGCTTGCACAAGTCACCATCAAGACCTTTAGTGGATGCCTATGGGACATGAACCTCAAGGATGTCAATGGAAAAAATGGTCATCGAGGCGGGCTGGCCACAATTTCCCATTATGCATGGTTTGCAACTTGACTACTTCCTCTTGTTCAAGAAGCTGAGTTCTAAGGAGTCCATAGTTGTCACCTTCAACTACTCCTGCTACAAGGTGGTTAGGCAGTGGCATTATCACTAGATGACATGGCTATGATCATTGAACTAGATGAGTGTCAGGGAGATGACCTCCGGAAGTCCCAAGGCAACAAGTCAATAAGACAGAAGAAGCAAGTCAACAGAAGCAAGTCAGATCAACAGAAGAGCGAAAGCCCTTGGCCGGCTACCCCTCGGTTGGCTACCCAAATGCGGGGGGGAGGTGTAGCCAGCTCCACCATCAGCCGGCTCCAACTTCAGTCGGCTCCACTTCATCAGCCAACTGCACCTTTAGCCGGCTCCACTTCAACAGCCAACTCCAACTTCAACCGGGTCCACCTTTAGATGGCTCCACTTCAGCAGCCAGCTCCTGCTTTAGCCGGCTCCACCTCGGCCGGCTGTACAAGTTACGTCCCATCGGACATGGGCTATATATGACACTGTGGATAGTTATATATCCCCCACGTCGTTACGTGATGGACACCGCAAAGGCGACCATACTTTTGACCGTGTTGGCCTGGCCGCTATAGTCCGACACTATGGATGCATGGTGCCATCAACTTGGTGACGTCAAGTTCCTGTGGCGACAAGATGGGGTGGCCAACTGGGCCTAGCTCTCTCTCTCGTACCCTAAGTGTCATGAATATAAGGTGACCTAGGAAGCCCACTAGGAGGAGCTTCATTCGATACACCATCCTATTGATGGTAGAGTAACAGTAGCTTCTTCTAGCTTAGAACTCTATTTCTCTTGAGACCACGCAACTCAAGGAGCAACCTTGTATTCCTTAGTACGTGATAGATCAGACATTAGGATTAAGGGTGTTACCTCCATTGCAAGGGCCCCGAACTTGGATACATAACCCTGTGCTTGTGCCCCATCCCATTCCCGGATCTCCACCGTAGCCTTGCTCTCACACCTCTCTCTTAACCATCCTATGGCATATGTCGTGTACAAAACCACAACACTAAGGAATAACTGGTTCTTCATGTGTGAATATGTGTCAATGTTGCTTGAAGAACTCCGTGTTAGTGTGTGCCATTCTTACCTAAACTGCTACCAGTCGAACTGTGTGTCGTACTCTATTAACTGTCATACTCTATCTACTATGTTATGTGATGGTCATGTAGTGATTATGTTCTTGGAGTTCTTCACGTATTGTTCTTCATGTTCTTCCATTTGCCTAGTAACCTTACCTTACTAGAAAAGAGGTTACCATCGAGGCTATTGGAGGATAACCAAACAAACTTGTCTTGCATGCTGCTGGACAATGCGTGCAACCAAACAACCGCACGCCCTATCTGATGATGACCAACTAACATCCTACATGGGAAACCAAAAACGCGACTTTCACCCATTTATGTGTGGGTGTTCCCCTATGGGCTGGCCCCAAGGAACTCAAAAAAGGCTAACAAAGACGCCCTAAGTTCATTTCTAGAGCTTCTTCAGGATCTAGTGTCTCGTATGCAATTAGTTTTACCGGCACACTTGTTATCATATAAATTAGTGATTAAAACTATAGTATTCTAAAATTGGTCATTATTCCAACCATTTGTTCAAAAATTCTGAAGAATACCATGTTTAGGCCTGCAACTGCAAGATCAGAATGGCGGAACAAATGGACCGAAGCAACGATGGGTCAATAGACCACCTTCTCCACCTCTCTCTTTCCCTCATTCCCCCTTGAGAGTCTCTCGTGAGAAACTAGGCCGATCCCGAGATGTTCGCGTCGGCGCTGCTGGCCGGCGACAACAGAGGAGAGGTGTCGGAGTAGCTATAGATGTTATGTGTAGGATTTGTCCTGTTGTGGCGTTTGGGAGTAGCACATCAGATCTTGCCGGGATGGTCTGGTGCGGCCCGGAGTTCATCCTCTCCACCGAGCGGCTTTGGTAGCATAAGCCATGGCTGGCGGTGAGGCTAGCACTAGGGATCTCCGACAATAAGCCGGCCCCTGCAAGCTACTCTTAGGCGAGTTCAAGCAGCGCTGGGAGGTTGCTTCCCTCCCCTCCCAAAGAAGCTCCAATGGATGGAGCCAAATCTGGGAGTAGAGGCTTAAGCAGCTTGGTTTGCTCCTCGGCCTGATTGAGTTGCATCTAGCCGTGTTCCTTCTCTTGACCAGCCATGGGGGCTCGGGAAATTCGAAGGGAAGGCTAGTTGCAGCTCAAGATTGCAAAGGTCGGGGATGCTTGGAGTTCCGAGGCGTTGATTCTGATGCATCTTTGGCGATTCCCAAGCGATGTCCATGTGTCGACATTGCTATCTCTGGTCATAGGCTTGGCCTAGCCATCCTCATGTGCTTTGGTGGCCCAAGGTTCTTTTTCCTCAGATTGATGAGGATCTTCTTCCACCTTCGCGCGACACAAAGCTTGAGGCTCGAGGCTTGGCTCGGGCTCGACAAGGCTCGACTCGGCTCGGAGGGTGGACAAGCCAAGCCCTAACCTTGCTACTCAGGCTCGAGGCTCGACAAGCTAGCTCGGCGAAGCTCGCAAGCCGGCTCGAAGGCTCGATGAAAATTTAAAAATCACAATAACCTTTAATAAAATAATAAAAATTTAGTGACAAATGAAAATCAATACATCCATGTTGGTGATGCATATCATAAATGTCATACAACTTCACTAACTTGATTTTGATCAAAGTATATTCAACAAGAGCTTTGTCGTGGATGGACCTGATCTATATTGATTCAGGTTACAAATATGTGAAGAGAGAAGCAGCAGGCGAGCTATGCAGCCTGTGGTGGAGGAACATAGCAGTCTGCAACAACGAGATATTCGATTGAGCTTCAACATGTACATACGGGTTCAATATTCCTATCAATTCGTAATAACATTGACAATTACACACAACTACAAGAACATGGCAGAAAAATATTTACAGAAGCTTAGAATAGTAGAAATAATTAAAGAGAGGTGATTGACCTCTTGATATGCAGCCGTTCGGTGGTGGCCTGGTCTGGTGGAGGAGGGCATACGGGAGGAAGATGAGATGGGGTGGTTTCAGCCGGCGTGGGCGGCGGATCCGGAGGGCCAGCGGACGGCGGCCTCCGCTGACCTAGACCGACGAGCAACGCCGCACGTATCTTAATTCAGGAGGAGCAGATGGGGAGCGGGAACCATGGGAGGAGGAGGATATGGGGGCGGTGTCGACCGGTGTTGTAGGTGGCGGCCAACGGCGGTCTCCAGCGGCGCTGGGTCGTGGTGCCCGGCACTAACCTGTGCACCCACCGCAGAGTAGACAGGCGGGGTGGAGGCGAGGCAGGGGCCTCGCCTCCTAAGAATTCTGTGTGTGGCTGTGATTTTGGCACACGGCTCGCGAGCCGTTCGAGCCGAGCTCCGAGCCTGGCAAGCCGAGCCTCGAGCCCTCCTTTCAGCCTTTTTTTAGTACCAAGCCGAGCCGAGGCTCGGCTCGAATTCTACCGAGCCACGAGCCGGCTCGGCTCGGCTCGATTCCATCCCTAGTTGTGCGTCTCCGTTGGCCCAAGCGGTGAAGTCCACTTTCAAGGTGTTAAATTCAAAAAATGAGGGCCTGGTTGTAATTTTTCTTTTTTTCGTCCTTTGTATATTTGTACTGTCCGCCCAATTAATGCAGAATCTGAGTCCTTCGGGTCCCTTCCCGGTTAAAGAAAATGGACCGAAGCAGCCGTGGATCTCTACTTCTCTATGGTGCCAGGTGATTAATGCAGGGTGTATCGGTTGTCCAATCTGCACGATTCACCGAAACCCAATTCGAGCTACAAATAAGACAGTCTGGAGTTGCAGCTTCCAACTGGTACGCGTGGTCGTTGATCAGTAAATGTCAGTGTCAGTCGGCCCCGACTCCCCGAGGCAGGGACGAGCGACGCTGTTGACGACCTTGAGGTAAATTCGATCCCGTCCAATCTTATCGCTCCATCTCCTGATGTCAATACCTCGAGCTCTGACTTCTGTGGCTGATTGCCGATATTAACCAACACAAACTGTGGGCTAGCTGCCTTGCTCCATGCCCCACAGAAACAGGCCCGTGATTGTCGATACTAACCACCATAGTAGTGATTTTGATGCTTGGTCGTAGTAACATATATACTTTCTCCGTTTTATAATATAAGATGTTTTAAATTTATAAAAAGAGTATGCCTAGTCCTATTTTAGTGTATAAATTTACTTCTAATCACTTTGAATCTACACATTAAAAGAGATCTAGATATGCTCTTTTTAAAAAGCTAAAACATCTTATGTTATGAAACGGAGAGAGTATATTGTAATTCGGGTGCAAGAGATTTTTTTTATAATGGAAGTTTTATTATTTAAAAGGTTTAAGCATTACACACGGCCTCGGTATAATTCTGGTGCAAACAAAAATAAAACCATATGTAGAAACATGAAAAACTGCAGACTTGGCTAATTTACGTGGAGTGTCTATAGACGGAAAAGGTCTAGTGAAGACTTTTTCGTATCTTCGCTAGACTTGGCCGAGTCTTTCCGGATACGTGCACGAAGACTTTTCCGTCTATAAACTCGCCAATTATCCGTCTATAAACTCGCCAATTATGAAAATCTACATAACATGCTCCAAGAACTTCGTTGTAATTTTTTTTATGTTAGTAGTGTCTGTACTTTTTGTGAACTTCTACTAGTAGTATAATAGATCTGGATTTCTTAAAAAAAAAGTACTATTTAACTAGTAGTACAGTGCTTGGGTACAAATACATAAACAATGGTACTGGTCGAGCATTGGGGTTGAGTTCTCTGGGTTGATTGAGCAGCAACATTTGACAGCAGTATCTTAGTTGGTAAGTAACACAGTACACATGCATCCACGTAGAGCTAGGTACCTTGTACGTACGCCAGTGAATGCTCACTCAGCCATGTGCGCGCTCCATGTTAGTCTCCGACATCTTTGCGTAAAGGATATGGGCAATATTGACCGAATACACAGGAGCCATGCATGTTCCCTAAACCCTTGCTTGGTCGACCATGAGCACATGCATGATCAACACGCGTCCTGCCGGCCGGCTATGTCATACACGCACGCCCGAGAGCGTACGTTCGTATAGCAAAACCAGAAGATCCAAACTCTCGGCATTTCTAGTATAATCAGGAAAACCCAAAACAGAACGCTAGCTAGAATCGATCCTACTTGGAAAATGTCTCAGTAATTTCGCTAGTAGGAAAAGATCAATTCCCCATGGAGAGAACTCGTAATGAAGAAAACCCTTAATTTTATCGTCGATGAAGACCATACATAGGTAAAGATCCCGAGTCCATGTCCATGGATTGGCTGAAGCAGCTGTCAGCGCCGTAACCTCGGACCGAGCCAGGCCAAATTCGGGCATAGAATAGCACGCGGGGACGGACGTTGCCCCAACCCCACCCCGGAAATAAACTAGACGGTCGTTCCCTCGTCCGGTAAGCGCCCGCCGTTTCGCCTCTGCTTTCCCACCCACGGGGGCGACCGTGTCTTCTCTTCCAGGCAGCAGCTCGATCGACTACTACTTAACCCATCCTCTCACACCATCGCCATCCCCCGTTCTGATTGCCCGCGCGAAGGCGCCCTTGATTGAAGAGAAGTAAGAGACCACCGGCCCCCCCGTACCCGTACCAGTACCAGTAGCCAGCAGTATATAAGAAAGTTCGTGACGACCATACCACCAACCAGCCCAACCAAACCTGTACCCGCAACCGCGTCGACGGGCTGGTACCGCCCCTGCCCCTGCCCGGCGAGGAAGCCAGCTCGAGAATCATTCCATGGCCTGATTGATTGCCTGCTGCTGCTGCTCGTATATCAAGCACAAGGAAAGCAATCCAAGCTTCACGTACTGCAAGAGGATCCGATCCACCGATCGAGCGAGCTGTTAGGTGGGAGCGAGCAGGAGCAGCGACCGATGGTTGCGCACAAGCTGGCGGCCTCGTGGCTGCCGGTGGACTTCCGGCTGCCCGCGGTGCCGCAGGCGGCGCTGGGGATCCTGGCCTTCGAGGCGGCGGCGGCCATGTCCAAGCTGCTCTCGCTGCACCGCTCTTTATCCGAGCAGGAGGTCTCCCGCCTGCGCGCCGACGCCATGCGCTCCCCTGGGGTCTCCTACCTCAACTCCACCGACCAGGCCTTCCTCCTCAGGCTGGCCTGCGCCGAGCTCGTCCTCTCGCTCGACGCCGCCGCCGCCGCCGTCGCGCGCCTCGGCCTGCGCTGCGGGATCGACTTCGGCGGAGTCTACGCCAGCCTCAAGGCCGGCGCGCACGACGCCAGGATCGACCCGCTCCTGGCCAAGGGGCTCAAGGTCAAGGCCAAGAAGATGGAGCGCCTCGTGGCGGCCACCTCTAAGCTGTGCTCAGAGATGGAGGCGCTCGGAGAGCTGGAGGCCGACGAGCGGAAGCTCACCTCCCGCGGATGGATCCGCCACAGCGGGCCCATCCCGGCCAAGCTCACCGACCCAGCACCGCCGCCGCCACCGCAGATGGCAGACACGTTCGGCGCGGACACGCTGCGGCAGGAGATCAAGACGCAGCTGCTCAAGGTGCGGCGCCTCAAGGAGGAGTCCCTGTGGAGCCAGAGCTACGAGAAGGCCGTCTCCCTCATGGCGCGCGCCGCCTGCGCCGTCTTCGTCCGCATCTGCTCCGTCTTCGGCCAGTACGTCCCCGGCCTGCCCCCGCCGATGCCGTGCACCGCCAGCGACAGCGTCCAGGCAAGGCTGTCCAAGCTGCTGAGCCCGCGGGCGGGGAAGGCGAGGGCGTCGTCGGGGCCGATAACCCGGCGGGAGCGTGAGCGGGACGGGGCGCCGTCCCGACTCCACCCACCGATGCACATGCAGCAGCTAAGCAATTCGTGCCCGATCATCGGCCTCAGGCCGCTGTCGGGCCACAAGCCCGGCGTCGACTGGCGCAAGCTCCTGGACGCGCCGCCCAGGACCCTCGGCGGGGCCGGGCTGGACCAGCAGTACGCGAACGTGATCGTGTCCGCGGAGGAGCTGCTGCAGATGGAGGCCGAGGGGCGGCAGGAGGAGGCCAACGCGGAGCGCGCGGAGATGTACGAGATGCTGCCCGGGAAGCTCCGGGCGGCGGTGCGGTCCAAGCTGCGGGACTGGTGGCGGGACCCGGGCCCGCTGGACGCCGGGCTGGCGGACGGGTGGAAAGAGGCCGTGGATCGGATCATGGCGTGGCTGGGCCCGATGGCGCACGACACCGTGCAGTGGCAGGCGGAGCGGACCATGGACCGGACGCGGCGGTTCGACGGCGGGACGCGCGTGTACGCGCTGCAGACGCTGCGGTGGGCGGACAAGGAGAAGGCCGAGGCGGCCATCGTCGAGGTGCTCGTGGCGCTCAGCTGCATCTGCTGGTACGAGGAGCGGCGGCGCGGCTCCCTCAGACACTCGTCGACGACCGTTCAACGACGATGATGTCCACAGCATTGTTTCTTTATTTTTCAACGGTTCGTTTGTCAAGGCATTGATTTCAAGAGTTGATTTTTTGGGCTGTAGGCTAGAACGCGTTAGTTGTAGACTGTAATAGTTTGAAATTTGGAGGGAGAAGAAAAACCCCAAGGTCCATTGGTTGGTAACTGTCAGTGGTTTGAGCCTGGCATGCCGGGCCCGCATGTCGGTCTCACGCCAGTGACAGCGTCCGGTATAGTATAAGTTGTCACATGGAAATGCAGATTGTACATTATTGATTCTTTGAAATTTGTGGGGAATTGTTCAAGCAAGCACGAAATTCATCCGGACAGGGTTCTGTTGTCCTTTGCATGAGAGCCCAGCAGCCTAATTCGGTGTCAAACCAGCTAATTAGGTCATTTGGGTTCTGTGCAAATAATTACCTGAAAAGTTGGTGTTTTACGCAAAAAAATTGCGTGGTTGTGAACTTGTGATTCTGCGAAAAAAAAATGCTCAACAAATGGTGCAAAATACTAAAACCTCTTTGCAGGATGGAGCCAAAGTCTAAGCCGCTCAGCTACTACCGGCGTTGAATAGTTTGGTTTGGTCTCCATCTCGACGCTGTGAAATGTGTTCTCCGTGCTGTATTTAGGAGTGTGCCACAAGAAAAAAAATGGATAAAAAAACTAGTAACTAAACCACTACACTCATCACCAGCAAAAAGTCAATCTGAATGAATTGAGCTTGGAATCTTTCAGAGCATGAGACTCAGAATGACATTCAGAATCAGTCTGACAGGTGCCATGTTCAGCTACCGGCGACGAACCAGCCGCCCAATTTTTTAGCCTCTGAAATTTCGAACTCATGTAAAAAAATCCTAGAATAAATGGATGTAGTCAATGTTGTATTTTACCGGTGTGCAAATATTAATGCGAAATAAATTCTATTTTAGGCTCAGCAGAAATTAAAAAAATCGAGAAATTGTGGTTGGTGAACAGTTGACTGAAGTGGAGATTTGGTTCTACTATTTCATTTTTTGCTGAGCCAAAAAATATAATGTATTTCCTTTTTGAAAAATTTCACACCGATAATTGTAACATCGACTATACATCCAGGCACGTATTTTGGAATCTGTTTCAAAATTTCAAAAAAATGTAGTACTAGCAAAGAGCTAACTGTTGCCCGTGCTCCAAAAACAAATTCCTGCGAGTCGAACCGACTATCTCCACGCCTCCACACACGGTGAGTTGTGTCTTGCTGTTCAGAAGTGCGCCGCAGCTCAGCACATCCTCCCACCGAAACCCAATTTGCGTGCAAAATTTCCATGGTTGGGACGAAAGACATGGTAGTAGAATACCAAGTTGGATAAAATTCTCCGTGGAATCCTGCGGATCGGGGGATTCTGGGTGTCATTCTGGGTGCAGGATTCAGAATGACACACCTAGAATCCCTCTGCCTACGGTCCGTCGTAGTGGCATGTCACCGAACAGTCTGAACCCACACGCCGCGCGCTTTTCTTATCATATTAATCGTCGCACGCAGTTGGGTAAGGAGTAGCTTAGCTAGCTAAGAGGAGGACATAAACAAATCGGTTAGCTTATCTTGAAGAACCTGCAACGAAAAAGAGAGAGCCTACCGTGAGAGAGAGAGAGAGAGAGGGGAAACGGTCTAACTCACATGGCTCGAAACTAATCTAACACTTTCCGGGACATGATAGTTTAGTGCACAAGTCACAAGCCACTAAACACCTCAGAGAGCCGAAGATGCCAGTCCAAGGAAGCAACAACTGCCAGTAGGCTATGAGGTCAGCTCAAGAACATGCACGGTCTCCTATAAACTAAGAAATCCTCCGTCCGATTTTTTTACTGTATATAAATTTATCTACATTCGTACTACCTCCCTTCATCCGTTTTAAGGAATAAGGCGCAGGCGTGTTCTAAAAGAAATAGAGCAACTAAAATTTGGTTATATTGTATAAAGTTAGTGTCGTTGGATTCATATTGAAATACCCTTTTCAATGATACTAACTTTTTTATATATTTGGAGTAAATATTGGTTAAAGAAAAAACACATAAAATATGGGCACCTTATTCCTTGGAACGGAAGTAATATATATTTAGACGAGTGTATACATACATGAGAACCTAATTTTTTTTCGAGGGAAGGGAGCGCTACTAATCCTGTGTGTGTGCCAAATAACAAAATATTGTCAAAGCTGCAGTAGCTTTCGATCGCCGTCGTCACCACACCACCTCTGGTGAGAGTAGAGTAGTCCGGTCAATGCGCACCCGCGCCTGTTTCCCGCGCTTGGAATAAATAGTGCGCTCGTCAAGATGGCACTTTCGCCCGCCCGCCCGCTCTCTCACCGCGTTTCGTGGCCTGGCCACTACCACTATTCAACTCTGCCGTCAGCCACCACCTTGCATCGCAATGCATGGCCATGGCATGCAGTTGACGATCTTCACCTGCTAGCTGCGGCAGACGCGCAGATGGAGTATGCGTGTGCAACTCGCGCCAATCATTATGATCTGCCCGATTAATAAATACTGTGATCGTTAACTTCTGACTTTTTCTTTATGTTCTCTTCGTGATAGGGAAGCATTTCTGTGGACTCTACGCGTGTAATGTGTTGGAGGAGAATGGCAGGCAGGACGGAACAAGGTCGGCACCGGATTCCGGTGGAGTATTAAACTCGAATGGAACATGTAAATCACGTAGATTACAATACATGACGATGGAGACATAAGATTTGTCTAAGGCCATCTTCAGCAGGCCGACCCCGAAGGTATACCGGTTGTCTGAATTTGTCCTCCCGGACACAGGGGAAATGACTCACCGACTCGACCCAAACGGACGACCTGTGTGGACGGGTACATGAAAACCCGTTTCAAATTTAGACTAGGAATATGTCTAACTAGACATGTCGCGTTTGGCTAGACAGCACGCGTTTGGCTGCGTCTCCCGCTTGTCCTCCCCGGGCCAACTAGGAGTGGCACGTTTGCCCCTTTCCACCCCTTTCTCTATGGCGCACCACTAATGTGACACTACCGCCTGTATGCGCTGTCCCTCGCCACCCCCCTCAACGCCCTCTTGTCGGCAGTTGTTTGCCGGAGGCCAGCGGTCTTGCCTACGTAGTTTGTGCATAGAAATTGCCGTGGACGGAGCAACTCGAGCACAAGTCATCCCTACTGACGGCCCGTGTCTTTGTCTTGGTCACCACATCCACCTTAGTACACGCGGTTGCGAGGAGAGGTTGTTGTGTTACAAGATTTTTGAATTTGACACTTTTTTTGGGTATGGCAGGTTCTAACAATGACATGAACGTGATGGAACACTCCATATATTCTCTAGGCTTGCAGAAGAAAATACTCCAATGCTTCCCTATGAGATCAATGATCATGCATACAACAAAAGGTATTATCTAGTTGATGACATCTATCCTGATTAGATAACACTTATGAATAAAATACGTGACCCTGCAGATAAGAAATGTAGGAGGTTTGCTAAGGAATAAGAGGCTTATAGGAAGGATCTTCAACGGGCATTTGGTGTGTTCCAATCTCCTTGGGCTATTGTTCGGCACCTGCTAGAATTTGAAGCCATGAGACCATGTGAAAGATGAAGACTGCTTATGTGATCATACACAACATAATTGTTGAGGATGGACGTGATGATGGCTTGTATGACCAAAGATGGAAATTTCATGGTGAATTGGTTGAGCCGACGCCAAGGCCAACATTGTTTGAGGAGTTTCTCCATATGCACCATGAGATCCGTGATCGGCACACACATAATCGACTATAGGCGGATTTTACTGAGCACACGTGGGCTAATGTAGGATGCCGCTAGTAATCTCCTCTAATTTTAGCTGTTTTAATTTGTTTCTGAACTATGTTTGATTGTGAACTATGTTATTTTCTGCCTGTGAACTATAAATTGTTTTGATTGTGCCGTACATCATTGTTGTGTACTCAAAACAGGCACAATTTGATTGAAATGGAGAAAACTGGCCAAAATCTGGGCAAAACTGATCAGGACAGACCAAATGGGTTATGCCGCTGGGCACATCCTGCTGCAAATGGATCTGATTAGGATAGCGGCATGTTTGCTGTCGGCGCGTGACCTAAACTGATCAAAACTAACACGTTTCGTGTCTAAAATATATAGGTCGGCTTGCTGGAGATGGACTAACGCTGAAACCTCTGCCCACAGCTTATGGCAGGATCGATCTAAAAGAGTAACGACGAGAAAGATACATTGTACAACTAGAAAACTGGTTTATTACTAGTACAACCAGAACAATGAATGGACTTCCTCGATCAACCGATCTTTTTTCCAAGAGAGTCACATGATGCCAAGTCAACTTAGAAAGCATCTGACTCACAAAGATGATTTTGCTTATATAAAATGAGGTGCGGCTCTATAGCCTTCATCTGTAAGAAAGTTGGCATTCGCCGCCGCCACCATGGAATTTCTTTTTGTAACATGTCCAAGTGCTTCACGCCATGTCCTACAGATTCTGCTTTCTCATGGAAATATATATGTCGTGTCAACAATGCAACACAGCTGCAACCGTCTCCCCACGAGTAATTTTGTACTCCCCTGAACTGAAGAGGTCATCATCAGGAACACAGCTCGGCGTCCTAAAGATTCAGTTGCTCCTCACACTTCTTTGACTAATAATGTTGCCTGTAATCTGCTGGACAGCTGGTACTAGTTCAGTTGCACTCTTCAACGTACGACTCCATTTTTAGATAGCTTATCTTACTAACGTATAGTATAATCTTGACTGAAACACTATTTGTTTCTTAGTCTCCGCTTACAATATATTCAGTTCCTAATCACCAGACTTTCAGGACTGCAAACCGTCCAGCACGTCAACCAGTCTCCACACCCATTAACCTGAAGGGAATTCCAGTAGATTAACCAGATTGAGTAGCAGCCTATAGGCAGTTAGCAAGCTAAAATCTGTGAGCTGTGCAACACAGCAAGCTGGCTCAGCGAATCTCAGGTGAACTCTCGGAGAAGAATTTATACAGTAATTCATTTGCCACAGAATTTTACTTGCTACATTTTCTTTTAAAATCGTACTTATACCTTCAAAGAACACTCCTTAAACGTCAGGAACACCCACGAGAACTTCTAATATCAAGGGAAACCAAGTGATTCTTTGGTTTAAGAAGCATTGTTACACTTTATCTGCAAATGAAGTATAGCAATGCTATACTCCATGAGAAACCATCCGTGCAAAGCACATCAAGGGGAAGTTTGAAGAACGATTTAATTCCGTGAAAGAGCGTAGGTAGTATACATCATTGTAGAGCAACTAATTCCTCAACAAGGATCGGCAACGTTCACAAAGAGTAAATTCCTCATTTCAAGCCAAAACTGGTACAGAGCTGGCAACCGCCAAAGTACTCTGCCGTCAGCCTTGCGTTGCGCGGCATGCAGTTGACGATCTGCAGTCTGCAGACGCGCAGATGTAGATATGCGCCGATGCGCGTACGACTCGCCCCCAATCATTCTGCTCTGTTCGCACGATAAATAACAGTTAGCTTCTGACTTTTGTTTCGTTTTCTTTCTCTCTGGTGAGTTGTCATTTAGGAAGCATTTCTGTGGCGTAATGTGTTGAGGAGAATATAGGACGACAGAATGGAGTCGGCACCGGATTCCGGTGGAGTATTAAACTGGAATGAAGCATGCAAATTATGTACTGTAGATTGCAGTAGTACATTGTGATGGTGATTGGACATTTGTCTTGATAGTGTGCCGGCTAACTCTATGACCTTGCCCACAGCTTATGACAGGGTCTATCTATAAGAGTAACGACGATAAAGGTACATTGTATTGTAGAAATCAAAGAGCTGGAAGGGGATTACTATAACAATAACAATGAATGGACTTAGGGATGCAGAAATGAGACAATTGGGAGAAGTGGGATGTCACTTTTAGACATTTGAACTTACTCTAAACTAAGTCGGATAAGCGGTATAAGTGAGATTTGTCAAATTTTACTTAGTTTAGAGTTAGTCTAGGTAGGGGTCTAAAAGTGAGATTTCACTTGTTCCACTTCTGCATCCTTAAATGGACTTCGTCTAGTGACGGATCAAGCGATCCTTTTTTTTAAGGGAAGTCACATGGTGCCAAGTCAACTCAGAAAATATCTGACTCATACCGATACAAAATTTTCCTAGAAAAAAATGAGGTATGATCTATAGCGCCTTGGGGCGTGAAGGAGGTATGCGCTTTGTCGCTACCACCGGTGGAAAAGGTTTGGTAGCATGTCAAAGTTCTTCAAGCACATTAGAGATTGGAAAAACATAGAAGGACCATGTGCTCGAAATTTTGATTTGTCATTAAAAATATGAGGTGTCAACAATGCACAATTTCGTTTGTCACTGAAATGTGAGGTGTCAACAATGCAACTAAGGTCCCCTTATTTAAAGTGTCAGATTCGCTCGGTCAAGGGGGTCAATGGCCCCCTACACCAAATAAATCTTATAGATATCTTTAATATTTATACTTAGGCCTCTCAACAATGTCTATCAAGCTCCATCACTTATTCCTACACAAGACTTAAAAATATTGGTATTTCGCAAGAGAAATATTCGATAGCAAATTAAATAATCCTTACATTTGATGAATCAATGGTCCTTGATATCTCGACGAAGACATTCAAACCTACTTATTTTTATTGATCGAGCAAACTATATACCATGATATTTATTTTTACGAATTGTTCATTGTGTACACGTGTATATAAATATATACTCCAGAAATAATCACATAAAAAATCTATAGGAGTAACAGATTCATATTTAGCATGTGCAAAAAAGAGTAGAAGAGTAGACATATTAGGCATTGGATTAATTAGATGATAAAATAGTCTATCAAAATTCAAGCATGTATGATGGAGACAACTAGAACTGTTTGGAATCGGCGGAAATTGCTTGCGAAATGATATAGTTATATAGTTGTGTCATCAGTATTCACTAATGAATACTCACAACATTGTTAAGGCACAGGAGGGCGGGTGTTGTTTCACACATTTGGAGTGGCCAAACAAATCATGATATCAAGAAAAATATTAAGAAATGTTGAAATATTTTTTCGGGAAAGAGGAGCCACAACAAAGACATGATAGACTACGGCTTCGGTCATTTGTATGTTCCATAATCATTCTACACTGTTACTCCCTCCGTTTCAAAATATAAGATATTTTAAGTTTGTAAAAATAATGTATCTAGACTTGTTTTAGTGTGTAGATTCACTACAAACATGAGTAAACCTATATATTAAAAATAGTCTAGATACATTTATTTCACAAAGCTAAAACATTTTATATTTTGAAACGGAGGGAGTACGTCTCAAGAATTGACTAATATGAATACAAACAAGTCTTGGACCAGAACCCCTGACGCATGGGGGACATGGGCGAGCGTGGCGGGTCGGTCCTGCTAGCAACATCCTGTTAAGTGTTAACATTCTTATTTAAAAAAACATCCAGTTAACATGAAAAAAACTTCAATAGACTTACTAGATTTACTAGCAGCCTATAGGCAGAGCATGATAAAAATATGTGAAGTGTCCAACCCAACAAGCTGCGTCAACGAATCTCAAGTTAACTGTCGGAGAAGAATTTAGATTTCTTTGCTATACAACATCTACACTTGTTACCTCTCTTTTAATATCACATTTATACCTTCAGAGAACAACTCTTTAAACGTCAGTAACTACCACGAAAGCTTTAAATACCAAGGAAACCTAGGTGATGCTTTGGTCTAAGAAGCATTGTCCTAGGAGTTATTTGTTGTGTTCTGCAACTTCATAGCCAAGTCTCTTCCATGAGAACTATCTATCGAAAACACATCAAGTGATCCTAGCTAGAGTATGAAGAATGTGGGATTTATTTTCATGACAAAAAGATGCATCTTTTTTCTTAGCTCCGTGCTTTACATGGTTTACTGCTCTGCATTTTCTTCCAGCAGGATGTAGCTGAGTAGAAACAAAAAAAATTGAGCAAGAGTTTAGGTAGTGACCTTCTGAAGAAGAAATAAGGTTAGATGTAGTGCCTTTTCTACCACCATGAATGTAGAATTTTTTTTTTGAAAGAACCGTGAGCTTTATTAATTAGGCAAACAAATTCTTACAATCATTTGAGACCACCTCCAACACACACATTTGAACTGATCCGCTAAGGAAGCCAGTTTCACTACTTTTGTCTAACTGCGCAAGAGAATGCGCTGCTCCGTTGCTCACGCGATCCACCTTTGTAACTGTTGATAAACCTTCAACAACTCTTGGCATTCAAGGAAGACACTCCAGCTTGGTGATCTATCCATGCCCATCGACGTCAGTGTCTGAACCACATGACTGCAATCTGATTCCAGCGAGGCAGAAACACATGGTAGGTTGATCAGATGTTTTAAGCCTTCTAGACAAGCAAGAACCTCCGCTTCCTCGGCCGACGCACACCACGGAATAAATTTCCACTCAGCCAGAATGACCATTCCTCTATGATCTCGGACAATAACACCCAGTCCTGCCATCTTGCTTGAGGCGTCCCATCCTGCATCTACATTAGCCTTCAAATTACCTTCTGCTGGGGCTACCCATCGGAAAATCGACGGGCCTTTAGAACCATTTACTCGATCAAGCAGAATAGGTGACTTTCCTTTCTGGCATAGGGGATTTTTAATAGCCAAAAAGGACTGTAGGTAGTTGCACAAGTATGGTACTGAAGCGGAAACTGACGCTTTTCCATCGCCATGAACAATGTTGTTTCGATGATGCCACACCCTCCAAAAGAGAAAAATAATCCGTGCTCTAAACCGATCAGGCGCCTTTTGAAGCAGGTTGAGGAACCATTCGTGCCCATTTTCCATGAATAAACTCTCCAGGGGCAGGTCCCAATGTCTCCTCATATTGTCACGTAGGTCACGAGCGATGGTGCAAGTTACAAGCGCATGGTGGCTATCCTCTTGCATGCAGCCACAAATAGTACAGATAGGATCTGTTGACGAGATACGCCGATGCAGACCAGTTCGAACAGCAAGAGATGATGTTGCCGCTTTCCAAGCAAAAATCGAAGCTTAGGTGGCACCTCCGCCTGCCAGACAAGGTTCCATATGGTCCTATCTCCCTCAGGCAAGGAACTAGACTGTCCATTGCTCATCGCGTCAAGAGCAGGCTGGAGACCAAGGCGGTACGCGGATCTCACCGTGAACATGCCATTCTTTTCGGGTAGCCAAGCTACGAAGTCATCACATCGCCGCGCTGGGATCTTGATTGCCAATATAGCATCAACATCAGCGTTGAGGCAGCAAGTCACGCACACCACATCCTCCTTTCACGTACGATTGACAGGATCAATTAAATCAGAGACCCAACGGTGTCTGGTGTTTCCTCTTTTCCCAAAAAGCTTTGGTGCATACAGTCTCGGCAACCAGTTATCTCTGAAAATACGAACACTATCGTCCGAGCCAATCCTCCATACGGCACCTTTCTTCAAAAGTTCTAGGCCAAAAGTAATACTAAACCATGTCTGTGATGCATTTTGAACAAACACTGTATCTAGTAAATTAGCTGACGGGTAGTATCTAGCCTTTAAAAGCCTCGCACAAATGTAGAAAATTATTAGTAGAATACGAGATTCAGATTTAGTCACAAACCCCAAGCCATAGTCTATAACTTTTTTCGTCCCAAGACTTAAGGCATATAACTTTTTTCAAGAGTCAAACTACCTAAAATTTGACCAAGTTTTTTAAAAAAAATATTAATATTTACAATACGTAATCCATACCTGTTTATATATCATGAAACATTTTTTTACATGGTATCTATATAATATAATAGTTCTTGATAGTTTTTTCTAAAATTTTGGTCAAACTTTACATGGCTTGATTTAAAAAAAAAGTTATATACCTTAAGCCTTGGGATGGACTATATGTTAATTCAGTGAAAGTGCGTACATCATTGTCAAGACCAATTAATTGCTCAACAAGGATTGACAGCTTCACGAAGCGTCGTTCCTCATTAAAATGACCGATTCATTTCAAGATAAAATTGGTACGAAGGCAGCAAATGCAAAGTACTCCTACCAGATCTCATACATCCAAAAACTTTACTTCAGCAAAGCAAAATCTAGAATCCTCCAACAATCAATCACAACTAATTATTGCAACGAGGCAGCAGGAGTTCCCTCAATGAACTGAAATTCTCCAAGAGTAAGATCCTCTGTACATAGGAGCATCTCCACCTGCGCTCCTCATAAGACGCATCCGGGACAAACAGTATAGGGGCGCCAGCAAAAACTGCCGCAGATTTGGGACCGGCTGCCCACACCGGAGATCCCGGCACCTCCCAATAGTCCATTTTTTGACAAATTTTCAATTGCAATCATATATGGACATGAAATGCAAGCATATTTTTACATAAACATCACCAGTTCATACAACAATTAAACAAATTATTATATCTACATTATGAATGATTAGTTTTTTTAGGCACACATGCTCGACAAGTTCCAACAAAACATCTCATTCATCACAAATTTGCTTGATCGTCTTTATATTTTCTTTGTTTGCACCACTTGTTTTGAGAAGATCAAACAACATACATTTCAGCCTCTTATTATCCTCTCTCAGTTCTTTCTTTTTCTCATCCCATTTCTTTTCTTCTTTCTTTTTCTCATCCCATTTCTTTTCTCCTCTAGCAGTCCTCATCCCATTTCTTCTTCTCCTCTAACGATAGGTTTCTCCCCTTTTCATCTTGCCCAACTCAATCCTAGTTTACTCCTCATAGTTCTTCTTCAACTTTAAATGTTTTGCTCCCCATCCACTTCTTGAAATCTGCTAAGAAACTTGTGTATTTTTTATCCACCTTGTTCTTCTCTTCGAATTTAAACAACTCAGTATTCTAAAATTTCCCCTTAATATTTGCATTATTGTTGTTCTCATACCTACCCTACAAAGTAGATACTGCAGTTTGTACTGGTAACAACACTAAGGATCATCCCAACACACAAAGCCATACTTTATGGCATTCTACAAATTTAAATTGTGGATCAAATTTGAGCAAATCATCGCACTAAAAATGCATAGCATATTTATTTAAAGCAAATGGAGCACACTACATACAACATGCTGTGAACAGGCATAGAAGTCGGCATGTATTCGTCCTTTCGAAGGAACCGGATTTCTTCGGCACATGCCTATGAATACGGCAAAGTTTGGTCAAATCCGCATCCTCAACCCTGCTTCGTGCAGGGTCGACAATTGTTTCAGGGGCATATCCACCTCGGGGTACCATGAATCGGCAAAATAACACTAAGCTAGACACAATGTACTAAAATATCCCTAATTCAAACACTAGGTCCTACTTTGTAGAATGAAATGAGGAAGAAGAACTCACATCGCCTAGCCACTCGTGATACGTCGGAAACGTATCTATAATTTTTGATGTTACATGCTTGTTTAGTATCTACTTTTCTTTGCTTGTCTACACTTTGAGGTGCTTTTTACATGTTTTCTGGTACTAACCTACTAACAAGTTACAACAATGCCATATGCCTGTTTTATCCTGTTTTTGGTTTCACAAAAGTTAGTAAAGAAATATTCTCGGAATTGGACGGGACAAACATCAAAGTCAATTACTTTCCGTGGGAACAAGAAGTCCATAGGGAGGCGAGGCGGGCCAGGCAGCCAGACCCCAGACACGGCCAGGTGTGGGCGTGCCTAGCTAGGGTTTGCCCCTGTCGACTCTCGCCCCTTCGCCTATAAGAAGCCCCCGATGCAGAAACCCTAAGCACCCGATCAAATCTCCACGAAACCGTCTATAGCCGCCGCCACCATCGTCCCTAGATCGGGGGGATCTGAAGTTCTTCACGGCACCCTGCCAGAGGGGAGATCAACCCGGAGGCCTTCTCTCCGATAGATGCGTGAGTAGTTCCACCTTAGACTATGGGTCCATGTAGTAGCTAGATGGTTGTATCTCCTCCTTTGTGCTTTCATGTATAGATCTCGTGAGCTCCGTTTATGATCAAGATCTAATCTATTTGTAATCATGCATGTTGTGTTTGCGGGGATCCGTTGGATATTGAGATTATTATGTTGGTTTGACTAATGGTTTTATCTTTATGATTCTATCATGTCTGTGTTATTTGTGATCTTGCATGCTCTCCGTTGTTAGTAGATATCTTTTCCAAGTAGTTGCTAGTGACTCCAAGAGGGGGTATTTATGCTCGATAGTGGGTTCTTTCCAAGGGAAGTGACAATAATCTCTTCGGTTGTAGATGTGTTGTTGCTACTAGGGAGAAAACAATGGTCTCTTGTTCATGGAACATGTGGACTGTTTACCTTAAACACTTTGCTTAAAGCAGTTGTTTGCTGCTTGCAACTTAATACTGGAGGGGGTTCGGATGATAACCTGAAGGTGGACTTCTAGTCATAGATGCAGTTGGGTGGCGGTCTATGTACCTTGTTGTATTGCCCAATCGAATATCATAGGATCTTTCTGACTAGTAATTGCATTGTTATGCCTTGCTCAGTTCATGTCAATTGCCCTGCTATAATTTGTTTACCCTTCATGCCTTGTTGTTTATCTAAGGAGAGCACCTCTAGTGAACTATGGACCCCAGTCCAATATTGACCATTGATACATCTTCCACTTTTACTTGTTTACTTGCTGCAAACCATTACCTTCCACACCATACATTTAATCCTTTTTTACAGCAAACCGGTGAGCTTGACAACCTCACTGATTCGTTGGGGCAAAATCTTGAGTTTGTGTTGTGCAGGTCTCCGCGTTGCTTGCAACACCTGTGTAACGTTTCCTTCCTCCTTCTGGTTCGATAACCTCGGTCTCAACTGAGGGAAAACTTGCTTCCTGCTCTTCACAACCTACGCTTGAGGTTACCAACGAGGTGCCACGTCGAGCATAATTAAGGCTTTTCTGGCGCTGTTGCCGGGGAGGCTAAGGACGTCTTCACTAGGGGAGTCCTTCACTTCCTTTCTCTTTACTTTGTTTTTAGTTTGCTTTGTTTCTTTTGCTTGGTTTTGTTTGCCTCATTTCAAAAAACCCAAAAAAATTAGTTCCTGCTCTAGCTGCTGCTGCTGTTTTTGGCTTGCCCACCTTTGCCAAAATGAACTCTGCTGAGAACACCAAGTTGTGTGACTTCACTAGCACCAACAACAATGATTTCCTAAGCACTACTATTGCTCCACCTGCTCCTAATGCTACCTTTTATGAAATTAAGCCTGCTTTATTGAATCTTGTGATTAGAGAGCAATTTTCTCGTGCTGGTTCTGATGATCGTGCTGCCCATCTCAATAGCTTTGTTGAACTTTGTAAGATGCAAAAGTATAAGGACGTAGATGGATATATTATTAAGCTCAAGTTTTTTCCTTTCTCCTTGAGAGGGAAGGCCAAAGAATGGTTGCTTTCTTGTCCTAAAAATAGTATTGATTCTTGGACTAAGTGCAAAGATGCTTTTATTGGAAAGTACTATCCTCCTGCTAAGATTATATCTATGAGAAGTGACATTATGAAATTTAAACAACTTGATAGTGAACATGTTGCTCCAGCTTGGGAAAGAATGAAGTCTTTGGTTAAGAATTGCCCCACTCATGGACTCACCGCTTGGATGATTATCTAGACTTTTATGCAGGTTTGAACTTCTCCTCAAGAAATCTGTTGGATTCAAATTGGAGGTACTTTTATGGGCCTCACTTTGGGTGATGCAACAAGGCTCCTTGATAATACGATGGTTAACTACTGAATGGCATATTGAGAGAGCTCCACATGGTAAGAAGGTAATTTTGTTGAGGAAACTTCCTCTTTGAGTGAAAATATTGATGTTATTATGGCTATGCTTGTTAATGGGAAAGCTCCTCTAGATCCTAATAGTGTTCCCTTAGCCTCCTTGGTTGCTCAAGAAGAGCAAGTTGATGTGAAATTCATTAGAAACAACAATTTCAACAACAATGCCTGTAGGAATAATTTTGGTAGAAACAACAATTATAGGCCTTATCCTCCTAATAATGGCAATTCCTATGGAAGCTCTTATAATAATGCTAGAAGTGCCCCCTCTGAACTTGAAGTCATGCTCAAGGACTTTATTAGTAAACAAACCACTTTCAATAAGACTATAGAGGAAAAGCTTTTAACTGTTGAGAAAAATATATCCTCTTTGTCTGAAGCTCAGTCCTCTTTGATTAATAAAATGGCTGCTAAACCTGAAGCCATGGAAAATACCTTTGCTAGTGCTCATGCCATACAGGTTACTATTGATGAAAATGTTAGGATCTTAGCTCAACTAAATGCTAAGTGCGAAAGGGAAGCTGAAATTGATAGAAACAATAGTGTGTGCACCATCACCACTAAACCACAAGTAGTCCCTATTCCTCCTCCTACTATGCCTAAGCCTATGAAGCCTACTACTAGTGATGCTAAGTTTGACTTTGATATTGATGGTTGCAATATTTCTGAAGTGATTATGTTCTTGCAAAAGCTTGCTAGAAGTCCTGATGCTAGTGATATGCATGTTGCTTTCACTAAACACATTATAGATGCTCTTGTTAAGATTAAGGAAGAGAAGCTAAAAAACAAAGCTTATATTCCTAGGAAAGTAGAAGATAGTTGGGAACCCATTATTAATATACAAGTAAATGACTTTGATCTCAAAGCTTCATGTGATCTTGGTTCTAGTGTCTCTATTATGCCTAGGAAGATTTATGAAATGCTTGATTTTCCACCATTGGAAAATTGTTATTTGGATGTCCCACTCAATGATAATGCTAAGAAGAAACTCATGGGGAGTATTAATGATGTTCTCATTATGGTTAAATAATGCTTATGTCCCTGTGGATTTCTATGTTTTGGATGTTGAATACAATGCTTATTGTCCTATTACTTTGAGAAGACCTTTTCTTAGAACAGTTGGTGCCATCATTGATATGAAAGAAGGCACCATTAAATATAATTTTCTATTCAAGAAAGGTATTGAAAACTTCCCTATGAGGAGAGAGAAGTTGATGTTTGCTCCTCCTTTGAAAGCAAGATCTAATGTTAATGCTTCTTCATTTGAAAATACTTGATTCTTCTTTCTTCTTGTGCCTAACTTAAAGGCGTTAAAGAAAAGTACTTGTTGGGAGATAAACCAAGAGTTTCCTTGAGTCTTGGAAGTTATTACTTCAGTAATGACCTCTCCTTATCCTTTTTGTTTGCTTTTGTTCCAAGAATGACCTCTAATGAGAGGGAAGTAAGATTTGGGGAGTTGCTGTCCGAAATAGATTTCTGTCCTCCACCAAAACAAAATTCATGAGGAGTCTCAGAACTCGGATTGAGCTCAAAATTTATGAATAAATCTCTCAGTATGTTAGCTAACTTTCGTTAGTTCAACACTTTTTTATTTGAGCAACATAAGATGTTTGAAAAAATCGATTTCTACCTGTTGGTATGTTTTGACAGATTTCTATCATTATTTGCATTTGTTTCTTATTGATTCCTTTTTGAGTTCTCTTTAGGTGAATTGAGCTTTTTGAAGGAGTTACTACAGTAGCTTGTGTTTTTAGTGAAAAGCCTTGCTGTTCCAAAGCTTTGCCATGGGTCTAATATCTTTTGAATACACTAATGTTGCTAATGAAGATTGTGTGAAGTTTTGTATGAAGAAAAAATTTCAGGTGTAAGAGAGAATGATGCGATGAGATGAATAATGGACAAAAGCTCAAGATTGGGGATGCCACCATGGTGTCATCCCAAGAAATATCAAAGAGGTACAAGCGTCAAAGCTTGGGGATGCCAAGGCATCCCCTTCTTCATCAATAAAAAGCTCAGGTCTGTCTAGACACTTCGTTTTTATTGTTTCATGCATAGTTGTGTTGTTCTTGGAGCGTCTTAGTTTTCATTTGCTTTGCTTAGTTTGTTTAGTTTTCTTGAATAAAGTAGTTTGGACCCCCGTTATCGCTGTGTTGTTTTGCAAATAAGTTTGCTTGGTGTTGGAAAGGAGTAGTAAGTTCTTGCTTGAAGTGCAAGAGGAGCTTGCATTAACTATGACTTAGACTTTAGCATGACATGCTAGGTGTTGTTTTGACACTATTCTTAGTGATTATTGTCGTGTCATGTCTTGTTCCAAACAATTGGGATTGCTTAGTGTGCCTTGAAGAAATTATGCGTTGTTTTAGCATGCAAAAGCATAGTATTGTGGTATTCTCCTTTGATGTTTTGCTTGGGTTGACTTGGCACATGCTCACACCATGTTATAACTATGACAAGTCACCATTAGACTCTATGATCATTTAGTCCTTGACTTGTAGTACCACTCTTTGCTTTGATTAGTATGCTTTGTTGCACTGCATGATTATGGCCATTATGCTCTCTTAGTTGGTTGCTCCCAGTCTTTTGCTAGCCTTCACTTGTATGAGTAAGTTCTACTCATGCTTCCAACTCCCAAGAAACCAAGTTATTCCAAAGTTTCCACTATAAACTCCTATGCATGGTGTGTTACACCATTCCAAGTATATTCTTGTTTTCAACTATCTTCCAATTAAAAACTATATTCCTCATTTCAAGCCAAAACTGGTACAGAGCTGGCAACCGCCAAAGTACTCTGCCGTCAGCCTTGCGTTCTTGGCATGATTGACGATCTGCGATCTGAGACGCGAGATGTAGATATGCGCCGATCTGCGTGACTCGCCCCAATCATTCTCTGCTCTGTTACGATAAATAACAGTTAGCTTCCGACTTTTGTTCGTTTTCTTTCTCTCGGTGAGTTGTCATTTAGGAAGCATTTACGTGGCGTAATGTGTTGAGGAGAATATAGGACTGACGAATGGAGTCGCACCGGATTCGGTGGAGTATTAAACTGGAATGAAGCATGCAAATTATGTATCAGATTGCAGTAGTACATTGTGATGGTGATTGGACATTTGTCTTGATAGTGTGCCGGCTAACTCTATGACCTTGCCCACGACTTATGACAGGTCTATCTATAAGAGTAACGACGATAAAGGTACATTGTATTGTAGAAATCAAAGAGCTGGAAGGGGATTACTATAACAATAACAATGAATGGACTTAGGGATGCAGAAATGAGACAATTGGGAGAAGTGGGATGTCACTTTTAGACATTTGAACTTACTCTAAACTAAGTCGGATAAGCGGTATAAGTGAGATTTGTCAAATTTTACTTAGTTTAGAGTTAGTCTAGGTAGGGGTCTAAAAGTGAGATTTCACTTGTTCCACTTCTGCATCCTTAAATGGACTTCGTCTAGTGACGGATCAAGCGATCCTTTTTTTTAAGGGAAGTCACATGGTGCCAAGTCAACTCAGAAAATATCTGACTCATACTGATACAAAATTTGCCTAGAAAAAAATGAGGTATGATCTATAGCGCCTTGGGGCGTGAAGTGAAGGGTTCGCAGCATAGAAAACAAAAATTTTCCTACGATGTGAACTATATACCAAGATCTATTTATACTAGATACAAACAACGGGCGGATGTATATCCGTAGAGAACATACCCTTGAAGACCGACAAAGCTTAACGAGTCCAAACTCGTGGTTGATGTAGACGATCCCTTGCCGATCTCAAGATCGAGAGGAAGTCCTAGCGCCAAATCGCCAGCCGCATCCGTTTCGCACACGTTTGAGGCACCGAGCAACCTCCGCCTCCTCGCTCCAGCGATGCAGCGGAAGCACAACTCTTTCTTGCCGAATAGCCACCGGGAACATGTATCTCGCTAGTCCGAGACCATGGGGAATAAATTCTAGAGGGGGAGAGAGATCCTTCACGAGGAGGTGTGAGTGAGAAGTGAGAGGAGGGGCTCCTTTTATAGGAGGAGGGGGGGAACCCCAAGGGGGTGGCCGGCGCATGGGGCTGCCCCCTTGCCCTCCCCTCTTCATGTGGGTGGACACTCCACTCACAAAACTCCTCCAAATTCCCTCCACTCAAAAGTCCACTCAAAAATCCCATTAAATTTCCACCAAATTTAATGCAATCTCTCATTAAATAAAACTCTTTTATTTTATTCAGAATTTTGTCAATTACTTTAATGACAAACATTCACAAATAACCCCTTGCTAGAATTCTATTTCACATGCATAACCACTTTATGCAATTTCACCCGAAAACCTGTTTCGGTATCTAGTGAAATAAATTCCTGCGCTTGTTTATTCTTTCGGCATGAAACTTTTGCTCCAATTGGATGTCGGTGTCTCTTAAGTGTGTCACCCTACGGTTCGTGAATAATGCGGACATGATCGATACCCCTCTCAGATCAATAATCAGAAGCGGGATCTGGAGACCCATACTGACTCCCACACATTCAACGATGACTTTCTTGTGATCGTCGGAACCTTTTACGCTAGTATCTTAATCCCTTTGTCTCACGATATATTACATGTCCGAGATTCGATCATCGGTATCTCCATACCTAGTTTGATCTCGTTACCGACATGCACTCTTTTCTCGTTCCTGTGATATAACATTCTAGTGATCAAATCACTTGCTTGCAAGCTAATCAATGTGATATCACCGAGAGGGCCCACAGTATATCTATCCGTCATCGGGATGAACAAATTCCACTCGATCCATGAGCCTCAACATAACACTTTATTAGTTCGAACCCATCTTTATAATCACCATGTTACGGTGTGACGTTTGATGTTATCAAGAAACTCTTCCGGTGTTAGTGATTGACATGATCTCATGGTCTAAGGATTAGGATCACTTAAGTAAGTTGTTATAGCAATATAAACTCAATGACTTTGATCGTAATGCTATACTTTGGATGAATGTTCATCACATCATTACACTAATGTTGTGATCCGTTATTAACAACATCCAATGTCCATGATCGAAACCTTGATCATCTTGTTAATCAACGAGCTAGTTTATGAGAGAGGCTTAACTAGGAACTTTCTGTTTGTTTATTAAACACATGTATTAACGTTCCGTATTAATACAATTATAGCATGCAAAATAAACATCTATCATATACTTGGAATACACATAATAAACAATTTATTATTGCCTCTCGGGCATATTCCTTGATCTCCACTTGCACTAGAGACAATAATCTAGTTACATAGTGATATATCTAACACCCATTGAGTTACGGTGTTGATCATGTTTTTCTCTAGGGAGAGTTTTAGTCAGCGGATCTGCTACATTGAGATCCGTATGTACTTCTAAATCTTTATATCTCCATCCTTGACATGCTCGCGGATGGAGTGAAACCGGCGCTTAATATGCTTGGAATGCTTGTGAGACCTTGGCTCTTTGGCATTGGCAATGGCACCATTGTTATCACAATAGATCACCATTGGGTCCAACGCGTTTGCCACAACTCCTAGTTCGGATATGAACTCCTTCATCCAAAGCGCTTCTGAGCCGCTCAAGCGCAACATATTCGGCCTCCGTTGTTGATCCCGCTACCACAGGTTGTTTGGAGCTCCTCCAACTAACCGCTCCGCCAATCATGAGAAATACGTATCCGTATTGAGACTTAGAGTCATCCGGATCGGTGTCAAAGCTAGCGTCGACATAACACTTAGCGACGAGCTCTTCTTCACCTCCGTATACAAGAAACATATCCTTAGTTCTTCGTAAGTACTTAAGGATATTCTTGACCGCTATCCAGTGTTCCGAACCTGGATTCGATTGGTACCTACTAGTCAAACTAATAGCGTGTGCCACATCCGGTCTTGTACATAGCATGGCGTACATTATAGAGCCTATGGCTGAAGCATAGGGTACTTTGTCCATTATCTCTCTTTCTTCCGCCGAAGCCGGACTTTGAGTCTTACTCAATGTCTTGCCTTGCAACATAGGTAAGAACCCCTTCTTACTTCCGTCCATTTTAAACTTCTTTAAAATCTTATCAAGGTATGTACTTTGCGATAGCCCTATTAGGCGCCTAGATCTATCTCTATAGATCTTTATGCCTAATATGTATGACGCTTCACCTAGGTCCTTCATTGAAAATTTCTTTGTTTAGATAACTTTTAACACTGTTTAAAGTTCTATATCATTCCGATCAATAATATGTCATCCACATATAATATCGAAATGCCACATTGCTCCCACTCACTTTCTTGTAAATACAAGCTTCTCCATAAGTTTGGACAAATCCAAACTCTTTGATCACCTCATCAAAGCGGAGATTCCAACCGTGATGCTTGCTTCAATCCATAGATGGATCGTGAAGCTTGCACACCTTGTTAGCATCCTTAGGATCGACAAAACCCTTTGGTTGTATCATATACAACTCTTCTTCAATATTACCATTGAGAAACGCGGTTTTGACATCCATCCGCCATATTTCATAATCGAAATATGCAGCAATTGCTAACATAATCCTAATCGACTTTAGCATCGCTACGGAGAGAAAGTCTCATCGTAGTCAACTCCTTGAATTTGTCGAAACCCCTTTGCGACAAGTCGAGCTTTATAGATGGTCACATTACCATCATCGCTTTTCCTTTTGAAAATCCATTTGTTCTCCACGGCCTTTCGGTGAGGTAATTCCACCAAGTTCCAAACTTGATTTTCATACATGGATTCCATCTCGGATTTCATGGCTTCTAACCATTTGTTGGAATCCGGGCTCATCATCGCTTCTTCATACGTCGCAGGTCATTATTTTCATCAACCATGAAATTTGTGACAGATTTCCGTCTGCTCGGGAGCTGCACGCGTCTGTTTGACTGCGAGGTTCGTGAGTACTCTCTTCGGAGTTTCATGATCATTATCATTAGTTCCCTCTTCAATGGTGGAGCCAACTCCGGAACAACTTCGGTCTGCGCTACTCGCCATACTTTGAAGAGAAGGTTCCACAACCTCTTGAGTTCTACCTTCAGACTACTCACACCTTTCGCGAGAAACTCTTTCTCTAGAAAGGATCCATTCTTGACAACAAAAACCTTGCCCTCGGATCTGTGATAGAAGGAATACCCAATAGTTTCTTTAGGGTATCCTATGAAGACGCATTTTTCCGCTTTGGGTTCGAGTTTATCCGGTTGAAGTTTCTTCACATAAACATCGCAACCCCAAACTTTAAAAAATGACAGCTTAGGTTTGTTTCAAACCACAATTCATACGGTGTCGTTTCAGCGGATTTAGATGGTGCCCGATTTAAAGTGAATGCAGCGTTTCTAGTGCATAACCCCAAAATGACAACGGCAAGTCCGTCGGAGACATCATAGATCGAACCATATCTAATAAAGTACGATTCTGACGTTCCGACACACCATTTCATTTGTGGTGTTCCGCGGTGTGAGTTGTGAAACAATTCCACACTCTTTCATGTGAGTGCTAAACTCGTAACTTAGATACTCACCTCCACGGTCGGGCCGTAGAAATTTGATCTTTCTATTACGATGATTTTCCACTTCATTACGAAATTCCATGAACTTTTCAAAGGTTTCGGACTTGTGTTTCATCAAGTAGATATAACCGTATCTACTCAAATCATCCGTGAAAGTAACAAAATAACGATATCCACCTCGGCCGACACACTCATTGGACCACATACATCGAATGTATGATTTCCAATAAATCATCGCCCGTTCCATTGAACCGAAAGCGGCGTTCTAGTCATCTTGCCCATAAGGCATGGCTCACATGTATCAAATGATTCATAATCAAGTGATTCCAAAAGTCCATCCGAATGGAGCTTCTTCATGCGTTTAATGCCAATATGACCTGACGGCGATTGCCACATATATGCGGATATATCATCATTAAGTTTAATCCTTTTAGCATCAACATTATGAATATGTGTAACATTATCATCGAGATCTAACGAAATAAACCATTCATCATCGGTGCATGACCATAAAATATTTCATTCATATAAATGGAACAACCATTGTTCTCGAGACTTAAATGAATAACCACTTTGCATCAAACATGATCCGGATACAATGTTCATGCTCGGTCAGGCACCGGATAACATTTATTTAAGTTTATGACTAATCCCGACGGTAAGTGGAGAGGTAGCGTTAAACGGCGATCACATCAACGTTTGATCCATTGCCGACACGCATCTTGACCTCACCCTTGCTAGCGGTCATGCTCCCAGCCCGATTGAGTTACAAATATTAGCAACAACGGTATCAAATACCGGTGCTCTGCGAGCACTAGTCAAGTACACATCAATAACATGTATATCATATATACCTTTGTTTGCCTTGCCGGCCTTCTTATGCGCCGGATACTTGGGGCGATTAAGCTTCGATGGCAGCCCCTTGCAATAGTAGCACTTTTCGATCGACTTAGGTCCAACTCGGGTTTCTTTTCAGCGCTGCAACAGCCGCCTTACTTCCCTTCCGTTTTCCCTTCTTGTCTTTCTTGAAACCAGTGTTCCTATTGATCATCAACACTTGATGTTCCTTTTTGATCTCCACTTCTGCAGTTTTAAGCATTGACAGAAGCTCGGGGAGAGACTTCTTCATGCCTTGCATATTATAAGTCATCACGAAGCTCTTATAGCTAGGTGGCAGAGATTGCAGAACACGATGGATGCCTAAGTCAATGGGAATCGTTATTCCCAAGGACACAAGCTTATCGGCGTAACCCGACATCTTGAGTACATGCTTACTAACGGAGCTGTTCTCTTCCATCAAGCAGCTAAAGAACTTTTCTGAAGCATTGTAGCTCTCTACAGCAGCATGTGTGTCGAAAATCATTTTCAACTCACCCATTGTATCAAAAGCATTGCCGTTTTCGAAACGCTTTCGAAGTTCCGGCTCTAGCCCATACAATATGCCGCAATGAACTGAGTTGTGGTCCTCCTGACGAGTCAGATAGACATTCTTCTCCTCGTCAGGGGCATCGTCAAAAGTTGGGGGGCCTAACGGCGCTTCTAGCACATATTTCTTTTGTGCAGCAGAGAGGAGAATCCTCAAATTCATGGCCCATTCAGTAAAGTTGCTACCGTTCGTTGCTAGTTTCTCTTTCTCCATGAACGCATTGAAATTAAAAGCAGGTGGTGCCATCTACAACAGAATTTGTAAAGTTTAGACTAAGTGTATGATAGATTGAGTTCAACTAATCTATATTACGAATGAACTCCCACTCAAAAGCGACATCCCTCGTGTCCTTTTGGTGACTACATGAACCAAATCCACTACACCAAGTCCGATCATCACGTGAGTCGGTATAGCTTCAAAGGCGAGCATCAAATGGGCATCATATCAACTATATGACTCATGCTTAACCTTTCGGTCTGTGTTCCGAGGCCATGTCTCATACATGCTAGGCTCGCCAAGTTAGAACCTTAGTATTTGCGTGTAATCGCTTTTACACCAAGTATGGTCGAGGATCCAAGAACACCCGATCATCACGTGATGTCTTGGAGCGAAAACATAATCGGTGCATACTAAAGGAAGAACACATTCTTATCTTGATATTTAAATGAGGGATCATCTTATTATGCTTAACAAAGCGCTAAACAAGCAATATAATATGCAATCAAACATCATATGTTTATTAGTGAAATTATATGGTTCCCACAGATGATCTCTATCATGTGCATCGTGGTATGATCACAATCATACCTATATGTGTAAATCCACAGTCTATGGATTTTACACGCTATGTGTGTTGTAAGAGTATCATCTCATACTTCTACTTACAACACTACCATATCATAACACTAGCCCAGCAACAATCTAAACTAGACGCCTCTAATTTATCCATTGCAAGTTTTACGTGGCTTAGGGCTTTCGAGATAGAACCGTTCTTACCTACGAACATGAACCACAACGAGGATAATCAAATTGTTGACAACTCGCTTGCAAAATAGATATTGACTATAGTAGGAGAGACACCCGCTAGCCACTTATGCAAACTAGTTGCATGTCAAGCGTGGAACAGGTCTCATGTGCGAGGACATGTAAAGTTTGTCCGGGCCGCTTCATCCCACTATGCCACCAATATCCAAAATCACAAGAAAGGAGCAACAATATGATCATCATCGCCCACATACTCATATGTGTACTACCCGTGTAAAGTATCTACGCATAGATCCGGCTCTGATACCACTGAAGGGTTCGCAGCATAGAAAACAAAAATTTTCCTACGATGTGAACTATATACCAAGATCTATTTATACTAGATACAAACAACGGGATGTATATCCGTGAGAGAACATACCCTTGAAGACCGACAAAGCTTAACGAGTCCAAACTCGTGGTTGATGTAAACGATCCTTGCCGATCTCAAGATCGAGAGGAAGTCCTAGCGCCAAATCAGCGCATCCGTGCTCGCACACACGTTCGAGGCACCGAGCAACCTCCGCCTCCTCGCTCCAGCGATGCAGCGGAAGCACAACTCTTTCTTGCCGAATAGCCACCGGGAACATGTATCTCGCTAGTCCGAGACCATGGGGAATAAATTCTAGAGGGGGAGAGCTCCTTCACGGGGAGGTGAGTGAGAAGTGAGAGGAGGGCTCCTTTATGGGAGGGGGGGGAACCCCAAGGGGGTGGCCGGCGCATGGGGGCTGCCCCCTTGCCCTCCCCTCTTCATGTGGGTGGACACTCCACTCACAAAACTCCTCCAAATTCCCTCCACTCAAAAGTCCACTCAAAAATCCCATTAAATTTCCACCAAATTTAATGCAATCTCTCATTAAATAAAACTCTTTTATTTTATTCAGAATTTTGTCAATTACTTTAATGACAAACATTCACAAATAACCCCTTGCTAGAATTCTATTTCACATGCATAACCACTTTATGCAATTTCACCCGAAAACTTTTTGGTATCTAGTGAAATAAATTCCTGCTTGTTTATTCTTTCGACATGAAACTTTTGCTCCAATTAGATGTCGGTGTCTCTTAAGTGTGTCACCCTACGGTTCGTGAATAATGCGGACATGATCGAGACCCTCTCGGATCAATAATCGAAGCGGGATCTGAGACCCATCTTGACTCCCACACATTCAACGATGACTTTCTTGTGATCGTCGGAACCTTTACGCTAGTATCTTAATCCCTTTGTCTCATGATATATTACATGTCCGAGATTCGATCATCGGTATCTCCATACCTAGTTTGATCTCTACGACATGCACTCTTTTCTCGTTCCTGTGATATAACATTCTAGTGATCAAATCACTTGCTTGCAAGCTAATCAATGTGATATCACCGAGAGGGCCCAGAGTATATCTATCCGTCATCGGGATGAACAAATTCCACTCTCGATCCATGAGCCTCAACATAACACTTTATTAGTTCTGAACCCATCTTTATAATCACCATGTTACGGTGTGACGTTTGATGTTATCAAGAAACTCTTCCGGTGTTAGTGATTGACATGATCTCATGGTCTAAGGATTAGGATCACTTCGTAAGTTGTTATAGCAATATAAACTCAATGACTTTGATCGTAATGCTATACTTCGGATGAATGTTCATCACATCATTACACTAATGTTGTGATCCCGTTATTAACAACATCCAATGTCCATGATCAGGAAACCTTGATCATCTTGTTAATCAACGAGCTAGTTTATGAGAGAGGCTTAACTAGGAACTTTCTATTTGTTTATTAAACACACATGTATTAACGTTTCCGTATTAATACAATTATAGCATGCAAAATAAACATCTATCATATACTTGGAATACACATAATAAACAATTTATTATTGCCTCTCAGGGCATATTCCCTTCATGAAGGAGGTATGCGCTTTGTCGCTACCACCGGTGGAAAAGGTTTGGTAGCATGTCAAAGTTCTTCAAGCACATTAGAGATTGGAAAAACATAGAAGGACCATGTGCTCGAAATTTTGATTTGTCATTAAAAATATGAGGTGTCAACAATGCACAATTTCGTTTGTCACTGAAATGTGAGGTGTCAACAATGCAACTAAGGTCCCCTTATTTAAAGTGTCAGATTCAAGCTTAAGGGGGTCAATGGCCCCCTACACCAAATAAATCTTATAGATATCTTTAATATTTATACTTAGGCCTCTCAACAATGTCTATCAAGCTCCATCACTTGTTCCTACACAAGACTTAAAAATATTGGTATTTCGCAAGAGAAATATTCGATAGCAAATTAAATAATCCTTACATTTGATGAATCAATGGTCCTTGATATCTCGACGAAGACATTCAAACCTACTTATTTTTATTGATCGAGCAAACTATATACCATGATATTTATTTTTACGAATTGTTCATTGTGTACACGTGTATATAAATATATACTCCAGAAATAATCACATAAAAAATCTATAGGAGTAGCAGATTCATATTTAGCATGTGCAAAAAAGAGTAGAAGAGTAGACATATTAGGCATTGGATTAATTAGATGATAAAATAGTCTATCAAAATTCAAGCATGTATGATGGAGACAACTAGAACTGTTTGGAATCGGCGGAAATTGCTTGCGAAATGATATAGTTATATAGTTGTGTCATCAGTATTCACTAATGAATACTCACAACATTGTTAAGGCACAGGAGGGCGGGTGTTGTTTCACACATTTGGAGTGGCCAAACAAATCATGATATCGAGAAAAATATTAAGAAATGTTGAAATATTTTTTCGGGAAAGAGGAGCCACAACAAAGACATGATAGACTACGGCTTCGGTCATTTGTATGTTCCATAATCATTCTACACTGTTACTCCCTCCGTTTCAAAATATAAGATATTTTAAGTTTGTAAAAATAATGTATCTAGACTTGTTTTAGTGTAGATTCACTACAAACATGAGTAAACCTATATATTAAAAATAGTCTAGATACATTTATTTCACAAAGCTAAAACATTTTATATTTTGAAACGGAGGAGTACGTCTCAAGAATTGACTAATATGAATACAAACAAGTCTTGGACCAGAACCCCTGACTCATGGGGGACATGGGCGAGCGCCCCTTGACCCACGCTGCTGCGGGTCGGTCCTGCTAGCAACATCCTGTTAAGTGTTAACATTCTTATTTAAAAAAACATCCAGTTAACATGAAAAAAACTTCAATAGACTTACTAGATTTACTAGCAGCCTATAGGCAGAGCATGATAAAAATATGTGAAGTGTCCAACCCAACAAGCTGCGTCAACGAATCTCAAGTTAACTGTCGGAGAAGAATTTAGATTTCTTTGCTATACAACATCTACACTTGTTACCTCTCTTTTAATATCACATTTATACCTTCAGAGAACAACTCTTTAAACGTCAGTAACTACCACGAAAGCTTTAAATACCAAGGAAACCTAGGTGATGCTTTGGTCTAAGAAGCATTGTCCTAGGAGTTATTTGTTGTGTTCTGCAACTTCATAGCCAAGTCTCTTCCATGAGAACTATCTATCGAAAACACATCAAGTGATCCTAGCTAGAGTATGAAGAATGTGGGATTTATTTTCATGACAAAAAGATGCATCTTTTTTCTTAGCTCCGTGCCTTACATGGTTTACTGCTCTGCATTTTCTTCCAGCAGGATGTAGCTGAGTAGAAACAAAAAAAATTGAGCAAGAGTTTAGGTAGTGACCTTCTGAAGAAGAAATAAGGTTAGATGTAGTGCCTTTTCTACCACCATGAATGTAGAATTTTTTTTTTGAAAGAACCGTGAGCTTTATTAATTAGGCAAACAAATTCTTACAATCATTTGAGACCACCTCCAACACACACATTTGAACTGATCCGCTAAGGAAGCCAGTTTCACTACTTTTGTCTAACTGCGCAAGAGAATGCGCTGCTCCGTTGCTCACGCGATCCACCTTTGTAACTGTTGATAAACCTTCAACAACTCTTGGCATTCAAGGAAGACACTCCAGCTTGGTGATCTATCCATGCCCATCGACGTCAGTGTCTGAACCACATGACTGCAATCTGATTCCAGCGAGGCAGAAACACATGGTAGGTTGATCAGATGTTTTAAGCCTTCTAGACAAGCAAGAACCTCCGCTTCCTCGGCCGACGCACACCACGGAATAAATTTCCACTCAGCCAGAATGACCATTCCTCTATGATCTCGGACAATAACACCCAGTCCTGCCATCTTGCTTGAGGCGTCCCATCCTGCATCTACATTAGCCTTCAAATTACCTTCTGCTGGGGCTACCCATCGGAAAATCGACGGGCCTTTAGAACCATTTACTCGATCAAGCAGAATAGGTGACTTTCCTTTCTGGCATAGGGGATTTTTAATAGCCAAAAAGGACTGTAGGTAGTTGCACAAGTATGGTACTGAAGCGGAAACTGACGCTTTTCCATCGCCATGAACAATGTTGTTTCGATGATGCCACACCCTCCAAAAGAGAAAAATAATCCGTGCTCTAAACCGATCAGGCGCCTTTTGAAGCAGGTTGAGGAACCATTCGTGCCCATTTTCCATGAATAAACTCTCCAGGGGCAGGTCCCAATGTCTCCTCATATTGTCACGTAGGTCACGAGCGATGGTGCAAGTTACAAGGCATGGTGGCTATCCTCTTGCATGCAGCCACAAATAGTACAGATAGGATCTGTTGACGAGATACGCCGATGCAGACCAGTTCGAACAGCAAGAGATGATGTTGCCGCTTTCCAAGCAAAAATCGAAGCTTAGGTGGCACCTCCGCCTGCCAGACAAGGTTCCATATGGTCCTATCTCCCTCAGGCAAGGAACTAGACTGTCCATTGCTCATCGCGTCAAGAGCAGGCTGGAGACCAAGGCGGTACGCGGATCTCACCGTGAACATGCCATTCTTTTCGGGTAGCCAAGCTACGAAGTCATCACATCGCCGCGTTGGGATCTTGATTGCCAATATAGCATCAACATCAGCGTTGAGGCAGCAAGTCACGCACCACATCCTCCTTTCACGTACGATTGACAGGATCAATTAAATCAGAGACCCAACGGTGTCTGGTGTTTCCTCTTTTTCCAAAAAGCTTTGGTGCATACAGTCTCGGCAACCAGTTATCTCTGAAAATACGAACACTATCGCCCGAGCCAATCCTCCATACGGCACCTTTCTTCAAAAGTTCTAGGCCAAAAGTAATACTAAACCATGTCTGTGATGCATTTTGAACAAACACTGTATCTAGTAAATTAGCTGACGGGTAGTATCTAGCCTTTAAAAGCCTCGCACAAATGTAGAAAATTATTAGTAGAATACGAGATTCAGATTTAGTCACAAACCCCAAGCCATAGTCTATAACTTTTTTCGTCCCAAGACTTAAGGCATATAACTTTTTTCAAAAGTCAAACTACCTAAAATTTGACCAAGTTTTTTTAAAAAAATATTAATATTTACAATACGTAATCCATACCTGTTTATATATCATGAAACATTTTTTTACATGGTATCTATATAATATAATAGTTCTTGATAGTTTTTTCTAAAATTTTGGTCAAACTTTACATGGCTTGATTTTAAAAAAAAGTTATATACCTTAAGCCTTGGGATGGACTATATGTTAATTCAGTGAAAGTGCGTACATCATTGTCAAGACCAATTAATTGCTCAATAAGGATTGACAGCTTCACGAAGCGTCGTTCCTCATTAAAATGACCGATTCATTTCAAGATAAAATTGGTACGAAGGCAGCAAATGCAAAGTACTCCTACCAGATCTCATACATCCAAAAACTTTACTTCACCAAAGCAAAATCTAGAATCCTCCAACAATCAATCACAACTAATTATTGCAACGAGGCAGCAGGAGTTCCCTCAATGAACTGAAATTCTCCAAGAGTAAGATCCTCTGTACATAGGAGCATCTCCACCTGCGCTCCTCATAAGACGCGTCCGGGACAAACAGTATAGGGGCGCCAGCAAAAACTGCCGCAGATTTGGGACCGGCTGCCCACACCGGAGATCCTGGCACCTCCCAATAGTCCATTTTTTGACAAATTTTCAATTGCAATCATATATGGACATGAAATGCAAGCATATTTTTACATAAACATCACCAGTTCATACAACAATTAAACAAATTATTATATCTACATTATGAATGATTAGTTTTTTTAGGCACACATGCTCGACAAGTTCCAACAAAACATCTCATTCATCACAAATTTGCTTGATCGTCTTTATATTTTCTTTGTTTGCACCACTTGTTTTGAGAAGATCAAACAACATACATTTCAGCCTCTTATTATCCTCTCTCAGTTCTTTCTTTTTCTCATCCCATTTCTTTTCTTCTTTCTTTTTCTCATCCCATTTCTTTTCTCCTCTAGCAGTCCTCATCCCATTTCTTCTTCTCCTCTAACGATAGGTTTCTCCCCTTTTCATCTTGCCCAACTCAATCCTAGTTTACTCCTCATAGTTCTTCTTCAACTTTAAATGTTTTGCTCCCCATCCACTTCTTGAAATCTGCTAAGAAACTTGTGTATTTTTTATCCACCTTGTTCTTCTCTTGATTTAAACAACTCAAGATTCTAAAATTCCCCTTAATATTTGCATTATTGTTGTTCTCATACCTACCCTACAAAGTAGATACTGCAGTTTGTACTGGTAACAACACTAAGGATCATCCCAACACACAAAGCCATACTTTATGGCATTCTACAAATTTAAATTGTGGATCAAATTTGAGCAAATCATCGCACTAAAAATGCATAGCATATTTATTTAAAGCAAATGGAGCACACTACATACAACATGCTGTGAACAGGCATAGAAGTCGGCATGTATTCGTCCTTTCGAAGGAACCGGATTTCTTCGGCACATGCCTATGAATACGGCAAAGTTTGGTCAAATCCGCATCCTCAACCCTGCTTCGTGCAGGGTCGACAATTGTTTCAGGGGCATATCCACCTCGGGGTACCATGAATCGGCAAAATAACACTAAGCTAGACACAATGTACTAAAATATCCCTAATTCAAACACTAGGTCCTACTTTGTAGAATGAAATGAGGAAGAAGAACTCACATCGCCTAGCCACTCGTGATACGTCGGAAACGTATCTATAATTTTTGATGTTACATGCTTGTTTAGTATCTACTTTTCTTTGCTTGTCTACACTTTGAGGTGCTTTTTACATGTTTTCTGGTACTAACCTACTAACAAGTTACAACAATGCCATATGCCTGTTTTATCCTGTTTTTGGTTTCACAAAAGTTAGTAAAGAAATATTCTCGGAATTGGACGGGGACAAACATCAAAGTCAATTACTTTCCGTGGGGAACAAGAAGTCCATAGGGGAGACGAGGAAGCGGGCCAGGGCAGCCAGACCCCCCCCAGACACGGCCAGGTGTGGGCCCGTGCCTAGCTAGGGTTTGCCCCCCTGGTCGACTCCTCGCCCCCCCCTTCGCCTATAAGAAGCCCCCGATGCAGAAACCCTAAGCACCCGATCAAATCTCCACGAAACCGTCTATAGCCGCCGCCACCATCGTCCCTAGATCGGGGGGATCTGAAGTTCTTCACGGCACCCTGCCAGAGGGGAGATCAACCCGGAGGCCTTCTCTCCGATAGATGCGTGAGTAGTTCCACCTTAGACTATGGGTCCATGTAGTAGCTAGATGGTTGTATCTCCTCCTTTGTGCTTTCATGTATAGATCTCGTGAGCTCCGTTTATGATCGAGATCTAATCTATTTGTAATCATGCATGTTGTGTTTATGGGATCCGTTGGATATTGAGATTATTATGTTGGTTTGACTAATGGTTTTATCTTTATGATTCTATCATGTCTGTGTTATTTGTGATCTTGCATGCTCTCCGTTGTTAGTAGATATCTTTTCCAAGTAGTTGCTAGTGACTCCAAGAGGGGGTATTTATGCTCGATAGTGGGTTCATGCCTCTAGTTTCCAAGGGAAGTGACAATAATCTCTTCGGTTGTAGATGTGTTGTTGCTACTAGGGAGAAAACAATGGTCTCTTGTTCATGGAACATGTGGACTGTTTACCTTAAACACTTTGCTTAAAGCAGTTGTTTGCTGCTTGCAACTTAATACTGGAGGGGGTTCGGATGATAACCTGAAGGTGGACTTCTAGTCATAGATGCAGTTGGGTGGCGTTCTATGTACCTCGTTGTATTGCCCAATCGAATATCATAGGATCTTTCTGACTAGTAATTGCATTGTTATGCCTTGCTCAGTTCATGTCAATTGCCCTGCTATAATTTGTTTACCCTTCATGCCTTGTTGTTTATCTAAGGAGAGCACCTCTAGTGAACTATGGACCCCAGTCCAATATTGACCATTGATACATCTTCCACTTTTACTTGTTTACTTGCTGCAAACCATTACCTTCCACACCATACATTTAATCCTTTTTTACAGCAAACCGGTGAGCTTGACAACCTCACTGATTCGTTGGGGCAAAATCTTGAGTTTGTGTTGTGCAGGTCTCCGCGTTGCTTGCAACACCTGTGTAACGTTTCCTTCCTCCTTCTGGTTCGATAACCTCGGTCTCAACTGAGGGAAAACTTGCTTCCTGCTCTTCACAACCTACGCTTGAGGTTACCAACGAGGTGCCACGTCGAGCATAATTAAGGCTTTTCTGGCGCTGTTGCCGGGGAGGCTAAGGACGTCTTCACTAGGGGAGTCCTTCACTTCCTTTCTCTTTACTTTGTTTTTAGTTTGCTTTGTTTCTTTTGCTTGGTTTTGTTTGCCTCATTTCAAAAAAAACCAAAAAAATTAGTTCCTGCTCTAGCTGCTGCTGCTGTTTTTGGCTTGCCCACCTTTGCCAAAATGAACTCTGCTGAGAACACCAAGTTGTGTGACTTCACTAGCACCAACAACAATGATTTCCTAAGCACTACTATTGCTCCACCTGCTCCTAATGCTACCTTTTATGAAATTAAGCCTGCTTTATTGAATCTTGTGATTAGAGAGCAATTTTCTCGTGCTGGTTCTGATGATCGTGCTGCCCATCTCAATAGCTTTGTTGAACTTTGTAAGATGCAAAAGTATAAGGACGTAGATGGATATATTATTAAGCTCAAGTTTTTTCCTTTCTCCTTGAGAGGGAAGGCCAAAGAATGGTTGCTTTCTTGTCCTAAAAATAGTATTGATTCTTGGACTAAGTGCAAAGATGCTTTTATTGGAAAGTACTATCCTCCTGCTAAGATTATATCTATGAGAAGTGACATTATGAAATTTAAACAACTTGATAGTGAACATGTTGCTCCAGCTTGGGAAAGAATGAAGTCTTTGGTTAAGAATTGTCCCACTCATGGACTCACTGCTTGGATGATTATCTAGACTTTTTATGCAGGTTTGAACTTCTCCTCAAGAAATCTGTTGGATTCAGCTGCTGGAGGTACTTTTATGGGCCTCACTTTGGGTGATGCAACAAGGCTCCTTGATAATACGATGGTTAACTACTCTGAATGGCATATTGAGAGAGCTCCACATGGTAAGAAGGTAATTTTGTTGAGGAAACTTCCTCTTTGAGTGAAAATATTGATGTTATTATGGCTATGCTTGTTAATGGGAAAGCTCCTCTAGATCCTAATAGTGTTCCCTTAGCCTCCTTGGTTGCTCAAGAAGAGCAAGTTGATGTGAAATTCATTAGAAACAACAATTTCAACAACAATGCCTCAGAGGAATAATTTTGGTAGAAACAACAATTATAGGCCTTATCCTCCTAATAATGGCAATTCCTATGGAAGCTCTTATAATAATGCTAGAAGTGCCCCCTCTGAACTTGAAGTCATGCTCAAGGACTTTATTAGTAAACAAACCACTTTCAATAAGACTATAGAGGAAAAGCTTTTAACTGTTGAGAAAAATATATCCTCTTTGTCTGAAGCTCAGTCCTCTTTGATTAATAAAATGGCTGCTAAACCTGAAGCCATGGAAAATACCTTTGCTAGTGCTCATGCCATACAGGTTACTATTGATGAAAATGTTAGGATCTTAGCTCAACTAAATGCTAAGTGCGAAAGGGAAGCTGAAATTGATAGAAACAATAGTGTGTGCACCATCACCACTAAACCACAAGTAGTCCCTATTCCTCCTCCTACTATGCCTAAGCCTATGAAGCCTACTACTAGTGATGCTAAGTTTGACTTTGATATTGATGGTTGCAATATTTCTGAAGTGATTATGTTCTTGCAAAAGCTTGCTAGAAGTCCTGATGCTAGTGATATGCATGTTGCTTTCACTAAACACATTATAGATGCTCTTGTTAAGATTAAGGAAGAGAAGCTAAAAAACAAAGCTTATATTCCTAGGAAAGTAGAAGATAGTTGGGAACCCATTATTAATATACAAGTAAATGACTTTGATCTCAAAGCTTCATGTGATCTTGGTTCTAGTGTCTCTATTATGCCTAGGAAGATTTGTGAAATGCTTGATTTTCCACCATTGGAAAATTGTTATTTGGATGTCCCACTCAATGATAATGCTAAGAAGAAACTCATGGGGAGTATTAATGATGTTCTCATTATGGTTAAATAATGCTTATGTCCCTGTGGATTTCTATGTTTTGGATGTTGAATACAATGCTTATTGTCCTATTACTTTGAGAAGACCTTTTCTTAGAACAGTTGGTGCCATCATTGATATGAAAGAAGGCACCATTAAATATAATTTTCTATTCAAGAAAGGTATTGAAAACTTCCCTATGAGGAGAGAGAAGTTGATGTTTGCTCCTCCTTTGAAAGCAAGATCTAATGTTAATGCTTCTTCATTTGAAAATACTTGATTCTTCTTTCTTCTTGTGCCTAACTTAAAGGCGTTAAAGAAAAGTACTTGTTGGGAGATAAACCAAGAGTTTCCTTGAGTCTTGGAAGTTATTACTTCAGTAATGACCTCTCCTTATCCTTTTTGTTTGCTTTTGTTCCAAGAATGACCTCTAATGAGAGGGAAGTAAGATTTGGGGAGTTGCTGTCCCGAAATAGATTTCTGTCCTCCACCAAAACAAAATTCATGAGGAGTCTCTGTAACTCGGATTGAGCTCAAAATTTATGAATAAATCTCTCAGTATGTTAGCTAACTTTCGTTAGTTCAACACTTTTTTATTTGAGCAACATAAGATGTTTGAAAAAATCGATTTCTACCTGTTGGTATGTTTTGACAGATTTCTATCATTATTTGCATTTGCTTCTTATTGATTCCTTTTTGAGTTCTCTTTAGGTGAATTGAGCTTTTTGAAGGAGTTACTACAGTAGCTTGTGTTTTTAGTGAAAAGCCTTGCTGTTCCAAAGCTTTGCCATGGGTCTAATATCTTTTGAATACACTAATGTTGCTAATGAAGATTGTGTGAAGTTTTGTATGAAGAAAAAATTTCAGGTGTAAGAGAGAATGATGCGATGAGATGAATAATGGACAAAAGCTCAAGATTGGGGATGCCACCATGGTGTCATCCCAAGAAATATCAAAGAGGTACAAGCGTCAAAGCTTGGGGATGCCAAGGCATCCCCTTCTTCATCAATAAAAAGCTCAGGTCTGTCTAGACACTTCGTTTTTATTGTTTCATGCATAGTTGTGTTGTTCTTGGAGCGTCTTAGTTTTCATTTGCTTTGCTTAGTTTGTTTAGTTTTCTTGAATAAAGTAGTTTGGACCCCCGTTATCGCTGTGTTGTTTTGCAAATAAGTTTGCTTGGTGTTGGAAAGGAGTAGTAAGTTCTTGCTTGAAGTGCAAGAGGAGCTTGCATTAACTATGACTTAGACTTTAGCATGACATGCTAGGTGTTGTTTTGACACTATTCTTAGTGATTATTGTCGTGTCATGTCTTGTTCCAAACAATTGGGATTGCTTAGTGTGCCTTGAAGAAATTATGCGTTGTTTTAGCATGCAAAAGCATAGTATTGTGGTATTCTCCTTTGATGTTTTGCTTGGGTTGACTTGGCACATGCTCACACCATGTTATAACTATGACAAGTCACCATTAGACTCTATGATCATTTAGTCCTTGACTTGTAGTACCACTCTTTGCTTTGATTAGTATGCTTTGTTGCACTGCATGATTATGGCCATTATGCTCTCTTAGTTGGTTGCTCCCAGTCTTTTGCTAGCCTTCACTTGTATGAGTAAGTTCTACTCATGCTTCCAACTCCCAAGAAACCAAGTTATTCCAAAGTTTCCACTATAAACTCCTATGCATGGTGTGTTACACCATTCCAAGTATATTCTTGTTTTCAACTATCTTCCAATTAAAAACTATATTCCTCATTTCAAGCCAAACTGTACAGAGTCTGGCAACCGCCAAAGTACTCATCGGCCTTGCGTTATGCTGCATGCAGTTGACGATCTGCAGCTGCAGACGCAGATGTAGATATGCGCCGATGCGCTGCATTTACTCGCCCCAATCATTCTGCTCTGTCGCACGATAAATAACAGCTTAGCTTCCGACTTTTGTTTCGCTTTTCTTTCTCCGTGAGTTGTCATTTAGGAAGCATTTCATATGGCGTAATGTGTTGAGGAGAATATAGGACTAGAATGGAGTCGGCACCGGATTCCGTGGAGTATTAAACTGGAATGAAGCATGCAAATTATGTACTGTAGATTGCAGTAGTACATTGTGATGGTGATTGGACATTTGTCTTGATAGTGTGCCGGCTAACTCTATGACCTTGCCCACAGCTTATGACAGGGTCTATCTATAAGAGTAACGACGATAAAGGTACATTGTATTGTAGAAATCAAAGAGCTGGAAGGGGATTACTATAACAATAACAATGAATGGACTTAGGGATGCAGAAATGAGACAATTGGGAGAAGTGGGATGTCACTTTTAGACATTTGAACTTACTCTAAACTAAGTCGGATAAGCGGTATAAGTGAGATTTGTCAAATTTTACTTAGTTTAGAGTTAGTCTAGGTAGGGGTCTAAAAGTGAGATTTCACTTGTTCCACTTCTGCATCCTTAAATGGACGTTCTAGTGACGGATCAAGCGATCCTTTTTTTTAAGGGAAGTCACATGGTGCCAAGTCAACTCAGAAAATATCTGACTCATACTGATACAAAATTTGCCTAGAAAAAAATGAGGTATGATCTATAGCGCCTTGGGGCGTGAAGTGAAGGGTTCGCAGCATAGAAAACAAAAATTTTCCTACGATGTGAACTATATACCAAGATCTATTTATACTAGATACAAACAACGGGCGGATGTATATCCGTAGAGAACATACCCTTGAAGACCGACAAAGCTTAACGAGTCCAAACTCGTGGTTGATGTAGACGATCCCTTGCCGATCTCAAGATCGAGAGGAAGTCCTAGCGCCGCAAATCAGCAGCGCATCCGTGCTCGCACACACGTTTGAGGCACCGAGCAACCTCCGCCTCCTCGCTCCAGCGATGCAGCGGAAGCACAACTCTTTCTTGCCGAATAGCCACCGGGAACATGTATCTTGCTAGTCCGAGACCATGGGGAATAAATTCTAGAGGGGGAGAGAGATCCTTCACGAGGAGGTGTGAGTGAGAAGTGAGAGGAGGGGCTCCTTTTATAGGAGGAGGGGAACCCCAAGGGGTGGCTTGCATGGGGGCTGCCCCTTGCCCTCCCTCTTCATGTGGTGGACACTCCACTCACAAAACTCCTCCAAATTCCCTCCACTCAAAAGTCCACTCAAAATCCCATTAAATTTCCACCAAATTTAATGCAATCTCTCATTAAATAAAACTCTTTTATTTTATTCAGAATTTTGTCAATTACTTTAATGACAAACATTCACAATAACCCTTGCTAGAATTCTATTTCACATGCATAACCACTTTATGCAATTTCACCAAAACCTGCTTTCGGTATCTAGTGAAATAAATTCCTGCGCTTGTTTATTCTTTCGGCATGAAACTTTTGCTCCAATTGGATGTCGGTGTCTCTTAAGTGTGTCACCCTACGGTTCGTGAATAATGCGGACATGATCGATACCCTCGCATCAATAATCGGCGAGATCCGAGACCCATACCGACTCCCACACATTCAACGATGACTTTCTTGTGATCGTCTAACCTTTACGCTAGTATCTTAATCCCTTTGTCTCACGATATATTACATGTCCGAGATTCGATCATCGGTATCTCCATACCTAGTTTGATCTCGCATCGACATGCACTCTTTTCTCGCTCCTGTGATATAACATTCTAGTGATCAAATCACTTGCTTGCAAGCTAATCAATGTGATATCACCGAGAGGGCCAGAGTATATCTATCCGTCATCGGGATGAACAAATTCCACTCTCGATCCATGAGCCTCAACATAACACTTTATTAGTTCTGAACCCATCTTTATAATCACCATGTTACAGTGTGACGTTTGATGTTATCAAGAAACTCTTCTCGTGTTAGTGATTGACATGATCTCATGGTCTAAGGATTAGGATCACTTCGTAAGTTGTTATAGCAATATAAACTCAATGACTTTGATCGTAATGCTATACTGGATGAATGTTCATCACATCATTACACTAATGTTGTGATCCCGTTATTAACAACATCCAATGTCCATGATCGAAACCTTGATCATCTTGTTAATCAACGAGCTAGTTTATGAGAGAGGCTTAACTAGGAACTTTCGCTTGTTTATTAAACACACATGTATTAACGCTTCCGTATTAATACAATTATAGCATGCAAAATAAACATCTATCATATACTTGGAATACACATAATAAACAATTTATTATTGCCTCGTGGCATATTCCTTCATCTCCCACTTGCACTAGAGACAATAATCTAGTTACATAGTGATATATCTAACACCCATTGAGTTCGTGTTGATCATGTTTTTCTCTAGGGAGAGTTTTAGTCAACGGATCTGCTACATTGAGATCCGTATGTACTTTACAAATCTTTATATCTCCATCCTTGACATGCTCATGATGGAGTGAAACCGCTTAATATGCTTGGAATGCTTGTGAGACCTTGGCTCTTTGGCATTGGCAATGGCACCATTGTTATCACAATAGATCACCATTGGGTCCAACGCGTTTGCCACAACTCCTAGTTCGGATATGAACTCCTTCATCCAAATCGCTTCGAGCCGCTCAAGCAAGAACATATTCGGCCTCCGTTGTTGATCCCGCTACCACAGGTTGTTTGGAGCTCCTCCAACTAACCGCCCGCTAATCATGAGAAATACGTATCCGTATTGAGACTTAGAGTCATCCGGATCGGTGTCAAAGCTAGCGTCGACATAACACTTAGCGACGAGCTCTTCTTCACCTCCAGATACAAGAAACATATCCTTAGTTCTTCGTAAGTACTTAAGGATATTCTTGACCGCTATCCAAAGGTTCAACTGGATTCGATTGGTACCTACTAGTCAAACTAATAGCGTGTGCCACATCCGGTCTTGTACATAGCATGGCGACATTATAGAGCCTATGGTCAAGCATAGGTACTTTGTCCATTATCTCTCTTTCTTCCGAAGCCGGACTTTGAGTCTTACTCAATGTCTTGCCTTGCAACATAGGTAAGAACCCTTCTTACTTCATTCCATTTTAAACTTCTTTAAAATCTTATCAAGGTATGTACTTTATGATAGCCCTATTAGGCGCCTAGATCTATCTCTATAGATCTTTATGCCTAATATGTATGACGCTCACCTAGGTCCTTCATTGAAAATTTGTCGCTTAGATAACTTTTAACACTGTTAAAGTTCTATATCATTTCCGATCAATAATATGTCATCCACATATAATATCGAAATGCCACATTGCTCCCACTCACTTTCTTGTAAATACAAGCTTCTCCATAAGTTTGGACAAATCCAAACTCTTTGATCACCTCATCAAAGCGGAGATTCCAACTTCGTGATGCTTGCTTCAATCCATAGATGGATCGCTGAAGCTTGCACACCTTGTTAGCATCCTTAGGATCGACAAAACCCTTTGGTTGTATCATATACAACTCTTCTTCAATATTACCATTGAGAAACGCGGTTTTGACATCCATCCGCCATATTTCATAATCGAAATATGCAGAATTGCTAACATAATCCTAATCGACTTTAGCATCGCTACGGAGAGAAAGTCTCATCGTAGTCAACTCCTTGAATTTGTCGAAACCCCTTTGCGACAAGTCGAGCTTTATAGATGGTCACATTACCATCAAGATCGCTTTTCCTTTTGAAAATCCATTTGTTCTCCACGGCCTTCGGGTGAGGTAATTCCACCAAGTTCCAAACTTGATTTTCATACATGGATTCCATCTCGGATTTCATGGCTTCTAACCATTTGTTGGAATCCGGGCTCATCATCGCTTCTTCATACGTCGCAGGTCATTATTTTCATCAACCATGAAATTTGTGACAGATTTCCGTCAGCTCGGAGCCGCACGCTGCCCTGCTTGACCTGCGAGGTTCGTAGTACTCTCTTCTGAGTTTCATGATCATTATCATTAGTTCCTCTTCAACAGGTGGAGCCAACTCCGAACAACTTCCGGTCGCGCTACTCGCCATACTTTGAAGAGAAGGTTCCACAACCTCTTCGAGTTCTACCTTCCGACTACTCACACCTTTCGCGAGAAACTCTTTCTCTAGAAAGGATCCATTCTGGCAACAAAAACCTTGCCCTCGGATCGTGATAGAAGGAATACCCAATAGTTTCTTTAGGGTATCCTATGAAGACGCATTTTTCCGCTTTGGGTTCGAGTTTATCCGTTGAAGTTTCTTCACATAAACATCGCAACCCCAAACTTTAAAAATGACAGCTTAGGTTTGTTTCAAACCACAATTCATACGGTGTCGTTTCAACGGATTTAGATGGTGCCCGATTTAAAGTGAATGCAGCTTTAGTGCATAACCCCAAAATGACAACGGCAAGTCCGTCAGAGACATCATAGATCGAACCATATCTAATAAAGCACGATTACGACGTTCCGACACACCATTTCATTGTGGTGTTCCGGCAGTGAGTTGTGAAACAATTCCACACTCTTTCATGTGAGTGCTAAACTCGTAACTTAGATACTCACCTCCACGGTCGCATCAGAAATTTGATCTTTCTATTACGATGATTTTCCACTTCATTCTGAAATTCCATGAACTTTTCAAAGGTTTCAGACTTGTGTTTCATCAAGTAGATATAACCGTATCTACTCAAATCATCCGTGAAAGTAACAAAATAACGATATCCACCTCACGACACACTCATTGGACCACATACATCGAATGTATGATTTCCAATAAATCAGCCTGCTCCATTGAACCGAAAACGGCGTTCTAGTCATCTTGCCCATAAGGCATGGCTCACATGTATCAAATGATTCATAATCAAGTGATTCCAAAAGTCCATCCGAATGGAGCTTCTTCATGCTTAATGCCAATATGACCTAGACGGCAAGCCACATATATGCGGATATATCATCATTAAGTTTAATCCTTTTAGCATCAACATTATGAATATGTGTAACATTATCATCGAGATCTAAGAAATAAACCATTCATCATCGGTGCATGACCATAAAATATTTCATTCATATAAATGGAACAACCATTGTTCTCAGACTTAAATGAATAACCACTTTGCATCAAACATGATCCAGATACAATGTTCATGCTCAGTGCAGGCACCAGATAACATTTATTTAAGTTTATGACTAATCCCGACGGTAAGTGGAGAGGTAGCGTTCCGACGGCGATCACATCAACACTTGATCCATTGCCGACACGCATCTTGACCTCACCCCTTGCTAGCGGTCGCTTTGCGCAGCCCCATTCGAGTTACAAATATTAGCAACTGAACCGGTATCAAATACCCAGGTGCTACTGCGAGCACTAGTCAAGTACACATCAATAACATGTATATCATATATACCTTTGTTTGCCTTGCCGGCCTTCTTGTCTGCCAGATACTTGGGGCAGTTGCGCTTCCAGTGGCCAGTCCCCTTGCAATAGTAGCACTCGGTATCAGACTTAGGTCCAACTCGGGGTTTCTTTTCAGGCGCAACAGTGCTTGCCGCCTTACTTCCCTTCCGCTTTTCCTTCTTGTCTTTCTTGAAACCAGTGTTCCTATTGATCATCAACACTTGATGTTCCTTTTGATCTCCACTTCCAGCTTTTAAGCATTGATGAAGCTCGGGAGAGACTTCTTCATGCCTTGCATATTATAAGTCATCACGAAGCTCTTATAGCTAGGTGGCGAGATTGCGAACACGATGGATGCCTAAGTCAATGGGAATCGTTATTCCCAAGGACACAAGCTTATCGGCGAACCCGACATCTTGAGTACATGCTTACTAACGGAGTCGTTCTCTTCCATCATGCAGCTAAAGAACTTTTCTCAAGCATTGTAGCTCTCACAGCAAGATGTGTGTCGAAAATCATTTTCAACTCACCCATTGTATCAAAAGCATTGCCGTTGCCAAACGCTTTGAGTTCCGCTCTAGCCCATACAATATGCCGCAATGAACTGAGTTGTGGTCCTCCGACGAGTCGATAGACATTCTTCTCCTCGTCGAGGCATCACAAAGTTGGGGGCCTAACGGCGCTTCTAGCACATATTTCTTTGTGCAGAGAGGAGAATCCTCAAATTCATGGCCCATTCAAGAAAGTTGCTACCGTTCGTTGCTAGTTTCTCTTTCTCCATGAACGCATTGAAATTAAAAGGGTGGTGCCATCTACAACAGAATTTGTAAAGTTTAGACTAAGTGTATGATAGATTGAGTTCAACTAATCTATATTACGAATGAACTCCCAAAAGCGACATCCCTCGTGTCCTTTTGGTGATTACATGAACCAAATCCACTACACCAAGTCCGATCATCACGTGAGTCGGTATAGCTTCAAAGGCGAGCATCAAATGGGCATCATATCAACTATATGACTCATGCTTAACCTTTCGGTTCAGTGTCGAGGCCATGTCTGCATACATGCTAGGCTCGCCAAGTTAGAACCTTAGTATTTGCGTGTAACTGCTTTTACACCAAGTATGGTCGAGGATCCAAGAACACCCGATCATCACGTGATGTCTTGGAGCGAAAACATAATCGGTGCATACTAAAGGAAGAACACATTCTTATCTTGATATTTAAATGAGGGATCATCTTATTATGCTTAACAAAGCGCTAAACAAGCAATATAAGATGCAATCAAACATCATATGTTTATTAGTGAAATTATATGGTTCCGCAGATGATCTCTATCATGTGCATCGTGGTATGATCACAATCATACCTATATGTGTAAATCCACGCCTATGGATTTTACACGCTATGTGTGTTGTAAGAGTATCATCTTATACTTCTACTTACAACACTACCATATCATAACACTAGCCCAGCAACAATCTAAACTAGACGCCTCTAATTTATCCATTGCAAGTTTTACGTGGCTTAGGGCTTTCGAGATAGAACCGTTCTTACCTACGAACATGAACCACAACGAGGATAATCAAATTGTTGACAACTCGCTTGCAAAATAGATATTGACTATAGTAGGAGACAGACACCCGCTAGCCACTTATGCAAACTAGTTGCATGTCAAGCGTGGAACAGGTCTCATGTGCGAGGACATGTAAAGTTTGTCCGGGCCGCTTCATCCCACTATGCCACCAATATCCAAAATCACAAGAAAGGAGCAACAATATGATCATCATCGCCCACATACTCATATGTGTACTACCCGTGTAAAGTATCTACGCATAGATCCGGCTCTGATACCACTGAAGGGTTCGCAGCATAGAAAACAAAAATTTTCCTACGATGTGAACTATATACCAAGATCTATTTATACTAGATACAAACAACGGGCGGATGTATATCCGTAGAGAACATACCCTTGAAGACCGACAAAGCTTAACGAGTCCAAACTCGTGGTTGATGTAGACGATCCCTTGCCGATCTCAAGATCGAGAGGAAGTCCTAGCGCCGCAAATCAGCAGCGCATCCGTGCTCGCACACACGTTCGAGGCACCGAGCAACCTCCGCCTCCTCGCTCCAGCGATGCAGCGGAAGCACAACTCTTTCTTGCCGAATAGCCACCGGGAACATGTATCTCGCTAGTCCGAGACCATGGGGAATAAATTCTAGAGGGGGAGAGAGATCCTTCACGAGGAGGTGTGAGTGAGAAGTGAGAGGAGGGGCTCCTTTTATAGGAGGAGGGGGAACCCCAAGGGGGTGGCCGGCGCATGGGGGCTGCCCCCTTGCCCTCCCCTCTTCATGTGGGTGGACACTCCACTCACAAAACTCCTCCAAATTCCCTCCACTCAAAAGTCCACTCAAAAGTCCCATTAAATTTCCACCAAATTTAATGCAATCTCTCATTAAATAAAACTCTTTTATTTTATTCAGAATTTTGTCAATTACTTTAATGACAAACATTCACAAATAACCCCTTGCTAGAATTCTATTTCACATGCATAACCACTTTATGCAATTTCACCAAAACCTGTTTTGGTATCTAGTGAAATAAATTCCTGCGCTTGTTTATTCTTTCGGCATGAAACTTTTGCTCCAATTGGATGTCGGTGTCTCTTAAGTGTGTCACCCTACGGTTCGTGAATAATGCGGACATTATCGAGACCCCTCTCAGATCAATAATCGAAGCGGATCTGAGACCCATACCGACTCCACACATTCAACGATGACTTTCTTGTGATCGGAACCTTTTACGCTAGTATCTTAATCCCTTTGTCTCATGATATATTACATGTCCGAGATTCGATCATCGGTATCTCCATACCTAGTTTGATCTCGTTACCGACATGCACTCTTTTCTCGTTCCTGTGATATAACATTCTAGTGATCAAATCACTTGCTTGCAAGCTAATCAATGTGATATCACCGAGAGGGCCCAGAGTATATCTATCCGTCATCGGGATGAACAAATTCCACTCTCGATCCATGAGCCTCAACATAACACTTTATTAGTTCTGAACCCATCTTTATAATCACCTGTTACGGTGTGACGCTTGATGTTATCAAGAAACTCTTCCTGTTAGTGATTGACATGATCTCATGGTCTAAGGATTAGGATCACTTTGTAAGTTGTTATAGCAATATAAACTCAATGACTTTGATCGTAATGCTATACTTCGGATGAATGTTCATCACATCATTACACTAATGTTGTGATCCCGTTATTAACAACATCCAATGTCCATGATCAGGAAACCTTGATCATCTTGTTAATCAACGAGCTAGTTTATGAGAGAGGCTTAACTAGGAACTTTCTATTTGTTTATTAAACACACATGTATTAACGTTTCCGTATTAATACAATTATAGCATGCAAAATAAACATCTATCATATACTTGGAATACACATAATAAACAATTTATTATTGCCTCTCAGGGCATATTCCCTTCATGAAGGAGGTATGCGCTTTGTCGCTACCACCGGTGGAAAAGGTTTGGTAGCATGTCAAAGTTCTTCAAGCACATTAGAGATTGGAAAAACATAGAAGGACCATGTGCTCGAAATTTTGATTTGTCATTAAAAATATGAGGTGTCAACAATGCACAATTTCGTTTGTCACTGAAATGTGAGGTGTCAACAATGCAACTAAGGTCCCCTTATTTAAAGTGTCAGATTCGCTCGGTCAAGGGGGTCAATGGCCCCCTACACCAAATAAATCTTATAGATATCTTTAATATTTATACTTAGGCCTCTCAACAATGTCTATCAAGCTCCATCACTTGTTCCTACACAAGACTTAAAAATATTGGTATTTCGCAAGAGAAATATTCGATAGCAAATTAAATAATCCTTACATTTGATGAATCAATGGTCCTTGATATCTCGACGAAGACATTCAAACCTACTTATTTTTATTGATCGAGCAAACTATATACCATGATATTTATTTTTTAATTGTTCATTGTGTACACGTGTATATAAATATATACTCCAGAAATAATCACATAAAAAATCTATAGGAGTAGCAGATTCATATTTAGCATGTGCAAAAAAGAGTAGAAGAGTAGACATATTAGGCATTGGATTAATTAGATGATAAAATAGTCTATCAAAATTCAAGCATGTATGATGGAGACAACTAGAACTGTTTGGAATCAAGGAAATTGCTTGCGAAATGATATAGTTATATAGTTGTGTCATCAGTATTCACTAATGAATACTCACAACATTGTTAAGGCACAGGAGGGCGGGTGTTGTTTCACACATTTGGAGTGGCCAAACAAATCATGATATCGAGAAAAATATTAAGAAATGTTGAAATATTTTTTCGGGAAAGAGGAGCCACAACAAAGACATGATAGACTACGGCTTCGGTCATTTGTATGTTCCATAATCATTCTACACTGTTACTCCCTCCGTTTCAAAATATAAGATATTTTAAGTTTGTAAAAATAATGTATCTAGACTTGTTTTAGTGTGTAGATTCACTACAAACATGAGTAAACCTATATATTAAAAATAGTCTAGATACATTTATTTCACAAAGCTAAAACATTTTATATTTTGAAACGGAGGGAGTACGTCTCAAGAATTGACTAATATGAATACAAACAAGTCTTGGACCAGAACCCCTGACTCATGGGGGACATGGGCGAGCGCCCCTTGACCCACGCTGCTGCGGGTCGGTCCTGCTAGCAACATCCTGTTAAGTGTTAACATTCTTATTTAAAAAAACATCCAGTTAACATGAAAAAAACTTCAATAGACTTACTAGATTTACTAGCAGCCTATAGGCAGAGCATGATAAAAATATGTGAAGTGTCCAACCCAACAAGCTGCGTCAACGAATCTCAAGTTAACTGTCGGAGAAGAATTTAGATTTCTTTGCTATACAACATCTACACTTGTTACCTCTCTTTTAATATCACATTTATACCTTCAGAGAACAACTCTTTAAACGTCAGTAACTACCACGAAAGCTTTAAATACCAAGGAAACCTAGGTGATGCTTTGGTCTAAGAAGCATTGTCCTAGGAGTTATTTGTTGTGTTCTGCAACTTCATAGCCAAGTCTCTTCCATGAGAACTATCTATCGAAAACACATCAAGTGATCCTAGCTAGAGTATGAAGAATGTGGGATTTATTTTCATGACAAAAAGATGCATCTTTTTTCTTAGCTCCGTGCCTTACATGGTTTACTGCTCTGCATTTTCTTCCAGCAGGATGTAGCTGAGTAGAAACAAAAAAAATTGAGCAAGAGTTTAGGTAGTGACCTTCTGAAGAAGAAATAAGGTTAGATGTAGTGCCTTTTCTACCACCATGAATGTAGAATTTTTTTTTTGAAAGAACCGTGAGCTTTATTAATTAGGCAAACAAATTCTTACAATCATTTGAGACCACCTCCAACACACACATTTGAACTGATCCGCTAAGGAAGCCAGTTTCACTACTTTTGTCTAACTGCGCAAGAGAATGCGCTGCTCCGTTGCTCACGCGATCCACCTTTGTAACTGTTGATAAACCTTCAACAACTCTTGGCATTCAAGGAAGACACTCCAGCTTGGTGATCTATCCATGCCCATCGACGTCAGTGTCTGAACCACATGACTGCAATCTGATTCCAGCGAGGCAGAAACACATGGTAGGTTGATCAGATGTTTTAAGCCTTCTAGACAAGCAAGAACCTCCGCCTCGGCCGACGACACCACGGAATAAATTTCCACTCAGCCGAATGACCATTCCTCTATGATCTCGGACAATAACACCCAGTCCTGCCATCTTGCTTGAGGCGTCCCATCCTGCATCTACATTAGCCTTCAAATTACCTTCATGGGGCTACCCATCGGAAAATCGACGGCCTTTAGAACCATTTACTCGATCAAGCGAATAGGTGACTTTCCTTTCTCGCATAGGGGATTTTAATAGCCAAAAGGACTGTAGGTAGTTGCACAAGTATGGTACTGAAATCGACGCTTTTCCATCGCCATGAACAATGTTGTTTCGATGATGCCACACCCTCCAAAAGAGAAAAATAATCCGTGCTCTAAACCGATCAGGCGCCTTTTGAAGCAGGTTGAGGAACCATTCGTGCCCATTTTCCATGAATAAACTCTCCAGGGGCAGGTCCCAATGTCTCCTCATATTGTCACGTAGGTCACGAGCGATGGTGCAAGTTACAAGCGCATGGTGGCTATCCTCTTGCATGCAGCCACAAATAGTACAGATAGGATCTGTTGACGAGATACGCCGATGCAGACCAGTTCGAACAGCAAGAGATGATGTTGCCGCTTTCCAAGCAAAAATCGAAGCTTAGGTGGCACCTCCGCCGACAAGGTTCCATATGGTCCTATCTCCCTCGTGCAAGGAACTAGACTGTCCATTGCTCATCGCGTCAAGAGCAGGCTGGAGACCAAGGCGCACGCGGATCTCACCGTGAACATGCCATTCTTTTCGGGTAGCCAAGCTACGAAGTCATCACATCGCCGCGTTGGGATCTTGATTGCCAATATAGCATCAACATCAGCGTTGAGGCAGCAAGTCACGCACCACATCCTCCTTTCACGTACGATTGACAGGATCAATTAAATCAGAGACCCAACGGTGTCTGGTGTTTCCTCTTTTTCCAAAAAGCTTTGGTGCATACAGTCTCGGCAACCAGTTATCTCTGAAAATACGAACACTATCGCCCGAGCCAATCCTCCATACGGCACCTTTCTTCAAAAGTTCTAGGCCAAAAGTAATACTAAACCATGTCTGTGATGCATTTTGAACAAACACTGTATCTAGTAAATTAGCTGACGGGTAGTATCTAGCCTTTAAAAGCCTCGCACAAATGTAGAAAATTATTAGTAGAATACGAGATTCAGATTTAGTCACAAACCCCAAGCCATAGTCTATAACTTTTTTCGTCCCAAGACTTAAGGCATATAACTTTTTTCAAAAGTCAAACTACCTAAAATTTGACCAAGTTTTTTTAAAAAAATATTAATATTTACAATACGTAATCCATACCTGTTTATATATCATGAAACATTTTTTTACATGGTATCTATATAATATAATAGTTCTTGATAGTTTTTTCTAAAATTTTGGTCAAACTTTACATGGCTTGATTTTAAAAAAAAGTTATATACCTTAAGCCTTGGGATGGACTATATGTTAATTCAGTGAAAGTGCGTACATCATTGTCAAGACCAATTAATTGCTCAATAAGGATTGACAGCTTCACGAAGCGTCGTTCCTCATTAAAATGACCGATTCATTTCAAGATAAAATTGGTACGAAGGCAGCAAATGCAAAGTACTCCTACCAGATCTCATACATCCAAAAACTTTACTTCACCAAAGCAAAATCTAGAATCCTCCAACAATCAATCACAACTAATTATTGCAACGAGGCAGCAGGAGTTCCCTCAATGAACTGAAATTCTCCAAGAGTAAGATCCTCTGTACATAGGAGCATCTCCACCTGCGCTCCTCATAAGACGCGTCCGGGACAAACAGTATAGGGGCGCCAGCAAAAACTGCCGCAGATTTGGGACCGGCTGCCCACACCGGAGATCCTGGCACCTCCCAATAGTCCATTTTTTGACAAATTTTCAATTGCAATCATATATGGACATGAAATGCAAGCATATTTTTACATAAACATCACCAGTTCATACAACAATTAAACAAATTATTATATCTACATTATGAATGATTAGTTTTTTTAGGCACACATGCTCGACAAGTTCCAACAAAACATCTCATTCATCACAAATTTGCTTGATCGTCTTTATATTTTCTTTGTTTGCACCACTTGTTTTGAGAAGATCAAACAACATACATTTCAGCCTCTTATTATCCTCTCTCAGTTCTTTCTTTTCTCATCCCATTTCTTTTCTTCTTTCTTTTCTCATCCCATTTCTTTTCTCCTCTAGCAGTCCTCATCCCATTTCTTCTTCTCCTCTAACGATAGGTTTCTCCCCTTTTCATCTTGCCCAACTCAATCCTAGTTTACTCCTCATAGTTCTTCTTCAACTTTAAATGTTTTGCTCCCCATCCACTTCTTGAAATCTGCTAAGAAACTTGTGTATTTTTTATCCACCTTGTTCTTCTCTTCGAATTTAAACAACTCAAGATTCTAAAATTTCCCTTAATATTTGCATTATTGTTGTTCTCATACCTACCCTACAAAGTAGATCTGCAGTTTGTACTGGTAACAACACTAAGGATCATCCCAACACACAAAGCCATACTTTATGGCATTCTACAAATTTAAATTGTGGATCAAATTTGAGCAAATCATCGCACTAAAATGCATAGCATATTTATTTAAAGCAAATGGAGCACACTACATACAACATCTTGTGAACAGGCATAGAAGTCGGCATGTATTCGTCCTTTCAAGGAACCGGATTTCTTGGCACATGCCTATGAATACGGCAAAGTTTGGTCAAATCCGATCCTCAACCCCCGCTGCGTGGTCGACAATTGTTTCAGGGCATATCCACCTCGGGTACCATGAATCGGCAAAATAACACTAAGCTAGACACAATGTACTAAAATATCCCTAATTCAAACACTAGGTCCTACTTTGTAGAATGAAATGAGGAAGAAGAACTCACATCGCCTAGCCACTCGTGATACGTCGGAAACGTATCTATAATTTTTGATGTTACATGCTTGTTTAGTATCTACTTTTCTTTGCTTGTCTACACTTTGAGCTGCTTTTTACATGTTTTCTGGTACTAACCTACTAACAAGTTACAACAATGCCATATGCCTGTTTTATCCTGTTTTTGGTTTCACAAAAGTTAGTAAAGAAATATTCTCGGAATTGGACCGGGACAAACATCAAAGTCAATTACTTTCCGTGGGGAACAAGAAGTCCATAGGGAGCGAGGAAGCGGGCCAGGGCAGACCCCTGCAGACACGGCCGGTGTGGGCCCGTGCCTAGCTAGGGTTTGCCCCTGGCCGACTCGCCTATAAGAAGCCCGTCGATGCAGAAACCCTAAGCACCCGATCAAATCTCCACGAAACCGTCTATAGCCGCCGCCACCATCGTCCCTAGATCGGGGGGATCTGAAGTTCTTCACGGCACCCTGCCAGAGGGGAGATCAACCCGGAGGCCTTCTCTCCGATAGATGCGTGAGTAGTTCCACCTTAGACTATGGGTCCATGTAGTAGCTAGATGGTTGTATCTCCTCCTTTGTGCTTTCATGTATAGATCTTGTGAGCTCCTTTTATGATCAAGATCTAATCTATTTGTAATCATGCATGTTGTGTTTGCGGGGATCCGTTGGATATTGAGATTATTATGTTGGTTTGACTAATGGTTTTATCTTTATGATTCTATCATGTCTGTGTTATTTGTGATCTTGCATGCTCTCCGTTTTTAGTAGATATCTTTTCCAAGTAGTTGCTAGTGACTCCAAGAGGGGGTATTTATGCTCGATAGTGGGTTCATGCCTCTAGTTTCCAAGGGAAGTGACAATAATCTCTTCGGTTGTAGATGTGTTGTTGCTACTAGGGAGAAAACAATGGTCTCTTGTTCATGGAACATGTGGACTGTTTACCTTAAACACTTTGCTTAAAGCAGTTGTTTGCTGCTTGCAACTTAATACTGGAGGGGGTTCGGATGATAACCTGAAGGTGGACTTCTAGTCATAGATGCAGTTGGGTGGCGGTCTATGTACCTTGTTGTATTGCCCAATCGAATATCATAGGATCTTTCTGACTAGTAATTGCATTGTTATGCCTTGCTCAGTTCATGTCAATTGCCCTGCTATAATTTGTTTACCCTTCATGCCTTGTTGTTTATCTAAGGAGAGCACCTCTAGTGAACTATGGACCCCAGTCCAATATTGACCATTGATACATCTTCCACTTTTACTTGTTTACTTGCTGCAAACCATTACCTTCCACACCATACATTTAATCCTTTTTTACAGCAAACCGGTGAGCTTGACAACCTCACTGATTCGTTGGGGCAAAATCTTGAGTTTGTGTTGTGCAGGTCTCCGCGTTGCTTGCAACACCTGTGTAACGTTTCCTTCCTCCTTCTGGTTCGATAACCTCGGTCTCAACTGAGGGAAAACTTGCTTCCTGCTCTTCACAACCTACGCTTGAGGTTACCAACGAGGTGCCACGTCGAGCATAATTAAGGCTTTTACAGGCTGCAGGGAGGCTAAGGACGTCTTCACTAGGGGAGTCCTTCACTTCCTTTCTCTTTACTTTGTTTTTAGTTTGCTTTGTTTCTTTTGCTTGGTTTTGTTTGCCTCATTTCAAAAAACCCAAAAAAATTAGTTCCTGCTCTAGCTTCTTTCTTTGTTTTTGGCTTGCCCACCTTTGCCAAAATGAACTCTGCTGAGAACACCAAGTTGTGTGACTTCACTAGCACCAACAACAATGATTTCCTAAGCACTACTATTGCTCCACCTACTCCTAATGCTACCTTTTATGAAATTAAGCCTGCTTTATTGAATCTTGTGATTAGAGAGCAATTTTCTCGTGCTGGTTCTGATGATCGTGCTGCCCATCTCAATAGCTTTGTTGAACTTTGTAAGATGCAAAAGTATAAGGACGTAGATGGATATATTATTAAGCTCAAGTTTTTTCCTTTCTCCTTGAGAGGGAAGGCCAAAGAATGGTTGCTTTCTTGTCCTAAAAATAGTATTGATTCTTGGACTAAGTGCAAAGATGCTTTTATTGGAAAGTACTATCCTCCTGCTAAGATTATATCTATGAGAAGTGACATTATGAAATTTAAACAACTTGATAGTGAACATGTTGCTCCAGCTTGGGAAAGAATGAAGTCTTTGGTTAAGAATTGTCCCACTCATGGACTCACTGCTTGGATGATTATCTAGACTTTTTATGCAGGTTTGAACTTCTCCTCAAGAAATCTGTTGGATTCAGCTGCTGGAGGTACTTTTATGGGCCTCACTTTGGGTGATGCAACAAGGCTCCTTGATAATACGATGGTTAACTACTCTGAATGGCATATTGAGAGAGCTCCACATGGTAAGAAGGTAATTTTGTTGAGGAAACTTCCTCTTTGAGTGAAAATATTGATGTTATTATGGCTATGCTTGTTAATGGGAAAGCTCCTCTAGATCCTAATAGTGTTCCCTTAGCCTCCTTGGTTGCTCAAGAAGAGCAAGTTGATGTGAAATTCATTAGAAACAACAATTTCAACAACAATGCCTGTAGGAATAATTTTGGTAGAAACAACAATTATAGGCCTTATCCTCCTAATAATGGCAATTCCTATGGAAGCTCTTATAATAATGCTAGAAGTGCCCCCTCTGAACTTGAAGTCATGCTCAAGGACTTTATTAGTAAACAAACCACTTTCAATAAGACTATAGAGGAAAAGCTTTTAACTGTTGAGAAAAATATATCCTCTTTGTCTGAAGCTCAGTCCTCTTTGATTAATAAAATGGGCTGCTAAACCTGAAGCCATGGAAAATACCTTTGCTAGTGCTCATGCCATACAGGTTACTATTGATGAAAATGTTAGGATCTTAGCTCAACTAAATGCTAAGTGAAAGGGAAGCTGAAATTGATAGAAACAATAGTGTGTGCACCATCACCACTAAACCACAAGTAGTCCCTATTCCTCCTCCTACTATGCCTAAGCCTATGAAGCCTACTACTAGTGATGCTAAGTTTGACTTTGATATTGATGGTTGCAATATTTCTGAAGTGATTATGTTCTTGCAAAAGCTTGCTAGAAGTCCTGATGCTAGTGATATGCATGTTGCTTTCACTAAACACATTATAGATGCTCTTGTTAAGATTAAGGAAGAGAAGCTAAAAAACAAAGCTTATATTCCTAGGAAAGTAGAAGATAGTTGGGAACCCATTATTAATATACAAGTAAATGACTTTGATCTCAAAGCTTCATGTGATCTTGGTTCTAGTGTCTCTATTATGCCTAGGAAGATTTATGAAATGCTTGATTTTCCACCATTGGAAAATTGTTATTTGGATGTCCCACTCAATGATAATGCTAAGAAGAAACTCATGGGAGTATTAATGATGTTCTCATTATGGTTAAATAATGCTTATGTCCCTGTGGATTTCTATGTTTTGGATGTTGAATACAATGCTTATTGTCCTATTACTTTGAGAAGACCTTTTCTTAGAACAGTTGGTGCCATCATTGATATGAAAGAAGGCACCATTAAATATAATTTTCTATTCAAGAAAGGTATTGAAAACTTCCCTATGAGGAGAGAGAAGTTGATGTTTGCTCCTCCTTTGAAAGCAAGATCTAATGTTAATGCTTCTTCATTTGAAAATACTTGATTCTTCTTGCTTCTTGTGCCTAACTTAAAGGCGTTAAAGAAAAGTACTTGTTGGGAGATAAACCAAGAGTTTCCTTGAGTCTTGGAAGTTATTACTTCAGTAATGACCTCTCCTTATCCTTTTTGTTTGCTTTTTGTTCCAAGAATGACCTCTAATGAGAGGGAAGTAAGATTTGGGGAGTTGCTGTCCCGAAATAGATTTCTGTCCTCCACCAAAACAAAATTCGTGAGGAGTCTCTGTAACTCGGATTGAGCTCAAAATTTATGAATAAATCTCTCAGTATGTTAGCTAACTTTCGTTAGTTCAACACTTTTTTATTTGAGCAACAGAAGATGTTTGAAAAAATCGATTTCTACCTGTTGGTATGTTTTGACAGATTTCTATCATTATTTGCATTTGCTTCTTATTGATTCCTTTTTGAGTTCTCTTTAGGTGAATTGAGCTTTTTGAAGGAGTTACTACAGTAGCTTGTGTTTTTAGTGAAAAGCCTTGCTGTTCCAAAGCTTTGCCATGGGTCTAATATCTTTTGAATACACTAATGTTGCTAATGAAGATTGTGTGAAGTTTTGTATGAAGAAAAAATTTCAGGTGTAAGAGAGAATGATGCGATGAGATGAATAATGGACAAAAGCTCAAGATTGGGGATGCCACCATGGTGTCATCCCAAGAAATATCAAAGAGGTACAAGCGTCAAAGCTTGGGGATGCCAAGGCATCCCCTTCTTCATCAATAAAAAGCTCAGTCATCTAGACACTTCGTTTTTATTGTTTCATGCATAGTTGTGTTGTTCTTGGAGCGTCTTAGTTTTCATTTGCTTTGCTTAGTTTGTTTAGTTTTCTTGAATAAAGTAGTTTGGACCCCCGTTCTCGCTGTGTTGTTTTGCAAATAAGTTTGCTTGGTGTTGGAAAGGAGTAGTAAGTTCTTGCTTGAAGTGCAAGAGGAGCTTGCATTAACTATGACTTAGACTTTAGCATGACATGCTAGGTGTTGTTTTGACACTATTCTTAGTGATTATTGTCGTGTCATGTCTTGTTCCAAACAATTGGGATTGCTTAGTGTGCCTTGAAGAAATTATGTGTTGTTTTAGCATGCAAAAGCATAGTATTGTGGTATTCTCCTTTGATGTTTTGCTTGGGTTGACTTGGCACATGCTCACACCATGTTATAACTATGACAAGTCACCATTAGACTCTATGATCATTTAGTCCTTGACTTGTAGTACCACTCTTTGCTTTGATTAGTATGCTTTGTTGCACTGTATGATTATGGCCATTATGCTCTCTTAGTTGGTTGCTCCCAGTCTTTTGCTAGCCTCCACTTGTATGAGTAAGTTCTACTCATGCTTCCAACTCCCAAGAAACCAAGTTATTCCAAAGTTTCCACTATAAACTCCTATGCATGGTGTGTTACACCATTCCAAGTATATTCTTGTTTTCAACTATCTTCCAATTAAAAACTATTTGGTTATGTGAAAAATTAGTGATTAAAGCCCTCACGAACTTGATGGCACACTTTATATTCTTTGCCCCTAATAAACTTGAACCATTGTGACAACTTTGTTGTATATACTTGCACTTATAAGTTGGAATTAGCAGAACCATGCTGTCACGGGGAACGTTTTCAATATTGCACCTGTACTTTGTACTCAGTTGATATCATGTTCTTTTGTCTATGGATGTCACCGGTGTGAAATAAAGAGGGAACTAGTAAGTTCATAGAGTTTGTATCCTGTGTTAGAGAAATGCCTGGGCCACTAGCCTAAGCCATGCCTAATCATGGTGGAAACTTGCAGCATCACCATAATGAGCTATCTATGAAGCATCCTCAATAAAAAGCTATGCATATGGTAAATAAAAAGATTGCTGAGATGCTCATTGTATGCTTGCCTTGTCATTTTGGTTATGGGAAAGCTCATGTACCATGTGCAAGGGGTACCCCATTGGCGGTTGCAAATACTTATGTCGTGGTATTGCACGGTAGATGCTACTGGGGGTAGCTTACGTAGAGGGAGCAAAGCGATGTAGGAGAATACGGGAGCGAGATTGGCACACGATGTACCCAGGTTCACGTCCCCTCGGTGGATGATCGTTACATCCTGCTATCAATCCAGTATATGAACATAGATTGGTTTACATAGGAGTCACCGTAGGCGGAGGGAGAGACTAGATCTAATCTAATATGGGATAAGATGCCCCGTGGGGGTGCCCCTGGTGGCTTTATATATGTAGCCAACTAGGGTTTTCAAGTATTTGGTGGGCTTTGTATTGTATTCGCCGTCTTGGGCCTCCACTCGTGTCGCTTTGAGTCCATCTGCGCGATCGTCGTATTAGGCAGTCGACCCTTCGAGGATAGGTTTCAGTCGGCCCAATCCAGCTGGCGACTCCGCTTCGTGGGTATACCCTGATTGGTATTCCCCCCATCAGTAGTCCCCAAGGGCGTTGTCGATTCGACGCGGGCTTAAGGCAGGGCGTGGAGAGTCTTGACGATGGGTCGTGGAGAATCGGCGACAAGCTCCTGAACAGAGAAAAGAACCGTGAAGCGGGAGGCGGTCGGCGTGAGCCAGTCGGTGATGGACAGTTGGAGAAAGATGCAGGGTGTCGATGAAGCTGCTAGTGGCGGCGAGTCCCTGAGCATGAAGAGTACGCAAGTGGAGATTCCGCGGTGGCGAGTCGACGAGGGCGAGCTGCAGTCGTGGAACCACGCGTACACGCAGCATGCCTAGGAGTAGTCCCCGAGGCTTGAGTTGGCTTGTAGAGACGACTTGAGGCTCTTTAGAGATGCATATTCTGAAAATAGTAGTGGTTGCTGCCGAGCGCGGCGAGTGGCGAGGTCGAGCGACCGGCGAGTGACGCTGTCTAGAGCATGGAGAGTGGCGAGGTCGAGCGACCGGCGAGTTCCACTATCTGGAGCGCGGGGAGTGGCGAGGTCGAGTGACCGGCGATTGCCGAGTCCCCGAGCATGTTGAGTACGCGATGATGAAGAGTCTGCGATGATTGCGAGTCCGCGAGGGGAGAGTCCCCGAGTGTGGTGAGTCCGCGATGATTGCGGGTCCGCGAGGGGAGAGTCCCCGAGTGTGGCGAGTCCCTGATGATTAAGATTTCATGATGATTGCGAGTCCGCGAGGGGAGAGTCCCCGAGTATGGAGAGTCCACGATGATTACGAGTCCGCGAGGGGAGAGTCCCCGAGTGTGGCGTGTCCGCGATGATTGCGAGTCTGCGATGATGTTGATTGTGTTGTTTTTGTTAGCGAGTCTCTCGTCTTGGTCCGGGGGGCCAGTCGCATGGCGACTCCAAAGATGGCTCTCGGCTGGGCGTTTTTCCTGGACGATCCGTGACTCAGTTTGCGAGTCCTCGTCCGCAGTACTTGGCCATGTGAGTCGCACTGTCTAAGGTTGAGGAGGACATGGTGTTGTTTGAGTAGCACTGCCATTTGTCTTGGCCCGGAAGGCCTGTCAAGCAAGGCGACTCTAATGATGGCTCTCGGTTAGCGTTTTTCATGGACGATCCGAGGCTCGGTTTGCGAGTCCTCGTCCGCACTACTTGGACATTGTGAATCGCTGTTTCAAAGGTTGACAAAGGCAAATTAATTTTTCCCGGAGGGAAGAGAAGCCCAGTGGTGAGTCCATGCAGCGTGGCATGCTACCCTCTCTGGCGACTCGGACGATGAAGGTCCCTTAGTAGGCGCGGCGTACGCATTCGACGTAGCCAGAAAGAGTCGACGCGGCGGGCACGGGGTCGACTCGGCGGACAGAGGTCGCGCTATGGCGAAGTCGACGCGACGGACGGAGGTCGCGCTATTGCGAAGTCGACGTGGCGGACACAGGGTCGACGCGGCGGACGGAGGTCGTGCTATGGCGAAGTCGACGCGGCGTGCGAGTCCGCAACGGGTGAGTCCTAGAGCGTGGTGAGTACGCGAAGGCGAGTCCGTGGTGGCGAATCCCTGACCGTGGCGAGTCGGCGATGGCGAGGCCGTGATGGAGAGTCGACGGTGGGATGGTGCGGCATTTAGCCAGAAGGAGTGGACGCGACGTACTGGGTCGCACGGCGGCGTCAGCCGGTCTTCTATTGGAGCCGACGCGAAGGAGTCATCGCAGCGAATGGAGTTGGCTGTATTTTGGTTGGATTCGGCACGGCGTCGTCGGCACTGTAGACAGAGGCGATTGCCTCTCCTTTGTTTTCTTTTTCTTTTTCGATGACTTGGACTGATTAGTCTGCACACTAAATGTAGTATGGATTGGAGAAAATATTTATAGATTGAAATTGGTGAAGGAGACAAATAATTAGAAATATAACACCTGATACACGGCGCGGAAATTAATCTTCGAGGCCAGTGCAATCAGGAGGACGTCAGTGTAGTTGATCTGCGTACGTGCTTGCCGAGTCCAGAAACAGCCCCGAGAATGAATTGGCGGCTAAGAAACAGCGAGCTAGGACCGCCTGACCCTGACGGTTCTCCGCCTCCTCTTGTTAAACAATTCATACCACAGTGCGTATATTGCAAAGAATCACGTAAAGAGTTAGATTCAAATAAATACCAAGCTATAGTATAATCAATAGTAATCAATAAACGATAGAGAAGAGATTGGATAAAGAAAATCCGTTAATCATGGCCACATGAAATCGAGCATGGTGCGTGTATGTCCTTGCAATTAAGTAGATCAAAAGATGTCTGATCTGACCTGTTGCTTGACCATCGTGTGACACGCATAGACACGGACCCGTAATCCAGACGATCATGAACTCACGCAGTTGGGTCGTCTTTCAATCGGACCGATCGGCTCCCAACCACCAGTCTCCTGGATGGCTGTTGTTGCATGTCGTGTCAGATACGATCTAGCCGTCGGCGAGGGTGAGGGATCCCGCCCGGATTATCACCCTCCAAGCACCGATTGCCCCAAGGTGGGCGCCAACTGTCATGGTATTGCACGGCAGATGCTACTGGGGTAGCTTACGTAGAGGGAGCAAGGCGACGTAGAAGAATCCGAGAGCGATATTGGCACACGATGTACCCAGGTTCACGTCCCCTCGGTGGAGGATCGCTACGTCCTGCTATCAATCTAGTATATGAACATAGATTGGTTTACATGGGAGTCGACGTAGGCGGAGGGAGAGATTAGATCTAATCTAATATGGGAGAAGATGTCCCGTGGGGGTGCCCATGGTGGCTTTATATATGTAGCTAACTAGGGTTTACAAGTATTTGGTGGGCTTTGTATTGTATTCGCCGTCTTGGGCCTCCACTCGGCGAGTCGCCTGAGTCCAGTACGCGCCATTCGTCGTATTGGGCAAGTCGACCCGCTCAGGGATAGGTTCCAGTCGGCCCAATCCAGCTGGCGACTCCGCTTCGTGGGTATACCCCGATTGGTATTCCCCCATCAACTTACAATGACAAGAACTTACCTGGACCTAAATTTGAGTATGCATGAGGTGTGGCCCTCGTATTCAAGGGATTTGAGATTGCCAACTTATACTTCGTCAAGCATATTCTTCATCTTTGCCACTTTAACCTTAACCACTTCAAGATGTTTATGATAGGGGAAATAAGGGCTGAAAGCTAACAAGTACCATGATTTTTGGAAGCTCTTTTTGAAACTTGTAATCTCTGCTTCCTTTACAAAAAAGGCCTTTCTTCCACCATTGTTGAGTCTCCACCTTCTACCTTTAGGCACCATGCGGTGACCCAGCATACCACTGCATGTGTAGTACACTATAGTCGTTGACATGACATCCACAGAACACCGTTTCGTAAATATCACATCCCTCAGAGTGGTACAACAGAAACATTGCGGGTCCATATTAAAAATATACACACATTATTATTATTACAATACCGGAAGTTCAAGGCTTCCAAAAGATCCAACTTTCAAACCAAAATATAAAGTGTTCAGCGGAAATTTAAAAGTAGCAACTCCGACTAGGAGTTGAGCTCAGCAGCTTATTCTATAGAGTTCATGCTGCTCGGCTCCGTTAGTTACTACTAACTAGGTACTTAATTTGACTCATTCTCATTGACTCCATAGCGGATCTCGTAATCCACTCCCTTCAACTCCTCCGGACAGATCAGGTTCCTCGTAGAACACATCTTCTTGACATTCGGCTGCATACATTGGCACGTCTTCGGGATCATCAGAGTCTAAGCAAGGGATCAAAGGAAAGAATGAGTAACAGTGTTACCCAAAAGTTCATTATATGAAAGGTGGGAAGTTTGATGCTCTAACTACCACCTCGGATTATAAATCCTTGGCACTATGCAATTTTTGTAATCTTTCTTCAAAGATTAATTTTATTATGAAAATCTATGACCATCAGCCTTCATAGGTTGACCAGAACTTTCATGGAGTTCCTTTCCTGCCACGTTCGTAGCTCCTTCCCGGAACAGGGAGTAACAAGTTACAGTTCTTACACTCTGCAGAGGTGCGTTACTTTACCCATGAGAGATCAACTCCTTGTTGCACAACCGGGCGTACTTTCCCATCCACAATTCTATGATGTGTGGCCCAGTAGTTGGTCCAAGCCAATCAATGCCCCCTTCACTACCCCGCATGCCTCCTTGGTGTACACCATGCCCACATAATGAATTACGGCAATGGTTTGTACAAACCGTTAGATGCCAGAACTATCGTGGGACGATGAGGGTTCCCACCCATACGTTGCATATCCTCTACTAATTACCAATTAATATGCACGCTACGAGGATAACAGCCATGACCTGACATCCGGCTTCATGCGAGAGGAAGAAGATACAGCTGAATTCTCTGTCCCATTCCAAATCTCATGGCTAACGCGTAATATAAGGCGCTGGAATCACTGATGTCAGGGGTTATTAAGTCCCTACTTGATCATCATTTTTGCAAATAGAACCCTAAGTTCCATTGCTCCATTATATCACCACTTAGGATGATATCTATGATTTCTTTATTTGTGAAAATAATATTTTCTTTCTTTTATAGCATATATGATAACACACAATTTGCAAATACTTTGATAAAGACTCTTCAAAGGACATGAGCAAGTGATGAACTTGCCTTGTGATGGAAAGGTAGTGAAGTCTGATGCTTGCACTGGACCTTGAGCTTCTAGTTCTACAAAAACATCATTATTGCCCGGTAAGGACAATATTTAAAGAAGCAAAAATGATTATGCAAGTGTTGTAATGCATTATTTAATTTTATATGCATTTACCCCCAAAAGTTCATTTTTAGTATTAAAGGATTTATAAATATTACTTTTTAATATTTATAACATATATTGAGTTATTTTATTTTATTTCCCTTTTATTTGACTTTTATTGATTTAATAAATATTTTAGGAATTATTAATTATACATTAAAAATGGTGATTAAATATTTATTTAGTATTTTTCTAAAATACTACAATATTAATACATAATGAAAGTGAATTTTAATTAATTTTATCATCCTTCAATAATTTTGTAAAATTCAATAAGTAATATATAATTTAGAAAATTCCTAATAAAATTTAAATGTCTAAAATTTTATATTTTAATTTATTTGAGTAGTTTGGATTTTTGTGAATCCAAAAATATTTTATTTATAATTTTTGGAATTTTATTTTATTTTCTAGAATTTTATTAAGTCCAAGGGTATTTTGGTCTTTTCTTTTTATTGAAACAGGCCTGGAATTGTTTCTGGGCTGATTATTCTTATTGGGCCCTAGTGGCCCATTAATTCTAGACAAAAGATCCACCCCGAAGGGTCTGGCCCAGCTCGTCCCACTCCTCACTGCCTCTCTCTCTTTCGAGTTCATCTTCTCCTCCATTGACCTCGACCATGTGGCCGGCGATGCCGCCGCCGTTGGCCATTCTGGTCGTCGTTGTGATGCAATTGGCGGTTGTCGACGATGCTCGTTTGTTCTATCCAATTGGATTTGAGCCTGGGGCTCTCCTGCAATGGGTCGATGCCTCTCTGAACCCTAGGGTTTGGGGTTTGGCATGTGTTCAAGTGATACTGCCGCCGCCATGGTCTCGCCTTTGGTGATGTGGTGGATTCGTGTGCTGCTGTGGCCGGTGCAGGTTGCAGCGCCCCCTGGGTGCTCCCTGTGTCGCCGTGGGTTCGTCGTCCAATCTGCTTCCTCTTCAATTTATTCAGCGAGGACCTACGGTGAGTTTGATTCTTATCCCTTGGTGCTTTATGTGCTTGTTGATTCGATGCTAGAGGCTGGCAGTGTCCTCTCTGTCTATTTTCTAATTCAGTTTAGGATGATTATCCATTTAGGGTTCCTGTTATGTGATTGATCATGTACTGGATGATTTGATTCATGTTTGGATGGTCCGTACACATGCTAAATGCTTATTGGCCTGAGGCTTGTTGCTTAAAATGATCTATGATGTTTTTGGTGGCTTACTAGATGATTTGATGCTTGGATTGCATCTGATTCAGATGATGTAGTTGTTTGGGAAGCATGCTTGGTAAAGCCAATGACTTGATAGCTTTCCATTGTTTATTTGATTCATGGTCATGATTATGATAAGATACAACTATTGTCTTAGTGTTATTAGCTTGGGAATTAACATGTGGTTTGAGATCATTATGATCTCAAACAGTGAAGTGTATCATAGTAATATCCTAGTTATGATTCCTGTTTTGCAGGAAAATGATTAGTTAGTTGATTGTCTGAATCTATGATGATTTACTGTCTTTCCTGATTCATATTGGATTATTCTTGTGACACCATCATGTATGGCACACAAGTTTGATTCTAAACCATGGATTTGGTTAGTTTATGCTTAAGACAATCTTGGCTTTGAAAGATAAATATAGATGCTCTTATCTGAATTCCCTAAGACCAATGATGTTGGTCTGAGGCTTAGGGATTCAAATCCTATCTAATTGGTTCATCTAGATAGTCCTGGTAGTGGTACCAGCTATTCTTTATTGAATCAAAGCTTGGAAAAATGATAGTGAGCTTTATCATGTTATGGATCCTAAGGATTTGTTCCTAAGGTGCCACCCTTCCTTTAGGGATGTGCCTAGAAATAGATCATAGGTATATGCATGATTGAATGGTAAAATATATTTTGACAACCAGAGCAAGGATGTTGCTCTGAGCTCTGGTTGGATCTTGGTACTTTGTTGTTTGCCTTTAGAGTTTCAGAAATCCCTATGATGGATTCACCCCTCTTGGGTGCTTTCTGAGGTTTTGTTTTATAAAACAACACATGTTTCTCTCTGAATAAGATGATTAGATCATGTGAAGGTTTTATGAAACTCACCACAAAATCTGATGATGGTGTAGTAAGTTGGTGATGATGATCTTGATCTGGTTTTGCTGGACTACTTTGCTTGCTCTTGAGCTAGCCTGCTCCTCCTAGCTCCTAGGCTTGATCTTGTTGTCCACCTGATCCATCCCCCTCCTTATGTCACCATCCTGGTGATGTTTGGTTGATCCTTAGTTGGTGTGGTTGTTGGCTGTGGTGTTTGGTTTAGCTGTTGTCTACATTGGTTGTTCTTGTGTGCTGTGTAGTGGGGTGATGCACTAGTGCCTCCCCCGGCTGTGTTGTGGTTTTGTGAGATTGCGTTGCTCTGTGAGCTTGACAACACACCACATGCATGCTGGTGTGTGTCCAGCCTGTGTGCTTGCTATGCACTTGTGGATATGTTCAGAATTTTTGAACTTACTCTTACCAGGTTACTTTCATCTGGCTGGTGAATTTGTCCCTCTTAGCTGTCATCTGACTTTTGGCTTTGAATTTATGAAAGATGGAATCTTTCGTATTGGTGAAAATTGCCCCTTTTATGACATTTCTTAATGATGAATTTGTCAAGTGCATTTCACTGACATATCTGAGAGAAATAATACTAACACTAATCTTATTTTGTTTTTATTTAGTCTTTGTTTTGCTGGTACAAAGATAAGGATGAAGATTTAGTTTAGATTTAGATATAGGATGGTTAGTAAATATTCCAATGTAATTTTCTTATTCTTTTGTAATTTTCTTTTATTATTCTTGTAAGCTTTATTTTATTCAGTTGTAATAAATATTATATTATTATTAATAAAGAATATTCCTATTCTTTGTATATTTACTTTTGTAAGTTATGTGGATGATTCAAATAAGTTATAATTTTATAACTTGATTATATGTATTGATGATAAGAAATAGACTTTATATTCATTATTGTTTATCTTTGGACATAATTCAAGTTGTAATATTTATCTCTTAATTGAATTAAGATTCAAAACTTATATCTAATTCATTTGAATTATAATTCAATCACTCAAGTCTAATATTTCAAATCCATTTGAAAACACATAGCTCCTTAAGATCATCTCAAAGTTTATAACAATCATCCTTTAAGACTAAACCTAATCTCAAAGTATGAAAGAAACATGGATCACTTAGGTTTTTATTTGGCAAAAAATTTACCCACATTTTTACAGATGAATGCATGCAACAATACATATTCCTAAATCTACCCTTCGTTAGGTCCTAAATGCTGGGATGTTACACACCATTAAGAGAGCATAACTGTCATTTTGTGTGCAGTGTTCCAAAGCTTATTAATTGATGCATATTGTGATATTACTTGTTCTTGTGCTATTTGTTTCTAGTCACCCTTGTGAACTTTGAAGGTGTCCTATGCATCTATATTGCTACTCTATGAGGGACAAGCTGATTGCCACTATGCTATGTTTTTTGTATGTGAAACAAACAAACGTTTTTTAATGCATGTTATTCATGATCTTTGTTTGTAGCTTGTCATGTTGCATGCATAGTTACTATGTCCTATTGTTAGAACTCCATCTTTCATGCACATGTTTAGAGTTCTTTGATTCCATCTTTCAATGCTTGCAAATGGTTGGATCTGTATTGTGAGGGTGCATGTCACCTCAAAAATTATTCTTTTATCACTTACCTACTCGAGGACGAGCAGGAGTTAAGCTTGCGGATGATGATACGTTGGAAACGTATCTATAACTTTTGATGCTCCATGCTTGTTTAGTATCTACTTTGCTCTGCTTGTCTACACTTTTAGGTGCTTTTTACATGTTTTATGGTACTAACCTACTAACAAGTTGCAACAGTGCCAGATGCATGTTTTCTGCTGTTTTTGGTTTCGGAAAAGTTAGTAAAGAAATATTCTCGGAATGGGACGGGAAAAATGTCAAAGTCAATTACTTTTCGTGCGGAACAAGCAGTCCATAGGGGAGACAAGGAAGCGGGCCATGGAAGCCAGACCCCCCAGGCACGACCTGGTGTGGGCCCGCGCCTGGCTAGGGTTTGGCCCCCTGGTCGACTCCTCGTCCCCTCCTTCGCCAATAAGAGGCCCCCGATGCAGAAACCCTAAGCACCCGATCAAATCTCCACGAAACCGTCTGTAGCCGCCGCCACCATCGTCCCTAGATCGGGGGGATCTGAAGTTCTTCCCGGCATCCTACCGGAGGGGAGATCATCCCGGAGGCCTTCTCTCCGGTATGATGCGTGAGTAGTTCCACCTTGGACTATGGGTCCATGTAGTAGCTATATGGTTGTGTCTCCTCCTTTGTGCTTTCATGTATAGATCTTGTGAGCTTCGTTCATGATCAAGATCTAATATATTTGTAATCATGCATGTTGTGTTTGCGGGGATCCGATGGATATTGAGATTATTATGTTGGTTTGACTAATGGTTTTGTCTTTATGATTCCATCATGTCTGTGTTGTTTGTGATCTTGCATGCTCTCCGTTGTTAGTATCTATCTTGGCCAAGTAGTTGCTAGTGATTCCAAGAGGGGGTATTTATGCTCGATAGTGGGTTCATGTCTCTAGTTTCCAAGGGAAGTGAAAATAATCTCTCCGGTTGTATATGTGATGTTGCTACTAGGGAGAAAACAACAGTCTCTTGTTCATGGAACATGTGGACTGTTTAACTTACACACTTTTCTTAAAGCTGTTGTCTGTTGCTTGCAACTTAATACTAGAGGGGGTTCAGATGATAACCTGAAGGTGGACTTCTAGTCATAGATGCAGTTGGATGGCGGTCTATGTATCTTGTTGTATTGCCCAATCAAATCTCATAGGATCTTTCTGACTAGTAATTGCATTGTTATGCCTCGCCCAGTTCGAGTCAATTGTCCTGCTGTAATTTGTTTATCCTTCATGCCTTGTTGTTTATCTAAGGAGAGCACCTCTAGTGAACTATGGGACCCGGTCCAATCTTTACCATTGATACATCTTGCACTGTAACTTGTTTACTTGTTGCAAACCATTACCTTCCACACTATACGTTTAATCCTTTCTTACAGCAAACTGGTGAGCTTGACAACCTCACTGATTTGTTGGGGCAAAGTATTGAGTTTGTGTTGTGCAGGTCTCCGTGTTGCTTGCAACACCTAGGTGACGTTTCCTTCCTCCTTCTGGTTCGATAACCTCGGTCTCAACTGAGGGAAAACTTGTTGCTTGCTCTTCGCATTCTACGCTTGGGGTTACCAACGAGGTGCCACGTCGAGCATCATCAACTCGCTACATGCATCTTTGTCATTCCAGCTCAGCATGCCAGACACCGTCGACAGCTGCGCTAATGGATCCTAAGCGAAGATGGTGTGATGCGGCTCCAAACTACATCAACAGCGATAGCAGGAGCATGAGGATTGTGGTTCGTTGCTCCATATACGTTGTCGAGCTGTTGGCGCGATGAAACGTCGGTGGCCACAGCAACCATTTGGCAGAAAGTCACGGGGGTGGGAGAAGAGTCGAGCGCTCGGGGAAAATAGCTGGGTCACTAGCGCTGCCTAGGGGGACTCATGAGGGCAATCCAACTTGGTGTTGTTTGTTAGTGTCATAGGCCACTCCCTGTGGGTCGATACCAGCATGGGAGTCGCGGACAAAGTATTGGACGACACATTTTTTGTCCAGCACCCCCATAGCCCATCTAGGGGTGCTTTGGGGATGCCAGTGGAGATGCCCTAAAGTCGCTTCTATAATCATCTCAACTGCATAACTGAAATAGTTTCTGCTAAAATTTTCATGTGTACACAAAAACTTTTGATTCCGACAACAGTGAATCATGTGTGACAAACATAAAAGTATTCAACACATATAGAAGCATGCAATGATTCTTTAGAGTTTAGGGTTTAGGGTTTAGGTTTCTCTCCTTCATCTTGCCCAACTCAATGCTAGTTTGTGCCTCACCGTTTTCCTTCAACTTTGCCATGTTTTGCTTCATCATATGGCTCTCGGTGGTATCCATCCACTTCTTGACATCTGCTAGTAAAATTGTGTATTTTTTATCCACCTTGTTCTTCTCTTCAAATTTGACCAACTCAACATTCTGAAATTTTCCCTCAATATTTGTGTTGTTTTTGTTCTCATACATACCCTACAAAGTAGATAGTACATGTTGTAATGGTAACAACACTAAGGATCAACCCAACACATAAAGCCTCACTTTATGACATCCTACAAATTTCAGTTGTGGAACAAATTTGAGCAAATCATCACACTGACAATGCAAGACATATTTATTTAAGGCAATAGAGCACGCTACTTACAATGTTCTGTGAACAGAATAGGAGAGAATAAGCATTCAAGTGTTTGCATGTGTTCGTCCCTTCGAAAGCAACGACTTTCTCCGGCACATGCCTATGAATACGACAAAGCACAACCGTATCCGCATCCACAACCCCGCTCCATGCAGGGTTGACAATAGTTTCAGGGGCATAGTCCACCTTGGGGCACTATGAATCGACTGAGATAACACTAAGCTAGGACTCAATAGAGGTATCTCAGCCATTCCAGCTCAACATGGCGGACGCTGGCGACTGATGAGTGTAGCAACACTTCATTGGGAGACCCCAAGCGAAAGGTATGATGTAGTTCAGCAGGCAAGTTTCCCTCAGTAAGAAACCAAGGTTATCGAACCAGTAGGAGGAAGGAAACGCCCCAAAGGTGCTGCAAGCAACATGGGGACCTGCACAACACAAACTCAAGACTTTGCCCCAACTAACAATGAGGTTGTCAATCTCACCATTACTGTAACAGAGGATTAAACGTATGGTGTGGGAGGTAATAGTTTGCAGCAAGTAAACAGGTAACAGTGGAAGATGTATCAATGGTAAACATTGGACCGGGGTCCATAGTTCACTAGAGGTGCTCTCCTTAGATAAACAACATGGCATGAAGGGTAAACAAATTACAGCAGGGCAATTGACAGGAACTGAGTAAGGCATAACAATGCAATACCAGACAAAAGATCCTATGAGATTAAATTGGGCAATACAACAATATACATAGACCGCCATCCAACTGCATCTATGACTAGAAGTCCACCTTCAGGTTATCATCCGAACCCCCTCTAGTATTAAGTTGCAAGCAACAGACAACTGCTTTAAGCAAAGTGTGTAAGGTAAACAATCCAGTTGTTCCATGAACAAGAGACCGTTGTTTTCTCCCTAGTAGAAATAACGCATCTACAACCAAAGAGATTTCTGTCACTTCCCTTGGAAACTAGAGACATGAACCCACTATCGAGCATAAATACCCCCTCTTGGAGTCACTAGAAACTACTTGGCCAAGATAGCTACTAACAACGGAGAGCATGCAAGATCACAAATAACACAGACATGATAGTATCAAATAGACAAAACCATTAATCAATCTGATATAATAATCTCAATATCCATCTGATCCCCGCAAACACAACATGCATAATTACAAATAGATTAGACCTTGATCATGAACTGGACTCACAAGATCTATACATGAAAGTACAAGGAGGAGATACGACCATCTAGCTACTACATGGACCCATAGTCCAAGGTGGAACTACTCATGCTTCATACCGGAGAGAAGGCCTCTAGGATGATTTCCCCTCCGGCAGGGTGCCGGGAAGAACTTTAGATCCCCCCGATCTAGGGATGATGGTGGCGGTGGCTACAGAAGGTTTCGTAGAGTTTTGATCGGGTGCCTAGAGTTTCTGCATCAGGAGCTTCTTATAGGCGAAGAGGCGAGGCTAGGAGGCGGCCAGGGGGGCCACACCCTACCCAGGCACGGGTTGGGCCCACCCGCGCCTAGGGGGTGCGGCCGCCCTGGTTCGTCTCTCTGTCTCGTCTTCTGGCTTCGTGTCTCCCACGGTAAAATATTGACTTTGACTTTTGTCCCGTCCAATTTCGAGAATATTGATTTTCTGCCTTTCTGAAACCAAAAAACAGAATAAAACAGGCAACTTGCACTGTGACAACTTGTTAATAGGTTAGTTCCAAAAAAGATATAAAAACATCTCAAAGTGTAGACAAAGTAAAGCAAAGTAGATAGTAAATAAGCATAAAGCATCAAAAATTATAGATACGTTTCCAACGTATCAGCGACAACGTCACCAAAAGATCCTGAGCGGTGGCGGTGTGGCTCCAAACTACATCGACGGCGATAGCCAAGGCGCGAGGATTGCAGGCCGTTGCTCCAGATGCGTTGCAGAGCTATTGGCGCGATGAACCATGGGGTGGCCACAGCAGCCATTTGCCTGCAAGTCACAGAGGTGGGAGAAGAACCGAACGCTAGGGAAGGGAGGGGGATAGCTGGTCCCTGCCGAGGGAGACCCGCAAGGGCAATCCAACTTGTTGTGGGCTATTGGTGTCCCCATGCCGCTCCCTATGGGTCGAGGCTAGCATGGGAGTCGCGGACAAAGTATTGGGCAGACCGTTTTTAGTCTGGCACCCACATAACCCATTTAGTGGTGCTTTGGGGACACTGGTGAAGATGCCCTAAAGTTGCTTCTGGCCTGCATAACTGAAAATAGTTTCTACTAAATTTTCATGTATACACAACAACTTGTGATTCCAACAACTCTGAATCATGTGTGACAAACATAAAAGTATTCAACACATATAGAACCATGTAAGATTCTTTAGACTAATCTAGTGAACAATAATTGCCAACAGAATTGCGCTACTAAAAGTGTAAACCAATCGATCTAGAAAAGGTGTAAACTAATCCGTAACCACTGCCAAACAGCTTTATGTTTTGGGTTCAGTTGGTTTGGTGTCTTGGTGTATGAAACTGAACTGTACATGTGCCTGCCTGAAATGTTTTCCACAGACTGCCTTTCGACGGGACAAGTATTGATAATTCCATTTTCCTTTTTTCAAACGAGAGGTTGCGTGTTCAAAGTTTTCAATCTGTTACAGTAAAGCGGTTCTCACCTTTTTTTTTGTATAGGAAACAAAATTCGATACGATCTCCAATGAAAAAAAAAAAGAGAAGAGCATTGAGGATACTGCAATCGCATCCGAGCTTCTCGAATGAAACGAATGGACAGTAACCGTTCCGGTTCGCCGAGTCCTGTGGCGCTTGCGCGGCGAAGCGAGGGAATGGACACCCGGTCTATGCGGACCAACTGGCGCCTCTTTAGAAATCTATAGATTGGCCCACAAATCAATACTAGTCTTTTCTGTGCTGTCGGAATCAACTTCTCGGTCAGTCACCCATGCATCCTCAAATTTCTCCAGCCAAACATGTTTAACCTGGAGGTTCTTTGAAGACGAACTTCCAGAGAAAAAAGAAGTTACAACTTTGTTGGTATGAGTAACATGTCAATCATATTAAGCCATGCGTCAGGAGCCATACACCCATCCTTCGAAGATCGACACCCTCGTCGATTAACCACAAGCCAAAAACATTCCCTCTTGGCACACATATGTGCGTCCAGTGCCGGCACATGTTCCATGCCGTGTCCACTCTGGGCCACACGCGCCATGTTCCAGATGTCCGTGCCACTGACTCATATACGCCCGTGTAACCACGTGGATCGGCTCTGATACCACTTGTAACACCTCGGCCTCTCCGGGCCGACGACTGTCACCCTTGGCAGCTCTTTAGGATCTCTAGACTGCCCCATAGATCAACACTATTCTTTTCTGCGCAGTTTGTCCTCACTCGTGCGCATCCGAGATCAACTTCCTAGTCAGTCACCCATCCTCAAATTGCTCTAGGCAAGCATGCTTAACCCGGAGGTTTTTTGGAGATGAGCTTCCGGAAAAGAAGTTGCAACTTCTTGGTATGCGTAGCATGTCAATCCTATTAAGCCATGCGCCATGATCTCACATATAGTCCACCTCGGGTACTATGACTCGACGAAATAACACTAAGATAGGACTCACTAGAGGTATCTCTGTCATTCCAGCTCAGCATGTCGGACATCGGCGGCAGCTTTGCCAATGGATCTTGAGCGGTGTCGATGTGTTGTGCTCTAAAGTACATCGACAGTGATAGCCGAAGTGTGAGTATTGCGGGTCGTTGTTCCATATGCGTTGTTGAGCTGTTGGCGCGATGAATCGTGGGGTTGGCCACAGCGGCCGTTTGGCGGCGAGTCACGGAGGTGGGATAAAAGCCGAACGCTCGCGGGAAATAGCTGGGTCCCTGCCGATGGGGATTGGGGACCCGCGAGGGCAATCCAACTTGGTGTGGGTTGTCGACGCCCCTAGGCCGCTCCCTGTGGGTCGAGACCAGCATAGGAGTCACGGACAAAGTATTGAGTGGCCCATTTTTTGTCCGGCATCCCATAGCCCATTTAGGGGTGCCGGTGGAGATGCCCTAAAGTTGCTTCTAGAATCAGCTCAACCGCATAACTGAAAATAGTTTCTACTAAATTTTCAAGTATACACAAAAACTTCTGATTCCAACAACACTGAATCATGTGTGAGAAACATAAAAGCATTCAACACATATAGAAGCATGCAATGATTCTTTAGACTAATCTAGTGAACAAAAATTGCCAACAGAATTGCACTATTAGAAATGTAAACCAATTAATCCAAAGAAAAAAGGTGTAAACTAATCAGCAAACACTGCCAAACAGCTTTATGTTTTTGGTTTCAGTTGGTTTGGCGTCTTGGTGTATGAAACTGAACTGTATATGTGCCTGAAATGGTTGATTTTTCCCACAAACTGCCTTTCGACGGGACAAGTATTGATAATTCCATTTTCCTTTTTTTTCGAACGAGAGGTTGCGTGTTCAAAGTTTTCAATCTGTTACAGTAAAGCGGTTCTCACCTTTTTTGTACTCCTATATAGGAAACAAAATTCGATACGATCTCCAATGAAAAAAAAAAGAGAAGAGCATTGAGGATACTGCTTAATCGCATCCGAGCTTCTCGAATGAAACGAATGGACAGTAACCGTTCCGGTTCGCCGTGTCCTGAGGCGTTTGCGCGGCGAAGCGAGGAAAGCACGGCGGCGGCGGCGGCGGCGCCTGAGGCGGCTGGGTGGCGATGGCGCCGCCGTGGCGCGAGCGCTTGAGGTAGAGGCGGTACTTCTGGAGGTGGCTTGCGACGTTCTCCCGCGTGAGGCCGTCGACGTTCATGAGGCGCACGATGGCCTTGGGCACGGCGCCCTTCTCGCCGAGGTGCTCCACGGCCTCGACGAACCGGTGGTGCAGCGACGGCGTCCAAACCATCCGCGCCTTCTTGTCGCCGCGGCCTCCGGTGGCGGCGTCCTCGGTCTCCCCCTCCCCCTCCTCCTCATCGTAGTCGTCGAACCGGGAGGAGAGGTGAGAGGTAGGGGAGTCGTGAAGGAATAAGCGGGCGTCGACGGAGGACGGGATCGCGGCCGCGTCCGCGGGGCCGATCCCGAAGGCCGCGGCGAGCGCCGGCGGGATGAGCGGCTGCGAGAGCGGTGTCAGCTCGGCGGCCGAGGGGAGGCCGACCTCCCACTCGGGCACGCCGCCGCGCGCGTTGGCGGCGGCGGCGGCATCGGCGTCCACCATGTGCCGCCGCGAAGAGGACGAGCCGGCGGAGGCCGAGCCGTGGCGCGGCTGGGGCCGGACGACGCGAGGGGATAGCATGGCATGTACTCTTTCCCGGCGGCCGGCGGGGTCAGGTTTCTGAGGACGGGGTGGGCCCCTGGATTAGGTGAGAGGCAGAAGGGGATCTTCTGTCTGGATAATAGTGGAGAGAAGGGATTGGATTTCTGACGACGCGAGCGCGAGTGATGATCCGGTGATCCGTGGGCGCGCGTCGCGGGGAGGATGAGGGTGCGTGGCTGGGCTGGCCTGCTGGGTTGCGCTCGTCACTCGCTCCGGTCAGGGACGTGGAGCGAGTCTGTCGGCCCGTGCAAGTTGTGCACTCGTGCTAGTGGAAACATCCGTCACGGTGACTATCACAGCATAAGAGCATCTCCACCATAGTTTAAAAAATCAGACCGACGATCGAACCGGTAAGGTTCTCGGTTGGTTGGACCGGCGATTTAAACCGATTTAGTGCTGGTTTATTAAGGAAAAAATATAAAGGGTAGTTCTGATAGAAAAGAAAACATATTTAAAGTATACATGAAATATTTTGACATAAACATTGGACGGCCCGGTTGGCTAGCCCATGAAAACCTTTGTTGGCGCGATATTTTCCCGACATGAAAGCTTTTGGGATCGAATCCCGACATCTGCGGGATATTTTCTTCTATGGACGGTTTTTTATTGGTCGGACCGCCGACCGGTTTTCTACTAAACCATTGGTTCAACTGCTTTTTATCTGGTTTTTCCTAGTTCGTTAGCTGGCCGGTCCAGTGCGCTTAAAAAACCTTTAAGGCCTCGGGTTCTGGTTTTTTCTGGTTTAACCAGTGAACCGGTCTAGTTTTTAAAACTATGATCTTTACTCATTGGGCGAACCCAGGCCGAAATCCGGACCAAACTTTGGCCGGACGGCACAAGTTTTCGGTCTGGGTACGTCCAGTTTCTCACTCGCGTACCTAGGCCGAGTTCCCGGGTCGCCCGTTTTCACTCAAATTTGGCTCAAGTTCGTCTAGATTTCGGCATAGTTCGTCAATGAATACAGAACATTTTAAGACCAAAGTTCGGCAAAATTTTAAACAGAGTTCGGCGTAAATGTAAACATAGTTTGGCCAGAAGTGAAAATACAACATATTTCGGCCAAGTTCGGCCTAGTTCACGCTGGGCATCTACGACATGTTGTCCCTGCGTATCCATAGGTGCTCAACAAGATCATCCTGCAGCTGTTGATGCATCGCCGGATCTCGGATCTCCTGACGCATTGCGATGAATGCAGCCCATGTTGGAGGCACCTGATGATCATGCTCCTGTCTATAGTATGGCTCGTCCTCCTCGAGCAAACTCACTGTATCCTTCCTCTCATCCTCAATGATCATGTTGTGCAAGGTCACACAACAGTTCATCACTTTCCACATCTGATCTTTCTACCAGGTCATAGCAGGAAACCGGACAACTGCAAACCTCTGCTGGAGCACATCAAATGCCCGCTCCACGTCCTTCCTGCAAGCTTCCTGTTCCTTGGCAAAGTGAGAATGCTTGGGGAGCATTGGGCTTGAGATAGTCTTCATAAATGTTGGCCATCTTGGATAGATGTCATCTGCTAGATAGTATCTCTTGTTGTAGTGGTGCCCACTGATCTTAAATTCCACGGGGGAGCATGACCCTCAACAATCTTGGAAAAGATAGTTGAGGAGTTGAGGACGTTGATGTCGTTGTTCGATCTGCCATGCCAAAGAAGGAGTGCAAGATCCAAAGATCATGTGTAGCAACTGTCTCAAGTATCACAGTGAATCCTCCTTTGTGGCCTTTGTACATTCCTTGCCATTCAAATGGACAGTTCTTCCACTCCCAATACATGCAATCTATGCTTCCAAGCATACCAGGAAATCCTCTACTTTCATTGACTACGAGGATCCGAGCTGTGTCTTCAACAGTGGGTGATCTCAAGTATCCTTCCCCGAACACTGCAAGCACTGCCCTGCAGAACCTGTATAAGCAATCAAGGGCGGTGGACTCGGCAATGCGGAGATAGTCATCGGCACTATCAGTCGGCGCTCCATATGCAAAGCAACCTCATCGCCACGGTGCACTTCTGAAGCGAGGAAAACCCAACCAAGCCGGCACAGTCCTTCTTGCAAAGGAAATATGGGTCGAACTCCCGGATGGCATGCACGATCTTGAGGAAGAGCTTCTGTCTCATCCTGAAACGGCGGCAAAACACGTCCTCTCCATGGAGTGGCTGGTCGGCGAAGTAGTCGACATGCAGTAGCCCTCTATCCTTTGTCACGCCTTGCACTTCTGGCGACCTGGCGCTAAGCCACCACGCTTTGGCTTCGCCATCTGCATGTACAGTCGGGCGAGCGATGCGAGTATCTGCAAGTGCTCTTCACCTTCGGCGACCTCGGCGCTCTCCTCCTCCAGGAGTACGACAAGCATCTCCTCGTCTTCGGAGTCCATGGCGAGTATCTCGTCCTCGTCGGAGTCAATGGCGAGTATCTCGTCCTCGTCGGAGTCCATGGCTGAATCCGGCCAAATGCTGAACACTTGGCGGGCGTGGTGGTGGGAGCACGTAGCGAAGCAGAACTACGGCGAGGCTAGTTCGGCGAGATCAGCGGCGGGGAAGGAGTGGTTGTGGGCGGAAACTACGGCGAGCGTAGCTAGAGGCGTGGGCATGTCTCGGCGCGCAGGAGCTCTGTCGGCGAAGTCATGGCGACAGGAGGCGCTGGAAGCTCTTCGAGGCAGTCTGGGCGAGTGGAGTGGGTGGAAATGGGAATGTATCGCCAACAGAGCTAGCCCACGCCCTTTTTTGTGGCGTCCGGCATCCCAGGGCGTACCCGGGAACCTAGGTAGGCCGAACCAAAACACACCAAAATCCGGACGAAAACAGGTCACTGGGTACGCGACTGGCCGATTTTCGATGTTCGGACCGAATTTTGGCGTCCGGATCGGCGTCCTGGATAGGCGAGTGGAGATGCTCTAATACGGAGGTGAATTCGGCTCAATGGAACAAGTTTAAAATTACGGCAGATCTAGCCAGCGGACGTACTTACGGGTGTGATCTAGTGGGCAAGTGCGAAGCATCAGATCTCACGGATCGGATCACTGCGTGATTACCTCCTAATTATATGTTTGTACTTTATTCTCTCTTATGTTTATACTTGTTCACACACCGGATTTTCTTACCTAGTTTCTCTATCGGTTGCATGCATACAGTAAAGTCCGAATTTGATTATATCATGAGCATTTAACATGAAAATTCAAAATATTTTGTAGCTCAAACCGTTTGTCAGATTTAGAATCCGTCTTTATCGCTGGACTAGTCCCAATGAGATCTTCAAAACTAGATTCCACGTTGATATGTTTCGATGAAAAAAATCGAACTAAAAAGTTATACACCCCTAACACGTGAGTTATCCATGTCATAATATGTAAGTTATCCATCCTATATGTTATATAAGTTATCCACCATATAAATATGTTGGGTAAAGACGTTTTCGTATACCTTTTGAACAAGTTTAATTGAAACGTGGTAGCCTAATTGTTATTGTATCGAGACTTTATCGTTGTTTATGCGAGCATCAACGACAATCAAGTCTCGGTACCTAACACCCTCTAAGGCTTCGTCACCCGTATGCCGCGGTAGCAGCGACGGATGATAAAGGCAGGCCGCTAGACTACTAATTGTGCATTACGTTGTTCACTACGACTTAGGATGGTAGGTAGGTAGGGAATAAAACCTCATTTATTATATCGTGTGCAAAATAAGTTTAAATTTAGTTTCTTTAAAGAAATTATAATTGATGTTTGATGCGGTACTCTTTCGAGGTTGAGTCGTTCATACGTCGCAAGAGCGACAAACCGAGCCGCTAGAGTAACTTTTATATTCTATTTGTAGGTAAGTTTTTGTAGTGGAGGATAACTTACATGTTACCGCGGTGGGTAACTTACGTGCCGAAGTCTGAATAACTCTTGTGTTACTGATGAATAACTTTTAGATAAAAAAGGTTAAAGTTATCCATCCCAAACACGTGACTTATCCATGTCATATTTGAAAGTTATCCACCCTGTAACATATAAGTTATCCACCATATAAATTTTATATTCTATCTATGGGTAATGGTTGTAGAGATGGATAAGTTATATGTTATAGGGTGGGTAACGTACATATTAAAGTCAACTCTAATGTTACTGGTGGGTAACTTTTAGAGCAAAAAATATCGTGTAGTTTAGCCAGAGCAGCGGGACATTCGTGTAGGCTATCAGAACACCCACCGAGTTATTAATTCTCAGAACGATCGCCGAATAATTTTACTGCGTTCATGTAAATATGTCTCCACATAGCATGTTTTTATAAGGTGGGTAACTTATATATTAAGGTATAGATAACTCACGTGTTACAGATGGATAACTTTTAGTCCCAAAAAAATCTTCATCGGAACATATCAACATAGGATCTAGTTTCGAATATCTCATCGTGACTTGCCTAATGGTAAAAACGGATTCTAAATCAAATTAACGGTTTGATCTATAAAACATTTTAAATTTTAATATTTAAATTGAGCTAGTTAATCAAGGTTTTGTCCTTCAGCGCTTTGGGCATGTGCAGTGTGTGAAAAAAGGTGTGTCTAAGAGCACCTTTTCCCCTTAGACCTGAGTCTAGTACAGTGGAGAGGGTGGTGCTAGCTAAGAAATTCTTAAACATATGTGTACTAGACACAGATAGCTAAGAAAAAAGAGAGCGATGGACCCACATGTCAGTGTATGACTAGAATATAAAAATAATATGCAAAGCTATAATTTTACTATTAAATGGGACCCATGAAAGGAGGCTAAACGCTGGAGTCAGTTTTGATTTCTTAGACTCAAGTTTTGCTTTTCCTTAGCTATAGCTAAACGGTGTAAATGCTCTTAGGCTAGGAAGGAGGCAGCGATGGTTGGACAGCGAGTCAGCCCGCTGAGATTTACATTTTAATGGACACTTGTTATGTAGCACTGTCCCAAAATTATGGAAAATTCATATGAACCTAACATTTCAGCAATTTGCTCTATATTGATCCGCCGATTTACTAATGATTTCTGGACGTGGGATCCAGACAAAAGTGGCAATTTCTCGGTGAGATCATGCTATAGATTACTTGGTCTGCATTATTAATCGAGGCTGGAAAATTCAGGTGCCTCTTAAGGCGAGAGCATTCTAGTAACGAGAGATCAACGAGTTCATACCATGTAGGCAAGTTCTCAAGAACAAACACATGGAGAACATCTCGTTTTGCAAAACCTGTGGTGCAGAAGAGGAGTCGGTATTTCATGCCTTTTTGAATGTACTTGGGCTCACCCCTTCTCGAAAGAACTCAAGAAGGTTGCCTCGATTAAAACACCACTTCTACACCTGAATTATTGAGCTACAAACGTGATAGACGGGAAGATTGTGCCCTCGACAGATGCTTGTGTCATTCTATTTCGGTGCTGAGCAGTGTGGCAAGAGAGGAATGTTGTGTGGCATGATGAAGGTGGATGGACAGTGACTAGCTCAGATCGCTGGCCTATGGAGACACCCTATGATCTTGCTCAGATTGGTAGGAAAAAGGTCTCGATTCCGATTAAGCAAGCTGCTGACTAGAGTAAGCCTAACAGTGATGCGCTGAAAATAAATGTTGATACTAGCTTTATCAAAAAGATCATTCAGGTGTGTTTGGGACTTGGACGGTTCACTAATCTTGGCTCAGACTCGGTGGATGGAACACGCAGCAAATCCACACATGATGGAGGCTCTAGCCATCTTAGATGGTGTTCATTTGGCAATTAATCGAGGCTATTAGAATGTAGAGATAGAAACTGACGTGCAAGAGGTCATCAAGCTTATTGATGACCCTGGTGGTGGCAAATCTTGCATTTCTGCGTATTCGTCAGTAAATGGAGGAGCTACGTGGGAATTTTACTAATTTCAAACTTTGTTTCATAGGGCGCCAAGCCAATATGGCTGCTCATCTTTGTGCTATGAAAGCTACTAGTTCTAGGAGAAGATGTGCTTGGATCAACTATGATCCACCCTTTCTTTCTGAAACTCTAGTCAAAGATTATAATTCTTGTGTGACAAATTAATGAAACTCCGTTGATTCGCAAAAAAGGAACTAGCATAATACTCATGTGTCGCAACAGATAAAAGAAAATCTTATAATAAAATAAATAAGACATTTGGTCATTTTCATGGGTATGAGTTGTTTCCCTATCAAGAGATATCTTGTGTCTGTGTTTTGTTTTCTTAGGAATTAGTGGCATCGTCACACCCTCCCACTAGGACATTTTCTATCTCGTTCGGTAACACCGACCTAATCATGATCGACTGATCTGATTCACATCGATTAAATAAGCGTTTCGAATCGCACAAGGATGTTTTTTATCTCGTCCACCAAAATCAATTTGGACCTAGACGTTTTTTCTTATCTCGGCCTATCCCTTCACTTTCCGTATTCCAACTTTAGGAGGTTTTTATTGGATGGATATGTGGTAAAAATGACTATGTGATTTGTATGGGCTCATGAATTCCAAATAAAATATCATCTACAATTGCTTGACAACATCTAAAACAAAGATACAGAAAGCCGCAGGAAAGTAAAACTTGTTTGATGTACAGAAGCACACATATTTTGCACAAAATTTAAGAGGTGGACATTCAAGCCTAGTTTTTGATGATGAGACTATGGTATCAAATAACCTAAATTTAAATTTCATAACTTACACTTTTCGTGTGGCCACTAATCTTTGAAATTATTACCGTGGTACATAGAAATGAGCAAAACAACTTCATGAACTTCTACACATAGCAACAAGGGAGTAAAACTATGCTCATTCATTGCATATCAGGCCGTATATGGAACTGAATCCCGGGGAAGCTGTTGGACGACAACTGGTCAGGGACATGGAGCAAGTTTGGGCAGTGCAAGTTGTGGACTTGTGGTACTAGAAACATCCGTCATGACAACTATCACTATTCTAATTGTCAAAAAACTACTATTTTAATTATTTAAAGAAAAATTCTAAATGCAGGCATCACAACTGGCTACTTGATCCCGCTATTTTTAATGTGGTCCATCTAGAGGGAGAGCACATGCATGCATGCAATCTATCACCTGATGGGATCATCATAGTAATTGCTAAGTTTAAAATTTAAAATAGTTTATGTACTCAACCATTACTGTGATTAACGATCCATCGTTTACACCGCTAAGTTTTCCTCGACGAGTGGTTCAAAACTAGACCACATGTTTCTATGTTTTGATAAAAAAATCCACCACACCAATTGTTAGATTAAAAAACAATTATTATGATAATCATACATAGTTATCAGATAAAATTTTACATGTTTTTTAGACAATACAATGGTACACACAACTACCAAGTTGGTGTGATGAATTTGTTTTCATTACACCAATTGACATATTATAGTACTATGATTGACAGATTGACAACAAGCAGTTACTATGATAATGTTACACGATTACTGTGTAAATTTTTGTGTTCGTTTTTAGACATTGCAATGGTATGTACATATAGAGAGTGGGTGTACAAGTGCCTCCAGGAACTAAGAGATATTACCATCCACGTAGATTAGTATCATCCTGACATTGATGTAGAATGAAATAAATGAACCTACGAGCCAAGTTTTTATAATCGGGCAACTAAGTAGTAAAAATCTGTCAAGTTGGTGATATTAATTGCGCAACTATTGTAAACAAAATTTCTTAAAACGTGTCAACATAGGATTTAGTTTTAAAGATATCGTCGTGACTAAGCTAATGGTGAAAACAGATTTTCAAACAGATTAATCATTTGAGAGATAAAAGTTTTTTTAACCATTGAGAGGAATCTTGATGACACACATGTCACTGAATGCATGCATGCATATTAGAAAAGGATCGAGTCGGAAAATGGCTTTGGCACCTGAGCTCTATGGAGGACTTTATTTAAAAAAATTGAAATTTTGATTTTAAAGTTTAAAAAATTCAAAAAATACATAGATATAGTAAACTGTGTACACCACGAGAGTGCAAAATTTTAATGTAAAATACTTTAGGCTGAAGATAAAAGACAAATTGGACAAAAAAAAATTATGGTTCAAAAGTTGCACTGATCACAGCTCCCATATATGTATTTTTGTCATTTTTTCCTAGGATAAAATATTTGGTATTTCGTATTGAAGTTTTACATACTGATAGAATAAATTATTGACTACAGCCTGGTATTTTTTGTGAATTTTTTGAAGCTCCAAATTTGAATTTTCAAAGATTTCGTAGAAGTCCTTCATGGAGGCCGGGTGCCAAAACAATGCGCTCAGGTTCGAGTGTCCTTTTATCTTCTGTTTTGCGCTTTGTTCATTTCATGTTCCCACCTTTTGTTCGTTATGTTACAATCTTTGATGAGTCATGTAAATCAAACAGGATCCTAACTATAGATGGACCGAGAAAACGTGTGGGAACGCCAATGCTTCACAGGAGGGTGACCGGTACCCAACGGTCGTTGGATGTGTGCAGGCTGCAGCACGTCTCGGACTCATGACAAGAACGCACAACACGTGAACCCACCCGGACGGGAGCATACCACCAGATCCAAACAACTTCCATTGCCCCTTGTCCCATTGTTCGCTCAAGAAAAAGACGGTGTTCTATGCCCATTCAAATATCACGAGATGCCAAGTCAATCATGCATTCCGAGGGCTAACTAATGAAACAAACGGGATGCTGAGCCAACATGGGCATTATAGAGGTCAAAGGGAGAAACAAAGAACCGGAGCTAACTTCATATGATAGGCTGGAACCACTATATCAGTCGTTACAGCATTCTTCAGTGATAAGACACTGGACAGCAATCTAAACAGCTGGTAGATTTCTCGGGAACGCAGATTTGTACAGTCTCGCAAAATAGTCTTTCCTCCTCAACTTTTTTTACACCTAAACAACTTGTACAGGACACCTATCTTCTCTGCAGCGGCACCAGGTAAATAAAACCCTCTGAGCCAAACCGTGACTCGACTATAAGCTCAAACTACAAAATGTACAAAGTTCTGAGTACAACATGTTTATTTTTCAACTTAGGCTTGCAGCAGCCCAGAGCAAGCAGCAGAAGGTAGATCTTGGAGCCATGGTTAGCTGTACATGGTCATTTCTACTGATATTATGAAAGATACTGTGACTGCAGTCCAATTCTCCTCTCTGAATTTCAAGTATACATAAATAAAACACGTTAAAAGCTACAGCAGAAAATAGATTAGGGGGTGGGAATGCAAGGAACTGATGTATTTAACTGATGTAGCAAAAGTTGAGCATTGAAACTTACCACCAGCAGCAACAAGTTTTTCAACTCGAGCAACAATGTGCTTCCCATATGTATATTTCTTCAGGGCATTTAGGTGAACCTTTATTCGAGAAAGAATCAACTCTCTCTGCTGATCATCACAAGTCTCTAGTACTTTCTGTACAACATAGTTACCAAACTGATCCTTCATCATAGCCTGCACAGGTTCGCAGTAGAGGTCTTAGATAGTTGGACAGCACTTTACGATAACACAATTTAGGGAATAAAATACTCCCTCTGACCAATATGGGTCGGAGGGAGTATAAATTTTGCAAAACCCAAAATGTGCATGCACAATAAAAACTGTAATACCCTATGAGTTAATAGAACTGCATCATATTCATATTAGTTATATCACAACTTATCTTTATGCAGCCCACAAACGAAAGCATTTTCTCATGAAATTTGCAGATTCATAGTGTATTATCGTATATACATGTGAGAATTTTTGGAATTTTCGAAGCTTGTAGTAAAATGCAACTACCTTCCATTTTTTTCCATTAAACTATTTCAAACCCACAGTTTTCAAGGTGCTGGGCATGAAACAATTCAGTTGATTAAACAACTGTATTTTGCAGTATACCAAGTAAAACTATGACAATGTTTGGCATTTCAGTGTTTTCTCCTTTAAATCTAGCTATTAGATTAAATAACCATTAGTTATTAAGTAAAGTAACGACGCTCTTCAATAGAAAAATACGAGACAGGCTCTTGCATGTAGCAAACACAGAAATATACAAAACCTATACATATAATAGGTCAAAATGCATGTATGATATTACGTATGTCTAGGCAAAACCACTATACCATTTAACACAAAGAAGTAACTAAATAATATCAAGGAAGTCCATAGTTTTTCTCAGAGGTAAACCAAAGTTCAAGATAAATCGCTACAAATCTGTATACATCCTAAACTCACAAGCATGTCTATAATTAAATTACAATGTGTTTTCTTTCTAAGCAATCTCAAAGTCCATTGCAAGCACACCTCTCTAAAAGTGCAAGTCACCAGGTTTGATTAAAAAAAGAGGGCTACTGAGCAGATCTTTTAAATTCCACAATTGTAATCTCACAGATTTTAATACTCCCTCTGACCCATATTAGTTGACTTGGATTTGTCTAGATTTGGATGAATCTAGACACTATTTAGTATGTAGGTTCATCCAAATTTTGACAAATCCACGTCAACTAATATGGGTCGGAGGGAGTATTACAATATTTTGAACAAACCATGGTATTCCTCAAAAACTCAAAAAACTACGCATACAAAAAACTATAGTATGACTGATTTTTTAACTTGGGGTGATGCTGTAGAATCATTAGTAGAATAGAGAAATCACATTGTTTAATCCTAATTGTACTTCTATTTCACAATTTCTTTGTATCACTTTCATAAGCTTCACAGGTTCAAAACCAATATGTCATGGATTCCTTGAAAAATCTGGATATTCGTGGTAACTGCTCAGATAAAATCTTAGAAACTGATGGCAAAAATATATTCAGACTATGAGAGACCAGGTGAGCTGCTATGCTAATCACATCACTGTACATTGATTTCCCTTATTGCTCCTAATTAAACAGGGTACACAATCTCACAAAAAAAAAAAAAAAAAAAAAAAAAAAAAAAAAACAGGGTACACTACATAGAATTGGATGAAACAAATCCATAAAGCTATTGAATACTGATCGAACAAAAAGATCATAAGTAAAACCTGGAGAGGCTCATTTTCATCAGTAGTTCCAAGCATTTCGTTTATGATAACTTCCCGCTCCGAAGGGCCTCCAAAAGTTAAGCACTTCTCAATAACATTTGAGGCAAATTTCTGTTGGCTCATCTGAATGATCTGTCCAGCTAGTTTTTCAATAATGAAAGATCGCTCATGAGGCTTCCCATGTTGCATAACATGCTGCACAAGAATAACACATACCATCTTTGTTAAAAGAACAGCAAAGGGAATAAAGAATATAGTACCGAACTAGTCTACCGTGAGGTCGATGATCCATCATAAACTCAAGTAAGCTCTTAGGCTGGACATGAACATCATATTTTCAGTGTATATCAGTGGATTGACCCAGAAGAGACATCATGAATTCATGATTAATGAATTACTCGGTACAGTTTTATCATACTAAGTCATTCACTATAGTACCTCCGCTCCGAAAAACAAGGCGTATAAATTTCCTGAGAAGTCAAATAGTGCTAAGTTTGACCAAGGTTACTGAAAAAGGTACTAATATTTACGATGTCAAATCTATATCATTAGATACATTATGAAATATATTTTCACACTGTATCAGTATAGTATTATAAGAATTGGTATTTTTTGTATAAACTTGGTCAAACTTGACACCATTTGACTTTTCAGATAATTTATACGCCTTCTTTTCTAGAATGGAGGTAGTAGTTTCTAATCGAATTCAACACATAACATTTTATGTGCTTACTTGCAACACCAACAGAAACAGTGGGTGAATTTTGTTCTTCCCAAATAAGTGAGATATCATCATATCTCAGTCCAACAGGGTGGATTAGTGCATGTGTTTTTCCCTCATTACATGACATCCTGAATATCAGCACTTCGCTAGTCGTGATATAAAATATCACAAAAATTCCACTTACATAATCATTCAGGACATCCCCGTAACATGATCAGCAGATCAGGCACAAATATGAACTCGGAGACATGGTAGTCCAGCACAAACAGTTGTATCACACGTATGGTTCTACATGCAAGACTAGACCAAGATCATGCTTCACGAGAAAGGTGGTAAATAGACGTTCCGTCAGATAACCAGTAAAAATTCGCAGGATACGCAAGAGCTAAGATGTACAATTTTATTACACACAAGAATTGCTTTTGTTACAGCCAAGAATTACTTTCTTGGACAGCATACAAGTATGATTGATAATTTTACAAGTCAATTTGGGCAATATTAGATGGAACATTCTTTAATGGCATAGTTGACTGTACTTTGCATTTCATTATCTTCAATCCAAGATAGTCAACGGTTGAGTTTCCACATTCTGGCATCAAATCATACTACATAGCATCTTATGTATGGTTCAGAGCTAAACAACGGTGGAATATCGCAGAACTGATTATAGATAGATCAAAATGTATACAAGGTCAATGTACAAAGCTGCTGAAAAAATTATCAGAATGCCACGTCAAGCCCGATATCAGTCCGAAAAATTATAAGATGTAACAAACCTGGACAACATAATTTCCATATTGGTCTTGTGCCAACATGCATACAGATTGCAATATTTCATCCATAACAACTTGCTGTGTTTTTGGATCAGTGCAATGCTCCAGCACTCTCTGCGTAAAGAAAGAAATCATGAGTTTAACTAATATAAAACAGCGATATTGATCAGTACCATGGCAGAGATCAATGTGTTTGAACATACAACTCAATGCATCAGTAACATGTGCCCCCCCACCCCACCCCACCCACACACACCACACACCCCAACGTGTCCTTCCACACCTCTTTCCAATGGTACTGAGGTAATTTTTCCAGATAAAATTAAGGGTAGAAGAATTGCATAGTTGAGAATTCAAAGATCACCTGTATGACTCTACAGCCATAGGGGTGAGTGGACAGTGGAACAACTTGACCGTAGAATGTCGAGATAATAAACTGAACTGAATCTTCCGGTATACATTCAATGCATTTCTGGATAACATGGTTTCCATTTTGATCACGCACGCATCTCATGATATGACCATCAAGCTCAGTAACCATTTTTGTCTTCTGGTCCAGGTCAACCACCTCTATTGCCTTCAGTGATGTGCATACACATAAGCCTGAGTCAGCAATCCTAAAAGAAATATTTTTTGAAATAAAAGAATTTATGGAAAGTGAAAAAAATATGAACTATGTATTACCTTTTGGATAACTCGACAGCCATACATCTGAAGGCTGAGAGCTAGTACATGTCCAAATAGTTGATCAGCTAACTCCCTGCGCTGTACCGGGCTCCCATGCTCAAAAAACTGGATTAAAAATATGGAAGTTAGTCGTGGCATCGTCAGAATTAAAATTTTGAAGATGCTACAAATTGAAGAAATAATTTAGTGTCCCGGATCTCAAGTGAGCAGCAATAGGGTCTCAGTAATGAATACCTTCTGCACTACATAGTTCCCAAAGACATCAGTCATCAATGAGAGAGCATGAGGCATGATTTCCTCAAAAACCATGTTCTTTTCCTCAACTGTCGCTGTTTCAAGTTTTTGCTGTATGAAACGACTTCCATATTGATCAGCACTGCATAATCAAATCAGACATCACATGAGAATTTAGAATGTGTTACTAACTAAAATATTAGTAAGCAGGTGTTACTAACTAAAGTATTAGTAAGAGAAGTATCATCGTTACTGTGAAGGACTGGGGCACAAACAAGATGTTAGATGAATTATGAACTCGCATGAAGAGTTCAGTGCATTACAATTGAATACCAAATTGTGGACACATAAAAGGTGCAGTGACGCTCTTCGCATTCAGTCTTTTTCCATAAAATATCAACTTGTGCAGAGAATAAGGTGTCAGGCTGCTTAGGGACTATCGATTAAAGCCCCTCTACAGAATGTCACTAGAGGAACTACACTCCTTGCATTTGTAATTCACGATTCGAAGATCTATTTGCAGTGCTACTGTAGGTTTTTACTGTCTTCCAAATAATTTGAGAGCTCAGAGGTGACAACAAAGAGAGATGACACCAGACTGGCATATATTCACCCCAACCTCCCCCAACCTACGATACCCTTCACCAATACCAGCAGCTCCTTCCTGGAATGATCTCATGAAGATGGTGAGGTCCGGTCCATGCCGATACCACCAAGCGATTCCCTCTCCCCCGTGCATTTGGACCAAAGGATCCATGCCGGAGGTGCCCAAGTGCCTTAGCTGCATCTAGCAACCAGTAACCGAGTCTAGACACAACATCCTGAGATGAGGTTCATCCTTACTATGGGTGCTCGGTGTGGCAGAGGTGGAGCCACGTCATGGGGAGCAAGTGTGAGCGCACAGCAAACCATCTGTGGTCACTCTCCATGGTCAAGGGTGAGGAGACGAGGTTAGAGGAGGAAGGAGAAAGTTAAGAACAATGGGAGGAGAGGCAGAACCATGCTGCCATGTGGCAAGGTCTGAGATTAGAGGTAAAAAAACACTGGGATTTTTTTAAGAGGGCAAGATATAAATTGGCAAAAGAAACCAAGTGGCAAATAGTGGTATAGGATGGGATGGGATAATTTATGAAGTGATATTTTATAGATGGACATATAATGGATCATACCTACTCCCTCCGTCCCAAAATAAGTGACTTGGGTTTGTCTAGTTTCATATGTATCTAGACGTATTTTAGTATGTAGATACATGCGAATATAGACAAACCCAAGTGACTTATTTTGGGACAGATGGAGTATTAGTTATCGATTAAAGCAAACATATGTATTGCAAAAGTATGAAATGACCAAGTATACCTGAACTCTACCACATTCCCAGCAATCTCAGCAAGGTCAAAACTTCTGGCCTTATTGCTTTTGAATTCATCCAAAAGTGAAGATGGAAAGTTTTCATTCATGTAGCCACTTGGATCAGCGTTCCAACCACTCAAGCTTCTAATATTAGTAGGAAACCTCAGATTCCGCTCACCAAGCCTAAATGGACTACCAGGACCTGATGGGGAAGCAGCAACAGGACTTCCCAAAGGGCTTCCAGGGTATGTCATGCCCATGCCAAAAGCCAAATTGCCATAATAGCCATGATTTGAGGCTGCTGATTTACCAAGAACTGGCATTCCATATTGCTTCTGCTGAAGCAAAGCTTCAACATAGGCTTTCTGAACTGGTGTTAGATCAGCATATGAACTACCCATGAAACCTCTTTCCAATGAAGGATCGCTGTAGTTGGCTGCTCCCTGCGCTGTATATTGAGCTGCCTTCAAGTACTGAACATAAGACGGATCAGAGAGAGGCGACTGAAGACCAGTGGCAGTTTGATTAATGGATCTACCAAGGTGATGCAGATCAGATAGACTTAAGGTAGGTGGTGATAAAATATTGTTGCCAAAGTTTCTTGAATCTGACCCAACCGAGCCTATAGCAGATGCGGCAGCAGCACTTTCAAACAAAGGAGACATGCTACCTGAACCTGTATAATTCATCATCGCAGAGTTGAAACCCGGATTGAGTGGATATCCACCAAGCCCATAGTTCAAAAATGCTGGATTTATTCCATCAAAATTCTGATGTTGAGCAGGAGAACCACCTGGGCTTGCATTAGAAGATGGTGGCGACTTCTGATATGAATGAGCAGAAAGAGTAGAAGACCTCTGCATCTCCCCATGTCCATCAAACCGCATGTCAGTGGGATTTCTTAAATTTGCTAGATTAGTGGTATCATCAAATGAAGAATTCGATGGTTGTGACATTGATGCTACACCCAAATATTCATCACCTGCTTCCAACATCACAGAATGCTGCCTATTGTTAACTTGCGGTGCAAGAGACAAATTATGGTGGTCGCTTATCCCTCTCTGATATGTTGACTGACTAATGTTGTTATTGTCATTTGAAGTACCACTTTTAGATAAGTTCATGTCAGATAATGCAGTTAAAATATCATCAGACTCAAATGCTTTTGAGGAAATTGCATTGAATGATGATGACGAGCTATTCAGTCTCTTCTCATTAGAACCAACCCTAACGCCAACAGGTGGAAGACCAGGGCTAGGAACCCTAGGGACGTAATGAGGATCTGGTGTAGCATTCCTTGAAGCCGATGAACCCAGAACAGAAGCAAAAGTTTGAGATGCGGATGCATTAATATTGGAAAGACCTCGGACACTTTGCGCATTTCCAGCAGAGTGACGTGCATCCAGAGTTTCATTATGTATAGAGTATTGGTTCTCAGAATAATTAAGTGCCTCCTGGTTGTCAAGAAAAGAGTTGCGACTGGTTGCACGAGAGGGATGCTCTGAGGTAGGTGTTCTGCGACCAAGGTTATCCTGAAATAGCGCAGAGTAGACTAAATCAGCTATCCAGGGAAACAAAGAGCACAGAAAATCGGTAAATTAAGGTACTAAAAATATGGGGGAAATGATGTTACAAGGATAAATTACACTGCTGGAGTATCAACCACAAAGCAGAAATAAGATCCCGCTCACAGCAGAAATAAGAAATGGGTCGCAGTTTTCTTGAAGTTGCAACTCTTAAAACTTAGTCAGGGCATGCTCTCTTCCAAGGAAATGCATTATTTCAAACCAAAATTTGGGGTAAAGGCTGACAGTATTAGGAACAGTGACAAGTTGTTAAAGTTCAAGCAAAGCATAACGGCGAACCAAACGCCCATACATCCTCGCTAGTGATGCAAAAAAGGAATTAGATCGATACCAGGTAGGAAACTTTCTTGACAGTTGATTCGCGGAGAAATGACATTAGTTACAAGTGCATTCATCTCAAAGATAATGCTCTATCGGGTACAGGATTCCAGGAAGACAGTTGTTAATAACTTTTAAGACATATACTTCAGCACATAAACCCACAGGATTGTGCAAACCACAAACCCAAACCACTTTCTGCTATAAGATTTGTACGACCTAGCTTGTCCACCCAACACATGACCTCACAGGTGTCCAAACTTGGGCAGGAAAGGACCTCAAACTCCTTGCCAGACACTGAATTTATCACCACTTTATCTAGACAATCCAGCTTGTAACTGGATAGGCTGGGAATGGCTAGGGCTTGCCTATTGAAACAAAGTGAGGGGGGGTCTAAATCCCAGAAGTATACTATATACAGTAAGCAAGTAACATACAGCAAAAACTAGTAACTGGATATGGTAAACCACCAGATAAACCTCAACTACGAATCTACTATGACAACAAATAGCAACCTTAGCATGGCCAACTGTGACTAACCTGAAGCATATCAGCAAAGCTGCGTTGCCGCCCTAGTGATAACCCAATGAGCCCATCACCTCCTCTATCCACCCACTCTCCAGCACCGCCCGCGCCCTTCCTCGCATCGTCTTCCCGATCAAAACCAGGATTCTGAGGGAACAGAGACATCCCCTGTCCAGCCTCTTGTTGCACTACCTTCCTCCGGTCCCCGATCCCACCGACCACCCCTGCCTTCAGCCGCTGTGTTGACCGCCAGTCCTCCTTTGTTAGGACCGGCGGTGGCAGCCTTGGGTTAAGGTTGCCATGCGAATAGTAGTAGGACAGGTAGGCTGGGTCAGCCCGGAGCTCCTCCTCCGATAGGAGTCCACCATGTCCGTTCAATTCCTCAGCATCAGGAACGGCGGGGGTAGTCCGGGTCGCCTCGCCACCGCCGCGGAGGAGGCCGCTGATGGCGTTCAGCGAACCCTCTATGGTCGGCGGCGCCGACCCACTTCGGAATATGCTGGGGCCCCTCTCTCTCTCGCCAGCCTCCTCGCCTCGCCGACGCACTCCGCCGCCACCGGCACGGAGCAGCGCCTCAAGCTCGTCCACCTCTCCCACGCCGCCCATCTCCTCACGCATCGCCACAGGGCTCTCGCTGAGCATTCCACCAACCCTAGAGCACAAACCACCAAATCACGCAAGATTAACTCACCATAACCGAAATGGAAAGCTCGAACAAAAAAAAAAAAGGCGCACCGTCGATTACCCTTGGTCGTGAAACAAAGACGCTGCTCTCTCCGGAGGACACCCAAGCCCGCACCAGGCAGCCAGAGCAACCACGACTCGGTCTTCACAAAACCTGCAGCCCCCGCGACCCCCCAGGCCAGAGCACCACCGAATCGCGCGTCGCGAGCCCGATCGGGACAGTGGCGGACATTTTCAACTGGGTCGCTTTGGGGGATTCGGGAGATCGGGCCAGCAAGGCGCTATTGCGGACTGACCGGACTCAGATTGGGTTCCGATCGGCCGGCGATTTCGCCATTTGGGGGCGGCACCGAAGGCTTCGCGGCGAGAAGGGGATGGGGGGGGGGGGGGAGCGCAGAGACACAGTAAAGCAGCAGCACAGTCAGGAACGGAGCCCGAGGAAGGAGACGGCGGAATGATAAGCACGAGCTCCGCCCGCGAGCCCAGCCGTCCGATCGGGGGTATCAGCGGACAAGATCTTCCCCACTCCCAGAACCCTCTAGGGTTTTATGACTTTTCTTTGCGAGGCGCTGGCTCAGGAGTTACTCCTGTCTGATCCGCGGGCCCCGAGCCTGTACTGGGACTCACTCGTATTTACTCGGGAGATTAAGGTGTAAATTAGTATTTTTTTTTGCAGTGATAATGAGAACCGGGGTCCGTAGGTGGAGTAGTCCTCAGTTTTCTCTTTAATTGGGATTAGGGTCGCGGGTCGGGCCCACGTGGTTAAATATAGCAGGAGGTGGGTCTGGGACACGTGCGCGTGCGTGCCACGTGGCGGTGTCAGCTCCTAGATTCGCTCGTGCAGCTGCATGGACGGGGCGGATTGGAGCAGTTGGCTCCTGCTTTAGGTCCTGACGGCGACGCTGACCCAGATGGATAAACTTTTGGAGAGAAAATATTGCCGACGTGCTTCCGTTCCTGGTAGGAGTAGCTAATTCCGGATCATGTGCTACTCCTACTTGCTTCACCTTTGCTGATAGAATGTGGATTGATTAATTAGGAGTACTGGTTTTGGGAGATTTTGCCATGATGTATTCATCGACATGTGAGCCTGGCATATTCTATACTAGAAGAGCTGGCGTGGCTTTGGTGTCACGTCGGTGGTATAATAATAAAACCACTTTTACCTTTTTGTAAATATATTGTATATTTGTGATACTCCACATCTGTTCTAAATCTGCCTATATTTGTATCAACCGTGACTTCCTTTTTTCAAATGGAGGGAGTACTAATTATCACTTGAATTCATTCTGATTATCCCTTTTAGAAGCATGTGTCAGGTATGAGGTGATGACCGAACTTCGAAAATTATCAAGACGAATAAAACAAGTCTGGACATGATCGACAATGGCGCCCCCTATATTTGCACATTTTGTCATGACACATCCACATCGTCCTAAACTATTAACGGAAACCAGCAAGATGCTAAAATTGGGTAAAACCATGTCCAATGTCTCTTAGATGGGATATTTCAGTAGAAGTTTCCTCGAAATCGTACCATCACAAATGCACCGGGTAAAAAGTGAAATCTCTTTGCCATCGCAAATATGGTTATTAGAGTCGATCTTAGTCGGTTTTGTCAACGGACTTAGTCGGTTTTGTCAACGGAATGCAAATTAAATTCAGAAACGTATAAAATATAGGAATCTAGTAGGTTTGTCATGGAAATTAATTTGCCTCCGAACTGGGAAAGAAAAAATATCAAACTACTAAGCATTATGAAATGTAGGAATAGATGTTTGTATTTCTCCCTCCCAATATCGCAATGTATTCTTTTATTCCCTCTAGCAATCATGTGGATGCCTCCATAACAAGATATGTTACTTTCTTTTTCCTCATAAGAAATATACGGAGTATGTTCTCTTTCTTGGATTCGATATTTTTTGTTCGGAAACCGTCTTTAGCACATGTGACACTAACCTTCTTGTTGTTGGCCTCCTTTTAGCCACACCTGCACTAAGCATTGACATAAGTTCTGCTAGTACTTCTTCCGCATATTTTGATGTTTAAGTAATAACTTGATAACATGGTATTCCTCTAGGCTCTAGCAGTTTGTTTAGTAGATCTATGACTTCTCTAACATATCTCTCACTCTCATCCTCACTAACACCATGAAGCATAGCAAAGTAATTGTTTAACATGTCACTAGACTTCTCTTTGTGCCCTCGGTCGCGGCTAGTAGACAAAACGCTCATGAGGCATGTTTATGAAGTGTGACGTTTGATGAGCTGAGTCTTTTGATGGTGAATCATTGTCAACATTTTGAAGGTGGACGTAAATCTGCAAAGTAAATGCACAAGTGCAATACCATATCCAACAGCCTAGGGACGACATAGTGTACGTGTGGGGTCTCGACTAAGAGTCGGTTTTCATACGTCTGCAAGGGTCCTGTACCTGAGAAGATTACATGAAACCGCATAAACGGTAAGAAGTGCGGGCAATTTAGAGGTAGAACAAGAAAACAAGAGATCACAATACCATTCATCCTTGCACTAAAAGAAGAAACGTTAACAAAACAAACGAATAGATCATAAACTCTAGTTGTACACTAGATTTTTTTCACTAAAATATCTAAGAAATGGCTGAGCGGACCATACATATTGAACAAACGCGCTAAGGCGAGCACGAAGCACTAATCCTAAGCTCCTTGCAGGTGCCCCCTTACTACCCATAGTTGTCTAGGGCTGCCTCCTCCATGACGCTTGCAGCCTCGTCTCTCGAGTTGTAGTCCTCTTCACAATCGTCCACGGGAGGATCCCCCTCATCCTCATCGAAGGGAGGGTCTTCCTAATATACTTGCACGACAACGACGAGGTTGTAGATCTCGGTGACCAACTCATCCTTGTTGGCTTCGTCCGCAGCCTCGTCGTCATCCTCCTCCTCCAGAGAATGATCCATGAAACCATTAGCGATGAACTTGTCGAACAACGACAGGTACTGCATGCTCAGATTGATGTCCCCCATAGTAGCTCTAGATTCAATTGGCTAAAAGGCTTCGAGGATACTGGCGTTGGCGAAGGAAGGGGCCATGGTGTAGATGAGAGAAGAAGTAGCACATGTCAGGAGAGTGGTCGAAGTATAAGAAGACCAACGGGCAAGAAAGGTCACTAGCCTGGGTCCGTCGCCTCTGCAAAGTTACTGCCGACGTGAAAGGAGAAGAGGAGTAGTGCACAACAGCAGCCGAGAGAGAAAGTCAAAATCCCAAATTTGCGTCAATCACCATCTAGAAGATGTGTTATCGTAGGCAAGCTACAAAACCATACGCGGGACATTCATGTGCCTCTACATAGTCTGGTAGATAGCCAAAATAGGAGTATTTTTCCGTTTGGTTGCACACAAACGACTTGCATTAACAGCTAAAACGACCCGCAAAAAATCAAGATGACTAGTTTGTGTGCGACGTACTAAGGATACGTGTTGGATGCGGTTGTATATGAGCAAGTATGACATGCTGAGTAGAGTAATTACAAACCCAAGGATCGAAGCGATAGTCGTGTCATTGTTGAAAGTGCACTTCCTATTATTATGATTTTGATGTTTGATGATAACACATAACACACCTAACGGTTTAATTGTGCGCTAAGTGTATCTCGATTCTTTAAAGGTTGTGGCACGAAAAATGAATTGCCCACATTTAGCACTTGCCAAAGGCGTCAGTGCTGACCGGTAGTACCGAAAGTCACAACCGGTACTACCGCTTGGCACCGGTAGTACCGCTTCATTGTACCGCTCGCATCTGCAAGGGAAGAGAATCTCTCGCCAACCCTCAAGATACCCGATCATGGCGACTACCGCCCCAACCGGTAGTACCGCTTGCACAAAGCAGTACTACCGCTTGACTACGGTAGTTCCGCTTGGCTGTACCGGGCGACACTGAGGGAGGACAAGAGCTCTTCATTCCTCACTATACCAACCGGTACCTGCAGCCGGTACTGGTAGTACCGCTTCTCATGACCGTACTACCGCTTAGCGGTAGCACCGCTTGGTGGTTCCGGGGGTGTCTAAGGCTGGCACATCCGTGTGGTGCATCTCCGATACCTGGTCCGGTACCTGACGGGTTTCCGGTACTACCGCTTGAGTACCGGTTGTTTCCGGTACTACCGCTTGAGTACCGGTGCATTTAATGCCCAATGGGCAGATTCACTCCATGGACTATAAATGCCCCCTTCACCTACCTTGGGAGGTTGCTCGTCTCACTCAAGAACACCACCTCCATTTGAGCCATCAAATCGCCAAGATCTCTTCACTCAACCATCCAAAGTCATTGATCTTTGGAGAATTGAAGGAGGATCCCTTGATCTATTGCTTCACCAAGAGAGATCTTCATTTGCCCCTCATTCACTTGAGGGCCCCTTGCTCTAGTGTTTCTTTGGAAACTCTAGTTCTAGATTTGGTTCTTACAAGTTTGTCTTTGATTGTTTGACAACTTGCTTGTATTCGGGAGCCTCCAATTAAGTTGTGGATGTGTTCCTCGAACTAGTTGTAAAGGTGTCGGCTTCCACCTTGAAGGTTGCCGATATAGAGTAAGAGGTGAATCGAACCCATCGGGGTGAGGTTCATCGGAGAACAAGGGAGGCCTTTCGTGGCATAGGTGGTTTGATATCACTCCCTCTCCAAACGTAGACGTACTTCCCCTTAAAAGGAAGGAACTACGGGAAACAAATTCTTGTGTCTCCGTATCCACCACTTTGGTTACTTCAATCCTTTACCACACTTTATTATACTTGTTCTTGCCTAGTGTTGTGCTAGTTGGTACTCGTTGACATATAGGTAAATTCACCTTACTTGCATAATCTAGAGAATTCACCTTTTGCCAAACCCTAGTTTGAAAAAGAAGAAAAATTGAAGTAGCGCCTATTCACCCCCCCCCCTCTAGGTGCCCATACGATCCTTTCAATTGGTATCAGAGTCTCGGCTCTTTATTCGGGCTTTACCACCTAAGAGTATATGGGTAGAAACGATGGGGAAGGTGGTGGTGAGCCCACCTCGGTGACCATGGAAGATCTCAAAAACTTGGAAATAAGATTGAGCTCCTCCATGGTCAACGAGATCAAGAAAATGCTTGAGCAACTTCTTAAATATAAAGATGGCTCATCATCCCCTTCTCCTCAAGAGGAGCCTCCATCAGTATTACCTAAGGGGAATGCCCCAGTATCTCCCGAGGGTATGATGGTGGGGGGTAATCAAGACAACACTAATTCTTCCACAAAAAAGGATGGTGGGAAGGGAGAGCACCTTGATTCTCATCCATGGTACTCTCCCGCCCCCACCCCCCTATTCCCCACCCTCATATCAACAATAGAGGTGACCCACCAAAGCTAGATGCATCTACTTTTGCTCAATGGCAATCTATAATGAAATCTCATGTGCGCAGCTCTTGTATTGAGTTATGGAACATCATTGAACGAGGACTCTTTATTGGGGATCCCAACAACTTGACAAGAAGAGAAGTTGTCGAGAGTCAAATCAATACCACCGCCTTGCACATGATACAACAAGGATTGGGTACAAAATATTACCCACACATTGAGCACCTCAACACCGCCAGGGAAGCTTGGGATGCTCTCCCAGAGTTGTATGTTGGGAATGAGAGCATGAGAAGGAACCGGTATGATGCACTAAGCAATGAAGCCGAAGGCTTCTATATGAAGGAAGATGAAGATCATGAAGACATGTATCGTAGGCTCAAATCCACCGCCGCTGCTTTTAGGAATGTGGGTGCCTCACATGTGGATGATGCTTGGATAAAAAAGAAATACGTGAGTGCACTCATGCCCTTTGAGCCCACCGAATTGAAGAGCCTACAAGGAAGACACAACTATCACCTCATGACCTCCAATGAAGTTATGCAAGAGATGGCCTCTTTCAAGGTTGCCGCCAAGTATGCCAAAGATGCATGTGCTCGAGCCCTTGGAATGAGAAATGTGGTCAACCTTGCATTGAAGGCCAAAGTTGTGGAACATGGGGATGGAGATGATGGTGATGAAGGCCTATCCATGAGCTGCCCCGATGATGTCAAGATTGTTCATGGTCAATATATGGCCTTCTATGCAACGAACTTCTGGAAGAACCCCGCCAAGGCCAAGATGGAAATGCAATGAAGAAGCAACCCCAATGGATAAAGAGGCAATATACCGAAATTGAGAACTTGCTTCAATTGTGGCGACCGATATCACTTTATGGCCAGTTGTCCCTATGAGAAGAGAAGATCATGGTGGCAAACTCGTGCCAAAGATAGCTTCCAAAGCTCCTTACAAGAAACCCTTCATCAAGAAGAATCCAAGCAATAATAAGAAGGGCGAAATTGTATTGATCACTCATGAAGAATTCTCCTCCGACAATGAAGATGATGTAGATGAGGAAGAGGAAACGTTAAGTGGTGTGGCTGCTCTAGCCACTACGTCTACTCCGACATTCTCACTCTTAGATTCTCCAAATGAGAATACTCCCAACAAAACGTCACTTGCCTCATGGCAAGAGGAACAAAGGTATCCTCATCATCTCACTCCACTCCCTTAGCTAATGCTAAAATTGATGATGAGATGTCTCTTGAAGTAAAAAGGGAATTAATTGCTTTTGATGAGTTTGTGACTAACTTACAAGGAGATACCAAGATGCATTTTGGGAACATGTTAGATTAACTTTCCCACACACAAGAGCTTATTGATGTAAGATGTAAACCTGGGAGTGAACACTTGATTAAGATAGAAGCCCTAAATAATGCTCTAGAAGAAGAACAAGAGACTAGGATGTATTTCGAACTAAAACTTGAAGGGCTTGATGAGGCCAATGACATAATTTTTAATAGACTCGTCAAGGAACGTGATCATGCTATTGCTAAATATAAAAGCGCTAAAAAAGACAAGACTGAGTTTGGTGTGGTTCATGAAAAACTTGTCGAGGACTTTAGTTTACTTAACAAGGCTCACAAGGCGTTGGAAAGTGAACTCTTGTCATTCACAAAGTCCCATGAAAAGCTTCAAACTCAATTGACCAATATTCCTTCACCTAGTAATTTCATTCCCTCTAGTAGTACAACTATTCTTGAAGAAAATGCTAGGTTGAAGGGGGAGCTAGCTGATACGTTGGAAACGTATCTATAATTTTTTATGCTCCATGCTTGTTTAGTATCTACTTTGCTTTGCTTTGCTTGTCTACACTTTGAGGTGCTTTTTACATGTTTTCTGGTACTAACCTACTAACAAGTTGCAACAGTGCCAGATGCCTGTTTTCTGCTGTTTTTGGTTTCAGAAAAGTTAGTAAAGAAATATTCTCGAAATTGGACGGGACAAACGTCAAAGTCAATTACTTTCCGTGGGGAACAAGAAGTTCAGAGGGGAGACGGAGGGGACGGCCAGGGCGGCCATACCCACCCCAGGCGTGGGTGGGCCCCACCCCGCGCCTGGCTAGGGTTTGGCCCCATGGTCGCCTCCTCGGCCTCCCCCTTCGCCTATAAGAAGCCAACGATGTAGAAACCCTAGGCAACCCGATCAAATCTCCACGAAACCATCCGTAGCCGCCTCCACCATAATCCCTAGATCGGGGGGATCTGAAGTTCTTCCCGGCACCCTGCCGGAGGGGAGATCATCCCGGAGGCCTTCTCTCCGGTATGATGCGTGAGTAGTTCCCCCTTGGACTATGGGTCCATGTAGTAGCTAGATGGTTATATCTCCTCCTTTGTGCTTTCATGTATAGATCTTGTGAGCTCCGTTCATGATCAATATATAATCTATTTGTAATCATGCATGTTGTGTTTGCGGGGATCCGATGGATATTGAGATTATTATGTTGGTTTGATTAATGGTTTTGTCTTTATGATTCTATCATGTCTGTGTTGTTTGTGATCTTGCATGCTCTCCATTGTTAGTACCTATCTTGGCCAAGTAGTTGCTAGTGACTCTAAGAGGGGGTATTTATGCTCGATAGTGGGTTCATGCCTCTAGTTTCCAAGGGAAGTGACAATAATCTCTTTGGTTGTAGATGTGTTGTTGCTACTAGGGAGAAAACAACGGTCTCTTGTTCATGGAACATGTGGAATGTTTACCTTACACGCTTTGCTTAAAGCAGTTGTCTGTTGCTTTCAACTTAATACTGGATGGGGTTCAGATGATAACCTGAAGGTGGACTTCTAGTCATAAATGTAGTTGGATAGCGGTCAATGTATCTTGTTGTATTGCCCAGTTGAATCTCATAGGATCTTTTTGACTAGTAATTGCATTGTTATGCCTTGCTCACTTCCTGTCAATTGCCCTGCTATAATTTGTTTACCCTTCATGACATGTTGTTTATCTAAGGAGAGGAAGTCCTAGCGCCGCAAAACAGCAGCGCATCCGTGCTCGCACACACGTACAAGACACCGAGCAACCTCCGCCTCCTCGCTCCAGCGATGCAGCGGAAGCACAACCCTTTCTTTCCAAATAGCCACCGGGAACATGTATCTCGCTAGTCTGATACCATGGGGAATAAATTCTAGAGGGGGAGAGAGATCCTTCACGAAGAGGTGTGAGTGAGAAGTGAGGAGGGGCTGCCTTTTATAGGAGAGGGGGGAACCCCAAGGGGGTGGCCGGCGCATGGGGCTGCCCCTTGCCCTCCCCTCATTCATGTGGGTGGACACTCCACTCACAAAAATCTCTTCAATTCCCTCCACTCAAAATCCCACTCAAAATTGTAATTAAATTTCTACCAAATTTAATGCAAACTCTCATTAAATAAAACTCCTTTTATTTATTCAGAATTTTGCCAATTACTTTAATGACAAACATTCACATATAACCCCTTGCTAGTATTTCATTTCACATGCAAAAACACTTTCTGCAATTTCATCCGAAAACCTGTTTCGGTATCTAGTGAAATAAATTCCTGCGCTTGTTATTCTTTTCGGCATGAAACTTTTGCTCCAATTGGATGTCAGTGTCCCTTAAGTGTGCCACCCTATGGTTCGTGAATAATGCGGACATGATCGAGACCCTTCTCCGATCAATAATCAGAAGCGGGACCTGGAGATCCATACTGACTCCCAAACATTCAAAGATGACTTTCCTGTGATCATCGGAACCTTTTATGCTAGTATCTTAATCCCTTTGTTTCACGATATATTACATGTCCGAGATTCTATCATCGGTATCTCCATACCTAGTTTTATATCGTTACTGACATGCACTCTTTTCTTGTTCCCGTGATATAACATTCTAGTGATCAAATCACTTGCTTGCAAGCTAATCAATGTGATATCACCGAGAGGGCCCAGAGTATATCTATCTGCCATCGGGATGAACAAATTCCACTCTCGATCCATGAGCCTCAGCATAACACTTTAGTAGTTCTGAAGCCATCTTTATAATCACCCAGTTACGGTGTGACGTTTGATGTCATCAAGAAACTCTTTCGGTGTTAGTGATTGACATGATTTCATGGTCTAAGGATTATGATCACTTCGTAAGTTGTTATAGCAATATAAACTCAATGACTTTGATCGTAATGTTATACTTCGGATGAATGTTCATCACATCATTACACTAATGTTGTGACCTCGTTATTAACAACATCCAATGTCTATGATCAGGAAACTTTGATCATCTTGTTAATCAACGAGCTAGTTTATGAGTGAGGCATAACTAGGAACTTTCTGTTTGTTTATTAAACACACATGTATTAACGTTTCCGTATTAATACAATTATAGCATGCAAAATAAACATCTATCATATACTTGGAATACACATAATAAACACTTTATTATTGCCTCTCAGGGCATATTCCCTTCAGTCTCCCACTTGCACTAGAGACAATAATCTAGTTACATAGTGATGTATCTAACACCCATGGAGTTCTGGTGTTGATCATGTTTTGCTCTAGGGAAAGTTTTAGTCAACGGGTCTGCTACATTGAGATCCGTATGTACTTTACAAATCTTTATATCTCCATCGTTGACATGTTCACGGATGGAGTGAAACCGACGCTTAATATGCTTGGAATACTTGTGAGACCTTGGTTCTTTGGCATTGGCAATGGCACCATTGTTATCACAATAGATCACCATTGGGTCCAATGCGCTTGCAACCACACCTAGTCCGGATATGAACTCCTTCATCCAAACTGCTTCCTGAGTCGCTTCCGAAACAGCAACATATCCGGCCTCCGTTGTTGATCCCGCCACCATAGGATGTTTGGAGCTCCTCCAACTAACCGTCCCGCCATTCATGAGAAATACATATCCGGATTGAGACTTAGAGTCATCCAGATCGGTGTCAAAGCTAGCATCGACACAACACTTAGCGACGAGCTCTTCTTCACCTTCGTATACAGGAAACATATCCTTAGTTCTTCGCAAGTACTTAAGGATATTCTTGACCGCTTTCCAGTGTTCCGAACCTGGATCCGATTGGTACCTACTAGTCAAACTAATAGCATGTGCCACATCCGGTCTTGTACATAGCATGGTGTACATTATAGAGCCTATGGTTGAAGCATAGGGGACTTTGTCCATTATCTCTCTTTCTTCGGCCGTAGCCGGACTTTGAGTCTTACTTAATGTCGTGCCTTGCAACATAGGTAAGAACCCCTTCTTACTTTCGCCCATTTTAAACTTCTTTAAAATCTTATCAAGGTATGTACTTTGTGATATCCCTATTAGGCGCCTAGATCTATCTCTATAGATCTTTATGCCTAATATGTATGACGCTTCACCTAGGTCCTTCATTGAAAATTTGCTGTTTAGATAACTTTTAACACTGTTTAAAAGATCTATATCATTTCCGATCAATAATATGTCATCCACATATAATATCAGAAATGCCACATTGCTCCCACTCACTTTCTTGTAAATACAAGATTCTCCATAAGTTTGGACAAATCCAAACTCTTTGATCACCTCATCAAAGCGGAGATTCCAACTTCGTGATGCTTGCTTCAATTCATAGATGGATCGCTGAAGCTTGCACACCTTGTTAGCATCCTTAGGATCGACAAAACCCTTTGGTTGTATCATATACAACTCTTCTTCAATCTTACCATTGAGAAACGCGGTTTTGACATCCATCTGCCATATCTCATAATCGAAATATGCAGCAATTGCTAACATAATCCTAACTGATTTTAGCATTGCTACGGGAGAGAATATCTCATCGTAGCCAACTCCTTGAATTTTTCAAAACCCCTTTTTGACAAGTCGATCTTTATAGAGGGTCACATTACCATCAGCATCAGTTTTTTTTTTGAAAATCCATTTATTCTCCACGGCCTTTCGGTCATGAGGTAAGTCCACCAAGTTCCAAACTTGATTTACATACATGGATTCCATCTCGGATTTCATGGCTTCTAACCATTTGTTGGAATCTGGGCTCATCATTGCTTCTTCATACGTTGCAGGGTCATCATTTTCATCAACCATGAAATTCATGAACAGGATTTCTGTACAGCTCGGGAGCTACACGTGTCCTGCTAGACCTGCGAGGTTCGGTAGTATTCTCTTTCGGAGTTTCATGATCATTATCATTAGTTCCCTCTTCAATTGGTGAAGCCAACTCCGGAACAACTTCCGGTGCTGCGCTACTCGCCATACTTTGAAGAGAAGGTTCAATAACCTCTTCGAGTTCTACCTTCCGACTAATCACACCTTTCGCGAGAAACTCTTTCTCTATAAAGGGTCCATTCTTGGCAACAAAAACCTTGCCCTCGGATCTGTGATAGAAGGAATACCCAATAGTTCCCTTAGGGTATCGTATGAAGACGCATTTTTCTGCTTTGGGTTCGAGTTTATTCGGTTGAAGTTTCTTCACATAAACATCACATCCCTTAAGAAATGTCAGCTTAGGTTTGTTTCCAAACCACAATTCATACGGTGTCTTTTTAACGGATTTAGATGGTGCCCGATTTAAAGTGAATGCAGCAGTTTCTAGTGCATAACCCCAAAATGACAATGGCAAGTCCGTCAGAGACATCATAGATCGAACCATATCCAATAAAGTACGATTACGACATTCCGACACACCATTTCGCTATGGTGTTCCGATAGGTGTGAGTTGTGAAACAATTCCACACTCTTTCATGTGAGTGCTAAACTCGTAACTTAGATACTCACCTCCACGGTCGGACCGTAGAAAATTAATCTTTCTATTACGATGATTTTCCACTTCATTCTGAAATTCCTTGAACTTTTCAAAAGTTTTAGACTTGTGTTTCATCAAGTAGATATAGCTGTATCTACTTAAATCATCCGTGCAAGTAACAAAATAACGATATCCACCTCGCACCGACACACTCATTGGACCACATACATCAGAATGTATGATTTCCAATAAATCTGTCGCCTGTTCCATTGAACCGAAAAACGGCGTTCTAGTCATCTTGCCCATAAGGCATGGCTCACATGTATCAAATGTTTCAAAATCAAGTGATTCCAAAAGTCCATCTGAATGGAGCTTCTTCATGCGTTTAACACCAATATGACCTAGACGACAGTGCCACATATATGCAGATATATCATCATTAAGTTTAATCCTTTTAGCATCAACATTATGAATATGTGTAACACTATTATCAAGATCCAATAGAAATAAACCATTCATCATTGGTGCATGACCATAAAATATTTCATTCATATAAATAAAACAACCATTGTTCTCGGATTTAAATGAATAACCACTTCGCATCAAACACGATCCAGATACAAGGTTCATGCTTAGTGCTGGCACCAGATAACAATTATTCAAGTTTATTACTAATCCCGATGGCAAGTGGAGAGGCAGCGTTCCAACGGCGATCACATCAACGCTTGATCCATTGCTGACACGCATCTTGACCTCACCCCTTGCTAGCGGTCGCTTGTTCCGCAGCCCCTGATTCGAGTTACAAATATTAACAACTGAACCGGTATCAAATACCCAAGTGCTACTGCGAGCACTAGTCAAGTACACATCAATAACATGTATATCATATATACCTTTGTTTGCCTTGCTTGCCTTCTTGTATGCCAAATACTTGGGGTAGTTGCGCTTCCAGTGGCCAGTCCCCTTACAATAGTAGCACTCGGTATCAGATTTAGGTCCAACTCGGGGTTTCTTTTCAGGCATGGCAACCGACTTGCCGCCCTTACTTCCCTCCCATTTTTCCTTCTTGTCTTTCTTGAAACCAATGTTCTTATTGATCATCAACACTTGATGTTCCTTCTTGATCTCCACTTCTACAGTTTTAAGCATTGACAGAAGCTCGGGGAGAGACTTCTTCATGCCTTGCATATTATAGTTCATCACGAAGCTCTTATAGCTAGGTGGCAGAGACTGCAGAACACGATGGATGACTAAGTCAATGGGAATAGTTATTCCCAAGGACACAAGCTTATCGGCGTAACCCGACATCTTGAGTACATGCTCACTTACGGAGTTGTGCTCTTCCATCATGCAGCTAAAGAACTTTTCTGAAGCATTGTAGCTCTCTCAAGACATGTGTGTCGAAAATCATTTCAACTCACCCATTGTATCAAATGCATTGCCGTTTTTGAACGCTTTCAAAGTTTCGCTCTAGCCCATACAATATGCCGCAATGAACTAAGTTGTGGTCCTCTGGAGTCGATAGACATTCTTCTCCTCGTTAGGGGCATCATCGAAAGGTGGGGGGCCTAGCGGCGCTTCTAGCACATATTGCTTTTGTGCAGCAGAGAGGAGAATCCTCAAATTCATGGCCCATTAGATAAAGTTGTTACCGTTCGTTGCAAGTTTCTCTTTCTCCATGAACACATTGAAATTAAAAGCAGGTGGTGCCATCTACAACAGAATTTTAAAGTTTAGACTAAGTTTATGATAGATTGAGTTTAACTAATCCATATTATGAATGAACTCCCACTCAAAAACTTCATCCCTCGTGCCTTTTTGGAGATTACATGAACCAAATCCACTACACCAAGTCCGATCATCACGTGAGTCGGTGTAGCTTCAAAGGCGAGCATCAAATGGGCATCATATCTACTATATGACTCATACCTAACCTTTCGGTCCGTGTTCTGAGGCCATGTCTATACATGCTAGGCTCGCCAAATTAGAACCTTAGTATTCGCGTGTGTAACTGTCTTACACCCGAAATATGGTCGTGAATCCAAGAACACCCGATCATCATGTGATGCCTTGGAGCGACGAAAACATAATCGGTGCATACTAAAGGAAGAACACATTATTATCTTAATATTTAAATGAGGGATCATCTTATTATGCTAATAAAACTCCAAATAAGCAATATAAGATGCTATCAAACATCACATGTTTATAAGTGAAATGATATGGTTCCCGCATATGATCTCTATCATGTGCACCGTGATATGATCACTATCATACCTCTATGTGTAAGGCCAAGGTATATGGATCTTACATGTTATGTGTGTTGTAAGAGTATCATCTCATACTTCTACTTACAACATTACCATATCATAGCACCAGCCCAACAACAATCTAAACTAGACGCCTCTAATTTATCCATTGCAAGTTTTACGTGGCTTAGGGCTTTCGAAGATAGAACCGTTCATACCTACGAACATGAACCACAACGAGGATAACCAAATTGTTGATAACTCGTTGCAAATTAGATATTGACTATAGTAGGAGAGACAGACACCCGCTAGCCACTTATGCAAACTAGTTGCATGTCAAGCGTGGAACAGGTCTCATGTGCGAGGACATGTAAAGTTTTTCCGGGCCGCTTCATCCGACTATGCCACCAATATCCAAAAATTACAACTAAGAAGCAACAACATGATCATCATCGCCCACATACTCATATGTGTACTACCTGTGTAAAGCATCTACGCATAGATTTGGCTCTGATACCACTGTAGGGTTCGCAGCATAGAAAACAAAAAATTTCCTATGATAGGAACTATGTACTAAGATCTATCTACTAGATACAAACAACGGGCAAATGTATATTCGTAGAGAACATACCCTTGAAGACCGACAAAGCTTAACGAGTTAAACTCGTGGTTGATGTAGACGATCTCTTGCCGATCTCAAGATCGAGAGGAAGTCCTAGCGCCGCAAAACAGCAGCGCATCCGTGCTCGCACACACGTACAAGACACCGAGCAACCTCTGCCTCCTCGCTCCAGCGATGCAGCGGAAGCACGACCCTTTCTTGCCAAATAGCCACCGGGAACATGTATCTCGCTAGTCCAAGACCATGGGGAATAAATTCTAGAGGGAGAGAGATCCTTCACGAGTAGGTGCGAGTGAGAAGTGAGGAGGGGGTGCCTTTTATAGGAGAGGAGGGGGGACCCCAAGGGGGTGGCCGGCGCATGGGGCTGCCCCTTGCCCTCCCCTCATTCATGTGGGTGGACACTCCACTCACAAAAATCTCTTCAATTCCCTCCACTCAAAATCCCACTCAAAATTGCAATTAAATTTCCACCAAATTTAATGCAAACTCTCATTAAATAAAACTCCTTTTATTTATTCAGAATTTTGTCAATTAATTTAATGAGAAACATTCACATATAACCCCTTGATAGCATTTCATTTCACATGCAAAAACACTTTCTGCAATTTCACCTGAAAACCTTTTTCGGTATCTAGTGAAATAAATTCCTGCGCTTGTTATTCTTTTCGGCATGAAACTTTTGCTCCAATTGGATGTCAGTGTTCCTTAAGTGTGCCACCCTACAATTTGCGAATAATGCGGACATGATCGAGACCCTTATCCGATCAATAATCAGAAGCGGGACCCGGAGATCCATACTGACTCCCACACATTCAACGATGACTTTCCTGTGATCGTCGAAACCTTTTACGCTAATATCTTAAACCCTTTGTTTCACGATATATTACATGTTCGAGATTCTATCATCGGTATCTCCATAACTAGTTTGATCTCGTTACTGACATGCACTCTTTTCTCGTTCCCGTGATATAACATTCTAGTGATCAAATCACTTGCTTGCAAGCTAATCAATGTGATATCACCGAGAGGGCCTAGAGCATATCTATTCGTCATCGGGATGAACAAATTCCACTCTCGATCCATGAGCCTCAACATAACACTTTAGTAGTTCTGAAGCCATCTTTATAATCATCCAGTTATGGTGTGACGTTTGATGTCATCAAGGAACTCTTCCGGTGTTAGTGATTGACATGATCTCATGGTCTAAGGATTAGGATCACTTCGTAAGTTGTTATAGCAATATAAACTCAATGACTTTGATCGTAATGCTATACTTCGGATGAATGTTCATCACATCATTACAGTAATGTTGTGACCTCGTTATTAATAAGTTTACTGGCGCCATTGCCGGGGACCTACAGGACAGCTTCAACCTTTTCCTCCCCGTCAAGTTCTCTGGCGCCATCAAGGAGTCATCAACAAGTTTTTTGGCGCCGTTGCCGGGGAGGCTAAGGACGTATTCAAAGGGAAGTCCTTCACTTCCTTTCTCTTTACTTTGTTTTTAGTTTGCTTGGTTTTGTTTGCCTCTTTCAAAAAAAAAGTCTAGTTTGGTTTGCTTGCTTTATTCAAAAACACAAAAAAATTAGTTCCAACTCTAGTTGCTACCATGTCTGGTTTTGGACCAACTTTTATTTCCCCTATGGTAGAAATCTCCACTTTTAAGCAAAAAAGTGAAGAAAGTTTTAAAGAAGCTTGGTCTATAATCTCTGCTTTCCAGAGGGGAACCGAGCCTGAGGTGAGCCTTAGCTTGGTTATTGATAGTTTCTACCGCGGTATTGCTCTTCGTTATAGATATGCTTTGGATGTTGTGGCTGAGAAAGATTTCTTGCTTTGTATTGAGGATGAAGCTTTTGATGCCATAAAGAAATTAATCATGATTTATGGTACACCTGGCAAGTCTGATTCCTCTTTCACAAATATTTTTGCCAGGTTGAACACTCTTGAGACTAGTATTGCTGCTATGAATAGTTGATATCATGCGCTTAGGGCTTACCATGATTATGTTCTCATAAATTCTGAGCCTTCAAAGTGGTTTCCCACAGTCAAAGTCTCAATAAACACTACACATATTGATGCTCGCTGTGATATCATGTCTGAATTTTGCCTCATGCCTAAAGATATTTATGGTTCCTTGAGTCTTTGGGGGCTTATTGAAAGAGGAGAGTAAATCTCTCTTACCAAAAATGCCACTATATTACCCATTGGAATATCTGAAGGTGTGTTTACAAAAATCTCACGGAAAATGGTGTCTAATGATTATCTTGTTATTGAATGTGTAGGCAAGGGACAGTTACACTTGGAAGATCCCTACTGAAACACTTTGGAGCAGTAATAGATGTGGAAAAAAGCATTATGCACTTTGCTCCTCCGGTAAGCAATCATTCTTCCCTAAAGAGAAGAAGAAAGGTAAGAAAGGAAAGAACAAAAGGGCAATTCTTCATTTGAAAATACTTGATTCTTCTTGCTTCTTGTGTCTAACTTAAAGGCGTTAAAGAAAAGTACTTGTTGGGAGATAACTCAAGAGTTTCCTTGAGTCTTGGAAGTTATTACTTCATTAATGACCTCTGCTTATCCTTTTCGTTTTCTTTTTGTGCCAAGAATGACATCTAATGAGAGGGAAGTAAGATTTGGGGAGTTGTTGTCCCGAAACAGATTTCTGTCCTCTACCAAAAAAAATCGTGAGGAGTCTCTGTAACTCGGATTGAGCTCAAAATTTATGAATAAATCCCCCAGTATGTTAGATAACTTTTATTAGTTCAACACTTTTTGATTTGAGCAACAAAAGATGTTCGAAAAAATCGGTTTCTACCCGTTGATCCGTTTTGACAGATTTCTGCCATTATTTGCATTTGCTTCTTATTTATTCCTTTTTGAGTTCTCTTTAGGTGAATTGAGCTTTTTGAAGGAGTTACTACAGCAGCTTGTGTTTTTAGTGAAAATCCTTACTGTTCCAAAGCTTTTCCAGAGGTCTAATATCTTTTGAATACACTAATGTTGCTAATGCAGATTGTGTGAAGTTTTGTATGAAGGAAAAAATTTCAGGTGTAGAGAGAGAATGTTGTAATGATATGAAAAATGGACAAAAGCTCAAGACTGGGGATGCCACCATGGTGTCACCCCAATAAATATCCAATAGGTACAAGCGTCAAAGCTTGGGATGCCCAAGGCATCCCCTTCTTCATCAATAAAAAGCTCAGGTTTGTCTATACACGTCGTTTTTATTGTTTCATGCACATTTGTTTTGTTCTTGGAGCGTCTTAGTTTTCATTTGATTTTCTTAGTTTGTTTAGTTTTCTTGAGTAGTTTGGACCCACATTTTCGCTGTGTTGTTTTGCGAATAGTTTGCTTAGTGTTGGAAAGGAGTAGTAAGTTCTTGCTTGAAGTGCAAGAGGAGCTTGCATTGACTGCGACTTAGACTTTAGCATGACATGCTAGGTGTTGTTTTGACCTTATGCTTAGTGATTATTACTGTAGCATGTCTTGTTCCAAACAATTGGGATTGCTTAGTGTGCCTTGAAGAAATTATGCGTTGTTTTAGCATGCAAAATCATAGTATTGTGGTATTCTCCTTTGATGCTTTGCTTGGGTTGACTTGGCACATGCTCACACCATGTTATGACTATGACAAGTCACCATTAGCCTCTATGATCATTTAGTCCTTAACTTGTAGTAACACTCTTTGCTTTGATTAGTATGCTTTGTTGCACTGCATGATTATGGCCATTATGCTCTCTTAGTTGGTTGCTCCCAATCTTTTTCTAGCCTTCACTTGTATGAATAAGCTCTACTCATGCTTCCAACTCCAAAGAAACCAAGTTATTCCAAAGTGTCCACTATAAACTCCTATGCATGGTGTGTTACACCATTCCAAGTATATTCTTGTTTTCAACTATCTTCCAATTTAAAACTATTTTGTTATGTGAAAAATTAGTGATTAAAGCCCTCACGAACTTGATGGCACACTTTATATTCTTTGCCCATAATAAACTTGAACCATTGTGACAACTTTTTTGTATATGCTTGCACTTATAAGTTGGAATTAGCAGAAACCATGCCTAATCATGGTGGAAACTTGCAACATCACCATAATGAGCTATCTATGAAGCATACTCAATAAAAAGCTATGCATGTGGTAAATAAAATTATTGCTGAGATGCTCATTGTCTGCTTTCCTTGTCATTTTGGTTATGGGAAATCCCATGTACCATGTGCAAGGGGTACCCCGTTGGCGGTTCTCAATGATATGCAAATACTTACAATGACAAGAACTTACCTGGACCCAAAGTTGTGTATGCATGAGGTGTGGCCCTCGTATTCAAGGGACTTGAGATTGTCAACTTATACTTCGTCAAGCATATACACCATCTTTTCCACTTTAACCTTAACCACTTCAAGATGCTTATGATAGGGGCAATGAGGGCTGAAAGCTAACAAGTACCATAATTTTGGGAAGCTCTTTTTAAAACTTGTAATCCCTGCTTCCTTTACAGAAAGGCCTTTCTTCCACCATTATTGAGTCTCCACCTTCTACCTTTAGGCACCATTAAGAGAGCATAGTTCTCATTCTATGTGTAGTGTTCCAAAGCTTATTAATTGATGCATATTTTGATATTACTTGCTCTTGTGCTAATTGTTTCTAGTCACCCTTGTGAACTTTGAAGGTGTCCTATGCATCTATTTTTCTACTCTATGAGGGATAAGTTGATTGACACTATGTCATGTTTTCTGTATGTGAAACAAACAAACGTTTTTTTATGCATGTTATTCATGATCTTTGTTTGTAGCTTGCCATGTTGCATGCATAGTTACTATGTCCTATTGTTAGAACTCCATCTTTCATGCACATGTTTAGAGTTCTTTGATCCCATCTTTCAATGCTTGCAAATGGTTGGATCTTTATTGTGAGGGTGCATGTCACCTCAAAAATTATTATTTTATCACTTACCTACTCGAGGACGAGCAGAAGTTAAGCTTGGGGATGTTGATACGTTGGAAACGTATCTATAATTTTTGATGCTCCATGCTTGTTTATTATCTACTTTGATTTGCTTGCCTACACTTTGAGGTGCTTTTTACATGTTTTCTGGTACTAACCTACTAACAAGTTGCAACAGTGCCAGATGCTTGTTTTCTGCTGTTTTTGGTTTCAGAAAAGTTAGTAAAGAGATATTCTCGGAATTGGACGGGACAAACATCAAAGTCAATTACCTTCCGTGGGGAACAAGAAGTCCAGAGGGGAGCCGGAGGGGCCGGCCAGGGCGGCTAGACCCACCCCAGGCGCGGGTGGGCCCCACCCCGCGCCTGGCTAGGGTTTGGTCCCATGGTCGCCTCCTCAGCCTCCCCCTTCGCCTATAAGAAGCCCCCGATGCAGAAACCCTGGGCAACCCGATCAAATCTCCACGAAACCGTCTGTAGCCACCGACACCATCGTCCCTAGATCGGGGGGATCTAAAGTTCTTCCCGACACCCTACCGGAGGGGAGATCATCCCGGAGGCCTTCTCTCTGGTATGATGTGTGAGTAGTTCCACCTTGGACTATGGGTCCATGTAGTAGCTAGATGGTTGTATCTCCTCCTTTGTGCTTTCATGTATAGATCTTGTGAGCTCCATTCATGATCAAGATCTAATCTATTTGTAATCATGCATGTTGTGTTTGGGGGATCCGATGGATATTGATATTATTATGTTGGTTTGATTGAAGGTTTTGTCTTTATGATCCTATCATGTATGTGTTGTTTGTGATCTTGCATGCTCTCTGTTGTTAGTAGCTATCTTGGCCAAGTAGTTGCTAGTGACTCCAAGAGGGGTTATTTATGCTCGATAGTGGGTTCATGCCTCTAGTTTCCAAGGGAAGTGACAATAATCTCTTCGGTTGTAGATGTGTTGTTGCTACTAGGGAGAAAACAACGGTATCTTGTTCATGGAACATGTGGACTGTTTACCTTACACACTTTGCTTAAAGCAGTTGTCTATTGCTTGCAACTTAATACTGGAGGGGGTTCGGATGATAACCTGAAGGTGGACTTCTATTCATAGATGCAGTTGGATGGCGGTCTATGTATCTTGTTGTATTGCCCAATCGAATCTCATAGGATCTTTCTGACTAGTAATTGCATTGTTATGCTTTGCTCGGTTCCTGTCAATTGCCCTGTTGTAATTTGTTTACCCTGCATGCCATGTTGTTTATCTAAGGAGAGCACCTCTAGTGAACTATGGACCCCGGTCCAATCTTTACCATTGATACATCTTCCACTGTTACTTGTTTACTTGCTGCAAACCATTACCTTCCACACCATATTTTTAATCCTTTGTTACAGCAAACCAGTGAGCTTGACAACCTCACTGATTCGTTGGGGCAAAGTCTTGAGTCTGTGTTGTGCAGGTCTCCGCGTTGCTTGCAACACCTGTGTGACATTTCCTTCCTCCTTCTGGTTCGATAACCTCGGTCTCTACTGAGGGAAGACTTGCTGCTGTGCTAATCACATCTTGCTCTTGGGGTTTCCAACAAAGTGCTCCACGTCAGCACCATCAACAAGTTTTCTGGCGCCGTTGCTGGGGACCTACAGGATAGCTTCAACCTTTTCCTCCCCGTCAAGTTCTCTGGTGCCATCAAGGAGTCATCACTATCCAAGGCCACATTTCCAAAAGGTAAGAAGTCCATTGATGACCTCTGGAGTAAGCAAGGTCAAATGGTGAGAAAGGGGGCATTGGTTTTGTCGCCAAAGCCAAGAAGAAGAACAACAACAACAAGAAGAAGAAGGCCAAGCCTGCACAAAATAAAAACAAGGCCATTGTGGATAGTAAGACCACAAGTGGTAAAACTATGTCTCATGATGATTTTGCAGGAAGTGCTAACCCTCACTATGTTCTAATGCGTGATTATTATGGTGATGCGTATGCACAATATGTTGGCCCATATGATGGTTATATTGATTGGTCTATTTGGGTCCCCAAGACCCTTGTTGCTAACAAAAGAGGACCCCTTGAAAAATGGGTACCTAAAAATTAGCTTGATATTTTGTAGACATATGCTTCTAGAGGGTCAAAGTGGGTACTTGATAGTGGTTGCACAAGTCATATGACCTGAAGCTCGTCTATTGTCAAGGAATTAAGGCCAAATGATGATCAAATTACCGTGACATATGCCGACAAGTCAAATTCTAAGGTAATGGGTTTCGGCAAGGTAGTGGTTGCCCACGATATTACACTCGTGGACGTCATGCTTGTTGAGACCCTTGGTTACAATTTACTTTCAGTCCGTGCTCTTGGAAAGATGGGCTTTGCCATCTTTATTGATGATGATATTGTGTTCCTCATGTGGAGCAAGTCTCTCAAGGTCGCTTTTGTTGGGTACGTCGAACATGACTTGTATGTGGTAGACTTTTCGGGGCAAACCACTACAAGTGCGATGTGCTTATTCGGAAAGGACGATGTGGGTTGGTTATGGCATCGCCGACTATCCCATGTCAGTATGAGAACTTTGCAAATTCTCCACAAGGAGGGCCATATTGATGGACTAAAAGAAATGTTTCCTTTGCCAAAGATCGTGTTTGCAGGGCTTGTGTTCTAGGAAATACGCATGATGCTCCCCACAAGCCAAAGAACCGCATCAAGTCAACGAGGATCTTGGATATCCTTCATGTGGATCTCTTTGGTCCTCCATCTCATGCAAGTCTTGGTGGTAATAAATATTGTTTGGTGATTGTTGATGACTTCTCAAGATACTCATGGGTATATTTCTTCAAGTTGAAAAGTGAGACCCAAAAGACCTTCATCGACTTCATCAACTTGGTTCATAGTCAATACAATGTCCCTGTGTTGATAATAAGAAGCGACAATGGCACCGAGTTCAAGAACTACACCTTGAATGATTCCCTTGGTGATGAGGGGATAAAACATCAATATTCTGCTGCATATACCCCTCAACAAAATGGTGTTGCCGAGAGGAAGAATCGGTCTCTTATTGAGATGGCTAGGACCATGTTGGCGGAGTTTAAATCTCCATACAACTTTTGGGCCGAAGCCATCTGCACCGCTTGCCATGCATCAAATCGGCTCTACCTCCGCAAAGAAATCAACAAGACTCCATATGAAATACTTACCGATAATAAGCCCAACATATCTTACTTCCGGGTGTTCGGTTGTAAGTGTTTCTATCTCATAAAAGGTGTTCGTTTGCCCAAATTCGAGTCTAAATCATTAGAGGGTATTTTTGTTGGCTATGGTCTCAAATCTCACACTTATAGAATCTATGATAAGCTCTCCGGAGCCGTCATAGAATCTTGTAGTGTGACCTTCAAAGAATATGATGGTCCCCAAGTGGGGCGTGTTGATGTTTGTGATGCAGATGATGAAATGCCTCAGGATGCCATAGGAAGAATGGGTGTGGGATTTATCCGCCTTGTTGAGGAACCCCTTATGGAGGATCGAGAATAACTATGCTCTACTCAAGTGGAGACCTCATCTTCACAACATCAACAAGCTCCATCCACCGAGGAGGACAATGACCCAAGCCAAATACAAGCTGTGGACCCTCAACATGTTGATCAAGGTGACAACTCTAGTGAGGAAGAGCTTGAGTCTCCAATATCCAGAATGTCAAGCGGTGCCAAGTCAATTACAGAAGGGAGATCCATACAAAGTGCCTTAAGATAAGCTCAACTCAATGATAGAAATGTGCTAGATCAAGACCAAGGTCAATCTTTGCCTCTTAATGAAGAGAATGATTCCGGGGATGATCAAGGTCAAGATGATGGTTAATACGAGGACCAAAATGATGAAGAAGGTCCTCCAAGAAACAACAAGGAGATCCACACTCGTCGCTAAGCTAGAACGGATATGATGTTGGAATTAAGAGACCACTCCCTAGAAAATGTGGTTAGTGACCTAAGGAGAGGCATTTCCACAAGAGCACAATTGAAGAGGTTTAGTGAACACCAAGCACATATCTCCATGATTGAACCAAAGAAAGTGTGGGAAGCTCTTGAATATCCGGATTGGTTGGAAGCAATGCACAAAGAGCTTGACAACTTTAAGAGAAGCAAAGTATGGAATTTAGTTGAGAAGCCAAAGGATTGTCGCAATGTTATAGGCACCAAGTGGATATTCAAGAACAAAGCAATATGAGCATGGAATTATAGTAAGGAACAAGGCAAGATTGGTTGCACAAGGGTTCTCTCAAATTGAAGGCATTTATTATGGAGAGACATATGCACCCGTGGCTCGCCTTGAGTCCATCTGTATCCTTCTTTCTTATGCGACACATCATAACTTTAAGTTGAAACAAATGGATGTAGAAAGTTCCTTTCTTAATGGTCCATTGAATGAGTTGGTGTATGTAAAGCAACCCCTGGGATTTGAGGATCCCAACTTCCCAAACCATGTCTACAAACTTTATAAGGCTCTCTATGGGCTCAAACAAGCCCCACGCAAGTGGTATGAGCACCTTAGAGAGTTGTTGTTTGACCATGGTTTTGAGGTTGGGAAAATCGATCCCATTCTTTTACTAATAAGGTCAATGGGGAGCTTTTTGTATGCCAAATATATGTTGATGATATTATCTTTGGCTCGTCTAACAAAGCTTTTAATGATGAATTCTCAAAGCTTATGACTAGTAGGTTCCAAATGTCTATGATGGGGGAGTTAGGGGTATTTCTTGGTTTTGAGATCAAGCAAGTTAGAGGAGGGACTTTCTTCAATCAAGCCAAGTATACTCAAGATATGCTCAAAAGATTCAATATGCAAGATTTAAATGGAGCTCCTACTCCCATGGCTACAAAGACTCATCTAGAACAAAATCCAAATGGTAAAGATGTGGATCAAAAGGTATACCGGTATATGATTGGTTCTTTGATTTACCTTTGTGCATCTAGACCCGATATTTTGTTGAGTGTAGGTGTGTGTGCAAGATATCAAGCGGCTCCTAAAGAAAGCCATTTGATGGCGGTCAAGAGAATCTTTCGATATTTGGTTCATACCCCATATTATGGTATTTGGTATCCTCGAGGGTCAACATTTGATCTTTGTGGATAAACGGATTCGGATTGGGCTGGTGATAAGGATGATAGAAAATCAACATCCAGGGCATGCCAATTCCTTGGTAGGTCCTTGGTATGTTGGTCTTCTAAGAAGCAAAATTGTATATCTCTCTCCACCGCCGAAGATGAGTATGTGGCAGCTTCTAGTGCTTGCACCCAATTTCTATGGATGAGAAAAACTTTAAAGGAATACGGTGTCCTTTGTAACAAAGTGCCTCTTCTACCCGACAAAGAAAGTGCCATCAAGATTGCCTAAAACCCGGTGGATCACACAAGGACAAAGCATATTGAGATTCGTCATCACTTCATTAGGGATCATGTTGCTCGAGGTGATATTGATCTATTATATGTGTCAACCAAAGATCAACTTGCCGACATCTTCACGAAGCCACTTGATGAAGCACGGTTTTGCTATTTGAGGAATGAACTAAATATCATAGATTCAAGGAGCTTGACTTGATCACCTTGCATACTCACCTATGTCTTGACTCTTATTTGGTTTAGGTGCAGGCATGGATATAGGGGGAGTGCGGTCCTAATTGATTGGACTATCCCTCCCCCCATTATCCCCAAAGCGATAAAAAGCATTCCTCTTAATATCATTTTGTGATATGTGAGCTTAAATGATGAGTTTCAGTAATGGACCCAAGATATATCTTCGTGGTGCCAAGCCGAGTATACTCAAACATGGTGGCCTAGGCCACCGCCCTCTCTCATTCGAGAGGTTGGCGTTTACTCGTGTTTGTCATTTGTTGATTCTTTGTTGATCTTAGTTTCATGCACTCTCCTTTGGTTTTTGATATTTTTATCCCTATTTCAGAGTACATGTGCTTAACGCAGTTTCATTATCTCAACCCAAGCCATTCTACTTCCTTGAAAAACCCTCATATAATCCGCACAAGAACCCCTCTATTGTCCTTGGCTATGGAATCAGGCGGAACCGGTACTACCGGACTAGGAGCGGTACTATCAGACCTGGTTGGTTCCCAGGTCGAATCCTGGAAACTTTTCCAGGTGCGGTACTACCGGTAGTATGTCCGGTACTATCGGTCACCGGTACTACCGGTTGCTGAACCGGTACTACCGGTCGGCATTTTCTGGTATAGGTTGGGTCGCGCGGGGGGGGGGGGGCACCCTTCAGTGCCTCATTATCCCCCTGCTTCCCACACATATAGCCGCTGCCCCCAGAGCTCTTGACGCCACCGGATCCCCGTCGCACCCTCCTCTCGCCGGATCCTCATCGGATTCGGACTCCTTGCGGGCTCCCAATCTTTCTCCACCGCCATGGATTCCGGTACAACCGCCCCTCTCCCTCTCACTCTTGTTTTCTTCATTGGGTCTAGGTTTACTTAGATTCTTGAAGAAAGTCACTTGTTTCGAGGTTGTACCGCTAAACATTCCTCGTTACCTAGAAGAATCGTTGATTTAGGACATGTTGAGGTCGATTTGGGGTTGTGCTCTACTGTGGTTGTGCGAGTATCTGTTTGACCGGTAGTATCGGAAAAAATTTCCGGTACTACCGCTTCCCAGCTCCGGTAGTACCGGTCCCAGCTGACCACAACTCATCACTAAATCTTGGATTTTTTTGGTTTGTATTGGGTTCTTGTGTCCTTACCCCCTACCGTTCTCCCTCTTTCTATCACAGGTGCAGGTGGTTCTAGGGGCGCTCGTAAACGCTCCAAAGCAAGTCATGAGATTGTCGAGGAATATTCGGAGTCCAAAGAAGAAGAAGTCATGCCTCAGCCTAGCCATTGCATGGATATTCCAGCCTCTCGAGGTGGTCGTGAGGAGGTCACCAAGCGGTCTGCTGGTCATGGTAGTGCTCCCCATCCTCGTCCTCCTTCCTCAGGGCGCGCCAAGAGCTACAACTCAGGGCCATTAGGGCCAAAGTTACCGTCTAACATATCTGATGCTGAGTTCCACTCCCTGAGGGTTGATAATACCTATGGCCGCACCCGTGATGAGGGTAGGGAAGAGAGTTTGTTCTTCAACGACTTCCAAGAGCGCGTATACAATGAAGTCCTTATGAAGAATGTTCAAATGGTTATGCCGCAGCTGTCGATTGATATGGAACATCTCAAAAAGCATCTTGAGTACTTTGCTGAGGCTAAAGAAATCTTCTCTCACCTTGGATTGCTCCCCATTATGGAATTCTAGCATGATTATGATCCTCTTCTCATTGCTCAGTTTTATGCCACTGCTCACTTCTCAACAAATCGAGCTCGGAAAATCACTTGGATGACTCAAGGTGCACTTAAGGAGGCCACTCTTGCTGAATTTGCAGAAATTCTAGGATATGAAGATCGTGGCCGTGACATTACTTATGGCTTCCGCTGCCACATGCGTGATCACCCCTCCAAGAAGGAGGTTCTTGCCCCTCTCTATATCCGGGGCCGCGGTGTGGTTGGCAAGATCAAAGATCTTCTCCCCACTTATGACATTCTCCACCGCATCTTCCGTGAAACCGTTGATACTCGTGCGGGCAACAAAGATGAAATTCATGGATATTTAGTTGATTTGTTGCTCAACACCTTTTTCAACCGCGACTCTGGCACCCCTCTTGATGTGATGGGCTTTATATGGAATGAGATGGTCGCTGCGGCTCACTCCCAGAGGGTTCCCCCATTCGCTCCTTACATCATGGCTCTCATTATTGCCAAGTGTCCCCCCATTGCCAGGACCCTTTCCTCTCGTCCTCTAGTTGTGCACAAGACTAAGGCCCTCAAGATCAAAAAGCATTATAAGCCTCGCAATGTGGAGGGTGATGAGGTGGATGAAGATGGAAATGTGATTGAGGCATATTTAATGATGTAGATATTGGTAGTGATGTTGATTATGTTGTCTCCCGTCGCAAGCATGCCCAGCCCTCTTGGTCCAAGAGGATGGAAGCCAAGCTCAAAAAGGTGTTCTGTCTCCAGGTTGACAACCAAAAGCGCATGTATGAGTCCCATGTGTATGCCAAGAAATCATGTGCTCGTCAGAAAGAGTTGATGGAAGCCCAAGGCTTGAACGTCTCCAAAGGGTCTAAGAACAACATTACCCCCGAAGACCAATGGATCTCCAAGCACAGTGTCTGGGATGATGATTTCTCTTCCTCGTACCATGCTCCACCAACCAATGAGGAGGACTATGATGATGAGGAGGATTTATTTTCGAGGCGTTAGTCTTTCTCTTGTCCCTTTTTGGCGTCTTGATGCCAAAGGGGGAGAAGGTGAACCTTAGGCATGTGGGTGTTGCATGGGAAAGTCACAAGCTCGTTCTTGCTTTGATCTTTTAATTGCTTGTGAAATTTATTTGCCTCATATTATGTGTGAACTCTATGTACTAACTAGTTGGGAACTACTCGTGCTATGTATGTTGAGACTATGTGGGTATTCCACGGATCCATCTTTGTGATGATATGCGCTATCCATTGCCAATATTTTTCTCATCATAGTTTATTGTGCAAAGGTATGAGTCCAAATGCTACTATCTTCATTTGTGCACTCTTGATGGGTTTGTAAAATATATGGGATTCTACTCATCCAGGGGGAGCCCCGTCTCTATTTTCCAAAAACCATGATTATCTTCATAATTTTATCTTGCAAAGGTGTGTTGTCATCAAACACCAAAAAGGGGGAGATTGAAAGTGCACTTCATATTCTTATGATTTTTATGTTTGATGATAACACAGGTTTAATTGTGCGCTAATTGTATCTCAGGTCTTTAAAGGTTGTGGCACGAAAAATGAATTGCCCACATTTGGCACTTGCCAAAGGCATCAGTGCTGACTGGTAGTACCAGAAGTCACAGCCGGTACAACCGCTTGGCACCAGTAGTGCCGCTTCATTGTACTGGTCGCATCTGCGAGGGAAGAGAAGCTCTCGCCAACCCTCAGTACCACCCGGTACCGCGGGGCGGCACTACCACCCCAACCGGTAGTACCGCTTGACCACGGTAGTTCCGCTCGGCTGTACCAGGTGACACTGAGGGAGGACAAGAGCTCTTCATTCCTCACTGTACCAACCGGTACTGGAGCCGATACTACTGCGGGGACTGGTAGTACCGCTTCTCATGACCGGTACTATCGCTTAGCGGTATCACAACTTGGTGGTTCCGGGGGTGTCTGAGGCTGGCCCATCCGTGTGGTGCATCTCCGGTACCTGGTCCGGTACCTGATCGGTAGTACCGATTGTTTCCGGTACTACCGCTTGAGTACCGGTAGTACCGGTGCATTTAATGCCCAATGGGAAGATTCACTCCATGGACTATAAATGCCCCCTTCACCTACCTTGGGAGGTTGCTCGTCTCACTCAAGAACACCACTTCCATTAGAGCCACCAAATCGCCAAGATCTCTTCACTCAACCATCCAAAGTCATTGATCTTTGGAGAATCGAAGGAGGATCCCTTGATCTATTGCTTCACGACGAGAGATCTTCATTTCCCCCTCATTCACTTGAGGGCCCCTTGCTCTAGTGTTTCTTTGGAAACTCTAGTTCTAGATTTGGTTCTTACAAGTTTGTCTTTAATTGTTTGACAACTTGCTTGTATTCGGGAGCCTCCAATTAAGTTGTGGATGTGTGCCTCGAACTAGTTGTAAAGGTGTCGGCTTCCACCTTGAAGGTTGCCGATAAAGTGGAAGGGGTGAATCGAACCCATCGGGGTGAGGTTCATCGGAGAACAAGGGAGGCCTTTCGTGGCGTAGGTGGTTTGATACCACCTCCTCTTCCAAACGTAGACGTACTTTCCCTCAAAAGGAAGGAACTACGGGAAACAAATCCTTGTGTCTCCGTGTCCACCACTTTGGTTACTTCAATCCTTTACCGCACTTTACTTTACTTGTTCTTGCCTAGTGTTGTGCTAGTTGGTACTCGTTTGACATCTAGGTAAATTCACCTTAGTTGCATAATCTAGATAATTTACCTTTCTTGTCAAACCCTAATTTGAAAAAGAAGAAAATTTGAAGTAACACCTATTCACCCCCCCCTCTAGGTGCCCATACGATCCTTTCAATTGTGTTGCCCGTCGAAGAAGCAAAACCAGAAGACAGTTTTTGAAGCTAGCGGGTATCTGCATCGATGCGTAAGACGTATCAGGTTTGTGTGATGTTATCGTGTTGCGTGTCGAAGAAGCAAAAGCAAAAGATGGACTTTGAAGGTAGTCGATGCGACAATACATGATGTTGCTATGGTGGCAAGTTGAGTAACGTTAACCAAGCAAGCCATGTATTGATTTGTGTGATGTCAGGTGAATACCTCAAGCTAGTAAAATCACGATAGTTTTACCCAATCGTTTGTCTGTTATAAGACGCCTTTTCCTTCGTTATTTATTTCCTCAAACACTTGGAACAAAATAGTTCTTCAATATGTGACCTATAGTAGGTCTGATTTAATTTGAACTAAAAGCAAAAAAGACAGGCTCCTCAAAGTGTTTCACCTTTGATCATGTTTGCATGCAACGTGTTTGTATCCAATGGTTTTGCAGTCAACAGTTTCGCTCTTGGGCGTGTAAGAAGCAAAAAAGAACGAAGAAAGGAAAAAGTTAGAGAAGCAGTCGAAAAACATGGAAAAAAAAAGAAAAGACAACAGAAGCAAAAAAGGCGGAAGTTGGTACAAGGAAGTTGGTATGAATATAACGCCCGCGTCGTCATAGTTCAAGCACCACCGCTCGTGTCGTGGTGGACGGTCGCCAACAAGCTAGATCGGTCGGAAATTGCGAGAGCTATACCCAAACTACAACTGCACCGAAGTGCGGTAGGCCATGTGCTCGTCGCGTGTCCAGCCGTTTGGCAGGTTCTCTACGTTCCTCGCCGATCTGCACCTACTTTCAGCTCATGACCGTGGGCAGCCGCATCGCCGGCACCAGGTGTGCTCACTAGACTGATGCACGATGCCTCCCTTTTCGTGGCCTCTCCCGATTTCTCTTTATCCCTCTCAAAGACTCCTCCTCATATCCATCCATCTTCCGTGAGTTAACGTCCCATATCCATCCATCTTCCCTGCGAGTTCTCGTCTGCTCTAAATCCTCATCGGAAGGTGTTTTGCTCTGCCATATTGAAGGTGTGCCGCCACCAGCTCCCCTGGTCCTCGCGGCCATGGCATGCCTTCCCTCTTGTGGCTCCTCACCCAGGCAATGGTCCTCGACCTCGCCGATTGGTCCACCGTGTGGGTGTTCTCCCTCGACCTCGTCGATAATCCCTCGTGAGGATCCTTAGACGAAAGCAAGCTAAGAGGACGCGAAGGTTGTAGAAGAGAGAGTCTATCTAACATGTTGCGTAAAAAAAATGGTAGAAGCATTTTATACTCCATGTGCAACTGCGAAAACCCGAAAGCAGAGACGTGCAAGGCCTGACGAGAAACCACGCGGTACGCGTGAGTGTGTTAGAAAACCCGTGGCATCCGCTCTCTATGGAAATACGAGGCATGGAGCACATCCGATAGTACACATATGGATACCATCTACGAGAGAATTTATCACGCGTGAACGGGACCGACCGCATGACCTCATCACGAAAACCCACGGTCGGCAAGGGTTTCTGCTGCCAGCTCAGCTCTCGGCCAGGAGGACCGTTGAAGGGCAAGGGTTTTCGCTATCAGATCGACTACATACGGGTCCGGAGATCTGTCACACTAGAGACTCCTCACATGTAATGCGCTCCTGCCCGTGGCTACTGATAGCGGGGCCATTGCACGCGCGAGGCACACCTTCCGAAGATGCGGGGCAGGAAAAGGCGTGTGAGCTATCCGCACTAGGGAATCCCTAGCTGTGGGCCCTGCCTTCCTGAGAGAGGGGGGCTTCGACACGATGGCGCTCCACGACATCCATCCCACGACCAGAAAGAATTAGGGCAACATGAAAATTAGAATCAAACAAAAAAATTATGCGCTATTATTTACTCTAGTGCTTGTATCTAAGATCTAGGAGTGCAACAATTCCCATCAGACTCTGCATGCTAGTCCAGTATTTGTCAAACCTTATGAGTCATTGCTTTTGTCTATTTCTCATATTTTATTGCCAAAGGTGGACCATTTTCTCATGTTTGCTTTTATTTCACATATTTGAGGAAACAAAATGTTGGCACTAACATAGTGTTTTTTCGAGAAAAGAGCTTTAGTTATCTTGAATAACAACCTCAACCTATCTACCACATCAATTGCAAACTCCCACTCAACATTAGCAAGGAGACAATCGTATTGCTTATCCACCTTCTTAGCATGCTCAAAAACATATTTGTATTATCATTGTAAATACAGAGTTCCATCTAGTTTTACAGTTAAGTTATAAGTTTTTGGGCATTGGGACTTCAACAAATTTAGCAATCTAAAATTTTCATCTCTCTTTGGGGTAGTAGTCCAGTATGCTACTCTCACGTATCTTCTCTATGGCAACCTTCATGACATCTAAACCATCCTTAACAATCAAGTTCAGGATATGTGTGCAACAAAGCATGTGAAGAAATGTACCTTGGAGCATGAGCTTATCAGTCCCCAACTTCTTGTCAAGAAGCTCACCTTGTCATGATATATGAAGTTATCAATCGTGAAAGTAGAGAGCTTCTTGTCAGGTTTCCATTCAACCAAAGCATTGGCTAACAGCTACGACTTCTACAATACGTGGTACTGGTACATGAATGAACCTACAGACCAAGTATGTAATTCTCCAATGAGACCTTGTATCCATCCTTAGTAACAAACCTCAATGGAGATTGACCCATCCTTTTTCAATTCCTCTCCGCCTTTTCAATTCCTCTCCCATCCTTTGTGGTATCTATACTCCCTCTCTCTTTTACCTTGGCCCCACGTGTCATGTTTTAGCCGGTATCTAATGCGTAGGGGTATGGTTAGTATTCAATCATACCCAACATTGCTTTACCCAATGGGTAGAGTTTTACTGCCAATAAGATCCTCATGGGAATTAAACTCTAACCAAAACTATCCCCTAATAGGTGAATTAACCACCGGGATCAGGGCAATGGTTAACCATTGCCATATTTATGCAATAGTGCTCTTGTTTTTTTTATAAAACTTGGACTTTTATGTCTCTATTTTTTTTGAAAATAAATATATAATCATATATATATATACATCTATAATGTGGAAATTTCCTTTCAAAATATGTTGTATTTTAGGCTACATAAAAAGACAAATTTCTAACAAAACATCGTAGAATTTTTTTATGTATCCTAAAATAAAAAGTTTTTTACCTAAATTTCGCACAAAAATATGGACTATGTACATGTATTTCTGAGATTTTTTTATTTATTAACTAAAAATACCATTTTTGTTTTTTTAACAAACGGAGCAGTTTTTTTTTAGCATCACAAACGGAGCAGTGGTACCCCAAAGAGAGTTTGAATGGATGAGTTCAGGCCCAGCATGGAATGATGGAATTACTTGAGGTAGGAATCATGGGCTTGAACGGATGGATCGCTGGCCCGGTTGCTATGGCAGGTCTAAAACCGTCAAAAGCGGTCCACGCTGCAAGAACCTACTTCAAAATCTTCAGCGAAAAGGAATCATCGTCCGAAAAGGAATCCGACTCCTACCTGCAGCTGAACACGGCAGGCTTCTGCAACACTCCGTAGTAGCCTGCAATCTCGTGCGCACGCCCATATAATCCACACAGACACACTTAAATCCAATCTCTCCGTACGTTCCCTGCGACGATCGATCGATGGCCAGCGTCATCATGGAAGAAGAAGCCTTGTTCTGGTGCCATGCATGCAGCCGTCTCCACGGAACCCGCGCCGGCGAGGCGGTCGCGGCCTGCCCGGTCTGCTTAGCCCCCAGCGTCTCCTCGCTCGAGAGCATCGTCGACGTCGTGGACGGCAGCGCTATCCTCGACGGCTGCGACCCAGCGGGCCCGCCCGCCCACGCCCGCGCGTCTGCCGAGCCGCTGCCGCTCGTCACGGTCCGTGACGCGGGGCTGACATGCCCGATCTGCCTGGACGAGCTGGAGCCCGGCGCCAGCGCGGCCGAGACGCCGTGCCAGCACGTGTACCACCCGGCATGCCTCGTGCCGTGGCTAGAGGCGAAAGGCACCTGCCCGGTCTGCCGCGGGGAGTCCAGGGACGGGGCTGACGCCGGCGGGGCCAGCGCACCGGACGGTCTTATCCTTGGAGACATGCGCACCGCTGGCCGCTTTGCTCTCGGCCGGCGTACCGCCGGGCGGGTCTGCATACTCAGGGTCCTCGACGAGAACGGGGACCTCGTGCGGCACTGCACGCCGCAGCCCTATCGCGCGCGGCGCCTCGGATCGCGGCTGCGCGTGCGCTGGTTAAGAACAGCGTACTGCCTGGGCGCCAGGTGAGGGCGTAAAGCAGCCGCGCACGAAATTGCCGGCCTTGTGCCCGCGACGAACTCAATTCTTTTCCTCGTCATTTGAAAATTTTCGGTGTGATTCATTTTGTACTAGGGAATTACCGAAGAAACATATGTTCATTGTGAGTGGAAGTAAGATGACTCGTAGGTCAAACCAGAGGAAATTGAAAACAACTTGTATTGAGTGTTTACATGTTGCATCCAAATAAGATAAGGAAAAGTGATAGACGTCCCCGGACGATGGAACGTTCCAGCGTTCGCTTGCAGAAATGTGATTCTGTCATGCATGCTATATCATGTACAATGTTTTAATTTGTTTCATTGTAATACATTTTGACACATATTTTTAAGACATGATGAAACTTAATGGAATCGTGCGAATCTTAAAGCAGCAAATCAATACATATCATTGGCAGGGAGGTGCACGTGATCTTTGCTCGCTCGTCCATGTGTTCCACCTAGCACCTGTCTTATCTCTTCGCCACGTGATGGAAACCACGTCGAGCGTACTCCTCATCTCGCACCATGGCCTCTCTGCTTCCTCTTCAGCTCCCTCCCCATCGCCATGCGGAGATGCCTGGCGGTTGTGAAGAAGACTGACGCGCTCGAGTGCACACTTTGCCTCTCGAAGGTCTCCAACTGCGTCCTAGCCTTGCAGCACCATAGTCGCCTTTCATTGTCTTTGACGGTGCACTGCCTCCCTCCTGCAGTTCGAGGGCCTCGAGGGGAGGGCAAGGCGGGCGCAGTCACCGCCACCACAATCTCTCTACTCGAAATTCTGCACGAGGTAGCCGTTGTTCGACCTCTGGCTCGAGTTGCGCATCCCTGCGTATGGGTGCGAGGTGTGGCCATGGTTGCTGCTATAAGGGGCGGTCGGCTTTGCTACAAGGGTCGGCCGAACTTGTTACAAGGAAAGGTCGGCCCGAGCCTTCCTCTATAAGGGGCGATCCGCTATGCTACAAGGGTCGGCCGAACTTGCTACAAGGAAAGGCCGGCCCGAGCTTGCTTCTATAAGGGGCGGTCCGCTTTGCTACAAGGGTCGGCCAAACTTGCTACAAGGAAAGGCCGGCCCGAGCTTGCTAAAAGGGAAGGCCGGCCTTTGCTACCGGTTATGGGCGGTGCTACTACGAGCGACATGGGGAGGGAGGCTTTGCTACATGGAGTCGGGGCCTTGCTGCTGTGAGTGACAGGCTTTCCCACAAGGGGGCGGTCGGCCTTGCTACCGGTGGTGGTGTTGCTACAAGGGCGGGATGCCTTGCTACAACAAGCAGATGTCTTTGCTACCTGTGTTGGGCACCTTTGCAGTGAGCGGTGGGGAGCTTCTTCGACAATGATACATTTTGCCTCGAATGGTGGGACACTCTTCTACCAGTGATGGGATGCGCTGCTACCAGGACCTAGTTAAGGACATAGGTGTACAAATGTACCCATTATTTTTGAGAGAAGACAAGATATGTACAAGTATAGTATAAATTCATACTAAAAGATAGCTCAAAACTATTAGTTAGTATTACAATTCATTAATATAACTCTAATTCACTAATTATTTATACCCAAACCAAGTTTCTTGTTTCCACCACTGGATGCTACAAGGGACCACCAGCGTTGCTACCTATGCAACGACGTCTTCCGCAACGATGACTTTTCCGACGATAATTGGGTCAGAGAAGGTAGATGAGGATAAATGCCGAAAACGGTTAAGGGTTCTCGTTCCATGGGAGAGAGAAGGAGAGGTGCCAACGTCGACGTGGGGTCGCCCGTTGACCCGTGCAGGGACACATGTCGTCTCTGGATAATGGGGATTGGGAGATTTGGTCTCTGCCACGGTTAAGATAACGGGAGTTTGACAGCGAGTCATTGATCCATGAGAGCAGGTAAAATAAGCTTATGTAAGCAGGCTATAAAATTTTAAATAATATATTTGAGATGAGGTGGAGGAGAGGGAATATTAGTGGGCTTTCATGCAAAAGCCAGCTATAGCACGTGCTCCTAAGCACTTTGTGTGAGTGTAAAGTAGGCCTTAGCTAAATAAAGTAGTATTTACTTATAACTAACTATTGTATGTATTGGCTATTAGACTGACTATAGATGATGTGGCGGTGGCTTATAGCCAGCGGCAGACTTTACTATTGAACTTGCTCTGATGTAGATACAGCTACCAATGTACGAGTACTACTACTATGGTAAAAGATGTTTTTCAGCCCATCAACCAGTCTCTCTGTGCACAAATAGGCCCAGGTAGCAAGCGGGACGGGTTTTCACTAAGCCAGCTTAATTTCTGTTCCCTTAGCCAACTCATTTTAGCCTAGATTTGAGTTTTGCGGGCAGGATGCGGGTGCCGCTGCAACCCTAGGCCCAGGGCCCTCGTTAAGTAATTAGTCTCTGACAGTGATGATCGATCATTGCCGTTGCGGCTACGTACGGCGCGCCATCATAACGGCGAAAGTTCCACAGCTGACAGCAAATCGGACGGCGCCCTCTAATCTCAATCTGCATCAGTATCTCACAGCTCCTCTCCGTCCGTCTTCCTCTTCGGCTCCCTCCCCGTCGCCATGCGGAGATGCGTGGCGGTTGTGAAGAAGACTGACGCGCTCGAGTGCACACTTTGCCTCTCGAAGGTCTCCAACTGCGTCCTAGCCTTGCAGCACCATAGTCGCCTTTCATTGTCTTTGATGGTGCAGTGCCTCCCTCCTGCAGTTCGAGCGCCTCGAGGGGAGGGCGAGGCGGGCGCAGTCACAGCCACCACAACCTCTCTACTCGAACTTCTGCACGAGGTAGCCGTTGTTCGACCTCCGGCTCGAGTTGCGCATCCCTGCGTATGGGTGCGAGGTGTGGCCATGGTTGCTGCTATAATCGTCGGCCGAACTTGCTACAAGGAAAGGCCGGCCCGAACATGCTACAAGGAAAGGTCGACAATGACGTCTTTTGCCTCGAACGGTGGAACACTCTGCTACAAGCGATGGGATGCGCTGCTACCATGGGCGGGTCCTAGTTAAGGACATGGGTGTACAAATGTATCCATTATTTTTTAGAGAAGACAAGATATGTACAAGTATAGTATAAATCCATACTAAAAGATAGCTCAAAACTATTAGTTAGTATTACAATTAATTAATATAACTCTAATTCACTAATTCTTTACACCCAAACCAAGTTTCTTGTTTCCACCACTGGCTGCTAGTACGAGGGATGACCAGCGTTGCTACCTATGCGACGACGTATTCTCTCTGGCAACGATGACTTTTCTGACGACGATTGGGTTAGAGAAGGTAGACGAGGATAGATGTCGAAAATGGTTAAGTGTTCTCGTTCCATGGGAGAGAGAAGAAGAGGTGACGACGTCAACGTGGGGTCGCCCGTCGACCAGTGCACGAACACATGTCATCTTTGGATAATGGGGATCGGGAGATTTGGTCGCTGTCACGGTTAAGATAACGGGAGTTTGACAGCGAGTCATTGTTCGATGATGTAAATACAGCTACCGAGGTAATAGTAGTACTACTATGTTAAGAGATGTTTTTCAACCCATCAACCTGCCTCTGTGTGCACAAATAGGCCCAGGGCCCTCGTTAAGCATAATTAGTCTCTGACAGTGGGATTATTTTTTTTTGGAAAGAAGCATATATATTAATATTGCAGGATACCAATTATACCCAGTCTCTGCAACAACGCATTACCCTAATGGCACTACGGATGCATACAGCCAAAAAATAAAAAAAGAATTACAGGAAAAAAAGTCCCTCTATAGTAATCTATGCCCTACGACAACGACCAAACACCACCAAGGCGGCACCAGAAATCCATCCCCTCCAAAAGCGACGCCTCCAAGAAGGAAACGGTGCACCAGCGCCGTCATCGCCCTGATCATCGATCATAGATTTTCATCCTGAAGAAAGTCCACGCCGACAAAACAATGGTTCAACAAAATCATTGTCAGACACAACTAATTAAGATCACCCTGAAGAAAACAGTGGGATTAATAAGAGCGCCTTACCGGTACCATTGACCTCTGCGACCAGAATGGACCCATCCATGATGATCTAGCATCCTCTGCCACCTGGTTATCTAGGATGAGTCCCCAGCTCGCTAGCTGCCCTGAACCCCAAACCATGATGATCGATCATTGCCGTTCCGGCTACGTACGTACGGCGCGCCATCATAATGGTGAAAGGTCCAGAGCTGACAGCAAATCGGACGGCGCCCTCTAATCTCAATCTGCATCGGTCTCTCAGCTCCTCTCCGTCCGTCTTCCGATCGCGCGCGCATAGACCGAAGATTAACGCGGCTGCCATGATGACTACTGCTCCCTCCGTTTCAAAATATAAGATTTTTAAATTTATATAAAAAAATATAAACTATTTTTAGCGTGTAGATTCACTCGATGGAATGAACGGGCGCACACACGCACGCGCGATGAATAATTCGACGAGAACGAGATCCTCCTGGGACGATGGATGGGATGCAGCATGAGTGCGAGCAGAGACATGGCCTGAACGACTTCCCAGCTCACAAGTCCCAACAGTGCAACTTGATATGGACACGGGCCAATCCCGCACTGTATTGTACCGCCGCCCGGCCATACTCATCCTCTGATCTGTCGCAGTACTACACCGTAGTAGGTAGGTCGATGATGAGGTCCATGGACATGGCATGCATGGGTCCTGGCATGAGCACTATGGTGCACTACTCTGCCTACCTACCATACCAATTACCAAGCAAGGGAAACCTGTTGCACAATCCTGACACAACAGCTCATGAATCTCGTGCAGGTGGACCGGATATTTTATAAATATAACCCTCTTCAACACTGCATCGCCAAAACTGTCTCTGTTACTAAAAAAAGCAAAAATGCCCTGGCGGGAAGCTAGAAAAGTGACACGTGCCACATCCCGCCAGGGCCCGAGGCGGGCCAATCATCCAGTCGTAGGCCGTGGCAGGAAGAGCCTGCCGCCAGCGCACGAGGCGGGATGCCGTGGGGCCCGCGACAGGAGGTGGACGCTCCGCTGGCGGGACGTCGCGTCCGTCCTTGGGACATGGGCGGTGGCGATATGTGCTCCCCCCGGTAGCAGCTGTCTCCTGACGATGACACAACTCGACATGAGTGCACGTATAGTAATTAGACCACCGACATGAGCTATAGAAAATAGACCGCCGAAAGAGCACCGGTACAACAAATTGATTACCGAACTTTGCAGCGCACTCACATGCAGATTTGTCCCGCTAGTAGAGAAGGCTGGCTTATAAAAGGAGTAGTATCACGCTCTTAACAGATGCATCCTTCTCCGTTCCTTCCTTTGTTTGCTATTTTCTTTGGTGGCTATGAGTTTGTCTTGCTTTGACCAAAACTACAGGACGAGAAATATGAATGATGCGAGTTTGCCTCCTGGTGTGGAATATTTTCGGTGTTGGTGCGGGACTTTTTGCAAGGTGAAGGAGTCCACAGATTTTTCTGATAAAATGGGCATGAAATTTTTCATGTGTCCCAATTATCAGTATGATCCAGCTCCCTGGAGTTACAACAGGACTCCGGTATGTTTCATCTATAATAAAATGATATTTTTTGTTTTATGGAATATTTACTATGTTCTTATTTGTGATGCAGTCTCCTCCATCCTTGCGCATATGGTATCGTTGGATTGACACGGAGCAAACCGAATGGGCGCTTCGTGAGAATAGAAGAGAGGAGTCGTCGTGCGTGACAAAACTTTCACGAGGACAAGCATCATGAGAAAGAGGCGGAAGAGCGTAGAGCGGCGCAACAGGAGCAACGACGTCGGTTAGAGGAGCTACGGAAGCAGAGAGAGGGACAACGACGCCTCAGGGAGGAGGGGGAACGACAGGCTAGGGAGGCATATAGGCAGACTCTGAGAGAAAGGGCTGCTGAGACAAGGACAGCTGAAGAACGTGGTGATAAGACAGGGAAATAGCCACGCTGGACGCAAGACGACTAGACTTTTGTCCTAGTGTCTGAATCCACCCCTCCCATTGTATCTTAATTAAAGTACTCTTATTTTAAATTATGCATTTAAATGTATCCTAATTCCTGTTGTACCGTGTAGTAATGAAAAATAAGTACCTAAGTATTTTTATTTTAGTTATATCTTAAATATCTGTGAATTTTTATTTGAAATTGTTTTTAGAACAGCAAGACAAGATAATAGTAATATGTCTCTTACAAATATAGAACGCTACATTAATGTTCAAATAGAACCGGCTACATCGCCGGAGTTACAATAATCGTCTCATTCTCTCGGTTGTTTCCTCGCACGTCCTCCGTTATATGTGATCTAAAGGATAACTTCATAGGTCCGTCGGCCTGGGATTTGTGCGGAGATTTGGCGGTGATGGTATAAAATGATTCCTGGTTTGTGTATCTTGTTGACTGTCAGGAATTTGGCTCGTACCAACATCAGTATATAAAAAATCCATCATTGGATCATATGTTGGCTGTGATGATCCAGGGTTGTACAAAGACTGAGGTTGGTCGTATGGCTGATCATATGTGTAGTAACTGAAATGGCCTATAGATGGATGAGGAGGTGGCATGTTTAAATTAAATCCAGTATCATCATCGTCTCATGCATCGTCAGGAGTGGTCTGAATAGGAACAATACGTATTAGAATGAGTAAAATATAATAATAAGTTAGTGCGATTATAAAAATGCGTACCGGTATTTTCTGAAATAGTTCTCTAATAATTTTCGGGAATATTCCTCTAGGTGCTTGTTGATGCGTTGAACCGAAACCAATCTAAAAAATGGTCCGCATGTTAGAATTAAATTATTACAGCAGATGTGCATTAAAAGTATCAAACTCATGCGTGACGGTTGCCTTGAAGATTTAGGCCTAGAAGGTTCCACGGTAATCCTCGATGATGTACGCATAAGAGTAGCGTCTTGGCGTATTCTAATCTGTCAGCACAAGAACATTACAAATAATTGTTTTTCTAAAACAGATTTTTAAATGTAGAAAATACGTACATTCTCACACATAGAGGCGCTGCGTGCTGGATTTTCTAGGCTTGCTCTCGCTTCACTCGGTCGCAAAGAGAAAGACTCAGACATGTTGTACTGTCCTAGCATAACATCATCCGCTCGGCCACAACTTCAGTTAGTAGCGGTATGTAAAGCATTCTGAAAAATGCGCATCAATCTACTCTTGATGGTATTCGGCATGGATCGAGGGTTCTCTCTAACTATTTCATGCACATCCGCCATTATGCTATGTTGCCTACTTAGCTGAAAATAACGACCAATGTTATTCTCATAAATATAAAATTATAAATACAGTGCTAAAAATATACATACCGTGTCATCACGGCGGTTTGCTGCAATACGTTTTATCCCTCCCTCTAGCTGCTCTTGACGTGTGCGGTGTGCTGGCCTATCCGTTGGAGTGCGGGTGAGCTTTGAACATGTGCTCGCATTGTACCATGTCATATAAGCATCCCACGTGCTATCGGAAAACACCCTGCATGTTCATGGTCATAAGCATACCAATAAGAATTTAAATAATCTAAAAAAATTACCTATTTTCTGAAACTATGTCCGTAAGCTTGTTCGAATTCTATTGATCTATCTATAGCTTCTAGGTGTGCAGCCAATTATGATTCTTTCTTTCTTCCTTGATTGCTTTGTCTGAAATGCGCATAACCATTGTTATAATATTTGACCAAAAACATTGTATAAATTTAAACTGATTTAAAATTGAGAACGTACTCGTGAAATATAGACTCGACACAGTTGGAAGGTGGGGGAGGGACCTCCTGGTAGAGATCAAGTTGCCACATCACACGCTCGGGGTTCTGCGGCTCCACCATATACAGGCACATAAGATGACAACGTGTCCACCAAAGCTCATGGTCTCGGTAGCAATTAGTTGCTAAACCCCTATTCCGGGCCATGTGCATTACATAATCTTCATGCCACGCATTTCATGATAGAAGAATGATGTATGGTCTCGAAATCTTCATTGTAAAGAGGATAGCACTTCGAAGCCAAATCACGGGCCCAACGTAATACGCCATATGTCTACCGGGTATCCATGGTCGCGCAATTAAACCGGACGTCGTGACCACTATATGGGTGCACCGGATCTTCTATCATTGGCCGTCCGACGGGTATGTGCTCCGAAGACCACAACTGAAGGAAAATATAGCATACACATATAATTGGGGCTACACTACTAACCTTCTTTCTCCTATATGAGGCGTCACATAACCCCCTGTAAGTCTGACATAGTACCGCCGAACCGATGCTGTACTGGGTGATCTCTAAATTGTCCAGAGGAAGGGCTATGTGTTCTGCTAGTCTAATAAAAATTGGGTTGACTACTTCACCGTTTCCCGATGGGAACAACATGCCAAATAGGTAGAGTAAGTATGCAACAAGGTGTGAACGTACTACTTCCTCAGAAACTCCGGTTGGGAAGTCAATAAAATTCACTAGCCAACTGATGGGGACACCTCTAGATAACTTATCAGTACGAGTTCTCGGGATAAGTTGACCCATCAGTTGTTCAAAATCTTTCTTCCAGGATGCCCGTGCTGGCGACAACATGAGAGGAATACCACAAAGTGGCAACCCAGTGATCATGGATACATCCTGAAGTGTAGGTGTCATCTCTCCCCACCGAAAGTGGACGGTGTGTGTCTCCGGTCTCCACCGGTCAACAAGTGATGTTAAAAGACAAGGGTCTAGTTTAAATAACTAAGGCGCGGATGTCATCCTAGCGAACGGAAGTATTCCGCTACGGGAAAGATAAGGCACGAACCGCTCATCAAGAATCCATCGGGTCGCTGGACCTCGACACCTGAAAGTACTTGGCCCTCCTAGTGGACCTTCGGGGTTAATCCATTGTTGGCACTGGTGGGTAGAATCGTACTGTCCATCCAAGAGAGGAGGTAAATCCGCCATATTGTCCGGTGAGGAAGGTACCATCAATTGATATCACAGGCCGGTAGTGGTGGAATGCTTAGATAGTTTGGCTGAACGCCCAGAAGATACGGTCTAGGATGAAATGATCAGGAGTGCCACTCGGGTGGTTCCTCTCCATCCTATAGGTGACAGTTCCAGGGTTGGCTTTAGTAATCTGATGTAGCATTCTCGAAACCATGTTGTAAGCCTCCGTATATGTGCCATACACCCCCTCTAAAACAGACTCCTTGGCATGCCTGGCCTTGCCATAGCTCACCGAAAATCCAATCGCATCTGCCGTACCCTCTCGTAACGCCTTCACCGATACACCGATCTTATATTTTACCATGGGTGCAATGACCTGTGCCACATATGCGGCACTAACATTGCGGTGTTTAGGAAGAGTGCCAGTTAGCTCACAACTGTGGGGAACCATGCGAGTTATCGTCCAAGGCTTGCATATTCCCACAGGTTGACGAGCGACGACTCTTCCAGGACAACCAGACTCTATGCAAAGAACCTTCAACAAATGTTTGTTAGATTTCTTCACTTTATGTTCTCGGGAAATGGAGAAGGCATATCTTCTGATCGCCATGCCCACAGCCTTCTTGCTCGGGAACTGTTGGTTTTCTTCTAGGATGGTAGCTCTGACTCAACGGACAGAGGTATCATCGTGACCGATGACAAGAGACTCTATGTCCCCAGGTGCCATTGCTGGCGCCACTGCTCTCACTTGACTCGGACCGCCTCCTTCATCTTCATCATCATCTGACGATTCACGATCGTCGTCACTAGAATCAAGCTCGTTTGACTGTCCCTCAATCCGTTCATTGAGGTCGACAATCGCCATGGAATAAGGTCCATTATTCTCGCTAGGAACAAAGGAATCTTCCACATGCCTCCTCTCCACTGTCTCCGAATCTATAGCCATTGCGGCGATGGATAATTGGAGCTCACCGGCTGCGGTGCTGCTACCAGGTATGTCGCTGGCATCAACAAACTGCACATACACCATCGGTTGCCCATACATGGCCGCCCCAGGTGTGCTTGCAAATTTCATGTATGAACCCCACGAATTTTCGTCTTTAACCTGGCAAAGTGCCAACCGGTAATCTTCTCCCACTCTCTTGCAAACGACCGTTTCAACGATCATCTTTTTTCGGGCCATCTCTGGCCCAAATTCTGCGCGGCTGCGCCTTCTAATGTCCGTGAAACTAGCATTCATCAATTCTTCCAATATGATATTTTTTGTCTCACAACGCGACAGATCAAGCCCCGACGGCCCATCGCGGGTGATGTCCTCACCATAAAAAATATACAAAGTGTTCATCGTACCTACGCGCATCAAATTAATATAACCATATTAATTATATATAACCTTAACCATAGTTCATTAATATAATTATTTATATTGACAAAATACATTAATTGTCTAACCGTACGTGTAAGAAATATTATTACACGAGTTCAAATATTTGGAAACGACCTAATTAAGTATTATACCTAATATATTGCTACAAGAGTCTAAAATATTTCTACACGATCTAATTACGTTGCATAGCTAAAATATTACTACACTATCTAAAATATTTCTACACGACCTAATTATGTTGTATATAGATAAAATATTACTACATGAGATAAAATATTTCTATACGTTCTAGTTAAGTTGTATACCTAAATATTACTACAAGAGCACAAATATTTCTATATTACCTAATTATGTTGCATAGCTAAAATATTACTACATGAGCTAAAATATTTCTATACGTTCTAGTTAAGTTGCATAGCTAAAATATTACTACACGAGCACAAATATTTTTACATTACCTAATTACGTTGCTTATCTAAAATATTACTACATGAGCTAAAATATTTCTACACAACCTAATTAAATTGCATAGCTAAAATATTACTACACGATCTAATTAGGTTACTTAGCTAAAATATTACGACAAGAGCTCAAATATTTCTACACGAGCTAACTAATTTGCAAAGCTAATTGATAGTTCAAGCATTGCATGGCAAATTATGGCCTAATTAGCTAACTAATATATACAACATGCATAGCTTTCAACCGAAACAACTCACCTTGATCGATGGCTATCCGTTCTCAGCCTTAGAATATTGGCGCAGTCTTCTTTCAGCCTCAGGCGATTACGGAGTGTGTGACTGTATGAGCAAAGGGATCGAAAGAAGAGGCAGCAAATGGACCGAAATAAGTCGCCGTGGTTCTGAGGATAGCTGCCGCTGTATTTAAAGAAACGGAGCTGCAGTATTTGCCAACAAACAAATTTCGAGGAAAGAGAGCTGCAGCGGCAGCCATCGGTTCAAGTCCCGAATGAATAAAGTAAAAAAAGAGTCACAAGTTTCAACGAATACTACTTTCGGTGGTTACTTGACTGCTGAGCAACAGGAAACAGTCAATCGGTGATGGGAATCTTGGAAACACACATACCGCCACAGCCTACGTCGGGAAGGTCAAACCGCCGCCCCCCGAGGCGGATAGATTCCCGCCAGCGTGAAGTCGACGTCTCGCTGGCCCTCGTGGTGGGGCCCGCTGCGTCCCGCCTGTCCCTCTGGCGGTAGGGTCATTCCGCCTCCGTCGCTGGCGGGAGGGTTGGCCCGCCACAGGCCGTGGCGGGAGGTGCCACGTGCAGCGTTTCTAGCCTCCCGCCAGAGATTTTTGCCTTTCGCTTCGTATTGGGGGTACTTTTGGCGATACAGTTTTGCAGGAGGGCATATTTGTAAAAAAAATGGGTGAGCCGTGGGCGAGATTCACCCCGGCTGACATTGCCGTGCACGCTGATGACGGTGGGCAAAAGATCCATCCATCCTGTGAAGATGAATGCCAGTGCGCGTCCATCGGGCTGCTGCGCCTCGGGCAGGTTTGCAGTGCAGGAAAACGATCCGCGACGGCGACGGGGTTGCAGGGGAACTCTGGCCGGTGATGCATGGCGCCTCTGACGTTTCTTCTTCTTCGTGGTGTCGACCGACCGCGAGCATGGACGGTGCAAGCGATGGGTGGCGGGATGGAGGGAGACTACGCCAGAGAAACTTGGACGTACTAGTACGTACTGGACGACCAAACAAACAAATCTGTAGTTGTCAAGGGTCGTCATCGAGACGATTCGGCCAGCTTTATCTTCCGTCGGGAGGGGCGGCGGGTAGCATGATAGTACTCCTACGCAGGTGCGTTTCGAGGCCGTAGGACGGACGTGTCCGAGGAAAGCAGCTGACGCACCGCTCCCATTGCATTGCCGCCCCCCATGCCATACATAAACATACGCACACCTCGCTGTCTCCAGCTAGTGCTGATGACTGACGAGTACCGGAGCGACGTGCGTGCGGACAAGGAGTTGGGCGGTGTGCGCGCGCGCTCCTCCGTGATGTCCCCCCGTGACAGCGGCGTCTCTGTTGTCTAGTACCGTAGGAGCGGTACCACACGTCTTGTCCGAGGCCGTTCGTGCTTGTAACCGTGCAGTTTTGCCCACACGTACCGATCGACGTAGTAGTACGAGTATATGCATGCTTGTTTACCGCGGCCAATGCCTCTGGGGGACAGCAAAGCAAGCCTTCGAGGTGCATGCTCGGCAGACTGGACCCTGTCTGTCTCTGTGGGGTGCGTGCATGTACTACTACTCAAACTTTGAATATTTCCCCGCGCTCACAGCCTCAGACTCCTTAATGCACGCAGCGTCACCATAATTTGCTTCTCCTGGTGGTACTCCACTCCACTCACTACTCACTAGGAGTAGCACTCTAGCTAGGACAATGAAACCGCCGTGGTGCCGGTACGCTAGCTAACCCTAGCGCGGTATAGCTAGAGTATTCTGCAAGAATTCAAATGGTGTGGTACGAGTGTCCCCCCGACGGTATACCTTGGAGTAGTACTCGGCAAGGATGTAGTAACAAATAGATGTAGTACGTGGCAAAATAAAGTGTACTACCAGTACCATGAGTACTGTCACCAACAAAGCGACCTAAAAATATATATATATATACACGCGACCTAATCACGTCTAACCGGCTAGGACGGCGGCCGCCCGACGCGACCGTCGCCGACTGCGTGGCCTTTGTCTTGTGCCTTTGTGCAGCGCCGGCCGCCCGGCCGGCGAGAAGATAGAAGGGAGCTCCAACTCCGCGTACGTACGTACGTCTTGCTCATGAATGCTGCGAACCTAAACGCGGAGGGATTGATTGAACGGGCCTTTATGTTGCAGCAGTACGTAGTACAAACTTTTGCTTCAATGCGTTGCCACCCTCCAGCCAGCCAGCCAGCCTCTTGGATCGAACGGAAGGCAGCAGCAGCCAGCAGGCGTCGCATTCACGGCAGCTTTCGGTGTGTACGTATCCACGGCAACGTACGGTCGAGATGCGCGCTCTGCTCACCACCTTGTTGTTTTCGTTTGATCCGGCCGAAAGGTAGATGAGATTGTAACTCCGAGTAATAAATTCACGACAAGAGGTTATAAAATCGCTAGAAAGTGGAGGAGCTCGTACGCGACTATAGAACCCTTCTCTAGGAATGTAAGTGGGATAGATACGCCAAAAGTGTCCAGCTTCTAGTTCATTTGCCAAATATTACTAGTTCAAATTTTCAGCAAAAAATATGAACTAGAATTTGGAAATTAGCTAGAAATACTATGATTTTAGCGAGACCCCACTTGACACCTTATCCTACTCTTTCATCGAGCCGAATTTTGTTTTTGGATAACATAAATTTCACTAAGATTTTTAAGAACGGATACTACAAGCTGGAACGGAATGAATAATTGGATGGATCTAATTTTGGTGCCAACCGACTCAATGTTGTCATCGCCATTCTGGTGAGATTTTCTAATGGTGCTCGCTCCAGACCACAAGAGCGCAACAACCCAGGTGCTGTAGAAAATATTAAAAGGACCAATCAAATAATTTCATGTTCAAAACTCCCCACACAGACACACACAACGAAAAACAATTTACGAGATTTTTTTTGGCGAGAGACAAATTGTGTGAACCCAGTAAGAGCTTATTTGATTCATAGGATAGGGAAGAGTAATTACCTTTTATCGTAGTGAAGACATTTTCATGAGCTCTAAGCTAATCTATTTTTATTTAGAATTTACACTACAAGATTCCTAAGAGAGTAGCTCCTACGAGATATGATCTAATGGATCAAACAACTTATGCATGGAAATTTCCATAAGTTCTCAGTCCTGCACAAATCGTGTGAAAAGTCCATGAATGAAAGGAGCCCTATGTTGTTCCCAATATTGAGTTTCAAGTTAGTACTGCCTCTACCATGTCCTCTATCTTTCATAGTGAAAAAAATACAAGTGATGTTTATCAGAAGGGAGGACACATAATATCCATACAATATACAAGGCCATTTTTTTCCCGCGTCCTCCTCCCAGACCCCTTGAGAGTCGTTCCTATCCTTCCACCGCCACCCCTTTCCTTCTTCCTCTCCGGCGGCCCAGGTGGCCGACGAGGGGGGTGGATCTGGTGGCTGGCCTCCCCTATACATACTAGTAGTTGGCTTAATGTCTAGGTTTGCCTCTATGGCGTCTACCGATATGGTGTCTGAGGGTAGGACGACGGATCTTGGCGGCCAGATCCTCCGCGCCGCGAGCTCTCTCTTCCTGGCAGCTCACTGCTGGTGGCAGGTGGTGGTGCTTGGGAGGTCGAGGGACTTGTGCATCCCTCTAAATAAGGTACGCATCAGGGAGCAGAGTGAGTCCTTTGGCCAGGCTTGGCTCTGTGCGGCGAGCTTCTCCTACAATTAGAGCTTCCATGGAGGAAGCCATCCTCAACGAAAAGTTCATCCGCAGCTCCCTTGTTGAAGGCCTTTTGCGATGTCTTGGGTACCTGCTGCAGCAGCTTGCCGATGTGCTCTCTTTGTCGGCGTGGTGCGGAGAGAGAGAATATGGCTGCTGCTGTTTGTGGGTGGCCTGAGAGGTTGCAGGGAACTGGCAAAGGCGACCGCGTCCATCTTCTGCTGCTGCATCGACCTCCTTCTGCTGCTGGAGCTTTGGCCCCTTCAAACCTGATTCTCCAGCATGCTTGTGGGTGGCTTCGGTGGTACTCCGGCCTCTGTGTGGCTTAGCCGGAAATTTCGGCGCCCACTTCTTCAACCTCCGGAGGGAGGCCCTTCTACCTTGCTTGGAAGCAAGGACGCGGCTGGCGATGGTGGCAGTTGCATCGCCGGCGAGGTCGAAGATGGCATCAAGACCCGATTGCTTTTCTGCATCTTTTTCTAGGGTCCTTTTTGCAATCTGGAAAGACAATGTTGTAATTTTAACTTTCCTTTAGGTCATTTCTTCAGCATTGTATCACTTTTGTTAAATTAATGCCAGTTCTGGGACCTTCGGGTCCCTTCCCCTTGTTCAAAAAAATAAAAAAATAAAAATCCATACAATGCCATAAGAGAAACACCACCCACATTCTAATAACTTTATATTGAACTAAAGTTTGAATCAAACATGAGTATATATGATATATTAAGGCCAAGTTAAAAGTTTATTTCCTTCGAGACTATAGATCCACACAGATATCGGGAGAATTACTAGAGTATATTATCAATACTATTGTCCTAATAATTTTATTAGTATATCATCTCTTAATGGTCTCGCTGATTTGTAGGAATTAGAAAACCTATGAATCATCATCCTATATGAATTTTCCAAGAAAAGTTTCCAACTACGTCACACAAAGAAGGTAATCTTTGTTGGATGTTGGTCCCAAAATTATATGAATTTTGGATCGTGCTTATCACTACTTGTAGCACTATGAATACATATCTAGCACAAAGAAAAAACTAAAGAAATCCTATTGACTCGATTTTTTATCACATAGGTTCTCGCTGTTCTAGCTGGCCAGTTGCAACTGCATGGGCGCATGGGGCACGAGACATCACACAATATGATCGCAAAAATGAGTAGATTCATCGCAACTTGTGTTTATTATCATGAAATTTCATATCCAAAATTTGTACACATAGATTTGGTAACGAAGAAAAGGAGAAACTAGATGGTTATGCTTCTATACATATTTAACTTTCTTCTTTACTTCATGCTGGGTAGATCGAATCCTGACCACGTGACGTAGTAGATACACATTGTATTAATCCGGTCATAATTTCAGTAGATTCAAGCTCTTATGTTTGCCATTTGCTTTCTGTTTTATAGTGACCCAAATTTTGATGTTCTCTTAGAACATATAAATATCCATATAATCTAAAATACTCTACCCCACATTTAAATTATCTTTGTTTCTAAATTAAATTGGAAACATTGTTTTACAAAAAAGAGCTTGCTATGATGTTATATATTTTGTATTTCAGATAAAGCTAAATGATTTTATTTTGCCTTAGACTATAAATTCACATAGATATCAGAAGCATCGAATCAAACAACTCGCACAAGAAAAATATTCTAAGATAATCGAAACATTTTGATATTTTTTGCTGGTCCGTTGCATTTGCATGGGTGCATGGACACGACACACAATTGGATTTTACCCGTTGGCACCAGCAATGTTTGAGTATACACAGTTATATATTAGAATAGGTCACGCTTTGCTATATTTGATAGTTTAGAACTGTAATCTGAATCTATCTCTACTAAGCTCAATTTCTAAGATTTCATTTTCCACTGTGTGAAAGCTTCTCTCTCAATCCCTCCCTAATCCCTAGTCCTTTCTTTCATATAGGCACAAGGCCCTTCAAAATTTAAATGAACCTATATGAAATAGTGTCTAGATTTATCTAAATTTTAACAAATTTAAGACATCTATTTTGGGACGATCAATACAATTATTTTGCTCTATCAGCGTTACTGCAGCAGTAAAACCACAGTACAGCCAGCAGTGCGCGTATCCCTACTGATAATAGCTCTGACAATCCAGCTGGCGGTCCGTGGTTCGAAAGATAGAAGACGACAGATGCAAAGAACCCGGCTGCTGCGTCCCAGCGACAGTGACCCATCTCTTCTCGCCCTCCTCAGTCTCTCCTCGCTCCTCAGTCGTCACCAGCACTCCCCACTCGTCAGTCGTCACTGCGCGCTGGCGTCGCCACCCCATAAAATCCTTCCCGAACCAAAAACCCCACGACGAAATCCAACGCCAGCGCCCGTCTCGCCGCTCACATGCGCGCGTAGGTCCAGGTTCATTTCTGCTCCCAACCACCGCCATGCCTCCCCCTCTAGTCCTCTGCCTCCTCTTCGTCCTGCTCGCCGTGCCATCATGGTCGTCCGAGGCCGCGAGGCCTCGCGCGAAGCCGCTGCTGCTCCCTCTGCGGGCTCGGCAGATGCCGGCCAGGGCGCTGCCGCGGCAGCCGAGCAAGCTGCGGTTCCACCACAACGTCAGCCTCACGGTCTCGCTGGCCGTCGGCACGCCGCCGCAGAACGTCACGATGGTGCTCGACACCGGCAGCGAGCTGTCCTGGCTGCTCTGCGCGCCGCCAACTGTTGGCGGCGCCAGGAACAGCAACAACGGGACGTCATTCCGCCCGAGGGGCTCGTCCAGCTTCGCCGCCGTGCCGTGCTCCTCCGCGCAGTGCCGCTCCCGCGACCTGCCGTCCCCGCCGGCCTGCGACGAGGCCTCGCGGCGGTGCAGCGTGTCGCTCTCCTACGCGGACGGGTCGTCCTCGGACGGCGCGCTGGCGACCGACGTCTTCGCCGTGGGCAGCGCGCCGCCGCTCCGCGCGGCGTTCGGCTGCATGTCCTCGGCGTTCGACTCGTCCCCGGACGGCGTGGCGAGCGCGGGGCTGCTGGGCATGAACCGGGGCGCGCTCTCCTTCGTCTCGCAGGCCAGCACCCGGCGCTTCTCCTACTGCATCTCCGACCGCGACGACGCCGGGGTGCTGCTCCTGGGCCACAGCGACCTGATCCCGACCTTCCTGCCGCTCAACTACACGCCCCTCTACCAGCCGGCGCTCCCCCTCCCGTACTTCGACCGCGTCGCCTACTCCGTGCAGCTCCTGGGCATCCGCGTGGGCGGCAGGCGGCTGCCGATCCCGGCGTCGGTGCTGGCGCCGGACCACACGGGCGCCGGGCAGACCATGGTGGACTCCGGCACGCAGTTCACCTTCCTCCTGGGCGACGCCTACGCGGCGCTGAAAGCCGAGTTCCTGCGACAGACCAGGCCCGTACTCCCCGCGCTCGACGACCCGGGCTTCGCGTTCCAGGAAGCGTTCGACACCTGCTTCCGCGTGCCCCACGGTCGGGCGCCGCCGGCGGCTCGGCTCCCGGGCGTGACGCTGCTGTTCAAGGGCGCGGAGATGGCGGTGGGCGGGGACCGGCTGCTGTACAAGGTGCCCGGGGAGCGGCGGGGCGGCGACGGGGTGTGGTGCCTGACGTTCGGGAACGCGGACATGGTGCCCATCATGGCGTACGTGATCGGGCACCACCACCAGATGAACCTGTGGGTGGAGTACGACCTGGAGCGGGGACGCGTGGGGCTCGCGCCCGTCCGCTGCGACGTGGCCAGCCAGCGCCTCGGCCTCATGCTGTGACGCTCACGCCGACGCGCCACGCGCGAGATCTGGCTTTGTTAGTTAACCAGTGTGTAAATTAGGAGCAGTAGCAGTACGTACGTGCCACGATCTTCTCGTTCCTGCTTAGACTGATCGAGCTTGTAGTAGGATTTCGAATGTAAATATATGGAAATGTAATGTAGATTATCGTTCTTCGCATCTTGTGTTACTAACTAGTGCTGGTGTGGCATCAAGATTGAATGACGCTGTTCACAAAAAAAAAAAAGATTGAATGACGCTAACTGTAATACAATCCAAGGCGTCGCCATCTGCTAAACACTTTCTGACATGTACGGAATGTGCACGTAGCCTCCGAGCTCTGCAACCGTAGATTCAGACGGCATCAGCTCGTGCGCGTGCGCCGGAGACACGAAGCAAGCATCACTGACGACAGGGAACAACACAGGTGAGAGCCAAAAGGCACGTGACGACGGTGCCACCTCGCCGGCATGCGCTCGAGAAGCTTTCGGTCCGGGAAAACTGGATTAGTGGCGAGCAGAAGAGGAACAGGATGTGAGCTAGCGTGGGTTGCTGGCCTGCCGACACAGGTGATAAAGAAGTGGACCGACACCACGATTATGATACTAATACATCTAGCTAGCACAAGAAGGTTCGAACTCGTATTCGGTTTGTCTACACGACGACAGTCTTTTTCCTTTCTGTCTTGTTTGAATTGACTAAACGTGAAAAGCTTGCCTCGAGCGTCACAAAACACAACGCTTTTGTATCGCAGTACAGTAGAATAATAAGGGCTCGATGAAAGTACACCAGCAGTGAAGCGTAAGTTTAGGACACACCGTGACATGCGTGAGAAGGTATCGCGTGTCATGTGAAAAAAATGCAAGCTGTGAAATGCAAGTTTCGAACAATGAGACGTGCAACCCCATGGTGGTGAAGAAGGAGATCATTCGGATCGGATTTTTTTTTAAAAGGTCCAGCAATTGCTGACTTTCGATTTCAGTAGAAGGTAGAATATTTACATGTAGACATTAGATAAAGGGATAGTCAAAAAGGAAAAAAGAAAGAAATGGAGCAACAAAACCAGAAACAAAAGGTAGCCAAGGGGATCAAGCCGGCTCCCAAAATCAGCCTTTTGAGCTTCTTTGCTCCCACGAAAGCCTAACTTTAAGCTTCATCTCGAACCAGTTGGACAAGGCGGCAAAGATAAGATGGCTTGTCCTTGAAGACACGATTGTTGTGCTCTTTCCAAAGCTCCCAGGCAACTAAAATGACCAGGGAGCACACGCCTTCCTTGTAGGCGTCGTCAGAGGCGTTGATCATCGCTTCCCATGCGCCCAGAAGTGATGTGTGCATACTCCAAGATCGCGGCGCCAACCCTCCGCAGTGCGGCCACGCCGCAATGACTGCCTAGAGAAGGCGAGCGAAGGGACAGTCGACGAATAGGTGCTTAGCTGTCTCGACATGACGGATGCACATTGGGCAGAAGTAGCAGTTGGGCCATTCCCTCATTATAAGGCGATCAGCGCACCAGAGCCGGTTTTGTAGGAGGAGCCAGGCAAACATTTTGCACTTGGCCGGACCCAGGCCTCCCAAACAAGATTGGGCATGACAATGAGTTGCCGCCCTTTCATCTGAAGGTTGTATGTCGATTTTGCGGTGTACACTCCGTCAGGAGAGAGCAGCCAAAGGATGGAATCGTCTTCGCCGACAATGAGGGTTGCCCCATGGATGCTAAGTTCTCGCCAAAGCAGCAAGAAATCAGCCCGAATCGCCTGGGCGAGGGCGCGTCGTAGGTCAAGGACCTAGCGATGGTTCTGGAGCGCCTCAGCGAAGGAGCGGTGCTTGTGGGTTGAGTTCTTGTACAACAGAAGGAAGCGAGACCGAAGTGGAGAGGAGCCTATCCAAGTGGACCACCAAAATGAGGCCCTCCGACCGTCCCCAATCGTGACTCTGGTAGCCGCAGCGAAGAGCTCATGGTCTAGAGTGTCGCATGGGGTGCCTAACCTAGTCCAAGGTTGCTCAGGAGGTGCCATTTTAGATGAGTTAGTTATTTGATATGGGAAGATACAAGGAGTGCCCGTGGCTAAATGGTCTAAAATTACTTGTTCCTTGTTATACTATTAAGATTTTTTTGTTTGCAATCATACATATCTGAAAGTTTGATTGTATGATTCTTGGTGGAAACTGAGAAATAGTAATTCCCCTCTTGTGTGAGAAAAAACAGAAATATAACATGTACAACAATTGCCAAAGCAGTGATAATTGCCTTTACAGCCTTAGAGCACACTACAAAAGGATCATTACTCATGAGGGCCTGGTTATTTGTGTGCTGGATTTATAAAATTGTAGTGTACCCTATTGATTGTATTTTAACTTTCATGTCGATACTTCACACGTGTCCTTCGGTGAGTAAATCATTCCACATTGTTCAATGGTTCGATCGTTGAAAAGTAAAGTTTATTATTATTCGAAATCGTCGTGTCTCTTCTTTTTACGATCAACTCGGTCGTATTAAGGCCACATTGCAGTTAGGATAGGACTGAGTGTCCTTCAAAGGAACTGAGCCTCTCGGCCTCAGGGTGGGGGTGCTGACACATGTCCACTTAGGTCCTCAAATCCCACCATTTCGGTATGTAGCAAAAAAGGTTCACCATAAAAGAAAAGAAAAAAGACGAACCTCATCGGAGACCTCGTAGCAAAAAGGTTGTCCTTTTTGTAGCAATAAAATTGTTATATCGTAGCAAAACCAACATTGCGAGAGACCTCACTAGAAAAATCATAGCAATTTATTTTGCTATTGTAACAAAACTGAAATTCGTCGGAGACTCTCGACGGAGACATCTTAGTAAAAAAATTATACTGTACTAGCAAAACCAAGTAACAGTTGTAGCAAAAAATACATATGATACACATCCACGAAAACTTAAGATGCAAAAACTACAGAACAGTTGTAGCAAAACATAAGATGCAAATCCACATATGATGCATGTTGTGTGCTTGTGCCACCTCTCCATTAATGATGAGAAAAATGATCCGGTAACATAATGGATGGGTGAATGTGGAAGGAATAAAATGTCCAAGGACTCGTCTAGAAGAAACTCGAGAAGAGGAAGATAGTGTGACTGTTACATGTACATATCGCAACTCACAAGAAAGTCCATGATATTATCGTGAGGGGTGACTTTAATGGGAAAACAAGCTCTTCTTCAATAATAAAGACTAATTGGACATTTTTCCAATACAAATACTGAATATCAGTCTGTTGCAAACTTTGTCCATTAGGGGCAGGTTTCATGATCTGCACGAGTTAGCAAGCGAGGCACAAGACCACTAGGCCGATCACATACATACCTTATGAACATTTTGGATGACATTTGTTTGTATTGTATGAGTGATACGTTGGAAACGTATCTATGATTTTTATGTTTCATGCTTATTTAGTATCTACTTTGCTTTACTTGTCTACACTTTAAGGTGATTTTTACATGTTTTCTGGTACTAACCTATTATCAAGTTGCAATAGTGCTAGATGCCTCTTTTCTGCTGTTTTTGGTTTCAAAATAGTTAGTAAAGAAATATTCTCGGAATTGGACGGGACAAACGTCAAAGTCAATTACTTTCTGCGGGAAACAAGAAGTCCATAGGGGAGACAAGGAAGCGGGCCAGGGCAGCCAGACCCCCCAGGCGCAGCCAGGGGTGGGCCCGCGCCTGGCTAGGGTTTGCCCCCCTGGTCGCCTCCTTGGCCTCCCCCTTCGCCTATAAGAAGCCCCCGATGCAGAAACCCTAAGCACCCGATCAAATATCCACGAAACCGTCTGTAGCCGCCGCCACCATCGTCCCTAGATCGGGGGGATGTGAAGTTCTTCCTGACACCCTGCCGGAGGGGAGATCATCCCAGAGGCCTTCTCTCTGGTAAGATGCGTGAGTAGTTCCACCTTTGACTATGGGTCCATGTAGTAGATAGTTGGTTGTATCTCCTCCTTTGTGCTTTCATGTATAGATCTTGTGAGCTCCGTTCATGATCAAGATCTAATCTATTTGTAATCATGCATGTTGTGTTTGCGGGGATCTGATGGATATTGAGATTATTATGTTGGTTTGATTAATGGTTTTTCTTTATGATTCTATCATGTCTGTGTTGTTTGTGATCTTGCATGCTCTCCGTTGTTAGTAGATATCTTGGCCAAGTAGTTGCTAGTGACTCCAAGAGGGGGTATTTATGCTTGATAGTGGGTTCACGCCTCTAGTTTCCAAGGGAAGTGACAATAATCTCTTCGGTTGTAGATGTGTTGTTGCTACTAAGGAGAAAACAACGGTCTCTTATTCATGGAACATGTGGACTGTCTACCTTCCACACTTTGCTTAAAGCAGTTGTGTGTTGCTTGCAACTTAATACTGGAGGGGGTTCGGATGATAACCTGAAGGTGGACTTCTGGTCATAGATACAGTTGGATGGCGGTCTATGTATCTTGTTGTATTGCTCAATCGAATCTCATAGGATCTTTCTGACTAGTAATTGCATTGTTATGCTTTGCTCAGTTCCTGTCAATTGTCCTGCTATAATTTGTTTACCCTTCATGTCATGTTGTTTATCTAAGGAGAGCACCTCTAGTGAACTATGAACCCCGGTCCAATCTTTACCATCAATACATCTTCTATTGTTCCTTGTTTACTTGCTGCAAACCATTTCCTTCCACACCATACGTTTAATCCTTTGTTACAGTAAACCGGTGAGCTTGACAACCTCACTGATTCATTGGGGCAAAGTCTTGAGTTTGTGTTGTACAGGTCTTCGCGTTGCTTGCAACACCTGTGTGACGTTTCCTTCCTCCTTCTGGTTCGATAACCTCGGTCTCTACTGAGGGAAAAAATGCTGCTGTGCTGCTTCACACCTTTCTCTTGGGGTTCCCAACAAGACTCCACATCAAGCACCAAGTTCTCTGGCGCCACCAAGGAGTCATCAACAAGTTTTCTGGCGCCGTTGCCAGGGAGGCTAAGGACGTCTTCACAAGGGGAGTCCTTCACTTCCTTTCTCTTTGCTTTGTTTTTAGTTTGCTTAGTTTCTTTTGCTTGGTTTTGTTTGCCTATTTTCAAAAAAACCAAAAAAATAGTCTAGTTTGGTTTGTTAGCTTTATTCAAAAACACAAAAAAATTAGTTCCTGCTCTAGCTGTTGCTGCTATTTTTGGTTTGCCCACCTTTGCCAAAATGAACTCTGCTGAGAACACCAAGTTGTGTGACTTTACTAGCACCAACAATAATGATTTCCTAAGCACTCCTATTGCTCCACCTGCTCCTGATGCTACCTTTTATGAAATTAAGCCTGCTTTATTGAATCTTGTGATGAGAGAGCAATTTCTGGTGCTGGTTCTGATGATCCTGCTGCGCATCTCAATAGCTTTATTGAACTTTGTGAGATGCAAAAGTATAAGGATGTAGATAGAGATATTATTAAGCTCAAGCTTTTTCCTTTCTCCTTGAGGGGAAAAGCTAAAGAATGGTTTCTTTCTTTGCCTAAAAATAGTATTGATTCTTGGACTAAGTGCAAAGATGCTTTTATTGGAAAGTACTATCCTTCTGCTAAGATTATATCTATGAGAAGTGACATGATTAAATTTAAACAACTTGATAGTGGACATGTTGCTCCATCTTGGGAAAGAATAAAGTCTTTGGTTAAAAATTGTCCCACTCATGGACTCATTGCTTGGATGATTATCTAGACTTTTTATGTAGGTTTGAACTTCTCCTCAAGAAATCTGTTGGATTCAGCTGCTGGAGGTACTTTTATGGGGCTCGCTTTGGGTGCTGCAACAAGACTCCTTGATAATATGATGGTTAACTACTCTGAATGGCATGTTGAGGGAGCTCCACATGGTAAGAAGGTAAATTCTGTTGAGGAAACTTCCTCTTTGAGTGAAAAAATTGATATTATTATGGCTATGCTTGTTAATGGGAAAGCTCCTCTAGATCCTAATATTGTTCCCTTAGCCTATTTGGTTGCTCAAGAAGAGCAAGTTGATGTGAACTTCATTAGAAACAACAATTTCAACAACAATGTCTATAGGAATAATTTTGGTAGCAACAACAATTATAGGCCTCATCCTCCTAATAATGGCAATTCCTATGGAAGCTCTTACAATAATGCTAGAAGTTTCCCCTCTAAACTTGAATTCATGCTCAAGGACTTTATTAGTAAACAAACCACTTTCAATAAGACTATAGAGGAAAAGCTTTTAACTATTGAGAAAAATATATCCTCTTTGTCTGAAGCTCAGTCCTCCTTGATTAATAAAATGGCTGCTAAACCTGAAACCATAGAAAATACCTTTGCTACTGCTCATGACATACAAGTTACTATTGATGAAAATGTTAGGCGGTTAGCTCAACTTCATGCTAAGTGGGAAAGGGAAATTGAAATTAATAGGAACAATAGTGTGTGCACCATCACCACTAAACCACAGGTAGTCCCTATTCCTCCTCCTACTATGCCTAAGTCTATTGAGCCTACTACTAGTGATGCAAAGTTTGACTTTGATATTGATGGTTGCCATATTTCTGAAGTGATTATGTTCCTACAAAATCTTGCTAGAAGTCCTGATGCTAGTGATATGCATGTTTCCTTTACCAAACACATTACAGATGCTCTTGTTAAGATTAAGGAAGAGAAGCTAAAACACAAAGCTTCTATTCCTAGGAAAGTAGAAGATAGTTGGGAATGCATTATTAATATGCAAGTGAATGACTTTGATCTCAAAGCTTCATGTGTTGTTGGTTCTAGTGTCTCTATTATGCCTAGGAAGATTTATGAAATGCTTGATTTCCACCATTGGAAGATTGTTATTTGGATGTCCCACTCAATGATAATGCTAATAAGAAACTCATGGGGAGTATTAATGATGTTCTCATTATGGTTAACAATGCTTATGTCCCTGTGGATTTCTATGTTTTGTATGTTGAATACAATGCTTCTTGTCCTATTACTTTGGGAAGACCTTTTCTTAGAACAGTTGGTGCCATCATTGATATGAAAGAAGGCACCATTAAATATCAATTTCTATTCAAAAAAGGTATTGAACACTTCCCTATGAGGAGAGAGAAGTTGCTTTTTGCTCCTCCTTTGAAAGCAAGATTTGATGTTAATGCTTCTTGATTTGAAAATACTTGATTCTTCCTGCTTCTTGTGCCTAACTTAAAGGCGTTAAAGAAAAGTACTTGTTGGCAATGGCGAATCTAGGACAAAAATGGAGGGTGGGCTCAAAATGCTAAGCTCACAAAACCTTGTGCAAGTTAGAGAAGAACACAAAATTGTTTGTCTACGGGATTCAAGCATGTAATGCTGAAAAATAAATAGGTTGCTCCTCAAACCAGATTAGCACGGGAAAATTCTTCATTTTTCATTAATGTGATAATTTTTTTTATTGTGAGTGCTCTAATTGTCTGAATGAAACTTGTACTTGCAGCACATTAACTTTACAAGCATCTCACGTCCTACAAAAAAAATCTTTACAAGCATCTCACGAGTCATGACATGTTGTAGAGAATCTGTGTGTTTAGGGATTTAGCGAGTATAAGAAATGAACGTCACTATGTCCGCTGATATCCACTTGGCACAAGTCAAACGTTTTGCCGTAAAATTAGGTGTTGATCCGCTTCCTCTATTCCTTTTCCATCGTGCATGATAGTTTGCTTGTTAAATGGGCCGCAATCCACATAGCAGAAAGGCCCAATTCTGTTCTACTTACCCCTTCGTTCCCTGGAACGCACGTTTCTTATTCCTCTTACCTTCTGCAGATTAGATAAAGCCTCAACGTGCAAATCCATGACTGCAGTAACTCTAGATCAGGATGTTCTGGAGGAAATGAAGGGCAGGCTCGAGCCTATCAAAGCTTACCTGGTAGATTCGTCCCTGCTTGTTGGGAGATAACCCAAGAGTTTCCTTGAGTCTTGGAAGTTATTACTTCAGTAATAACCTCTGCTTATCCTTTTTGTTTGCCTTTTGTGCCAAGAATGACCTCTAATGAGAGTGAAGTAAGATTTGGGGAGTTGCTGTCCTGAAACAGATTTATGTCCTCCACCAACAAAATTCGTGAGGAATCTCTGTAACTCGGATTGAGCTCAAAATTTACAAATAAATCCCCCAGTATGTTAGATAACTTTCTTGAGTTCAATACATTTTTATTTGAGCAACACAAGATGTTCGAAAAAATCGGTTTCTACCTGCTGGTCTGTTTTGACAGATTTCTGCCATTATTTGCATTTGCTTCTTATTGATTCCTTTTTGAGTTCTCTTTAGGTGAATTGAGCTTTTTGAAGGAGTTACTACAGTAGCTTGTGTTTTTAGTGAAAAGCTTTGCTGTTTCAAAGCTTTGCCAAGAGGTCTAATATCTTTTGAATAAACTAATGTTGCTAATGAAGATTGTGTGGAGTTTTGTATGAAGGAAAAATTTGAGGTGTAGAGAGAGAATGATGCAATGAGATGAATAATGGACAAAAGATAAAGCTTAGAGATGCCACCATGGTGTCACCCCAAGAAATATCCAAGAGGTACAAGCATCAAATCTTGGGGATGCCCAAGGCAGGCATCCCCTTCTTCATCAATAAAAAGCTTAGGTCTGTCTAGAAACTTCGTTTTTATTGTTTCATGCACAGTTGATTTGTTCTTGGAGCTTCTTAGTTTTTGTTTGCTTTGCTTAGGTTGTTTAGTTTGCTTGAATAAATAAGTTTGGACCCCCGTTCTCGCTGTGTTGTTTTGCAAATAAGTTGCTTGGTGTTGGAAAGGAGTAGCAAGTTCTTGCTTAAAGTGCAAGAGGAGCTTGCATTGACTGTCACTTAGACTTTAGCATGACATGCTAGGTGTTGTTTTGACCTTATGATTAGTGATTATTGTTGTAGCATGTCTTGTTCCAAACAATTGGGATTGCTTACTGTTCCTTGAAGAAATTATGCGTTGTTTTAGCATGCAAAAGCATAGTATTGTGGTATTCTCCTTTGATGATTTGCTTGGGTTGACTGGCACATGCTCACACCATGTTATGACTATGACAAGTCACCATTATCCTCTATGATCATTTAGTCCTTGACTTGTAGTACCACTCTTTGCTTTGATTAGTATGCTTTGTTGCACTGCATGTTTATGGCCATTATGCTCTCTTAGTTGGTTGCTCCCAGTCTTTTGCTAGCCTCCACTTGTATGAGTAAGTTCTACTCATGCTTCCAACTTCCAAGAAACCAAGTTATTCCAAAGTGTCCACTATAAACTCCTATACATGGTGTGTTACACCATTCCAAGTATATTCTTGTTTTCAAATATCTTCCAATTAAAAACTATTTTGTTATGTGAAAACTTAGTGAGTAAAGCCCTCACGAACTTGATGGCACACTTTATATTCTTTGCCCTTAATAAACTTGAACCATTGTGATAACTTTTTTGTATATGCTTGCACTTATAAGTTGGAATTAGCAGAATCGTGCTTTCATGGGGAACATTTTCAACATTGCACTTGTACTTTGTATTCAGTTGATATCATGTTCTTTTGTCTATGAATGTCACCGGTGTGAAATAAAGAGGGAACTTGTAAGTCCATGGAGTTTGTATCCTGTGTTAGATAAACGTCTGTGATGCTAGCCTAAGCCATGCCTAATCATGGTGGAAACTTGCAGCATCACCATAATGAGTTATCTATGAAGCATCCTCAATAAAAAAACTATGCATATGGTAAATAAAAATATTGATGATATGCTCATTGTCTGCTTGCCTTGTCATTTTGGCTATGGGAAAGCTCCTGTACCATGTGCAAGGGGTACCCATTGGCGGTTGTCAATGATATGCAAATACTTACAATGACAAGAACTTACCTGGACCCAAAGTTGAGTATGCATGAGGTGTGACCCTCGTATTCAAGGGACTTGAGATTGCCTACTTATATCGTCAAGCATATACTCCATCTTTGCACTTTAACCTTAACCACTTCAAGATGATTATGATAGGGGCAATGAGGGCTGAAAGCTAACAAGTACCATAATTTTTGGAAGATCTTTTTGAAACTTGTAATCCCTGCTTCCTTTACAAAAAGGCCTTTCTTCCACCACTATTGAGTCTCCACTTTCTACCTTTAGGCACCATTAAGAGAGCATAGTTGTCATTCTGTGTGCAGTGTTCCAAATCTTATTGATTGATGCATATTGTGATATTACTTGTTCTTGTGCTATTTGTTTCTAGTCACCCTTGTGAACTTTGAAGGTGTCCTATGCAATTTATATTGCTACTCTATGAGGGACAAGCTGATTGCAGATATGATATGTTTTATGTATGTGAAACAAACAAACTTTTTCAATGCATGTTATTCATGATCTTTGTTTGTAACCTTTCATATTGCATGCATAGTTACTATGTCCTATTGTTAGAACTCCATATTTCATGCACATGTTTAGAGTTCTTTGATCCCAGCTTTCAATGCTTGCAAATGGTTGGATCTTTATTGTGAGACTGCATGTCACCTAAAAAATTATTCTTTTATCACTTACCTACTCGAGGACGAGCAGGAGTTAAGCTTGGGGATGCTAATACGTTGGAAACGTATCTATAATTTTTGATGCTCCATGCTTGTTTAGTATCTAATTTGCTTTACTTGTCTACACTTTGAGGTGCTTTTTACATGTTTTCTGGTACTAACCTATTACCAAGTTGCAAAAGTGCCAGATGTCTGTATTCTGTTGTTTTTGGTTTCAGAAAAGTTAGTAAAGAAATATTCCGGAATTGGACGGAACAAACGTCAAAGTCAATTACTTTTCATGGGGAACAAGAAGTCTAGAGGGGAGACAAGGAAGCGGGCCAGGGCAGCCAGACCCCCCAGGTGCGGCTAGGGGTGGGCCCGCGCCTGGTTAGGGTTTGGCCCTCCCGGTCGCCTCCTCGGCCTCCCCCTTCGCCTATAAGAAGCCCCCGATGTAGAAACCCTAAGAACCCAATCAAATCTCCACGAAACCGTCTGTAGCCGCCGCCACCATCGTCCCTAGATTGGGGGGATATGAAGTTCTTCCCGGCACCCTGTCGGAGGGAACATCATCCCGGAGGCCTTCTCTTTGGTATGATGCGTGAGTAGTTCCACCTTGGACTATGGGTTCATGTAGTAGCTAGATGGTTGTATCTCCTCCTATGTGATTTCATGTATAGATCTTGTGAGCTCCATTCATGATCAAAATCTAATCTATTTGTAATCATGCATGTTGTGTTTGAGGGGATCCGATGGATATTGAGATTATTATGTTGGTTTGATTAATGGTTTTATCTTTATGATTCTATCATGTCTATGTTGTTTGTGATCTTGCATGCTATCCGTTGTTAGTAGCTATCTTGGCCAAGTAGTTGCTAGTGACTCTAAGAGGGGGTATTTATGCTCGATAGTGGGTTCATGCCTCTAGTTTCCAAGGGAAGTGACAATAATCTCTTCGGTTGTAGATGTGTTGTTGATACTAGGGAGAAAACAACGGTCTCTTGTTCATGGAACATGTGGACTGTTTACCTTACACACTTTGCTTAAAGCAGTTGTCTGTTGCTTGCAACTTAATACCGAAGGGGGTTCGGATGATAACTTGAAGGTGGACTTCTAGTCATAGATGCAGTTGGACGGCGGTCTATGTATCTTGTTGTATTGCCTAATCGAATCTCATAGGATCTTTCTGACTGGTAATTGCATTGTTATGCCTTGCTCAGTTCCTGTCAATTGCCCTGTTGTAATTTGTTTACCCTTCATGCCATGTTGTTTATATAAGGAGAGCACCTCTAGTGAACCATGGACCACGGTCCAATCTTTACCATCAATACATCTTCCACTGTTACTTGTTTACTTGCTGCAAACCATTACCTTCCACACCATACATTTAATCCTTTGTTACAGCAAACCGGTGAGCTTGACAACCTCACTGGTTCGTTGGGGCAAAGTCTTGAGTTTGTGTTGTGCAAGTCTCCGCGTTGCTTGCAACACCCATGTGATGTTTCCTTCCTTCTTCTGGTTCGATAACCTCAGTCTCTACTGAGGGAAAAATTGCTCCTGTGCTGCTTCATACCTTGCTCTTGTGGTTCCCAACAAGACTCCACATCAAGCACCGAGTTCTCTGGCGCCACCAAGGAGTCATCAATGAGTTGTGGATTAAGGCCCTCGTGTTTGGTAGAATGCCCAATACTTTTGGATTGGGCTCATGCATGTTCATTGGTGTTCAGTTTCTTGAAGACGCCCTGATGTAGCCACCACCTAATGGAGTGGTGAGGTTACTCCGGTTCTCCACTCCAAGACACACCACACCACATCCTACGACATAAACACACAACCACAGAGAAACATAAACTCTTAACCATAAAATAAGATTAACTAGTACCACCTGTAACAATAATACAAAAGCAAGTTCACCCCAAATAACCACAAGTTTAAGACCGTTGGTACACATCATAACATATCAAGGCCCTAGGTCACTTCTACCTCATACGAAAGCCCATGGGTGATCTCTAGACTTGATTACCTTCTCAACCACTAATTGATTAAATATGATCATGTAACATCCCAAATTTTAGATTTGGTACTGCATAGCATACATTTCATTGCATCATAATCATCATTGCAAAAATTCAGTTTGAAAAGGTTTGGGCAAAACAATTCACTTGCAATTGCATTTTGACACCAACACTTGAATGCTCGGTTTTACCATGCTTCTATTAAAAATAGTATATTTTGGTTGTTTGGATGGCACAGGAGCGTAAAGGGTTCCGTCACGAAACCGTAGCACTTTGAATCGCCTCAATCGGAGCTTCGTAGCAAAAGTTATGGCAATCTGAATTTTTAGCTTCTATTAGGCATTTTATGTCAGCTAAATTCAGTTAAGGAAATTCATCACGAAAAGTAAAATAAAAATAAAAAAGGGAAACCAGCGTAGCCGGGCTCGCTGCCGACCTGCAAAGAAGAAGCCGCTGCCGCCTGGCGGATAGTAAGCACCGCCCACCGCCCCGACGAAGATGGGCCATTGTCACCATCACACATCGACGTAGGGCCCCACGCGTCGTCTCCAACTCAGACGGCCGATTCGCCGAATCGGTCCGTTTTCGAAATGATTTCTCTGGGATTTTTTGTCTATAACAATCTACTAGTTCTCCTCTTCCAAACCCCCCAAGATTCGCCATCTATCACGCCGCCATCGTCGAGAAATTTCTCGCCGGAGTTGCGACCGCCGCCGCCGCCTCCGAGCTCGGTGAGCCTCGCCGCGCCTCCTCCTCGCCTCGCCGCTTGGGGATCACCGCCACGCCTTCGCCTCCTCTCTTCCCCAGCGCCGACGCCACCATGAGCGTTGCCACCGACGCCGCCCACTCCAGCCGGCGTCGGCCAAGACACGCCGACCAGCCACCACCTCGAGGAACTCCGCCACCTCGCCCCTGACATCGTCCCACCTCTCGCCGCCGCTGAGGACCGCCACCGCCGCCGCCCGACCATCGCCGCCGCCGCTGCCAACTGCTCCGGTGAGCCTCCCCCTCGCGCGCCTCCTCTGCCGCTCGATCGGCATCCAACGGTCCAGATGGACCGTTGATTAGTCAGCCTTATTTTGGCAGATTTTAGATGGAACTTGTAAAATTCATAGAAAATAATCTACTGGGACAAAAATTGCAAATAAAATATGTATGGAATCAGTGTCTCACGTAGAATATTTCTGTACAGTTGTTTTATGATCTTGCAAAAAGGTTTTGTATTGGTTAATTAAATGAGTTAATGTTCTTTTTAGAGTATTAAATTCATAGAAAAAGTTCTGCAACTCCAAAAATTGCAAATAAGATGTCCCTAGAATCAGTAGAACAAGAGGAACCTTACAATGAATTAAAAAGGTAGACTTACAGTATTGGAATTTGCAGAATATTTATAAAGGCTTACTGGATTATTTTAATTACTCAGGAAATTATATAAATTCTTTTTGAGTAATTCCAATTGGTACTGGTTCTATTTTAGGTTGCCTACACTGTGGATATTCTTCCAAGATTTTACAAATAGTTTATTAGCCGTGGCTAAATAAATGATTTCTAGCTCAATTGTTTGGGTATTTAAAATTGCATGCTTTGTTTTCTATGCACTTAAAATATTTTCCATGCATACATACAGTAGGTATACTGAATAAGAATATATGAAGCTACTATAGTAATGTTCAACTTGTCATGCATGCATCTTGCATTGTCATTGTTTGTATATGATTATGTATGGTCTGTTTATGTGATTGCGATTGTATCGTGTGGATTGTGACGAGTGCAACGCTTGCTCGTGTGTGGATTATTCGTTCGACCGCTACAGCCAAGGCAAGTAGATGCTACCTTGTTCATGATGTTGTCCTACTATTTTTAATGCATTGTCGTGTATTTTGTAGATGCATGTGTAGGATATTACTATCGCTATGCTATGTCCTATTATGTGGTAGGGCTTTACTGTAGATGAGACACCGTTGGTAGATGTGCTTAGCCATGCTATGATGAACGAGGGCTGGGTTACATCACTGAAAGTTGTTTCTAAATGTGTTGGTTTGTGAAAACTAAAAACAACTTAATCAATGAATCTCCTGAGTATGATGAGATTGATAATTTTTGGTGGTATCATTGCGGAAAGGCACCCAGGTATGAAGAGAAAATGATTGGCTTCATTATTTTGTATCTTACGTGTACAACCATGTGCCAATAATGAAATTGGCGGTTGGTTGGACTCAGTAGGTTGTGGTAACTCGAACCCACGTATCTAGAGATGTAGAATTTTGGTAGGTTGGACCGGTGCGTGTCGGGTTTGGGGAGCTACTTCCCGAACGGTCCCTTCTTGGACTTCTCCCTATCATCACCCAATATGAGAGTGGTGGTACGAGCTAGGCTGGCCAAGTCACATGGGTAAAGTGTACTAAACCCTGCAGGGTGTATAAACTAATCGATTAGCAGTGTCCTCGGTTATGGACATCTGAGTTGCCTGATATTGATTCCATGACATGTTCTCGCTCATTTTAATTTTATAATTCCTTTAATGATGATGGGTTAACTTAATTCGGATCTTTTCAAAGAAAATCAAAAACTGTTTATGAAAGTAGTACAAGGGTATTTGCAAATGCAAGATAACCACAGCTCCACTTGCCAGATATGCATGTAGATGTTAGCTCTATTGTCTCCTTTAATAGCTCTACTTGCCATACATTCCATGTATTGACCCTTCGGGGCTGCTACGTTTCATTTTGCAGGATATTCTGATTCTGAGTGATCGATTTAGGCCACGGTACTCCACTCGGCATTGTTCACTTCTGGGCAATTTGAAGAATGGAGGATTTATTTTGTTTATGTTGCTACTTGAATAAGCTAAGCTAGCCTTGGGCTAAGCCATTATTGTAATAATGATACTCTGGATCATCGTTATTTATGATGCACGGATATTTTGCTATGTTATTCATCTTTATTCTATTGTGGGCCAATGAACCGATCCAGGGATTGGCATGTCACATAGAAGCTACAGTATTTTCAGAACCGTAGTGTTACAAGATGGTATCAGAGCCCGTGTGTCGACTGTAGGATCGTGACCTAGGTTTGGATTAGGAAGCCATAGAAATATTAAAGCTTATATTAACTCTGTCTTTCATCTTATGCCTTTCACTCTCGTAAATATTTACCATATGCTATTCTCACACTTTCCTCTTTTAATTGATAGATGGGAGAAGTCAGGACTGAGTATGAAATGATGGAATCACCAAGGCCCTTTGCAAGACAGTTGGCACAACTCTCGCAGTCATTGGGATTGCCACTGCCCATGTTCAAGGGAAGAAGGTTGTACACCTACGGATATGGCGAGGACGCCTGGGAGATCACCACTTTCATCTTCAGGGATGCCGCCTTGCCAAACCCTGTGCATCTGGTCTACACCAAGACATACTGCAACTGGGGACTTGGAATAAAGTTGGCCCTGCATGAAGCTCTGTCACGCCAGTGCCACCTTGTCCGACACCTGCTGCCAGAAGACTCACCCTACCGTGACTACGGAAGGCGTGATGAGAATGGGAACGTTGTGATTACCCCGGGCGAAAGGAACAATATGCCGCCCCGTCGGAGGCACATAGAGGATATGGAGAGGGAGAATGGAGCTCTAGCTGAGAAAGCGATGATGGTAAAGGAGATAGCAGATTTCGCCAGTAATGGTATGGTGGTCCAGGGACAGGAGATTGAGACCTTGCATGAGGCTGTGGATGTTCTGAATAATGCACTGATAGGCAGGAATGCAGGATATTCTGATTCTGAGTGATCGATTTAGACCACGGTACTCCACTCGGCATTGTTCACTTGTGGGCAATTTGAAGAATGGATGCTTTATTCACGGATATTTTGTTATGTTATTCATCTTTATTCTATTATGGGCCAATGAACCGATCCAGGGATTGGCATGTCACATAGAATCTACGGTCTTTTCAGAACCGTAGTGTTACAGATCACCTTCAGGACCGAAATCTTAACCATCTAGAACACCAGGAAGAAGTAGCCGACTTTCACCTCGTATGCAATGGCAAAGTTTTGCTAGCCACCATCAACCACCACCTTTACATTGTTGAGGTCCATGGTCTTCAGCTACCAAGAACATTACTTTTTGGTCCTCATATATTGTGCCTCATACAATGCCCAATGTGTTGTGGAAACTACCCATCACAATGGAGAAGCATGTAATGCAATCACTATGGCTCTTCAACACATTGCATCATACTTTAATCACCGGTCAACAATGAAATTAAAAATCGGCTCGAGCCTCGTAGAAAATACATAGTCTGATCGTAGTGGGATTGTGGGATAAGTAGAACCCATGCTCACTCTAGGCACATGTATCCCCATGAACGATATTGCTTCCTAGATCAACCACATCATGCTTAATCGTCGACATCAATGACATAGTTGACCCTTGTAGAGAAAACCAAACATGTCCTAGGTGTTTTGTTACTCTATGATCACTTGTTTACTTGTCAAACAAAAAAAACTAACACTTCTTTCACCCGAAAATAAGATAGTTGGATCTTTAATCAATCCTTAGAGAGTGGGTGGAAGAGGTAGGGATATGTCACGATGGAAATTGGGTGGGTTGACCAAAACCAAATCCAAGTCCAGATCCATGAGCCCCACTCTAGCCCGCCCATGAAGATATCCATGGGACTAGCTATAGCCCCAAATCCCAAATCAATCGGATACCCGGGTATCCACAAATTTCATGAATTTACACACAATGTACATCGGCAGCATAACAATTCAACATAACAAATCCATTAGCATTTTAGCACTATATCAACACTTCAACATCAAAAGCAACAATATTAGAAATAGTGGACTACTTAGGCGGCCAGCTACGCATATCCACATAGCCATTGAATCATCTACATTGATTACTTGATATGAAACCATGAGCACAATTTATACTAACGGCGTCAAGCGAGGTGCATATTTCCTAATCCAAAATAACCATCATGTGTGGCCACACAAAATAGACTTGCCATAAGCATCACCATACGGTTTGCACAACCACAAACTAGTTCACAAGGTATTCCTAAAGAGATTATCCACAGTAAACACCACATATGTGTTTGCATGGATACACAAAAAGCAATAACCATAGTAAACGCCACACAAACTATGTGTCCACAACAAGAAACCACATGCTCTAGCACCCATAGCTTTGTTATCATATGGATTCCCAAAAAGCATTCGACCACAGAAACACATACCACATAACAAAGGCGGTGGTGAAATCGCATGGCAAAAACATGTCGGTGTACTTTTAGCTCTTGCATGCGCTGGAGGGAGATGACAGTGTGAGATGGAAACACCAGTCACCGATGCTCGATTTGTGCTCTTTCTCGTCGCTGCGTCGAGATTGGTGGACCATTTTGATCACCATATCCAATGATTCCTACTAAGTGCGTAGGTAGCCGCACGCTTATAAAATCCGCGTAATAGGAATATGATAGCGACAATATTACAAGCACATAGTAATTGAGGTGGAGGGTGGCAGAGAGATTCGTCGCGCTGTGTCGGCATTACCAACACAGGGTGGTTCCTGCAACTATGGATGCCTTGTCAGTGTGTCACGCATGCGTCTCTACGGGAATGGAATGGACCAACGGGATTGTTAGGGTACGGCCATCCGAGGTGCCTCGTGTAAATTGTGTTAGTGTTAGCAACTTAGAGTTAGATGGGTCTTTGGGCCTGTATAAAGCTGGGCCTTTAGGGGCGTGTTTGATTCAAAGAATTTGTGAAACATGGGAATAGATAAAATGTAGGAATAGAATGACATGACACTTTAAAGCCTATAAGAATAAAAAATATAGAAATCAGTAAAATAAGTTGTTTGATTGCACCGCGGGAGAAAACACATGAAATTTTGTAGGGTTTAATTTCATGGCACGTTGTCATAAACACATACGATTTTTTCCAATGGGTCTCACATCTTGTTAGAAATCTTATAGGATTGTAGTGTTAAAAACAATGTATAGCAATTTTGTAGGATTCATTCATTTGAAACAAATACACTCTATAGAAAAAATTTCTATGATTGAATTCTATAGAATTCCTTTAAAAATCATTTGAATCAAACAGACTCTAGGTAAGTATGGTACATATAATGGAAGAAAAAACAATATGTCAATAAGCGGGCCTATCCATGGCCACCCGATGGTTAGCGGGTATCCGTCGCGTGAAATATGTGAAGTAAATAGTCCTCCATACCACCGGGTAGGATATCTGACGGATAAAATTGCCATCCTGTAAAAGGAGATGTGGACAAAAAAATGTAATTACCATGTGAAACTATGGAGTGGAGGCAACCGTCTTAAAATTGTTCGAAGCATGACTTTTTTTCCCACAAGAAAAAGTTGCAAAGCCAAATGTACTCCCTCCATTTAGAAATATAAGATGTTTTAGATTTATGAAGAAAATGTATCTATATATGTTTTAGTGTATAGGTTCAAATGAATCTAGACACTAAAATATGTCTAGATACATCTTCTTCACAAATCTAAAACATCTTATATTTCCAAACGAAGGGAGTAGTAGACATCGCGGCATCGTATCTAGCATTAGCAGAGCGTTCAGAGCACGTTAGAGATCGGTAGTACTAGTACGATATCACATCATCTTCACTCGACTACTGAGGAAGGGCGCTGATCCGAATGTTGAAAATAAATTCATACGTCAAAATTTCGTCCAGTCACGTATCTAGGAATATGTTTTCGTTCGGATTTAGGTCAACTTTGGTCCGGACTATCCAGGCCATACCCAGGATCCTGGGTACGCCCTGAAAATACCGGACGAAACAAATTCTCAGCATATATTCGTCCATATGTTCTAGTGTTTATTTGATGGTTTGTATGTTTATCAACTATCCGTGTCTTTGCTGATCTTGGATCAGGAACTATGTACTTTCGACTTTTTTTAATAAATGTGGCTGTGTGCATATGAGGATGCAGAGGACGGGGCAATCCCCATTTCGAAAAAAAATTCGCTCATATTTATCCAAAGTCCGTCCATATTTTTCCAAAGTTCGCCCATATTCGCCCAAAGTTCGTCCATATAGACCATATTCGCCAAAGTTCGTCATATAAAGCATATTCACCCAAAGTTTGTCCGTATTGCCCCTATTTTTCGTCAAAAGTTCGTCCATATAGACCATATTCGTCTAAAGTTCGTTTAAAATTCGGGCATAGTCGTCCGAAGTTCGTCCGTATCGCCCAAAAGTTCGCCTATAGCGTCCATATTCGCCAAAGTTCGTCTGTATCGACCATATTCGCCCAAAATTCGCCATATTCACCTAAAATCGTTTATATTCGCCCAAAATTTACAAAATTTGTTAAATTTTAGCCAAACACGGAAACTCGCCTGGTTACGCGAGTGGAAATTTCGATACCCATGCTAAACACTTGTTTCGTTAGAAAAAAAAAATGAATTTCGGCATGGATTCGGCAACGGGTGGAGATGCTCCGGCGGGTTTGTTTTCAACTCGAACTTCGTCCATGAGTGATGACACCTGCAAAGGCTGCAGCCCTGACGGCACGGCTACGCATGCCAGACAGACTCGGACGTGTCCCCGGCAACCACATGGACGCACCACGCCACCACCACGCCCCGGACGTCCACTGCCTACCAACCCCAACTCGTCCTACTCCCTGCCGCCTGCCGCCATCGCATCGCACCCACACCGAACGGGGCCGGCACGCTCCTTTTCCCCGTCAAACGCCAGCGAGCTGAGCTGGTTGCTTCAGTTAGCTCGCCGCGCGCCTTCCGCCGCTTCGCGCGAAACAAACACCCCTCCGTCTCCGCGGGCCGCCGCGAGCTTCCCTCCCCTCCCCTCGGGATGCCCTGCCCGCGCGGCCGGGCGGAAGAGGAGCGGCGGTAGGCGACCGTACCGATGGCGGGCCGGCCGGGGTACGTCACGCTGCCGATAATCTCGGTGCTCGCCGCGATCGGCTACGTCTACTACACCACGGTGTTCCTCGCGATCCCTGCGTGGCTGGGGCTCGCCACGGCGGCGGGGGTCGCCAACGCCGCGGCGTACACCGCGCTCGCGCTCGCCTGCGTCGCCACCTACGCCCTCGCCATCACGCGCGACCCAGGACGCGTGCCGCCGGCCTTCGTCCCCGACGTCGAGGACGCCGAGACTCCCATCCACGAGATCAAGCGCAAGGTATGCCCTTTGCATCCTTCCTCTCCTCAACCGGGACCGCCCCCGTCAGATCTCGCTGCAAAAACTGGATCTTTCGTGTGACTGGTATGCAGAATTAAGCATCGAAAGTGGGGTCCTAGATTTATATTCAGAACATTGCCTGCAAGCAAGATCCAGTGAGTTGCCCAATTCTGTCAGGTGGTGTTTGGATCTTTGGATTGGAGCGCTCCTTTACCATATTTTAGCTCAATCCCAACATCTCACTAGGAGAGTGGGACTGTGGGAGGTGGACCTGCGGAGCGAGTCCAACGATGGGTATGGCGAGCGTATCTTGCTCTGTATATCCTTACTCGGTGGCGGGCCCAGGATTTTCAGGATGGATGTTCCACGTTTGCCAAAATAGTTTGCAATCTAAAATAAACAATGAAAATTAAAATACAAACTGTCGATCACATGACAGAATATTTTTGGAACAGTACATGTCAGAATAATTTTAAAACAATACCAAATCACCGATCACTCCGGGACGAGTATCAATGTCTTTGAAGCTAGATACTCCCCATGATGGCAGGGTGTCACCGCTCACTATCCCTAACATGAACATTTATTTGATCTAAAAAAAGATGAACATTTAATTCACACTAAACAGATGCAACACTACCGTCATTACATTATTAACCCCCTGTTCCAGTTTTAGCTTAATTTTCATGTTGTTTGTTACAATAACTCTCAACAATAACACTTGGAGAGAATTAGAGTTAGCACTATTTTAAGAAGCCCGCATCGCTCCTCATCACAAGAGAAACACAGCATGCCGACAGTGAGGCACTCATGTTTTTTCTAAAGAATATCGGTACTCCCTCCGGCCCATATTAATTGACTTTGATTTGTCAAATTTTGGATGAACCTATATGCTAAATAGTGTCTAGATTCATCCAAATTTTGACAAATCGAAGTCAATTAATATGGGTCGGAGGGAGTAATATATTGAAGTTCATTCATCTTAATGGAGAGGAGGACAAAGTAGTACAAAATACCAAAACTAACGTAAAAAGAATAAACATAGAAAAAAAATCCCATTTTGCAGAGCAAAATTGACCCAACTGATCAAAATCATGAACTGATCCCATGACCAGCTGCCAGTTGTGCTTGGTGGCTCTGCTTGCATTTTTCAGTACTGCCATGACAAACCCTAAAGAACAAGTCAGTGTCGTTCGTGGCAAAGGTTAATGGCTTGTCAACGTTTGGAGCACATTAAATTATGTGTGAATGACAGGTGTATCCGAATTTTAGGGGAAAATGCATAATCCCTGTTGCTTTAGCCCTCAAAAAATGGAAACGGAAATCTGAATCTTCCCTCAGTATCTCTCTCTCCCTGTTCAACTGTCCTCTTTGTTCTTGCCTCTGTATCTTGCATCTGTATGGCCGGGGCATTACAGACTGCTGTAGTGACAAACTGTTTATCTTACTAAATGCAACTGCTTAATTATTGATATTTTGCCAAAACTACTGCGTATACAACTGTATACCCTTTGCTCAGACTGGCCCCTGACTATACCGGTTAGTATTTGATTAATCAATAAAAGTAACCATTTTTTAGCTTAATAAAAGCAACCATTTTCGAGTGAAGGATGGGTAAGAATGCACATAGTGTGGATATTCACTGGATCTCATGTAGAGCACTGTTGTTAGTGATAATCTCTATCTAAGCACAAAAGGTAGGTCCATGTTGTATGCAGAGTGCTTGGTTTGTGGGGGATTTTACCTGCATTATATCGGAATGCAACGGATTTGGCAAGCTTGGCTTACCTGTATCTGGTAAACTTCAAAATAACAGTGAATCAGATGCCAGACATGATTTATTGGAATCGAGACTTTTCAAGAGTTGATACTCCCTCCGACCCATATTACTTGACTTGGATTTGGCTAGATCATCCGAATCTAGCCAAATCCAAGTCAAGTAATATGGGTCGGAGGGAGTATTATTATCGTGTATTAGGCCTTTCCAAAGCACTCACATCCATTGAATAACAGGCGTTGCTTTGTTTTAGTCATGGATGTGCTCATGCGGAGAAATTGTATCACGTTATCTGTGTTTTGCTTAATGTGCTGTGATGATTTCAGTGGCAATAATTATGTTGATACTACTTCTTTTGAACCACATGGTGTATTTTGGTTGTGAAATTTGTGGACTACCAAATATCCAAAATAATCGCAAGTGTTGCAAATAAGAAAACCCTCAGTTGGATCATACATATTTAAAATAGTCTTCTTTGTTTTCAGATATAGTTAGGTAGCATACTCACCGAATGGAGTTTTTGCTGAAAATATGGAAAATATTTCTAATCTATGACATGGAAATAGGATTAGGTGGCATTATCTTCATTGCGTATAGTGCCTGCTACTGTACAATAGAATAAACCTTATTTTTGTTGCCGAGGTTCAATTTGTGTAATGACATCTCATTATAAACCTCTTGTGCGCATCATTGCAGGGTGGTGATTTGAGATATTGCCAGAAGTGTTCTCATTATAAACCTCCCCGTGCGCATCATTGTCGTGTCTGCAAGAGATGTATTCTAAGAATGGTGCTGATTGATGCTAATATTTTGATGCCCTTTTTTATTTTGTGGTTCTTATGGGCATGTATCCTACTTATTCCATGTAGGACCATCACTGCATTTGGATTAACAATTGCGTTGGACACGAGAATTACAAGATTTTCCTGATCTTTGTGCTGTATGTTGCAACTGCAAGCCTCTATTCTATGGTAATTTAATGTCCTTGATTCACTTTTCCGGCTTTGAATTGAAATTGGCCTTGAGAAGATTATAATTTATACCAGGTTCTCTTAATTGGGGGTGCTGTGCATATTGGGCCTACAGATGAAAAACCAGGCAGTGATTCCCCGAGATCATCAATAGTAAGTACCATGAGGAAGTTATTCCAGTTTCCAGCATATAAAATGGCGAATTAAATGTTCCTTCTGATGAGTAACTAACACAAGACTGTAAAAACGTGCAGATTATTTGCAGTGTCATTGTATGTCCAATAGCATTTTCCACGGCAATTCTCTTGGGTTGGCATGCTTACCTCATCTTGCATAACAAAACTACTATCGAGGTTTGGAAAATATGATATCTTATCTTTGAGGACTTTTTATTTTTTATATCTGTAATGGTAGCTGTGTTGGTGGTTGCAGTACCATGAAGGAGTTAGGGCAATGTGGTTGGCAGAAAAGGCTGGAAATCTTTACCATCATCCATATGATCTCGGGTTCTATCATAATATTGTTTCAGTAAGAACTATTTCCATCATTTTTCTTTTACATGTGCCACATACACTTTAGCATTGAAGTATGTTCACATGCAACGATGCAAGTGCCTGTGAAATAAATTTTATTTGTATAGCACCACCTTTCCGCTGCTGAGAACAGTACACAGAAATAACTTTGGTGCTGACCTCTTTAAGCCCATGAGTCCATGACTAGAGTATTCTAGAACAAATCATAGATGAACAAGAACTAAAGCACACCATTGATGTCTGTAATTTTTCGCAAGCAAACTTCAGGCCACCACTGAGTCTTGCTATCTGTTATCTTCGACATGGTTTGTACTTTGTAAATGCCATTTTTCATATTAACCTTTTGGCTAGAGGATTTTTTTCATGGAAAATACACAAGTTAGAACTGGTGCCCATTTGGCACAAAATTTTGCTAGTGGCCATACTCCCATACAATACACAATTATGAATATTTTATTTTTTTCTGAAATGTGCAAGTACACGAGTAGTTGAAAATGGGTGCAAATGCTTACATGCGCCCAAGATCAACACGTTGTTTCCATACTAAAGTTTAGTATGCTTTGTAAAATTATATCATGATGTATAAAGGAGCCATGGGACATTTAACTATTCGTTTCTCGTCATCTTTTTCCCCCTACAACAGGTGTTAGGGCCCAATATATTGTGCTGGCTTTGCCCTGTATCAAAGAACATAGGCAATGGCATTCGATTCCGCACGTCATATGATATTTCGTTATCCACATCATCATCCAAAAAAGCAGAGCATATGTCAATGTCTTGATACTCTTTCATTGAGAGAGTGTTCTATTGGATTCAAATGTGTGAATGTAAGATACACATGGGGAGGAGTTTCAATAGTATCTCCTCCAGGCTCTGAGGATCTGTTTTGAGTTAGAAATCCTAACTTAGTTTAGTTATCCAAGTCTAATTTTGTCATACTTGATGAGAAAAGCACCGTTGCCTCTGGGTAAATCTGGAGTGGTCTGTACTCATATCATACACAGAAGCCAAAACTGAAGACTCAGAGACTGGTCTGTTGTAGACTTGTAGTAATGTAAATGCCTGAAGTTCACCGCGTTGTGTTGTCATCGTCACAGGGACAAATATCCAAGGCACTGAAATTTGTATAGGGTTGTTGTGAAATAGAAGTTGCATTCATGGAGCATTTTGGCTGATTATGTATGTGAATGTGTGTCCATGTAATACGTGCTACACAGACCAGACAGGCTGATCTGACGACTATGCACAGGCTTGGAATACAGTTTTTTTTTCCTGATCTGCCTGATCCATTATGTCTGAAAGAAACTTTGCAAGAATGGTGTGATGCATATGAATTTGGGGATGGTAAATTTGGAGGTTTCAAGGTAGACTCTATAACAGTGTGCCTGTAAGCTGAAAGCTGGTATGACCACCGAACAACAGCGGTAAAGTTATCTCCTGTCTAGTCATCTTACAAACGCCTTGCCTGGATTACTGCATTGCATGACCAAAGATTGGCAAGATGGCTAGATAGTGAACAAAATTCAAAAGGTGAGCAGCAGAGAGGATACGTCTTCTGTGTACATATACATGCATATTCTTCTTCCTTTATTTTTACAGCCACAAACGGACAGGTTCATAGCCTATAATTTGATGCTTCCTAGTACTCATTATTCTGAAGGTTGTGATCTATTTGGCCTTCTTCCCCTTCCCCTTCTTTGCTTCTAGTTTCGCCTGCACACGGGCAGCGGCGGTTGCTTTCGCTTCCTCCCTTCTTCTCTTCTCTTCCTCTTTGGCTCCAGCAACTGTCTCCCGCTGCTTCTTTAACTCCCTTCATATATAGATGCCAAATATTTGTCAGTTAAAACATCGATTTGCATTTTGTAAACACACACGCATTACACATATATGATGCAAGCAATTAGAATGTCAACCTAGATAGATTGTGGAATATTGAGGAAAAGAATGTTCAGAGGTCTTACTCCAGCCTAGTCTTCTCTTCAGACACGCTCTCAACACTGGAGCCTTTCCTCGGCCTGCATGCCACCAACTCCACCTCAAAAATGAGTGTAGCACTGCAAAGCAACATTAGCTACTACTTCTGTTACCCTCCCCTTGCGAAACCCAGATGTTAGTAATGAAAAAGTGAAACGGAGTAAGTAACAAAGATACTCTGGTGGTATTTCTGGAGGTGAGCCTGCAGCTCCATACGCATATTCTGGTTCGCATGTGATCTTGGCAACTTCTCCGACCTTCGATTTTCATAAGAAAAAAACACTGTTAGCAGAGAATACTTCTGGAAATGATCATAAGAAACTAGTAGTTAGTAGACTCGGATAGTCACATCCCCCCCACCTTCATGGTTTTCACGGCTATATCCCATGCCTTGATGACAGATCCTTCTCCGATTTCGAACGAGAAGACAGAGTTGTCCTCGTGAGTGGTGTCGAACACTTCACCAGTTTCAGCAAGTGTGCCCTCGTAATGAACTGCAGTCGAGGTAGAAGAACATATTGTTAGAGTAGTGTAATTCATCTATTGTTTGCACCATATTTCCACTGTCGGACACTGATAATTCAGTAGAACTTCGACCCATCGTATGTCCAAATTGCCTTATCCAATGATGAACTGTACTAGTATTTCAGTGTGTTGTGGAAGTAAACGACGTGCAGTTAGGTGTGGCGTTCGAGAGAAACAAACTGTTGAACTAAGCAGAAGTGAAGTAATGCTTTTTGTTCGGCTAGATGGGTAATAATCTATATTATACTACTTGTTCAAAAAAAAGGCTAAAACATCTTATATATTTTAGAACTAAGGGAGTATTACTAAATACATAAGCTAGTTGTAGAGAATATCGTTTGGTCAGACAGACAGAGGTATGGAGAAGCGCATACCGTGGACAAGGGAAAGGCTATCTGAAGGTGCAATAGCACCAGCCTTCGCTTGCCTGATCACTGTCTTAAGAACACCTCCATCACCCGTTAAATCTATGGTGTCAGCCATGACTAGTTCTACGCCTCAAAGGAACCTGAAAAGCATCAGAAAACTACAAGCATTTAGGATTCGGCCACAGCTAATCAAGAGCTAATTCATTAAAGAAAACTTACGACCTGTTCACAGAAATTCATGCTATGCCGTTCTCTGTCGGAACTCCCTGAAAGTTGAAACAAGTATAGAACGAAGGGGGAATTAAGCACGAGAACGATACCTCCTGGATTTGGGTTGCAGAGATCAAGGGGGTCGAGTGTTTCCAAGAGGAAGCAGCTAGACTTTCTTCTTCTTCTTCTGCTGCTGCTGTTGGCTCGGGGAGCTGCCCGGCGAGAAGGGTATGCACAGACCCCGCACAAAAAGAAGAAGAAGAGAAGAGTATGCATAGAAGATGATGACGAAACAGAGGTGGGATTAGCATCTGCCACCATCGCCATGTCCTTAATTTTCTAGAGAGAAACAGATCTACTTTTGGCCAAGCCCAGACTCGTGGCCAAAAGGCTCGCGTCAGCCCGGCACACGTCTGTGCCCATAGGTGTACAGCTACCGGACTAGTGCGTGACGTCGCTTACCTGAACATTCTGACTCTCAGCTAGATCTTCTGCTCCCATTTTTTCTTCTATATCAAATGCTTTGTGTATTTTGGAAGCTGACGCAATTAGTGTGTGTGCTAGTAACAGCCTAACTGGCTATGAGCATCTAGCACATTCCGGATATTTGCAGCTCTGGTAAAAAAAAAGACGCACCGAATAGATTTTGTAAAAATGTTAAAACTGGAAAATATTTTTCAATGGCCCGAATGTTATCACCAAGGTGAATTGGAAAGGAGTCAATGCCCCCCGTCAGCACCGGCGACGGCTATTCCCAAGCTTGATTTCATGATGAGGAGACTAGATTACGACGTCAATCTTCAATTGTCGTCGAGGAGGTTTGAGTGTGATCCGATTTCCCGCGAAACCGTGGCTTATTGGGAGCACTTCCATGGAAGCACCTTGGAGCACCTCCATGGCCAGTGGGGCGGCGCACGGCAGGGGGCGGGGCGAGGCACGGCTTGGCAGCAGCGCTATCCCTCTCCTCCCTCGATGGCGTCCGCGTACAGTGATATAATGTAAACTTTTCTAAATAACATGGATTTCTGCTTGGCTCCACTTTAAAGCACAAGGTTCAATTATTTTAAGAAAACAAGTGAGAGTAGCAACTAGGAGTTCCACAACAAAGGAATGACATACCTTAACTCGTTGTTGACTATCTTTGGTCGCCATGACCTTGGTGGGCAAGCCATATCTTGTGATCAAAACCAAAATTGCAACCGCAAGACGGATGATCTCTTGACCACCACTCTCAGCCATTCTAGGGCATGATTCATTGCATGGGCCTATTTTGGGACTCCCGAATGCCTATCCCTAGGAGGTATGGTCGAGGGAAAATGAGCTCCAGGCCATGTTGTAGACTTTGTTTGGTTGCCCACAAGCTTTTGGCAGGATTCCTGGAATGAGATCAATGATATTTTGTTGGCTGCATTACAAAATCCGAGAGAAAACAAAAGCAAATATCATGTGTTTGGTTGCAACTCAAACTATTGCTGTGGTAACCTCTTCTATGAAGTGGTGAGGTTACACAACACATAGCACTCAATACTGGTGAAAATAAGGACTTCATATAAAAAATTCATCATAAGGAGGTGACCATCCCCTAATTAGTGATGCACCGCGAGCTAACCAAAAAAACTATAACTCGTGATGCATCACAATTTTATCTCGGAGGGGTTAGTATATACCACCTCTCAAAATGTTACAATCCATGCATTCCTTTTAATCAATTCCAAGCTAGTGAAATGGGTATTAGAACAACACCCAAAATATGCATGGCATTAGCAGATCACGACCACCATCAGACACAACAACAAAGTAGTAGCACTAACAGTAGGTCTTAAGCCAGATCCTCCTCTCTTATCATGCCATCCCAGTGTAGTTGCTACCATTGTCCTTGTTATCTGCAATGTAGTTGATAGCTTGCACCAGTAAGCGTGTATAAAAGAGAGACTCATTACTCACATATGTAGGCTCGAAGATCGTCTCCATCTTCGCATAGATGGAGAAAGCATGATGACCTACAATAGAGCTAAAACCTTAAGCATTGAACTACTACAGTAAGCATGCAAATTGGTTCCACGTGTCATATAATCAATCTCTAGCAAGAAACTACACACATGCTTGCATTTAATAACCTACAACATTAAGAGTTGTTCTTACATCCAAAGGAGTAGGATTCAACATAGAGGTCAGGGAAGAGGGAGACGCCTATCGAACGCCACCATAACCGTGCTCGAGGGAGAAGCTCGAAGGTCCACCGTCGTTGTGATCAAGGGATAAAAGGCATTATGGCTGGCAATAAAGCTAACACCTTAACCATGGAATTGAAATCCTATATCGGCCATCACAAATCTCAACTATGGTAAGCATGAAAATGGGTTGCATATAACCTAAATTAGTCAATCGGTACCAACAATTACCATCAAATATATACAATACACACATCTAGCACATGCTTACAGAGCTTAGATACCACATAAAGGGTTAGAGGTTTCTTAGACACCGGAAGAGGGTTTAACACTACACAGTTCGGGGAAGATGGAGAAGCCACACCGTCGATGAACGATGCCAAGCTCTTGTTCTAAGCCGGTGAAGAAACTCCCCTCCATCTCCATGGATCTCGAAAGGCGAAAGAGCTTGAAGGGGGAAATGGTGGATTTAGAATTCGGTGGTGATAGTGCCCGTTGACTACAATTGCACAGATCAATTGTAGCTAGATTCAAAAGTAAGAGAGAACCACACAGAGCTATTTGGTTAGGGTATTTATGCCTCTCGTCACTATCTATCAAAGGTTACTTGGATCAGTGGCATGGGGAGGATCGAAGGTACTTGCACTATTAGGGAAAAGCCTACTCGAGGCGCATATGGAAAGCCATTAGGGTCGCATTAGGGATGCACCTCAAGCGCCGCGACTCAAGTATTTGTTATGCGAGTCATATCTTGCATGCGACTTGTATAAGCTACATATGCGAGTCGCATATCAATATGTGACTCCTATATTTACAAATGCGACTCAAATAGAAATTTCAAATTAAAAAAAGCTGGCTAGATCTAGACGGAGGTGGGGGTCGCCGGAGGAGGGCTAGGCCAGAGGTGGGTGGACGAGGGGGCTCACCAAAGAAGAGCTAGGACGAAGGTGGGTGGACGAGGGGGATCGTCATCATCGGAGGAGGGGGTAGCCGGAGGAGGTCATCGGGGTGGTCGTCGTCATCGTCAGAGGAGCTCACTAGGGTAGAAGAGGAGGAGCTCACCGGGGTGGAGGAGGAGGAGATCACCGGGGTAGAGGAGGAGGAGAAGGAGCTCACCGGGGTAGAGGAGGATGTAACACCCTCAGAATCAGACCTATGCAAGTTTCAGCGATTCCCGCCAAACCCGCATAGAAACGATTCAAAGGTGCCCACCAGGCAATTTCGTGCGGGTGGAAAACGAAGTAATAACATTACACAACAGTCCTCGATGGGACCCACAGAACAGATATATATACAACAGCGACTCAATGAGTCAAGAATACAGATATAATATACAAAGATCCCAAATCACCTTGAAAACGATAGAGCGTCCAGCTACGGACAAGATGCAAATGGGGCTAAGAGCCCTGAAGAATAACCAATGGCGTCCATAACCCTCCCGCCAAGCCGGAAGGGTAACCACTTCGACGCCGATCTCAAAACCTGCTTAAACAAAAGGGTGCCGACAAGGGGCAAAGGAAAAGAGGAGCGTCGATCTTGAGGCCGACACGGCGAGGCTAGAATTCGGCGGTCCTCGCCTACATAGGTATGGTGGACTGAAGCGGCAGCGGCAACATGCACTAAACAACCTATAGAGACTCGATACAACTGGCGGCAATCAGAGAGGGGAAGAAGGACCTATCCGGAACCAACCGGATACTATCATCAAACAAACCCATCCTGGCGTTTCCCCCCTCGAGACCAAACGAGGAAGTCAACCGAGGAACTCACACCGTTGGCAGTTTTACTTATTCGGTTATCGTTGCAGCAATTACTAGTCAGGTTTAGATAATCATCCTGATAAAGTAAGCAGTGGGCACTTTTAGTTAACCATTCCGTTATAGTTGCAACAATTACTAATCAGATACAGATAGCATGAGATAAACCCAAAACCCAGCAGTTGTTGGTACTTTTATATAGTCATTCCGTTGTAGTTGCAATACTTACTAGTCAGGTACAATGGTCGCAAGCGACAAACCAAACAAGCAATTGTGGGCAGTATTATTTAGCCATTCCATTATAGTGAAGCTGATTACTAGTCATTATATAGTCAAATTTATAGCACTACTTTAGTTATGCTTGTCTATGATCGAGATACTGTGCTCCAAGTCGTCCATAATCATGACACGGCTTTCAGAAAGTTTTACCCGGCCGGGGTGCACCAATAGCAACACACGCTCGATCAACCTCGGAAAAACCAAATCAAAACCCAGCGAGGCTTTCACGACAAAGCAATCACAGGATTCAAAAATATTTCAGGGGGCCACCCCATTGAGTAGACCAAGCGAAGCCACCGACTCGAGACGGACTCAAGGTTTGCGACAATGGTCAGAAACGATCGGGAACCCGAAAGTGTGGCTGGCTTGTCGATACCACTAAAACATTCCGCTTACCTAAGCATCTGATGTGCTCCTCGCACAATCGTAAATACAGTAGTAGCATGGCATAAGTACAGGATAGTAAATAAAACCTCAAACTAGTTTGTGGCCCCAAGAAATAAGACTGAATTAAGCTCTGGCTCAGGGGGGTCCCATAATCCTCCCGGATGTGGATAGCGCGATAAATCAAGGAACAGGTATCAAGTACTCGGGGTCCTACGGGACACAAGTGGGCGTTCGGAAACCAAATATTTTCTATCACCCACCGATGCCTCTGCTTACTTCAATTTTAGTTGTTAAACAGGAATTAAAGTGTACGATAAGTAAAACTATGATCAACTCCAACATCAACACATGCGGCAATACACCAATAACTGTGGCACTTGACGACACGCAACAACACTTGAGCAAGCGACTACGACGCGCAAGTCCAACTATCTACCAAACAACAGGTAATAGGATGTGTCCAAGGCAATATATGGCTGCAAGGGGTTTCATGGGTACGAAAACTAGAGCATCGCAACACAGATAGCAATAGATCAACAGGAGGGAATAAATACTATAAAAGTAAGATAGGTAGAAAAGGGGGGAGATGCTCGCCTGAAAACATTGCCGAAGGTTCATCCGAAGATCGGGTCGACACTCGCATCAACTCAACGGCCTTATCCGCGAAGAAGCAAAACACTAGAATAAACACCGGATGCAATATTTAATATTACGGTAAAAGATCGGCATGCTTATGATATGATGCATGGCATGGCAAAGGTGCGATGCAATTAGGCAAAATTAAGCGGAACCGGGGTCCCGACATTTAATTAAACGGTTCAAGTTATTTATCTACCCCGCAAATTAAATGTTGTAATAACAGGACAAGATAAGTTGCCGGTTCGCTACACAAATTTAAATGAGGCCAATATAAGACTAGATTTGCCCGCATATGGGCCCCATATTTAATTATTAGGTGAATCGGCCTAAGGCCCCCAAACCACATGACAATATGCATGCAACATGAATGATTCAATGCATCAAGTTTATATCATATTATAAAATAGGGTTTCGGGAAGGGGTTCACACATTAGAGGGTCTCGACGAACTTGGGGTCTGGGGTTCGGGGTTCGACAGGGTCTCAGGGTTCGACGGGATCGTTCTCGGACTCCGGGATCGTTCTCAGATAACGGGGTAGATCTTGGCATTCCGTGGTCTTCGGGTCATGTCGACGGCCTTGGTGTCCTTGTTGGAGAACTCGAGGTCGATGGCGAACTTGTCCGGTACCGGGTTTTTCGGAGTTCATGGCGCGGCACCGGGTACGAGATCGGTCTTCTTCGGATCCGAGAGGGAGGAGGACGCCGTGATCGGTCTTCAAGGATCCGTGGTCGTTCTTTAGGGTTGGGGTCTCGACGTCTTTGGGTCCGGGGAGAGGATCTTGCCAATCCGAAAAGGAGAACTTGGCCCGGGAAGGAGATCTTGCGTTGAGAGGATTCCCGTAGCATCTTCGTCAGCTCGGTCTTGTAAGTTCTTTGGTCAGTTGTCCCACACTCATCAGAACACGGGGTACGAACAAAGACAACAACATACTGCAAACAGAGAACACACGTCGACACATGATCTGAGCTGATTGGAACTTGGACATGAGTCGTGCTAAGTGCTAGCACTAAAAACAACAGCTTCACAGGGGCAGAACGAAGGGTCCTGCAGGGGCGCCTGTACCGCGGTCGCTGGACGGAGGTTGCTGCACGGTCGGAGGCGGAGACAGGACCCGGGGCGACGAGACGGCAGGGTCCGCGACCAGCCGAGGCGGGCGCTAAGTCAGAGGAAGGCCGGGCGTGAGCCAGCGGGCAGCGGCAGACGACGAGGTAGAGGCCATGGCCAGCGATGGGCGGCGTGGAGGAGGGAAGGAGGACGGAGCTCGGGTAAAAGGCTGGCGCCAGCGGGAGAGCGAGCCGCGGAGAGACTGGCGGGGAGGCCAGCGGCGGCATCTCTGCGAGGGCGAGGAGGAAGCAGGCTGGCGGCAGCGCCTGGGAGGGAGACCGAGGCGAGGTGGTCCGCAGGGGAGGTGGTGGCCGGAGAGGTCGGGGCGCCGAGGCGTGAAGAAGGCGCGGTGGAGGTGCTCGGGGCGAGCTCGGGGACGGCACGGTGGGGGAGGCGACGCCGAGCGGAGGAGAGGAGGGGGAGGATGCGGGCCGGCGAGCGGGGCGGTGGCGGTGGAGGCGGATGGGCGCGACAGGGAGCAGAGCAGGCGAGACGATCGGCGACGGGGGGAAGGGAACTGAGGCGGGGGAGAGGGACCAGGGCGGCGGCAGGGCCCGTGGCCGGCGAAGAGGAGGAGAGAGGTTGGGGGAGAGGACGCTCGCGCGTGGGGTGGGAGAGAGAGGTGGGAGCGGGGCGCGAGGTGGGCAGGTGGGACCGGGGTGGGCCAGGAGGGCTGCCGGTGGTGGGTGTGAGGGTCAGGTGGGGTTGGGGAGGCTGCAGCAGTGGGACTGAGGAGGTTGACCCGGGGAGGATGGCGCGTGGTGGGGGTGTTGTGTGAGTTGGACCGGGGGAGGTGTGAGGGGTTGGCCAAAGGGAGGGGCTGGGTGAGGTGTCGATCGGCTATAGGACGGGGTGAGGTGGAGGGTGGGCTAGGTAGGATCAGGGTAGGTTATTTGGTAGCTTAGTTTTTCGGGTGTCCTGGGTAGGTAGGGTTTAGGGTTAGACCGGTTTTATACTGGGGGTGGCCAACTGGGTCGATTCGGCCCGGTGCGGCTGCCCTCACAAAATAATTTAATATTTTAAATGTTCAAAACAAGCTTCTGCAAACCGATAACAGACAAGATAAAAATAATCCGGAGACCCGGGTTTTGCGTTTGAATAAAGACGGGGCATTTAGAAAACAAATTAGGTTTTCCGAAAATAGTTTTATGCAAGCAAATGCAACATGATGACGATGCTCAAATGCAATGTGGCATGATGACATGAGCATGCGGTCATGATGATGCAATGCACAAAAACAACGCGATTTTCTAGTAGTGGTTATTGCGGGATGCCACAGAGGAGGAGGAGCTCACCGGGGTAGAGGAGGAGGAGGAGGAGCTCACCAGAATGGAGGAGGAGGATCTCACCAAGTGCAGGAGAAGGAGAGAAGAAGTGAAGGGAGGAGAAGTGTGGAGGAGAGGAAGACGAGTAAAGGCGACGGTATTCAAATTTTCTCCCCTTTTTTTTATTTTTTCCAAAAAAACTTATTTTTGTCATAACTTTTTACTCTTTTCGAATTTGGAGAATCTGTAAAATCTTCAACGGCTTTTAGTAGTTGAAATTGAGTAGAAAATTTCGAGACGATCATTTTGATATATTAAACTTTTTTCCGACATCGTATGCAAAAGTTATGGCTGTTTTACCGTTTCATGACCTATTTTTGTAAAATACACCGAAATTCATATTTTTCAATTTTTTCTACAACTATACCCTAAAATATAAATACATCTGAAAGGAATTTTTTTTTTGAAGTTTTTATCATTTTTGTTTAGTTTTTACAAAAGTTAAAAGGCGATCCACCGGGGGATGGGGGTGGGATCTGTTTACTCGAGGTGCATCCCATTAGATGCGACATCTATAAATAAAATACCTAGGCGCATGTCACAGTGATGTGCCTCCAATATTGAAAAATACTCGAGGCGCATATCTGCCGGTGCGCCTCCTATATTGTGGCATCTACCACCACTGCGCCCACCCACCTTACTCGAGGCGCATCTTCTCCATATGCGCCTCGAGGCGTACATGGACCAGATGCGCCTCGAGTAAGCGGGGGCAGCCAAATCTGGTCCGTACATGCGATATATGAGACACATCCCTTAAGAATACGCCTCTAGTATTAATATATAAGAGTCACACCGTTTAGACATGCGCTTTGTATATTTAGTGGAGGCACATGTTTGACTGATGCACCTCCTATAAGCATGTCTCCTATAGGCTTTCCGTAGTAGAGTTGAGGAAATCCTCCTCCCGGCGGACCTGAAGGAGCACGCCGCCAAGCAGTGGCGAACCGGAGGCCAAAAGGGCCATGGCACCCCCTACTCAATTGCAATTTACACTATAATTTTTGACCATAGAAAACAAAAAATACTTCAAGTTATCCCCTTCAACTATCATCTAATGGCTTTTGGCCCCTCCTGTAATGATGGTCAAGGTCCGCTACTGCCGCCAAGGACTGCCTCATGGAGTGGCAGAAAGAAGCCGTGACACGCCCGACGATGCTACGGCTCTTCCCGAGGTCGAAGAGGAGTTCGACCTCGTCACGACTATTCGTGTCTCCCTGATGGAGGGGGGTGACTTTGGCTGCAAGAAGGAGGATACCACCTTGCATCCAAGCAAGAAGCGCCTGTCAGCGCCGCTGGGTAGGGTCAGGGTTGCCCCTAGGGTTAGATAACTAGCGGTATAAATTTGTTTGATTAATGAATGTGATGAATCAAGAAGTTGCTCGTTGAACCTTTTGGTGCGAATGTTTTCCTGAAGTTGCCGTTTTATTACGCAGGATCTGGTCCACCGCGTCATACTTCAACCTAGAAGCGCATTATCCATATTTCCCGATACATATTTTCTAGTTTGCTTTTTGCGCATCTGCTAGAGATGCTCTAATAAGGCATGCAAGGGGGTATGTAGGTAGCCAAACACGTCCCAAATGATCAAAGATGGATATGGACTCGATTGCGGAAGAAGTAGAAGAAAAACCGTATGTGTTGCAGCCGGTCGGTGGGGGTTCCTTTGTCAAGCATCCTCCTCTCGATCCTATCCAAGCTACTCGGTCTGGTCACCTGCAGAGGGACTAGGGAGCGATGAGTACACTTAATATAGGCGGCCATTGGACCACCACTGCCCTTGTCGCTGCTACGTTCGTACGTAGCATGGCATGGCATGGCAGCAAGCATGGGTCCCTGACATCCCCAGCTTACATACATACATACATACATAGATGGCCAGCAGTACGCACGTACGTACGTAAGCAGACCACCGTAAGGAGAGAGAGAGGGGAAACTCGGTCACTCAAATTTCCTTGTGCTTCTCTGCTGGCAATCGAAGATGCAAGCCATGAGATGTCGTGTCGGATTGGATGCTGAACGACTGCCTGGATTGACGCCGCCCGCCCGTAGAGAGGGTATAGCGTAGGCGTAGATACTGGGGCGGCAGGGGGATCCAGCTTCCATGTACGCTTGCGCTAGCTAGCTCTGCTGGTCCATGGGAGAGAGGGGAGAGGGGAGTGGATGGGGGATTTGTATGCGTGAGGTGATGGCGTGCAACCCGCAGAGGCACAGGAGGGCCGCTCAGATACGGAGGTGTCGTTTTGGGAGTAAATTACTCTGTGCGTCAGCACACTCGCGCCTCGGGAGTCTAAACCCCCCTCGTTCCGGGTCAAAAACGCGAGCAACGGTTTTTCTTTCTTTGGCTTCCCTCCTCCTGCAATCCCTTCCCACCCCTACTCCGGCCGGTTGCTGCATGCAGACCTTTACTGCTAGTACCTGGCAATGGATGGCGAAGCCAGCCAACGCCAAGTATGCATATTACCTCGTGTTTCGATTGCAAAATGGAGGTGATTTCAGCCGTAAAAATGTTAAAAGATCGAAGCATCTACCCCGGTTAAGTAAGTAAGCACTGAACGTTGTGGGTCATTTCCAGTTCGAGGATTAAAGAAAGAGGGGAAACGTCCTCGCGGAAAAGCAAGCAGCAAGTGGATCGCCTGAACGGAGCATCTCTGCTTCGCACTCCGATGAATCGCACGCACACCAAGGAGTCAAACAAGGACGCACAGTGACACCAGCAGCCGCAGGAATGAACGAATCCAAGAACAACTAAACCCCATCCCATTCTGACGATCGATAGTCGTTGCTCTATACTAGATGCTGCTGCTCACATCACATCAGAATTAACACAACAAAATGGGCAGCGCGGCGACGCCGCGTCGCTCTACTCTTACTAATTTGGCAATAGTAAAACGGAAGAGAAAAGCCTAGAGGAAAGAAATTCTACTCTATACACAAGCGAGCGAGAGGTTCCCCTGTTCCTCGATCGATCTTGGTGACAAGCATCGCGGCGGCATTGCCTCGGGTCAGGCGTACTCGCGCCAGCAGACGAGCATGGTGACGCAGCGGCGCATGATGTAGAACCGCGCGCGCTGGTCCTTGACGAGCCGCAGGCACCGGCCGGAGAAGGACGGCCGCCCGCTCTTGCCGTTGCCGTCGCCGCGCATGCCCATCGCGCTCCCCTGCTTGCCGCCGCCGCCGCTCCTCTTCTTGGACGACGACGGCCTGCACGGCTGCTGCTTCTCCTCCTCCGCGCCGTAGAGCTCCATGAGCAGCAGTTGGCCGACGAGCGAGCTTCCTGATCGAGCTGCAAATTATTTGCGCGGAGAGGAAGATAGAGGGGCCGGAGAATCGATCGGGAGGAGTGAGTGAAGTGGGAAGAGGTCTATTGGGGAAGAGCAGATACTCTACCAGATGATTATATAACGGAGCTGCTGGGTGTGTGCTGGTGGGACCACGCATGACGACCCCAGAAGGACCGACTTGGGGGTTTTTCTACAGGTATAATATGCATGCAGGGTTTTTGCTGTTGGAACAAAGTTGGCAGCAGCCATTTCTAATCTCCCACTCCATTGCTAATAAAATGCTGCTTTCCCACCATTTGGTTTTTTTTTGTCCTCTTTGTTATATGTTGATCCAAATTCTACAAAGTATATGCCAACTTCTGACGAGTGGAGCGAGGCCCGTCGCCGGATGGCCCACACCGTGCCCAACGGGGACGGATGTGGGGGTGCGAAGCGCGACAGCCCATGATGCAGTCTGGATTGTCGAAGACCTAGGTTTCCACCGATATATAAACCCCTTGTAAGCCGTCGGTTGGGATGAGTTGTATCTGTGAAATCCCCGACGTTTGTAAACACTCCTCGATATAGTGAAGTTTCGCTGGCTGGCGCCCGTGGTTTTTTCCTCTCTTTATTGGAGAGGTTTTTCCACGTTAAATCTTCGTTATCTTCTTGTCGCAATTGTAACACTCTCACGTGCGTGCAAGAACACGAGCGTGTCGTCAGGGATCCATGGGGCCAGACCGCCAATTTTTACTCGATCGAGAGAAAGAGAGCGAGAGCGTGAAGTCCTTGAGACGTGACAGACGTCAGTACGAATTAAGACGTTCAGACCTAGGGTAAGACTCATCTCTACTACTATAAAATTTTCCTGATAAACTATAGTAAACAAATGACACAGTGGTAGCCATCTAATCAAGTTATGATGAAATAGTAACAGTTGGAATTCATCAGCAAAATTGACCATTCCAGACGATCGAGCACCCGCACACACTGGGTGTGAACACGGGTAATGAATAGTAGCTGCGGTGAACATTCAAAACTTGAGTGGTCTTCAGACACAAAGTAGCCATCCCCACCGGCAGACGACGCAAGTAGACGCAGGGTTGGACAGGGGCTTTGCAGCAGAGCTTCAGACACGATGCGAGCCGCCCCCGTGCGTGAGGTCAAAACCTTGCTCTGCCCCAAAACTTTAGCTCGAAATGGCTAAAAAGGGAGTACCGGTTGCGAAAATACGCATTGGAATTGGGGCACGTATGAAAAACGGCAGTTTGGACGAAAATAACCCATACAAATAATAAATTCATGAAATAAACTTTGGTCAAAAGAAAATTACTCCATTAACAATTTTTGCAACGCCGTAGACGGTGGCGCCGCACTCTGAAGAGCAGCGCCATAAGGCTTGGTGCCGCGCACCTGCCAGCGTGGCTCGTCTGTGGCCTCATGGGCCTCGGTCCCGCTAGTGCAGCGCCTTGCCATGTGGCGTCACACTGTGTAGTGCAACGCCAGCGCGCGTGACGCCGCACATTAGGTCTTGTATCAGCGCGGCGCCAGACCGAGCCTCTTTCTATCTCATCCACAGGAAGCTGCAGCGGCGGCGGCGGCGAATCTGCTTCCCCCTCCACCTCCTCCCTCCTAGTGGCCAAATCGGAAGCACCTCTCCGTGGAATTCGATCCCCCCAGGAGCATTGAGGTATTTTTCCCCTTCTTCGTTGATTTCACCCATTAATTTCTTGTTTTGGTCTATATCTTGCAAACCCTAGGTTGTTTTGTAAGATGCATGGTAGAATGTTGTTGCATTGGCATAGGGGTTGGGTATTGTGTTAATGTTAGCATGGGTATCTATTGAGTATGTTGACCATGGTACTGTTGTTGTGATTATCTTAGGCATGGCAAGAATTGTTCATGTTCACCATGTAGACAAGGATGCTTTTTTGAGAGGTAACATAGAACCGGACCCGGACGAGCTTGATTTGGTGTTTGAGCGTACTCCAACCTATGCCGAGGTCTTGGAGCAATTGAGGATTGAATTGAAATGGATGGACCCAAATGATGTTGAGTTGGAGGGAAGACATAATGTTGGATTGGGAATGCATGTCCGTTGGAAGACCATGCGTATCTTCTCCGAGTCCCGTTGGCTTGCATACAAGGAGGTGCTGGCCGAATCACTAGACAAGGCTCTTGAGCTACTTGCCACCAAGAAAGTTGGTAGTTCATTATCTTTGGACTTGAACCGTATGGCATCCCCATTGCGTACTATGAGTCCTCCACCCGTAGACCAAGAGCTAAGCCGTGAACCTCCCTTGACCCAAACATTGAGCCCGATTTCAAGACACCAAGACGAAGTGTTGGAAGAGGACAGTGATGATTGTGGGGGTGAAGATGAAGATGACAATGATGATGTTGAACTCCACGACAACAATGTTGGAGATTTGGACAAATATATCACGCAAGATGACATGGACCGTGACCACCCATATTCTCGAGTCTATGCATCGGAATCAGATGATGATGGTCCCGAAGAAGAAGTTGACGAGGAGGGGTTCACAGCTAGAGAGGCCGAAATCCACGATACTGTATTGGGCCGGGACCATCGGGTGCCATTGTTTCGTGATCTTAGTCTCGCGGATGAAGCCATGGTTGATGATGGCAAGGGCATAGTGCTTAGACCAAGGACAAGTTCTTACCGGGATGGCAATAAAGTGAATAGTGGCTTTTGCAAAGGATCAAGGTTCAAGACCTTGTTGGAATTTAAGCAATGGATAAAGGACTTCTCGGTGAAGCATCATCGTCCTTACACGGTCGTGCACTCGGACATCAAGAAGTGTTACACAGTGAAGTGCGAGGAGGAAGGATGTCCTTGGATTGGGCGTGCAAGACCATTCAAGGGAGGTCCTGATTGGCACATATCTAGCTGTGTATCAACTCACATGTGCCGAAGCCCGGTGGTGGATGGCAAGGATGCAAAGCACGAGCACCAGCAACTCACCTCCGAGTTTCTCGCTTATAGCCTTTACAATGACATCGCGTCATTTCCAATAATGACCATCAAGATGGTCATGGAGCTTGTGAAAGCCCTCTTCCACTACGAGGTGAAGTACGGGAAGGCATGGAAGGCTAAGCAAGCCGCATTCAAGATGTTGTACGGTGATTGGGAGGAATCTTATAACCGAATCCCAAGGTTGTTGTTAGCGATGGCCAATGATAACCTGGGCATGGTTCAAGTGGTTGAACCTTATGGGAACAAGACAAGGATTGTAAACGGAAAAACCGTGCGAGTTTTAGGTCGTGCATTTTGGGGTTTCGAGCAATGTGTCCGGGCTTTTGAACATTGTAGGCCGGTCATCTCCATTGATGGCACCTTTATGACCGGACAATTCAAAGGCACTATCTTGATTGCAATAGCCAATGATGCCAACAACCGGTTGATTCCTTTGGCGTTTGCTTTGGTGGAGGCGGAAAGTAATGATAATTGAGAGTGGTTCTTCTATCTTTTGAGAACCAAGATATTAACCCCTCAAAGGGAAATATGTGTCATCTCTGACCGTCATCAAGGAATTCTCAATGCGGTGATGATTGATATTACCGGGCATGCTCCATTGCACAATCGTTGGTGCATGAGACACTTTTGTGCAAACTTCTATAGGGCATGCAAGAGCAAGGATTTGTCCGATGATCTACAAGATTGTTGCCTCGCTTTCACTGTCGTTTCTCTAACTTGTACAACAAATTGCTATTCAACAAAGAACTCAATGCGGGTGGTCGCGAGTTTCTCAATAGGAACATTGAACATATGGGAAAGTGGGCACGATCTTTTGATGATGGTGGCCGGAGGTACGGCCAAATGACAAGCAACATGGCAGAGGCATTTAACAAGTTGCTCAAAGGTGTCCGTGCATTGCCCGTCACGGCAATAGTCCGATATACATTCGACATGATGAATGGGTATTTTCTGAAATACTCACATGAAACGTACCGTCATATTGCGGGGGACAACAAGAACAAGTACAAATACAAGTACCCACATAAGGTTGACGATTGGGTGCAATTTCAGACAAGGAAAGCGGATTCCCAAGTTGTAACGGAATATGACAATAACGAGATAATTTACCAAGTTACGGAGCCCGGAGGTACAATGGCTGATGGTGTCCAACACGGAGGCCGAGCTTTCAAGGTCTCCCTCAAGACCTGTTAGTGCACATGCAGAAGGCCATCATTGCTTCATCTTGCGTGCTCGCACTTGCTCGTGGCGTCTCGCAGGCGACATTTGGATTACAATAATCCGGTCAAGGTAAGAGAGGCTGAGTTCTCTATTGATACTACTAAGAAGACATGGGCTCCTAGATTTCATCCATACTTGGACCAATAAAAATGGCCGGAGTACCATGAAATTCAACTATGGCCCGATCCGAAATGGAAGGTTGTTGGACGTGGAAGACGCAAGGCAAAGCGCTTTAGGAGCGACATGGACGGATGGGGACGTGGTGGTGGTCGGGAAACGGGAGGTTCATGGGCTCCAACGCATACCAAAGGTTCTGTCGACTCTGGAGCCCATGTGCGGCGCCAGGCTGCATGGCGTCGCAAAATGCAACCTTCTGTCTATTTTGGAGCCCATGTGCGCCAGCGGACGCACAAGATGCTATCCACACAAACATGCTGTAATCGTGCATGGAAGTTTTTAGTACATGTCTCTTCTCCGACATCTTGTAGGCACGGTGTTGAACATCATAGTTAGCATTGTTTAGAAGGGGGTTTAGAGACATCCTACATATTCAAAACATTAGAGAGAATAAGAACAGTTACAAAATGTCCATCTTATAGTTCTAGCATCTAGAATTGCAAGCTAAATCAACCATCTTATAGTTCAAGCATATAGTTCTAGCTTTTGTCCATCTTATAGAGACATCCTACATATTCATCCTACTCTACCTATAGTTCTAGCATCTAGAATTGTAAGCTAAATCAACCAACTAGAGTTCTACAATATAATTGTAAGATAAATCAAAACACCAACTAGAGTTCTACCATATCTCCATCTTACTCTAGCCATATGGAATTGCAAATATGAAAAAGCACCTAACATATACTTCAAAGATAAATAAACCAACTAGAGTTCTACCAAAGAGTACTATGCCATATCTAAACCTAAATATCAAATAAGCATTACAATGATTCATCTCAATCTCTAAATGTAATTGAACCTAGGGTTTCACCAAAATTTGAACAAAAGGGGAAATTAGTAAGAATTTTTTGGACAAATAGCAAGGGATTTGAGAGGAGATATCTGGGAGAGGGATTGAGATCAAGCTCCTTGGACAAATCTAGCAAAACTTGCGTTTTTGGAGAGAGGAATCACCGAGGCCGACAAACCCTAGCCGCCATGCGCTCCTGTGTGGCTGAGAAGAATGAGATGGGTCTGAGGAGGGCTAGCGCCGCGCTGGTACAAGACCTAATGTGCGGCGCCACACGCGCTGGCGCTGCACTACACAGTGTGGCGCCACACGGCAAGGCGCCGCACTAGCGGGACCGGGGCCCACAAGGCCACTGGCGAGCCACACTAGCAGGTGCGCGGCGCCAAGCCTCATGGCGCTGCTCTTCAGAGTGTGGCGCCACCGTATACGGCGTTGCAAAAATGGTTAGTGGAATAAATTTCTTTTGGCCAAAGTTCATTTTGTGAATTTATTATTTTTATGGGTTGTTTTTGTCCAAATTGCCATGAAAAACATTAAAACGAAGTCAATCCTTTTTGGAATATAAATATTTACATGTAGAGGACCACAAATGTATCCACGTGAATTTCGATAACTATCGAAACTCGATATTATATAACTTATATAAAAATAACAAAGTTGTGAATAAATGGTACAAATGAAGGCATAAGTTTTGGATTGTTTTTAAACTTAAGGCTCGAAAAGCTATGTAAAGTAATGATAAGATTAGTAAATTCAAGTTTAAAATACGGGTGTCCCTCAACTTCTCCAAAAGAACAGGCACCCCAAACCAGTGACTGGCAAACCCACTAGCAGTTATTTTGAGACCGCCGGAGTTGCGTCAGAAGACACCCGTATCACTCACTGAAACCCTAGATCGGATTAGGGTTGCAAGTGAGTAGTAGGAGGCGAGAGAGACGAATCTAATCAGTAGTAAGGTAGAGTAGGAGGGGGTAATTTGACGGAATCGAAGCACGACAGCGAGGGAGGCCAAAGACAACCGGATGAGCTGGAAGAAGCGACGACGACGCCCATCGCTACCGCTTCGCCCACACATGCGTGAGAAAGAGGAAGAGAGTGAGTGAGAGAATATAGAGTGGGTGGGGCTGACGTGTGGACCTAGTGGTGGGGCCAAGCGGCATTTTGGTCTTTTCACAACTTAATAAATGCACATTTACCAAAAACCACCCTAGATATTTTAGAAAAATAAAATAAAAATACCACTAGAAATAGAAAAGTGAGTAGAATCCAAAAAGTAATTTTTGAGGATTTTAAAAAATAGTTATAAAGTGATGAAAAATATAAAACATTTAATAAAGGATTAAAATCCTAACTAAGAACACAAATTCTATAAAAATGAACAAAAAATAGTTCCAAAAAGGGAAAATATATGGAATAATAATTCCTATTTTTCTAGAATTATAAAACAAGATAATTTAAAATACTATAATAAAATAGTATAATAAATCTTTAATAACCAAAAAGGGAATAAATACCCAAAAATAATGAAATAACCATTAAAACTATGAACTTATGATTATTGACTATGGAATAAGATTCTAAAAAAATAAAAGAAAACCTTGAAGAAATATGAAAATTCTAAAGTGTAATAAATTCACAAAAATTAATATTTTAATAAAACCTAAAACACTTAAATTAGGGGAAGGGATCAACCAACCAAAATAAAATAGTTATCTAGGACCTTAAGCATGCATTTAGATTTTATACAGTCCTTATCGGGCAATGATGCTTCTTTACAGAAACCAGGTCCATAGTAGTATAGAAACCTCGAATTGCCTGAATTCGAAAACCACAGGCAAGTTGTGAGATCCAAGCACCACTACTAGGAAAATGACTATAGGTAATCCACACATCTATGGTGCACTTGCTAGTGTGCCCCACGGGTAAAATAGGCGTAGCGCACCGTCCTACGGCTAACTGTCGTAAGCGTGACGTACATGGGAGAGGTGCGCCATGGCTATGTGTGGGCCAGGGCCCAGGTGGCCGCAGACTACATACCCGTAGCGCACTATGTCATGGTGCGCTACGGGTGTGAAACTTAGTAGTAGGGCACGTGACCTAGTGCGCTATGGATGTGTGGGTTGTGGCCTGCTGGGTAAACTTAGCCGTATGGCACCTTGCCCTAGTGTCCTACGGCTAAGTACCCTGCACAATCCCCCCCCCCCCCCCGTTGGATCGCCTTTTTAGGATTTGCAAAAAATAAAAAAAAATGATAAACACTTTAAAAAATAAAATTCTTTCATATGTAGGTAGGTAATGTGGTATAGTTTGTAGGAAAATTAACAAACAATAATTTTGACTTTTTTGCAAAAAAAGTCATGCCACGGTAAAATGACCGTAACTTTTGCATACGTTGTCGAAAAAAATCGTATAATATACCAAAATAACGAGAACGATATTATCGCATCCGCTCGCAACTAAGACATCATTTTTCATTTTTGAGGTCTGGTGGTCATAAGGCATAGCTCCTTCTCTATGTGGAAGATATCATTGTCACAACATCTTCGTCTGTGTTTCTTTGACAGATTGCACAGTGAGTTTACGATGCCTGAACCTGGGGACCTTCACTTCTTCCTCGGCATCGTTGTGAGTCGTCCCACTGCTGGGTTGTTTCTATCTCAGCGACTGTATGCTACAGATCTCCTTCAGCGCGCCGGTATGACTGAGTGACACGACACCGATCGATACTTATGCCAAGCTCTCTGACTCTAATGGTGATCTTCTTACTGATTCTACTAAGTACCATAGCCTAGCTGGTGTCCTTCAGTATCTCACACAGACGCGTCCGGATATCCCTATATTATTCACCAAATCTTCTTGCATGTGCATGCTCTTCGCCAACCACACCTGCTGTTGTGAAGCGTGTGCTTCACTATGTTCGTGGTACCTTGGAGTTTGGTCTTCAGCTTCGTGCATCCACATCGTCCTCTCTCATGGCTTACTCTAATGCGGATTGGGTTGGTTGTCCCGACTCCTGTCGTTTGATGTCAGGCTACTATGTATACTATTGTGACAGTGTTATTTCTTGGTCTTCCAAGCGACAAACGACTGTCTCTCGGTCCATCACAGATGCCGAGTATCGCGCCACCGCTCATGTGTTGTAGCCGAGTGCTGCTGGTTACGACGGCTGCTTCACGAGCTTCATCGACCTTTTCATTACGCTACTCTTATCTACTACGACAACATGTCTGCTATCTACATGTCGTCGAATCATGTTCAACATTGCCACACCAAGCACATCGAGATTGACATCCACTTCGTTCGTGAGAAGATGTCACTTGGCGAAGTACGGGTATTGCATGTTCCTTCCTCGCTTTAGTTCGCCGATGTGATGACCAAGAGACTACCGAGTCCGCTCTTTCTCGATTTTTGGTCCAGCCTTTGCATCCGAAAACCTCCCGCTGTGACTGCATGGGTGTTAGATTGTATATACGGTTACCTTTATCTTTGTACCAATCTTATAAACTAACCCTAACCGGCCTAGTGCCTAATATAGATTCCGGAACCGATGACCATATCGTGTGTGGCTTCCCCTAAACCTGTCTACACTCGCCGTAGACTTGCGCCGGTCCTAGGTACTTAGGTAGAGTGCACGACCGATCGGCTATGATGGACGAATGGATAAACACGAGACGTCGATGGAGCTGAACCCGTAGGCGTACGGAGCAAAGGGCGAGCGGGCCGGGGCGGTGGGGCGGGCAAGTGGCTTTGCCTTGCGGGGTGGCAGCGGCAAGGGTCCGGCGCATCCAGCGTCAGCTTTATACAACTGTAGTAGCGGCCGGGCGGAGCAGACTGGCGCGCGCCGGCCGTGGACCGGGCGCGTCCAGGGGTGGGGGGGCTCGCTCGGGCTCGGCTACAGGCGGAGCAGGGCAGTGCAGGGGCAGGACAGGGCAGTCCCTCGTCGCGCGTCCTCCGCCTCGGGAAGGTGGCGACGGACGGGCGGTCGGGTCGGCCAGTGGCCACCCTGTCCGCAGCTCAATCGGTCGCTGCCCAGATGGGGGCGGGCCTCGTCGTCCTCCTTCCCGCCACGCCATGCACTGTGCCACTGCCTGCCCATCTGTCTGTCTGGCCCGGTCAAATATTACAGCGTACTACCTCCTGCTGCTGCCGGTGCCGGGCCAGCCAGCTCCAGAACGCTGCACGACGCCACCTCGATCGAGCTGAAAAAACATCCTAGCGTACGTTTTCCCCCACGGACCCGATCGACTTCTTTCGATCCCCCGCGTGCGTTCGTGCGTGCGTGTGTACGCCTGGTTTTGCATGTCCCTGCCCGGACCGGCTGCACCTCCACGTCGTGGCTGCAGTACCGCTAGTCTCGTCAGCGGTCATTCCAATAAGAAGAGTTGCTACTACTGCTAGGCGCGTGACTCGACACGACACTGCCCGCCATGTGAGTTTGGGCTATACTATCCTAGGCTTCCTAGCTAGCTAGCTAGCTCCATGTCACCCTTGGTCGTTTCTTCCATCACCACCGTCGCCAAAGACCAATGATTAAAAGGTAGATTGGGCCGAAATGCGAAACGGATACGGTGCCGGTGCGGTTTGCATGTATGCTGGCGAGCGAGTGGAGCGGTCAAAGATGGAAACACGATCGATCCAAGACTGCACCGCACCGTCGCGACAGGCCAGCCGTGGCGTGCAGGCCTGCCTGGCATGGCAACGGGATCGAAGAGATGAACAGGCATTCACACCGCTCCAGTGCTGGCCTCTGGCCGGCCGCTGTCTTTGACCAGTGCGCGTACGTACGGGCGACGCGCTGATCAAGGCGCAGCTAGCGGCGTTCGCGGCCGCCTCGCTGATCGGCTCCTGCCTGCGCGCCGTACGGACGCACTGTGCACGCTTCAGGCTGCCACGGACGACTTCCTTCCTGCCCAGCGCCATTTCTCGCCTCGCGCCAGGCCTCCGATATGGCAAAGATACCAGGACGTACGTACGCCAGTAATGGCTAGTCGGCCGTACCGTACGTGCGCAAGCGAAAAGATCGGACGTTGCCACAGGGCTCGCCCTGCCGCAACCTGTTGGTGCCTGTGTACACGTGATCGGGGCCAGAGAATAGAGACGACGGTGCTGCCAGGCACGCATACGCGCTACTCGTTCAAACAATGCAACAGTGGAGCCTTGTACGGCCTCCCCCTCTCTCGTGCGCATGCATCCATTATTTGCTTGGCGTTACACTTACACAGTGAACGCCCGATGCGTGACAGCGTGTGCACGTCGACATGGCCGCTGTTTGAACACCTGCCGGGGAAATTATGTATACATGGCGAGCACTGGTGCGCGGCGGTGTTCCTCGGCAGTGACGGGGACTGTTTCGAGGACAGGGAACGTTGTCCGTACTCCCAATTCGCAAACAGTTCAACGTACGTGCGTGCGTGCGTGCGTGCTTGACCGCGCCAAAGCCCAACGTATCTTTAAGGATCGTACTGTAGGAAAAAGGTGACGGGCAACAAAATCTCTGTCTCTGCCACATTGTCATTGCCCCCCGTGGTGTGGTGTGGTGTCATTTAAGTTCCACGTCGATCTGTGGACACCCGTACATATGCACGAACGATCACGTAGGCCACAATTCTATGATTGTTTATTAGTAGTAATTGTCAGTTTAATAAGGGGTGGTTCAACGTCGATTTACTTAGGTGAAACAGGTCAGTCGAGCCGTAGCTTTATTATTCCGTGGCGCTCCAGGGTGCAGTTACCGCTCACTCCGCTCAAGTGTGCGAATCATGAATTCATGATGGCGCAGATTTCTTTTTTGAAACATGACCCAAAAGATTTGTCTCGTTTCTTATCTACTACTCCCTTCCTCCCTCTAAAAATATAAAATATTTTAGCTTAGTGAGACGAAATGTATGTAGATGAATTTTAGGTATAGATTCGGAGTGAACATATACACCAAAAGATATTTAGATAAATTCATTTCACATGACTAAAGTATCTTATATTTTTAAAATGATGAAGTAGTAAAGAGAAGTGTGCGAACCATGATGGCGCATATAGAAGAAATGATAGCATAAATATCTGTCAAGATTAAGATGGTCCGCTGCAGGTCAGTCGATTATTCAAATTAATAATCAAATTAGCCGATTGAAGACTCGAATAACCAACCCATCCATCTCCTCCACCCACCCCACCGGGCGGCGGGGGAGGGGCACCGCCACCAACCCCGGCCAAAGCTCCTCCTCCGTCCACTCTCCCCCGTCACTGCCACCGGGAGTGGCCGTCGGGCTCACCCCGGGCGGCGGCGGTGGTTTGCCTTTCCCTGTAGTCTGGAGGTGGGGTCGGGGCCCTAATCATCCCGGCGTCGGTTCGGCTTCGGCAGGAAGACATGATAGCGTGGCCGTGGAGGTGGGGCAGCGCAGCGCGGTTAATGGCAGGTAGCGGCGGGGCGATTCGAGCCTAGCCCTGAACGTCGGGTCATGGGCGAGCTGTCAGGTCTGCCCTCTCCTCTACTTGTTCTTCAGGCATCGTCAGTGGTAGCTCGTGCAGGGTTCAACGGCGATCTTGACAAGCTTATTGCAGCGTGGCGGCATGCTTTATGGGCCCGTCTGGGCCTGGCCGGACACTCTTGGGACTAGTATGTCCCCGGCGGGGCATTACAGGCCTGTTGGTCCCAGCCGAACCCAACTAGGACTGGTGTGCCTACGGCCATGGCCGGTTGATTAGTGTCTTTGGCGGTGGAGGTAGTGCCCTTCCGCGTAGTCGTGGTACTGTTGGCCTGATTCGAGCTACCTGGTGCATCTGGCTTGAAGGCCTTGTGCCGGTGTTCTTGGTCAGAAGATGATGGCAATTTTGTGACCGGCGTGGCGCATGCTCGTGGATGGCAAGTTTGGTGGTGGCGAGGCTTCGACCTCGTCGGGCTCCCATGCAAAGTATCGCCGGGGGTTATGGATAGGTTTTTTTTGGGGAGAAAACCTTGTCGGCTTGATCGACACCGACGTGGTTCCTCCCACGGGTGGCACCATTCCTTCCTAAAGGGCGTTGTGGCTACCCTACATCCACTTCACTGAGTGCGATGGGGGGGAACCCTAGGACCAGTCTCTGGTCTGGGCAGTAGCGTTGTCTTTCCTTTTTGAGGATGCTGCTTGGTGCTTGACGAGTTATTGTTGGGAGCGCGGTGGTAATTCTCTGGAGGGCGCAGAGGTGACCGGTCGCCTCGTTTAGTTGATCCGCCTATGTCTTATTTTGTTTCTTTTATTTTCTTTTAGACATGTGTTTGATGTTATCCTTTCGTTTGGAGACTATCGTGGTTCTATGTGTGTTGCTATACTAATATAGCGGGGCGAAAGCCTGGTTCGAGGAAGACTCGAATAAAAATAGACGACTAAGCAAAGGTGGAAATGTCCGAGTGCGGAATAAAAATACCATCACATAACACGTACTCCCTCCCTTCATAAATATAAGACATTTTAGCTTTATGAACCAAATGTATCTAGACCTCTTTTAGTTTATAGATTCGTAAAGGTTCGAAGTAAACCTATACACTAAAATATGTCTATATATATATATTTATTTCATAAAGATAAAATGTCTTATATTTCTGGATGGAGGGAGTACTACCTCTGTCCCAAAGCTTAAGACTTATATTTTTTTTCTAAAAGTCAAACTGCATAAAATTCAACCAAGTTTTTAGAGAAAAATATTAATATTTATAATACAAAATCTATACTCTTTAATACATCATAAAACATATTTTCACATGGTATATATATAATATGATAGTTTTTAATACTTTTTCTAAGAGTTTTGGTTAAACTTTTCTTAGCTTGACTTTTCAAAAAAAAAAAACTTTAAGCTTTGGAACAGAGATAGTGCTAGCATAACCCGTTGCATGTTACTAACCCCTCCCTATATATTTTACATGGCACGCTCTATATTTTCGTGATTCGGCTTTGACCATCATGTTGGTCAACCGTGTGGGTTTATCATACAAAATTATACCATGAAATTCATAATAAATATGTTTCGGACATTATTATTATTTAGACACATTTCCTATGTATAATCGGTCAAATTGATGGTCAAAGTTAGATCACGCAAAACAAAGACACTGTGTAAATAGGGAACGGGAGTACTACACAAGCTACATGATTTCAAATCTGGACTTGTTCTATGTTGAAAGTGCACTAGATAGTTATTTAGTAGATGCACGAGTTTAAAAAGTCAAAAAAAATATTAATTAAAATATAGAAGTGGGCAAAAATTTCTTTTCAAAGTATTTTATCCCATCGGTCATATGGTAGACAATCACCTTATTAGTACTAGATCATAACCGATAGATTTGCATAAATGTAAATAAGCATGTTGCATCCATTAGATTATACATAATTATATATAAACACATCACATCTGTTGGACCTAGCAAGATCACATTCTTAAATCTTAACCATTTATATACGAGTATTTAGATAAATTAGATATGTTGGATCTACATAACCCCAAAAAAAACTGACCACACCCATTAGATCATCGTAAATCCTAACTATGTCTAAACCGATCATATTCGTTAGATCTTCACAATTATATCTTAACGAATCCTAAAATATATACATTAAAAACTATATATTGATAATAAAACTATGGGTCAGTGAATTTCCATGTAAACTGATTTTAGACGACGACTCTTCATAATTGTGCATCTTACTCCATCCGTCCCAATGCATGTGGCACTCTTGTTTTGCATATTATAAGTTTGACCACTAATTTGATAAGTAATACATGTGTCACTCTTGTTATAAAAAAATACTAGTAAAAACTTTATTCAAATACGAATTCACTGGTATAACTTTCGTGACACACTATACAAGTTTTGTTGGTCAAATTAATGGTCCAACTTTGACTTCAAAGAAGTGTGCACCACCTAAATAAAGATAAAGTATGTCACTATTAGTCTAACTAAAATCCTAAATTAAACATGTTAGTCCTCACAACAAGAGAAAATGCTAATATAATGCACTACTATAATAGAGTGCCAATTGGGAGTTTGCTCTTTATAAACGATTAGTAAGAAGGGTAACATAGGAAAATGTTGTGGGTCATAGGATGAAAAAATGGCTAAGGAGCACTTAGGCACCATCATGAGCATCAACATAGGAGTCTGTAGTCATTAACTTTGAGAAGGCACCTTGGAGCCTTATCCTCTCCCCGTCCATAGTAGAGAGAGGGCGACTTTTGGGTGTCCCCGAGCGATCCACCTCGCCGCCACCAGATCGGCAGGTTCCTCACCATCTGGCGGCTGCTCCGGCAGATGGAGGATGGGGAAGCCCCGATCTGCGGCGTGTATATAGCGTAGGTTCGGTTTGGGTGCTAGCCGACAACGTTAGGGAGTGGGCGGCGCGGCCGGAGTGGCGTTTTGCGATGGAGGTCTTCTTATCCGGCGGTAGAGGTCTGAGGAGCTCCGTTGTCCAATCTTCCGTCTTCTGCGTGCTCAGGGCTCGGTGGAGTTGCTGGGCACGTCAATCCCTTGCCGGAGGCCATGGGACAGTGGATCCGGGATATTGAAGATCTAGATAGAGCTAGTGGTGCGGTGCAGGCCGTTGGCTATGGCAGCGCTAGATGGAGGTCCTCCGGGGCCGAGCTTCGTCGACTTCTCATCTGTAGAGGGGCTTCTCCCAATCCTAGGCATGTATGGAGCAGCGGCAGCGGCGCGCCGGCGATACGTCTTCGTCGTCGTCTCCGTCAACGGGGTGCTGAGGGGCTTATTTGTAATTTTTTCTTGTCTCGGGACCTTTCTGTAAGAACCCTGTGCTAAATATCAGCAGTTCTTTTTCCCACAAAAAACATAGGAGTATTTAATGAAGTGCATATTCCAATAAACAAAGGTTTGAGTTATATTGATCATTGCATGCTAAAATTGATCACAAAACTGGATCATGCTATTCCACATATGGCAAAATACTCTACTATGGATAAATTCAAAGTAAATTAGAATACTTAAGTCACAAACAAATAATAAGCAGTTCATCTAACCGCAAACATAATACTACCAACTCAAATCTTTAGATGGGCAGAACATACTATGTCTAAAGAGATGAAGTATAAAATGAAGCAGAAGGAGAACTTCTCCATGAGATTTTCCAACATGATCAAGCTTTGCAATGCAATAAAGGTTCGCAATTCATTAGACAACCACGATACAAACAAGGTTCATAGTACATCAAAGGTTCCATAAAATATTGCTAGTAATACAGTAAAGGTTTTGAAAATTTAGTACAACTCAAATATTCTAACTTAAAGTAAAACAAGGTAAATTCCAATAAGCCGAGTGGCTCTAATAAATGATGTAACAAGGTAAACTGGTGCTACTTATGTGCAAAATAAAAACAGAATGCATCCCTACCACTATTCTTCCTAGACAGAGTATACAAGGATAGACACTCACGCGGTCTTACTCAGCACTTAGTAGATGGTAGGGTAACCATCTTCCAATATGCAAAGAAGCGCGCTTAACTCACTTGGTTAGGGGAGCGGATGTACGACATAGCCACCCAGATTCAAGTCCTCACATATGCAAAATTGGATTCTTATTATTTCAGAAATCAAACTTGCTGCAGGGGCTTGACGCGGCTCAACTATATAGAGCTTCAGTTGGGAGACCCTAAGAGGAAGGTATGATGAGCACAACGACAAATTTTCCCTCAGTTATGAAACCAAGGTTATCGAACCAGTAGGAGCAAGGAAACAACCCCAAGGTGTTGCTGGCAACTTGGAATCCTGTACAACACAAACTCAAGACTTTGCCCTAACTTGCAGTGAGGGTGTCAATCTTACTGGTTTGCTGAAAACAAAGGATTAAATATATAGTGTGGAATTTAATGGTTGCTTGCAGAAAGTAAACAGTAACAGTAGATGATGTATCAACGGTACAGATTGGACCAGGATCCACAATTTACTAGAGGTGTTCTCCTTAAGATAGATAACATAACATGCTGGGTAAAGGAATTATAACGGGGCAATTGACAGGACTGGGCAAGGCATAACAATGCAATACTAGACATTCATGATCCTATGAGACTTGATTGGGCATTACAACAAAATACATAGAACGCCATCCAACTGCATCTATGACTAGTAATCCACCTTCAGGTTATCATCCGAACCCCCTTCAGTATTAAGTTGCAAGCAACGGATAACTGCGTTAAGAAAATTGTTTAAAGTAAACAATACAGTTATTCCATGAACAAAAGATCGTTGTTTTCTCCCTAGTAGCAACAACACATCTATAACCATAGAGATTCCTGTCACTTTCCCAGATTTAATAGAGTCATGAACCCACTATCGAGCACAAATACTCCCTCTTGGAGTCACTGATGACCCACAAGTATAGGGTATCGCAACAGTCTTGGAGGGTAGTATAACCCAATTTATTGATTCGACACAAGGGGAGCCTTAACAACTGAGTTGTTAATTCATCTACACATGGAAATAGTCTTGCTCACAGTGGTTTATTAGTAGCAACCGTTTTGTAGTAGCAATAGCAAAGTAACAGCAGCAGTAAAACAAAGGCAATAGTAACAATAGTAGCAAACAGTAGGATATGAGTGCGGTAGGCATAGGGATGGATGAACGGGCGTTGCATGGACGAGACTATTCATGTAACTTCAAGATCTAGGGCATTTGCAGATAAATAATATAAAGCATCCAAGTACTAAACAATCATAGGCATGTGCTCCATATATAGTCATACATGCTCGCAATGAGAACTTGCACAACATCTTTTGTCCGGCTAGCCCGTTGCAGCGGGGCCTTAAGGGAACATACTGGCAATTAAGGCACTCCTTTTAATAGCGCACCGGAGCAAAGCATTAAAACTCCATAAACACATGTGATCCTCATATCATAGCCATCTCCTCAGGTTGTCCCAATTTCTGTCACTTCGGGGCCTTTGGTTCGAGACAATAATATGTGTACACAACTTGTAGATAAGATCACAAACAATACTATCATCATGAATCAATAACATGTTCAGATACGAGATCATGGCACTCGGGCCCTAGTGACAAGCATTAAGCACAACAAGTTGCAACAAAGTCAAATAGCACTAAGAAATATACTAGGCACCATGCCCTAACAATCTTATTCGATTACATGATAGATCTCATCCAATACCTACCATCCCCATAGCCTACAGCGGGGGATTACTCACTCATGAATGAGGGAAACATGGATGGTTGATGGAGAGGCGTCGGTGATGATGATGGCGATGATCTGCTCCAAATCCCCATCCCAGCAGGGTGCCAGAACAAAGTTTCTGATTCCGAATTGCGGTTTCTGGTGGTGGCGGTATAGATGATCTCGCCTCTGGAAACTAACGAAACCCCCTGGAGTTTTTAGTTCAGAGGGCTTTAAGTAGGTGAAGAGGGAGGCCGAGGGGGTGCCCGAGGTGGACACACACCCTAGGCGCGGCTGGGCCCACCCCACGCAGCCAGGGGGTGTGGGCCCCTCGAGGCCCGACTCCGCCTCGTCTTCTGGCTCCGTGAGTCTTCCTGATAGTTGATTTTCTGCACAAAAACTAGACACCAAACAGCGTCAGTCCGTATTAGTTGTATCCAAATCACATAAGTTTAAAGGAGAAACAATATCAAAAGTGTTCGGGAAAGTAGATACGTTTTGGACGTATCAGTCACTAGCATCTACTTGGCCAAGATAGCTACTATAAACGGAGAGAATGCAAGATCTCAAACAACACAAACACGATAGAATCAATAATCAATAAGACATGATAGAATCAATAATCAATCTGACATAGTAATCTCAATATCCATCGGATACCCGCAAACACAACATGTATGATTACAAATAGATGATCTTGATCATGAACGGAGCTCACAAGATCTAAACATGATAGCACAAAGGAGGAGAAACAACTATCTAGCTACTGTATGTAACCATAGTCCAAGAGTGAACTACGCACGCATCATACCGTAGGCTGGCATGGTGATGAAGAAGGCCTCCGGGATGATCTCTCCCCTCCGGCAGGGTGTCGGGAAGAGCTTCAGATCCCCCTGATCTAGGGACGATGGTGGCGGCGGCTACGGACTATTTCATGGAGATGTGATCGGGGGTTTAGGGTTTTGGTTTCGGGGGATTCTTATAGGCGAAGAGGTGAGGCAGGAGAGCACCCAGGGGGCCCACACCCTTCCCTGGCGTGACCTAGGGTGGACCCACACCTGGGACAGTGTGGCCGCCCTGGTGCTCCCCTCCGTCTCTCCTCTATACTCTGTGTTCTTCTTGATGAAATATTGACTTTGTATTTTGTCCCGTTCAATTCCGAGAATATTTCCTTACTAGCTTTTCTGGAACCAAAAACAGTAGAAAATAGGCAACTAGCACTGTGGCAACTTGTTAATAGGTTAGTACCAGAAAACATATAAAAACACCTCAAAGTGTGGACAAAGCAAAGCAAAGTAGATACTAAACAAGCATGGAACATAAAAAAATATAGATATATTTACGACATATCAAGCATCCCCAAGCTTAACTCCTGCTCGTCCTCGAGTAGGCAAGTGATAAAAATAATAATTTTTTAGGTGACATGCACCATCATAATCTTGATCAAACCATTTGCAAGCACTGAAAGCTGGGATCAAAGTACTCTAAACATGAGCATGAAAGATGAAGTTGTAACAATAACAAAGCAACTATGTTGCAACATGAAAGGATACAAACAAAGTATCATGAATAATAATGCATTGAAATACGTTTGTTTGTTTCACATATATAAAACATAGCATAGTGGCATTCAGCTTGTCCCTCATGGAGTAGCAAAACATAAATGCATAGGACACCTTCAAAGTTCATAAGGGTGACTAGATACAAATAGTTCAAGAACAAGCAATATCAATGTTATAAATCAATCAATAAGTTTTGGGACAATGTCCATAGAACTAAGAATGACAACTATGCTCTCTTAATTGGTTCCTAAGGATAGAAGGTGGAGACTCAATATAAAAGTGGAAGAAAGGCCCTTCAAAGGGAAGCAGGGATTTCAAGTTTCATAAAGAGCTTTCAAAAATTATGGTACTTGTTAGCTTTCAGCTCTCATTGACCCTATCGTAAGTATCTTGAAGTGATTAAGGTTGAAGTGAACAAAATATGGAGTATATGCTTGACAAAGTATAAGTTGGCAATCTCATGTCCCTTGAGTACGAGGGTCGTTCCTCATGCTACTCAACTTTAGTTACCTGTAAGTTCTTGTCATAGTAAATATATGTGTATCATAGACAACAGCCAACGGGGTACCCCTTGCCCCATGATACAGGAGCTATCCCATATCACAATGACTAGGCAACGGACAATGAGCATCTCAACAATCTTCTTATTTACCATGGGAAAATGGTGCCTTTTCTATTCTTTCCTCTTTTTCTCTTTTTTCTGTATATCGTATCTCTTTTTTTATAAGAAGAATGCTTCATAGATTTCCCACTATGGTTATGCTGCAAGTTTCCACCATGATTAGGCATGGCTTAGGCTAGCGGCCTAGGCGTTTCTCTAACACATATACATAACTCCATGGACTTACAAGATCCCCTTTTATTTCACACCGCTGACATCCATAAACAAAAGAGCATGATATCAACGGGGTAGATATTTACAGGTGTTGAAAGCGTTCCCCGTGATAGCACGGTTCTGCTAATCCCAACTTATAAGTGCAAGCATATACAACATAGATGACACAATGGTTCAAGTTTATTAGGGGCAAGAAAAATAAAGTGTGCCATCAAGTTTGTGAGAGCTTTAATCACTAATGTTTTACATAACAAAATGACTTTTTAATTGGAAGGTAGATAAAACAAGAATTTACTTGAAATAGTGTAACACACCGTGCATAGGAATTTATAGTGGACACTTTGGAATAACTTGGTTTCTTGGGAGTTGGATGCATGAGTAGAGCTTACTCAATACAAATGGAGGCTAGCAAAAGACTGGGAGCGACCAACTAAGAGAGCAATAATGGCCATAATCATGTAGAGCGACAAAACGTTATCAACTAAAGCATAAAGTGGTACCACAAGTCAAAAATTAATCGATCATAGAGGCTAAGGTGACCGGTTCATAGTCATAACATGGTGTGAGCATGTGCCAAGTCAACCCAAACAAAGCATCAAAGGAGAATACCACAATATTATGCTTTTGTATGCTAAAACAACGCATGATTCCTTCAAGGCACACTAAGAAATCTCAATTGTTTGGAACAATTCATGCTACAAAAATAATCACTAAGCATAAGGTCAAAACAACATCTAGAATGACATGATAAAGTCTAAGCCACAGTCAAAGCAAGCTCACTTTTGTACCACTATAAGCATGAAACTTTCTATTCTTTTCCAACACCAATAAACTTATTTGAAACATCACAGCGAAAGCGAAGGTCCAACTACTTTATTCAAGCAAACTAAGCAAACGAAAACCAAAAACAAAAACTAAGATGCTCCAAGAACAACACAACAATGCATGAAACAATAAAAATGAAGTGTCTAGAAAGAGACCTGGGATTTTTATTGATGAAGAAGGGGATGCCCAGGGGATGCCTTGGGCATCCCCAATCTTTGACGCTTGTACCTCTTGAATATTTCTTAGGGTGACATGGGGTGGCATCCCCAAGCTTGATATTTTTTCCATTCTTCATCTCATTACATCATTCTTCCCCTACACTTGAAAATTTCCTTCATACAAAACTTCACACAATCTTCATTAGCAACATTAGTGCATTCAAATAGTAATAAACCTTTTGGGTTTAGTTTCAACACAGAAAAACTTCCATTAAGAACACAAGCTACTGAAGCAATTCCCTTAAAAATCTCAATTCACCAAAAAGAACTCAAAAAGAAATCGATAAGAAGGAGATGCAAATAATGGCACAAATCTGTCAAAACAGACCAGCAGGTAAAAACCGATTTTTTCAAAGACCTTCTGTTGCTCAAATCAAAAAGTGTTGAACTAAAGAAATTTAGCTAACAAAATAGGGGATTTACTCATAAAATGACATCTCAATACGACATACAATGAATGTTCACAAATTTTTATAGGGAAGCACAAAAATCTGTTTCGGGACAGGAACTTTCCCAAATCTTACTTCTCTCTCATTAGAGGTTATTATTGGCACAAAAATCAAATAAAAAGGATAAGAAGAGGTTATTATAGAAGTAATAACTTTCAATACTCAAGAAAAGTATTGGGTTATCTCCCAAGAAGTACTTTTCTTTAATGCCTTTAAGTTTGGCTTGATAGTTTGAAAAGATGCTCGCATAAGAAATATGAATTGAAGTAAAAGGGAGCATTAAGAAAATATAAAACACATTTAAGTCTAACCCACTTCCTATGCATAGGAATCTTGTACGCAAATAAATTCACAAAGAACAAAGTGACAAGCATAGGAAGATAAAACAAGAGTAACTTCAAAACTTTCAGCATATGGAGAGGTGTTTCAGTACCATGAAAATTTCTACAACCATACTTTACTCTCTCATAATAATTTTTAGTAGCCTCATGAATAAACTCAACAATATAACTATCACATAAAGCATGATTTTCATTATCTACAAACACATAATTTTTATCAAGCTCAAAAATTGTGGGATTAAAACCTTCAAACCGACTTTTAATAATTTTGTAACAAGAGGACTGATCATTCTCAAGAGGTATGGGGTTCCAAGATAAAGTAAAGACTCCTCCAATCTCATTTTCAATAGTATTAAAATTAATATTATCAACCAATATAGGACCGTCATCTAGAGCTTTATTATTAACATTTTCTAAGCAAAACTCTTTAGTACCATGCATTTCGAAGTTAGGCACAAATAAAGGATTATCACAAGATTTATCAAAATAGCATGGATTATCATAATAACATGAGCATAATTATTATCACAAGTTTTACCCATAGTATATATTTCAAGAGAATCCATAGGAACATAACATTCATCCTCCTTTAGTAAGCATGGGGGGACAATCAAATAATATAAGGGATAAAGATTTACTCTCATTAGAAGGTATGCATGGGTAGCTAATCCATTCTTCCTCCTTTTTTCATCACTCTCCTCCTCTTTTCATCTAATGAGCTTTCAGTTTTAGCAATTTCTTCTTCCATAGGCTCCTGCAAGGCATTAGTCTCTTCCGTTTGTAGAAAGCATCTATTAATATATTCAAGAATATATCCATTTTATTTCTTGTAATTATCAAAGCAAAATTTAAGTATATCATAAACCTCATATTTATAAAGTGAATCATCAGTATTTTCAAGCAAACTAGCAAGTTCAAATGCACCCATCCAAGCAATAAATTCTTTAATTTGTTCCACATCATAAAAGTCATAATTTCCGATAACATAAGAAGATTTGGTAATATTATAATTATACTCACATTGAAAAGGGAGGTGTTTATACCTCCCATAGCAACAAGATTTATCACAGCAATAAGTAACATTATAAGTTGAGCACACATTTCTAGCAATGGTATTCAATTTATCAATTTATTCCCATAAGTGTTTCCCTTTTTTGTGACAAGCAGTGTTCCTTATAATAATACTTTTGTTATTTCGTGAACCCACCTTGCCAATAAGAACTAGTTTCAAAGAAACCAACCATTGATATAAAGCATGACAAAGCAAGGCAAGAGTAGAACAACAACTATAGTAGCAATTTTTTTTGTGTTGTTGGTAAGAAAAAGCAAGCCAAACAAAACTTTTTTTTGTATTTTTGATAAAGAGAAACAAGCAAAACAAAGCAAAAGAAAAACAAAGTAAAGAGATTGGTTGTGAGAGACTCTCCTTGTGAAGGTGTCCTTAACTCTCCGGCAACGGTGCTAGAAAATATCTTGACGCGGCTCAACTATATAGAGCATCGGTTGGGAGATCCCAAGAGGACGGTATGATGAGCATAGCGACAAATTTTCCCTCAGTTATGAAACCAATGTTATCAAACCAGTAGGAGAAAGGAAACAACCCCAAGGTGTTGCTGGCAACTTGGAATCCTGCACTACACAAACTCAAGACTTTGCCCCAACTTGCAGTGAGGGTGTCAATCTTACTGGTTTGATGAAAACAAAGGATTAAACGTATAGTATGGAAGGTAATGGTTGCTTGCAGAAAGTAAACAGTAACAGTAGATGATATATCAATGGTAAAGATTGGACCGGAATCCACAGTTCACTAGAGGTTTTCTCCTTATGATAGATAACATAACATGCTGGGTAAACAAATTACAGCGGGGCAATTGACATGACTGAGTAAGGCATAACAATGCAATACTAGACATTTATGATCCTATGAGACTTGATTGGGCATTACAACAATATACATAGACTGCCATCCAACTGCATCTATGAATAGTAATCCACCTTCAGGTTGTCATCCGAACCCCGTCCAATATTAAGTTGCAAGCAACGGATAACTGCGTTAAGCAAAGTGTGTAAAGTAAATAATACAGTTGTTCCATGAACAAAAGATCATTGTTTTCTCCCTAGTAGCAACAACACATTTATAACCTTAGAGATTTCTGTCACTTCCCCAAATTTAATAGAGGCATGAACCCACTATCGAGCATAAATACTCCCTCTTGGAGTCACTAGCATCGATTTGGCCAAGATAGCTACTAGAAACAGAGAGCATGCAAGATCTCAAACAACACAGACATGATAGAATCAATAATCAATAAGACATGATAGAATCAATAATCAATCTGACATAGTAATCTCAATATTCATCGGATCCCCGCAAACACATGTATGATTACAAATAGATGATCTTGATCATGAACAGAGCTCACAAGATCTAAACATGATAGCACAAAGGAGGAGAAACAACCATCTAGCTACTGTATGGACCCATAGTCCAAGAGTGAACTACTCACGCATCATACCGGAGGCTGGCATGGTGATGAAGAAGGCCTCCGGGATGATCTCTCCCCTCCGGCAGGGTGTCGGGAAGAGCTTCAGGCCCCCCCGATCTAGGTACGATGGTGGCGGCGGCTACAGACTGTTTCGTAGAGATGTGATCGGGGGTTTAGGGTTTTGGTATCGGGGCTTCTTATAGGCGAAGAGGCGAGGCAGGAGGGCTCCCAGGTGGGGCCACACCCTTCCCTGGCGCGGCCTAGGGTGGGCTCGCGCCTGGGGGGGTGTGGTCGCCCTGGTGCGCCCCTCTATCTCTCCTCTGGACTCCGTGTTCTCCCTGATGAAATATTGACTTTGTCTTTCGTTCCGTCCAATTCCAAGAATATTTTCTTACTAGCTTTTCTGAAACCAAAAACAGCAAAAAACAGACAACTCGCACTATGGCATCTTGTTAATAGGCTAGTCTCAGAAAATGTATAAAAATACCTCAAAGTGTAGACAAAGCAAAGCAAAGTTGATATTAAACAAGCATGGAATATCAAAAATTATAGATAAGTTTACGACGTATCAGGGCTTCCTCTACAACTTTCCTTTCAAAAAAAATCTTCCAATATGCATATGATACCATCATCTTCATGGAGTGTGACTTGGAAAAAGTTTTAAAAATGAATCTTAGCCTTTGTATGTTTGAGCAATTGTCGGACTTAGAACTTAACCTTCATGGGAGTGACTTATTTAGTAAGGAAGAGGAGTACTAGTAAAAACTTCTATTTGGTTGTGTAGCTAGACCTTTACCTTTTTGATATCTTGCGTGAGGAAGGAGTCAAGGGGGTGAAAGACCGGTTCTAGTGAAATGTAAGCAGCTAAACAACAAGTTTCCCTATGGAGGGTGTTGTGGCTTGTTCTTCCTGGCCGGCCGTGGTGGCGAGGAGGAAGAACACCGCGCCGCCTTTCTTTCGTTGTGGCGGCTGTTGCGGGTGTTGTGTGGTTGTGCCCAGATCTGGGGCCCTCTCTGGCCGGCCGTGGCGGCGAGGGGAGATGGCCTGGTTGTGGGCGGCGGCTACGCTTCTTCGCATCTTCGAGCTACTCCTTGGTGCTTTCGGTGCCGAGAGGTCACCGGTCTCCCTCTCCGTGTCGCTGCAGTGGTTGCAGTTGCCGGAGGAGGATGCAGACTCAGTGGCTCGACCATAAAGCTCGGGTGTCCCTTCGCGGTGTCGTCGGTGACTAGCTGCCTCTCCAGATCTCGGCCATGGTGGCGAGGGAAGGAAGGAGGTTGGCTTGTCACTGATACTTGCGATGGGTGGGGCCTGTTCCTGGCGGCGATGCTGCTTTCTCCGGCGATCTCCAAGCGGAAGCAATAAGCCAACCGCTATCTTTGGCCAAGAGGATGGCCGAGCTCGAGAGGCCTCAGGTTCGAAGCTATTTCAACCGCCTCGGCCTTTTTCTCCTCTCCTCGCGGCTCCAGTCGACGTTGGGCCAAGTGGTTCGTCCCCGGTTCCGACGACGGCGGCCGCGGCTGGAGGCGAGTGTCAAGCGGCATGCAGGACTCGATTGCTTTCTGATCTTTCCTGCAGGGTGCAATGTGTAAACTTGAAGGGCCCAGTTGTTATCTTGTTTTTTCTTTTGGGTCTTATTGTAATTTGTACTCTCCGCTTTGACTAATGGCAGCATCTCGGTCCTTCGGGACCTTTCACCGTTCAAAAAAAAAAAAAAAAAAAACAAGTTTCCCTATGGGAATGACATTGTGTTTATAAAAATGTGGTTCTCACTAGTTTACCGATGTTTATGTGTTCTTTCTTTGAAAGACTTGAAGGGGTAAAGCTTATATTGTTGCGCATGTAGAGTTTTCCAACAAAGTGGTGAATACAGAGAAAAATATATTATCTAAGTAGAATATGTTTTGCGGACCAAAAGACTAGGGGCACTTGGGTGTAGCTCCTAAATACAAACAACCAATGCCTAATCAGTAAATGGTTGTACATAGTGTTGAACAAAGAAGTTGTAGGTCAAGAGTTGTTTAGTTACAAATACCTTTATCCTAAAATTTTGTCACAAGCAACGTGTAGACCTACTGATTCTTCTTTTCAAAAAGGTCTCATGGGGTATAAAGAGTATTTTTTAATCTAACTCTTTCCCGAAGGGAATGAAATTGATACTTTGTTTTTAAGGACAATTTTCATTAAAGAACAAAAAAATGCTAATAGCCGACTTATAAGTAAGATTATTTTAGGGACAACTTAGAAAGATACACTTTCTGTTGGTATATTGAGATTTGACCGTGTAGTGGTGTACAGACCACCAACGAGAAATGTCAATGTGCAAGAGAAATTAGGTAACAACAAAAACTGAATTTATTACATCCTTTGTGTCTCAAAACAGGAATTAAGTACGTAGAAAGAAGCTCGAATGTCTTGCCACAAAATCGGCACATCAGTAAATCCGGACCAAAGAGTTGGTTCGTCAAACATAACGGTTGAAATGAGGTGGCACGCAGCGAAACACATTGGCAGATCTTGGCCCCTTGTACGGGTCATCAGCATTTCGGTAGATCGGACGGTGGAGGCAACATCTTTTGGTTCGGCAGAGGCCCGTCGGCGACCATCCACGCCATGGACAGGCCCCAGCTCAAGTGCACGTCGAAGTGGCAGTGCATCAGCCAGACACCTGCCGCAGATTTATACAGATAAATGCACATGACGTTTGTCATTACGGACGCAAGAAGAGTGGATGCAAGTCAAGCTTGCCAGACGTGGCGTCAAGATTAATTTACCGGGGTTGTCGGCGAGGAAGCGCACGGCGACCCATCCGGCGGTGGGCACGCTGACGGTGTTCCGCTCGACGGGGTCGACGAGGTTGTACTTGGGCGGATCATTGACAGGATCGTAGTTCCCGAACCCCTGGCCGACGACGAAGAAGTTGAAGCCGTGCATGTGGAGTGGGTGGCTCTCGGCGCCCTGGATGGCGGTGCCCTGCATGACGAGCTCCACCGAGGCGTTGAACGCGAGCGGCACGACCCTGGTGCCGTGCGCGACGAAGGTGTTGTTGGGCGGGGCGCCGGTGTAGTTGAATGGGCGCGGCGGCGCCGTGGGGAGGTCGGCCGTGAGCACGCCGGCGTAGCGGCGCCGGTAGTGCGCCTCGAGGAGCGCGGTCGTGGGGCGGACGAAGGAGTTGTTGTTGACGGAGGCGGCGAACTTGGTGCCGTTGGGGCCCTGGCAGGTCTGGTTGGGCGGGCACGGGTCCGTGCCCAGGCCGACGGTGAAGAGCACGTGCCGGTCCACCGCCCGCGGCACGCGCGCCGGGTATTGAGGGGTTGCCAGGCTCCGGAAGTTGGTCGTGAAGTTGGCCACGGCGTTGGTGTCGTTGTACCGCGGCAGGGATGGGAGGGGTAGGGTGGAGCTCGGCGGCCGTGCTGGGGCGGAGTACTCGAGGACGGCGGTGGCGGTGGTGTTGTCGAAAGCGCCCTGGGTGTTGGTGTACGGGGCGATGGCCATGGCGAACGACTGGGAGGCGGGGCTGGTGGCCGCGGTGAGCAGCACATTCATGGTCTGCCCTGGCGAGATGACGAGCGTGTCGACGGTGAAGGGCTTGACGTAGTTGGCGTCCGCCTCGACGACGGTGAGCGTGTGGTTGGCGATGGCGAAGAAGAGCTCGTCGTTGAGCGCCGAGTTGATGAGCCGGAGCATGTACGTCCTCCCGGGCCGCACCTTGAGCTTGTACGTGTCTGGTAGGCACACGTGCATTTGTTAACAGAAGATGTTTTCAGCGGAAAAGACGAAGTTTTTTTTTGCGAAAAAAAAGACGAACTTCTTCGTTGACCCGTGGGCTTCCAGGCTTGCCCTACCTTTGGACGAGCAGTTATAAGTTGGGCCAGGAAGGCCGTTAAAAGTGTAGGCGTCGGAGACGTTCGGGCCGGCGCCGGTCTGCAGGGCCTGGCTAATCACCGTCTCCGTGTCCGCTCTGAACCACTCGCCTGCAATTCCATCATCCATGCCAGTCCCATCATCATCAAGCTAAGTACAGAAACACGGATCATGAGCGCACGAGATCGATCGAGGTTTGCGTACCGAACATGATGGGCACCTCCCTGTGCGGGCGCGGGAACGGGTAGCCCTCGGAGGAGCGGCGGCTGGGGAGGATGACGAGCGGGCCGTAGAGGTGGACGCGGAGCCAGGAGAAGTGGGCGTGCCACCACAGCGTGCCGCGCTGCCCGGTGACGACGAAGTCGTAGGCGTAGCTCTGCCCGGCCTGTATCGGGCACTGCGTGATGTACGACGGCCCGTCCGCCCACCCGTTCCGCAGCTGCCGAATCCCGTGCCTGCACGCCGTTACAGATCCACCATCATCATACAGGAGTACGGCCAGCGATGTACTCCTACTAGGGGTATTTTCTTACCAGTGGAAGGAGACGTTGTGGGTCATGTGGTTGTGGACCTTGACGACGAGGCGGTCGCCCTCCCTGGCCACCAGCTTCGGCCCCGGGAACTGCCCGTTCACCGTCGGGATGCTCTTCGTGCCGCACAGCCTCGTCACGTTCGTCATGCGCACCTGCACGTACACACAGCACCGCCGCGCGCGACATGGTCAAGGGCGCCCATCATGCTCCCCGTCGTTCAAGAAATTAGAATGCGCGTACGTACATCGAACGTGTAGTGCCGGGTAATGCCGGCGGCGGCGAGGCCGGGCAGGGCGAGGAGGAGGACGGCGAAGGCAAGGAAGGGGCACGCGGAAGCGGCGGCATGACCACGAAGAGCACCCATATTCGCGCTTGTGCGCGACGGGCCGGCTTTCCTCTTGTGGTTGCACTTGGAAGCAAGTGAAGTGGTGCACTTACCGAGGAATGAGTACGGGGGTCTATATAGGGCCATCATCGCCGTGCCCGGGTTCGTCCCCTGCATGGTAGGAGGTCGCAGCCGTGGTGGTGGTTGGCCCTGTCCACCGCAGAGAAACTTCCCGTTGTGCCATCTGCTGGCTCGCATGTATGTTGCTCCTGCTTGAGCAGGACGTGTACTGCGTATGGATCTATTTGCTGGAATGAAAGCATATCAACTTTCTTAGATTTTCATAGACATCTGGGGTATCTGTATATTGTATTTCCCCCATATGTTAGGGGGCTTCCTGTATATTTGCACCAGACTGTCTTATATATCGCTTACTTTTGTAGAATACAAGTTGTCTATTCCTAACATGGTATCAGAGCCGCGTTAGACCCGTCCTCTTTTTCGCAACTTCATCGGCCGCCACCGTCCCTGTCGTCGTCGGCCTTGCCGTCGTCGTCGCCGCCAGTTTTGCCCCGTTTTCAGATCTGGATCGATTCCTGCGCTCGATTCCCGTCTTCACGGCTGTCAGATCGGCCGTCCCTGGACCGATCTTCACGAGCTGCTCCGTCTTCATCGGTTCCCTGGGCGACGTCCTCTCTGTCTTCGTCGGTTCCCAGGAGTCCAACTCCACCATGCCGGTTCCCAGGAGTCCAACTCCACCACGACGCCACGCGCCCCACGCGCGGGACCTGGTGCACCCCGACGGACGCACGCCCACGCTGGGACTCGCTGCGCCGCATCGCCGCCTGCCCCGCCCGCCAGGCCTAGCACCACCGGTCGTCCGCCCGCTTCACCGCTGTCCCGCTTGCCGCCGCCGGCCATCCCGCCTGACTCGACCGTTGTCCGCCACCAGCCGCCCCGCCACCAGATTCCTCCTCTCGGCGCGCCGCCTCTCTCGTCGACGAGATCCTCTGATCGGATCTGAGCGCAGCTGCTTTTCTTGTCAGATCTGAGAGTTGACCAAAAAAAAGTGTGAGAGAGATGTCTTCTTCCTCGGGTTATGTTGCGATTCCTCGCTGTCCGGTGATCTTTGATGGCGCGAATTATCCTGATTTCGCTGCCTTTATGCGCGTTCACATGCGCGGTCTCCGTCTTTGGGGTGTGCTCTCCGGCGAGGTCTCCTCGCCAGGCCCCTCGCCCTGGGCTCTTCGCCGACGCCGATTGTTCTCGCTGATGCTTCTCAAGGGGCCAAGGATGCCGCCGAGTCTTGATGATAGTCTTTGCCGCTTATGACCAAGTTCAAGCGGTACTCTTATGATCTCGAGGTCTATCGCCACGCCCGACCGCCTACACTGGGGTCGATGAGGATGCTCGTCTTCTTCTGTTCTCACCTCCAGGTTCTCGCCTCGGTATGATGCCGAGTTCATGAGTCTTCCCTCTTTGCCGCTCGGGCACATCTTCGCCTTATCACCGTCTGGAGATGCTCTTTACCGCCTATGGTTCGTCAGAGCATGCTCTTCACAGGTGATTCCACTATTGATGAGTTTTATACTCAGTGTTGCTATCTGGCGCCGCCTTGATTCTCTCCGTCTTGTTGTTTGTGGCACATGCTCGTCCATTGTGCGCTTCGGACTTGGAGTTTCACCGCATCTATGAGTTTTGTCTCGCCGCCAGAGTTTGAGCCCGGCGTGCTCAAATGAATGCTCATGGTCGTGTTCCGCCTCGAGGTGTTGTCTGAGCTTTGGGCTGAGGAGACCCGTCTCCGTGCCGGTCTTCTTGCGGTTCCATCTGCGCTTGCTACTCGTGGTGCTCCTTGCCGTCGCTCCTCGACTCACCGGTCCTGTACACCGCCACCGATACTACCCACTCCTCCGTGTCGGCGTGGTTAGCTTCAAAGACCAACAGCTTAGGGTCGAGTCAAGACCAGATGCTCGTGGTCGTGGCCGTGGTTCTCTTACATCGCTTCATCGCAATGGGATGGTCACACTTGGTCCACCTATACACGGACCCCGCCACGCCAACAGCACCAGCTCGTGGGCGCCGGGCTCCTTCCGGATCTTCGCAGCTTGCTCTCTCGATCGGATATTATCGTGAGTCTTCGCGGTCCGCTTGTCGCCATGTGCTCTTCTTCGACGGCACCGGTTCTGGATCGACTCTTCGCACCGTGCGACCACCACCTTCTACACACAGTACGCCTCCGTGGTATCCGGATTCTGGAGCTTCTTTTCATATGACCTCTGAGTCTTCTTTTCTGTCCGCTCTTCGTTCTCTCCCTTCTCATGTCCGTGTTTTTACGGCTGATGGTACCTCTCTCCCTGTTTCTAGTCGGGGCATCCTTTCTACTTCTTCTTCTTTTTTTGTTCCTGATATTTCTCATGTCCCTCTTCTTAAGATGAATCTGTTCTCTGCTAGCCATCTTACTGACTTTGGTTGTCGCGTCATTCTTGATGCTGATTCTTGTGTTGTCCATGACCGTCGCACCTGTGCCCTGGGGAGCCGGCCTCGCAGTTGTGACTCTTCAGACTTTGGGAGTTAGGCTGCTCCTTCCCCGCCGCCACTTCATCTCGCTTCTTCTCCGGTTGTCGCCTCTACTACCAGCTCCTTTCAGCAGTGGCATCATCGTCTTGGTCACCTCTGTGACTCTCGCCTGTCGTCATTAGTTCATCATGGTCTTCTGGGGTTTGTCTCAGGAGATGGGTCTTTGCATTGTCGTGGTGTAGGTTGGGTAATGATTCAGCTTCCCTATCCTACTAGCGTCGTATCTCAAAGAAACTTTTGATTTAGTTCATTCCGATGTTTGGGGTCCGCCTTTTCGCTCGAAGGGGCCATCGCTACTATATTTTATTCATTGATGATTTTTCTCGGTACACTTGGTTGTATTTTATGCGCTCTCGCAGTGAAGTGCTTTCCATATATCAGCGTTTTGCGGCCATGGTCCGTACTCAGTATTCTACCCCCATCCGTGTTTTTCGTGTTGATTCTGCTGGTGAGTATATCTCTCAGATGTTGCGAGGGGTTCTTGCCGAGCAGGCACCTTGCTCGATTCTCCTGGCGCGCATGCCCAGAATGGCGTTGCTGAGCGTAAGCATCGCCATCTTCTTGAGACTACTCGTGCTATGATGATTGCTTCTTCTCTCCCGCCGCATTTCTGGGATGAGGTTGTCGCTATGTCGGCTTACCTCATCAATATTCAGCCTTCTGCCGCCTTGCAGGGTGGTATCCCTCTTGAGCGCCTATCTGAACAGTCTCCAGACTACTCCATGCTTCGCTTGTTTGGTTGTGTTTGCTATGTTCTCCTTGATCCTCGGGAACGCACCAAACTGACTGCTCAGTCTGTTGAGTGTGTCTTCCTCGGATACAGTGATGAGCATAAGGGCTATTGCTGTTGGGACCCTGTTGGTCGTCGGATGTGTATCTCTCGTGATGTTACTTTTGATGAGACGCGTCCTTTCTATCCTCGTCCCACCGCTGGTACTTACCTGGTGGAAGATATCTCTTTCCTTCTCTTTCCTGACACACCTCCTTCTACCCCTATTGTGTCTTCTTCAGGATCTCCTCCCCCTGATGTCTATTCTTCGACACCGTCCTCCTCTGCTCCGTCGAGTTCTCCTAGTTCTCCTCGTTCTCCAGAGTCTTCGTCTACTATTCCCTCTTCTTCATCGTCGTCTCATGCATCGTCTTCCTCTGATGATCTTCCCTCTCCTCGCCCCTGCTCGTCGCTGCTCCCCAACCGTTACTCTCCTAGTCAGTATGGTCTTTCTGTTGCCTCCGAGCCGACTTCTTATCGGGATGCTGAGCATCATCCTGAATGGCAGCTGGCCATGGCTGAGGAGATTGCTGCGCTTGAGCGCAATGGCACCTGGGATCTTGTTTCTCCCCCTCCCGGTGTTTGTCCTATCATGTGTAAGTGGGTATATAAGATTAAGACTCGCTCTGATGGATCTCTTGAGCGCTATAAAGCGCGTCTTGTGGCTCGTGGTTTTCAGCAGGAGCATGGTCGTGACTATGATGAGACCTTTGCTCCTGTGGTTCATATGACCACTGTGCGAACTCTTCTTGCTGTTGCCTCTGTTCGTCACTGGTCTGTGTCCCAACTTGATGTTCAGAACGCCTTTATCAATGGTGAGTTGAGTGAGGAGGTTTATATGCAACCTCCTCATGGGTATTCTGTTCCCGAGGGGATGGTTTGTCGTCTTCGACGTTCTCTTTATGGCCTCAAACAGGCCCCTCGTGCTTGGTTTGAGCGCTTTGCTTCTGTAGTGACTGCTGCTGGTTTCTCCCCTAGTGCTCATGATCCAGCGTTGTTTGTTCACATTTCTCCTCGTGGACGCACTCTTCTTCTTCTCTATGTTGATGATATGATCATTACCGGTGATGATCCTGAGTATATCGCCTTTGTTAAGGCTCGTCTTCGTGATCAGTTTCTTATGACTGATCTTGGTCCTCTTCGATACTTTCTTGGGATTGAGGTTTCCTCCACTTCTGATGGATTTTACATCTCTCAAGAAAAGTATATTCAGGATCTTCTTGCTCGTGCTGATCTTGGAGATGAGCGCATTGTTGAGACCCCTATGGAGCTTAATGTTAAGCTTCAACTTACTGATGGTGATCCTGTTTCTGATCCGACGCGTTATCGTCATCTTGTTGGGAGTCTTGTTTATCTTGCTGTCACTCGTCCTGACATCTCTTATCCTGTTCATATTCTGAGTCAGTTTTTTTCTGCTCCTACCACTGTTCACTATAGTCATCTTCTCCGTGTTCTTCATTATCTTCGTGGTACGATCACTCGTCGCCTTTTCTTTCCTCGTTCCAGCTCCCTCCAGCTCCAGTGCTATTAGGATGCTACGTGGGCGAGTGATCCTTCAGATCACCGTTCACTTTCTGCTTAGTGTGTGTTTCTTGGTGGTTCGCTCATTGCTTGGAAGACGAAGAAATGTACACGTTTCCGCTCGAGTGTTGAGGCTGAGTTGCGTGCTATGGCCTTGTTGACCGAGGTGACCAGTTACGGTGGTTACTTACGGATTTTGGGGTCTCTATTACCACACCCACCTGGTTTTGTCTCGACAAGACATGTGCTATTAGTGTTGCACGTGATCCGGTCAAGCATGAGCTTACCAAGCATATTGGTGTTGATGCTTTATACACGTGCTCAGTGCAAAAAGTTGTTGCGCTCAAGATGTGCCTTGATTTATAGTTGGCGGATTTCTTCAAAGGCACGCACTGAGAGCGCAAAGATGATTTTTACTCTCCAAACTCAGTGTTGTGGATCCACCATGAGTTTGAGGGGGGGGGGTGTTAGATGTATATATCTGTATATTGTATTTCCCCCATATGTTAGGGGGCTTCCTGCATATTTGCACCTGTACCTGTACTATATATTGTGGCCTTTGACCCCCATAGGAATACAAGTTGTCTATTCCTAACATGGGGCTTGTTTTGGTAGCATGCATACCCTTTAGACAGGCCAGCGGGAGGAAAAATTGGACTGTTTGGTTACCTGTACAAGACGTTGGGCAACACAAGCGCGGACCGTAAAGCTAGCAGCCCAGGGTCATGCCCAACTGGTACACTCGAATCGACCGTTTCCAGCAAGCCAACATCGTCGTGCGTCTGATGGATGAAAAAGCGGTGCTCCCCTGCGGCCCTACACGAGCAGTAGGTCTAGCAACGAATTTCTGACCTGCAGGAAGTCGAAAACAATGGGTTTGTGGCTTGGGTGGACAATGAATTGCCAACGAAGAATACACTTCGAAGCTATGTGGGATGTATAATGATACAAACAGTGCAAGAATCGACGAGAAGGTTGAGAATGCGAAGCTGGTGAAGCAACTGTCTGATGACAAGAATAAGCTTGACAAAAAGTACTCAAGTCTGTCGGTTGATGTGAAGAAATTCATCGAAGAAACAAATAAGAAGGCGTTGGAGGAGGACTTGTCTCGGATGAATGACAACAATGAATCGTCGGGGAATGAGGTTGAGATGCTTAAGACCATGCAGAAATCCCATCCCGATGTAATCAAAGAGAAGCAGAAGCAATGGGATGAGGACCGAAAGATCTCCGAGGAAAAGAAGAAACTAGAGTGCGCGTAGTATGAACTATTCAAAGCCAATGACGCTAACAAGGATAAGCTAAAGAAGATCAAGAAAATTTGTGATTGTTGACTCTTTTGTTGCACCTTGTTGTACTGCTAACGGTGAACTGGTGGTGGTGGTAGGATTGTTGGAGATATGCCCAAGAGGCAATAATAAAGTGGTTATTATCATATCTTCACACTTATGATAAATGTTTACATACCATGCTATAATTGTATTAACCGGAAACATTAATACTTGTGTGATTTGTAAACTAAAATAAGAGTCCCTAGTAAAGCCTCTTGTTAAACTAGCTTGTTGGTTAATATATGATCATTGTTTCCTGATCATGAACATTGAGATGTTATCAACAACAAGATCATATCGTTAGGAGAATGATATGGTGGACATACTCCTATAGATAAGCATAGCATAAAGATCAAGTCATTTCAATAGTTGTAACACCCTCAGAATCGGACCTATGCAAGTTTTAGCGAAACCCGCCAAACCCGCATAGAAACGATTCAAAGGTGCCCACCAGGCACTTGCGTGCGGGTGGAAAACGAAGTAATAACATTACACAACAGTCCTCGATGGGACCCACAAAACAGATATATATACAACACGACTCCATGAGTCAAGAATACAGATATACAGTACAAAGATCCAAATCACCTGGAGAACGATATAGCGTCCAGCTACGGACAAGATGCAAATGGGGCTAAGAGCCCTGAAGAATAACCAATGGCGTCCATAACCCTGCCCAGGCCAAGCCGGAAGGGTAACCCTGCTAACGACGTCGATCTCAAAACCTGCTTAAACAAAAGGGGTGCCGAAAAAGGGCAAAGGAAAAAAAAGAAGGAGGCCAAGATCGAGGCCAGTACACGGCGAGGCTAGAATTCGGCGGTCCTCGCCTACATAGGTATGGTGGACTGAGCGGCAGCGGCAGCATGCACTGAACAACCTATAGAGACTCGATACAACTGGCGGTTATCAGAGAGGGGTAAGGAAGACCTATTTGGAACCATCCTGATACTAACATCAAACAAACCCATCCTGGCGTTTCCCCCTCGAGACCAATCGAGGAAGTCAACCGAGGAACTCACACTGTTGGCAGTTTTACTTATTCGGTTATCGTTGCGGCAATTACTAGTCAAATATAGTTAGTCATCCTGATAAAATAAGCAGTGGACAGTTTTAATTAACCATTCCGTTATAATTGCAACAATTACTAATCAGATACAGATAGCATGAGATAAACCCAAACCCAGCAGTTGTTGGTACTTTTATTTAGCCATTCCGTTGTAGTTGCAATACTTACTAGTCAGATACAATGGTCATGACGACACTCAAACAAGCAATTGTGGGCGTATTATTAGTCATTCCATTATAGTGAAGCTGATTACTAGTCATTATAAAGTCAAATTTATAGCAATAAACTTTAGTTACGCTTGTCTATGGTCGAGATATCGTGCTCCAAGTCGTCCATATCCGCGACACGGCTTTAAAGTTTTACTCGGCGGGGTGCACCAATAGCAACACACGCCGATCAACCTCCTCGGAAAAACCAAATCAAAACCCACGAGGCTTTCACGACTAAGCAATCACGAGTTCAGAAATATTTCAGGGGCCACCCCATTGAGTAGACCCAACGTAAGCAAGCTCCGAGACGGACTCAAGGTTTGGGTAGACGGTGTGAACGATCGGGAACCCAAAAGCTGGGCTTGTCGACACCGCGGAATCGTGTCCCGATCCTAAACAGACAGTGCTATCTGTCGCACAATTTAAATACATAAGTAGCATGGCATAAGTACAGATAGTAAATAAAACCTCAAACTAGTTTGTGGCCCCAAGAAATAAGATGAATCAAGCTCGCTCGGGGGTCCCATATACCTCCGGATGTGGATAGCGCGATAAATCAAGGAACAGTATCAAGTACTCGGGGTCCTACGGACACAAGTGGCTCGAAACCAATATTATCTATCACCCACCGATGCCTCTGCTTATTCCAATTTTAGTTGTTAAACAGGAATTAAAGTGAACGATAAGTAAAACTATGATCATCTCCAACATCAACATGCGGCAACACATCAACAACTGTGGCACTTGACGACACACAACAGCACTTGAGCAGCGACTACGACGCGCAAGTCCTGCTATCTACCAAACAACAGGTAATAGGAGGTGGCCATGGCAATATAAGGCTGCAAGGGATATCACGGGTACGAAAACTAGAGCATCACAACACAGATAGCAATAGATCAACAGGAGGGAAAAAATACTATAAAAGTAAGATAGGTAGAAAGGGGATATGCTCGCCTGAAAACATTGCCGAAGGTTCATCCGAAGATCGGGGCGAAGCTCACATCAACTCAACGGCCTTATCCGCGAAGAAGCAAAACACTAGAAGAAACACCGGATGCACTATTTAATACAACGGCAGAAGATCGGCATGATGCATGTATGATGCATGGCATGGCAAGGGTGCAATGCAATTAGGTCATATTAAGCGGAACCGGGGTTCCGACAATTTAATTATATGGTTCGAGTTGTTTATCTACCCCGCCATTAAATGTTGTTATAACAAGGTAAGATAAGATACCGGTTCGCTACACAAGTTTGAATGAGGCCGACATGAGACTAGATTTGCCCGCATATGGGCCCCATGTTTAATTATTAGGTGAATCGGCATAAGGCCCCCAAACCACAGATATGCATGCGAGATGAATGAATTGATATGCCACAATTGTAGTATATTATAAAATTAGGGTTTCGGGAAGGGGTTCACACATCGAGGGGTCTCGACGAACTTGAGATTCCGGGGTTCGGGGTCGGTCTCTGGGTTCGGATCTGGGGTTCGACGGATGCGTTCTCGGACTCCGGGGTCGTTCTCGGATCTCAACATGGCCGGTCTTGGTGACGATCTTGTCCGATGGGGATCTTGGTTCAACCTCATCGCGGTCTTCGGGTCCGAGGGAAGTTCATGTCGTACCCGTGTCGACGACCTTGGCGTTCAGGGGAAGTTCCCGGTTTCCCGAGGAGAAGATCTTGGCGTCCGAGGGTTTCTCCGCGTCCGTGGTGCGTCCGTGATGTAGATCTTGTCGGTTCCCTGTCGGAGGCCTGCGGGGTTCGACGGTGTCTTGGCGTCCCCTGAGGAAGATCATGTCGAGCCATCGGGTTTGGCCTTCGGGGTTTTGGGCTCCGGTAGAAGTTCTCGTCGTTCCCTGTCGAAGATCATGGTATGTCATCTCAGTCATCGGTGGCCGGCATCGGGTTGGTCCTGTTCGTGCGGAGATCTTGGCGACGAAAACGGAGAACTTGTTACGGCGTCCTGGCAGAGGTAACTTGTCATTGTTACTGTTCTCAGCGGTGTTCTTCTGGTGGCTTCACACCACTCCATCAACCACCAAAACACGATGACGCGCAGAGCTTGCGCATACCGCAGATGGAAGACGGCGTAACGGGTCGATGACGGCCTGCTGCGGGTCGGAGACCGCCTTCTCTGGATGCAGGGGCGAGGCCGACGCGGCCGCAGGGAGGTGAGCGAGGCCAGACGGGCGCGGCTGGGCTGGCCGGCCACCTGCTGGCTGGCAGAAGCGAGGCGACGGGTTGGCGAGCGGAGGAGCAGGGACACGCGGGCGAGGGAGACTAGGGAAGCGGGTCAGCGGCCGGGCGGGCGACGGAGGAGGTGCGCTGGGCGGCCTGGGGCGGCAAGGGGGAAGCGGAGGCGCGGACGAGGAGGAGGCCGAGGCGGCCGGAGACGGTCTGGCCGGTGTGGCGAGGCGCGGGCCGGGCGAGGGCGACACAGGTGGAGGCGGGCGGAGCGGTCCGGTGGAGGTGAGTGGGGTGGTTTGCCTGAGCGAGGCGGGACGATCGCGCAGCGTGAGCGAGCCGGGCGGGGCGGCGGAGCCGAGAGACGCGCGTCATGGGCTTGGGTCCGCGAGGAGGCGCGGAGGAAGGGGCCGGGACCAAGGGCGGGCGGGTCGAGGTGGCGGAGGCGCGACGTGGGCGGCTAGAGAGGAGGAGGGAGCTCAGGCGCCCCGGGCAAGCTGCAGGTGGCGGCGAGGCGGCGGAGGTGAGGCGAACGGGCGGCCATGGTCGCAGTGGAAGGAGGCCGGCGGAGGCGAGAGGAGAGGGCAGCGGCGTGAGGCGCTGGGGCGATGCGGGGGAAGGAGAGAAGGGAGAGAGAGAGCGGCACGCGGGCAGGTGGTTGGTGGGTCCCAGGCGGGCCAGGGGCTGCTGGGTGAGGTGGGACTCAGGCGGGACCCGCGGGCAGGGGGGGTGGACCAAAACGAGTGGCCAGGGGCGGTTCGGCGTGCGTGAGTGGTGTGTGCTGGTGGGTTGAGAGAGAGTGGGGGTGAGGGTTGGTCTAGGTGGCAGCGTCTGGTTGGTGGGGAGTTTGGGGAGGGTGAGGTGGCATCTGGTGATTGGGTGGGGTGATGTGGAGGCAAGGGTGGGTAGGTGAGAATGGGTGAACTTAGGATTTTAGAGGGGCTGTTTTGGTGGACCGATTTAAAACCTAGGACGGTCGTTCGGGTCGAATCGGCCCGTTCGACTGCCCCACTAAAATAATATAATAATTTTATTTAATTTGCAATAAGCTTTTGTAAATAGTTTTAGGCAAAATAATATGCATGATGATGACGCTGCTCAAATGCAATGTGGCATGATGACATGACCATGCGGTCATGATGATGCAATGCACAAAAACAACGCGATTTTCTAGTAGTGGTTTTTGCGGGATGCCACAATAGTTCAATTGCTATAAGCTTTCTGATACATAGTAACCTAATTCCTTCGACCATGAGATCATGCATATCACCTTTGCCGGATGGATGCTTTGATGACATCAAACACCACACCGTAACTGGGTGGCTATAAAGGTGGCATTGAGTGTTCGGAAAGTATTGGTTGAAACACATGGATCAAGAGTGGGATTTGTCCATCCATATGACGGATAGATATACTCTGGGCCCTCTCGGTGGAATGTCATCCAATTAGCTTGCAAGCATGTGACTGGCTCACAAGGGATCACATATCACGGGAACAAGAAAAGAGTACTTATCGGTAACGAGGTTGAAATAGGTATGTAGAGATACCGACGATCATAACCTCGGATAAGTAAACTATCGTGAGACAAAGGGAAATTGGTATCGTATGTAAGTGGTTCATTCGATCGCAAAGTAATCGTAGAAATATGTGGGAGCCATATGAATTTCCAGATTCCTCTATTGGTTATTGTTCGGAGAAGTGTCTCGATCATGTCCGCATAATTCACGAACCGTAGGGAGACACACTTAAGGATTCGACGTTGTTTGAGTAGTTATGGTATTATGAGAAAGAGACCGAATGTTGTTCGGAGTCTCGGATGGGATCCGAGATATCATGAGGTGATCCGGAATGGTTCGGAGAATAAGATTCATATAAGGAAAGTCCCGTTTCGGAGTTCGGGAATGATTCCGGTGTTTTTCATCGGGAATGTTCTAGAAGGTTCCGGATTGTCCCAAGCACTCGGAGAGGGTACATGAATGTGTCATTACATATTGAATGATTGCATCATGTACTAAGTGTTCTTGCTGTTCCAAAATTGAAAAGTCAAACTGCCAGTTTGAAAGTCAAACGGCTAAAACAGGAAACTATGGAAAACAGGAAACTGTGGGAAACAGGAAACTGTGGGAAACATGAAACTGTGGGAAACAACCAAGAGGTGTTTGGAACCGACTTGGGGGAGGAGTCCCTCCAAGCCGGCGTGCCAAGCAAGGCCGACTTGGGGAGGGACTCCCCTCCCCTTGGCCGCCCCTCCCACCTATAAAAGGAGGGGCAGGGCCTCCTCCTCTAGACACACAAGTTCCTATCCTCTAATCTCCGGTTTAGAGCCGTTTTGGTTTAGAGCTTCTAATTGCTCTAGCCTGCGGTTTAGAGCCTTCTAATTGGTGTGTCTAATCCCTAGAACACTAATAGCTCTCTCTCATACTCCACCATACTCGCTCCGGCTTAAGGCGAAGCCTCATGATCTCCCTCTACTTCCTGCATTGCCACGCCGGAATCGCGAGGAGAGTGCTACAACCTCCGCTCTTTGGAACAAGGGAGAGGACGGTCTTACGAAATCGAACGTGTGACCGATCGGAAGCGCCGAACGCAGCGCCGGAAGGATCGTCTACGCGATCTTGAGATCGAAAGAGTACGACTACATCACCCACGAGAATCCTCTCTCGTTAAACACTTTGGAATCTTCGAGGGTAAGTTATTCCATCGACTCGTTGCTACAATCTAGTAGATAGATCTTGTCTTGTTTGTTTGTATGCGATAGAAAATTTTTGTTTTCCATGCTACGAACCCCTACAGTGGTATCAGAGCCGTGTCTATATGTAGATCTGTTGCACGAGTAGAACACAATGGTCATTGTGGGCGTTGATGCTTTTATTGTCGATTGCTTCTTGTGTACTTTGAATCTTGCGGTATGTTGGGATGAAGCGGCCCGGGCTAACCTTACATGACATCGTTCATGAGACTTGCTCCACGCTTGACATGCAACTTGTATTGCATAAGTGGCTTTGCGGGTGCCTGTTTCTCCTAGCATAGTTAAGATCCAATTTACAACGGGTGATTGACAATACTAGTATCAATGTTGTGGTTCTTGTTCGTAAGTTAGAACGACACTTATTGAAAGCCCCAAACCACGTAAAACATGCAAAGAAAATTAGAAGCGTCTAACTTTGTTTTGCAGGGGTGTGCAGTGATGTGATATGGCCATGATTGTGATTATATTTGATGTATGCAATGTTCCTTATTGTAAGTTGGCAACCGGCAGGAGCCATATGGTTGTCTTTAATTTAAGTTAAGACCCGCGTGTCTATTCAAAGTAGTTGTAATAGTTGAAGCCGGTGGACGACAACCATGGAGCAGCGTCATTGACCTTGATGCAATGCCGGTAATGATGGAGATCATGTTCGTGCTTGAAGATGGAGATCGGAAGCACAAAGAAGAAAGGCCATATCATATCACATATTATGAATTGCATGTGATGTTAATCCTTTATGCATCTTGTATTGCTTAGTAGACGACGGTAGCATTATAAGATGATCCCTCATGCACATGAATTTCAAGTCATAAAGTGTTCACCCTTAGTTAGCACCGTTGCTAAAGCTTGTTGTTTCGAAGCACCACGTGATGATCGGGTGTGTTAGATTATACAAGTGTATACAACATGAGCAAGCCAGATTTGCTCATGCGGAAACTAAGGTTTGATCTTGACGAGCCTAGCATGTACAGACATGGCCTCATGAACACGGATTACCGAAAGGTAGAGCATGAGTCATATAGTAGATATGATGAACATGTTGATTGTTCGCCATTGAAGCTATATCAACTCTCGTGATGATCGGTTTTGATGTGGTGGATTTGGTTCATGTGATCACTAAAACAATGTGAGGGATATTGTTTTGAGTGGGAGTTCACCTAGATTAATTTAATTATTAATTAGAACTCAATTTATCATAAACTAAATCAAAGTGAATTTGCATAGTTGTTGTAGTCATTGGCATCCGTTTACCACCTTGCGCTTAGTTATAATTGAGAAGATAGAACTATAGAATTCTGGTTAGTTACTTTACGAACTGGTATCGTATTGTTTTGAAGTGTTAATCTAAAGTTTAAAAGTCCTATTGCAAACTTTCAGTAAGTTCCGGTTACTCCATGAAGTTTAATAATTAGTATTAAATCAAGAGTAACAATTCCAAGTGTTAGTATATAAGTATCATGTTTGTATCCATGATTCTTGATATTCAAAGGATTCTCCTAATATCAAGGTTATCTAAGGATCTGAAAGAGTTGTTTCAGAAACCATGATTTGTGGAAGATATTGTGATATCTGAAACGAAGTTTTGGTTGCAACATGATAGAGTATAATATGGCTAAAGTCATGTTCTCATATTTGATGAGAATTTGCAAAAGGTTGGAGACACTAGTTGTCCTAATCCTCCAAAAGGTTTTGGAGAGCAACATTATACTTGCGATTCACCGTTACAAGCTAAAAGTAGCTTGATCATGGATAAATCCATAATGAGGGTGAATATTTGATGTAGGTAAAATGTTTACTACACCAAGAAGATTACTAAATAAAGGAATTTGAAAGAACACCAAACATTTGATGATGGTGATCTACTTCAAAGTGAAAGTCCAAAGACATTGGTATTTAACTATACACGCTTTGGACTATGTGTCATATGAATGACTCCACTAATTGATGTTGATAGATTCTTTCAAACAGAAAAGGAAATACTGAAAGAGAATCTCACAAGTATATGGCAGAAAAGAAAAGACTAGAATTGTTCAGTTTAAGTATATAGATGATATACATGTTATGGCTATATTCTTTGCTTATTAAACAATGTGGTTCTTAAGTATTTGATACTGAATTTGTTGGTGTGAATCATCATACGAAACAACACAATTCATGAACTACAATGGCCTAAGTAACTAGCAAAAGAATATGTGATGATGTTCATCGAGAACAAAATAAAGGGTTATTGTGTTGCTCGTTAAACATCAAAGCTTGCCTTCAAGATTTGTTTTATCAGGTATTATGAGAACAAAAGGGTTGTTCAAATAATTGCCGTAATCTATAAAAGATGGATGATTTGCAAATCTCATTGGAGATATCACATCCATAAAACTAGTGCTAAAGATGTCGAAAGACAAATTGATTGAAATATCACTTAGGAAGTGACATCGCCGTTTAAATTATAATGGAAAGCAAACATGAAGAAAATCCATATGGATGGAATTTTGGAGTCTTCTGATTTTTGATCAAATGACGCTTATGAAACTTTCCTAGAGATAATTAAAACTTCGTTCATAGACCAAAAAGGAACGAATGACTAGCTTATTGGAAATTGTACATATTGTTGTACAAAATCCATCATGTGTAGTCAAAAGCGATGGATTTCAACTTCATATGCTTTCTCCGAAAATTTGAGTGAATATATGAATATTTACTTAATAAGGATGAAGTATGAAACATTTGAAAAGTTCAAAGACTTTCAAGATGAAGTGAAAAATCATTGTAACAAGAATATAAATAGTTTATGATAGGATCATAAAGGAAGATATTTGAGTTACAAGTTTAGCATAATACCTAAGATTTAAGGAATCGTTCCGTGGATTTGCATTTCCCGAAACACCATAAGAGTATGGAGCGTTCGAGATATGTAATTAAACCTTGTTTGACATGGTAAGATCGAAGGTGTAATTCATAAAACTGCCATTATATTTTAAAGATTAAAAGCTTTAGAGATTACCGTTTTTCCACTGAAAAGAGCTCCATCATAATCCGTTGAAATGACACCATATGTTATGGTTTGGGATAAAACCCAAGTTTTCCTTTCTTAAACATTGGTATGCTATGCATAAGAAAGATGTTTGCAACCAAAGTCGGATGAACCTGTCTTTGTATGTTATTTCGAATAACTGTTAAGTAATCCTCCATAACATCGGAGACAAAAGTGTTTGTCACTTAAAACGTCAAGTTTCTTTGAGAAGGAATTTTTCGTGAAAAGTTAAGTGGGAGGACAATAGAACTTTGATAAGGTTAAAAGAACCTTAGCTATATGTGCAGAGTTGCACAGCGCCGAAAAGTGTTTCGGAGGCAGCAACAATGCTCATGGCTCACGTGCCTCAAAGGTTGTGGTCACGAAGATCTAAGTTCCTATTGAAACAAGTAGGTCGAGTAAACAATCAAATACCAAGATTTGAGGGTTGAATCATTATTTGAGAATAATGAACGGACTACATGCAAAGAAGTGATGATGGGCCCGACTCGCCAAATGGCTTGAAGCCATAAAATCCGTGATAGTTCCATTCATGAGAAATCAAGTTTTGAACTTGAAGGACCCTCGAGAAAGGTGTAAGACCTTACAGTTGTGTCTGGATCTATAAAGAAATAGACATGGATGTTTTACATCTATGAAATAGTCGACATGTTGGGAAAGAGTTCACAACAATGTTCAAAGGTTGACTATGACAAGATCTGATCTTTCATAGTGATATTTAGTCTAGACGGATTAGTGTAGAAACCACTACATATAATTTTGTTATATGGTAGTTGAATAAACAAAACAAGTTCTTCTAATAGAATTGTTACCTAGGACATGTGCATAACACGCTCCATAGGGTTTTGTTAATTCATAGGATGCTAAAGGCATATGCAAACTTCAATGGTTGAAGTGAGCATCGCGGAGTTGGAATCTTCACTATGATGAAACTGTTAAAGGAGTTTGAAAGTTCATTAGAGACAATGAAGATGCTTGCATTTGCAAGAAATTAAGTGGGAGCGCTAAGACATGTTTCTAATACATTATGTGGAAGACATATTGTTGATTGGAAATAATGTATCTTTTATTAACACATATTAAGAATTTCATCCCGATGAAAGACTTAGGCAAAACCCAAATATTTGGCATCAATAGACGCTAATATGGTTGTGCTGTATACATAAACGAGATATTGAATGAGTTCAATATAGAAACTACAAGAAAAGGTTCTTGTCGACGTAAAGGATTGAAAGAGTTCAATGTTGATGATATATTCAAGTGTATTGACATTTGGTAAAGTGAAACAAATAATCAAGTATAGATTGATACTTGATGTATGAAATCACAAAGAGTATTTATATCAATCATATTGTGATATGTACAAATCCAGATATGTCCTATGCTCTAAATGTTGTGAGCATATACCAGAATGATTTGTAAGATGATCATTGGACAATAGTAAGGATATTCTTATGATCTTTTGGAAGAACTAAGAGTATATTATTTGTAGAAGTGACAAATAGATGGTTAGTTCATTGTAAAAGTACTACATTGATACTAGCTTTGTCACAAAGTACAAATTAAGTTTATCTCAATCTAAACTAAGGGTGGCACAATATAATGTAAACTGAGTTCCATAATGGATTTGGATGAGTTCCAAAGTTAAGACATTGTGACAGATACTACAACAAAAGGCTAAAGTATATGACTGCTATTATAGCAGCAAAAGAGGGCATTTGTGTCAAGTAGTTTGTTATCAAACTAGGTGTAGTTCACAGTGGGATAATACTATGAAGATATATTGTGCGACAATATTATCAACATGTTTTAACCCCAAAGAACTAAAGGTCACACCGAAAGACCAAATTTATACAAAGCCATCTCATTAGAGAATGAGTGATGCATAAAGACGCAAAGACATGCGATTACACACAGACCTGGAAGTGTCAGATCCGGAGATCAGTTGACCACTAGCAATCGTGTACATACAACACTGGAAAGCCATAGGTGTTGAATACACAGAAGATTTGACACTAGATTATTGACTCTAGTGCAAGTGGGAGACTGTTGGAGATATGCCCAAGAGGCAATAATAAAGTGGTTATTATCATATCTTCACACTTATGATAAATGTTTACATACCATGCTATAATTGTATTAACCGGAAACATTAATACTTGTGTGATTTGTAAACTAAAATAAGAGTCCCTAGTAAAGCCTCTTGTTAAAATAGCTTGTTGGTTAATATATGATCATTGTTTCCTGATCATGAACATTGAGATGTTATCAACAACAAGATCATATCGTTAGGAGAATGATATGGTGGACATACTCCTATAGATAAGCATAGCATAAAGATCAAGTCATTTCAATAGTTCAATTGCTATAAGCTTTCTGATACATAGTAACCTAATTCCTTCGACCATGAGATCATGCATATCACCTTTGCCGGATGGATGCTTTGATGACATCAAACACCACACCGTAACTGGGTGTCTATAAAGGTGGCATTGAGTGTTCGGAAAGTATTGGTTGAAACACATGGATCAAGAGTGGGATTTGTCCATACATATGACGGATAGATATACTCTGGGCCCTCTCGGTGGAATGTCATCCAATTAGCTTGCAAGCATGTGACTGGCTCACAAGGGATCACATATCACGGGAACGAGAAAAGAGTACTTATCGGAACGAGGTTGAAATAGGTATGCGAGATACCGACGATCATAACCTCGGATAAGTAAAATATCGTGAGACAAAGGGAAATTGGTATCGTATGTAAGTGGTTCATTCGATCGCAAAGTAATCGTAGAAATATGTGGAGCCATATGAATTTCCATTCCTCTATTGGTTATTGTTCGAGAAGTGTCTCGATCATGTCCGCATAATTCACGAACCATAGGGAGACACACTTAAGGATTCGACGTTGTTTGAGTAGTTATGGTATTATGAGAAAGAGACCGAATGTTGTTCGAGTCTCGGATGGGATCCGGATATCACGAGGTGATCCGGAATGGTCCGGAGAATAAGATTCATATAAGGAAAGTCCCGCTTTGAGTTCGGGAATGATTCCGTTGTTTTTCATCGGGAATGTTCTAGAAGGTTCGGATTGTCCAAGACTCGGGGGAGGTACATGAATGTGTCATTACATATTGAATGATTGCATCATGTACTAAGTGTTCTTGCTGTTCCAAAACTGAAAGTCAAACGCCAGTTTGAAAGTCAAACGCTAAAACAGAAACTGTGGGAAACAGAAATTGTGGGAAACAAGCTAGAGGTGTTGGAACCGACTTGGGGAGGAGTCCTCCAAGCCGTGCCAACAACCAGGCCGACTTGGGGAGGGACTCCTCCCTTGGCCGCCTCCCACCTATAAAAGGAGGGGGGCCTCCTCTAGACACACAAGTTCCTATCCTCTAATCTCCGGTTTAGAGCCGTTTTGGTTTAGAGCTTCTAATTGCTCTAGCCTGCGGTTTAGAGCCTTCTAATTGGTGTGTCTAATCCCTACACCACTAATAGCTCTCTCTCATACTCCACCATACTCGCTCCGGCTTAAGGCGAAGCCCTGCGGGATCTCCTCTACTTCCTGTACCACGCCAGTTGTCGCCGGAATAGTGAGGAGTGCTACAACCTCCGCACTGCTGGAACAAGGGAGAGGAAGGTCTTCACGAGTACCGAACGGTGACCGATCATGGAAGCGCTAACGCAGCGCCGGAAGGATCGTCTACACGATCTTGAGATCGGAAAGAGTACGACTACATCACCCACGAGAATCCGCTCTCGTTAAACACTTTGGAATCTTCGAGGGTAAGTTATTCCATCGACTCGTTGCTACAATCTAGTAGATAGATCTTGGCTTGTTTGTTTGTATGCGATAAAATTTTTTGTTTTCCGTGCTACGAACCCCTACAAGGATGACACCCACTTTTAATGTGGTGGTAGGTTAACATCATGATGGTATGTTAAACCGTGATCCCCTTTTGGCAGCGACCATGCTTGTTAAGACAAATCCGTAATTGTGTTGTTCCTACTAAGAGTGTTCATTGTTTATGGTCAACTGTGATCCTCTTTTGCTTGTGTTGTTCATGTTTTGTGTTGTTCATGCTTGTGAGGATCATGGTTGTGGGGATCATGCTTTCTACGGATCATGGTTGTGGAATCATGCTTGTGATTCTGTTGTTCCGGATTATGTGAGAATCATGATTTGTCTTTCTTAGCTGCTCCTTTTTTCTGTGTGTTCTTGTATGGTCTTCCTCTCCAGCCAGTGATGGTAACCTCATCATATGGAAGTGCAAGGTGACCACAACCAGTGTTGTTGGTGAACCAAACAAGGAGAAAATGCATGACATGGGTCAAAAGCGCAATGTGCAGGGAACCAAACAACATTGTCCTAGTTTCCTAACCGGTGCACCAAATTCGATGCACGCTACCAAATAACTTGCACAATGTGGCTTTTGAGTTGTATGAGTGTGGCACCACTGACCGTGGTTATGCCTCAGCAAGTCCCAGAATGGATGCAGGATACCAAACGCGCCCCTGATTGTCAGAGTTTATTTGTTATATGGTTGTACTATGATAAACCATAAATAAAATATGGCATATTCTTCGAAGTGTTCTGAGCATACATGAAATGTTCAGAACATATTGCATTAATAAAATATGCATAAGTTCTTATTAGGAGGTGTTTCGCCTAGTGTTAAAGCTAGAGATGAAAATGACTCCGAGTTTTTCATGGAAAAAACGGAAACAAAATAGAAATACAAAATGAAATGAAAACTTTACAAAACAGAAATGAAAGCAATGTTTTATGAGAAGGCAAAAACAGAACAACGTTTTCCAACAAAACATACATGAAAACCAATTTCTAACTAATGTGGAAACTTTTTTTAGGGCTGTTGTGCATGTCCTAATCCAGCTGGCCAAATATTAGACCGTGTCAAGCTAAACTACGGTGATCACTGTAATCTCTTCGTGCATTGGAGGACGCATCTACAATCTAGATTCCACTCTTCCCCTATTCCTCACTACATCGAGGAGGACATTGGAGGACGCATGATTCAAGGGGTCTATTGCTTCCGCTAATCATCTGTTTTTCACTCTATATACACACCGTAGAAAAATGAAAACAAGTGTGGCTCCACTTAATTCCGCTCGTTTTCACTCCGCTTTTATCCCGAGTTAGAGCATCCCAACCAGGAGACTCGATGAACTCTCCAACAGCTATTGTGCACGCCACACACAAAAATGTGTCTAGCCATGGTAACCTCATTGACCTCTTGGGCGGCGACGATGCTGGTCCCAGTGACATCGTTGATGCCGGCAACGGCACTAGCGCCGGCCCTAGTGGCATCAAGAATGAGCCCGTCCACTACGACTGGTTCTACTACTAACCCCCTTGCGACGAGGAGGAGAATTAGTTTAGTTTAAGCTTAAGCTTTAGATTTGGTGTAATTTCATTCAAATTTGAAGTTTGCTAAATTTATCTAAGTGTTTGAGTGAGCGTGGATTGGGAGAGGGGCTCCCTAGAGACGACCACTCGCACCGGCGCATCCCATACGAGCAATCCGGTGCTGTTGTCGGACACCGCTTGGGGCTCATGGCTAGGATGCTCTTGTCTTTCCAATCGAATATTTTATAGTATTTTGTGAAAGACATCACTAAGAAGGTGAAACATCACTAATTTGTACATGAAGAGCTGGCTTTAAGAGGCATCCTCTGTCTGCTTGCGGAAAACTCCATTGAACACCTTTCTTGTCTGAGATCAACTTTCACAGTTTACCTTGCAATCTGGGATGTGTCTTTGTTTGTGAACCTTTGAAGCTAACCATGCCCCCGGTCAATTATAAAGATCATTGCGCACTTTTGGCCTATTTTTTCAAGGGGTTTGGATTGGAGACATATATATATACTGCCGGAATAGAAACAAGGGGACGGTGGCGTAATATTGGTTACACAATGGCTGTTGAAGTGGAGCAGGGTTTTTTATCATGTCTTCTCTGCTTTTCTAAAGACACACTCATTCAATCATCTATAATTAGAAAATTCCATTATCTCTGTATCTGGCTTTCTCCAAACGGTTTTACACTGACATGCTCGTGCCGACTTAATGTCCTCTACAATTCCAGTTGGGACCCATTTAAAACTGGTAGTAGTTGCAATTGTTTTTGACTTGGTAACCAAGGGAAGCCTAGTAGGATAGGAATAATTAAATAAGCAGATTAGCAGACGATACAGTCGAATAAACCAGAACAATGGTTTTTTCCATACAGAGAAAAAACACCAAAGCTACTCAAGCTTCCAATCCAAGAAAAGAAATACTCTCTTTTGTCAAATTAAGGCACCGATCGATCGAATGTGTAGTGTGTAGATATAATGTGGCCACCCAATGCTGACATCACCGAGCGTGTGCATCTCATATTTTTTTTTTGAACGGAAAAGGCCCCGAAGGGCCTGGAGCATTCTATTCCAGCGGAGGGTGTACAATTACAAGGAGGCAAACAGAGAAAGCAGAAATTACAACTAAGCCCCTCAAATTTGCAAGCAACACCCTAAAAAAGATTGCCAAAAAGCAATCAAGCCCATGAACTTCGCCGGCGACGGGCAGCTCCGAGGCGGCGCCATCCCAGCTCCAACCGGGGACGAGACCACTTGGTTGCGCAGGAGGCATAAATGCCGCACCAGAGCTGCATAAGAGCCTCAAGCAGAGGTTGAACATGCTCAAGCATATGACGATGCCGAGCGCGGTGTGGCCACCATCTTGGCCCTGGATAGCGGCGGCGGATTGAGGCCGACGCTTGGAGAACACCGCAGGGAGCTCATGCTCCAGCAGCTCCCGGAGGCTTAGACAACGCCTCCAAAGAAGCGGGGCAGAGAGCAGGAGGTCGCAGACGAGGAAGATCTGCTCAATCTCGTCACCATGGCGAGCAAGAAGCGCATAACTCCTCGATCCGCACTCGTGGCCACCACCCCGCGCTTACCGCACCACCTCCAGGAAGCAGAGCAGCAGGACAACGCCGACGCCATAAATAGCCTCTCCTCGCCGCCACGGCCGGCCAGGAGAGGCCTAACAGCCACCGCCGCACTTCGCCTCTCACCCCGCCACCACGGCCGGCCATGAGGGCTCAGGGCATGCCACCATCAGAATCAAGAAGGCTCCTAAGAAGCCCTTTATTCGAGGAGTCGCCGGTCGCCCTTCCAGCCATCGTCATCCGCTCCGACCACTGGAGCACCGCGACGAGGAGAACAGCAGCCAGCATACGCCAGATCTTGGGCAAAAGATCTAGACATCCGCTCCCGGCAAAACGCCAGACGACGGCAAGAAGCCGCACAACCCTACTGCAAGACAACCTACATCTAAACCTAAAGCCGGCGCCTCTCCATGTCCACCTCCAGCCGGCTATTCCGACGGAGGGGACGATGGGTCGGCCCGGAAAGCACAGGAAGACTCTCAAGGTGGGTGCCTCTAGAAACGTGCGGAGGTGGGGGGGGGGGGGGCTGTGTGCATCTCATATAATTTTGCGTTTTGCATGACTGCAGTAGGACTGTAGGACTAAGACAATTCGCAATTGCTGTATGCCTGAACCATCACGGCATCACCCATGGCCAAGGGAAGGCATGCCCGTGTAAAACCGAGTGGAACTAAGAATTTTTAACAGTATTAAGATATTGTTTGAGTAAATTTCATTTTTTACCCTCCAGTTCGTGTTTTGTGACACTAATTACCCTGTTTAATATTTTTTTTCATCCAAATCACCTATTTAGTGAAACTTTTACCCCTTCTAAAGTTTTTGTAGCATTTCGAAATGTGGGTCTAGGCTATCATGTCCACGTGGCATGGCAGGTCGTCAGTTCATTTGTCTATGCTTGGTTTTGTGCAGGAGCCGGCCCGATTGCTTAAGTTGATCTGTTTTGTTTTTGGTTGAGCCGTGTCTAGTTTTTTTTTTTTTTGAAAGGGGTAGGGGTCTGGAAAGACCCCGATGCTGCAGTTTATTACTGTCGGTGGATGTACAATTGCAGGACAACCCTCAGGAAACGAAAAAAACAACATAGCCCTGCAAATATACAAAGAAGACCCAAAGAAAAAATCTAAAAAAGCAATCGGGTCCTAGCCTTCTTCCAGCTCCTTCTCCACCACAGCTTCGTCGCTGCCGAGTCCGGCCGTCTGCACCACCACCGGGGACTACGCCACTTGGGGTGGAACAGCGGGAGCGCACCGTCTCGGAGCCGGAGAACCTCCAAATCGGCAACATAGCCTGGAGGAATACGACCCTGTGCCAGCAGCGTGGCAACCAGGGAGGGAGTGGCCGCCCTACGGCCCTTGAGTTCGACGACCAGACGGAACCATGCCGATGAAGCGTCGCCGAAGAGGAACTCCCAGAAAAATGAAGCGGTTGTCCTTCAGCTGATGTGGTCGCTGGCGGCCTTGCCGACGAAATATCGCTCCAGAGTGGCGCAGCACCAGTGTCTCCACGCCCGAAGCTGGCCACCATCGTCGCCGACACCACGCTCCAATCCTTCACTCCCTCGCCCCCACGGCCGGCCAAGAGAAGAAGTAGAGCGCCACTGCCAACTAGATGGAGCCAACCGAGCTTATACAGAGGGCTCGCTCCAGGGAGCCACCCCGAGAACTTCCACCATGGAAGCCCCACAGAGCTCATCCAGAGCAACTGTTTGACGCCGCTCGAGAGCGCCAGAACAGAGGACCCTCGCCCACCTCGAAGCCCGCTGATGCCTCCGCTTGCCTTCATCCTCCCCTCGCCACCACGGCAGGCCAGATCGAGAGAGCAAAGCAGAGAGGCATCACAGGAAAGAGGGAGCCCAGGCTTAACCTTATTAACGGAGATCCCGGAGATAGATAAGTCCACCGCCACCTCCAACCACTGAAGAACGACGAGGAGACTCCACCTCAGGCTGCACCAGATCTGGCCAAGGGAGATCGATGCCCTACTCCAAACTACAGGCATAACGCCAAGGATCCTAAAACTACTCTCTACAGAGAAGCCCAGGCCCCCTCCCCCATCCTTACTCACAGCGGCGGCGCCGCCGGAGAAGAACGGGAGAGGCACCGGGCGCACACGAGGGACTCTCAAAGGGGGGAGGAGGAGGGGAGACGTGGGGAGGAGTGGAAGTTCCCCAGCCGTGCCTAGTTTATTTGTACATATTGGTGAACACACCTCCGATCAGCGATTTATTGGTCCATCCATACTGCTAATAGACATCTCAACTTTTGCAAGATGACATGGCATAAAAACCTGAGGTCTGCTAGGTACAAATTACTTGGTAGAATAATATCCCATACCAAGAATAGATATTGTTATATTGCATCAACAAATAGCTCAGACTGCATGTATCCATGGATCACAAAGATGCGTGTGGTGAGACCAGAAAAAGATTGAGATGTGTAGGGTCGGGCCAGAGGTATGAGAGCGAAAGAAAAAAAAAACAGCCAATTAACCTAAACCAAGCGGCACGCTACTAAGAGCGTGTGCACCGTGTAGCCGTGTCTAAGGAAAAAAGCACAGTCGTGTCTAAAAGAAAGAAATGTGCTCCAATGTCTAGACTTAACTAGTGGGATCTGCTGAACAGAAACCCAGCTCATTTTTGCTTCTTCTCTAGTGAACAGGAGCAATTGGCAGGGTAAAAGTTGAATGAAATAATATATTAATTAGTGGATGTGTGTCTAGCACTAGACTCAATCTAAAGAATTTTTTTAGCACTACCTATTTCACCGTTTAGACGTATGTCTAAGCTCTCTTGGACTCAGAAATTTCTCACGCTCCACACGGTTTACCACCGCGCTACTAGTACGATGTACAAGTGGCACACACTATGCACAATACCGGTAAAGTGCATATCGGTAGCGTGGGCAGCACACTACTAGTAACCTCTTCCGAAATAAAAAAATTCATAACAGCCACGTTGCAATTATTTCTTTTGATTCAAACTGATATTGAAATTATATTTGAAACATAAATGAAAATGAATTTAAAAAGACAAATTTAATTCGAAGTTAAGATATTATACATCATAATTTCATTTGAACAAAATTTAAATAAAACCTAATGTAAATGGTAGATTTACTGCCACCATTGTAGCCAACGCCGCCACGAGCCTGTCCATGGGCGCTACGGTCCCTCCTACGGCGCCAAGTCTGGAGCGCCCGAGAAAGCAGAAGACAATCTCGCTAAGCTGGTGTCCTCAAGAGAGCGATAGATCTCCTTTTATGTGTTGTGCGCATTCCGAACTTGTTTGAGGCAGGCACGCGTGACCGCATCATCAGGGTTGGCGCACCTCGCATAGGCACTCCAAGTGATCCTCCTCGAGATCTTGCTGACAGAGGTGCTCCGACAGGAAAACGTTGTTGATGACGTCTCATGGATGTGAAATACAACTATTTTTATCCTCATTTCAATAAGTATTTAAGGAAATATCTCTCTAGACCTGCCAGTAATCACTAATTATTATAAAGATGTGCAAATCTTCTCTTTAATTTTTTCTTTCATAAATGGACACCTTTATAGTGAAATATAAGTTAATTAACGAAGATTTGCAAATTGCCAGTATTCAGAAGTCAAATCCTAAACTTTATTTTCCTTATATGAATGTTCTAGATCCCATCCGAAACTCCAAACAAACTTCGGTCTCACCGTTATAAATATCTCAGAGCTACCCTAGTGTTACTGATCGTTATGTGTGTGTGACCCTACGGGTTCGAGAATATTCAGACATTATCGACACACCTCTTTGATCAATAACCATTAGTGGAACCTAGATGACTATAATGACTCCCACATATTTAACGGAGATTTTTATCGGTTTGAACCATGATGTCGAGGATTGAAACAATTGGCATTCCATTTCCTTTTTATCACGATAGTTTACTTGCTCGAGATTTGATTATCAGTACTGTGTGATCAATATCTTGATCAAAGTACCTAGTTTAATCGCGTTACTGACATGTACTCTTTACACGTACTGCAATACATCATACACTGTGACCGGACTCATCAGTCATGTGCTTGCAACCGATATAGGATGTGTATTACCGAGTGAATCCAGAGTATATCTCTTCGTCAATGGCTCAATAGTCACGTGCTTACAACTTAATAAGTATTTTCCTAAATACACGAAAGACACCTTTATAGTCACCCTGTTTCAGTGCAACAGTTGATTCTTCCAAAGCATTATATCAGTAAAAGTGAATTACATAATCATATGGTTTAAGGATTAGGATATTTGAGGTATATCCGTTTTGGCTATTCAAACTTTGTGATACGATCTAATTGTTTTGCTTAGTTGGGTCTTTCCATCATGTTATTCTCTTAATAACATGATCCCGTTATTAATTGACAACACATGTCCATTGTTAGGAAACCATAACCATTATCAATTAACGATCTATCCTAGTAGAAGTTTGCTAAGGACTCAGTATTCTTTATGAAACCAGACATGTATTATGTTTACTGCTAATACAAGTATAGCATTGAGTATAAACATGTATCATAAATTGGAAATATGATAATAACATTATTATTATTGTCTCTAGGACATATTTCTAATAGTTACGATCACCTGTATGGACGGGGTCACACCCATTGTACTTGTCATGAGTGGAGGCCATGTTGAAGTCCCCATGGTGTGATTCGTGGCACCCGTATTGGAGTACAAGTTAGCGTTGATACGATATGAAGCAGCATGGGTGTCGTTCTCTTCATGATTACCATCATCATTGGAGCCATCCTGATAGTATCAATAGTAGTTACTTTCCAGGTGGCCATGAATGTTGTAGATTTGGTATGTAACATCGACTAAGGGAGTGGGAGCATGACCCCGACGACACCCCTATCCACCATCCCCTTGGCCAAAACACAAATAAGAAATGGACCATAAAAAGGCCAAGGCAAGAAAATGTATAATGAAAGTCCAAGAAGAAGGCCAAAAATTATTGGGCTCGACCTATTTAGAAGGTTGAACTGGACCGTGTTGAATCTTATCTACAACCAGTTGATTCGGTCATAGAAATCTGCCACGTCGGATAGGATTACGTGGACATGTCAGATTGCCCATGACCAAAATTTAAGTTATAGACTCTATGACCATCTATTTTGGGCATAACCGTCTATAAACAATTCAGAAAAGGTTATTTGTCGTTCTTAGTAACGTTCGGTATGTGACCAATTGGCTTTGGTCACATAAAGAGCATAGATGGACAAATATGACCATTCAGTGACCCATGTGAGAATCACAAGTTTGCACATGTCTTGTAGTGCACCACCACGACGTCCACCATCGCCGCCATCATCATTGCGGTGGTGTCCATGACCACCTCCATCGTGAGGACCACCATTGTCACCACCATCGCGGTGACCATGATCATCAAAAGGACCATGGTCTGCAGAATGGCCACAATCATCATTGCCGTGGGGACGATTATCATTGCCATTGTGAGCAACATTCGCTGAGGAGGTGAATGATCTGGAGTCCTAGTCGTCCATCTCGGAGAACAATATCGACAACCACAACAACATCTACAACAATTCATTAGCGAAAACTCCATTCAAAGTGTCCTCGTCATTAGCAATGTCCACAATACTCATGTTGTGACTGCAGAAGGTGATGATGATGATAACAAGGCTAAGAAGATGACATAAGTGTGATACTTTAAATCTAGTCGCAATCGGCTGCTTCACCCACTCTACGACTTTAATTCCAAATATATCTCCCTCCTTATAGCCCTATATAATCCCCATGAGGGTCATGGCAATACAGCTATAAAATAGTATGCTTCTATATTTTGTACACATCATTCTCTTATTTTGTGCATTTAGGCATATATGTCTATTTCTTGGTGTTGTAAGACCGTGTAATGTTAAAATATACTGCTTTTTATTAAAGCCAAGCATGTACTGTACCATGGAGATTTGAGTAGTCTAGCCACTTACAAAATCCAAATTGAAGTTTTATTTTCTTTCAAAAAAGGATGTTGAGTACCATGGCTAAGAATTATATACAAAAACAGTTTTTCAACAAGGAACGAAAAATATTTGGTTATTCACATCCTAATCTTAATGTATATTCTTTTGAAGGAATTCTAAACCTTCCATTTTGACACATGCGATGCGACCTACTGTGCCACAAACAGATGTTGAGTGGCGCCATGCATAAAACCATGCTCAGACGTCTTCCTTCAAGGATGGTTTTGTCCGACGCGCCCAACAGCGTGTTCGGCATCCCAAGCCACACATTTAGTGACCAATATGCTATTTAACTATTTTTTTAAGGAAAATGATACTACTTTTTTGGGATCGTTTCGTTTCCATCTCGGATCGTTGCTAGCGACTCAGTACGTGAGAGGGCCCACCACGCACGTTCGTATCTCTTTGGTCTTCTTTCTCGTTTTCTTCCTCACATACCTTGCAGCCGCCGCCGTTGCCCACCCGCCCGCGTGCAGCTCCAGCCGCTGGACCGTCCTGTAGATCTAGCCACCGCGCTGCCACCCTCTGAAGGGAATATGCCCTGAGAGGCAATAATAAATTGTTTATTATGTGTATTCCAAGTATATGATAGATGTTTATTTTGCATGCTATAATTGTATTAATACGGAAACGTTAATACATGTGTGTTTAATAAACAAACAGAAAGTTCCTAGTTAAGCCTCTCTCATAAACTAGCTCGTTGATTAACAAGATGATCAAGGTTTCCTGATCATGGACATTGGATGTTGTTAATAACGGGATCACAACATTAGTGTAATGATGTGATGAACATTCATCCGAAGTATAGCATTACGATCAAAGTCATTGAGTTTATATTGCTATAACAACTTACGGTGATCCTAATCCTTAGACCATGAGATCATGTCAATCACTAACACCGGAAGAGTTTCTTGATAACATCAAACGTCACACCGTAACGGTGATTATAAAGATGGGTTCGTAACTAATAAAGTGTTATGTTGAGGCTCATGGATCAAGAGTGGAATTTGTTCATAACGATGACGGCTAGATATAAACTGGGCCCTCTCGGTGATATCACATTGATTAGCTTGCAAGCAAGTGATTTGATCACTAGAATGTTATATCACGGGAACGAGAAAAGAGTGCATGTCGGTAACGAGATCAAACTAGGTATGGAGATACCGATGATCGAATCTCGGACATGTAATATATCGTGAGACAAAGGGATTAAGATACTAGCGTAAAAGGTTCCGACGATCACAAGAAAGTCATCGTTGAATGTGTGGGAGTCGATGGGTCTCCGATCCCGCTTCGATTATTGATCCGAGAGGGTCTCGATCATGTCCGCATTATTCACGAACCGTAGGGTGACACACTTAAGAGACACCAACATCCAATTGGAGCAAAAGTTTCATGCCGAAGAATAAACAAAGCAGGAATTTATTTCACTAGATCAAACAAAGTTTTCGGTGAAATTGCATAAAGTGGTTATGCATGTGAAATAGAATTCTAGCAAGGGTTATTTGTGAATGTTTGTCATTAAAGTAATTGACAAAATTCTGAATAAAATAAAAGAGTTTTATTTAATGAGAGTTTGCATTAAATTTGGTGGAAATTTAATGGGATTTTTGAGTGGGATTTTGAGTGGACTTTTGAAGGGTCATTTTGTGAGTGGAGTGTCCACCCACATGATGAGGGCAGGGGCAGCCCCATGCGCGCCACCCCTTGGGGTTCCCCCTCCTCCTATAAAAGGAGCCCTCCTCTCACTTCACTCACACCTCCTCGTGAAGGATCTCTCCCCTCTAGAATTTATCCCCATGGTCTCGGACTAGCGAGATACATGTTCCCGGTGGCTTTTCGGCAAGAAAGAGTTGTGCTTCCGCTGCATCGCTGGAGCGAGGAGGCGGAGGTTGCTCGGTGCCTCGAACGTGTGTGCGAGCACGGATGCGCTGCTGATTTGCGGCGCTAGGACTTCCTCTCGATCTTGAGATCGGCAAGAGATCGTCTACATCAACCACGAGTTTGGACTCGTTAAGCTTTGCCGGTCTTCAAGGGTATGTTCTCTACGGATATACATCCGCCCGTTGTTTGTATCTAGTATAAATAGATCTTGGTATATAGTTCACATCGTAGGAAAATTTTTGTTTTCTATGATGGAAGAGAACAGCTCCGTTAGTGAGCATGTACTCAAGATGTCGGGTTACGCCGATAAGCTTGTGTCCTTGGGAATAACGATTCCCATTGACTTAGGCATCCATCGTGTTCTCGGTCTCGCCACCTAGCTATAAGAGCTTCGTGATGAACTATAATATGCAAGGCATGAAGAAGTCTCCCCGAGCTTACGCCAATGCTTAAAACTGCAAGTGGAGATCAAAAGGAACATCAAGTGTTGATGATCAATAGGAACACTGGTTTCAAGAAAGACAAGAAGGAAAACGGAAGGAAGTAAGGGCGGCAAGCTGTTGCTACTGAAAAGAAAACCCGAGTTGGACCTAAGTCCGATACCGAAAAGCTACTATTGTAAGGATCGCCATCGAAGCGCAATCGCCCCAAGTATCTGGCGGATAAGAAGGCCGGCAAGGCAAACAAAGGTATATATGATATACATGTTATTGATGTGTACTTGACTAGTGCTCGCAGAGCACCCGGGTATTTGATACCGTTCGGGCTAATATTTGTAACTAATCGTGGGGCTGCGAATAAAGCGACCGCTAGCAAGGGGTGAGGTCAAGATGCGTGTCGGCAATGGATCAAACGTTGATGTGATCGCCTCGAACGCTACCTCTCCACTTACCGCCGGGATTAGTTATAAACTTAAATAATCGTTATTTGGTGCCTGACCGAGCATGAACATTGTATCTGGATCATGTTTGATGCAAAGTGGTTTTTCATTCAAATCGAGAACAATGGTTGTTCCATTTATATGAATGAAATCTTTTATGGTCATGCACCAATGTTGAATGGTTTATTTCGTTGGATCTCGATGATAATGTTACACATATTCATAATATTGATGCTAAAAGGATTAAACTTAGTGATGATATATCCAAGATATGTGGCACCGCCGCTCAGGTCATATTGGCATTAAACGCATGAAGAAGCTCCATTCGGATGGACTTTTAGAATCACTTGATTATGAATCATTTGATACATGTGAGCCATGCCTTATGGGCAAGATGACTAGAACGCCGTTCCGGTTCAATGGAACAGGCGACGATTTATTGGAAATCATACATTCGATGTATGTGGTCCAATGAGTGTGTGCCGAGGTGGATATAGTTATTTTGTTACTTTCACGGATGATTTGAGTAGATACGGTTATATCTACTTGATGAAACACAAGTCCAAACCTTTGAAAAGTTCAAGGAATTTCGAATGAAGTGGAAAATCATCGTAATAGAAAGATCAAATTTCTACTACGACCGTGGAGGTGAGTATCTAAGTTACGAGTTTAGCACTCACATGAAAGAGTGTGGAATTGTTTCACAACTCACACCGCCGAACACCACAAATAAATGGTGTGTCGAACGTCAGAATCGTACTTTATTAGATATGGTTCGATCTATGATGTCTCCGACGGACTTGCCGTTGTCATTTTGGGGTTATGCACTAGAAAGCTGCATTCACTTTAAATCGGGCACCATCTAAATCCGTTGAAACGACACCAGATGAATTGTGGTTTGGAAACAAACCTAAGCTGTCATTCTTAAAGTTTGGGGTTGCGATGTTTATGTGAAGAAACTTCAACGGATAAACTCGAACCCAAAGCGGAAAATGCGTCTTCATAGGATACCCTAAAGAAACTATTGGGTATTCCTTCTATCACGATCCGAGGGCAAGGTTTTTGTTGCCAAGAATGGATCCTTTCTAGAGAAAGAGTTTCTCGCGAAAGGTGTGAGTAGTCGGAAAGTAGAACTCAAGAGGTTATGGAACCTTCTCTTCAAAGTATGGCGAGTAGCGCAACGAAGTCGCTCCGAGTTGGCTCCACCTGAAGAAGGAACTAATGATAATGATCATGAAACTCGAAGAGAGTACTACCAACCTCGCAGTCAACAGACGCTGCAGAGCTCAGACGGAAATCCCGTCATAAATTTCATGGTTGATGAAAATAATGACCCCGCGTATGAAGAAGCGATGATGAGCCCGGGTTCCAACAAATGGTTAGAAGCCATGAAATCCGAGATGGAATCCATGTATGAAAATCAAGTTTGGAACTTGGTGGAATTACCTCACCACCAAAGGCCGTGGAGAACAAATGGATTTTCAAAAGGAAAACTGATGTCGATGGTAATGTGACCATCTATAAAGCTCGACTTGTCGCAAAGGGGTTTCGACAAATTCAAGGAGTTGACTACGATGAGACTTTCTCCCGTAGCGATGCTAAAGTCGTTAGGATTATGTTAGCAATTTGCATATTTCGATTATGAAATATGGCGATGGATGTCAAAACCGCTTCTCAATGGTAATATTGAAGAAGAGTTGTATATGATACAACCAAAGGGTTTTGTCGATCCTAAGGATGCTAACAAGGTGCAAGCTTCAGCGATCCATCTATGGATTGAAGCAAGCATCACGGTTGGAATCTCCGCTTTGATGAGGTGATCAAAGAGTTTGGATTTGTCCAAACTTATGGAGAAGCTTGTATTTACAAGAAAGTGAGTGGGAGCAATGTGGCATTTCGATACTATATGTGGATGACATATTATTGATCGAATGATATAGAACTTTTAAACAGTGTTAAAAGTTATCTAAACAAAGAAATTTTCAATGAAGGACCTAGGTGAAGCATCTTACATATTAGGCATAAAGATCTATAGAGATAGATCTAGGCGCCTAATAGGGCTATCGCAGTACATACCTTGATAAGATTTTAAAGAAGTTTAAAATGGACGGAAGTAAGAAGGGTTCTTACCTATGTTGCAAGGCAAGACATTGAGTAAGACTCAAAGTCCTTCACGGAAGAAAGAGAGATAATGGACAAAGTCCCTATGCTTCAGCCATAGGCTCTATAATGTACGCCATGCTATGTACAAGACCGGATGTGGCACACGCTATTAGTTTGACTAGTAGGTACCAATCGGATCCGTGTTCGAACATCGGATAGCGGTCAAGAATATCCTTAAGTACTTGCGAAGAACTAAGGATATGTTTTGTATACAAAGGTGAAGAAGAGGTCGTCGCTAAGTGTTATGTCGACGCTAGCTTTGACACCGATCCGGATGACTCTAAGTCTCAATCCGGATACGTATTTCTCATGACTGGCGGAGCGTTAGTTGGAGGAGCTCCAAACAACCTGTGGTAGCGGATCAACAACGGAGGTCGAATATGTTGCTCGAAGCGGCTCAGAAGCGCTTTGGATGAAGGAGTTCATATCCGAACTAGGAGTTGTGGCAAGCGTTGGACCCAATGGTGATCTATTGTGACAACAATGGTGCCATTGCCAATGCCAAAGAGCCAAGGTCTCACAAGCATTCCAAGCATATTAAGCGCGGTTTCACTCCATCCGCGAGCATGTCAAGGATGGAGATATAAAGATTTAGAAGTACATACGGATCTCAATGTAGCGATCCGCTGACTAAAACTCTCCTAGAGCAAAACATGATCAACACCGTAACTCAATGGGTGTTAGATATATCACTATGTAACTAGATTATTGTCTCTAGTGCAAGTGGGAGATCAAGGAATATGCCCCGAGAGGCAATAATAAATTGTTTATTATGTGTATTCCAAGTATATGATAGATGTTTATTTTGCATGCTATAATTGTATTAATACGGAAACGTTAATACATGTGTGTTTAATAAACAAACAAGTTCCTAGTTAAGCCTCTCTCATAAACTAGCTCGTTGATTAACAAGATGATCAAGGTTTCCGATCATGGACATTGGATGTTGTTAATAACGGATCACAACATTAGTGTAATGATGTGATGAACATTCATCAAGTATAGCATTACGATCAAAGTCATTGAGTTTATATTGCGATAACAACGTACTAAGTGATCCTAATCCTTAGACCATGAGATCATGTCAATCACTAACACCGGAAGAGTTTCTTGATAACATCAAACGTCACACCGTAATGGGTGATTATAAAGATGGGTTCGAACTAATAAAGTGTTATGTTGAGGCTCATGGATCAAGAGTGGAATTTGTTCATCCCGATGACGGATAGATATACTCTGGGCCCTCTCGGTGATATCACATTGATTAGCTTGCAAGCAAGTGATTTGATCACTAGAATGTTATATCACGGAACGAAAAGAGTGCATGTCGGTAACGAGATCAAACTAGGTATGGAGATACCGATGATCGAATCTCGGACATGTAATATATCGTGAGACAAAGGGATTAAGATACTAGCGTAAAGGTTCCGACGATCACAAGAAAGTCATCGTTGAATGTGTGGGAGTCGATGGGTCTCCGATCCCGCTCGATTATTGATCCGAGAGGGTCTCGATCATGTCCGCATTATTCACGAACCGTAGGGTGACACACTTAAGAGACACCAACATCCAATTGGAGCAAAAGTTTCATGCGAAAGAATAAAAGCGCAGGAATTTATTTCACTAGATACCAAACAGGTTTTCGGTGAAATTGCATAAAGTGGTTATGCATGTGAAATAGAATTCTAGCAAGGGTTATTGTGAATGTTTGTCATTAAAGTAATTGACAAAATTCTGAATAAAATAAAAGAGTTTTATTTAATGAGAGTTTGCATTAAATTTGGTGGAAATTTAATGGGATTTTTGAGGGATTTTGAGTGGACTTTGAAGGGTCATTTTGTGAGTGGAGTGTCCACCACATGATGAGGGGAGGGCAAGGCAGCCCCATGCGCCGCCACCCCTTGGGGTTCCCTCCTCCTATAAAAGGAGCCCTCCTCTCACTTCTCACTCACACCTCCTCGTGAAGGATCTCTCCCTCTAGAATTTATCCCCATGGTCTCGGACTAGCGAGATACATGTTCCCGTGGCTTTTCGGCAAGAAAGAGTTGTGCTTCCGCTGCATCGCTGGAGCGAGGAGGCGGAGGTTGCTCGGTGCCTCGAACGTGTGTGCGAGCACGGATGCGCTGCTGATTTGCGGCGCTAGGACTTCCTCTCGATCTTGAGATCGGCAAGAGATCGTCTACATCAACCACGAGTTTGGACTCGTTAAGCTTTGCCGGTCTTCAAGGGTATGTTCTCTACGGATATACATCCGCCCGTTGTTTGTATCTAGTATAAATAGATCTTGGTATATAGTTCACATCGTAGGAAAATTTTTGTTTTCTATGCTGCGAACCCTTCACCCTCCCCTGTAGCTCCAGCCACCGCGCCGCCGTCGGGATCTCCACCGCCGCCCACTCCATGGCATCTGGACGTGGGGAGCTCGCTCCGTCGCCCCTCTTCCCGCCCGATGTTGTTGCCGCTGGCCCTCTCCCCCCATGTGCACCTCTGCTCCATGGCCGCTCTACTCCTCGTCACACCGTTCGTTTGCTGCAAGTCGTGGCCTCCCGTGGACATGTGCAGACAGCCGGCGGCATGCTACACACGGCGACCGAACCTGCTACATACGGTTTCTCATGTTGCTACCTACGTCTACAGTAGTTGCTACCTCCCGCATCCGGACCTGCTACCTGCGGTGAGCGGTGCTGATACCTGCAGCGAGCGTTCCTGCTACACACGACGACCGGACCTGCTACATATGACTTGTGGCGTTGCTACATGCACGAGCGGCGCAGCTCTATGGCATATTTCTTTGCTACAACTTTTACTTTGACGATGTCTCCAGCGAAGTTAGGCTTCTGCTACATTAGCATAATCATCTTACTACATCTGTTTTTTAATTTTGCTATAAAAGCGCAATTTGTTTGCTATGCAGTATCCGGCAAGGTCTTCGGCAAAAGGCTCCGGCGAAGTCGGTTTTGCAAATTTAGTATTTTTTGTCTACACGGTTGCCGGCGAGGTCTAGTTTGTTTTTTTATTTTTGTGTCGAACCGTTTTCTGCTACATGTAGCAAAAGCGAGACTATTTATAGTAAAAAACGGGTATGTTTATAGCAAAAATGGGATTTTGAAGGTTTTTGGAAGACATGTGTCAACAGGTGGATCCAGGAGATTTTGGAAAAATATCCTCTCGAAGACGAGTACGGTCCTTTTGAAATTCAAAATCAAGCCACAAATAAATTCAGTTGGGAAGAGACGCACCCCATAAGTCCATTCGTGTCGACGCACCCTATACGAGCGACAATCCAGGGCTGTTGCCCGACGTCATCTGGGACACACGGCAAGAGATGCTCTACATGCTGGCGAGTGCTAAATTAGAACGACAAAGTGTTTGCTGAAATGTGACAAAATGTCAAATTCTGTTCTGCTATGAGTTAGACGCTACCATCGAATCCTATCTGGCTTTCGAGGTGAAGGATCTGACTCAAGTCTCCTCCGATGTCCTGTGTAGTTCAGCGTGATGGAGTGGTTGGAGCACTCGCCCTGTACTTTTCTCACGATATCACGCAGTAGTACTAACCAGTAGCTGCCGCGTACTCCCTCAAGGAAAGCCATAATCATCGGAGAAAAAGAAAACAAAAGAGAGAAAAAAAGCATTAACCAAATTTAGTTCCAGGTTTGGCCGGCGCCGTGTTGCTGTCAGCATCCCTACTCGACAATTTTGCAAGCCTCGACTGTGTTTGTCGTTGAGAAAACGAAAACGGAGAAAACTACTCTCGAGTGTCGACCAGTCCCAGGAAATATGCGTATGGATATCATCGTGCTAGCTATCACTGTCAGTGGAAGGCGGCAAGCTGGAATTGCAAATCTAATTACACAATAAATACCTTCACAATAAAACTCTAGCTCAGGTAGAGACAAAACCTACGGACTCACCATTTTGGAAAGGCTTAATGCGAGTGAAGGAGGACTTCTTTAGTCGTGGCTATTTTAAAATTGGGAATGGGAACTCGGTCCGGTTTTGGGAGGATATTTGGTTAGGAGATCTGTCTCTTGCGCACCAATATCCCGCGTTATATAACATTGCCCAAAGAAAGAATGTTTTAGTGGCAGATGTCTTAAATCAAATGTAGGGTTTCGTAGCATGGAAAACAAAAAATTTCTATCGCATACAAACAAACATGCCAAGATCTATCTATTAGATTGTAGCAACGAGTCGATGGAATAACTTACCCTCGAAGATTCCAAAGTGTTTAACGAGAGCGGATTCTCGTGGGTGATGTAGTCGTACTCTTCCCGATCTCAAGATCGCGTAGACGATCCTTCCGCGCCATGCGTCCTAGCGCTCCCGCAATCGGTCACATCGCTCGGTGATCGACGAAGACCTTCCTCTCCCTTGTTCCATCAAAATGGAGGTTGTAGCACTCTCGCGATTCCAAGAACACAACGACGTGGTACCTAAGTAGAGGGAGATCTCAGGCTTCGCCTTAAGCCGAGCGAGTATGGTGGAGTATGAGAGATCCTCGGCGATCTAGGGTTTAGACACACCAAGGAGGAAGTACTAGAGCCGGCGGCTAGGGTTCCGGACCCCAAGTCGGCGGTTAGGGCAAACCCTAAGCATGCGGCGGCTGGCGGGTCAGCTTCTAGGGTTTGAGGTGAGGGACTTGTGTGCAGAGGGAGCCCCGCCTCCTTATATAGGTGGAGGGCCGGCCAAGGGAGGGAGGAGTCCTCTCCAACTCGGCTTGGGTGGCTTGGCAGGAGGGACTCCTCCCCAACTCGGTTTCAACCTCCTCTTTCCAAAACTTGCTTGACTTTCAAACTAGCCGCTTGACTTTTCAATTTAGGATTTGAATAAACCCTTTATTTTGGACAGCGAAGACACTTAGTACATGATGCAATCATTCCAACTTGCAATGACACATTCATGTACCCTTCCTCCTCGAGTGCGGACATTCCGAACCTTCTAGAACATTCCCGATGAAAACACCTAAACATATCCCAACTCAAACGGGACTTTCCTTATATGAATCTTATTCTCCCACCATTCCGGATCTCCTCGTGATATCCGGATCCCATCCGAGACTCCAACAACATTCGTCTCTTTCTCATTCATTCCATAACTACTCAAACAACGTCAATCCTTAAGTGTGTCCCTACGGTTCGTGAATTATGCGGACATGATCGAGACACTTCTCCGAACAATAACCAATAGAGGAATCTGGAAATTCATATGGCTCCCACATATTTCTATGATTACTTTGCGATCGAATGAACCACTTACATACGATATGAATTTCCCTTTGTCTCACGATATGTTACTTATCTGAGGTTATGATCGTCGGTATCTCTACATACCTAGTTCAACCTCGTTACCGATAAGTACTCTTTTCTCGTTCCCGTGATATGTGATCCCTTGTGAGCCAGTCAATGCTTGCAAGCTAATTGGATGGTATTCCACCAAGAGGGCCCAGAGTATATCTATCCATCATATGGATGGACAAATCCCACTCTTGATCCATGTGTTTCAACCAATACTTTCCGAACACTCAATGCCACCTTTATAGCCACCCAGTTACGGTGTGGTGTTTGATGTCATCAAAGCATCCATCCGGTAAAGGTGATATGCATGATCTCATGGTCGAAGGAATTAGATAACTATGTATCAGAAAGCATATAGCAATTGAACTATTAAAATGACTTGATCTTTATGCTATGCTTATCTATAGGAGTATGTCCATCATATCATTATCCTAACGATATGATCTTGTTGTTGATAACATCTCAATGTTCATGATAGGGAAACCACAATCATTTATCAACCAACAAGCTAGTGATGTATAGAGGCTATACTAGGGACTTCAAATTAAGTTTACAAATCACACAAGTATTAATGTTTCCTTGTTAATACTATTATAGCATGAATGTAAACATTTATCATAAACACAAAGATATAATAATAACCACATTTATTATTGCCTCTAGGGCATATCTCCAACAGTCTCCCACTTGCACTAGAGTCATCTAATCTAGATTACATGGTAATATACCGAACACCCATGGCAGTTTGGTGCTGGTCATGTTTTGCCCTCGGGAGAGGTTTAGTCAACGGATCCGCCACATTCAGATCTGTGTGTACTTTGCAAATCTTTATATCCCCATCCTGGATATGTTCTCGAATAGCGTGAAAACGTAGCTTGATATGCTTCAGCTTCTTGTGTGACCTTGGTTCTTGCGCATTTGGCTATGGCGCCCATGTTATCACAGTAGATAGACATTGGGTCCAGCGCACTAGGAACCACACCCAGCTCTGTAATGAACTCTTTCATCCAAATTGCTTCTTGTGAAGCCTCCGAAGCAGCCATGTATTCTGATTCAGTTGAAGATCTCGCCACAACGCTTTGCTTTGCACTCCTCCAGCTAACTGCTGCACCATTCAAAATAAATACGTATCCAGATTGTGATTTAGAATCATCCGGATCGGTGTTCCAACTAGCATCGGTGTAACCATTAACAACGAGTTGTTCATCACCTTCATAAGAAAGAACCATATCCTTAGTTCTTCTCAAGTACTTAAGGATGTTTTTAACCGTTGTCCAATGATCCACTCCTGGATCACTTTGATATCTGCTAGTCAAACTAACAGCATATGCAATGTCGGGTCTAGTACATAGCATGGCATACATTAGAGATCCTATGGCTGAGGCATAGGGAGTCTTACTCATCCTTTCTCCATCTTCTGCCAATGTCGGACTTTGAGTTTTACTCAAGGTCGTATTGGGCAACATGGGCAAGAACCCTTTCTTGCTATCTTCCATTCCAAACCTCTTTAGAACTTTGTCCAAATATGTACTCTGTGACAATGATATTTGGCGTTTCGATCTATCTCTGTAAATCTTTATGCCTAATATGTAAGCTGCTTCACCAAGATCCTTCATTGAAAAACTATTATTCAAATATTCCTTGACACTATTAAGAAGGTCTACATCATTCCCAATCAACAATATGTCATCCACATATAGTATTAAGAATGCTACAGAGCTCCCACTCACTTTCTTGTAAATACAAGCTTCTCCATAAGTTTGTATAAAACCAAAACTTTTGATTACCTTATCAAAACATTGATTCCAACTTCGGGATGCTTGCTTCAATCCATAGATGGACCGTTGAAGTTTGCATACCTTGTTAGCATCTTTAGGATCGACAAAACCTTTGGGTTGCATCATATATAACTCTTCATCAATATCTCCATTGAGGAATGCTGTTTTGACATCCATCTACCATATCTCATAATCATAATATGCAGCGATTGCTAACATAATCCTCACAGACTTTAGCTTCGCTACTGGTGAGAAAGTCTCATCGTAGTCAACTCCTTGAATTTGTCGAAACCCTTTTGCGACAAGTCAAGCTTTATAGACAGTAACATTTCCATCAGCATCTGTTTTCTTCTTGAAGATCCATTTGTTCTCGACAGCCTTCCGGCCATCCGGTAAGTCCACCAAAGTCCATACTTGGTTTTCGTACATGGATCCAATCTCGGATTTCATGGCTTCTTGCCATTTATTGGAATCTGGGCTCATCATCGCTTCCTCATATGTCTCAGGGTCATCAGTGTTGTCTACCAACATAACACTCATAACGGGATCATACCAATCTGGAGTGGTACGAGTTCGTTGACCTCGAGGCTCAGAGCAACTTCAACCAAGTTTCATGATCATCATCATTAGCTTCCTCTCTAATTGGTGCAGCATCACAAGAACTTCTTCCGTCTTTGCGCTACTCGCAATTTCGAGAGAAGGTTCGACAACCTCGTCGAGTTCTACTTTCCTTCCAGTCACTTCTTTCGAGAGAAATTCCTTCTCTAGAAAGGATCCATTCTTGGCAACGAAGATTTTGCCTTCGGATCTATGATAGAAGGTATACCCAATAGTTTCCTTTGGGTATCCTATGAAGACGCATTTTTCCGCTTTGGGTTCTAGCTTGTCCGGCTGTAACTTCTTTACATAGGCTTCGCATCCCCAAACTTTAAGAAACGACAATCTAGGTTTCTTCCCAAACCATAATTCATACGGTGTCGTTTCAACGGATTTAGACGGTGCCCTATTTAAAGTGAATGCGGCTGTTTCTAATGCATAACCCCAAAATGATAGCGGTAAATCTGTAAGTGACATCATAGAACGAACCATATCTAAGAGAGTTCGATTACGACGTTCGGACACACCATTTCGCTGTGGTGTTCCCAGCAGTGTCAATTGTGAAAGTATTCCGCATTTCTTCAAATGCTCGCCAAACTCGTAACTTAGATATTCACCTCCACGATCAGAACGTAGAAATTTAATCTTCTTGTTACGTTGATTCTCTACCTCACTTTGAAACTCCTTAAACTTCTCGAAAGTTTCGGACTTATGTTTCATGAAATAGATATACCCATATCTACTTAAATCATCCGTGAAGGTAAGAACATAACGATAACCACCGCGCGACGCTACACTCATTGGACCACACACATCGGTATGTATGATTTCTAATAAGTCCGTAGCTCGCTCCATCATACCAGAAAATGGAGTCTTAGTCATTTTACCCATCAGACATGCTTCGCATCTATCAAGTGATTCGAAATCAAGTGATTCAAGAAGTCCATCGGAATGGAGTTTCTTCATACGCTTGACTCCAATGTGACCAAGACGGCAGTGCCACATATAGGTTGAGTTATCGCTTGATTTCAACCGTTTAGCCTCAATGTTATTAATATGTGTATTTCCACTATCGAGATTCAACAAGAATAGACCATCTATCAAAGGTGCATGTGCATAAAACATATTACTCATATAAATCGAACAACCATTATTCTCGGACTTAAACAAGTAACCGTCTACAATAAACAAGATCCCGATATAATGTTCATGCTCAACGCAGCACCAAATAACAATTATTTAAGTATAAAACTAATCCCGATGGTAGATGAAGGGTAGCGTCTTGCCGATCACATCAACCTTTGATCCGCTTCCCACGCATCGTCACCTTGTTCTTCGCTAGCTTCCATTTATTCGCAGCTTTGTTTGAGTTACAAATATGAGCAACCGAACCAGTATCAAATACCCAGGCACTACTACGAGTACTAGTGAGATACACATCAATAACATGTATATCAGACATACCTTTCTTCTTGATGTTGTCGTTCTTCAAATCCGCCAAGTACTTTGGGCAATTCCGCTTCAAGTGACCTTCTCCCTTGAAGTAAAAACACTCAGTATCAGGCTTAGGTCCAGCCTTGGTCTTCTTCGCCGGCGTGGTAACTTTCTTACCACCCTTCTTGAAGTGTCCCTTTTGCTTAGACTTGCCTTTCTTGAATTTGGTGGTCTTATTGACCAACAACACTTGGTGAACTTTCTTGATCTCCACTTCTGCGGACTTTAACATAGCAAACAGTTCTGGCAACTGCTTGTTCATGTTCTGCATGTTGTAGTTCATAACAAAGTTCTTGTAACTTGGTGGTAGTGATTGGAGGACACGGTAAATCCCCAAAGCATTAGGAATCACTATACCCAAGCTTTGAAGTTTGTTTGCGTGCCCAGACATCTTAAGCATATGCTCACTGACGGAGCTGCCCTCTTCCATCTTGCAGTTAAAGAACTTTTCAGAAGCCTCATAACTTTCAATTGCCGCATGAGTCTCAAAAATCAATTTGAGATCCTCGACAATATCATATGGGTCTGAATTCTCAAACCTTTTCTGAAGCTCCGATTCCAAACCATACAAGATAGCACACTAAACTATGGAGTACTGATTCTTCCGAGCGAGGTAAACATTCTTTACTTCATAGGAAGCATCAACTGCAGGTGGGTCACCCAGTGGTGCATCTAGCACATATGTCAAATTACCAGCTGTGAGGACAATCCTCAAATTGCGGAACCAATCCGCGAAGTTGCTTCCATTGTTTTTCAACTTTTCTTTCTCTAGGAACACATTAAAATTGATGGTAGGGGCAGCCATTGATCTACAACATATTTGCAATAGTTTAGACTAAGTTTATGACAAATTGAGTTCAAATTAATAATAAAGTTAATCTAGGTGAACTCCCACTCAAAACAACATCCCTCACATTGTTTTAGTGATCACACGAACCAAATCCACTACATCAACACCGATCATCACGAGAGTTGATATAGTTTCAATGGTGAACAATCGACATGTTCATCATATCTACTATATGATTCATGCTTTACCTTTCGGTGATCCGTGTTCCGAGACCATGTCTGTACATGCTAGGCTCGTCAAGATCAAACCTTAGTTTCCGCATGAGCAAATCTGGCTTGCTCACGTTGTATACACTTGCAGAATCTAACACACCCGATCATCACGTGGTGCTTCGAAACAACAAGCTTTAGCAACGGTGCTAACTAAGGGTGAACACTTTATGACTTGAAATTCATGTGCATGAGGGATCATCTTATAATGCTACCGTCGTCTAATAAGCAATACAAGATGCATAAAGGATTAACATCACATGCAATTCATAATATGTGATATGATATGGCCTTTCTTCTTTGTTCTTCCGATCCCCATCTTCTAGCACGAACATGATCTCCATCATCACCGGCATTGCATCAAGGTCAATGACGCTTCTCCATGGTTGTCGTCCACCGGTTTCAACTATTACAACTACTTTGAATAGACACGCGGGTCTTAACATAAATTAAAGACAACCATATATTCCCGCCGGTTGCCAACTTACAATAAGGAACATTGCATACATCAAATATAATCACAATCATGGCCATATCACATCATCAGACACCGCAAAACAAAGTTAGACGCCTCTACTTTATTTGCATGTTTTACGTGGTTTGGGGCTTTCAATAAGTGTCGTTCTAACTTACGAACATGAACCACAACATTGATACTAGTATTGTCAATCACCCATTGTAAATTGGATCTTAACTATGCTAGGAGAAACAGGCACCCGCAAAGCCACTTATGCAATACAAGTTGCATGTCAAGCGTGGAGCAAGTCTCATGAACGATGTCATGTAAGGTTAGCCCGGGCCGCTTCATCCCAACATACTGCAAGATGCAAAGTACACAAGAAGCAATCGACAATAAAAGCATCAACGCCCACAATGACCATTGTGTTCTACTCGTGCAACAGATCTACATATAGACACGACTCTGATACCAATCGTAGGGTTTCGTAGCATGGAAAACAAAAATTTCTATCGCATACAAACAAACAAGCCAAGATCTATCTACTAGATTGTAGCAACGAGTCGATGGAATAACTTACCTCGAAGATTCCAAAGTGTTTAACGAGAGCGATTCTCGGGTGATGTAGTCGTACTCTTCCCGATCTCAAGATCGCGTGAGACGATCCTTCCGGCCTGCTCCTAAGCGCTCCCGCAATCGGTCACACGCTCGTACTGACGAAGACCTTCCTCTCCTTGTTCCATCAGGCGGAGGTTGTAGCACTCTCGCGATTCCTAAAGACAACGGCGTGGTACCGGAAGTAGAGGAGAGATCTCGCAGGGCTTCGCCTTAAGCCGGAGCGAGTATGGTGGAGTATGAGAGAGCTCCTCGGCGATCTATGGTTTAGACACACCAAGGAGGAAGTACTAGAGCTGGCGGCTAGGGTTCCGGGGACCCCCAAGTCAGCGGCTAGGGCAAAACCCTAAGGGGGCGGCGGCGGCTATGGTGGGCTGCAGCTTCTAGGGTTTGATGTGAGGGACTTGTGTGTGCTAGGAGGGAGCCCTGCCCCTCCTTATATAGGTGGAGGGGCCGGCGGCCAAGGGGAGGGAGGGGAGTCCCTCCCCAACTCGGCTTGGGTGGTGCGCCGGCTTGGGGAGGAGGGACTCCCTCCCCAACTCGGTTTCAACCTCCTCCTCCTCTTTCCAAAACTTGCCGTTTGACTTTCAAACTAGCCGTTTGACTTTTCAATTTAGGATTTGAATAAACCCTTTATTTTGGACAGCGAAGACACTTAGTACATGATGCAATCATTCCAACTTGCAATGACACATTCATGTACCCCTTCCCCTCCGGAGTTCCGGACATTCCGGAACCTTCTAGAACATTCCCGATGAAAACACCGGAAACATATCCCAACTCCGAAACGGGACTTTCCTTATATGAATCTTATTCTCCGGACCATTCCGGATCTCCTCGTGATATCCCGGATCCCATCCGAGACTCCGAACAACATTCGATCTCTTTCTCATTCATTCCATAACTACTCAAACAACATCGAATCCTTAAGTGTGTCTCCCTACGGTTCGTGAATTATGCGGACATGATCGAGACACTTCTCCGTACAATAACCAATAGAGGAATATGGAAATTCATATGGCTCCCACATATTTCTATGATTACTTTGCGATCGAATGAACCACTTACATACGATATGAATTTCCCTTTGTCTCACGATATGTTACTTATCCGAGGTTACGATCGTCGGTATCTCTGCATACCTAGTTCAACCTCGTTACCGATAAGTACTCTTTTCTCATTCCCGTGATATGTGATCCCTTGTGAGCCAGTCACATGCTTGCAAGCTAATTGGATGACATTCCACCGAGAGGGCCCAGACTATATCTATCCGTCATATGGATGGACAAATCCCACTCTTGATCCATGTGTTTCAACCAATACTTTCCGAACACTCAATGCCACCTTTATAGCCACCCAGTTACGGTGTGGTGTTTGATGTTATCAAAGCATCCATCCGGTAAAGGTGATATGCATGATCTCATGGTCGAAGGAATTAGATAACTATGTATCAGAAAGCATATAGCAATTGAACTATTAAAATGACTTGATCTTTATGCTATGCTTATCTATAGGAGTATGTCCATCATATCATTCTCCTAACGATATGATCTTGTTGTTGATAACATCTCAATGTTCATGATAGGGAAACCACAATCATTTATCAACCAACAAGCTAGTGATGTATAGAGGCTATACTAGGGACTTCAAATTAAGTTTACAAATCACACAAGTATTAATGTTTCCTTGTTAATACTATTATAGCACGAATGTAAACATTTATCATAAACACAAAGATATAATAATAACCACATTTATTATTGCCTCTAGGGCATATCTCCAACATCAAACCCCGCTGAATTTGACATTCAGAAGAGGTTTAACTGGTAGTAAGTGGAACGACTGGTTGCACTTATGTCAGAGGCTCATGATGGTTAATTTGTCCCAAACCATTGTATGGCGTCTTACATCCACAGGAATTTTCACGGTCAAATCCATGTATCTAGATATTATGAATGGTCATACAAGATACTTGCGAACTTACTTATGGAAGCTAAAGATTTCATTGAAAATCAAAAAATTTATATGGTTCCTTAATGAGAAAGTCCTTTTAACTAAAGATAACTTCGCAAAGCGCAATTGGCATGGGTGCGAAAAATGTTGTTTATGTGACTCTATGGAGACTATTGAACATCTTGTTCTCTCATGTCCATTTGCAAAAATCATATGGCGGATGTTGTTTTTTACTTATAATATACCTCCCCCGTCTAGTATTAGGCTAACATTCGTGTTGGGGTTTCAGCCTTATGTTGGTCTATTTGGACGTGTCGAAATAATATTATCTTTAACAAACAAACGGGTACAATTTTTTTTGCATGTTATACGTCTCGCTGTGCATTGGATTCAACTTTGGTCTCACACTGGTAGAAAACGTGTCATGCGTCCCGGTTGGTAAGGGGCTTTAGTCCCGGTTGCCCAACCGGGACGGGGCAATCGGGACTAAAGCCCCAACCTTTAGTCCCGGTTGCTCCATCATTCGGGACAAATGTGGACACACGTGGCGGCGTCAGAGCGCGAGGGGGTGGAGCATTAGTCCCGGTTCGTAACACGAACCGAATAACCTTCTGCCGCGGCAGAGATTTGGCTCATTTCTCTGCCGCGACAGAGAATTTATTTTTACACATTTTGTTGCCGTGGCAGCATTTTCGCCACTTTTTGTGCCGCGGCAGAGAATTCATTTAGGTTGATTTATTGTTTATTTAGTGTTTTGCACTCATCAATGAAGGAACCATTATATTACACAAGATCATCATGACAATATTACATTCGATACACGGATCGAGTTCATGCACTACATACAAAAGTTGCTCTTTCTACAATCCCTATTGTCTATATACAGCCGAATAGTATTCTACTTTTGGGTCTAGGACTTCTGCATCCAAGAATCCCGCCAATTCCTCCTGAATTGCTCGTACGCGCTTTGGCAGAAGATCGTCCCGTAGACGTTCGATCTGATTTAAAAAAGGATTCAGCCTATATGAATGAAACTAAACACAATTTGATTGTGATTAAAAACTATGGAAATTGTTTACGTACGTGGGGTTGCTCTAAATTTTCTGCCCTTCTCATCGCACGTCTGCCGGATAAACTCGCAAACATAGTATCCACATAGATTGTTACCTGGTCCATGCGTCAGGCACTTTACGAGAACATAGTTCAATCAAAATAATAATCAAGCATGATAATAACTATATCAAAACTAGAATCAAAGAGATGCGCGGATATAGCTAGTGGTGCTTACATCTAGTGCTTCAAATGTAAGCTCCTCTTTCCAAACACCCCTAGCCTTTTTGGTGAACCTTTTCCAAGCGCTGCCCGACGAAGAAAACGAATAAAATAAGTTATTAAGTACTTGATATCATAAAATTCACGAACGTTGCCAATATAGTGTCGTAATGATTAGAATTACCGCTAGAGAAGTATCTGCATGTCCTTCCACGTCTCAGGGGTTTATGTTTTGATTCCATGACTAGTACACGCCCTTTGTCAAGTTGAATGATTAACATAATATAGTGGTAGCTGCGAATGCATAACTAATCAATTATATACTTAACATCGAGTAAGCGAAATAGAAAGTGTATACAAGACAATAACACTCACTCGAAGTTGTAAGGAAATAGTATTTCCCTTTTGGTTTCTTGAAACCTTAACGCGTGTACTATATATCCTCCGTATTCTGTGGGTTTGTTTTGAGATTAGCTTGATGAACCCAATATGGGTCAATGAAGCCAATATCATAGATTTGTCCTCTGCTGCATTCGAGAATCTTCATTCTGCATATTACAGTATGATTATATACATGCAATAAACAAGGTGAGATAGCTGGAGACTAAATTAATTACAGAATTAGTACTTCAGACAATAGACACTGATGATTGATTTGTCCAAGGCATCTTGATTGAATAATTGAAATAGTTCATCAAATTCAATGGATATCATGTCATCCATATCTTTCCCATAATGCTTTTTTGTAACCTTCAGCACTATCCAGTTAGCCCCGGCCTTTGTGGCATGCAAGTACCAGTTATGCAATCTTCGCATTTTTATTGGAAGATTATTTACCTCCTCAGGTTTGACGAGAGGTTTGTCATACTGGTATTTGTATGCTACTTCACTCACGGGGAGGTACTCTAACTGGGATAAGTACTGGGCAATACTCAAGCAGCTTCTCCGTATTGTGCAACTACCTCTAGATCATACTGCTCTTCGGCCGCATATTTGCTCGACCCCACATTGATGGGAAATCACCTTGAGAGCGGCGCAAGACTGTTTTGCTTGTTCTCCGAGCTGGGCAACACAGATTTCTCGCTTGCATCAGTACTGCTCTTCGAGGCTTGTTCTGCCGCATGTGACTTGAGAATAGAACGCTCATAGTCTGATGACAGCTTTGGCTCAGGTTGATGAAGAGACTTTAGCATTTTCAACACTTTGGCTTTTTCTTCTTTTGTGTTGGGGAACTCTGGCTCTTTCGGCCGCCTCAGATTAGCGAAAAATGCTGTCGTCTCCGCATCAACGATCACCGCAGTCTCCTCTTCAGTACAGTCATAAGCTCTCTTAGGAGGAACCTTTGGTACTTTTGGAAGAGGCTCTTGTTTATGTTTAGGCGATCACTTACCACGACGCAGAGTAGCGGTACGCTTACGCTTTTTATCCTGAGGCGCCGGCGATGGCTCCCGCGGCGATGGCTGCGCCGGAGATTGGTGAGGCGACGGAGCCGGGTGAGGTGATTTCGGGTGAACAAAGACGGTCACAAGGCGGCGACCTCTGGAGACGGTGAGGCGGCGAAGATGGCCTTGCGTGTGATTTCAAGCACGATACATTCCTTTGGCCATAGAATGGTGACGTTTTGCCTCCCAAGACAAATACATCCCTTCACCGCAGTTAGTCAAGATCCAAAACTTCAAAGGTGGGCATGATTTCATCCACCCCGACAACAGCGTAGCCCTCCGGAACCGCATTTACAGCGGGTAAGTTGGTGTGGGTCCAATTGGTAAGGCATAGCCGACCGCCACCTTCATTGATATGTTCACAACTTTGACATGTAGCTCGTAGTGTGTCATCTCTGTGATATCATCCACTGGGTAGCCAACAGGATCCATCGTCGGTGCACCATCATCATCACCATTGTCATCACCCGGGATCTTGGTGGAAGCCACACTGCTTTTTCGATTATTCGATAGGCCGGTAGCATCGAATGCAGTGTGCTGCTGAGATGGGCCGGTAGTACTTTGCTCTTTAAGTGCGTTAATTTCATCTTGTTGTTGCTTTAATCGTTCTTCAATTAAATGCATTCGCTCTTTCTGACTATCTGCTTCAACTTCCGTCCTGTCCTTTCTCCTCTGACGGCTTCTATCAGGATATTTCTTCCTCTCTTCGGGAAACCCATTCCTCCATGGTTGGGAGCCTCTTGTGCCTCGTGTTCGTCCATCATGTTCCTTATTTCCAAGGGCGAGTGTGAGCTCATCATTCTCTATCGGGAATGAAGTCCCCATCTTTAACAACTTTTTACCGCTTTCTCATCCTCTCGATTGGCAAGGGGTCTTCTTTATGTCGTATGTTATATATACACCTCCCTTCCGAGTCCAACGTGCCCCCATGCCCGTAAAACCAATTCCTTGCACGTTCTACCCAATCGTCTGTCTCTAGGGTGATCTTTTTAGCACGCAGTTCATTCTCAAGTTTCTCCCACTTAGGAGTGCCTGCCCAGTAGCCACCTTGCCCCATAGTATGGTGATACTTCTTGTTAGCAACATTCAGCTTATTCGTTGCCGACATTTTCTTAGATTTTTCTGATGTATTGTATTCCACAAACTCAGCCCAGAATGGTTTTATCTTCTCAAACTGAATATTCTTGAAATCGGGAGTCTTCTCTTTCACGATATAGTCAAGGTGCAATCTTTTCTTCCAGTTGGTGAAACACTGGGCCATCTTTTTTAAAGCCCACTCCCTGACCTTAGCCTCCATGGCTCTCCCATGTTGTAAGGCATCCTCAACTGGATCCTCCGCATTTGGATCCAGCTCTATCTTCGGTAGTTTGAAATTAACCATGAGCCTCTTCCACAGTAAATCTTTAGCGTGGTTAGGGACAAATAAACATGTTCCCTCTTCATCCGCATTAGCAGGCCTATTCCAATTTCTAATGGTGATCGGGATTAAGTCCCTAACGATTACTCCGCATTGTGCCACAAATTTGTTTGCGACAACTTCGGGAGCCGTCGGTTTGCCGTCTTCAGCGACATCTTCGATCTTGAACCTCTCATGGTCTTGCAACTTTTTGGTTGGGCCTCGTCTGCTCTTTTCAGTAGATTCCTTCGATCCGGAGGGCTAAAAGAAGAAAGATCGTCGTTACTATTTCTATATACATACCTCACCGGAGCGGTCGTCTTCTCGATTACACAAGGCATCGCCTTCTCCCTCGCGGAAGGCAACACCTTCAACCTCAAACAAGTCGTCTATTCCGGTAAAAAGAGGATCACCCTCACCGGAGTTGTTCAGAAACGTTGATACTTCTAAATTTTCTTCTCCACGGATCACACCTTGGATCAACTCTTCCTTTTCTTCGTCTCTGACGTGTGGGTCCATATTTTCTGCATAGGTGGAAAAACGAATAAGTCAAAGCGGCTAAGGGAGAAAGTTAAGTATGGTGTTGAGAGATATAAACCCTAATTAAGAGAAACCCTAATATATACATACACAATAATAAAAATGAAGAGAAACCCTAAACCCTAAACCTAGCTACAAAAAGGAAACTGTGTAGTAGATAGGTAACTCTAGATAAAATCAACTAAAATCAATATTCCGGAGTTCTGAGGGGTGTAAAACCTAGTTCGGAGAAACCTCGGATGCATATGAGAGGGGAACATGAGTATAAGGCTACAAAAGGGAAACTATCCAGCAGATAGGTAACACTAGATACTAACAAAATACCATATTGGAATCGATTTAAGAGGGTTCGGAATGCCCTAGCGAAGGCACATCGTTGAACCCACATGCACCTAAGGGGTATTAATGATTCCTTATCTAAGATAGGGCTTTTAAGTTGCTTGACAATGTATGATGATAGCTTAGATAGGTAGGTCTCAATTTTCTAAACATTTTGATATATTATTCATATTTTTCTGACTTATAATTAATAAGTTATTGTTTTTATAAGATTTATTCATTTTCTGAAAATATTAACCAAATGGGAATTACTTTTTATACACAGGCATCACCTAGCCGCAGTGGCTGATAGAGTGGCCCTAGAGCCACCTCAGCGTCCACGCGGGCAGGTGGGACCCGGGCTGGGTTTGACCAGGTCAGACCGTGCGTGGGTGACGTCAACATGACGTCAGCGCGACATCGCCGCCCCTGGGCGTTTTGCACTAGTGCGTGGTCCTCCTGACGCGGAAAAAATGACAGGGATAACTGCGTTGAATAAAGTGCATCAGCGGGTTTTTTATCGCTTCGCACATTGTCATCCGTGGAGATAGAGATCATCATTATCCAAACACAAATTCAATGGTAGGGACGAGTCAACTCTCCTAGAAGTGGGGCGGGTGTTGCCGCCCACACAGTCCGGCGATGGGGGCAGAGGTCGGGTGGAGCGCCCGGATTCTCAATAATTTCGCTTGATTAACTAACTATAATAAACACTCTAAAAGAAAAATGATTCCAATCAATCAGTCTGTGCATTTTCTTGAGATTTCAAGCGAGTGACTCTCGGGAGCGAAAACAAGAATGGCAAGGACTCGCCAAGCCGACCATGCCCGTGGCGCCGCATCCAATCTCCTCGTCGAACACCACCACCGCCTGTGGCGCCCGCATTAATCCTCGGCGCCGACCATGCCTGCCGTGTCCCGCGCCAGCGAGCTCAGCTTCAGGTCGCCAGCGCCACCCACACCACCCGCCACGCCGCCGCCACTGGCCGCCCCTCAGATCCGCCCAAGATCCCGCCGACGACAACGTGGCCCCGTAGCCGCCTCGAACCCCGTAGCCCGCGTATCGGAGAGGGGGCATACCTGCTGGCGGCGATGACGCGCGGTGGCGGTTGGAGGTGATGACGCGCGCGGCTAGAGGGATGACGAAGAGCCGACGGAGGTGCTGGCGATTCGCACGGGGAGGAGCGCGCGACGGCCGAGGAGGAGCGCGCGACGACCAAAGAGCCGACGGAGACGAAGGTGGAGGCGGCGGCGTCGATGAAAGCAGAGGAAGAAGCAGAGAAGTGAGATGGGAAAGAAGAAGAGAAGTGAGATGGCGTCGATAACCAAAGGACCTTTAGTCCCGGTTGGTGGCTCCAACCGGGACTAAAGGGTCATAGATCCCGGTTGGAGCCACCAACCGGGACGTATACTCCAATTTTTCAGCAGATAAAGGGGCGCGCGCGCAGGGGGTCTTTAGTCCCGGTTGGTGGCTCCAACCGGGACATATTCCCCTGTTTTCAAATTTTTTCAGGTATTTTCTCTCTGTTCCCGCCTTATTTTTTATTTTGGGGTTTAAATTTGTAATGTTTTTTAAATGATAATTACTTTGGAATTTAGAAAAACTTTAAACATAAAAAGTGTTTGAATTTGAATAACTAATTCGAAACCATTTACTGTTTTTAAAAATAATTAATGTAACCATTTAAACTATGAACCATTTAAAATTAATAATGAAATAACTTATATTTTTTAATATTAATTTGGAATTTAGAAAAACTTTAAACATAAAAAGTGTCTGGATTTGAATAAATAATCCAAAACCATTTTCTATTTAAAAATAATAATTAATACCATTTAAAATTAAAAATGAATTAACTTATTTTTTTTTGAATATTAATTTGGAATTTAGAAAAACTTTAAACATAAAACGTGTTTGGATTTGAATAAATAATTCAAAACCATTTTCTGTTTTAAAAAATAATTAATGTAACCATTTAAAATATGAACCATTTACAATTAAAAATGAATTAACTTATATTTTTTTAATATCAATTTGGAATTTAGAAAAACTTTAAACATAAAAAGTGTTTGGATTTGAATAAGTAATTCAAAACCATTTTATGTTTTTAATGGGCGGAAAAAAGGACGGAAAATAATGGGTGGAAATAAAATTTGATTAGGATAGAACTGGAATTAAAGTACATAACGCAACTAACACAAAGTTACATAGAAGAACTAAAAATTAAGATACATGGCCAGATTAAGCCACAATCGGTCGAACTTGTTTTGCAATGTTGGAATAATTCAGTCATGCTCCCGCCACACCGTAATACTCCATCGTAGTCGTCAGACGCCGCGCTGCCGTCGCTATCGTCGTCGGGGTCGCCGTAGTTGAACCTTGAAGGCTGAGTACGAGTGGGCTGGACTTGAGGGTAGCGCAGACGGGGGCTAGAGTCGGCGGCCGTGTCGTAGGCCATGACGCTCTGGAGAGTCCGACCATGCCACCACAGCCGACGGCCGGCCTCGTTGAAGTTCGGAGGAGGTGGGCCGTCCTCCTCGTGCCTGGCGAGTGCCCTCTCATGTCGATCCACGAAGAAGGCTTCCCAAGTCGGTAAATAGTCGGGATGCCATCTGGGATTCCTCCGCTGCTCCGGCGTGAGCTCGAAGTAGTAGTCGTTCGTGATGGCCATCCGACGCGCCACACCTAGAGGGACAGGAGGAACCGCACGCCCGACGCCAAAGATCCAGCCGACGGGGACACAGTAGCCCGACGGGTAGGGGTAGTTCGAGGCGCAAAGCGCCTCCGTCTCCCTGGGAGTTAGTGCTACGGTGGAAGTCATGGGAAAGAGTGATGAGGTTGCAGATATGAGTCTAGATATGTGCAATGACAATGGAGGCCAACCCTACATATATATATAGTGAGAAATGGCAGGAAGATAACTGGAGGGAAGAATCAAGGAAGAACCGCGGAAAATCAAGGAAAGAAATGGCGGGAAGAACTGGCGGGAAAAAATGGCGGGAGGATTTTTTTTGAAAATGGAAAAGGGCTTTTCCGTGCGACAAAAAGGAAAACTTCCTCCCACAACATTGTTCTCCATACCAATGTCCACACACATGCATAATATGGGCACAACATCACAAACTATGCCGTGATTCAGCACATAACATCGGTCATTTGGACCAAAAGCCATGAAACCTCGAACATGATAGGTCATTTTGTGAAGATTTTTTCGAAACATGATCGATATACCAAGTATGGTATTTTTCCTTTCAACTATGTAACATAATATGACACCACGCGAAGGATTTTCATTGTTCGGATTTTTTTTGAATTTATTATGCCTGTTTTGAATTATCTGAATTTCTAACTATGGTCGAACCGGTGTGCATGAAGATAGGGGACGAGCATCGTTAGAACTTGCATTGGATCTCTGAAGAAACCACATATTGCGAGTCTAAAAATGATTTTTTCAAAAAATCACGGGCGATAGATCATGTACCTGTAGTACAAACCGGACCCACTTCCTACCGATTCGGCAGATATTTGTCCTTTTTACCCGGGATAGACGAAAAGGTTTCAGATGTCCCAGTTGGGAGATAGTCCATGTAAGGTGGTCTAGTATTTTATGAAAATAGGACGGTAGCAATCTGAAACGGCATTTTGGTGGTTACTTCACAAAACGACTCGTTTCTTGCGCTCGGAAAATGGAAAAGGGTTTTTCCGTGCGACAAAAAGGAAAACTTCCTCCTGCAACATTGTTCTCCATACCAATGTCCACACACATGCATAATATGGGCACAACATCACAAACTATGCCGTGATTCAACACATAACATCGGTCATTTGGACCAAAAGCCATGAAACCTCGAACATGATAGGTCATTTTGTGAAGGTTTTTTCGAAACATGATAAATATACCAAGTCTGGTATTTTTCCTTTCAACTATGTAACATAATATGACACCACACGAAGGATTTTCATTGTTCGGATTTTTTTGAATTTATTATGCCCGTTTTGAATTATCTGAATTTCTAACTATGGTCGAACCGATGTGCATGAAGATATGGGACGAGCATCGTTAGAACTTGCATTGGATCTCTGAAGAAACCACATATTGCGAGTCTAAAAATGTTTTTTTTCAAAAAATCACGGGCGATAGATCATGTACCTGTAGTACAAACCGGACCCACTTCCTACCGATTCGGCAGACATTTGTCCTTTTTCCCCGGGATGGACGAAAAGGTTTGAGATGTCCCGGTTGGGAGATAGTCCATGTAAGGTGGTCTAGCATTTTAGGAAAATGGGACGGTAGCATTCTGAAACGGCATTTTGGTGGTTACTTCACAAAACGACCCGTTTTTTGCACTCGGAAAATTGAAAAGGGCTTTTCCGTGCGACAAAGAGGAAAACTTCCTCCTTCAACATTGTTCTCCATACCAATGTCCACACACATGCATAATATGGGCACAACATCACAAACTATGCCGTGATTCAGCACATAACATCGGTCATTTGGACCGAAAGCCATGAAACCTCGAACATGATTGTTAGAACTTGCATTGGATCTCTGTAGTACAAACCGGACCCACTTCCTGCCGATTGGTTATTGATCGGAGAAGTGTATCGGTCATGTCCGCATAATTCACGAACCGTAGGGAGACACACTTAAGGATTCGATGTTGTTTAGTAGTTATGGAATGATGAGTAAAGAGACCGAATGTTGTTCGGAGTCTCGGATGGGATCCGGGATATCACGAGGAGATCCGGAATGGTCCGGAGAATAAGATTCATATAAGGAAACTCCTGTTTCGGAGTTGGAGAATGATTCTGGTGTTTTCATCGGGAATGTTCTAGAAGGGTCCGGAAGGTCCGGCACTCCGGAGGGGAAGGGTGCATGAATGTGTCATAACAAGTTGGAATGGTTGCATCATGTACTAGGTGTCATCGCTGAGCAAAATAAAGGGATAAATCAAATCCTAGTCTGAAAAGTCAAACGCCAATTTGAAAAGTCAAACGGCAAGTTTGCTTGGTGGAGGGAGAGTAGGAAACCTACTTGGGGAGGAAGTCCCACTCCCTCCACCCGCCGGCCAAGGAGGAGGAGTTAGAGGAGGACTCCCTCCTCATAGGCGCCTCCCTCCCATCTATAAAATAAGGGGCAGGGGTGCCCCCTCTACCTACTCCTCACACACCCCAAACCCTAACCCCAAGTCGCCGGCCACCTCCAGTGCAGCCGCCGCCTAGGGCATCCTCTAAGTCGCCGAGTTAGGGTTTCCCCAAACCCTAGCCGCCGGCCAAGCTCTCCCCTTGGTGCCTCTAAACCCTAGATCGCCAAGGCCCTCTCTCATTCTCCACCATACTCGCCCGGCTAAGGCGAAGCCTGCGAGATCTCCCTCTACTTCCAGAAAGCGCCGGTCGCCGGAATCGCGAGGAGAGTGCTACAACCTCCATTTCTTTGGAACAAGGGAGAGGAAGGTCTTCATCGAAAACCGAACGGTGACCATCATGAAAGCGCCGCCGAACGCAGCCTTGAAGGATCGTCTACGCGATCTTGAGATCGAAAGTGTACGACTACATCACCCACGAGAATCTGCTCTCGTTAACCGCTTTGGATCTTCGAGGGTTAATATTCTATTGACTCGTTGCTACAGTGGTATCAGAGTCGTGTCTATATGTAGATCTGTTGCACGAGTAGAACACAATGGTCATTATGGGCATTGATGCTTTTGTTGTCAATTGCTTCTTGTGTAATTTGCATCTTGCGGGATGGTGGGATGAAGCGGCCCGGGCTAACCTTACATGACATCGTTCATGAGACTTGCTCCACGCTTGACATGCAACTTGTATTGCATAAGTGGCTTTGCGGGTGCCTGTTTCTCCTAGCATAGTTAAGATCCAATTTACAACGGGTGATTAACAATACTAGTATCAATGTTGTGGTTCTTGTTCGTAAGTTAGAACGACACTTATTGAAAGCCCCAAACCACGTAAAATATGCAAAGAAAGTAGAGGCGTCTAACTTTGTTTTGCAGGGTGCGATGATGTGATATGGCCATGATTGTGATTATATATGATGTATGCAATGTTCCTTATTGTAAGTCGGCAACCGGCAGGAGCCATATGGTTGTCTTTAATTTCTGTTAAGACCCGCGTGTCTATTCAAAGTAGTTGTAATAGTTGAAGCTGGTGGACGACAACCATGGAGCGGCGTCATTGACCTTGATGCAATGCCGGTGATGATGGAGATCATGTTCGTGCTTGAAGATGGAGATCAGAAGCACAAGAAGAAAGGCCATATCATATCACATATTATGAATTGCATGTGATGTTAATCCTTTTATGCATCTTGTATTGCTTAGTTTACGACGGTAGCATTATAAGATGATCCCTCGAGCACACAATTTCAAGTTTTAAAGTGTTCATCCTTAGTAAGCACCGTTGCTAAAGCTCGTTGTTTCGAAGCACCACGTGATGATCGGGTTTGTTAGATTCTGCGAGTGTATACAACGTGAGCAAGCCAGATTTGCTCATGCGGAAGCTAAGGTTTGATCTTGACGAGCCTAGCATGTACAGACATGGTCTCGGAACACGGATCACCGAAAGGTAAAGCATGAGTCATATAGTAGATATGATGAACATGTTGATTGTTTGCCATTGAAGCTACATCAACTCTCGTGATGATCGGTTTTGATGTGGTGGATTTGGTTCGTGTGATCACTAAAACAATGTGAGGGATATTGTTTAGAGTGGGAGTTCAACGGCAATATGATTAAAAGTTGAACACTATTTATCATAAATTAAATCAAAGTGAATTTGCATAGTTGTTGTAGTCATTGGCATCCGTTTACCACCTTGCGCTTAGTTTTAATTGAGATGATAGAACTATAGAATTCTGGTTAGTTACTTTACGAACTGGTATCGTATTGTTTTGAAGTGTTAATCTAAAGTTTGAAAGTCCTATTATAAACTTTCAGTAAGTTACGGTTACTCCATGAAGTTTAATAATTGGTATTAACACAAGAGTGACAATTCCAGTGTTAGTGTATAAGTATCATGTTTGTCTCCATGATTCTTGATATTCGAAAGATAGTTTCAATATCAAGGTAATCTAGGAGTTGAAAGAGTTGTTTCAGAAACCATGATGTGTGGAAGATTTGTGATATCTGAAATGAAGTTTTGGTTGCAACATGATAGAGTATAATATGGCAAAGGTCATGTTCTCATATTTGATGAGAATTTGCAAAAGGATTGGAGACACTAGTTATCCTAATCCACCAAAAGGTTTTGGAGAGCAACATTATACTCGTGATTCATCGTTATAAGCTAAAAGTAGCTTGATCATGGATAATTCCATGATAAGGGTGAATATTTGATGTAGGTAAAATGTTTACTACACCAAGAAATTACTAAAAAAAAGGAATTTGAAAGAACACCAAACATTTGATGATGGTGATCTACTTCAAAGTGCAAGTCCAAAGACATTGGTATTTAACTATACATGCTTTGTACTATGTGTCATGTATATGGCTCCACTATTGATGTTGATAGATTCTTTCACACAGAAAAAGAAATACTGAAAGAGAATCTCATAAATATATGGCAGAAAAGAAAAAGACTAGAATTGTTCAGCTTAAGTATATAGATGATATACATGTTATGGCTATATTCTTTGCTTATTAAACAATGTGGTGCTTAAGTATTTGATACTGAATTTGTTGGTGTGAATCGTCATACGAAACAACACAATTCATGAACTACAATGGCCTAAGTAACTAGCAAAAGAATATGTGATGATGTTCATCAAGAACAAATAAAGGGGTATTGTGCTGCTTGTTAAACATCAAAGCTTGCCTTCAAGATTTTTTTATCAGGTATTATGAGAACAAAAGGGTTGTTCAAATAATTGTCGTAATCCATAAAAGATGGATGATTTACAAATCTCATTGGAGAAATCACATCCATAAAACTAGTGCTAAAAATGTCAAAAGACAAATTGATTGAAAGATCACTTAGGAAGTGACATCGCCGTTTAAATTATAATGGAAAGAAAACATGAAGAAACTCCATGTGGATGGAATTTTGGAGTCTTTTGATTTTGATCAAATGACGCTTGTGAAACTTTCCTAGAGATAATTAAAACTTCGTTCATAGGCCAAAAGGGAACGAATGACTAGCTTATTGGAACTTGTACATATTATTGTACGAAGTCCATTATGTGTAGTCAAGAGCGATGGATTTCAACTTCATATGCTTTCTCCGAAAATTTGAGTGAATATATGAATATTTACTTAATAAGGATGAATTATGAAACATTTGAAAAGTTCAAAGACTTTCAAGATGAAGTGCAAAATCATTGTAACAAGAATATAAATAGTTTATGATAAGATCATCAAGGAAGATATTTGAGTTACAAGTTTAGCATAATACCTAAGATTTAAGGAATCGTTCCGTGGATTTGCATTTCCCGAAACACCATAAGAGTATGGAGCATTCAAGATATGAAATTAAAACCTTGTTTGACATGGTAAAGATCAAAGGTGTAATTTATAAAACTGTCATTATATTTTAAATATTAAAAGCTCTAGAGACTACCTTTTTCCACTGAAAAGAGCTCCATCGTAATCCGCTGAAATGACACCATATAAAGTTATGGTTTGGGATTCAACCCAAGTTGTCCTTTCTTAAACATTGGCATGCTATGCATGAGAAAGATGTTTGCAACCAAAGTCGGATGAACCTGTCTTTGTATGTTATTTCGAATAACTGCTAAGTATTCCTCCATAACATCGAAGACAAAAGTGTTTGTCACTTAGAACGTCAAGTTTCTTTGAGAAGGAACTTTTCGTGAAAAGATAAGTGGGAGGATAATAGAACTTTGATAAGGCTAAAAGAACCTTAGCTATATGTGCAAAATTGCGCAGCGCTGAAAAGTGTTCCGGAGGCAGCAACAATGCTCATGGCTCACGTGCCTCAAAGGTTGTGGTTACGGAGGTCAAAGTTTCTATTGAACCAAGTAGGTCGAGTAAACAATCAAATACCAAGATTTGAGGGTTGAATCATTATTTGAGAATAATGAACGGACTACATGCAAAGAAGCGATGATGGGCCCTGACTCCGCAAAATGGCTTGAAGCCATAAAATCCGTGATAGTTCCATACACGAGAAATCAAGTTTTGAACTTGAAGGACCCTCGAGAAAGGTGTAAGACCTTACAGTTGTGTTTGGATCTATAAAGAAATAGACATGGATGTTTCACATCTATGAAATAGTAGACATGTTGGGAAAGAGTTCACAACAATGTTCAAAGGTTGACTATGACAAGATTTGATCTTTCATAGCAATATTTAGTCTAGACGGATTAATGTAGCAACCACTACATATAATTTTGTTATGCGGTAGTTGAATAAACAAAACAAGTTATTCTAATAGAATTGTTACCTAGTACATGTGCATAACACGGTCCATAGGGTTTTGTTAATTCAAAGTTTAGGGTTCGCAGCATAGAAAACAAAAAATTTCCTACGATGGGAACATCTATGTACCAAGATCTATCTACTAGATACAAGCAACGGGTGGATATACATCCATAGAATACATACCCTCGAAGACCGAATAGCGTTAACGAGGTTGTACTCGTGGATGATGTAGACGAACGCTTGCCGATCTCAAGATCGTGATGAAGTCCATCTGGTCCAGCCGGTCCAGCATGATCAAGTCCAGCACCTCAAAGCAGTGGTGCATCCGTGATCGCACACACGTACGGGTACCCCGACAACCTCCCCGCCCTCGCTCCAGCGAAGCAGCGGAAGCAACAAATCCTTCCATAAAAAGCCAACGGGAACATGTATCTCGCTGATCCGAGACCATTGGGAAATTCTAAAGGGGGGAGAGAGATCCTTCGCGAGGAGGTGTACTTTGAGAGGAGGAGAGGGGGGGGGCCTTTTGTAGGGGAGAGGGGGGCATGGTGCCCAGCCATGGGGGCTTCCCCCACCTCTTCCACATTCATGTGGGTGGAGCTCCCACTCAAAATTAAAAGCCTCCACTCCCATTAAAAAGCCTCCACTAAAAAATCCACTCACATGCATTAATTTTCCACCAAAATTAATGCAAGATCTCATTTAAATAAAACTCTTTTATTTATTTATTCAAAATTTTGTTAATTAATTTAATTAACAAACATTCACATAAAACCCCTTTCTAGTATTATATTTCACATGCAGGACCAGTTTCAGCAATTTCAACCGAAACAGTTCCGGTGTCTAGTGAAATAAATTCATGCGCTTTCCTTTTCTTTTTCTGGCATATCATTTGCTCCGAATGGTGTCGGCATCCCTTAAGTGTGTCACCCTACGGTTCACAAATAATGCGGACATGATCGAGACCCTTCTCCGATCAATAATCAGTAGCGGGACCTGGAGATCCATACTGACTCCCACACATTCAACGATGACTTATGTGATCGTGTGAACCTTTTACGCTAGTATCTTAATCCCTTTGTTTCACGATATATTACATGTCCGAGATTCGATCATCGGTATCTCCATACCTAGTTTGATCTCGTTACCGACATGCACTCTTTTCTCGTTCCCGTGATATAACATTCTAGTGATCAAATCACTTGCTTGCAAGCTAATCAATGTGATATCACCGAGAGGGCCCAGAGCATATCTATCCATCATCGGGATGAACAAATTCCACTCTCGGTCCATGGGTCTCAACATAACAATTTAGTAGTTCTGAAGCCATCTTTATAATCACCCAGTTACGGTGTGACGTTTGATGTCATCGAGAAACTCTTCCGGTGTTAGTGATTGACATGATCTCATGGTCTAAGGATTAGGATCACTTCGTAAGTTGTCATAGCAATATAAAGTCAATGACTTTGATCGTAATGCTATACTTCGGATGAATGTTCATCACATCATTACACTAATGTTGCGACCTCGTTATTAACAACATCCAATGTCCATGATCAGGAAACTTTGATCATCTTGTTAATCAACGAGCTAGTTTATAAGAGAGGCATAACTAGGAACTTCCTTTTTGTTTATTAAACACACATGTATTAACGTTTCCGTATTAATACAATTATAGCATGCAAAATAAACATTTATCATAAATAAGGAATACGATAATAACCACTTTATTATTGCCTCTCGGGCATATTCCCTTCAGTCTCCCACTTGCATTAGAGACAATAATCTTGTTTGAAAACTTTTGCGTATTGAACACCTATGGCTTTCTGGTGTTCCATATACGCAACTACAAGTGGTTAACATAATCTACGGATCTGACACTTTCGGGTCCGTGTGTATTTGCATGTCTTTGCGTCTTCACGCATCACTCATTCTCCAATGAGATGGCATTGTATAAATTTGGCCTTTCGGTGAGACCTTTAGTTCCTTGGGGTTAAAACACATCGATACTATTGTCATACAATATATCTTTAGTGTTAGCCCGTTGCGAACCACACCTTAGTTTGATAAGAAACTACTTGACACAAATTCCCTCCTTTGCTGCTACTATAGCAGTCATATACTTAGCCTTTTTCTTGTAGTATTCGTCATAATGTCTTTAACTATGGATTTCATCCAAATCCATCATTGAATCTCCTTTCCATTACATTGTGCCACCCATAGTTTAAATTGAGATAAACTTAATTTGTATCTTGTCACAAACCTAGTATCAATGTAACGCTTTACAATGAACTATTTGTAATTGTTTGTCACCTCTACACAAATATATTCTTAGTTCTTTCAAAAAGATCATAAGAACATCCTCACTATCGTCCAATGATCATTTTATGATTCATTCTGGTATATGCTCATAACACTTAGAGCATAGGACATATTTGGATGTGTACATATCATGGTATGATTGATCAAAACATTCTCGTGATTTCACTCATCAAGTGTCAAAGCACTTGAATCTTGTTTCACTTATCAAGTGTCGATACACTTGAATCTTGATTCAATTCCTTTCCATGCAACAAGAACTGTTTCTTGTCGTTTCTATATTGAACTCCTTCAATATCTCATATATGTACGTTTGGCACAACCATATTGGCGTTACAGTCTATCCACTATAGACATTCACGCTAAATATTCGGATTTTGCCTAAGTATTTCATCGAAATGAAATTCTTAACCTTTGTCAATAAAAGATACATCATTTCTAATCAACAAGATGTCATCCACATAATGTATTAGAAATATGTCTCAGCGCTCCCACTTAATTTCTTGCAAATGCAAGCATCTTCATCGTCTCCTGATGAAAACTTCTTTTCATTAAGGTCAAGATTCCAACTCCGCGATGCTTACTTCAACCATTTAAGTTTGCATGCCCTTTTTAGCATCCTTTGAATTAACAAAACCCTTTGGATCGTGTCATGTACACGTCCTAGGTAACCATTCTATTAGAAGAACTTTGTTTTGTTTATTCATCTACCATATAACAAATTATATGTAGCGGTTGCTACTTTAATCCGTCCAGACTAAATATTGCTATGAAAGATCAAATCTTGTCATAGTCAACTCCTTGAACATTGTCGTAAAATACTTTACGACATGTCGACTATTTCATAGATGTGAAACATCCATGTCTGTTTCTTTATAGATCCAAATACGACCGATAGGTTTTTACACCTTTCCGGAGGGTCTTCCAAGTTCAAAACTTGATTTCTCGTGTATGGAACTATCACGGATTTTATGGCTTCAAGCCATTTGACGGATTCAGGGCCCATCATCGCTTCTTTGCATATAGTCGGTTCATCATTGTCAAACAATAATGATTTACTCTCAAATCTTAGTATTCGATTGTTTATTCGACCGACTTGGTTCAATAAGAACTTAGATCTCCGTGACCACAACCTTTGAGGCACATAAGCTATGAGCATTATGGAAGCCTCCGGAATGATTTCCGGTGCTGCGCAACTCAGCACATTTAGCTAAGGTTCGTTAACCTTATCAAAGTTCTATTGTCCTCCCACTTAACTTTTGCGAAAAATTCCTTTTTCAAGAAACTTCACATTTCAAGCGACAAACCCTTTTGTCCTCGGTGTTATGGAGGAATAACCAATTGTTATTCGAAATAACCTACAAAGACATGCTCATCCGACTTCGATTGTAAACATCTTACTTATGTTTAGCATACCAAAATTTAAGAAATGACAACTTGGGTTTTAACCCAAACCATAACTCATATGGTGTCATTTCAACGGATCAAGATGGGGCTCTTTTCAGTGTAAAAGCGGTAGTCTCTAAAGCTTTAATCTTTTTAAAACATAATGGAAGTTTTATAAATAACACCTTTGATCCAACCATGTCAAACAAGGTTTCATTACAAATCTCAAACACTCTATACTCCTATGGTGTTTCGGGAGATGTAAAGGTGTTTTTCTAAACTTGCAACTCAAATAAATCCCTTTATGATAAATCATAATTCATTTATTTTTCTTGTTACACTTGTAACTCAAATAAATCTCTTATGATAAAATCATAAACCATTTATTTTCTTGTTACAATGATTTTCACTTCATCTTGAAAGTCTTTGAACATTTTCAAATATTTCGCACTTCTTTCTCATTAAGTGAATATTCACTCAAATTTCCGGAGAAAGTATATGAAGTTGAAACCCATCGCTTACGACTACACATAATGGATTACATACATCGATATGTATAAATTCCAATATTTTAGTCGTTCGTTCTTCTTTGGCCTTTGAACGAAGTTTTAATTATCCCGAGGAAAGTCTCACAAGCGTCACTTGATCAAATCAAAGACTCCAAAAATCTATGAATATGGAGATTCTTCATGTTTTCTTTCCATTATAATTAAATAGCGATGTCACTTCGTAAGTGATCTTCCAATCATCTGTCTTGCGACATTTTAGCATTAGCTTTATGGATGTGATTTCTCCAACTAGATTTGTAAATCATCCATCTTATATGGAATATGGTAATTATTTGAACAACCTTTGTTCTCATAATACCTGATTTAAATAACAATTATTAAAACAAATCTTGAAGTCAAACTTTGCGTATTAAACACCTATGGCTTTCTGGTGTTCCATATAGGCAACTGCAAGTGGTTAACATAATCTACGGATCTGACGCTTTCAGGTCCGTGTGTATTTGTATGTCTTTGCGTCTTCACGCATCACTCATTCTCCAATGAGATGGCATTGTATAAATTTGGTCTTTCGGTGAGACCTTTAGTTCCTTGGGGTTAAAACACGTCGATACTATTGTCATACAATATATCTTTAGTGTTAGACCGTTGTGAACCACACCTTAGTTTGATAACAAACTACTTGACACAAATTCCCTCCTTTGCTGCTACTATAGCAGTTATATACTTAGCCTTTTGTTGTAGTATTTGTCACAATGTCTTAACTTTGGAACTCTTCCAAATCCATCATGGAAACTTTCTTTCCATTTCATTGTTCCACCCATAGTTTAAATTAAGATAAACTTAATTTGTAACTTGTGACAAAACTAGTATCAATGCAACGTTTTATAATGAACTATTTGTAATTGTTTGTCACCTCTACACAAATATATTCTTAGTTCTTCCAAAAGATCATAGGAATATCCTTACTATCGTCCAATGATCATTTTTTGATTCATTCTGGTATTTGCTCATAACACTTAGAGCATAGGACATATCTGGATGTGTACATATCATGGTATGATTGATCAAAACATTCTCGTGATTTCACTCATCAAGTGTCAAAGCACTTGAATCTTGTTTCACTTATCAAGTGTCGATACACTTGAATCTTGATTCAATTCCTTTCCATGCGACAAGAACTGTTTCTTGTCGTTTCTATATCTCATATATGCACGTTTGGCATAACCATATTAGCGTCACGGTCTATCCACTATAGACTTTCATGCTAAATATTCGGGTTTTGCCTAAGTATTTCATCAAAATGAAATTCTTAACCTTTGTCAATAAAAATTACATCATTTCTAATCAACAAGATGTCCTCCACATAATGTATTAGAAATATGTCTCAGCGCTCCCACTTAATTTCTTGAAAATGCAAGCATCTTCATCGTCTCCTGATAAAAAACTCCTTTTTCATCATGGTGAAGATTCCAACTCCGCGATGCTTACTTCAACCGTTGAAGTTTGCATGCCCTTTTAGCATCCTTTGAATTTAACAAAACCCTTTGGACCGTGTCATGTACACGTCCTAGGTAACCATTCTATTAGAAGAACTTTGTTTTGTTTATTCATCTACCATATATCAAATTATATGTAGTGGTTGCTACTTTAATCCGTCCAGACTAAATATCGCTATAAAAGATCAAATCTTGTCATAGTCAACTCCTTGAACATTGTCGTAAAATACTTTACGACATGTCGATTATTTCATAGATGTGAAACATCCATGTCTGTTTCTTTATAGATCCAAATACGACCGATAGGTTTTTACACCTTTCCGGAGGGTCTTCCAAGTTCAAAACTTGATTTCTCGTGTATTCAACTATCACGGATTTTATGGCTTCAAGTCATTTGACGGAGTCAGGGCCCATCATCGCTTCTTTGCATATAGTCGGTTTATCATTGTCAAACAATAATGATTTACTCTCAAATCTTAGTATTTGATTGTTTATTCGACCGACTTGGTTCAATAAAAACTTAGATCTCCGTGACCACAACCTTTGAGGCACATAATCTATGAGCATTATGGCAGCCTTCGGAACAATTTCTGGCGCTGCGCAACTCAGCACATATAGCTAAGGTTCGTTAACCTTATCAAAGTTCTATTGTCCTCCCACTTAACTTTTACGAAAAATTCCTTCTCCAAGAAACTTCACGTTTCAAGCGACAAACCCTTTTGTCCTTGGTGTTATGAAGGAATAACCAATTGTTATTCGAAATAACCTACAAATACATGCTCATCCGACTTCGGTTGTAAACATCTTACTTATGTTTAGCATACCAAAATTTAGGAAATGACAACTTGGTTTTTACCCCAAACCATAACTCATATGGTGTCATTTCAACGGATCAAGATGGAGCTCTTTTCAGTGTAAAAGCGGTATTCTCTAAAGCTTTAATCTTTTTAAAACATAATGGCAGTTTTATAAATAACACCTTTGATCCAACCATGTCAAACAAGGTTTCATTACAAATCTCAAATACTACATACTCCTATGGTGTTTCGGGAGATGTAAATCTAGGTGTTTTGCTAAACTTGCAACTCAAATAAATCCCTTTATGATAAATCATAATTCATTTATTTTTCTTGTTACACTTGTAACTCAAATAAATCTCTTATGATAAAATCATAAACCATTTATTTTCTTGTTACAATGATTTTCACTTCATCTTGAAAGTCTTTGAACATTTTCAAATATTTCACACTTCTTTCTCATTAAGTGAATATTCACTCAAATTTCCGGAGAAAGTATATGAAGTTGAAACCCATCGCTTACGACTATACATAATGGACTACATACATCGATATGTATAAATTCCAATATTTTAGTCGTTCGTTCTTCTTTGGCCTTTGAACGAAGTTTTAATTATCCCGAGGAAAGTCTCACAAGCGTCACTTGATCAAATCAAAGACTCCAAAAATCCATGAATATGGAGATTCTTCATGTTTTCTTTCCAATATAATTTAAACGGCGATGTCACTTCATAAGTGATCTTTCAATCATTTGTCTTACGACATTTTAGCATTAGGTTTTATGGATGTGATTTCTCCAACTAGATTTGTAAATCATCCATCTAATATGGAATATGGTAATTATTTGAACAACCTTTGTTCTCATAATACCTGATTTAAACAACAATTATTAATACAAATCTTGAAGTCAAGCTTTGATGTCAATGAGAAATACAAACAACGGTTTGTTTGTTTTCGATGAACATCATCACATATTCTCTTGCTAGTTACTTAGGCCATTTTGGTTCATGAATTGCATCGTTTCGTATGAAATTTCATACCAACCAATTCGGTATCAAATACCCAAAAACCACATTGTTTAACTAGCAAAGAATACAACCATAACATGTATATCATCCATATACCTAAATTGGATATTTCCAATCTTTTCTTTTCTGCCAAATATATTTTATAGATTCTCTTTCAGCATTTTCTTTTCCTTTTTAAAAGAATCTATCAACATCAAAAGTGGTCCCATATGCATGACACATAGTCCAAAGCGTGTATATTCAAATAATAATACCTTTGGACTTGCACTTTGAAGTAGATCACCATCATCAAAATGATCGGTATTCTTTCAAAATCCATTCTTTAATAATCTTTTAGTGTAGTAAACACTTTACATACATATTCTATTCATCCTTATCATGACGACTTTCATGATCAAGCTAATGTAGCTTATAAAGGCGAATCGTGAGTATAACATTAATTTCCAAAACCCTTTTGGATGATTAGGATGTCTAGCATCTCCAACCTTTGTAAATTCTCATCCAATATGAGATCATATATTATACTCTATCATATTGCAACCAAAACATTGTTTCAGATATCATTATATCTGTCACACATGATGGTTTCTGAAACAATTCTTTTAGCTCCTAGACAACCTTGATATTTAAAAACAGTCAAGAATCATGGAGGCAAACATGATACTTAAGATACTAACACTGGAATTATTACTCTCGATTTAATACCAATTATTAAATTTCACAGAGTAAATAGAAATTTGCTGAAAGTTTGCAATAGGACTTTAAACTTTAGATTGACACTCAACACAATACGATACCAGTTCGTAAAGTATATATCCAGAATTCTATAGTTCTATTATCTCAATTACAACTATGCATAAGGTGGTGAACGAATGCCAATGACTACAATAAATTATGCAAATTCACTCTGATTTAATTTATGATAAATTGAGTTCTACTAATCCAAATTAGAAATTAACTCCCACTCAAAAACAACATTCCTCGTGTCTTTTTGGTGATTACATGAACCAAATCCACTACACCAAGTCCGATCATCACGTGAGTCGGTGTAGCTTCAAAGGCGAGTATCAAATGGGCATCATATCTACTATATGACTCATGCTTAACCTTTCGGTCCGTGTTCTGAGGCCATGTCTGTACATGCTAGGCTTGCCAAGTAAGAACCTTAGTATTCGCGTGTGTAACTGTCTTACACCCGAGATATGCTCGTGGATTCAAGTACACCCGATCATCACGTGATGCCTTGAAGCGACGAAACATTGTCGGTGCATACTTAAGGAAAGAACACATTTTTATCTTGATATCTAAATGAGTGATCATCTTATTATGCTAATAAAACGCCAAACAAGCAATATAAGATGCTATCAAACATCACATGTTTATAAGTGAAATGATGTGGTTCCCGCATATGATCTTCATCATGTGCACCGTGGTATGATCTCTATCAAACATTTATGTGTAAGGCCAAGGTCTATGGAACTTACACGCTATGTGTGTTGTAAGAGTATCATCTTATACTTCTACTTACAACATCACCATATCATAACACTACCCCAGCAACAATCTAAACTAGACGCCTCTAATTTATCCATTGCAAGTTTTACGTGGCTTAGGGCTTTCGAACATAGAACCGTTCTTACCTACGAACATGAACCACAACGAGGATAACCAAATTGTTGACAACTCGTTGCAAATTAGATATTGACTATAGTAGGATAGACAGACACCCGCTAGCCACTTATGCAAAACTAGTTGCATGTCAAGCGTGGAACAGGTCTCATGTGCGAGGACATGTAAAGTTTGTCCGGGCCGCTTCATCCCACTATGCCACCAATATCCAAAGTACAACTAAGAAGCAATAAAATGATCATCATCGCCCACATACTCATATGTGTACTACCCGTGCAAAGTATCTACGCAAAGATCTGGCTCTGATACCACTGTAGGGTTCGCAGCATATAAAACAAAAAATTTCCTACGATGGGAACATCTATGTACCAAGATCTATCTATTAGATACAAGCAACGGGTGGATATACATCCATAGAATACATACCCTCGAAGACCGAATAGCGTTAACGAGGTTGTACTCGTGGATGATGTAGACGAACGCTTGTCGATCTCAAGATCGTGATGAAGTCCATCTGGTCCAGCCGGTCCAGCACGATCAAGTCCAGCACCTCATGTAGGGGTTCGTAGCATGGAAAACAAAAAATTTCTATCGCATACAAACAAACAAGCCAAGATCTATCTACTAGATTGTAGCAACGAGTCGATAGAGGAACTCACCCTCGAAGATTCCAAAGCGGTTAACGAGCAGATTCGTGGGTGATGTAGTCGACACTTGCCGATCTCAAGATCGCTTAGACGATCCTTCCAGCTGCGTTCGGCAGCGCTCCCGCAATCACACACGTTCGGTACTGACGAAGACCTTCCTCTCCTTGTTCCAAAGAAAATGGAGGTTTTAGTACTCTCTCGCGATTCCAAGACGACGGCGCTACCGAAGTAGCGGGAGATCTCGCAGGGCTTCGCCTTAAGCCGGAGCGAGTATGGTGGACTATGAGAGAGCTCCTCGGCGATCTAGGTTTTAGACACACCAAGGAGAAGGTGTTAGAGCCGGCGGCTAGGGTTTGGGTCACCCCAAGTCGGCGGCTAGGGCAACCCTAGGAGGCGGCGACAGCTGCAGGAGGTGGTGGCGCCAAGCTAGGGTTTGGAGGAGAGGTACTTGTGTGTACTAGGAGGGAGCCCTGCCCCTCCTTATATAGGTGGAGGGGCCGGCCGGCCAAGGGGAGGGAGGAGTCCTCCCAACTCGGCTTGGTGCGGCTTGGCTTGGGGAGGAGGGACTCCCTCCCCAACTCGGTTTCACCTTCCTCCTCTTTTCCACTTTCCAAATTTAGCCGTTTGACTTTTCAATTTAGCTATTTGACTTTTCAAACTAGGATTTGAATTAATACTTTATTTGGAACAGCGATGACACTTAGTACATGATGCAATCATTCCAACTTGTAATGACACATTCATGTACCCCTTCCCCTCCGGAGTACCGGACATTCCGGAACCTTCTAGAACAATCCCGATGAAAACACCGGAATTATTCCCGAACTCCGAAACGGGACTTTCCTTATATGAATCTTATTCTCCGGACCATTCCGGATCTCCTCGTGATATCCCGGATCCCATACGAGACTCCGAACAACATTCGGTCTCTTTCTCATCATACCATAACTACTCAAACAACGTCAAATCCTTAAGTGTGTCTCCCTACGGTTCGTGAATTATGCGGACATGATTGAGACACTTCTCCGAACAATAACCAATAGAGGAATCTGGAAATTCATATGGCTCCCACATATTTCTACGATTACTTTGCGATCGAATGAACCACTTACATACGATACCAATTTCCCTTTGTCTCATGATAGTTTACTTATCCGAGGTCATGATCGTCGGTATCTCTGCATACCTAGTTCAACCTTGTTACTGATAAGTACTCTTTTCTCGTTCCCGTGGTATGTGATCCCTTGTGAGCCAGTCACATGCTTGCAAGCTAATTGGATGACATTCCACCGAGAGGGCCCAGAGTATATCTATCCGTCATATGGATGGACAAATCCCATTCTTGATCCATGTGTCTCAACCAATACTTTCCGAACACTCAATGCCACCTTTATAGCCACCTGTTACGGTGTGGTGTTTGATGTCATCAAAGCATCCTTTCGGTAAAGGTGATATGCATGATCTCATGGTCGAAGGAATTAGGTTACTATGTATCAGAAAGCTTATAGCAAATGTACTATATTAAATGACTTGATCTTTATGCTATGCTTAACTATAGGAGTATGTCCATCACATCATTCTCCTAATGATATGACCATGTTGTCAATAACATCTCTATGTTCATGATCAGGAAACCGTGATCATATATTAACCAACAAGCTAGTCTAACAAGAGGCTTTACTAGGGACTCTTTTATGTTTACAAATCACACAAGTATTAATGTTTCCTGTTAATACAATTATAGCATGGTATGTAAACATTTATCATAAGTATGAAGATATGATAATAACCACTTTATTATTGCCTCTTGGGCATATCTCCAACAGTCTCCCACTTGCACTAGAGTCAATAATCTAGTTTCAAACCTTTGTGTATTCAACACCTATGGCTTTCTGGTGTCGTATGTACACGATTGCTAGTGGTCAACTGATCTCCGGATCTGACACTTCCATGTCCGTGTGTAATTGCATGTCTTTATGCCTCTCGCATCACTCATTCTCTAATGAGATGGCTTTGTATAATTTTGGTCCTTTGGTGAGATCTTTAGTTCTTTGGGGTTAAAACATGTTGATAATATTGTCGCATAATATATCTTCATAGTATTATCCCAGTGAACTACACCTAGTTTGATAACAAACTACTTGACACAAATGCCCTCTTTAGCTGCTATTATAGCAGTCATATACTTAGCCTTTTGTTGTAGTATCTGTCACAATGTCTTAACTTTGGAACTCATCCAAATCCATTATGGAACTTACTTTCCATCATATTGTGCCACCCTTAGTTTAGATTGAGATAAACTTAATTTGTACTTTGTGACAAAACTAGTATCAATGTAATTCATTTACAATGAACTAACCATCTATTTGTCACTTCTACAAATAATATACTCTTAGTTCTTCCAAAAGATCATAAGAATATCCTTACTATTGTCCAATGATCATCTTATGAATCATTCTGGTATATGCTCACATCATTTAGAGCATAGGACATATCTGGATTTGTACATATCACAGCATAATTGATATAAATACTCTTTGTGATTTCATACATCAAGTATCAATCTATACTTGAATCTTTGTTTCACTTACCCTGTGTCAATACACTTGAATATATCATCAATATTGAACTCATTCAATCCTTTTTCTGTGACAAGAACCTTTCTTGTATTTTCTATATTGAACTCATTCAATACACCATCTATGTACTTTCGGCACAACCATATTAGCGTCTATTGATGCCAAATATTTGGGTTTTTCCTAAGCCTTTCATCGAGATGAAATTCTTATTTTGTGTTAATAAAATATACATCATTTCCAATCAACCATATGTCTTCCACATAATGTATTAGAAACATGTCTTAGCGCTCCCACTTAATTTCTTGCAAATGCAAGCATCTTCATCATCTCCGACGAATTTAAACTCCTTTAATAGTTTCATCATAGTGAAGACTCCAACTCCGCAATGCTTACTTCAACCATTGAAGTTTGCATATGCATTTAGCATCCCTTGAATTAACAAAACCCTTTGGACCGTGTCATGCACACGTCCTAGGTAACCCTTCTATTAGAAGAACTTGTTTTGTTTATCCAACACATAACAAAATTATATGTCGTGGTTGCTACATTAATCCGCCTAGACTAAATATCGCTATGAAAGATCAAATCTTGTCATAATCAACCCTTGAACATTGTTGTGAACTCTTTCCCAACATGTCGACCATTTCATAGATGCGAAACATCCATGTCTATTTCTTTATAGATCCAAACAAAACTGTAAGGTCTTACACCTTTCTCGAGGGTCCTTCAAGTTCAAAACTTGATTTCTCATGTATGGAACTATCACGGATTTTATGGCTTCATGCCATTTTACGGAGTCAGGGTCCATCATCGCTTCTTTGCATGTAGTCGGTTCATTATTCTCAAATAATGATTCAACCCTCAAATCTTGGTATTTGATTGTTTACCCGACCTACTTGTTTCAATAGGAACTTAGACCTCCGTGACCACAACCTTTGAGGCACGTGAGCCATGAGCATTATTGCCTCCTAACACTTTTCTAACAAGAACTTTTCACATATAGCTAAGGTTCCTTTAACCTTATCGAAGTTCTATTGTCCTCCCACTTATCTTTTCACGAAAAATTCCTTCTCAAAGAAACTTGACGTTCTAAGTGACAAACACTTTTGTCTCCGATGTTATGGAGGAACAGTTATTCGAAATAACATACAAAGACAGGTTCATCCGACTTTGGTTGCAAACATCTTTCTTATGCATAGCATACCAATGTTTAAGAAAGGACTACTTGGGTTTTATCCCAAACCATAACTTTATATGGTGTCATTTCAACGGATTATGATGGAGCTCTTTTCAGTGGAAAACGGTAATCTCTAAAGCTTTTAATCTTTAAAATATAATTACAGTTTTATGAATTACACCTTCGATCTTACCATGTCAAACAAGGTTTAATTACATATCTCGAACGCTCCATACTCTTATGGTGTTTCGGGAAAAAGCAAATCCATGGAACGATTCCTTAAATCTTAGGTATTATGCTAAACTTGTAACTCAAATATCTTCCTTTATGATCTTATCATAAACTATTCATATTCTTGTTACAATGATTTTGCACTTCATCTTGAAAGCCTTTGAACTTTTCAAATGTTTCATACTTTATCCTTATTAAGTAAATATTCATATATTCACTCAAATTTTCGGAGAAAACATATGAAGTTGAAATCCATCGCTCTTGACTACACATAATGGACTTCGTACAACTATATGTACAAGTTCCAATAAGCTAGTCATTCGTTCCCTTTTGGCCTATGAACGAAGTTTTAATTATTTCTAGGAAAGTTTCATAAGAATCACTTGATCAAAAATCAAAAGACTCCAAAATTCCATCCACATGGAGTTTCTTCATGTTTTCTTTCCAATATAATTTAAACGGCGATGTCACTTCCTAAGTGATCTTTCAATCAATTTGTCTTTCGACATTTTTAGCACTAGTTTTATGGATGTGATTTCTCCAACGAGATTTGTGAATCATCCATCTTTTATGGATTACGGAAATTATTTGAACAACCCTTTTGTTCTCATAATACCTGATAAAAACAAATCTTGAAGGCAAGCTTTGATGTTTAACGAGCAACACAATAACCCTTTATTTGTTCTCGATGAACATCATCACATATTCTTTTGCTAGTTACTTAGGCCATTGTAGTTCATGAATTGTGTTGTTTCGTATGACGATTCACACCAACAAATTCAGTATCAAATACTTAAGAACCACATTGTTTAATAAGCAAAGAATATAGCCATAACATGTATATCATCTATATACTTAAACTGAACAATTCTAATCTTTTCTTTTCTGCCATATATTTATGAGATTCTCTTTCAGTATTTATTTTCTGTTTGAAACAATCTATCAACATCAATAGTGGAGTCATACATATGACACATAGTCCAAAGCGTGTATAGTTAAATACCAATGTCTTTGGACTTACACTTTGAAGTAGATCACCATCATCAAATGTTTGGTGTTCTTTCAAATTCCTTTCTTTAGTAATCTCTTGGTGTAGTAAAACATTTTACCTACATCAAATATTCACCCTTATCATGGAATCGTCCATGATCAAGCTACTTTTAGCTTATAACGATGAATTGCGAGTATAATGTTGCTATCCAAAACCTTTTGGAGGATTAGGACAACAAGTGTCTCCAACCCTTTTGCAAATTCTCATCAAATATGAGAACATGACTTTTGTCATATTATACTCTATCATGTTGCAACCAAAACTTCGTTTCAGATATCACAATATCTTCCACACATCATGGTTTCTGAAACAACTCTTTCAGATCCTAGATAACCTTGATATTAAGACAATTCTTTGAATATCAAGAATCATGGAGACAAACATGATACTCATACACTAACACTTGGAATTGTCACTCTTGATTTAATACCAATTATTAAACTTCATGGAGTAACCGAATTTCTTGAAAGTTTGCAATAGGACTTTTAAACTTTAGATTAACACTTCAAAACAATACGATACCAGTTCGTAAAGTAACTAACCAGAATTCTATAGTTCTATCATCTCAATTATAACTAAGCGCAAGGTGGTAAACGGATGCCAATGACTACAACAATTATGCAAATTAACTTTGAGTTAATTTATGATAAATAGTGTTCAACTTTTAATAATATTGCTGTTAAACTCCCACTCAAAACAATATCCCTCACATTGTTTTAGTGATCACACGAACCAAATCCACCAAATCAAAACCGATCATCACGAGAGTTGATGTAGCTTCAATGGCGAACAATCAACATGTTCATCATATCCACTATATGACTCATGCTTTACCTTTCGGTGATCCGTGTTCCGAGACCATGTCTGTACATGCTAGGCTCGTCAAGATCAACCTTAGCTTCCGCATGAGCAAATCTGGCTTGCTCACGTTGTATACACTCGCAGAATCTAACACACCCGATCATCACGTGGTGCTTCAAAACAACGAGCTTTAGCAACGATGCTTACTAAGGATGAACACTCTAAACTTGAAATTGTGTGCTTGAGGGATCGTCTTATAATGCTACCGTCGTAAAATAAGCAATACAAGATGCATAAAAGGATTAACATCACATGCAATTCATAATATGTGATATGATATGGCCTTTCTTCTTGTGCTTCTGATCTCCATCTTCAAGCACGAACATGATCTCCATCATCACCGGCATTGCATCAAGGTCAATGACGCCGCTCCATGGTTGTCGTCCACCAGCTTCAACTATTACAACTACTTTGAATAGACACGCGGGTCTTAACAGAATTTAAAGACAACCATATGGCTCTCGCCGTTGCCAACTTACAATAAGGAACATTGCATACATCATATATAATCACAATCATGGCCATATCACATCATCAGACACCGCAAAACAAAGTTAGACGCCTCTACTTTCTTTGCATATTTTACGTGGTTTGGGGCTTTCAATAAGTGTTGTTCTAACTTACGAACAAGAACCACAACATTGATACTAGTATTGTTAATCACCCGTTGTAAATTGGATCTTAACTATGCTAGGAGAAACAGGCACCCGCAAAGCCACTTATGCAATACAAGTTGCATGTCAAGCGTGGAGCAAGTCTCATGAACGATGTCATGTAAGGTTAGCCCGGGCCGCTTCATCCCAACATACCGCAAGATGCAAAGTACACAAGAAGCAATCGACAATAAAAGCATCAATGTCCACAATGACCATTGTGTTACGCTGCGTCAATGATCTACATATAGACACGGCTCGATACCTTTGTAGGGGTTCGTAGCATGGAAAACAAAAATTTCTATCGCATACAAACAAACAAGCCAAGATCTATCTACTAGATTGTAGCAACGAGTCGATAGAGGAACTCACCTCGAAGATTCCAAAGCGGTTAACGAGAGCAGATTCGTGGGTGATGTAGTCGTACACTTGCCGATCTCAAGATCGCAGAGACGATCCTTCCAATTGCGTTCCGGCGCCCCGCAATCGGTCACACGTTCGGTACTCGACGAAGACCTTCCTCTCCTTGTTCCAAAGAAAATGGAGGTTGTAGTACTCTCCTCGCGATTCCGGCAGCACGACGGCGTGGTACCGGAAGTAGAGGGGAGATCTCGCAGGGCTTCGCCTTAAGCCGGAGCGAGTATGGTGGACTATGAGAGAGCTCCTCAGCGATATAGGTTTTAGACACACCAAGGAGAAGGTGCTAGAGCCGGCGGCTAGGGTTTGGGGCACCCCAAGTCGGCGGCTAGGGCAACCCTAGGAGGAGGCGGTAGCTGCAGGAGGTGGTGGCGCCAAGCTAGGGTTTGGAGGAGAGGTACTTGTGTGTACTAGGAGGGAGCCCTTCCCCTCCTTATATAGGTGGAGGGGCCGGCCGGCCAAGGGGAGTGTGTGGAGTCCCTCCCCAACTCGGCTTGGGTGGTGCTGCTTGGGAGGAGGGACTCCTCCCAACTCAGTTTCACCTCCTCTTTTCCACTTTCCAAATTTAGCCGTTTGACTTTTCAATTTAGCTATTTGACTTTTCAAACTAGGATTTGAATTAATCCTTTATTTGGAACAGCGATGACACTTAGTACATGATGCAATCATTCCAACTTGTAATAACACATTCATGTACCCCTTCCCCTCCGGAGTACCGGACATTCCGGAACCTTCTAGAACAATCCCGATGAAAACACCGGAATTATTCCCGAACTCCGAAACGGGACTTTCCTTATATGAATCTTATTCTCCGGACCATTCCGGATCTCCTCGTGATATCCCGGATCCCATCCGAGACTCCGAACAACATTCGATCTCTTTCTCATCATACCATAACTACTCAAACAATGTCGAATCCTTAAGTGTGTCTCCCTATGGTTCGTGAATTATGCGGACATGATCGAGACACTTCTCCGAACAATAACCAATAGAGGAATCTGGAAATTCATATGGCTTCCACATATTTCTACGATTAATTTGCGATCGAATGAACCACTTACATACGATACCAATTTCCCTTTGTCTCATGATAGTTTACTTATCCGAGGTCATGATCGTCGGTATCTCTGCATACCTAGTTCCACCTTGTTACTGATAAGTACTCTTTTCTCGTTCCCGTGGTATGTGATCCCTTGTGAGACAGTCACATGCTTGCAAGCTAATTGGATGACATTCCACCGAGAGGGCCCAGAGTATATCTATCCGTCATATGGATGGACAAATCCCACTCTTGATCCATGTGTCTCAACCAATACTTTCCGAACACTCAATGCCACCTTTATAGCCACCCTGTTACGGTGTGGTGTTTTATGTCATCAAAGCATCCTTTCGGTAAAGGTGATATGCATGATCTCATGGTCGAAGGAATTAGGTTACTATGTATCAGAAAGCTTATAGCAAATGAACTATATTAAATGACTTGATCTTTATGCTATGCTTAACTATAGGAGTATGTCCATCACATCATTCTCCTAATGATATGACCCTGTTGTCAATAACATCTCTATGTTCATGATCAGGAAACCATGATCATATATTAACCAACAAGCTAGTTTAACAAGAGGCTTTACTAGGGACTCTTTTATATTTACAAATCACACAAGTATTAATGTTTACTGTTAATACAATTATAGCATGGTATGTAAACATTTATCATAAGTATGAAGATATGATAATAACCACTTTATTATTGCCTCTTGGGCATATCTCCAACACCTCAAAGCAGTGGTGCATCTGTGATCGCACACACGTACGAGTACCCCGACAACCTCCGCGCCCTCGCTCCAGCGAAGCAGCGGAAGCAACAAATCCTTCCAGAAAAAGCCACCGGGAACATGTATCTCGCTGATCCGAGACCATGGGGAAATTCTAAAGGAGGGAGAGAGATCCTTCGCTAGGAGGTATACTTTGAGAGGAGGAGAGGGGGGCACCCAAGGGGAATGGCGCCCAGCCATGGGGGCTGCCCCCACCTCTTCCACACTCATGTGGGTGGATCTCCCACTCAAAATGAAAAGCCTCCACTCCCATTAAAAAGCCTCCACTCAAAAATCCACTCACATGCATTAATTTTCCACCAAAAATAATGCAAGCTCTCATTTAAATAAAACTCTTTTATTTATTTATTCAGAATTTTGTTAATTAATTTAATTAACAAACATTCACATAAAACCCCTTGCTAGTATTCTATTTCACATGCAGAACCAGTTTCAGCAATTTCAACCGAAACAGTTCCGGTGTCTAGTGAAATAAATTCCTGCGCTTTCCTTTTCTTTTTCTGGCATATCATTTGCTCCGAATGGTGTCGGCATCCCTTAAGTGTGTCACCCTACGGTTCGCGAATAATGCGGACATGATCGAGACCCTTCTCCGATCAATAATCAGTAGCGGGACCTGGAGATCCATACTGACTCCCACACATTCAACGATGACTTCTGTGATCGTGTGAACCTTTTACGCTAGTATCTTAATCCCTTTGTTTCACGATATATTACATGTCCGAGATTCGATCATCGGTATCTCCATACCTAGTTTGATCTCGTTACCGACATGCAGTCTTTTCTCGTTCCCGTGATATAACATTCTAGTAATCAATGTGATATCACCGAGAGGGCCCAGAGCATATATATTCGTCATCGGGATGAACAAATTCCACTCTCGATCCATGGGTCTCAACATAACACTTTAGTAGTTCTGAAGCCATCTTTATAATCACCCAGTTACGGTGTGACGTTTGATGTCATCGAGAAACTCTTCCGGTGTTAGTGATTGACATGATCTCATGGTCTAAGGATTAGGATCACTTCGTAAGTTGTTATAGCAATATAAACTCAATGACTTTGATCGTAATGCTATACTTCGGATGAATGTTCATCACATCATTACACTAATGTTGTGACCTCGTTATTAACAACATCCAATGTCCATGATCAGGAAACTTTGATCATCTTGTTAATCAACGAGCTAGTTTATAAGAGAGGCATAACTAGGAACTTCCTTTTTGTTTATTAAACACACATGTATTAACGTTTCCGTATTAATACAATTATAGCATGCAAAATAAACATTTATCATAAATAAGGAATACGATAATAACCACTTTATTATTGCCTCTCGGGCATATTCCCTTCATAAAGGGTGCTAAAAGCATATGCAAACTTCAATGGTTTAAGTAAGCATTGCGGAGTTGGAATCTTCACTATGATGAAACTGTTAAAGGAGTTTAAATTCGTCGGAGACGATGAAGATGCTTGCATTTGCAAGAAATTAAGTGGGAGCGCTAAGACATGTTTCTAATACATTATGTGTAAGACATATTGTTGATTGGAAATGATGTATCTTTTATTAACACATAATAAGAATTTCACCTTGATGAAAGACTTAGGAAAAACACAAATATTTGGCATCAATAGACGCTAATATGGTTGTGCCGAAAGTACATAGATGATGTATTGAATGAGTTCAATGTAGAAACTACAAGAAAGGTTCTTGTCGCACAAAAAGGATTGAATGAGTTCAATATTGATTCAAGTGTATTGACACTTGGTAAGTGAAACAAAGATTCAAGTATAGATTGATACTTGATGTATGAAATCACAAGGAGTATTTATATCAATCATACTGTGATATGTACAAATCCAGATATGTCCTATGCTCTAAATGTTGTGAGCATATACCAGAATGATTCATAAGATGGTTATTAGACGATAGTAAAGATATTCTTATGATCTTGTAAAAGAACTAAGAATATATTATTTTGTAGAAGTGACAAATAGATGTTTAGTTCATTGTAAGATACTAGTTTTGTCAAAAAGTACAAATTAAGTTTATCTCAATCTAAACTAAGGGTGGCACAATATAATGGAAAGTAAGTTCCATAATGAATTTGGATGATTTCCAAAGTTAAGACATTGTGACGGATACTACAACAAAAGGCTGAGTATATGACTGCTATTATAGGAGCTAAAGAGGGCATTTGTGTCAAGTAGTTTGTTATCAAACTAGGTGTAGTTCACAGCGGGATAATACTATTAAGATATATTGTACGACAATATTATCAACATGTTTTAACCCCAAAGAACTAAAGGTCTCACCAAAGGACCAAATTTATACAAAGCCATCTCATTAGAGAATGAGTGATGCGTAGAGACGCAAAGACATGCAATTACACACGGACCTGGAAGTGTCAGATTCGGAGATCAGTTGACCACTAGCAAACGTGTACTTACAACACCGGAAAGGCATAGGTGTTGAATACACAAAGGTTTGAAACTAGATTATTGACTCTAGTGCAAGTGGGAGACTGTTGGAGATATGCCCAAGAGGCAATAATAAAGTGGTTATTATCATATCTTCATACTTATGACAAATGTTTACATACCATGCTATAATTGTATTAACCGGAAACATTAATACTTGTGTGATTTGTAAACATAAAAGAGTCCCTAGTAAAGCCTCTTGTTAAACTAGCTTGTTGGTTAATATATGATCATGGTTTCTTGATCATGAACATAGAGATGTTATTAACAACAAGGTCATATCATTAGGAGAATGATGTGATGGACATACTCCTATAGTTAAGCATAGCATAAAGATCAAGTCATTTAATATAGTTCATTTGCTATAAGCTTTCTGATACATAGTAACCTAATTACTTCGACCATGAGATCATGTTAATCACCATCACCGGAAGGATGCTTTGATGACATCAAACACCACACCGTAACTGGGTGGCTATAAAGTTGGCATTAAGTGTTCGGAAAGTATGGGTTGAGGCACATGGATCAAGAAGTGGATTTGTCCATCCATATGACAGATAGATATACTCTGGGCCCTCTCGGTGGAATGTCATCCAATTAGCTTGCAAGTGTTGGAATTATGCCCTAGAGGAAATAATAAAGATGTTATTATTATAATTCTTGTTCATGATAAAGTTTATATTCCATGCTAGAATTGTATTAAGCGGAAACATTAATACGTGTGTGGTTTATGAACAACACCGTGTCCCTAGTACGCCTCTAAGGACTAGCTCATTGATCAATGATGGTTAAGGTTTCCTAACCATAGACATGAGTTGTCAATTGATAATGAGATCATATCATTGGGAGAATGATATGATGGACATACCCAAACTAAGCGAAGCAATTAGATCGTTTCATCGTGTTCATCTTTGCGAAGCTTTTCCTATGTCAAATATTGTATTCCTTAGACCATGATATAATGCAACTCCACGACCGAAGAAAGCTTTGAGGTCATCAAACGTCATCCTATGAGAGGGTGATCATAAAGGTGTCTCTCAGGTGATCGGAAAGTATCTGTTGGGTTGTATGTATCGAGATGGAATTTTTCCCTCCCAAGTCGGAGAGATATACTTCGGGCCCACTCGATAATCGATATCAACACCGCTTGCAAGCATGTGGTTAAGGAGTTAATCACAAAGTGATATCGGATTACGAGAGTAAAGTACTTCTTGTGAACGAGATTGAACTAGGTATGACGATGCAACGATCGAATCTCGGGCAAGTAAAATATCGCGAGACGAAGGGAATATATATATATGGGATTGATTGAATCCGGCATCGTGGTTCATCTAATATGATCATCGATGAATGTGTGGGAGTCAATATGGGTGCAGACCCCTGTTGATTATTGATAGAAGATCATGTCTGCATATTCTCGAACCCGCAGGGTCACACACTTAACGTATCTCGACGCTAGGATAGATTGGATAATTGGTTTATGAATTTTTGTTCGGAGTCTCGTATGGGATCCGGGATATCACGAGCGGTTCCGGAATGGTCCGGAGAATAAGATTCATATAAGGCAGTGCAGTTTTTGGAGTTCGGAATTGTTCCGGGTTAATCGGTATTGTACCGGAAGCTTCTAGAACCTTCCGGAAGGGGACCAACGTGGCCCCACCTTCCGGGAGGGGGCTGTTGGAGATATGCCCAAGAGGCAATAATAAAGTGGTTATTATCATATCTTCACACTTATGATAAATGTTTACATACCATGCTATAATTGTATTAACCGGAAACATTAATACTTGTGTGATTTGTAAACATAAAAGAGTCCCTAGTAAAGCCTCTTGTTAAACTAGCTTGTTGGTTAATATATGATCATGGTTTCCTGATCATGAACATAGAGATGTTATTAACAACAGGGTCATATCATTAGGAGAATGATGTGATGGACATACTCCTATAGATAAGCGTAGCATAAAGATCAAGTCATTTCAATAAGTTCAATTGCTATATGCTTTCTGATACATAGTAACCTAATTCCTTCGACCATGAGATCATGCATATCACCTTTATCGGATGGATGCTTTGATGACATCAAACACCACACCGTAACTGGGCTATAAAAGTGGCATTGAGTGTTCGGAAAGTATTGGTTGAAACACATGGATCAAGAGTGGGATTTGTCCATCCATATGACGGATAGATATACTCTGGGCCCTCTCGGTGGAATGTCATCCAATTAGATTGCAAGCATGTGACTGGGTCACAAGGGATCACATATCACGGGAACGAGAAAAGAGTACTTATCGGTAACGAGGTTGAACTAGGTATGCAGAGATACTGACGATCATAACCTCGGATAAGTAAACTATCGTGAGACAAAGGGAAATTGGTATCATATGTAAGTGGTTCATTCGATCGTAAAGTAATCATAGAAATATGTGGGAGCCATATGAATTTCCAGATTCCTCTATTGGTTATTGTTCGGAGAAGTGTCTCGATCATGTCCGCATAATTCACGAACCGTAGGGAGACACACTTAAGGATTCGACGTTGTTTTGAGTAGTTATGGTATTATGAGAAAGTGACCGAATGTTGTTCGGAGTCTCGGATGGGATCCGGGATATCACGAGGTGATCCGGAATGGTCCGGAGAATAAGATTCATATAAGGAAAGTCCCGTTTCGGAGTTCGGGAATGATTCCGGTGTTTTCATCGGGAATGTTCTAGAAGGGTCCGAATTGTCCGGCACTCCGGGGGGGAGGGTACATGAATGTGTCATTGAATGATTGCATCATGTACTAAGTGTTCTTGCTGTTCCAAAAACATGAAATTCAAATTGCCAGTTTGAAAGTCAAACGGCAAAAACAGGAAACTGTGGAAAATAGGAAACTGTGGAAAAGCGAGGTGGGAAACAAGCAAGAGGAGGTTGAAACCAACTTGGAGGAGGAGTTCCTCTCCAAGCCGGGCGCCCAGCCCTAGGCCAAGTTTGGGAGGGACTCCTCCTCCTGGCGCCTAGCCCCTCCACCTATAAAAGGAGGGGCAGGGCTCCTCCTTGAGACACACAAGTTTCTACCTCTAATCTCAGGTTTAGAGCCGTTTGGTTTAGAGCTTCTAATTGCTTTAGCCTGCGGTTCAGAGCCTTCTAATTGGTGTGTATAATCTCTAGACCACTAATATCCCTCTGTCATACTCCACCATACTCGCTCCGGCTTAAGGCGAAGCCCTGCGGGATCTCCCCTCTACTTCCGGTACCACGCCGTTGTGTTGCCGGAATCGCGAGGAGAGTGCTACAACCTCCATTTTCTTTGGAACAAGGGAGAGGAAGGTCTTCGTCGAATACGAACGTGTGACCGACTGCGGGCGCTGCGAACGCCTTGGGAAGGATCGTCTACACGATCTTAAGATCGAGAAGAGTACGACTACATCACCCACGAGAATCTGCTCTCGTTAAACACTTTGGAATCTTCGAGGGTAAGTTATTCCATCGACTCGTTGCTACAATCTAGTAGATAGATCTTGGCTTGTTTGTTTGTATGCGATAGAAAATTTTTGTTTTCCATGCTACGAACCCCTACAGTGGTATCAGAGCCGTGTCTATATGTTGATCTGTTGCACGAGTAGAACACAATAGTCATTGTGGGCGTTGATGCTTTTATTGTCGATTGCTTTTTGTGTACTTTGCATCTTGCGGTATGTTGGGATGAAGCGGCCCGGGCTAACCTTACATGACATCGTTCATGAGACTTGCTCCACGCTTGACATGCAACTTGTATTGCATAAGTGGCTTTGCGGGTGCTTGTTTCTCCTAGCATAGTTAAGATTCAATTTACAACGGGTGATTGACAATACTAGTATCAATGTTGTGGTTCTTGTTCGTAAGTTAGAACGACACTTATTGAAAGCCCCAAACCACGTAAAACATGCAAAGAAAATTAGAGGCGTCTAACTTTGTTTTGCAGGGGTGTGCTGTGATGTGATATGGCCATGATTGTGATTATATATGATGTATGCAATGTTCCTTATTGTAAGTTGGCAACCGGCAGGAGCCATATGGTTGTCTTTAAATTCTGTTAAGACCCGCGTGTCTATTCAAAGTAGTTGTAATAGTTGAAGCCGGTGGACGAAAACCATGGAGAAGCATCATTGACCTTGATGCGATGTCGGTGATGATGGAGATAATGTTCGTGCTAGAAGATGGAGATCAGAAGCACAAAGAAGAAAGGCCATATCATATCACATATTATGAATTGCATGTGATGTTAATCCTTTATGCATCTTGTATTGCTTAGTAGACGACGGTAGCATTATAAGATGATCCCTCATACACATGAATTTCAAGTCATAAAGTGTTCATCCTTAGTTAGCACCGTTGCTAAAGCTTGTTGTTTCGAAGCACCGCGTGATGATCGGGTGTGTTAGATTCTACAAGTGTATACAACGTGAGCAAGCCAGATTTGCTCATGCGGAAACTAAGGTTTGATCTTGACGAGCCTAGCATGTACAGACATGGCCTCAGGAACACGGATTACCGAAAGGTAGAGCATGAGTCATATAGTAGATATGATGAACATGTTGATTGTTCGCCATTGAAGCTATATCAACTCTCGTGATGATCGGTTTTGATGTGGTGGATTTGGTTCGTGCGATCACTAAAACAATGTGAGGGATATTGTTTTGAGTGGGAGTTCACCTAGATTAATTTAATTATTAATTAGAACTCAATTTATCATAAACTAAATCAAAGTGAATTTGCATAGTTATTGTAGTCATTGGCATCCGTTTACCACCTTGCGCTTAGTTATAATTGAGATGATAGAACTATAGAATTCTGGTTAGTTACTTTACTGGTATCGTATTGTTTTGAAGTGTTAATCTAAAGTTTAAAAGTCCTATTGCAAACTTTCAAGAAGTTCCGGTTACTCCATGAAGTTTAATAATTAGTATTAAATCAAGAGTAACAATTCCAAATGTTAGTATATAAGTATCATGTTTGTCTCCATGATTCTTGATATTCAAAGGATTCTCCTAATATCAAGGTTATCTAAGGATCTGAAAGAGTTGTTTCAGAAACCATGATTTGTGGAAGATATTGTGATATCTGAAACAAAGTTTTGGTTGCAACATGATAGAGTATAATATGGCTAAAGTCATGTTCTCATATTTGATGAGAATTTGCAAAAGGTTGGAGACACTAGTTGTCCTAAACCTCCAAAAAAAATTTGGGAGAGCAACATTATACTCACGATTCACCGTTACAAGCTAATAGTAGCTTGATCATGGATAATTCCATGATAAGGGTGAATATTTGATGTAGGTAAAATATTTACTACACCAAGAGATTACTAAAGAAAGGAATTTGAAAGAACACCAAACATTTGATGATGGTGATCTACTTCAAAGTGCAAGTCCAAAGACATTGGTATTTAACTATACAAGCTTTGGACTATGTGTCATATGAATGACTCCACTAATTGATGTTGATAGATTCTTTCAAACAGAAAAGGAAATACTGAAAGAGAATCTCATAAATATATGGCATAAAAGGAAAGACTAGAATTGTTCAGTTTAAGTATATAGATGATATACATGTTATGGCTATATTCTTTGCTTATTAAACAATGTGGTTCTTAAGTATATGATACTGAATTTGTTGGTATGAATCGTCATACAAAACAACAGAATTCATGAACTACAGTGGCCTAAGTAATTAGCAAAAGAATATGTGATGATGTTCATTGAGAACAAATAAAGGGTTATTGTGTTGCTCATTAAACATCAAAGTTTGCCTTCAAGATTTGTTTTATCAGGTATTATGAGAACAAAAGGGTTGTTCAAATAATTGCCGTGATCTATAAAAGATGGATGATTTGCAAATCTCGTTGGAGATATCACATCCATAAAACTAGTGCTAAAGATGTCGAAAGACAAATTGATTGAAAGATCACTTAGGAAGTGACATCGCCGTTTAAATTATATTGGAAAGAAAACATGAAGAAAATCCATATGGATGGAATTTTGGAGTCTATTTGATTTTGATCAAATGACGCTTGTGAAACTTTCCTAGAGATAATTGAAACTTCGTTCATAGGCCAAAAGGGAACGATAGACTAGCTTATTGGAACTTGTACATATTGTTGTATGAAGTCCATTATGTATAGTCAAGAGCGATGGATTCCAACTTCATGTGCTTTCTCCGAAAATTTGAGTGAATGTATGAATATTTACTTAATAAGGATGAAGTGTGAAACATTTGAAAAGTTCAAGGACTTTCAAGATGAAGTGCAAAATCATTGTAACAAGAATATAAATAGTTTATGATAAGATCATAAAGGAAGATATTTGAGTTACAAGTTTAGCATAATACCTAAGATTTAAAGGAATCGTTCCGTGGATTTGCAATTTCCCGAAACACCATAAGGGTATGGAGCGTTCGAGATATGTAATTAAACCTTGTTTGACATGGTAAGATCGAAGGTGTAATTCATAAAACTGCCATTATATTTTAAAGATTAAAGCTTTAGAGATTACCGTTTTTCCACTGAAAAGAGCTTCATCATAATCCGTTGAAATGACACCATATAAGTTATGGTTTGGGATAAAACCCAAGTTGTCCTTTCTTAAACATTGGTATGCTATGCATAAGAAAGATGTGTGCAACCAAAGTCGGATGAACCTGTCTTTGTATAAACTGTTAAGTATTCCTCCATAAAACACCGGAGACAAAAGTGTTTGTTGCTTAGAACGTCAAGTTTCTTTGAGAAGGAATTTTTTCGTGAAAAGTTAAGTGGGAGGACAATAGAACTTTGATAAGGTTAAAAGAACCTTAGATATATGTGAGTTCATGCGCCGAAAAGTGTTTCGGAGGCAGCAACAATGCTCATGGCTCACATGCCTCAAAGGTTGTGGTCACGGAGATCTAAGTTCCTATTGAAACAAGTAGATCGGGTAAAACAATCAAATACCAAGATTTGAGGGTTGAATCATTATTTGAGAATAATGAACCGACTACATGCAAAGAAGCGATGATGGGCCCTGACTCCGTCAAATGGCTTGAAGCCATAAAATCCATGATAGTTCCATACACGAGAAATCAAGTTTTGAACTTGAAGGACCCTCGAGAAAGGTGTAAGACCTTACAGTCGTGTTTGGATCTATAAAGAAATAGGCATGGATGTTTCACATCTATGAAATAGTCGACATGTTGGGAAAGAGTTCACAACAATGTTCAAAGGTTGACTATGACAAGATCTGATCTTTCATAGCGATATTTAGTCTAGACGGATTAATGTAGCAACCACTACATATAATTTGTTATATGGTAGTTGAATAAACAAAACAAGTTCTTCTAATAGAATCGTTACCTAGGACGTGTGCATGACACAGTCCATAGGGTTTGTTAATTCAAAAGGATGCTAAAAGCATATGCAAACTTCAATGGTTAAAGTGAGCATCGCGGAGTTGGAATCTTCACTGTGATGAAACTGTTAAAGGAGTTTAAAAGTTCATCAGAGACAATGAAGATGCTTACATTTGCAAGAAATTAAGTGGGAGCGCTAAGACATGTTTCTAATACGTTATGTGGAAGACATATTGTTGATTGGAAATAATGTATCTTTTATTAACACATATTAAGAATTTCATCCCGATGAAAGACTTAGGCAAAACCCAAATATTTGGCATCAATAGACGCTAATATGGTTGTGCCAGAAGCGCATAGACAAGATATTGAATGAGTTCAATGTTGATGATATATTCAAGTGTATTGACATTTGGTAAAGTGAAACAAATAATCAAGTATAGATTGATACTTGATGTATGAAATCACAAAGAGTATTTATATCAATCATATTGTGATATGTACAAATCCAGATATGTCCTATGCTCTAAATGTTGTGAGCATATACCAGAATGATTCGTAAGATGATCATTGGATAATAGTAAGGATATTCTTATGATCTTTTGGAAGAACTAAGAGTATAATATTTGTAGAAGTGACAAATAGATGGTTAGTTCATTGTAAAAGTACTACATTGATACTAGTTTTGTCACAAAGTACAAATTAAGTTTATCTCAATCTAAACTAAAGGTGGCACAATATAATGGAAAGTGAGTTCCATAATGGATTTGGATGAGTTCCAAGGTTAAGACATTGTGACAGATACTACAACAAAAGGCTAAGTACATGACTGCTATTTTAGCAGCAAAAGAGGGCATTTGTGTCAAGTAGTTTGTTATCAAACTAGGTGTAGTTCATAGTGGGATAATACTATGAAGATATATTGTGCGACAATATTATCAACATGTTTTAACCCCAAAGAACTAAAGGTCACACCAAAGGACCAAATTTGTACGAAGCCATCTCATTAGAGAATGAGTGATGCGTAGAGACGCAAAGACATGCAATTACACACGGACCTGGAAGTGTCAGATCCGAGATCGATTGACCACTAGCAATCGTGTACATACAACACCGGAAAGCCATAGGTGTTGAATACACAAAGGTTTGAAACTAGATTATTGACTCTAGTGCAAGTGGGAGACTGTTGGAGATATGCCCAAGAGGCAATAATAAAGTGGTTATTATCATATCTTCACACTTATGATAAATGTTTACATACCATGCTATAATTGTATTAACCGGAAACATTAATACTTGTGTGATTTGTAAACATAAAAGAGTCCCTAGTAAAGCCTCTTGTTAAAATAGCTTGTTGGTTAATATATGATCATGGTTTCCTAATCATGAACATAGAGATGTTATTAACAACAGGGTCATATCATTAGGAGAATGATGTGATGGACATACTCCTATAGATAAGCGTAGCATAAAGATCAAGTCATTTCAATAAGTTCAATTGCTATATGCTTTTTGATACATAGTAACCTAATTCCTTCGACCATGAGATCATGCATATCACCTTTACCGGATGGATGCTTTGATGACATCAAACACCACACCGTAACTGGGTGGCTATAAAAGTGGCATTGAGTGTTCGGAAAGTATTGGTTGAAACACATGGATCAAGAGTGGGATTTGTCCATCCATATGACGGATAGATATACTCTGGGCCCTCTCGGTGGAATGTCATCCAATTAGCTTGCAAGCATGTGACTGGGTCACAAGGGATCACATATCACGGGAACGAGAAAAGAGTACTTATCGGTAACGAGGTTGAACTAGGTATGCAGAGATACCGACGATCATAACCTCGGATAATTAAACTATCGTGAGACAAAGGGAAATTGGTATCATATGTAAGTGGTTCATTCGATCGTAAATTAATCGTAGAAATATGTGGGAGCCATATGAATTTCCAGATTCCTCTATTGGTTATTGTTCGGAGAAGTGTCTCGATCATGTCCGCATAATTCACGAACCGTAGGGAGACACACTTAAGGATTCGACGTTGTTTTGAGTAGTTATGGTATTATGAGAAAGAGACCGAATGTTGTTCGGAGTCTCGGATGGGATCCGGGATATCACGAGGTGATCCGGAATGGTCCGGAGAATAAGATTCATATAAGGAAAGTCCGTTTGGAGTTCGGGAATGATTCGTGTTTTCATCGAATGTTCTAGACGGTCCGAATTGTCCCAAGACTCGGGGAGGTACATGAATGTGTCATTGAATGATTGCATCATGTACTAAGTGTTCTTGCTGTTCCAAAACATGAAAGTCAAATTGCCGGTTTGAAAGTCAAACGGCTAAAACAGAAACTGTGGAAAAGCGAACTGTGGGAAACAGGAAACTGGGAAACAAGCAAGAGGAGGTTGAAACCAACTTGGAGGAGGAGTTCCTCCTCCAAGCCGGCTCCCAGCCCTAGGCCGAGTTGGGGAGGGACTCTCTCCCTCCTGGCGCCTAGCCCCTCCACCTATAAAATGAGGCGAGCTCCTCCTGAGACACACAAGTTTCTACCTCTAATCTCGTGTTTAGAGCCGTTTGGTTTAGAGCTTCTAATTGCTTTAGCCTGCGGTTTAGAGCCTTATAATTGGTGTGTCTAATCTCTAGACCACTAATAGCCCTCTCTCATACTCCACCATACTCGCTCGGCTTAAGCGAAGCCTGGGATCTCCCTCTACTTAGGTACCACGCCGTTGTCTTCGAATCGCGAGGAGAGTGCTACAACCTCCATTTTCTGGAACAAGGAGAGGAAGGTCTTCGTCGAAAATACCGAATGTGTGACCGATCAAGGAGCGCTGCCGAACGCCAGGAAGGATCGTCTACACGATCTTGAGATCGGAAGAGTCGACTACATCACCCACGAGAATCTTCTCTCGTTAAACACTTTGGAATCTTGAGGTAAGTTATTCCATCGACTCGTTGCTACAATCTAGTAGATAGATCTTGGCTTGTTTGTTTGTATGCGATAGAAAATTTTTGTTTTCCATGCTACGAACCCCTCACAGGGCATGGGCCTATGAGGGAGTGTCCTGGTCGCATTGGGCCGGGGCACAAGGCCCCATAGGGCCCAAATGATCTGGATAAGTTTAAACTCGTTTAAACTAGAGATAGGATTTCTAGATAAGGAGAGTTTAAATTGTTTAAACTAGAGATAGGCTTGGAGGGCAAGGGCTGGCCCCCCTCTATATATATAGGGTGGTGCCTCCCCTACTACACACCTTCCTCCAAGCCCTAGCAGCCTTGCTACCTTCCTCTCTCCCTCCCGACTGTTTGTAGGCGAAGCCCTGCAGCAGAAATTCTCCACCATATACACCACGCCGTCGTGTTGTAGATCCAATCTATCTCTCCACCATACTCGCTGGTCCGAGGAAGGAGGAGACGTCGAGGTGCTGCACATGTGCATCTCACGGAGGCACCGCCACTTGTGGTGCTAGATCGGATCGGATCGCGAGGAGGAGAAGCGAGTACGACTGCATCACCCACGTTCCGACGAACGTTCCGCTGTGTGAATATTCAAGGGTATGAAGATCTAATCCAATTTCTCTCGTTGATTGCATCTCCTAGATTATATCTTGGCTTTCCCTCTGTTCGCATCCGTAGAAAATTTTGATTTACTATGCCGCGAAAACCTTCAGTGGTATCAGAGCTAGATCTATGCGTAGATGTGTTTCACGAGTAGAACACAACATGGTTGTTGCGGGCGTTGATGTTTTCTGTTGCAAGCCTCTTGTTTGTGTTCTTCTTATGACGCGGGATAGTGAGATTGAAGCGGTCCAGGCCAACCTTACGACGTCGTTCATGAGACGGCTCCGCACTTGACGTGTGGCTTGTACCACACATGCGGCTGGTGGATGTCAGTTTCTCTCACTATAGTTGTCATGGGATTAACACCGGAGTTTGGCAACCATAATATCACCGTTGTGGCTTTCCGTAGGTAAGAATCGTTCTTAGCATCTACTCCCATAAGCCACGTAAAACATGCAACAACAAAGTAGAGGCGTCTAACTTGTTCTTGCGAGTGTTTTTTTACGTGATATGGTATGGCCCAAGATGTGATGTGTATAATGTATGCGATGATCATGTTTTGTAATGTTTCACGACTTGCATGTCGATGGGTACACAACCGCAGTGAGCCATATGGTTGTCTTTATAATTGTGTATGACCTGAGTCAACTTCTTATACGCCATGTAATAGCTTTACTTTATCGCTAAGTAGTTAGCAATAGTTGTAGTTGCTATTCGTGGTGGAGGCAATCATGGTGGAGTGATGGAGATCATGCTTAACGCACAAGATGGAGATCATTCTTGCCAAGATTGGCTATACCATGTCACATAAAGTTATATGCATGTGATGTTTATCCTTTATGTATCTTATTATGCTTAGATCGCGACGGTAGCATTATAAGATGATTCCTCACTTAAAGATCAAGATAAAACTGTGTTCTCCCAAGTATGCACCATTGCGAAAGTTCGTCGTGTCCAAGCATCACGTGATGATCGGTGCTATAGACTCTCGCTCACATACAACGGGTGCAAGCCAGTTTTGCACACGCGAAATACTTGGGTCTAACTTGACGAGCCTAGCATGTACGGACATGGCCTCGGAACACAAGAACCGAAAGGTTAAGCATGAGTCATATGAATGATATGATCGACACTTCGTTGTCCACCATTGAAACCACATCTCTTCTCATGATGATCGGATTAGGTGTGGTGAATTTGGATGTTCACTAAACAACTTGAGGGATGTTGAATTTAGTGGAGTTCATCTAGTAATTTGATTAAGTTGAACTATTTATCATGAACATAGTCTAAATTGTACTTGCAAATCGTAGATCACATGGCCAAATCCAACTTCAACTTCAACGTTTTCTGAGAAAGAAAAGCTTAGAAACAATGGGTCTAACTTCACCAATTGGTTCCACAATCTAAGAATCATTACATGCGGCGGACAAAAGGACTATGTCCTTGGTAAAGCGTTAGGTGACCCCCCTGCTGCAACTGCGCCGGTTGATGAGAAAGCTGTCTATCAGTCGCGCAAAGATGATTATGGTGTGCTTAAGAGCACCATGTTGTTTGCTATGGAACCGAGCTTCAAAATCGTTTTGAAACCTATCCGCCCTTTGAGATTCTCGAGCCGAAAACCATGTTTCGGACTCAAAGCCGTTCTAAGAGATATGAGATCTCGAGAAGTTCTTTAACCGCAAGATGGAGGAAGGAGTTCGTTAGTGAGCACGCCATAAAGATGTCGGGCTACACTCAACGCTTGAGCAACTGGAATGCACGATTCGGAGGAGATCAAGATTGACAGGTTCTGCAATCACTCCTCCCAGCTACAAAAGTTTTGTAGTGACTCATAATCAGATTGGTTCCATCGATACGATCACCGAGCTCTTCGCAAAGTCAAGGCTGCGAAGTGGACATCAAGAAGGATAATCATGTGTTGATGGTCAACAAGCCCTCCTTTAAGAAAGGTAAGGAGCAAAGAAGCCCTTCAAGAAGGCGGCGGCAAGCTTAATGCCCCTGCGAGAAGAAGCTCAGTCGGTCCTAAGCCGGACATCGAGTGCTTCTATTGCAAGGGCAGGGTCATGGAAGCGCAATCGTCCAAGTACTTAGCGGACAAGAAGGCTGGCACCATCAAAGGTATATTTGATATACATGTTATTGATGTTTTCCTTACTATCCCTCGTTGTAGTGCACAGGTATTTGATACCGGTTCGGTTGCTAATATTTGTAACTCAAAGCAGAGCTACGGAATAGACGGCTTGTGAGGGATGAGGTGACGATCTTGCGTTGGCAGCAGATCAAGAGTTGATGTGATGGCCGTCGGACGCTCTCCTTAGTTTTACCTTCGGTATTAGTTTTAAACCTTAATAAATGTTATTATGTGCTGCGTTGAGCATGAACATTGTTTCGGATCATGTTTATTGCAAGACGGTTATTCATTTAAATCGGAGAATAATGGTTGTTCTATTTATATGAGTAACATCTTTTATGGTCATGCACCTCTTGTGAATGGTTTATTTCTTCTAAATCTCGAAGGATGAAACACACATCCATAACATTGAGGCTAAGAGATGCAAAGTAGATAGTGATAATACTACTTATTTGTGGCAATCGTGTAGGTCATATTGGTGTAAAGCGCATGAAGAAACTCCATTCGATGGACTTTTGGAGTCTCTTGATTTTGAATCATTTGACACATGCGAACCATGTCTCATGGGCAAGATGATCAAAACCCGTTCTCCGGTATGATGGAGCGAAACAACGGACTTGTTGGAAATCATACATACCGATGTATGCGGACCGATGAGTGTTTCGACGCGGTGGATATCGCTATTTTCTCACTTTTCCGATGACTTAAGTAGATATGGGTATATCTATTTAATGAAACATAAATCTGAAACATTTGAAAAGTTCAAGGAATTTTAGAATGAAGTGGAGAACCATCGTATGAAAGATTAAGTTTCTACGATCCGATCGTAGGCGAATATTTGAGTTATGATTTTCTCACGCATCTTAAAGCAAGAGGAATCGTTTCACAACTCACGCCACGGAACACCACAGCGCAATGGTGTGTCTCGAGCAGGAATCGAACCCTATTAGATATGGTCCGATCAATGATGTCTTCTTGATTTGCGTTATCATTTTGGGGTCATGCATTAGAAACGCTGCATTCACTTTAAATAGGGCTCCATCTAAATCCGTTGAGACGACACCATATGAACTGTGGTTTGGTGCTAAACCTAAGTTGTCGTTTCTTAAAGTTTGGGGATGCGAAGCTTACGTCAAGAAGTTGATGCGGACAAGCTCGAACCCAAAGCGGAGAAATGCGTCTTCATAGGATACCCTAAGGAAACTATTGGGTATACCTTCTATCACGAACTGAAGGCAAAGTGTTTGTGAAGAACGGTTCCTTTCTTGAGAAGGAGTTTCTCTCGAAAGAAGTGAGTGGGAGGAAAGTAGAGCTAGACGAGGTTATTGAAACTTCTCTTGAATTGGAGAGTAGCGCAAGACTGAAATTGTTCCAAAGGTCACTGCACCAACAATAGAGGAAGCTAATGACAAGGATCATGAAGCTTCAGACGATGCTACTCTTGAGCGTCGCAGTCGACAAGGTCGCGTGCCCTCCGAGTGGTAATGCAGCCTGTGACCGTCTTGTTGGTAGAAGACGGTGAACCTACGAACTATGAGGAAGCGATGATGAGCCCAGACTACGAGAAATGGCTAGAAGCCATGAAATCCATTGGGATCCATGAGCGAAAACCAAGTATGGACTTTGGTGGACCCTCCTAGCGAAAGGCCGTTGAGTGCAAATGGATCTTCAATAAGAAACGAACACGGATGGTAATGTTACCGTCTATAAAGCACGGCTTGTCGCAAAGGTTTTCGACAAGTTCAAGGTGTTGACTACGATGAGACTTTCTCTCCGTAGCGATGTTTAAGTCCATTCGGATTTTATTAGCAATTCTGTGTTTCATGATTATGAAATATGGCGGATGGATGTCAAGATGCGTTCCTCAATGGCAACATTGATGAAGAGTTGTATATGATGCAACGAAGGTTTGTCGATCCTAAGGATGCCGATAAAGTATGCAAACTTCAGCGTTCCATTTATGGATCAAGCAAGCATCTCGGAGTTGGAACCTTCGTTTTGATCAAGTGATCAAGAGCTTTGGATTTGTTCCAAATTGCTCTGAAGCTTGCATCTACAAGAAAGTGAGTGGGAGCTCGGTGGCGTTTACGGTACTATATGTGGATGACATATTGATTATCGGAAATGACATCAACATGCTTAACGATGTGAAGAGTTATTTGAACAAGTGTTTTTCAATGAAAGACCTAGGTGAAGCTGCTTATATATTGGGCATCAAGATCTATAGAGATAGACAAAGGCGCTGATAGCTTTAAGCGAGTACATACCTAGACAAAGTTCAAAAGGTTCGTAATGGATAAGGCAAAGAAAGGTTCGAGGCCTATGTTGTCGTAAGATATTGAGCAAGGCTCGGTTTCGGCTACTGTAAATGATAGGGAAGCTATGAGCAAAGTGCCTTATGCCTCGGCCGTAGGTTCCATCATGTATGCCATCGTGTACTAGACGGATGTGTCCAATGCTCTTAGTTTGTGACGAGATATCAAAGTGATCCAGAGTGGAACATCGACAGCCGTGAAGAACATCCTAAAGTACCTAAATAGAACTAAAGAAATGTTCTTAGTCTATGGGGGTGATGAACACTTGTCGTAAAGGTTACGTCGATGCTAGTTTTGACACCGACAAGGATGATTCCAAATCTCGAGACGTGATACGTTTATATTTTGAATGGAGGAGCTGTGGTGGAAGCGCAAGCAAAGCGTGATCGCGGGATCTACTGAGAAGCGGAATACATGGCTGCTTGAAGCGTCAAGTGAAGGAGTTTGGATCGAAACTTCATCATCGAGCTTGGCGTGGTTCCAAGTGCATTGGACCCACTGGAGATATTGTGTGACAACACCGGCCATAGCACTCGCTAAGGAACCAAGATATCATCCAAAGACCAAGCATATCAACCGCAAGTTTCATATAATCCGAGATTATATAGCAGATGGAGATCTGAAGATTAGCAAAGTACATACGGATCTAAATGTCGCAGATACATTGACTAAACCTCTTCCACGTGTAAACCATGCTCAACACCTCGATTGCCATGGGTGTGAGATTGTTGCCGGATGTAAACTAGATTATTGACTCTAGTGCAAGTGGGAGACTGTTGGAATTATGCCCTAGAGGCAATAATAAAGATGTTATTATTATAATTCTTGTTCATGATAAAGTTTATATTCCATGCTAGAATTGTATTAAGCGGAAACATTAATACTTGTGTGGTTTGTGAACAACACCGTGTCCCTAATGCGCCTCTAAGGACTAGCTCATTGATCAATGATGGTTAAGGTTTCTAACCATAGACATGAGTTGTCAATTGATAATGAGATCATATCATTGGGAGAATGATATGATGGACAGACCAAACTAAGCGAAGCAATTAGATCGTTTCATCGTGTTCATCTTTGAAGCTTTTCCTATGTCAAATATTGTATTCCTTAGACCATGAGATAATGCAACTCCCACGGTACGGAAGAAAGCTTTGAGGTCATCAAACGTCATCCTATGAGAGGGTGATCATAAAGGTGTCTCTCGGTGATCGGAAAGTATCTGGGTTGTATGTATCGAGATGGAATTTGTCCTCCCAAGTCGAGAGATATACTTGGGCCCACTCGTAATCGATATCAACACGCTTGCAAGCATGTGGTTAATGAGTTAATCACAAAGTGATATCGGATTACGGAACGAGTAAAGTACTTCTGTGAACGAGATTGAACTAGGTATGGCCAATGACGATCGAATCTCGCAAGTAAAATATCGCGAGACGAAGGGAATATATATATGGGATTGATTGAATCCTAGCATCGTGGTTCATCCGATATGATCATCGATGAATGTGTGGAGTCAATATGGGTGCCTGCACTACCGTTGATTATTGATAGAAGATCATGTCTGCATATTCTCGAACCCGCAGGGTCACACACTTAACGTATCTCGACGCTAGGATAGATTGGATAATTGGTTTATGAATTTTTGTTAGGAGTCTCGGATGGGATCCGGGATATCACGAGCGGTTCCGGAATGGTCCGGAGAATAAGATTCATATAAGGCAGTGCAGTTTTTGGAGTTCGGAATTGTTCCGGGTTAATCGGTATTGTACCGGAAGATTCTAGAACCTTCCGGAAGGGGACCAACGTGGCCCCATCTTCCGGGAGGGGGCATGGGCCTATGAGGGAGTTTCCTGGTCGCATTGGGCCAGGGTCACAAGGCCCCATAGGGCCCAGCCGATCCTGGATAAGTTTAAACTCGTTTAAACTAGAGATAGGATTTCTAGATAAGGGAGAGTTTAAATTGTTTAAACTAGAGATAGGCTTGGAGGAGGGGCAAGGGCTGGCCGCCCCCCCTCTATATATAGAGGGGTGGTGCCTCCCCCTACTACACACCTTCCTCCAAGCCCCAGCCTTGCTACCTTCCTCTCCCTCCCGATCGCTTGTAGGCGAAGCCTGCAGCAGAAATTCTCCACCATATACACCACGCCGTCGTGTTGTAGATCCAATCTATCTCTCCACCATACTCGCTGGTCCGAGGAAGGAGGAGACGCCGATGTGCGCACGTGCACCTCACGGAGGCACCGCCACTTGTGGTGCTAGATCGGATCGGATCGCGAGGAGGAGAAGCGATGCGACTACATCACCCACGCTCCGATGAACGTTCATTGCGAATCTTCAAGGGTATGAAGATCTAATCCAATCTCTCTCGTTGATTGCATCTCCTAGATTAGATCTTGGCTTTCCCTCTGTTCGCATCCGTAGAAAATTTTGATTTACTATGCCGCGAAACCCTTCAGCAAGCATGTGACTGGCTCACAAGGGATCACAAATCACGGGAACGAGAAAAGATTACTTATTGGTAACGAGGTTGAACTAGGTATGCAGAGATACCGACGATCAAAACCTCGGATAAGTAAACTATCGTGAGACAAAGGAAAATTGGTATCGTATATAAGTGGTTCATTCGATCGCAAAGTAATCGTAGAAATATGTGGGAGCCATATGAATTTCCAGATTCCTCTATTGGTTATTGATCGGAGAAGTGTCTCGGTCATGTCTGCATAATTCACGAACCGTAGGGAGACACACTTAAGGATTCGATGTTGTTTAGTAGTTATGGAATGATGAGTAAAGAGACTGAATGTTGTTCGGAGTCTCGGATGGGATCCGGGATATCACGAGGAGATTCGGAATGGTCCGGAGAATAAGATTCATATAAGGAAAGTCTTGTTTAGGAGTTGGAGAATGATTCCGGTGTTTTCATCGAGAATGTTCTAGAAGGGTCCGACACTCCGGAGGGGAAGGGTGCATGAATGTGTCATAACAAGTTGGAATGATTGCATCATGTACTAGGTGTCATAACTGAGCAAAATAAAGGGATAAATCAAATCCTAGTTTGAAAAGTCAAACGCCAATTTGAAAAGTCAAACGGCAAGTTTGCTTGGTGGAGGGAGAGTAGGAAACCTACTTGGGGAGAAAGTCCCACTCCCTCCACCCGCCGGCCAAGGAGGAGGAGTTTGAGGAGGACTCCCTCCTCCTAGGCGCCTCCCTCCCACCTATAAAATAAGGGGCAGGGGTGCCCCCTCTACCTACACCTCAAACACCCCAAACCCTAACCCCAAGTCGCCGGCCACCTCCAGTGCAGCCGCCGCCTAGGGCATCCTCTAAGTCGCCGAGTTAGGGTTTCCCCAAACCCTAGCCGCTGTCCAAGCTCTCCCCTTGGTGCCTCTAAACCCTAGATCGCCAAGGCCGTCTCTCATACTCCACCATACCCGCTCCGGCTTAAGGCGAAGCCCTGCGAGATCTCCCCTCTACTTCCGGTACCATGCCGTCGTGCTGCCGGAATCGCGAGGAGAGTGCTACAACCTCCACTGCCTGCTGGAACAAGGGAGAGGAAGGTCTTCATCGAAAATTCGAACGCAGACCGATCGGAAGCGCTTAACGTTAACGCCGGAAGGATCGTCTACGCGATCTTGATATCGGAAGTGTACGACTACATCACCCACGAGAATCTGCTCTCGTTAACCGCTTTGGATCTTCGAGGCTTAGTATTCTATTGACTCGTTGCTACAATCTAGTAGATATATCTTGGCTTGATCATAGATTAGATCTTGATTGTGTGTTCATGCGGTAGAAATTTTTTGTTTTCCATGCTACGAACCCCTACACGAATATCTCCTCTATGTAACCATAATATGTGTCCTTTTGTCCATTATCGTCTATTGCATCAAAGCGGACACCACTATTTTTGTTGGTGATCTTTTTATCTTGGGCGATCGTGTAGAATGTATTCCCATTTATTTCGTACCCTTGGAAATTCAATACAGTAGAAGATGGTGACGCGGCCAACAAGTATAGCTGATCTCCAACAGTGGTGTAATTCAAGAGATGTGTCCGCATCCAACCACCGAAAGACTTCATGTGTTCATCTGTAATCCATGATTCAGGCTTCCCCGGGTTTTTGGAGCGTACAATATTCTTGTGTTCCTCGATATACGGAGCTGCCAAGGTGGAATTATGTAGAACTGTGTAGTGTGCTTTAGTGAATGAATCCTCGTCCCTACATATCATTGCTTTCTTTCCCAGCGTGCCTTTTCCACTTAGTCTTCCCTCATGCCGCGAGTCGAAACACCAATCGGCTTAAGGTCGAATAAAGTCAACACAAAACTCAATGACCTCCTCTGCTCCATATCCCTTGGAGATGCTTCCTTCCAGTCTAGCACGGTTATGAACATATTTCTTTAAGACTCCCATGAACCTCTCAAAGGGGAACATATTGTGCAGAAATACCGGACCGAATGGCAATCTCTTCCACTAGGTGAACCAGAGATGCTATAATATTGAAGAAGGATTGTGGGAACACCAATTCAAAACTAACAAGACATTGTACCACATCCTTCACGTAACCTTGGCAGAATATCTAGAGTGATTACCTTCCGAGATATTGCATTGAGGAATGCACAGCTTCACAATGGGTACTCGAACATTTTCTCGGTAGAAGCCCCTCAATGCAATCGGAAGCGTCATAATCACGTGATCATGAGACTTCAGGTTTTGGAACTTTTCTCGCCATATTTATTATCCCTTTATATTAGATGAGAAGCCCGACGGCACCTTGATACTGTAAAGGACTTCAAAAAAATTTCCTTCTCTGCTTTGGTAAGAGCATAGCTGGCACGACTTAAGTGACGCCCTTTATCCGTCTTGTTATGTGTATGCATGTTCTTTGGGTCTTTCATAATTTGTTGGTCCTCCCGTGCTTCTGGTGTATCTTTTGTCTTCCCATACATGCCTAGGAATCCTAGCAGGTTCATGCAAAGATTCTTCGTCACGTGCATCACATCGATTGAAGAGCAGACACGCAGGACTTTCCAATATGGCAGCTCCCAAAATATAGATTTCTTCTTCCACATGGGTGCGTGTCCTGTAGCGACGTCGTTCGGAACTGATTGACCGCCGGGACCCTTTCCAAAGATTACTTCTATGTCCTTGACCATACCAAATACATCATCAACAGCAGGGAGTTCAGGCTTCTTCCGGTGATCTGCCTCACCTTTGAAATGCTTACCTTTCTTTCTTACGGGATGATTGGTCGGAAGAAATATGTACCTTCAGTCTTATCTAAACAGTGTGTGCATGCCTTATATCCCTTGTTTGTCTGTCCTGAAAGGTTACTAAGAGCAGGCCAATCATTGATGGTTACGAATAACAACCCTCGTAGATCAAATGGCTCATGTTTGTTCTCATCCCACGCACGTACACCTGGTTTGCCCCACAACTGTAAGAGTTCTTCAACTAATGGCCTAAGGTACACATCAATGTCGTTGCCCGGTTGCTTCGGGCCTTGGATGAGCACTGGCATCATAATGAACTTACGCTTCATGCACAACCAAGGAGGCAGGTTGTAGATACATAGAGTCACGGGCCAGGTGTGGATCGCAGCTCTCCCCAAAAGGACTCATGCCATCCGTACTTAGACCAAACCATAAGTTCCTTGCGCCACCGCAAAGTCCGGAAGTCTCTCGATTTTTCTCCACTGTGACCCATCAGCAGGGTGTCTCAAATTCCCGTCTTTCTTACGGTCTTCTTTGTGCCATCGCAACAACCTGGCATGCTCTTTGTTTCTGAACATGCGTTTCAACCTTGGTATTATAGGAGCATACCACATAACCTTAGAAGGAACTGTGGCATCCCGCAAAACCACTACTAAAAAAATCGCGTTGATTTGTGCATTGCATCGTCATCATCATGTGTTGTTGTCAAAAACTATTTCGCAAAGCCCGTTTTGTTTTCCGAACGCCCCATCTTAATTCAAACGCAAGCCCAGTTCTCCGGATTCATTATTTTGGCCGCTATCGGTTTGCACACGGCCCGTTTAAAACAAATAAAAAGTTAAATTATTTAAGCGGGGGCAGTCGAACGGGCCGGTTCGACCCGAACGACCACCCCCAGGATTTTTAAATCGGTCCACCTGAACACCCCAGACAAATCCTAAACCTACCAACTAACCTACCCACACCCAGCCTCCACCTCACCCTGGCCAATCGCCATACGCCACCTCACCTCCCCTCTTCCCCCTAGCCTATCCCGGGCTGCCACTTGTCCAACCCCCTCTCCCCACTCCCTCACAACCACCACCTGGCCCCACCCCAGACCCCCAACACCACACCCCACACACCCAGGCCACACACACGCTCACCACACCGATCCCCACCCATCCGCCTCACTGCCCCACCTCCCTCCCACGTCCTCCCTGTTCCCAAGACCGCCTCCTGCATCCTGTGCCGCCCGACCCACCCCCCGCATCCCCGCCCTCCTTCTCTCGCTCCCAACCCGCTGCCGCCAGCTGGCCGCCTCCCGCCACCGCCTCCTCCACACCTCCACCACCTCTGCCGGCCAGCTCCTCCGCTTCCTCGCAGCCTGCCCGCTGAGTCTGCGCGCCCGCCCGCCGGCGAGCTCCCTCTGCCCCGACGCAGCTCCGCCCCTGGCCCCTCTCCGGCGCAGCGCCGCTCTTCCCGCTCCGCCTCTCGCCGCTGCTTGCTCTCCCGGCCCGCCGACCTCCCTCCTCCCTTCTTCTTCCACCGCGACCGCCACGCCTCCTCACCGCTCCGCCGGCCGACGGAGGTCCCCGCCACGCCACACACCTCCCATGTCCGCCTCGGCGAGCCAACCGCCGCCGCCTCCGCCTCACCTCGACCCTCACTCGACCCCGCCCGCCGTTCTCCTCCTCCTCGCCTGAGCCCTGCAGCCGCCTCCTCGGCCACCTCTCCTTCACGCCAGCTGCCGCCTGGCGCGTCGTCCTCCGCCACCACCGACTGACCGCCTCGGCCGAGCCGCCGACGGCCCCGACCAGCGCCCAGCCTTCGCCGCTGCCTCCGCGATCACATGTCCTCCCGAGCCCGAGCCGCGCCGTGGCTCTCTGCGTCCGTCCACCGCCCCGCAAGAACCCCCGTCTCACCGCCCGTCCGGCCCCAAGCTCGTCGCCGGAGTCGCCGTGGCCACCGCCTTCCAGGCCCGCATTCGAGCCCCAGGGACATGAGTACCGCTGTTGCAAGGTTCCCGATGCAAAACACCGACAAGATCGACAAGTGGCGAGGTAATCTGCAGTATGCCCGGCAAGAACGGCCCGGTATCAAGATCTTCATCATGAAACACGAAGGCCTCCTTCACGGAACGCCATGACCCCTTCCCGGATCCGATGACGTGAGGCCCCGATCCCGACGTCCGAAGACTGAACCCCGTCAAGACCCCGAGCCCTCACGGATCCGAGGACCGGAGTATGCCCGAAAACACTAAGATCTACTGCGCGGGCCCAACAAGATCCTCGCGACGGCAAGACCGACCCCGTGGGACCCGACAAGACCGGCACAACGACAAGAACGACACCGACCGGAAGAATCCGATGCGCCCCGGACACCGAGACCCTGGACGACAAGTTCTCCGTCTTGTTTCCGCCCCCGCCGTTTCCGTCGAACCCTGGCCCCGAGACCGACCCCGAACCCCGGAACCCCAAGTTCGTCGAGACCCTAAATGTGTGAACCCCTCTCCGAGAACCCTATTTTATAAATGGTCAATTATATGAATTGTTGCATACTTAATTGACATCTCGCATGCATATCATGTGGTTTGGGGGCCTTATGCCGATTCACCTCTAATTAAATATGGGGCTCATATGCGGGCAAATCTAGTCTCATATTGGCCTCATTTAAATTTGTGTAGCGAACCTGTATCTTATCTTGCCTTGTTATAACAACATTTAAATGGCGGGGTTCTAAACAACTTGAACCATTTAATTAATTGTCGGGACCCCGGTTCCGCCTAATATGACCTAATTGCATTGCACCATTGTCATGTCATGCATCATACATGCATCATGCCGATCTTCTGCCGTTGTATTAAATATTGCACCCGGTGTTTCTTCTAGTGTTTTGCTTCTTCGCGGATAAGGCCGTTGAGTTGATGTGAGCTTCGCCCGATCTTCGGTTGAACCCTTCGACAATGCTTTTCAGGCGAGCATCTCCCCCTTTCTACCTATCTTACTTTTATAGTATTTACTTCCCTCCTGTTGATCTATTGCTATCTGTGTTGCGATGCTTTAGTTACCGTACCCGTGATCTACCGTGCAGCCCTATATTGCCTTGGACACATCCTATTACCTGTTGTTTGTTAGATAGTTGGACTTGCGCGTCGTAGTCGCTTGCTCAAGTGCTGTTACGTGTTGTCAAGTGCCACAGTTGTTGATGTATGGCCGCATGTTGATGTTGAAGATGATCATAGTTTTACTTATCGTTCACTTTAATTCCTGTTTAACAACTAAAACTAAAGTAAGCAGAGGCATCGGTGGGTGATAGATAACATTTGGTTTCCGAACGCCCACTTGTGTCCCGTAGGACCCCGAGTACTTGATACCTGTTCCTTGATTTATCGCGCTATCCACATCCGGGAGGTATATGGGACCCCCCTGAGCTAGAGCTTGATTCCGTCTTATTTCTTGGGGCCACAGACTAGTTTGAGGTTTTATTTACTATCCTGTACTTATGCCATGCTACTTATGTATTTACGTTTGTGCGAGGAGCACACTGTACTGTTTAGGTAAGCGGAGTGATTACGCGGTATCGACACCCCGAGTTTTCGGGTTCCCGCCATGTACCATTGACGCAAACCTTGAGTCCGCCTCAAGCTTGCTTACTTGCTATGGTAGACTCCAAGGGTGGCCTCAAATATTTCTGAATCGTGATTGTTCACCGTGAAAGCCTCGTTGGGTTTTGAGTTGGTTTTTCCGAGGTTGATCGAGCGTGTGTTGCTATTGGTGCACCCCGGCCGGGTAAAACTTTCTGAAAGCCGTGTCCGCGGATATGGACGACTTGGAGCACAGTATCTCGATCATAGACAAGCATAACTAAAGTTTATTGCTATATATTTGACTTTATAATGACTAGTAAACAACTTCACTATAATGGAATGGCTAAATAATACTGCCCACAATTGCTTGTTTGGATCGTCGCTTGCGACCATTGCACCTGACTAGTAAGTATTGCAACTACAACGGAATGGCTGAATAAAAGTCCCAACAACTGCTGGGTTTTGGGTTTATCTCATGCTATATGTATCTGATTAGTAATTGCTGCAACTATAACGGAATGGTTAACCAAAAGTGCTCACTGCTTACTTTATCAGGACGATTAACTAAACCTGACTAGTAAAGTGCCGCAACGATAACTGAATAAGTAAAACTGCCAACGGTGTGAGTTCCTCGGTTGACTTCCTCGATGGTCTCGAGGGGGAAACACCAGGATGGGTTTGTTTGGTGTTAGCTTCAGGTTGGATCCGGATAGGTCTTCCTTACCCCTCTCTGATAGTCGCCAGTGTATCGAGTCTCTATAGGTTGTTTAGTGCATGCTGCCGCTGCTTCAGTCCACCATATCTATGTAGGCGAGGACCGCCGAATTCTAGCCTCGCTGCAATCGCCTCGATCGACGCCCTCTTTTTTCCTTTGCCCTTTGTCGGCACCCTTTTGTTTAAGCAGGTTTTGAGATCGACGTCGTTAGCGTGGTTACCCTTCCGCTTGGCTCGGCAGGTTATGGACGCCATTGGTTATTCTTCAGGGCTCTTAGCCCCATTTGCATCTTGTCCGTAGTCGGACGCCATATCATTTTTCAAGGTGATTTGGATCTTTGTAAATTATATCTGTATTCTTGACTCATGGAGTCGCTGTTATATATATATCTGTTCTGTGGGTCCCATCGAGGACTGTTGTGTAATGTTATTACTTCGTTTTCCACCCGCACGAAAGTGCCTGGTGGGCACCTTTGAATCGTTTCTATGCGGGTTTGGCGGGTTTCGCTAAAACTTGCATAGGTCCGATTCTGAGGGTGTTACAGGAACCCTCTTCCGGAGGGGCTCTCCCTCAACATTACCAGGGTCATCTCGTCTGATCTTATACCGCAACGCATTGCATACCGGGCATTTATCTAAATTCTCATAATCCTTACCGCGGTAGAGGATGCAGTCATTAATGCATGCATGTATCTTTTGCACATCTAATCCCAGAGGACAGAGAGTCTTCTTTGCTTCGTAGGTACTCTCGGGAAGTTCATTATGTTTTGGAAACTTTGGCTTCATTATTTTCAGCATCTTTTCAAATGAGGAGTCAGTTAGACCACACTCTGCCTTTCATCGCAACAATTCCAGTGTGGTACCGAGGTTTCTGTTGCCATCTTCACAATTTGGGTACAACAATTTCTTGTGATCTTCTAACATGCCCTCTAACTTCAACATCTCATTTTCTGTTTCACAGTATCGCTTTGCATCAGAAATGACCCTACCAAGTTCATCAGCCGGCTCATCTGATGCCCGTTCTTGACCTCTTTCCTCTCCATTGTCTTCCATTGCAGTATCACTGTATTCAGGAAACATATGATGATAGTTGTTATCATCATCTTCTTCTTCACCATCTTCCATCATAACCCCTCTTTCCCCGTGCTTGGTCCAACAATTATAGTTGGGCATGAAACCTTTCATAATCAGGTGGCTGCGAATGATTTTCGAAGAAGAGTACTCCTTGTTGTTCCGACATTGAACACATGGACAACATATAAAACCATTCTCTTTGTTTGTCGTAGCCACATCGATAAATTTATCCACGCCTTTCATATACCCGGCTACGCGTCGGTCACTGTACATCCATTCCCGACCGTTCATCTGCATCATATAAGTAAGTTTATCAAAAAACAGGACATCATAAATAGTGAAATGACCAATTCACATCGACACATGCATTGTATCAATGACAGAGAAAAGATAATATTGCTAACCTCGATCGAGGGAAATAAAGAGGAGAAAGCTCAAGTGCGTCTCGGACACCTTCTATATTTTTGTTTTATGAGAAACTAAACTCACTCAAACATTTCATCAAACACCTTGAATGCATGCATAGGAGAGAAAAAACTAGCACACCCCTCACACCTTCCACCAAGAGAAAAAACAGAGTGGAGGCAGAGGGGGCTGGGGCTGCATTTATAGAGGGCGGGAGCATACGTCCGGTTGGAGCCACCAACCGTGACTAAAGGTGTGTGCCACGCCACGTGGATGTGGCCAAACCTTTAGTCCCGGTTGCTGGCTCCAACCGGGACGTATGCCCCGTTACCAACCGGGACGCATGCCTCCGGGCCCCGTGCCCGCTCGAATCGGGACGCGTGCCAGCATTAGTCCCGGTTGGTGGCGCAACCTGGACTAATGCTCTGAGGGGGGCGCGAACGGATGACCCTTTTTCCACTAGTGATCATTTACTCCCGACGGATCAGCGGGAGATCATGGCTTCTGGATGCAACCGGCTGCTAGCTGTTACGCAGGACTTTTATTTTCAGGCTACTCGGCATACTAGTAGAATTCAAAATGGATATACACGTGTTGATTTTCATTTTTCGTTGGTTGATACTTGTCTCAACCTTAGCTGATCTATGATTGTAATACTCTTTTTTCGACAAAACTTTGCAATAAATGAAAGGCTATGTACATGAGTTGATGCAGAGGCCGGGACAATGCTTTCATTTCGAAAAAAAATCGTGTACTAGCACTTGTAGGTGAAGAATAACATGCTTTGTTTGCTCGATATTAAAGAAAAAGAGCTCAAATACAGTGTCCCAGCGGACCGATGCGAAACCACCATCCAGTCCATTTCTGTCCACATGGGTCGGTGCACACAACAAAAAGTGGATCGCGGTCTATCAAAACCGAGCAGTGCCTCCAGCGATCCGACGCGGTTATTTTAAAGTTATTTTAATCTCGTACACACAAAAATTTGCAATTATCCATCTTCTACTGAAATTTTGATTCATTTTATGAATACAAATTGGATTTCGATAGAAGAGTACATTCTTTCTACTACCTCCATTTCAAGGCTTAAGGCCTATTTTTTTTGAAAAGTCAAACTATGTCAAGATCGACCAAGTTTTTACCAAAAAATATTAATATACAAAATACATAATCAATATCATTTGATAGATAATGAAATATATTTTATATAATGTCTGCAAAATATCATGTTTATTGATAGTTTTTTCTAAAAGTTTAGACAAAGTTCAGTTAGTTTGACTTTTTTAAAAATATATAGGCCTTAAGCCTTGAGATAAAGGGAGTAATATTTTAGCATGTTTACCATCCTTGTCCTCTGTCAACGCTTGACGAGTTCGATCCAATAGCGATGGGACATTGCCAATCATCGCCGCTTCCCTCGCGGGCGGTGTTTCCCGCCCTCGTTGGTTCCTGTTTCCTGCACGCGCCCGGCTGTCGTTGCCCACCCACGGCCGGAAATATGAACACCAAACCTTGCACCGCCAAGCTCAACCAAAGAACCAGGAAACAGCTGCCATGCCTCGCCGCAACAAAGAGCAGGAAGTGCGCGATATCCACAAAGCCACGATACGGGAGCTGATCCAGCCGCTGCCGAGGCACCGGTGAAGGCGATGGCCCACGAAGCTGCTGCTCAAACGGTAAGCGCGATGCGTAACACAGCCAAGACGACGGCTGAGAAGGCGGGGCACGATGCCGGCATTGCGGCAGTAAGCAGGCTGAGGTACGCCTTGCAAGCGGTGCACGACGCAGCCGGGGTACAACGCATCGCATAGACGGCTACCGTGAGGGAACGCCGTCACAACCGTCGTGGCGGTCGCGCTGGCGCAACTGGACCCTCAGGCCATAGTTGTGGTTTGGACTAGGTGGCGCGACCAGATGGCGAGCAAGAGAAGTCGTTATATTTTAGTTAAAATAGTCTTATATCTGTATGTAACTTGCTATCAATGTAATGAAAAATGATTATCGAATTAATTTGCCACTTACACACGGCTCCATCAGCGTGCGTCCGAACACGCGTCGTTTGCGCCGATACTACCGTAGTCCAAATTTGGTGAATCGTTGAGTCGCACAGACGGACGTGTGCGCGAGGCCGTCCTGTCCACGCGGACCTCTTCGGACACGGTAAAAGTGTTTGCGTTGGCCCGCTGGAGATGCTTTTGGTGTCGCTGCCTCGCGAGCCACCTCTACTCACGGGGGGCTCTCCAGGCCGGCGGCGTCCACCCTCCGCCGCACATGCACGCCATTCACCGAACGGTCGGCGAGCTTGCTCCACTCTGTCGCCTCGTCGTCCGTTCATCTTAGGATCTGGAAACTGTCCGCGTCACGGTGATCTCCATCCACCCTTTTCTCTCAGGACCACGGTGTGTTCTGAATCCCCGACACCGATCACACACACACACACGGCAACACACCTTGCAGTACACACACTGTACAGGGCAACGAAAAAGCCACATCATGCTGCCGGCCGGGCTCGCACAGCCACATTAACTGCATTCAGAAATCGAGATTCAGGCGTACACACAGACACACTCACATCGTCATGTCCTCCCTATTAATTCCTTGGCAAAACAAAACAAAACAAAAGAACGGTACAGTATCGACAGTCAACCAGTGTTACTAGTACTACTAACATCTCAAGTTCAAAAAAAAAGTACTAACATCCCATCAGCTGCTACAGCTAGCACTTAACAGACCACACTATCAGACTACAGTAGTAGTGGGGACTGGTGATGGAGCTTGGACATGGACATGAGGCATTTCAAAGCTTGAAGCTACAACCTGATTGGTGATCACTGATCAGTGCCGCAACCAGTCAGATGCCGCGCATAGAAGTGAAGCAATATCACTGGCATGCACACAGCGATGTCGCCCTGAATCAGGGGCCAGCCAAGCAGGGTCAGCTGCCGCATTCAGCTCACAGTGGCCACGAGCCGCCATTGCTGACCTTGGATTCTTTGTAAACTTATTACTAAGCAATGACCATGTAACAATATGAAGAACAATAACGTAAGCTTTTAATCTGAAATGACCTTGGATTCTTTATGAACTTACCAATCAACAGCAATGGGCATTCGTAACAACATCAAGAAGAGTAACGTAAGCTTTCAATCTGAAATGGACTAGTATCAGCACACACTTGGTAGTACTACAAAAAAAAATGCTCAGCAAGCAAAGCAGAGTTTCAGCAAGAGTGCCAAGAAATAAATTAGGATTTACCATTTCAGCCAAATACAAAACCACCACATGCTTATCCGCTCCCAGCTCATCATATCAGTCCTCCACCACCTAACCTAGCTACATACTACTCCGTGGAACATCCCTAATCCGCTACAAATACTAATAATACTCTAGAGTACAACAGAGGAGAAACCGGCTAAGTATCTACACTTCCCAAAATCAATCCAAAACAGAGCTCCTCCGCGCCGGCAGCCAACGCCGTCGCCAAGCGCTGCAAGCCGCCGAAGCGGCCAAGTCACGCGCACGAGGCCTGCCGGCGCGGGGCTAGCGCGAAGAGGGCCTCGAGGTCCGGCGGCTGGAAGTAGCCGTTCTTGGGCGGGCCGCGGGGCTTGCCGAAGTCCACCGCCGCCTTCCTGGGCGCCGCGGGGCAGGGCAGCGTCGCCGGGATGCGGCACTCCTCCCGCTTCGGCGTCTCCCACCCTCCGCAGCCGTAGCCGCCTCCTACCACCGCCGCCGCCGCCGACGCCTCTGTGCAGCCGCCACTCTCCATTGGATGCTTTTTTTTTCGGGGAGGAGAGATTTTCGCTTTTGAAAGGGGGATTTGGGAGGGAAGCGTCGTGGGCAGGGGGCTGCTTATAATGGACGCGCCCGAGGCGGGAGGGATCCGCCTTCCAACGGACGGCAGGGCAGGGCTCCGTGCAGGGGAAGGTGGGGCGGGATGGGTGACGTGCGCGCCTCCTCGCCCTCGGATCTGGAGGTGGGAATTTAAGCGGGAAAAGCCGCGCGGGCGGGCGGGAAAGCCTCAGCCTACTGTTGGATTTAAAACTCTTGCAACCGAGGACCTGGGTTTTCCAGTTTCACGTCAGGGCCCTCGGTGGGGATACGCCGCACATTGGATTCCGCTGCGTTACGGCGAGAGAGTGTAGGGAGCCAGGTGTACGGGAAGTGATGGGTTAGCAAACGCGGTGGGCCCATGATCTCACCCGGTACCCATGACTCAGTCTCGCGACATGGTCGGGGTCTTCGGTGCGCCGTGCGCCGCGGCGGAGCTCGTCTGGCGCTGTGCGGCCAGTGGTCCATGAGGACCAGGTGCGGGGGATGCGATTTCCGACTGTTGGAACGATCCCTTCCGCCTCGGATTCCCGGGGCACGTGGGCCCCGCATCGGAAGGAGCTCCCACGGTCTCGTCTGAAACGGCAGCTCAGCGAGTTGACCGTGTGTCATGGTTCGCCGCCCCAAGGTGGGGGCAGCACCTTCACGGGCCTTCTCTACCGTGGCCCATTATTTCTTGGGCTGCCATAGCCCAAGGAGTAACCCAGTACTATTTTTCTTAGAGAAGTAACCCAGGAGTATTGTGTTAGCTTTGACTCAAAAAAAAGGAGTATTGTGTTAGCTCTACTCTAAAAAAAGGAGTATTGTGTTAGGCTGATGTGTTGTGTTCGGTGGTCCTCTTTTTTTTTCATCGTGTTTGATTTGGAAGCAAGTTTCTATTGGATTTCATATCCATAGGAGTAGCTAGTTTTACATTGGCTCGACAAGACCATTAAAACCCTCCTACTTTATCTCTTAGAAGCGATCTAAGGGATTTTGATAATGCAAAGAGGGACAGATGACGACCAAACCTGACACGAGAGGAGGCAGTTAAAATGGATATCAAGGACTAAAATGTCCCTAAAGATTTGGTTTTTGGTAAGGCTGCATGAAAATCAGCAATCTATGTGCTTGAACCTTAATTTACTTAATTTTGTTCTTTTTTACTTGCTTTTTTCACTAGTTTTTGTTTTGACTTGCACTTTTCACTGTTTTACGCTTGACTTGCATTTTTCTATAGTTTCCATTCAGGTTTTATATCTAGCCTACCCCAACTTGATTGGGACAAAAGGCTTTGTTGTTGTTGTTGTTGTTGTTGTTGTTGTTGTTGTTGTTGTTGTTGTTTGGTTTAGAAGCGAAAGCGTAAGATTAACTTTTTTGAGAGGGCCTCAAATGAACTTGGAACATACATGTAGCCATCTATCTCAACTTCAAGGAAAATGTTGTGGACAACAACACACCTTTTATCGTAGCAAACATGCACATACTTCTACTGTGTGGCTTTTTTTAATGAAAGTTGGGGCGACGCCCGTTTTTTAAAAGTCAAGCTCATTAAAGTTTGACCAAAATTTTAGAGAAAAACTACGCACATACGTTTGTTTTATCATTGAAACAGAGGTAGTATTGTTTTAAATTCTTACCATGTAAATTGGACAGAAGAAAGTCATTTTTGGTCCTTGAATTTCTCATAAGTTTGTTTTTCATCCTAAATGTATTTTTAGGTACAAAACATGCCCTCAACTTTGCTAATAGTTCAAACAGTCGGTTTTTTGGTTTTAGCATACTAGAAAAATCACGATGCATAATGGAAAAAATACGCGTACCTAATCTAAGCCAACCCAAGCCGGGACCACATAAGTGAAAATTCCTAGGCTTGGTCAAAGTAGTCCACGACTCTTCTCCCGTTCAATTTGCCATCGCCTCCCTCGTCTAGGTCATCGTGATTCGACGTCTTGCTAACCTATTCGACGGTGTCATGGTCTTACGCTCATCGACGGAATCCCGCGACGATAGCTCGCCTATCTTAGTGCTTGTCCTCTTTGTCGTCCGGTGGATACTAGACTCGTTGTTGTTAGGGGAACAACGGCGGCTCTGAGTTTTAGTGGCGCAATAGCTACCTAGACAAGGTGGAGATAGTGGCGGAGACAGCGGCGGACCAGAAGGGGCCCTACCCCCCCCCCCTAACATGCAGATTTTTTTTGATATATTCCTTGATTTCTTTTGTAAAACACCCTTAAATTTGCATATTGTAGCACTTTGGCCCTCCCCAACTATTTACAAGAGGAGAAATCTTCCATTGATCCCCCTCAAACATATTTTTTTCCTCCGCCACCATGGAGCACAAAGTCGCGACGCGACAACTCCATAGAGTAGTCTATAGTCAAGGAGATGAAGGTGACGCGTTACAGTGGTGGAGGCCGAGGGATCTGTTCTGCATGATTCGGCTTTCCTCTTTTTTTTAGGTCTGGGCTAGCTTAGATTAGGTACCGATCTAGGTTTTTCATCTTGGGTCATGGTTTTCTCTAGCATGCTATGATTATCAACAAAACCGACCGTTTAAACTATTAGCAAAGTTGAGGGTTTGTTTGGCACCTAAAAAAAATTAGGACCAAAACTGACCTTTTGAAAAAGTTTGAGGACCATTTCTTCAATTGGACCGGTACTTAGCCCCGACAGCCCACCAAGATGTAGCCCAAGGCTCATGCTGTACTCCGTATTGATAGAAGCAATTCCTATGTATATTCGGCTTCATATACGGCTTCGAAAATGAAGCAATAAAACTATAATGAAAATATTCAATGGCCAACAAAAAAAGCCCCACTCAGCCCATAAACATGGAGACGTGTGATACTGAGTTGGCTAGATTTCCAAATGACCTAATTTCCTTCGTCCGTTTTTCTCATGTCAACAAACAATGCATGTGTGGTCCTATCTCCTTATCCAATCTCTCCGTCCCATTAATAAATTGTTAGAAATAATGGGGCTAATCCATTTACGCCCATGAGTATTTCAGATTTTCCCTAAATCTCAAAGCCCAAATTTGTGGCAGCCCATATGTGTTTGGGCCCACGTTTGTGGCAGCTCACATGGGAGTGGAGTGGGAGCTAAAGTTTAGTCCCACATGGAAAGTTGGAGGAGAGCTGCACCACCTTATAAGGTGGAGTGTTGCACCACTTTGTAAGTGAGTGGGAATAAGAGAGATACACACGCGCGCTCCTCCTCCGACGCCGCTGCTCGCACGCTCGCCTCGTCTTGCGGGTTGCGGGTTGCGGGTTGCGGGTTGCGGAATCTCACGAGCGAGCTTTATTTTGCTTTCGGGAAAATTGATGACGTGTCAAACGGTTAGCTTATTCGGTCGCTCCGGATCGTGGGCTATCAGAATCGACGAGCGTGCGTAACGTGGACTCGGCCCACGTTCGCCTCCGTTAGGGTTTCTGAGCCTTCTATATAAAGTCCTGCTGCTACCGCCACAACACCACCGAAAACCAATCTAGGGTTTTGCCTTCCTCTACTTGCCACCGTAGTCTACTCTTCCCGCTTGCCGGCGTGCACCGCGGACGGAGAGCAGGTCTCCGGAACCACTCGCCTTGTGATCCTATACGGAGAGGGCGAATAAGGTTTTGGGAAGCGCTTGCGCGATCGCCGAGTTCTTCATCACGGGTCGTCTTCCATCCAAGTCGGTGCCGCCTACCGCCTTCGTCGCCATCTGCTGCGATCACTCTTCCCCAAAGTTTCTACTACAACCGAACAGTGCGTGCTCGTGATCCTGTTTGGTTATTCATCATGTTCTGCGAGTACATGTTAGGTCGCTGTTGTTTCCGATCATCCCGTTGTTTAGTACATCTAGTATGTTCGAGTTACATGAGCTAGTAGCTGGTTTTGTCATGACTTATATTCTGGAATTAATCGTGGAAATTATGCCTAATAATCCAACAATCCAAAAACCTTATTGTAGGCAATTTCTGAATTAACAATGGCTGGTTTTACCGATGCACGAGGCCGGATAAGTTTACCGTGTGCACTTTAAGAGGTGGCGAGACAAGGCTGAGCTTTGGTGACCACGATGAAAGTGTTCCACATCGAGAAGGCAAACCTGAGGGAACTATATCCGACGATGATCAAGAAGTTCGAGGATGCTAATACTGTCTTTGTGGGATGTATTTACGAGCATTCTTGCCGACCGTCTGTGATGTGTTTATGCACATAAAAGACGGAAAGGAGCTGGGATGCACCGGATGCCAAGTTTGGTGCTGCAGATGTTGGCAAAGGAACGTATATCATGGAGAGCTTTCATGATTTTAAGATGACTAAGGACCTTCCTGTGGTTCAACAAGCTCATGAGATACAATTGCATTGCCAAGGAGCTCGAACTCCTTAAGTGTACCTTACCCGACAAGTTTGTGGCGGGATGCATTATTGCTAAGTTGCCCCTTCATGGAGGAACTTTGCCACAACTCTCAAACACAAGAGACAGAGATATCAGTTGAAAACTGATAAGGCCCCTTGATGTTGAGGAGAAGGCTCGGGCTAAGGACACTACTGAGAAAGGAGAGGGCCTTGCTATCGCTAACTTTGTGCGTAAAGGCAACCGTGAGGCAAGAACAAAGGAACTTCAAACCCTCCTTTAACAAGCCCAGAAGACTACAACCTTCAAGAAGAAGAAGACGAACAGGACAAGAGTGAACTGTCTTGTTACACTTGTGGAGAGCCCGCCATTTTTCCAAGGATCGCCCGAACGCGGCATCAGAGGGAAAAAGGCCAAGATCACAACGTCGTGACCGCTAGCAAATCTTGATGGGTATGGTAATTTATTTATCGTTCTTCAGTATTTCAATCACCGTGTTGGTGGCTTGATACGGTGCTAATGTTCATGTGTGCCGACATCTCTATGTTCACTTCTTATCGTGTCGCCGGGATTCATCCGTCCTAATGGGGAATGGATCACATGCTTACGTGGTGTTGGTACGGTGGATCAAGTTTACTTCGGAAAGATCGTGCGGTGAGGAACGTCAAAGATGTCCCTACTATGAACAAGAATCTCGTTAGTGGCTCCTTCTTTGCGAGAGATGGGTTTAAGGTTGTCTTAGAGTCTAATAAAGTCGTTGTTTCAAAACATGGACAATTTATTGGTAAAGGTTATGAGTTCGGAGGCTTGTTCCGGTTTTCACTTTCAGAGTTTTGTAATAAATCCGTGAATCATATTTGTGGTGGTGTTAATGATGATACCAGTGTTTGGCATTCGTTTATGTCACATTAATTTTGGTTTGATGTCTCGGATGTCCAAAGATGAGTTTAATTCAATTTCACTATTGCCAAAGGTTCTAAGTGCCATAGTTGTGTGCATCAAAGCAACCTCGAAAGCCTCACAAGGTGCCGAGGAGAGAAACTTGGCACCTCTAGAACTCATACATTCGATCTATGTGAGATGAATGGTGTGTTGACAAAAGGTGAAAAGAGATATTTCATGACGTTGATAGATGATGCTACTAAATTCGCTATGTTTACTTGTTGCAAACTAAAGATGAGGCTTTAGACTACTTTAAAATCTATAAGGCCGAGGTTGAAAATCAACTAGAGAGAAAGATCAAGCGTCTTAGGTCGGATCGTGGTGGTGAGTATTTTCCCAAAATATTTGATGAATTCTCAGAACACGGAATTATTCATGAGAGGACGCCCTACCGCCCCAATCAAACGGGTTGCCGAGAGGAAAAACCGCCGACCGACTTGGTGAATAACATGTTAGCCACTGCTGGTTTATCAAAGGCATGGTGGGGGGAGGCTTTGTTGACTTCATGTCATGTCCCGAATAGAGTTCCTAACAAGAATAAAGAAAAGACCCCTTATGAGGAGTGGGTTGGGAGAAAACCATCACTTTCGTATCTGCGTACTTGGGGGTGTTTGGCGAAGGTCAACATACCGATTCCCAAGAAACGCAAGCTCGGACCCAAGACAGTGGATTGTATCTTTCTAGGATATGCTCCACGGAGTGTAGGCTATAGATTTCTAGTGGTTAAATCTGAGGTACCTGATATGCATGTTGATACTATAATGGAATCTCGTGATGCAACATTCTTTGAGAATATTTTTCCTATGAAAGATATGCATAGCATTGGTAGGATTTCTTCTGAAATACTTCCCGAATCTAGTGCATCTATTGATAATCCTGAACAACCACATGAGGAATTTCTTGAGAAGGATGACGATGAACCTCTCACGAGGAGTAAGAGATGAGGTTGCAAAATACTTTGGCAATGATTTCATCGTGTACCTTGTGGATGATACTCCCAGATCCATTACTGAGGCATATGCATCTCCTGATGCAGATGATTGGAAAGAAGTTGTCCAAAATGAGATGGACTCGATTCTTTCTAATGGAACTTGGGAATTATCGAGCGACCCTATGGTTGTAAACCCGTGGGATGTAAGTGGGTGTTCAAGAAGAAGCTAAGGCTGATGGTACTATTGAGAAGTACAAGGCACGGCTTGTAGCTAAGGGCTACACACGTAAAGAAGGAAGATTACTTTGACACCTATTCACTGCCGCTAGACCACCACCATTCGAGTACTCATCGTCTCCCTCTCTTATGGTCTTCTCGTTCATCAAATGGACGTGAAGACAGCTTTCCTAATGGAGAGTTGGAAGAGGAGATCTATATGGATCAGCGGATGGGTTTGTGGTAAAAGGTGAAGAGACAAAGGTGTGTAAGTTATTGAAATCTTTATATGGCACAAAACAAGCACCTAAGCAATGGCATGAGAAGTTTGAGAACTCTACTTTCTTGGCTTTGTCATTAATGAGGTGATAGGTGTGTTTACTATCGCCATGGTGGGGCGATAGCGTTATATTATGTTTGTACGTGGATGACATTCCGATCTTTGGTACAAACATGAAAGTGATAAATGAAGTCAAGTCTTTTCATCAAAGAGTTTTGATATGAAAGATCCGGAGAGGTGATGTCATTCTCAATATCAAGCTTATTAAGAACGAGAATGGGATTACTTTAACGCAATCTCATTATGTTGAGAAGGTCTTGAGCCGATTTGGCTTTATTGATGGCAAGACTTCTCCAACACCTTATGATCCCAAGTTTGACATTACGAAGAATAAGAAGGAACCAACAGATCACCTGAAATATTCACAAGTTGTTGGTTCTCTCATGTACTTAGCAAGCGCTACAAGACCCGATATCTCTTTGCTGTGTGCAAGTTGAGTAGGTTCATGTCTAACGGGTATTGATCATTGGCATGCACTTGAAAGGGTCATGCGCTATCTATGTGGTACAATGAGCTATGGGATTCACTATTCAGAAATCCTTTGTGCTTGAAGGATATAGTGATTGAATTGGATCTCGGACGTTGATGAACTCTACGCCACGGCGGGTATGTGTTTACCCTTGGAGGTGGCGCATGTCATGGAGGTCTCAGAGACAAACCATATTGACGAGGTCAACTATGGAAGCAGAACTTATCGCTTTAGACACAGCCACCGTTGAGTCGAATGGCTGCGTGAGCTCTTGATGGACCGCTGTGGTTGAGAAACTGTGCGGCAATCCTTCCAATTGTGACAACCAAACTGTTATTGTCAAAGTGAACAATTCTAAGGATAACGAAGTCATCAAGACACGTGAAGAGACGTTTGAAATCTGTCAGAAATTGAGAAACTCGGAGTGATAATCGTACGTATATTCAAACAGACAAAAACTGGCGATCCCTTTACAAAGGGACTATCACGAAATGTGATAGAAAGTGCATCGAGGAGATGGGGTTGAGACCCATGGATGTCACACAATAGTGGTAACCAACCTATGTGATCGGAGATCCGTGAATTAGGACACAGGAAGAACAAGCTAGTGGTTTGGTGAGGAGTATTTTGTAACCCTCTATGTGAAGATGCATGACTCTCATAATCTGTAAGGCAGGTTGGCAACATGCCTTAATGTGTTTCTGTTGGCTTTAATTAGCAAAGATGCCGTCCTCTGTGGCATTCTTGAAAGAACACACCTATATGAGCTCGATTGTAACGTCAGGTCTATGAGATCTGGGTGATCTCTAGTAAACTCATGAAGAGACCAGGAGTATGACGATATGCTCCAACCAGCGGGTAGGCTACGACAGCCAAGTACTAGTTATGATTTTGAGCGAAATCTATTGGCACCAAACTTGCAATTCAAGGTTCGTCCATTGTTCAAGTTGTTGATAGGCGTAGTTCAAGATTCTAGGCGGAAGTTCAACTTAACGTCTCTTTGAAACACCGTATATAAACAAGTAGCAAGGATTGGCAAATCTTCAAATGGGCATTTGAGATCCGGTGGGGATTGTTAGAAATAATGGGGCTAATCCATTTACGCCCATGAGTATTTCAGATTTTACCTAAATCTCAAAGCCCAAATTTGTGGCAGCCCATATGTGTTTGGGCCCACGTTTGTGGCAGCTCACATGGGAGTGGAGTGGGAGCTAAAGTTTAGTCCCACATGGAAAGTTGGAGGAGAGCTGCACCACCTTATACGGTGGAGTGTTGCACCACTTTGTAACTGAGTGGGAATAAGAGAGATACACGCTTCCTCCTCCGACGCCGCCAGACGCCGCCTTCGCCTCGTCACGTCTACAAGCGCCATGCTGGTTGCGGGTTGCGGGAATCTCCGAGCCGAGCTTTATTTTTGCTCGAGAAAATTGACAGACGTGTCAAACGGTTAGCTTATTCGGTCGCTCCGGATCGTGGGCTATCAGAATCGACCGGAACGTAACGTGGACTCGCCCACGTTAGGGTTTCTGAGCCACTCTATATAAAGTCTGCTGCTACCGCCACAACACCACCGAAAACCAATCTAGGGTTTTGCCTTCCTCTACTTGCGCCGTCAGTAGTCTACTCCTTCCCGCTTGCCGGCGTGCACCGCGGACGGAGAGCAGGTCTCGAACCACTCGCCTTGCGATCCTGACGGAGAGGCGAATAAGGTTTTGGAAGCGCTGCGACTGCTCGAAGTTCTTCATCACGGGTCGTCTTCCATCCAAGTCGGTGCTGCCTACCGCCGTCTTCGTCGCCATCTGCTGCGATCACTCTTCCCCAAAGTTTCTACTACGACAACCGAACGGTACGTGCTACGTGATCCTGTTTGGTTATTCATCATGTTCTGCGAGTACATGTTAGGCTGCTGTTTGTTTCCAATCATCCTGTTGTTTAGTACATCTAGTATGTTCGAGTTACATGAGCTAGTAGCTGGTTTTGTCATGATTTATATTCTGGAATTAATCGTGGAAATTATGCCTAATAATCCAACATAAATATCAAACACAACACTTTCCTACCCAAGTCAATTAATTTGGATTGGAAGGAGTATTGAATCTAAAGAATGGTTTAATTCAATTCGATCAATTGTCTCAGCTTTTTTAGCTGATTTACTATACTTTTTCAATAAAGAGTTAATTTACTATATGTAAACAAAGAGATAGATTTACAACATCAAACCTCAGCCACCTATTTAATTCTAAAAATACAGGTACTCCCTCCGGACTATATTAGTTGACTCAAATATGTCTAGATTTGAATGAATCTAGACACTATTTAGTATATAGGTTAATCTAAATTTTGATAAATCAAAGTCAATCAAAATAGTTATTTCACAAGCCTCATTTCTACACCCTATACGGGGTGCCGGACGAGATAGGAGATGATGCTCAGTATGATGCTAATTAAGAAGGTCTAGCCTTTTGATCTGTAGTTAAGCACGAGTATTTAGCGAGCAATTGCGAGTACTCTAGTTCCACCTACTGGAAGCACTTGCATTTATCGGGCCCATCTATACGCGACCGATTATAGACCGATTAATACCTATAGTAAGCACCTTGGAGCTATCAGGAAGACAGCACGTACAAGGCCAAACACACTAAAATTCTTAAAGCATCTGGACCCTATCTATCTACTCGTCCGGAGCCCCGGCCTGGACAAAGGTCAATGTGATGTTCTACCTGCTGCCGCCGGAGCACGTGGGGCGATCCAGCATTTCGTCTAGCACTATATATATCAGCATAGGGGCGCACCTGTCGCTCCTTAATGGTGTACCGGTGAGACGCCGATCGGTGAGTGAGTCCGCTGAGGTGACCCAAGCCGCCCACATGCGTCGCGCGCGCTCCTCGGCTGACCAGCGCGTTCATCGATCGATCGGCCAGCGACATGCCATGAGGATGAGGTTGACTTGATCTAGCGATGGTAGTTCCAGTGCGGTGATTATTCTGGTTTCCTGCTCGCGATGAGACGTAGAGCCCTCCGGCTGGATGAGCTCTCGACCAGTGATTCAGTGGTAGCGCTGGCCTGTGGTGTTGTGGATATGCACGGCCGGGCTGGGCCATTAAACCGACGCGAGACAGAGCCGTCGCGACGTACGTACCGCTCCGGTGATGGCCGGCAGTCCGCCGAGATGCAATGAATCCAAGGGGACACCGCGATCGATTATCTCGACTGCTTGCTGCTTGCTGCTGAGTCCTTGTCCTCGTACGACAACTCAGCGACGTTGCCTGGAGATCACACCCCGAGTTTCTGACGCCGATGGGGTTAGCTAGAGATGCTGCCCTCCCAGGCAGAAACCATGCAGCTTCACGAGACTATCCGTGCAAATTCACCGGTTGAGACCATAGAGAGAGTTACTACTTGCGGTCTTAAAGAAATTGACACGACTTGGATTTATTCTCCAAAACGTAAATTTTGACCGTTGAATTCTACTCTAATATATATCATGAATTGTAAAACACAAGCTGTCTTTTGCTAAAAAGAAGACTCCTTTCACTTAGCCTATATGGTTAGCCCAATCTTCATGGAGCAGCGGTGGGAATCGTGGAAATAGCGTGTGAAAAAGGAAGAGTTAGCGTAAACGAACACACACCATGTGCAAAACACGGTAAACTATACACAAACACAACACAATAAAGGTCGATTGCTCTCATCAGTGGCCACTACTCCAACAGAATCCCTTATAAAGGAAAAATTGGGCAAGACATTCCTTTGATCCTAGTCGGAGAGGAATGAATACCTTGGAGATGTCTTTGACAACCTAGTTCATAGATTGAAATCTATAGACGTCTTGTAGATAAAGACTCTCTTAGGAGGGAGTTTAGTCACAATAAGAAATCCAATCTATGGTTCTTATCTTATCTTCTAAGACTACGGAATAGAGGTGAGCCATATGAGTTATTTATAGTGCAACACAAAGATGTACTAGGTGAAAAAAAGGATAAAGGTCGGGAGTATTCTAGGACATCAAATGCAATATGCACATAGGCAGTGCACGCGACGGTAGTATTGCTGGAGCTAGCGATAGTACCGCTCAGATCATCCTTTGGGAAACACACTCAAGGAGGCGATGGTAGTACCGACATCGGTACCGTTGCAAGTACTGCTTGCCACGACCCGATAGGCTCTGAAGCGGCAGTACCGACGCGGCGGTAGTACCACTCATGGCAGCGGTAGTACCGATCCTAGAGCTTGTCGGCTTTTGCTTCATGCTATGATCTAGGCGATCAAGTGCAATCCTTAAACCTTTTAAGTAATAAAGCATATTTTGTTAGAAAAAAATGTTTGAAGCACATATCACATCAGATTTTTTAATGGGGGAGAGCCCAGCATATCACCTTAGATATACTATAGTACAAAATATGGTTGTGCCAAGGAATGCAACTTGATACGACAAAATGTGCAGGATAAGAAAACCTACAAGTTGTGACGAGAGTGATGGAGAGAAAGTGATGACACTTAATGTAATTACACTGATTTAATAATGTAATGGCAATGCATTTAATCAAGAGAAAGATGGTGAAAGAGACCATGGAAAACAATGTGTGCATTCAAACGATTTGTAACATTACTGATTAATACATTAAAATGTTTTCCAAGTAAAACATGTATAATTTCATTCCATATGAATTACTACTCTATAATTTATAATTTTATATCAATCATATTCATAAAGAAAATAATAAGCAGAGCGGCACACTATATAGTGTGAAAATGTAATAATGGCACCTTTGATAGTAACATGTACGCGAAACGGCTATGATTGGTTATAACGAGAAGTATCATACATCAGTATCATGCATATAGTTCTGGTATATGATACTATATCTATAACACAAAGTATCGTCTAATAATATCATAGTTTTATCTTAATTACATATAGTATCTCGATACAAATTTATGTACAAGATGTATTTGCAATTAAATTTTCTAGTTCTAGGTGCTATGATATGGTATCATATCTTGAACTCTCTATTGTACCACATTAACTTTTTGTTAAAATGATATGCATGATACTACCTTTGATACTTTTATTGTGAGAAGCCGCATCAAAACTCAACGTGAGACATGATCACACGGGTGGGCCCTAGCCGCCTTATCCCCTCCACCCACCTTATCTTCTTCCTTCTTCCTCTCTCATCTCACCCCTCCACCACGACCTACGCTCCACCTAGCTCACTAGAGCTATAGCATTGCCGCCCATACCCCTTCTCACCTTGCCATAGCTAGGTCGTTGCGGCTCATAGTGGAAAAGAATGCAATGACGAGCCTAGAGAGAGCCATCTGGGAGCAAGAAATCTAGGGGTGCGGGGTGTGCTGCCACCGGAGACGAACACGGAGTCATGAAGTTTAGAGGGAAGGCTAAGGCAATGGAGGACCAATGAAGTTGGATCTTCAAGAGGGCGCGATTTTTTTAAATAATACGCATTATTTAATTAATTTGATATCTATTATACTTTTTTGGAAATTACAGATCTAGCATTTTGTCGTCTTGGGGGAAGCCGATTGGACCAATCGGCCAGGCCCTAGCACCCCCGCCGTCTCCGCAGCGTCAGCAGTCTGAGCTGCTTCAGCTATCTCCTGCGCGGCAGCCATCTCCGGCCCGTCAGCCATCTCCTGCGCGGCAGCCATCTCCGGCCCGTCAGCCATCTCCTGCGCGGCAGCCATCTCCGCCCGGCCATCTCCGTGCTTCAGCCATCTCCTCAACAGAAGCGGAAGAGCACGCCACGAGGAGCATCAGAGCATCGCCACAAAGAAATCCGCAGGAAACCGTGACGCCAAAGAGTTTAAAAACTACGTCCGCAGCCTTCCAAGCCTTTGCCGGTTTTACCGTGGAATCGCAGCGACGAGGAGACCAATAGGATCTCGGGAGAACAGGTCAAGAAATTATTTGCACCTAGACGGGCCGAGCCAAAGGAGAAAATAGATCCGGTGGTGGAGAAGTTTTACAAAATCTTTTGAAACCTGAAACCCCACTTGTGCCGGACTACGAGCGCCAGATTTTGAAGGCGGATGCAAGCGCCGAGGGAGACTGAAAGTAGCGATCGTGAGGCACCCTGTAAAACAGTTCCCATGCTCGAGAGCAGGAAAACCAATCATGCGCCCCGCTCCAAATGTTTGACAAACGGGACGCTCCTCCCGTAGATGATTACGAGGCAGAGCTACAAAGAAAGGCCAATGAGATGGGGATGACTTACATTGCATACTTGAACGTCATGGGAGACAACTTGCCCAAATGCGATGTCAACCCCATACAGCCATGGAAGTATGGGAAGAATCTAGTCAAGAAAGAGGAGCTCAAGAATCTACCAACAAAGATGCGAAAATTGCACAAGTGGTACCTTCATTTCTGCAAGACGAGAAAAGAAGAATGGATCACGACGCATATAAGAGATCAGATTTTCTTGTGCGAAGACGACGCGATCGACTTCAACATTCAAGACTTGCATTTTCTATTCAATCAGAAGGAACTCGACAAATCTGCCATCAGCCTTTATTGTGTGTAAGTACTATTTCTGTAATTTTTATCTCATCTCATTCACTTCATTAATTGCATGTATATATATATGCTCACCATATATGTATATACTATTATGCAGGAAAAAGGTTATGGAATGCATGAAAAGAGGCCCTTTTGACATTGAGTTCGTTGACCCAAATAGAGTTCATGAAGAAGTGGTAAGAGACAAACCCGGGCAAACAGAAGATTACTTGCTAAAGTCTTTACTGAGACAACAAACCAAAAGGGAAATACTATTGCCTTACAACTTCTCGTGAGTACTGTTACCCTCTCTCTTGTACACATTCTGTTTCGGCTTACTCGATGTTAAGTGTAACTGATGATGAGTTATGCGTGTGTAGGTTCCACTTTATTACGCTAGTCATTCAACCCGACTCGGGAAAAGTCCTTGTCATGGACTCGTTACGAAAAGAAAAAGAGCTATGGGCAGACTTTAGAGATGCTCCAGAGGTAATTTCAATCATATTATCGCACTAGATCGGCAACTTTCGTGACAATAAGTAATTAATTACTCCTTTATCCATTTTCTTTGTCGGACAGGGTTTGGAAAATATTCACGGGCAGGGCCGTGGGTGAATGGTCAGAAGAACTAAAATTTGTAGACCAAAATGTAAGTAATACTAGCTAGCTTCCAATTCCATTATATCATGCTTTATTGATTATTATTTTGATTGAACTCTCTATTCTCGTAAAGTGCGCGCATCAGGGATACGGCAATAACTTATGTGGGTACTATGTTTGCGAGTTCATTCGCAACACGATATGTGCGACGGGCCAAGCCGCACTAGAACAACTTAGAGTAAGTAAACAAAGTCCACAATATTATTTTATTACCATCAATTGTGTTGAGTTTTATTCTTATATATATATTGACGACCCATTCTTCATATATATTCAGATCGAACGGATGCAGGACCAACTCCTACCATTTGAACGCATACGAGCCATTCAAGAGGAATTGGCGGGGTTCATACTTGATGAGGTCGTCACGCCTGGCGGAGAACTCTTTAGATATCCACCAAAATGAACGATGACGATGTATGTGCCGATGACGATGTATGTGCCGATGACGATGTTTGTGTATAATAATAGTTGCTTAATTATTCATGTACTCGTATGTACCGATGACAATTTATGTGTATACCGCTCGATCGATTCCCCTCTCCCCCTCCCGCAGAGCGGGGCGAGATGCCTGGCGAGATTTAGCCGTTTTCACGCGTGAAAACGGCCTAAATCTGCCAGCAAGAACTTTAACACCGGTTCGAATCTGAACGCTGTTAAAGGGGGGGAGGCCTAAGGCCTGCGGCAGCCCCACGTGCGCCACCCTTTAACACCGGTTCGTATAAGAACCGGTGTTAAAGGCTCCCCCCCTCTAACACCGAACCCTCAACAGCGGTTGGGGAACCGCTGTTAGAGGGCCCTACCAACCGGAGTTAAAGGGGGGGGGGCTCTGCACTAGTGCCAACTTCAAAAGACACCTCATTTTCGTATCCTATTGCGTCCAACGATTAGCTGCAAAGCGCCGATTAATTATGTAGTGATGCAATTGCTTCTGTATTCTCTACCAACAAGTACATATCATCAATGCATGGCGGCAACCCGCGAACCGCACTGCACTAAAGAAAAAGAACATTGACAGGTTTGTACATCAAGGCCAAAAGGAAATGAATTTGTGTGACAGTGCTGCAATGCTGGATCAGTTACTCCCATTCTCTATCCGAAGTTACTTCCACTCTTTTCTTTTGTCAAAAGTAGTTATCAGAAAGAAAAATTATTCCCATGTTATATAATGTAGTTACTCATATTCTAATGCTATAATATACTATTGAACTTACACACAACATACGGGTATACTAACTGCGTCCACAAATAAGGCTATAATTAAAGTAGGGTATAACGAGCTTTTCCAAACGCGTGTTATGAGTACTTTAATAGAAAATAAAGAACTATGTATGAATTCCTACTTTATCAACTCAGATAAGGTTGAAAATGTACGATTATACGTGATCAAAATGTAACTTGACTTTGTAAAGTTGATACTCTACTTCTTTGTAACATTTAAGCTTTTCTAAGAAATCACTAGACCAACCCTAACTACAGACTGGTTTTGAAGAACCGGGATCCCCGCCCCCCCTCCACCAATTTGCCGTTGCGCAGTCGAACCCAACGGTCGAGCGACCCCCAAGCGAGCATCGAAGGCTCCGGAAAGGCTATCAGCGTGGTTGTTCTGAAATTCGATAGTACGTACCAAATTCCACACTCCATCCACATAGACTCCAGTGCACGTCTATATATAAAAAGCCTTTGAGCCGCAGGTTACATATGATCAATCCCCTCACACGCGTGGGCTCCTTAGTCGTTACCATCCACGAACAAGAGATGGGGGATGCGCTGAGAGCTCAGGCCGTCGCAGCTGAAGACGAGGTTGGCGTCTGGCCGGGAGAGCTCGACGAGCAGCTCATAAGCGAGCTCCTTAGCGACGACAGCCTCCTTGGCGCCCCGGCCCCGGTCCCGGCCGACGACTCCGAGCACCGCCCGTGCGACACGGGAGGCGCAGCCTCTGCTCGCTGCAACAGCGGCGGCGGGAGCACCGCAGCGGCCGAGCACGAGCGACTGCCGCCGGCGTCTGGCCAGGGTCTGTGCTCGGTGTACTCGGGCCCTACGATCAGGGACATCCAGAAGGCGCTGTGGTCTCGGCCGTACCCCTCCGGCCGCCGCTACGGCTCGGTGTATTTCAGGTGCACGCGCGCGCGTGAAAATTTTGCAGCGATCGCGCGGTTGATCGTCAAACGAGAGGAGTAATCCGTGTATGGTTTTGGTTGAGAAGCCGCAGGTACGGAGAGCCGAGTACGGCGGCGCCGGAGAGCAAGCGCACGACCAAGGTGAGGAGCTGCGGCGGCAAGACGCCGACGGACGGGTACAAGTGGAGGAAGTACGGGCAGAAGTGCATCAAGAACAACCCCCATCCCAGGTGCGCTGGCTGCACTTGACCAATACATGCATCATGCATCTAGCTATCTTCCTACCTAGTTGAACTCCTGAATTTCTGTAAGTAAGCACTATTTTCGTAACCTTTTTCTGCTCTTCATGCATGAATGCATTCTTAGTAAGGTCATGCATCCGTGCACCGATCATGGGGGTAGTATGTCAGATAGAGCTTAAGTAATTTGCACAAGGATAACACACGAGAGCATACCAGCGTGAGGTAGACCTGGTCAACTTTGTGCAATTGAACAACGGATTGTATCTAAATAAGAAGAAGAAGAAAAAACGGTTCTGCACTTCAACCCCGTTATTTGTCGTACTACCATGAAGCTAGAGCTGGGCTGGGGTAGTTAGCAGCTGGAGATCGAGCAAAAGTCGCTACACTGACAGACAGTCCACGTGTCCATTGGAGGGGCCACGGCTGCGCCAAGCCGCGCATTGTAGGCCATGCTATGTTACGTGTGCGTGCTAGGTTTGGCTTTTGGGGGCATATGGGGCTTTCTTAGAGCTTTCCATCAGCTACATGCGCCTACTGTGCGACGACCTACGAGAACTTCAAGTTTGCAGCCTGGATACCAATCCAAGATCGATTGCAAACCCACAGAATATTAAGCCTCTTTAATTAAAGAATAGCTGCAAACCTACCGGCTAATACATAATTAAGCAGCATTCAAGTAACTGATAAGATACTGGGGTCTAGTCCAATAGGAACCGATCGACGGAGAACAGCTTAGCCAGTAGTAGTAGCATTCATCAATCGTCGATAGGGATAGCACGGAGAGCACCCTGTTCTTTGTCAACGACTTCTGCATTTCTCACGAGACTCTCTCTGTCTCTTCCTCGCACTGGCCAGCTGATCATACATAGATGCATGCACTAGAGCTGCAGCTGGCTCGATCATGCATCGTGTGCGGCTCCCACCAGACCATTCAATCGGACAAATATAATACTACTAGTAAACAAATCGCGCGAAACCTGATAGGTTAATTGCCTCCATGATATGGGCTGAACTTTCGGTTGAGAAGCAGCGAGGGAACCTTTAATTTCGCAACAACGACCCGCCAAAAAATACAGCGAGGAGGAGTGCTATCATCGGTGCTGCTTCGTGCGAAAGTTCGTTCTCAGACAGCGCTCGATCGATCGATCTCAGACACATCCCCACGAACTCGGGGGTGAGTCGTTCTCACACTCTCTGTACACTGGATCTGGATGTGGCCAAGGCTTGCAGGGCATGTTCACAAAATTAGATCCTCGGCAAGTTAATTTGGACATAGTACTACCTTATCACCTTCTCTTTACAGTATCATCCGCTAACCTTGGTAGTAGTACGTGGCATTGACTTTCGTTTGACTATATGTATGTATGCATGCATGCAGGAGCTACTACAAGTGCACCAGCTCCCACTGCAGCGCCAAGAAGCACGTCGAGAAGTCCACCGACGACCCGGAGATGCTCATCGTCACCTACGAGGGCTCGCACCTCCACGGCCCGCAGCAGCTACTCCGGCGCCTCCACCACCCAGCCGACCTACCCGGGGCGGCGCCGGGCGACGTCGTTGCCGACGGCAGTCCCTCATTGCCGCCGGCGTCCGACGGCTACCACGGGGCCGCGGACGGTGGTGGGTTCGGCTGCGGCATACGACGACCATCATCCAGTGGAACGTCCGACGAAGAGGTACGAGACGGTAACACGCTGCAGGGACGCGTCCATGACGCCGTGCAGCGTGTGGCCAGGGATTCGTGCGATGCCACGCCGGCCTCTGCCGTGCCGCGTGCTGCTGATGCCGCCGCCGTTTTTGCTTCTTCCGACTCGCCGCCGTCCAACTGGTCTGGCCAGGACTCCCCGTGGTCTCTGGAATCTCTAATCCCCGTACACAGGATATGATCGAGACTGTGTAGGGGGCTTAGGGAGGGCGCGTGCACCATATACATAGGTGGCAATGTGTTTAATTTGTATACAGCGACGAAACTGTTATATCTGACAATGCATGGTGTCGAAGCAGAAAAAACAACCGAGGTAACCAAGCATGTTTGTGGGCCTTGGGCGACACCGGCGAATACCTTGTACCTGTCGATATAACAATAGTAGGTGAAATTTGTATGTACATGTACTAGCTATTCAGGTTATAAGTGTACTCAAAAGGAGTGTTCAGCACTAAGGGTGCAGAAAAAGTTATTCTATTTCTGAGATATATCTACATCGTCACATTCACAATTTATGCTTCGGTACGCAGATAATTACGTTCATACTGACATACGGTGAAAAGAATCAACATAAGGAGCGCAATTTACACACTTTACATACATATTTTTGTAGGACATGTAAACAAAAAAAGATTATGCCATCTCTAAATTTCCTTACAATCTTCTCAATTTTCGGGGTAACACAAAATTTGCCCGTTGTGAAAATCATATACTGCTACAGAGAAATTGAGGGGGTGTAGAGTAACTATTCTTCGCCTTGAGGGTCAAATAGTGTGTCCCCTCAAAATGATACATATGCACTCAACATAGAGTGCGGTTAAATGGAGGTTGAGCTTCAAGTGTGTCCATCGTTGTCAGAAATGTGAAAATCTTTTTTCAAATTTCAAAAGAGTTGAATCAAGTGAGAATATAGTAAGTGATGTATCGTACAAGCTTGCAAAATTCCGAAATCTTTGTATGGGCTAAAAATGACAAAATTCAACAAATTATATACCTTTGAAATGTGAACTATTCACTATACTTATTACTAGATCCACACTTTTGTCTTTATATGTAGCATATAATACAAATTATTTCACACCGAGGTTTTGCTTGCTAGTAGTATACATCATTGACTACACCCACATTGATTCAGAATTTTTTGAAAAATATGATTTTTGATTTTAAAATAAAGAGCTCCATGGAGGTCAGACTTCCATTTGGCTTTTCCCCAAAGTATATAGGCATTACATGTGGCACAATGGCATCTACTATCTTGAGTAATTTTTTCTTTGAAAAAAAGGCTTCCTTACGATTTTCATTAGTACAAGAACCAAAAACGTTGTATATTTGAGAGTAGCTAATTCACAGTCCACCACACATCGTGGTCAATCATGACGTACTAAAGCTATGGACTTCGTACTAAAAAAACAATTCCTACAGTAGCAAAATTTTATATATGAGTGTAGCTACAATTTCGAAACATATTTGTACCCTAGGGTTTATGACCCCCGCCCTACTGAGAGCTCCACCCCCTCATCGATACGTACCGTGGCTACTGATTGTTAATTTTCGCCAGGGTCAAGTACCCTTGTACTCCATACTAGGTGTTGTAGTTAACCGATCACTGCTAACTACTCCTTGCCTATAGCTAGTAGATGACACACGGTTTGACAATTAGTGACTATTATGGGGACATGTTTGATGAAATCAAAAGCCATGCATCTATGTTGTGGTCTCTTAATGCTAACTCCGTCTTCTCCTTAATTTCTCATCAGCTTCTGTTGAGAAATGACCCGACATGACACTCCATTAAAGTTTTATTTAATGAGAGTAGACCAGAGGTTTTGATGGGAACAACCTAGATCGGATCGGAGTGGTACTTTGGAAAAAGGAACTTTTAGACTGAAGTGGTTCTAGCTAGGGGCGATGTTTGTTAAGAAAATGCACGACGTGCTGCGACGTGGATGGTTAACACATCAAGCCCGCCACTGCTGAGCGGACCAAACAAACAACAGCGCAACAGTCTATCTCATCGCGATCAAAAGACTTTTAGTCATCGAGGCTGTCACTGAGTAGCTAACCAGTGAGGCTGTTGGGTTAACAATAATTAAGTGATCCTCCTGTGCAGTAGGTCCTTTTGTGAGAGCTCTGTGGGTACGATTTATTGGAGCCGCTAACCGTAAACCGTCCGTAGACTACCTAATTTCTCTCCCTCGATACCACTCGCTTTTTTCTTTAAGGCATGTACGATTTTTTTCCTTACACACTCATTGTCTAATATACTCCACCGGTTTTAAAATATAAGATATTTTTTATTTATAAAGAAAATGTATACAGGAAATCTATCTGTATATACCGGCTGGCAATTGATCAAACCTGGTGGACACGCGAAGTGCGTCGTGTGTGATTGCGCGCACGCGGCATAAACGATAAAACGAATCAGAGTCAGCTAAGAATTAAATTAAAAAATTAAAATATTTTGTAGATCAAATCATTTGTCTAATTTAGGATTCGTTTTTACAGTTGGCTTAGTCGCGACAAGAGTTTCGAAACTAGATCTCATATTGATATGTTTTGATAAAATAATCAGATTAAAAATTTATCCACCGTAACACGTGAGTTATCCATGTCATAATATATAAGTTATCCTCATGTAATATATAAATTACCCATCATATAAACTAGTTGACTAGAGACGTTCTTGCATTTCTCATGTGTGTAACTTTTGTATTTTTTGTCTCATGAAACCTTGATTTCTTTATGTATTTCAGTTTAGTTAATTAAATATTAGCTACTAGCTCTTTTAATTGAGATGCGGTTGTCTAGGTGTTAGCATATCAAGACTTTGTCACCATCGATGCATTAGCAGAGCAATGAACGCTCGATACCCTAACACCTCAAAGCTTCATCACCTGTAATGCCGTCACAACGGCGACATGTGATAAAGCCGAGCCGCTAAATTACCGATTGTGTGTTGTGTTTGTTCACTACAACTTAGGATGGTGGATACGTGGGACATAAGATCCTATTTATTATATCGTATGTATAAGCTTAAATTTAATTCATTTAAAAATTATATTTAATCTTTAACGCGGTAGACTTTCGAGGTTGAGTCGCCAGTAGGTTTCTCGCGGCAACGGACGACGAAGCTGAGTTGTTAGAATAAATTTTATATTCTATTTATGGGTAAATTTTTATAATAACGTATAACTTACATGTTATTAAGTTAATAACTTATATGCCGAAGTATGAATAACTCTCATTTTACTAGTGAATAATTATTGTACAATGTTATTGGTAACTCTTTGTTTATCTCTATGACTAACTTTGTATAATTTTTAGGATAAGTTTAATGGAAGAGGATCCGCTAACGAGGCATCTTCTGACATTGAGTCCCTAAGAGCATCTCTAGCACACACCGAAAAAGGGCAAACCAGAAAACACGTTTTTAGATCGCAGTTTTTTTTAAGTTACGAACGGCGAGGCGAAACAGAAATCAGAAACCCGAATCAGAAAAGGGAATATTCTCCTTTCCCAGTTTCGCATGTACGGGGTATGTTTCGTCACAACAAGTGTCGAACCCGTAAATTGAACTATTTTCTGTCAATTTTACCACATATCTCGCATTTTTAAACAGAAATATGATGCCAGCGTAAAGTAAAAGCCCGAAATTATTAATTATATATTACAATAATTGTCCAATTATAACAATTGTCCAAACAAATTGAATAAGAAATAATCCAATTACAATAAATGACCAAATTAAATGAATAGTTTCGAATGTAAATAATGTTTCACACACAAGAATGATAAAATATGGTAGCCTAGTTTCTCCCAAATAGTTGTCGGTGGTGCTCAATGAGATCATGTTGCAGCTGGTCGTGGGTGGTCATGTTCTCAATGTCTCGGTAGGTTTGAAGGAAGGCTTGGATGCCATTTGGGTTTCTAGCTGGCTTCACACGGCAGCCAACAGTGTCGTAGAAGATGTCCAAGTCTAGACCCCTCTCTTGAGCCTTTGCAAATTCAGTCTCTTTCCTAGTTTGAGGATTCGAGTTGGTGTTGATAAATATAACCTAACGAGGATAAATACCGTCAGCTAGATAATACCCCTTGTCATAATTAGAACCATTGACAGTATAGTTGCAAGCGGGCACTTCACCACTAGCTAACTTTGCAAATAGAGGAGATCTATGGAGCATATTGATATCATTGAGGGTGCCAGACAAACCAAAGAAACAATGCCAAATCCACAATGTAGGGGTTCTTAGTATGGAAAACAAAAAAAATCTACCACATGCAAACAAACAAGCCAAGATCTATCTACTAGATTATAACAACGAGTCGATAGAGGAACTCACCCTCGAAGATTCCAAAGTGTTTAACAAGAGCAGATTCTCGTGGGTGATGTAGTCATACTCTTGCCGATCTCAAGATCGTGTAGACGATCCTTCCGGCCAGCTTCCATGATCGGTCACACGTTCGATTTTCGATGAAGACCTTCCTCTCCTTGTTCCAAGAAATGGAGGTTGTAGCACTCTCCTCGCGATTCCGGCAGCATGACGGCGTGGTACCGGAAGTAGAGGGGACATCTCGCAGGGCTTCGCCTTAAGCCGGAGCGAGTATGGTGGACTATGAGAGAGGCCTTGGCGATCTAGGGTTTATAGGCACCAAGCGAGGAGGCTAGGCCGGCGGCTAGGGCTTGGGGAGAGCCCCAACTCGGTGGCTAGGGCAAACCCTAGGGCGGCGGCGACTTGTGGTGGCCGACGGCTAGGGCTAGGGTTTTGGTGGAGAGAGGTGTAGGCTAGAGGGGGCACCCCTGCCCCTTCTTTTATAGGTGGGAGGGCGCCGGCCAAGGGGAGGGAGTCCTCCCCCAAGTCGTCCTCCTTGGCCGGCGGGTGGAGGGAGAGGAACTCCTCCCCAAGTAGGTTTCCTACTCTCCCTCCACCAAGCAAAACTCCGTTTGACTTTTCAAATTGGCGTTTGACTTTTTAAACTAGGATTTGATTTATCCCTTTATTTTGCTCAGCCATGATACCTAGTACATGATGCAACCATTCCACATTGTCATGACACATTCATTGTAGCATCCCAGTTGTCTAACCCCTGTAATGCTACATGTCATAATAATAAAATGGGCCACTTCCAACATATAATTGTTGCATCATCATCACATCATGCTCATGTCATCATGTCCCCTTGCATTTGAGCATCATACAAAACCCTTTCTTGTTTGGTTCTTATCTCATGTGCACGATTAATTGTAGTTGCCTCTTGATATTGTATTTGGTTCTTACTAAATTGTTAAATGCCCAAGTTGAGTTGGGGGCATCTCTCTTTTGACTCCACCACCTTATCTTTCACCACCTTATAATTCCACCATCCAATAATATGGGCTTGGCATTTTTATTGAGTTTCTCTAGCTCATGTTGTTGGTTGGATCCACCCATAATCTTTTGCTTGGCCTTTGCCCACTTTTTGGGAATGCAAGGATTAAAGCCACATGAAATAATGTTGTTTTCACAATATAACCATTGGGCATTAATCATCTTGCATGGGCCATGCAAGTGCCACCTTTTCTGGTTTTGGTTTAATTTGGATTTCTAAATGGACCACCCTTCTTTGCTTGACCTTGTTTTGTGAGTATAAAACCCTAGCTCTTTCCCTCTCTTTCCCTGTAGCTAGATCCCTACCCCATGCCCCATGCACATACATGTGCTCATGAGCATGCCCCTGCCAAACCACCCCTCTCCCTTGGTTCTTGCTTGGCCATTAATTTGGATCATGCATGAACTAAAGAAGTGCCTCATCACCTTAACCATCTCTCTCTTCTCCCTCTTTTCTTGTTTTTCTTGCTAGAGCTAGTTGAAGCTTGTATGACCAAGATTAGTACCACCATCCTTGGCCTACCCTCTTAGCAACCTCTAAAACCACCCCTTGCCTCTCTCTTTTCTACCCTAAAACCAAAACCCTATATTTTACATCTATCCTAAAACTAAACCCTAAACTACCTTTTTCCCTCTAATCAAAACCTAGCTACCATCTAACCCTCTCCCTCTCCCCCTCTCCTCTCTAGCTAGAACCCTAAGTGGCCTCCCATCATCTTGATCATCCCCTAAAACAAACCCTAAACCACCCTCTTACCCTCTAATCTCCCCCTCTTTACCTAAACAAAACCCTAGTACCACCCTTTCCTACCTAGCATGTTCCATGCCCTTTCCTCTCTCTCGGCCCCTCTCTACCTACCATGCGCCCCTTTGACAACCTACCCGCCACACGTGACGGGACCCCTAGCGATCTAAACCCTAGGCCGAGCCTCCCTCCTCTCGCTTTCTCTCCCTCAGACCCACCTTGGCCCTACCCCACCTGCCTCACCGATGCGCCCTGTACACCAGTCTCCCCTTCCTTCCCCTCTACCACGCCATCCTGGACCCCATGCGAGCACGTGAGCCAAAGGTGGCCGACGCCCGCCGCTAACCCTCCCCACGCTAGCCTCCTCTGGCGTTCTTATCCCCTTCCTCCTCTCGAGCCTCCCCAGATCCCCCCAAGCACCTGCCTCTTCCTTTCCATCCAAGCTTTCCTCGCCACACATCGCCACCACCACCGCCCTGCACGATCTAACCGGAGGCGTGTCGCCGCGTTGTCGAGGAGGTCCTGAGCTCGCCTGCGATCTGGAGCGACGCGAGAAGGAGGAGCCCTACCGCCAGAACTGTCGCCATCCGGAAACCCTAGGTCGTCGGAGCGTCGCCTCGTCGGCCGACGCCACGCCTCGCCCGATCCGACCACACGCACGCGGTAGAAGCACACGAGTCTCCGACATCTTCCCCTTTCGTTTTCCTGTTCGCGCGGTCCCGGCGTCAGCGCTGCGGGCGTTATGCGTCGCTGGCCTCTGCCACGCGTCGCAGCTCATCTAGCGCCGCCTCCTCATCAGCCTAGCCCACCCCCTGGTAGCGGACCGCTAAGGCGCCGAGCGTGGGTTCGAGCCCACCAAGCGCCGCCACAAGGCCGACGCACGCGAGGGAGAAGATCCACAGTACACCGGACTGTTTTGCTCAAAACCCCCTGGCCGTTTCTTTTGCTCAAACCCTCAGTCCTCGAGGCCCCAGCTGGCCGTCGGTGACCTTTTCTAAAAAGGCTCCGCAAGAACCGAGCTAAACCGCAGTCCTCCCCGGCCGCGTGTTCGTTTTGCAGATGACCCTGCCCTTTTGTTTGCGTCAACCCGGTCCTCGAAGCCCACTTGTCGGCGTCAGATACTTTTTTGCATTTAGGCTCTGTTGTTTTTTAATAAACCCGGTCCGATTATCCTGAACCTTGCTGTAGGGCGAGAAACCCCTGCCCACTGTCATGCGACTCAGCTGGGTCGTCTGAGTAAGAAACTTCAGAACTGTTTTAAATTCAAAACTGTTTAAATAAATTCAAATTCAAATTCAAATTCAGTTTTCTATAACTTTTCATACTTAATCCAATTTTGGCAAATGATATATGTTTGGATATCAGCAAGATGAGAGGAATTCAAATATGCCATCTATTTTGTATTTTGCACAAGTAAAATTCCAAGTTCATGTTAATTACATCAAATGCCTTGGATTTTCAATAATTCATAATTTTGGTTTTATAATTCCAAATTAAGCAAATGAGTAGTCCAAATTGATCAGCTCGACGAGACCTTTCTGTTTATGCTATCCATGTCTTCAATTGCAGCATGCATCATATAAAAATATAATGAACAACAACTATTATGGCAACAAAATATGACTAAAACCCAATTCAAATGTTATTTTCTTGTCCTCCACACCTCACCCATGCCATGCTACTTATTGCCATGCAACTTGTGCATCATTCATCATGGCATGATTGTTTGCTTGACGCATTTAATTCCAATGCTTGTGCTCTATATTCATGTTGGCCTTGTTTGTTTGGTTTCTCTCGGATAGACACTGAGCAGGGGTTGTATCAAGAGCACCAGGAGCACTACCCAGAACCGTCCCTTGCTTCAACAGAGATACCAGGCAAGCACTACCACATGTTTGCATACATACAGTACCTATTGCCTCTATCTTATTCTTGCATCATCGAGTCGCGATTGCATTAAATTGAATCCCAAGTATGCATAGCCTTTACTTTTAAACCCCACCAAGCTTGTTTCCTCCATCCCATGAGCCACTACTATAGGAGTTGTTTGAGCCATGCGAGTCGTAGAACACCATGTGTAGGGTTTGTGAGAGTCTGATGAATAACGAGGTACTTAAACAACTTAACCTGAGTAGTTCTGGGATAACTAAAGAAAGTGGCACCGGTGAGCAACATCTGCTATTTGGTTTTTCCTGCTCACTTGTGTCCCGTAAGACCCCGAGTACTTGATTCCTGTTCCTTGATTTATCGCGCTATCCACATCCGGGAGGTATATGGGACCCCCCTGGGCCAGAGCTTGATTCCGTCTATTTCTTGGGGCCACAAACTAGTTTGAGGTTTTATTTACGATCCTGTACTTATGCCATGCTACTGCTTTATTTACGATTGTGCGAGGAGCACACTGTACTGTTTAGGTAAGCGGGATGTTTTCGCGGTATCGACAGTCCCCGATTGGGGACCTGCTGTCGTTCTGACCATCGCAAAACCTTGAGTCCGTCTCGAGCTTGCTTACTTGCTATGTATACTCAAAGGTGGCCCCTGAAATATTTCAATCTGTGATTGTTCATCGTGAAAGCCTCGTTGGGTTTTGATTTGGTTTCCGAGGTTGATCGAGCGTGTTGCTATTGGTGCACCCCGGTAAAACTTTCAAAGCCGTGTCCATGGATATGGACGACTTGGAGCAGTTTCTCGATCATAGACAAGCATAACTAAAGTACCGTATTTTGACTAAGTAACTTGACTAGTAAATAGAGCCATACTCATGGAATGGTTAATAAAATTGCCAACGGATGGGGGTTGTTCGTCCGCTTCCTTGTTGGTAAGGTGGAGGAGGATGGATCGGATGAGATTACCATTATAATTGTTGTACTTAAATTCACGGACATCCGCTCATCATTGGTTAGGCGGATGGTTAGCGTTATCTGTAGAATTGCTAGGGTTTATCTTTGCTGCAATTGCGTCACCCTGTGTTGTGTCCCCTTTAGAGGCATTAAGACTTGCCGAGTACCCTTAGGGTCTCACACGATAAATTCTTGATTCAGATGAATGTACCTTCTCGGGGATGATCTTGGGTGGAAGAAGCCGATGATGTGGGCAACGATCGTATGGTGTAGAGATTCCGGAACGGGATCCGTGAGACCTGTAGAGGATGTGCTTATTTTCTATGGCATCTTATGCCGATTTGCTTCTTATCCGTACTGGATTCTGCTTGCCGCTTCCGCATGATACTCGATGTGTCTTGTATGAGGAGTTATCCTAAAATATAGTTATCCGTGTCATTTGAATCTTGCCGTATGGCGTTGGTATATTTTCTTTCTTTCTAGATGGGATGGCTGTGATGTACTCTTGTATGGTGGCTTGCGTACATACCCACTTGTACGTAGTTGATCCTTCGCCGCCGACCACGCCCAGACAGTCCCGTTGAGAGGGTAGCGGTTGGGACGTCTGAAAGGACTACCAGTGAGTGGCTTTTGGGGCCCCACCGTATTATTTCAACCGCTATCACTCATCCAGGCTTGTATCTAGGAGCGTAGTTCACCGAGGTAGTTACAATTGGTATCAGAGCCATCCCGACCTTCAGGGTTTCAGCCAAACGGTCGTTGTCAGTCTAGCAAATATTTTGAGTAGTTATGTATATTAGGAAAAAAAAACAAGACGCGAGAGTAGGACTGCTTCATTTTTCTTCTTACCCTCCCACCCACCCTTTTCTGGTAAGGAAGTGCAACGTTTTCAATCCTCTTCTCAAAGTTCAAACTAGGATTCACGTGTTCGGGGTTTTCCGTAGTACCATAGGGTGTGTGTGTGTGTGTGTGTGTGTGTGTAATCCCTTGTCTATCTGTTGCATCCAAGTTGTTATCTTATCTGCCTTTGGTTATCAACTGTTGGTATATTCCATACCGATAGGCTTTTTGTAAACCGACGCAATCTATCTTCCTCTTTGTATCCGACGCTATCTTGTTGGGGTGTTCGTTTCCGTAGTTATCAATCTTTAGGTTTCGTCGTGAGAAGAAGGGGTTAGGATATGTGTTCCACTTGTTCATATGCGAAGTAATGATTTGAGTGCGGGATGGAGTCGCGACCATACCACTACTTGTATCATTTGCTTTTGTATATTGGATCGGTAGAGTCACTAATCTTGATTCGTTAAGTAATTTTGCGCATCTATTGGTATTCTAATGCCGAAATTTGTGGAAAAAATTTTCTTTGATATGTTTGTGTACCACACTCCTTTTCAATGGTGCGATATGCTTAATATCTGTGAGGTGCTATGAACTTTGTTGATATTTTTATATCATCTCAAGAATTGTATCCTTTAATCTTGGTTAATTCCATCTTGGTACTATTTTGGATTATTATCATTCTCCATTATAGTACTGACTTGAGTTTTACATCAATGACAGGATGGCTCCCCCACGCCGGACTGAGGAGGACATTCCTCCGGAACTGGGCTCAGCGCTGTCAAGCATAGCTAATGCTCTGGCAGCCATGCAAGAGAACCAACAGCGCTTCGAGGAGAGCGTCAGAAGGAATGAGTTCGCTCCACTTCCTCCACCTCCCAAGCGTGGTGACATCAAGAGCTTCCTCAAGTTCAACCCTCGGCAGTTTGATGTGTCTGACCGACCTCTTGACGCGGATGATTGGCTGCGCGAGATCTCAAGGTTGCTCGAGACTGCTGATGTTCCAGAACAGGAGTGGGTCAAGTGTGCTACCCACCTTCTCAAGGGAGATGCGGCTCTATGGTGGGAAAACTACTTGAAGGCAAGGCACCGGTTTCCACCAACTTGGGAGAGGTTCACTGCAGCTTTCAAAGAACAGTTTCTCTCGAGATTGTGATGGAAAGGATGAAGGATGCTTTCCTCAACTCAAGCGAAATGATAACGTCAACACCTATATCAGAACTTTATGAACCTGTCTCGCTATGGTGGTGATGAGGTATCGATGACAAGAAAAAGGAAAAAGATTCGTGCAAGGGCTCAATGCGTCGATCAAGTATGCACTCACGCATGCAAGACCGCAACCTTCTGAACTGCAGATATGGCACTACAAGAGGAGGCTAGTAGGCGGATGTTCGAGGAGTCCAAGAAACACAGAGGATGCATCAAGCTCGGCGAGAATGGCAACTCCTTCTAAGCGGCGTGTCGGGTTCCTAACACCCCACCGCCGCCCGGCTCCACCAAGACCGCGAGCTTCACGTCAAGGCCACCAAACTTCACCATGCGGCTCCTGTGGGCTACAACAACCCTTACCTCGAGCGCTGGCGGAGTCCACAGCTACTCGGCTCCACGTCCACCGGTGCTCGCTTCACGGTGGAGATCCTGGACATCAACAATGGAACTGGCCCAATGAAGAACAAAGCTCTCCTCAACCCCCGCCAAGATCGCATCAAGCTCTCCTTCGTTCATGCACCACCTCGGGCTCAACATCAACACTAAGCCCGGGTCTGTGCGTGCTAATCAACGTCAACGCCTCTCAAGCTGAGCTCGCACCTGGAGTTGTCATGGGTATGCTTTCAGTTAACTCAGTCCCTGCACGAGTTCTCTTTGATTCTGGTGCATCGCATTCATTTGTGTCTCACAAGTTTGCAAATGAGAACGAGTTAGTCCTGGGTCCTCTCCAAAAGAAGTTAATGGTTCTTTCTCCTGGAGCAAATATGATGGCAACTAAGATCAGTCATGGCAATCAAGTCGAGATTGGTGGTTCTTCATTCTTGGCTTCTTTGATTGTTCTGGGCAACTCTGACATTGATGTCATTTTGGGCATGGATTGGTTGACAAAAATGCACTGTGATCGATTGTCTTTGAACGCCAGTGTCTCGAAGATTCTCAAGGCCACATAGTCTTCTCTCCAAGTCCGACTCCTCTGTCCAGCTCTATTCCTTGGCGGCTCAATAATGATGCTATGGAAGCTATTCAGGTGTACCAAAGGGTCCGTGAGTTCCGGATGTCTTTCTGAAGAGTTGCTGTATGCCTCCGGATCGCGAGGTTGAATTCGTGATTGAGCTTGAACCTGGAACCGCTCCTATCTCCAAGAGGCCATATAAAATGGGTCCTTCTGAGTTGGCTGAACTCAAACGACAACTTGATGAACAAGAGAAATTGGGTTTCATTCAACACAACACTTCTTCTTGGGGTAGCCCAACAATCTTTGTGAAGAAGCGTGGCAACCGATAGGCTATGTGTTGACTAGGGCTCTAAATGCTAAAACCATCAAGAACAAATATCCTCTCCTCGGATAAATGATCTATTTGATCACCGGCAGAGCTGTGGTGTTCTCTAAGCTGGACTTGAGAAGTGGTTATCACCAAATCAAAATTCGCAAAGAGGATGTGCCCAAGACAGCTTTCACCACTTGCTATGGCCTGTATGAGTACACGGTCATGTCTTTCGCCTCACCAACGCACTGCTACCTTCTCGAGGTGATGAACTCCGTTTTCATGGAGTACCGGACAAGTTTGTCGTGGTATATCTGGATGACATTCTGTTTATTCCAAGTCCAAGGAGGAGCATGAAGAGCACTGCGGTGTGTCTGAACAAGCTTCGTGAGAACCGCTTGTATGCAAAGTTCTCCAAGTGTGAGTTCGGTTGCCTGAAGTAACATATCGGGACATGTCATCTCGCCAAGGGCATTGCAGTCAACCCGAAACCGTGCAAACAATAGTTGAATGGCTTCCTCCGCTAATGTCAAGGAAGTGCGGAGTTTCCTCGGCTTGGCTAGCTATTGTCGCTGCTTTATGCGTAACTTCTCAAAGATAGCAAAGCCTCTTACCGATCTTCTCAAGAAAGGAAAGAAGTACTGTGGACACCCTGCCAAGAAAGTTTCGAGACACTCAAAGAGAAGCTCACTTCCACGCCAGTCTTGGTTCCTCCGGATACATCCAAGCCTTTCCAGATATTCTGCGATGCCTCCTTGCAAGGATTGGGTGCGGTCCTTATGCAAGAGAGACAGGTGGTTGCTTATGCCTCTCGTCAGTTGAAGACGCATGAGATCAACTATCCCACACATGACCTCGAGCTAGCAGCAGTTGTCTTTGCTTTGAAGCTGTGGAGGCACTACTTGCTGGGTAACCGTTGTGAGATCTTCTCGGACCACAAGAGTTTGAAGTATATCTTCACTCAACCGGATCTTAACCTACGGCAGAGGAGATGGATTGAAGCAATCAATGACTTCGATGTGACCATCAACTACACCCCAGGCAAAGCAAATGTCATGGCAGATGCGCTTAGCAGAAAAGCCTATGTCAACAACCTCATGGTGGAAGAGCAGCAGCCTCTCTTGTGCGAGGAATTCCGTCAGCTCAACCTTGAAATTGTGGAACAAGGGCATCTCCTGAACCTTCTGGCTACTCCTCTCTTGGAAGAACAGATTCGATCTCGTCAGCTTGGTGATCCGCACACCAGAAAGCTCATCTCTAAGCTTGGCACTCCGAAGTATGAATCCTTCCATGTTGATGATCAAGGCTCGCTCTTCTTTGATCACCGGATGTTTGTTCCAAACTACCCGGGTCTGAGAGACCAAGTTCTCAAGGAGGCACATGATTCGGTTCTTTCTATCCATCCTGGCAGCACAAAGATGTACATGGACTTGAAAACACAATACTGGTGGCCTGGGTTGAAACGGTATTGCGCCAAGTATGTCTCAGAATGTGATGTCTGCCGTAGGGTGAAGGCTGTCCATCAGAAACCATTTGGTCTTCTACAGCCATTGAAACCTCCGGAATGGAAGTGGGAGAAAGTTGAGATGGACTTCATCACCGGTTTTCCTAGGTCGCAGAAGGGCAACAATGCAATCTTTGTTGTCATCGACGTGCTTTCTAAAGTGGCACACTTATTCCCGATCAAAGAAACAATTTCGGACTTCAGGTGAGCTATATATCAACAGGATTGTCTCTTTGTATGGGGTTCCACTTGAAATCAGTTCGCACTGGGAGCATCTTCACCTCAAAGTTCGGGAGAGTTTCCAAAAGCTTTGGGAACGGTTGAACTTCAAGACTTACCACCCTCGATCGCAAGGACAAGTGGAGAGGATCAATCGATTCTCGAGGACATGCTTAGAGCTTGCGTCATCTCTTTTGGCATGAAGTGGGAGGAATGCCTTCCATATGCTGAATTCTCCTACAACAACAGCTTCCAGAAGAGTCTGAAGATGGCACCATTCGAGGCTCTCTATGGTCGGAAGTGCGAACTCCGATTGGTTGGTCGTGTCAGGAGAAAGAATCTGGTTTGGCCCCGACATTGTAACCCAAGCGGAGGAAGGTGCATATCATTCGAGAACTCAAGATTGCTCAAAGTCGCCGAAGAGCAACTATGACAGAAGCACAGATATGGTATATGCCCCTGGTGATCTCGTCTACCTTCGTGTCACTCCCATGAGAGGAACACACCGCTTTGGTATCAAAGGAAAGTTGGCTCCTAGATACATCGGTCCTTTCAAGATACGTGGTAGAAGAGGAGAAGTTGCTTATGCACTAGAGCTTCCGGAAAAACTCAAAGTCCATGATGTTTTCCATATCTCTCAGCTCAAGAAGTGCTTCAAAGACCCCGGCAAGACCGTGGATCATGAGCTAATAGACCTCCAAGAAGATCTCTTATCGTGAACACCCCACCAAAATCCTTGAGACCGCAGAATCAAGGACGCAACAAGTCCATCAAGTTTTGCAAGGTGCAGTGGTCACACCATTCTGTTGATGAAGCAACATGGGAGCGTGAAGATGAACTACGTGCCAACCATCCTTCTCTCTTTGTGTCTTCTTCTTCTTCTTCTTCCTAGAATCTCGGGGCGAGATTCCTGTTTAGTGGGGGAGAGTTGTAGCATCCCAGTTGTCTAACCCCTGTAATGCTACATGTCATAATAATAAAATGGGCCACTTCCAACATATAATTGTTGCATCATCATCACATCATGCTCATGTCATCATGTCCCCTTGCATTTGAGCATCATACAAAACCCTTTCTTGTTTGGTTCTTATCTCATGTGCACGATTAATTGTAGTTGCCTCTTGATATTGTATTTGGTTCTTACTAAATTGTTAAATGCCCAAGTTGAGTTGGGGCATCTCTTTGACTCCACCACCTTATCTTTCACCACCTTATAATTCCACCATCCAATAATATGGGCTTGGCATTTTTATTGAGTTTCTCTAGCTCATGTTGTTGGTTGGATCCACCCATAATCTTTTGCTTGGCCTTTGCCCACTTTTTTGGGAATGCAAGGATTAAAGCCACATGAAATAATGTTGTTTTCACAATATAACCATTGGGCATTAATCATCTTGCATGGGCCATGCAAGTGCCACCTTTCTGGTTTTGGTTTAATTTGGATTTCTAAATGGACCACCCTTCTTTGCTTGACCTTGTTTTGTGAGTATAAACCCTAGCTCTTTCCTCTCTTTCCCTGTAGCTAGATCCCTACCCCATGCCCCATGCACATACATGTGCTCATGAGCATGCCCCTGCTAAACCACCCCTCTCCCTTGGTTCTTGCTTGGCCATTAATTTGGATCATGCATGAACTAAAGAAGTGCCTCATCACCTTAACCATCTCTCTCTTCTCCCTCTTTTCTTGTTTTTCTTGCTAGAGCTAGTTGAAGCTTGTATGACCAAGATTAGTACCACCATCCTTGGCCTACCCTCTTAGCAACCTCTAAAACCACCCCTTGCCTCTCTCTTTTCTACCCTAAAACCAAAACCCTATATTTTACATCTATCCTAAAACTAAACCCTAAACTACCTTTTTCCCTCTAATCAAAACCTAGCTACCATCTAACCCTCTCCCTCTCCCCCTCTCCTCTCTAGCTAGAACCCTAAGTGGCCTCCCCATCATCTTGATCATCCCCTAAAACAAACCCTAAACCACCCTCTTACCCTCTAATCTACCCCTCTTTACCTAAACAAAACCCTAGTACCACCCTTTCCTACCTAGCATGTTCCATGCCCTTTCCTCTCTCTCGGCCCCTCTCTCTACCTACCATGCGCCCCACCCCAGCAACCTACCTGCCACACGTGACCAGGACCCCCCCTAGCGATCTAAACCCTAGCTGAGCCGGCCTCCCTCCTCTCGCTTTCTCCCCTCCACCCGCCAGCCCACCCCCACCTGCCCGCCTCACCGATGCCTGCCACACCGCCTCCCCTTCCTTCCCAGCTCTACCACGCCATCCTCGACCCCATGCCGAGCACACGTGAGCCAAAAGGTGGCCGACGCGCCGCCACTAACCTCCCCACGCTAGCCTCCTCCCTGGCGTTCTTATCCCCTTCCTCCCTCTGAGCCTCCCAGATCTACCCGCAAGCACCCTGCCTTCCCTTTCCATCCCCAAGCTTTCCCTCGCCACACATCGCCACCTACCACCGCAGACGATCTAACCGGAGGCGTGTCGCTGGCGTTGTCGAGGAGGTCCTGAGCTCGCCTGCGATGATCCGGAGCGACGCGAAGGAGGAGCCCCTGACCCAGAACCTGTCGCCCGCCTGAAACCCTAGGTCCGGAGCGTCGCCGTCGACGCCACTGCACCTCGCCCGATCCGACCACACCAAGACGCTCAGTAAGCACACGAGTCTCCCAGACATCTTCCCCTTTTCGTTTCCTGTTCGCGCGGTCCAGCTCTGGCGCGTTGCGTGCGTCAGCGTCCTCTGCGCCGCGTCGCAAGACCAGCTCATCTAGCGCCGCCTCCCGTCACCTAGCCTAGCCCACCCCTGGTAACAGACCCGCTAAGCGCTGCAGAGCGTGGTTCGAGCCCCACTTGCCAAGGCACAAGGCTGGGACGCACGCGAGGGAGAAGATCCACAGTACACCGGACTGTTTTGCTCAAAACCCCCTGGCCGTTTCTTTTGCTCAAACCCGCAGTCCTCGAGGCCCCACTGTCAGCGGCGGTGACCTTTTCTAAAAAGGCTCCCGCAAGAACCAGAGCTAAACCCGCAGTCCTCCCCTGGCCCGCGTGTTCGTTTTGCAGATGACCCCTGGCCCTTTTGTTTGCGTCAACCCGCGGTCCCTGGAAGCCCACTTGTCAGCGTCTGTATACTTTTTGCATTTAGGCTCCTGTTGTTTGTTTTAATAAACCCGCGGTCCAGTTATCCCAGGCACTGCCGTGTGGGCCAGAGAAACCCCCTGGCCCACCTGTCTGCGACTCAGGCTGGGTCAGTCTGAGTAAGAAACTTCCAGGAACTGTTTTTAAATTCAAAACCTGTTTAAATAAATTCAAATTCAAATTCAAATTCAGTTTTCTATAACTTTTTCATACTTAATCCAATTTTGGCAAATGATATATGTTTGGATATCAGCAAGATGAGAGGAATTCAAATATGCCATCTATTTTGTATTTTGCACAAGTAAAATTCCAAGTTCATGTTAATTACATCAAATGCCACTGGATTTTCAATAATTCATAATTTTGGTTTTATAATTCCAAATTAAGCAAATGAGTAGTCCAAATTGATCAGCTCGACGAGACCTTTCTGTTTATGCTATCCATGTCTTAAATTGCAGCATGCATCATATAAAAATATAATGAACAACAACTATTATGGCAACAAAATATGACTAAAACCCAATTCAAATGTTATTTTCTTGCCCTCCACACCTCACCCATGCCATGCTACTTATTGCCATGCAACTTGTGCATCATTCATCATGGCATGATTGTTTGCTTGACGCATTTAATTCCAATGCTTGTGCTCTATATTCATGTTGGCCTTGTTTGTTTGGTTTCTCTCGGATAGACACTGAGCAGGGGTTGTATCAAGAGCACCAGGAGCACTACCCAGAACCGTCCCTTGCTTCAACAGAGATACCAGGCAAGCACTACCACATGTTTGCATACATACAGTACCTATTGCCTCTATCTTATTCTTGCATCATCGAGTCGCGATTGCATTAAATTGAATCCCAAGTATGCATAGCCTTTACTTTTAAACCCCACCAAGCTTGTTTCCTCCATCCCATGAGCCACTACTATAGGAGTTGTTTGAGCCATGCGAGTCATAGAACAGCATGTGTAGGGTTTGTGAGATTCTGATGAATAACGAGGTACTTAAACAACTTAACCTGAGTAGTTCTGGGATAACTAAAGAAAGTGGCACCGGTGAGCAACATCTGCTATTTGGTTTTTCCTGCTCACTTGTGTCCCGTAAGACCCCGAGTACTTGATTCCTGTTCCTTGATTTATCGCGCTATCCACATCCGGGAGGTATATGGGACCCCCACAGGCGGAGCTTGATTCCGTCTATTTCTTGGGGCCACAAACTAGTTTGAGGTTTTATTTACGATCCTGTACTTATGCCATGCTCTTTGCTTTATTCGATTGTGCGAGGAGCACACTGCATCATTTAGGTAAGCGGGATGTTTTGCGGTATCGGCGATCCCGATTGGGGACCTGCATTGTTACTGACCATCGACGCAAACCTTGAGTCCGTCTGAGCTTGCTTACTCCGTTGCGGGTATACTCAAGGGTGGCCCCTGAAATATTTCGAATCCTGTGATTGTTCACCGTGAAAGCCTCGTTGGGTTTTGATTTGGTTTTCGAGGTTGATCGAGCGTGTGTTGCTATTGGTGCACCCCGGCGGTAAAACTTTCAAAGCCGTGTCGCGGATATGGACGACTTGGAGCACAGTTCTCGATCATAGACAAGCATAACTAAAGTACCGTATTTTGACTAAGTAACTTGACTAGTAAATAGAGCCATACTCATGGAATGGTTAATAAAATTGCCAACGGATGGGGTTGTTCGTCCGCTTCCTTGTTGGTAGCGAGGGAGGAGGATGGATCGGATGAGATTACCATTATAATCATTGTACTTAAATTCACGGACATCCGCTATCATTGGTTAGGCGGATGGTTAGCGTTATCTGTAGAATTGCTAGGGTTTATCTTTTGCTGCAATTCGTCACCCAGTTGTGTCCCTTTAGAGGCATTAAGACTTCTTTGAGTACCCTTAGGGTCTCACACGATAAATTCTTGATTCAGATGAGCAGTACCTTCTCGGCGGATCTTTGGGTGGAAGAAGCCGATGATGTGGGCAACGATCGTATGGTGTAGAGATTCCGGAACGGGGATCCGTGAGACCTGTAGAGGATGTGCTTATTTTCTATGGCATCTTATGCCGATTTGCTTCTTATCCGTACTGGATTCTGCTTGCCGCTTCGCATGATACTCGATGTGTCTTTGTATGAGGAGTTATCCTAAAATATAGTTATCCGGTCATTTGAATCTTGCCGTATGGCGGTGGTATATTTTCTTTCTTTCTAGATGGGATGGCTGTGAGGTACTCTTGTATGGTGGCTTGCGTACATACCCACTTGTGTCGTAGTTGATCCTTCGCTGCCGACCACGCCGTCTGACAGTCCCGTTGAGAGGGTAGCGGTTGGGACGTCTGAAAGGACTACCAGTGAGTGGCTTTTGGGGCCCCACCGTACTATTTCAACCGCTATCACTCATCCAGGCTTGTATCTAGGAGCGTAGTTCACCGAGGTAGTTACATTCATGTACCCTTCCCCTCCGGAGTGCCGGACCTTCCAGAACCTTCTAAAACATTCCCGATGAAAACACCGGAATCATTCCCCAACTCCGAAACAGGACTTTCCTTATATGAATCTTATTCTCCGGACCATTCCGGATCTCCTCGTGATATCCCGAATCCCATCCAAGAATCCGAACAACATTCAGTCTCTTACTCATCATTCCATAACTACTCAACAACATCGAATCCTTAAGTGTGTCTCCCTACGGTTCGTGATTTATGCGGACATGATCGAGACACTTCTCCGAACAATAACCAATAGAGGAATCTGGAAATTCATATGGCTCCCACATATTTCTACGATTACTTTGCGATCGAATGAACCACTTACATACGATACCAATTTCCCTTTGTCTCATGATAGTTTACTTATCCGAGGTTTTGATCGTCGGTATCTCTGCATACCTAGTTCAACCTCGTTACTGATAAGTACTCTTTTCTCGTTACCGTCATATGTGATCCCTTGTGAGCCAGTCACATGCTTGCAAGCTAATTGGATGACATTCCACCGAGAGGGCCCAGAGTATATATATCTGTCATATGGATGGAAAAATCCCACTCTTGATCCATGTGTCTCAGCCCATACTTTCCGAACACTCAATGCCACCTTTATAGCCACCCAGTTACGGTGTGGTGTTTGATGTCATCAAAGCATCCTTCCGGTGATGGTGATAAGCATGATCTCATGGTAGAAGGAATTAGGTTACTATGTATCAGAAAGCTTATAGCAATTGAACTATTAAAATGACTTGATCTTTATGCTATGCTTATCTATAGGAGTATGTCCACCATACCATTCTCCTAATGATATGATCTTGTTATTAACAACATCTCAAATGTTCATGATCAAGAAACCATGATCATATATTAATCAACAAGCTAGTATTAAGAAGAGGCTTCACTAGGGACTCTAATTTAGTTTACAAATCACACAAGTATTAATGTTTCTTGTTAATACTATTATAGCATGAATGTAAACATTTATCATAAACACAAATATATAATAACTACATTTATTATTGCCTCTAGGGCATATCTCCAACAGTCTCTCACTTGCACTAGAGTCAACTAATCTAGATTACATGGTAATATACCGAACACCCATGGCAGTTTGGTGTTGGTCATGTTTTGCCCTCGGGAGAGGTTTAGTCAACGGATCCGCCACATTCAGATCTGTGTGTACTTTGCAAATCTTTATGTAACCATATTGGACATGTTCTCAAATAGCGTGAAAACGTAGCTTGATGTGCTTCAGCTTCTTGTGTGACATTGGTTCTTGCGCATTGGCTATGGCGCCCATGTTATCACAGTAGATAGACATTGGGTCCGGCGCACTTGGAACCACACCGAGCTCTATAATGAACTCCTTCATCCATAACGCTTCTTGGCCTCCGAAGCAGCTATGTATTCCTATTCAGTTGAAGATCTTGTCACAATGCTTTGCTTTGCGCTCCTCCAGCTGCACCATTCAAAGTAAATACGTATCCAGATTGAGATTTAGAATCGTCTAGATCGGTGTTCCAACTAGCATCGTTGTAACCATTAACAACGAGTTGTTCATCACCTCCATAAGAAAGAACCATATCCTTAGTTCTTCTCAAGTACTTAAGGATTTTTTTGACCGCTGTCCAATGATCCACTCCTGGATCACTTTGATATCTGCTAGTCAAACTAACAGCATATGCAATGTCGGGTCTAGTACATAGCATGGCATACATTAGAGATCCTATGGCTGAGGCATAGGGAGTCTTACTCATCCTTTCTCTATCTTCTGCCGTTGCTGGACTTTGAGTTTTACTCAATGTCGTATTGGGAAACATGGGCAAGAACCCTTTCTTGCTATCTTCCATTCCAAACTTCTTTAGAACTTTATCCAAATATGTACTTTGTGACAATGATATTAGGCGTCTCGATCTATCTCTATAAATCTTTATGCCTAATATGTAATCTGCTTCGCCAAGATCTTTCATTGAAATTATGCAAATATTCCTTGATACTATTAAGAAGGTCTACATCATTCCCAATCAACAATATGTCATCTACATATAGTATTAAGAATGCTATAGAGCTCCCACTCACTTTCTTGTAAATACAAGCTTCTCCATAAGTTTGTATAAAACCAAAACTTTTGATTACCTTATCAAAACGTTGATTCCAACTTCGGGATGCTTGCTTCAACCCATATATGGACCGTTGAAGTTTGCATACCTTGTTAGCATCTTTAGGATCGACAAAACCTTTGGGTTGCATCATATACAACTCTTCATCAATGTCTCCATTGAGGAATGCTGTTTTGACATCCATCTGCCATATTTCATAATCGTAATATGCAGCGATTGCTAACATAATCCTCACAGACTTTAGCTTCGCTACTAGTGAGAAAGTCTCATCGTAGTCAACTCCTTGAATTTGTAGAAACCCTTTTGCGACAAGTCGAGCTTTATAGACAGTAACATTACCATCAGCATCTGTTTTCTTCTTGAAAATTCATTTGTTCTCGACAGCCTTACGACCATCCGGTAAGTCCACCAAAGTCCAAACTTGGTTTTCGTACATGGATCCAATTTCGGATTTCATGGCCTCTTGCCATTTATTGGAATCTGGGCTCATCATCGCTTCCTCATATGTCCCAGGGTCATCGGTGTTGTCCACCAACATGACACTCATAACAGGATCATACCAATCAGGAGTGGTACGAGTTCTCGTTGACCTGCGAGGTTCTGTAGCAACTTCAACCGAAGTTTCATGATCATCATCATTAGCTTCCTCTCTTATTGGTGTAGGCACAGAACTTCTTCGGTCTTTGCGCTACTCGCAAGTTCGAGAGAAGGTTCAACAACCTCGTCGAGTTCTACTTTCCTTCCAGTCACTTCTTTCGAGAGAAATTCTTTCTCTAGAAAGGATCCATTCTTAGCAACAAAGATTTTCCCCTCGGATCTATGATAGAAGGTATACCCAATATTTTCCTTCGGGTATCCTATGAAGACGCATTTTTCCGCTTTGGGTTCAAGCTTGTCCGGTTATAACTTCTTTACATAGGCTTCGCAACCCCAAACTTTAAGGAACGACAATTTAGGTTTCTTCCCAAACCATAATTCATACGGTGTCGTTTCAACGGATTTAGGTGCCCTATTTAAAGTGAATGCGGCTGTTTCTAATGCATAACCCCAAAATGATAACGGTAAATCTGTAAGTGACATCATAGAACGAACCATATCTAAGAGAGTTCGATTACGATGTTCGGACACACCATTACTCTATGGTGTTCCCGGCGGTTTCAATTGTGAAAGTATTCTGCATTTCTTCAAATGCTCGCCAAACTTGTAACTTAGATATTCACCTCCACGAACAGAACGTAGAAATTTAATCTTCTTGTTACGTTGGTTCTCTACTTCACTTTGAAATTCCTTAAACTTCTCGAAAGTTTCGGACTTATGTTTCATGAAATAGATATACCCATATCTACTCAAGTCATCCGTGAAGGTAAGAACATAACGATAACCACCGCGTGATGCTACACTCATTGGACCACACACATCGGTATGTATGATTTCCAATAAGTCCGTAGCTCGCTCCATCATACCAGAAAACGGAGTCTTAGTCATTTTACCCATCAGACATGCTTCGCATCTTTCAAGTGATTCGAAATCAAGTGATTCAAGAAGTCCATCAGAATGGAGTTTCTTCATATGCTTCACTCCAATGTGACCAAGACGACAATGCCACATATAGGTCGAGTTATCGCTCAATTTCAAACGTTTAGCTTCAATGTTATTAATATGTGTATTTCCACTATCGAGATTAAATAAGAATAGACCATCTATTAAAGGTGCATGTGCATAAAACATATTACTCATATAAATCGAACAACCATTATTCTCGGACTTAAACAAGTAACCGTCTCACACAAACATGATCCAGATATAATGTTCATGCTCAACGCAGGCACCAAATAACAATTATTTAAGTATAAAACTAATCCTGATGGTAGATGAAGAGGTAGCGTCCCGACCGCGATCACATCAACCTTTAATCCATTTCCAACGCGCATCATCACCTCGTTCTTCGCCAGCTTCCGTTTATTCTGCAGTACCTGTTTCGAGTTACAAATATGAGCAACCAAACCAGTATCAAATACCCAGGAACTACTACGAGTACTAGTGAGATACACATCAATAACATGTATATCAGATATACCTTTCTTCTTGATGTTGTCGTTCTTCAAATCTGCCAAGTACTTTGAGAAATTCCGCTTTCAGTGACCTTCTCCCTTGCAGTAAAAGCACTCAGTATCAGGCTTAGGTCCAGCCTTGGTCTTCTTCGCCAGTGCGACAACTTTCTTACTGCCCTTCTTGAAGTTTCCCTTTTGCTTAGACTTGCCTTTCTTGAATTTGGTGGTCTTATTGACCATCAACACTTGGTGCTCTTTCTTGATCTCCCCTTCTGCAGATTTCAACATGGAGAAGAGTTCTGGCAACTGCTTGTTCTTGCTTTTCATATTGTAGTTCATCACAAAGTTCTTGTAACTTGGTGGCAGTTATTGGAGGACACGGTAAATCCCCAAAGCATTAGGAATCACTATACCCAAACTTTGGAGTTTGTTTGCGTGCCCAGACATCTTAAGCACATGCTCACTGACGGAGCTGCCCTCTTCCATCTTGCAGTTAAAGAACTTTTCAGAAGCCTCGTAACTCTCAACTATCGCGTGAGTCTCAAATATCAATTTGAGTTCACGAACAATATCATGTGGGTCATGGTTCTCAAACCTTTTCTGAAGCTCCGATTCCAAACCATACAAGATAGCACACTGAACTGTGGAGTATTGATTCTTCCGAGTGAGGTAAACATTCTTTACTTCATCGGTAGCATCAGCTGCAGGCGGGTCACCTAGCGGTGCATCCAGCACATAGGTCAAATTACCAGCATTGAGGACAATCCTCAAATTGCGGAACCAATCCGCGAAGTTGCTTCCATTGTTTTTAAACTTTTCTTTCTCTAGGAACACATTAAAATTGATGGTAGGGGCCGCCATTCATCTACAACATATTTGCAATAGTTTAGACTAAGTTTATGACAAATTGAGTTCTAATTAATAGTTAAATTAATCTAGGTGAACTCCCACTCAAAACAATATCCCTCACATTGTTTTAGTGATCACACGAACAAAATCCACCACATCAAAACCGATCATCACGAGAGTTGATGTAGCTTCAATGGCGAACAATCGACATGTTCATCATATCTACTATATGATTCATGCTTTACCTTTCGGTGATCCGTGTTCCGAGACCATGTCTGTACATGCTAGTCTCGTCAAGATCAAACCTTAGCTTCCGCATGAGCAAATCTGGCTTGCTCACATTGTATACACTTGCAAAATCTAACACACCCGATCATCACGTGGTGCTTCGAAACAACAAGCTTTAGCAACGGTGCTTACTAAGGATGAACACTTTAAAACTTGAAATTTGTGTGCTTGAGGGATCATCTTATAATGCTACCGTCGTTAACTAAGAAATACAAGATGCATAAAGGATTAACATCACATGCAATTCATAATATGTGATATGATATGGCCTTTCTTCTTTGTGCTTCCGATCTCCATATTCAAGCACGAACATGATCTCCATCATCACCGGAATTGCATCAAGGTCAATGACGCCGCTCCATGGTTGTCGTCCACCAGCTTCAACTATTACAACTACTTTGAATAGACATGCGGGTCTTAACAGAATTTAAAGACAACCATATGGCTCCTGTCGGTTGCCAACTTACAATAAGGATCATTGCATACATCAAATATAATCACAATCATGTGCATATCACATCACAACACACCCCTGCAAAACAAAGCTAGACGCCTCTAATTTTCTTTGCATATTTTACGTGGTTTGGGGCTTTCAATAAGTGTCAATCTAACTTACGAACAAGAACCACAACGTTGATGTTTGAACTATCAAGTGCCCTTTGTAAATTGGATCTATACTAAAATGGGAGAGACAGACACCCGCAAAGCCACTTATGCAATACAAGTTGCATGTTGAGCGTGGAGCAAGTCTCATGAACTATGTCATGTAAGGTTAGCCCGGGCCGCTTCATCCCATCATACCGCAAGATGCAAAGTACACAAGAAGCAATTGATAATAAAAGCACCACCGTCCACAATGACCATTATGTTTTACTCGTGCAACAGATCTACATATAGACATGGCTCTGATACCACTGTAGGGGTTCGTAGCATTGAAAAGAAAAGAAAATTCTACCACATGCAAACAAACAAGCCAAGATCTATCTACTATATGTAGCAACGAGTCAATAGAGGAACTCACCCTCCAAGATTCCAAAGTGTTTAACGAGAGCAAATTCTCGTGGGTGATGTAGTCGTACTCTTGCCGATCTCAAGATCGTGTAGACGATCCTTCCGGCGCTGCGTTCCGGCAGCTCTTCCGCAGTCGGTCATACGTTCGGTACTCGATGAAGACCTTTCTCTCCCTTGTTCCAGCAGGCAGCGGAGGTTGTAGCATTGTCCTCGCGATTCCGGCAGCACGACGACGTGGTACCGGAAGTAGAGGGGAGATCTCGCAGGGCTTCGCCTTAAGCCGGGGCGAGTATGGTGGACTATGAGAGAGGCCTTGGCGATCTAGGGTTTAGAGGCACCAAGGGAGGAGGCTAGGCTGGCGGCTAGGGCTTGGGGAGAGGCCCAACTCAGCGGCTAGGGCAAACCCTAGGGCGGAGGCGACTTGTGGTGGCCGGAGGCTAGGGCTAGGGTTTTGGTAGAGAGAGGTGTAGGCTATAGGGGGTACCCCTGCCCCTTCTTTTATAGGTGAGAGGGCGCCGGCCAAGGGGAGGGAGTCCTCCCACAAGTCGGCCTCCTTTTCCGGCGGGTGGAGGGAGAGGAACTCCTCCCCAAGTAGGTTTCCTACTCTCCCTCCGCCAAGCAAAACTGTCGTTTGACTTTTCAAATTGGCGTTTGACTTTTCAAACTAGGATTTGATTTATCCCTTTATTTTGCTCAGCAATGATACCTAGTACATGATGCAACCATTTCACATTGTCATGAAACATTCATGTACCCTTCCCCTCCGGAGTGCCGAACCTTCCGAAACCTTCTAAAACATTCCCGATGAAAACACCGGAATCATTCCCTAACTCCGAAACAGGACTTTCCTTATATGAATCTTATTCTCCAGACCATTCCAGATCTCCTCGTGATATCTCGGATCCCATTCAAGATTCCGAACAACATTCAGTCTCTTACTCATCATTTCATAACTACTCAACAACATTGAATCCTTAAGTCTGTCTCCCTACAGTTCGTGATTTATGCGGAGATGATCGAGACACTTCTCCGAACAATAACCAATAGAGGAATCTGGAAATTCATATGGCTCCCACATATTTCTACGATTACTTTGCGATCGAATGAACCACTTACATACGATACCAATTTCCCTTTGTCTCACGATAGTTTACTTATCCGAGGTTTTGATCGTCGGTATCTCTGCATACCTAGTTCAACCTCGTTACTGATAAGTACTTTTTTCTCGTTCCCGTAATATGTGATCCCTTGTGAGCCAGTCACATGCTTGCAAGCTAATTGGATGACATTCCACCGAGAGGTCCCAGAGTATATCTATCCGTCATATGGATGGACAAATCCCACTCTTGATCCATGTGTCTCAACCCATACTTTCCGAACACTCAATGCCACCTTTATAGCCACCCAGTTACGGTGTGGTGTTTGATGTCATCAAAGCATCCTTCCGGTGATGGTGATAAGCATGATCTCATGGTCGAAGGAATTAGGTTACTATGTATCAGAAAGCTTATAGCAATTGAACTATTAAAATGACTTGATCTTTATGCTATGCTTATCTATAGGAGTATGTCCACCATACCATTCTCCTAATGATATGATCTTGTTATTAACAACATCTCAAATGTTCATGATCAAGAAACCATGATCATCTATTAATCAACAAGCTAGTATTAAGAAGATGTTTTACTAGAGACTCTAATTTAGTTTACAAATCACACAAGTATTAATGTTTCTTGTTAATACTATTATAGCATTAATGTAAACATTTATCATAAACACAAAGATATAATAATAACTACATTTATTATTGCCTCTAGGGCATATCTCCAACACACAAGTCCTCGGATGCAACGACTTCTAGCATAATTGTTGCATCTTGGCTTTTGCCACAATATTGCTCGTGCCATGCCTTTGGGCAGTTTTTCCAAGTCCAATGCATACAATCTATGCTTCCTAGCATACCCAACCATCCTCTTCTCCTATTTATCGCCATCAACCTAATTGTGTCCTGCTCGTTCGGTGCTCGCAGATACACCGTGCGAAAAATGCGAATAATCGCCTTGGCAAATCTACGAACACTCTCCATAGTCGTATCTTCGCCGATGTGAAGATACTCGTCGGCATAATCGGCCGGGATCCCATATGCGAGCACTCTCATGGCCGCAGAGAATTTTTGGTACGAGCTGAATCCAAGCAACCCCGCGGCATTTCTTCAACCCTTGAAGTACCGTGTCTTGGCCTCGCAAGCTTTCACTATCTTCATGAACGGCGAGCGGCGCATTCGATAGCGTCTACGAAAGAGGTGAGGCGGGTATGTGGGTACCTCGGCGAAATAATCTCGCATGAGCATGTCGTTTCCCAACTTGCAATTGCGAGGGATGCAAAGGCGGCCGACCGTGGAGCCTCGCGCCTCTTCCTCCTGCCACCGTCCTCTTCCTTGAGGGCGAGAACAGCCACCATCATGTGTTGACGGTGGTTCCTAAGCAGCGTCTCCACATCCGAGTCGTCCAACAAAAATTGCTCGCAGGAGTCCAAGTCCATCTACAAATCACGAACGATATTTAGATCTTGCGGAGAGGAGATCTATGAGCTCGAACTTGACCGGTGGTGGATTGTACGTTTGACGGGCGACGGGAGGACGGTTGCGGTTGGGCGCGACCGAATCTATGTCGAGAGGAGTTTTCCGACCCACAGCGGCCGGGGAACGGGGTCAGCGGGCTCCGGCGGCCTTCTGCGCACGAGGAATCGAGCGGGAGCGACCTAAATCTATGGCGGCGGGTGGCGGCTGTGTGAGCGGAAGGGAGAGGAATGAGCTGAAACTTCCCTCCCGCCACTAGAAATGGAGGATATATTTCGCGTCTAGTTCAGCCTCAAAACCTGGGTTTTTCTGGTTCCGTGGGGGTGTTTTTTCGGGGGCCCTAATTTTTTTTTGGTTCGGTCGATTTTTGGACGTCTGTTCTAGCCACTTTTATCATCCGAAACCGAAAAGTGGCGGTTATTTTTATGGTTTCGCCATTTTACGATGTCTGCTAGAGATGCTCTAACAAGTGGGGACCGCAAGTGGTGGGACCCACATATCAGGGGACGAACGTTAGTATACTCCTAGGATAGCTACGTCATATGAGCCACATGCAACTTTAGTTCTCTTTGTGAGTACTATATTTTTTAAGCCTTGTTTACCTTCATTTTAGTTAATTACATGTGCGATAGAATTATTTAATTTGGACACGATAACCTAGGTACTAGGATAGTGAGACTTCTTTACCGTCGACTCGGTGAAAACGGATTCTAAATCGGAGTAGTTCACATTTATGTTTTCACACGTATACGAAAACTCAAACGCATATATTGTTCGTAGGGTGGATAACTTATGTGTTATCTGATGGGTAAGTTATATTAGTTAACTTACGTGTTATGTGTGAATAACCTTTGATCCAAAAAATTCCTCAAAATATATCGATACAAGATCTAGTTTTAAAAATCTCGTCGTGACTAGTGCCCATGCCCAACAGTGAAAAAGAATCATCAATCAGATAAACAATTTGAACTATAGAGCATTTTGGATTTTTAAATATTTGAATTAAATACCGCTGACATCAGCCGTCTTGATTTTATTTGCATACATGCAAGCCTCTCCAGTTTGCGCGCAAAGAATTTGCCAATCGAAGACGGGATCGCTGGGTAGCAAAATTCAATATATATACGTTCACATCATATATGAATAGCACTATAGACACCTCATACAATGGGTCCGCCTTTTAGCCATCTTGCATAAACTCATGATTTACTAAAGCAATTAAGAATCCATGGAAGCATGATTTCCTCGGACCGACACACATTCTACTTGTTTTGTTTGAGATTATAGGTCACTTACGGTTAACTAGGTTGTCAATTTGACTAATAAAATATAACTGCAGAACACGTGTGCTAGCTAGCGGGGTTTACGCCAATTGACCTTCTTTAGTTTCACCGGCGACCTCTTTCTCTTTCCTTCTTATGTCCCCTCCAGCTCATAAAATTTCATACTTTCTCCGACTATTCATACAAATTTTGACAAATCTAAGACATCTATTTTAAGACGGAGGAAATACATGATAAACATGGTACATACAACTGAGCGGATACCATTGTAAGGCGAAACAACAACCACAATATAACTTTTTCAAGAAAAATTTTTCCTCGACTGGTCACATGGAAAAACCTATACGCCACTCATTTCGGCGCAGCCGGCGCTGCACACCCACTCATAGCGTGGCTAGGCCTAGTTTGGATGATATTTTTTTTTATTTTTCTTCTTTGTTTTTTTACTTTACTTTTTTGAAAAAGTTCAAATTTGAAAATAGTTCTAGATTTTAAAAAGTTTAGATTATAAGAATGTTCAAATTAGGAATTTGTTCATATTTCAAAATTGTTCACTTTGGAATTTGTTCAGATTTTATAAATTATTCAAATTTTAACATGTTTAAAACCTAAAATATTCTAATTTTAAAGTTGGCTATTTTTAAATAATATGAATTATTTAATCAATATCACGAATAATACTAAAAGTTAGGAATTTTGAAAAGCAGCGCGGCCTCGGGGTCTCAAACACCGACCAACACCTGTCGGTTGTTGAACCATCGACAAGCACTCGTCGGTGTTTGAACCACCGACAAGCACTCGCCATGTACCACTCTGCGCCTGCCTCTGACCAACTGGTTGGGAGTTAAACTCCCGAAAGGTCCTTGTCGGGAGTTCAAATCCCGAGGCTACGCTAGATTCCTAAATTAACAATTTCGTGCATTATTCATAAAATTGATTTTAAAAAATGTATTATCTTATAGAAAATAGCTTAAAATTGTCTCAGTTTCGGATGTGCGGCTCCTTTATGCCGCGATATATAGGACCTCCCACTCACATGTATGTATGTTAGGATATATATCTATGAAAATCATCTGGTCTTTTATTAACTCATATTATGGGGAATACAAACTCCCTCCAGCGGATTTGCAAGACAGATATATCGTGCAACTAGGGCGATAAAGAAACTAAGCTAGCCAGATCATGAGGCTCTTTATTAGAGAGGTGATTTTCATGCACAACGGTGACATGTGTGAAATTGATATTGCTGGTCTCTTGAGGGACATGGCTGAATTTTCACAGGTTACGCTCCTTCATCATTGTTACCGCCGAGAGACAGTCACTTGCCGATCGCAATAGAATATTTTATGACGCAGATGGTATTTTCATTTTAGCAAGTGACATTGCCTTCTCTTAGCTAAGTTGAGGCCTTCACGAACCGCCATAGAGTACAAGGTCTTATCTTGGAGCTTTAGCCGTGTACCCTTCTCCATCCCCTGATGATCAAAGCTTGTTGTCGATCCCTCTAGCCAAGCCTCCCGTCTCTCCTTAGTACTCGAGAGCATTTGGTACGTCGATCACACACTGAAAATGCCCTTAGGATCATAGTGCCACGCCTAAAAATCGGTTTGCACCCTTGTGCTGAGGGGAATACTTTGGATAATCTGCACATCCATGGGCAAGAATGTATGCCATGATTATTGTTTTTTAGGGTTGAATGTCAGGGTATATGGGCTTGGTACTAACCGTTTGGGCCTCCCTCCAGGTGCGCTCAGCCCTACTCTCTACCAGAGACTCGCCATCTGCGTTGGGCCGCCGAGCCGACGCACTAATTAATCCACTCGCATCCAAACTAAAAAAAAAGAACGTGTTACGTTCAAAGAATCCAGTTCGTCAATAAAGAGCGCCACGTGTCACCTAGCCAGTAAGCCATATCATAAACACGAAGCTGTCGCTCTCCGGCGCAAATCAAACCGTGTCGGCGTGTCGCCTCGGCCTCGCCCAGTTCGTCCCTCTCACAGGAACCGCACCGGCCGTCCTGTGGGGAAAAAGAGAGACGTTCCGTTGCTCGATCGGCGCGGCGAAAACCCTAGTCGGGGCCCCCCCTTCCCATGCCCTCGCCGTCGCCGCCATGAGCCTCTCCACCCTCTCCCGCGCCCTCGCCCGCTCCTCCCGGTCGCGCCAGGTGAGTAGTCCCTTCGCCCCCGCCCTCCTCTTTTCCATTCCGTCCACTTCCGCGGCTTCAGGAACATCGCGTCACGGCGTGCAATGTTCGCCCCCCCTAGGGTTACCTGCTCGGGGGCCATGGCGTGCTCCGAGCGCCGCTGCAACCTTCGCCGCTGCCCGGCGCCGAGAGCGGCGGGTTGGGCCTTGTGCGTCGCTACTTGACGTCCGCGCTTGTGAGCCGGTCCGCGACGGCCAATGGCGCAGGCAAGGCCAGGGACTGGAGGTTCCTGATGGCCAACTCGCAGTCCCGGCGGCTATTGTCCGACCAGTCCAAGAAAAGTAAGCCTTTTCTCTGCGGGTTTTCGTGGCCATTTGATCCCCGCTTACCTGGCTCTGATGATGACGTCGCCTTTAATGGTTGTAGATTGCCCCAAGGAGAAGAAGGAGGCGCCGAAAGGGGATGGGACAAACAAGTCTGAATCGAAGCGTAAGTTCTGGTTCCTGTTTTGAGTTGCACAGAAGTTTACAATTGTCAAATCCACGGAGTTTCTCCTCTTAAAAAATACATGGAGTTGTATAAGGATCTTTACTTCATTTCACAAGCATAATCCCCAATAGTATTGAAGTATTATTGTGCACCACTGTCCAGAAGTACAAGTCAACTTTAACTTTCAGCAGACACTGCTTCGAATTTGGCTATGATGTTCAGCCCTAACATGCTACAAGAAGTAGGATCTACATACATACTATGGAGGAATGCTGTATTTTTCGTTCTACCTCTTGTACATAACCTTGTTACTGTTTTTTTTCTTCTCCTATTAGAATGACAATGCCACTGTCGTGCATATATTTTCTAAAAAGCAGAGGAATTTTGTAAGACAAATCCAATGCCGTTATTTTCATAGTCAGTATGTATACTTGCACATATCCTAGTGGTAGAAGTTTTAGTAGATTGACTCCCTGGATCCCATGACCGGACAGTTTTGGACAGAAGGGGTAATATAGCTTTAGCTAAGCTTTGAGTGTTGGTGTCACCTCTGCTGGATAAGGCTAATCTTTGAGTGTTAATGTACTTGCATGAACATGTACAAACATGCCTCCAATTTTGCAACTTTCATGCGGCTGAGTGCATTTGGTCCTTTTATCTAGGCATGCTTGGCCATGCACTAATATGGCCGCTTCCTCTGTGCACTATGCAGAGGCATCCAATTCAGGTTCTCAGACAAATGCCCAGGAGAAAGTTGCGAAGTTATTCAAGGAAGTCCTTGGTCCTGTACTCCTTCTTGGCATAGTGCTATCAACCATATCCTCCAGTTCATCAGAGCATGAGGTATTATTCTTTTAATAACAATAGTTCATCAATGTTTTTCTTAATTGTGTTATTCACCTGATCTCTTCTGGATAGGAGATATTTGATACTATATTCTTATTTAATATCTTCAAGGTCTCCACCATTTATCTGTCTCTTAGACATCTTAAAAGAGTTATTCCACTTAAGCGTGGTGTATAAATTATTTGCCTAGGAAAATTGCTTCAGCATCCAGTGTGAGTGGTGCCAGGTAGCTGTATAAATGATTGCACTTCCTAGAAAAAATATTTGGTGCTATAATCTAGCTGAGTGGTAGAGAAAACATTTCTGCTTTTCTTTTAGATATTCTTAGTTTATTGGTATTTGTAATGATGTTTATTTATTATCAGTGACTAATGCTATTGAGAAAAGGTAATATCATAGCTACGCTCAAAGATTCGATTGCTTGTTGCAAATACATCCCAGTAGTTCACAACGGATGTCATATCTTATTATCCTAGTTAATACATTGATCTAGGGCATTGCTACGGTGTGTCTTATAATATTATTTATAATCTCTATGGTATATCCTATTGTACCTCCTGCTAATACTTGATATGAATGACCCGTATCAGTCAGACAGTTTGATATCTGTTTCATTTTCGATATATAGGATGCAGTTTCTTTTACTTGTCCGTTATACTAACTCATAAGGTCCATTTGCTCTAACTGTTGCAGATAAGCTTCCAAGAATTTAAGAACAAGTTACTGGAACCTGGGTTAGTTGACCGCATTGTTGTAATAAACAAGTCAGTTGCAGAAGTTTATGTCAGGAGTTCATCCTTAACAAAGCAAAACCAGGATAGCGATACAAGTATTACTACCACTCATCTTCCCGGGAAAGAGACTCGTAGCAGATACAAGTATTACTTTAACATTGGAAGTGTTGATTCTTTAGAAGAGAAGTTAGAAGAGGCCCAGAAAGCATTAGGGATAGATTGACATGATTATATTCCAGTAACTTATGCTGAAAAAGTAAGCTGGTTCAAAGAAATCCTGAAGTTTGCCCCGGTAGTTCTCATTGTTGGATTGTTATATGTGGTGGGAAAGAAGACGAAGATCAGTATCAGTGGTGGTTCTGGAAATGGAGGCCTTAATATTTTCAATATTGGAAAAGCAAAAGTGACAAAGATGGATAAAAATTCCAAAAACAAGGTTAGTTTTCTGTCTGCTGTTTCATTCTATCTCGAATTCGAAGGCAATGCAATCTCCAAGGCAACACTTAAGATGCTTATGTTATCAGATATTTTCTTACTAGCTTTCACTTGTATAGCAGTTAATGAGCTTTGGCTTGGTTCATCATTGCCAAAGAACAGCAGAGCTGAACACAATATACATATGATTCAACTCAAGTAATCCTTATTTTTTCATATGCTGCAGGTTTTCTTTAAGGATGTAGCTGGCTGTGATGAAGCCAAACAAGAAATTATGGAATTTGTTCATTTCCTGAAAAATCCGAAGAAATATGAAGAACTGGGAGCTAAAATACCGAAGGGTGCTCTTCTTTGTGGCCCCCCTGGCACAGGAAAGACTCTCCTTGCTAAAGCAACTGCTGGAGAGTCTGGCGTGCCCTTCTTGTCTATTTCTGGTTCAGACTTTGTGGAAATGTTTGTTGGTGTTGGACCATCCAGGGTGAGAAACTTATTTCAAGAAGCTAGGCAATGTGCACCTAGTATTGTATTTATTGATGAAATTGATGCAATTGGCCGTGCCAGAGGCCGTGGGGGGTTTGCTGGCGGAAGTTCTGAGAGTGAAAATACGTTGAATCAGTTACTTGTAGAGATGGATGGGTTTGGTACCACAGAGGGAGTAGTCGTACTTGCTGGCACGAATAGACCTGACATCCTGGATAAGGCTTTGCTAAGACCAGGAAGATTTGATCGTCAGATAAGTATTGATAGGCCGGACATAAATGGCCGTGACCAAATATTTCGCATCTACCTTGCAAAGCTTAAGCTGGATAATGAGCCATCATTTTATTCGGAAAGATTAGCTGCTTTGACACCTGGATTTGCTGGAGCAGATATTGCCAATGTTTGTAATGAGGCTGCTTTGATTACTGCACGAGCTGACGAAAAACTGATTACGATGCAGCATTTTGAATCTGCAATTGATAGGGTAATTGGGGGCTTGGAGAAGAAAAATAAGGTGACATTCTATTTAGCCCCAGTTCAGTAGTTAATTTAATCTCGTTGGTGATGTAACATTGGGAACAGCCAGTTGAAGGCATACTTTTCTTGATATGTTGTGATGGATTGAACTATAGACAAATGGACATATGGTACTGACATTGATATTTCTTGACTATGTTAATTTGCGTGCAGGTCATAAGCAAACTGGAGCGTCGAACCGTTGCTTACCATGAATCTGGTCATGCTGTTGCCGGATGGTTTTTGGAGCATGCAGAGCCACTGCTTAAAGTTACAATTGTACCACGTGGAACAGCTACTTTAGGCTTTGCTCAGTATGTACCAAGTGAAAATCTCTTGATGACAAAAGAACAACTTTTTGACATGACATGCATGACCCTAGGTGGCCGAGCTGCCGAGGAGGTACCTCCGACATCTCATACACATCTTTGCTTGTATAATTGAGTACCTCATGATAGCAACCTAGCAAGTAGCAAGTGACATAATATTTCTTTCCTCCCCAGGTTTTGATTGGGAAGATCTCGACTGGTGCTCAGAATGATCTGGAGAAAGTTACTAGAATGACCTACGAGCAGGTTGCAGTATATGGCTTCAGTGAAAAGGTCGGGCTTCTTTCTTTCCCTCGAAGGGACGATGGTTTTCAAAAGCCATTCAGCGGTGAGACGGCATCCATCATTGACACCGAGGTGAGGGAATGGGTTGCCAAGGCCTACAAAAACACAGTGGAGCTGATAAAGAAGCACAAGGACCAAGTTGCCCAAATCGCAGAGCTGTTGCTTGAGAAGGAGGTCCTCCATCAGGACGATCTAGTCCGGGTTCTAGGGGAACGACCGTTCAAGACAGCCGAGCCGACGAATTATGATCGCTTCAAACAAGGTTTCATAGGTTCTGATAACAGCAAGAGTGCTGAGGTCGACCCATCAGCAACCGCTGGCGAGGCTGTTCCAACGTAACTTGGACAGGGCCATGGCCGCATTGCACATACGGATTCATCTCATTCCTTGGCATGATAGGCTGTATGAATGAATGCCTTGGTCAAGTCGTAGCACTTCTTTTACTGCTAATTGAGATATCGTCGACTCTCCTTAATTAGGCGATTCTGCTGTGCTAAACATTACCTTCCCTTGCAATCTGCACCACGAAATGCTGAGATTTCCTCGAATTTCGTTACTCGGTTCTAGCCATGAAAATCTGGTGTTTTTGGTTGCACTGTAAGACAGCCAGAGGGCATTGTCTGTAGTTCTGCATAACCTTGACATTTTGTTCGAGAATGAAATAGGGGAATCACTAATTAACCAGGATTTGTTTCTTGAGCTGCAATGAATGGCAGATATACGATCCTTGATTCCTTGCATATGTTGCACGGCTCTGGTAAAGACGACGTAGATTCATTACCAGAAAAGTTCATGGATGAAAACGGCGTATGGTGCGCTTGAAGACATACACCCGTCGTCTCTTTCCAAGAATGGTCCACCTACGTGTATATACGTACTATACTTGTTTAACATGTACTGTATACGCCTTGTAGCCACGACGCCATGAGCTGTAACCATTGAAAGCAAGATGTAGATGAGGTTGGGTCAGGCATCCTTCTCCCCCTTTGGAGAAGACTTGCGGGGGAAAAGAAGATGAACAGTTCCAGCACGAACAGCCCCCGACCAAACAATCCACAGGAGGCGACGGACGGACGGACGCACCTGCCCACCTTCCAAACCACGGCCGTTTTTTCACATTGGGACACGCATTGGCGGATGGTGGCCGACGCGAACGTGTGGCCAATCAGCAACAGGCCAGTTCCATCTATCTATCTATCCATCACGCTCGCTGTCGATCGTCTCCGGCTCCAGTCCCTTGGCATGCAAGGAGGATATATACAGTGTAGTAGGTAGGTGCTCCATAGGAGAAAGTTGTGATCCGGAGCTGGTCCACCTGGTCTCCCCCCCACCCCCTCTGACGGTCTGACCTTTAGTTCCAAAAGCCAGGGTCCAACTACCTCCGATTTAACGCAGTTTGGTGGACGCAATCCAACGGGATTGGAAGCTTGTCTGATCAGTCTGGTTACACAATCTCCATATTATACACTTGCACGGTCGGCTTGACATACTTTAAGAAGAATAATGAAAAAGCAGTAACAATAAAGCATGAAACATCACTGCCTCCGATCCCCCTTTTCTTTTTTGTATGATTTGAAGAAAGAGGAGTTACGCGAAAGTGAAATGTGGTGTTTCTGAAGTAACCTTTCCCAGGTGTTGTGGTTTCAACGACGCACGTACGTCGGGCACAAGTACAACCCCTGAAGGTGCAGTTTTATGGCTTATATCTTCCTTCCAGAAAGCGGTACGGGGAGTCATTGCCTTGTGTTTCAATTTTTTGTTTTCTTGTTATGCGCACGTTTTTTTTAGTAGCAGAAATATCAGGGGCTAATAAGTGCCACCACCATCACCATCACAAACAACAAAGTCACCTGAAGTACGTGCAACAATTCCATGTTTTGGCATTGAGTGAACCCCACTTCACATCGTTAAACCATGGCGTAAAACGGGCAAGCACATCTTTTCTCTCTCTGAAGCAAAGATGCATGTCCACATTAACTTCTCCACTATTTCGCGACAAGGAATCATCGAGCGGGATAAGTCAGTACGTAAAACCTAATTGTCCTTCTGTTATACTAGATCGACTCTCATATAGTAGATAGCAGCCTCCAACATTCTGCGTGTTAATTAAGCCACGGGAAAGGGCTCGTCAGGGTGGTCATCAAGGGCTCGATCAAGATGACATCTAAACAGACAGGCGGTTGACTTTGTCCGCACTCCGAAGCTACAGCCATAGTGTATGCATTCCACTGGCCCCAGGCCCCAGCCTACAGTGTGGCCTTGCGGTCAGCGACCAACCGTGCACCAACTAAAGCTTAGCTTTCTGAACCCCGGGTAAACTCTTTGAACTACGTCTTGACAAAAATGCATGAGCTGATCTTGTGTCCTGCATGCTCCTCCTTTTTCGCAGTATATATATGGGCGTACCTAGGATCTGAAACTCATAAACATTTGCCACCATCCGAGAGCTTGCTTGCTCAGGAGGAGGCATAGAAAATGGCGGCTGCTGCCTACTGCTTTCTCCTCCAGCTCGCCGCCGCCGCGCTAGTGGCCTTGTCGGCCACGAAGGTGGCCGAGGGCGCCACCGTGGAGTACCAGTTTGATGTAAGTTAATCAGTTCCTTTGCGATCTAGTACATGCAGATGATCGATGGATTCGATCTCAAGAAGGTAATTAACGTTGTTACAATGCGATTGGTAATTAATGCAGGTGGCGACGATGAACGTGACACGGCTGTGCAGCAGCAAGAGCATCGTGACGGTGAACGGGCAGTTCCCGGGGCCGACTGTATTCGCGAGGGAAGGCGACCTGGTCGTGGTCCGGGTGGTCAACAACGCGCAGTACAACATGAGCATCCACTGGCACGGCGTCCGGCAGCTGCGGAGCGGGTGGGCGGACGGGCCGGCGTACATCACGCAGTGCCCGATACAGCCGGGCCAGAGCTACGTGTACAAGTACACCATCTCCGGCCAGCGCGGCACGCTGTGGTGGCACGCCCACATCTCCTGGCTCCGCGCCACCGTCTACGGCCCCATCGTCATCCTCCCCAAGCTCGGCGTCCCCTACCCCTTCGCTGCGCCGGACAAGGAGGTTCCGGTCATCTTTGGGGAGTGGTGGAAGGCGGACACGGAGGCGGTCATCAGCCAGGCCATGCAGACCGGCGGAGGGCCGAATGTCTCTGACGCCTTCACCATCAACGGCCTCCCAGGCCCGCTCTACAACTGTTCCGCCAAAGGTTAGTATTCGTGCATTGCCTGACTGTACGTCTGTACATATACGAACTGTGTAACTGCTGACCAAGCGTGCGTGCGCCATGCAGACACGTTCAAGCTGAAGGTGAAGCCGGGGAAGACGTACATGCTGCGGATCATCAACGCCGCACTCAACGACGAGCTCTTCTTCTCCGTCGCCGGGCACCAGCTCACCATCGTCGACGTCGACGCGGTCTACGTCAAGCCCGTCACCGTGGACACGCTCCTCATCACCCCGGGGCAGACCTCCAACGTGCTCCTCACCGCCAAGCCGTCCTACCCGGGAGCAACCTACTACATGCTGGCCGCGCCTTACTCCACCGCCGCCTCCGGGACCTTCGACAACACCACCGTCGCCGGCATCCTCGAGTACGAGGACCCCACCAGCTCAAACCCCTCCGCGGCCTTCAACAAGAACCTCCCCCTCTTCAGGCCGACCCTGCCCAAGATCAACGACACCAGCTTCGTGTCCAACTTCACGGCCAAGCTCCGGAGCCTCGCCTCGGAGGAGTACCCGGCGCAGGTGCCGCAGGAGGTGGACAGGCGGTTCTTCTTCACCGTCGGGCTCGGCACCCACCCCTGCGCCGTCAACGGGACGTGCCAGGGCCCCAACAACAGCAGCCGGTTCGCCGCCGCCGTCAACAACGTCTCCTTCGTGCTCCCCTCGACGGCGCTCCTGCAGTCGCACTTCACGGGCATGTCCCGCGGGGTGTACTCGTCCAACTTCCCCGTCGTGCCCGCCACGCCGTTCAACTACACGGGCACGCCGCCCAACAACACCAACGTGTCCAACGGGACCAGGCTGGTCGTGCTGTCGTACGGCACCGCCGTGGAGCTGGTGATGCAGGGCACCAGCATCCTCACCGCCGAGAGCCACCCGTTCCACCTCCACGGCTTCAACTTCTTCGTCGTCGGCCAGGGGTTCGGCAACTTCGACCCCGCCAAGGACCCCGCCAAGTACAACCTCGTCGACCCCGTCGAGCGGAACACCGTCGGCGTGCCCGCCGCCGGCTGGGTCGCCATTCGCTTCCGTGCCGACAATCCAGGTACGTATAAACCTTTCATCAATCTTTTACTAGGATCAAACGAGAGTTCTGAATAAGATGATTGATCTGTTTCTGGATGTGTGCAGGGGTGTGGTTCATGCACTGTCACTTGGAGGTGCACGTGAGCTGGGGCCTGAAAATGGCGTGGCTGGTGCAGGACGGGAGCCTCCCCGACCAGAAGATCCTACCCCCGCCGTCCGATCTCCCCAAATGCTAGGAAGATTCTCGTCCCCTTTTGCTCGCGTGCGTGCGTGCGCGCGTACACAATTTAATTGCTCGCTTCTTGTGTTTCGCGCGTGCGCGCGGTTGGTGTGCTTTCCTACCGGTGTGCCATTTGTTCATGTTCAGTCGTCATCTCTGATTAACTGTTGTGAGAGTCGTGAGCAGGTTTCTTGATCACAAGGAAGATGAGTACTGTAGGACACTTAACTTTTGGACGACTCCTTGTTGGTTGCAATCTTTTGAAACATGTGGCTGTCCCCAATAATTTGTACCAACATTTGATTTATGGAGAGGGAATTGTGGTTGTTTCATCTGCAGAGTTTCGTCATAAGATACATATCCCGTGCAGATTAGTTGTACACTTGTACTCAAGCAGTACTATTGCGCAAATTCTGTGGTCCACTGGATGATAATCAATACTCGAATCCTTCAACGCTTCAGTTCCTTAATTGTTGTGGTAGTACCTCTAGTAACCTTCGTTTTATGCAGTTCAGCCCAATAATTAATCCAGTGACAAATCAAATAAACAATGTCATAGAGATCATCAACCATAATATTATGGAAGCACGCGTTTTTTTTTCTTTCAAAATCGACCAGATGACAAATTTTCACCACAACTCTATGTCCCTCTCAGGACCTTTGAAAATGAAGTATCAAATGCTCAGCCATAGTTTTTGGTTGAATTAGAGCGTTGAAAGCACATTGGAACACATTCCAAACAAATCTAGCTACCAGACAACAGAAAAGTAGATGACCTATGCTCTCATTTGAGGTACATAACATGCACTATGTATATCCATCCCAACCCCAGGCTCAAGCTGCCAGAGTGTGGACTTCCCCATCAATTATCTGGGCCTTCCTCTATGGCTAGGGTGACATAGGCACATGGACAACTAATTTAACATTGACAAAGCTGCAAATAAGATGGATAACTAGCAAGGTCAAACTACCTTGACCAAGTTTACCCTGATACGATATCCTATCCACCTGCTCATTGTCCTTAAGCTCGACAAAGGCACCATCAAGACCTTTAACAATTTATGCCACAATTTTATGTGGGTTGGGAAGGGTGAAGTCTCCAGAGGCCAAGGCAAAGTAAATTGAGATCGGTTGTATCGGCCAAAGGAATTAGGCGGTCTAGGTTTCCTCAACACAGACAAGTTTGTCCGTGCTCTCCATCTTAGGTGGCTGTGGCACTGGTTGGTCCTCCCGCATAAGGCATGGGTTGGTTTGCCACCGCCCTGCGACGAGGTGGACTGCAACCTCCTTGCAGTTGCCACTCACATTCAACCTGGGGATGGTTGGACGACAAGTCTCTATAATGACGCCTAGTCCGAGGATGGAAACACTCTCAAGGAGGACTCTAGGAGGAAAACAGGACAGTGGCCCAAGCGTTGGATCATCAGATGTGGATGCATGACCTTGCCCTGAACCAGCTCTCTACCCTGAACCTGGTGAATTCATGCCACTATGGAACAAAATTCAACCCATCACACTCTAGCCCGAAACCCCAGATTCCATCTCGTGGAAGCTGACCGCCAACAGAGTTTACTCGACCGCTTCAGCCTACCGTGCATACTTCACCAGAATGATCCATTGGCAGCACCACCACTTGGCTTGGAAAGCCTAAGCCCCTAGACGTGTAAAATATTTTTCTGGCTTGCCATCCAGAATAGGCGTTGGACAACTGACCGTATCACCACGAGGGTCAGCCCCATGAGCCTCTCTGCCAGCTCTGCAAAGCCGTGCATGAGAGTGCCACACACATGATATTCCAGTGTCACTTCTCCAAGGGTATATGGGCTTCTACACCATCTTTGCTTGGCAACATGGAACTATTTAGTCAAACTAGCCCCTGCGATTTTTTTTGTCCCTGTTTGGCATCATTACCCTAATCACCCTGACTTCTCTCCCAAAATACTAACATCGGTGGCCCTGCTCATATACTGAATCATGGAACGAGCGAGACACAAAAGTCTTCACCAACAAGAATCCGCTATGCCAATTTTGCTGATAACAAGAATCAAGGAGGAAGGTCGTGCTTGGATAGCTGCTTGCCCAACCTTTCGATGATGTAACATTTTTTGGCTGTGGCTGCCTTGTTTTCTCCTACTACATCGAAGAAAAAGCATTGCTCTTGCTCCAATCTGAAAAGGAAAGAAACACCCTCATTTTTAAGTCTTATTTTTTCAAAGTTCTATTCTATATACGAACCATAAAAAGTTCCAAATCTTATCATGAGGTTTCAAACAACCCATATGTTTGAGAAATTTGACACAAGGCTTGTTTGCATGGCATTGTGTAAGGTGTTAACTGTAAATCCATGCTGTCCTAGCTTCAAGAGACACTTGGTCCAAGGTTTGTTCTGGAAGATATTTTTCTTCAAAACTTGTTTTCAATATCTATCCTCATTCTCAAGTATACCTGGGCATGAGAAACCCGGCCCAAAAAAATCCCGGCAGGCTAGGCTTTGCCCGTGGGCCAGGCCTGGGCGGCAGATCTAGGCCCTTGTGCAACTCGGGCCGGTTTCGGGCCTTGAAAATGCTGAAAATAGGGAAGGCCTGGCCCGGTGGCCCAAAGGCCCTATGGTTTTCTGTAGGTTTGGGCCGGACTTGGACTTTGATTTGCGACCGGACAACCGGGACGGGCTCATGCCTGGGTTTTGATCCACGGGTTTTTTGCCGGCCCGGCCTGAAAAATGCATGGCTATATTCTCAAGTCTCCACATCTACTTACAAAGCAAACTAATATACTCCCTCCGTCCTAAAATAGATGTCTCAAATTTGTATAAATTTGGATGAATCTAGACACGATTTAGTATATAGATTCATCCAAAATTTAAAAAACCCAAGACATCTATTCTTGGACGGAGGGAGTACATTAGATCTAGGTTAAGAACACCCAAACCCCTTAAATCTTAGGGGAACACATAGTCTCCTAGTTAATCAAATGATATGTCGCGATTCCTTGTTCCTCTTGCTGAAGTTATCTATTTATTAAAATATCAAACCTTATCCTCATGCCCATAGGTACTCTATAGATCAAGGAAAGCATAAACAAGGGAATGGTTGTTAGACAAGCATTCATGAGAATTGTCCTAGATCCATTGTCCAATAGCTTCCCTGCCAACATCCTAATCTTTTCTCAAATTCATCTTCTACTGGTCTAATGTATATCAAGTTTTTCCCTATCAATTGGGACTACAAGATATTTTTAAGGTATTTACATGTAAAAATCTCCTCATAAATATGTACCCGTTCTTTACATTTTTCTAGACAAAGGAACTCACTTTTGAGAAAATTTATTTCAAGCCTAACATTTGTTCAAGCAAAGTAAGAATTTCAAGTTCCTTGTATTTTCAAAACCATCGTCTAATGGGAAATTGGTATCATTTCCATGCATACTGCCATTCTCCTGCAAGTGAGGGACCAGACCAGTCAACACCTCAGCATCCTGTGCATTTCTTCACCATGACACTCATAGGATCTACAGGTAAACTGAAGATAACTAGAGGAAGGAGATCACCCTGTCTCACACCTCTGCAAGTAGAAAAAAGGATCCCAGTCCTACGTGGTCATTCATTTTGATATTCACCTACACACTAGCAATGTTACTAAAAATCAGATCATTTCATTTGTTAGACATGCCTTTTTGAACACTACATTATACAAACAATTCCAACTTACATTGTCATAAGCCTTTCAGAATCAACTTTGAAAGGACACCGACATTTTTTCTCTTCACTCCGTGAAATTTCTAAATCACCATTGCATCCTCACATTTGGGATCAATGTCGTTCCGAAATCTAATCTACCAATGCCAAATTTTCCATCAATAAATTCATCAAAAAGATTCTAGCCACTTTATAAACCATGTTACCAAAAGCCTGTGTGATTTTGGTAGCTTGGTTCACAAAGTGGCACGACCAACTCCGTTGCCGTCGTGATGGTGTTGTTTGGCGATGTTTCGGACTTAGTCGAGCTGGTAGTTTTGTCGTGTGCGGTTTTTTGCCGTTTTTTTTCAGAAAACTGTTTCGTGTTGGTTTTTCTTGTTTGGTTTTCATTATAAACTGAGCACGTATGTTGATTGGTTGTATCGGTTTTTGTCTAGTTTCTCTTCAAACTGACCAATTATCTTCTACTTTATGAAAAGGCGAAGCTTAATTTTTTTTAATCTACCAACGTCTAATTTTCCATCAATAAAATCAGCAAAAGATTCTAGCCACTTTGTAACCCAAGCTACCAAAAGCCAGTGTGATTTGAGTGAATCAGTGTACTGGTACCTTAACGGTACTAGAGGACGTGGAAATTCAGGAACCTGAGGATGGCATAGAAGGTTCAGAGGCACGACCGTGGACCAGTGAGCGCCATAGAGGAATGGATAGCGCTCTTTGGGACACGCAGCCACCGAAACTCCCCTTTCACTCTCTTCCCATCTGTACCACTCAAAAGAACACCTTCCCCTGCACTTCCCCCTCCGTCCTCTCCTTCCTTCTAGACACCAATCCTTCTTCCTCACCAAACTGACCAACATCCGGAGCAACCGAATTGCAGCATGCCCGCAGTGATGAAGGCTCTTGCTGCCACCTCGCCGGTCTCGGCGCCGCCACAGCCCCGTCGAAGCCTCACAGGTTTTGTTCGTTCATTCTCACTGAAGCTGCATTTCCATTTCTGCCCGGCAGTGGTTTATATATAGTTAACCACTTTCTTAGAGGAATGCATAATCGTGTGAATCCAGTATGCAAATTCCACTGCACGTTGTTCGTACCTTAGACGAGTTCATTTTTGTTAAGGATGCCATTTTGGTTGGAGTAAGCATGATAAGTTTATGTAATTTTACTGCAGTAATAACGAAAAAAAATGTCATATATCACTCCATCGGGTCATTCTCTGTTAGCCGAGAAAATTCCAAAAAACCACCACATTTCAGTGAAAAATTTGCAAAACAACCAGTATTTGGTGGAATTGCAAAAAACCACCGGTTTTATGCGAATTGGTTCCAATATGCACTGTTTGTTCGATTTAGCCCGGTTAACACGATTTCTGACATTGGGCCCCACTGTCGGTGCTGACGTGGCAAGGTGTGCATGTAATCAAGGTCAAAAATAGGGATCTTTTTGTAATTTTTTTGGGGGTGAGGGCCACTTGCCAGCTCCTTCTTCCCTCTCACTGGGAATCCTCCCTGGAAGCTTGCAGAAGCAGCCGACCCCGGCAGAGTGGAGGCCGATGCCGGTGTAGGGGAGGGAAAGACGCCGACGCTGGGGATGCAGACAGAGCCCCGTGGCGGCCGCCCGGCACAGCTGGCGCATCCCGACCTAGAAGTCGGCGATAGGGGAAGGGGAAGCTGCCAGCAGGAGCAGCGCACACCGGCAGCGGGGAAGCCAGAGCATGGGACGCCGGCGGCGACACGTGTCCAGAGGATTGGTGCTGCCTAGCACCGATAATTCATCCCCTTTTCGATTTGAATTGCAGCGAGCGAGACGTGACGAGACCGATAACTAGAAGCAATCCCCAATTCCAAATTTCCATTTCAGTTCCACCGCCCCTCGCTTGCGCCATGGACGACCGCGACCTCGACGGCGCCATGCTCTGGGCCTCCGTCGACACCGCCGCCGAGGCCTCCCAGCTGCCCCTGTGCCTCCTCCTCCACTGCCGTCTCTGGGCGGTCATGCGATGACCAAGACCGGGCGAGTCTGCCAGCCCCGCCCAAGCTCCCGCGCATTGCCTCTCACGGCCACACCACGCCGTCTCCACCCTACATGTCGTCCGACACCTCCGCTGCTTCCGGGTTGCCCTCTCGGTGTGGCCTCTCTCCCTCTATCATCTCCCATCCTACCCCTAGATACTTCTCTCTGCCCGCTTGCCGGCCGGAGCAGGGGACCCCAACGGCGGAGGCCCGGGAGAGAGAGTGTATTTTGGGGAAAAAATAAAAAAAGAAAAACAAATTAACTGACAAGTGGGTCCCACTTTTTTTTTTACAAAATAACCCAAAGTAGATATGTCCAAGCTCCGCCTTGCCACGTCAGCACCGACAGTGGGGCCTGATGTCAGAAATCATGTTAACCGGGCTAAATCGAACAATCGGTGCATATTGGAACCAATTTGCGCAAAACCGGTGGTTTTTTGCAATTTCACTAAATACTGGTTGTTTTGCAAATTTCGCACTGAAATGTGGTGGTTTTTTGGAATTTTCTCCTGTTAGCCCATCTAGTATTTTGCGTGGTTCAGACCTCAGAAAGTTCAGGCAAACACTGCATATCTAGATCAGTCCGTATATTAAATATTTCCTTCTGAAGTCTTCCACATATTCAGTGAGCAGTAGTATTAGCGACGATCTTTCTGAGATCCTATTCTCTGTTTTTTCGTCCCAAATCAACATTGCTAAGCCATTCTGAATTTCATATTCAGTACCTGACACCACGCATTTTTACAGCCTCAACAGGCGCACCATGCCAAAGCCTGCACTCCTCCTTCAGCGGCATCTCCCTGCGGTGCCGGCGCCCCTGCAAGCCTGTCCACTCGAGACCGTGCAGCTCCCGCTCACCGGTGGCGATGCTGGCGGTGAAGCCCGCGATCCAGTTCATCCAGGGCACGGACGAGCAGACGATCCCGGACGTGCGGCTGACCAAGTCGCGCGACGGCACCAACGGGGTGGCCATCTTCGAGTTCGACCAGCCGTCGGTGTTCGACTCGTCGGCGGAGCTCGGGGACATCACGGGGTTCTACATGATCGACGAGGAGGGCGTGCTGCAGACGGTGGACGTCAGCGCCAAGTTCGTCAACGGGAAGCCGGCGAGGGTGGAGGCCAAATACGTGATGCGCACGGCCAGGGACTGGGACAGGTTCATGCGGTTCATGGAGAGGTACTCGCAGGCCAATGGCCTCCAGTTCCTGAAGAATTAAATTTGCCGCTCTCTTCTTCTTCTTCTTCTTCTTCGTTACTCCTTGTATCTGTGTTACCGTGTTCTGTTCAGTGTGGCTGCTGCAGTGCTGCATCGCTAGTTATGCTGAAGCTAGTAATTGAGGTAAAAGCTTGCAACTGAGTCGTCGTGTGTAACCTTTAACTTCTGTAAACACCAGCTGAAACGTGATATGTATAAGAAATATACCTACTCCCTCAGTCTAGAAATAAGTCACTTAGCTTTGTCCAGATTCTTATCTATCTCTAGTCTAGACACAGTTTTAGTATATTTTCAACGGGGCTAATTCCTTTCCATTAATTGCTCAACGGAAATACAAAGTTCACTATACAGAGGAGAAGGGAAAGAGAGAAAAGCGAGTTGGAGCATTAGTAGAAAACCTGCTGAAGATGCTCAATCTCGAAACATATTGTACACGGCAAAAACTTACTACCACCAAAACTCCAGAGAATTACTGTCCAAGTAACCAAAACCAACAACTAACATCCACCTCCATCAGGCAACTATAAGTTTTATGAGCTAGGAGAAACAACACCAGCACACAGCACCACAAATCAAAATGACAAGCAACCAAGTAGAACCAGCCTCCATCATCACCAGGGACATCAACTCGGAATCCAGCTTCAAAGACACCAATGATTCATCAATCACCGATTCTTAACAGACCATCCGTCCTTACTCTCGGACCTCTCGCCACCTCTGCTGCCAGCTTCATCATCTTCTTGGTGTTGTAAATCATCAAGTTCTTGTCATCTCCTTTTTTAAACCTGCCCAATATAATAAAAACGAACAAACCGTAAACATAGCCTAAATAGGAGATCGGAGAATATACCCCTCGAAGGTAACTTTGTTCCTAATGGTCCAGATTGCCCAGTATACATCATGAATCCCAATCAAATAGAATTTCTTACCCCCAGGAAGGAAACGGTAAAACCAACACAGTGCCCGCCAGTAACTTTTAGGACAAGTTGAGGTACCAAACAATCTACCCAACAATCCACAAACAACCTTGGAAACGGAACAAGAGAAAAATAAATGATTCACTGTTTCAACCTGATTACAAAAAGAACATAAAGGATTCCCAGGCGAATTCCTCCTACACATATTATCTCTTGTAGGAATAGCATTTCTGAGCATCTGCCAGATAAAAGTCTGAATTTTCACAGGAAGCTTTGCTTTCCAAAGAAGCTTATTACTGGCCCCAGCAAGGTTTCTCTCTAGGAACTCATACACTGATTTAGTAGAATTTTTTATTCCCATTAAGGTTCCACACCACTTTACCAGGTTCATCACTCAATTGAATGCGATTACTTTTCATAAATATGGAGTTCCATTGCTCCCTGAGCCCCCCATGGATCCTTCTTCTAAATGGTAGAGAAAACCCATGAGCCACCACATACTCAGTACACTCTTGAAGTTGACAAACAATAAAGATATCAGAGAGCTGATCACACAATGGTCCCCTGGGATCCCAGGAATCTTTCCAAAACCTCACCATATCACCATTTTTTAGAATGAGACCCCTCCCAGCCAAATAAACATCTTTGACCTGAAGTAAAGATTTCCAGCAAGGAGAATCGTTAAACCTAGGAGCCACAAAATTAATATTTTTGTTTCTAAGATATCTTGCCCTGACATTTCTTTGCCACAAGTCATCTAGTTTTTCTAATTTCCACCACCACTGCACCAACAAACTAATATTTTTCCTCCTCAAATCTTTAATGCCGAAGCCACCTTTTTTCTTTGGTCTACAAACTTTATCCCATCTCACCATATAATAGCTCTTTTTTCTTTCTATTTAAGCCAGAAGAATCTCTTAAGATGTTTATTCACTCTCTCAATGAAACCTTTCTTAAGACACATAGACATAGGGTAGTAAAGAATAGTAGACAAGGAGGAATCAATCAGAAAATTTTCTCCCCCCAAAAGACATAGAATTCCCCACCCAGGCATCCAATTTATTCACCAACTTAGCATCAATAAAATCTCAGTCAGCATTTTTAAGAGCCAAAGCAAAAATGGGAACCCCCAAATATTTCATAGGTAAAGTACCAAATTGGCAGCTAAACAAATTGGAGTAAAACTCATCTAAATCATTATCACCCCCAATGGTGTAAATCTCACTCTTATCAAAATTGATTTTCAAACCAGACATCAACTCGAATATGTACAAAAGAAGCTTGAGATTGTTACTTTCTCAGGATTATGAGAAATACACAACACAATATCATCTGCATACTGTAGGATAGCAACACCTTTATCAATTAAATCCGGAGCAAAGCCTTCAAACAGATCATTAGATTGAGCTTTCAAGACCATCTTGGTTAAACACTCAGCAGCGAAGTTAAACGAAGTGGGAGAGAGAGGATCCCCTTGTCTCACCCCTTTAGCACTAGTAAAGTAAGGACCCATCTCATTATTAATATTCACACTCACATTTCCTTCCAATAAAGCTTGCTTAACCCAGGAACTAAAACCATCATTAAATCCCCTAAAATGCAAGCACTCAAGCAAGAAATCCTAGTTGACTTTATCATAGTCCTTTCAAAGTCAATTTTAAGCATCACCCCACATTGTTTATTAACATGAGTATAGTTGAGAAGTTCATGCAGAGACAACACCCCATCCATAATGTTCATTTTCTTAATGATAGCATTCTGTTGAATACAAAACATCTTATGAGTATAAGGTTCCAACCTAATAGTCAAAGTGTTAGTGATCAATTTATAGATACATCTCAACAAACAGATAGGTCGGAACTATGTAATCTTCTCAGCACCCACCACCTTATGAAGCAAAGTAATCACCCCATAGTTTAGCCGTTTCAAATCCACAACCCCCAAGAAGAAACAATGAAAAATGTACATGATTTCAGGTTTGACCAGATGCCAACAATGTTGAAAAAATTCTATGGGAATATTAATAGGACCAGGAACCCTATTCACCTCAATGGAAAACAAAGTATCCTCCACTTCCTTCACAGAAAAAGGCTATTAATTGTTTCCTCTATGGCCCACAAATCACTAGAGAGATGAAACAAGTTACCAGTTGCAGGCCCAAAGAAGATTTTGTAATATTCAATAGCATGCTCAAGGATATTTTTAGTACCTTCTATCATCACACCACCATTTTTCAATAAATGGATTGTATTCTTAATTTTTCTCCCATTAGCCACTCTATGAAAATAGGCCGAATTATTATGTCCTTTTAACTACCATCTCTCATTAGATTTTTGCAACCAAAAGAGTTCTTCATCAGCGCATAAATTTTATGGAGAACAGACAGAATGTTAGTCTTCCTGATATAGTCATCAGGGGACAAAGGGGACGATTCCTCAGCTATCTCAAGATTACTAAGATCCTCTTTTAACAGTTTTTTCTTTTTTATCACATGCCCAAACAAGTTGGAACCCCACCCTTTAAAATGTTTCTTAAAACTTTTCAGTTTGATATTTAAAATATCAATGGAATCAACACTGTTAATAGGTTTCTTCCAAATCTCCTCCACCTTACCAAGAAACTCATCATTTTTCAACCAAGCAATATCAAATCTAAATTCTCTATTCTTAGGAGTCACACTATTACAATCACTAGACATGAGTAATAAAGGATAATGATTAGACAAGTCAGAAGCCAACTTTGTGACTTGAAGAACAGGAAAAATATCTTCCCAACTAGAAGACATGAGTACCCTATCAAAATTTTCCAAAATAGGAGATTTTTGTTTACTATACCAAGTAAATGCACCACCATGCATATGAATATCTCTCACCCCAAACACATGAATGACAAAATTAAACACATCAGAAAAGTGAGATAGAGGAGTCCTTTTATTTTTCCCCAGAGTGCCTTAAAATATCAAAACCCCCCAATGATATAAGGAGAATCCAAAGCATTGCAGAAAACAGAGATCTCAACAAGGATTTTTTTCCTAAACTCATCATGAGCAGACCATACACCAACAGAGATCAAACCTCAAGATATACTCCCCCATCTTGAACTCGAACACTCCAATAGTCTCCTATGTGACACCACAAAGAATACCCCTAGAATTTCCCACAGAAGGAATCCATTTCCAAAAGAAGTGCCCACCAGGATCAATTTTTTGAAAGAAACTATCAGAATAAGTCTTTTTCATAGTTTCTTCAAAAGCAAGGAAATCAAGAGCATGATCAGTAATAAGCTCATTTAAGCAGGCAAACATACCATTCTTTCCAACCCCTCTCCCATTCCAAAAATCCCCTTTCATTTAAATTTATCAGGTTTTTTCCTCTTCCTAACGACTCTACCAGGAGTATGGGTAGAGAGGTCTTTTTCTGTTGACTTCTAGTGAAAGGTCGATGATTCACCACCACTTTTTTATTATTATCCCTCCTACTTATTTTTGGATTCCACCACATTAAAATCACCTTCCTCTTCCTCTAGACACCCATTCTAAATACAGGTGAAGTTTTAGCTCCAGTCACATCCTCAATAAGGAGATTATTCAGCACACTAGCCTATTTGTCTCACAAGTTTCCCTAGAGATTTCAAGTTCTCTAATGAGATTTACAGAATCAAAATTATCATCAAGGATAATAACTCCCTTCAAAGAGGCTCTAAGCATGATTTGTTGGTCAGAAGGAACAACAAAAGCATTGGTATGGGGGTTCTTAGGAGATGTACCCTTGTAGATTCCTCTTCCTGCAAAGATTAGTAGATTTCTCAAGGATACTCTCATGAGCCATAGTGGAGATCCTCTTTCTAAATCTCCCGTGTTTATATACCTTAGTATCCATAACATAATAAGGCCTCTCATCCCCACCAGATGAGCTATCAGGTGATTGGACATTATAAGCCTGAGAATCAGTGTCCTGAGCCAGGGTTCTGCTCTCAATTTCCACCACTTGAGGTAAAGGAGGACACATCTCTTTACACAGGGTTTGATAGTAAGGAGCCATCACAATAGGAATTTTTCTTGGAGTCATATCATGGAAACTCAACTCCCTACTAACAGTAGGAGTCCCAGGAGGAATTACACAAGCATTCCAAATAGACTTATGCAACACCATAGTTTTATCATTGTTCATTTTCTCCACCACCTGATCCACCCTATTATCTTCCATATTTTTCACCAACCTCCTCAACCCTAGCATCTACCACACCTTCTTCTCTCTCAGGTTACACAATTTTGTTTTTTCAGTAAGCCTTGATTATCCTCACTATCTTTCTCAGATTCATGTTCTTGCATAGTTTTCAACCTAGGAGTATAAGACTTCCCATAATTCCCAGATGTAGAGTTTTGAGCATCATAAGTATTCTGCCCTTTAGAGGAATCTTGAGTCAGATTATCCACTCTGGCCCTTTTGGGAGAAGGGACATCAAACCCACGACCAACATGAACCAAGGTATGGTTCCCAGAAGAACCACCAACAACCACCTTGTCTAATTCATAATAGAACAGATAAAAATTATCCCTAAGGCACCCTTCATCTTTTTCAGGAATATTCTCAACATTCCTACACCCAATGAGCACTTTCACATATTTAGGATGATATAAAGTTGAGGCATCAATACCCAAAGGAACACCAACCAATGAGGCAACATAATAAGCATGAGCTTCACATATTTTCTCTAAGGGGATATTTTTCACACGCACCCAAGCTTTCTGTAGTTAAGCCAAAGACCCAACAAAATCAGTCCAAGGGGACAAATTCAGAACATCATTGTTTTTCATTTCCATTATTTTTCCATAGTAACAAGCTCTCTCAACCTCTTTAGGATTAGGAAATCACATCGTGAATATCTTAGGACTAATGTCTCTTGCAGTGCACCTCCACTCAACACCAAAAAATCCCCAAATTCAACTCCACTTCTATATCTCTCATTCTAACCACTCCTTCAACCATAGTAATGATAATGGTACTAGACTTATGTTTAAACTGCTTAGGAGTACTAGTATGAGGGAAATAAAAGAACCCTTAACTAGGAGAGATTAGAATCCACACATAGAAGCCACACATTGCCATGGAAGAAGCTTCTAGAAAATATGATCAATATGACCCAAGTTATCACATCGAGCACATCTGATCGTAGGGCAATGATCCACTAGGTGTCCAGGAGAATTGCAATTATGGCACGGACCAGGATCATCACGATTACCATTAAGGGGCCCTTCATTTGGAGGATCAATAGCAGGAACATGACGAACCTCATTACCTCACAGTTTTAGTATATACTCCCTCTGTCTAGAAATATAATACGTTTTAGCTTTGTGAAATGAATTTATCTAGATAATTTTTGTGTATAGATTTGGAGTGAAGCTATACATTAAAAGATATCTTGGTACATGCTTTTCACAAAGCTAAAATATCTTATATTTCTGAACAGAAGAAGTAGATACATGTGAATCTACATAAATCCAAGTCACACTACTAGAGAAAAGCCTATCCGAGGCGCACCAAAAAGCCTATCCGAGGCGCATATCACATGTGCCTCTAGCTTCAAGCCTCGGGTATTTCTTATGCGAGGCGCATCTGATATGCGCCTCCTATACTTCACATATGCGGCGCATATCGATATCGCCTCGATAATAAATATGCGAGGCGATATCGATATGCGCCGCATATGTGATATAGGAGGCGCATCGATCCGATATGTTTCGAATCGCCTCGGGTATTTATAGTATATGCGCCTCGCATATGTTTCAGAATGCGCCTCGGGTATTTATAGTATATGCGCCTCGCATATGTTTCAGAATGCGCCTCGGGTATTTATAGTATATGCGCCTCCAATAGTATCCTATATGCGCCTCCGGTAATATTTTCAAAATTCAAGTTTTACAGACCACTATATATAAATAATATACAGATATTCAAATATACAATATAGTCCACAAAATTTTTCAGAAACTTGCATTTTGCCAAAGCATAATAGAACCAACATGAATACACATCAATCATGACATACAAGTTCATACATCAAGTGTTTGTGCCACAAGTTCACACCTCCGTCGGTACAAGTTCACAATCACATTACACCTTCGAGTACAAGTTCACAATTCACATTACAACTCCAACGACGTAGCTCTACCTAGATGAAGTAGAACACAACCTACAATGAAGAGCAACAAGGTGGTGATCACGAGGAAGTTCCTCCATTTCTTCCTTCCATGCCTCCTCCACTTCTCTTCCGCCACCTCTCTACTCTCATAGCCTTGGTAGCTGTTGCCCGAGAAGTTGTTCACTTGCTTCTGGCAGTCTTTCCACTCCTCGTACACACCTGGAACCCGACCGACGTACACGACATAACACCTCGGCATCTCCTACACATTTTAAAGATGATATTACTTATGTCAGTGGAAAGCAATAGCTAGCAGTTCACAAAGATAGAATCATCGGCATTTCGAAGAAAGACCAAAAAAAGCAAACCAAGAATGACTTGGATTAGTGCCTCATACTTAGATTGGGCACGGAAATAACAATGCTCGCTGTTCGATCTCATGCGGAAAGTAGAGTATATGCCCAAATTACTAGTCTACTTGGCACACAAGATCGAACAGCGGCATAGTCATACACGTGACACCACAACACGTTCTAATCATCGGCATTTCGAAGAAAGACCAAAAGAAAGCAAACCAAGAATGACATGGATTAGTGCCTCATACTTAGATTGGGCACGGAAATAACAATGCTCGTTGTTTGATCTTGTGCGGCAAGTAGAGTATATGCCCAAATTACTAGTCTACTTGGCACACAAGATCAAACAGCGGCATAGTCATACATGTGACACCACAACACGTTCTAATCATCGGCATTTCGAAGAAAGACAAAGAAAGCAAACCACAAGAAATTAGGGAAGCAATGACAAATGAAAAGCAACAAGCACTTAAAATAGTTCGTAACACAAATAACTAGCTAGTGTCTCTCACAATCAAGTTCAACGGTTGTGAAACATATTCTAGAGGTTTTGCTAGGCAAGTTTAACACAGTGATAAGAGGTTACAACACGAGTTCGGAACTAACACTAGGTACCCAGGAAATGCAATCATGAAGTCTTCTTCTCTTGAGTCGGCTTTGGGGGCATTGATGAAGCCCGACCGAGTTTTCGCCATTTGCATGAACATCCTGCCGTCACCCTGCTGCGCTAAGCGTTCGTCTATCTCCCTGTTGGACGGTGTATAGCCTCCGTGGAAGGTGCCTCCGGCTTTTATGACTCCCTGGTACACGATTGTCGCGATCTCCTCCTGGATGTTGAAGAAGTGTTGCCTGAGGTTGCGAGCATGTATGCATGCAAGCTTTTCAGCCCACTTCACGAGGTCAGATGGAAGCGTTTTGGTCTCCATGTCATTGAAGAACGCCTTCATGTGGTAAATGGCGTAGAAGGCATCCTTCCCATCGCCAAAGCTGCTTGTGACGCAAACTTCGTCGTGTGGCGGAACACGTCGCGCCGAACTTTACATGTGGCCTTGCGGTTTGACGCCTCCACGCGGCGTAGCGGTGAGAGCGCCATCAAGAATTTTCTTGATATTGGTGTAGTTTTTTGGATCGCCTTTGTTTGAGTCGAGGTACAAGGCTGAGTGTTTCAAATTCAAGCTTATGAGCACACTGTCCGATCATCCTCAGTGATGGGATGGTAGGAAGGAGAATCACATCCTTGTCCGAGTATGTTTGCAGGAAGTTTGAGAGGTAGTCGGTCGCCAGATCTATGGCCTCAGCATCTTTCAGGACGGCGTCACGCATGAAGTAGGGATCCACTATCTGGATGCATGGGATCTTGTCTCTGGTGATCTCCATGGCCATATTGAGGAGAACAACCGGACCAGGGTATTGTGCGATCGAAACCCGTTCAACATGTCAAACAGTCGGTATGCCGCGTAGAAGATATCCCGGGGTACAGTGAAAGCACGGCATGTGAGAAGGCACCTTAGCCTTGAAAACGAGTACGATCGATCGTTGTCGCGAATGCGGCATGCTCAATTGTGAGACATCCATAATGAATACTACGCATATGCGAGCTGCGACCTCGAGCATCGATTTACATCATCGGTACACCGCCACGTCTTTGCTGATTCTGGCTTGCCCAACCGTCCGGAAAAGAGGATTTGGATCCGGCCCCGATCACCCTTAGGCTTCCTTTGCGACCCTTCTTGCTCTTACGGCTGACCTGCGTTCACCTCACCGACCGTCTTATGGAGGGTGCCAGGGCTGATCAAAGGAACTACTGGCCTTGGAGGCTCGGTGCAGGGGACTGGTGGCGGCGTCTCCTGACTAGTTGGGAAGAGGCGCACCTTGCAAGGGGGTTTCGCTGGTGCTGGTTGGGTCTCGGCAACTTGATGTGTGCCTGATGGGCCCAGCTCATACAAATCAGAAAACCTTGTGTTAACAAACTGGTCACCGTAGTTCGGGTCAAATTCTTCATCATCATCGGGATTACATGCCATGTTGTCCAAGTCTCCCATCTCAAGTCTTCATCATGTGCTGGTTGAGCTGCCTCTAGGGTGATGTTGAGCTGGTCCTCTGTCCCCAAGCGGATCTGGCTCTTGACCATAGGTACAAGTAGCCGGCGGTATTGAGGACCGCTGCCGTGTCCTCATCATCCCATCCTTGAGGTTGAGAGGAGGTTCCACTTGCTCGTATCCGGAAGCACCATACCGTATTTGACCCTCATCATGTCGGTGGCATTGTGACATTGTGCATTTTATGTTCTGGTTGAACAATAGTACCCTTGGCAACATCCATCAACTGGCCGCCCACCCAATGCATTAGAGTGCAAGGAGTGTCTCCCTGCGAAAGATCGACATGTAGGCCGAGCATTAGAAAAACATAGATCAAGTCATCGGTGTGGTTGAGCCTCGCCCAACTCTCGCTTTAATTAGTTAGTTACCTTGAGGGCGTCAAATTCGACCAATGTCGAGGCACCGACGCCGACAGGCTTGAGCACGCAAGTGGCGGAGTGGCTGCCTGATGGCACGATGGTGCGGGCCGGCGCCGCCATGATGGGCAAGTTAAGCTCGGAGCTAGAGGAGTCTCCACCACCACCGCCTGCCGAGGAGTCACCAGCGCCTCGGCCGCGCCACATTGTCGATTAGTATTTGTTGAGGTTGGGAACCGGTGGCGGCCCCCGTTTACCACCCTTCTGCCACTTGTTGTACTTTTCCATGTAGACGGGAAGGATGGTGTTGAGCTTCTCGTTCACTTGTGAATGGACTTGTGACTGGACTTGTGACTGGACTTGTTCTTGGAACTTTGTCTCGGCAGCTGACACAGCCTTGTTCACGGCATCTTGGACTATATTTGTGTAACTACCTCGGTGAACTACGCTCCTAGATACAAGCCTGGATGAGTGATAGTGGTTGAAATAGTACGGTGGGGCCCCAAAAGCCACTCACTGGTAGTCCTTTCAGACGTCCCAACCACTACCCTCTCAACGGGACTGTCAGACGGGCGTAGTCGGCAGGCGAAGGGATCAACTACGTACACAAGTGGGTATGTACGCAAGCCACCATACAAGAGTACATCAGAGCCACACCATCTAGAAAGAAAGGAAATATACCAACGCCATACGGCAAGATTCAAATGACCTAGATAAATCTATATTTTAGGATAACTCCTCATACAACACACATCAGAGTATCAAGCGGAAGCGGCAAACAAGATCCGATTATGGATAAGAAGCAAATAGGCATAAGATGCCAGAGAAATAAGCACATCCCAACTACAGGTCTCATGGATCCCCGTTCCCGGAATCTCTACACCGAACGATCGTTGCCCACATCATCGGCTTCTTCCACCCAGTATCCGTCCTGAGAAGGTACCTGTTCATCTGAATCAAGAATTTATCGTGTGAGACCCTAAGGGTACTCAAAGAAGTCTTAATGCCTCTAAAGGGACACAACTGGGTGACGCAATGGCGTGAAAGATAAACCCTAGCAGTTCTAGATAACGCTAACCATCCGCCTAACCAATGATGAGCGGATGTCCGTGAATTTAAGTACAACGATTATAATGGTAATCTCATCCGATCCATCCTCCTCCTCGCTACCAACAAGGAAGCGGACGAACAACCCCATCCGTTGGCAATTTTATTAACCATTCCATGAGTGTTGCTCTATTTACTAGACAAGTTACTTAGTCGATTAAGCGGTACTTTAGTTATGCTTGTCTATGATCAAGAAACTGCTCCAAGTCGTCCATATCCGCGGACACGGCTTTGAAAGTTTTACTGGCGGGGTGCACCAATAGCAACACACGCTCGATCAACCTCGGAAAAACCAAATCAAAACCCAACGAGGCTTTCACGAAACAATCACAGATTCAGAAATATTTGAGGGGCCACCCTTAAGCATTCCATAACGAAGCTAAATGACTCGAGGCAGCCTCAAGGTTTGGGTGGACGGTAAACGATCGGGAACCCGAAGTGTGGCTGGGCTTGTCGATACCGCGAACGTGTCCCGATCCTAAAAAGACAGGTGCACCTCGCACAATCGTAAATAAAGCGGTAAACATGGCATAAGTACAGGATAGTAAAACACCTCAAACTAGTTTGTGGCCCCAAGAAATAAGACGGAATCAAGCTCGGCTCGGGGGTCCCATATACCTCCGGATGTGGATAGCGCGATAAATCAAGGAACAGGAATCAAGTACTCGGGGTCTTACGGACACAAGTGAGCGGGAAAAACCAAATAGCGATATTGCTCACCGGTGCCACTTTCTTTAGTTATCCCGAACTACTCGAGGTTAAGTTGTTTAGGTACCTCATTGTTCATCGACTCTCACAAACCCTACACATGTGTTCTACTCTGCATGGCTCAAACAACTCCTATAGTAGTGGCTCATGGGATGGAGGAAACAAGCTTGGTGGGGTTTAAAAGTAAAGGCAATGCATACTTGGGATTCATTTTAATGCAATCGCGACTCAATGCTGCAAGAATAAGATAGAGGCAATAGGTACTGTATGTATGCAAGCATGTGGAAGTGCTTGCCTGGTGTCTCTGTTGAAGCAAAGGACGGTTCTGGGTAGTGCTCCTGGTTCTCTTGATACAACCCCTGCTCAGTGTCTATCCGAGAAAAACCAAACAAACAAGGCCAACATGAATATAGAGCACAAGCATATGAATAAGATGCGTCAAGCAAACAATCATGACATGATGAATGATGCACAATTTACATGGCAAGTAAGGTAGCATGGCATGGTGAGGTGTGGTGGGCAAGGAAATAACATTTAAGTGGGTTTTAGTCACATTCCATTGCCATAACAGTTGTTGTTCAAATATATTTATATGATGCATGCTGCAATTGAAGTCATGGATAGCATAAACAGAAAGGTCTCATCGAGCTGATCATTTTAGACATATCATTTGCTTAATTTGGAATTATAAAACCCAAGTTATTAATTATTGAAAAACCAGTGGCATTGATGGTAATTTAAGCAAACTTGGAATTTTAGTTGTGCAAAAGTCAAATTGGATGGTATATTTGAAATCCCCTCATTTTTCTGATATCCATACATATATCATTTGTCATATTTGGATTTAGTATGGAAAAGTTATTAAAATCTGAATTAGATTTGAATTTGAATTAATTTAAACTAAGTTTGAATTTTTAAAGCAGTGTAAACGTTTTCCACTTCTCCTACTAAGCTCTGAGTCGATGACAAGTGGGGCCAGGGTTCTCTGGCCCACACGCCAAAGCTGGACAACTGGTGATTAACAAAACATCGGGACCCTTTTACAAAACCCAACAGACGCCGGGCAATGGGTATCTGGGTTGGTGAAACCAAAAAGGGGGGGTATTTGAAAGCGAACACGCGGGCGCCGGGAGGACTGGGTTGCGCCCAGGTAACCTCGAGTGCCTTTTAGAAAAGGGACAACGTCAGCGATCAGTGGGCTAGAGGGCGCGGATGCAGAGGACAAAACAGGAGGGTATGGGCAAAACGCCACGTCTTGTTCCTCTTCTCATGCAGACCGACGCGTGGCGCGGCGTGGCGCAGTGGGACTCGAACTCGCGACCGGTGGCGCTTGGCGCGGCGCGAGCCGCTGCGGTAGGGTGCGGATGCTGCTAGGAGGGAGGTTGGCGGCTAGCTAGGGTGTGGGCGCGCGCTGGAGCAGACGACGACGACGACTACACCGTGCACCGAGGGTGCTCGACGCCGTGACCCGTGCAACCAGGAAGTGAACCAGGACGGGACGATGTCTAGGAGTACCAGGGACTCACCGCGGGCTCGGTGGCGTGGTTGGTTCGGGCAGGGGTGGTCGCGATCCACGGCGAGGCTGACGGCGGCCGTAGCTAGGGTTTGTCGGGACAGCGTCGGCCTGGGGACGTCTGGGCCTGCTCCTCCTCGCTGGCGCGGTCCAGGGGCGTCGCAGAGCTCCACGGGCTTCCTCGACACCGCGCGGCAACACTCCTCCGGCCAGATCGACTGGGGCAGGTGGGGTAGCTAGCGTGGGCGGCGAGAGGGCGTTGGGGTGGTGTGGAAGAAGGGTAGAGGAGGGCAACAAGGTGGACCTTGGGCGGATCTGGGGGGCGAGCTGAGAGGATAAGAGGGGGGGGGGGCGGGTTGTTGCGGGGGGGAGGGTTTGATGGGAGGAAGGTGGCAGGGGCGCGTCGGCCACCTCTCCTCTCACGTGCTCAGCATGGGGGGCCAGGGGTGGCGTGGTAGAGCCGGGAAGGGAGAGGGAGTCTGGCAGTGGCCCTAGGGAGGCTCGTGGCCAGGGGACGCCTTGGCAGAGAGAGCTAGAGGGGAAGGGTAGCCTCGGGTAGATAGGGTTGGGAGCTAGGGTAGGAGAGAGAGGGGCATGGGTGGGCTAGGGTCATGGTGTGGGGTCCTAGGCGTGTGGGATAGGGTAGGGTCTGGTGGGGCCTGCATGGAAGAGAGAGGGAGATGGAGAGGGACATGGGGCCAAGCTAGGTAGAAGGAAAAGGGAGGGTAGAAGGTTTTGTTTAGGCAAGAGGTAGATTAGGGTTTGGTTTAGGGTAGAAAGAGAGATGGCAAGGGTGGGGTTTTAAAGTTGCTAAGAGGGGTGAGAAAAGAGATGGTACTAAACTTGGTCATGCAAGCTTCAATCAAGGCCTAAGCAAGATCAAGCAAGCAAGAGAGGGGAAGGGAGAGGTTCCTTTATCCATGCATGCTCCAACAAAGAACAATCAAGCACAAAGAAAGAGGGGGTTTTAAGGGTTGGGATTTAGCTACGAGGGGTGAGGTTTTAACCCAAAGGGGAGAAGAGAGATAGAAATTTGATGAAGAATCTACAAGCCCAAAAACAAGATTAAGCAAAGGAAAATGATCCAACTAAAATTCAAATAAACCCAAATACTTGGAAAGGTGGCACTTGCATGGCCCATGCAACATAATTAATGCCAACTGGTTATATTGTGAAAACAATATTATTTCATGTGGCTTCAACCTTGCATTCCCCAAAAAGTGGGCAAAGGCCAAGCAAAAGATGATGGGTGGATCCAACCAACAACATGAGCTAGAGATAGACCAAAGTAAAATGCCAAGCTCATATTAATTGGATGGTGGAATTATAAGGTGGTGAAAGAAAAGGTGGTGGAGTCAACAAGAGAGATGCCCTCAACTCAACTTGGGCATATAACAATGTATCAAGAGCCAAATACAATATCAAGAGGCAAATACAATTAATCATGCACATGGGATAAGAACCAAACAAGAAAAGGGTTTTATATGATGCTCAAATGCAAGATGGTATGATGACATGAGCATGATATGATGATGATGCAACAATTATATGTTGGAAGTGGCCCTTTTTATTATTATGACATGTAGCATTACAGGGGTTAGACAACTGGGATGCTACAACTCTCCCCCACTAAACAGGAATCTCGCCCCGAGATTCTAGGAAGAAGAAGAAGATACAAAGAGAGAAGGATGGTTGACACGGAGTTCATCTTCACGCTCCCATGTGGCTTCATCAACAGAATGGTGTGACCACTGCACCTTGCAAAAACTGATGGACTTGTTGCGAGTCCTTCTGCTCAGATCTCAAGGATTTTGGTGGGGTGTTCTTGATAAGACAGATCTTCTTGGAGGTCGATTAGCTCATGATCCACGGTCTTGCGGGGTCTTTGAAGCACTTCTTGAGTGAGAGATGTGGAAAACATCATGGACTTTGAGTTTTTCCTAAGCTCCGTGCATAAGCAACTTCTCCTCTTCTACCACGTATCTTGAAAGGACCGATGTATCTAGGAGCCAACTTTCCTTTGATACCGAAGCGGTGTGTTCCTCTCATGGGAGTGACACGAAGGTAGACGAGATCACCAGGGGCATATACCATATCTGTGTGCTTCCTGTCATAGTTGCTCTTCTGACGGCTTTGAGCAATCTTCAGGTTCTCCAGAATGATATGCACCTTCTCCTCCGCTTGAGTTACAATATCAGGGCCAAACCAGATTCTTTCTCCTGCACCTGACCAACCAATGGGAGTTCTGCACTTGCGACCATAGAGAGCCTCGAATGGTGCCATCTTCAGACTCTTCTGGAAGCTGTTGTTGTAGGAGAATTCAGCATATGGAAGGCATTCCTCCCACTTCATGCCAAACGAGATGACGCAAGCTCTAAGCATGTCCTCGAGAATCTGATTGATCCTCTCCACTTGTCCTTGAGACTGAGGGTGGTAAGCGGTCTTTGAAGTTCAACTTTGTTCCCAAAGCTTTTTGGAAACTCTCCCAGAACTTTGAGGTGAAGATGCTCCCACGATCTGAACTGATTTCAAGTGGAACCCCATACAAAGAGACAATCCTGTTGATATAGAGCTCAGCCAACTGAATTCCAGAAATTGTTTCTTTGACTGGGAAGAAATGAGCCACTTTAGAAAGCCTGTCGATGACAACAAAAATTGCATTGTTGCCCTTCTGCGACCTTGGAAAGCCAGTGATGAAGTCCATCTCAACTTTCTCCCATTTCCATTCCGGAGGTTTCAATGGCTGTAGAAGACCAAATGGTTTCTGATGAATAGCCTTGACTCTGCGACAGACATCACATTCTGAGACATACTTGGCACAATACCTTTTCAACCCAGGCCACCAGTATTGTGTTTTCAAGTCCATATACATCTTTGTGCTGCCAGGATGGATAGAAAGAACCGAATCATGTGCCTCCTTGAGAACTTGGTCTCTCAGACCCGGGTAGTTTGGAACAAACATCCGATGTTCAAAGAAGAGCGTGCCTTGATCATCAACATGAAAGGACTCATACTTCGGAAGGTCAAGCTTAGCGATGAGCTTTTTGGTGTGCGGATCACCACGCTGACGAGAACGAATCTGTTCTTCCAAGAGAGGAGTAGCCAGAAGGTTCAGGAGATGCCCTTGTTCCACAATCTCAAGGTTCAGCTGACGGAATTCCTCGCACAAGAGAGGCTGCTGCTCTTCCACCATGAGGTTGTTGACATAAGCTTTACGGCTAAGCGCATCTGCCATGACGTTTGCTTTGCCTGGAGTATAGTTGATGGTCACATCAAAGTCATTGATTGCTTCAATCCATCTCCTTTGCCGAAGATTGAGATCCGGTTGAGTGAAGATATACTTCAAACTCTTGTGGTCCGAGAAGATCTCACAACGGTTACCGAGCAAGTAGTGCCTCCATAGCTTCAAAGCAAAGACCACTGCTACTAGCTCAAGGTCATGTGTGGGGTAGTTGACCTCATGCGTCTTCAACTGACGAGAGGCATAAGCAACCACCTGTCTCTCTTGCATAAGGACCGCACCCAATCCTTGCAAAGAGGCATCGCAGAATATCTGGAAAGGCTTAGATGTATCCGGAGGAACCAAGACTGGTGTGGAAGTGAGCTTCTCTTTGAGTGTCTCAAAACTTTCTTGGCAGCGGTGTCCACAGTACTTCTTGCCTTTCTTGAGGAGATCGAAGAGGCTTTGCTATCTTTGAGAAGTTCTCGAACAAAACGACGGCAATAGCTAGCCAAGCCGAGAAAACTCCGCACTTCCTTGACATTCAGGAGGAAGCCATTCAACTATTGTCTTCACGGTTTCGGGTTGGTGCAATGCCCTTGGCGAGATAACATGACCCAGATATGTTACTTGAGCAGCCAAAACTCACACTTAGAGAACTTTGCATACAAGCGGTTCTCACGAAGCTTGTTCAGACACACCGCAGTGCTCTTCATGCTCCTCCTTGGACTTGGAATAGACCGAATGTCATCCGGATATACCACAACAAACTTGTCCGGTACTCCATGAAAACGGAGTTCATCAGCCTCGAGAAGGTAGCAGTGCGTTGGTGAGACCGAAAGACATGACCGTACTCATACAGGCCATAGCGAGTGGTGAAAGCTCTTGGGCACATCCTCTTTGCGAATTTTGATTTGGTGATAACCACTTCTCAGGTCCAGCTTAGAGAACACCACAGCTCCTGCCAGCTAATCAAATAGATCATTTATCCGAGGAAGAGGATATTTGTTCTTGATGGTTTTAGCATTTAGAGCCCGGTAGTCAACACATAGCCTATCGGTTCTCACACTTCTTCACAAAGATTGTTGGGCTACCCCAAGAAGAAGTGTGTGTTGAATGAAACCCAATTTCTCTTGTTCATCAAGTTGTCGTTTGAGTTCAGCCACTCGAAGGTCCCATTTTATATGGCCTCTTGGAGATAGGAGCCGTTCGAGTTCAAGCTCAATCACGAATTCAACCTCGCGATCCGAGGCATACCGCAACTCTTCGTGAAAGACATCCGGAACTCACGGACCACTGGTACCTTCAATAGCTTCCATAGCATCATCATTCGAGCAGCCAAGGAATAGAGTGGACAGGAGTCGACTTGGAGAAAAGACTAGATGGCCTTGAGGATCTTCGGAGACACCGGCGTTCAAAGACAATCAATCACAGCTGCATTTGCTGTCAACCAATCCATGCCCAAGATGACATCAATGTCAGAGTTGCCCAGAACAATCAAAGAAGCCAAGAATGAAGAACCACCAATCTCGACTTGATTTTCATGACTGATATGCTCAGCCCTCATGTTTGAACCAGGTGATTGTACCACCAACCGCTTAGATAGAGGAACCAAGACTAACTCATTCTCTTCTGCAAACTTGTATGACACAAAGGAATGCGATGCACCAGAATCAAAGAGAACTCGTGTGGATCGAGTTAATCGAAAGCATACCCATGACAACTCCAAGTGCGAGCTCACTTGAGAGGCGTTAGCGGTTGGCACGCACAACCGCAGACCGGGCTTAGTGTTGATGTTGAGAGCCCGAGGCGGTGGCGCCAACCGAAGGAGAGCTTGATGCGATCTTGGCGGGGTTGAGGAGAGCTTTGTTCTTCATTGGGCGTTCAATGGGATGTCCATGATCTCCACATGTGTAACAAGCACCGCGAGGACGTGGAGCAGTAGCTGGGACTCCGCCAGCGCTTGAGGTAAGGGTTGTTGTAGCCCCAGGAGCCGCAGTGGTGAAGTTTGGTGGCCTTGACGTGAAACTCCTGTGTCTTGGTGGAGCCGGAGCGACGGGGGGTGTTAGGAACCCGACACGCCGCTTAGAAGGAGCTGCCATAATCGCAGAGCTTGATGCATCCTCGTTATGTTTCTTGGACTCCTCGAACATTTGCTCGCTTGCCTCCTCTTGCGGTCTTGCAGTCAGTAGTTCCAGAAGGTTGCCGGTCTTGCATGCGTGATTGCATACTTGATCGACGCATTGAGCCCTTGCCCGAATCTTTTCGCTTTTTCTTGTCATCGATACCTCATCACCACCATAGCGAGACAGTTCATGAAGTTCCTGATGTAGGTGTTGGCGTTATCATTTCCTGCTTGAGTTGAGGAAAGCCTCCTTCATCCTTTCCATCACAATCTCCGAGAGAAACTGTTCTTGAAAGCTACCGTGAACCTCTCCCAAGTTGGCTGGAACCGGTCGCTTGCCTTCAAGTAGTTTTCCCACCAAAGAGCCGCATCTCCCTTGAGAAGGTGGGTAGCACACTTGACCCACTCTGCTCGAACATCAGCAGTCTCGAGCAACCTTGAGATCTCGCGCAGCCAATCATCCGCGTCAAGAGGTCGGTCAGACACATCAAACTGACGAGGGTTGAACTTGAGGAAGCTCTTGATGTCACCACGCTTGGGAGGTGGAGGAAGTGGAGCGAACTCATTCCTTCTGACGCTCTCCTCGAGTTTGTTGGTTCTCTTGCATTGCCGCCAAAGCATTAGCTATGCTTGACAGCGCTGAGCCCAGTTCCGGAGGAATGTCCTCTTCAGTCCGGCGTGGGGGAGCCATCCTGTCATTGATATAAAACTCAAGTCAGTACTATAATGGAGAATGATAATAATCCAAAATAGTACCAAGATGGAATTAACCAAGATTGAAGGATACAATTTACTGAGATGATATTAAAATATCAACAGAGTTCATAGCACCTCAAAGATATTAAGCATATCGCACACGACTGAAAAGGAGTGTGGTACACAAACATATCAAAGAAAAATTTTCCACAAATTTCGGCATTAAAATACCAATAGATGCGCAAAATTACTTAACGAATCAAGATTAGTGACTCTACCGATTCAATATACAAAAGCGAATGATACAAGTAGTGGTATGGTCGCGACTCCATCCCGCACTCAAATCATTACTCCGCACATGAACAAGTGGAACACATATCCTAACCCTTCTTCTCACGATTTAAACCTAAAGATTGGTACTACGGAAACGAACACCCCAAACAAGATAGCGTCGGATACCAAGAGGAAGATAGATTGCGTCGGTTTACAAAAACCTGTCGGTATGGAATGTACCAACAGTTGATAACCAAAGGCAGGTAAGATAACAACTTGGATGCAACAGATAGACAAGGGATTACACACACATACACACACACACAACCTATGGTACTACGGAAACCCAGAACACGTGAATCCTAGTTTGAACTTTGAGAAGAGGATTGAAAACGTTACACTTCCTTACCAGAAAAGGGTGGGTGGGAGGTAAGAAGAAAAGTGGAAGCAGTCCTACTCTCGCGTTTTTGTTTTTCCCTAATATACATAACTACCAAAATATTTGCTAGACTGACAACGACCGTTTGGCTGAAACCACAAGGTCGGGATGGCTCGATACCAATTGTAACTACCTCGGTGAACTACGCTCCTAGATACAAGCCCGGATGAGTGATAGTGGTTGAAATAGTACGGGGGCCCCAAAAGCCACTCACCGGTAGTCCTTTCAGACGTCCCAACCACTACCCTCTCAACGGGACTGTCAGACGGGCGTGAGTCGGCGGCGAAGGGATCAACTACGTACACAAGTGGGTATGTACGCAAGCCACCATACAAGAGTACATCAGAGCCACACCATCTAGAAAGAAAGGAAATATACCAACGCCATATGGCAAGATTCAAATGACCTAGATAAATCTATATTTTAGGATAACTCCTCATACAACACACATCAGAGTATCAAGCGGAAGCGGCAAACAAGATCCGAGTACGGATAAGAAGCAAATAGGCATAAGATGCCAGAGAAATAAGCACATCCCAACTACAGGTCTCATGGATCCCCGTTCCCGGAATCTCTACACCGAACGATCGTTGCCCACATCATCGGCTTCTTCCACCCAGTCACTACAAGGAATCTGGCTATATATGACCCTCCATTTTCGTCACAAAATCGTCATAGTAGTTCGTTTATGACGATTCTATGACGATTTTGAGATCGTCGAAAGCTGGGCGTCGCAAATGAACTATAACGACGTTTTTGGTAAAATCGTCATAACCGTATATGACGATATTAAATCGTCATAACGTCTATGACGATCTAATATCGTCATGGACCATCTAGCCAAGCCAGCTCAGATCCTACGTGGCCGATCCTACGTGGCAAAATTGTGACGAAATGAAATCGTCTTAAATCAAAATCAGCCTGGTCCAATTAGTTCACCTATATGGGCTGAGCCCATTAATTCAGCTTTTGTTCTTCTAGGCCATGGCCTTTTTAGGATCAACTTTTGGAGGATTTGGCCTTTTTAGAGTGATAATACTTGGCCCTGTAAAATTTGGTTGTAGCCTTTTTACAGTGCAATCGAGTTTGGGCCTTGCCCTATTTTTGTAGTAATCAGCAACTCAATTATATAGATTAGGCCAATATATTTAATAATGCATTTCCCAGAAATATACAAATGAACCAAGATCGAGCATTTTGATTACATGGCACCACGACATACAAGTATACAAACAGTTCACACATGACAACCTTATTAGATTACAAGTATCTCCAAAGATTAGATACAAGTATGCAAGCATGTAATATCTCGAGCCACTTGTTACGAACCTTTACAATCGGTGAGAAACCTCGCATCTTTCTTCGCCTTATTGAGAATCAACGTACCCCTTGTTGTGTTATGCTTGTCTTTGAAACAACATCCGCTTATTGTGTCAGAACGTATACAAGTGGGATCAACAAGTTTTCACAAGGTAAAACTTACAAGTAGAATCTAAGCAACATATACTTGACTTCGTGTTGGAGAAGACTAAGAGTAGATACGACTTCATGTTGATGTGGTGGATGGAGTTGTAGTAGAAGATCTAGTCGCATCTTCATTGACGCTGAACAAAGATACTTGTCCATGTAGAAGCCGCTCTGCGCTCCCAAGACATGACAATATAAGTATACAGTTAGAAAAGCTTATGATTTAATGCAAATAAGTACTTGAGGATTTGGGATACCAAATTGATCTCGAAATGAAAATTTCTATCTGAGTCCTATGCCTATATGGTTATACATAAACTTGTAGTAGTACCACTACTACTAGATGAAAATATGTTGTATAATGAATCTCTTGCCTTCTCTTTAGAAAAGGAAGGAAATACAAAGAGGGAGAGACACACGCTCACACCTGATTTCATTCTTTGAGGAACCTTGATGATTTCTCCAACGAACAATATGACAATACATGCATCCACCATCATGTGTGAACTATTCGCATGTCTCGGTCTTCAAGATTATAGCACAAACAAGCATTCATGTGATCATGTACCCAGCCTTTGTTAGGTCATGTCAGATCATATCAAAAACAGGAGCTACTAATCATCAAAATTGATTATCAAACTATAACTTCATGCTAGCATCTCACTTGGGTGAATTAACAAGGACAATAAGGGAGTGGGAAAGACCGAAGACTTACTTGAATCAAAGCACGGTGACAGGTACTTGTCCACCGGCATCCAAATCAAACCCATAACTGTAACGACAATGAAAAAACAGCCTCCAAATCAAAACTAAACACAAATATCTCCTAGCGAGTCCCTGAGATTTCATCCACAAATATCTCCAATGCAGCTGTCCAGCTTGATGTGCGCCTTGTCATGGTCGTTGTAGAGATCGACAGCCAACTCGAAATTGTCGACGATGAAGGCCACCTCCCTGCCAGAGCTCCAGGCAAGGCCACCCTCCTTATAAAAAACCTGCCACCACACTTAGACTGTTGTTCTAGGACAAGATCTAACAAAGTGTAAATTCTACTCACTTCATTATTTTTAGATTAGACAGAGTCGAAGTGTTTGTTGAGTAGAATTAACAATTGATTTAATCATAAAAGAAACAAGAAATTAACATGAAGCATACTCCTATTGGACAGATAATCCTAGGCAAAACATGACAAAGTATAATCAAAGATAACCAGATGTGGAATAGGGGACTTATCTAGATCATGGAGATTGTGAAGAAGATGATTAGACCGTGAAGATTTGAAGAACTAGCCAGCAGATAAAGAGCTAATCAAGTAAGTACCAGAATGGAATCCGGAAGAACCAAGTAAGTATGCAAAACAATATCATGACATCTGGACATAATGGGATGATACAACAGCCTATTCCACTATCAGGTCATAATTAGCTATTGGTAATACATTCCCTAGCATCCATTCATACCAATCAACAAGGACTCAACAATCTATATCATAATATGCATTAGTGAAAGCATTTCCTCGATAGATAGTACTACAATAGTAGAACAGATGGACCAATTATGGAAAAGACCACCTCATCCCTACAGTATTGAGTAGAGACTGGGGAAGTCTTCAGTGGGTCAAGCAGAATGTCATGGTTTATGATCAGGTCAAAGAAAAAAGAATTTAGGAGATATATGGACAAATTAAAGCTAGATTATACCATGAACTCTCATTAGGAATCAGATCTAATACGGGACTAACTAGCAGCACAAAACCCAGAATAGATCACTAGATAACATCCAGTATACACTGGCCATGAAAATAAATAAAAGCGAGCTAGTTACTACAATCATATTGTGCTGATTCAACCTAAAGCAAGCATTTACGCAAAATTCATTATAGCGGTGCATATGTCCTATACAAGAGGCTAGTAGATGTATATCAAGGAGTGGCTGCGTAATTTAAAACACTTGCTCAGAAATGTTGTAACCTTGGTTGCAATCCACAAGGTAGGGTTGTGTGTGAGCAATTAGTGACAGGATCACGATCAGGTGAAAGGATCTCTATTTTAGACCAAAAGTAATTGCACTGGCTTCACCAACACTGCAGACCTCTGCTTCTGCTGGCCGCTTGTGGGCATTGTATCTTGTTAGAAGGAAGCGGTGCCCACCTGAACAAGAAGAAAAAGAAGTGCATATTAGAGGCATAAGCAGTTACATGTACTCTAGTTACTTCCTTTGCATCAAATTCAAGTCACCACCACTTTAATACTGTGAACAACAGTCTAGAAACTGAATATTTTCTAAGCATATAACAAGAAATTTTGATAGACCTCTTAGTGCTAGTGCTACCACATGCACGGAATGTAACAACAGTGTCACTACCTGTGTTGGTTCTTGAGGACTGCCACTGCTTGCTTCTATAAACACTATCAATATTTACTTCACAACAAACAACTCTGGATACATGCAACTTATGTTGAATTAATTCACTTCATATGCAATAGACACTGTACAGAGCTTAAGAATATAATACTCCACAAATTTTACTTCACAACTCAAACATTAAGGAATAGTTTAGTGGTACGACTTTTGCACAAGCAGTTAGGATATAACAAAACTCAACCGACAGTTTATTTTGTTGGATCTTTTGTTGCTTGCTAGAGTAGAATCTTGAACTAGTCGGGGTCCAGCTCTGCACTACCCATCTACAAGCAATAAACTAATGTACCAATCCTACAATCCCCATGCAATTACTCGAGACATGAGTTAGCTGAATTTTACCAGGACATAATAATGACCGAGAGCACCAGCTATTCAAATTAAAGTTTTGGCTCTACCTACACTTCTAAATGAAAGCTCTACCTACACTTCATCTCATACACAATAAGAATTCGTTTTGCTTTGGATAATACAATGAACTTTGATGATGACAAGTATGAAAATTTTCTTAGAAGTGACATGCACTAAGCAAGCACACATCATATGGGAGAAACATCAAAAAGTATGAGGCAGCAGAAAGATCAGGGCGAGAGGGAGAAGGCCAAGGGTTTACCTTGTCATTGATCCCCTCGAGGCGGTTGAAGACGCTGGCCCGATGGCCTCCCATGAGGCCGCATGCGAGCCCGGAGGAGAGGTGCGCGTATCCGTCGAAGAGGAAGTAGGGCTTGGCCTTGGGGTTGATCCCGGTGGAGATGATGACGGCGATGATGAGGCCGTAGATCCCGAGCACTCCCGCCATGACGACGGGCACGATGGACTTCATGACCAGCTCCGGGCGCATGACCCCCATCGACGCCACGCCCACGCCGCTCTTGGCCGTGCGCCGCGCCATGCTCGCACGCACGCACGCACACGAGGGTCACGCCACGAGAGGATCGATGGAGGATCAGGGGTGGGGTGGGGAGGGGATCTGGCCTGGGGGTGCTTACATGAGAAGACGAGGGCGGCGGCGCCGAGGAAGCCGAAGAAGGCGGTCTCGTCGCCTGAAGACTTCACCGCCACCCAGGAGAGGCAGGACAGCAGTGCTCCTCGATCTGGATCGGAGTTAGGCGATAGGAGAAATCCCGTGAGCGATATGGGGTCGAGGTGAGGGGCAGGTGGTGCGGAGGGGTGCGGTGGTTTGGGTGGCCGGACGTGGTGCTGTGAAGGAGGAGAGGAACGAGGAAGGAGGCGCCATGGTGGATCTGAGGAGAGGAGGAACGAGGAAGGGTTCTGCGATGGGGTAGGTGGGGTTGGATGCGGCTGACCTAGATGATTATCGTCGTCTGTTGGATGCCACGTCATCGATCCACACAACAAGTTTCCATACTTCACCATCCATCCGTTCATTATGTTTACATCCTACGGCTGATATTGACCTTCTCTAATATCTCAACCTGTCTAGAAATTATGACGATTTTGTCCATAGAAATTACGACGTTTTTCACGAAATCGTCATAGTTTAATAAGGATTTGGCCCTCCCAGATAGCTTACGACCATCTAGTGTAGAATCGTCATAAATTTATGACGATTTTATTCAGGGTCACTACCAAAACGTCATAGTTTGACACATTTCTTGTAGTGAGTATCCATCCTGAGAAGGTACCTGTTTATCTGAATCAAGAATTTATCGTGTGAGACCCTAAGGGTACTCAGCAAGTCTTAATGCCTCTAAAGGGGACACAACCTGGGGTGACGCAATGGCAGCGAAAGATAAACCCTAGCAGTTCTACAGATAAACGCTAACCATCCGCCTAACCAATGATAGACGGATGTCCGTGAATTTAAGTACAACAGTTATAATGGTAATCTCATCCGATCCATCCTCCTCCCTGCTTACCAACAAGGAAGCGGACGAACAACCCCCCATCCGTTGGCAATTTTATTAACCATTCCATGAGTGTTGCTCTATTTACTAGACAAGTTACTTAGTCAGATTAAGGCGGTACTTTAGTTATGCTTGTCTATGATCAAGAAGCGGCTCCAAGTCGTCCATATCCATGGACACGGCTTTGAGAAAGTTTTACCCCGGGTGCACCAATAGCAACACACGCTCGATCAACCTCGGAAAACCAAATCAAAACCCAACGAGGCTTTCACGATGAACAATCACAGATTCAGAAATATTTCAGGGGCCACCCTTAAGCGATTCCGCGAAGCTAGCTGACTCCGAGACGGCCTCAAGGTTTGGGTGGACGGCGGTAAACGACTGGGAACCCGAAAGTGTGGCTGGGCTTGTCGATACCGCGTAAACGTGTCCCGATCCTAAACAGTACAGTGTGCACCTCGCACAATCGTAAATAAAGCGGTAAACATGGCATAAGTACAGGATAGTAAAACACCTCAAACTAGTTTGTGGCCCCAAGAAATAAGACGGAATCAAGCTCGCCTGGGGGTCCCATATACCTCCGGATGTGGATAGCGCGATAAATCAAGGAACAGGAATCAAGTACTCGGGGTCTTACGGACACAAGTGAGCGGAAAACCAAATAGCAGATATTGCTCACCGGTGCCACTTTCTTTAGTTATCCCAGAACTACTCGAGGTTAAGTTGTTTAGGTACCTCATTGTTCATCGAGACTCTCACAAACCCTACACATGTTTCTCGACTGCATGGCTCAAACAACTCCTATAGTAGTGGCTCATGGGATGGAGGAAACAAGCTTGGGGTTTAAAAGTAAAGGCAATGCATACTTGGGATTCATTTTAATGCAATCGCGACTCAATCTTGCAAGAATAAGATAGAGGCAATAGGTACTATGTATGCAAGCATGTGGAAGTGCTTGCACGGTGTCTCTGTTGAAGCAAAGGACGTTACAGGTAGTGCTCGGTTCTCTTGATACAACCCCGCCAAGGTGTCTATCCGAGAAAACCAAACAAACAAGGCCAACATGAATATAGAGCACAAGCATATGAATAAGATGCGTCAAGCAAACAATCATGCCATGATGAATGATGCACAATTTACATGGCAAGTAAGGTAGCATGGCATGGTGAGGTGTGGTGGGCAAGGAAATAACATTTAAGTGGGTTTTAGTCACATTCCATTGCCATAACAGTTGTTGTTCAAATATATTTATATGATGCATGCTGCAATTGAAGTCATGGATAGCATAAACAGAAAGGTCTCATCGAGCTGATCATTTTAGACATATCATTTGCTTAATTTGGAATTATAAAACCCAAGTTATTAATTATTGAAAAACCAGTGGCATTGATGGTAATTTAAGCAAACTTGGAATTTTAGTTGTGCAAAAGTCAAATTGGATGGTATATTTGAAATCCCCTCATTTTTCTGATATCCATACATATATCATTTGTCATATTTGGATTTAGTATGGAAAAGTTATTAAAATCTGAATTAGATTTGAATTTGAATTAATTTAAACTAAGTTTGAATTTTTAAAACGGTGTCTGAAACGTTTTCCACTTCTCCTACTCGCTCCTGAGTCGATGACAAGTGGGGCCAGGGGTTCTCTGGCCCACACGCCAATCGACAAATGGACCATGGTGATTAACAAAACATCGGACCCTTTTACAAAACTCAACAGACGACAATGGGCCGGGGGTACTGCGGGTTGGTGAAACCAAAAAGGCAGGGGGGTATTTGCGAAACGAACACGCGGGCCAGGGGGAGGACTGCGGGTTGCGCCCAGGTAACCTCGAGTGCCTTTTTAGAAAAGGGACAACGCCACTGACTGGTGGGGCTAGAGGGCGCGGGATGCAGAGAACAAAACAGGGAGGGGGTATGGGCAAAAACGCCAGCCCGTACTGTTCCTCTTCTCACAACATCCGACAGCCTTGCGTGGCGCAGGTGGGACTCGAACTCACGACCGGTGGCGCTTGCGCGGGCGCGGAGCCGCTGCGGTAGGGTGCGGATGCTGCTAGGAGGGGGGTTGGCGGCTACCTAGGGTGTGGGCGCTACCGGAGCGACGACGACGACTACACCGTGCACCGAGGGTGCTCGACGCCGTGACCCGTGCAACCAGGAAGCGAACCAGGACGGGACGATGTCTAGGAGTACCAGGGACTCACCGCGGGCTCGGTGGCGTGGTTGGTTCGGGCAGGGGTGGTCGCGATCCACGGCGAGGCTGACGGCGGCCGTAGCTAGGGTTTGTCGGGACGGCGTCGGCCTGGGGACGTCTGGGCCTGCTCCTCCTCGCTGGCGCGGTCCAGGGGCGTCGCAGAGCTCCACGGGCTTCCTCGACACCGCGCGGCAACACTCCTCCGGCCAGATCGACTGGGGCAGGTGGGGTAGCTAGCGTGGGCGGCGAGAGGGCGTTGGGGTGGTGTGGAAGAAGGGTAGAGGAGGGCAGCGGGGCAGGGACCTTGGGCGGATCTGGGGGGCGAGCTGAGAGGATAAGAAGGGAGAGGGGCAGGTTGTTGCGTGGGGGAGGGTTTGATGGGAGGAAGGTGGCAGGGGCGCGTCGGCCACCTCTCCTCTCACGTGCTCAGCATGGGGGGGCCAGGGGTGGCGTGGTAGAGCTGGGAAGGGGAGAGGGAGTCTGGAAGGTGGCCTTGGGGGAGGCTCGTGGCCAGGGGACGCCTTGGCAGAGAGAGAGCTAGAGGGGAAGGAGTAGCCTCGGGTAGATAGGTTGGGAGCTAGGGTAGGAGAGAGAGGGGGCATGGGTCGGGCTAGGGTCATGGTGTGGGGTCCTAGGCGTGTGGGATAGCTGGTAGGGTGCTGGGTGGGGCCTGCATGGAAGAGAGAGGGGAGAGATGGAGAGGGACATGGGGCCAAGCTAGGTAGAAGGAAAAGGGGAGGGTAGAAGGTTTTTGTTTAGGCAAGAGGTAGATTAGGGTTTGGTTTAGGGTAGAAAGAGAGATGGCAAGGGTGGGGTTTTAAAGTTGCTAAGAGGGGTGAGAAAAGAGATGGTACTAAACTTGGTCATGCAAGCTTCAATCAAGGCCTAAGCAAGATCAAGCAAGCAAGAGAGGGGAAGGGAGAGGTTCCTTTATCCATGCATGCTCCAACAAAGAACAAGCAAGCACAAAGAAAGAGGGGGTTTTAAGGGTTGGGATTTAGCTACGAGGGGTGAGGTTTTAACCCAAAGGGGAGAAGAGAGATAGAAATTTGATGAAGAATCTACAAGCCCAAAAACAAGATTAAGCAAAGGAAAATGATCCAACTAAAATTCAAATAAACCCAAATACTTGGAAAGGTGGCACTTGCATGGCCCATGCAACATAATTAATGCCAACTGGTTATATTGTGAAAACAATATTATTTCATGTGGCTTCAACCTTGCATTCCCCAAAAAGTGGGCAAAGGCCAAGCAAAAGATGATGGGTGGATCCAACCAACAACATGAGCTAGAGATAGACCAAAGTAAAATGCCAAGCTCATATTAATTGGATGGTGGAATTATAAGGTGGTGAAAGAAAAGGTGGTGGAGTCAACAAGAGAGATGCCCTCAACTCAACTTGGGCATATAACAATGTATCAAGAGCCAAATACAATATCAAGAGGCAAATACAATTAATCATGCACATGGGATAAGAACCAAACAAGAAAAGGGTTTTATATGATGCTCAAATGCAAGATGGTATGATGACATGAGCATGATATGATGATGATGCAACAATTATATGTTGGAAGTGGCCCTTTTTATTATTATGACATGTAGCATTACAGGGGTTAGACAACTGGGATGCTACAATTTGGAAAGGCTTCCACCTGTTCCCTTAGGAGTTTTACCTCGGCGCTTTCGGCCTTCTTGCCCTTCCGCTCCGGGGTGCCATAGTACTCGGACCATGATATGCCGCCAAAGCCGACCGACCACGCCAGGGCCGCCAGAGATCGACACTCTTGGTCGGTTCGGCCCTATTAAAAGTGGTGTCCCACTTGGCGGCGGTGATGGCCACAGGATGAGGAGCTCCTACACTCCTCGCGCATAAGGAACGCAAGCATTTGATCAAAACTGGACTTCATTGATTAATCATGAATGCAATTAATCGACTTGCATGCAAACTACTTACATATTTTTGCATGAAGTCCGTCACCCTCTCGAGCAAAAGGCGGGCTCAAGAATAATCAGAACCCCTTTCTTTCTGGGCAAACCGGGCCCTGACGAAATTCTTTGCCTGCTCCTCCTTTATGTCGTCAAAGGGACGTGTCAACCCCTTTGCACGAGCGTCGGCGTCCTCCTTATCCCATTTGGGCCTCGCGGCTCTATAACCGCCGGAGCCGACGGTTATCCTCGTCCTCCTCCATCTCCTCATTGCCCGACGAGGTATCCTCGTCCTCCTCCATCTCGTCGTCCCGCGGAACAAATTCCGGGGCCTCTAGGGATTCCATCTCCTCCTGCTGCTCCCAAAAGGGCTTCTGGCTAGAAGGGCCCGGATCCGACATTTCTAAACACACAAATAAATGAAACTAATAAGCACAAAAATTCACAGAAAATTTTGGCATGAACTTTGCTAATTTTCTATGTCTAGGAGTGCCAGAAATTCACCGGAACGGAAATGAATCAACATTCCGGCGAAACATTGGCAACTCAAAAATAAAAACCTGCACAAAAAGGATCAAACACAGCCATCATCACAGCCATTTTCTGCCAGCATACACAAACACAGCCATTTTTCTGCCAGCATACAAAAACACATACAGATATGTGCCAGCATACACAAACACATACAGATATCCTTACACATAAAATAATTAAAGATACATTACATTCAGTTAGTAAAGAATTACATTTAGCAAGTATGTTAACTAACCAGACTAGCCTGTTGTAATGTAATCCAAACACGTGATCTATCCGAAAATGCTACCAGGGGAAACATGTGTACTACGGGGCTTTAAAATGAGGTGCTTAATCAAGTAATCGATACATATATCGTATGGGATTGATGGTATCATGGTAAGATGGGCGTTGGAAGATGCCCAAAGACCATATCCAAAATTCGATTGATCGACTGAATACCAGCGGTGGCTAGACTCATGCTTGGTCTAATAAGCAAAATCAATGGACAAGACCCATACACAACAATGGCCTAGACTTGGAAGATGGGCCATCATTGATTGCATCTGTTCAATGGCCTAGACTTGGAAGAAAATGCACAAGTACTAGCAGATTATGATACCCCAAAGGGAACAGTTGCATCCAAATTTTATATATCCACATGAAGCTTGAACAACCAGCAGCTTATATACCCCAATGGCCAAGTCGCACTAGACAAACATGTCTACATTCCCATCCCAATTATTCAACAACTTGCTTCAAGCTCATATATTCTGAAACTTGGGTAAGAAAGCGAGTAACCGCATATCATGCTTTCTAAAACTTTCAGATAATGTTATTCATCATACAACGATTTGTTAACACTGCAATGCATAGATTACACAACTCGATCAGAGTACAGATTTGCGGTTGCAAACAACAACGTGGTGTGTATAAATATTTCTCCTCTTTGATTTCATCGATTAACTTTTCCAATTAATGAAACAACAACAACAACGAGAAGATGATCGACTCATAAAAATACCACAGAGAAAAGATAAGGAAAAGCTCAGATTTCCTTGCTCATGCAGCTTACATGACTGAATTATTCACATATCGAATCAAAGTGGTAAGAAAAAACAAGGCGTTATGACTGAATTATTCACATAAGGCGTTATGAAATACCACAGAAAAGATAAGGAAAAGCTCAGATTTCCTTGCTCGCAGAACTCGGTCGTTATGGTGAATTATTCACATAAAGAAAAGAATTAAGTGGAGGCGGGAGGACAGAGCTTCGGGAAGTGGAGGAGGGAGGAGGGCGGGCGGGTAGGCGGAGTCGGCCGCCGTGTGGCTGCGGCTGGTGCACGAGGCGAGGGGCGCAGATATCGGAGCTTGGAGGAGGAAGTCGTGGCCGAGCGCCTCGAGGTTGCAGGTCTGGTGGGGCGGCTGCTCCGGCCATGGCCGGGCTGCTCGGCGCGACGGCTGGCTGCTCCGGCGGACGGCGTGGCTGCGGCGCGGCGATCTGAGATGAGACGCGTCGTGAGATGTCGTAAAGATGTGAGACTCGGGCGTGAGACGGCTTTGATCTATACGGATTATGCGAGGCGATATCGCAAAGTCGCCTCGTATAATATTACGCGAGGCGATCTGGGCTAAATGCCTCGCATAATATGCACTCCTAGACAAATAGGGGCGCGCATGTTTCTATCAACTATCACACAGCAGCCTAGTGGTAGCATTCCTTGTCCTTCACCGGCCACCCAAGTTCGAATCCTAAGGGGGCCAATTTTTTGGAATTTTTTTAAAGGCCAATTTTCATGTAAAAGCATACAAATATGAACTATAAAATATACTACAAATATTTTAAATATTCAAATATTGCTAAAACAACAAAAGTGAGTATTCTCAATGAATGTGTCTTGTCGATAAATAATATTCTCAATGCAATATTATTATAACACACACATAATGAAAATTAAGAATGTTTTGATACATAATAGTAGGCCACACACGACGGTTCTTGACAATGGTGAGCGCTAGCGTTTCTTGACAATGGTCTTCTTGCCCTTCTTTGTCGCGGTTGCATAGGTTAGGTCTGGGACGTCTTCACTACTTCTCTTGAACGGAAGTCCTTTCTTAGGTAGGGTTGTGGTGTACGGTGTTTGGTTGCCATACCCGTCTTCTATCTTCGGTCGCCGTTCGTCAAAGTCTTGCTGTTGGCGACTCCGTCCATTCCGATAATGTTCCTTTTGCCTCTCCTGACGACAACCCGGCTAGGCTTTGACGGGTCTTTGATGTACCAGCATTGGTCGACTTTGCTAGCCAAAACCCAAGGCTCATTTCTTGCGTGCGTGCGTTACTGGTGGTCTTTGACGGTATAACCATCGTGGTGAAATACCGGTCTTCTTTCTCGACGCTCTTGGCCCACCTGACACGGAACATCGGCACCTTCTCCGTAACATAGTCGAGCTCCCAAATCTCCTCGATCCTTCCGTAGTATCTTTCCGGGATGTCGCCGGTGTAGAATATCCCTGTTACCCCTGAGTTCTGGTAATCGCAGTTATTGTCTTTTTCCTCTGTGTAGAACGTGTATCCGTTGATATCGTAAGCCTGATAGGTCATGAGGTTGTGCGAGGCGCCCTGTGACAATGAGAATATGAGTTTATCTTCCTCCGAGTACTCGCCCTGCGGTGGATTAGCTATGACCTTCTCCCTAAACCACCGCGTGAAACCGGAGTTGTGCTCCTTGATAACATCTTCCTCCCTCGGGACCTGGCGCCCCTGATCAGCGTAATTCTTCTTGATAAACTCTTTGTGCTCATGTATGTATGGATCAAACACCTGCATGTGTTGCAGCGCGACCAGGTTTGCTCTTTCAAAGTCCTTGGTTCGGCCCTCCATGTCGACATGCTTTGCACGTCGACCCTCGCGGTGACCCCATCCAGCGAGCCTCCCGAGGTGCTTGTTGAATGACATACCAAGAGGGGTCTCGGTTTGTAGAAAGTTCGGCGAAAGAGATGCACTCTTGACCAGAAGCCGTTTGCTATGCTTCCATCGGACGGGACTTGTTCTTAACGTATCCCTTGATGTGTCCATTGAGCCTTTCGAGCGGCATCATGCTTCGTAAACGCAGGACCGAAGCTGGGCGATATCCTCCACGACATGGAGAAGCGGATGAAGCATGATGTCGAAGAAAGCGGAAATAGATCTCGAGCTCGCACATTATCACCACGATCTCGCCCGTAGCCTCGTGAGCTGCTTAATGCCTATCGACTTCCGAGAGATGACGTCAAAAAGTTGCAGAGGCCAAACAGTGTTTCACGGATGTGCTTGTCCATTATACCTCGGATCGCGACCGGAGTACATGCGTCATTAGCACGGGCGTCGTGAGACTTCATCCCGCCGAAGCCGCCGCCTCGTCTAGCCATCGCTTATCTTCCCGTAGCCGTTGGAAATTTGACTCGAGGAGGCACTTCATAAACTATGGCCTCCTTCTTACTCGAGTGAAGCATGAGGCCTTGAGCTTGACCTCTCCTTCTTAACCTTTTTCCCCTTGCGGCGACGGCTATTCTGTTTCTATCTCCTCCACCTCGTCCTCCTCCTCATCGCTAGGTGGTGGTTGAAGTTCATCCCGATGCCCATATGCTTCAAGTCGTTCCTTGCCTTCGCCCATCTTTGGTCTTGTCGGTGTTAAGGAGGGTGGCAAGCGACTCTCGCCCGTTCTTCGTGATATGCATGAGATCAAGGCTATGAGGCACGCGGAGGATCTTCCAAGATGGCAAGTCCCGAGCAGACCTCGCCTTCCATACCTTCAAAGAACGGCTCGCTTCTCAGGTCTTTCTGGCGCAGGCACTCCTTCCGATTATTCAACAGCTTGTAGATTTCGCGCCACTCTTACGGTGTGGGATTCCTCGGATCGATCGTCCCATCGAACAGATGTCCTAGCTTTCTCCAGCGTGATTCTTGGGAAGCCACCTCCGAGCCCCAAGGAACACGGTTTTCCGGACCCGGATGTTTCGTAGCTGGCGATGCGTTGTATTATCCTTGCACCTAACGCACCCATAGAATCCTTGGACCACCTTGAGAAGTATCCGTAACCGGGATAGTCTTGCACCGTCGTGACACCGCCGCTCTCATGTCAAAGTACTCTTGTCTCGAGGCGTCCCATGTGCGGGCTCCTTCTTCCCATAACGTGGCCAACTCCTCTTTCAACAACGTGAGATACAGATTGATGTCATGCCAGGTTGTTTTGGCCCTTGAACAAGCATACTCATGGTTACGTATTTCTTCTTCATGCACAACCGTGGAGGAGGTTGTAGATCCATACAAACACGGGCCAAAGGTGCTGTGTGCTGCTCGCTTCCAAACGGATTGAGTCCGGTGCTCACGCCCACCGAGGTTCCTTGACTCTTTCCCAAAATGTTGGTAATATTGTAGGTCCAACGCCTTCCACCGGCAAGCATCCGAAGGGTGCCTCAACATTTCCTCCTTCTCCGGATCATCGCCTTCCGCCTCTTTCTTTCGCGTGCAGATGAGCTGTGCTTCCTTAGGGTCTGCGAAATACCGCTGCAAACGAGGAGTTAGAGGAAAGTACCACACCACCTTCCTAGGAGCTTTCTTGGTCCCTCTCTTGTATCGAGAGGTCTTGCACACCGGACACGTGGTCTTCTCCGCGTCCTCACCCCGGTAGATGATGCAATCATTTATGCAGACGTGGTATTTCACGTGCGGTAGATTGAGAGGACACACGACTTTCTTCGCCTCAGCGATACTAGTCGGACATGTGTTCCCCTTCTTGGGAAGAATATCGTGCCATAATACAATGTTGTCGTCAAAACATTCGTCGGTCATTTTGTGTTTCGCCTTCATCTCCAGAGCCCTAAGCGTTACATTTAGACGGGTATCCCCGTCGTTGCATCCGTCAAACAATGGAGTGACCGCGTCTTTCTCCATTTGCTCCAGTTTAGCCTTCTCTCTACCGGCGGCTCTGGCGTTACTCGTCTCCTTGAGAAGCAGATCTTGGACATGAGGGTCTCGCAACCAGATCGAATCATGGTCGGCACCACCTTGATCATCTTCGTGTCCATGCCCGACGCCACCTTGATCATCTTCATGTCCATCATGTCCAGTGCCACCACCCTGATCTTCGTGATCGTGACTGGCGTCTTGATCTTCGTGATCATCACTGGCATCTTGATCTTCGTGATCATCACGTATCCATCGAGTGTAGCCATCCATGAAACTACGTCGGCAGTGCGACTCCGGATTCCTAATCATGCCTTATCGGATACATCACTTGCGTCCGACATGGACATCTTATCTCTGTCTTGTTTGCACGTTCCATGTCGGCCCTCGCGCATGTCATCCACCTATCCACGCGGGCTTTGTTGATCGCTGGTGGGACCATGGCCACTGCGTGGTACAAAGAGCAAGAGAATAATTAGAGCATATATGGACGTGGATCGCGGAAAAATTCGCATGACCTCCCTAAAGAGGACATCCATGAAGTGCGATTCGCGGAAAAGAAATAAATCGACATTCCGTGAAACATTGGCATCTCAAATGAAATCCTGCAAAAAAGTAGCACCACAACACAATCATATAGTCGGTGTCTCCGACAACGCATACATGCAAGCAACGCTTCACGCTTCCTCCAACAACGACTTGCAAGAGAGCCGGAGGAGAAGTAAATGGACATGTTGTAGATCTAGAGGAGCAAGAGACTTCACTTACATATGGGTGTCAACCAATGGATGTTGAGCAAGATTTGAAGGTGAATCAATGGGGAAATGAGGTGGGGAGGAGGAGGGCGACCAGATTTGTTTGGTGGAGGAGGAAGAAGTGACACAAGTGAGTGGGGTGCTAGTTGCCTCCATGTGCAAAAAAGTGGAAAAAAGTGGTGCAACTTATGCGCGATATTGCACAATATGCGCCCTATAATTCAAACTATAGGAGGCGCGACAATGCAATATGCGCCTGCATGCGGCCACCTACCAGCCTCGGCCGCATGAGTTACTTGAGGCGCATGGCCATATGCCTCGCATATTATCAATGCGGCGATATAGCCATATGCGCCCGCATATTCGTGCACCTACCAATACTGGCCCACAGAATATGCGGCGCGATTCGCCATATGTGCCTCGCATATTGTCCAATATAGGAGGCGCATATAGCCATATGCGCCTCGCATATTCGTGCACCTACCAACACGCGGGCCCACACAAAATATGCGAGGCGCATTTTGTCTATATGCGCCTCGCCTATCTGATATATAGGAGGCGCATATGACTAGAATGCTCCTCGCATAATATGGGGCTGCTAGATTCTGTCCGTACAGGGATTATAGGAGGCGCATTCTTATCATATGCGCCTCGCCTATTTTTATACTAGAGGCGCATATCGCAAAGTGCGCCTCGCCTATTTTTATAGGAGGCGCATATGCTAAATGTGCCTCGCATAAGCATGTCTCCTATAGCCTTTTCTCTAGTAGTGTCATGGACGAAAGAAGTATATGGAGAACCTTAGTTGACCCTCAAGCCAAATGATTCGTTTGCCACTGGATCCCCATCCACATCACGAGCTCCATCTCTCCCAACTTTGTCTCCCAAAACCCGATACATTTCTTCCTCCGTGCAACAGTTCACAAAAATTACCTTGTGCATTGGATCCACCATACAAATACATATAGTTTGTCGCTATCATTTGGGGCATCTCATATGCTCGAAAATACAATGAAGAATTTTCATAGGGTCGCTAGTACTAGTACCTACTCATGGTGAGAAGCTGGTAATTCATGAGGGCGGTGAAGAACCTGTTGGATTATTAAACAATTCATGTGAGATATTTATTATTGAAATCATCGCCATGTAAGTATTAGAAGATCTAAACACATGCATCCAAAAAATCACATCTAATAGATCTGCATATGTATCAAGAACTAGTGAAAACCCCACACTTGCTCCCTTCCTCCTCCAAAAAACCCTAGCCACCACCTCTTCCCCTGCCGGCGATCGACGAATCCTTGCCCCCTCTGTTGCCGCTCCTGCGGGATGGAGGGGGGGGGGGCTAGGACCTTCGTTTCACGCTGTGAAAAGGTCCCCAAGGTTAGCATTTTGTGGTGTCGTGGTGGCGCATCTCACCTGGCGCTGGATGCGCTATTCTGAATAATGGTAACTGATGGCTATGAAATATAGCCATCCACACTCACATTTAAACTAGATATTATTCATATATTTTATGAAGTATCTCTCTAAACCCTGCCATTAATGCCTAATGATCAAAGGGGTATGCAATCCTGTCTTGTTATTTTTTCCTGCGCAGGTAATGACGTTTGATGATGGGAATCACAACATTAAAGTCAAAGATATGAGATTTCCAACACGTCAAAGAAACCAGGAGCCGTGAAGCGGATCCAGAAGCTTTAATGACCAACTATACGACGTGAATAAAATTCTGGCCGTATAGTTGCATTCGACACCGCTAGGTCAAACAGAACAACTTTCATGAAGGGACCCCTATATAAAGAGGCCTTGGGCGACGAGAAAATTGCTCCACTCTCGATCTCTGATACGTCCAATTTGCATCACCATTCTATATCATAATTTGCCTCTATTCATTGATATGTGTCTTACTATAAGGTGTTACTTATGTCTTTTCCTCTGTTTTTTCATGTTGGATGATTCTTGGAGGATGGACTGCCGGAGTCAGGTTTCTGATGGAAAACGAGGTGTTTTGATGCAATTTCGCGAAGATCATAAAAATACCAGAAAAATATTGGAAAATTATATTTTCCCAGAAGACGAAGGAAGCCAGAAGGGGAGGCGTAGCTGGGCCATAGGAGGCCCACACCCCCAGGCACGGGTCCCCCTGGGCTGCGCCTAGGGTAGGTGTGGCCCACCTGGCCGTCCTCCGACTCCGCCCTCTCGCCTATATCTTCCTCTCGGAACCCTAATTCTAGGGGGCCGACCACATAAAGATTTCCGCAGCCTCTGCGGGGCAGAAAATACCAAGAGAGAAAGAGCTCTCCGGCAGAAAGATTTCTGCCGGGGGAATTCCTTCCCGGAGAGGGGAGATCGTCGCCATCAACACCGTCACCAAGCTAGACTTCATCGGGATCATCATCATCATCATCCACACCATCATATCCACCAGCACCATCATCACCACTCCACCCCGCAATAATAATTGTGTTGAATACTTGCATTAGTTCTCAGGGGAAACTTTCCCGGTGTTGATTACTGTTGTAGTTAATGCTTGTGAGTGGAACCATTGAATTATTGTTTATGTTCAGATTGTTAGCCATTACCATATCATCTTTGATCTTGATCCATATGATGTCTTGTGAGTAGTTCGTCTAGTTCTTGAGGACGTGGGAGAAGTCATGTTGTTAGTAGTGGATTTGTGTTGAGATATTATTCAATGGTTTAGTATTTAAGTTGTGGTGCTATTCTTCTAGTGGTGTCATGTGAACGTCGACTACATGATACTTCACCATTTATGGGCCTAGGGGAATGCATTGTGTATTTGGCTACTAATTGTGGGGTTGTCGGAGTGACAGAAACCTGAACCCCCGTTAGGACACCATTGTACAAGGGAGCGTAGGATCTTAGAGTTTAAGGCTGTGATTAGGTTTATATCTTAATTGCTTTCCTGTAGTTGCGGATGCTTGTAGGGGGTTTAATCACAAGTATGTATTAGTCCAAGTAAGGTCGGTACATTAGCACATGTTCACCCACACAACACTTACAACACCAAAGAAGGGTGCTGAGCTATTTGAAGCGAAAACACTTGACAAAATTCCCATGTGTCCTCGAGAACGTTTGGTACTTATAAGTATTTCCACCGGCTTGTCCTTTGCTAAGAAAGGATTGGGCCACTTGTTGCAGTTGTTCGTTGTATTTATTACTTGCACTTTGTTTTGTTGCTTTATCAGAAAACCCCTAAAAACCCGTTTGCTAAGTATTTACAGAGATTTCCTGCTCCTTACCACTAGCCAACACCTTCTGCTCCTCGTTGGGATCGACACTCCTATTTATCGAAAGTACTACGATACACCCCCTATACTTGTGGGTTAGCAATCTCTTGCTTCGCCATTGACGACACCTAGCCATCAGAAACCACATCGTCGGAGGAATAGATCTAGATCTAATCTCCAAACCCTTATCTACCCCTATAGCCATATTCCAACACTTGTAATAGTAGATCTCTTCTCCAATTGGCGACATTGTAAGACTATTTGCTATCAATCTTGTGATCTCTATTCCAATGTTTATGATTGTTGATTTCATCTCTATGTGTGAGTAATTCTCCTTGGGCTAAGGGCTTCATCCTATCCATGTAGCATGTGCATGTTATTTATCAAAAATGAGATCATGTATTAGTTTATATGACATGATGATTATTGTACCCTCTCTTGCCTCAATCTAAGGACTTGTCAGGTACCCAAGACCCCGAGGATTGATCCAGGTATAGGGAGTGTGAGTAATGACTAATCTGCAGGATGGGAACCCTAGTGACAGAAAGGATAGTATGGCTGTATGTGAGGGATTTACTTGGGATTAACGGTGACGTCACTATGCATATCATTAGTTCTCTTTCTTCTATGGATGAGACTAGTAGGTTATTGCTATAAGCGGTTGCTGAGGCAATAGCAATTACGGATGCACTACCCACATATAATTATCTTGCTCTAACAATTACATACATACTTTATTATTATCTTTTATTCCCATCAGATGTTTTGCACAACTACAGGTGAAACCGAAAGCCCTAGGCCCTCTCTCTCCATCATCAACAACAACAAAAGATCACAAACTCTTGGTCCGGTGAAACACAAAAAGAATTCCAAAACTCCCGAAGGTCCGTTAAAGTAAATTCACTTCGGTTTCCGCTTCCCGAGGATTCTATAAACCCAGGTCTACTAGGGAAAAATAAGCTATGCTACATCTGTAATCCGGATCAAAGGTATTAGTAACTCAGCTTCAACCCCATCTTGGTGGCATTTACAGGGTCAAGAAGCCTGTGGAATATGGTCTTCACCGATTGTGTGCTCTGGTTTGTGTGGTGTTGATCTCATTGCCGGTCTGATCCTGGCGGCCTTGGAGTGCGGCGGTGCGGATTGCTGCTGGTTTATGCTAGATGGTGGAGTATCCGACCGCTTGATAGGCGGTGTGGTGCTGGCCCCAGATGACCCACAAGTATAGGGGATCGCAACAGTCTTCGAGGGTAGTATTACCCAATTTATTGATTCGACATAAGAGAAGACAAAGAATACTTATACGCCTTAACAACTAAATTGTCAGTTCAGCTGCACCTAGAAATAGTTCTTCCTCACAGAAGTTTATCAGTAGCAACAATTTTGTAGTAGCAATAGCAAAGTAACAGCATCAATAGAACAAGAGAAATAGTAACAGTAGTAGCAAACAGTAGGATATGAGTGCGGTAGGCATAGGGATGGATGGACGGGCGTTGCATGGATAGGTCTAAACATGTAACTTCAAGATATAGGGCAATTGCAGATAAATAAGGTAAAGCATCCAAGTACTAAACAATCATAGGCATGTGCTCCATATATAGTCATGCATGCTCACAATGAGAACTTGCACAACATCTTTTGTCCTACCAGCACGTTGCAGTGGGGCCTCAAGGGAACTACTGACAATTAAGGTGCTCCTTTTAATAGAGCACCGAAGCAAACAATTAACACTCTGTGAACACATGTGATCCTCACATCACAACCATCCCCTCAAGTTATCGCAATTTCTGTCACTTCGGGGCCTTTGGATCCGGACAATGATATGTGTACACAACTTGTAGATAAGATCACAAACAATACTATCATCATGAATCAATAATAAGTTCAGATCTGAGATCATGACACTCGGGCCCTAGTGACAAGCATTAAGCACAACAAGTTGCAACAAAGTCAAATAGCACTAAAAGAGACACTAGGGACTATGCCCTAACAGATCTTATTCAATTACATGATAGAACTCATCCAATCCCTACCATCCCCATAGCCTACAGCGGGGGATTACTCACTCATGGATGAGGGAAACATCGATGGTTGATGGAGAGGCGTTCGTGATGACTCTCCACAAAAGTTTTAGTGAGCATAGCATACTTCACACTTTCATCCTGTATATAACTAGTTAGTCCAATCCTCCAAACCAAGGTTAGGAAATCATTGAGAAACCCTGCAGCCCGCAAAAAGGTTGGACAAGGGAAGGTAGAAGGGTGAGCACCCCCCTCATCTCCCTCGTCGCTAAAACACGGTGTAATGAGATCCTCATTGTATGAGGGCCTAGCTCGGGAGGATGATTGTAAGATCCCTCCTTTGTAAAGGAAAAGGAACCCTGTGATTGCAATGCTAGTCCCTGGAACATTGCTAGCATCCACAGTTTAAGATGAAGTACACAAATACAAAGGTCATTTATTACATCCATTCCAGAGATAACATAGTCTTTACAACTCAAGGCCACAGGCCTAATACAAGAGTTTGAATAAGTAAATAAATATAAGTCTTCATCTTCATGTGCCACAGGCAAACATGTTGAGTGTAGACTCATGACACCTAATCCTCGTCAGAGTAACCTGCAACATCACAAGTTATAGCCACAGTGGGTCAATACTTTGGAATAGTATTGGTAAGTGATACCTTAGTAAATTTTAAGTGGACTATATTTCTATATGCAATTTGGCTAAGTGTAGCTTGGCTTGCTTTGCTCAAAATAGGTTTTTCCTATTAGTTGAAATCACTACGTTTTTCTTTGTCAAAACTTTTCCCAAGAAACCATCAATAGACATTGAGGTCCTTCACCCTTGTTCACCCACAAGTTTTTACTTAGAAGTTGGAGTGATGAGATTCTTGATAGCTTCCATGACTTGATGCTCAAGTTGTCCATTGCCATGGACTTGGCTAAGTAATTAGATTTTTCCATCTGCAGAGGTTGTGCACTTTCCCCACCAGACTTGGTTTCACCAAGACAGGACCTTTCAGAAGCCTTCCCTTAGCCAAATGGACGCGTTCCAACCTATCATCCCACTACCACCATCTGTCCAAATGACTAAGTTCTAGCAACCTATGTGATCCAGGCAGAGCCCATATTGCCAAGTGGCTGCACTAGAAGCTTCTCGACACTTGGCCTCTAAAATCCCTTTGTTCCTGGGTGGCTTTCCACAAGTGAGATACACAAGGTGAACCATAGCCATGGGTCTTGTGTAACCACCAAAAACCACCAATCAAGTCCCATTCCACCTAGGTGATTCATTGACTTAGTTGTTTTATTAAGAAAAACATAAGTCCATAGGCTTAGAAATATTTTCATCATAGCATGTATAAATTTTACCAACCCTTGTTTGCTACTAGGCTAGGCTAAGCATGGCATAGATAGTATCTTAACTTAGAAATTTCCTAGCAATTCTACAACTACTAGGATTTCCCAACATGGCATTTGGCAAAATAGTAACATGCAAGACTTAGCAAAATATTTCTAATGCTTGTATAAAAATATAGGGATAGACATATTCATGAAGTACCACTTTCCTTGGTAGTTGGGAGAGTAGCACTCTTCACAATCACAATCACTAGCACCAAAGTCTACACAAAGAATGGTAGCAACAAATTACACACAACATATACAAACAAACAAAAATACATATGCATGCATGCAAAGAATGCTAAGTGATGATTTTTAAAACTCAACCAAGCAAGTGCATAGTACTGAATCATAAACAAGTCAAAAACTTGCTAAACCAAGTTTATTTGACACTAAAACAATTTCCTAAACAATTCATATACTCAAAATAGTCTTAAACAAGTTTCTGCAAATAAAGTCATTTTAACATAAACTAAACATTAAAAACATTTCATAAACCAAGTTTATTTTAACAAGTTTCTGCAAATAAGGGCTTGTCTTCCTGATTCCAACGATATAAAATTTGCTAAAATCTAACGTGGGAATCAAAAGTTACAAGCAAATCAAATTTGGATACAAATCTGATTTCAAATTCTGTTTTAATTCAAACCCTAGCCACACGTCTTAATCTTACTGGCGCGTACCGGTTCGCGTTGGATCACGCACGCGAGCCGTAGGATCTAAGTGGCGATGCACGGTTAAGATCAAAACGTAACGCTTCGCTAAGTGGTTCTATCGCATGCGTTGGATCTAGATCCAGTGGCACTTGATCAAACGACCAAGGTCTAGCGGCGCGCGGCGACGGCGAGCGGCGGAGCGCTCTGTCTGTGGCGGTGCCGGCGTTCTAGGTCGCCTGGGGAGGAAAGAGTGTGCTTACCAGAACCGCAGGGTCGAGGCGAAGCTCAACGTGGAGGTGGCTTGGCAAGGGGCGCACGGCAGGGGCTGCTGGAGCTCGTCAGAGTCATGCACGGCGTCGGGAGGTTGCAGATGATGTAGTTGCCGAGGTTTCGCGTCGCCCTAGCACGAACCAGATGGATTAGGAGACGCGCAAAACAGTGGCGAACATCCTCGTACGCAAGAGGGGGCAAGGGGCGCACTCTTCTTACCGTAATTGGTCACCGGAGTGAGCGGCGGCTCGGTCGGTTGCGGGCACGAACGGGGACGGCGTCCTGGGTCATGAGCAGGCAAGCGAAGAGTATCAGGAGATGCACGAGATCACGCTGGGCACGATAGTTTGAACCAGAGAAAGTGGTCGGCTCACGGAATCGATCAGCCGAGGTCGTCGGTGCTGCGGGGTTTCGAGGTCGAATGCGCGTAGCCTAGTGGCGGAGTGAGCGAGGAAAGTGGGGGAAAATGACCGCGGCGGTGAGGGGTTTAAGTAGCCAGAAGAGGGGCGAGGATTACACGCTGAATCAATGGAATTTAAGCGAGTTTTAATCGCGACGTCACTACACGGTGGTAATGGCGGAGCGGTGTCTGCACGCGAGAAATTGGGGAAAAGACGGCGTGGAGAGGCCCGCTCGTCGTGACGAGCAGGAGGGGAGTGCAGGTGTCGCGACTTGTTGGTGCGTCACGTATGCGTAGAGAGAGAGGAGATTGGGCTAAATGGGGTTTCTTTGTTGGGCTAGAATAGGCGCTGGCCTTTTCTTTTTCTTTAATCCTTTTCTATTTCTGAATTGATTTTCAGGAATGGTTTTCAAATGATTTCAAAAGCTATTTGAATTCAAATATTTTTAGGATTTTTGTAGTGTGCAACAGTCACAAAACTTGGCATAAAACCATGTGGTCACTTTGAGTTGGCTTGTTCATTTTTGGAAAAACAAAATAACAGGGACATTGCACTTGGTTTGCAAATGTTTGAAAATGGTTTTTGAAACCATTTCTATTTTGTAAAATTTTGTTCAAATTCCACAATCAAACCAATCAACAAGGAAGCAAACAAACTTGGTTTTAAAACACTAATCTCTCAAATGAGGATGGTCATTTGATTTAAGTTTGCTCACATAAAATGATAGCACTATGTGCTTCTATTTTCTTGAAATGAGTTTGAAATTGATCTCAATTCTATATGCATGCATGAATGATATGAAATATTTGAAATCATGATTTTAGGGATGTTACAAATATAACCCCCTTAAGGTGAATCTCGTGCTCGAGATTCGGATTGGCTAGCAAATAGGTGAGGGTGGTCTTTCCGAAGGTCATCTTCTCTTTCCCATGTTGCTTCCTCTTCGGAATGATGATTCCACTGCACTTTGCAAAACTTGATAGTCTTAGTCCTTGTGACTCTTTCTGCAGTTTCAAGAATCCTGATAGGCTTCTCTTCATAAGTGAGATCACTTTCTAGTTGAACTTCTTCCAAAGGTATAGTATCCTTCAAAGAAGTTGCTTCCATTTCTGGATGACATTTCTTAAGCTGATTCACATGAAACACATTATGGACAGCTGACAGAGATTCTGGAAATTCAATTTCATAGGCAACTTCTCCTTTGCGACTCAAAATCTTGAATGGCCCAACATATCTTGGTGCCAATTTTCCTTTGACTCCGAATCTTTTCACTCCGCGAAGTGGTGACACTCTAAGATAGGCTCTATCACCAACTTCGTAGGTGACTTCTCTACGCTTAGGATCCGCGTAGATTTTCTGTCGGGACTGTGCTATCTTCAACCTGTCCTTAACCATCTTGACCTTCTCTTCGGCTTCTTTGATAAGATCTGGCCCGAATAAACTTCTTTCTCCCACACCATTCCATAATAATGGGGTGGTACATTTTCTTCCGTAGAGAAACTCAAACGGTGCCATCTCAATGCTGGCTTGATAGCTGTTGTTATAAGAAAATTCTGCATAAGGCAGACTTTCATCCCAACTGGCTCCATAGTCTAAGGCACATGCCCTCAACATGTCTTCAAGAATTTGATTAGTTCTTTCTGTTTGTCCATCGGTTTGAGGATGAAAAGCAGTACTAAATTCCAACCTCGTTCCCAATGACTCATGTAACTGTCTCCAAAAATGGGAAGTGAATTGGGTTCCCCTATCCGACACAATACTCTTGGGCACTCCGTGTAGACATACAATTCTACTCATGTAGATTTTGGCTAACTTAGCACTCGTATAGGTTGTCTTCACAGGTGTGAAATGAGCCACTTTAGTTAGGCGATCCACTACTAGCCATATGGAATCATATCCTGACCTGGTCCTTGGTAATCCGGTAATGAAATCCATACCAATTTTTTCGCACTTCCAATCAGGAATAGGTAGTGGTTGAAGCAAACCTGCTGGTTTTTGATGCTCCGCTTTCACTCTACTACACACATCACACAAAGCAATATGTTCGGCGATGTCCTTCTTGAGATTATTCCACCAAAATTTTTCTTTCATGTCCATGTACATTTTGGTGTTACCCGGATGAATGGATGTAGAGGTCCCAACCTGATAAGGTAGAGTCCTCCTGTGTTTTACAATGCTAGTCCCTGGATCAATAGCTAGCATCCACAGTTTAGATGTAATATCAAGAAACAAGGGTCATAATATAACTTTATAACCAGGAATAACATAATTTTATTACATCAAACATAGCTCATTAGGCTATTACATTACATTGCAAAGTGAATAACTATAATCATGGGTCCATCATCTTCAAAGTGCCACAGGCGGATGTTGGTTGTAGACTTTGTAATCCTAAACAATCAATCTTCACTAAAATCAATCAAACTGCAACATACAAGTTCTGACCACAAAGGGTCAATACATTTGAATTGTATTGGCAAGTGATACTATGGTAATATAGTGGAGTCTATCATCTATATGCATTTGGCTAAGTGGAGTTGAGGCTTGCATTGCTCAAAATAGATTTTTCTTATCATTTTTGAAAATAAATAGTTTTGTCAAAAACTTTTCCAATGCTTCTCTCAATCAAAGAAAGATCCTTCTCGAGGCATCTACAAATCAAAGACCAAGTGCTTGGTAAAATCATTTTCCTCAATCCAAGATTTCAAGATCCTTATATCAAGCCATCTTTCCATCAAAGATTGAAGAATACACACAATCCCTTGTTCACCCACAAGTTTTTATTTAGAAAATTGGAATGATGAGATTCTTGATTGCTTCCATGTCTTGATGCTCAAATTGTCCTTTACCAGGGACATGGCTAAGTACTTAGATTTTACACTCTGCAGAGGTGGTGCACTTTCCCCACAAGACTTGGTTTCCCAAGACAAAATCTTTCAGAAGCCTTCCCTTAGACCAAAATGGACGCGTTCCACCTATCAAACACTACCACCCACTGTCCATTTGGCTAAGTTCTTGCAACCTATATGATCATGGCAGAGCCCATATTGCCAAGTGGTTGCACTTGAAGCTTCTCAACATTTGACATCTCAAATCTCTTTGTTCCTGGGTGGCATACCACAAGTGAGATACACAACCCAAGTCCATGGCCTTGTGTAACCACTCAACATAACCCAATCCTTCCATTCCACCCAGGAGGTTCATTAACTTAGTTGTTTTATTAGACAAAATCACAAGTCCTTAGACTTAGAATATTTTCCATAGTGTGAATATATATTCCACCCATGTTTTCTATTAGCTAGGCTAAGCTTGGTAGCAATAGGAAACTTAACTTAGGAAATCCTACTAAGGATTTATCTACTAGGTTTTCCTATAGCAAGATCTATACTTAGCAAAATCCATGCAAGTTTACTTAGCAAAATCACTAATGCATAGTGAAAGTAATAGGATAGAAAGTATGAAGCATCACTTGCCTTTTTGGTAGAGTATAGGTTCACTTCTTGATCTTTGCAACAATCACACTCTTCAAGTCACTACAAATCAATCAAGTAAGGCACAAACTCAATCTACCAATCAAGCAAAACAACACACATAAATAACAAAGTCAAAGAAATGCATGCAAGTATGCCAAGCTTTGTTTTGTTTGAAAAAGTGGTCCCTAGTGGGTCATAGTCATTTGGGTACATCTAATGGTCATTTCCTAAAGTGGCCAAGTCATTTGCAAAAGGTTTCACTTTAAAACCATTTTCAAAACAAAGTGTTATTTTTATGTGGTGTAGAAATATTTTTACTAAGCCATTTTCCCATAGGGTTCACCAAATGAGTTGCTATTGCAAAACTTGGTGTTTTTGGGTCAGTAGGTTTGGTTCAAAACATTTCCTCCAAAGTTTTCCATTCAAAACCATTTTTCATAATCAAATCAATAGTTTTATTTAGCTAGAAAGGGACTAAATCAAGTAATCCATTCTAAATCTTTCCAAAAACATTTATAAGGGCATGGTTTGGTTCCTAGGGTCAGTAAGGTCACAACTAAACATTTTGCAAAGGTTTTACTCCTAAATTCAATTTTACACAATTTTTATACTCTAAACAAGCTCACAAAAGTTTCTGCAAATTCAAACAATTTATCAAATACTATTTGCTAAACTAAGGGTAGGGTTGGATAGGGCTTGTTCTCCTGAATCTTTTGATATAAAATTTGTCAAATTTGGACGTGTGGTTCAAAAGATATAAGGGTTTGAAGTTTGCAACTCAATCTGATTTCAAAATCAGTTTTTAAAACAGATCCTGCCACGCGTCGCATTCTAATTGGCCAAAAACGGTTCGCTGCGGATCACGCTCTGGTGCGTTGGATCTAACTCAAATCGTGTGGCTCAGATCGAGTACCTCTTCGCGTTTAAGTCGTTCTATCTCAGCCAGTGGATCTGCATCCTACGGTTCCTATCGCCTGGCCAAAAAGCAGCGGCGCTGGCGGCGGCGTCTGGTGGCGGAGCGGCCAGACGGCGAGGTTGCCGACGATGCAGACAGCAAGAAGGAGGGAGGGGAAGCTCACCGGATTCGCTGACGCTCGCTGATGCTCAACGTGGTACCTGTCCGTCGAGGGGCGCACGGGGACGGGCAGAATTGCTCGCCGGAGTTCGTGTCCGCGACGGGCTTCTCTATTCTTCGTCGGAGGCGACGACACAAGCCACGGAAAAGCAAGATAACCGTTGCGTTAGATGCGTACAGGGTTGGTGATCGTGTGTGCTTCAATGAGACAGAATGGGGTGGTCAGTATTTACCTGGAGGACTCGCCGGAAAAGTAACAGACGACGGCGGCGTGTAGGTGGAGTTGCTGTCGTCGTTTTGGAGCGCCCGCAGGTGAATGGGTGGTATGAAAAGATGCGTCTGGATGCGAAGTAGGTGTGCTAGGTCGACGAGGCAAGGCGGCGTGGTAGCCGGAATCGGTAATGTAAGTCGTCGGAGATGAGGAAGCTCTGGTCGAATTGTGGCAGGCGGAGAAGCGATGGCAGAGGGAATGGAGGAGGAGCGGGCGATTAAGACAAGTGTGGTTGCAGGAGAGATTTAGTGCGGCGTTAACGCAATTTATGCTCACGAATCAATGCTGGCAACGCGAGAGAAGGAGAAGCGATCGTGGGGTGGTGAGAAAGATGAGCGATGGAAGGGTCCACCGTCGGTGGGGAAAAGAATCGAGGAGGTCCACATTGCCGGTTCTGGTGGGTTGCTTGATCGGTGAAGAAAACAGTTCGGAGGGAAGAGGGAGCTGGGTCGGGCTAGGTAGTTGGTACCGGGCTGCTTTATTTTTTTATTTCTGCATTTTCTTTTTCCTTTTCTAATTTCAATTTCTGTTTTGAATCTCCAAACAAACAATTCACACTCAAATCAAATCAACATTCAGCAAACTTTGAACTTTGAATTTTGGTTCTGTTTATCAACATAAACCAATATTCCAAAATAAATAATATTTTTATTCCTTTTTAGGATCTATTTAATATAAAATAGGCCATAGTTATTTAATCAAATATGGGATGATTTATTTAATGAATCTCCATTTAAAGTCCAAAATATTTCTCCAAATCAAATCAGTAGGTATTATTTGGAATTTAAGAATACTTGAAATACTTGTTTAAAATAAAATAGCATTTTATTATAGGGTCCATTAATAATTAAATAAAATGGCCTTAGTTATTAAATCAAATAGGGTTTGATTTTATTAATAAAATCTTTATTTGAAACCTAAATATTTTCAAGATCAAATTAGTAGGTTTAATTTGGGAAACATATAGTATTTGTAAATTTGTTTTAAAACAAAATAACCTTTTATTTTTAGTATCCATTATTAATTATTTTAATAGACTTTCATTATTAAATCCAATAGGATTTGTTTTATTGAGATATTTATTTTGAAATCTAAAACAAAGCCAAAACACTTTAGTAGGTTTTATTAGAGAATATAAAATATTTGGAAAACCTATTTAAAAAAATTTAATATGTTTTGATGTTTTAATTAATTTGGTAAAACTTCTTATTTTAATAAAGTTTGGATATTAATTCTTTATTATTTTATTTTAAATAAACCTTTGTTGTTTTTATTCAAAACTAAATGTTTTAATTCCCAAAGTTTGGTCAAGGTTTAAATTGGCCTTTATTAAATAATCTTTATTTATAAAACTTCTATTTCATTTGAAAACAAATCTTTTCATTTAATTGTTTCAAATTAGTATTTCCAAATGTTTTTATTTTCCTTTTATTAAATGTTTATCTTTTTAATTCTCTTTAGGTTTATTTTAATTCAAATGGGTTTGAAGTTCCAATTGAATTCAAAAGTTTCTTCTGCTCAAAATCTAACAAAGTTTTATTTTATTAATTTATTTTCACATAACAAGATTTGGAAAATCTTGGGATGTGACAGCTACCACTTAAAATAAATCTCGTCCGAGATTTGGGAAGGTCAGTTACAAGCAAGTTCAAAACAACTAGGGTACTACCACCCTTAAAAATTTTCAAACAAAAATTACACATTGTCCTTCTTGGGATCCTGGGAAAATTTCTCTATGTTAAACTTTTGCTTTATTCCTATGCTTGACTCATGGACCAAGGTTGAGCTTCTCCATAGGCTTGTTCAACTTGTTCTTCATCCTTTCTGGACAGTTGCTTGCATAGTGTCCTGGATTCTTGCAGTTGAAGCAATTAATGTCTTTGAGTTCTTTACGTTGCTCTTGTGGGCAAGTTGCTACAAAGTGACCTGGTTCATTACAGTTGTTACACCATACTTGGTCAATTCCTTTATTCTTTATGTTCTCTGGGCATCCACTAGAGTAGTGTCCCATTTCCTTACATTTACGACATTGTACAAGGCTCATGTCTTGCTTGGGCTTCTTGATTTTCTTTGATCCTTTGAATTGGGTGGTCTTGCTTGGAAGTAGTAGTGGTCCTTTTCCTTTGGTAGACTTGGATCCTTCTTGTTTCCTTTGTTCTACCATGGCATAGATAGGACATAGGCCAGGAGTATGATCACTTCCTTCACAAAGGTAGCAAGTAGCTTGAGAGGTAGGGCAATCTCCAACAGGATGGTCTTCATCACAATTGGGGCATTGTCCTTCATGCTCCTTGGAAGTATGATCCTTGTCTCCACAAATAATGCAAGCTGGGGCTCCATCTAGAACAACATTCTTGTCATCCTTGCTATCATACTCTTTTCTAGGATAATTTTCCTCCATGCTAATCATTTGATTAGTCACCTTAAGCATCAATTGGGACTGTTCCTCTAAAAACTTTTGTAGTGCTGGATCTTTATCACTATTGTTGGCTAGGAACTGGGCTGTCAGTTGGTTCAGCTGATGTTGGGTTGCTATGAGTTCCCTCATGCTGTCAGCTTGGTTGGTGTTGGTGTCATCAACCTTGATGTTGGAGTCCTTTGGAGTAGTCATCTGTTTTGGTTTGAAGGAGATTAGAATGGGCAAGATATTTCTAAGGAATTACTTCTAATCACACACATCACAATTCACACAAGCAATGTGCAAGCAATCACAAACAAACATTTCACTCAAACAAGGTTCAAGCACATACTTAGACAACAAAATATTTTTGTTACACCACATAAGTTGGTGGTTTGACTTGACTAAATTATGGTGGTCCATCTATATGGTTTACTTGTGATCTTTCCTTCCTTCTTGATTCTTCTTGTATGAGATCTTGGTTTCTTTGAGAAAAACTCTTGGTCACAATACTTCAAAGTTGTTGTTGGTTTCTTCTTATTTTGCATTCCCTCAGTCTCTAAATCTTGAGTAAGATTTCCTTGTCTCACTTGTATTCTTTGGTGATATCCATGTTGGAAGTCCTTGGTGAACATGCTGAAGATGTTGAAGTCATTAGAGTTGAGGAAGTTGAAGTCATCCTTTTACACATGGTGTAGTCTTTGGCCATGGGTAGGTTTTTCCATCGAGTTTGAAGTAGAAGAGGTGTAGAGTTGAAAACAAAATGGTTGAGGAAAGAGTTTACAAGTGTTTTTGTAAATAATTTTTTTTTTGGAACAAATACACTCCTATTTTTCTAAGGGTTTTTGTCCAATCCTAGGTTTACAAATCCTACAGGCAACACAATGCTCTGATACCATCTGTAGAGGTCCCAACCTGATAAGGTAGAGTCCTCCTGTGTTTTACAATGCTAGTCCCTGGATCAATAGCTAGCATCCACAGTTTAGATGTAATATCAAGAAACAAGGGTCATAATATAACTTTATAACCAGGAATAACATAATTTTATTACATCAAACATAGCTCATTAGGCTATTACATTACATTGCAGCGGAATAACTATAATCATGGGTCCATCATCTTCAAAGTGCCACAGGCAGATGTTGGTTGTAGACTTTGTAATCCTAAACAATCAATCTTCACTAAAATCAATCAAACCTGCAACATACAAGTTACAGCCACAAAGGGTCAATACATTTGAATTGTATTGGCAAGTGATACTATGGTAATATAGTGGAGTCTATCATCTATATGCATTTGGCTAAGTGGAGTTGAGGCTTGCATTGCTCAAAATAGATTTTTCTTATCATTTTTGAAAATAAATAGTTTTGTCAAAAACTTTTCCAATGCTTCTCTCAATCAAAGACTGAAGATCCTTCTCGAGGCATCTACAAATCAAAGACTGAAGTGCTTGGTAAAATCATTTTCCTCAATCCAAGATTTCAAGATCCTTATATCAAGCCATCTTTCCATCAAAGATTGAAGAATACACACAATCCCTTGTTCACCCACAAGTTTTTATTTAGAAAATTGGAATGATGAGATTCTTGATTGCTTCCATGTCTTGATGCTCAAATTGTCCTTTACCAGGGACATGGCTAAGTACTTAGATTTTACACTCTGCAGAGGTGGTGCACTTTCCCCACAAGACTTGGTTTCCCAAGACAAAATCTTTCAGAAGCCTTCCCTTAGACCAAAATGGACGCGTTCCCACCTATCAAACACTACCACCCACTGTCCATTTGGCTAAGTTCTTGCAACCTATATGATCATGGCAGAGCCCATATTGCCAAGTGGTTGCACTTGAAGCTTCTCAACATTTGACATCTCAAATCTCTTTGTTCCTGGGTGGCATACCACAAGTGAGATACACAACCCAAGTCCATGGCCTTGTGTAACCACTCAACATAACCCAATCCTTCCATTCCACCCAGGAGGTTCATTAACTTAGTTGTTTTATTAGACAAAATCACAAGTCCTCAGACTTAGAATATTTTCCATAGTGTGAATATATATTCCACCCATGTTTTCTATTAGCTAGGCTAAGCTTGGTAGCAATAGGAAACTTAACTTAGGAAATCCTACTAAGGATTTATCTACTAGGTTTTCCTATAGCAAGATCTATACTTAGCAAAATCCATGCAAGTTTACTTAGCAAAATCACTAATGCATAGTGAAAGTAATAGGATAGAAAGTATGAAGCATCACTTGCCTTTTTGGTAGAGTATAGGTTCACTTCTTGATCTTTGCAACAATCACACTCTTCAAGTCACTACAAATCAATCAAGTAAGGCACAAACTCAATCTACCAATCAAGCAAAACAACACACATAAATAACAAAGTCAAAGAAATGCATGCAAGTATGCCAAGCTTTGTTTTGTTTGAAAAAGTGGTCCCTAGTGGGTCATAGTCATTTGGGTACATCTAATGGTCATTTCCTAAAGTGGCCAAGTCATTTGCAAAAGGTTTCACTTTAAAACCATTTTCAAAACAAAGTGTTATTTTATGTGGTGTAGAAATATTTTTACTAAGCCATTTTCCCATAGGGTTCACCAAATGAGTTGCTATTGCAAAACTTGGTGTTTTTGGGTCAGTAGGTTTGGTTCAAAACATTTCCTCCAAAGTTTTCCATTCAAAACCATTTTTCATAATCAAATCAATAGTTTTATTTAGCTAGAAAGGGACTAAATCAAGTAATCCATTCTAAATCTTTCCAAAAACATTTATAAGGGCATGGTTTGGTTCCTAGGGTCAGTAAGGTCACAACTAAACATTTTGCAAAGGTTTTACTCCTAAATTCAATTTTACACAATTTTTATACTCTAAACAAGCTCACAAAAGTTTCTGCAAATTCAAACAATTTATCAAATACTATTTGCTAAACTAAGGGTAGGGTTGGCTAGGGCTTGTTCTCCTGAATCTTTTGATATAAAATTTGTCAAATTTGGACGTGTGGTTCAAAAGATATAAGGGTTTGAAGTTTGCAACTCAATCTGATTTCAAAATCAGTTTTTAAAACAGATCCTGCCACGCGTCGCATTCTAATTGGCCAAAAACGGTTCACTGCGGATCACGCTGCAGTGCGTTGGATCTAACTCAAATCGTGGCTCGGATCGAGTACCTCTTCGCGTTTAAGTCGTTTCTATCTCAGCGGTGGATCGCATCCTCACGGTTCCTATCGCTAAAAGCAATGGCGGCGGCGTCTGGTGGCGAGCGGCAGACGGCGAGGTGCCGACGATGCATGAAGAAGGAGGAGGAAGCTCACCGGATTCGGACGCCGCTGATTCTCAACGTGGTACTGTCCGTCGAGGCGACGGGACGGGCAGAATTGCTCGCCGGAGTTCGTGTCCGCGACGGGCTTCTCTATTCTTCGTCGGAGGCGACGACACAAGCCACGGAAAAGCAAGATAACCGTTGCGTTAGATGCGTACAGGGTTGGTGATCGTGTGTGCTTCAATGAGACAGAATGGGGTGGTCAGTATTTACCTGGAGGACTCGCCGGAAAAGTAACAGACGACGGCGGCGTGCAGGTGGAGTTGCTGTCGTCGTTTTGGAGCGCCCGCAGGTGAATGGGTGGTATGAAAAGATGCGTCTGGATGCGTGAAGTAGGTGTGCTAGGTCGACGAGGCAAGGGGCGGCGTGTGGCAGCCGGAATCGGTAATGTAAGTCGTCGGAGACAGAGGAAGCTCTGGTCGAATTGTGGCAGCCTCGGGGCGGAGAAGCAGTGGCGACAGAGGGGAATGGAGGAGGGAGCGTGGGCGATTAAGACAGTGTGGTTGCAGGAGAGATTTAGTGCGGCGTTAACGCGAATTTATGCTCACGAATCAATGCTGGCAACGGCGACGAGAGAAGGGAGAAGCAGTCGTGGGGTGGGTGAGAAAGATGAACAGTGGAAGGGGTCCACTGGTCAGTGGGGGAAAAGAATCGAGGGGAGGTCCACCTGTCGGTTGCTGGGTGGGTTGCTTCAGTCGGTGAAGAAAACGGTTCGGGGAGGGAAGAGGGGAGCTGGGCTGCTGGGCTAGGGTAGTTGGGCTGGGCCTTTGCTTTTATTTTTTATTTCTCTGCTTTCTTTTTCCTTTTCTAATTTCAATTTCTGCTTTGAATCTCCAAACAAACAATTCACACTCAAATCAAATCAACATTCAAGAACTTTGAACTTTGAATTTTGGTTCTGTTTATCAACATAAACCAATATTCCAAAATAAATAATATTTTTATTCCTTTTTAGGATCTATTTAATATAAAATAGGCCATAGTTATTTAATCAAATATGGGATGATTTATTTAATGAATCTCCATTTAAAGTCCAAAATATTTCTCCAAATCAAATCAGTAGGTATTATTTGGAATTTAAGAATACTTGAAATACTTGTTTAAAATAAAATAGCATTTTATTATAGGGTCCATTAATAATTAAATAAAATGGCCTTAGTTATTAAATCAAATAGGGTTTGATTTTATTAATAAAATCTTTATTTGAAACCTAAATATTTTCAAGATCAAATTAGTAGGTTTAATTTGGGAAACATATAGTATTTGTAAATTTGTTTTAAAACAAAATAACCTTTTATTTTAGTATCCATTATTAATTATTTTAATAGACTTTCATTATTAAATCCAATAGGATTTGTTTTATTGAGATATTTATTTTGAAATCTAAAACAAAGCCAAAACACTTTAGTAGGTTTTATTAGAGAATATAAAATATTTGGAAAACCTATTTAAAACAATTTAATATGTTTTGATGTTTTAATTAATTTGGTAAAACTTCTTATTTTAATAAAGTTTGGATATTAATTCTTTATTATTTTATTTTAAATAAACCTTTGTTGTTTTTATTCAAAACTAAATGTTTTAATTCCCAAAGTTTGGTCAAGGTTTAAATTGGCCTTTATTAAATAATCTTTATTTATAAAACTTCTATTTCATTTGAAAACAAATCTTTTCATTTAATTGTTTCAAATTAGTATTTCCAAATGTTTTTATTTTCCTTTTATTAAATGTTTATCTTTTTAATTCTCTTTAGGTTTATTTTAATTCAAATGGGTTTGAAGTTCCAATTGAATTCAAAAAGTTTCTTCTGGCTCTGAAAATCTAACAAAGTTTTATTTTATTAATTTATTTTCACATAACAAGATTTGGAAAATCTTGGGATGTGACAATGGAATACGGAGAGTTATGTGCTTCTTGCAAAATCAGTTTTCGCAGTTCCGGATCTTGTGGAACACAGATACGTTTCCCATGCCATAAAGTACCCTGTTCGTCTTCATGGAATCCTTTGGCTTTTCCCAAGCTAATCTTTCCTTTAATCTCTTCAATTTCTTTATCAATCTTCTAGGCTTCTTTGATCTTGTCCAACAAAGTGGGTTGAACATCCAAAGACATGAGATGTCCTTCAGGCACAATCTCCAATCTGAGTTTCCTAAATTGGGTACACAGATCATTTGGCAATTCTCCTTTGGTAAGGACATTCAGAAATACCTTACGACTTAGAGCATCTGCTACGACATTTGCTTTACCGGGGTGGTATTGCAAACTTAAGTCATAATCCTTGATAAGCTCTAACCATCTTCTTTGTCTCATATTAATTTCCTTCTGAGTGAAGATATACTTCAAACTTTTGTGATCTGTGAACACTTCACATCGCTTTCCCAAAAGATAATGTCTCCATGTTTTGAGTGCATGGACAACAGAGGCTAACTCTAAATCATGAGTATTATAGTTCACTTCATGAGTTTTGAGTTGTCTCGAAGCATAAGCTACAACTTTACCGTCTTGCATAAGTACTGCACCCAAACCTTGATGAGATGCATCACAATATACTTGGAAATCCTTTTCCAAGTTTGGCATACTAAGATGGGTTTGTCACAAGTCTCTTCTTCAATTCTTGAAAGCTGAGTTCACAACCTTCAGACCAAGGAAACTTCTTGTCTTTCTTTAACAATTCAGTCATGGGCTTAGCAACCTTTGAGAAATTCTCAATGAACCTTCTGTAGTAACCTGCTAAGCCAAGGAAACTACGAACTTCTTTCACGGACTTGGGAGATTCCCATTCAGTCACAGCTGAAACCTTAGCAGGATCAACTGCTACACCATCCTTCGTCATAACATGACCAAGAAAACCAACTTCCTCTAACCAGAACTCACACTTGCTGAATTTGGCATAAAGCTTATGCTCCCATAACTTCTCAAGTATCAAACGCAAGTGTCCTTCATGTTCTTATTTGCTCTTGGAGTAGACTAAGATGTCATCGATGAAAATGACAACAAACTTGTCAATAAATTCCATGAACACCTTGTTCATCATATTCATGAAGTATGCTGGAGCATTGGTCAACCCAAAAGGCATCACAGTATACTCATACAATCCATACCTTGTGGTGAACACTGTTTTAGGTATGTCTTGTTCTCTTATCTTGAGTTGAAAATAGCCTGACCTTAGATCAATCTTTGAGAACACACATGCTCCTTCAAGCTGATCAAACAAGTCATTGATTCTAGGCAAAGGATATTTGTTCTTGATAGTTACCTCGTTGAGGGAACGATTGTAGGGTTCGCAGCATAGAAAACAAAAAATTTCCTACGATGTGAACTATATACCAAGATCTAGCTACTAGATACAAACAACGGGCGGATGTATATCCGTAGAGAACATACCCTTGAAGACCTACAAAGCTTAACGAGTTCAACTCGTGGTTGATGTAGACGATCTCTTGCCGATCTCAAGATCGAGAGGAAGTCCTAGCGCCGCAAATCAGCAGCGCATCCGTGCTCGCACACACGTTCGAGGCACCGAGCAACCTCCGCCTCCTCGCCCAGCCGATGCGGAAGCACAACTCTTTCTTGCCGAATAGCCACGGAACATGTATCTCGCTAGTCCGAGACCATGGGGATAAATTCTAGAGGGGAGAGAGATCCTTCATGAGGAGGTGTGAGAGACAAGTGAGGAGGGGCTCCTTTTATAGGAGGAGGGGGACCCCAAGGGGTGGCGCATGGGGGCTGCCTTGCCTCCCCTCTTCATGTGGGTGGACACTCCACTCACAAATCTCCTTTAAATTCCCTCCACTCAAAAGTCCACTCAAATTCCCATTAAATTTCCACCAAATTTAATGCAAACTCTCATTAAATAAAACTCTTTTATTTTATTCAGAATTTTGTCAATTACTTTAATGACAAACATTCACAAATAACCCCTTGCTAGAATTCTTTCACATGCATAACCACTTTATGCAATTTCACCCAAACCCTGTTTGATCTAGTGAAATAAATTCTGCTTGTTCATTCTTTTCGGCATGAAACATTTGCTCCAATTGGATGTCGGTGTCTCTTAAGTGTGTCACCCTACGGTTCGTGAATAATGCGGACATGATCGAGACCCCTCTCGGATCAATAATCGAAGCGGGATCCGGAGACCCATCGACTCCCACACATTCAACGATGACTTTCTTGTGATCGCGGAACCTTTTACGCTAGTATCTTAATCCCTTTGTTTCACGATATATTACATGTACGAGATTCGATCATCGGTATCTCCATACCTAGTTTGATCTCGCATCGACATGCACTCTTTTCTCGTTCTGTGATATAACATTCTAGTGATCAAATCACTTGCTTGCAAGCTAATCAATGTGATATCACCGAGAGGGCCCAGTATATCTATCCGTCATCGGGATGAACAAATTCCTCTCGATCCATGAGACTCAACACAACACTTTATTAGTTCAATCCATCTTTATAATCACCCCATTACGGTGGCGTTTGATGTTATCAAGAAACTCTTCCGTGTTAGTGATTGACATGATCTCATGGTCTAAGGATTAGGATCACTTCGTAAGTTGTTATAGCAATATAAACTCAATGACTTTGATCGTAATGCTATACTTGGATGAATGTTCATCACACCATTACACTAATGTTGTGATCCGTCATTAACAACATCCAATGTCCATGATCGAAACCTTGATCATCTTGTTAATCAACGAGCTAGTTTATGAGAGAGGCATAACTAGGAACTTCTGTTTGTTTATTAAACACACATGTATTAACGTTCCGTATTAATACAATTATAGCATGCAAAATAAACATCTATCATATACTTGGAATACACATAATAAACACTTTATTATTGCCTCTCGTGGCATATTCCTTGATCCCACTTGCACTAGAGATAATAATCTAGTTACATAGTGATAAATCTAACACCCATTGAGTTCTAGTGTTGATCATGTTTTGCTCTAGGGAGAGTTTTAGTCAACGGATATGCTACATTGAGATCCGTATGTACTTTACAAATCTTTATATCTCCATCCTTGACATGCTCGTGGATGGAGTGAAACCGGCGCTTAATATGCTTGGAATGCTTGTGAGACCTTGGCTCTTTGGCATTGGCAATGGCACCATTGTTGTCACAATAGATCACCATTGGGTCCAACGCGTTTGCCACCACTCCTAGTTCGGATATGAACTCCTTCATCCAAACTGCTTCCTGAGCCGCTTCTGAAGCAGCAACATATTCGGCCTCCGTTGTTGATCCCGCTACCACAGGTTGTTTGGAGCTCCTCCAACTAACCGCTCCGCCATTCATGAGAAATACGTATCCGCATTGAGACTTAGAGTCATCCGGATCGGTGTCAAAGCTAGCGTCGACATAACACTTAGAGACGAGCTCTTCTTCACCTCCGTATACAAGAAACATATCCTTAGTTCTTCGTAAGTACTTAAGGATATTCTTGACCGCTATCCAGTGTTATGAACCTGGATCCGATTGGTACCTACTAGTCAAACTAATAGCATGTGCCACATCCGGTCTTGTACATAGCATGGCGTACATTATAGAGCCTATGACTGAAGCATTGTTATCGCCATATTTTGGCCAAAGGAGGAGATGGGCCGTAATCAAGATGGGCTTGGAAGATACATATATGCAACGTGTTGTTGAATCGGCCTTGTGCGTGGATTTGGGCTAAATTGCCCGTGTATCTGTATATTGTAGTAGTTTCCGTTTCGGTTTAAGTAAGAGATAGAGTTGTTAGGTTATTCCAAAGATAGAAAGTCTCCAGACTATAAATATGTACCTAAGGTTATTGAGAAAAGGAGGACAATCACGTTCACAACAAACACAATCTCGGCGCATCGCCACCCCTTGTTTCTAGGGTTTCTTTCGTAGTGTCATGCTGCCTAGATCGCATCTTGCGATCTAGGCAGTATCTGCTTATGCGTTATCTGGTGTTACTCGTACTGAAGCCTTGTTGATGGCGAGTAATACTATTATTATAGATTTGTTTAGGCTAGCATCGGTACTTTTCGCTATGATTGTTTAGTTATGCTACCTCTAGTTATCTCGCTGCCTTTGCACCTTTTCCCGGGTGTAAGGGTAGCACCTTGCTTGATCTTTATTCAGTCGATTTGATCCGTTATAGTTTTGCCTTGTTTTCCAAGGTTTAGTTTGATATCCACGTAGTCAGGCCTTGCAAACGGGTTGAACGATCCAGTAGTACGTGAGGATATGGTTTGCTAGTTCGAGAGGAGTTGTTCCGGGAATTGACTTTACGTTGGTTGTTAGGCCTTCTCTAGGGTTAGTTTTCTATCATCTTTCGTATTTACCAGGCTCAGTTACGTGTAGGATGTTCCAGTTACGTGGTGAGAACGTTAAACTGTCGTAGATCGATTTAACTTGTATTGATGAAGCAAAACCCCATGTTATCATAGATTTAATGCAGAACCATGGGATAATCGGCTCCAGGAGCCGATTCACAGGGAAACCTGGGAGCCGGTCACGGCTCGAATTTTACGTATACTTGTTTACCATGCAGGAAACGATCAAGCAATCCATCACCTTCGACCAGGTATAGGTCGTGTCACGCCTTGCATTAGCCAGGCGTGTCGGAGTTTGCGGGCTGCAGGGACCAGGGCCCACCAGCAGTTCTGGGAGCCTCCCGGCTCTTCGTGTTGCTCGTCGCTGCTCGCCGGTGGGTTTTGACAGGCAACACATTCTGGCACGCCCGGTGGGACATTCAACAGCATCTGCATCAACATCCGATACTGCGATGGGGGACAGACCGGTCACGTACGACGATCTGCCTGAGGAGCACAAGGCGAAGTATGATGACATCAAAGCTCTCTTCGAAGCCGACCTCATAGGCTCTTTTGAGAGGACTCGTAAGCATGGCATCAGGTGGAAAGGGTTCTCACCCGAAGGTGCTCTTGATGAGGTGGATCTGTCTGTTCCTTCAGAGGAGCGCACCAGAGCTCTGCGATAGGAAGTCAACTACATGGTGGCTCACTCTCTTCACCGCCATTCCGAGAGCCTAGTAAACGCTTTCGAGCGCATCGCGGTTCGCTTAGTTCAGGAGATCATGAAACATCAGTACTCTCCGTCGGGGCCTACTCTAGGGACTCACCAGGAAGAAAGACCGCTCCACTGTGCCACTGCCATTCGCACTTGCAGCCCGGAGCCACTGGGGCGAGCGTGGCGTCGTCGTCTACAAGGTCGGAGGTGACCCAAAGCGATTGCCGTTCTGTTTGAACCACCTAAAGAAATCCCACATGGATATGTGTGCACCTACGTCGGATCGCAATAACGACACGCACGAACCAGATTGCAACCGCAGGATTTACAAGGGAGTTCCTGGGCAGGGGCTTGAGAGCGTATTTACGAGCAGGATGTCCGGCATGGACGATAATAAAAGCGTGGCTAGCCAAGTATGCCACCGAACGAGTCATGAGAATTTAGCCCTGCAGATCAAAGCGGTGGAGCAAATCACCATCTGAGAGACCAGTTTCCGTGTCAAGAGAAGGACAATCGGCTATTCCAAGCCGTACCCCAACGAAGTTTGATCTCGATTCCGCCGCCACCCAAGTATCGGCCCCCGAGTTCTCAAGGTTTAGGGATCGGGGTCGAGCTCGATCGAGCATGTGAGTCGATACCTGGCACAGTTAGGCATGATTTCAGCATCGGATCAGTTGCGCATAAGGTTCTTTGCGCAATCTCTGACAGGACCAGCTTTTGGGTGGTACACCTCGCTGCCACCGGATTCGATCCAGACCTGGAAGCAACTGGAAGAGAAGTTCCACATTCAGTATCATTCAGAAGCTACCGAGGCTGGCATTGCAGATCTGGCACAGGTGCGGCAAAAGCGGGGAGAAACGGTAGCCGAGTACATTCAGCGTTTCAGGACTGTCAAGAACCGATGTTACTCAGCTCGTTTAATCGAAAAGAAGCAATGAGCTGGCGGTTGGGTCTCTCAGACCTATCAAAGATCTGCTTTCAAGTAGAGTACAACTCATTGGCGCACATGGCCCGAAGTGACCATGTATGAACAGCGCCACCCGAGTTGTACCAAGACAAGTTCAAACGTCCGATAGGCCTGGTTGATCTGAAGAAGAGGATCCTACACAAGACCAGAGGTGGCCGTGGCTGAATGGGCTCGGGGCAGATCTGTGTCCTGCAAATGGGTGAAGCGAAGGGCCGCAAAAGGGTTCGACTTGATGTGAGCAAAGCCGAGCAGATATTCGATTCTTCAAAAGAAAAGCGGTTACCCGAAGGCCACAAAATCCCTACGACTCAGAGATGAACGGAGACCATACTGCAAGTGGCATCACTGCTCACCCACACCACCAATGACTGCAAGAGCTACGCCGCCAGATCCAAACGGCGATAGAACAGGCGTCGATCCGGGGCAATTCTCCATGAAAGTAGACACAAACCCATTTCCGCGTCAACATGGTAGAACAGCCACTCCACGAGGCGTCGCTTGGATTTCTTGTTCGATGTTAATATGGCAGGACTGTGTACCACCATGGCACATATAAGGAGGAAGACGGTCTCGGGGCAAGAAAGAGAGGAGGCTGGTCCACGCGACCGGCCCCGTTATGACGACAGGCGGTATTTAACCGAGGAGCAAGTGAGAAGCGTGCGGTATCAGAAGCCACACTCCACGCATCTCCTTAACAAGTATGAGCGTCAGTATGACCGACGTCGCCGACGCGATAGGGATGATGAAAGATATGAGCACCTCTCTAGGGGAAAGTCAAAGGAAAAGGAAGGCATGGACAAACATTGGGATTGTCCCTTCTTCAAGTATTGCTGGGATGCCGGAATGAGCCGGTTGCCTACGATCGACAACTGCCCAGAATGTGGACAGCAGAAGGATGACACAGGTCCAGTCTCAGTGTTCAAGCGTCTAGGGCCTCTCCCTCCTCGAGCAAAAGACCTCGAGGAGCCAATGGGTGGAGAAGACGAAGACAGATATCATCGGCCAAGGTGGTGCCCCGATGGACTCAGGCACACCCAAAAGTATCGAGTTCAGCGGCTGCGTAACTTGGAGGAAGCCGAAGCGCAGTACCTCCACGCTTTAAGGAAAGCACGGCCCGATCTGGCCGTGAAAATCCCAAGAACCTTGGAAACGGAGGATCGTCAAAAAGAAAGAGTGGCGCCCAAGCGAAAAAGCGCGAAGACATCGGCCGCACAAACATGGTGTTCATACTTCCGCCGAGTTTTGCGCCCAAGAACCAAAGAGCTGCTAGTGGCACGGTTTGATCGCCCATAGCCGGTTATCTTTGAAAAGCCACGTGAGAAGGGCTACAAACATCCGAAAGCCTGCACTGCGAGGTTACATCAATGGGCAGCCTGTCGCAAGATGTTGGTTGACACCGAGCGGCAATCAATATAATGCCATACTCCATGCTACGGCGCTTTGGGGACGCCCACGCAGATCGATCAAAACCAACGCCACGTTAAGCGACTTCAACGGCCAAACTTCAAACGCAAGGCGTCAACGTGGATCCGACCGTGGGCGAAAAACCATCCCACGTCATTCTTCGTCAGGACAGAAAAGCACCTACGCCGTCTTGCAGGGGAGAGATTGGATTCACGCCAACTGCTGCATTCCATCCACGATGCACCAGTGCCTAATACAGTGGGACGGAGATGAAGTGGAGGTCATCCATGCAGATGATTCGATCGAGATCTCCATAGCTGGCATGAACGTCGGGAAGCGAGCGACCAAGAGCCGATCTCGGAATCAGTCTAGACGGTTGTGGTTGTGGCGCATTGAAGCTACAAAAACGGGGTGAGGCTGGTCTTATCCATCGGCCTCGACAGAGTAGCAAAGTCCACGATCGTGCGTGGTATGGCCGATCCTCGCGATAGGCCACAAAAATAAAAAAGAATCACGACAAGCGGTCATGCGATGCGTAGGGAGATTCCTGCCATTGTAGAGCACAAATAAGGTGTAAACCGCCTTGAATAATGCAATCAAAGGGGCGATTCAGCAATCGCCCAAATTATTTTTGTTATCCTCACCAACTGTTTGCCCGTGTTTAGCATCGATTTAGCGGTGTGACGGAAAGCTAGGGTATGGGTTTACCTCATTGATGAGCTAGAGGAGATTGACATCGGTCCCGGGATAAGCCACGACCAACATTTATCGCAAGAAGTTAGATCCGAGTCCGGGTCCGATGATAGCTTTGTTGAAAGAATATCCATCGCTTTGCGGGACTATACTGAGATGCCCGGGTTAGACAGAGCATCATCGAGCATCGACTCCGCTTAAAAAGGGTTTCGCCATTCCAGCATGAGCACGATGATGAAAGCCGAAATTTTGGAGGAAGTCAAGAAAGAGATCGAGAAAATGTTGATGACCAGTTAATCAGGCCATGCGGTATGCTTAGTGGATTTATAGTATCGCACCAGAGAAAAGGATGGCGCCGTGTGTTGCCATAGATTTTCGGGATCTCGGTAGAGCTACTCGAAGGATGAGTATCCGATGCCGTAGCGAGACATTAATCAACGCAATGCTGGTCATAAGATCTTGAGCTTCATGGATGGAAATGCCGTTACAACCAAATTTTTATGGCTCGGAAGATATACACAAGACCGCATTGAGTCCTGTGTTCGGTGGGGTTGTTTGAATATGTAGTCATGACGCTTTGGATCAAGAATGCCGTGCCACATACCAAAGAGCCATGAATTACATTTTCCATGATCTGATCGGCAAGCTGGTGGAAATTTATATCGATGACGTGGTGGTCAAGTCTGCTTCAGTACAAGGACATTTGGACGATCTGCAATGCGTCCTAGACCGAACAAGAAAATTCGGGCTACGAATGAATCCAAAGAAGTGTGCCTTCGGGGTGACGGCCGGTCAGTTCTTGGGTTTCTTGGTCCATGAACACGGAATTGAGATCGGCCTAAAAAGTCAAGAGGCAGTGCGAACAATGAAGCCACCTACCACGAAGAAAGAACTGCAGTCTCTCATCGGCAAGATCAACTTCGTCAGAAGATTCATCTCCAATCTGTCAGGAAGAATAGAGCCGTTCATGGGACTGGTGAAAATTAAGTCTGATGAGGAGTTCCGCTGGGGGACAGAACAACAACGAGCCTTCGACGAGATCAAAGAATATCTAACGAAACCGCCAGTGTTGGTTCCTCCCCAGCCGGATCGGCCGTTCTACATTTACTTGTCCGTAGCTGACACGTCCATCGCCTCGGTGGTGGTGCAAGTTTATGATGGTCTAGAGCGAGTTGTGTTTTACATCAGCAGAAGGATGCTGGATGCAGAGAAAAGGTACCCTGAGATTGATAAGTTGTGCCTCTGCCTGTTTTTCACCTGCACCAAGCTGCGCCACATCTTGCTCTCAGCAGAGATTATCATCATATGCAAATCAGATGTCATAAAGCACATGCTGTCGGCTCCTATGTTGAAAGGCCGACTCGGCAAATGGATGTTTGCATTATCGGAATTTGACATCCGGTATCAACCCGCGAAAGCGGTTAAGGGTCAGGCATTGGCCGACCTTATTGCTGAAAGAATCAACACTGATATAGCAGCGCTGTCTATACGAGCGTGGGCTATGTTTTTCGATGGATCGGTTTGTGATGATGGTTGCGGCATTGGCATTCTACTCGTGTCGCCCCGGGGGGCAACATATTCCTTCTCCATCAGGCTAGCTACCCCTCTCACCAACAACGTCGCCGAGTATGAGGCGATACGAAAGGGAATGGAGTTGCTCATCGAAGTTGGAGCAGAGGCAGTGGAAATTTTTGGAGACTCCAAATTGGTGATTTCCCAACTCACGGAGGAATACAAGTGTGAGAGCGAGTCGCTCTTCCCATTATGGTTGCAGTGCCGTGAGCTCATGGCACAGTTCCGGTACATAAATTTTAGCTGGATCCCGCGATCGCAGAATTCAGAGGCGAATGATCTCGCACAAATGGCTTCAAGCTACAAGGACGTAGCAGAGGGAACTGATGTTCAAGTACAGTTCCTAGAGGCGGACGACTGGAGAGCCGATATCTTCAATTACTTGAAAGATTCGGCTCGGGGGGCACCTAAACGGATAAGGTACAAGGCCATGAAGTATGTGCTTATCGGGGACGACATGTTCTACAGGACTCTAGAAGGGTTACTGCTCAAATGTCTGGGACCAACCGAGGCCAATCGGCTCCTACACGAGGTACACGAAGGCGCCTGTGGAACTCACCAATCGGCTCACAAGATGAAATGGTTGATCAGCGATCGGGTTTTATTGGCCCACCATGCTTGAGGACTGTTTTAAATACTACAAAGGGTGTCAAGCATGTCAGAAATTTGGAAAAATTCAGATGGTACCCGCGTCAGCAATGAACCCCATCATCAAGCCTTGGCCATTCCGAGGTTGGGGCATGGATATGATTGGCAAGATCAATCCTCCATCAAGCAAAGGCCACATGTGTATTTTGGCCATTACGAATTATTTCACTAAATGGGTGGAAGCCGTCCCTATGAAGTCAGTGAACTCGAAGGATGTCATCAATTTTGTGAAAGAACACGTCATTCATAGATTCGGGATCCCCCAAACTATCACGACCGATGGATGTTCGGTCTTCATTTCTCATGAGTTTAGAAAATTCTGTGAGGACACGGGAATCAAGCTAATCCGATCATCTCCATACTATGCTCAAGCAAATGGGCAAGTCAAGCGCCCAACCGAGCCTTATCAAGGCGATCAAGAGGAAAGTCGATGAGCACCCTAGGAGGTGGCATGAGGTTTTGTCAGAAGCTTTATGGGCTTATCGCATGTCATGTCATGGAGCGATAAAAACCTCGCCATACCATCTAGTCTATGGACAAGAAGCCGTGTTGCCCTGGGAAATTACGGCTGGATCGAGACGTGTCACTTTTCAGAACGATCTAACAACTAAAGAATATGCGACCTTGATGAGTGGCGATGTTGAGGATTTAAGCGAGCTCAGGTGTGGTCGCTGAGAAAATCAAAGAGAACAAGGCCAAGGTAGCTCATGCATATAATAAGAAGGTGAGACCAAAGGAGTTCCACGTTGGCGATCTGGTGTGGGAAGCTGTATTGCCATTGGGGACTAAGGATGCAGCATATGGTAAATGGTCTCCAAATTGGCACGGGCCATACAGGGTCGATCAAGTTTTAAGGGGAACGCGTACATGCTTGAGGAGCTGACGTGAAATTCCGATGGCTATCAACGGTCAACATCTCAAGAAATATTTCCCAAGCATGTGGGATGATGGATGTGAATGTGGGGCCGATACATGGAATCGGCCGATAAAAAAATTTAGCCGATGCACATCGACTCTAGAGGTTCAAACTGTTACGGCAGTGCGGTTTACATGAACGAGCTATTGAAGGAATGCCTCAAGGCGTGGAGGGCATCGACGGACACGATCCACCTCGGCGATCTCGGCCGTCATCTTCGTCCTTGCCCGTCACTAGCTGCTTGTTCAGGCACGTATTTCCGCCAGATCGGTCTTGATTGAGCTTTGAGGCCTTCGCCTTGGGAGCGGGCGATGTATGCTTCCTTGTCACGAATGAGCTGTTTAGTCGCCGGACCTTCCTTCAAGATCCTCCAACTCCTTTTCAAGGATGCAAGCTCGGCGATCGACAGAGGTGTCGCTTTTGGCATCGAGACGCCTTTTTCTCGTTGAGCTGAGTCGACATCCGCTCATGCGATATCGTCCTTCAGCGGGAGTTGGGCGCGGCGCAGATTAATCCTCTCACGAGCCAACTTCACCCTTGACCCGTAGAAAGACAGAGTTACAACTGGCCAAAGCTTCACCTGCAATGCTACTGGGAGTTGGTCCTTGATTTCGGCAAGAACACTCTTCACCTCTTCAGAACCCTCGATCAACTTCTCGATCGGGGAGGACAGCAAGGCTTTGAGACGCTGGAATTGAGGTGGAACATCCCTTGCTCGTGGTTCATCGTTGGAAACAGCGAGAGTTGGTTCGATGGATTCAGGGTCGAACGTCAGCAGGCCTGAAATATCACAACCCTGGCAGGCCGAAATGGCGTCAGTATGCATCCAACATGGAAGGATGAGCCGAACAAAGCGAACATACCTCTCCTAAGATCAAGGGGGTAGCAGATGACGAGACAATCGACTTGTGTGTTGTTGCTGGGGGCTTGTCCGAGGTGGTAGCCGTTTCATCTACGCCTTCAGGGATTACTAGATCCAGCCTTGTGAGAGGCATCGGCACTGCCCCGGCTTTCCCACTATAAGCGTCAGTCGTCTGCATGGAAGGTGCTTAGACGATGTAAATAATGATGAATCGGCAGATAAAAAAGAAACAATTGGTGAGAGCATGGAGGGTGATGACTTTCGAAACCTCCTGGCTCGACGAAGAAGTTTGCCTCCTGCGAGCCCTCTTGGGGCTCACAGTGCCCTGCCTCGACCGGTGCTCGGGCAGGGTTCAGAACCGCCTTTTCACAGGAGCCGATGGTGGTAAATCTGGCTGGCTCGGTGTGATGGTCCTCTCAGAGTCTGTTGGACCCGATTCTCCTCGATTGGATTGTGTGTCCTCGCTGGAGGTGTCTTCGACGGAAGCCTGTAAGAAAAGGAGAGCTAGTAAGCATGAGCATGTTTGCAAGGATGAAAGAGATCAACCAAAGCGTGGATCAGCGTACCTTGAGCTTTACGAGAAGGGCTCTGGCGCCTCAAAGTCTTCCTGTCGGCTACCTTCCTCGCCACCGTTCTTGTTTTAGTTGGAACTCGAGAGGCGGCTGACCTAGGAGTTGTTTGGTGCTTGGAAGCCGATTGTGGTGATATCGGCTGGTTCTGCATCAGGACCTTTTTCAAAGGTGGCGAATTTTGCGAAAAGGACCACAGGCTGGTGGGAAGAATTCAAGGGGAGCCGTCACATGCGTGGGTTCAGACCATCTTGTTGCTGCAAAGAGACAGTGGGTTATTAGAAGAATCATTTGTGAAGCTGCATCAAGAAAATTTACAAGTAGTGGTACCTTTCTACGGGATATCATATTCACATCAAGCTGTTCCAAAGAACGGTCCTAGAGCTCTCCCGAAGACATGAGTCTTCCACATCGACCACCAGTTCTCAAAACCATCGGTTGATGAAGCGAAGGTGAGGTTGTTAGGAATTGGGATGGTCGAGCATCGAAGAAGGAATAACACCTTTGATCGGTGAGAGGATCGGGCAGGTCATTCTGCTCTCGTAAGATGGTGGAGAAAGAAATGGGAGGTACTTGTCCAAGGCCAAATTGTCGAGCCACTACAACCGCCGTAGAATTCATATCCGAGCTTGATTATTCTGTGGATGTGCTCATGCCAACCGGAAGGAAACATGGATGATCACGTGGAAAATAGGCTGCGTCCGAAGTGGTGTCATCGGCAAAGTTGTCTAACCTGAAGGAGATTGGATTTTCAAAGTATTCCGATTCTTCCATGTAAGGAAAGAAGATAGGATTGTCCAGGCCCTGGAAGAAAATGCTGAACCACTTGGATGCTTCCTGAGGGATCAGTTTACTACCTGGCAGTCTATACAAAGCTTGGCCGTAGCTGGTGCATCGGATCTGCTTTCCTTTGGCGTCTGGAAAGGTGCAACTCGCCAAAAGGGGGAAGTTTGGGACATGGTTTTGAAAATACAGCTGAGCCCATAGCTGAATGAACCACCAAGGACCTCCTGTTTTGACTGCTATGCCGGAGAACAGTTTGACAGACATCAACTGGAGATATCGATAGACTTCTCCAAGGAACAGTTTGCCGATGCCAAGTTGAGTGCCTTTGGCAAGTTCGTAGGCTAGGGAGAGATAATTCTTGGTTGGAGCAAGGGAAGGGCCACAGAATATGAAATGTTTCACCGGTTGAGGAAAGCCGTGTGTTCTTTCTCTCGTGAGGGCCTTTAGTTTTCATGTGGCTTTGAATATAGGCACCCCAAAGTGCGATCTGCTTTGGAAGAAAGCTTGTAGGGGACCTTGGTCGATTAAAAGCGAGGGGCTGGGTGATGTAACGTCCGCATCAGTAATCATCACCACGTCTAGAGTTGGTGTCATGGGGCCATGACCGAACATGAAGCGATTCAAAGCATCGGACTGAAATAGCCGATGGTTTTTAGAAGATTTTCATGTTTCTCGAGGGGAGACAATGACAAATACAGGGCATCGGCTATTCCCGTGGTTTCCCATTGAGATTGGTAAGTTTTGGCTACCCTGCTGTACCAAGAGACCCAATGTTCAGGGGGATTAGGCCAGGCTCGCAAGCAGTCGGCCCAAGAATTCAAATCTAGGTTTTGGCTTACGAAGGGGATTCTGTTTGCTTCACAAGAGATCAGATGGGTAGGACTAGAGTCTGTACGTGGGCCAAGACAGAGAGAATTTGGGAGAGAAGGATGCGGCAGCAGAATGTCTGAAACCTAAAAAATTTAATGGTGGAATAAAGCATTAATTCAAGTGTTTGCCATTAATTCTAGCACCGTGTTCAGACTGCGAGAAGTAGGCGTACCTTCAGACCAGAGACCGCTGTGTTGGTATTGGATGATTCCGCCATCTAGTTTGCTAGCGGAGATGGATCTATGCAATTGGGGATCGAGGGTTCTTGTCGCTGTAAGCTCGATCTAGTCGGTGAGGCAATTGGAGATCTGGGTTGCCCCTTTTTGAAGAGGGTCGCAGGCTACCGTTTGAAACTGGAAAGTGGCCGCTCAGATTTGTCTAAGTATACGACCAAATTTGACCTCGTCAACGTTTTTGGGGAAAGCCGATGTTTTACCATCGGCTCTTTGGGCTTTGACTTAGTTGATTGTATGAGCGGAGTATGGTGAAAGCCGATACATTACTATCGGCTTCTGGAGCGTTGACCTATTTTGACTATCGACAAAAGCGAATTGGAAAAGCAATCTTTGTTGATTCAAAAGACGATTGTTTACAATGGAGCCGATTGCTTACAAAAGGAAATCTACTACTAGTATTACTACTACTAGTTCCTAATCTAGAGGCGGTGTAAATGTCTTCGCCGTCATTACTCGCCGCCATTCTTCGCGTCGTCTGCCATTCTTCTTGAGGATGTCGGGGGGCCTCCTCCTCGTCTGCCGTCTTCGGTGTCCTCGCTGGACCGCGCGAAGCGCTTCACCGGGCGGTATTCATCGGAGGAGGTGTCCTCCGCTTCCTCCTCGGAGGATTCGACGCCATCCCAGACCAAGGGCGTCGGAGCTCTCCACCTCGAGTTCCCGCCGACAAGGAACTGGAGGCCTCCTCGCCGCCGTCGATCGGCGTCCTCCCGACCAAGCGGCGAAATCCTCCCGTCCCACCATTGTGGGCGAGAGCCTCGTACGCCGCCATTGGCGGGTGCTCCGGCGTCGGCTCTCGTTTGCTCATCGTGTTGGAAGATTGGGAGGAAAGGGCGGACGATTTGGAGGAAGAAGAGGAGGCCATGGCGGAGGAAGAGGGTTTTCTCGGCGGAGGAAGAGGGGTTTTTGGATAATGGAGGAAGATGGGGGCTGCAAACTGCTCAGATGAATTTAAATAAGGGGAATAGTGGGAGGTGGTTCAATGCCATAGCGGTTTCCCGGAATGTGGTGCCAAAATTGTCAAATCATGCACTGCGGAGAAGTTGAGAAGACAGGGCATCATGATGAAGGGGTGGCGTGACGATTCTGCTCTGCAACGCGTAACCCGATAAAAAAAGGGAAGAAAAAACATCAACAGAGTGGTTTCGGAATTATTATTGCCAAAACCACGGGGGCATGTGTTATCGCCATATTTTGGCCAAAGGAGGAGATGGGCCGTAATCAAGATGGGCTTGGAAGATACATATATGCAACGTGTTGTTGAATCGGCCTTGTGCGTGGATTTGGGCTAAATTGCCCGTATCTCAGATATTGTAGTAGTTTCGCTTCGGTTTAAGTAAGAGATAGAGTTGTTAGGTTATTCCAAAGATAGAAAGTCTCCGGACTATAAATATGTACCTAAGGTTATTGAGAAAAGGAGGACAATCACGTTCACACCAAACACAATCTCGGCGCATCGCCACCCCTTGTTTCTAGGGTTTCTTTCGGGTAAGTGTCATGCTGCCTAGATCGCATCTTGCGATCTAGGCAGTATCTGCTTATGCGTTATCTGGTGTTACTCGTACTGAAGCCTTGTTGATGGCGAGTAATACTATTATTATAGATTTGTTTAGGTTAGCATCGGTACTTTTCGCTATGATTGTTTAGTTATGCTACCTCTAGTTATCTCGCTGCCTTTGCACCTTTTCCCGGGTGTAAGGGTAGCACCTTGCTTGATCTTTATTCAGTCGATTTGATCCGTTATAGTTTTGCCTTGTTTTCCAAGGTTTAGTTTGATATCCACGTAGTCAGGCCTTGCAAACGGGTTGAACGATCCAAAGAGTACGTGAGGATATGGTTTGCTAATTCGAGAGGAGTTGTTCCGGAATTGACTTACGTCGGTTGTTAGGCCTTCTCTAGGGTTAGTTTTCTATCGCTTTTGTATTTACCGGGCTCAATTACGTGTAGGATGTTCGATTACGTGGTGAGAACGTTAAACCGTCGTAGATCGATTTAACTTGTATTGATGAAGCAAAACCCCATGTTATCATAGATTTAATGCAGCGTAACCATGGGATAATCGGCTCGAGCCGATTCATAGAAACACAGAGCCGGTCACGGCTCGAATTTTACGTATGCTTGTTTACCATGCAGAAACTGATCGAAGCAATCCATCACCTTCCGACCAGGTATAGGTGGCACTTGCATTAGCCGTGACGTGTCTTGAGTTTTGCGGGCCGTTGCCCGAGGGACCAGGGCCCACCAGCAGTTCTGGGAGCCTCCCGGCTCTTCGTGTTGCTCGTCGCTGCTCGCCGGTGGGTTTTGACAGGCAACACATAGGGGACTTTGTCCATTATCTCTCTTTCTTCCGCCGATGCCGGACTTTGAGTCTTACTCAATGTCTTGCCTTGCAACATAGGTAAGAACCCCTTCTTACTTCCGTCCATTTTAAACTTCTTTAAAATCTTATCAAGGTATGTACTTTGCTATAGTCCTATTAGGCGCCTAGATCTATCTCTATATATCTTTATGCCTAATATGTATGACGCTTCACCTAGGTCCTTCATTGAAAATTTGCTGTTTAGATAACTTTTAACACTGTTTAAAAGATCTATATCATTTCCGATCAATAATATGTCATCCACATATAATATCAGAAATGCCACATTGCTCCCACTCACTTTCTTGTAAATACAAGCTTCTCCATAAGTTTGGACAAATCCAAACTCTTTGATCACCTCATCAAAGCGGAGATTCCAACTTCGTGATGCTTGCTTCAATCCATAGATGGATCGCTGAAGCTTGCACACCTTGTTAGCATCCTTAGGATCGACAAAACCCTTTGGTTGTATCATATACAACTCTTCTTCAATATTACCATTGAGAAACGCGGTTTTGACATCCATCTGCCATATCTCATAATCGAAATATGCAGCAATTGCTAACATAATCCTAACTAACTTTAGCATCGCTACGGGAGAGAAAGTCTCATCGTAGTCAACTCCTTGAATTTGTCGAAACCCCTTTGCGACAAGTCAAGCTTTATAGACGGTCACATTACCATCAGCATCAGTTTTCCTTTTGAAAATCCATTTGTTCTCCACGGCCTTTCGGTCGTGAGGTAATTCCACCAAGTTCCAAACTTGATTTTCATACATGGATTCCATCTCGGATTTCATGGCTTCTAACCATTTGTTGGAATCCTCATCATCGCTTCTTCATACGTCAGCAGGTCATCATTTTCATCAACCATGAAATTCATGACAGGATTTCCGTCTGCTCGGAGCTGCCGCGTCTGTTTGACCTGCGAGGTTCGGTAGTACTCTCTTTCGGAGTTTTATGATCATTATCATTAGTTCCCTCTTCAACAGGTGGAGCCAACTCCGGAACAACTTCCGGCGCTGCGCTACTCGCCATACTTTGAAGAGAAGGTTCCACAACCTCTTCGAGTTCTACCTTCCGAATACTCACACCTTTCGCGAGAAACTCTTTCTCTAGAAAGGGTCCATTCTTGGCAACAAAAACCTTGCCCTCGGATCTGTGATAGAAGGAATACCCAATAGTTTCTTTAGGGTATCCTATGAAGACGCATTTTTCCGCTTTGGGTTCGAGTTTATCCGGTTGAAGTTTCTTCACATAAACATCGCATCCCCAAACTTTAAGAAATGACAGATTAGGTTTGTTTCCAAACCACAATTCATACGGTGTCTTTTCAACGGATTTAGATGGTGCCCGATTTAAAGTGAATGCGGCAGTTTCTAGTGCATAACCCCAAAATGACAACGGCAAGTCCGTCAGAGACATCATAGATCGAACCATATCTAATAAAGTACGATTACGACGTTCCGACACACCATTTCGCTGTGGTGTTCCGGTAGGTGTGAGTTGTGAAACAATTCCACACTCTTTCATGTGAGTGCTAAACTCGTAACTTAGATACTCACCTCCACGGTCGGACCGTAGAAATTTGATCTTTCTATTACGATGATTTCCACTTCATTCTGAAATTCCTTGAACTTTTCAAAGGTTTCAGACTTGTGTTTCATCAAGTAGATATAACCGTATCTACTCAAATCATCCGTGAAAGTAACAAAATAACGATATCCACCTCGCGCCGACACACTCATTGGACCACATACATCAGAATGTATGATTTCCAATAAATCTGTCGCCCGTTCCATTGAACCGGAAAACGACATTCTAGTCATCTTGCCCATAAGGGATGGCTCACATGTATCAAATGATTCATAATCAAGTGATTCCAAAAGTCCATCCGAATGGAGCTTCTTCATGCGTTTAACGCCAATATGACCTAGACGGCAGTGCCACATATATGCGGATATATCATCATTAAGTTTAATCCTTTTAGCATCAACATTATGAATATGTGTAACATTATCATCGAGATCTAATAGAAATAAACCATTCATCATCGGTGCATGACCATAAAAGATTTCATTCATATAAATGGAACAACCATTGTTCTCGGATTTAAATGAATAACCACTTCGCATCAAACACGATCCGGATACAATGTTCATGCTCAAAGGCAGCACCGGATAACATTTATTCAAGTTTATAACTAATCCCGGCGGCAAGTGGAGGCAGCGTTCTCTGGCGATCACATCAACGCTTGATCCATCGACACGCATCTTGACCTCACCCCTTTGGCGGTCGCTTGTTCGCAGCCCCGATTCGAGTTACAAATATTAGCAACTAAACCGTATCAAATACCCGTGTGCTCATGCGAGCACTAGTCAAGTACACATCAATAACATGTATATCATATATACCTTTGTTTGCCTTGCCGCCTTCTTGTGCGCCGAATACTTGGGGCGATTGCGCTTCCGATGGCGATCCCCTTACAATAGTAGCACTCGGAATCGACTTAGGTCCAACTCGGGTTTCTTTTCAGCTGCAGGCTTGCCGCCCTTACTTCCTTCCATTTTCCTTCTTGTCTTTCTTGAAACCAGTGTTCTGTTGATCATCAACACTTGATGTTCCTTTTGATCTCCACTGCAGTTTTAAGCATTGGATGAAGCTCGGGAAGACTTCTTCATGCCTTGCATATTATAGTTCATCACGAAGCTCTTATAGCTAGGTGGCGAGACCGAACACGATGGATGCCTAAGTCAATGGGAATCGATATTCCCAAGGACACAAGCTTATCGGCGTAATCGACATCTTGAGTACATGCTCACTAACGAGTGTGCTCTTCCATCATGCACTAAAGAACTTTTACAGCGTTGTAGCTCTCTGACGGCATGTGTGTCGAAAATCATTTTCAACTCACCCATTGTATCAAATGCATTGCCGTTTTAAACGCTTTGAAGTTCGGCTCTAGCCCATACAATATGCCGCAATGAACTAAGTTGTGGTCCTCCCGACGAGTCGATAGACATTCTTCTCCTCGTCAGGAATCATCAAAGGTGGGCCTAACGCGCTTCTAGCACATATTGCTTTTGTGCAGAGAGGAGAATCCTCAAATTCATGGCCCATTCGGTAAAGTTGCTACCGTTCGTTGCTAGTTTCTCTTTCTCCATGAACACATTGAAATTAAAAGCGGTGGTGCCATCTACAGAATTTGTAAAGTTTAGACTAAGTGTATGATAGATTGAGTTCAACTAATCTATATTACGAATTAACTCCCACTCAAAACGACATCCCTCGTGCCTTTTGGTGATTACATGAACCAAATCCACTACACCAAGTCCGATCATCACGTGAGTCGGTATAGCTTCAAAGCGAGCATCAAATGGGAATCATATCAACTATATGACTCATGCTTAACCTTCGGTCCGTGTTAGAGGCCATGTCGTACATGCTAGGCTCGCCAAGTTAGAACCTTAGTATTCGTGTGTAATCGCTTTTACACCGAAATATGGTCGGATCCAAGAACACCGATCATCACGTGATGTCTTGGAGCGAAAACATAATCGGTGCATACTAAAGGAAGAACACATTCTTATCTTGATATTTAAATGAGGGATCATCTTATTATGCTAACAAAGCGCTAAACAAGCAATATAAGATGCTATCAAAACATCATATGTTTATTAGTGAAATGATATGGTTCCCGCAGATGATCTCTATCATGTGCATCGTGGTATGATCACTATCATACCTATATGTGTAAATCCAAGGTCTATGGATTTTACGCTATGTGTGTTGTAAGAGTATCATCTCATACTTCTACTTACAAAACTACCATATCATAACACTAGCCCAAACAACAATCTAAACTAGACCTCTAATTTATCCATTGCAAGTTTTACGTGGCTTAGGGCTTTCGAGATATAAACCGTTCTTACCTACGAACATGAACCACAACGAGGATAATCAAATTGTTGACAAATCGCTTGCAAAATAGATATTGACTATAGTAGGAGAGACACCCGCTAGCCACTTATGCAAACTAGTTGCATGTCAAGCGTGGAAGGTCTCATGTGCGAGGACATGTAAAGTTTGTCCGGGCCGCTTCATCCCACTATGCCACCAATATCCAAAATTACAACAAAGGAGCAACAACATGATCATCATCGCCCACATACTCATATGTGTACTACCCGTGTAAAGTATCTACGCATAGATCCGGCTCTGATACCACTGTAGGGTTCGCAGCATAGAAAACAAAAAATTTCCTACGATGTGAACTATATACCAAGATCTATCTACTAGATACAAACAACGGGCGAATGTATATCCGTAGAGAACATACCCTTGAAGACCGACAAAGCTTAACGAGTTCAACTCGTGGTTGATGTAGACGATCTCTTGCCGATCTCAAGATCGAGAGGAAGTCCTAGCGCCGCAAATCAGCAGCGCATCCGTGCTCGCACACACGTTCAAGGCACCGAGCAACCTCCGCCTCCTCGCTCCAGCGATGCAGCGGAAGCACAACTCTTTCTTGCCGAATAGCCACCGGGAACATGTATCTCGCTAGTCCGAGACCATGGGGGATAAATTCTAGAGGGGGAGAGAGATCCTTCACGAGGAGGTGTGAGAGACAAGTGAGGAGGGGGGCTCCTTTTATAGGAGGAGGGGGACCCCCAAGGGGGTGGCCGGCGCATGGGGGCTGCCCCCTTGCCCTCCCCTCTTCATGTGGGTGGACACTCCACTCACAAATCTCCTTTAAATTCCCTCCACTCAAAAGTCCACTCAAATTCCCATTAAATTTCCACCAAATTTAATGCAAACTCTCATTAAATAAAACTCTTTTATTTTATTCAGAATTTTGTCAATTACTTTAATGACAAACATTCACAAATAACCCTTGCTAGAATTCTATTTCACATTCATACCCACTTTATGCAATTTCACCGAAAACTGTTTGGTATCTAGTGAAATAAATTCTGCGCTTGTTCATTCTTTCGGCATGAAACATTTGCTCCAATTGGATGTCGGTGTCTCTTAAGTGTGTCACCCTACGGTCCGTGAATAATGCGGACATGATCGAGACCCTCTGGATCAATAATCGAAGCGGGATCCGAGACCCATACTGACTCCCACACATTCAACGATGACTTTCTTGTGATCGTCGGAACCTTTTACGCTCATATCTTAATCCATTTGTTTCACGATATATTACATGTCCGAGATTCGATCATCGGTATCTCCATACCTAGTTTTATCTCGTTACCGACATGCACTCTTTTCTCGTTCCTGTGATATAACATTCTAGTGATCAAATCACTTGCTTGCAAGCTAATCAATGTGATATCACCGAGAGGGCCCAGAGTATATCTATCCGTCATCGGGATGAACAAATTCCACTCTCTATCCATGAGCCTCAACATAACACTTTATTAGTTCTGAATCCATCTTTATAATCACCCTGTTACGGTGTGACTTTTGATGTTATCAAGAAACTCTTCCGGTGTTAGTGATTGACATGATCTCATGGTCTAAGGATTAGGATCACTTCGTAAGTTGTTATAGCAATATAAACTCAATGACTTTTATCGTAATGCTATACTTCGGATGAATGTTCATCACACCATTACACTAATGTTGTGATCCCGTTATTAACAACATCCAATGTCCATGATCAGGAAACCTTGATCATCTTGTTAATCAACGAGCTAGTTTATGAGAGAAGCATAACTAGGAACTTTCTGTTTGTTTATTAAATACACATGTATTAACGTTTCCGTATTAATACAATTATAGCATGCAAAATAAACATCTATCATATACTTGGAATACACATAATAAACACTTTATTATTGCCTCTCAGGGCATATTCCCTTCAACGGTAATCTATGCATAACCTTTGACTTCTATCTTTCTTCTCTACAAACAAGACTGGGGCTCCCCAAGATGAAGAACTTGGTTGAATAAATCCTTTCTGCAACTGTTCTCCAAGTTGCTTCTTGAGTTCTTTCAGTTCATCAACTGACATTTTATACGGTCTCTTTGCTATTGGTCCAGACCCTGGTACCAAATATATCAGAAACTCCACATCTCTATCAGGTGGCATTCCCGGAAATTCTTTCGGAAACACATCCGGATACTCATTCACAATTGGCACACTGTCCATGCTAACCCCCTTAAGAGAATTAAGCATACTCCTTTTTTGCTTCAAAACTGGTCTTGAATCTTATCCTTTTATTTTCTGGAGTTGTAAGTGAGACAGTATGGTTGGCACAATCTATCACTCCTTTGTACTTAGTCATCCAGTCCATTCCCAGAATGACATCCAATCCTTGGGAGTTTAGAATTATCAAGTTAACGGGAAACTTATATTTCCCAAATTCTATGACTAGATCATGACATCCCGAATTCACTATCATTTCTCCACCAGAAGAACTTACTTTTATAGGACACCCAATAGTTTCTACCGGTAGTTCATTTCTTTCAACAAATGATCTTGATATGAATGAATGAGATGCACCAGTATCAAAGAGTACAAATGCTGGAATAGAATTGAGTCTGAACTTACCAGCAACAACATCAGGCTCCTCATAGACCTCCTCCACATTGATGTGGTTTACCTGTCCCTTCTGGAAAGGGTTGGGCTTGATAGGTCCTTCAACTTTATTTTCAGGGAACTCATTTGCATAATGCCCCATCTTCTTGCATTTGAAGCATTCAACCTGACTGATGTCTCTTTTAACAGGCTGACTTCCACTTCCACTACCATTACCACTGTGGTGGCTCTTATGTCCACTCTTGTGGTTCTTGTACTTGTCATTGCCATGACTGCGATGATGCTTGTTGTCATGACGGTTGTGGTTGTGGTGCTTGTTGAATTTCCCATGCTTGTGGGATCCTGAGCTTCCACTGTCATCATAGTGAGATCGTTTGTGAGACGATCCCGAGCTGTGCTTGTCGGAGTGCTTTCTCTTTCTACTCTCGACTTGCTTCATTTTGTTCTCCAATATTGCAGCTTTGTCACAGAGCGACTGATAAGTGGGAACATATGCCACAACCAATTGCAGATTCAGCTCATCATTTAAGCCTTCCAGAAATTTTTCCTTTCTCTTGGCATCTGTGTCAACTTCATCCGGTGCATAACGCGCCAGATTGTTGAACTCTTCAATGTATTCAGCCACGCTGCGGTGGAGCTGCTTCATATTGTGGAACTCTTTCTTTTTCAGGCTCATCACTCCTGATGAGATATGAGCAGTGCGAAAGCCATCCTCAAAGATAGCCCATGTCACTTCATCTATGGGAGTGGTGATCTGGAAGTTGTCCCAGCAAGTGGCGGCTGGCCCTTCCAGCAGATGTGTTGCAAATCTGACCTTTTCAGCATCCGTACAACCCACGGTTACTAAGTCCTTGTTCACAGAACGTAGCCAATCGTTGGACACCATGGGATCAGTCGTCCCCGAGAACTTAGCTGGCCTCAATCTCAAGAACCTGGTGAGCATATCAATGCCCGGAGGGTTGTTGTTGTTGTTATTGTTGTTGTTGTTGTTATTATTTTGGTTCTGGATGAATATTGTCATCATCTACATCAGCTGTGTTTGAGCAGTCATCATTTGTTGCATTTCTGGAGTGATGTTGTTGTTGTTGTTGTTGGGGTTGGGGTTTGCACGACGGGGAGGCATCTGTGGTTTGTTCAAATAGAGATAAGAATGAGATACCCATAGATGCTTTCATGGACATTAGATCACATAAACAAACACAAAGCATGCAACACAAGATAAAGGTTCAAAAACAAAATAACAAGTTCACGAAGTAAAACACACAAGTAGCAAGCCATCCACATGTCGGATGGTCCAATAACAAGTTCTCAAATAGCAAGTATGATAATAAAAGATAAACGAGTAGTCAAGTCTACTCATTGGCATCAATATCCTCCTCGACAAAGGTAAGACCCGCGTTCTCCATCGCAGCCTTGTTCTCCTCGATGGTAGTGGTCAAGGACTCTATCTTGGCCTTGAGAACCCTCTTCTAGGAACGAAGCCTCTCGATCACTGACTGCTGCTGCTCTAGCTCGAAGTCCTTGGACTGCAGTTCTTCAGTCATGTCCCGGATCTTCTTGTTCCTATCCTGGACACGCTTCTCCTGAATCTTGAACTTCCTGTCCTGGGTCTCAAACTTCGCCTCCATTTCCTTGACTATCTCGTCCTGCTGCGCGAAGAGCTTGTCCTTCTCGCGAAGCTGCACCTGGAGCTCATCGTTGCTGAGCATGACATTGGTCCTGTCCGTGTCCACGTGCCTAATGAGAGACTCTAAGTCCTGGAGGTACAGGTGTATCGGCTCTGCTGCGTCCCTCGAATCGTCCTCGAAGTCGATGGACTCTCCATCCTCATCACGTCTTCCGAAGACGTGGAAGTGGGTGCCTCTAACCTGTCGGGAGTGTCGTCCTAGCAGACGTCCTATCAGATCCTGCATCACTACCTTAAGGCCTCTCTCCCTGTCATCGTGCATAAGCTTGAAGACGATGGCATCCGTAGTAGGCTCTGTCTAGCGTCCGGGCTGGTTCACCTTGAAGCCCCAGAGGTCCTTCCTCTCAAACTTGGTGAGGGGATGCACCATGATGGTGGGAAGAGGGAGATTGAGCAAAGTGGTATGCTCAACGATACGAGGACCAAAGCAGGTAACCTGGAACTCCTCAACAGTGCTGATGGTAATAGGCATCTATTTATAAGATAGAAAAGTTAGAACAACACAATTCAAGATAAAGTAAAAGGCATAACATCACATACACATCCTTGGAAAGCAAAACACACAAGTTATGCATACATGAAACCATTACATCAACCAAGGTTCAATCTTATTTTAAAGCAACATTTTGGAAAATATGGTGATAGGTGGTGGTCCAACTAACGAAGTACGTTTACAATCCTATCTCATTGGATCTGTTGGCTAACACAATGTTCCTAGAAGCAATTAGCCTATCATGCTCACATGATTCCATCACTAAGTCTATAATGTCTCCTCTTAAGGTTTGGTTGGTAGCTTCCAACTCTTGGGTATGTTCCTTCTCCTTCCTTAGATCATTTTGGAGGTTGAGCATTCTGCACTTGACTCTGTCACCAAGTTCTTTGATGGTCTTCCAAGCTGCATCCCTTGATGATTCAAAGAATGTAGGGTGCACCACTGAATTGGTGAACATGCAGAATCCTTTTTCCTGATGGTTGTTTTCCTTGTTTTTATACAAGTGAAGTTGCACCCACCAGTATTCCACTCCTTCATCCATCACTGGAAAACCCTTGTACACAGCTGCACCTTGTATCTCTAATGCAACCATGAGGTCCTTGAGAGCCTTGGGGAATTCTGTCTCACACTCCAAAGTCATTGTCATGAGTGGTCCTTTCCTTACGGCTTCGTTGATGGAGTTCATCTACAAATAGAGATGAGAGAGAAGATTAGAAAAGTTTACGAGAAGAATAGACAAGTGTAGAAGTAGTTGAAATTTTTTCCTTAGTGGTTTCCAATCCTAGGGTCATAATACTACAGGCAACACAGTGCTCTAATACCATCTCTAAGATCCCTCCTTTGTAAAGGAAAAGGATCCCTGTGATTGCAATGCTAGTCCCTGGATCATTGCTAGCATCCACAGTTTAAGATGAAGTACACAGATACAAAGGTCATTTATTACATCCATTCCAGAGATAACATAGTCTTTACAACTCAAGGCCACATGCCCAATACAAGAGTTTGAATAAGTAAATAAATATAAGTCTTCATCTTCATGTGCCATAGGCAAACATGTTGAGTGTGGACTCATGACACCTAATCCTCGTCAGAGTAACCTGCAACATCACAAGTTACAGCCACAGTGGGTCAATACTTTGGAATAGTATTAGCAAGTGATACCTTAGTAAATTTTAAGTGGACTATATTTCTATATGCAATTTGGCTAAGTGTAGCTTGGCTTGCTTTGCTCAAAATAGGTTTTTCCTATTAGTTGAAATCACTAAGTTTTTCTTTGTCAAAACTTTTCCCAAGAAACCATCAATAGACATTGAGGTCCTTCACCCTTGTTCACCCACAAGTTTTTACTTAGAAGTTGGAGTGATGAGATTCTTGATAGCTTCCATGCCTTGATGCTCAAGTTGTCCATTGCCATGGACTTGGCTAAGTACTTAGATTTTTCCATCTGCAGAGGTTGTGCACTTTCCCCACCAGACTTGGTTTCACCAAGACAGGACCTTTCAGAAGCCTTCCCTTAGCCAAATGGACACGTTCCAACCTATCATCCCACTACCACCATCTGTCCAAATGACTAAGTTCTAGCAACCTATGTGATCCAGGCAGAGCCCATATTGCCAAGTGGCTGCACTAGAAGCTTCTCAACACTTGGCCTCTAAAATCCCTTTGTTCCTGGGTGTCTTTCCACAAGTGAGATACACAAGGTGAACCATAGCCATGGGCCTTGTGTAACCACCAAAAACCACCAATCAAGTCCCATTCCACCCAGGTGATTCATTGACTTAGTTGTTTTATTAAAAAAACATAAGTCCATAGACTTAGAAATATTTTCATCATAGCATGTATAAATTTTACCAACCCTTGTTTGCTACTAGGCTAGGCTAAGCATGGCATAGATAGTATCTTAACTTAGAAATTTCCTAGCAATTCTACAACTACTAGGATTTCCCAACATGGCATTTGGAAAAATAGTAACATGCAAGACTTAGCAAAATATTTCTAATGCTTGTATAAAAATATAGGGATAGAAATATTCAAGAAGTACCACTTGCCTTGGTAGTTGGGAGAGTAGCACTCTTCACAATCAAAATCACTAGCACCAAAGTCTACACAAAGAATGGTAGCAACAAATTACACACAACATATACAAACAAACAAAAATACATATGCATGCATGCAAAGAATGCTAAGTGATGATTTTTAAAACTCAACCAAGCAAGTGCATAGTACTGAATCATAAACAAGTCAAAAACTTGCTAAACCAAGTTTATTTGACACTAAAACAATTTCCTAAACAATTCATATACTCAAAATAGTCTTAAACAAGTTTCTGCAAATAAAGTCATTTTAACAGAAACTAAACATTAAACACATTTCATAAACAGGAAGGTATTGTCTTCATGATTCCAACGGTATAAAATTTGCTAAAATCTAACGTGGGAATCAAAAGTTACAAGCAAATCAAATTTGGATACAAATCTGATTTCAAATTATGTTTTAATTCAAACCCTAGCCATGCGTCTTAATCTTACTGGCGCGTACCGGTTCGGGTTTGATCACGCACTCGAGCCGTAGGATCTAAGTGGCAATGCACGGTTAAGATCAAAACGTAACACTTCGCTAAGGGGTTGTATCACACGCGTTGGATCTAGATCCAGCGGCTCTTGATCAAACGACCAAGGTATGGCGGCGCGCGGCGACGGCGAGCGGCGGAGCGCTCTATCCGTGGCGGTGCCGGCGTTCTAGCTCGCCTGGGGAGGAAAGAGTGTGCTTACCAGTGTAGGGTTCGCAACATAGAAAACAAAAATTTTCCTACGATGTGAACTATATACCAAGATCTATATACTAGATACAAACAACGGGCGGATGTATATCCGTAGAGAACATACCCTTGAATACCGACAAAGCTTAACGAGTTCAACTCGTGGTTGATGTAGACGATCTCTTGCCGATCTCAAGATCGAGAGGAAGTCCTAAGCAGCGCATCCGTGCTCGCACACGTTCGAGGCACCGAGCAACCTCCTCCTCGCTCCAATGATGCGGTGAGCACAACTCTTTCTTGCGAATAGCCACCGGGAACATGTATCTCGCTAGTCCGAGACCATGGGGGATAAATTCTAGAGGGGGAGAGAGATCCTTCACGAGGAGGTGTGAGAGACAAGTGAGGAGGAGGGGCTCCTTTTATAGGAGGAGGGGGGAACCCCAAGGGGGTGGCCGGCGCATGGGGGCTGCCCCCTTGCCCTCCCCTCTTCATGTGGGTGGACACTCCACTCACAAAACTCCTCTAAATTCCCTCCACTCAAAAGTCCACTCAAAAATCCCATTAAATTTCCACCAAATTTAATGCAAACTCTCATTAAATAAAACTCTTTTATTTTATTCAGAATTTTGTCAATTACTTTAATGACAAACATTCACAAATAACCCCTTGCTAGAATTCTATTTCACATGCATAACCACTTTATGCAATTTCACCGAAAACTTTGTTTCGGTATCTAGTGAAATAAATTCCTGCGCTTGTTCATTCTTTCGGCATGAAACATTTGCTCCAATTGGATGTCGGTGTCTCTTAAGTGTGTCACCCTACGGTTCGTGAATAATGCAGACATGATCGAGACCCCTCTCGGATCAATAATCAGAAGCGGGATCTGGAGACCCATACTGACTCCCACACATTCAACGATGACTTTCTTGTGATCGTCGGAACCTTTTACGCTAGTATCTTAATCCCTTTGTTTCACGATATATTACATGTCCGAGATTCGATCATCGGTATCTCCATACCTAGTTTGATCTCGTTACCGACATGCACTCTTTTCTTGTTCCTGTGATATAACATTCTAGTGATCAAATCACTTGCTTGCAAGCTAATCAATGTGATATCACCGAGAGGGCCCAGAGTATATCTATCCGTCATCGGGATGAACAAATTCCACTCTCGATCTATGAGCCTCAACATAACACTTTATTAGTTACGAATCCATCTTTATAATCACCACATTACGGTGTGACGTTTGATGTTATCAAGAAACTCTTGGTGTTAGTGATTGACATGATCTCATGGTCTAAGGATTAGGATCACTTCGTAAGTTGTTATAGAAATATAAACTCAATGACTTTGATCGTAATGCTATACTTCGGATGAATGTTCATCACATCATTACACTAATGTTGTGATCCCTTTATTAACAACATCCAATGTCCATGATCGGAAACCTTGATCATCTTGTTAATCAACGAGCTAGTTTATGAGAGAGGCATAACTAGGAACTTTACATTTGTTTATTAAACACACATGTATTAACGTTTCGTATTAATACAATTATAGCATGCAAAATAAACATCTATCATATACTTGGAATACACATAATAAACACTTTATTATTGCCTCTCGGGGCATATTCCTTGATCTCCACTTGCACTAGAGACAATAATTTAGTTACATAGTGATAAATCTAACACCCATTGAGTTCGGTGTTGATCATGTTTTGCTCTAGGGAGAGTTTTAGTCAACGGATCTGCTACATTGAGATCCGTATGTACTTCTAAATCTTTATATCTCCATCCTTGACATGCTCGCGGATGGAGTGAAACCGCGCTTAATATGCTTGGAATGCTTGTGAGACCTTGGCTCTTTGGCATTGGCAATGGCACCATTGTTGTCACAATAGATCACCATTGGGTCCAATCGTTTGCCACAACTCCTAGTTCGGATATGAACTCCTTCATACAAGCGCTTCTGAGCCGCTTCCAAGCGACAACATATTCGGCCTCCGTTGTTGATCCCGCTACCACAGGTTGTTTGGAGCTCCTCCAACTAACGCTCCACCATTCATGAGAAATACGTATCCGGATTGAGACTTAGAGTCATCCGGATCGGTGTCAACTAGCGTCGACATAACACTTAGCGACGAGCTCTTCTTCACCTCCGTATACAAGAAACATATCCTTAGTTCTTCGTAAGTACTTAAGGATATTCTTGACCGCTATCGATGTTCGAACACGGATCCGATTGGTACCTACTAGTCAAACTAATAGCGTGTGCCACATCCGGTCTTGTACATAGCATGGTGTACATTATAGAGCCTATGGGTGAAGCATAGGGACTTTGTCCATTATCTCTCTTTCTTCCCATGAAGCGGACTTTGAGTCTTACTCAATGTCTTGCCTTGCAACATAGGTAAGAACCCTTCTTACTTCCGTCCATTTTAAACTTCTTTAAAATCTTATCAAGGTATGTACTTTGTGATAGCCCTATTAGGCGCCTAGATCTATCTCTATAGATCTTTATGCCTAATATGTATGACGCTCACCTAGGTCCTTCATTGAAAATTTCTTTGTTTAGATAACTTTTAACATTGTTTAAAGTTCTATATCATTCGATCAATAATATGTCATCCACATATAATATCGAAATGCCACATTGCTCCCACTCACTTTCTTGTAAATACAAGCTTCTCCATAAGTTTGGACAAATCCAAACTCTTTGATCACCTCATCAAAGCGGAGATTCCAACCGTGATGCTTGCTTCAATCCATAGATGGATCGCTGAAGCTTGCACACCTTGTTAGCATCCTTAGGATCGACAAAACCCTTTGGTTGTATCATATACAACTCTTCTTCAATATTACCATTGAAAGCGGTTTTGACATCCATCGCCATATTTCATAATCGAAATATGCAGCAATTGCTAACATAATCCTAATCGACTTTAGCATCGCTACGGAGAGAAAGTCTCATAGTCAACTCCTTGAATTTGTCGAAACTCCTTTGCGACAAGTCGAGCTTTATAGATGGTCACATTACCATCAGCATCAGTTTTCTTTTTGAAAATCCATTTGTTCTCCACGGCCTTTCGGTCGTGAGGTAATTCCACCAAGTTCCAAACTTGATTTTCATACATGGATTCCATCTCGGATTTCATGGCTTCTAACCATTTATTGGAATCCGGGCTCATCATCGCTTCTTCATACGTCGCAGGGTCATTATTTTCATCAACCATGAAATTCATGACAGGGTTTCCGTCTGACTCGGGAGCTGCCGCGTCTGTTTGACTGCGAGGTTCGGTAGTACTCTCTTCGGAGTTTCATGATCATTATCATTAGTTCCCTCTTCAGGTGGAGCCAACTCGGAACAACTTCCGGTATTGCGCTACTCGCCATACTTTGAAGAGAAGGTTCCACAACCTCTTGAGTTCTACCTTCCGACTACTCACACCTTTCGCGAAACTCTTTCTCTAGAAAGGATCCATTCTTGGCAACAAAAACCTTGCCCTCGGATCGTGATAGAAGGAATACCCAATAGTTTCTTTAGGGTATCCTATGAAGACGCATTTTTCGCTTTGGGTGCGAGTTTATCCGGTTGAAGTTTCTTCACATAAACATCGCATCCCCAAACTTTAAGAAATGATGACTTAGGTTTGTTTCCAAACCACAATTCATCTGGTGTCTTTTCAGCGGATTTAGATGGTGCCGATTTAAAGTGAATGCAGGTTTCTAGTGCATAACCCCAAAATGACAATGGCAAGTCCGTCGAGACATAATAGATCGAACCATATCTAATAAAATGCGATTCGACGTTCCGACACACCATTTATTTGTGGTGTTCCGGCAGTGTGAGTTGTGAAACAATTCCACACTCTTTCATGTGAGTGCTAAACTCGTAACTTAGATACTCACCTCCACGGTCGGACCGTAGAAATTTGATCTTTCTATTACGATGATTTTCCACTTCATTCTGAAATTCCTTGAACTTTTCAAATTCATCAAGTAGATATAACCGTATCTACTCAAATCATCCGTGAAAGTAACAAAATAACGATATCCACCTCGCGCCGACACACTCATTGGACCACATACATCAGAATGTATGATTTCCAATAAATCATGCCTGTTCAATTGAACCGGAAACGGCGTTCTAGTCATCTTGCCCATAAGGCATGGCTCACATGTATCAAATGATTCATAATCAAGTGATTCCAAAAGTCCATCGGATGGAGCTTCTTCATCGTTTAATGCCAATATGACCTGACGGCGATTGCCACATATATCGGATATATCATCATTAAGTTTAATCCTTTTAGCATCAACATTATGAATATGTGTAACATTATCATTGAGATCTAACGAAATAAACCATTCATCATCGGTGCATGACCATAAAAGATTTCATTCATATAAATGGAACAACCATTGTTCTCAGATTTAAATGAATAACCACTCGCATCAAACATGATCCGGATACAATGTTCATGCTCGGTCGAGCACCGGATAACATTTATTCAAGTTTATAACTAATCCCGACGGTAAGTGGAGAGGCAGCGTTCGACGGCGATTACATCAACGTTGATCCATTGCCGAACGCATCTTGACCTCACCCCTTGCTAGCGGTCGCTTGTTCCAGACCCACGATTGAGTTACAAATATTAGCCCGAACCGGTATCAAATACCCAGGTGCTACGAGCACTAGTCAAGTACACATCAATAACATGTATATCATATATACCTTTGTTTGCCTTGCCGGCCTTCTTATGCGCGGATACTTGGGGCGATTTCTTCGATGGCGATCCCTTACAATAGTAGCACTCGAATCGGACTTAGGTCCAACTCGGGGTTTCTTTTCGGCGGAAGCAGGCTTGCCGCCCTTACTTCCGTTTTCCCTTCTTGTCTTTCTTGAAACCAGTGTTCCTATTGATCATCAACACTTGATGTTCCTTTTGATCTCCACTTGCGGTTTTAAGCATTGTGAAGCTCGGGAGACTTCTTCATGCCTTGCATATTATAGTTCATCACGAGCTCTTATAGCTAGGTGGCAGGCTGCAGAACACGATGGATGCCTAAGTCAATGGGAATCGTTATTCCCAAGGACACAAGCTTATCGGCGTAACCCGACATCTTGAGTACATGCTCACTAACGGGCTGTGCTCTTCCATCATGACTAAAGAACTTTTACGAGCATTGTAGCTCTCTCTGCGACATGTGTGTGAAAATCATTTTCAACTCACCCATTGTATCAAATGCATTGCCGTTTTGAAGCGCTTTGAAGTTCCTCTAGCCCATACAATATGCAATGAACTAAGTTGTGGTCTTCCGACGAGTCGATAGACATTCTTCTCCTCGTCGGGGCATCATCAAAAGGTGGGGGCCTAACGCGCTTCTAGCACATATTGCTTTTGTGCGTGAGAGGAGAATCCTCAAATTCATGGCCCATTCGGTAAAGTTGCTACCGTTCGTTGCTAGTTTCTCTTTCTCCATGAACACATTGAAATTAAAAGCGGTGGTGCCATCTACAACAGAATTTGTAAAGTTTAGACTAAGTGTATGATAGATCGAGTTCAACTAATCTATATTACGAATGAACTCCCACTCAAAGGCGACATCCCTCGTGTCCTTTTGGTGATTACATGAACCAAATCCACTACACCAAGTCCGATCATCACGTGAGTCGGTATAGCTTCAAAGGCGAGCATCAAATGGGAATCATATCAACTATATGACTCATGCTTAACCTTTCGGTCCGTGTTCGAGGCCATGTACGCACATGCTAGGCTCGCCAAGTTAGAACCTTAGTATTTGCGTGTGTAGCTTTTACACCGAAATATGGTCGTGGATCCAAGAACACCCGATCATCACGTGATGTCTTGGGCGGCGAAAACATAATCGGTGCATACTAAAGGAAGAACACATTCTTATCTTGATATTTAAATGAGGGATCATCTTATTATGCTTAACAAAGCTCTAAACAAGCAATATAAGATGCAACCAAACATCATATGTTTATTAGTGAAATTATATGGTTCCGCAGATGATCTCTATCATGTGCATCGTGGTATGATCACTATCATACCTATATGTGTAAATCCAAGGTCTATGGATTTTACACGCTATGTGTGTTGTAAGAGTATCATCTCATACTTCTACTTACAACACTACCATATCATAACACTAGCCCACAACAATCTAAACTAGACGCCTCTAATTTATCCATTGCAAGTTTTACGTGGCTTAGGGCTTTCGAGATAGAACCGTTCTTACCTACGAACATGAACCTAACGAGGATAATCAAATTGTTGACAACTCGCTTGCAAAATAGATATTGACTATAGTAGGAGAGCGGACACCGCTAGCCACTTATGCAAAATAGTTGCATGTCAAGCGTGGAACAGGTCTCGTAATGCGAGGACATGTAAAGTTTGTCGGGCGCTTCATCCCACTATGCCACCAATATCCAAAATCACAACAAAGGAGCAACAACATGATCATCATCGCCCACATACTCATATGTGTACTACCCGTGTAAAGTATCTACGCATAGATCCGCTCGATACCACTATAGGGTTCGCGACATAGAAAACAAAAATTTTCCTACGATGTGAACTATATACCAAGATCTATATACTAGATACAAACAACGGGCGGATGTATATCCGTAGAGAACATACCCTTGAAGACCGACAAAGCTTAACGAGTTCAACTCGTGGTTGATGTAGACGATCTCTTGCCGATCTCAAGATCGAGAGGAAGTCCTAAGCGCCGCAAATCAGGCGCATCCGTGCTCGCACACACGTTCGAGGCACCGAGCAACCTCCGCCTCCTCGCTCCAGCGATGCAGCGGAAGCACAACTCTTTCTTTCCGAATAGCCACCGGGAACATGTATCTCGCTAGTCCGAGACCATGGGGGATAAATTCTAGAGGGGGAGAGAGATCCTTCACGAGGAGGTGTGAGAGACAAGTGAGGAGGAGGGGCTCCTTTTATAGGAGGAGGGGGGGGGAACCCCAAGGGGGTGGCCGGCGCATGGGGGCTGCCCCCTTGCCCTCCCCTCTTCATGTGGGTGGACACTCCACTCACAAAACTCCTCAAATTCCCTCCACTCAAAAGTACACTCAAAAATCCCATTAAATTTCCACCAAATTTAATGCAAACTCTCATTAAATAAAACTCTTTTATTTTATTTAGAATTTTGTCAATTACTTTAATGACAAACATTCACAAATAACCCCTTGCTAGAATTCTATTTCACATGCATAACCACTTTATGCAATTTCACCGAAAAACTGTTTGGTATCTAGTGAAATAAATTCCTGCGCTTGTTCATTCTTTCGGCATGAAACATTTGCTCCAATTGGATGTCGGTGTCTCTTAAGTGTGTCACCCTACTGTTCGTGAATAATGCGGACATGATCGAGACCCTCTCCGATCAATAATCAGAAGCGGGATCTGGAGACCCATACTGACTCCCACACATTCAATGATGACTTTCTTGTGATCGTCGGAACCTTTTATGCTAGTATCTTAATCCCTTTGTTTCACGATATATTACATGTCGAGATTCGATCATCGGTATCTCCATACCTAGTTTGATCTCGTTAGACATGCACTCTTTTCTCGTTCTGTGATATAACATTCTAGTGATCAAATCACTTGCTTGCAAGCTAATCAATGTGATATCACCGAGAGGGCCCAGTATATCTATCGTCATCGGGATGAACAAATTCCACTCTCGATCTATGAGCCTCAACATAACACTTTATTAGTTCTGAATCCATCTTTATAATCACCTGTTACGGTGTGACGTTTGATGTTATCAAGAAACTCTTCTGGTGTTAGTGATTGACATGATCTCATGGTCTAAGGATTAGGATCACTTCGTAAGTTGTTATAGCAATATAAACTCAATGACTTTGATCGTAATGCTATACTTCGGATGAAAGTTCATCACATCATTACACTAATGTTGTGATCCCGTTATTAACAACATCCAATGTCCATGATCAGGAAACCTTGATCATCTTGTTAATCAACGAGCTAGTTTATGAGAGAGGCATAACTAGGAACTTTCTGTTTGTTTATTAAACACACATGTATTAACGTTTCCGTATTAATACAATTATAGCATGCAAAATAAACATCTATCATATACTTGGAATACACATAATAAACACTTTATTATTGCCTCTCAGGGCATATTCCCTTCAACCAGAACCGCAGGGTCGAGGCGAAGCTCAACGTGGAGGTGGCTTGGCAAGGGGCGCACGCCAGGGGCTGCTGGAGCTCGTCGGAGTCATGCACGACGTCGGGAGGTTGCAGACGATGTAGTTGCCGAGGTTTCGCGTCGCCCTAAAACGAACCAAATGGATTAGGAGACACGCAAAACAGTGGCGAACATCCTCGTATGCAAGAGGGGGCAAGGGGCGCGCTCTGCTTACCGTAATTGGTCGCTAGAGTTGAGCAGCGGCTCGGTCGGTTGCGGGCATGAACAGGGACGGCGTCCTGGGTCACGAGCAGGCAAGCGAAGAGTATCAAAAGATGCACGATATCACGCTGGGCATTATAGTTTGAACCAGATAAAGGGGGGCGGTCGAAGCTCACCGGAATCAGTCGCCGGAGGTCATCGGTGCTGCGGGGTTTCAAGGTCGAATGCACGCAGCCTGGTGGCGGAGTGAGCGAGGAAAGTGGGGGAAAATGACCGCGGCGGCGAGGGGTTTAAGTAGCCAGAAGCGGGGCGAGGATTACGCGCTGAATCAATGGAATTTAAGCGAGTTTTAATCGCGGCGTCACTGCAGTGGTAACAATGAGCGTGTGTCTTGCGAAAATTGGGAAAACGCCGACGTGGAAGGCCGCTCATCGTGAGCGAGCAGAGGGAGTGGGGTCTGGTTGTCAGCGACTTGCTGGGTGCGTCCGCGCGTGCGAGAGAGAGGGGAGCCGGGTGGGCTAGCTGGGCCGGTTTTGCTGTTGGGCTAGAATAGGAGCACCTGGCCTTTTTCTTTTTCTTTAATCCTTTTCTATTTCTGAATTGATTTTTAGGAATGGTTTTCAAATGATTTCAAAAGCTATTTGAATTCAAATCTTTTTAGGATTTTTGTAGTGTGCAACAGTCACAAAACTTGGCATAAAACCATGTGGTCACTTTGAGTTGGCTTGGTCATTTTTGGAAAAACAAAATAACAGGGACATTGCACCTGGTTTGCAAATGTTTGAAAATGGTTTTTGAAACCATTTCTATTTTGTAAAATTTTGTTCAAATTCCACACTCAAACCAATCAACAAGGAAGCAAACAAACTTGGTTTTAAAACACTAAGCTCTCAAATGAGGATGGTCATTTGATTTAAGTTTTCTCACATAAAATGATAGCACTATGTGCTTCTGTTTTCTTGAAATGAGTTTGAAATTGATCTCAATTCTATATGCATGAATCATATGCAATCTTTGAAATCATGATTTTAGGGATGTTACAATGATCTTGAAGGCCTTGTCCTCCTCGGTGCATCACTCTATAAACACTTCTCCAAAGGTGTGGTGGTCCATTTTTTCTGAAATTTTTAGACAAACATCAAACCAAGTGATTTCCAAGTTGATAATTGATGAGGGACTACTATATGAACTTGCTAGAGGGCTAAACATGCATCAAAATTAAATCTCTAAGCATAGAACAAGCATGAAAGATCACACAACCTGACACCTATAGCAGGAAAATACTCAAGATACAATCTATCAATCACAAATCTAATTGGACAAGCGGAGGAGACACATACCAAGGAGCAATCCCTCCAAAAATCAGCAGCAAAGATGGGCTGAGCAAGGAGATCGAAAATCGGGAGCAAGAACAGCAGGAACTCAAGCTTGAGAAAGTTTTCCGGTGTTTTTCGGGAGAGAAAAAGAAGTGGCTGGAAGGAGGCAACTTGGAGGGCGACAGGTGGGCCCCACCCAGGCTAGGCGCGCCCTAGGGCTGGCCACGCCACCAGGGGGTGTGCTGGCCTGGTGGGTCCCCCTCGGCCACTCCAGGTGTCCCTCTACCCCTTTTTTCGAGGAAAATTTTAATATGAATTTTCTGTAATTTTTCGGGAAACTTATTTTTGGCTAATTTCTAGGGTATGAAAATTGATTTTATCGCAGAAAAAGTTTTTTTAGAAGAAGCAAAAAGAAAACCAAAACCAAAACTACAGAACTTTTAAGACACTCTAACAAGCAAACAACTAGCAAGACTAAAGCTAATAAGAGAAAGAGCGAAGACTAGGAAGGAGAAAAATAAAAGTGAGCAAGTATAACCACTGTGAAAACATTGTTTTGTTCATTAAAATCCCTTTGTTAACAAGGTTGATCAAGTCTTATTACCAAAACAGTCTTATATGAAACAAAACTTTGCATTCCACAAAGTGATTATGTTACCTCAAACTTGATAGTAATGGTCCCAATCATAATAGTTTCAAAACTTTATTGTGGAATGGGACAATATATTTCTCCAACTTTGATGCTCTCAATATTTTCAATGGAATTCAGGCAATAGTTCTTAGGAATATTCTTGGGGAAATAGACAATTTGCTCTTTGTCATTAATATTAGAAGCTACTTTTCCTTGATTACAATTGATGATAGCACCTGCAATATTAAGAAAAGGTCTCCCAAGAATAATAGATATATTATCATCTTCAGGCATTTCAAGCACAACAAAGTCAGTTAAAACCAAGAAATTATGAGCCACTTGAATAGGAACATCCTCACATATACCAACAGGAATAGTAGTTGACTTATCAACCATTTGCAAAGATATATCAGTTGGTATCAACTTTTCTAGCTGGAGTCTCTTGTACAGAGAAAAAGGCATAACACTAACTCCAGCTCCCAAATCACATAAAGCAGTTCTAACATAATTATTCTTAATAGAGCAAGGAATAGTTGGTATAACTGGATCACCAAGTTTCTTTGAAACCTTACCATTGAAGGAATAATTAGCAAGCAATGTAGAAATTTCCTCATTAGGAATCTTCCTTTTATTAGATACAATATCCTTCATATACTTTGAATAAGGAGGCAGCTTAATAGCACCAGTCAAAGGAATTTGCAAAAATAAAGGTTTCATCCACTCACAAAACTTGTTGTAGTATTCTTCCTCCTTTGACTTATGTTTCTTATTAGAAAAAGGCATAGGTTTCTGCACCCAAGGTTCTCTCTCACTACCATGTTTATTAGCAATAAAATCTTCCTTAGTCTACCTAGTGTTCTTAGTGTGCTTCTCAGGTTCTTCCTCAACTTCCTCCTTATCAAGAGCAGCATTTTTATCATTACCACTATCAGTTTCAGCATCTGAGACAAATATACTATTAGGGTCTATAGCAAGTTCAGGTGGTTCCTCAACTATTTTGTGTTTCTTTTTCTTTCTCTTATGAGGGCTACCACTACTTTCACCTTGTTGAGAATCCTGCTCAATTCTTTTAGGGTGTCCTCCAGGATATAAGTTATCTTGAGTGGCTATACCACTCCTAGTTCTAATTCCATAAGCATGTTTATCTCCTGAGTCATTAACTAGCATATATTTTTGTACCTTAGCAAGTTGATCAATTTGGGTTTGAACCATTTGAAAGTGTTTACAAAGCATTTTAATATCATTAGAAGTTCTTTACACAATATCTTTAAACTCATTAATAGCTCTAGAGTTTTCCAATAAATGATTCTGAACTTGTTTATTAAAATTACCTTGTTTAACTATAAATGTGTCAAGTTCATCTAAGCATTGATCAAGAGGCTTACCATAGGGAATATCACCTTCATCAAAGTGGAGAGAGTGTACCTCAATAGTGGATGAGTGGGGAATTGGCTTACATAATTCTTCTACAGGAGGTAGATTCTTCACATCTTCAGCTCTAATACCTTTCTCCTTAAGACATTTCTTAGCTTCTTTCATCACTTCATCATTTAATGCAATCACCGCCCTGTTCCTTGGTGTTGGTGTTGGAGCTGGTTCAGGCACAACTGGTTTAGGAGTAATGGCTTCAGGTGCATTTAGCTCAGTTGAAGTCCAATCATCATAATTCTTGCTTATTTTAGCCATTAATTCTTCAGCATCTGTAGGATTTCTTTTCCTGAAAACACAATCAGCAAAACTATCTAGGTATGTCCTAGAATCATTAGTTAGTCCATTATAATAAATATCAAGAAGCTCATTTCTAGGTAATGGACATCTAGGATGTGCATGAATCAAGGCATAGAACCTTGTCCATGACTCAGGCAAATTCTCTTATTCTCCCTGTTTAAAATCAAAAAGTTTCTGCAAATAAGCATGTCTAGCACTGGGAGGAAAATATTTCTGAAAGAAAGAAGCAATCAAGAAATCAGGGCTATCAATGGATCCAGGAGGTAATCTATTAAACCAAGCTTTATCTTCCCCTTTTAGTGAAAAAGGGAAGATCTTTGTAACAAAGTACTTGCGCATCTTAAAATCATCAGAGAATAAGGCACTCATAGTGGAAAGCTCATTCATATGCGCCACAACACTCTCACTCTCAGTCCCACAAAAAGGTTCTTTCTCAACAATGTCTATATAGGATAAATCAAGAGAGAAATCATAATCTTTATCTTTAATATCTATGGGAGAAGTGGCAAACTTAGGATTAGAAGACAATTTAGGAATAATGGTGCGTCTCTCAAGGAGGCTCCTAATAGCACTATCACCATGCGTGTTTTGGTACTCTTCAATAAATTCATCAGTCATTTCAATGTAACCATCACTAATATCATATCTCCCTCTAAACCCAGGAGAGCTAACAGGTGTAACCGTGTCTTCACTAGGAGTTTCAGTGTTTCCTAAAATAGTTCTAGCAATAGTAGCATCTAGTAAAGGACCTAATGAACCACTCGCATTGATGGCGCCCAGCAATGTCGTGGGACGCTTCGTTGGAAACCCCAAGAGCAAGGTGTGATGAGCACGACAACAAGTTTTCCCTTAGTAAGAAACCGAGGTTTTCGAACCAGTAGGAGGAAGGAAACGTCTCAAAGGTGTTGCAAGCAATGTGTAAACCTGCACAACACAAACTCAAGACTTTGCCCCAACGAACAGTTAGGTTGTCAAGCTCACCGGTTTGCTGTAACAAAGGATTAAACATATGGTGTGGAAGGTGATAATGATTTGCAGCAAGTAAACAAGTAACAATGGAAGATGTATCAATGGTAAAGATTGGACCGGGGTCCATAGTTCACTAGAGGTGCTCTCCTTAGATAAACAACATGGCATGAAGGGTAAACAAATTACAGCAGGGCAATTGACAGGAACTGAGCAAGGCATAACAATGCAATACTAGACAAAAGATCCCATGAGATTCGATTGGGCAATACAACAATATACATAGACCGCCATCCAACTGCATCTATGACTAGAAGTCCACCTTCAGGTTATCATCTGAACACCCTCCAGTATTAAGTTGCAAGCAGCAGACAACTGATTTAGGCAAAGTGTGTAAGGTAAACAATCCACTTGTTCCATGAACAAGAGACCATTGTTTTCTCCCTAGTGGCAACAACACAGCTACAACCGAAGAGATTTCTGTCACTTCCCTTGGAAACTAGAGGCATGAACCCACTATTGAGCATAAATACCCCCTCTTGGAGTCACTAGCAACTACTTGGCCAAGACAGCTACTAAAACGGAGAGCATGCAAGATCACAAATAACACATACATGATAGAATCAAATAGACAAAACCATTAATCAATCTAACATAGTAATCTCAATATCCATCGGATCCCTGCAAACACAACATGCATGATTACAAATAGATTAGATCTTGATCATGAACGGAGCTCACAAGATCTATACATGAAAGAACAAGGAGGAGATACAACCATCTAGCTACTACATGGACCCATAGTCCAAGGTGGAACTACTCACGCTTCATACCGGAGAAGAAGGCCTCTGAGATGATCTCCCCTCCGGCAGGGTGCCAGGAAGAACTTCAGATCCCCCCGATCTAGGGACGAAGGTGGCGGCGGCTATAGAAGGTTTCGTGGAGTTTTGATCGGGTGCCTAGGGTTTCTGCATCGGGGGCTTCTTATAGGCGAAGGGGCGATCCAGGAGGGCCACACCCTACCCAGGCATGGGGTGGGCCCACCCGCACCTAGGGGGGTCTGGATGCCCTGTGGCGCCCCTCCGTCTTGTCTTCTGTCTTCGTGTCACCCATGGTAAAATATTGACTTTGGCTTTTGTCCCGTCGAATTCCGAGAATATTGATTTTCCGCCTTTCTAGAACCAAAAACGGAAGAAAACATGCAACTGGCATTATGGCAACTTGTTAATATGTTAGTGCCAGAAAACATATAATAACACCTCAAAGTGTAGACAAAGCAAAGCAAAGTAGATACTAAACAAGCATGGAATATCAAAAATTATAGATAAGAGGTTCAAAAAAAATTTATAGATACGTTTCCGACGTATCACGCATCAAGCACAGTAGAAGTAACATCGTGAGTATCAGAAGCAATTTCAGACTCATCAGTAGTAGTAGTATGTGTAGCATGTGTATGTGGTGGTGATGTAACAAGCTTACTTATAACATACGGTGAATCAAGAGCAGCAGAGGTGTTTAGGACAATACCTCTTCTCGTAGTGGATGGTAAAATAGGAAACTTTCCATCACGATACTTCCCCGTGATGAAAGGAGTAACAGTGAACAATAATATATCCAAGTGAACTTACAAATAAAGCTATGCTCCCCGGCAACGGTGCCAGAAAATAGTCTTGATGACCCACAAGTATAGGGGATCGCAACAGTCTTTGAGGGTAGTATTACCCAATTTATTGATTCGACACAAGGGGAGACAAAGAATACTTATAAGCCTTAGTAACTGAGTTGTCAGTTCAGCTGCACCTGGAAATAGTTCTTTCTCACAGAAGTTTGTCAGTAGCAACAATTTTGTAGTAGCAATAGCAAAGTAACAGCAGCAATAGAACAAGAGCAATAGTAACAGTAGTAGAAAATAGTAGGATATGAGTGCGGTAGGCATAGGGATGGATGGACGGGCGTTGCATGGACAAGTCTAAACATGTAACTTCAAGATCTAGGGAAATTACAGATAAATAATATAAAGCATCCAAGTACTAAACAATCATAGGCATGTGCTCCATATATAGTCATGTGTGCTCGCAATGAGAACTTGCACAACATCTTTTTTCCTGCTAGCCCGTTGCAGCAGGGCCTCAAGGGAACTACTGGCAATTAAGGCGCTCCTTTTAATAGAGCACCAAAGCAAAGCATTAACACTCCATGAACACATGTGATCCTCACATCACAGCCATCCCCTCAGGTTATCCCAATTTCTGTCACTTAGGGGCCTTTGGATCCGGACAATGATATGTGTACACAACTTGCAGATAAGATCAAAAACAATACTATCATCATGAATCAATAATAAGTTCAGATCTGAGATCATGGCACTCAGGCCCTAGTGACAAGAATTAAGCACAATAAGTTGCAAAAAAGTCAAATAGCACTAATAGAGATACTAGGCACCATGCCCTAACAATCTTATTCGATTACATGATAGTACTCATCCAATCCCTACCATCCCCATAGCCTACAGCGGGGGATTACTCACTCGTGGATGGGGAAACATGGATGGTTGATGGATAGGCGTTGGTGATGATGATGACGATGATCCCCTCCAAATTCCCCGGCAGAGTGCCAAAACGGAGTTTCTGGTTCCGAATCTTGGTTTCTGGTGGCGGTGGCGGAGCGGAACTCTTTCTGGAAAACTATCGAACCCCCCTAAGTTTTTCCGGGATATTTCCTGATAGTTGATTTTCTGCACAAAAACTAGACACCAAGGTAATTCTGCTGAAAACAGCATCAGTCCGTGTTAGTTGTATAGAAATCACACAAGTTTAGAGGAGAAACAATAGCAAAAGTGTTCGGGAAAGTAGATACGTTTTGGACGTATCAGCCCCAGATCTGGTGTTGAAGATGCTCGGAAGGCTCCTCCGACCAATGTTCTTTAGCAGCAGGCTAGATCAGTCTTATGGGGATGGTGGTTATTGGGGCTCATTAACTCCTTATGGCTAGGGGTTTCTTCAGTGCCAAAGTGTGGACTGGCTATTGTGATCTTCTTCTTTTCTAGCAATGGTGAAGGTTTTGGGTCCTTAGTAGTTGTGGCGAGGACGGTTTGCAGCTGTTCAACCGTTTGTTTTCTCCTTGTTTTCTGTTACTTGTATGTGTACCATCTTTGTATTGCTACCGCTATAAATTCAATGTATGCCCATAGGAATACATATTCAAAAAAACTAGTGCAAAAAAGTAAGGAATATCACATATACTTTGCCTGGGAAGGTTATCAGTGCAGCAACACCATGGTCATTGTTGATGTCACCCTTGGTATCCGTAGAGGAAAAAGAGCACATACGGAGGCGAGCAGTCGGGCTGACACGATCTCCAAAAACCTTACCATCCGTCTCCTAGTGCAGGATCTCGATGGATATGGATTTGGAGGCCTACTTGTTGGAATTATTCCCTAGAGGCAATAATAAAGATGTTATTATTATAATTCTTGTTCATGATAAAGTTTATATTCCATGCTAGAATTGTATTAAGCGGAAACATTAATACTTGTGTGGTTTGTGAACAACACCGTGTACAATGCGCCTCTAAGGACTAGCTCATTGATCAATGATGGTTAAGGTTTCCTAACCATAGACATGAGTTGTCAATTGATAATGAGATCATATCATTGGGAGAATGATATGATGGATGACCAAACTAAGCGAAGCAATTAGATCGTTCACCGTGTTCATCTTTGCGAAGCTTTTCCTATGTCAAATATTGTATTCCTTAGACCATGAGATAATGCAACTCCCTGGTACCGGAAGAAAGCTTTGAGGTCATCAAGCGTCATCCTATGAGAGGTGATCATAAAGGTGTCTCTCGGTGATCGGAAAGTATCATTGGGTTGTATGTATCGAGATGGAATTTGTCCCTCCCAAGTCGGAGAGATACTTGGGCCCACTCGTGTCGATATCAACACGCTTGCAAGCATGTGGTTAAGGAGTTAATCACAAAGTGATATCGGATTACGGAGCAGTAAAGTACTTCTTTGAGAACGAGATTGAACTAGGTATGGCCAATGCGACGATCGAATCTCGGGCAAGTAAAATATCGCGAGACGAAGGGAATATATATATATGGGATTGATTGAATCCTGGCATCGTGGTTCATCCGATATGATCATCGATGAATGTGTGGGAGTCAATATGGGTGCCCAGACCCCGCTGTTGATTATTGATAGAAGATCATGTCTGCATATTCTCGAACCCGCAGGGTCACACACTTAACGTGTCTCGACGCTAGGATAGATTGGATAATTGGTTTATGAATTTTTGTTCGGAGTCTCGGATGGGATCCGGGACATCACGAGAGGTTCCGGAATGGTCCGGATAATAAGATTCATATAAGGCAGTGCAGTTTTTGGAGTTCGGAATTGTTCCGGGTTAATCGGTATTGTACCGGAAGCTTCTAGAACCTTCCGGAAGGGGACCAACGTGGCCCCACCTTCCGGGAAGGGGCATGGGCCTATGAGGGAGTGTCCTGGCCGCTTTGGGCCAGGGGCACAAGGCCCCATAGGGCCCAGCCGATCCTAGATAAGTTTAAACTCGTTTAAACTAGAGATAGGATTTCTAGATAAGGGAGAGTTTAAATCGTTTAAACTAGAGATAGGATTTCTAGATAAGGGAGATTTTAAATTGTTTAAACTAGAGATAGGATTGGAGGAGGGGCAAGGGCTGGCCGCCCCCCCTCTATATATAGAGGGGTGGTGCGCCCCCTCCCCACTACACACCTTCCTCCAAGCCCTAGCTGCCTTGCTACCTTCCTCTCTCCCTCCCGACTGTTTGTAGGCGAAGCCCTGCAGCATAAATTCTCCACCATATACACCACGCCGTCGTGTTGTAGATCCAATCTATCTCTCCACCATACTCGCTGGTCCAAGGAAGGAGGAGACGTCGAGGTGCTGCACGTGTGCATTTCACGGAGGCACCGCCACTTGTGGTGCTAGATCGGATCGGATCGCGAGGAGGAGAAGCGAGTACGACTACATCACCCACGTTCATGAGCGTTCCGCTGTCGCGAATCTTCAAGGGTATGAAGATCTAATCCAATCTCTCGTTGTTTGCATCTCCTAGATTAGATCTTGGCTTTCCCTCTATTAAGCTCCGTAGAAAATTTTGATTTACTATGCGCGAAACCCTTGATGGTATCGAGCTAGATCTATGCGTAGATGTGTTTCATGAGTAGAGCAACATGGTTGTTGCGAGGCGTTGATGTTCTGTTGCAAGCCTCTTGTTTGTGTTCTTCTTATGGCGGGATAGTGAGATTGAAGCGGTCCGAGGCCAACCTTACGGCGTCGTTCGCGAGACCGCTCCGCACTTGACGTGTGGCTTGTTCCACACATGCGGTGGTGGATGTCGTTTCTCTCACTATAGTTGTCATGGGATTAACACGAGTTTGGCAACCATAATATCACCGTTGTGGCTTTGTAGGTAAGAATCGTTCTTAGCATCTACTCCCATGAGCCACGTAAAACATGCAACAACAAAGTAGAGGCGTCTAACTTGTTTTGTAGAGTGTTTTTGTGATATGGTATGGCCCAAGATGTGATGTGTATAATGTATCGATGATCATGTTTTGTAATGTTTCACGACTTGCATGTCGATGAGTACACAACCGGCGGAATATATGGTTGTCTTTATAATTGCGTATGACCCATGAGTCAACTTCTTATACGCCATGTAATAGCTTTACTTTATCGCTAAGTAGTTAGCAATAGTTGTAGTTGCTATTCGTGGTGGAGGCAATCATGGTGGAGTGATGGAGATCATGCGGAGCACAAGATGGAGATCATTCTTGCGAAGATTGGCTATACCATGTCACATAAAGTTATATGCATGTGATGTTTATCCTTTATGTGTCTTATTATGCTTAGATCATGACGGTAGCATTATAAGATGATTCCTCACTTAAAGATCAAGATAAAACTGTGTTCTCCCCAAGTATGCACCGTTGCGAAAGTTAAATGTTTCCAAGCATCACGTGATGATCGGGTGCTATAGACTCTCGCTCACATAGCGGGTGCAAGCCAGTTTTGCTGCGTGGAAATACTTGGGTCTAACTTGACGAGCCTAGCATGTAGACATGGCCTCGGAACACAAGAACCGAAAGGTTAAGCATGAGTCATATGAATGATATGATCGACACTTTGTTGTCCACCATTGAAACCACATCTCTTCTCGTGATGATCGGATTAGGTGTGGTGAATTTGGATCGTGTTCACTAAACAACTTGAGGGATGTTGAATTTAGTGGGAGTTCATCTAGTAATTTGATTAAGTTGAACTATTTATCATGAACATAGGCTAAGTTGTACTTGCAAATACTGTAGATCACATGGCCAAGTCCAACTTCAACTTCAACGTTTTTCTTTGAGAAGGAAAAGCTTAGAAACAATGGGTCTAACTTCACCAATTGGTTCGCAATCTAAGAATCATTCATGGCGGACAAAGGACTATGTCCTTGGGAAGCGTTAGGTGACCCCCCTGCGCAACTTCACGGTGATGAGAAAGGCATCTGTCGATCGGCGCAAAGATGATTATGGTGTGATTAAGAGCACCATGTTGTTTGCTATGGGAACCGAGCTTCAAAATAGTTTTGAAGAGTATCCGGGCCCTTGAGATTCTCGAGGCTGAAAACCATGTTTCGACTCAGGCCCGTTACGAGAGATATGAGATCTCGGAGAAGTTCTTTAAGCGCAAGATGGAGGAAGGGAGTTCCGTTAGTGAGCACGCCATAAAGATGTCGGGCTACACTCAGCATGAAAGCTGGAATGCACGATTCGGAGGAGCTCAAGATTGGAGTTCTGCAATCACTCCCTCCCAGCTACAAAACTTTTGTAGTGACTCATAATCAGATTGGTTCCACTGATACGATCACCAAGCTCTTCGCAAAGCTGAAGGCTGCGGAAGTGGACATCAAGAAGGATAATCATGTGTTGATGGTCAACAAGCCCTCCTTTAAGAAAGGTAAGGAGCAAAGAAACCCTTCAAGAAGAGGCGTGACAAGCGCAATGCTCTGCTGAGAAGAAGCTCAAGTCGGTCCTAAGCCGGACCTTTGAGTGCTTCTATTGCAGGACAAGGGTCCTTTGGAAGCAATGTCCGAAGTACTTAGCGGACAAGAAGGCTGGAACCATCAAAGGTATATTTGATATACATGTTATTGATGTTTTCCTTACTAGCCCTTGTTGTAGTGCACAGGTATTTGATACGGTTCGATTGCTAATATTTGTAACTTCGAAGCAGAGCTACGGAATGAGCGGACTGCGAGGGATGAGGTGACGATGCACGTTGGCGGATCAAGAGTTGATGTGATGGCCGTCGACGCTCTCCTTAGTTTTACCTTGGATTAGTTTTAAACCTTAATAAGTGTTATTATGTGCCTGCGTTGAGCATGAACATTATTTCGGATCATGTTTATTGCAAGACGGTTATTCATTTAAATCGGAGAATAATAGTTGTTCTATTTATATGAGTAACATCTTTTATGGTCATGCACCTCTTGTGAATGGTTTATTTCTTCTAAATCTCGAAAGGGATGAAACACACATCCATAACATTGAGGCTAAGAGATGCAAAGTAGATAGTGATAATACTACTTATTTGTGGCTCTGTCGTCTAGGTCATATTGGTGTAAAGCGCATGAAGAAACTCCATTCTGATGGACTTTTGGAGTCTCTTGATTTTGAATCATTTGACACATGCGAACCATGCCTCATGGGCAAGATGATCAAAACCCCGTTCTCCGGTATGATGGAGCGAGCAACGGACTTGTTGGAAATCATACATACCGATGTATGCGGACCGATGAGTGTTTCGACGCGCGGTGGATATCGCTATTTTCTCACTTTTACCGATGACTTAAGTAGATATGGGTATATCTATTTAATGAAACATAAATCTGAAACGTTTGAAAAGTTCAAAGAATTTCAGAATGAAGTGGAGAACCATCGTAACAGAAAGATTAAGTTTCTACGATCTGATCGTGGAGGTGAATATTTGAGTTATGATTTTCTCACGCATCTTAAAGCAAGTGGAATCGTTTCACAACTCACGCCACCCGGAACACCACAGCGCAATGGTGTGTACGAGCAGGAATCGAACCCTATTAGATATGGTCCGATCAATGATGTCTCTTACTGATTTGCCGTTATCATTTTGGGGTTATGCATTAGAAACCGCTGTATTCACTTTAAATAGGGCTCCATCTAATTCCGTTGAGACGACACCGTATGAACTGTGGTTTGGTGCTAAACCTAAGTTGTCGTTTCTTAAAGTTTGGGGATCCGAAGCTTACGTCAAGAAGTTGATGCCGGACAAGCTCGAACCCAAAGCGTAGAAATGCGTCTTCATAGGATACCCTAAGGAAACTATTGGGTATACCTTCTATCACAGAACCGAAGGCAAAGTGTTTGTCGCAAAGAACGGTTCCTTTCTTGAGAAGGAGTTTCTCTCGAAAGAAGTGAGTGGGAGGAAAGTAGAGCTTGACGAGGTTATTGAACCTTCTCTTGAATTGGAGAGTAGTGCACCTGAAATTGTTCGGTGCACTGCACCAACAATAGAGGAAGATAATGACAAGGATCATGAAGCTTGGACGATCTTGCTCTTGAGCGTCGCAGTCGACAAGGTCGCGTGCCCCTCCCGAGTGGTGCGGCAACCTGTCTTGACTGTCTTGTTGGTAGAAGGCGGTGAACCTCTGAACTATGAGGAAGCGATGATGAGCCCAGACTCTGAGAAATGGCTGGAAGCCATGAAATCCGAATTGGGATCCATGAGCGAAAACCAAGTATGGACTTTGGTGGATCCTCCTAGCGACCGAAAGGCCGTTGAGTGCAAATGGATTTTCAAGAAGAAAATGGACGCGGATGGTAATGTTATCGTCTATAAAGCACAACTTGTCGCAAAAGGTTTTCGACAAGTTCAAGGTGTTGACTACGATGAGACTTTCTCTCCCGTAGCGATGTTTAAGGCCATTCGGATTTTATTAGCAATTGCTGCGTTTCATGATTATGAAATATGGCAGATGGATGTCAAGACTGCTTTCCTCAATGGCAACATTGATGAAGAGTTGTATATGATGCAACCCGAAGGTTTTGTCGATCCTAAGGATGCTAGTAAAGTATGCAAACTTCAGCGTTCCATTTATGGACTGAAGCAAGCATCTCGGAGTTGGAACCTTCGTTTTGATCAAGTGATCAAGAGCTTTGGATTTGTTCCAAATTGCTCTGAGCTTGTATCTACAAGAAAGTGAGTGGGAGCTCGGTGACGTTTCTGGTACTGTATGTGGATGACATATTGATTATTGGAAATGACATCAACATGCTTAACGATGTGAAGAGTTATTTGAACAAATGTTTTTCAATGAAAGACCTAGGTGAAGCTGCTTATATATTGGGCATCAAAATCTATAGAGATAGACAAAGGCGCTGATAGCTTTAAGCGAGTACATACCTAGACAAAGTTACGAAAAGGTTCGAGAATGGATAAGGCAAAGAAAGGTTCGATGCCTATGTTGTCGGGTAAGATATTGAGAAAGGCTCGGTGTCCGACTACGGTAAATGATAGGGAAGCTATGAGCAAAGTGCCTTATGCCTCGGCCATAGGTTCCATCATGTATGCCATCTTGTGTACTAGACGGATGTGTCCAATGCTCTTAGTTTGTGACGAGATATCAAAGTGATCCGAGTGGAACCTTTGGACAGCCGTGAAGAACATCCTAAAGTACGAATAGGACTAAAGAAATGTTCTTAGTCTATGGGGTGATGAACGACTTGTCGTAAAGGTTACGTCGGCGCTAGTTTTGACACCGACAAGGATGATTCCAAATCTCGGACGGGATACGTTTATATTTTGAATGGAGGAGCTGGTGGAGAAGTGCAAGCAAAGCGTGATCGCGGGATCTACGATGAAAGCAGAATACATGGCTGCTGCAGGCGTCAAGTGAAGGAGTTTGGATTAGAAACTTCATCAGAGCTTGGCGTGGTTCAAGTGCATTGGACCCATGGAGATATTGTGTGACAACATGGTGCCATAGCACTCGCTAAGGAACCAAGATATCATCCAAAGACCAAGCATATCAACCGCAAGTTTCATATAATCCGAGATTATATAGCGGATGGAGATCGAAGATTAGCAAAGTACATACGGATCGAATGTCGCAGATCCTTGACTAAACCTCTTCCACGTGTAAAACATGATCAACACCTCGATTGCCATGGGTGTGAGATTGTTGCCAAATGTAAACTAGATTATTGACTCTAGTGCAAGTGGGAGGCTGTTGGAATTATGCCCTAGAGGCAATAATAAAGATGTTATTATTATAATTCTTGTTCATGATAAAGTTTATATTCCATGCTAGAATTGTATTAGCGGAAACATTAATACTTGTGTGGTTTGTGAACAACACCGTGTCCTGATGCGCCTCTAAGGACTAGCTCATTGATCAATGATGGTTAAGGTTTCCTAACCATAGACATGAGTTTTCGGTTGATAATGAGATCATATCATTGGGAGACGATATGATGGATGGACCCAAACTAAGCGAAGCAATTAGATCGTTTCATCGTGTTCATCTTTGCGAAGCTTTTCCTATGTCAAATATTGTATTCCTTAGACCATGAGATAATGCAACTCCACAGTACGAAGAAAGCTTTGAGGTCATCAAAGCGTCATCCTATGAGAGGGTGATCATAAAGGTGTCTCTCGGTGATCGGAAAGTATCTGTTGGGTTGTATGTATCGAGATGGAATTTGTCCCTCCCAAGTCGGAGATATACTTGGGCCCACTCGGTAATCGATATCAACACGCTTGCAAGCATGTGGTTAAGGAGTTAATCACAAAGTGATATCGGATTACGGCGAGTAAAGTACTTCGTGAGCGAGATTGAACTAGGTATGGCCATGCAAAGCGATCGAATCTCGGGCAAGTAAAATATCGAGACGAAGGGAATATATATATATGGGATTGATTGAATCCGGGCATCGTGGTTCATCCGATATGATCATCGATGAATGTGTGGGAGTCAATATGGGTGCCCAGACCCCGCTGTTGATTATTGATAGAAGATCATGTCTGCATATTCTCGAACCCGCAGGGTCACACACATAACGTATCTCGACGCTAGGATATATTGGATAATTGGTTTATGAATTTTTGTTGGTCTCGGATGGGATCCGGGACATCACGAGAGGTTCCGGAATGGTCCGGAGAATAAGATTCATATAAGGCAGTGCAGTTTTTGGAGTTCGGAATTGTTCCGGGTTAATCGGTATTGTACCGGAAGCTTCTAGAACCTTCCGGAAGGGGACCAACGTGGCCCCACCTTCCGGGAAGGGGCATGGTACTATGAGGGAATGTCCTGGCCGCTTTGGGCCAGGGGCACAAGGCCCCATAGGGCCAAGCCGATCCTAGATAAGTTTAAACTCGTTTAAACTAGAGATAGGATTTCTAGATAAGGGAGAGTTTAAATCGTTTAAACTAGAGATAGGATTTCTAGATAAGGGAGAGTTTAAATTGTTTAAACTAGAGATAGGATTGGAGGAGGGGCAAGGGCTGGCCGCCCCCCTCTATATATAGAGGGGTGGTGCGCCCCCTCCCCACTACACACCTTCCTCCAAGCCCTAGCTGCCTTGCTACCTTCCTCTCTCCCTCCCGACTGTTTGTAGGCGAAGCCCTGCAGCAGAAATTCTCCACCATATACACCACGCCGTCGTGTTGTAGCTCCAATCTATCTCTCCACCATACTCGCTGGTCCGAGGAAGGAGGAGACGTCGAGGTGCTGCACGTGTGCATCTCACGGAGGCACCGCCACTTGTGGTGCTAGATCGGATCGGATCGCGAGGAGGAGAAGCGAGTACGACTACATCACCCACGTTCCGATGAACGTTCACTGCTTGAATCTTCAAGGGTGTGAAGATCTAATCCAATCTCTCTCGTTGTTTGCATCTCCTAGATTAGATCTTGGCTTTCCCTCTGTTCGCTCCGTAGAAAATTTTGATTTACTATGCCGCGAAACCCTTCACTACTCTCCTGGATGACCTGCATGTAATCGCCGAGATGGGGAAGACTATAGAGAATCACAACAAAAGGAACAAGGGCGAGAGAGGCAAAGAAATAGTAACGTCTAGATCCATTATGTCCCTCTCTATAGCCTGGGAGGTGAGCCGACCAAGCCGCCACGCGGTGGAAGACGAGGACACACATCAATGATGCACACGAATGTTGACACATACCCAAACAGTTGGTGCACCGTGCAAAACATTTGTGTGAGATCCCTCCTTTATAAAGGTAAGGATCCCTCCTTTACAAGTATAGGGGATCGCAACAGTCTTCGAGGGTAGTATTACCCAATTTATTGATTCGACATAAGGGGAGACAAAGAATACTTATACGCCTTAACAACTGAGTTGTCAGTTCAGCTGCACCTAGAAATAGTTCTTCCTCACACAAGTTTATTAGTAGCAACAGTTTTGTAGTAGCAATAGCAAAGTAACAACATCAATAGAACAAGAGCAATAGTAACAGTAGTAGCAAACAGTAGGATATGAGTGCGGTAGGCATAGGGATGGATGGACGGGCGTTGCATGGATAGGTCTAAACATGTAACTTCAAGTTATAGGGCAATTGCAGATAAATAAGGTAAATCATCCAAGTACTAAACAATCATAGGCATGTGCTCCATATATAGTCATGCATGCTCACAATGAGAACTTGCACAACATCTTTTGTCCTACCAGCACATTGCAGTGCGGACTCAAGGGAACTACTAGCAATTAAGGTGCTCCTTTTAATAGAGCACCGAAGCAAAGAATTAACACTCTGTGAACACATGTGATCCTCACATCACAACCATCCCCTCAAGTTATCGCAATTTCTGTCACTTCGGGGCCTTTGGATCCGGACAATGATATGTGTACACAACTTGCAGATAAGATCACAAACAATACTATCATAATGAATCAATAATAAGTTCAGATCTGAGATCATGACACTCGAGCCTTAGTGACAAGCATTAAGCACAACAAGTTGCAACAAAGTCAAATAGCACTAATAGAGATGCTAGGCACCATGCCCTAACAATCTTATTCAATTACATGACAGAACTCATCCAACCCCTACCATCCCCATAATAGATATCCGGACGCGTTCCAACCTATCATCCCACTACCACCAACTGTCCAAATGGCTAAGTTATTGCAACCTATATGATCCAGGCAGAGCCCATATTGCCATGTGGCTGCACTAGAAGCTTCTTAACATTTGGCATCTGAAATCCCTTTGTTCCTGGGTGGCTTTCCACAAGTGAGCTACACAAGGTAAACCATAGAAATGGGACTTGTGTAACACTCAACACAAACCATTCTTTCCATTCCACCCAGGTGTTTCATTCACTTAGTTGTTTTATTAAGCAAAAACACAAGTCAATGATTTAGAAATTTTTCACATAGCATGAATATATAATACACCCTTGGTTGCTACTAGCTAGGCTAAGCATGGCAATAGTAAGCATCTTAACTTAGAGGAAATTCTAACAATTCTACAACTACTAGGATTTCCCAAGCATAGCATATAGATACTTATCAAAATATTCATGCAATGTCCTATACAAAATATTTCTAATGCATAGGTGAAAATATAGGGATAAAAACATGAAGCACCACTTGCCTTGGTAGTTTGGGGAGTAGAAACAATCTTCACAACCACAATCACTATTAGCACCAAAATCTACACATAAAATAATGGCACCAAAATCACATAACAAAATATACAAAACAAAAATATATGAATGCATGCAAATGCCATGTGATGATTTTTCTACACCAAACAAGACAAGGGTATAGTATTGAAACATAAACAAGACCAAGATACTCAAATTAAACTTTATTTGATCTTTAAAACATTTTTCAAATAATTTCCATACTCAAATTAAGCCTACAAATGTCTCTGAAAAAATAACCATTTTTACAGAGGCAAAACATTAAACACATTGCATAAATAGAAAGGATTCTTTCTCCTGATTCCAATGATATAAAATTTACAAAATTTGAATGCGTGGATCAAAAGGTATGAATTTTACAAGTTTGAATCACTAATAGATCTAATTAAGATTTTTAAAACAAAGAACTAGCCACGCGGCAACGTTTGATTGGCTGATACCGTTTCGCACCGGATCACACTCGTGGGCTGTTAGATCTAACTTAACACGCACGGCTCAGATCTGCCCGTACCGCTTAGCTACAGATCTAATTCTAATCGCTGGATCTAGATCCTACAGCTATAGATCAAATGACCACAGATGGGCGGCGCCAGCGGCTGCGATGTAGTGGCGCGGCTATGTCAGAGTTGTTGCCGGTGATTTAGGTCGCGTGGGGAGGAGTGGAGGTGCTTATCGTGGTCACGGGACTGCAGTGAAGCTCAAGGTGGTCGAGGGAGAGACAAGGGCGCTCGGACTCGGCTGCTATTGCTCGTCGTAGTGAAGCCTGTCGTCGGGCAAGCTCTGGCGTCGTCGGGGACAAGGTTGTGGTGCGCGCTAAGACAAAACAGAGGTGCCGTTAGATGAGCACAAGACTGGCGAACATGTGAGTAACCAGAAGAGAGGAAGGGGCGATCGGGAACTACCAAGAGGTGTCGCCGGAGTCGAGCATCGGCTCTTTCACTTGCGGAGGTGGACGGGAACGGCTGCCTGGGTCAAGCGCGGTCAAACGAAAGGGGTCAGGAGGTGCACAAGGTTGTAAGGAACACGCTCGTTTGATTTAGAAGGGTAGGGGTGGTCTGGCTCACCGGAATTTCGTCGCCGGAGCTCGTCGGTACAACGGCGGTGTGAGAGCAATTAGGGGCAGCCTGGTGGCGGAGCGAGTGAGTTGAGCAAGGTGAAATGGTCGTCGAGGGGTGGGGATTAAGTATTCAAGCAAGGAGGGGGAATTACTCCGTGAATCAAGCGCAATCAAATGATTTGAATTCGGGAGGAAACGACAGCGTCGAGCAGTTCCTCCAGCGCGTGATTGGCGACGACGATGACGGGGCAAAGTGGGGTCGGCCTGTCAGTGAGGGGGTGTGCGCGGATTGGGTGAGAAACAGAGGGAGAGAGGGAAAACCTGGGTGAGATGTTTTGGTTACTGGGCTGAAAAGGTATCGCCGGCCCATTTATGTTATCCTTATTCTTTTTCTTTATCTAAACTGATTTTCAGGAAACAAATTCAAATGAAATTAAATGTGTTTGATTTCAAACTTGTTCTGGATTTTTGTAAAATGAAACCTGCATATTATTGAGTATAAAACCATGCTGTCTCACTAGACTTGCTTCGTTCCTTTGAAATTTTTAAAAATAAACAGTGCCTTAGCACAAGATTTATTTAAGATATGAAAATGGTTTTAAAACCCAATTTTGTTTTGAAATCTTTGCCCAAGCTTTGGAACTCAACCAAACTAGCACATGAACAAACAATCTTGTTTTGAAACCAATAATCTCCCACTAGGGAGTAGCATTGGATCAATGTCTGTTTACATAAAATAATAAGCACCCAAATGCTTCTGTTTTTGTAATGACTATGAAAATGATCCCTAAATTATTATGAATATATGGATGATATGCAAATCTTTGAAATCATGATTTTAGGGATGTTACAAATCTAACCCCCTTAAGGTGAATCTCGCCCTCGAGATTCGGATTGGCTAGCAAATAGGTGAGGGTGGTCTTTCCGAAGATCATCTTATCTTTCCCATGTTGCTTCTTCTTCGGAATGATGGTTCCATTGAACTTTGCAGTACTTGATAGTCTTAGTCCGAGTAACTCTTTCTGCGGTCTCAAGAATCTTGATAGGTTTTTCCTCATAAGTGAGATCACTTTCCAATTGAACCTCCTCCAAGGGTATAGTATCCTTCAAAGAGGTCTCTTCCATCTCTGGATGGCATTTATTTAGCTGACTCACATGAAACACATTGTGAACGGCAGACAATGATTCTGGTAGTTCAATCTCATAATCTACTTCTCCTTTACGACGTAGAATCTTGAATGGTCCAACATATCTTGGGGCCAATTTTCCTTTGACTCCAAACCTCTTCACTCCACGAAGTGGTGACACTCTAAGATAAGCTCTGGCACCTACTTCATAGGTGACTTCTCTACGCTTAGGATCTGCGTAGCTCTTCTATCGGGACTGTGCTATCTTCAATCTGTCCTTAACTAGCTTGACCTTCTCTTCATCCTCTTTGATTAGTTCTGGTCCGAACAAATTTCTTTCTCCCACACCATTCCATAGTAATGGGGTGGTACACTTTCTACCATAGAGAAACTCAAATGGTGCCATCTCAATAATGGCTTGATAGCTGTTATTGTAAGAGAATTCTGCGTAAGGCAGACTTTCATCCCAGCTAGCTCCATAATCTAGAGCACATGCTCTCAACATGTCTTCAAGAATCCGGTTGGTCCTTTCTGTCTGTCCATCAGTCTGAGGATGAAAAGCAGTGCTGAATTCCAATCTCGTTCCCAATGACTCATGTAGTTGCTTCCAAAAATGAGAAGTGAACTGAGTTCCCCTATCGGACACAATACTCTTGGGTACTCCATGCAGACATACAATCCTACTCATATAGATCTTGGCTAACTTAGCACTTGTATAGGTTGTCTTCACGGGTATGAAATGAGCCACTTTAGTTAAGCGATCCACTACTACCCAAATAGAATCATATCCCGACCTGGTCCTTGGCAATCCAATGATGAAATCCATGCCAATCTTGTCCCACTTCCAATCAGGAATAAGTAGTGGTTGTAGCAATCCTGCTGGTTTCTGATGTTCCGCTTTCACTCTACTACATACATCACACAAAGCAATATGTTCGGCGATGTCTTTCTTGAGATTATTCCACCAAAATCTTTCTTTCATATCCATGTACATTTTGGTGTTACCCGGATGAATGGAATATGGTGAGTTGTGCGCTTCTTGTAGAATCAGTTTCCGAAGCTCCGGATCTTGTGGAACACAGATACATTTTCCATACCATAAAGTACCCTGTTCGTCTTCATGGAATCCTTTGGCTTTTCCCTTGCCAATCTTTTCCTTAATCTCTTTAATTTCCTTGTCTGTCTTTTGGGCTTATTTGATTTTGTCCAACAATGTAGGTTGAACATCCAATGACATGAGGTGTCCTTCAGGCACAATCTCCAATCTGAGGTCTCTAAATTGGGCACACAGATCTTCTGGCATTTCTCCCTTAGTACGGCCATTCACGAATACCTTACGGCTTAGTGCATCAGCTACAACATTTGCTTTACCAGGATGGTATTGCAAACTCAAGTCATAGTCCTTGATGAGTTCTAGCCATCTTCTTTGTCTCATGTTGATTTCTTTCTGAGTAAAAATATACTTCAAACTTTTGAGAACTGTGAACACTTCACATCGCTTTCCCAAAAGATAATGCCTCCATGTTTTGAGTGCATGGACAACAGAGGCTAACTCTAAATCATGAGTAGGGTAATTTACCTCATGAGTTTTGAGTTGTCTCGAGGAATAAGCCATAAATTTCCCTTCTTGCATTAGAACTGCACCTAATCCATGATGAGATGCATCACAATACACTTGGAAATATTTCTCCAAATCTGGCAGACATAAGACTGGTGCTGTCATTAGTCTCTTCTTCAATGCTTGGAAACTGAGCTCACATCCTTCAGGCCAAGCAAATTTCTTGTCTTTCTTTAGCAACTCTGTCATTGTCTTAGCTACCTTGGAGAAATTCTCAATAAATCTTATGTAGTATCCTGCCAAACCAAGAAAACTACGAACCTCTTTTACTGACTTAGGAGATTCCCATTCAGTTACAACTGACACTTTAGCGGGATCAACTGCTACACCATCTCCTGACACAACATGTCCAAGAAATCCAACTTCATTTAACTAAAATTCACACTTACTGAATTTGGCATACAGCTTATGCTCCCTAAGCTTCTCAAGTATCAAACACAAATGTCCTTCATGCTCTTCTTTGCTCTTGGAGTAGATCAAAATGTCATCGATGAAAACGACAACAAACTTGTCAAGGAACTCCATGAACACCTTGTTCATCATATTCATGAAATAAGCTGGTGCATTGGTCAAACCAAATGGCATTACAGTGTACTCATACAATCCATACCTAGTGGTGAAAGATGTCTTAGGTATGTCTTGTTCTCTTATCTTGAGCTGGAAATAACCTGACCGGAGATCAATCTTTGAAAACACACAGGCTCCTTCTAACTGATCAAACAAGTCATTGATTCTAGGCAAAGGGTATTTGTTCTTGATAGTCACCTCATTGAGTGAACGGTAATCTATGCATAGCCTTTGACTTATATCTTTCTTTTCCACAAACAAAACTGGTGCTCCCCAGGATGAAGAACTTGGTTGAATAAATCCTTTCTGCAACTGTTCTCCAAGTTGTTTCTTGAGTTCTTTCAACTCATCAACTTACATCTTGTAAGGTCTCTTTGCTATTGGTCCTGATCCTGGTAGCAAATCAATCAGAAATTCCACATCTCTATCTGGTGGCATTCCCGACAATTCTTCCGGAAATACATCCAGATATTCACTCACAATTGGCACACTTTCTATGCTAACCCCCTTAAGAGAATTTAGCTTACTCCCTTTCGATTCAAAGTTAGTCTTGAATCTAATACTTTTGTTTTCTGGGGTTGTGAGTGTGATGGTATGGTTGGCACAATCTAGCACTCCCTTGTGCTTAGTCATCCAGTCCATTCCCAAAATGACATCCAAACCTTGGGAATTTAGGATTATCAAATTAACGGGAAACTTATACTTCCCAAACCCTGTGATTAGATCATGACATCCTGAGTTCACTATCATTTCTCCGCCAGGAGAACTTACTTTTATAGGACACCCAATAGTTTCTACTGTTAGTTCATTTCTTTCAACAAATGCTCTTGATATGAATGAATGCGATGCGCCAGTATCAAAGAGAACAAATGCTGGAACAGAATTGAGTTTGAACTTACCAGCAACAGCATCAGGTTCCTCATAGATCTCTTCCACATTGATGTGGTTCACTTGTCCCTTCTGGAAAGGGTTGGGCTTGTTGGGTCCCTCAACTTTCTTTTCTGGGCATTCATTTGCATAATTCCCCATCTTCTTGCACTTGAAACATTCAACCTGACTAAGATCTTTCTTGACAGGCTGGCTTCCACTACCACTTCCACTTCCATTGTGGTGGCTCTTGTATCCACCCTTGTGATTCTTGTACTTGTCATTATCATGACTACGGTGATGCTTGTTGTCATGATGGCGGTTGTGGTTGTGGTGGCTGTTGTACTTTCCATGCTTGTGGGATCCAGAACTCCCACTATCATCATAATGGGAACGCTTGTGAGATGATCCCGAGTTGTGCTTGTCAGAGTTGTGTCTCCTCTTTCTGCTTTCAACCTGTTTCATCTTGCTCTCCAAAATGGCAGCCTTGTCACAAAGGGATTGATAGGTGGGAACATAGGCCACAGATAATTGCAGATTCAGTTCATCTTTCAATCCTTCGAGGAACTTCTCTTTCCTCTTGGCATCGGTATCAACTTCACCCGGTGCATAACGCGACATATTGTTGAACTCAATATATTCAGCCACGCTGCGGTGGCGCTGCTTCAAGTTATGGAACTCCTTCTTCTTCAAACTCATCACTCCGGATGAGATGTGAGCTATAGGGAAACCATCTTCAAAGATAGCCCATGTCACATCCTCAATGGGAGTGGTGATCTGGAAGTTATCCCACCAAGTAGCTGCTGGTCCTTCCAACAAATGTGCTACAAACCTAACTTTCTCTTCATCAGTACAACCAACAGTTACCAAATCCTTGTTCACTGAGCGTAGCCAATCATTGGCCACCATGGGGTCAGTAGTTCCCGAGAACTTAGCAGGCCTCAGTCTTAAGAATCTTGTGAGCATGTCAAATCCTGGCGGGTTGTTCTGATTGTTGTTGTTGTTGTTATTATTATTATTGTTGTTGTTGTTATTCCGATTCTGCATGAAATTGGTCATCATCTGCATCAGCTGTGTCTAGTGCTATCATGAGCTGCTGCATCTCAGGGGTGACATTGTTGTTGTTCGGGTTGGGGTTGGCACGTCGAGGAGGCATCTGTGGTTTTCATAAGGATAAGAATGAGGTACCCATAGATGCTTAATATGCACAATACATCACATAAACAATCACCAAACAAGCATCAAATAACAAAAGTTCACGATGTAATAACAAGTTTGAAAAGTAAACACACCAATAGCAAGCCATCCACATGTTGGATGGTCATTGCGACTCAAAATCATAAGTATGGTAAATGATAAATAAACGAGTAGTCATCACTACTCCTCTGCATCAACCTCCTCATCGACAAGTGTAAGACCTGCATTCTCCATAGCGATCTTGTACTCCTCGACATTGGTAGTCAAGGCCTCTACCTTGGCTTTGAGAGCCCTCTTCTGTGAACGAAGTCTCTCAATCACAACCTGCTGATGCTCGAGCTCGAAGTCCTTGGCCTCTAGTTCTGCAGTCATCTCTCGAATCCTCTTGTTCCTGTCTTGGACTCTCTTCTCTTGGCTTTTGAACTTCCTATCCCGACTCTCAAACTTGGACTCCATTTCCTTGACTATCTCGTCTTGCTCTGCGAAGAGCTTGTCCTTCTCACGAAGCTGCACCTGGAGCTCGTCATTGCTAAGCATGACGTTGGTCCTATCAGTATCTAGGTGCCTAAGTAGAACCTCTAGGTCCTGAAGGTACAGACGAATCGGCTCTGCCGTCTCTCTAGCAGTATCCTCGAACTCAATAGCCTCACCATCCTCGTCGCGTCTTCCGAAAGCGTGGAAGTGAGTACCTCTAATCTCCCGAGAGTGTCTCCCTAACAAACACCCAAGTAAATCCTGCATGACTACCTCTAGGCCTCTCTCCTTGTCGTCATGCATGAGCTTGAAGGTGATGGCCTCCGTGGCTGGCTCAGTCTGGCATCCTGGCTGAGTAACCTTGAAGCCCCAAAGGTCCTTCCTCTCAAACTTTGTGAGGGGAAGCATCATGATGCTTGGGAGTGGAAGATTGAGCACACTAGTGAGCTCAATAAGACGAGTGCCAAAACGAGTTCCCTTGAACTCTTCAGCCGTGCTGATAGTAACATTAGGCATCTATTTTATAAGATATAAAAGTTAGAATCAAACATCAATAGCAATCTCAAGAAAAAGCATCAACACACAAGTCATGGCATACATAAATTCATTACAAGCATTCCAAGGTTCATCATAACTTAGACAAAAAAATTGGAAATAAAATGATAAGTGTGGTGGTCCAACTAACGAAGTGCATTACAATCCCATCTCACTTGCCAAGTTAGCTAATAGGGCATCCCTAGAGGAAATTTGTCGAACCTGATCACATGACTCCATTGCTAAGTCTATGATGTCCTCTCTTAAACGTTGGTTGGTAGCCTCTAACTCCTGGGTATGCTTCTTTTCTTCCCTAAGGACATTTTGGGTCTTAAGCATTCTGCACTTGAGTCTATCACCAAGATCCTTGATGGCCTTCCAAGATGCATCTCTTGCAGAGTCAAAGAATGTGGTGTGCATCACTGAGTTGGTGACCATGCAGAATCCTGATTCCTTGTGGTTGTCTTCCTTGTTTTTATACAAGTGAAGTTGCACCCACCAGTACTCCACTCCTTCATCCATCATGGGGAAACCTTTGTACACAGCTGCACCATGTATTCCCATGGAAACCATGAGGTCCTTGAGAGCCTTGGGGAATTCTGTCTCACACTCCAAGGTCAGTCATGAGTGGCCCCTTCCTCACGGCTTCGTTGATGGAGTTCATCTACAAATAGAGATGATAAAGAAGATTAGAAAAGCTTACAAGAAGAAAAAGACAAGTGTGGACATTGTTGAAAAAAATTCCTTAGTGGTTTCTAATCCAATCCTAGGGTCATAATCCTACAGGCAACACAGTGCTCTAATACCATCTGTAAGATCCCTCCTTTATAAAGGTAAGGATCCCTGTGATTGCAATGTTAGTCCCTAGATCAATGCTAGCATCCATAGTTTAAGATGAAGTACACAGAAACAAATGTCATTATTACATATCATTCCAGAGACAAACATAGTCTTTTACAACTCCATGGCCATAGGCAATCATGTTGAGTGTAGACTCATAACCCCTAATCATCATCGGAATAACCTGCAACATCACAAGTTACAGCCACAGTGGTTCAATACATTGGAATAGTATTGGCAAGTGATACCTTAGTAGAATATTAGCATCTAGATACTACATGAATTTGGCTAAGTGTAGCTTAGGCTTGCTTTTCTTAAATTAGGTTTTTCCTATCAGTTGAAAACACTAAGTTTTTCTTTGATAAAATTTTCCCAAGAAATCACCAATAGAAATTGGTGAACCTTCACCCTTGTTCAACCACAAGTTTTAACTTAGAAAATTGGGATGAGGAGATTCTTGATAGCTTCCATGTCTTGATGCTCAAGTTGTCCAATACCAGGGACATGGCTAAGTACTTAGATTCTTCCATCTGCAGAGGTTGTGCACTGTAACACCCTCAGAATCGGGCCTATGCAAGTTTGAGCAAAATTCGCCAAACCCGCATAGAAACGATTCAAAGGTTCCCACCGGGCACTTTCGTGCGGGTGGAAAACGAAGTAATAACATTACACAACAGTCCTCGATGGGACCCACAGAACAGATATATATAACAGCGACTCAAAGAGTCAAGAATACAGATATATTATACAAAGATCCAAATCACCTTGAAAACGATAGAGCGTCCAGCTACGGACAAGATGCAAATGGGGCTAAGAGCCCTGAGGAATAACCAATGGCGTCCATAACCCTGCCCAGGCCAAGCCGGAAGGGTATCCCTGCTAACGACGTCGATCTCAAACCTGCTTAAACAAAAGGGGTGCCGACAAAGGGCCAAGGAAAAAGAAGGAGCGTCGATCTTGAGGCCAAGATGCAGCGAGGCTAGAATTCGGCGGTCCTCGCCTACATAGGTATGGTGGACTGAGCGGCAGCGGCAACATGCACTAAACAATCTATAGAGACTCGATACACTGGCGTCAATCAGAGAGGGGTAAGATAGCCCTATCCGGATCCAACCTGAAGCTAACACCAAACAAACCCATCCTGGTGTTTCCCCCTCGAGACCAAACGAGGAAGTCAACCGAGGAACTCACACAGTTGGCAGTTTTATTTATTCAGTTATCGTTGCAGTAATTACTAGTCAGGTATAGATAATCATCCTGATAAAATAAGCAGTGGGCACTTTTAGTTAGTCATTCAGTGATAGTTGCAACAATTACTAATCAGATAGCATGAGATAAACCCCAAAACCCAGCAGTTGTTGGTACTTTTATTCAGCCATTTCGCTAGAAGGTAATACTTACTAGTCAGTACAATGGTCGCAAGCGACACTCCAAACAAGCATTTGTGGGCATTAATTAGCCATTCCGTTATAGTGGAGCTGATTACTAGTCAATATAAGTCAAATTTATAGCGATAAACTTTAGTTATGCTTGTCTATGATCGAGATCTTGTGCTCCAAGTCGTCCATATCCGCGGACACGGCTTTGAAAGTTTTACGGCCGGGTGCACCAATAGCAACACACGCTCGATCAACCTCGGAAAAACCAAATCAAAACCCAACGAGGCTTTCACGGTGAACAATCACAGGATTCAGAAATATTTCAGGGGCCACCCTTGAGTACACATAACAAAGTAAGCTAGCTCGAGACGGACCCCAAAGTTTGTGGGGCGGTAACGACAGGTCCCCAAACGGGACTGTCGATACCACGTAAACGGGTCACAAATCCTAAGCGATGCGGTGTGCTCCTCGCACAATCGTAAATAAAGCAGTAGCATGGCATAAATGCAGGATAGTAAAAACACCTCAAACTAGTTTGTGGCCCCGAAATAAGAATGAATCAAGCTCGGCTCGGGGTCCCATATACCTCCCGGATGTGGATAGCGCGATAAATCAAGGAACAGGTATCAAGTACTCGGGGTCTTACGGGACACAAGTGGGCATTCGGAAACCAAATATTTTCTATCACCCACCGATGCCTATGCTTATTCAATTTTAGTTGTTAAACAGAAATTAAAGTGATGAAAAGTAAAACTAGAATCATCTCCAACTTCAACATGCGGCAATACATCAGCAACTGTGGCATATGACGACACACATCAGCACTTGAGCAAGCAACTACGACGCGCAAGTCCAACTATCTACCAAACAACAGGTAATAGGGTGTGTCCAAGGCAATATAGGGCTGCACGGTAATCACAGGTACGGAAACTAAAGCATCGCAACACAGATAGCAATAGATCAACAGGAGGGAATAAAGACTATAAAAGTAAGATAGGTAGAAAGGGGGAGATGCTCGCCTGAAAACATTGTCGAAGGTTCATCCGAAGAACGGGGCGAAACTCACATCAACTCAACGGCCTTAACCGTGAAGAAGCAAAACACTAGAAGAAACACCGGATGCAAGATTTAATACAACGGCAGAAGATCGGCATGATGCATGTATGATGTATGGCATGGCAAAGGTGCGATGCAATTAGGTCATATTAAGTGGAACCGGGGTCCCGACAATTACTTAAATGGTTCAAGTTATTTAGATCCCCCGCAAATTAAATGTTGTTTAACAAGGCAGAAAGTTTCACCGGTTCGCTACACAAGTTTAAATGAGGCCAATATAAGGCTAGATTTGCCCGCATATGGGCCCCATATTTAATTATTAGGTGAATCGGCATAAGGCCCCCAAACCACAGATATGCATGCGAGATGAATGACAATTTAATATGCAACAATGTTATATTTCATTTAGAAAAATAGGGTTTCGGGAAAAGGGGTCACACATTAGGGTTCTCGACGGTCTTGGGGTTCCGGGGTTCGGGGTCCAGGGTCTGGGGTTCGGGGTCCGACGGAATGTTCTCGGCCTCCGGGGTCGTTCTCGGTTTACTGGGGTAGGTCTTGGCGCATCCGGGGTCTTCGGGTCATGTCGACGGTCCTGGCGTTCGGGATGAAGCACTGGTCGCACTGGGGTCTCGGTATCCGGGGGTAGCACTCGGCATCCTCGAGGGAGTCCTTGGTTCGGTGTCGGGGCGCATCGGGTGCCCCTGGTCGCTGTCGTTCTTGTTGTCGCGAAGATCTTGTCGGGCCGGCGTATCGGGTCGGTCATGGCGTTCCGGAAGCGGTACTTGTCGCACCAACGGGCTTCGGATTCCGTGAGGGAGGTCATGGCGTCGGTGCGGTCGATCTTGTCGACTCCACGGTTTCCGCTGTCGGTGTCGGACTCGGTTGCAGGGGGTCCGGGCGCGCCGGGATCGTTCTTCGAAGTCCTTGAACGGGCATCGGGTCCGCAACTATGTAGAAGAACTTGGTGTGTCGCGTGTTTTCGGTCTTGCATCTCCGGTGGCGTTGCGAACCTTCGACCAACACACACTCGTTGCACTTCCTGCCGGAACAGAGGGCGACGGGAGCGGAAGGCGCGGGCCCGGGGAGACTTGGCGACGGCTGCACGGGGCGTTGGCGACGGGGACACGGGCCGGCTCGGGCGCTGAGGGCGACCGCGCCGCTGGGCGGAGGCGAGCGGCAGGCGAGGTCGGGAGCCTACGGAACGCCGGGCGGCGCTAGGCTCGGGCGAGGGCGGACACGGGCGAGGACGGGCGCAGTCCGCGCGCTGGTCGAGATCTGGCGCAGCGCTCAGCGAGCTTGCCGGCGCTTAAGCTTGGTGGAGAGGCGGCTGGGCGCCGCGGAGACGGAATCTGGCGGGCAGCAAAGCAGGGTGGCGAGGTCGCGGGCGCGTAGGCGCGGGGCGGAGCGCGCCTGGCCGGAGGCGGAGGAGAGAGCGGGGACGGAGGTGGCCCGCTGGCGGGGAGAAGCTCGAGGGGGCCGGCGGCGGGCTTGCGGCGGAGGCACGGACGGCATCCGGCGAGGGGGTTCGGGAGGCGCGCGGAGGACGGGGAGGGGGTGCAGAGGCGAGGAGGGAGGCGGCCCGGGCGGCGGACCGAGCGCGGCGTCGCCGGCGGGAGAGGAGCTCGAGGAGGAGCGCGCGGAGGACGGGGAGGAGCCCGGCGGCCGGAGGGCGGGAGGAGGTGGTCGCCGGTGAGGGAAGGAAGAGAGGAGAGAGGGTGCTGCGGGTGGCCAGGCGGGGGTCGCGTGGTGAGGGAGGAGCTTGCAGGGGGGAGGGCGCCGGCGGGGGGGGGCCTGCGCCGAGGAGACGGCCGGAGAGCGGCTGCAACGGGAGGCGGGGGATGGAGAACAGGGCCGGCCACGCGGGGTGGGGCTGGGGCCCACGGGCAGGGAGGTGCTGGTCAGCGTGGAAGGCGTGGTGGCGCGTGGGTGGGAAGTCAGTGGCGGTGGGGGTGTGTGGGGCAGGTGTGTTCGGCTGGTGGGGAGTGAGGTGTGAGAGAGGGAGAGAGAAAAGAGAGGGAGAGATGGAGAGGGTGATGTGGCAAAAGCTGATTGGATAGGAGGGAAGGGGAGGGTGATGTGGCATGATACTATTGGAGGGAGTGAGGTGGCCAGGGGGGTGTGGGTAGGATAGTTGGTGGGTTTAGGATTTAGATGGGGCTGGTTGGGGTGGACCGTTTATATTTTACAGGGTGGTCGGGTCGCCGGCCGTTCGACTGCCCCACTAAAATAATTATAATTTTTATTTGCTTTCGAACAAGTCTTTTGCAACCCGATAACAGACAAAACAAAAATATTCCGGCGACCCGGGTTTCCGGTGTTTGAATAAGATGGGCGTTTAGAAAACAAAGACGGGTTTTGCAACATAGTTTTATGCAAACAATGCATGATGATGACGATGCAATGCACAAATTCAACGCGATTTTCTAGTAGTGGTTTTGCGGGATGCCACATGCACTTTCCCCACAAGACTTGATTTTCACCAAGACATGACCTTTCAGAAGCCTTCCCTTAGACCAAATGGACGCGTTCCAACCTATCATCCCACTACCACCAACTTTCCAAATGGCTAAGTTATTGCAACCTATATGATCCAGGCAGAGCCCATATTGCCATGTGGCTGCACTAGAAGCTTCTTAACATTTGGCATCTCAAATCCCTTTGTTCCTGGGTGGCTTTCCACAAGTGAGATACACAAGGTAAACCATAGAAATGGGCCTTGTGTAACCACTCAACACAGACCATTCTTTCCATTCCACCCAGGTGTTTCATTCACTTAGTTGTTTTATTAAGCAAAAAACACAAGTCAATGACTTAGAAATTTTTCACATAGCATGAATATATAATCCACCCTTGGTTTCTACTAGCTAGGCTAAGCAAGGCAATAGTAAGCATCTTAACTTAGAGGAAATTCTAACAATTCTACAACTACTAGTATTTTCCAAGCATAGCATATAGATACTTATCAAGATATTCATGCAATGTCCTATACAAAATAATTCTAATGCATAGGTGAAAATATAGGGATAAAAATATGAAGCACCACTTGCCTTGGTAGTTTGGGGAGCAGCAACAATCTTCACAACCACAATCACTATTAGCACCAATATCTACACATAAAATAATGGCACCAAAATCACATAACAAAATATACAAAACAAAAATATATGAATGCATGCAAATGCCATGTGATGATTTTTCTACACCAAACAAGACAATGGTATAGTACTGAAACATAAACCAGACCAAGATACTCAAATTAAACTTTATTTGATCTTTAAAACATTTTTCAAATAATTTCCATACTCAAATTAAGCCTACAAATGTATCTGCAAAAATAACCATTTTTACAGAGGCAAAACATTAAACACATTGCATAAACAAATAGTATTCTTTCTCCTGATTCAAATGATATAAAATTTACAAAATTTGAACTTGTGGATCAAAAGTTATGAATTTTACAAGTTTGAATCACTAATAGATTTAATTCAGATTTTTAAAACAAAGAACTAGCCACTCGGCAGCGTCTGATTGGCTGATACCGTTTCGCACCGGATCACACTCGCGGGCCGTTAGATCTAACTTAACACGCACGGCTTAGATCTGCCCTTACCGCTTCGCTACAGATCTAATTCTAATCGCTGGATCTAGATCCTACGACTACAGATCAAACGACCATAGATGGGCGGCGCCAGCGGCGGCGATGCGGCGGCGCGGCTCTGTCAGAGAGGTTGCCGGCGACTTAGGTCGCGCGGGGAGGAGTGAAGGTGCTTATCGTGTTCGCGGGACTGCAGTGAAGCTCAAGGTGGTCGAGGAAGGGACAAGGGCTCTCAGACTCGGCTGCTATTGCTCGTCGGAGTGAAGCCTATCGTCGGGCAAGCTCTAGCGTCGTCAGGGACGAGGTTGTGGTGCGCTCTAAGACAAAACAGAGGTGCCGTTAGATGCGCACAAGCCTGGCGAACATGTGAGAAACCAGAAGAGATGAAGGGGCGGTCGGGAACTACCAGGAGGTGTCGCCGGAGTCGAGCAGCGGCTCTGTCACTTGCGGAGGTGGACGGGAACGGCTTCCTGGGTCAAGAGCGGCCAAACGAAAGGGGCCAGGAGGTGCAGAAGGTTGTAAGGAACACGCTCGTTTGATTTAGAAGGGCAGGGGTGGTCTGGCTCACCGGAATTTCGTCGCCGGAGCTCGTCGGTACAACGGCGGTGTGAGAGCAATTAGGGGCAGCCTGGTGGCGGAGCGAGTGAGTTGAGAGAGGGGAAATGGTCGTCGAGGGGTGGGGATTAAGTATCCGAGTGAGGAGGGGGAATTACTCCGCGAATCAAGCGCAATCAAAGGATTTGAATTCGGGAGGAAACGGCAGCGTCGAGCAGTTCCTCCGGCGCGTGATTGACGACGACGATGACGGGGCAAACTGGCGTCGGCCTGTCAGTGAGGGGGTGTGCGCGGGTTGGGTGAGAAACAGAGGGAGAGAGGGAAAACCCGGGTGGGTTGTTTTGGTTACTGGGCTAAAAAGGTATCGCCATCCCATTTCTGTTATCCTTATTCTTTTTCTTTTTCTAAACTGATTTTCTGGAAACAAATTCAAATCAAATCAAATGTGTTTGATTTCAAACTTGTTCTGGATTTTTGTAACATGAAACCTGCATATTATTGAGTATAAAACCATGTTGTCCCACTAGACTTGCTTGGTTCCTTTGAAATTTTTAAAAATAAACAGTGCCTTAGCACAAGATTTAATAAAGATATGAAAATGGTTTTAAAACCCAATTTTGTTTTGAAATCTTTGCCCAAGCTTTGGAACTCAACCAAACCATCACATGAACAAAGAATCTTGTTTTGAAACCAATAATCTCCCACTAGGGAGTAGCATTGGATCAATGCCTGTTTACATAAAATAATAAGCACCAGATGCTTCTGTTTTGGTAATGACTTTGAAAATGATCCCTAAATGATTATGAATACATGGATGATATGCAAAGCTTTAAAATCATGATTTTAGGGATGTTACAATTTGGCTTCCAAAAAATAAGTTTCTAATTCGAACTCGATTAACCAAAAGCGTCGTACGGGCGGGCGAGACGAGGCGGCGATAGAGGAGTGTGTTTGGATTCCTTCTCCCCTCAATCGCTTAGTGGAGTGGAACAACTCATATTATAAGATGCTTCAACTCTCTCCCAACTAACAATGTGGGACAAAACTTTGACTCTCACACAACTCCTAAATTGTCATAGTTGATGGATCTTGAGATTTTAGGATTTATTAGGCTACATGGGCTTCCCACATGGGAAATAGCCCATATAAATCTAACAATCTCCCACCAGATCTCAGAGGCACATCATATGGCTCATAATTCCAATCATTGTTCAATATACCTGTAGTTTCATGGAGACTATTAAGCTGAACTTCCACCTAGACAAAGAGATATGCCTTACTAAAATTGAGCAATGGACTAGGAGTTGAATTCACTCAATACCGTTATCGGTACTTAGCTTCCATAAGCTACCCCTCGGGTGGAGCTTATAATTCATACTCCTCGGCCTTTCATGAGCTTCCTAATAATTCACCCAAATCTCATACACTATGACCAACAATGTAGCTCATATAGGTCTGTTATTTTAAGATCGTTCTATAGGACAACATCTTTGCGCCCAAGGAGACGAACATAACACATTAATATACAACCAACCTTGCTAACAATAGGCTATTAGATAACTGCATCTGCGGTGTAGTGGGAGTATTATGAGTTTCTCTCAACTTATTTAATTAGGCTTGTTTTCCCAGGTACTAATTCACACGATCTCCAATCATATAGGTTGGGTTACAGTCTCGACAACTCACATGGGTCTCAAACCCATCCCACTCAATATATTTTCTATCAAATTTCTTGATAGTCCTTTTGAGTAACATCCCTAGTTTTAAATATTAATTAGGGTTTTTTTGTGCATCATCAGCATCCATGCTAAAAGATAACGGATGCCGCCTAGAGGGGGGAGGGGGTGAATAGGAGTTTTAAAACTTTTACGAGATGGGATTAACAAAGGCGGAATAAAACTAGTGTTTTCTTTTGTCAAGCACAAAGCCTAAATATACTAAGGTTCACCTATGAGAACCAAAAACTTATGCTAAGCAAGATAAGAAACAATGTGATAGCAAGATAGATTACTTCAAGCACGAAGGCTATCACAATGTAAAGTTCATAAGTAAAGAGCTCGAGTATAGAGATAACCGAGGCACGCGGGGACGATGATATTTTACCGAGTTCCTTCCAACATGGAAGTACATATCATTGGAGGGGTGGGCGGTACTAAGACCACCAAATCCACAAGAGGCCTCACCCTATTCTCTCGAGCACCCGCCGCACGACAAGCACCCGATCCACTATGGGACACTTGAGGGCGGTCACCAAACCCGCACAAGATTGGGGAAATCTCCACAACTTAATTGGAGGCTCCCAATAAACGCCACCAAGGCAACAAACTTTAGGATAGCTCCACAACTTAATTGGAGGCCCTAAGGACACACCACATGGGCCACACAACCGTCTTGGGTTCCAAGAACCCAAGAGGGACAAGCTTCTATGATCTTCACGAACCAAATCCTCCAAGGAGAACTCAAACGAATGCACCGAATGCAAATGGCAAGAACACCACAAAGATGCTCCAATCCTTCACTCTCAAGTTCCAACAAAGCTAATAACGTAATTGGGGAACAAGAGAGGAAGAACCAAAGGGGAACACAAAATCACTCAAGATCTAGATCCCAAAGATTCACTCGCAAAGAGGTGATTTGGTTTGGTCAAATTGTGGATCTAGATCTCCTCAAACTTCCTCTGAAATATGGGCAAGAAACATTGGAGGGGAAGAAACAAGCACAAGAGTAGTCAAAACAATGGGGAAATGCTTGAGACAATAGGAAGAAGAAGCAACAAATAAAAAGAAAAGGGGAAGGAAATTTATAGGGGCCCAGATTTATGCCCGTTGGGGCCAAAATCTGGCCTGGGCCGGTAGTATCGGAATGGGACGGTAGTACCAAAATGGGACAGTACTATCGGACCCCACGAGCACACAGCACCAAAGCCTAGCGCAGGCAGCAGCTGGCAACCAGCCAGTGAGCGAGCGAGTCGAGAGAGAGAGAGGCGCGCAGGGGAACGAGGGAGCGATAAGCTCGTGTGAGCGGGAGTGAGAGGGGATCGGGGCCATGCGAGAGGGAGCAACGACGCACGCGCGAGGCTGGCAGCTCCCGAGAGAAGGGCAAGCATGGCCGAGAGAGAAAAGCGGCCGCAGCTAGAGCTGGGTTGGCGAGTGAGATGGGCTGGACGGTAGTACCGGCCTGGTCGGGCGGTGGTACTGGGCTGGGCCGGTACAACCGGACCTGGCCCAGAATTGCTACCGGACTACCGCTCGGCCCAAGAACATAATTTTTCCTTTTCTTTTTAAACCAAATAAAAGGCAATATTCAAAATGCAATAACTCGAGCTTGGAAACTCCAATTGACCCGAATCCATTTTTTTTGGAAATAGGACGACAAGAGTTGGATACCACCAAGTTAGAATATTTCATGTATTATAATGTGAGATACCTCCCTTGGTGAAGAACCGAAAAACCACCAAGATCAAAAACGTAATAGGATATAAAGGGGAAATCCGTTTTTGATGAACTAGAGCTTGTTATGAATACCACAAGCTCTAGAACCTCACATGAATAAGATCTAAATAACAACCAAGAACGATGATGCTAAGTATGCAAAGGTTTGAGCTCTCTCCGAATGATATGATCGAGTTACTCACTACTAGGAAAACGGCTATAGGTAATCAGCACATCCGTGGCTCACATGGTTGAAGTGCCCCACGGCTAAAACAGGCGTGGCTCACCTGTGGGCAGTGCCCTACTAATAACTAGAACATCCGTGGCGCACATGACCCTAGTGCGCCACAGATATGTGTGGGCCAGGGCCCTGTTGGCCACACGCCAAACTTCTGTAGCGCACTACAGCCATGTGCGCCACGGTTGTTAGGGTCATCTGTGGCGCACGTGTGCATGGTGCGCTACGACTGAGCGCATGCCCACCTCTGCTCTGAAACGGCCACAAACTTCTGTGGCGCACTCCGCCTAGTGCGCCACAGGGACTAGGAGCATCTGTGGCGCACTCCGCCTAGTGCGCCACAGAAGTTTGTACTCCCTGTGGCGCACTGGGGCCGTGTGCGCCACGGATGTGTCGATTTTTTTAGGACAGCACTTTATGTGCACATGTGTGACCACATCCACCACCCACACTTCACTTTCCCCTTCTTCTTCCTCCTTAGATCTAGTCGGGTTCTTCTCCTTCCCACCTCAATTTCTCCACACATTCACCATTTTTAGCATGTAAAACTTGCTTTGGATGTTACATAAGTAATAGAGGAGGTCTCCGGTCTCTCATCTATCCGTCTCCGACGCCAGCACCTCTCCTTTCCATCTTTCTCGCGATCGGTCTCTCATCTCGTAAGTTGTCCATGTAAGGATGTGTTCATGTGTATATGGATGATGCATGTGCTCATATGTATGTAGATGATCGATGCTCATGATGTGTGTATGTGTGGAGAGGATCGATGGTCATATGTGTGTGTATATGGAGAGTATCGATGATGCTCATGCATGTGTGTATGGAGAGGATAATGATATGTTCATGTGTGTATGGATCGGTCTCTCTCTCTCTTGTGTTTGTATGTGAACAAGTTGCCATTTGTTTTGCCAAAATGTTGATTCATTTCCATTTTGGCAAGACTTTGGCATTCATAAAGGTCCTAATTTTAGGATAGGTCATGCGAAATTTTCTATCGACCATTGCATGCATGCATTCATTATGTGGTTCTAATAGACTTCAAAATTGTACCGTGTACATCGTGCAGCAAAAATGGTCCGCATAATGAGCGAAGGCATTGTGGCTAGATTTTTGAAATGTCGACGGCCGACATGATACGAAATAACAAGAGATATAAGATGTCCGTGCGAAGATGCAAACTCAACTGGGTGATCGACCCATTCCGGAATCTGCAGCGCACTCGCCCGCCATGGTTTCATGGATGGATACACTCGTTGGATAAGCGATGGCGTAGATGATGGAGACGGTGATCATCATCACGGCGAGAACGGCGAGATGATGAAGAGGCTCTGGAGATGGTGAAGGTACGGAGCGACGGGATGATGATGATCTAGATGCGAGGAGCGTACGACGATGGAACAACGTCGGAGTGCGGGACCCTTATGTGCAAGAGCTGCTTCAAGCGCATTTAGTAACGCCAGGCTGCCGCTAGAGAGAAAGCCAAGCTTGCAACTTGAGAAAGACGCGTTACTCCATTGTATGAAGGATGCAGGCCGATGATACCCGGTTGAATGTAACGCTCAAGGCTATGGAGATGAAGGCAAAGCACAAATTGAGCGACGCAAGCTTCGATATGATGGCATTCGCACGATCGTCTCCCGAGGGGAACACATGTCCAACTAGTATCGAGGATGCCAAGAAAATCGTCCTCTCGATCTACCGCACGTTAGATATCACGTATGCATCAACGATTGCATCATTTATCGGGGCGAGGACGCGGAGAAAACCACATGTCCGGTGTGCGGCGTGAGTCGATACAAGAAAGGGAAGAAAGCACCTCGAAAAGTGGTATGGTACTTTCCTATCACCCCTCGTCTGCAGCGCTATTTCGCGGACCCTAAGGAAGCAAAGCTCATGCGATGGCATGCGGAAAGGAAGAAGCCAGGAGATGATGATGACCCGAAAGGATGAGCTGCGACGCACCTTCGGATGCTAGCCGTGGAAAGCATTGGACCTCGAATTCCCGATTGGTGGAGATTCGAGGAACATCAGGCTTGGTGCGAGCACCGATGGACTCAATCCGTTCGGTAGCCAGAGCAGCACGCACAACACTTGGCCCGTGTTTGTATGGATGTACAACCTCCCTCCATGGTTGTGCATGAAGAAGAAGTACATACAAATGAGTATGCTAATTCAAGGGCCGAAACAACCTGGTACCGAAATCAATCTATATCTCGGGCTATTGAAAGAGGAGCTAGCCACGTTATGGGAATCTGGAGCCAATACTTACGACGCCATCGCACAAGATTATTTCACTATGAGAGCCGCGTTGGTCACTACGGTGCAAGACTATCCAGGTTGCGGGTATATCTCGGGGCAGGTTATCCAAGGATTCCATGCATGCGTTAGGTGCATGGATAACACAAGCTATCTCCAACTAGAGAAAGATCCAGGGTCATCGAAAACCGTGTTCATGGCGCACCGGAGGTGGCTCGGCAAGAATGATCCATGGAGAAAACGTGGAGACCTGTTCGATGGCAAATCGAGACCCGAGGAATCCCAGAGCGTGGGAGCGAAGAAGTGGAAGAGTTCTGAAAACTGGAAAGATTGTCCTAAGCACGGAAAGAAGCGAAGAGGCAGCAACAAGACAAGCCGATGAAGGTATGGAAAACAAGGTCTGCTCGAGTTGCCATACTGGAAGTTTCTCCGCACGCCTCATAGCCTCGACATCATGCATATCACGAAAAACGTGTGCGAGAGTCTGGTTGCCACCATAATCAACATGCCAGATAGGACGAAAGATGGTCCGAAAGCAAGGCACGACCTGATATGCTTGGGTATCCTAAGGAGCTTCACGGAGGACGCACTACTCGATGATCGTGAAGATGGCGATGATCATGAGTCGGAGACGACACAAGGTCGTCGGAAGGGTAAAAGTTCAAGAAGAACGAATATTACGCCTCCTTCTTGCTTCACTCTAAGCCGTGATGAGATCAAACAGTTTTCAAGTGCCTTCTAGGAGTCAAATTTCCTTACGGCCACGCGGGCAAGATAAGCGAGATACCTGACGAGGCGAAGCAGAGGTTCAGTGGCATGAAGTCTCACGACTGTGCCGTGCTAATGACGCAGGTACTTCCGGTCGCACTAAGAGGGATAATGGACGAGCACGTCCGTGAAACGTTATTTGGCTTATGCAAGTTTTTCGACGTCATCTCTAGGAAGTCGATTGGCTTAAATCAGCTCGGAAGGCTACAGGAGGAGATCGTGGTGATACTATGTGAGCTTGAGGTCTACTTCCCACCCGCATTCTTCGACATTATGGTGCATCTGCTGGTCCATGTCGTGGAGGACATCGTACAACTCGGGCCGATGTTTCTCCGCAGCATGATGGCGTTCAAAGGATGAACGGACACATCAAAGGATACGTTCGCACAGGTCCCGGCCCGGATGGAAGCATAGCCAAGGGCTTTCGGCGAAGAGTGCATCTCTTTCGCATCGAATTATCTAGACATCGAGAACCTGTCGGTCTTCCCGTCAATGTACACCTTGGCAAGCTCGACGGATCTGGTCACCGAGAGGGTCGCCGACATCGCATGCAGACTTCGATTTTCGACGCGAAGACTTTGATCGAGCAAACCTCGTCGCGCTACAGCATTTAGAACTGGTCGATCCTTGGGTACAGAAGCACAAAAGGTTAATCGAGAAGAAGTACAGTGACCGGGGCATACAGAGGACGCAGGGAGAAATAATCAAAGAGCACAACTCAGATTTCACGCGTTGGTTTAGGCAGACGCTCCTTGATAATCCCCCGCGCTCGCATTCTTCTGACACGGAAAAGATCATATTCACCTTGTCGCAGGGACCGATGCAAAACCTGGTGACCTATCAGGCGTATGATATCAACGGCTACACATTCTACACGGAGGAAAAGGACAACAAGTGTGATTATCTGAACTCAGCGTAACGTCGAATTCTACACCGATGACAACGTGAAGGAAAGATTCTACGGAAGAATCGAGGAGATCCGGGAGCTCGACTACTATGGAGAAAAGGTGCCGATGTTCCGTGTCGGATGGGCAAAGAACGTCGAAGAGAAGACCGGTATTTCACAACCATGGTTATACCCGAAGCCAAATCCAAGGTCACGGCAAACGTGGCGCGAAAAATGAACCGTGGTACCGGCTACCAAAGTGGACCAATGTTTTTCATTACCGACCCGACAAAGCCTAGCCGTGTTGTCGTGAGGAGAGGAAAAAGGAACATCATCGGAATGGATGGAGTCGCCAATGAGCAAGACTTGACCGACGGGCGATCCAAAGATTGAAGATGACGGCGACTACGATGCAAAGAACATACATCACAAGAAGAAAAAGGACAACCCTACCCAAAAAAGGTAGCCCGTTCGAAAGAAGAAACATTAAAGTGCCGGGGCTAAATTATTCAACCGCGACAAAGAAGGGAAAAAGATTGTAAAACGCTAGCTCAAAAAATATTGTAAACGCGTGGTCGAAAAAGATTGTAATATTCATGGACAAATTATTATGAAATTTAGTTATACTTTAAATCATATTTTTTTGGAATATTATTACTTTTGGGCATTTTTGGAATATTTAAAAGTATTTTAAAATCAAAATAAAACTTCTATGGCATATATCACCACTTTTGGGCATTTTTGGAATATTTAAAAGTATTTTAAAAACAAAACAAAATTTGTATGGCATGTATCACCACTTTTGGAACATTTTAAAGTATTTTTTGGAACATTTTAAAGTATTTTTGGAACAACCCCGACGCGCCCCTCCCCCGTCCTCTTCCTCCCGCCGCCTCTCTACCTAACATTAATTATTTTTAGAAACAGAAAATGGTTTTGGATTATTTATTCAAATACATACACTTCTTATGTTTAAAGTTTTTCTAAATTCCAAATTGATATTAAAAAAATATAAGTTAATTCATTTTGAATTGTAAATGGTTCATATTTTAAATGGTTACATTAATTGTTTTTAAAATGAAAATGGTTTTGAATTATTTATTCAAATCCAAACACTTTTATGTTTAAAGTTTTCTAAATTCCAAAGTAATTATCATTAAAAAACATTACAAATTTAAACCCCAAAATAAAAAATAAGGCAGAGAGAAAATAACTGAAATTTTTTGAAAACAGGGGAATACGTCCCGGTTGGAGCCACCAACCGGGACGAAAGAGGCCCCTGCATGCGCGCCCTTTCAGCTGCTGAAAATTGGACTATAGGTCCCGGTTGGTGGCTCCAACCGGGACGAATGGACCTTTAGTCCCGGTTGGAGCCACGAACCGGGACTAAAGGCCGTTTAATAACAGTGCGTGCCTCCTCTTCTTCTTACCGTCCCCGCTCACTTCTCATCCCCATCTCTCCATCTCTCAGCCCAATCGAGCACGATCTGCCGCCGCCGCTCTCGATCCGCCGCCGCGTCTGAGGAGGAGGAGGGCTCCCCGCGTCTCAGGAGGAGGCCCGCGTCTCAGGAGGAGGCCCGTGTCCGAGGAGGGGCAGCCGCCGCGTCTCGGGGAGGTGGAGGCCGCACGCCGCCGTCGCCTGCTGCCGTCCGAGCCCTGCCACAGCACGTGGAGGAGGAGGAGGAGCCTGCCACTGGCGTGGAGGAGGAGGAGGAGCCACAGGTGGCGTGGAGGAGGAGGAGCCGAGTCGCGGCGTCGAGGAGGAGGAGTCCGTGGAGGAACCCGCTGTCGCCACCCCCGCCCGCCCGCCTGGCTGCCCGACTCCGCGCTCCCTCCTGGTGAGTCTCCTGCCGACCTCCCCTCTCTCTCTCTCCCTCTCTCCCTCTCTCCCTCTCTCGCCGGCGTTGGATTGATGGGCCGTGACCAAGTCCGTGAACTGGCCCTGCAGGGCCTCGTTCAGGTTAGGTTCAGGTTAGGTTCAGAGTTAGGTTCAGGTTAGGTTCAGAGTAGCAAGATTCAGGTTAGGTTTAGGTTAGGTTCAGAGTAGATGAAAATGCAATAGTAGAACAAAGATATGCAGTAGTAAAACTTGTGTTTTTTAATGCATGTCTCCTATGTTTACATTGCAGTAGTAGAACAAAGATATGCAGTAGTTTACATTGCACTCACTAACTATGAACCTGTGTAACCTGAAGGTTTCATGAAACCAAGTTCCCTTTTTTTACTGTTGTATAAGAAAGTGCATTTCCTTTTGTGCATATGGACAATCATACACAGGTCCTTATTTGGTCCTTATGGAAAACCGTAAATCGTTAAATTACCAAGGCACAAGAACCATTTGTTCCTTTGATGCATGATCGTTAAATTACCAAGGCACAAGAACCATTTGTTCCTTTGATGCAGATGATCTTTGAATCATGACGATAAATGTAGCTTGTAGATAGCTTAGGGTTCGAGTAGCAAGGGTTCGTGGTAAGCTTAGGGTTGAGTAGCAAGGTTAGAGGCTGCATAGTTCAATCCACTTTCAAAGTTTCAGCCATCTAGTTGAGTTTGCGCACTTCACACCAATGCACAAATCCACTTTCGTAGTTCCGTGCCATTCAATGGTGTGGTAACCGATTCGATTGATATTATGGAAGTGAAATATCCGATCCTTGATGTATCGGCATATATCATGGGTTTAGGCATGTCTATGGCCTGATTTATTTTAATTGGGTTGTCATTGTTTCTTAAAGAGATAGCTTCTGTCATATGGCTATGCTTAAATTGATAACAAAAGTTTATATGGTTGTGGCCTTGTCTTTGGGACCGGATGGATGTGGTTGTGAAATGGTTTGGAAGAAAAAATAGAGTAGTGTTGGTTTTGCTACTATCTCTTTGGGACAATAGCACCTTGAAATTGTGCTTGTGCTTGTATATGAAGCACTTTATTATGTGTGTATGCAGGTTCTTGTATGAAACGAGTCCCGATTTTTGCGGAATGTTGATTAACTTCCGTTTGGCGTAAATCGGGCACTCTAGTTTAAGAAAATTAGCAAAGGTCATGCGGATTTTTCCGCATTTAACCAATTATTTGTTTTTATTAGTGCAAAGATGTGTGATAACTACGAGGTGGATGTTCTAAGCGCATCAGCGCTGAAGGAGAACTCAGACCTCCGAATAAACAATTGACATTCTGGGAGGCGGCCCAGCGGCTAGAAGACGATGAAGAATACCATCCTTCGGAGAGCGAGGATGATGAGATGGAAGACGCGGAGGAAGAAGCCGAAGGAACGGCGGACGATGAAACCACTGATGGCGGCGAGGGCACAGGGAGTGGTAGCAATCCTCCTAAGAAGAAGCCGAAGGACCGGCGCCCGAACACGGTCGGCACGGTCAGGGAGGAAATTACCGAAGTGAGCCCATCGGGGTTCCTTTGGAGCCCGCCTTGTCGTCAAAGGGCACGGGCAAGTGGCGGCGATCACCGACAACCATCTCGATCAACACCGAGAATCTCCGGCATAAAGATAATGGCCACTTGCGCACACTCCTCTTCGAGAAGCTGCACGCCAGATACAAGTTTCCCGCTAAGTATCAGAACACAAATTATCATGGGAACGAAGTAAACAAATCCGCCCTCACAAAGATGAGCACCGCCCTGGCCAGCTGGAGAACCCGGATAAACATATATGTGAATGTGCTATGACGGGATTGTCAGCCTTGTGATATGCACAAGTCCAGGAATTGTGCATCCTACTTGGCTGACAGTCCCGTCATAAGCAATTCCTGTGTCCAACGACCTAGCTAGTTATATATGAGGCATGCTTTTCGAGTTATTTTTGTCTTTTTCGAGAATATGCCGATGATTGAAATGTCGTGGCACAATATATATGTGAATGTGCTATGACGGGATTGTGAGCCTTGTGATATGCACAAGTCCAGGAATTGTGCATCCTACTTGGCTCACAGTCCCGTCATAAGCAATTCCTTTGTCCAACGACCTAGCTAGTTATATATGAGGCATGCTTTTCGAGTTATTTTTGTCTTTTTCGAGAATATGCCGATGATTGAAATGTCGTGGCACAATATATATGTGAATGTGCTATGACGGGATTGTGAGCCTTGTGATATGCACAAGTCCAGGAATTGTGCATCCTACTTGGCTCACAGTCCCGTCATAAGCAATTCCTGTGTCCAACGACCTAGCTAGTTATATGTGAGGCATGCTTTTTGAGTTATTTTTGTCTTTTTCGAGAATATGCCGATGATTGAAATGTCGTGGCACAATATATATGTGAATGTGCTATGACGGGATTGTGAGCCTTGTGATATGCACAAGTCCAGGAATTGTGCATCCTACTTGGCTCACAGTCCCGTCATAAGCAATCCGTGTCCAACGACCTAGCTAGTTATATATGAGGCATGCTTTTGAGTTATTTTTGTCTTTTTCGAGAATATGCCAATGATTGAAATGTCGTGGCACAATATATATGTGAATGTGCTATGACGGATTGTTAGCCTTGTGATATGCACAAGTCCGTGAATTGTGCATCCTACTTGGCTAACAGTCCGTCATAAGCAATTCGTGTCCAACGACCTAGCTAGTTATATATGAGGCATGCTTTTCGAGTTATTTTTGTCTTTTCGAGAATATGCCGATGATTGAAATGTCGTGGCACAATATATATGTGAATGTGCTATGACGGGATTGTTAGCCTTGTGATATGCACAAGTCCAGAATTGTGCATCCTACTTGGCTAACAGTCCGTCATAAGCAATTCCTGTGTCCAACGACCTAGCTAGTTATATATGAGGCATGCTTTTGAGTTTGCTCTTTTGATTTAAGAGTACTTTCTATAAGTGTATCTTCATATGCGACTTTAATTATACATGTTTTTCAATCACGGTTAGTTATTATTGTCAACTTGTAGATGACGTGGTACGTCGTGTACAAGGGACGGGTTCGAGTCTCGATGATTGGGAAGACTGCCGGAGACAGTGCACCGTTTCAGCGCAATAGCTACAAAGGGTACAACACTATGGCGGAGGCGGAAGATAGATACACGCGCTATCTAGCGGGAGTTAGGACAAGGAACCGGATGAAGACCTACACCTTCGTCGCGGCGGTGATCATGCTTATCTTCTTTGGTTATTTATCCCGCGTTTGTGTCTAGCTAGCTAGTTTAGATGTCTAGGCGAGCTTCCGAGCTCTAACTTGTTCGATCGACACATGTATTCGCATGTCACCAACTACTACTTTGTAACATGATCAAAACAATGTAACTTGGACTATGTATTCATGTATGAGACTTATCTATATGTATTTGTTTCAATCTTGTTTTTCATATCGAGTATTTACATATATAATTGTATATCTTGTATCTGTGTGTGTATATCTGCTGTAATATTGTATATAATCTGTATTGCATATAATCTGGCTTGGAAATTAAAAAAAACAAAAAATACATCTGTGGCGCACATGTTCTACCTTCTGTGGCGCACTACACCTAAAGCGCACCATGGATGTTTAGTGGCGCACTGGGTAGTGCGCCACAGAAGATCCAAGGGGTAGCGCACCATGCCAAACTTCTGTGGCGCACTAGGTGGTGCGCTACGCCTATCTCTACACAACCGTGGCGCACTAGGCAGTGCGCCACGGCTGAGAGATAGCCGTAGCGCAAGGCCCGTGGCGCACTACTGGTGCGCCACAAACGACCATTTTCCTAGTAGTGACTCACTCGAGATCCCCTCTTGATAGAACGACTATCTATCCTAAACCCGGTCTCCCAACTAATAACATGAGATCGGGAAAAGGGAAAACCTATCAAGATTATACCTTTGCCTTGAGCATTCTACTTGAGCTCGATGTAGGCGATCTTTCCCTTCTCAATATGGAACACCTTTCATGATTGCTCTTTATCAATCCATGACCACCGAGGATGGCAAGCATCAAACAGAAGATCTTCTATAGATGGCACATTCTGAGCTTGAAAAACACTTCTACTTCTTCTTATTTATATCATCTACCTTGAAGCCAACACATGCTCCAAGCGATGCCAATGGACAATTCCTACAAGTGTAACTTAATACACACATTAGTCCATAAAGATTGTCATTAATTACCAAAACCACACATGGGGGCCCACATGCTCTTTCACATGCATTATCTTCCTAAAGGGTATGCATTTAAGAAGGTTGGAAAGCAAAATATAACCCTACTTTGTCTTTTCCCTCCTTCAGGTAAGATAAGAATGGATTTTATCAAGAGTTGGTTCATGGGCTTGGATGATTTTCCTGGCACTTGACTCTTGTCGTTCACAAGTGTTAGCAGATGTGATAGGGTTTAAGATAAGATTGGGCAAGTTACGATAATAATGAATTTGATCTTGTTTTGGTGGAGTGATTATGTGCTAAGAATTATTCATCAAATGCATTAAATGAGGTTTAGAGAATATAAGTTAAGCATCAATTTATTACTTGTTGTTTGAGAATGTGTGGTGTGTTGATTCACTTTTGTTCACGATTTCTTCATCTACCCTTCCTAACATAAAAGTTCACCAAAGGTTATTTCAAACTTTTAACACTCCGCTCGATGAGCTAGTTCTAAATCACCAGCTCAAGTGGAACTTCAATCCCTTTGACAAGTTCTATCAATTTTTTTAGTTCTCCTGGATTGTATATGCATGAATGCAATGCACACAACTATATTATACATATTTTCAAGTCTCTCAAACTACATATGCTACAAACTGGTAGTACTTTCATTATCATACTTCACTTTAACTTCACTATTGACATCTTCAGAACAACCACGGTACAAGTCAATGGTTTCCCATTCTTTAGATATGTAAGGCACCATATACGTCCTAGAGAAATTGGATGAGAAGTACTACATAGGAATACGAGAACAATTAAGTTTGTTATAGTACCTTCATTATCATATTTCACTTTAACTTCACTATTAACATCTTCAGAATAACCACGGGACAAGTCGATGGTTTCCCATTCTTTAGATATGTAAGTCACCATATACTTCCTAGAGAAATTGGATGAGAAGTACTACATAGGAAGATGAGAACAACTAAGTTTGTTATAGTACCTAGAGTAAGATTAGCATTCTGGCATGGTTGGAGTTCAAAGATAATTACCATATTTCTTTTAGATATTATGGTTTTGTTGAGGGTGCAAACATACTAAGGGATTTTAGTCCTATGTCTTATAACTATTTACTTCAGATTTTTCCTTCTTGACCTGGTCAGGTTAAATTCATTGTCAAACCTATATCGAAGGGAGTACTTCTTTAACAAAATAATACTGGGACCTAGAACCAAATGAAATAATATTGGCCATCTTAAATTTATTGCCGAATCTTTATCAGGGAGTGTTATGTCAGTTATATGTGTCTTCTCTTGATAGAGATCTAAACTGAAAACAAGTTCACCTCACATAGTAGAGATCACAATTTGTTGATATCAGGGGACTTTGTCACTACTATTGTTCATAGTTACTAGTGCAGCTAGCGAGAGTGATGAAATTGTAAAGAATTAGATGGGCAGATTAAGAAGTCGGCGTGTAAAGCATGTGTGTACCTCAATGAGAATATCCTTCGGATATAGAGAGTGAAATGATGAATGAAATATTTGTTCTGCTCCTTATATCTATAGGAACCCTATCAAAATGTGTGTCATTCCTATGGAAACTAGGGGTACACGGTCCTCGGGGCAAGGACCTATTATCCCACGACGCGAAGCAGGGAGAAGCACCGGGACCATCGCTCCCAGAGCAACCTTGATCCGCAGACTCATGTTTCGTGCTCAAGACTTGTCAAGACATCAAACAGCAATCCCGGGCATAGAGAGTCATCCCCAGACACAACAGGAAGACCACATCTATAGAACAGGCATCCTTGAAAGGGTCATGATCGAGAGTTTTCCCGGCATCCTGGCAAAGGGATCCTCGAGAAATGAATGCATCTAGTGATCGGATCCTGACCAAGGCTAGGCGAATGGGACAAGACCCTGTTGGGTGTTGCACGTGTAGACCCTATAGTCTGCATGGTTGGGCAATGTAATCGCTCCACCATGTTGTGTCCATGCATGCAGCACCACGACATGTGGTACCGACACTTGTGGTGTCCCCTTGCCATTATAAAAGGAGGCTTGTGCCGAACAAGAAAAGGTGGAGATCAACTTGAAGAAGAACGAGCTAGCATAGAAGGGAAGGAATCCGCTGATCCTTCCCCAAGAACAACACCTGCAACCAGTTCATCATCCACCATATACGCCATAGTTGCATGATGTAGGGTTTTACACAATGCGGCTTGAACCTAGGTAAAAAACACGTGTGTCTCTGTGTGATTATATGTTCTTCATGTTTATTGATTGATCTTGCTATGCATTGTTTCCTTAGACAAACTAAAAAGGGGAGTCCACATCATTAGCATCTAAATCAAGGACATGAAATTTGGCATACCAGGTAAAGGGAACGAGCTTGGAAGCAATCTCCCTTGTCACCAATGATGCCCTCTGTCCTCGCGCATGGAGACGCGGGGAAAGGGTTGCTCGGGCCGGAAAACGCCCGGTGCAGCAGCTCGCATAGGAGGATCTCCCCATGATCCTTGTCAATCAGGGTATAGAGGCCTCGCTAGCGCAGAACCGACTCCTTCATATCAGCGCTCTTTAAGGAGGGAGCTAAACTAGCGGAACACCTAGGAGGGCGGCCAGGAATGATTTTGAAGGGATGGACAGCAAGCGGCTGTCGCATCCCCTCAAACTCCTCGGTCTAGGGGCTTCACTAGAGTTGGCTAATGCCCTACTGTGCTTCCCACCAGAAGCCACTCGAAGCAGCTTCAGTGTGGGATCCTAACTTGTTCGGCTAGGGGACCTAGTGGGATACTCTCTAGTATCACCGGTCAGCGTGCCCACACTTCACAAAAAATGCCCCTGGTTGTAGTCGCACACATGGAAGGGATGCCAAGGGACACCAGAAAGGGAGGCCTCCACATGCTTGGGATCCTCCCTAGGCCCCGAGTGTACGCCCACCACGGAATGGTCCGAGGCCAAGTCTAGTGCAACTTTAGAACACGTGATGTGTTGTGCATCCAAGGGGTTCCTCGGCCTTCCCTTTGCATAGTGTCATCAAGTGGATAACCATAGAGGTGTGCACTGTGCATCCGATCGTGGAAGTGCAACACCCCCTCAAATGGCCAGCCATACAATTCACCTTCGACGCCCAGGATTACACCGACTGATGCGTTGGCGTGGGAATCCTACCATTCGTGGTCTTGCCGACTATTAGCAACATGAGGGTGACTAAGATGCTCGTGGACATAGGTGTGGGCCTAAACCACCTATCCACACAACTTCTGAGGAAGCTCTAGATCCCGGCCGAGTGGCTGCTTCCAATAGGGGCGTTCCAGGGGATCAACCTGAGGGGTACGCAACTGTTGGGGCAGGTCGTGCTGCATTCATGTTCGGCACCTCGGACAATTTCCACACGGAGAACATCACGTTCAATGTAATGGAGATCATCCTCTCCTACAATGGTATTCTTAGAGGACCAGCTTTGATGAAATTCATGGCGGTACACATCACACGTACAACACCATGAAGATTCTAGCCAAAAAGGGGGTCATCATCGTCAAGGCTAACTCTCAAAACGATCTCTTCTACACGGAGTAGTCCTATCGGGAAACCACGGTGGTGGTCTCCTCGGCCTCACGTGATTCGAACGTGTAGGATCTGTCACCCATGCAAAAGAAGCGTTTGGTCGAGGACCATGAACTCACTGATACGTTAGAAACGTATCTATTATTTTTTATGCTCCATGCTTGATTAGTAGCTACTTTGCTTTACTTGTCTACACTTTGAGGTGCTTTTTACATCTTTTCTGGTACTAACCTACTAACAAGTTGCAACCATGCCAGATGCTTGTTTTCTGTTGTTTTGGGTTTCAGAAAATTAAGTAAAGAAATATTCTCGAAATTGGACGGGACAAACGTCAAAGTCAAATACTTTCTGTGGGGAACAAGAAGTCTAGAGGAGAGCCGGAGGGGCCAGCCAGAGGGGCCAGACCCAACCCAGGCGCGGGTGGGCCCCACCCCGCGCCTGGCTAGGGTTTGGCATCCCTGGCCGCTGCCTCGGTCTCCCCCTTCGCCTATAAGAAGCCCCCGATGCAGAAACCCTAAGCACCCAATCAAATATCCATGAAACCGTCTGTAGCCGCCGCCATCATCGTCCCTAGATCGGGAGGATCTGAAGTTCTTCCCGGCACCCTGCCGGAGGGGAGATCATCCCGGAGGCCTTCTCTCCGGTATGATGCGTGAGTAGTTCCACCTTGGAATATGGGTCCATGTAATAGCTAGATGGTTGCATCTCCTCCTTTGTGCTTTCATGTATAGATCTTGTGAGTGTCACATCCCAAAATTTTCCAAATTTTGAAATCTGAAAAATAAATAATTGTTGAAATTTAGGGTGAAAACAAACTTTTTGATTCCAAATGGAAACATCAAAACCCTACTTGAACAAACTTTGAATAAAAGGGAATCCAACAAAATTCAAATCAAGTGAAATGCTTTCATCAATGAATATACCTTGAAATTTAAATAGTTGGAAAAGTTAAACAAAAACCCTAAAACCCTAATGATAGAAAATCATTTCCAAGATCTCTCAAAGACTGGATTTGATCCATATAAAATTTTGTCAACAAACATTTATAAATGATCAAAATGATAAATAAAAAAATATTATAAAACCATAGAAATTGGTTTCACTTAATTTGGAGCCATAGATAAAAACTTATGAGTTTAATATGGCAATAGGAAATATTCCCAAAGCTAATAAAGCACCTATCTAAAATCCATACCAAATTATGAGCAAAATAATCCTAAAGTGACTTAAAAATATAAAGAAATACTAAATAAAATTATACAAATTGGAATCACCAATTTTGGATCTTTAAATAAAGAGATATGGATTTTAAAAGATAAAGTAAGAAATAAATAAGGAATCTTTAAAAGCCAAATTAAATCTTGGCTAAGTCTTAAACAAATGAAAGTCTATTGAATGATAAAAAGTAGGAAAGGTTTATTTAAATAAAATCATAAGGATTAGAACAATATCTAATTTTATTTAAATAAAGACAAATTGCCTAAATAATAAATTCCAATAAAATTATTTAGAAGACAATTTAAACCTTGAATTAAATCCATATGCAAATGGAATAAAGATAATCCAAATCCAAATGAAATAAAGGGATAAATAATATCCAAATAAAAGTATATGGAATTAAACCCTATTCTAATTATATTTAAATGGAGACAAAATCCCTTAAGTAAATGATTAATTAAATCATGAGAAAATAATAAATAGGAATTTACCAAAGTGGATTAAAAAGTTATCTAAATAAATTAAAAGAATTATTTGAATAAAATTTATATGGATTTAAAACCATATTGGATTTTATTTGAATAAAGACAATTGCCCAATTCAAATGATTAATAAATCATATTAAAAATATTTCAAAATAATTTAAAATGAATTATTTAACACCCTATTAAATAAATAAAACCTACTAAAAAAGGGTTGATGAAAATTAGAATTCAAATAAGAGTTTGAAATTATATTTAAAATCTTATTTGAATAAAGGCAAGTGCCTATTTTAAACAATTAATAAACCATAAAAGAATAAAAGAATTATTCTAAAATAGACTTTAAAATGCATTAATAAACAACATTAAAACTTACTGAAAGTTTTGAGAAAAGTTTGAATTCAAACAAGGTTTGAAATCATTTGGATAAAATCAAAACAGAAAAAGAAATCAAAAAAGGAAAAAAAGAAACAGAATAAAAAAACGACAAGAGCCAGCCCAGCCCACCAGGCCAGACCAGCCTAGCAAGCCCACTCTCTTCTCCTTCGAAACGTTTCCTTTCTCACTCAAACATCGACCCGCACAGTCACTGGCAACTAGACCCCACACGCCCTCCCTCTCTCTCGCTGACGAGGCTGCCCCACCTGCCAGTCATCTTCCCTACCCCGCGACCTGTTCTTCCTCACCCCCTGCCGTTTCCTGCTAAATTTTCGCGTCTTCAATTCGCTTAGATGTTGTGATTAAACCTTCACGCAACTACGCCCAACTAAATGCCCACTCCTTCTCTCTCTTTCCCCTCACTCACCCCTCCCTCTCGGCCATAGGGCTGCCCTGAATTCAGCTTGCGCCGCCACTGCTCCGACGAGCATCTCCAGCAAATTCCGGCCACTCCTTGCCTCCCCTTGCTCCCAGACCTCCACAAACCTACTCCCTACGGTCTTGCGCACCCGTCACTACCCCTGGCTCGCCCGCGCATGATCCACAGCATCGGCAACGACTTCAACTGAACGCCGCCGTCGTCTGCCATTATTCCGTCGAGCTTTCCCGGTAACCTCTGACTGCGCCTCCCCCTCTCCTTGACACTCACGCCTTCGTATCTCTCTCGCGCGTCTAATGCCGCCACTATTTGGTCTTCCCGTGCCTTGTAGCCTCGCCATCGACGACACCTGAGCGAGCCCGTCAACAGAGACGACTCCGGCGAGCGATTTAGGTCAATGCAGTGTGCCCCTTTGACGATGACGACCACCTCGAGCATCCTCTCGAAACTGTGAACTTGGTGAGCTACTCCACTGCTTTCCTTGCTTCTTGTAGTCGCTAGAGCGCTTCTGGCCGAGCGTCGCCACCGCTAGCCACCGTCGCAGCGCCGCCCGTTTTTGGCTAGATCATTCTGGTCGTTAGATGCCGATCCAAAGGACGCGATAGATCTTTTAAACAAAGAGGTATCGTTCAATCTGATCCATGCATTGCTGTTTAGATCAAACGGTCTGCATTACGCGGTCCCACCGAACCGGTACCCGCGAATAGGAAACAGACGCGTGGCACGTGTTTTGTTTTAAAAACAGAAACTATTCTATTAGATGTTAGATTTTTCAAAAATCATAACTTTAAATCTACACGTCCAAATTTGCAAACTTTATATCAATTGAATCATCAAAAATAATAATTTCCAACCATGCACTTTGTTTAGTAATTTGCTTCCGCAAAATTGGTTGTATTTGCAGAAACATGTGTAGGCATATTTTGAATATAAAAATTATTCTAGAAATGTTTTTAGGGTAAAATCTTTTATAAATGGATTGTTTTGAACCTACTGACCAGGGAAACCAACTTTTGGATTTAGAAATATATTTTGTGATACTTAAGAATTATTCCTTTGAATTAAAGCATTTCTATCTAAATAAAAATGTTGAATATGTTTTAAAAATGTTTTTTGAGTAAAACCCTTTTTAAAATAGTTTGAATTAAACTCTCTGACCCTAGACACCAAGTTTTAGGATTTAAAAAAATATTTGGTGAACCCTAGAAAAAAATATTACTTTGTTTAAAGGCATTTCCAACAAAACAAAATATTGCTTTGGTATAAAATGGTTTATAGGTAAAACCTTTTGCAAATGGTTTTAATATTAAACACTTGATCTTAAAACATTAACATTTGTGTTTAAAAATATATTTGTCAAACACTAGAAATTATTACTTTGATTAAATCATTTCTACAAAAACAAAAATGATTTAAAGTGGCCATTTTCACTAACTTAATATCAAATGGATTTGCCACTTTTATAAATGAACAATAGATGTTTTAGAATGTTTATAGCCTAATAGAAACCACTTTTTCAAATAAAACAATCTTTGGCATGCTTGCATGCATTGCTTTGTTTTTATTATTATGTGATGAATGCTAGTTTTGTATTTGTGCCTTGCTTGATTGAATTGTAGTGAACTTTGAAGAGTGTGACTATTGCAAGATCAATAAGTAAACTTATATTCTCTACCAAAAAGGAAAGTGGTGCTTAATACTTTTGTCCCATTATTTTCACTATGCATTAGTGATATTTCGAAGTAGGGCTTGCATGGAATTTTCTAAGTATAAACTATGCAATGGGAAATCCTAGTAGATGAAACCTTAGTAGAATTTTCCTAAGTTAAGATTCCTACTACTATCATGCTTAGCTTAGCTAGTATAAAACAAGGGTGGATTATATTCATGCGATGAAATATTTCTAAGTCAAGGACTTGTGTTTTGTTTAATAAAACAACTATGTGAATGAATCAACCGGGTGGAATGGTTGTGAATGGGTTATGTTGAGTGGTTACATAGGGCCCATATTTATGGACTACCCTAGTGTATCTCACTTGTGGAAATCCACCCAGGAACAAAGAGATTTGAGATGTCAAATGTTGAGAAGCTTCAAGTGCAGCCACTTGGCATTATGGGCTCTTCCTGGATCATATAGGTTGCAATAACTTAGCCATATGGAGTGTTCATGGTAGGGGTGATAGGTTTGGGAACGCGTCCATTTTGGCCTAAGGGAAGGCTTCTGAAAGATCTTGTCTCAATGCATGTCGAGTCTTGTGGGGAAAGTGCAGCACCTCTCGAGAGAGTAAAATCTAAGTACTTAGCCGTGTCCCCGAAAATGGACAATTTGAGCATCAAGACATGCAAGCTATCAAGAATCTCCTCATCCTAATTTCTAAGTTAAAAACTTGTGGTTGAAGAAGGGTAAAGGTTCACCAATGTCTATTGGTGGTTCCTTGGGTGATTTTTGCCAAGTAAAAACTTAGTGTTTTCAAATGATAAGGAAAATCTATTTTGAGCAAAGCAAGCCTAAGCTCCACTTAGACAAATGCATATAGATGATAGATACCACTATTTTACCATAGTATCACTTGCCAATACAAATCAAATGTATTGACCCTTGTGGCTGTAACTAATTATGTTGCAGGTTTATTTGATGTTAGTGAAGTGTGTTGATTAGGATTACAAGTCTACAACCAACATGATTGCCTGTGGCACTTTGAAGATGAAGGACTCCATTCTATATAGTTTTTTCTACTGCATTGTAATGTGATAGCCAAATGAGCTATGTAGGATGTAATGAAATATTTTATTCCTGGTTATAAAGTTATACTATGACCTTTGTTTCTTGATATTACATCTTAACTGTGGATGCTAGCTATTGATCGAGGGACTAGCATTGTAAACACAAGGATCTCTACCTTATTAAAGGTTGGGACCTCTACAGATGGTATCATAGCACTGTGTTGCCTATAGGATTGTAACCCTAGGATTGGACAAAACCCCTTAGAAAAATAGGAGTTGTATTTGTTCCAAAACTTATTTACAAACAATCTTGTAAACTCTTTCCTCAACATTTTGTTTTTGATTCTACGTATCTTCCTTTTCAAACTTGATGGACAAAGACCTCAACCATGAGAAAAGACTTCAACATGAGCAAAGGACTTCATCAACTCAAATGACTTCAACTTCACCATCACCAATGACTTCAACTTTAGTTTCATCAATGACTTCAACTTGGACATCACTAAGGACTACAAGTGAGACAAGAAATATTACTCAAGACTTCAATACTAAGGAAACACAACTTAGAAGAAAACATCACCACTTTTGAAGTTTTGTGACCAAGACACAAGAATTTTCCAAGGAAGCCATGATCTTGTTCATACAACTAAGAAGAATGGAATGATCCAAGTGAACATATAGTTCGACCACCATACTAGTGATTAGTTTAAACTCACCAACTTATGTGGTGTAGGAAAAATATTTTGTTGCCTAAAAATGTGCTTGAACCTTGTTGTTTGAGTGGAATGTTTGTTTGTGATTGCTTGCACATTGCTTTGTGTGAATTGTTGTGTGTAAGTAGAATTCTTCCTCTAGAAATCTTTTGCGTACTCTAATCCCAATCCAACCCAAATAGATGACTTCTCCAAGAGACTCCAACATCAAGAATAGTGACAACAACAACCAAGAGATGCTTCTAGCAACTCAAGCCCAGTTGAATCAAGTGACAACTAGTTTTTAGGCAACAATAATGAGTTAGACCCAACAATGCAAAAGTTTGTGGAAACCCAATCTCAATTGTTGCAAAGGATGACCAATCAAATGATCAACATGATAAGCAACTCTTCCCAAGGAGATTGTGACAACAATGATGTCAAGGATGATATTATAGAAGGAACTCAAGCTTGCAATATTTGTGGAGACATGGATCACACTTCTAAAGAGCATGAGGATCAATGCCCTAATTTTGAAGAGAAACATCCAACTAAACAATGCCCCACATCTCAAGTTACTTGTTTCCTATGTGAAGGAAATGATCATGTCCCTATTCAATGCCCCATCTATCCTATAGTTCAACAAATGAGGCAAGATGGAATGCATCAAATGTTTGGAAACCTCCATAAGGAAACAAATTCTACCAAGAAGGATGAACGCAAAGTCAGAACCATGCCTCATAAGGCCAAATCCAAAGTAACCAAAAAGTGTTGCTACTCTTGTGGAGAAGAATGTCATATCTCTAGTAACTGCCCCGAGAAGAGAGAAAGATTTCCCACCTTTGAGGTGAGATATGAAGAGCATGAACTAGAAGAACTCCTAGCTTTGGAGAGACCCAAGAAGAAGAAGAAGAAGAAGAAGGACATAAGCCAGTTGCAATGTTACAATTGCAAAGAGATGGGACACTATGCCAGTGATTGCCCAGAAGAGAAGAAGAACCAAGGAAACAAACAAGAGGCAATAATGACAAAGGAAAATAAGGATATTAGCCAAGTGATGTGTTTCAAATGCAAAGAGCTAGGCCATTATGCAAGTAAGTGCCTAGAGAAGATACATCAAGATCCCAAGTAAGCCAAGATGTAATCTAGTTGAAACCCTTTTAAGGGTGGTAGTATCCTAGTTGTCTTGAAGCCAACTTGTAACCTCTAGCCTTCCCAAATCTCGGGAAGAGATTTCTTTTAAGGGTGGTAGCCTGTCACATCCCAAAATTTTCCAAATTTTGAAATGTGAAAATTAAATAAACAAAATAAATAATTGTTGAAATTTAGGGTGAAAATAAACTTTTTGGTTCCAAATGGAAACATCAAAACCCTACTTGAACAAACTTTGAATAAAAGGGAATCCAACAAAATTCAAATCAAGTGAAATGCTTTCATCAGTGAATATACCTTGAAATTTAAACACTTGGAAAAGTTAAACAAAAACCCTAAAACCCTAATGAAAGAAAATCATTTCCAAGATCTCCCAAATACTATGGATTTGATCCATATAAAAATTTGTCAACAAACATTTATAAATGATGAAAATGATAAATAAAAAATATTATAAAACCATAGAAATTGGTTTCACTTAATTTGGAGCCATAGATAAAAACTTATGAGTTTAATATGGCAATAGGAAATATTCCCAAAGCTAATAAAGCACCTATCTAAAATCCATACCAAATTGTGAGCAAAATAATCCTAATGGGACTTAAAAAATATAAACAAATACTAAATAAAATTATACAAATTGGAATCACCAATTTTGGATCTTTAAACAAAGAGATATGAATTTAAAAGATAAATAAATAAATAAATAAATAAATAAGGAATATTTAAAAGACAAATTAAATCTTGGCTAAGTCTTAAACAAATGAAAGTCTATTGAATGATAAAAAGGAGAAAATGTTTATTTAAATAAAATCATAAGGATTAAAACAATATCTAATTTTATTTAAATAAAGACAAATTTCCTAAATAATAAATTCCAATAAAATTATTTAGAAGACAATTTAAACCTTGAATTAAATCCATAAGCAAATAGAATAAAGATAATCTGAATCCAAATAAAATAAAGGGATAAAAATATTCAAATAAAAGTATATGGAATTAGTCCATATTCTAATTATATTTAAATGGAGACAAAATCCCTTAAGTAAATGATTAATTAAATCATGAGAAAATAATAAATTGGAATTTACCAAAGTGGATTAAAAAGTTATCTAAATAACTTAAAAGAATTATTTGAATAAAATTTGTCTTTTAAAAGAAAACCATATTGGATTTTATTTGAATAGACAATTGTCCAATTCAAATGATTAATAAATCATATTAAAAATATTTCAAAATAATTCAAAATGAATTATTTAACACCCTATTAAATAAATAAAACCTACTGAAAAAGGGTTGATGAAAATTAGAATTCAAATAATAGTTTGAAATTGTATTTAAAATCTTATTTGAATAAAGGCAAGTGCCTATTTCAAATAATTAATAAACCATAAAAGAATAAAAGAATTATTCTAAAACAGACTTTAAAATGCATTAATAAACAACATTAAAACTTACTGAAAGTTTTGAGAAAATTTTGAATTCAAACAAGGTTTGAAATCATTTGGATAAAATCAAAACAGAAAAAGAAATCAGACAGGAAAAAAAGAAACAGAATAAAAAAACGACAAGAGCCAACCTAGCCCACCGGGCCAGACCAGCACAGCAAGCCCACTCTCTTCTCCCCCAAAACGTTTCATTTCTCACTCAAACATCGACCCGCACAGTCACTGGCAACCAGACCCCACGTGCACTCCCTCTCTCTTGCTGACGAGGCTGCCCCACCTGCCAGTCATCTTCCCTACCCCGCAACCTGTTCTTCCTCACCCCCGGCCGTTTCCTGCTAAATTTTCGCGTCTTCAATTCGCTTTGATGCTGCGATTAAACTTCCCCGCGACTGTGCTCTACTAAACTCCCATGCCTTCTCTCTTTCCCCTCACTCATCCCTCCCTCTCGGCTACAGGGCTGCCCTGAATTCAGCTTGCGCCGCCACTACTCTAACGAGCATCTCTAGCAAATTCCGGCCACTCCTCGCCTCCCCTTGCTCCCAGACCTCCACGAACCTACTCCCTACGGTCTTGCGCACCCTTCAGTACCCCTGGCTCGCCCGCGTATGATCCACAGCGTCGGCAACGACTTCGACTGAACATCGCCGCCGTCTGCCATTATTCTGTCGAGCTTTCCCGGTAACCTCTGACCGCGCCTCCCCCTCTCCTTGACACTCACGCCTTCGTATATCTCTCGCGCGTCTAACGCCGCCACTATTTGGTCTTACCGTGCCTTGTAGCCTCGCCATTGATGAGACCAGAGCGAGCCCGTCAACAGAGACGACTCCAGCGAGCGATTCAGGTCAACGCAGTGCGCCCCTTCGACTATGACGACCACCTCGAGCATCCTCTCGACACTGTGAACTCGGTGAGCTACTCATCTGCTTTCCTTGCTTCCTGTAGTCCCTGGAGCGCTTCTGGTCGAGCGTCGCCGCTGCCCGTTTTTGGCTAGATCATTCTGGCCGTTAGATGTCGATCCAAAGGACGCGATAGATCTTTTAAACAAAGAGGTATCGTTTATTCTGATCCATGTGTTGTTGTTTAGATCCAACGGTCTGCATTACGCGATCCCACCGTACCGGTACTGGTGAATAGGAAACAGACGCGTGGCACGTGTTTTGTTTTAAAAACAGAAACTATTCTATTAGATGTTAGATTTTACAAAAATCATTACTTTAAATATACACGTCCAAATTTTGCAAACTTTATATCAATGGAATAAGCAAAATGAATACTTTCCAACCATGCACTTTTTTTTAGTAATTTGCTTCTGCAAAATTGGTTCTATTTGCAGAAACATGTGTAGGCATATTTTGAATATAAAAATTATTCTAGAAATGTTTTTAGGGTAAAATCTTTTAAAAATGGATTGTTTTGAACCTACTGACCATGGAAACCAACTTTTGGATTTAGAAATATATTTTGTGACACTTAGGAATTGTTGAATTAAAGCATTTATAGCTAAATAAAAATGTTGAATATGTTTTAAAAATGCTTTTTTAGTAAAACCCTTTGAAAATAGTTTGAATTAAACTCTCTGACCCTAAACACCAAGTTTTAGGATTTAAAAACATATTTGGTGAACCCTAGAAAAAAATATTACTTTGTTTAAAGGAATTTCCAATAAAACAAAATATTGCTTTGGTATAAAAATGGTTTATAGGTAAAAACCTTTTGCAAATGGTTTTAATATTAAACACTTGACCTTAAAACATTAACATTTGTTTTTAAAAATATATTTGTCAAACACTAGAAATTATTACTTTGATTAAATCATTTCTAACAAAACAAAAATGATTTAAAGTGGCCATTTTCACTAACTTAATATCAAATGGATTTGCCACTTTTATAAATGACCAATAGATGTTTTAGAATGTTTATAGCCTAATATAAACCACTTTTTCAAATAAAACAATCTTTGGCATGCTTTGCTTGCAGCTTCTCCAGCTCACAGCTCCTCCATTCAAAATATAAACGTATCATGTCTGAGATTTAGAATCATCCTTGTGGGTGTCGAAACTAGCGTCGACGTAACCCTTTACGACGAGCTGTTCATCACCTCCATAGACTAAGAACATTTCTTTAGTCCTATTCAAGTACTTTAGGATGTTCTTCACGGCTGTCCAGTGTTCCACTCCTGGATCACTTTGGTATCTGCTCGTCAAATTAAGAGCATTGGACACATCCGGTCTAGTACATAGCATGGAATACATGATAGAACCTATGGCCGAGGCATAAGGCACTTTGCTCATAGCTTCTCTATCATTTACCGTAGCTGGACACTAAGCCTTGCTCAATATCTTACCTGACAACATAGGCACTGAACCTTTATTTGCCTTATCCATTCTGAACCTTTTCAGAACTTTGTCTAGGTATGTACTCTGGCTTAAAGCTATCAGGCGTCTTTGTCTATCTCTATAGATTTTGATGCCCAATATATAAGCAGCTTCCCCTAGGTCTTTCATTGAAAAACATTTGTTCAAATAACTCTTCACTTCGTTAAGCATGTGAATGTCATTTCCAATAATCAATATGTCATCCACATATAGTACCAGAAATGTCACTGAGCTCCCACTCACTTTATTGTAGATACAAGCTTGTAGCAATTTGGAACAAATCCAAAGCTCTTGATCACTTGATCAAAACGAAGGTTCCAACTCCGAGATGCTTGCTTCAGTCCATAAATGGAACGCTGAAGTTTGCACACTTTATCAGCATCCTTAGGATCGACAAAACCTTCGGGTTGCATCATATACAACTCTTCATCAATGTTGCCATTGAGGAACGTAGTCTTGACATCCATCTGCCATATTTCATAATCATGAAACGCAGCAATTGCTAATAAAATCCGAATGGACTTAAACATTGCTACGGGAGAGAAAGTCTCAGATTTAAATGAATAACTATCTTGCAATAAACACGATCCATATATGATGTTCATGCTCAACGCAGGCACATAATAACACTTATTGAGGTTTAAAACTAATCCCGAAGGTAAAACTAAGGAGAGCGTGCCGACGGCCATCACATCAACTCTTGATCCGTAGCCAACGCGCATCGTCACCTCATCCCTCGCAAGCCGTCGTCTATTTCGTAGCTCCTGTTTCGAGTTACAAATATTAGCAACTGAACCAGTATCAAATACCCAGGCACTACAACGAGGGCTAGTAAGGAAAACATCAATAACATGTATATCAAATATACCTTTGATGGTGCCATCCTTCTTGTCCGCTAAGTACTTCGGACAGTTGCTCTTCCAGTGACCCTTGTCCTTGCAATAGAAGCACTCAGTGTCCGGCTTAGGTCCAGACTTGAGCTTCTTCTCAGCAGGGGCAACGCGCTTGCCGCCGCCTTTCTTGAAGGGCTTCTTTGCACCCTTACCTTTCTTAAAGCTGGGGGGCTTGTTGACCATCAACACATGATTATCCTTTTTGATGTCCACCTCCGCAGCTTTCAGCTTAGCGAAGAGCTCGGTGATCGTATCAGTGGAACCAATCTGATTATGAGTCACTACAAAACTTTTGTAGCTGGGAGGGAGTGATTGCAGGACCCTGTCAATCTTGAGCTCCTCTGGAATCTTGCAGTCCAGTTGCTCAAGGCGTTGAGTGTAGCCCGACATCTTTATGGCGTGCTCAATAACGGAACTCCCTTCCTCCATCTTGCAGTTAAACAATTTCTCAGAGATCTCATATCTCTCAGAACGGGCCTGAGTCTGAAACATAGTTTTCAGCTCCTCAAGAATATCAAAGGGCCCGGGATAATCTTCAAAACGATTTTGAAGGTCCGATTCCATAGCAAACAACATGGTGCTCTTAATCACACCATAATCATCTTTGCGCGACTGATAAACAGCTTTCTTATCAGCCAGCGCATCTACAGCAGGGGTGTCACCTATCGCATCCTCAAGGACATAGTCCTTTTGTCCGCCAGCGAGAATGATTCTCAGATTGCGGAACCAGTTGATGAAGTTAGACCCATTGTTTCTAAGCTTTTCTTTCTCAGCAAAAACGTTGAAGTTGAAGTTGGACTTAGCCATTTGATCTACAATATTTGCAAGTACAAATTAGACTATGTTCATGATAACTAGTTCAACAAAATCAAATTACTAGATGAACTCCCACTAAATTCAACATCACTCAAGTTGTTTAGTGAACATGATCCAAATTCACCACACCTAATCCGATCTTCACGAGAAGAGATATGGTTTCAATGGTGGACAACTAAGTGTCGATCATATCATTCATATGACTCATGCTTAACCTTTCGGTTCATGTGTTCCGAGGCCATGTATGTACATGCTAGGCTCGTCAAGTCAAACCCAAGTATTTCCGCGTGTTCAAAACTGGCTTGCACCCGTTGTATGTGAACGTAGAGTTTATAGCACCCGATCATCACGTGATGCTTGAACACGACGAACTTTCGCAACGGTGCATACATGGGGAGAACACAGTTTTATCTTGATCTTTAAGTGAGGAATCATCTTATAATGCTACCGTCGCGATCTAAGCATAATAAGATACATAAAAGGATAAACATCACATGCATAACTTTATGTGACATGGTATAGCCAATCTTCGCGCAATGATCTCCATCTTGTGCGTGCCGGCATGATCTCCATCACTCCACCATGATTGCCTCCACCACGAATAGCAACTACAACTATTGCTAACTACTTAGCGATAAAGTAAAACTATTACATGGTATATAAGAAGTTGACACACAGGTCATACACAATTATAAAGACAACCATATGGCTCCTGCCGGTTGTGTACTCATCGATATGCAAGTCGTGAAACATTACAAAACATGATCATCGCATACAACATACACATCACATCTTGGGCCATACCATATCACAGAAAACACTCCCTGCAAAAACAAGTTAGACGCCTCTACTTTGTTGTTGCATGTTTTACGTGGCTTATGGGAGTAGCAAGCTAAGAACGATTCTTACCTATGGAAAGCCACAACGGTGATATTATGGTTGCCAAACTCCGGTGTAAATCCCATGACAACTATAGTGAGAGAAACTGGCATCCACCAGCCGCATGTGTGGAACAAGCCACACGTCAAGTGCGGAGCTGGTCTCGCGAACGAGGTCGCGTAAGGTTGGCCTGGACCGCTTCGATCTCACTATCCCACATCATAAGAATTACAAAAACAAGAGGCTTGCAACAGAAAACATCAACACCCGCAACAACCATGTTGCGTTCTACTCGTGAAACACATCTACTCATAGATCTAGCTATGATACCACTGAAGGGTTTCACAACATAGTAAATCAAAAAAAATTCTACGGATGCGAACGGGAAAGCCAAGATCTAATCTAGGAGATGCAAACAACGATAGGGAATAGATGAGATCTTCATACCCTTGAAGATTCGCACAACGGAACGTTCGACGGAACGTGGGTGATGTAGTCGTACTCGCTTCTCCTCCTCGCGATCCGATCCGATCTAACACCGCAAGTGGCGATGCCTCCGAGAGATGCACACGTGCGGCACCTCGATGTCTCCTCCTTCCTTGATCCAGCAAGTAGGGTGGAGAGATGGATTGGATCTACAACACGACGGCGCGGTGCAAGCGGTGGAGAGTTTCTGCGGCAGGGCTTCGCCTACGCGCAGTCGGGAGGGAGAGAGAGAGGAGGGGCAGCAGGGCGGCTAGGGTTGAGGAGGAGGTGTAGGGGAGGGGTGCGCGCCCAGCCCTCTTTATATAGAGGGGTGGGCGACCAGCCATAGCCCCTCCCCCAAGCCCTAGGCCGGCGGCCAAGGAGGGAGGAGTGGGGGGCAAGTTTCCCTCCCTCCCTTCTAGAAGCTCCCCTAGGGGTTCCTAGGTGTTTGGCCGGCTGGGCCCTATGGGGCCTTGTGCCCCTGGCCCAATGCGCTCAGGTCACTCCCTCATAGGCCCATGCCCCCTCCCGGCATGTGGGGCCACGTTGGTCCCCCTCCGGAAGGTTCTAGAAGCTTCCGGTACAATACCGATTAACCCGGAACAATTCCGAACTCCAAAAACTGAATTGCCTTATATGAATCTTATTCTCCGGACCATTCTGGAACCCCTCGTGACGTCCTGGATCTCATCTGGGACTCCGAACAAAAACTCATAAACCAATTATCCAATCTATCCTAGCGTCGAGACACGTTAAGTGTGTGACCCTTCGGGTTCGAGAATATGCAGACATGATCTTATATCAATAATCAACAGCGGGGTCTGGAAACCCATATTGACTCCCACACATTCATCGATGATCATATCGGATGAACCACGATGCCAGGATTCAATCAATCCCATATATATATTCCCTTCGTCTCGCGATATTTTACTTGCCCGAGATTTGATCGTCGGTACCGTCATACCTAGTTCAATCTCGTTCACAGCAAGTACTTTACTCGTTCCGTAATCCGATATCACTTTGTGATTAACTCCTTAACCACGTGCTTGCAAGTGGTGTTGATATAGATTACCGAGTGGGCCCGAAGTATATCTCTCCGACTTGGGAGGGACAAATTCCATCTCGATACATACAACCCAACAGGTACTTTCCGATCACCTGAGAGACACCTTTATGATCACCCTCTCATAGGATGATGTTTGATGAACTCAAAGCTTTCTTCCAATAACAGGGAGTTGTATTATCTCATGGTCTAAGGAATACAATATTTGACATAATAAAATCTTCGCAAAGATGAACACGATGACACGATCTAATTGCTCCGCTTAGTTTGGGTCTGTCCATCATATCATTCTCCCAATGATATGATCTCATTATTAATCGACAACTCATGTCTATGGTTAGGAAACCTTAACCATCATTAATCAATGAGCTAGTCCATAGAGGCATACTAGGGACACGGTGTTGTTCACAAACCACACAAGTATTAAAGTTTCCGCTTAATACAATTCTAGCATGGAATATAAACTTTATCATGAACAAGAATTATAATAATAACATATTTATTATTGCCTCTAGGGAATAATTCCAACAATATATAGTTGGATAAATACATATAAATTTAGCTATTACACATTATGGCAGTACATACAAAGTGAAATACATAAATCAATCATCTAGCATAATTAGTACTCTCTAAGAAACCAACATTGCATTTATAATGGGCCACACCATGGAAATTGCTGAACCAGAATATGTACCTCTCCATTATCCTTTTCATAGAGAAAAAAAGGATAATGCTATCCTGCTTTAGGTTCAAGCTTCTCACAACCTTCTCCCATCCAGTCGTCAAGATTGCATTTGACCCAGCTCCCATCTTAATCCTTAACATCTTTGGCCTTTTGCTCTCTAGTTGCCAAACATGGACATTAATAGGTTCATCAAGGAGATTCTTTAGGTATTTTTTTGTGAGAATTGAAGAATTAGCATGCTTGTGATTAATGTAAGTATTTAAATATCACAGGGTAGCTTATTGTTGATAATATTATCAAAAATATATCATCTTACCAGCTTGCACTTCTTTTTCATGACAGATGAATAGGGCAGCCTATAGATGTAGTACTTGATTTTTGGTGGAAATTCGGGTTCACACCAGTCTAAGAGGAAGTCTACATGAACTTGTTTCAGATACATGTCATTTCCCAATAGGCTCTTCTTATCAAAATCGGTGTCCCCCTTGTGTTGAGGCCCTGATGCAACAACAAATCAATGTATACCGTCTAAACGCATAAAAAATAGATGACTGAAATTTTGATGTTATCTTTTGTTACTTCTAAACTCAATCATGTCGGTGGGATCTTCATCTGATGACTGAAAATCAAAACCACCAAAAGAAAAACGAAAACTGTCATCGCTAGATAGCGATATTGCATCATTGCTGCATGTTTCCATCAACTAAATAGATACATACAAACAACATCTTAAAAGAATCAAGATGCAAGTAGACTAATGAAGTGACAACTAAAATAGATATACAGAGAGACCAATAAAGTGACAACTAAATCTCTATTACTAGAAGTGACAATTGAAGATTTTGAGATTTATACAAGGGGAAAAGAGTTGGGACAGATGCAGGCCTGCTGGGGGAGGCTCTCCTGACTGCGCCATCGGATCTTTGCATCTCGGTAACCCTGGAACTTAAATTTGAGAAGCAAAATGGAAAAATTCCTCAATCGAAGCTACTGATTTAGGGTTTTGGGGATTTGGTTTTCACGCATACCTACGTGGACAACGAAGGGGGTACTCAGAGGCGGGGGAGAGCATCCGCACTACAGGACCAGAGGCGGTGAATAGTGATCTGGGCGGGCGGAGAAGAACAAAAGTGGCACATATCTGAAATGTTTGTCTAAATATTTTTAGATATTTGCCGCCAAGGACTAGTCTTAGACGGCTGCAAGTGGAAAACGTCTCTAAGAACAGTCATTCTTCGAATATTTCATAATTTTACGCCAAGAACTTCCCTGGCTAAGACAACTAGTAATTTGAAAAAAGCTAATATTAATATATTTGGAACTCTAGATTTTGATTATCCTAAATTTTTAGAATTATTCATAATTTAAAGACAGTAAATGTGTTTATATATGCTTGCTAGAGTGTATTTGAGTCCTCTAAGACTAAATGAGGATCATAAACTGAAGAAAATAATTTGCTTGGTACAAACCTTGGATCTTTACCCTGAAAGACATGACGACTAGTGTTCATGCGACTTGTTGCAGAGCAATAAGGTGCAAGTGTTATGAATTTGACTAGTTAAAATGTTTAATCATGAAGTGAGACTGTTTGGTTACTTAATTATGAATCTTTTCACCAATATAACTTTTTTCATGTAATCTTTGAAGGAAATCTCGTTGAGTGAATATTTGGAACTCCAGATATATTCAGAACTCCAGATTTTGATTATTCTAGAATTTGAGAATTATTCATAATTTAAAGGAAAATAAAGGTGTTTATACATGCTTGCTAGAGTGAAATTGAGTACCCTAAGACTAAATGATGTTCATAAACTGAAGAAAATAATTTGCGTAGTACAAACCTTGGATCTTTACCCTGAAAGGCATGACAACTAGTATCCATGCGACTTGCTACAGAGCAATAAGGTGCAAGTTTTATGAATTTGACTAGTTCAAATGTTTAATCATGAAGTGAGACCGTTTTATTACTTAATTATGGATGTTTCACCAATATAATTTTTTTGTATACTCTTTGAAGGAGATCTCGTTGACTAATTCATGAATGTTTCTTCACTGGTGTGCATGAGCATCACTAGTACATCATCATCAGTAATATAATTGAACACTATAATTTTAAGGAACTCCATATATAAATAGAGTGAAATTGTCTTACAACTACCACCAGAGTGAAATTGTCTTACATGCAACTGGTTAATAATTAAATTATACAAAATAAGCAGGGGCAGTAGCCGGAAGATGCCTTAGCAGGGGCAGCAGCAGCAGTAGGAGCATGCATAGCCTACTCTAGGGGAAACATGCCAGTCTTGACATATTCCCGAAGGAATTTGCCGTAGGCTGCATGCCGCGCCAAGGTCTGCGCTTGGTGCAACCGACCTAGGCCTTTGCCAGCGCCCACCGCGTGCTGGATCAAGCTGTCGATGTCCGAGTTGATAACTCTGCCACAGAATGGGCAAAACAGTCTGTCCCTATGGTGAAAACGTATCTGCCCATACCGCAATTTCCTCAAGATGTAGTGGCTCTTGTTGTTCCTAGAGTACTTGCTAGAGTCCACGTCATCAGAATCCTCATGTATATTTTTAAGAACATAACTTAGAACTCATACATATGATTAACAACATATATGTAAGACAATATTAAATTGATTGAATCAGAGTTATATGTAGAACAAACTCTGTGGCCTCATAAGTTTCTTCAGGGATGGCATAAGCGAACCAAGTACTCATTGCACAACCTATTGTTCTTGTACATTGCACCGGGTTCGCTAACTCATCCGTGAAAAAATCTTGGCACCAATGTGTATTGCCTCTCTTTTCGGGCAAATTTTAATCATTAGCCATAATAAGATATATAGAAGAACCAATTCAAAGATCATATAGTTCATATAAGAATAAATCAGGGGCCTCATAATTTTTTCAGAGATAGAGTTGGAGAACCAAGTACCCATTGCACAACCTATTGTTTTTGTACATTGCCCCGAATTAGCTAACTCATCCCTAAAAAAATCTTCTTTTGGGCAAATGTTAATCATTGGCCACAATAAGATATATAGCAGAAACAATTCAAAGATCATATAGTTCATATGAGAATAAATCAGGGGCCTCATATATTTTTTAGAGATGGAGTTGGGGAATCAAAGTACCAACAACACAACCTATATTGTTTGTGTAACTGCCTCAGGTTCACTAACCCATCCCTAACAAAACGATACCAAAAATTTGTGTCACCCTGCAATCTTTTGGGGAAAATTTCAATCATTGGCCTCTTTGAGAAACTGAAATTAATTCTTACTATACACTATGAATGTATGCAATAACAATTTAAAGATCATATAGTTCATAGGAACAATGTAGAATAAATCTGGGGGCCTCATAACTTTTTTCAGAGATGGAGTAAGTGAACCAAAGTACTGATGGCCCACAAGTATAGGGGTTGTATCGTAGTAAATTCGATAAATAGGAGTGTCGATCCCAACAAGGAGAAGAAGGTGTTCACTAGTGGTATGGAGCAGAAAATCTCTGTAAATACTTAGCAACGGATTTTTAGGGGTTTTCTAATAAAGCAAAGAAACAAAGTGCAAGTAATAAAGACAACGAACAAATGCAACAAGTGTCCCAATCCTTTCTTAGCAAAGTACAAGCCGGTGAAAATACTTATAAGGACCAAACGTTCTCAAGGACACATGGGAATTCTGTCAAGTGCTTTCGCTTCAAATAGCTGAGTAGTCTTGTTTGGTGTTGTAAGTGTTGTGTGAGTGAACCAGTGCTAATATACCGACCTTACTTGCACTAATACATACTTGTGATTAAACCCCCTGCAAGCATCCGCAACTACAGGAAAGCAATTCAGATATAAACCTAACCACAGCCTTAAACTCTGAGATCCTATGCTCCCTTGTGCAATGGTGTCCTAACAGGGGTTCAGGTTTCTGTCACTCCGGCAACCCCACAATTAGTAGACAAATACAAAATGCATTCCCCTAGGCCCATAAATGGTGAAGTATCATGTAGTCGACGTTCACATGACACCACTAGAAGAATAGCACCACAACTTAAATACTAAACCATTGAATAATATCTCAACACAAATCCACTACTAACAACATGACTTCTCCCATGTCCTCAAGAACTAGACGAACTACTCACAAGGAATCATATGGATCAAGATCAAAGATCATATGGTGATGAATAACAATCTGAACACAAACAATAATCCAATGGTTCCACTCACAAGCATCAACTACAATAGTAATCAACACCGGGAAAGTTTCCCTAAGAACTATGCAAGTATTCAACACAATTGTTACAGCGGAATGGAGTGGTGATGATGGTGCTGGTGGATATGATGGTGTGGATGATGATGATAATGATCCCGATGAATCCTAGCTTGATGATGGTGTTGATGGCGATGATCTCCCCTCTCCGGGAAGGAATTTCCCTGGCAGAAATCTGTCTGCCGGAGAGCTCTTTCTCTCTCCATGTTTTCCGCCTCGCAGAGGCGGTGGAATCTTTCTATGGTCGCTCCCCATGTTTTAGGGTTTCGAGGAGAAGATATAGGCGAGAGGGCGGAGCCAGAGGTGGGCCAGGTGGGCCACACCCCTGTAGGCGCGGCCAAGGGGTGGCCCGCGCCTGGGGGGTGTGGGCCCCCTGTGGGCCATCTCCGCCTCCCCTTATGGCTTCCTTCGTCTTCTGGGAAAATATGATTTTCCATAATTTTTCTGGTATTTTTCTGATCTTCGCGAAATTGCATCAAAACACCTCTTTTTTCATCAGAATCCTGACTCCGGCAGTTCAACCTCCAAGAATCATCCAACATGCAAAAATAGATGAAAAGACATAAGTATCACCTCTTAGTAAGAAATATATCAATGAATAGAGGCAAATTATGATATAGAATGGTGATGCAAATTGGACGTATCAACTCCCCCAAGATTAGACCTTCGCTTGTCCCCAAGCGAAAACTGAGCTCAGTAAACAGGTCCACAGTTTTATGGAGTGAAGTGTCGATAATAGAATACGGACAAGAAGTATCACACTTACCATTACACAACTCATAGAAGAAAGCAACTCACAATTATATAACTTATCTTGCAACAAGTATAGGAGTCACAATAGAGATGCATAAATATAAATCATAATTGGAATTGGCAAACTTTGTTCTTGGTCAGAGAACAACTGGCAAACAGTTTCACAAATAAATCTTTTGTAGAAGTTTTACAACAGAAGAACTCTTTGCTCAAACATAAAAGGTTTTTCACAATGATGGCTTTCAAAGTAATACTCAACAGATAAAAATCTTATGAAAACAAGGAAGATAAATAACATGATTGAATAAATCTTTATATGAATGCTAGAAACACAACAACTCAAATACTTGCTGGAGAAAGAGAGGAAATAGGTTTACTGACTCAACATAAAAATAGGAGAAAGACCGTTCATAGAGGGAAGCAGGGATTTCAAGTTCATAAAGAGCTTCCAAAAGATTATGGTACTTACTAGCTTTGAGACCTCATTGCCCCTATCATAAGCATCTTGAGGTGATTAAGGTTAAAGTGAACAAAGATGGAGTATATGCTTGACGAAATATAAGTTGGCAATCTCATATCCCTTGAGTACGAGGGCTGCTCCTCATGCTACTCAACTTTAGTTAACGGTAAGTTCTTGTCATTGTAAGTACATGTGTATCATAAAGAACCGCCAACAGGGTACCCCTTGCACATGATACAGGAGCTATCCCATAATCAAAATGACAAGGCAAGCAGATAGTGAGCATCTCAGCAATCTCTTATTTGCCATGGGAAAATGGCGCTTTTTTCTCTCTTTCCTCTTTTCAATATGTCTCTTTTTTTTATATCAGAGGAAAGCTTCATAGATTGCTCACTATGGTGATGCTACAAGTTTCCACCATGATTAGGCATGGCTTAGGCTAGCGGCCTAGGCGTTTCTCTAACACACATACATAACTCCATGGACTTACAAGCTTCCCTTTTATTTCACACCGACGACATCCGCAAACAAAAGAGCATGATATCAACTTGGTATGTATTTACAGTTGTTTAAAGCGTTCCCCGTGATAGCACAGTTCAGATAATCCCAACGTATAGATGCAAGCATATGCAACTTCGATGACACAATGGTTCAAGTTTATTAGGGGCAAGAAAATAAGGTGTGCCATCAAGTTCATGAGAGCTTTACTAACTAGTTTTCACATAACAAAATAATTTTTAATTCGAAAGATAGATGAAGCTTGAGAATTTTCTTGGAATAGCAATAATGCTAATAGGTGTTGGAATTATGCCCTAGAGGCAATAATAAAGATGTTATTATTATAATTCTTGTTCATGATAAAGTTTATGTTCCATGCTAGAATTGTATTAAGCGGAAACTTTAATACTTGTGTGGTTTGTAAACAACACCGTGTCCCTAGTACGCCTCTATGGACTAGCTCATTGATCAATGATGGTTAAGGTTTCCTAACCATACACATGAGTTGTCAATGGATAATGAGATCATATCATTGGGAGAATGATATGATGGACAGACCCAAACTAAGAGAAGCAATTAGATCGTTTCATCGTGTTCATCTTTGCGAAGCTTCTCCTATGTCAAATATTGTATTCCTTAGACCATGAGATAATGCAACTCCCTGGTACCGGAAGAAAGCTTTGAGGTCATCAAACGTCATCCTATGAGAGGGTGATCATAAAGGTGTCTCTCAGGTGATCGGAAAGTATATGTTGGGTTGTATGTATCGAGATGGAATTTGTCCCTCCCAAGTCGGAGAGATATACTTCGGGCCCACTCGGTAATCGATATCAACACCGCTTGCAAGCATGTGGTTAAGGAGTTAATCACAAAGTGATATCGGATTACGGAGCAGTAAAGTACTTGCCGTGAACGAGATTGAACTAGGTATGACGCATCGACGATCGAATCTCGCAAGTAAAATATCGCGAGACGAAGGGAATATATATATGGGATTGATTGAATCCTGGCATTGTGGTTCATCCGATATGATCATCGATGAATGTGTGGGAGTCAATATGGGTGCCAGAACCCGCTGTTGATTATTGATAGAAGATCATGTCTGCATATTCTCGAACCCGCAGGTCACACACTTAACGTATCTCGACGCTATGAGAGATTGGATAATTGGTTTATGAATTTTTGTTGAGTCTCGGATGGGATCCGGAAATCACGAGAGGTTCGGAATGGTCCTGAGAATAAGATTTATATAAGGCAGTTTTTGGAGTTCGGAATTGTTCCGGGTTAATCGGTATTGTACCGGAAGCTTCTAGAACCTTCCGGAAGAGGACCAACGTGGCCCCACCTTCCGGGAGGGGGCATGGGCCTATGAGGGAGTGTCCTGGCCGCATTGGGCCAAGGGCACAAGGCCCCATAGGGCCCAGCCGATTCTAGAGAGATTTGACTCGTTTAAATCTCGGGATAGAATTTCTAGATAAGGGAGAGTTTAAATCGTTTAAACTAGAGATAGGATTTCTAGATAAGGGAGAGTTTAAATTGTTTAAACTAGAGATAGGCTTGGAGGAGGGCAGGGCTGGCCCCCTCTATATATAGAGGGTGGTGCCCCTCACTACTACACACACCTTCCTCCAAGCCCTAGCAGCCTTGCTACCTTCCTCTCTCCCTCCCATTTGTTTGTAGAAGCCTGCAGCAGAAATTCTCCACCATATACACCGCCGTCGTGTTGTAGATCCAATCTATCTCTCCACCATACTCGCTGGTCCGAGGAAGGAGGAGATGTCGAGGTCTTTGCGTGTGCATCTCACGGAGGCACCGCCACTTGTGGTGCTAGATCGGATCGGATCGCGAGGAGGAAGCGATGCGACTACATCACCCACGTTCCGACGAGCGTTCATTGTGCGAATCTTCAAGGGTATGAAGATCTAATCCAATCTCTCTCGTTGTTTGCATCTCCTAGATTAGATCTTGGCTTTCCCTCTGTTTGCTCCGTAGAAAATTTTGATTTACTATGCCGCGAAACCCTTCAGTGGTATCAGAGCTAGATCTATGCGTAGATGTGTTTCACGAGTAGAACGCAACATGGTTGTTGCGGGCGTTGATGTTCTGTTGCAAGCCTCTTGTTTGTGTTCTTCTTATGGCGGGATAGTGAGATTGAAGCGGTCCAGGCCAACCTTACGCGACGTCGTTCGCGAGACCCGCACTTGACGTGTGGATTGTTCCACACATGCGGTGGTGGATGTCGGTTCTCTCACTATAGTTGTCATGGGATTAACACGAGTTTGGCAACCATAATATCACCGTTGTGGCTTTCCGTAGGTAAGAATCGTTCTTAGCATCTACTCCCATAAGCCACGTAAAACATGCAACAACAAAGTAGGCGTCTAACTTGTTTTTGCAGGAGTATTTTGTGATATGGTATGGCCCAAGATGTGATGTGTATATTGTATGCAATGATCATGTTTTGTAATGTTTCACGACTTGCATGTCGATGAGTACACAAGCGGGAGCCATATGGTTGTCTTTATGATTGTGTATGACTGCGAGTCAACTTCTTATACGCCATGTAATAGCTTTACTTTATCGCTAAGTAGTTAGCAATAGTTGTAGTTGCTATTCGTGGTGGAGGCAATCATGGTGGAGTGATGGAGATCATGCTTAACGCACAAGATGGAGATCATTGCGCTTGGTTTGGCTATACCATGTCACATAAAGTTATATGCATGTGATGTTTATCCCTTTATGTATCTTATTATGCTTAGATCGCGACGGTAGCATTATAAGATGATTCCTCACTTAAAGATCAAGATAAAACTGTGTTCTCCCAAGTATGCACCGTTCGAAAGTTAAATCGTGTCCAAGCATCACGTGATGATCGGGTGCTATAGACTCTCACTCACATACAACGGGTGCAAGTCATTTTGCACACGCGGAAATACTTGGGTCTAACTTGACGAGCCTAGCATGTATGGACATGGCCTCGGAACACAAGAACCGAAAGGTTAAGCATGAGTCATATGAATGATATGATCGACACTTTGTTGTCCACCATTGAAACCACATCTCTTCACGTGATGATCGGATTAGGTGTGGTGAATTTGGATCGTGTTCACTAAACAACTTGAGGGATGTTGAATTTAGTGGGAGTTCATCTAGTAATTTGATTAAGTTGAACTATTTATCATGAACATAGTCTAAATTGTACTTGCAAATATCAGTAGATCCAATGGCCAAGTCCAACTTCAACTTCAACGTTTTTCTTTGAAAGAAAAACTTAGAAACAATGGGTCTAACTTCACCAACTGGTTCCGCAATCTAAGAATCATTACATCATGGACAAAAGGACTATGTCCTTGGTAAAGCGTTAGGTGACCCCCTGCAAGCTACCGGTGATGAAAGCTGTCTACCCGGTCGCGCAAAGATGATTATGGTGTGATTAAGAGCACCATGTTGTTTGCTATGGAACCGAGCTTCAAAATCGTTTGAAACCTATCCGGCCCTTTGAGATTCTCGAGGAGCTGAAAACCATGTTTCGACTCAAGCCCGTTCGAGAGATATGAGATCTCGAGAAGTTCTTTAAGCGCAAGATGGAGGAAGGGAGTTCGTTAGTGAGCACGCCATAAAGATGTCGGGCTACACTCAGCATTGAGCAACTGGAATGCACGATTCCAGAGGAGCTCAAGATTGACAGTGGTCTGCAATCACTCCCTCCCAGCTACAAAAGTTTTGTAGTGACTCATAATCAGATTGGTTCCACTGATACGATCACCGAGCTCTTCGCAAAGCTGAAGGCTGTGGAAGTGGACATCAAGAAGGATAATCATGTGTTGATGGTCAACAAGCCCTCCTTTAAGAAAGGTAAGGAGCAAAGAAGCCCTTCAAGAAGGGCGGCGGCAGCTAATGCCCCTGCTGAAGAAGCTCAGTGCGGTCCTAAGCCGGACCTCGTGCTTCTATTGCAGGACAGGGTCCTTTGAAGCGCAATCGTCCGAAGTACTTAGCGGACAAGAAGGCGCACCATCAAAGGTATATTTGATATACATGTTATTGACGTTTTCCTTACTAGCCCTCGTTGTAGTGCACAGGTATTTGATACGGTTCGGTTGCTAATATTTGTAACTCGAAGCAGAGCTACGGAATAGATGGCGGCTTCGAGGATGAGGTGACGATGCGGCGTTGGCAGCGGATCAAGAGTTGATGTGATGGTGTCGGCATGCTCTCCTTAGTTTTACCTTCGGATTAGTTTTAAACCTTAATAAATGTTATTATGTGCCTGCGTTGAGCATGAACATTATTTCGGATCATGTTTATTGCAAGACGGTTATTCATTTAAATCGGAGAATAATGGTTGTTCTATTTATATGAGTAACATCTTTTATGGTCATGCACCTCTTGTGAATGGTTTATTTCTTCTAAATCTCGAAAGGGATGAAACACACATCCATAACATTGAGGCTAAGAGATGCAAAGTAGATAGTGATAATACTACTTATTTGTGGCAATCGTCTAGGTCATATTGGTGTAAAGCGCATGAAGAAACTCCATTCGATGGACTATTGGAGTCTCTTGATTTTGAATCATTTGACACATGCGAACCATGCCTCATGGGCAAGATGATCAAAACCCGTTCTCGGTATGATGGAGCGAGCAACGGACTTGTTGGAAATCATACATACCGATGTATGCGGACCGATGAGTGTTTTGACGCGGTGGATATCGCTATTTTCTCACTTTTACCGATGACTTAAGTAGATATGGGTATATCTATTTAATGAAACATAAATCTGAAACGTTTGAAAAGTTCAAAGAATTTCAGAATGAAGTGGAGAACCATCGTAACGAAGATTAAGTTTCTACGATCCGATCGTGGAGGTGAATATTTGAGTTATGATTTTCTCACGCATCTTAAAGCAAGTGGACTCGTTTCACAACTCACGCCACGGAACACCAGTAGCAATGGTGTGTCGAGCAGGAATCGAACCCTATTAGATATGGTCCGATCAATGATGTCTCTTCTTGATTTGCCATTATCATTTTGGGGTTATGCATTAGAAACGCTGCATTCACTTTAAATAGAGATCCATCTAAATCCGTTGAGACGACACCGTATGAACTGTGGTTTGGTGCTAAACCTAAGTTGTCGTTTCTTAAAGTTTGGGGATCGAAGCTTCGTCAATAAGTTGATGCGGACAAGCTCGAACCCAAAGCGAGAAATGCGTCTTCATAGGATACCCTAAGGAAACCATTGGGTATACCTTCTATCACGAACGAAGGCAAAGTGTTTGTCGCAAGAACTGTTCCTTTCTTGAGAAGGAGTTTCTCTCGAAAGAAGTGAGTGGGAGGAAAGTAGAGCTAGACGAGGTTATTGAACCTTCTCTTGAATTGGAGAGTAGCGGCACCTGAAATTGTTCCAGATCACTGCACCAACAATAGAGGAAGCTAATGACAAGGATCATGAAGCTTGGATGATGCTGCTCTTGAGCGTCGCGGTCGACAAGGTCGCGTGCCCTCCGAGTGGTACGGCAACCTGTCTTGTTGTCTTGTTGGTAGAAGGCGGTGAACCTACGAACTATGAGGAAGCGATGATGAGCCCAGACTCTGAGAAATGGCTGGAAGCCATGAAATCAGAATTGGGATCCATGAGCGAAAACCAAGTATGGACTTTGGTGGATCCTCCTAGCGACCGAAAGGCCGTTGAGTGCAAATGGATATTCAAGAAGAAAACGGACGCGGATGGTAATGTTACCGTCTATAAAGCACGGCTTGTCGCAAAAGGTTTTCGACAAGTTCAAGGTGTTGACTACGATGAGACTTTCTCTCCCGTAGCGATGTTTAAGTCCATTCAGATTTTATTAATTGTTGCGTTTCATGATTATGAAATATGGCAGATGGATGTCAAGACTGCTTTCCTCAATGGGAACATTGATGAAGAGTTGTATATGATGCAACCCGAAGGTTTTGTCGATCCTAAGGATGCTAGTAAAGTATGCAAACTTCAGCGTTCCATTTATGGACTGAAGCAAGCATCTCGGAGTTGGAACCTTCGTTTTGATCAAGTGATCAAGAGCTTTGGATTTGTTCCAAATTGCTACGAAGCTTGTATCTACAAGAAAGTGAGTGGGAGCTCGGTGACGTTTCTGGTACTGTATGTGGATGACATATTGATTATCGGAAATGACATCAACATGCTTAACGATGTGAAGAGTTATTTGAACAAGTGTTTTTCAATGAAAGACCTAGGTGAAGCTGCTTATATATTGGGAATCAAAATCTATAGAGATAGACAAACACGCCTGATAGCTTTAAGCCAGTACATACCTAGACAAAGTTCTGAAAAGGTTCAGAATGGATAAGGCAAAGAAAGGTTCAGTGCCTATGTTGTCAGGTAAGATATTGAGCAAGGCTCAGTGTCCAGCTACGGTAAATGATAGGGAAGCTATGAGCAAAGTGCCTTATGCCTCGGCCATAGGTTCCATCATGTATGCCATTTTGTGTACTAGACCGGATGTGTCCAATGCTCTTAGTTTGACGAGCAGATATCAAAGTGATCCAGGAGTGGAACACTGGACAGCCGTGAAGAACATCCTAAAGTACCTAAATAGAACTAAAGAAATGTTCTTAGTCTATGGGGGTGATGAACAGCTTGTCGTAAATGGTTACGTCGATGCTAGTTTCGACACCGACAAGGATGATTCTAAATCTCAGACAGGATACGTGTATATTTTGAATGGAGGAGCTATGAGCTAGAGAAGCTGCAAGCAAAGAGTGATCGCGGGATCTACAGTGGAAGCGGAATACATGGCTGCTGCAGAAGCGTCAAGTGAAGGAGTTTGGATCAGAAACTTCATCACTGAGCTTGGCGTGGTTCCAAGTGCATTGGACCCACTGGAGATACTGTGTGACAACACTGGCGCCATAGCACTTGCTCAGGAACCAAGATATCATCCAAAGACCAAGCATATCAACCGAAAGTTTCATATAATCCGAGATTATATAGCAGATGGAGATCTGAAGATTAGCAAAGTACATACGGATCTGAATGTCGCAGATCCACTGACTAAACCTCTTCCACGTGTAAAACATGATCAACACCTTAGTGCCATGGGTGTGAGATTGTTGCCAGATGTAAACTAGATTATTGAATCTAGTGCAAGTGGGAGACTGTTGGAATTATGCCCTAGAGGCAATAATAAAGATGTTATTATTATAATTCTTGTTCATGATAAATTTTATGTTCCATGCTAGAATTGTATTAAGCGGAAACTTTAATACTTGTGTGGTTTGTAAACAACACCGTGTCCCTAGTACGCCTCTATGGACTAGCTCATTGATCAATGATGGTTAAGGTTTCCTAACCATAGACATGAGTTGTCAATTGATAATGAGATCATATCATTGGGAGAATGATATGATGGATGAACCCAAACTAAGCGAAGCAATTAGATCGTTTCATCGTGTTCATCTTTGCGAAGCTTTTCCTATGTCAAATATTGTATTCCTTAGACCATGAGATAATGCAACTCCTGGTACGGAAGAAAGCTTTGAGGTCATCAAACATCATCCTATGAGAGGGTGATCATAAAGGTGTCTCTCGGTGATCGGAAAGTATCATTGGGTTGTATGTATCGAGATGGAATTTGTCCCTCCCAAGTCGGAGATATACTTGGGCCCACTCGTGTCGATATCAACACGCTTGCAAGCATGTGGTTAAGGAGTTAATCACAAAGTGATATCGGATTACGAGTAAAGTACTGCTGTGAGCGAGATTGAACTAGGTATGGCTTGCATCGACGATCGAATCTCGGGCAAGTAAAATATCGCGAGACGAAGGGAATATATATATGGGATTGATTGAATCCTCGGCATCGTGGTTCATCCGATATGATCATCGATGAATGTGTGGGAGTCAATATGGGTGCCTGCACCCAGCTGTTGATTATTGATAGAAGATCATGTCTACATATTCTCGAACCCGCAGGTCACACACTTAACGTATCTCGATGCTAGGATAGATTGGATAATTGGTTTATGATTTTTTGTTCGAGTCTCGGATGGGATCCGGATATCACGAGAGGTTCGAATGGTCCGTAGAATAAGATTCATATAAGGCAGTTTTGGAGTTGAATTGTTCCGGGTTAATCGGTATTGTACTTCTAGAACCTTCGGAAGGGGACCAACGTGGCCCCACCTTCCGGGAGGGGCATGGGCCTATGAGGGAGTGTCCTGGCGCATTGGGCCAGGGCACAAGGCCCCATAGGGCCCAGCCGATTCTAGAGATTTGACTCGTTTAAATCTCGGGATAGAATTTCTAGATAAGGGAGAGTTTAAATCGTTTAAACTAGAGATAGGATTTCTAGATAAGGGAGAGTTTAAATTGTTTAAACTAGAGATAGGCTTGGAGGAGGGGCAAGGGCTGGCCGCCCCCCCCTCTATATATAGAGGGGTGGTGCGCCCCCTCCTACTACACACACCTTCCTCCAAGCCCTAGCAGCCTTGCTACCTTCCTCTCTCCCTCCCGACTGTTTGTAGGCGAAGCCCTGCAGCAGAAATTCTCCACCATATACACCACGCCGTCGTGTTGTAGATCCAATCTATCTCTCCACCATACTCGCTGGTCCGAGGAAGGAGGAGGCGTCAGTCTTGCTGCGTGTGCATCTCATGGAGGCACCGCCACTTGTGGTGCTAGATCGGATCGGATCGCGAGGAGGAGAAGCGACTACATCACCCACGCGTTCGACGAGCGTTCATTGTCTTGAATCTTCAAGGGTATGAAGATCTAATCCAATCTCTCTCGTTGTTTGCATCTCCTAGATTAGATCTTGGCTTTCCCTCTGTTCGCTCCGTAGAAAATTTTGATTTACTATGCCGCGAAACCCTTCAATAGGTAGATATGGTGAACACAAATGTCATAGGTTTGGTTCAAAGGGGTTGGATGCATGAGAAGTATGCCTTCTCAAAACAGGTCTTTGGCTAGCAAGGCTGGGTAGCAAGCAAAAGAGTTGAAGGAAACAAGCAAACATACAAGTAGTAAAGCCAAACATGCAATCTTCCTTGAAGACACAAAAGATCTTAAATAAAGAATACTAAGCTTATGAGCCAATAAAGAAAGAAAATAAATGATACAAAATACATGTAAGATTTTTTCTCTTTTCCTTTCAAACCTTAAAAAGTGTTGCTACTGACCAGACCTCGGTTTTCCAAAACCAATTTAGATCTACTTGATGCTCCCAAAGTGATACCAATACTGATCAAGAAGATCAATCATATAAAAGAGATTGCAAACTAAAATAAGAAGTGCAAAAAGTAAAAGATGAAACTTCTCATTAATATTCCATAAAGGCACTCACACCAAGGGATACATAGATAATCAACTAAAGGAGAGATACTTCCACATGCAAACCAACCTATAAGATAACTTCTCTACCAAAGATAAGAATCTACTAAAAAGTTAAATATAAAAGATAATGATGTGATACCGCGGCACTCCCCCAAGCTTGGAACAAGCCAAGGGGATGCCAAACCCGATGACAAATTACTCCTTCGGTGGTGGTGGTGTTCTCTTGATAAGATCCTCAATCAGTTTCCTCAAATCCTCAATCTCGAAGGTCAGAGTATGAATCAACTCCGAATTTTGCTCAATGCGGTTCATGATCATATCGGACCGAGAGTCCCAGTCCTTGCTATTCTTTCCCCACTCTTCCTTCTTAGTGTGTTCCTTCCCTGCATGGTTAGAGCGAGGCAGATCCCAAACCAAGGGCAAGTTCCCTTTGGGAACCTGTTGGTATTGTTGCTCATGAATAAGAGTATGGAAGGGATTCTTGGTACGTGGAGGAGGTGACCGTGTAACAAAGACAAGACGTGGAGGTTTACCTCCTGTAGACATCTGTGTTCTCCTCCTAAGCTTAGGATTTGCCACCACTCCAATGCTTGCGACGGTAGCGCGGGTGTCCGGATGCTCGTCCTCCTCCATGTCTTCTTCATCCCCTACCAAAATCTCCTCCTCCTTGGGGTTTTGAGGATCATCTTCCTCGGGCTTCTTGCCTTTGTCGTTGGCGGAGACCATGGTGCTCTAAACTTTGAGAAGATTTCCTGACAGAAACAGATCGAAACGAAAACACGACGAGAACACGATATACGAACCTCGGGGGACCCGGGGGGTTATATATTATGAAGTTTCAAAGAATAAGGAAGGTACTGGTGCGATAACAAGGCGGAGATGGATATCAGGGGGCTCACACCCCCTCCAAGTGCGGCCAGCTGGGGCCCGCGCCTAGGGTGGGTATGGCCACCCTGGCCTCCGTTTCCTCCTCTGTTTCGTCTCGTAACCTTACGTATGTAATAAAAACATCAAAAATATAAAAGATAGGGTTTTCACGAACCTTCTGTTTTCACCACTTTTACCTATTCAAAGACGGACTCTGCGGATTCCTTTTCCCCTTCTCCTGTAAATTCCTTTTCTCACAGGGCATTACACAAACCTCAGTGTCAACATTAGTGTATGCAAAAACAATAAACCTTTAGGTACACACTTCAACTGAAATCCATCAAAACAAAAGCTATTGTAGCAACTCTTTTCCAAAAACCCAAAAGAATCTGGAAGGGAATCAATATAAGAGGCAAATGCAAACGATGACAAAAATTTGTCAAAACAAACCGGCAGGTAAAGATTGATTTTTTCCAAAACCTTATGTTGCTCAAATCAAAACGTGCAAAACTAATGAAAGTTGGGTAACAACTTGGAGAACAATCACAGAAAAATACAGCTCCATTCGAAGTACTGAGATCCTTCACGAATTTTTACAATGCAGCATAAAAATCTGTCCCAGGACAGCCACTTTTCACAACTCCTCTACTTCTCAAAAGTAGTTGATCTTGACACAAAAACCAAAACAAAAAGGATAAGGAGCGGTTATTACTGAGGTAATCACTTTCAAGACTCAACAAAACTATTGGGTTATCTCCTAAGAAGTACTTTTCTTTAATGCCTTTAAGTTAGGCTTGATAGTTTCAAAGATGCTCACATAGGAGATAAATATTTGAAGTGAAAGGGAGCATCGAGAAGCAAATATACAACACATTTGAGTCCAACCCACTTCCTATGCATGGGGGTATCATGAGAAAACAAATTGTTGAAACAAAAAGCCACTAGCATAGAAAGACAAAACAAGTGCAACTTCAAAGCTTTCAACATAAAACGGGGAAACTTAACATTATTGAGATGCATAAAACCATGTTTCCCTCTCTCATAATAACTTTCAGTAGCACCTTGAATAAAGTTGACAATATAACTATCACTGTCAACAACTTTATCATCAGAATGAGCATACTTACAATCACCAAAAAGAGGTCCAAGGTCATAAACTGGATGAATAGAAGCAAGTTGTTCCATCCTGTAATCTTTATTAGGCAAGCTATTTTCACAAGGAGCTTTAGCAAATTTGGAGAAGTTCAACTCATAAGAATCTCCATCAAACTTAGTCACAACTTTTTCCTTCCTGCAATCTATAATAGCTCCACAAGTGTTCAAGAAAGGTCTGCCAAAAATGATAGGACAAGTTTTGCTAGGCTACTGAATTAAGCACTAGAAAATCAGCAGGATACTTAATCTTACCGCAGAGGACCTCCACATCTCTTACAATACCAATAGGGCAAATGGTTTCCTAATTAGTAAGGTGAATAACCACATCAATGTCCTCAAGCTCACAAGGACCAATTTCATGCATAATTTCCATGTAAAGCTCATAAGGAATATCACTAGAACTAGCACCAATATCACATAAACCATAATAGAAATGATCATCAATTCTAACAGAAAGCACAGTGACACTAGATTTTCTAGCTTTACTAGGATGAGAAATAATATTAGAAGCGTCTTCACAGAAGACAATGTGCTCATCCTCTATATTTCTAGTGACAAGATTTTTCACAATAGCTACCATGGGTTCAGTATTCATTTGCTCATCATGTTCCACAGTTTTCTTTGTACCTTTGTTATTCGCACTAATCATCATAGAATACTCCTTTACCTTAGCTGGGAAAGGTATTTTTTCAACATAAGGTTCAGGCAAAATATGATCAATAGTACAAACTTCAGTGCTTCTAATAGGAACATGAATAACAACATCTTAATAAGGTGCATGGTACTTATTCCACCTTCTTTAGGAATTTCTATGTAAGAGGCAAAGGCCTTAAAACAATTGGCAGTACTTTGGGAATCAAGACCATACTTAGTACTAATATCACGGAAGTCATCAGTTCCCATAAAAGATTAAATACATTCATAATCATAATTTATACCTAACTTTCTTCCTTTGTCATTTTCCCAAGCTTCAGTGTTCTCTTGAATACGGTCTAGGAGATCCCATTTAGCTTCTTCCTTCATACGTGTGAATGATCCAGCACAAAAAGCATCTAGTAAATCTTTATCATGAAGATAAAGCCTAGCATAAAAGTTATTGATAATAATATTGTTAGGGAGTTCATGAATAGGACATTTAAGCATTAGTAACTTCAATCTCCCCCAAGCTTGAGATGTACTCTCTCCATCACGAGGCCAAAAGTTATATATCAGATTTCTATCCTTATGAACTTCACTCGGGGGATAAAATTTCGAATAAAAGAGAGGTATTATTTCCTCCCATTCCATGGATTTCCCATTCTTCAGCAGCTTATACCATTCTTTAGCTCGCCCTTTCAAGGATATAGAGAGTAACTTCTTTTTCACCTGTTCAGTTGTGATACCTGCACACTTAAACAACTCGCATAATTCATGGATAAAAGGCAAATGATCACTAGGATGGACAGTTCCATCCCCTAAATAGAATTATCAATGACACGATCAACAATACTTGTAGGTATCTTAAAAAGATCTATCTCAACAGTAGGTGGTTCATCTACTACCCTAACAGTGGTAGTAGTTTTCCCAAACAGAAAACCAAGTGGTTATCCATATTGGAAACAAAGTAACATACAGAAATAAAAACAATATTCACAGTAGAAGTTTCCTTTACCAATTCCACTCTTTAATAGCGCTTCACTCCCCGGCAACGGCGCCAGAAATAGTCTTGATGAACCACAAGTCTAGGGGGTGTATCGTAGTACTTTCGATAAATAGGAGTGTCGATCCCAACGAGGAGAAGAAGGTGTTGACTAGTGGTATGGAGCAGGAAATATCTGTATATACTTAGCAAACAGATTTTTAGGGGTTTTCTGATAAAGCAAAGAAACAAAGTGCAAGTAATAAAGACAAACAACAAATGCAGCAAGTGCCCCAATCCTTTCTTAGCAAAGGACAAGCCGGTGGAAATACTTATAAGGACCAAAAGTTCTCGAGGACACATGGGAATTCTGTCAAGTGCTTTCGCTTCAAATAGCTAAGTAGTCTTCTTTCGTGTTGTAAGTGTTGTGTGGGTGAACCTGTGCTAATGTACCGACCTTACTTGGACTAATACATACTTGTGATTAAACCCCCTACAAGCATCCGCAACTACAGGAAAGCAATTAAGATATAAACCTAACCACAACCTTAAACTCTGAGATCCTACGCTCCCTTGTGCAATGATGTCCTAACGGGGGTTTAGGTTTCTGTCACTCCGGCAACCCCACAATTAGTAGCCAAATACAAAATGCATTCCCCTAGGCCCATAAATGGTGAAGTATCATGTAGTCGACGTTCACATGACACCACTAGAAGAATAGCACCACAAGTTAAATACTAAACCATTGAATAATATCTCAACACAAATCCACTACTAACAACATGACTTCTCCCATGTCCTCAAGAACTAAACGAACTACTCACAAGACATCATATGGATCAAGATCAAAGATGATATGGTGATGAATAACAATATGAACATAAAAAATAATCCAATGGTTGCACTCACAAGCATCAACTATAATAGTAATCAACACCAGGAAAGTTTCCCCTAAGAACAATGCAAGTATTCAACACAATTGTTATAGCGGAATGGAGTGGTGATGATGGTGCTGGTGGAGATGATGGTGTGGATGATGATGATAATGATACCGATGAAGCCTATCTTGATGATGTTGTTGATGGCGACGATCTCCCCTCTCCGGGAAGGAATTTCCCTGGCAGAAATCTGTCTGCCGAAGAGCTCTTTCTCTCTCAATGTTTTCTGCCTCGCAGAGGCAGCAGAATCTTTCTGTGGTCGCTTCCCATGTTTTAGGATTTCAAGGAGAAGATATAAGCGAGAGGGCGGAGCCAGAGGTGGGCCAGGTGGGCCACACCCCTGTAGGCGCGGCCAAGGGGTGGCCCGAGCCTGGGGGGTGTGGGCCCCATATGGCCCATCTCCGCCTCCCCTTATGGATTCCTTCGTCTTCTGGGAAAATATGATTTTCCATAATTTTTTTGGTATTTTTCTGATCTTCGCGAAATTGCATCAAAACACCTCTTTTTCCATCAGAATCCTGACTCCGATAGTTCATCCTCCAAGAATCATCCAACATGCAAAAACATATGAAAAGACATAAGTATCACCTCTTAATAATAAATATATCAATGAATAGAGACAAATTATGATATAGAATGATGATGCAAATTGGACGTATCAAGTACCAACAGCACAACCTATATGGTGTGTGTACATTGTCTGAGGTTCACTTACCTGCCACTAAAAAATGGACACCAACAAAATGTGTCACCCTCTGCAATCCCTTGGGGAAAATTTCAATCATCATCCTCAGTGAGAAACTGAAATGTAATTCGTCTACACTATGAATGCATGCAATAACAATTTAAAGATCATAGTTCATATGAATGAAAAATAAATCTGGGGGGATCATATAGAAGTTTCTTCAGAGACGGAGTCAGCAAACCAAAGTACCAGCACAACCTATATTGTATTTTTGTACATTGCCTCAGGTTCACTCACTCGTCCCTAAAAAAACCGATACCAACAAAATGTGTGTCACCCGGCCCCTTCAAACTTTTGGGGATATTTCAATCATCAGCCTAATAATGAATGCAGAAACAGTTCAAAGATGATAGTTCATATGGGCAGAATAAATCTGGGGCCTCGGAAGTTTTTTAGAGATGGTGTTAGCAAACCAAAGTACCAATTGCACAACTTATATTTTTGTACTTTGCCTCAGGTTCGCTCACACCATCCGTAAAAAAGTCTGACATCATATATATATGTGTGTCTTCTCCTTGCACTCTTTTGGTGTAAAATTGAATTATTGGCCTCGGTAAGTAATAGAAATGTAATGCTATATGCTTGTTGTGTACCGAAATCAACACTCAGCTAGAAATCTCTAAAACCCCTAAAATCAAATGTTACAAATCGATTAAATTTACAGCACAAGCCGTGTATAAATAACAACAAACCAAGTAAATATAAATTTACTAGATGGCAGATGAGCATATCCAATCAAATCTCCAACACAATCGACCGTTCAAATCATATATATTCCCTATATTAAGAGAAAAATAATCTATAAACGATTGATCAAATCCTACGTATGAACAATGAAATATGCGGCTACGACTAGAGAAGCTAGCGAAGTAGTACCTCAAACTCTTCATTGGAGACCTCCGCCTCAAACTTGTCATTCTCCACGACTGCGTCGAGGAGTTCTTGGTGGAGGATGGGGTCGTTGATGTAGAGCACCCGCCAGTTGTCTCCGCCTGCCCCCTCCCCTAGATCTTCCGCTGGCACCACGACATTGTCGGCCACCTGCTGCTCGACGGCGACGGGGATCACTGTCGGTTACATGGAGCCTGAAGCCTCGCCTGCTCGGCGATGAGCGGCGTGCGTGCTCGGAACCGCCTCCGCCTGCTCGGCGACGACCGAGCCATGTGCTGTTGCGCCTCCAACTAGCTTCACCTCTGGCTCGTCTCCACGCGTACGCTTCATGGCGCAGCTAAGAGGAGGCCGGTGGTGCAAGCGAAGGAGCTTTGGCGCGCGCAGAAGGTGTAGATTGTGGTTTTGTGACTAGACAGATTGGGGGAAATGACACGAGCTCGTGGAAGAAGAAGTCCGAGCAGGTTTATATACACGGGACCGTTCATAGTCCGCGAGTGGACACGTGTGAGTGTGGACTCGTGTGGGTGGGGGCTAGCACGATCTCCACTTTCTACTTCGCATTAGCAACACGCACACAGTACCTAGAGAACGTGCATGACGCGAGTTTTCTAGGTGGACGGCATATTGGTTCGCCTCAGTAGACCCCTAGAGGCATTTAATATTTTTGATCGGCTGCGGTTGAGTGATCTAGAGAAACGGACAATAATTTCCGTTGTCTTAGGTTCCATCTAGAGGCATTTTGTTTTAGCGAGTGGCTGAGGGCACAGTCGTACTAGAGATGGTGCAGATTGAAAACCGTATGAGTTTAAAGTTAGAGGCGGTAAAAAAATTATGACCATTTGAGGATGATGAACACGGTCGGTGGATTGTATTTTTTGGGTAAACCGACTGTAGGCACAGTCTCTAAGTAGCTAGTTTGTACTAGTGTATTGACCATCTTAGACCGCAGGGTGGCCTGCAACGATTAGTCGGCCAAGGTATTTGACCCCTTTAGAGGGATCCATTGGGTTGGCGACGAGATTGGATGACGCATGAAGAGTCCGCCGAGTTCGTCGGTGATAAACTTGGCGGATTCAAAGAACACCAGTTGCCTAGGAGCATAAGTGGAGTTTTCACCACCGATGTTGATGGTGGGGTTGGCCATCTAAGTGTGTCAAAGTAAATCCAAAAGCGTAGGCCCTACCTGGCGTGTCAACTGTCGTGGTATTTTATCATCAATATTTTTTGAGAAACACAGTACAAACGCAGACGCTCACAATGCGTCCATACACTCACCCCTATGAACACACACACTCACACCCTACCCCTATGAGCACCTTCGATAGACTGAGTCGGCGGTTCTTGAGATTGACGAAGTCATCGTAGGCGCCTCGCTATCGACGGGAATGTCGCCTCCCATTGAAAGTATATTTCGCGTTTATGAGACACCAAAGCGTCAAACCTGGGGTTTGAACTCTGGTGTTCTGAGGGTACCACTGCCCTCCTAAGCATTCGACCACGGGTTGGTTCTCTCTCATTAGTATATTTGTTGTTGACATAAGCACACGTCTGACATAACCAGATGGCGGCACATAGGAGACATGGTTTATAGGTTCAGGGCCCGGCTACAACACTCGGTAAAGACCCTACTCTTTTTCGTGGTGTATGAACTATCTCTGTGTATGCTCGATGACAAACCCTAGGGAGGCTAGAGCTCGTCTATGGTGTGGGAGATGATGTCTCTCTAGTGAGATGGCTATAAGTGTCTATCTCCGTTTGACGGCTCCCTAGGTGACGAGGTTTAATCTCGTCAATGCCCATTGTTATGGACTTGGGTTTTGGAGAAGATGGGGATGCAGGAGATCGTGGCACGGTTAACAGACAAGCAACCAGGGGACACAAGATTTACCCAGGTTCAGGCCCCCGGAGGGAAAACCCTACTCCTGCTTGTCTGCTCTTTGATTATGGCGGAACCGAAGGTTACAGGGTGCGCAGATTCGATCTGGCGTGGATGCGTGTGCGAAAGTATGAGTCGAGGCTGGTTGAGTTGCCCTAGGACGTACCCTCCTGGCCTTTATATAGACTTAGGCAGGTCCCGGGTATAGTCCTAGTCGGTTACAAGTTCTTAGGGTTTTACCCCTTTGAGTTTCCTATCTCCTCTAGTCTTGTTCTCCAAGGATCCGAAGACGTCATGGGCCTTGGCCACCCGAAAATCTTCATGGGCCAGCGTATGTTTGCCATGGGTTGGACTAGGTATGCTGAAGTTACGTACCCGTAGGGTATAACCATGTCAGTAGCCCCCGAGTGATCAGTCGAATCGTAGATTCGGCTGAGGACTCTTCAATCCTCCGGGTGCAACTCTGTCTTTCAAGAGAATGTGTAGGGATTGTTGATACGTGTGTCTGACTCACCCGACGGATCAGGGTCAGTTAACTGTCTTAGGACGAAACAACACGATCTTCTTCAGATTCGGGTCCCTTAACCCGGGCCTAGAACATATGCTGGCGTAATTCAACTCAGGCCGCGGAGGACTTACAGGAGAGGAATTCCAGTGATTTTAATTGGTGTACCCAACGCGTCCGTCGGGATTTTTCATCGTACCTGCTGGTACGGATTCATGCTAGAAGAGCGCAGTCAGGTGCGTTGCGAGGCCATCAGATGATATCTGTAGGTCTTATCTTCGCGTCGCAGACGCAGCATCCGAACATTTATCACCTCGGAGGTGCTTCGGGTGGCCAAGGAGATTGTTGCTCACTTAGCGTTCTGTTGGGGCAGAGTTGCCAAAAAGTTTGTTGCGTGCTGATCCGAAAGATCGCAGTCGAAGACTTCATAGGGTGCGCGACCAGCGCTCCCTATGGGAGTAGCCCCCAAGTGTCTGTTCGAGTCGTAGACTCGAACGGAGACTTTTAGTTCAAACATTGTTTCAGTCTTTAGGTCCGCAGGACTCGAAAATTTTCGGATGCTTAAATCCATCCTCCCTATGGGAGTAGCCCCCGAGTCCGTAGTGGAGTCGTAGACTCGACGTAGGACTCAGAGAAGTAATTTTGTCTGTCGGGTGAGCGGCCAGCGCTCCTGATAGGAGTAGTCCCCAAGTATTTAGTCAAATCGCAGATTCGAGTGAGTACTTTTAGCTGTGGAGCCGAAGTGGTGCTAGTATAGCTTTTGATGACGTCAGTGCTTACGATTGATGACCTCAAGCATCTGCTGCGCCAGAGATGACTTGACGGGACGAAGCGTGGGTCCCACTTGCTGACTTTGAATTGACCGGTCACGCGGGGCGTGGAGATGATTACGGCGCCTCCTCAATTTCCGCGTGGTAGTGGTAACAGTTCGTTGTGGTGTTGACACGTGTTCGTTAGATCTACCGTTGGCGTTAGGTCTTCTCGATGGGCCAGTGGTGTGCGTCTTCTTTTATAATCCTGGTGAAATCGTGTTTTGTTTTCACCGCAGTTCATCTGCTCACGCCTTCTTTTTCTTGGCGATTCTTGTTGCGCTGAGCTTTTCTTCCACTTCCTTTGTTCTTTGTCGTTAACGCCACCACCGCTGCAGCGTCATGGGAACGAAGAAATCCTCGTCTCTGATTGGGACCAGCGCCCGAGGCAAGAAGAACACCGCCGCTCGCGTCACCGATGGTGGTGGCGGCGATCGGAGAGCGGAGGCGATCTCCGCAAACTCTGGCGAACTGATCCGCAAGATGCGACGGCCGTGAGACTCCCCGGTAATGAGGTAATCCCCCGTCCCCCAGCTGGGTACCGGGTTATGTTTCTTGCCTTTGTCTTGCGCGGGTTCTCGTATCCAGTCCATGACTTCCTTCGTGGACTGCTCTTCTTCTATGGGGTTCGATTGCATCATCATCTCCCAACTCCCTTCTCCACATTGCGTGTTTTATCACGCTTTTGCAGTGTTGGCTTGGCATTGAGTCGCACTTTGGCCTCTTCCGGAAGCTTTATTCCGTGAAGAGGAAATCTGTTCGGATGGTGTGTATCCCATTGGGGTTTCATCATCTCTCTCTCCCAATGTCCAATTCTTTTCCTTTTCCATGTCCGAATCTGTCCAAGATCTTGGCGGAGGAAATGGTTTTACATCCGTGACTCGTCTTGCTGGGCAAGATTTTGGTCTCGTTCCTTTGACCCTCCCGGTTGATTGAGAAGAAAAGATCGGAAAAACCAGATCTTAGGCGGTGAGGTGGCGGAGATAGAGGCCCTGTCATCGGGTGGAGGATCTCCAAATTCACGAGAAGGAGGTGAACGGTGTCGGCGTCATCCAAGCGTTTCTTGAGCGTCGGTACAGCCTCTCCAAGCGAGGCGCATCCGATGTTTCTTTACTCTGGCGCCGTGATCCGACGAGGGTTTCGGTGAGAAAATATCCGGCGGAACTTGACAAGACTCTTCGCTACTGTTGAAGTTCAAGGCGAAGAAATTCCGGAAGTCGCAGACTCCTCCCTTTTCTTCGACGTTGGCCGTACCGAAGGTGTAGATTTGCGCACGTAGTGCTCCCCTTTTGTTTTGTCAGTTGTGTACTTTTTCCCTTTGTTTGCTTAACAAAGTTCCGTCTCCTTTTGTAGAGCTTCAAAGTTCCGGCCATGGCACCACCATTGCCCGAAAGGTATCCGAATGCCCCGGATAATGAAGTTGTGGAATCCGTGTCCGAGCTACCGTCAGCGCGATCTCCAGCGGAGGATGCCGACGAGTCGAGTGAGGACCATTCGCGCAAGCGATAACTCGCCGAGTCTTGGATGCCTCGACTCCTCTGACTCCCAGGAATCCTCTGGGCCTTGAGCGTCAGGGTGATGTTCATGAGGGTTCTTCCTCTCCTCTTCCTGCCATTCCTGTGCGAGATGTTGCTCCGCATCCTCCAGCAAAGCGGAAGAAGGAAGAAAAGAAGGAGGAGAAGAAGGAAGAAAAGAAGTAAGAGAAGAGGGCCCGAAGGGCTTCTCCTATCTTCGACCTGAGCGTGTTGGGCTTGTAAGTTTTCTTGTTGCCACTGTTTTCCTTTGTTGCCTTGTTGTTTTTGCACCTGTGTTGGTTGGTTTGTGTGCAGGCAATCTTTCGACGGCTCTAGTGATGGAGCGCACGAGATGATGGGGGAGTCGAACATTGCGTCGCCTCCTCCTCAAACGGTGGCGACTTCTGGTGACGCTGCGCCAGTTCCTCCTGTGCAGGAGAGGCTGGTGGTTGCGCCTCGGAATTTCGGAGGCGGGCCTGCGGGTTCGCCTTCGGAGCACGTAAGTTGTCCTTCTTGATGTTATGGGGGGAAGCCCCCGAGTGTCTTCGAGTGCTGATGTTGTTTTTGCTTCCTTGTGTTGGGCGTAGCCCCCAAGTCCTGCTCTTACTATTATTGCCTTTTTGTTGTAGCCTTTTGTCCAAGCGGCTGGTGGAGGAATGCCTGACGCTGGAGGCGAAACTGCGGCAGCTTCAAGGTATTCGTCTGCCTTGTAGTACTTCTCTTGCTTATCCTGGTACTGTTCTTTGACGCTTGCTTGTTGTAAATGCAGAGGAGCATAATGACTCTCTTCGTGAGGTTGATGCTCTGAAGAAGAGCCTTGGTCAATCGGAGCAGAAGGCCGAAGCTGCCGCTGGTGCGAAAGAGCGCCTTGAGCTGGAGCTGACAAAGGCAGCCGAAGCGAAGGAGCGTCTGCAGCAGGATGCTGCAGATCGTGAGGAGCAACTGGACACCGTTGCGGCTGCTCGTGAAAAGGGGGTGGCAGATAACCTCATGGCTGCTGCCAAGGCCGTTTCGGGTGAGTACAAGCTTTTGGACTTGTTTCTTTTTCTACGGATCTTCTTCTATGCTGTCGTTCTTCATGTTTTCTTCTCTTTTGTCTCAGATGCCGCAGGCATCAAGTTCGACCGCAGTGCTCTGGAGCACGGGAGTGCTCTAGATGATGCCACTGTGGCGGTCGAAGACCGCTGCAGCACCGTCGTCAACTCCCTTGACAAGGCGAAGGAGGTCCTTGGTCGCTTCTACCAGGAGCTCTTCCCGAAGGGCGCACCCCTTGAAGATGTGGATGCCCTGGCAGAGGCTCTGTCAGCCGAAGCGCCTGCAGCATACAAGCGCAAGCAGAAGGGCATCGGCGCGGCCGTCGGGCTGGCGATGGCCATGGCGTCTGGGGCAGAGCTGGACCTGCCCCGGATTACTTCTCGGATGCCTACGGCTGCGGATGGATCCGAGGTAGCTTTCGCCGCCTACTCCGCTCGCTGCCGACGATATGGGCCTAAGCTCATTGACTTGTTGTCTGAGTACGCATCGCGGCAGGCGAAGTAACTAAGCGATCTGGTTACGGCGACTCAGTGTCCTGCACCTGAGGCTTAGTAGACGTAGGGTAGTTTGTAGTCTCCTTCTGTTGTAAATATCTTTTGTAGTACCATCCTTGTGCCACGTAGTGGCCTTATTTTAATGAATTCCTCCGTGTTGTGCTTTTATCCTTGGTTGAATGTCTGTGTGCCTTGTTTTCTCTGCTACTATAGGTTCCTTCGAGTGCTGACCCAGTTGATACTTCATCCAAGAGGCCCTTGCGAACATCATTGGATGATTCCTCGCAGCTCGCTTTTCTTCGAGATCGCGTGCGCAGCTTGGAAAGGGATTTGCTCGGGTTACGCGGTCATGCTGACGTTTGGAAATCCAAAGCAGACCGTGGTGCAGCCAGAGAGGAGTATTTGATGGCGGAGCTAGGTCGACTGTCCGAGCAGCTGCAATGTAAGTTGATCCTTCTTTCGGGTTGTAGCCCAGTTCTTCGGTTGAGCCTTCTGGCTTTACTCTTGTTTTGTGCGTTTGTCGCAGGTGCCAATATTGCTCCGAGGGAAGAAAAAGAGCGTATTGCTGTTCGAGTCAATTGTTTGACTAAACAGGACATGGAGGTCGGCGGCTTCTTCTGGACGCGCTGTGATCGCGCCATGGTTCTGGCAACGGTGCAGGATCGCGTCTACCAGGTTTCGCGGGTGCTCCGCCAGGTGCAGACATCACTGTCTTCGGTACTTCACGTCATGTTTCCGTTGGATGCCGTGCCAACGACTCTTGCGGGTCTTCTGACGAAGTTTCGGAATGCCGGAAATGTCAAGGAGCTGGTGCGGCAGCAGCTCGTTGCAGGGGTGAAGGCTTCCTTATCTCTTGTGAGGGTGCACCGCCCTGACGTAGATTTGGCTGCTGTGGCGAATGGGCCACCTCCTCGACCAGATGGTGGCGAGCGGAACATGCATCCGTACTATGCGGCTATGAGGCGGCAAGATGCGAACAGTTATGAACTTGTTTGAGCAGCGTGCTCGGGTTATTCTTCATAGTAGATAGGACGAAAATAAGCGGATAGATGTAAAATTTGTAATATTGCGGCTGGGTGTTTATGTGCCCTTTGTTGTAAAGTTTTATGAGCGCGTTGCTTTGATTAATCGTGCCCTTTTCGTTAGCCTAACGTGGCCTACTCGGTGTACACGTTTGGTCCTCGATCGATGAAATCGTGAGGTGGGGAGCCCCAGTGCGTTTGTAGCATGTAGTAAAGTTGCAGAAAAGTAGTCAACCGAAGGTTGGTAGACACTTAGCTTTATTTATATCGTAATGGAGGAGGTACATGGTTGGTGAGTAGCCTTGGTGAAAGCCTTATTGAAAGTAAAGGGGTAGGTTGCTATGGGTAGAATAAATCGTGCGAGACGTTCCATGGGTTGGAGTATGCGACTCCAGACTCCACGTGCATGAGGCGATAGGCGCCACCTGGGATGACCTCGGTGATGGCGTAGGGTCCTTCCCATGGTGAATCGAGTTTGTTCGGTCGCTTTTGCTTGAGTCGCAAGACGAGGTCTCCTTCGACGAAAGACCTTGGGCGCAGCCGTCGGCTGTGATAGTTGCGGAGACTCTGCTGGTACACCGCTGATCTAGCTGCTGCTATATCCCGTGCTTCGTCGAGCGTGTCGACGGCATCTTCGAGTGCGGCCGTGGACTCGGCTTCGCTGAAAGCGACAACTCGTGGAGCCTGGTGGCGTACTTCGGCTGGTAGCATGGCCTCAGCTCCGTGCACCATGAAGAACGGTGTGTAGCCGGTGGAGCTGTTTGGCGTAGTACGTAAGCTCCACAGAACAGACGGTAGCTCCTTCGTCCAATTTCCAGCTTTGTGCTCGAGTGAGCTCATGAGACGCTTCTTGATGCCAGCGCCGATTAGGACGTTGGCCTTTTCCACTTGCCCGTTTGTTTGCGGGTGTGCCACTGAGGCATACGTGATATTGATCCCGAGGCCTTCGCAGAAGTCCTGGAATTCTTCGGAGATGAAGTTCGATCCGTTGTCGGTGATGATGTTGTGCGGATGCCAAACACCTTAGACAATGGATTCAAGAACTTGACGGCGGTTTTGCCCTTCGGTTGGTAAGCGGCATGGCTTCGATCCACTTGGTGAATTTGTCGACTGCGACCAGGAGGAAGACGTGTCCTCCTTTCGAAGATTTTGGCAGTTCGCCGATCATGTCGAGGCCCCATTGGGCAAAAGGCCAGGCTATGGGTATGGGTCGAAGTTCGGACCCAGGTGCGTGTGGTTTGTCGGCGAACCGTTGGCACCCGTTGCATCTTCGGACGATGTCCTTTGCGTCGCTCATGGCCGTTGGCCAGTAGAATCCTGCTCGCAGAGCTTTGGCGACGAGGGAGCGGCTACCTGCGTGGTGGCCGCAGATGCCCTCATGGATATATTGGAGTATGGCCTTGCCATCGTCGATGGTGACGCACCGTTGTAGTACACCCGTGATGTTGCGTTTGTACAGCTTGCCGTTGATGATGGTGAAGGCTTTTGACCGACGAGATATGTGCCGGGCATCTGTCGGGCTGTCTGGCAATTCGCCGTTTATCAGGAACTGGAGGTATGGACGTGTCCAAGTTTCTTCGACTGCCATGACCTGTATCAGGTTGACCATTTCAACTTCGGTGTCCAACTTTTAGGGTCCTTCCTGACATTCGGGTAGAGTAGCCCCCGAGTGTTCTGCTTCTTCGGGTGATCCCTTGGGGAATTTCCGCTTGATAGATGGCACGCAGATCTGTTCGAGGATCACACCTGGTGGTACCTTTGCACAAGTGGAGCCGATGTTGGCGAGTCTATCGGCCTCCTCGTTGCTCTCTCTTCCAACGTGCCGAAGCTCGCAGCCGTCGAATTCTCCTTCGAGTGCGTTGTATAGCGTGCGGTACGTGATCATGTTTTCGGCGTGTGCGTCGCACTCATTCATCGTCTGCTGTACGACAAGGTTGGAGTCGCCGTAGATAACCAGGCGCGTTGCATCGCATATTTTTGCCATCTTCATGCCATGGATGAGGGCTTCGTATTCGGCCTCGTTGTTGGAGGCTCTGAATTTCATCCGGAGGACGTACTTCATCTTGTCACCTTGCGGGGAGGTCAGTATGACTCCTGCCCTGCTCGGCCGCGTTTGGAGCCGTCAAAATGCATTGTCCAGGGCGCAACATGTGCAGGGTGTCGGGCAGCTGCAGCTCCATCCGATGCACCAGAAGTCGGAAGGACTTGAGATTTGATGCGTGTCGCTTCTAGTGAGCGATGTCCAAGGGTGATAGTTCGATGCCCCACGGGCCCACGTCTGTGGCTCCTGGATTATTCAGGATGCTGTTCAGGGGCGCCTCGTTGACGACCATCACCTGATGCTCCTGGAAGTAGTGGCTCAGTCGTCGAGCTGTCATGAACACGTCGTAGGCCAGCACGGTAGTCGGGTACCGCTGTTTTGTTGGAGTGAGAACCTCGGCGAGGTAGTAAATTGGGCGTTGTACCCGTGGGTCTTGCCTTCTTGGTCGTTCGACCACTAGTCTTATCTTGACCACAGTGCGTGGCTGCTATGTACAGCACCAGAGGCTCGCGCTCTTTTGGCGTGACCAGAACGGGCAAGGTGGAGAGGAGCCGCTTGAGTCTTTCGAATGCATCGTAGGCTTCTGGTGTCCACTTGAACTTGTCTGCCTTGCGTAGCAGCTGGTAAAATGGTAGGGCCTTCTCGCCCATGCGGCTGATGAACCTTCTTAGTGCCGCTACTCGCCCTGCGAGCTGCTGGACGCCTTTGAGGTTTTTCGGTTTCTCCATTGTCATGATAGCTTTGATTTTCTTCGGGTTCGCTTCGATCCCTCGTTGATAGATGAAGTACCCGAGCAGCTAACCCGAGGGGACACCGAAGGCGCACTTTTCTGGATTGAGCTTGATCCTGTAGCGATCGAGGTTGTCGAACGTCTCGCGGAGATCGTCGATAAGTGTTCTTGCCTCCTTGGTTTTTATGACTATGTCGTCGACATAGACTTGGACGTTGCGACCGATCTGGTCCTTGAGGCAAGCCTGCATGCATCGCTGGTATGTGACGCCCGCATTCTTTATCCCGAAGGGCATTGTGTTGTAGCAGTATACTCCGAACGGTGTGATGAACGCCGTTTTCTCTTGATCTTCGACCTTGAGTCAAATCTGGTTATAGCCTGAGTAGGCGTCGAGGAAGGAGAGTTTCTCACAACCTGCAGTCGAATCGATGATCTGGTCGATCCGAGGAAGAGGGAAGTGGTCCTTAGGGTAGTGTTTATTTAGTGACGTGAAGTCCACGCACATCCGCAGGATGTCCGTGTCCTTCTTCGGGACCATCACCGTATTTGCCAGCCACTCGCTTTCCTTGATTTCCCGGATGAAGTCTGCTGCGAGTAATCTGTTGATTTCCTTGCCGATAGCTTCGGCTCGTGGCTCCGACAATCTTCGGATAGGCTTGGCGCTTGGTGTGCAGGAAGACATTGAGTGCGTGCTGGCGAATTCCACAGGAACTCCTAGCATGTCGCGGGACACCAGCGAATATTTCCAGCGCTCACGGAGGAATTCGGCGGCGCGCCTTCCTATCTTGATCTTGAGGTCATTGGCGATCAGCCGTCTTGGGCGTCTGTCGGATGGACCTGTACTTTCTTGGTGTTGACGGTGGAGTCGAAGGACATGTCGGGTGCGTTCTGCCTTGTGACTGGGGGTAGCCCATTGTCCGTCTCCTCGCGGAGCCTTACGAGCTCGTCTTGCATGCCGAAAGACTGGGAGATTTTGTTGAAATCCCTGTCGCATTGGTCCGATCGGGTGAAGCTCCCGTGGATTGTGATGACGCCCCTTGGTCCTGGCATCTTGAGTAATAGGTATGCGTAGTGTGGGACGGCCAGGAACCGTGCGAATGCTACACGTCCCAGGATGGCATGGTATTGCGACGGCCAGTCCACCACTTCGAATTCTAGGCGCTCCTGCCGAAAGTTGTCCGGTTTCCCGAAGATGACGTCGAGCCCTATTTTGCCCAGGGGGAAGATGCCCTTCCCTGGGACAATGTCGTGGAACGTTTTGTCTGATTGTTTCAGGCTGCATTGCGGGATCCGCATAGCTGCTAGAGTTCTTGCGAACATTAGGTTGATGCCGCTGCCGCCGTCCATGAAGACGTGACTCATCTCGAAGCCTCCGATCTGTGCCTCCAGCACCAGGGCAGCATGACCTGGGCGAGGGATCTGGCAAGTGTGATCCGCGCGAGTGAATGTGATGCAGGACTCCGATCCGCTGAGGTACTCAGGGATTGCAGGCGGAGTTGCTACGGCCAAGTTGATTTGTCGGGTGATTTTCTTCTGCACCATGTTTGTTGGGCGTCCCTTCTGGATCATGTTTAGTGCTCCTTTTGATGGGGGGTATGGGACCCCGTCGTTGTTTTGCACTGGTGCGACTGGTTGGTTTTGTCCTCCAATTGGTGGCGGTGGAGGAGCTCTGTGTGCTATTTCACCTGGCGCAGGTGTGTTTCCGAACGTAGGAATTGGAGCTTGTTGCCTCATCTGCATCATGCCTTCGCTGAGTTTCTGGAACTCGCGACAGTCCTTGAGCATGTGGCTGGCTTTCTTTTTGCCATCCTGTTTGTCGATGTAGAATTGGATGGTGCATGGACCCGAAAGTTTGTCGAATGCTGAGGGTCCGTTGTCGCGGTCGCGGCGTTGCCACGACTGCGTTGGTCGTCTGTTGTCGCGGAAGTTTCCGCTGCGATATCCTCCGCTACTGCGGTTGTTGTCATTACGGCGATCGGCGTAGCCGGCCGCGACCATGTCGGGTCCGTCGCGGTCCTCGTAGACGCGCGATCTCCTCTTGCTGCGGCGTTCGCGTCTTCGGCCGTAGTCGTCCTCTTCATCTGATTGTGGTCGCTGGATGCAATCTTTCGCCGTCCAAGCTGTTGGCGATTTCCATGGGGTGGTCGAGTGTCTTGGGCTTTACATGCCCAAGTTCCTCCTTGAAGTGCAGGCGTTTGGCGCCGTCACGAAGCGTCGATGGCCCTCTCTTCGGAGATGTGTCTGCGGAGTTCTTGGTCGTGAACCAGCATAGTATGTATGGCGAATAGATTCACCCGTTCTTTGAGTGCGGGCTCGCAATTCTTGATTGAGGCAGGCCTCTTCTGGTGCCTTTGAAATTTCGGATGAAGTGTGGCGAGCTCCTCCCATCTTGGATGGATCGATGATAAATTGAGCAGGACCAGCCTTTGTCGGCTGGTGAAGGCATTGCATGGCGGTTTCTTTGTTGCCTCCATGAAGCTTCGGATGACAGGTGGTCAGCAGGCGGGACTTTGGATCTTGCGTACCGTTGAACTTCGGAGTATCCGAAGGAAGCTTGAAGTTGCGTGGCATCTGTGTTCGCCGAACAGATCTGCTGAAGCATCGGGCTCCACAAAGTTCTCCTTCGTCTTCATCCATCTCAGATTCAGACGAGCATGTGCGTTTGGCGCGTGCTTTGTCGATCTTGCGCTATGTAAGCTTGTCTCTGGCGTCGTAGTCGCGTTTGTGGCGGTTGGAGCTCTTCTTCCTTCGAGGAAGATCGTGCTCCTCTTCCTCTTCGGATGAGGGTGTGGGGCTCCGGTCGCGCCTGGCCGGAGCTTTCTTCTTTGGCTCCGCAGGAGCGTCTTCATGGAGCGCAGCTCCAATTAGTCCCAGTCCGGTGAGTGCGTACTTATGCATGGCCCTTTTCGGGTCCCCCTCCGGAGGTGGGTGAGCTGCGAGATACGCAGTGGCTGCCATGATCCCTGCTTGTGGCGTCTTCGGGGTGATGTTGCCGTCAGCGTCCATATCCATGAACGATGTGTGGAGAGTTCGGGTCATGTCGCGCCGCTCCTTGGGGTCCATGTTTTCCATCCGAGAATGGTGCTTGTTTCCTTGATTTCTGTTTGTGCTAGAGCCGGGTTCCATGGCGGAGAGCGCAGCTCGTCGTATTTGGACTCGATGGCTTGCTTGCGTTTGTCGAGCGTCTTCTGCATCTCGACTTGTTTCTTGTGCTCCTCGATGAGGAGGTAGTGGTATGCCCTCAGCAGATCACGCGGGGAGTCCAGAGGTAGGACTATTTCACTTGCGACGGCGCGGCGTGCTTCTACCCATCCTTCTTTGCTAAGTTGGATGAGGTGGCCACGGTTTTCCCCGTTTTCGCCGTTTCCGTCCTGCGGGTTGGGGTTGGGCGGGTTAGCGTTTCCTCGTCGGTTTGGATGATGCGCGCACGATAGCGCCTGATTGGTTGGTCTTGCGGCTTTCCGATCCGGAACCGTAGGTCCTTCATCCGAAGGTGGATCGCCTGGATCGAGTTGCAGCTTGCTGTTGTAGAAATCATCTGTTGATGGTGACGTCGTAGCACAGGTGTGGAGCCCACGGCGTGCACGATTGGCACGGGCACCCTCTCGAGGCGGAGGTGCCGGTTGTCCCACACAGGCGAAGCTCCCGAACAAAATTCCGAGTCCGTCGCCTACGGGCTCGAAATCCTTCATGGTGGACGGCGAGTGGGCGGTGAAGTCGAAAGTGCCGAAGAGGAGGTGATTCTCCGTCGTCGCGGAGTTGTAGATCGATCGGGTCGGAACCGTCACGACCGCTGTCAGCCCAATTCCACAGACGGCGCCAATTGGCGAGGTTTAATCTCGTCAATGCCCATTGTTATGGACTTGGGTTTTGGAGAAGATGGGGATCTTTGGAGATCGTGGCAGTTACGGACAAGCAACCGGGGACACAAGATTTACCGAGTTCGGGCCCCGGAGGAAAACCCTACTCCTGCATGCGCTCTTTGATTACGGCGGAACCAAGGTTCTGAGGTCTGTGATTCGATCTGGCGTGGATCCGTGTGCGAAAGTATGAGTCGAGGCTCGTTGAGTTGCCCTAGGACGTACCCTCCTAGCCTTTATATAGACTTAGGCAGGTCCCGGGTATAGTCCTAGTCGGTTACAAGTTCTTAGGGTTTTACCCCTTTGAGTTTCCTATCTCCTCTAGTCTTGTTCTCCAAGGATCCAAAGACGTCATGGGCCTTGGCCACCCGAAAATCTTCATGGGCCAGCGTATGTTTGCCGTGGGCCTTCCTTGGGCTGGACTAGGTATGCTGAAGTTACGTACCCGTAGGGTATAACCATGTCACTAGGCCCTTTATATATGCAATGACCTACGGTTAGAGGCGCCAAGTGTTCTCTATGTTGCTGTGTGGATCCTAAAAAGATGTTACATATTACAAATAACATCTCGAAAGACCCTTAGCTCGGAGGATATGCAGAAAGAGACGGCCAAGAGCTACTTTTGCGCACCCGGAGAGATTATCTTTCAAGTGGTCCATCATTCAGGCCTAATGGGCCTACCCGGGACCCATGACCTCATCAACATGCATATATATAGTAAATGGTAGATATCTATGCTCGTGTACAGCTAGAAGGAGACATTCAGTACCTACTGACGAGGTTTAATCTCGTCAATGCCCATTGTTATGGACTTGGGTTTTGGAGAAGATGGGGATGCTGGAGATCGTGGCACGGTTAACAGACAAGCAACCAGGGGACACAAGATTTACCAGTTTAGGCCGGAGAAAACCCTACTCACTGCATGCGCTCTTTGATTACTGGAACCGAAGGTTCTGGTGTGATTCGATCTGGCGTGGATGCGTGTGCGAAAGTATGAGTCGAGGCTGGTTGAGTTGCCCTAGGACGTACCCTCCTGGCCTTTATATAGACTTAGGAAGGTCCCGGGCATAGTCCTAGTCGGTTACAAGTTCTTAGGGTTTTACCCCTTTGAGTTTCCTATCTCCTCTAGTCTTGTTCTCCAAGGATCCGAAGACGTCATGGGCCTTGGCCACCGAAAATCTTCATGGGCCAGCGTATGTTTTGCGTGGGCCTTCCTTGGGCTGGACTAGGTATCTTTGAGTTATGTACCGTGAGTATAACCATGTCGATAGCCCCGGTGATCGGTCGAATCGTAGATTGGTGAGACTCTTCAATCCTTCGGGTGCAACTGTCTTTCAAGAGAATGTGTAGGGATTGTTGATACGTGTGCGACTCACTCGACGGATCGAGGTCGATTAAGCATCTTAGGGGCGAAACAACACGATCTTCTTGATTCGGGTCCCTTAACCCGAACTGGAACATATCTTGGCGTAATTCAACTCGGGCGCGGAGGACTTATAGGAGAGGAATTCCGTGATTTTAATTGGTGTACCCAACGCGTCGTTAGGATTTTTCATCGTACTGCTGATGCAGTTCATGCTAGCGAGCGCGATCGGTGCGTTGCGAGGCCATCGGATGATATCGTAGGTCTTATCTTTGCGTCGCGACGCGGCATCGAACATTTATCACCTCGGAGGTGCTTGTGGCCAAGGAGATTGCTGCTCACTTAGCGTTACATTGGGCGAGTTGCCAAAAGTTTGTTGCGTGTTGATCCGAAGATCGCGATCGAAGACTTCATAGGGTGCGACCAGCGCTCCTATAGGAGTAACCCCAAGTATCTGTTGAGTCGTGACTCGAGAGACTTTAGTTCAAACATTGTTTCAGTCTTTAGGTCCGCAGGACTCGAAAATTTTCGGATGCTTAAATCCATCCTCCCAATGGGAGTACCCCCCGAGTCCGTAGTGGAGTCGTGACTCGGCGTGGGACTCGAAGTAATTTTGTATGCATCCGTGCGGCCGGTATCACGATAGGACTAGTCCCCAAGTATTTAGTCGAATCGCAGATTCGAGTGAGTACTTTTAGCTGTGGAGCCGAAGTGGTGCTAGTATAGATTTTGATGACGTCAGTGCTTACGATTGATGACCTCAAGCGTCTGCTGCGCCAGAGATGACTTAACGGGACGAAGCGTGGGTCCCACTTGCTGACTTTGAATTTACCGGTCACGCGGGGCGTGGAGATGATTACGGTGCCTCCTCGATTTCTGCGCGTAGTGGACGGCGTGGTAACGACGGTTCGTTGTGGTGTTGACACGTGTACGGTCAGATCTATCGTTGGCGTTAGGTCTTCTCGATGGACGGCTGGTGTGCGTCGTCTTCGCTGTTATAATCCTGGGTGAAATCGTGTTTTGTTTTTCATCACACCAGTTCATCTGTTCGCTACCTTCTTGTTCTTGAGCGATTCTTGCTGCGCGCTGAGCTTTTCTTCCACACTTCCTTTGTTCTTTGTCGTTTCCAACTCCACCACCGCTGCAGCGTCATGGGGAAGACGAAGAAATCCTCGTCCGCGGTTGGGACCAGCGCCGCCGGAGGCAAGAAGGGCACCGCCGCTGCTCGCGTCACCGATGGTGGCTGGCGGCGATCGGAGACGCGGGAGAGCGATCTCCGCAAACTGCGCGAGCGGAGCCTGATCCCGCAAGATGCGACGGCCGTGAGACTCCCCGGCAATGAGGTAATCCCCCGTCCCCCAGCTGGGTACCGGGTTATGTTTCTTGCCTTTGTCTTGCGTGGGTTCTCGTATCCAGTCCATGACTTCCTTCGTGGACTGCTCTTCTTCTATGGGGTTCAGTTGCATCATCTGTCTCCCAACTCCCTTCTCCACATTGCGTGTTTTATCACGCTTTGCGAGTGTTGGCTTGGTATTGAGCCGCACTTTGGCCTCTTTCGGAAGCTTTATTCCGTGAAGAGGCGATCTGGTTCGGATGGTGTGTATCCCATTGGGGGTTTCATCATCTCTCTCAGTCCCAATGTCCAATTCTTTTCCTTTTCCATGTACGAATCTGTCCAGTACTGGCGGAGGAAATGGTTTTACATCCGTAACTCCGTAGTGCCTGGGCAAGATTTTGGTCTCGTTCCTTTTGACCCCTCCCAGTTGATTGAGAAGAAAAGATCCTGGAAAAACCAGATCTTAGACGGAGAAGTGGCGGAGATAGAGGCCCTGTATCGTCGGGTGGGGGATCTCCAACTAATTCCTGAGAAGGAGGTGAACGGTGTCGACGTCATCCGAACGTTTCTTGAGCGTCGGGTACAGCCTCTCCAAGCGAGGGCGCATCCGATATTTCTTTACTTTGGGCGCCGTGATCCAACGAGGGTCTCGAGTGAGAAAATCTCCGAGGCGGAACTTGACAAGACTCTTCGCGCGCTGTTGAAGTTCAAGGCAGACGAAGAAATTCCGGGGAAGTCGCAGACTCCTCCCTTTTCTTCGACGTTGGCCGTACCGAAGGTGTAGATTTGCGCACGTAGTGCTCCCCTTTTGTTTTGTCAGCTGTGTACTTTTTCCCTTTGTTTGCTTAACAAAGTTCCGTCTCCTTTTGTAGAGCTTCAAAGTTCCGGGCATGGCACCACCATTGCCCGAAAGGTATCCGAATGCCCCGGATAATGAAGTCGTGGACTCCGTGTCCGAGCTACCGTCAGCGCGATCTCCAGCGGAGGATGCCGACGAGTCGAGTGAGGACCATTCGCGCAAGCGATCACGGAGCTCCAGCGAATCTTCGGATGCCTCGACTCCTCCGACTCCCAGGAATCCACTAGGCCTTGAGCGTCAGGGTGATGTTCATGAGGGTTCTTCCTCTCCTCTTCCTACGTTCACTGTGTCTGTTGTTCGCACCCGCCAGCAAAGCGGAAGAAGGAAGAAAAGAAGGAGGAGAAGAAGGAAGAAAAGAAGGAAGAGAAGAGGGCCCGAAGGGCTTCTCCTATCTTCGACCTAAGCGTGTTGGGCTCATAAGTTTTCTTGTTGCCATTGTTGTCCTTTGTTCCCTTGTTGTTTTTGCACCTGTGTTGATTGGTTTGTGTGCAGGCAATCTTCCGACGGCTCTAGTGATGGAGTGCACGTGATGATGGGGGAGTCGAACATTGCGTCGCCTCCTCCTCAGACGGTGGCGACTTACAGTGACGCCGCGATTCCTCCTGCAAGGAGAGGCTGGTGGTTGCGCCTTAGAATTTCGGAGGCGGGCCTGCGGGTTCGCCTTCGGAGCACGTAAGTTGTCCTTCTTGATGTTATGGGGGGAAGCCCCCGAGTGTCTTCGAGTGCTGATGTTGTTGTTGCTTCTTTGTGTGGGGCGTAGCCCCCAAGTTATGTTCTTACTACTATGCCTTTTCCTGCAGCCTTTTGTCCAAGAGGCCAAGGCCAGTGGAGGACCGCTGACGCGAGGCAAAAATGCGGCCAAGCAAGGTATTAAATGCCTTGTAGTATTTTTCTTGATCCTGGTCCTTTTCTTTGACACTTGCTTGTTGTAAATGCAGAGGAACATAACAACTCTCTCCGAGGTTGATGCTCAAGAAGAGCCTTGGCCAATGGTCAAGCTGCTGAGTGCGCGAGCGCCTTGAGCTGGAGCGACGGCGGCAGCAAAAAGAGCCGCAGCAGGAGGCCGCCGATCGTGAGGAGCAGCTGGCCACCATTGCGGCTGCTCGTGAAAAAGGGGTGGCAGATAAGCTCATGGCTGCTGCCAAGGCCGTTTCGGGTGAGTACAAGCTTTTGGACTTGTTTATTTTTCTGGGATCTTCTTCTATGCTGTCGTTCTTCATGTTTTCTTCTCTTTTCTCTCAGATGCCGCAGGCATCGAGTTCGACCGCGGTGCTCTAGAGCACGGGAGTGCTCTAGATGATGCCACTGCGGCGGTCGAAGACCGCTGCAGAACCGTCGTCAACTCCCTTGCCAAGGCGAAGGAGGTCCTTGGTCGCTTCTACCAGGAGCTCTTCCCAAGCACCCTTGAAGATGTGGATGCCCGGCGAGGCTCTGTCGGCGCCCGCAGCGGCATAAGCGCAAGCGAAGGGCATCGGCCGTCGGGCTGGCGATGGCCATGGCGTCTAGGGCGGAGCTGGACCTGCCCCAGATTACTTCTCGGATGCCTACAGCTGCGGATGGATCCGAGGTAGCTTTCGCCCCCTACTCCGCTCGCTGCCGACGATATGGGCTTAAGCTCATTGACTTGTTGTCTGAGTACGCACTGCGGCAGCAGGGCGAGGCCAAAGCGATGCGCAGTTACGAGGCGACTCAGTGTCCTGCACCTGAGGCTTAGTAGACGTAGGGTAGTTTGTAGTCTCCTTCTGTTTTAAATATCTTTTGTAGTACCATCCTTGTGCCACGTAGTGGTCTTATTTTAATGAATTCCTCCGTGTTGTGCTTTTATCCTTGGCTGAATGTCTGTGTGCCTTCTTTTCTCTGCTACTATAGGTTCCTTCGGGTGCTGACCCAGTTGATACTTCATCCGAGAGGCCCTTGCGAACATCATTGGATGATTCCTCGCAGCTCGCTTTTCTTCGAGATCGCGTGCGCATCTTGGAAAGGGATTTTCTCGGGTTATGCGGTCATGCTGACGTTTGGAAATCCAAAGCAGACCGTGGTGCATCCAGAGAGGAGTATTTGATGGCGGAGCTAGGTCGACTGTCCGAGCAACTGCAATGTAAGTTGATCCTTCTTTCGGGCTATAGCCCAGTTCTTCGGTTGAGCCTGCTGGCTTTACTCTTGTTTTGTGCGTTTGTCGCAGGTGCCAATATTGCTCCGAGGGAAGAAAAAGAGCGTATTGCTGTTCGAGTCAATTGTTTGACTCAACAGGACATGGAGGCCAGCGGCTTCTTCTGGATGGACCGTGATCGCGCCATGGTTCTGGCAACGGTGCAGGATCGCGTCTACCAGGTTTCGCGGGTGCTCCGCCAGTGCGTATCACTTTCGCATCGCACGTCATGTTTCCGTTGGATGCCGTACAACGATTCTTCTTGGTCTTCGAAGTTTCGGAATGCCGGAAATGTCAAGGAGCTGGTGCGGCAGCAGCTCGTTGCAGGGGTGAAGGCTGCCTTATCTCTTGTGAGGGTGCACCGCCCTGACGTAGATTTGGCTGCTGTGGCGAATGGGCCACCTCCTCGACCAGATGGTGGCGAGCGGAACATGCGTCCGTACTATGCGGCTGTGAGGCAGTATGCCGAACAGATTGTAGACTTGTTTGAGCAGCGTGCTCAGGTTATTCTTCATAGTAGATAGGACCTGAAAATAAACAGATAGATGTAAAATTTGTAATATTGCGGCTGGGCGTTTATGTGCCCTTTGTTGTAAAGTTTTATGAGCACGCAGTGCTTTGATTGAGTACGTGTCCTTTTCGTTTGCCTGACGTAGTCAGCTACTCAGGTGTACACGTTTGGTCCTCAGTCGATGAAATCGTGAGGTGGGGGGAGCCCCCGGGTGCGTTTTTAGCATGTAGTAAAGTTGTAAAAAAGTAGTCAACCGAAGGTTGGGGCGAGACACTTAGCTTTATTTATATCGTAATGGAGGAGGTACATGGTTCGGCTGAGTAGCCTTGGCTGAAAGCCTTATTGAAAGTAAAGGGGGTAGGTTGCTATGGGTAGAATCGTCGCAGGTGCGAGACGTTCCATGGGTTGGAGTATGCGACTTCAGACTCCACGTGCATGAGGCGATAGGCGCCACCTGGGATGACCTCGGTGATGGCGTAGGGTCCTTCCCATGGTGAATCGAGTTTGTTCGGTCGCTTTTGCTTGAGTCGCAAGACGGGGTCTCCTTCGACGAAGGACCTTGGGCGCAGCCGTCGGCTATGATTGTTGCGGAGACTCTGCTGGTACACCGCTGATCTAGCTCCTGCTATATCCCGTGCTTCGTCGAGCGTGTCGACGGCATCTTCGAGTGCAGCCGTGGACTCGGCTTCGCTGTAAGCGACGACTCGTGGAGCCTGGTGGCGTACTTCGGCTGGTAGCACGGCCTCAGCTCCGTGCACCATGAAGAACGGTGTGTAGCCGGTGGAGCTGTTTGGCGTAGTACGTAAGCTCCACAGGACATACGGTAGCTCCTTCGTCCAATTTCCAGCTTTGTGCTCGAGTGAGCTCATGAGACGCTTCTTGATGCCAGCGCCGATTAGGCCGTTGGCCTTTTCCACTTGCCCGTTTGTTTGCGGGTGTGCCACTGAGGCATACGTGATATTGATCTCGAGGCCTTCACAGAAGTCCTGGAATTCTTCGGAGATGAAGTTCGATCCGTTGTCGGTGATAATGCTGTGCGGTACGCCAAACCTGTAGACAATGGATTCGAAGAACTTGACGGCGGTTTTGCCCTTCTGGTTGGTGACTGGCATGGCTTCGATCCACTTGGTGAATTTGTCGACTGCGACCAGGAGGAAGACGTGTCCTCCTTTCGAAGATTTTGGCAGTTTGCCGATCATGTCGAGGCTCCATTGGGCAAAAGGCCAGGCTATGGGTATGGGTCGAAGTTCGGACCCAGGTGCGTGCGGTTTGTCGGCGAACCGTTGGCACCCATTGCATCATAGGACGATGTCCTTCGCGTCGCTCATGGCCGTTGGCCAGTAGAATCCTGCTCGCAGAGCTTTGGCGACGAGGGAGCGGCTGCCTGCGTGGTGGCCGCGGATGCCCTCATGGATATCTTGGAGTATGGCCTTGCCGTCGTCGATGGTGACGCACCGTTGTAGTACACCCGTGATGTTGCATTTGTACAGCTCGCCGTTGATGATGGTGAAGGCTTTTGACCGACGAGATATGCGCCGGGCATCTGTCGGGCTGTCTGGCAATTCGCCGTTTATCCGGAACTGGAGGTATGGACGTGTCCAAGTTTCTTCGACTGCCATGACCTGCATCAGGTTGACCATTTCAACTTCGGTGTCCAACTTTTCGGGTCCTTCCTGACATTCGGGTAGCGTAGCCCCCGAGTGTTCTGCTTCTTCGGGTGATCCCTTGGGGAATTTCCGCTTGATAGATGGCACGCAGATCTGTTCGAGGAACACACCTGGTGGTACCTTTGCACAAGTGGAGCCGATGTTGGCGAGTCTATCGGCCTCCTCATTGCTCTCTCTTCCAACGTGCCGAAGCTCGCAGCCGTCGAATTCTCCTTCGAGTGCGTTGTATAGAGCGCGGTACGCGATCATGTTTTCGGCGTGTGCGTCGCACTCATTCATCGTCTGCTGTACGACAAGGTTGGAGTCGCCGTAGATAACCAGGCGCGTTGCGCCGCATATTTTTTCCATCTTCATGCCATGGATGAGGGCTTCGTATTCGGCCTCGCTGTTGGAGGCTCTGAATTTCATCCGGAGGACGTACTTCATCTTGTCACCTTGCGGGAAGGTCAAGATGACTCGCCCCTCGCCCGCTTCGTTTGGAGCCGTCAAAATGCATTGTCCAGATCGCGACATGTCCGGGTGTCGTGCAGCAGCTCCATCCGGCACCGTGAAGTCCGGAAGGACTTGAGATTTGATTATGTGTCGCTTCAGAAGCGATGTCCAAGGGTGATAATTCGATGCCCCATAGGGCCACGCGTCCTGTGGCTTCTGGATTATTCAGGATGCTATTCAGGGGCGCCTCGTTGACGACCATCACCTGATGCTCCTGGAAGTAGTGGCTCAGTCGTCGAGCTGTCATGAACACGCCGTAGGACAGCTTCTGGTAGTGCGGGTACCGCTGTTTTGTTGGAGTGAGAACCTCGCTGAGGTAGTAAATTGGGCGTTGTACCCCGTGGGTCTTGCCTTCTTCGGGTCGTTCGACCACTAGTACTGTGCTGACCACCTGGTGCGTGGCTGCTATGTACAGCACCAGAGGCTCGCGCTCTTTTGGCGTGACCAAACGGCGAGGTGGAGAGGAGCCGCTGAGTCTTTCGAATGCGCTGGCTTACGTGTCCACTCGAACTTGTCCGCCTTTGGCGCAGTACCGGTGAAATGGTAGGGCCTTCGCCCATGCGATCGATGAACACGCTTAGTGTCGCTACCGCCTCGAGCTGCCGGACGCCTTTGTGGTTTTCGGTTCTCGTTGTCATGATAGATTTGATTTTCTTCGGTTCGCCGATCCCTCGTTGATAGATGAAGTACCCGAGCAATGACCCGAGGGACGCCAAGGCACTTTTCTGGATTGAGCTTGATCCTTTAGCGATCGAGGTTGTCGAACGTCTCGCGGAGATCGTCGATAAGTGTTCTTGCCTCCTTGGTTTTTATGACTATGTCGTCGACATAGACTTGGACGTTGCGACTGATCTGGTCCTTGAGGCAAGCCTGCATGCATCGCTGGTATGTGGCGCCCGCGTTCTTTAGCCCGAAGGGCATTGTGTTGTAGCAGTATACTCCGAACGGTGTGATGAACGCCGTTTTCTCTTGATCTTCGACCTTGAGTCGAATCTGGTTATAGCCTGAGTAGGCGTCGAGGAAGGAGAGTTTCTCACAACCTGCAGTCGAATCGATGATCTGGTCGATCCGAGGAAGAGGGAAGTGGTCCTTAGGGCAGTGTTTATTTAGTGACGTGAAGTCCACGCACATCCGCGGGATATCCGTGTCCTTCTTCGGGACCATCACCGTATTTGCCAGCCACTCACTTTCCTTGATTTCCCGGATGAAGTCTGCTGCGAGTAATCTGTTGATCTCCTTGCCGATAGCTTCGGCTCGTGGCTCCGACAATCTTCGGATAGACTGCTTGACTGGCTTGGTGTCTGGGAAGACATTGAGTGCGTGCTCGGCGAATTCCCTGGGAACTCCTGGCATGTCCGCAGGACACCAGGCGAATATTTCCCAGCGCTCACGGAGGAATTCGACGAGCGCGCCTTCCTATGCTAAGGGTTAAGGTCGCGATCGCCGCCTTTGGAGGCGTCTGTCGGATGGACCTGTACTTTCTTGGTGTTGACAAAGGGAGTCGAAGGACATGTCGGGTGCGTTACGCCTTGTGACCGAGGTAGCCCATTGTCCGTCCTCGCGAGCCTTACGAGCTCGTCTTGCATGTCGAAGATCGGGAGATTTTGTTGAAATCCTGTCGCATTGGTCCGATCGGGTGAAGCTCCGTGGATTGTGATGACACCCTTGGTCCTGGCATCTTGAGTAATAGGTATGCGTAGTGTGGACGGCCAGAACCGTCGAATGCTACACGTCCCAGATGGCATGGTATTGCGACGGCGATCCACCACTTCAATTCTAGGCGCTCGCCGAAAGTTGTCCGTTTCCGAAGATGACGTCGAGCCCTATTTTGCCGGAAGATGCCCTTCCACGACAATGCCGTGGAACATTGTGTACGATTGTTCCAGCTGCATTGCGAGATCCGCATAGCTGCTAGAGTGCTTGAACATTAGGTTGATGCCGCCGTGCCGTCCATGAAGACGCGACTCATCTCAAGCCTCCGATCTGCGCCCAAAGACCGTGGCAGCATGACCTGGGCGAGGGATCTGGCAAGGGTGATCCGCGCGAGTGAATGTGATGCAGGACTCCGATCCGCTGAGGTACTCAGGGATTGCAGGCGGAGTTGCTACGGCCAAATTGATTTGTCGGGTGATTTTCTTCTGCACCCTGTTTTTTGGGCGTCCCTTCTGGATCATGTTTAGTGCTCCTTTTGATGGGGGGTATGTGACCCCGGCGTTGTTTTGCGCTGTTGCGACTGGTTGGTTTTGGCCTCCAATTGGCGGCGGTGGAGGAGCTCCGTGTGCTATTTCACCTGGCGCAGGTGTGTTTCCGAACGTAGGAATTGGAGCTTGTTGCCTCATCTGCATCATGCCTTCGCAGAGTTTCTGGAACTCGCGGCAGTCCTTGAGCATGTGGCTGGCTTTCTTTTTGCCGTCCTGTTTGTCGATGTAGAAGTGGATGGTGCATGGACCCGAAAGTTTGTCGAATGCTGAGGGTCCGTTGTCGCGGTCGCGGCATTGCCACGACTGCGTTGGTCGTCCGTTGTCGCGGAAGTTTCCGCTGCGATATCCTCCGCTGCTGCGGCTGTTGTCGTTACGGCGGTCGGCGTAGCCGGCCGCGACCATGTCGGGTCCGTCGTGGTCCTCGTAGACGCGCGATCTCCTCTTGCTGCGGAGTTCGCGTCTTCGGCCGTAGTCGTCCTCTTTATCTGATTGTGGTCGCTGGATGCAATCTTCGCCGTCTGCCCAACTGTTGGCGATTTCCATGAGGTGGTCGAGTGTCTTGGGCTTTACACGCCCAAGCTCCTCCTTGAAGTCTAGGCGTTTGACGCCGTCCCTGAAGGCGTCGATGGCCCTCTCTTCGGAGATGTGTGCTGCGGAGTTCTTGGTCGTAGACCAGCGTAGTATGTATGAGCGAATAGATTCACCTGTTCTTTGAGTGCAGGCTCGCAATTCTTTGAGTGCAAGCCTCTTGCTGGTGCCTTTGAAATTTCGGATGAAGCTGTAGGCGAGCTCCTCCCAGCTTCGGATGGATCCTGATGATAGGCTGCTGAGCCAGACCCGCGCCGCGCCTGTCAGCTGCAGCTGAAGGCATTGCATGGCGGTTTCTTTGTTGCCTCCATGAAGCTTGACGGATGACAGGTGGTCACTGAGCCAGGACTTTGGATCTTGCGTACCGTTGAACTTCGGAGTATCCGAAGGAAGCTTGAAGTTGTGTGGCATCTGTGTTCGCCGAACAGATCTGCTGAAGCATCGGGCTCCACAGAGTTCTCCTTCGTCTTCATCCATCTCAGATTCAGACGAGCATGTGTGTTTGGCGCGTGCTTTGTCGATCTTGCGCTGTGTAAGCTTGTCTCTGGCTTCGTAGTCGCGTTTGTGGCGGTTGGAGCTCTTCTTCCTTCGAGGAAGATCGTGCTCCTCTTCCTACCGTAACGTTTGTCATATAGTGTAGTCCAACCTTTTAAGTTATTGTATTATAGTTTTAACACCAAATCTATGTTTAAAACGTGTAAAATCATAATAATAGATTTGTCATGGAAAATACTTTTGTTAAGATTATATATTTTTAAAGTATAATTATATTTTGGTAGAACTTAATGGTCAAAGCTAGGTTTCTTTTGAAACGGAATCAAAGGTACGCTTTGAAGATTGTGTCAACACTCAAGGCATCATTTGGTTGTGAAATGCACAACAGGGAGGAGAGACATGAGTGCATGCAGCAGACCGCATGAATTGGAAGGACATATGGGCGCGTGTTGTCGAATCTGGACTACTATTCTCAAAAGGAAAATCAGTACAAAATAGAAGGGGAAAACGTTTGCATCCATGGCCGGGTCGGGTTGGGTCAAGCATCCTTCTCCCCATTGGGAACAGTGCAAGGGAAGGACCCAACTCAAGAAGGCACGCCAAAGGCACCAACAACTGTGTAGCAGGTTGCACCTACTGGATACCGATGTCTCGTCTCGGTATCCCCATGTCAAGCGACCATGCAAAACGCTGGTCAGCATACTATATTGGAGTACTATTAACAGACCAGATTTTCGTTCTACTACTGTATACATATGTGAAAGAAAAAGATGTCGAGGATCACGATCGAGCTGACGTTTACCGCCTAGCGATCCTGGAGCTTTAGACGAATTGAAGCTAAGCTAGCTACTTTTTTGTAGGTTGGCGACGGTGACTAACAATATTCTTTGCTCATCAACCGTTCCGTCTCCTTTTTTCCTTTTTGAACAAGCACATCGCTCGCCCTGCTTTTCGAAATGATCTCATCTTCCTGTACACAATATTTTTCTTTGACAGGCCAATTAAGCGATCTAATCTTCATGTAACGGAGGAGTGCTCCTCCCTTCCAAAAGGAATTGTTTAGGCGCGTGTGTCATACGATGTAATGATGTTTCGATTAAGCCGCGCAACCTAACTTTGAATGTACCGTATACGCGCGTATTCCGTCACCAGTATCTTTCTCAGAGAAAAAGTGATCATCACTAGTATCTAGAATACTTTTGTTTAAAATAGACGTCGGCATTGTTTTGATGTAACGACCTGTACTTTGTTACGTACGCAATCGACAATTTAATCAGCTCGTGTTGAAATTTTGTCCATTGTCATGGATATAGATATGGAGTAAAACTTAATCAACTGGTCATGAAGACGGAATTTGGCAATTGGATCAATAATTGATATGGCTAGTTGATTTCGGCAATTGATCCATCACCCTCTCAGAATTAGTGTCATTTTTTTCTAACATATAATTAACGTCTCTCAGAATCCATTGAGCCGGAGAACCAAAATTAGCTAAGTGTGCAGGGTTTTAGCCAGGGACCATTCAATTATATTATATGGACCCGACAATTTTGACAAGCAAGTCCGCGAAGATCTTTCCTTCATTTTCCATTCGAAATGTGCATTGCAAGGCTTTTTCGCCTGCTAGCTTGATGTCTGATTTGGATCTCCCATCCGTTCTTTCCTTTTGCAGCTAATTTACCACGATCGATCGACGATGGCTTTTAGTCTCTCGCTCTCGTGTGTGAACTATTTTACCTTTCACTTCTCGTCAACCCCTTTATATTTTTGCACCAGAAAGGGGTACATGACTACGCATATGCAAATCAAACAAGAGATGCGATCGACCGAATGCATGGTAGCTACCTAGCTAGCTACCACTACAGACCATGGTCAAAATAAGCAGATCGATGGTAGCCGCACTCCAAAGCTTTAGCCGCACTCCAAAGCTTGTAGTCCAGCTCGCAGGATGGAGCTACGGCGGCCTTGATAGCTCATCCACCGAATCACCAAACGAGAATTGCCATCTAAGCTGCGTATCCCACCAATGACAATGGCCGTGTACAGTCTTCACAAGAAATATAGTATATTCGCGACGGTGGTAGGTTGACGATCGAGGCTTAATTTTGGCACACCCTATATATACAAACTCGACCGCGCTTTGTTCCAACACCCTCTCATTCCATCCCTGCTGGTCATCTGCTCTCCTCGAGAGAGCGAGCTAGTCAAGACCATCATCTCCAAATATAGAGCAGCAGCTAGCTCAAAGCCTAGCTAGCTAGAGCTAGGCACCATACCATGGCCATGACCGGTCTTCTTCTTCCTTCCTCTCTCATCCTGGCAACCCTGACGCTGCTCGCCATCCAGGCGCAGGGCATCACCAGGCACTACGATTTCAACGTATGTCCACGCCCCATAGCTATCTGCACCCATGCATGCATACATGTGGTGTCCGTGATCTTGATTATTTGCATCTTGAAACTTAACCTTGTTATAACTAATCTGCAGGTTCAAATGGCGAACGTGACGAGGCTGTGCGGCACGAAGAGCATCGTGACGGTGAACGGGCAGTTCCCGGGGCCGGAGCTCATCGCCAGGGAGGGCGACCGCGTCCACGTCCGCGTCACCAACCACGTCCCGCACAACATGTCCATTCACTGGTACCTCCTCCTCCTACTTCCCCTGCCTTTTCAACTAGCTTTTCCCCTTCGCTTTCGATCGTAAGCTCCGCCGTCGCCGAGCTCGCAACCACATCTGCACCAACGAAGCTGTCCCGCTCTCCCTTTCCGGCCAACTTGCTCCGCTAGCTCCTCCCTTTTGATTTTGACACACCTGATGACGCCGTCGCTGTCGCGGTCGCAGGCACGGCATCCGGCAGCTGCGGACGGGCTGGGCCGACGGGCCGGCGTACATCACGCAGTGCCCCATCCAGACGGGCCACACCTACGTCTACAGCTTCACCGTCACCGCCCAGCGCGGCACGCTCTGGTGGCACGCGCACATCTCCTGGTTCCGGTCCACCGTCTACGGCGCCATCGTCATCCTCCCCAAGCTCGGCGTGCCCTACCCGTTCCCGGCGCCGCACAAGGAGGTGCCCGTCCTGTTCGGCGAGTGGTGGGCGGAGGACACGGAGAAGATCATGAGCCAGGCGCTCAAGGTCGGCGGAGCGCCCAATATCTCCGACGCTTACACCATTAACGGACTTCCTGGCCCGCTCTACAAATGCTCCGCCCAAGGTACGTTTGCTTGCAGTCTTCTTTATGTGGTGTGCTTCCATTCCATGCATCTTTAGTAGTAGAGCCAAAAGTGTGCTTTTTTCAATGATCAACCACATCGATCACCGAAAGCGAATTCGAAGAATATTCAGCTGGATGATCCCTTCCTTGAAACGGAAACAGGAATGTGCGTTAGTTGTTCGGATTATTGTAGTAGAGTTTAGTGTGTGATACCTGACCTAACAATTTGGTGCACCTTAGCCGTTGATGTTGGTTGGGTCCGGCCCGTGCTACGTTAACAAGATCTTAGCTACGTTACACCTATCTAGGACGACTTCCTAGCTTTCTATACTCATTAATTCAGATCAGCCGGCGTCCAAGATTTGTCAAACGTCGTACCAACCTAATTACTGAATTATTCTGCATGCGTGTATGACAGACACGTTCAAGCTGAAGGTGACGCCAGGGAAAACGTACCTGCTGCGCCTCATCAACGCCGCGCTCAACGACGAGCTCTTCTTCTCCGTCGCCAACCACACGCTCACCGTCGTCGAGGTCGACGCCGTCTACGTCAAGCCCTTCACCGTCAAGACCCTGGTCATCTCCCCGGGCCAGACCACCAACGTCCTCCTCACCGCCAAGCCCGTCTACCCCAACGCCAACTTCTACATGTCCGCCGCGCCATACTCCGTCATCCGCCCCGGCACCTACGACAACACCACCGTCGCCGGCATCCTCGAGTACCACAAGCCCGGCCCACCCTCCACGTCAAGCTTCGACAAGGGGTTGCCGCTCTACAAGCCGGTCCTGCCGTTCTTCAACGACACCAAGTTCGTCACCAGATTCACGGCCAAGCTCCTCAGCCTCGCCACGCCGCAGTACCCGGCGGCCGTGCCGCAGTCGGTGGACAGGCGGTTCTTCTTCACGATCGGGCTGGGCACGCTCCCGTGCCCCAAGAACATGACGTGCCAGGGGCCCAACGGCACGCAGTTCGCCGCCGCCGTCAACAACGTCTCCCTCGTGCTCCCTTCCACGGCGCTCCTGCAGTCGCACTTCACCGGCCTCTCCAAGGGCGTCTTCCTCTCCAACTTCCCGGCCATGCCGAGCTCGCCGTTCAACTACACGGGGACGCCGCCCAACAACACGAACGTGGCCACGGGGACCAGGGTGCTCGCGCTGCCTTACAACACCTCGGTGGAGCTGGTCATGCAGGACACCAGCGTTCTCGGCATCGAAAGCCACCCCCTGCACCTTCACGGCTACAACTTCTTCGTGGTCGGCCAAGGGTTCGGCAACTACGACCCCACGAACGACCCGGCCAAGTTCAACCTCGTCGACCCCGTCGAACGGAACACCGTCGGCGTGCCGGCCGGCGGCTGGGTCGCCATTCGCTTCCTTGCTGATAACCCAGGTAACCATCGTTATTATGTTTGTACAATCCATACATGAAACACAGTGCCCTATGAGGAACCAAATTAATTCGTGAGATATTTATGGAATTTATTATTGTGCAGGTGTATGGTTCATGCATTGCCATTTGGAGGTGCACACGACGTGGGGGCTGAGAATGGCGTGGCTGGTGCAGGACGGGAGCAAGGCGAACGAGAAGCTGCTTCCCCCGCCGCCTGACATGCCCAAGTGCTAGACGGACCTGCTTGCTCACCTGATGTTCAAATCCTCCCCCTCATTTTGATTTGCTCGCCAATTTGCGATTGATTTCTCCTGCAGGAGATTTTACTGTGTTCAGTAGCTAGTTCACAGCTGACCTTCTTACAGTTTCATCTGTATTTTTCCTCTTTCATTTCTTTACCACTTTTGATGAACGTGTTTTGATACTTTTTGTTGAATAAACAATGATGTGAATGCACTACCACGGAACGACAACACAACATGATGTGAATGTATGTACGGGAGACATCTCGAAATTATTTTTGTGATCCTGTCACTCTTAGCTCGTGGGCCTTGTGGTTTAAACAGCACAGCTAGCTCACGGCCGTCCCCGAGAAGCCCAAGCCTATAGTGGACACTGCACGGTCCAATTAAGTAACGTGTAGACCCATGAAACAAGAGAGATGAACCAACTTTGAAGCCGAAAAGGACAAGTACGTAGAAGCGTTTGCTACAAAAAAAAGGCATTGGATTCTCAGAAAAAAAGGCGATACATTGAATTAACTAAAAAAAGGACAGTTATAAAATAAAAAAGGAAAATAAATTATACGTGCCGAATGCATAAAAAATGATAAACCTGCCCCTCCCCCTTCCAAACAATTAGCGCTAAAATTGATTATTGCTCCTACCAATTCGAACTATCTATGAAGCATTTGGTGTGAAAAATAGGATATTCGTAGAAGATATAAGAAAAGGTTAAGTGCATTGAAGATTCGAAGTAAGACCCTCACCACATCCGTCCTCTCTACGATTCCCTTGCTCGCCATGCCCTGTGTTGCCCCTGACAATGGGCACCCTCGTGAAGATGGACATGCCTAGACACGCCATGCTTTGGAAGGCCGCCGCCTCATGCTCTGGCGGAGACTATAAAGTGGCATGGGATCTGGTCTGCCGGTTGCGGTTCGAGGGTGGCCTCGGTGTCGTTGACTTCGCTCTCCAAAACACATCTCTGCTGCTCAAGAACCTCCACACACTTTTCTCTGGGAGAGATACCCCCTGGACGCGCTGGGTTCGTCGAAGCTACCTGTGTGGGGAGCTGCTGCCCTCTACGCCCTTGTGGTGAGGCTTTCAGTCCTTGATCCCCTTGTACCGCCCCATCACACGAGTGGTCCTGGGGGACGAGGTGTCGACCTCCCTTTGGTTCGACTCATGGACGCCACTTGGACCGCTAGTTGATGCCCTCCCGTCGCCTTCTCCCACTGCCTCTCGCCTATGTTGTCGGTGGCCGAGACCGTCAGCGATGGTACCATCCACATCCCGCTGCGGACACGTATCACTCCCCAGGCAGAGGCAGAATTGGCCCTGCGTACCCGCCTGCGTGCTCTCTAGTGCCCAAATTTTCTACTATCCCTTATATATTTCGGCCTCCAGCCCATATGCCTCACTTAGTCCATGTATACGACTGAGCCAGAGACAGACACGAGCATGTTCTTCTGATCTTCTCGTCTCTTTCAAACCTCAAATCTCTACTGGACTGATTGGACAACATCGCCATTGGGTCATCAGGGTGGCCGGTGGGCGGTGGCGGGCAGCCGGTGGTCTAGTGGGGCTCGTATCTTTCGCGCTCAGATCTTATAGACTGGTTGCCAGTGCCATGCACGGTGAGCAGCAGCTAGAGCCAGCAGGCGAATTGGAGGTTCCTAGAAGGCGCGACCTAGCTTGTTAATGTTGGGTTCTGATTTTGCTTTTACTGCCTTATTATGGAAAGTTCAAACTAGATCAATTTGTTGTTTACTTGTTTTTTTTTAATCTCTAGTGATAAGGCGATGGTTAAGGATAAAAAATTGATTTGTTTTTTCAGAAGAAAAAGAAGGGTTAACGTAAAGCTCATGAAACAATCCAAGCTCATGAAACAGGAACAATACCATCTGAACCTGGGTCTATGATCATTGAAAATCCATTGTTAAGTAGTATATGGTTTCTGTTGTTTTGGAGTAGCTTATACATATATTGATGTTAGAAATGTATTTTGTGGACAAGATCAATCTAATTATACATGTTTCTGAAAATGCTACAAATTCTAGCATGTTGCTGCCATATGATTTGGTGTTCCAAAACAAATTAGATGTTCTTTTGCAGTCCGCCACTGTTCAAGGTCCGCCACTATGTGTGGATGACAGGTAGACCTTGACCCCCTTCGGGCTTGTTGTGACTACTTACAATAGTCCCCCCCCATCCCCTTCTACGTGTACACTTCTCTCCTTCTCCTCCATGTAACTCGGTGTAACTATGTGTGGTTTTATGCCACCTCCGTGCTACAACGGTCTCTCGTGCCGGCGCTTCCATGTAAATCTGTTTTTAATGAAAATGAGATCACGTTCAGGTGGGCTATCGCCCCCTGTTGCACCCTCAATTTTTTTTTGGAAGTAACAAAAAACAGACTGAAGCCAATCTTAGTTTCTGTCAAAATAAAGCATGCTGAAACCTCAAATTGCACTCCTATGTTTGTTTCAGGTTAGGTTGGTCCATACACATTGTTTGTTTTAGATTTCACAGATACCCGCTTCACATGACAACTGCGCGCGCAGCGCTGAGTAGGTGAGCGAGACACTGTTCCCATATACTACAACGCTCAACCTGTCCTTTACGCACTGACACCGGATACTTTATTACACTCCCCATAAACAACTGCCGCAACCGCCGTCTCGCCGCACGATCGAATAAAAATCCGCCGCAGCTGCGCCTTTGTATATCCCGTTCGATCCTGCCAAATCTATCAGGAGCAGTATAGTATGCAGGCCACGTTACGCAGGTATCTTCCGCCCTGATTCGCCCTGCGCGGCTGCGCGTGCCCCGAGGCTGCTCCACTGAACAAGATCAGGTTCAGCGCACCTCGCCTGCGCGATGAGCCGATGACGACCTAGTGTGAACGGCATATAATTGTGCCCCGAGTATTTGACAATTTTTCTGTCCTCCGGGGGATGAGATTACTCTGGTCAGCGTCTTCCCACATAGTACGCCTCTTCTCCTTCGTCCCCAGCGATCAGGACGTGCCCTTTGTCCGTTACGGTTATCACGGAGCCGCCGTAACTTTCACCAGTCCTGGATCATATCGACGAGTCCTGTGTGGCACCTCGGCCTTGGCCTCCATTGAGGCGTAGTAGATTCCGCGTACGTACCATCCGTCTGTCCATCTATCGATGTCGCAACCTTGAAGTGTTTCTTCCTTGTAACCCAGGCATACATACATGTCTACTAGTAGATTCTCCGGGCCAATCTTCTCCCCTCCCCCAGTGCTCCAGCAATCGACGACACATACGGTAAAGAAATGGTGGCTCTTGTTTTCGGCGGATGCGCCGTTCTTTTCAGGAGAAAGCGATGTCCATGGCGGCCTGGCGGGCGATCGGTTTCAGCAGTGAGCAAGTGTATTCCCCAGCTCGCAAGTTGCGGCAGGATCTATCGTGCTGTCTGTCGCGTCCAACAGTTTCACACGTTGCCGACCACATCATCATTCCTTCTAGATACCCACGGAGACCATCATCCGGGGGCTGTAGCCTATACGCTCTTGTGTTCTGATACTGGTCATGTGTTCATGTGGTGGCGAGAGTTGGGTACTAGCTGTTGGCTGACCTGTCAATTGGCCAGACTCACAAGTCGGAAGCAGCAAATAGATGAGGATTGGGGTAGCAAACAGACAGGCAAACTAACCTACAATTCAACACAAGGTTTATTCTGGAATGTCGACAAGCAGTCTATATAGGCTTGCAATAAGAATTAACAAATAGTACTATAACTTAATTACAATTCCAAGCAAGAAAAACAACCATCAACTTGAAAAGATAAAGGTGATACTGACTGTTCCACAAAGCACATCATTCGATCGGTCCAAGAACCAACACGGCAACAAGAAATGAAAGTGCAGCACACCAGCAATGACTGTTACTAGACAAACTAAGATTCCTGCATTTCACTATTTCAAACATTATCACCAAGGTACATCTGTATAGCCGTACTATTGAGTAAACAATTTGCATCTCACCATCCGGCAAATGAAACCAACTCTTGGTGATTGGTAGTACCACTGAGGCAGCATGCAATGTAAAGCAAAACCAAAAAGAAAGCTAAGCACTATTTTTAACAAAACAGTAGGAAGGCAATATGAGTGTATGTCCTGCAACAAACGTTATGGATGCGTTCTTCACATATTAGAAATTCATGACACTGGGTGTATTTACAAATCAGGTTACAAGCAAACGAAAGAGGCACATACCAAGATACTTGAAACGTTACTGAATAAACTGGAATAAGGAATATAATACAAGACTGACCCATGCATGAAGCGCCTACGTCTAGCATAATTAACATACCTAGCCTGCTCCACCAAAAAATGCACTAACTGTTCCTGTCTGAACTATTAACCATACAAATATCGTATAACAAGCAGATGCTACGGAACTAAGAAGGTTCATCTGCATAAGCAAAGAAATGAACCATGTCCCTAGTGAACTAATGGTTTTTGTTTCTTCAGTGCCGGTTCAGATAGCATTACCTACTGAGAGGTTGTTGACCAGGAACAATCAGCCCAAGAGTCCAAAAAATATGAACAGGTCTCCATTTACAGTATTCTGTAGTCATAGGAACTGCAGAAGCTAGGAAGATCGGTGATTCGGCTTCCATGTTGAGAGTGCGAACAGGATGCGCCCCTTCCATCCTTGTAGTAACCACCTGTTGTCCTCATCGATGATGAAATTCTTGTGGTAACACTTCACCTTCTCCCGCGCACGCTTCATGATATTCTGGTCCAGTGGGAGCTGCTTGAATCCGGCTCTCTGATTCCGCGACTGCCATTGCTTGTACGTCTCTGGCCTCTCCATCCTCTCCATTCCCTCACAGGAGATTACGTTGACTGCCTCCCGACTAAACAGAGCAGACTCGATGAGCAGCCTCTGCTCGTTATCCCTTGGAATGTTCGCCTCCAACATGTCAAAGAGAGCAGAGTAGTGGAACAATGCCTCTCGGAAGCGTGAGACAAAGAATGGTGCATTATAGGATCCGTTGGTGATCCCATGAATGAACAAATGTGGATTCATCTTCCGTATTGTGTTCAATACCATGTTCCTTGGACTCTCAGCTACCACACTCTCATCCATCAAAGTCTTGAATCTGAACATGCAGTTGACAATCAGAATCTCATCCTTTTCAATGTTGAGATCCTCTACCTGAACAGCCTCAAATTGAGATGCAATCCCATGGAATTTGAAAGGAATGTTGAAGGTCTGAGCATAGTCACTTAGATGTCTCCCGGTCTCCTCTATACGCTCTGCAGGTCGAAAACCAGGCTGAGGTGTGTCGATTCCTGTGATTCGAAGTTCTGGGGGCCCTCCAGGCCTGTTAGCTAGCCGTTGAATGAGACACGGCCACTGAAAGCCATAGTATATGCCGTAGTCGACAATGTGAACTTTCTTGGCCTTCTCCACAGCATTCATAATGGTTTGATTGGCAAAGTAATGAGAGATCTTCTTGAATGGGCTAGCTGCCAAGTACAGCTGGTAGGCTTTCAGCACATCAGTGCATGCAAACCGTGATATGGTATGCAACTTATAAATCTGACTCCCATTACCAGAAAGCCTCGCCTCAAGGCCATTGGCAAAACTGTGCGCCAATCGTTGATCACCGTCACCACTGGCAGATGAATGCTGCCTGATCTGCTTTAGAAGATCGGTCGCGCTCCGACGATCATCAGAGGCGACAGACTGAGCACAATGGACGAGGAGGGTCTCCAGGTCAACCACCTCCTTCTTGGGCTGTTTCTTGCCACGGCCCTTGCCATGACCGGACCCTTTGCCATGGGCAGCACTTGAATGAGTTGCCACGTCGTGCTGCAGGGCCTCACGCAGTTCCTTGACACCCTTAGAGCATGTCTCACCATTACATAGCAAGACCTTATCCATCATCTCGCGTATAAGGTGATCTGCATCCATGACAGGCGATGAATGCTTGCTGCACCTTCCTTCCTCTGCATCCAAGTCATCACCATAGAAATGCTTCTTTCCTCGGTGAGTTGCTGCCACTTCAGCATCAGCCTTCTCTGTTTTGACCTCCACAAACTTCTCTGCCTTAACCCCAGACTGCAAACTTGCGACAGACGGCAAACTGTCCACATCAATCACAAGATTACTCTCCTGAGGTAGAAATCTGCTCGCCTCCTCAAATCCTTGGCTGAACTGTGCGGCATGTTGTTGGCTCTGCAGAACAAAATCACTGAAGCCAGCATCAGGAACAACACCAGCAGTGCTGAGAAACGACTCGAATCCCTCTGAAAATGCAACACTGCTGCCATTGGAGGAAGAAGCGAAGGACGATGACTGCGAGAGCAACGCGTCAGGCACAGGGTTGGTCTGTTGCTGGTAGAATTCTGCCGAATCGTACGGCCACGCGCCGCCAGCCTCGACCACCCAGCTGTCGGGGCTCAGATCCCGGTACAGCTGCGCCGGCTGCAGGAACTCGGCCGTGGGGAACTCGAGAGCCGGCGGCGACTGCAACGCGGCGTCCAGGACAGTGGAGGGCGCGTTGCAGGTGCAGGAGGAAGTGAGGCTGTTGCAGGAGTTGGTGACGCTGCCGCCGCCGTCGGGGCTGTCGACCGTGCTGCTGCCGCCCGAGTTGGGCGGCTGGTCGGCGAGGATCTCGAGGAAGGGCTTCTCGGCGGCGAGCAGCGCGGCGTGCGCCGGGTAGTGCTCGAACTTCGCGTCGATGTCCTCGGCCATGAGCATGCGGCTGATGTACCCGAGGACGATGTCCTCCGAGTCATCCGTATGCGCGTGGCCCGCCCCCGCCGCCACGGAAGAATAAACCGAGGCATCATCCCTCGGCGGCGACGCGCTGTCGGCGGAGGCGGACGGGGACGGGAGCAGGGGCGCGGGGGCATTCAGGAAGCCGGCCGCGTCGACGCCATCGGACGGGAAGAAGAGCAGCGACTCGAGCTCCTCCACGGTGAACCCGTCGGTGACGGTGGCGGCGGCGGCGATTTGGGGGTAGATTGGCAGGTGCTTGGATCCGATGGGCAGCGGCGCGCGCCAGTCGTGCAGCGCGGCGTCCATGACCATCGGTACGGGTACGGGCTCGGCGCGGCACCAGCACTACGACCGCCGCCGCCGCCGCAGGGCATGCAAAGGGCGGTTGAGATATTTTCCAATCTGCCACCTGAGAAAAATAAATGCGCAGAAATGGAACGAAGATCAGCCGCAGGAATCCACAAGAAGAAATGGCGCGACGGCTGATTCGCCGCCAAGCAACGAGGAGGAGTAGGGGACACGGGAGTCGATCGACGAGCCGTGCTCCTCGTCAAGGCGCGTACCTGCACAGCGAGCCGTGCGGGAGGGAGGAAAGGAGACCAGGCGAGCCGAGAGTTTGGGCGAGCGAGCGCGAGAAGAGACGATAAGGGCGGAAAAAAAGGAGGGGGACTGGTGTTTTTGAGAGGGCCACTCGGGTCTAGCCAGCCAATAGCCTCCTGACTCGGCGCAAATGTCGACACTCGCGGCCGAGCGTGGCCGCGTGTGTGTGCGCCGTGTCCACGTCCGCGGAGCGCACACACACACGTAGCTCCTCCGCGATGGGCGGCCAGGATGCAGCCGGCTGTACGCGGAGGGTGCACGGACGGCTGTGGCGGCGCACGGAGGAAGCTTCCACGAAGCAAGGAACCTCTGGACTCTCTGCATTCGTGTGCTGGGTTGATGATGCTTGACAGCCGTGACTGTCGTTTGACTCCCTCGGCAGCTGCGCGACTCTGATCCGAAAACGTGGGGTTTCCACTCGCAGCAAAAAAAATAGTCGATGCACTACGTCTAGTTTCTGCAGATGGAGTAGTATTGCTCAGGATACCAGATACGGGAATTTACATATAAAACCATAACCCTTTATGCCATGCTCCATTTCTGTTATTATGAGGATTAGTTATGAGAGTAGTTTATTTTCAGATTTTTGTATGCTTAACAATTTTATTACTTATCATCTATCTATTTTATCTACAACAAGTAGAGTATTGCACAATTCACCAACCACGAACTTAGTCTATAAACACCCATGGTGTTTTCCTTATGCAAGAGACGTGTCGAGGGCTCGATGCTCTTCGTAGTCGAAAGAGACACGGGCACGTGCATAAATCTCATATGTTAAACATTTTCAGAACTTATTGTATGTTGAAGAAAACACCAAACTTTGAGGACCAAGAAAATTATTCGGTGTAAATTGAAATGGTCATCTGGTTTGGTGAAGAGGATAGACATAGGTGTCCCATTCACACGCGCCAAATTAATTCATTAATACACGTTGTATTTGTCTTTGGTATAATAATAATTAAAATTGACATTAGTGTGGTAACGATTTGTAGCTGTTGTAGACCATTGATTGGTGGCGTGGTCTCTCTCGGTTTCGTCCCTCCTTACAATAGTGCGACTCTTTTGTAAACAATATTTTTGTAAACTATTGGAAGATGAACACCTCGACAAAACTAAGGTCATCAAATGTTAGGTCACCGCCTCCCATCTCTAATGCTAGCCTCTTGGGATGTTTGGAACAGAAGAAAACCCATGTGTCTTTTGGAACATGTGAGCTAGTAAGACGTAAGATTTTAGTTTTATCTACCGAGTATATAATTAATTTTGTCATCTTTTGGTTGTTGGTTGGATATCGATGCCTCTATTTCTCCACTAGTGTCTCTTGTGAACTCTACTTTGTAACGAAATGAGGCGAATCATTTGCCTTTTCTCAAGAAAAAACAAGTTGTAGACTACATGAATGATCAATTGTTTAATAAGTCTGGCCAAGATGATACTGTTACGAGATTTGTTAGCCATAACAGTCATGTAAAGAGGTCTAATTTCTTAGGTGTTTGATGTTGTAATAGTGATTAGATTAGCTGATTGATTGATACTGGCACATATTTTTACATGTATGCTTTGACGACCATTGTCTACTCAAAACACACACATCAGTGTATGTTCACGACCATTATCTCAGCAAAATGGCTACCGATTCCTACCTGACACATTTTTCATTAAATTGGCTCAACACATAGCGCGCGGTCTAAAAAGTTTGTTTCCTTTTCCATTTGAATTGCAAGATGATTTGCAGCAAATTAAAGCTCGATAGGGACGCGCGTGCGGCCGACATGATGGTTGATCATGCCGCACATACGTACGGCTGTGATCGCACGTTTATTGAGGCCCTGACTGCTGGAAGAAAGCCTTGTTGCTCCTCGTGATGTTCCTAGCTAACTATGTTTTCTTCTTTTCTTCGGTTGCCGAATTTTGTATGGAGCCGAATTTTAGTCTCTCTAGGGTCAAGGTGTATGAGCCGGGTGCGTGCATGGAGGGCAGTTAGCTTGGACGCCAAGTTCCGTCCGGGTGGGCACGTGCTGGTCCCGAGCCTGCCACACACGAGCCCGAGGGTAGCACGAGCAGGCCAAGCGGTAGCTAGCCCATGGACACGACACACACCACGGTGGGCGCAATGTAGGGCCGCTATCATGTCCTCATTCGTAGTACGTACTACCACGGTGGGTGCAATGCAGGGATGACAGCAGGGATAAAACAGAGCGGTCCCTGGTGGGCATGCATCTACTCCTACCTCGTTAATTAATTGGCTGTAAACCGAGGCGAGCGCAAGTAACCTGTACCAGTACACTCTGTTAGTATGACGAAAGTGTACTTCCGTGCAGTACAACATCGTGTGGAAATCTAGGCTTAGGCTGCCTTCCTGGCCGGCCGAGGAGGCGAGGGGGATTGGAGTTGTGGTGAGCTGCTGGATGCTGTTGCTTCTCTCTTGGTCGGCCGTGGCGGCGGGAGAGAGAGGAGTGGTGGCGGCCGGGCTCTGCTTTCGGGGGCGTGGTCTTGGTGCTGTACTTGCAAACAAGAGGATGGGATTCGGGGACTGAGCTTCCTGCTGATTTCTCGCCATGGTGGTGAGGATCGGCATAAGTTTCTTTCCCCGGTCAGCTGTCTTCTTGATTTGTGTCTGCGCTTGCTTGGTGTGGCGGCACAGCGTCGAGCGGATCACACGGACGTCAGGATGACCTCCGTGATCTTTGGCCGAAAAGGCGGCCCATACTCCTTCTCCACGGTGGTGGAGTCTTCCTCCTCTGCGCCGGAGCTCGCCGTTTCGTCGTCGACAAGTGGTTCGTCCCTGGAGACTTCGAGATGGCCGGTTGCAGCGGTTCTTCGCCGACAGCGAGTGTTCGAGCATTTCCTCCTCCGTCCTCAGCGTGTGCATCGCCTTGAGGACGCCGGCGGTCTATGGCAGTGGCACCCAAGCACCCGATTGCTTTTTATTTTTAGCGCTAGGGTGTTTTTTAAAATTAGCAGAGCCCTTATCCTCAAATATAGGTTCTTTGTGCGAGTGTTGCTAGGGGCATCTGCGAAAAATTGTACCTGCCATGTGTTGTTAATCTAGCACCATCGGGGTACTTCGTGACCCCTTACCCGTTTAAAAAAAAAAAAAAACTAGTCCCAGGGAATTCGTTCTACAGGGCCTTGATAAGCCTTCAAAATATAAATATATATAAAATAATGTCTCTGTACATGGATATCACAAATAAAATAAAATTGACTGGCTAGATCTATAGTGGACCACACATGAGTACAGGCATCGAGGGTCGTCGTTGTCGGGGAAGCAAAGCTTCACATCGTGTCTCCCAAATACGTGGTACTTGTCACACTTTTTGTTTTATTTGAGTGCTCCGTATAGTATTCTAGGATTGTTCTCGTCCAAGTACATTTGCTAAGTAGTAGCATGTTACCGACAGAAAAGAATCTGAGCGTTCACACTATGGTAGAAGAAAATTCAGTCCCTTGCATTTGTGAGACTTTAAATTAGGCGTAACGAATAGACTTACTAATAGAATAAAATGCTCTCAAGAGACTTGTGCAAAGATTTTGTTCCTGTGAAATAGTATAATGTAAAAAGATCTGCATAAACTATAAATGCTTTATTTTATTTGATTTGTTCTTACTAGAAACTTTTTTGGCCAGTTGCTCCTCAAATGTTTTTAAAGTGCAAATGATTGTTCATGTTTATGAATATTATTAAGTTTTTGTATATGCCTAAACTTAAAATTATGCATAAATTATAAATAATACATTTTTGGTTTTTAGCGCTTTATTTGGCTTGTTGCACCTTCAATTTATACTACACATTTTCAAATGTTTTTTTAATGTGCAAATGATTTTTTGTGTTAATGAATAACATTTCTCTATGTTATATGATTTAACCTTTTATTATGCTCAACAAATATTTTCTTTTGATTTTAATCTGACTCGTCAATTTCATGATTTTGTTGTGCGGTCAAATCCTCAAAAAACCGCCCCTTCGTATAGAAAAAGATGTCACGGATTTTTCTGGATTCACATATATCTAGACTCACATTTGTCTAGATTTTCATGTATACACAATTAAAACGCGTCTAGACACATGCAAATATAGATAAATATGAGTCAGCTAATTCCGGATGGAGTGATATAAAATCACATTTGTCTAGATTTGCACATACCTACAATTTAAACCCGTCTAGATACATACGAATATAGATAAATATGAGGATGTTCGTTCTAGGCAGAGGGATGTAAATTTCAGTTTTCATGAAATGTACTCCCTCCGTTTTAAAATATAAGATATTTTAGATTTGTGAAAAAAATGTACCTAGACTACTTTTAGTGTGTAGGTTCAGTGAGGTTTGGAGTGGACCTATATAGTACTAAAAGTAGTCTATGTATATTTGCTTCATAAAGTTAAAACATCTTATATGTTAAAACAGAGGGAGTAGCGGCTAGTTGTCCCGCTATCATTTCAAATACTCTCCCTGTTCCGTAATACTTAGCGTGCTTTTAGTTCACAGGAGGAAGTAACAAAACATAATAGGATTCGTACATCTACAAAAAACAGCGAATATAAAATTTCCAAGTTTCTAAAACGTCCTTTGATCCGTAGTAAAAGCTCAATAAGGCATCTACACCGTACCAACCAAAACACTCCCCTAGCTACGTGCCATGGAGATAACAACGTAAACAAATATTGCCATGCGCCATCATGCATGCACCTAGCTAATTAACGAAGCATCGCGGCAGCATAACCCGAGTATATAAGTGTTATTAGTAGGTCCCGGCCATGCACTGACGAACTGACTTTTCCTTGACTGTCCAACAGATGGGCATCCACCTTACGATCGGGTAGCAATTGTTAATTGGACGCAGCGGCCAGCGTCCAGGTTCAATGTATCCGTGCGACCCAAGCTTTCCCATCCCTGGCTCCACGTTGGCCGTTCCTCGGAAGAGATGACCTAAGGGCGTCTCCACCACACCGACTCACCCGATCACCTTAAACGGTTCGTTTTTGTTCGTTTGGATCGGATTGCGTCGATTTAAGGGTGTGATTCGGCCTGTTTCGCCGGCAGCGCCTAGCGGTCCGATCTATTTGTCCGTCTCCCTCCCGCTGTCATTGGTTGATACCCTCGCGATGTGACGTTAATGATGACGCGACGTCGGCTGCCAGCGCCGGCGGCTTCCCGCGCGGCCGGCGTTTCCCGCCATCGTTTCCCTCGGCGAGAAAACTTTCCGCGAATCCCATACCGTTTTCCGCCTTCACCGCGGTCTATAAAAGACGGTCAACAAGCCCCAAAGCAAGAGAAAACCAGCAGCCAAAAAAGCTCCAGCAACCATGCCTCGCCGCAAGATCGCCACATGGTCCAAGATCCGGAGATGTGCCGCACCCGCTACCCGGACGTGGAGGTCGACGAGGTCCACCTCGAGGCCACAGTACTGGCCCGTCACATAGGCGAGGCGTAGGTGCTGGCCTTCGAGAAGGAAGGCGAGATCGCCGAGTGTGCGCTGGAGCGGGTGGTGGAGGCGGCGACAACGGTGGCCGCACAATAGGCGGTGACCGACATACACCAAGTCGCCGCCATGGAGGCCGCATCAGCGTCTCTTCACGAGATCCGCCATGAGGCGGCCATGGCCACGCTGGAGGAGGTGGCCAAGGAGGCCGCCAAGTCCGCCATCCGCGAGCTCCGCAACGCCGCCAAATTGCACAACGATGCGGAAGAGCGCGTCGCCGACTCAGCGGCGGAGGAGGAGCGCATGACTCTGGACGCTGAGGCGGCGCTCGCATGGGGTCTCGTCGACGTCGACGACACGGAGGAGGCGGTGGAAGGCGACGAGGAGGGGGAGAAGGTGGACCAGCTAGAGGCGCCGATCGTCGTCTCCGTATAGATAGCGCAGACGCTGGGCTTCAGCCCCATTGGTGCTTCGATTTGGCTCCGGCTCCGACTCCTTCTCCGCCGGAGCTGCTCGCCCAACAGGAGACGAGGGACCACTGGGCCGTCGAGATGGACAAGGCTCTGGCGAACCGGGCGGCGAAGGACCGGCTGTAGGCGGAGGGCAGGACGGCAGTTCGCGCCCATTCTCGCGATCGTCTCCGTGAACATGTCCAGCAGCGGGCCATCTGGGCCGCTAGGGCGGCGATCGACGGAGCCGGTGGCCGCGGCAACGGTGGCCGTGGCAACGGCGGCAAGTAGCCGCCACGCCGCCTCCTCCATAAGTAGCCGTAGCCATAGCCACAGGAGGAGGAGCAGCAGTAGAAGTAGCACCATAATTAGTTTGAATGGCATTTTTGTAACTGACAGTGCTTAATCTGACGAAAATCTATAGCTAACTATTGATGTCTCTTTTACATATGGGCCCGGGTGGCCAACGGGCATGACATTCCGTGGTGTCCGTGCGTGTCCGGGTCGACGCAACCGAGCACCAGATTAGATACATGGATGGGTCAAGCCGGACACGTTTGTCCGAATGGATCGCCCCGCTATAACGCTGTGCACGTCGTACACATTCGCGCGGACAGTTTCATACATGGTCGGATGGGATGCGCCGGGTCCGGTAGAGATGCCCTAATAATTGGCGCCTCGGATCTCAAGGGGAGTGCAGATGTCGCGTTTGACTTGGCTTTGCGGCTTCGAGTCGCGGAGTTGCCCGGCATTTACCTACCTTGATCTCAAGCTAGTCGCGGATGAGTATATAATGGATAAAATTAATAGAGGAAATGTTTTCTGTGTTGCTTGATTGCTTTGAAAGGGTCTTGGCCCTGGCTAGAGACCCTTTTAAAATATCCATGGTGTTTCGCTTACGCGAGAGACTCCATGCTCGATGCTATGCATAGCTGAAAGAGATGTGCACCCGTGTTCCGGGGTTAAAAAGGGAGTCATGGATAAATCACACGTGTTAGACATTTTTAGAAGTGATTGTATATTTCGGATAATATATCAAGCAGTGAGGACGGAGAAAATTGTTAGATGTAAGTTAAAATGGTCATTTAGTTAGGTGAACATGATAGACATAGGTGTTACATTCACAAGCGGTAAACTAATTCATCAATATCACTATAGGACGCGCGCTAGGACAACGGCAAAAAGCCCTCGGCGTAGGACCTTTCGCCGTCGGCATACGGTACGCCAAGGGCAGCAGTCGGCGTAGCCTCTCCGGCGGAGCAAAAAATACCGTCGGCATAGGCCTTTGCCGACGGCCGTAGCCTGTCCATCGGCGTAACGACCGTCGGCGAACGGCGGCGCTGCCGTTACACGGCCGCTAACGACGCGCTGGATACGCCGACGGCCGTACCCTCGGCGTAGGTACACCACGTGGCTCTCGTTGGGCCTCCCCAGGAGGGGGCTACGCCGACGGCCGCGCCCTTGGCGTATGGGTACATGTGTCCAACGCCTGGGCCTCCTAGGCCGACGCTAGGCCATGCATACGCCGACGGCTTGGACTCGCATACGCCGACGACAAGAGCTATGACAATATGGCACGCAGCAGGGGTATACGCCGACAGCAAGGCCCTCGGCGTAGCCGCTGCCCAGATTTTTTTTACAATTTGTTTCAGATTGTTTTTACAGTATGTTTCATAGATTTTCACAGTTTGTTTCACAACAATATTCAAACAATAAAACAAGATCATCCAAGATCACACAAGATCACATATGCCATACATATATCAAACAAGATCACATGATTTATACATCTTTCAAACAAGATCACGTCATTCATACATGTATCAATATCGTCACACATGCATAGACAATAAAACCCTACAGCTATGGAGGAGACTAGGTGGGACCGAAATCTCCCTGGATGAAAAGAGGCGACCTTGACCAAGGGTGGCGTCTAGTAGAAGCAACAGAAGAGCCACCTGGCGAGGGAGTAGGAGACGTGTGAAGCTCGGGAGAACCACCGGCAGAATGGCCAAGAGAAGGACCATTGTCATGAAGCGGTGTGATCTGACGCCCATCTGGCGAGGCGTGGCCAAAGTGCCGGTTCCCAGAAGCTCCCATTCCCTACATGTTTCCTACGTGTTAGCAACTTGCGAGGCAAAGTAAAACGATAACCAGTGGGTTAGCAAAGAACTTACCGGTGTCGATGCGTAGTATGTCCTAGCGAAGCTGTCCTTCGATGGAAAAAATGGCGTCGGCTCTGGCATGGGAGACAGGGCCCTAAATTTGTATTCTGTCCAGTTTGAATATTCACCAACATGGCCTGCAAGATAGTTTAGATGTTAGGACATAATACAACAAACTAGGGGAAGTGGGACTTGTATATTTTGCAAAAATAAAGGTTCAGACTTACATTTATGTATTGCATGTAGGTCGCATTCGCCTCCTAATGCTGCCGAAAGGCCACCTGATATTCCTCATGAGCGGCATCGTAGGCCACGTCTAACTGGCTACAATTTCAAATACAAGGAATCTCGTCAGCGGTTAGCCATGCAGGAACAAAAGTCATAAAGATGATGAAAACGAGAAAAACTTACATCATCTCTGGATCGACGAGGCTAGCCACGAGGCGGGATAGGGGGGCCGTCGGCGGGGTGGGTAGCCTTGAGATGGCTGAAGCTCGTGCTGAGGGTAGGCTTGACCTTCTTATTCAGAATCTTGAGGCGTCCATGCTGCAATCCGTGCCCCGACAGGACCAACGACTCCTCGTCGATCTCCGTGTGAATGGGGTCATCCACATGGGGGTGACGAGCCTTCACCATCGTGTTGTAGTTCCCCAAGTCGTTCTGGGCAGTGCCAAAGTACATGGGCAACGAGGGCTGAGACTCCGAGTAATTGGGCTTCTTTCGCCGCATCATCTCATAGACGGCGACATCATGAATCACCTCCCCGGGTTGTGCCTCGGCCACCTGCATCGTGAAAAGAAATATTATGCATATGAAGTACGAACATGACGAGAAATACACGCAGGTCATTCCATGTATATATGTACCACCTTCCCCTTGAAGCGGTCAAAGTTGCGGTTTCCCGCGCAGTGTGTTCCACCATCGCCTCGGTTCTCCGCGTTCCTCCTCGACAATGCTGCAAACTCCTCATCTTCTCTGAGCCACCTCGTCCTAACCAGCTCCTCCCATGCGAGTCGATGCGGCTCAGCCCAATCGGGGATAACCTGAAAATGCAATACTCAACTCCAGACAATGCAATGGCAACTTAGCAGCAATGTAGAATCTCATTGACATTTTACTCACCGACATGTACTCTTCTGGCGTCATCAAGTACTCAGGATTAGGGTTCCTACCGACAATGTCTTCCTTCCTGACCCTCACGCCCCTATCAGCCCAGAAGTGGCTAGTGGCCGTGACCTTCTGGTTGTACCACACCTGGGATGTCAACTTCACACAAGCCCCAAGCAAAGTCTTGTCCGCCTTCTCCTGGTCCTCCTCAGCCACACGGTAAAAGCACTTCAATCATGCATAAGAAACAATTGTAAGAGTCACGAGTTAGCATGATGGGGTCATCAAGTATGAACATAACTCGGAAAATATGCCTTACCCAAAACATGGTGATGACAACATCAACAGCTGTCGGAAAGCCGGGACATGGGTAGTCTGGTAGTCCGCCCAAGTACTAGCGAACTTTCTGACACCCTCGGGGGTAATGTGATAGCCTGGCCAGAACATCCTAATCAGAGCTCCAACGAGGCTATTAGGAAGGCGGGGCTTGGTCTCCGGAGGAAATGTCCAATTGCTGCACAATAATAAACATTAGTACACATGCCAAATTATTTATGACCAACATGAAATAAAATATTTTAAATTTCCATATTAGTACACTTATTCAAGGCCATCTGGAATAATAAGGGCTTTCGCCTCCTGGGTCCTAGGCTCAAACTTCTCCTCGGGGACTCCCGATTCCCCACGATTCCGCAATTTCTTCAGCCCCACCAACTCGCGGCTAGTGTCCGCCTCCGTCTCGGTCCCCACCTCCCTCTCGGACTCTGCCTCTCTCTTGTCCCTGAAAGGCTGCTCTGTCAGGAACAACTCAGGAGCCACGTCGTCAGAAGCAGAGGGTGGTGAGTCAAAGTCCACGCCTCCTCCCGTGGCACCTCGTACTCGTCCTCCTCGACCTCGGCCTCGACCCCGTCCTCCGCCAGCAGGAGCAAGATCGGGGTAACGCGGATTGGGATTTGGCTGTCTCCCACTCCATGTAGCTTTTTCTTGCGCTGCTTCAGCGCATTAAGCAAGGACGAACTGGTTGCCTTGTCGCTGCTCATATTGTTCAATCACCTGCATTAAGTAAGAGAAACAGTTAAGCACAAAGACATAATAAAATGTATACACAAAGAATAAAGGCATAATGCAATTAAGAAAACAATTAAGCACAAATACAAAACAAAATGCATTGAAAAATAAATACTCACTATCATTTTCATTCTCATTCTCATTCTCAATCTCACTATCTTTTGAGTATAAATCTGGATTCTCATCGAAGGGTGGAGGCTCATCATCGTTGTCATTCTCGGTATGGAGCTTCTCGAGCATACTTATGTCATGTAGATTCACCACTGACTCACCCCGAGTTTCTACATCGTTCCCAAGGTCCTCAAGATCAACCGGTTCTAAATCAAAGTGCCTGAAGTTCTCTTGCTCTTGATAGAAAATTCCCTCGTACGTTACAGGGTTAATGTTGTTGTAATCGTCTTCAGAGGGAATCGGTAGGTTACCATGTGGCGATACCTGGAACACGACTTCCTAGCCCTGGAGTTCCGCTTTTTGGCATGGGTAGGGCAAATAATAAACTTGGTTGGCTTGGTGAGCAACAACAAAGACGTCGGCTCCGCTATAGGTGGTTGAAGGGCTAACTTCAACTAACCCAATGGGAGGGGTACTTCTGAGTCCACCCCTTGGGTCAAACCAGTGGCACTTGAACACAACAATATTGAGTTCGACCTGCATGTGGAAGAAATGGCTCAACTCTGCAAGCACTCGCCAGACTTTCTCGGGGAGATACCCTCGAACCATCACCGGCATCAGCCGCTCAATCCATATATGATAGTCGTGACTCTTGATCCCAGTGACTTGTACCGTCGAAAGATTGACTCCCTTACTTATATTCGAACAATAACCGTCAGGGAACATCACGACGTATTTGAGCCACCTGAATGACTCCTTCTTTTGGACATTATCAAGGCAGTAGTAGGCATGCGACTTGAACCAATTCTTTCGACGCACAGTAGGAGGCTGCATGTGTAATATCTTCCTATCACAAAGCTTCTCAACATCGACTCTAGCCTTTACATTATCCTTTGACTTCCCAGGAATGTTCAGGACTATGTGAAAAAGGGACTCCCCGACATTCTTTTCGGTGTGCATCACATCGATGTTATGGGGAAGTTCGAGGTCCTTGTAATACACGAGATTTGTTAAGGCTGCCACATGAGTCCAATTATGCATTACACCATATCCCGCAAATTGATGGCCAGTTCCCGGCACCGCGGGCACGAGAGCACGTAGCTCGGCGTCAACGGCTGCACCCTCGAACTTTGGTACCTCTTTTACTTCATGCACAACTTTGCCCTTCTTGAAATTCTTTCTATCTTCTCTGAACGAATGATTTCTTTTGAGGTAATGTCGATACGTGTCAAACGCAACATACTTGCGACCCGACTTTAGCCAAAGAAACTCAAGTCGGTGCCTACACACTGGGCATGGACACTTACGAGCTGTACACCATCCGCACGTTAGGGCATACCCGGGCATGTCATGCATAGTATACTGCAACCAACCTTTTATCAAAAAGTTTCTCTTTGATGATCGGTCATATGTCAACGTTCCGTGTATCCAAGAGTAGTTCAAATCATCCACAATAGGCTGCATGTAGACACTCAAGTTCTTCCCCGTGTACTCAGGTCCTGGAATTATCAGCGACAAAAACATGGTCTTCCGTTGCATTAATACTCCAAGAGGGAGATTGAGCAGAATAACATACACCGGCCAGCAGCTGTACGAGGCCGTCGACATACCATATGGGTTGAAGCCATCTGTTGCTATCGCAATTCTAACATTCCGAGCCTCTTCTGCCCACCGGGGGTATTTGTCATCGAAGTTCTTCCATGCCTTACCATTAGATGGATGTCCCATCTTCTTCCGTCCGTGCTAGTCCTCGTATTTTTTCCCCTTCTTGTGCCATGTCATCTGTTTGGCAGTCTCCTCGCTCAAGTAAAGCCGCTAGATCCTTTTTATAAATGGGAGATACCGAAGTATCTTCTTAGTGACCTTCGACTGCCTCACCTGACCATCCTTCCCCTTTATCTCTTCATACCTAGAGGCCTTACAAATGGAGCAGTACTTGTCAACCGCAAACTGTTTCCAAAACAAAAGGCAACCTTTTGGACAGCAATCTATTTTTTCATAATCCATGTTGAGCTCCTTCATGAGTTTCTTCGTTTCGTGAAAGGTTTTAGGCAGACAATGCCCTTCGGGAAACATGTTACCACATGTTCTCAGATTAGCTTCAAAGTGAGAACGGATGGCGGAGTACTGGCACTTGTCGGCTATACACTGAGAGATGGCATCGAGCTGAGAAATCTTTGCACCCTCGTACAGAGTCCTCTTAGCCGCGGCCATCATATCAAGGAAGGCCTTCGCGGTTGGCTCCGGTTCCTCCGGTTCTAGCGATTCCTCCGGTTCTGGTGATTCCTCCCGTGGAGTTGGCGAATTCGGCTGGTCAGCATCGATGAGATCATATAGCATGTTTCTAATCCCATCGTGCTCATTGCCATTGAGCCGCTGACGCATCACCTCACCTCTGTCACGTTCGTACCACGTGCTAACTCATTCACTAAATAATGAGTGTTCCGTACCGAGTCGTCTGTTTTATTAGTCGCACTAATACGGCCACTATACATCCATCCATTATCAGCCATCCTCTTCTGCTTTGTTGGGAGACAAACAACAAATATAACATTTTATATCAAACATGAGATTAAATGCTTTATATTTTTACGCATTCATCAACCTACATGTCTAATAGGAAAATAAGGTCCTAACCAGCCGTCGGATCCGTAGATTGGGTAAGTTCTCCCTGGTTCTACCCCGATCCGAGCAGAATATGCGAGACCACTAATGCATATTAAGTCGCGTAATGCTTACGGTCGGGATGATGCCTAGGTGACGCGACAGACTTGGTGATCTAGACACGAAAATAAACCTAGGTACAAGAGAGGCAAACGGATTCTCACCCTCGAAGCGTGATCAAATCGTCGAAGATGATCCGGAACCCCGCCGTCGAAACACTCCCCCCGCTCACCCTCCGGTAACTGCAAAAAACATACCATATGCAACATCTATTTAGCAAATTTCATCTATTTTACTAAACATGAACTATTGTTTTGCATAGTACAAACTACAAACTACAACCTACTACTACAAACTACTAGTACATAAGATAAACTACATACTACAAACTATAAACTAAAACTACAAACTACTACTACAAACTAAAACTAAAACTACAAACTACTACATACTAAAATAAAAACAAGAACATTTAAAAAAAACTAACCAATGGAGGAAGGGTGTGCTCGGTGGAGGGTCGGGGCAGTGGGGGAGGGGTGGGGCAGTGCCGAAGGGGGTGGGGCAGTGGGGGAGGCGGCGGGGCAGTGGGGTTGGGGGTTGGGACGTGGGGAGGGGTGGGGCAGTGGGGGTGGCGGCAGGGTGGTGGTGGCCGCGGGGCAGTAGGGGTGGTGGCGTCGGTAGTAGGTGAGGGATGGAGGAGTGGGAGAGGCGGCGGGGCAGTGGGGTTGGGGGTGGGGCAGTGGGGTTGGGGTGGGGAAGTGGGGGAGGTGATGGAGCAATGGGTGGTGGCGGCGGTGTGGTGGGGGTGGCGGTGGAGAGGCGGAGGAGGGAGGACAGGCGATGGGGTGGGGAAGTGGGGAGGGTGGGGCGTGGGGAGGCGGTGGAGGGTGGTGGCGGGCAGTGGGGAGGTGGCGCGGTCTCGCGGGAGGAGAGGGGTGGCATGCCCCGAGCTTGGGGACCGGCCGGTGGCGGATCGGGTGGGAGGGACGGAGGCGGGAGGTTGGGGATAGAGTGAGGCTGGGAAACAAGTGGCCAGGTGGGCATGGGTCGGTAATGGATGAGGCTACATGCGTCGCATACGCGAGGCTCGTCGTAGTAAAGGGCGAATTTTTTAATTTGCTCTACGCCGACGGCCAGGCATACGCCGAGGGCTGCCGTCGGCGTAGCAAGGTTTTTTTATTTTTCTTATTAATAACAAATTATACAAGAAACTTTATTTGGTGTCTACTAATATAACAAATCATAATATTAGTAATAACTAATATATTATTTGGTGTCTACTATTATAAAAGAAACTATAATATATTATTACTATATATACTTTTTTTCTTGCGAGGGTAGCCCATTGGACTTTTCTTTTTTATTTGGTTTTGTTTAGAACATATGTACATGGAAAGCAAAGGTTGGACATATATATACTTGGGACTTACACATGGGACCTACCAACCATGCACCACACTCACACACATATGCTAGAGACACATGCAAGTTTTCATCTGATTCTGACGTTCTCGTGGTCTTCCTCCGGCGAAACCCTGTTCTGTGGTCCTCGGATCATCTACTCCCCTAGACATTCTTCTGACAGGGGTAGCCCGGCGTAGCTCTCTCTTATTTTGTGTTTGATTAGGTCATAGGATGATGTAAAACCATGTTGGTTCACAAGTTGGGGCACTATCCTACCCGGTTTCACCGGAACAGGGAGATTCCCCCCTATACAGGTCCAGAACCTTCGCTTCTATGTTAGAGTGCATGCATGCGAGGGGAGACACATGCAAGCACCTATACCAACCTTACACCACACTCACACACATATGCTAGGGACACATGCAAGTTTTCATCTGATTCCGACGTTTCCGTGGTCTTCCTCCAGCGAAACCCTGATCTGTGCACACTCGGATCGTCTACCCCCTAGACATTCTTCTGACAGGGGTAGCCCGGCATAGCTCTCTCTTGTTTTATGTTTGTTTAGTTCATAGGATGATGTAAAACCATGTTGGTTCACAAGTTGGGGCACTATCCTACCCGGTTTCACCGGAACGGAGAAATTCCCCCTTCTACGGGTCCAGAACCTTCGCTTCTAGGTTAGAGCGCATGCATGCGAGGGGGGACACATGCAAGCACCTATACCAACCTTTCACCACACTCACACACATATGCTAGGGACACATGCAAGTTTTCATCTGATTCCTACGTTCTCGTGGTCTTCCTCCCGCGAAATCCTGATCTGTGCACACTCGGATCGTCTACCCCCTAGACATTCTTCTGACAGGGGTAGCCCGACGTAGCTCTCTCTTGTTTTATGTTTGTTTAGGTCATAGGATGATGTAAAACCATGTTGGTTTACAAGTTGCGGCACTATCCTACCCGGTTTCACCGGAACAAGGAGATTCCCCCTTATACGGGTCCAGAACCTTTGCTTCTAGGTTAGAGCGCATGCATGCGAGGGGGGACACATGCAGGCACCTATACCAACCTTTCACCACACTCACACACATATGCTAGGGACACATGCAAGTTTTCATCTGATTTCGACGTTCTCGTGGTCTTCCTCCGGCGAAATCCTGATCTGTGCACACTCGGATCGTCTATCCCCTAGACGTTCCTCTAACAGGGGTAGCCCGGCGTAGCTCTCTCTTGTTTTGTTTTTGTTTAGGTCATGAAGTTCAGCATCCTTCAGAACCTTATGATCTAGTGCAAAGTTCATACTTCCATGGTCTCAATCCTTATGAAGAGTGCTATATCTACAAGAGAAACTATCGTCCGCTCCTCAGGAGGTTTGACAGAACCACTTGCGATAAAAGCATTGAATCTTTGAACAACTTCTCCAAAATATGTCATAAAATTCACACACATGCGATAATAACACTTACAAACATATGGAAATTTCTCGGGGTGTGAAAAGATTCGCAACGACATTTCATGTGGGCGTGGAGACTGCTATTCAGAGGGTACGAATCCATTCAATTGATAAAAATAGAACATAAATAATTGATACAAATATAAAATAAGTTTGTAAATAGGAAGAAAAAAAATGCAGAGGCTACGCCGAGGGTGACCGTCGGCGTACGTGGTTGGTACGCCGAGGGTGACCGTCGGCGTACTTGTAGGCACGCTATGCCGAGGGTGGCTCTCGGCGTACTGGCAGGCGCCGTTCGAGCGTCGTCCACCCTGGCCGGTATGTGCCACGCGTCTTGGGCCTACACCGAGGATCTCGCTATGCCGAGGGTGACTGTCGGGGTTGGGTCGTCTACGCCGAGGGCTGGCAACGTGGGCTGGCCTGGCCCGGTCCTACGCCGACGGCCCTGACCTTTGGCCGTCGGCGCATCTAGCCATTCCTGTAGTGTATATGTCATCTCTGTCCCTGTTATAATACTTAAAATTCACATTAGTGTCCCTAAAATTTTTTTGACACTAGTGGGAACAATTCGTAGCTGTTGTAAGACACAGATTGGCTGGCTTGGCCCTCTCCCGGTTTCATCTCTTCTTACATTAGTGTTGCTCTATTTTTTGGAAGCATACTTTGTAAACTGTTGGAAGATCAACACCAGAACAAAATTGAGGTCATCAAAGGTAGGTCGCCGCCTCCTGTCTCTAATGCTCGTCTCTCAGGATGTTTGGAACAAAAGAAAATCCTGCGTCTTTTGGAATATGTTAACCAATTTTCTCATCGTCATCGCATGTATTAAAGACAAAGCAGCTACTACCAGACGTAAGATTTTAGTTTTACTCTATTGCAAGCGTATAAGCTTGTCATCTTTTGGTTGGATAACGATACCGCTATTTCTCCACTAATGTCTCTTGTGAACTCGTTTGTAATGAAATGAGGCAAGAAAAAACAAGTGGTAGACTACGTGAATGATCAATTGTTTAATATGTCTGACTTAAGATGGTACAATTACGAGACTGTCACTACAGGAATGGCGTTGTGTGCCGACGGCCGGATGCGGGGCCGTCGGCGTAGCACAGGGCCAGGCCAGCCCAGCTTCCGAGCCCTCGGCGTACCGCAGTCGTCGACGTAGCGGCAGGTACGCCGAGGGTGACCGTCGGCGTAAACATTGCCCTCGGCGTACGGGGTGGCCGCGTGGCACTAGACAGTCCAGGCCAGGAAAGGCCCTAACGGCGTCAGCATTACGCCGAGAGCCGCTGTCGGCATAGGATACGCCGACGGTCACCCTCGGCGTACGTCCTGCCTACGCCGACGGTGACCCTCGGCGTACCTATGCACATTTTTTTCCTTACCAAATTATTTGTATTTATTTATTAGTATCAATTATTTAGGTTCTATTTTATCAATTGGATGGATTCGTAGCCTCCGAATAATAGTCTTCACGTCCACATAAAATGTCGAATCTTCTCACAAGTTGAGAAATTTGCATGTTTGTGTGTTATTATCACATGTGCATGAAATTTATATTTCACAAATTTTTGTGAAGTTGTTCAAAGATTCGATCACATGTGCGTGTCCCCCCTCGCATGCATGCGGAAGCGTAGGTTCCGGACCCGTATAAGGGGGAATCTTCCCGTTGAGGCGAAGCTAATATGGTTTTACATCACCCTATGACCTAAACAAACAGAAAACATATGTGTGTGAGTGTGGTGAGAGGTTGGTATAGGTGCTTGCATGTGTCCCCCCTTGCATGCATGCGCTCTAACCTAGAGGCGAAGGTTCCGGACCCGTATGAGGGGGGAATCTCCCCGTTTAGGTGAAACCGGGTAGGATAGTGCCCCAACTTGTGAACCAACATGGTTTTACATCACCCTATGACCGAAACAAACACAAAACAAGAGAGAGCTACGCCGGGCTACCCCTGTCAGAGGAACGTCTAGGGGGGTAGACGATCAGAGTGCGCATAGAGATCAGGGTTTCGCCGGAGGAAGACCACGAGAACATTGGAATGAGATGAAAACTTGCATGTGCCCCTAGCATATGTGTGTGAGTGTGGTGAGAGGTTGGTATAGGTGCTTGCATGTGTCCCCCCTCGCATGCATGCGCTCTAACCTAGAGGCGAAGGTTCCGGACCCGTATGAGGGGGGAATCTCCCCGTCGAGGTGAAACCGGGTAGGATAGTGCCCCAACTTGTGAACCAACATGGTTTTACATCACCCTATGACCTAAAGAAACACAAAACAAGAGAGAGCTACGCTGGCTACCTGTCGAGGAACGTCTGTGGGGGTAGGATCCGTCTTGCACAGAGATCGTGGTTTCACGAGGAAGACCACGAGAACATTGGAATGAGATGAAAACTTGCATGTGCCCCTAGCATATGTGTGTGAGTGTGGTGAGAGGTTGGTATAGGTGCTTGCATGTGTCCCTCTCGCATGCATGCGCCTAACCTAGAGGCGAAGGTTCCAGCAGATAAGGGGAATCTCCCGTCGAAATGAAACCGGTAGGATAGTGCCCCAACTTGAACCAACATGGTTTTACATCACCCTATGACCTAAACAAACACAAAACAAGAGAGAGCTACGCGGGCTACCCCCATGAGGAATGTCTAGGGGTAGACGATCCGAGCGCCACAGAGATCGTGGTTTCACGGAGGAAGACCACGAGAACATTGGAATGAGATGAAAACTTGCATGTGACCCTAGCATATGTGTGTGAGTGTGGTGAGAGGTTGGTATAGGTGCTTGCATGTGTCCCCCCTCGCATGCATGCGCTCCAACCTAGAGGCGAAGGTTCCTGACCAGATGGGGGAATCTCCGTCGAGGTGAAACCGGTAGGATAGTGCCCCAACTTGTGAACCAACATGGTTTTACATCACCCTATGACCTAAACAAACACAAAACAAGAGAGAGCTACGCCTGGCTACCCTGTCGGAGGAACGCCTAGGGGGTGGAGCGATCCGAAGACAGAGATCGTGGTTTCACTTGAGGAAGACCACGAGAACATTGGAATGAGATGAAAACTTGCATGTGACCCTAGAATATGTGTGTGAGAGTGGTGAGAGGTTGGTATAGGTGCTTGCATGTGTCCCCCCTCGCATGCATGCGCCTAACCTAGAGGCGAAGGTTCCGACCAGATGAGGGGAATCTCCCGTCGAGGTGAAACCGGTAGGATAGTGCCCCAACTTGTGAACCAACATGGTTTTACATCACCCTATGACCTAAACAAACACAAAACAAGAGAGAGCTACGCCGGCTACCCCTCGGAGGAACGCCTAGGGGTAGACGATCCGAGCGCCAGAGATCGTGGTTTCACGAGGAAGACCACGAGAACATTGGAATGAGATGAAAACTTGCATGTGACCCTAGCATATGTGTGTGAGTGTGGTGAGAGGTTGGTATAGGTGCTTGAATGTGTCCACCTCGCATGCATGCGCCTAACCTAGAGGCGAAGGTTCGACCAGATGGGGGGAATCTCCCGTCAAGTGATACCGGTAGGATAGTGCCCCAACTTGTGAACCAACATGGTTTTACATCACCCTATGACCTAAAAAACACAAAACAAGAGAGAGCTACTGGCTACCCTGTCGAGGAACGCCTAGGGGGTGACGATCCGAAAGTCTTGCAGAGATCGTGGTTTCACGAGGAAGACCACGAGAACATTGGAATGAGATGAAAACTTGCATGTGACCCTAGAATATGTGTGTGAGTGTGGTGAGAGGTTGGTATAGGTGCTTGCATGTGCCCCCCCCCTCGCATGCATGCGCCTAACCTAGAGGTTCCGGACCAGATAAGGGGAATCTTCCCCGAGGTGAAACCGTAGGATAGTGCCCCAACTTGTGAGCCAACATGGTTTTACATCACCCCTATGACCTAAACAAACACAAAACAAGAGAGAGAGCTACTGGCTACCTCTCGTGAGGAACGCCTAGGGGGTAGACGATCCGAGCGCCAGAGAGATCGTGGTTTCACGAGGAAGACCACGAGAACATTGGAATGAGATGAAAACTTGCATGTGCCCCTAGCATATGTGTGTGAGTGTGGTGAGAGGTTGGTATAGGTGCTTGCATGTGTCCACCCTCGCATGCATGCGCTCTAACCTAGAGGCGAAGGTTCCGGACCCGTTTGAGGGGGGAATCTCCCCGTCGAGGTGAAACCGGGTAGGATAGTGCCCCAACTTGTGAACCAACATGGTTTTACATCACCCTATGACCTAAACAAAGACAAAACAAGAGAGAGCTACGCCGGGCTACCCCTGTCAGAGGAACGTCTAGGGGGGTAGACGATCCGAGTGCGCACAGAGATCAGGGTTTCGCCGGAGGAAGACCACGAGAACATTGGAATGAGATGAAAACTTGCATGTGACCCTAGAATATGTGTGTGAGTGTGGTGAGAGGTTGGTATAGGTGCTTGCATGTGTCCCCCCTCGCATGCATGCGCTCTAACCTAGAGGCGAAGGTTCCGGACCCGTATAAGGGGGGAATCTCCCCGTCGAGGTGAAACCGGGTAGGATAGTGCCCCAACTTGTGAACCAACATGGTTTTACATCACCCTATGACCTAAACAAACACAAAACAAGAGAGAGCTACGCCGGGCTACCCCTGTCAGAGGAACGTCTAGGGGGTACGATCCGAGCCTTGAGAGATCGTGGTTTCACGAGGAAGACCACGAGAACATTGGAATGAGATGAAAACTTGCATGTGCCCCTAGCATATGTTGTAGGGGTTCGTAGCATGGAAAACACAAAATTTCTATCGCATACAAACAAACAAGCCAAGATCTATCTACTAGATTGTAGCAACGAGTCGATGGAATAACTTACCCTCGAAGATTCCAAAGTGTTTAACGAGAGCGGATTCTCGTGGGTGATGTAGTCGTACTCTTTCCGATCTCAAGATCGTTTGGACGATCCTTCCGGCGCTGCGTTCGGCGCTTCCGATCGGTCACACGCTCGTACTGACGAAGACCTTCCTCTCCCTTGTTCCAAAGAAAATGGAGGTTGTAGCACTCTCCTCGCGATTCCGGCAGCACAACGGTGTGGTACCGGAAGTAGAGGGGAAATCCCGCAGGGCTTCGCCTTAAGCCGGAGCGAGTATGGTGGATTATGATAGAGGGCTATTAGTGGTCTAGAGATTAGACACACCAATTAGAAGGCTCTAAACCGCAGGCTAAATCAATTAGAAGCTCTAAACCAAACGGCTCTAAACCGGAGATTAGAGGTAGAAACTTGTGTGTCTCAAGGAGGAGGCCCTGCCCCTCCTTTTATAGGTGGAGGGGCTAGGCGCCAGGAGGAGGAGGAGTCCCTCCCAACTCGGCCTAGGGTTGTCAGCCGCTTGGAGGAGAGGAACTCCTCCTCCAAGTTGGTTTCAAACTCCTCTTGCTTGTTTCCCACAGTTTCCTGTTTCCCACAGTTTCCTGTTTTCCACAGTTTCCTGTTTTAGCCGTTTGACTTTCAAACTGGCAGTTTGACTTTCAAGTTTTTTTGGAAGAGCAAGAACACTTAGTACATGATGCAATCATTCAATGACACATTCATGTACCCTTCCCCCCCGGAGTGCCGGACAATCCGGACCCTTCTAGAACATTCCCGATGAAAACACCGGAATCATTCCCGAACTCCGAAACGGGACTTTGCTTATATGAATCTTATTCTCCGGACCATTCCGGATCACCTCGTGATATCCCGGATCCCATCCGAGACTCCGAACAACATTCGGTCTCTTTCTCATAATACCATAACTACTCAAACAACGTCGAATCGTTAAGTGTGTCTCCCTACGGTTCGTGAATTATGCGGACATGATCGAGACACTTCTCCGAACAATAACCAATAGAGGAATCTGGAAATTCATATGGCTCCCACATATTTCTACGATTACTTTGCGATCGAATGAACCACTTACACACGATACCAATTTCCCTTTGTCTCACGATAGTTTACTTATCCGAGGTTATGATCGTCGGTATCTCTGCATACCTAGTTCAACCTCGTTACCGATAAGTAATCTTTTCTCGTTCCCGTGATATGTGATCCCTTGTGACCCAATCACATGCTTGTAATCTAATTGGATGACATTCCACCGAGAGGGCCCAGAGTATATCTATCCGTCATATGGATGGACAAATCCCACTCTTGATCCATGTGTTTCAACCAATACTTTCCGAACACTCAATGCCACCTTTATAGCCACCACCCGATTCACGGTGTGGTGTTTGACGTCATCAAAGCATCCATCCGTAAAGGTGATATGCATGATCTCATGGTCGAAGGAATTAGGTTACTATGTATCGTAAAGCATATAGCAATTGAACTATTGAAATGACTTGATCTTTATGCTACGCTTATCAATAGGAGTATGTCCACCATATCATTCTCCTAACGATATGATCTTGTTGTTGATAACATCTCAATGTTCATGATAGGGAAACCACAATCATTTAATCAACCAACAAGCTAGTGAAGTATAGAGGCTATACTAGGGACTTCAAATTAAGTTTACAAATCACACAAGTATCAATGTTTCCTTGTTAATACTATTATAGCATGAATGTAAACATTTATCATAAACACAAAGATATAATAATAACTACATTTATTATTGCCTCTAGGGCATATCTCCAACAGTCTCCCACTTGCACTAGAGTCATCTAATCTAGATTACATGGTAATATACCGAACACCCATGGCAGTTTGGTGTTGGTCATGTTTTGCCCTTGGGAGAGGTTTAGTCAACGGATCTGCCACATTCAGATCTGTGTGTACTTTGCAAATCTTTATATCCCCATCCTGGATATGTTCTCGAATAGCGTGAAAACGCAGCTTGATATGCTTCTTGTGTGACCTTGGTTCTTGCGCATTGGCTATGGCGCCCATGTTATCACAAGAGATAGACATTGGGTCCAGCAGACTAGGAACCACACCCACTGTAATGAACTCTTTCATCCATATCGCTTCTTGTGAAGCCTCCAAGCGACCATGTATTCTGATTCATTGAAGATCTCGCCACAACGCTTTGCTTTGCACTCCTCCGCTAATCGCTGCACCATTCAAAATAAATACGTATCTAGATTGTGATTTAGAATCATCCGGATCGGTGTTCCAACTAGCATCGGTGTAACCATTAACAACGAGATGTTCATCACCTCCATAAGAAAGAACCATATCCTTAGTTCTTCTCAAGTACTTAAGGATGTTTTTGACCGCTGTCCAATGATCCACTCCTGGATCACTTTGATATCTGCTAGTTAAACTAACAGCATATGCAATGTGGGGTCTAGTACATAGCATGGCATACATTAGAGATCCTATGGCTGAGGCATAGGGAGTCTTACTCATCCTTTCTCTATCTTCTGCCGATGTCGGACTTTGAGTTTTACTCAAGATCGTATTGGGCAACATGGGCAAGAACGCTTTCTTGCTTTCATCCATTCCAAACCTCTTTAGAACTTTGTCCAAATATGTACTCTGTGACAATGATATTTGGCATTTCGATCTATCTCTATAAATCTTTATGCCTAATATGTCAGCTGCTTCGCCAAGATCCTTCATTGAAAAACTATTATTCAAATATTCCTTGACACTATTAAGAAGATCTACATTATTCCCAATCAACAATATGTCATCCACATATAGTATTAAGAATGCTACAGAGCTCCCACTCACTTTCTTGTAAATACAAGCTTCTCCATAAGTTTGTATAAAACCAAAACTTTTGATTACCTTATCAAAACGTTGATTCCAACTTCGGGATGCTTGCTTCAATCCATAGATGGACCTTTGAAGTTTGCATACCTTGTTAGCATCTTTAGGATCGACAAAACCTTTGGGTTGCATCATATACAACTCTTCATCAATATCTCCATTGAGGAATGCTGTTTTGACATCCATCTGCCATATCTCATAATCATAATATGCAGCGATTGCTAACATAATCCTCACAGACTTTAGCTTCGCTACTGGTGAGAAAGTCTCATCGTAGTCAACTCCTTGAATTTGTCGAAACCCTTTTGCGACAAGTCGAGCTTTATAGACAGTAACATTACCATCAGCATCTGTTTTGTTCTTAAAAATCCATTTGTTCTCGACAGCCTTCCGGCCATCCGGTAAGTCCATGGTTTTCGTACATGGATCCAATCTCGGATTTCATGGCATCTTGCCATTTATTGGAATCTGGGCTCATCATCGCTTCCTCATATGTGTCGGGGTCATCGGTGTTGTCCACCAACATGACACTCATAACGGAATCATACCAATCTGGAGTGGTACGAGTTCTCGTTGACCTCCGAGGCTCTATAGCAACTTCAACCGAAGTTTCATGATCATCATCATTAGCTTCCTGTCTAATTGGTGCAGGCACCACATGAACTTCTTCCGGTGCTGCGCTACTCGTAATTTCGAGAGAAGGTTCGACAACCTCGTCGAGTTCTACTTTCCTTCCAGTCACTTCTTTCGAGAGAAATTCCTTCTCTAGAAAGGATCCATTCTTGGCAACGAAGATTTTGCCTTCGGATCTATGATAGAAGGTATACCCAATAGTTTCCTTCGGGTATCCTATGAAGACGCATTTTTCCGCTTTGGGTTCAAGCTTGTAACTTCTTTACATAGGCTTCACATCCCCAAACTTTAAGGAATGACAATTTAGGTTTCTTGCCAAACCATAATTCATACAAAGGTCGTTTCAACGGATTTAGACGGTGCCCTATTTAAAGTGAATGCGGTCGTTTCTAATGCATAACCCCAAAATGATAGCGGTAAATCTGTATGTGACATCATAGAACGAACCATATCCAAGAGAGTTCGATTACGACGTTCAGACACACCATTACGTTGTGGTGTTCCCGGCGGTGTCAATTGTGAAAGTATTCCGCACTTCTTTAAATGCTCGCCAAACTCGTAACTTAGATATTCACCTCCACGATCAGAACGTAGAAATTTAATCTTCTTGTTACGTTGATTCTCTACCTCACTTTGAAACTCCTTAAACTTCTCGAAAGTTTCGGACTTATGTTTCATGAAATAGATATACCCATATCTACTCAAGTCATCTGTGAAGGTAAGAACATAACGATAACCACCGCGCGATGCTACACTCATTGGACCACACACATCGGTATGTATGATTTCCGATAAGTTCGTAGCTCGCTCCATCATACCAGAAATGGAGTCTTAGTCATTTTTCCCATCAGACATGCTTCGCATATTTCAAGTGATTCAAAATCAAGTGATTCAAGAAGTCCATCGGAATGGAGTTTCTTCATACGCTTCACTCCAATGTTACCAAGACGACAGTGCCACATATAGGTCAAATTATCGCTTGATTTCAAACGTTTAGCCTCAATGTTGTTGATATGTGTATTTCCACTATCGAGATTCAATAAGAATAGACCATCTATCAAAGGTGCATGTGCATAAAACATATTACTCATATAAATCGAACAACCATTATTCTCTGACTTAAACAAGTAACCGTCTCGCAATAAACAAGATCCCGATATAATGTTCATGCTCAACGCAGGCACTAAATAACAATTATTTAAGTATAAAACTAATCCCGATGGTAGATGAAGGGGTAGCGTCGATCGCGATCACATCAACCTTTGATCCGCTTCCCGTGCATCGTCACCTCGTTCTTCGCTAGCTTCCGCTTATTCTACAAAGACCTGCTTTGAGTTACAAATATGAGCAACCGAACCAAGATCAAATACCGTGCACTACTACGGTACTAGTGAGATACACATCAATAACATGTATATCGATATACCTTTCTTCTTGATGTTGCCGTTCTTCGATCCGCCAAGTACTTTGGGCAATTCCTTCCAGGACCTTCTCCCTTGTAGTAAAAGCACTCGGTTTCGTGCTTGGGTCCAGCCTTGGTTTTCTTCACGTGGTAACCTTTTTACCACCCTTCTTGAAGTTTCCTTTGCTTAGACTTGCCCTTCTTGAGTTTGGTGGTCTTATTGACCATCAACACTTGGTGCTCTTTCTTGATCTCCACTTCGCAGACTTTAACATAGCAAAGCAGTTGCAACTCTTTGTTCATGTTCTCGCATGTTGTAGTTCATCACAAAGTTCCGTAACTTGGTGGCGTGTGGAGGACGCAGTAAATCCCCAAAGCATTAGGAATCACTATACCCAAGCTTTGAAGTTTGTTTGCGTGCGGACATCTTAAGCACATGCTCACCGATTTGAGCTGCCCTCTTCCATCTTGCAGTTAAAGAACTTTTCGAAGCCTCATAGCTTTCAATTGCCGCATGAGTCTCAAAATCAATTTGAGATCCTCGACAATATCATATGGGTCTCGACTCTTCAAACCTTTTCAAGCTCCGATTCTAAACCATACAAGATAGCACATTGAACTATGGAGTACCGATTCTTCCGAGCGAGGTAAACATTCTTTACTTCATCGAAGCATCACCGCAGTGGGTCACCCAATGTGCATCCAAAGACATAGGTCAAATTACCACCGTGAGGACAATCCTCAAATTGCGGAACCAATCCGCCAAGTTGCTTCCATTGTTTTTCAACTTTTCTTTCTCTAGAACGATTAAAATTGATGGTAGGGGCTTCCATTGATCTACAACATATTTGCAATAGTTTAGACTAAGTTTATGACAAATTGAGTTCAAATTAATTAATGAAATTAAACTAGGTGAACTCCCACTCAAAACAACATCCCTCACATTGTTTTAGTGATCACACGAACCCAATCCACTACATCAACACCGATCATCACGAGAGTTGATATAGTTTCAATGGCGAACAATCGTCATGTTCATCATATCTACTATATGATTCATGCTTTACCTTTCGGTGATCCGTGTTCGAGACCATGCATACATGCTAGGCTCGTCAAGATCAAACCTTAGTTTCGCATGAGCAAATCTGGCTTGCTCACGTTGTATACACTTGCAGAATCTAGCACACCCGATCATCACGTGGTGCTTCGAAACAACAAGCTTTAGCAACGGTGCTAACTAAGGGTGAACACTTTATGATTTGAAATTCATGTGCATGAGGGATCATCTTATAATGCTACCGTCGTCTACTAAGCAATACAAGATGCATAAAGGATTAACATCACATGCAATTCATAATATGTGATATGATATGGCCTTTCTTCTTGTGCTTCCGATCTCCATCTTCAAGCACGAACATGATCTCCATCATCACCAGCATTGCATCAAGGTCAATGACGCTACTCCATGGTTGTCTTCCACCGCTTCAACTATTACAACTACTTTGAATAGACACGTGGGTCTTAACATAAATTAAAGACAACCATATGGCTCACGTTGCCAACTTACAATAAGGAACATTGCATACATCAAATATAATCACAATCATGGCCATATCACATCATCAAGACACCCCCAAAACAAAGTTAGACGCCTCTACTTTCTTTGCATATTTTACGTGGTTTGGGGCTTTCAATAAGTGTCGTTCTAACTTACGAACAAGAACCACAACATTGATACTAGCATTGTTGATCACCCGTTGTAAATTGGATCTTAACTATGCTAGGAGAAACAGGCACCCGCAAAGCCACTTATGCAATACAAGTTGCATGTTAAGCGTGGAGCAAGTCTCATGAACAATGTCATGTAAGGTTAGCCCGGGCCGCTTCATCCCAACATACCGCAAGATGCAAAGTACACAAAAATCAATCAACAATAAAAGCATCAACGCCCACAATGACCATTGTGTTCTACTCTCGTGCAATGTATCTACATATAGACGGCTCGATACCCGTAGGGGTTCGTAGCATGGAAAACAAAATTTTCTATCGCATACAAACAAACAAGCCAAGATCTATCTACTAGATTGTAGCAACGAGTCGATGGAATAACTTACCTCAAGATTCCAAAGTGTTTAACGAGCGGATTCTCGTGGGTGATGTAGTCGTACTCTTTCCGATCTCAAGATCGTGGACGATCCTTCCAGCTGGCGTTCGCAGCGCTTCCATGATCACGGTCTACGTTCGACGAAGACCTTCCTCTCCTTGTTCCAGCGGGCCGGAGGTTGTAGCACTCTCTCGCGATTCCGGCAGACAACGGCGTGGTACCTAAGTAGAGGGAAATCCCAGGCTTCGCTTAAGCCGGAGCAGTATGGTGGATTATGAGAGAGGGCTATTAGTGGTCTAGAGATTAGACACACCAATTAGAAGGCTCTAAACCGCAGGCTAAAGCAATTAGAAGCTCTAAACCAAACGGCTCTAAACCGAGATTAGAGGTAGAAACTTGTGTGTCTCAAGGAGGCCCCCCTCCTTTTATAGGTGGAGGGCTAGGCGGCCAGGAGGAGGAGAGTCCCTCCAACTCGCCTAGGGCTGGGCGCCGCTTGGAGGAGAGGAACCTCCTCCAAGTTGGTTTCAAACTCCTTGCTTGTTTCCACAGTTTCTGCTTCCAGTTTCGCTTTCCCACAGTTTCCTGTTTTAGCCGTTTGACTTTCAAACTGGAAGTTTGACTTTCAAGTTTTTTTGGAACAGCAAGAACACTTAGTACATGATGCAATCATTCAATGACACATTCATGTACCCTTCCCCCCCGGAGTGCCGGACAATCCGGACCCTTCTAGAACATTCCCGATGAAAACACTAATCATTCCCGAACTCAAACGGACTTTCCTTATATGAATCTTATTCTCTCCGGACCATTCCGGATCACCTCGTGATATCCCGGATCCCATCCGAGACTCAACAACATTTGGTCTCTTTCTCATAATACCATAACTACTCAAACAACGTCGAATCCTTAAGTGTGTCTCCCTACGGTTCGTGAATTATGCGGACATGATCGAGACACTTCTCAACAATAACCAATAGAGGAATATGGAAATTCATATGGCTCCCACATATTTCTACGATTACTTTGCGATCGAATGAACCACTTACATACGATACCAATTTCCCTTTGTCTCACGATAGTTTACTTATCCGAGGTTATGATCGCTTATCTCTGCATACCTAGTTCAACCTCGTTCGATAAGTAATCTTTCTCGCTCCGTGATATGTGATCCCTTGTGACCCAGTCACATGCTTGCAATCTAATTGGATGACATTCCACCGAGAGGGCCCAGAGTATATCTATCCGTCATATGGATGGACAAATCCCACTCTTGATCCATGTGTTTCAACCAATACTTTCCGAACACTCAATGCCACCTTTATAGCCACCCGATTACGGTGTGGTGTTTGATGTCATCAAAGCATCCATCCGGTAAAGGTGATATGCATGATATCATGGTCGAAGGAATTAGGTTACTATGTATCAGAAAGCATATAGCAATTGAACTATTGAAATGACTTGATCTTTATGCTACGCTTATCAGTAGGAGTATGTCCACCATATCATTCTCCTAACGATATGATCTTGTTGTTGATAACATCTCAATGTTCATGATAGGGAAACCACAATCATTTAATCAACCAACAAGCTAGTGAAGTATAGAGGCTATACTAGGGACTTCAAATTAAGTTTACAAATCACACAAGTATCAATGTTTCCTTGTTAATACAATTATAGCATGAATGTAAACATTTATCATAAACACAAAGATATAATAATAACTACATTTATTATTGCCTCTAGGGCATATCTCCAACATATGTGTGTGAGTGTGGTGAGAGGTCGGTATAGGTGCTTGCATGTGTCCCCCCTCGCATGCATGCGCTCTAACCTAAAGGCGAAGGTTCCGGACCCGTATGAGGGGGGAATCTCCCCGTCGAGGTGAAACCGGGTAGGATAGTGCCCCAACTTGTGAACCAACATGGTTTTACATCACCCTATGACCTAAACAAACACAAAACAAGAGAGAGCTACGCCGGGCTACCCTTGTGAGAGGAACGTCTAGGCGGGTAGACGATCCGAAAGACAGAGATCGTGGTTTCACGAGGAAGACCACGAGAACATTGGAATGAGATGAAAACTTGCATGTGACCCTAGCATATGTGTGTGAGTGGTGAGAGGTTGGTATAGGTGCTTGCATGTGTCCCTCGCATGCATGCGCCTAACCTAGAGGCGAAGGTTAGGACCAGATGAGGGGGAATCTCCCGTCGAGGTGAAACCGGTAGGATAGTGCCCCAACTTGTGAACCAACATGGTTTTACATCACCCTATGACCTAAACAAACACAAAACAAGAGAGAGCTACGCGGCTACCTCGTCAAAGGAACGCCTAGGGGTAGACGATCCGAGCGCACAGAGATCGTGGTTTCACGAGGAAGACCACGAGAACATTGGAATGAGATGAAAACTTGCATGTGCCCCTAGAATATGTGTGTGAGTGTGGTGAGAGGTTGGTATAGGTGCTTGCATGTGTCCCCCCTCGCATGCATGCGCTCTAACCTAGAGGCGAAGGTTCCGGACCCGTATGAGGGGGGAATCTCCCCGTCGAGGTGAAACCGGGTAGGATAGTGCCCCAACTTGTGAACCAACATGGTTTTACATCACCCTATGACCTAAACAAACACAAAACAAGAGAGAGCTACGCCGGGCTACCCCTGTCAGAGGAACGTCTAGGGGGGTAGACGATCCGAGTGCGCACAGAGATCAGGGTTTCGCCGGAGGAAGACCACGAGAACATTGGAATGATATGAAAACTTGCATGTTCCCCTAGCATATGTGTGTGAGTGTGGTGAGAGGTTGGTATATGTGCTTGCATGTGTCCCCCCTCGCATGCATGCGCTCTAACCTAGAGGCGAAGGTTAGGACCAGATGAGGGGAATCTCCCGAGGTGAAACCGGGTGGATAGTGCCCGACTTGTGAACCAACATGGTTTTACATCACACTATGACCTAAACAAACACAAAACAAGAGAGAGCTACGGGCTACCTCGCCGAGGAATGTCTAGGGGTAGACGATCCGAGTGCGCACAGAGATCAGGGTTTCGCCGGAGGAAGACCACGAGAACATTGGAATGAGATGAAAACTTGCATGTGCCCCTAGCATATGTGTGTGAGTGTGGTGATAGGTTGGTATAGGTGCTTGCATGTGTCCCCCTCATGCATGCGCCTAACCTAGAGGCGAAGGTTCCTGACCAGATGAGGGGGAATCTCCGTCGAGGTGAAACCGGTAGGATAGTGCCCCAACTTGTGAACCAACATGGTTTTACATCACCCTATGACCTAAACAAACACAAAACAAGAGAGAGCTACGCCGGGCTACCCTGCCGAGGAACGTCTAGGGGGTAGGCATCCGAGCGCCAAGAGAGATCGTGGTTTCACGAGGAAGACCACGAGAACATTGGAATGAGATGAAAACTTGCATGTGCCCCTAGAATATGTGTGAGTGTGGTGAGAGGTTGGTATAGGTGCTTGCATGTGTCCCCCTCGCATGCATGCGCCTAACCTAGAGGCGAAGGTTAGGACCAGATGAGGGGAATCTCCCGTCGAGGTGAAACCGGTAGGATAGTGCCCCAACTTGTGAACCAACATGGTTTTACATCACCCTATGACCTAAACAAACACAAAACAAGAGAGAGCTACGCCGGGCTACCCTCGCCGAGGAACGTCTAGGGGTAGCGATCCGAGCTTGACAGAGATCGTGGTTTCACGGAGGAAGACCACGAGAACATTGGAATGAGATGAAAACTTGCATGCCCTAGAATATGTGTGTGAGTGTGGTGAGAGGTTGGTATAGGTGCTTGCATGTGTCCCCTCGCATGCATGCGCCTAACCTAGAGGCGAAGGTTCGACCAGATGAGGGGGAATCTCCCGTCGAGGTGAAACCGGTAGGATAGTGCCCCAACTTGTGAACCAACATGGTTTTACATCACCCTATGACCTAAACAAACACAAAACAAGAGAGAGCTACGCGGCTACCCTGTCGGAGGAACGCCTAGGGGTGTGTATCGATCCGAGCGCCCAGAGATCGTGGTTTCACGAGGAAGACCACGAGAACATTGGAATGATATGAAAACTTGCATGTGCCCTAGCATGTGTGTGAGTGTGGTGAGAGGTTGGTATATGTGCTTGCATGTGTCCCCCTCGCATGCATGCGCCTAACCTAGAGCGAAGGTTCCGGACCGTATGAGGGGGAATCTCACGAGGTGAAACCGGTAGGATAGTGCCGACTTGTGAACCAACATGGTTTTACATCACCCTATGACCTAAACAAACACAAAACAAGAGAGAGAGCTACGGGCTACTCTGTCGAGGAACGCCTAGGGGGTGAGCGATCCGAAGACAGAGATCGTGGTTTCACGAGGAAGACCACGAGAACATTGGAATGAGATGAAAACTTGCATGTGCCCCTAGCATATGTGTGTGAGTGTGGTGATAGGTTGGTATAGGTGCTTGCATGTGTCCCCCCTCGCATGCATGCGCTCTAACCTAGAGGCGAAGGTTCCGGACCCGTATGAGGGGGGAATCTCCCCGTCGAGGTGAAACCGGGTATGATAGTGACATGGTTATACCCTACGGGTACATAACTTCAGCATACCTGGTCCAGCCCAAGGAAGGCCCACAGCAGATATACGCTGGCCCATGAAGATTTTCGGGTGGCCAAGGCCCATGACGCCTTCGGATCCTTGGAGAGCAAGACTAGAGGAGATAGGAAATTCAAAGGGGTAAAACTCTAGAACTTGTAACCGACTAGGACTACACCCGGGACCTGCCTAAGTCTATATAAAGGCCAGGAGGGCACGTCCTAGGGCAACTCGACTCATACTTTCGCATACGCATCCACGCCAGATCGAATCTGCGCACCTTGTAACCTTCGGTTCCGCCGTAATCAAAGAGCAGACAAGCAGGAGTAGGGTTTTCCCTCCGGGGGCCTGAACCTGGGTAAATCTCGTGTCCCCTGGTTGCTTGTATGTTAACCGTGCCACGATCTCTAGCATCCCCATCTTCTCCAAAACTCAAGTCCATAACAATGGGCATTGACGGGATTAAACCTCGTCAATTGGCGCCGTCTGTGGGAACTGGGGCTGCTGATTGTGCGATCGTGACGGTTCCGACCCGATCGATCTACAACTCCACGGCGACGGAGAATCACCTCCTCTTCGGCGCTTTCGACTTCACCGCCCACTCGCCGGCCACCCTGAAGGATTTCGAGCCCGTAGGCGACGGACTCGAAATTTTGTTCAGGAGTTTCGCTTCTGTGGGACAACCGCACCCTCGCCTCCTGGCGGGTGCCCGTGCCAATCAGACCGCCAGGCTCCACACCCCATGCGCGACGTCACCATCAATGATGAGTTCTACAGCGGCCGCAACTCCGATCTGCGGCGATCCACCTTCGGATGAAGGACCTACTTCGGATTCGAAAGCTGCGGCAACCAATCACAGCGCCATCTCGTGCGCCGCAATCATCCAAACCGACGAGGCGCCTAACCCGCGCCCAACCCCAACCCGCAGGATGTAAACGGCGATAACGGGAAACGGAGGCCACCTCATCCAACTTAGCAAAGAAGGATGGTCGAAGACGCCATACCGTCATGGGCGAAATAGTCCTACCTCGACTCCCCACGTGATCTGCTGAGGGCATACCACTACCTCCTCATCGAGGAGAACAAGAAACAAGTCGAGATGCAGAAGACGCTCGACAAACGCAAGCAAGCAGCCTCTGAGTCCAGTGCGCGACGAGCTGCGCTCTCCGCCATGGAACTCGGCTCTAGCACAAACAGAAATCAGGGAAACAATAACCGCTCTCAGGTGGAAAACATGGACCCCAAGGAGCGGCGTGACGTGACCCGAACTCTCCATACATCGTTCATGGATATGGACGCTGACGGCAACATCATCCCGAAGACGCCACAAGCTGCGATCATGGCAGCCACTGCGTATCTCGCGGCTCACCCACCTCCGGAGGGGGACCCGAAAAGGGCCATGCATAAGTCCGCACTCACCGGACTAGGATTAATTGGAGCCGCGCTCCACGAAGACGCTCCTGCGGAGCCGAAGAAGAAAGCTCCGGCCAGGCGCGACCGGAGCCCCACCCCATCATCCGAAGAGGAAGAGGAGCATGATCTCCCTCGAAGAAAGAAGAGCTCGCACCGTCATAAACGCGACTACGATGCCAGAGACAAGCTCACACGGCGCAAGATCGACAAAGCACGCGCATAACGCGCATGCTCATCCGAATCTGAGATGGATGAAGACGAAGGAGAACTCTGCGGAGCTCGATGATTCAGCAGATCTGTTCGGCAAACGCAGATGCCACGCAACTTCAAGCTTCCTTAGGATACTCCAAAGTTCAACGGCACGCAAGATCCAAAATCCTGGCTCAGTGACCATCTGTCATCCGTCAAGCTTCATGGAGGCAACAAAGAAACCGCCATGCAATGCCTTCACCGCAGCCTAACAAAGGGTGCGGTCCGTTTTAGCGACCTATCATCGATCCATCCAAGCTGGGAGGAGCTGCCATGCTTCATCCGAAACTTCAAAGGCACCAGCAAGAGGCCGCCTCAATCAAGAATTGCGAGCCTGCACTCAAAGAACGGGTGAATCTATTCGCCAGACATACTACGCCGGTTCATTTACCAAAAACTCCGCAGCACACATCTCCGAAGAGAGGGCCATCGACGCCTTCAGGGACGGCGTCAAGCGCCAAGACTTCAAGGAGGAACTTGGGCGTGTAAAGCCCAAGACACTCGATCACCTCATGGAAATCGCCAACAGTTGGGCAGACGGCGAAGATTGCATCCAGCGACCGCAATCGGATGAAGAGGACGACTACGGCCGAAGACGCGAACGCCGCAGCAAGAGGAGATCGCGCGTCTACGAGGACCGCGACGGACCCGACATGGTCGCTGCCGGCTACGCTGACCGCCGCAACGACAACAGCCGCAACAGCGGAGGATACCACAGCGGAAACTTCCGTGACAACGGACGACCAACGCAGTCGTGGCAACGCCGCGACCGCGACAACGGACCCTAAGAATTCGACAAACTTTCGGGTCCATGCACCATCCACTTCTACATCGACAAACAAGATGGCAAAAATAAATCCAGCCACATGCTCAAGGACTGCCGCGAGTTCCAGAAACTCAGCGAAGGCATGATGCAAATGAGGCAACAAGCTCCAATTCCTGCGTTCGGAAACGCACCTGCGCCAGGTGAAATAGCACACGGAGCTCCTCCGCCGCCGCCTATTGGAGGCCAAAACCAACCAGTCGCACCAAGAAACAACGCCGGTACCATACCCCACCAAAAGGAGCACTCAATATGATACGTAAGGGCGCCCACAAATAGGGTGCGTAAAAATCACCCGACAAATCAACTTGGCGTGGCAACTCGCCGCAATCCACAGTACCTCGGCGGATCGAGTCCTGCATCACATTCACTGCGTGGATCACCCTTGCAGATCCTCGCCCAGTCATGCTGCCCGTGCCGAGGCGCAGATCGGAGGCTTCGAGATGAGTCGCGTCTTCATGGACGGCAGCGGCATCAACCTAATGTTCGCAAGCACTCTAGCAGCTATGCGGATCCCGCAATGCGCCTTGGAACAATCGCACAACGTTCCACGCATTGTCGTGGAAGGGCATCTTCCCCGGGCAAATTAGGCTCGACGTCATCTTCGGAAGCCGGACAACTTTCGGCGAGCGCCTAGAATTGGTGGTGGCCGTCGCAATATCATGCCATCCTGGGACGTGTAGCATTCGCAAGGTTCCTGGCCGTCCCACACTACGCATACCTACTACTCAAGATGCCAGGACCAAGGGGCGTCATCACAATCCACGGGAGCTTCACCCGATCGGACCAATGTGACAGGATTTCAACAAAATCTCCCAGTCCTTCGGCATGCAAGATGAGCTCGTAAGGCTCCGCGAGGTGACGAACAATGGGCTACCCCCAGTCACAAGGCAGAACGCACCCGACATGTCCTTCGACTCCACCATCAACACCAAGAAAGTGCAGATCCATCCGACAAACGCCTCCAAGACGGCGCTGATCGCCAATGACCTCAACACAACATAGGAAGGCGCGCTCGTCGAATTCCTCCGTGAGCGCTGGGAAATATTCGCCTGGTGTCCTGCGGACATGCCAGGAGTTCCCAGGGAATTCGCCGAGCACGCACTCAATGTCTTCCTAGACACCAAGCCAGTCAAGTAGTCTATCCGAAGACTGTCGGAGCCACGAGCCGAAGCTATCGGCAAGGAGATCAACAGATTACTCGCAGCGGACTTCATCCGGGAAATCAAGGAAAGCGAGTGGCTGGCAAATACGGTGATGGTCCCGAAGAAGGACACGGACATCCTGTGGATGTGCGTGGACTTCACGTCACTAAATAAACACTGCCCAAAGGACCACTTCCCTCGTCCTCGGATCGACCAGATCATCGATTCGACTGCAGGTTGTGAGAAGCTCTGCTTCCTCGACACCTACTCAGGCTATAACCAGATTCGACTCAAGGTCGAAGATCAAGAGAAGACGGCGTTCATCACGCCGTTCGGAGTATTCTGCTACAACACAATGCCCTTCGGGCTAAAGAACGCGGGTGCCACGTACCAGCGATGCATGCAGGCCTGCCTCAAGGACCAGATCGGTCGCAACGTCCAAGTCTATGTCAACGACATAGTCATAAAAACCAAGGAGGCAAGAACACTTATCGGCGATCTCCGAGACGCTCGACAACCTTGATCGCACAGATCAAGCTCAATCCAGAAAAGTCGCCTTGGCCCCTAGGTCAGCTGCTCGGTACTTCATCTCTCAACGAGGATCAAGCGAACCGAAGAAAATCAAAGCTATCATGACAATGGAGAAGCCGAAAAACCTCAAGGGCGTTTCAAAGCTCAGAGTAGGCGAGTAGCGGCACTAAGGTGTTCATCACCGCATGGGCGAGAAGGCCCTACCATTTTACTAGCTTCGACAAGGCGTAAAAGTTCGAGGACACCATAAGCCAACGACGATTCGAAAGCCTCTGCGGCTCCTCTCCACCTTGCCCGCTTTGGTCACGCCAAAAGCGAGCCCCTGCTATACATAGCAGCCACGCACTGTGGTCGACAGTACTCGTGGTCGAACGACCCGAAGAAGGCAAGACCCACGGGGTACAACGCCCAATTTACTACCTCAGCGAGGTCCTCACTCCAACAAAACAGCGGTACCCGCACTACCAGAAGCTGGCCTACGGCGTGTTCATGACGGCTCGACGACTGAGCCACTACTTCCAGGAGCATCAGGTGATGGTCGTCAACGAGGCACCCCTAAACAGCATCCTGAATAACCCAGAGGCCACAGGACGCGTGGCCCTGTGGGGCATTGAACTATCACCCCTGGACATCGTCTACGAGAAGCGACATGCAATCAAATCCCAAGTCCTTCCGGACTTCCTGGTACACTGGATGGAGCTGCAGCTGCCTGACACCCCAGATATGTCGCAGTCCTGGACAATGCATTTCGACGGCTCCAAGCGTGAAGCGAGCGGGTGAGTCATGACCTCCCCACAAGGTGACAAGATGAAGTACGTTCTTCGGATGAAATTCAGAGCCTCCAACAACGAGGCCGAATACGAAGCCCTCATCCATGGCATGAAGATGGCAAAAATATGTAGCGCAACGCGCCTGGTCATCTACGGTGACTCCAACCTTGTCGTACAGCAGACGATGAATGAGTGCGAGCACACGCCGAAAACATGATCGCGTACCGCGCGCTATACAACGCACTCGAAGGAGAATTCGATGGCTGCAAACTTCGGCACGTTGGAAGAGAGAGCAACGAGGAAGCCGATAGACTCGCCAACATCGGATCCACCTGTGCAAAGGTACCACCAGGTGTGTTCCTCGAACAGATCTGCATACCATCCATCAAGCGGAAATTCCCCAAGGGATCACCCGAAGAAGCGGAACACTCGGGGGCTACGCTACCCGAAGGTCATGAAGGACCCGACAAGTTGGATACCGAAGTTGCCATGGTCAACTGGCGCAGGTCATGGCGATCGAAGAAACTTGGACACGCCCATACCTCCGGTTCGATAAACGGAGAATTACTCGACAGGCCGACAGATGCCCGGCGATATCTCGTCGGTCAAAAGCCTTCACCATCATCAACGGCGAAATGTACAAACGCAGCATTACGGTGTACTACAAGTGCGTCACCATCGACGACGGCAAGGCCATACTACAAGATATCCATGAGGGCATCTGCGCCACCATGCGGCAGCTCCCTCGTCGCCAAAGCTCTGCGAGGATTCTCGCCAACAGCCACGAAGCGGCGAAGGACATCGTTCAAGATGCAACGGTGCCAACGATTCGCCGACAAACCACACGCACTGGTCCGAACTTGACCCATACCCATAGCTCGGCCTTTTGCCCAATGGGGCCTTGACATGATCGCAACCGCCAAAATCCTCGAAGGAGGACACGCGTCTTCCTCCTGGTCGCAATCGACAAATTCACCAAGTGGATCGAAGCCATGCCGGTCACCAACCGAAGGGCAAAACCGCCGTCAAGTTCTTCAATCCATTGTCTGTGTTTGGCGTGCCGCACGGATCATCACCGACAACGGATCAAACTTCATCTCCGAAGAATTCCGGGACTTCGCGAAGGCCTCGGATCAATATCACATACGCCTCGGCACACCCGCAAACAAGCGGGCAAGTGGAAAAGGCCAACGGCCTAATCGGCCCGGCATCAAAAGCGCCTCATGAGCTCACTCGAGCACAAAGTCGAAATGGACGAAGAGCTACCGTCATCTGTGGAGCTACGGACCACGCCAAACAGCTCCACCGGCTACACACCATTCTTCATGGTGCACGGAGGCGTGCTACCAAGGCCACGCCACCGTGCTCCACGAGTCGTCGCTACATAAGCCGAATCCACGGCTGCACTCAAGATGCCGCCAACACATTCGACGAGGCACGGGATATAGCAGCCTAGATCAGCGTGTACCGCCAGAGGCTCATAACTATCACAAATTGCCGGCTTAGCGCCCAAGGTCCTTCGTCAAGGAGACCTTGCTCATGACTCAAGCAAAAGCGACCGAACAAACTCGATTCGCCATGGGAAGGACCCTACGCCATCACCGAGGTCATCCCAGGTGGCGCCTATCGCCTCAATCACGTGGAGTCTGGAGTCGCATACTCCAACCCGTGGAACGTCTCGCACCTGCGACGATTCTACCTGTAGCAACCTACCCCCCTTTTAATTTCAATAAGGCTTTCAGCCAAGGCTACTCAGCCGAACCATGTACCTCCTCCATCACGATATAAATAAAGCTAAGTGTCTCGCCCCCAACCTTCGGTTGACTATTTTTCTGCAACTTTACTACATGCTACAAACGCACTCGGGGGCTCCCCCCACTTCACGATTTCATCGACTGAGGACCAAACGTGTACACCTGAGTAGCTGACTACGTCAGGCAAACGAAAAGGACATGTAATCAAACAAAGCACCGCGTGCTCACAAACAACAAAGGGCACTTAAACGCCCAGCCGCAATATACAAATTTTACATTTATCTATTTATTTTTAGGTCCTACCTATTCTGAAGAATAACCTGAGCACGCTGCTCAAACAAATCTACAATCTGTTCGGCATACTGCCTTACAGCCACGTAATACGGACGCATGTCCCACTCGCCACCATCTAGTCGAGGAGGTGGCCCAGTCGCCACAGCAGCCCAATCTACGTCAGGGCGGTGCACCCTCACAAGAGACAAGGCAGCCTTCACCCCTGCGACGAGCTGCTGTCGCACCAGCTCCTTGACATTGCTGGCACTCCGAAATTTTGTCAGAAGACCTGCAAGGGTCGTCGGCACGGCGTCCAACGGAAACATGACGTGCAGCACCGAGGAAAGTGATGTTCCACTGGCGTAGCACCGCTGAACCGGTAGACGCGATCCACACGTCGCCCGTAACTATGGCGCGATCACGATCCATCCAGAAGAAGCCGCCGGCCTCCATGTCCTGTTGAGTCAAGCAATTGACTCGAACAGCAATACGCTCCTTTTCTTCCCTCGGAGCAAGATTGGCACCTGCGACAACCGCACAAAACAAGAGTAAGGCCACCAGCTCACCGAAGAACTCAGCTAGCCCGAAAGAAAGACCAACTTACATTGCAGCTGCCGGACAATGACCCAGCTCCGCCATCAAATACTCTCTGGCACCGGTGCCTTTGGATTTCCAAACGTCGGTACCGCGTAACCCAAATCCTCTCCAAGCTGCGCGCGATCTCAAGAAAAGCGAGCACGAGGAATCATCCAATGATGTTCGCAGGGCCTTCGGATGAAGTGTCAACTAGGTCAAGACCGAAGGAACCTATAGCAGCGAAAAAGAAGACACAGACATTCAGCCAAGGATAGAGCACAACTCGAGGAATTCATTAAAATATATAAGGTTACCACGTGGCACAAGGATGGTACTACAAAAGATATTTACAAACAAAGAAGACTCCAAACTACCCTCGCCTACTATGCCTCGTGCAGGACACTAAGTCGCCTCGACTGCAGACGCTTAGCTTTGGCCTTGCCTGCTGCCAGATGCGTACTCGCAAAGAAGTCTATGAGCTTGGGCCCATATCGTGCGCAGCGAGTAGGCGGCGAATCTACCTCGGATCCATCCGCAGCCGTAGGCATCCGAGAAATGTCTGGGGCAGGTCCAGCTCCGCTAGACGCCATGGCCATCGCCAGCCCGGCCAGCGCCGATGCCTTTCTGCTTGCGCTGCGCTGCAGCGCTTGGACAGAGCCTCTGCCAGGCATCCACATCTTCAAGGTGCGCCCTTGAAGAGCTCCGGTAGAAGCGACCAAGGACCTCTTCGCCTTGGCAAAGGAGTTGACGGTCTGCGGCGATCTTCACGCCATAATGGCATCATCCAGAGCACCGCGGTCGAACTCGATGCCTGCGGCATCTGAGACAAAAAAAAGAAGAAAACATGAAGAAAGGCAGCATAGAAGAATATCCGTAGAAAAAGAAACAAGTCCAAAAGCTTGTACTTACCCGAAATAGCCTTGGCAGCAGCCATTAGCTTATCTGCCACCCCTTTTTCACGAGCAGCCGCAAACGGTGGCCAGCTGCTCCTCACGATCTGTGGCCTCCTGCAGCAGACGCTCTTTCGCTTCGGCTGCCTTCGTCAGCTCCAGCTCAAGGCGCTTGTAACACCCTCAGAATCGGACCTATGCAAGTTCGGGCAAAATTCACCAAACCCGCATAGAAACGATTCAAAGGTGCCCACCAGGCACTTTCGTGCGGGTGGAAAACGAAGTAATAACATTACACAACAGTCCTCGATGGGACCCACAGAACAGATATATATATCAGCGACTCAAAGAGTCAAGAATACAGATATAACATACAAGATCCAAATCACCTTGAAACGGTAGAACGTCCGACTACGGACAAGAAGCAAATGGGGCTAAGAGCCCTGAAGAATAACAATGGCGTCCATAACCCTGCCAAGCCGGAAGGGTAACCCTGCTAACGACGCCGATCTCAAAACCTGCTTAAACAAAGGGTGCCGACAAAGGGCAAAGGAAAAGAAGGAGCGTCGATCGAGGCCAAGACACGGCGAGGCTAGAATTGCGGTCCTCGCCTACATAGGTATGGTGGATCAAGCGGCGGCAAAGATGCACTAAACAACCTATAGAGACTCGATACAACCGGCGGTTATCGAGAGAGGGTGAGAATGACCTATCCGGATCCAACTCAAGCTAACACCAAACAAACCCATCCTGGTGTTTCCTCGAGACCAAACGAGGAAGTCAACCGAGGAACTCACACGGTTGGCGCTTTACTTATTCGATTATAGTTGTGGCACTTTACTAGTCGATTTAGCTAATCGTCTCCGATAAAGTAAGCAAGGCACTTTTATTTAATCATTCCGTTGAAGTTGCAACAATTACTAATCGATATGAATAGCATGAGATATCCCAAAACCCAGAGTTGTTGGTACTTTTATTCAGCCAATTCGTTGTAGTTGCAATACTTACTAGTCGAGATACATTTGTCGCATAGCGACAACCAAACAAGCAATGGTGGGCGTATTAATTAGCCATTCCGTTATAGTGTAGCTGATTACTAGTCATTATAAGTCAAATTAATAGCAATAAACTTTAGTTATGCTTGTCTATGATCGAGATATCGTGCTCCAAGTCGTCCATATCCGGACACGGCTTTGAAAGTTTTACCCGGCGGGGTGCACCAATAGCAACACACGCCGATCAACCTCGGAAAAACCAAATCAAAACCCAACGAGGCTTTCACGACTGAACAATCACAGATTCAGAAATATTTCAGGGCCACCCTTTGAGTAGAACCATAGCAGTAGGCAAGCTCGAGACGGCCTCAAGGTTGCGCCAATGGTCGTAGTTTAAGGAACCCGAAAGTGTGGCTGGGCTTGTCGATACGTAAACACTCCGTGCATACCTAAGCAGACAGGTGTGCTCGCAATCGTAAATAAGCGATAAAACATGGCATAAGTACAGGATCGTAATAAAACCTCAAACTAGTTTGTGGCCCCATGAAATAAGAATGAATCAAGCTCGCTCGGGGGTCCCATATACCTCCCGGATGTGGATAGCGCAAATCAAGGAACAGTATCAAGTACTCGGGGTCTTACGGGACACAAGTGGGCGTTGAAACCAAATATTATCTATCACCCACCGATGCCTCGCTTATTCAATTTTAGTTGTTAACAGAAAGTAAAGTGACGATAAGTAAAACTAGATTCATCTCCAACATCAACATGCGGCAATACATCGGAATCGTGGCATTTGACAACACGCAACATTACTTGAGCAAGCGACTACGGCAAGTCCAACTATCTACCGCACAATGTAATAGGATGTGTCCAAGGCAATATAGGGCTGCAGGAATATCACAGTACGGAAACTAAAGCATCGCAACACGTATAGCAATAGATCAACAGGAGGAATAAAAACACTATAAAGTTAAGATAGGTAGAAAGGGAGATGCTCGCCGAAAACATTGTCGAAGGTTCAACCAAGATCGGGCGGCTCACATCAACTCAACGGCCTTATCCGAAGAAGCAAACACTAGAATGAACACCGGATGCGATATTTAATACAGCACGGAAGATCGGCATGATGCATGTATGATGGATGACATGGCAAAGGTGCGATGCAATTAGGTCATATTAAGCGGAACCGGGGTCCCGACAAATGAGTAGGTGGTTCAAGTCATTTAGCTCCCCGCAAATTAAGTGTTGTTTAGCAATGCAACAGATGGAACCGGTTCGCTACACCTGTTTAAATGAGGCCAATATAAGGCTAGATTTGCCCGCATATGGGCCCCATATTTAATTATTAGGTGAATCGGCAGAAGGCCCCCAAACCAATGCTATGCATGCGGGAATGACAATTTAATATGCAACAAGTGTTATTATGTTGTAAAATAGGGTTCGAGGAAAAGGGGTCACACATCAGAGGTTCGGCGATCTTGGGGTTCGGTTCGTGGTTCGGACAGTCGTGGTCGGTCTCGGTTTGAGGCAGATCTTATCGGTCTTGGCATCCGGGGTTTCCCGCATGTTGTCGGTCATGGCGTTCGGTGAAGATCTTGGCGTTCTCGGCGATCTCGGCATCTCGGTTCGATTGTAGATCTCGGCGTCCTCGAAGGTACTTGTCGATCGCGTAAGAGCATGCCGGTCCACGGGGTTCTCTGGGTCCGATGAAGATCTTGGCGAAGGGAAACTTGGGGTCTGCGGGGTCCGATCCTGTGTAGAGGTACTTGGCGTTCCGGATATCGGATCCTCGAGACCGGGGTCTTCGTCTCCGCAGCAGAGTACTTGGTGCTCCGAGAAGGCGATCATGCGGGCTGCAGGTCGAAGCTGTCCGGTGGAGAGGCGTTCGTCGCATAGCCGTGCTCGTCCCGGCCTTCCAGGAAGACGCGTGCGGAACCGCTGCCCCCACTGTCTTGGCCCGCTTGACCCCTGCACGGGCTAGCTTGCCATGGCTCAGCCGGCCACAGAGATGAGCGCTGGCATGACGACCGGCCAGCACGGATCCTGGCGCTCCGGCTACGTATGTGCGTGCTCCCTGGACAGCGCAGTGGAGGCAGATGGCGGCGCTTGGCCAGGGGCCACGGTGGGGGCTCGTGCACGCGACGGCGAGCGAGGGACGCCGGAGGTTGGCGGAGGCCGGGCGGCAAGGCGAAGCGGCGAGCGGCCGGCCGGACTTGAGGAAGAGGGGGACCGGGGAGACGGGGCGGATGAGCCGGGCGGCGAAGGGGAAGCTTCAAGGGCAGGTTGCTGCCGAGAGGAGCTGCACATGGCAGCGCGGGCGCGGCGGCGGAGGCCAGAGGCGCGCTGGCACAGCCGCTGCGGAAGGGGCAGCTGGGAGCTGGTGGCAGCGGTGCCGTCTGCCGGGTTGCGTGAGGCGGCGGTGGGGCGGCGTCTGGGGGAATGCGGGCCGGGCTCGAGGCGGAGCGCGCGCGTCCGCGGCGACGGGGCGCCAGCGACCTGAGCGGGGCGGCGGAGGTAGACGGTCCGGCGGCGAGCTGCGAGAGATGGTGGCGGTGGTGAGCGCCGGGGCCGGGGAGGGATGCTAGCACGGCGGCGGAGGGCTAGCGGGGCGAGGAGGTGGGTTCCTGGCGAGGTGAGGGGAGGGCTGCGCCGTCCTTGGGAGAGAAGCAGGGGGAGCGGGCGACAGGGGCCAGGGGGGTTGGTCGGGCGCGGCAGGGGCCAGGTGGGGCAGGGGCGTGGGGCCCAGGAGCGTGCGGTGTGGGGGGGGTTTGGCAGAGGCGTGCGATGCGTGTGTGTAGGCAGGGAGTGGGTGGGGCGTGCGTGCGTGTATAGTGCTGCTGTGTGTGCGTGGCAGGTGGAGAGAGAGGGTGGGCTAGGTGGCAGGCAGGGATAGGCTAGAGGGAAGGGAAGGGGTGAGGTGGCATGCTGCCATTGGGCGGGGTGAGGTGGCCACTAGGGGTGGGTAGAAAACTGGGTAGACTTAGGATTTAGGAGGCGGGTGCAGTTGGACCGATTTAAATCTGGGGCGGTCGTTCGGGCTAAATCGGCCCGTTCGACTGCCCCTAACAAAATAAATAAAACTTTTATTTAATTTAATTGGGCCGTTTGCAACCCGATAGCAACAAAACAAAATTATTCCGGAGACCCGGTGTTTGACATTTGAATAAGATGGGGCGTTTGGAAAACAAATCGGGGTTTTCGAAAATAGTTTTGGCAAACAATGCATGATGATGACGATGCAATGCACAAATCCAACGCGATTTTCTAGTAGTGATTTTGCGGGATGCCACAATTCGACACCACTAACAATGGATCTCGCCCTCGAGATCCGCCTCATGGTACCGGAAGGAAGGTCGGCGATCTGATCCGTTGCGCTTCGTGTAGATCTTCGCGACACCACTAACGATGGTTCCTTCTTCATCTGGAAAACGGCGACACCACCAACAAAGGGTCGTTGTTCCTGATCGTCGAGAGAGCACTCCGGAAACAAAAGGTCGAAGGTAGAGGTATCAACAAATAAAATACCCTAACTTCCGTGAACGGAGTAAAATCGCGGGACCCACCGATTCGATGTACAAGAGCGAATAATAAGAGTAGTCGGATGGTGATCAGTCCATCGTGCACCCAAACCATTACTCTGCACATGAATAGGCGAATTATGCAACCAACTCTCGGAATTAGACTGAAGATCCTCTTAGATGGTATCCGGAACAAGGAATGTTGCCAGCAGAAATCGTATGAAAGACACAACGATTAGGTTTCGCGATGGTTCCATTGGCATGAACAACACATGCTCAAGGTATACTCCAACTTCACCAAAGCTCGTCCTTCTCATATGTTTTTCAACGACACTGATATCCAGCAAGGAACTCATAGGGATAAGAGCTCCCGAGCAAAAGATTGGAGGAAGGTACAACAGACAAGTTGCAGATTGATGATCGTAGCACCTCCGTTACAAAAGGGAGAAAGCGAAACCCTGAAGGTACGACGGAAACCCAACCCCGAGAAATCCTGGACTCGAAGAAAGAGATGAGAGCGGATTCAAAACACGCAGAGGTAAGAGGAGAATAGCATAGAGGTAAGGAGTAAAATCAGACCTAATCAGAACTATCCAACCGAAGTTTTGAAAATAGTTTTGACTCTACTCGAGTTAGCTAGGTTATCCTACAGGCTGGACTTGTGGGGTATCGCAGCCGAGCTCGATACCACTCAGAACACCCTCGAATCGGACCTATGCAAGTTCGGGCAAAATTCACCAAACCCGCATAGAAACGATTCAAAGGTGCTCACCAGCACTTTCGTGCGGGTGGAAAACGGTAATAACATTACACAACAGTCCTCGATGGGACCCACGTAATGAGATATATATCGACTCAAAGAGTCAAGAATACGATATAACATACAAGATCCAAATCACCTTGAAAGCGGTAGAACGTCCGACTACGGACAAGAAGCAAATGGGGCTAAGAGCCCAAGAATAACCAATGGCGTCCATAACCTGCCCGTGCCAAGCGGAAGGGTAACCCCGCTAACGACGCCGATCTCAAAACCTGCTTAAACAAAGGGTGCCGACAAAGGGCAAAGGAAAAAGAAGGAGCGTCGATCGAGGCCAAGACACGCGAGGCTAGAATTCGGTCCTCGCCTACATAGGTATCTGGATCAAGCGGCGGCAGCGAGATGCACTAAACAACCTATAGAGACTCGATACAACTGGCGGTTATCGAGAGGGTGAGAATGACCTATCCGGATCCAACGAAGCTAACACCAAACAAACCCATCCGGTGTTTCCTCGAGACCAAACGAGGAAGTCAACCGAGGAACTCACACGTTGGCGGTTTACTTATTCGATTATAGTTGTGGCACTTTACTAGTCGATTTAGCTAATCGTCACGATAAAGTAAGCAAGGCACTTTTATTTAATCATTCCGTTGTAGTTGCAACAATTACTAATCGATATGAATAGCATGAGATATCCCAAAACCCAAAGCTTGTTGGTACTTTTATTCACCAATTCGTTGTAGTTGCAATACTTACTAGTCGATACATTTGTCGTAGCGACAACCAAACAAGCAATGGTGGGCGATTAATTAGCCATTCCGTTATAGTGTAGCTGATTACTAGTCATTATAAGTCAAATTAATAGCAATAAACTTTAGTTATGCTTGTCTATGATCGAGAATCATGCTCCAAGTCGTCCATATCCGCGACACGGCTTTGAAAAGTTTTACCCGGCGGGTGCACCAATAGCAACACGCCGATCAACCTCGGAAAAACCAAATCAAAACCCAACGAGGCTTTCACGAACAATCACAGATTCAGAAATATTTCAGGGGCCACCCTTTGAGTAGAACCCATAGCGAGTAGGCAAGCTCAGAGACGCTCAAGGTTGCGCCAATGGTCAGTAGTTTACGGGAACCCGAAGTGTGGTGTGCTTGTCGATACCGCGTAAACACTCCGCATACCTAAACAGTACAGTGTGCTCCTCGCACAATCGTAAATAAAGCAGTAAAACATGGCATAAGTACAGGATCGTAATAAAACCTCAAACTAGTTTGTGGCCCCATGAAATAAGAATGAATCAAGCTCTGGCTCAGGGGGGTCCCATATACCTCCCGGATGTGGATAGCGCGATAAATCAAGGAACAGGTATCAAGTACTCGGGGTCTTACGGGACACAAGTGGGCGTCGAAACCAAATATTATCTATCACCCACGATGCCTCGCTTATTCAATTTTAGTTGTTAAACGAAAGTAAAGTGACGATAAGTAAAACTAGATTCATCTCCAACATCAACATGCGGCAATACATCAAGAATCGTGGCATTTGACAACACGCAACATTACTTGAGCAAGCGACGACGCGCCATAAGTCCAACTATCTACCGGACAAGGTAATAGGATGTGTCCAAGGCAATATAGGGCTGCAGGGAATATCACAGGTACGGAAACTAAAGCATCGCAACACAGATAGCAATAGATCAACAGGAGGGAATAAAAACACTATAAAGTTAAGATAGGTAGAAAGGGGGAGATGCTCGCCTGAAAACATTGTCGAAGGGTTCAACCGAAGATCGGGGCGAAGCTCACATCAACTCAACGGCCTTATCCGCGAAGAAGCAAACACTAGAATGAACACCGGATGCGATATTTAATACAACGGCAGAAGATCGGCATGATGCATGTATGATGGATGACATGGCAAAGGTGCGATGCAATTAGGTCATATTAAGCGGAACCGGGGTCCCGACAAATGAGTAGGTGGTTCAAGTCATTTAGCTCCCCGCAAATTAAGTGTTGTTTAGCAATGCAACAGATGGAACCGGTTCGCTACACCTGTTTAAATGAGGCCAATATAAGGCTAGATTTGCCCGCATATGGGCCCCATATTTAATTATTAGGTGAATCGGCAGAAGGCCCCCAAACCAATGCTATGCATGCGGGAATGACAATTTAATATGCAACAAGTGTTATTATGTTGTAAAATAGGGTTCGAGGAAAAGGGGTCACACATCAGAGGTTCGGCGATCTTGGGGGTTCCGGGGTTCAGGGTTCGACAGGTCCAGGGTCCGGTCTCGGTTTCGGGGCAGATCTTATCGGTCTTGGCGCATCCGGGGTTTCCGGGCATGTTGTCGGTCATGGCGTTCGGGGTGAAGATCTTGGCGTTCTCGGCGATCTCGGCATCCTCGGTTCCGATTGTAGATCTCGGCGTCCTCGAAGGGGTACTTGTCGTATTCGTGCAGAAGAGCATGCCGGTCCACGGGGTTCTCTGGGTCCGATGAAGATCTTGGCGAAGGGAAACTTGGGGTCTGCGGGGTCCGATCCTGTGTAGAGGTACTTGGCGTTCCGGATATCGGATCCTCGAGACCGGGGTCTTCGTCTCCGCAGCAGAGTACTTGGTGCTCCGAGAAGGCGATCATGCGGGCTGCAGGTCGAAGCTGTCCGGTGGAGAGGCGTTCGTCGCATGCAGCCGTTTCGCCCGCCTTCCAGAAGACGCTGCGAAACCGCTGCCTCAATCTTGGCCGCTTGACCCTGCGGGCTAGCTGCCATGGCTCAGTAGACGAGATGGCCGCATGACGACCGGCCAGCACGGATCCTGGCGCTCCGGCTACGTATGTGCGTGCTCCCTGGACAGCAGGTGGAGGGGCAGATGGCGACGGCGCTTGGGGGCCACGCGGCGGTGGGGGCTCGTGCTTGCGCGGACGGCGAGGCAGAGGGGACGCCTGCCGGAGGTTGGCGGAGGCCGGCGACGACGAAGGCGAGCGGGGAGCGCGGCCGGCCGGACTTGAGGAAGAGGGGGACCGGGGAGACGGGGCGGATGAGCCGGCGACGAGAAGGGGAAGCTCGGGCAAGGCGGTTTGCCGGAGAGCAGGGCCAGCGGCCTTGGGCGGGCGGCGAGGAGGCCGGCGGCGCCTGGCGCCGGCAGTGAAGGGGCCCAGTGGGAGCCAGGGTGGCGGGGGCGCTGCGAGGCGGGAGTGCGCGCAGGCGCGAGGGGCCGGGCGGGCTCGAGCCAGCTGGGCGACAGGCGCCAGCGACTGAGCGGGCGGAGGTAGACGGTCCCGGCGGCGAAGTAGAGATGGTGGCGGTGGTGAGCCGGGCGAGGAGGATGCTAGCACGGCGGAGGGCTAGCAGGCGAGGAGGTGGGTTCTGGCGAGGTGAGGGAGGCTGCCGTCCTTGGGAGAGAAGCGAGAGGCGGCGGGGGCCGGGGGTTGGTGGGGCGAGGCCAGTGGGGCAGGCGTGGGGCCCAGGCGTGGGTGGGGGGTTTGGCGATGGCGCAAGGTCGCGTGTGTGGCGGTGGGTGGGGGGCGTGCGTGTATAGTGCTGCTGTGTGTGCGTGGCAGGTGGAGAGAGAGGGTGGGCTAGGTGGCAGGCAGGGATAGGCTAGAGGGAAGGGAAGGGGTGAGGTGGCATGCTGCCATTGGGCGGGGTGAGGTGGCCACTAGGGGTGGGTAGAGAACTGGGTAGACTTAGGATTTAGGAGGCGGGTGCAGTTGGACCGATTTAAATCTGGGGCGGTCGTTCGGGCTAAATCGGCCCGTTCGACTGCCCCTAACAAAATAAATAAAACTTTTATTTAATTTAATTGGGCCGTTTGCAACCCGATAGCAACAAAACAAAATTATTCCGGAGACCCGGTGTTTGACATTTGAATAAGATGGGGCGTTTGGAAAACAAATCGGGGTTTTCGAAAATAGTTTTGGCAAACAATGCATGATGATGACGATGCAATGCACAAATCCAACGCGATTTTCTAGTAGTGATTTTGCGGGATGCCACAGCGCTCTTTCGCACCAGCGGCAACTTCGGCTTCTGCTCCGATTGGCCAAGGCTCTTCTTCAGAGCATCGACCTCACGGAGAGAGTCGTTATGCTCCTCTGCATTTACAACAAGCAAGTGTCAAAAAACAAGACAAGGATAAGTGACATGGATATGCCCTACGGGTACCCGATGTTAGCATACCTGGTCCAACCCGACGGAAGGCCCACTCGATGACCTACCAGGGTCCATGACGCCTATGAAGGTTCGGCTGGAACGAAGCCCATATCGACATGGAGTCCCAAACGCACAAGACAAGGAAACCTCAAGACTAGAGTTTGAATACAACTTGTAACCTAATCGTATTGGCACCCGAGACCTAGCCTCCCCATATATAAAGGCTAGGAGGGTCCAACGAGGAGGATAGATCACGACCTACAGACGCCATAACCCCCCGATAGACTAGACCACAATAGATCTATAGATCTAACTCGACTCATACTTTCGCACACGCATCCACGCCATATCGAATCTGCGCACCTTGTAACCTTCGGTTCCGCCGTAATCAAAGAGCAGACAAGCAGGAGTAGGGTTTTCCCTCGGGGCGAACTCAGGTAAATCTCGTGTCCCCAGTTGCTTGTCCGTTAACCGTGCCACGATATCCAAAGATCCCATCTTCTCCAAAACCCAAGTCCATAACAATGGGCATTGACGAGATTAAACCTCGTCAATTGGCGCCGTCCGTGGGGATTGGGGCTGCTGATTGTGCGGTCGTGACGGTTCCGACCCGATCGATCTACAACTCCGCGGCGACGGAGAATCACCTCCTCTTCGGCGCTTAGAGCTAAGTTTCCCTCTACTTAGAGCTAATTTCTTTTTTAACTCGCACTCGAAACACTCGGGGGCTGCGCCCTCTTCGAGTAACCTAACGTGCCATCGGCTCCACGCACTCGAGAACCTCGAACGCGACAGCCCGAGTAGCTGATTCTGCCTGATCGTCGAATCCTTGAACTCCGAGTGCCTCGGCAAGGTACTGAGACTAAGGGTAATCAGGCTAACGAAAAGGCCTAGCATACAGTGCAAAAGTGTCGACTCGATCGGCACCAGAATCTTGCTATACAATCCGAAAGGCAAATATTTCTTCACAAGATATAAGTACTTCATAATTTTTTATGTTTTCTGCAGCCTACAGGAACATCGAATTACATCTCTCCATTGTATCGAGTCCTCCAACAGGAGTCGACAAAGCAACTGGCTACGCCATAAACTCAAGACCCGAGTCGAAGCATTCCTCGGATGACCACATCAATCATCGACAAGAGTGGCTCTGGCCGCGCACCCGACAGAAGAAACGGCGTCGACTTCATCCGTAACGTCGAGTCCTTCCGGCTAAACGCCGCACGACTCCACCACGTCAACTTCGACTGCATCATTGATTCCTGGCTCCTTATGCATGAGACGCTGACTCGATGCACTTCCGGGTCAGTGGTTTCTCCTCGCATGAGTCTCCACTCGAGTCTATGACTCGACTAGACACTCGGGGGCTACTCCTATCAGGAGCGCTGGCCGCGCACTCGAAGCATGAATAGCGTACTACGCCAAAGACAAAGTATTTCTTTGAGTCCTACGTCGAGTCTACGACTCCACTACGGACTCGGGGGCTACTCCCATAGGGAGGATGAATTCAAGCATCCGAAAAAAAATTGCGTCCTACGGACCTGAAGCAAACAATGGCTGAATTAAAGTCTCTGCTCGAGTCTACGACTCGAACAGACACTCAGGGGCTACTCCCATAGGAGGCTGGTCGCACCCTATAGTCCATTGTGTTGACTACGCCCACAATGTCGATTCCTTTACAACAGCCGAACACATTCAAATGACCCGATGAACTTCGGTGAAGTGCTTCGTTTCGACACAACTTTCGACCGACATCCAAATACAAGGTTCAAGACAACTAAGTCTCCACCCGAATCTACGTTTCGGATGGAGACTCGGGGGCTACTGGCATGGATATGCCCTACGGGTACCCGATGTTAGCATACCTGGTCCAACCCGACGGAAGGCCCACTCGATGACCTACCAGGGTCCATGACGCCTATGACGGTTCGGCTGGAACGAAGCCCATATGGACATGGAGTCCCAAACGCACAAGACAAGGAAACCTCAAGACTAGAGTTTGAATACAACTTGTAACCTAATCAGACAGCACCCGAGACCTAGCCTCCCATATATAAAGGCTAGGAGGGTCCAACGAGGAGGATAGATCACGACCTGCATTTAGGCAACCCCCGATAGACTAGACCACAATAGATCTGTAGATCTAACTCGACTCATACTTTCGCACACGCATCCACGCCATATCGAATCTGCGCACCTTGTAACCTTCGGTTCCGCCGTAATCAAAGAGCAGACAAGCAGGAGTAGGGTTTTCCTTGGGGCCGAACTCGTAAATCTCGTGTCCCCTGGTTGCCTGTCTGTTAACCGTGCCACGATCTCCAGCATCCCCATCTTCTCCAAAACCCAAGTCCATAACAATGTGCATTGACGAGATTAAACCTCGTCAATAAGAAAGAGAAGTACTACAAGGCAGACGAATACCTTGAAGCTGCCGCAGTTTCGCCTCCAGCGTCAGGCGTTCCTCCACCAGCTGCTTGGCCTCTTGGACAAAAGGCTGCAGCAACAGGCAATAGCAGTAAGAATAGGACTTGGGGGCTACGCCCAACAAAAAGAAGCATAAACAAACATGGGCATACGAAGACACTCGGGGGCTCCCCCGTAAGATCAAGCAGAAGAAACTTACGTGCTCGAAGGCGAACCCAGCCCGCACGATTGGGCGCAACCACCAGCCTCTCCCGCAGAGGAATCGGCGCAACGTCACCCGAAGTCGCCACGGTCGAGGAGGAGGCGACGCAATGTTCGACTCCCATCATCTCTCGCCCACCATCACTAGAGCCGTGGAGGATTGCACGCATACTGAATCAATCGACAGTGCAAACACCATCAATGAAAAAGGGTAACAGTACAAACAAAACTTACGAGCCCAATGCGCTCAGGTAGAAGATGGGAGAAGCCCTTCGGGCCCTCTTCTCTTCCTTCTTTTCTTCCTTCTTCTCCTCCTTCTTTTCTTCCTTCTTCCTCTTTCTTTGGCGGAGCAACAGCTCGCATGTGAATGGCGTGAAGAGGAGAGGAAGAACCCCCATGAACATCATCATGACGCTCAAGGCCCAGAGGATTTCTGGGAGTCAGAGGAGTCGAGGCATCCGAAGACTCGCTGGAGCTCCGTGATCGCTTGCGCGAATGGTCCTCACTCGACTCGTTCGCATCCTCCGCTGGAGATCGCGCTGACGGTATCTCGGACACGGAGTCCACCACTTCATTATCCGGGGCATTCGGATACATTTCGGGCAACGGTGGTGCCATGCCCGGCACTTTGAAGCTCTATAAGATGAGAAGGAACTTTGTCAGCAAACAAAGGAAACACATACACAGTCAACAAAAACTAAAGGAGAGCACTACGTGCGTAAATCTACACCATCGGTACGACCAACGTCGAAGAAAAGGGAGGAGTCTGCAACTTCCCCGGGATTTCTTCGTCGGCCTTGAACTTCAACAGCGCCCGAAGAGCCTTGTCAAGTTCCACCTCGGAGATTTTCTCACTCGAAACCCTCGTCGGATCACGGCGCCCAGAGTAAAGAAACATCGGATGCGCCCTCGCTTGGAGAGGCTGCACCCGACGCTCAAGAAACGTCCGGATGACGTCGACACCATTCACCTCCTTCTCAGGAATCAGTTGGAGATCCTCCACCCGACGATGCAGGCCTCTATCTCCGCCACCTCACCGCCTAAGATTTGGTTTTCCAGGATCTTTTCTTCTCAATCAGTTGGGAGGGTCAAAGGAGAGACCAAAATCTTGCCAGGCAAGACGGAGTCACGGATGTAAAACCATTTCCTCCAAGATCGGACAGATTCGGACATGGAAAAGGAAAAGAATTGCACATTGGGACGAGGAGATGATGAAACCCCAATGGGATACACACCATCCGAACAGACTACCTCTTCACGGAATAAAGCTTAGGAAGAGGCCAAAGTCTTGACTCAATGCCAAGCCAACACTCGCAAAGCGTGATAAAGCACGCAATGTGGAGAAGGGAGTTGGGAGAAAGATGATGGAGTTGAACCCCATAGAAAAAGAGCAGTCCACGAAGGAAGTCATGGACTGGATACGAAAACCTACGCAAGATGAAGGCAACAAACATAACCCGGTACCCAGATGGGGGATGGGGGATTACCTCATTGCCGGGGAGTCTCACGGCCATCGTGTCTTGCGGGATCAGGCTCCGCTCGCGCAGTTTGCGGAGATCGCTCTCCCGCGTCTCTGATTGCCGCCAGCCACCATCGGTGACGCGAGCAGCGGCGGTGCTCTTCTTGCCTCCGGCGGCGCTGGTCCCAACCGCAGATGAGGATTTCTTTGTTTTCCCCATGGTGCTGCAGCAGTGGTGGCGATGACAACGCAGAAAGAATGAAGGAAATGTGGAAGGAAAGCTCCGCGCGTAGCAAGAATCGCTCAAGAACAAGGAGGCAGCGAACAGATGAACTGGTGCGGTGAAAAACAAACCACGATTTCACCCAGGATTATAACAGCGAAGACGACGCACGCTGGCCGTCCATAGAGAAGACCTAACGCCAACGGTAGATCTGGCCGTACACGTGTCAACACCACAACGAACCGTCGTTACCACGCCGTCCACTACGCGCGGAAATCGAGGAGGCGCCGTAATCATCTCCATGCCCCGCGTGACCGGTCAATTCAAAGTCAGCAAGTGGGACCCACTCTTTGTCCCGTCAAGTCATCTCTGGCGTAGAAGACGCTTGAGGTCATCGATCGTAAGCACTGACGTCATCAAAAGCTACACTAGCACCACTTCGGCTCCACAGCTAAGAGTACTCACTCAAATCTACGATTCGACTAAATACTCGGGGGCTACTCCTATCAGGAGCGCTGGCCGCGCACCCGACAGACAAATGAGGACAAAATTACTTCTCTGAGTCCTACGTCGAGTCTACGACTCCACTACGGACTCGGGGGCTACTCCCATAGGGAGGATGGATTTAAGCATCCGAAAATTTTCGAGTCCTGCGGACCTAATGATTGAAACAATACTTGAACTAAAAGTCTCCGTTCGAGTCTACGACTCCAACAGACACTTGGGGGCTACTCCCATAGGGAGCGCTGGTCGCGCACCCTATGAAATCTTCGACTACGATCTTCCGGATCCGCATGCAAAAACTTTTTTGGCAACTCTGCCCCAACAAAACGCTAAGTGAGCAACAATCTCCTTGACCACCCGAAACACCTCTGAGGTGATAAATGTTCGGATGTTGCGTCTGCGACGCAAAGATAAGACCTACATATATCGTCTGATGGCCTGGCAACGCACCTGACTGCGCTCTGCTAGTATGAATCCGTACCAGCAGGTACGATGAAAAATCCCGACGGACGCGTTGGGTACATCAATTAAAATCACTGGAATTCCACTCCTATAAGTCCTCCATGCTGAGTTGAATTACGCCAAGATATGTTCGAGTTGGTTAAGGGAACCGAACTCAAGAAGATCGTGTTGTTTCGTCCTAAGGCTTAATCGACCCTGATCCGTCGGGTGAGTCAGGCTCACGCATCAACAATCCCTACACACATATGCTATTAACATATAGCTGTTCCCGAAGGATGGAAGAGTCCTCAGCCGAATCTACGATTCGACCAACACTGGAACTCGACATGGTTATACCCTACGGTACATAACCAAAGATACGGTCCAGCCAAGGAAGGCCCACAATGTATATCTGGCCCATGAAGATTTTCGGTGGCCAAGGCCCATGACGCCTTCGGATCCTTGGAGAGCAAGACTAGAGGAGATAGGAAATTCAAAGGGTAAAACCCTAGAACTTGTAACCGACTAGGACTACGCCCGGACCTGCCTAAGTCTATATAAAGGCCGGAGGGCACGTCCTAGGGCAACTCGACTCATACTTTCGACACGCATCCACGCCAGATCGAATCTGCGCACCTTGTAACCTTGTTCCGCAGAATCAAAGAGCGAACAAGCGAGTAGGGTTTCCTCCGGCCTGAACCTGGGTAAATCTCATGTCCCCTGGTTGCTTGTCTATTAACCGTGCCACGATCTCCAGCATCCCCATCTTCTCCAAAACCCAAGTCCATAACAATGGGCATTGACGAGATTAAACCTCGTCAGATAGTGCCCCAACTTGTGAACCAACATGGTTTTACATCACCCTATGACCTAAACAAACACAAAACAAGAGAGAGCTACGCTGGGCTACCCCTGTCAGAGGAACTTCTAGGGGGGTAGACGATCCGAGTGCACACAAAGATCAGGGTTTCTCCGGAGGAAGACCACGAGAACATTGGAATGAGATGAAAACTTGCATGTGCCCCTAGCATATGTGTGTGGGTGTGGTGAGAGGTTGGTATAGGTGCTTGCATGTGTCCCCCTAGCATGCATGCGCTCTAACCTAGAGGCGAAGGTTCCGGACCCGTATGAGGGGGGAATCTCCCCGTCGAGGTGAAACCGGGTAGGATAGTGCCCCAACTTGTGAACCAACATGGTTTTACATCACCCTATGACCTAAACAAACACAAAACAAGAGAGAGCTACGCTGGCTACCCTGTCGAGGAACGCCTAGGGGGGTAGACGATCCAGAAAAGACAGAGATCAGGGTTTCGCCGGAGGAAGACCACGAGAACATTGGAATGAGATGAAAACTTGCATGTTCCCCTATTATATGTGTGTGAGTGTGGTGAGAGGTTGGTATAGGTGCTTGCATGTGTCCCCCCTCGCATGCATGCGCTCTAACCTAGAGGCGAAGGTTCCGGACCCGTATGAGGGGGAATCTCCCCGTCGAGGTGAAACCGGGTAGGATAGTGCCCCAACTTGTGAACCAACATGGTTTTACATCACCCTATGACCTAAACAAACACAAAACAAGAGAGATCTACGCCGGGCTACCCCTGTCAGAGGAACGTCTAGGGGGGTAGACGATCCGAGTGCGCACAGAGATCAGGGTTTCGCCGGACGCGTATAAGGGGGAATCTCCCCGTTTAGGTGAAACGGAATCAGATGAAAACTTGCATGTTTCTTCTATAATAATAGAAATCAAATAATATATTTTCATTTGTTATATTAGTAGACACCAAATATATTTTTTTATAACTAAAAAAAAACCTTGCTACGCCGACGGCTGCCCTCAGACGCCTTGCTTCACGTAGCCTTATCCCTTCCCCTACCCCGCGGCCCACCCCGGGCCACCCAAGACACACTCACACACACCCTTTATTCCCCTACCCCGCGCCCCTAACCCCGACCCCACCTCAGGCCACTAGCCGCCAACCGCCGCCTCCCTCCCGACCTCCTCCTCCTCCTCCCTCCTCACCGCCGCCAACCGCCTCCCTCCTCCCCGAGCCTCCCCGCCTCCTCCCCGCCTCCCTCCTCCTCCCTCCTCCTCCTCCTCACCCTCCTCCTCCTCCTCCTCCTCCGCCAACCGCCTCCTCCCTCCCTCCCTCCTCCCTCCCCGAGCCTCCCTGCCTCCTCCTTGCCTACCTCCCTCCTCCCTTCCCCCTCCCCGACCCTCCCTCCCTCCTCCCTCCTCCTCCCTTCCTCCTCCCGAGCCTCCCTGCCTCCCTCCTCCTCCTCCTCCCGAGCTCGGCCCTCCTCCCGAGCTCGGCCCCCTCCTCCCCGAGCTCCGCCCCCTCCTCCCCGCCCTTGCCCCCTCCTCACCGAGCTCGGCCCCCTCCTCCCCAAGCTCTCCCCCTCCTCCCCGAGCTCGTCCCCCTCTGCAGGTACCTCCTCCACTCCCCTGTAGAATCAAATATTGTTGTTAGAGTTAATTTTGTTAGATTAAATCTTGTTGTTAATATTGTTAGAATTTATTAGTTGCATTTATTAGTAGTTTATATCATTTGTTAAGTGATATGCATGCACGAGTTGCTAGGCTTAGGACGTTGGTTAGTGGCAAGCTAGCTTGGTCATATGGCCGTTGAAGAGAAAAGCCACACTAGGGCCGTGAGTGCGTTGCATGTTTACTAAGGTGTTCTCTTTATGTCAATGTACAGACTTTGTAGTGTTTCGGAAGTGACCATCCTTGGCGGACTGACTGTCGTTGCGGGAGATGGTGTAGGTGACACCTCGATCCCATCTCCGAGTTCCGTCACCGACCTTGACACTCGGTTGATCGAGTACTTCCTCTACCGCCGAGGGTGATAATCCGTTCGCCTCTCTTGTACCTAGGTTTATTTTCGTGTCTAGATCACCAAGTATGTCGCGTCACCTAGGAGACATCCCGACCGTAAGCGTTACGCGACTTAATATGCATTAGTGGTCTCGCATATTTTGGACCATAACGCTTATGGTTTTTATCGGGCAGTCGGCGGATTCGTAGTTGGGTTTGGTTCTCCCTGGCTCTACCTCGATTCGAGACAGGATTTCGGTGGCGCCTCCTCGTTGTTCTCCGGATGCACATCCTCTTGGCTTTTTGTTGAGACGTGTATCGGGAGAGCAGCGGGGAGGTGCTGCCGAAATTCTGCTTGGATCGGGGTAGAACCAGGGAGAACTTACCCAATCTACGGATCCGGCGGCTGGTTAGGACCCTCTTTTCTTATTGGACATGTAGGTTGATGAATGCGTAAAAATATGAAGCATTTAATCTCCTGTTTGATATAAAATGTTATATTTGTTGTTTGTCTCCCAACAAAGCAGAAGAGGATGGCTGATAATGGGTGGATGTACAGTGGCCATATTAGTGCGACTAATAAAACAGACGATTGGGTACGGAACACTCATTTGTTAGTGAATGAGTTAGCGCGTGGTTCGAAGGCAATGGTTCGGGCACTTTGTCCCTGCGCTCATTGCACTAAGCGTCATCGTCAGGGAAAGTATGACATGTACAAACACCTTTTGCAATATGGTTACATGTCTAACTATGTCACGCAAGTCGACTTTGCTTGGTACGAACGTGACAGAGGTGAGGTTATGCGTCAGCGGCTCAATGGCAATGAGCACGATGGGATTAGAAACATGCTAGATGATCTTATCGATGCCGACCAGCCGAATTCGCCACCTCCACAGGAGGAATCACCAGAACCGGAGGAACCGCTAGAACCGGAGGAACCAGAGCCAACCGCGAAGGCCTTCCTTGATATGATGGCCGCGGCTAAGAGGCCTCTGTACGAGGGTGCAAAGATTTCTCAGCTCGATGCCATCTCTCAGTGTCTAGCCGACAAGTGCCAAGATTCGCCACCCGTTCTCACTTTGAAGCTAATCTGAGAACATGTGGTAACATGTTGCCCGAAGGGCATTGTCTGCCTAAAACCTTTCACGAAACGAAGAAACTCATGAAGGAGCTCAACATGGATTATGAAAAGATAGATTGTTGTCCAAAAGGCTGCCTTTTGTTTTGGAAACAGTTTGAGGGTGACAAGTATTGCTCCATTTGTAAGGCCTCTAGATATGAAGAGATAAAGGGGAAGGATGGTCAGGTGAGGCAGTCGAAGGTCGCTAAGAAGATACTTCAGTATCTCCCATTCATAAAAAGAATCCAGCGGCTTTACTTGAGCGAGGAGACTGCCAAACAGATGACGTGGCACAAGAAGGGGAAAAGATACGAGGACGGGCACGGACGGAAGAAGATGGGACATCCATCTGATGGTAAGGCATGGAAGAACTTCGATGACAAATACCCCCGGTGGGTAGAAGAGGCTCGGAATGTTAGAATTGCGATAGCAACAGATGGCTTCAACCCATATGGTATGTCGACGGCCTCGTACAGCTGCTGGCCGGTGTATGTTATTTTGCTCAATCTCCCTCCCGGAGTATTAATGCAACGGAAGACCATGTTTTTGTCGCTGATAATTCCAGGACCTGAGTATCCGGGGAAGAACTTGAGTGTCTAGATGCAGCCGATTGTGGATGATTTGAACCACTCTTGGATACACGGGACGTTGACATACGACCGAGCATCAAAGAGAAATTTTTGATGAAAGTTTGGTTACAATATACTATGCATGACATGCTCGGCACGCCCTAACATGCGGATGGTGTACAGCTGGTAAGTGGCCATGCCCAGTGTGCAGGCACCGACTTGAGTTCCTTTGGCTAAAGTCGGGTCGCAAATATGTTGCGTTTGACACGAATCGACAGTACCTCAAAAGAAATCATTCGTTCAGAGAAGATAGAAAGAACTTCAAGAAGGGCAAAGTTGTGCATGAAGTAAAAGAGGTACCAAAGTTCGAGGGTGCAGCTGTTGATGCCGAGATACGTGCTCTCGTGCCCGCGGCGCCGGGAACTGGCCATCAATTTGCGGGATATGGTGTAACGCATAATTGGACTCACGTGGCAGCCTTAACGAATCTCGTGTATTACAAGGACCTCGAACTTCCCCATAACATCGATGTGATGCACACCGAAAAGAATGTCGGGGAGTCCCTTTTTCACACAGTCCTGAACATTCCTGGGAAGTCAAAGGATAATGTCAAGGCTAGAGTCGATGTTGAGAAGCTTTTGATAGGAAGAGATTACACATGCAGCCCCCTACTGTCCGTCGAAAGAATTGGTTCAAGCCGCATGCCTACTACTGCCTTGATAATGTCCAAAAGAAGGAGTCATTTAGGTGGCTCAAATACATCGTGATGTTCCCTGACGGTTATTGTTCGAATATAAGTAAGGGAGTCAATCTTTTGACGGGACAAGTCAACGGGCTCAAGATTCACGACTATCATATATGGATTGAGCGGCTGATGCCAGTGATGGTTCGAGGGTATCTCCCCGAAAAAGTATGGCGAGTGCTTGCGGAGTTGAGCCATTTCTTCCGCACCCTCCTCTAGCTAAGATATGTCCTCGTGTGATTGAGAAGCGCAAGTTCAGTGCCGAGCTGCTATGCAATTTGGAGATGATCTTTCCGCCAGTTCTTTGCTCGATGGCACATCTCATTGTGCACCTCGCGAACGAGGCACTATTGGGGTGCAATTTCGTTGGCAATTTTGTATTGAGAGAGTTTAAGTATATTCGAAGATAATCGGAAACAAAGCCAAGATTGAAGCATGCATAGCTGAAGCAACATGCCTTCGGAGATGGCGACGCCATGACAACCCATCTGCTCGATGATGTTCCCACTATGCATAACCCGGTCTCTCGTTACAATGTCGACCTGCCCAAGAATGACCCCAATCTCGAACTATTCCAATTTCCCGGTGGCAAGGCCGGTAAAGGACTAAAATATAGGTTGCCGAAGGAAGAGAAGGATTGCATAATGCTCTATGTGCTTATGAACATGAAGGAAGTGGTCGATTTCATTAGGTAAAATGGTGAACACCCTATTTCTCTATGCAGATAGTAACTCGGTCTCCGTCTAATGCTTATTTTCTCCTTCTTAGCGATTTCACGGATGAACAGTGGCCGGGACCGACTGATCCCTCTCCCATGGAGTTGGACACTCTACTGAAAGAGGGTGCTCCCGGAAATAAAAAAAAACTTTGTGTCCTGGTTTATGGAAAAAGTAATTTCTAACCTGTCCCTCTTACCTTGCAATATGTGACTTGTAGCTCTTATTCCACGTAACTACTGAACGCAATAAATTCCTCTTGTACCTGTAGGGAGCTGATCCCAACGTTGAGATGTCAGATGAGATGAAATGTGTTTCCCAAGGTTGTAACAGTGTCGTCATGAAGTATGATGTGAATGGGTTTCGCTTCCATACAGAGACGCACCAGAAAGGGCGACCGAATGCAAAAACGGTAAATACTGGGGTGTTCACCAAAGGAGCCGATTCCCTTGATTACTACGGAAGGTTAGAGAATGTATACGAGCTGACCATCAATCGTACGAATGTCAAACTCAATCTTGTTGTGTTCAAGTGCCTCTGGTTTGACCCAAGGGGTGGACTGAGAAGTACCCCTTCCATTGGGTTTGTTGAAGTTAGGCCTTCAACCACCTATAGCGGAGCCGACGTCTTTGTTGTTGCTCACCAAGACAACCAAGTTTATTATTTGCCCTACCCATGCCAGAAAGCGGAACTCCAGGGATGGGAAGTCGTGTTCCAGGTATCGCCATATGGTAACCTACCGATTCCCTCCGAGGACGATTACAACAATATTAACCCTGTAACGTACGAGGGAATTTTCTATCAAGAGAAAGAGGACTTCGGACACTTTGATTTAGAACCGGTTGATCTTGAGGACCTTGGGAATGATGTAGAAACTCGGGGTGAGTCAGTGGTGAATCTACATGACATAATTATGCTCGAGAAGCTCCATACCGAGAATGACAACGATGTTGAGCCTACACCCTTCGATGAGAATCCGGATTTCTACTCAAAAGATAGTGATAGTGAGAATGAGAATGAAAATGAGAATGAAAATGATAGTGAGTATTTATTTTTTAATGCATTTTATTTTGTCTTTGTGCTTAACTGTTTTCTTAATTGCATTATGCCTTTATTCTTTATGTATACATTTTATTATGTCTTTGTGCTTAACTGTTTTCTCTTACTTAATGCAGGTGATTGAACAATATGAGCAGCGGCAAGGCAACCAGTTCGTCCTTGCTTAATGCTCAAGCAAGAAGAAAAGAGCTACACGGAGGGGAGACACCAAATCCCAATCCGCTGTTCCCGATCTTGCTCCTGGCAAGGAGGACGGGTCGAGGCCGAGGTCGAGGAGGACGGACGAGGTGCCACGGAGGAGGCGTGGACTTTGACCCACCACCGCTTACGGGCGACGTGGCTCTGAGTTGTTCCTGACAGCAGCCTTCAGGCCAGGAGGCAGTCCGAGAGGGAGGCGAGGACCGAGAGGAGGTGGGGACCGATACGAGGCGAACACTAGCCGAGTTGGTGGGGCCAAGAAATTGCGGAATCGTGGGGAATCGAGTCCCCGACGAGAAGTTTGAGCCTAGGACTCGGAGGCGAAGCCCTTATTATTCCAGATGGCCTTGAGTAAGTGTACTAATTTGGCAATTTAAAACATTTTATTTCATGTTGGTCATAAATAATTATTGTGTACTAATGTTTATTTTGTGCAGCAATTGGACATTTCCTCCGGGGACCAGGCTCGCCTTCCTAACAGCCTCGTTGGAGCTCCGATTAGGAAGTTCGCCGGTTATCACATTACCCCAGGGTGACAGAAGCTAGCTACTACTTGGGCGGACTACTGACTACCGTGTCCTGCTTTCCGACACCGCCGATGCTGTCATCACCAAGTTTTGGGTAAGGCATATTTCTCGAGTTATGTTCATACTTGATGACCCCACCGTGCTAACTCATGACTCTTATGCATGATTGAAGTGCTTTTACCGTGTGACCGAGGAGGACCAGGAGAAGGCGCAGAGGACTTTGCTTGGGGCTTGTGTGAAGTTGACCCCCCAGGTGTGGTACAACCAGAAGGTCACGGCCGCTAGCCACTTCTGGGCTGACAGCGGTGTGAGGGTCAGGAAGGAAGACATTGTCGGTAGGAACCCTAATCCTGAGTACTCAATGACGCCAGAAGAGTACATGTCGGTGAGTAAAATGTCAATGAGATTCTACATTTCTTCTAAGTTGCCATTGCATTGTCTGGAGTTGAGTATTGAATTTTCAGGTTATCCCCGATTGGTCCAAGCCGCATCGACTCGCATGGGAGGAGCTGGTTAGGACGAGGTGGCTCAGAGAAGACGAGGAGTTTGCAGCCTTGTCGAGGTGGAACGCGGATAACCGAGGCGATGGTGGAACGCACTGCGCGGAAAACCGCAACTTTGACCGCTTCAAGGGGAAGGTGGTACGTATATACATGGAACGACCTGCGTGCATTTCTGCTTATGTTTGTACTTCATATGCATAATATTTTCTTTTCGCGATACATGTGGCCGAGGCACAACCCGGGGAGGTGATTCATGAAGTCGCCGTCTATGAGATGATGCGGCGAAAGAAGCCCAATTACTCGGAGCCTCAACCTCGCTGTTCGTGTACTTGACCGCCCGAGCGACTTGGGGAACTACAAGACGATGGTGAAGGCTCGTCACCCCATGTGGATGACCCCATTCACGCGGAGATCGAGGAGTCGTTGGTCTGTCGGGGCACGGATTGCAGCATGGACGCCTCAAGATTCGAATAAGAAGGTCAAGCCTACCCTCAACACGAGCTTCACCGTCTCAAGGCTACCTACCCCGACGGCCCCTATACCGCGTGGCCAGCCTCGCCTCCGCCGAGGATGTAAGTTTTCTCGTTCTCATCATCTTTATGACTTTTGTTCCTGCATGGCTAACCAACGACGAGATTCCTTGTATTTGAAATTGTAGCCTGAGTTAGACGCGGCCTACGATACCGTTTATGAGGAATATCAGGTGGCCTTTCGGCAGCATCAAGAGGCGCTTGCGATCTACATGCAATACGTAAATGTAAGTCCGAACCTTTATTTTTGCAAAAGATACAAGTCCCACTTCCCCCCGTTTGTTGTACTATGGCCTGACTTCTAAACTATCTTGCAGGACATGATGGTGAATATTCAAACTGGACAGAATAGAGATTTGGGGCCCGTGCCTCCCATGCCAGGTCCGGCGCCATTTTTGCAATCGAAGGAAAGCTTCGCTAGGACCTACTACACATCGACACCGGTAAGTTCAATGCTAACCCACTGGTTATCGCTTTACTTTGCCTCGCAAGTTGATAACATGTAGGCAACATGTAGGGAACGGGAGCTTCTGGGAACCAGCACTTTGGTCACGCCTCGCCGGATGGGCGTCAGATCACACCGCTTCATGACCATGGTCCATCTCCTGGCCATTCTGCAGGTGGTTCTCCCGAGCTTCACACTTCTCCTACTCCCTCGCCAGGTGGCTCTTCTGCTGCTTCTCGGACGCAACCTCAGAGGTCGCCACTTTTCACCGGGAGATCTCGGTACACCCGTCTCCTCCGAGTTGTAGGGATGTGTGATGATGTCGATGATCTTGTATGACTAATGTATGGATGATCTTGTATGTGATGTTGATACATGTGTGGTGTATGGATGATGTATGACTAATATGTGGAATATATATTGCATGGATGTATGGATGATGGCTGTATGGATGTATGCATGGATGATGTATGGATGTATGCATGGATGATGTATGGCTGCTTTGAGTGTTGCTGAGAAAAATTCAAAAAATCGGTATGTGATACGCCGACAATGCCCTCGTAGCCTCCTGCCATGTGCCATATGGTCGTGGCTACGCCAAGCACCGCCGTCGCGTAGCACATGCTCCCACGCCGAGGCGTCGGCCTAAGCGCCACTGGGAGGCTCAGCGGTGGACACGTCCACATACGCCGAGGGAGGCCGTCGGCGTAGCCTCTCCCGGGAGGCCCGGTCGTGCCATGTGGCCACCATACCGAGGGTACGGCCGTGCCGTATATGGTGCGCCGTTAGCGGCCTAGCTAACGGCAGCGCCGACGTCACGACGCCGACGGGCCTCGCCGTCGGCCGAGAGCTACACCGACGGTTTTCGCTACCGACGGCCGCTTTTGCTCACGAGGGAGACCTTCGCCGAGGGGGCTACGCCGACGGCAGCCCTCGGCGTAGCGTATGCCGACGGCAATGCTGGCTACGCCAAGGGCTTTTAGCCGTCGGCGTAGCCATCGCGTGCTGTAGTGTGTTAGCCATAACAGTTCATGTAAAGACGTCTACTTACATACGAGTTAGGTTTTTTTTACGATGATTAGATTATTCAAAGTTGACTCTTTGATTGGCATTTTTTTTTTCATGTATGCTCTAACAAGTGGCAACTCAAAACACATAAATTGGCGTATGTTCGCGTCCATCTCTTGTTGCCTATGATCAACATGCTGCGTGCACTAAGACCACCCACTTGGTGCACCAAACTCGGTTCAAAGGGACCAATGAATCGATTCAATACATAGAAGGGCATCGGTTCGTAACAAGAAAAGCGAATCAATTTCTTGGTTAATTTGTTTGCATGCATATATATATATGCGACCTCTTTAGCAAAATGAAAAAACTGTATGGTGAGCGCTGAAAAGGGCAAAAAAAGGCTAGGTGTGATTACTCGAAATTGGGCTACATGTGATTTTTTACATTGCAGCAAAATGGCTACCGATTCTTCCTACTCTGCCATATTTTTCATTGAATCGGCTCAACATAGCACGCGATCTAAAAAGCTTGAAGATGATTTGCATCAAAGCTTGATAGAGACGCGCGCGGCCGACATGATAGGTGCCGCACGTATGTGCGGCTGCGATCGCACGTTTATTGGGAGCCTGACGGTTGGGAAGAAAAGCCTTTTATTGCCCCCTCCTGTTGTTCCTATGTTTTTCTTCCTTTCTTCGGTCGCTGTATTTTGTGTGGAGACACAGTTTATAGTCTTTGCTACGGGTCAAGGTGCATGAGCCAGGTGCATGGATGGAGGGCAGTAGTTAGCTTGGACGCCAAGTTCCGTCCGCGTGGGCATGCGCGTGCTGGTCCTGCCACTGCCACAGACAAGCCCGAGGGTAGCACGAGCCCGAGCGGTAGCCCATGGACACGACACACCACGGTGGGTGCAATGTAGGGCCGCTATCATGTCCTTATTCGTAGTACCATGGTGGGTGCAATGCAGGACAGGAATAAAACAGAACGGTCCAGGGCATGCATATCTACCTGGCTGTGGCTGTAAACCGAGGAGGCGACACAAGTAACCACTAGAGGAAAAAAGGATATCCGTTCGCGACCCGTCGGAGCATTAATCCAGGTTGCGTCACTAACCGGGACTAATGTTGGCACGCGTCCCGGTTGGAGCGGGCACGGGGCTAGGGGGCATGCGTCCCGGTTGGTAAGGAGGCATGCGTCCCGGTTGGAGCCACCAACCGGGACTAAAGGTTTGGCCACAACCACGTGGCATGGCACGCACCTTTAGTCCCGGTTGCCGGCTCCAACCGACTAAAGACCGCCTCTATAAATGCACGCCCAGCCCCATGCCTCCACTGCTTTTTCGAATGGTGGAAGGTGTGAGGGTGTGCTAGTTTTTCTCATGCATGCATTGAAGGTGTTTGTTGAAATGTTTGAGTGAATAATCCCGTTGAATTTCTCATAGAACAAAAATATAGAAGGTGTCCGAGACGCACTTGAGCTTTCTCCTCTTTATTTCCCTCGATCGAGGTTAGCAATCTTATCTTTTCTAGGTCATTGATACAATTCATGTGTCAGTGTGAATTGGTTATTTCACTATTTATGATGTCCTGTTTTGATAAATTTACTTATATGATGCGGATGAACGGTCGGGAATGGATGTACGGTGACGCGGTAGCGGGTATATCAAAGGCGTGGATAAATTTATCGATGTGGCTACGACAAACAAAGAGAATGGATTTATACGTTGTCCATGTGTTCAATGTCGAACAATAAGGAGTACTCTTCCTCGAAAATCATTCGCCACCGATTATGAAAGGTTTCATGCCAAACTATAATTGGACCAAGCACGGGAAAGAGGGGTTATGATGGAAGATGGTGAAGAAGAAGATGATGATAACAACTATCATCATATGTTTCCTGAATCTGTGATACCGCAATGGAAGACAATGGAGAGGAAAGAGGTGAAGAACGGGCATCGATGAGCGGTGATGAACTTGGTAGGGTCATTTCGATGCAAAGCGAGACCGTGAAATGTAAATGGGAAGTTGAAGTTAGAGGGCATGTTAGAAGATCACAAGAAATTGTTGTACCCAAATTGTGAAGATAGCAGACAAAGCTCGGTACCACAATCGGAATTGTTGCGATGGAAGGCGAGTGTGGTCTAACCGACTCCTCATTTGAAAAGATGCTGAAAATAATGAAGCCAAGTTTCCAAAACATAACGAACTTCCCGAGAGTACCTACAAAGCAAAGAAGACTCTCTCCTCCGGGATTAGATGTGCAAAAGATACATGCATGCATTAATGATCGCATCCTCTACCGCATGTAAGGAGTATGAGAATTTAGATAAATGCCCGGTATGCAGCGTTGCAAGATAAGATCGCACGAGATGACCTGGTGATGTTGAGGGAGAGCCTCCTAAGAGGGTTCTGCTAAGGTTATGTGGTATGCTCCTATAATACCAAGGTTGAAACGCATGTTCGAAACAAAGAGCATGCCAGATCGTTGTGATGGCACAAAGAAGACCGTAAGAAAGACGGGAAGTTGAGACACCGGCGATGGGTCACGGTGGAGAAAAATCGAGAGAGACTTCCTTAATTTGCGGTGACGAAGGAACTTATGATTTGGTCTAAGTACGGATGGCATGAATCCTTTTGGGAGCAGAGCTGCACACAGACTGCCCGTGACTCTATGTATCTACAACCTGCCTCCTTGGTTGTGCATGAAGCGTAAGTTCATTATGATGCCAGTGCTCATCCAAGGCCCGAAGCAACCGGGCAACGACATTGATGTGTACCTTAGGCCATTAGTTGAAGAACTCTTACAGTTGTGGGGCAAACCAGGTGTACGTGCGTGGGATGAGAACAAACAGGAGCCATTTAATCTACGAGGGTTGTTATTCGTAACCATCAATGATTGGCCTGCTCTTAGTAACCTTTCAGGACAAACAAACAAAGGATATAAGGCATGCACCCATGTTTAGATAAGACCGAAGGTACATATTTTCATAAATGCAAGAAGGTTGTGTACCTGGCGAATCGATGATTCCTTCCGACCAATCATCCCGTAAGAAAGAAAGGCAAGCATTTCAAAGGTGAGGCAGATCACCGGAAGAAGCCTGAACTCCCTGCTGGTGATGATGTATTTGGTATGGTCAAGGAAATAGAAGTAATCTTTGGAAAGGGTCCCGGTCAATCAGTTCGAACGACGTCGCTGAGACACGCACCAATGTGGAAGAAGAAATCTATATTTTGGGAGCTGTCATATTGGAAAGTCCTACGTGTCCGCTCTTCAATCGACGTGATGCACGTGATTTAAGAATCTGCGTGAACCTGCTAGGGTTCCTAGGCGTATGGGAAGACAAAAGATACACACGGCACGGGAGGACCAACAAATTATGAAAGACCCAAAGAACATGCATACAGATAACAAGACGGATAAAGGGCGTCACTTAAGTCGTGCCAGCTATGCTCTTACCAAAGCAGAGAAGGAAATCTTTTTTGAAGTCCTTTACAGTATCAAGGTGTCGTCAGGCTTCTCATCTAATATAAAGGGGATAATAAATATGGCAGAGAAAAAGTTCCAAAACCTGAAGTCTCATGACTGTCACATGATTATGACGCAGTTGCTTCCGATTGCATTGAGGGGGCTTCTACCGAAAATTTTTCGAGTACCCATTGTGAAGCTGTGTGCATTCGTCAATGCAATATCTCAAAAGGTAATCAATCCAGATATTCTGCCAAGGTTACAGAAGGATGTGGTACAATGTCTTGTTAGTTTTGAATTGGTGTTCCCACCATCCTTCTTCAATATTATGACGCATCTCCTGGTTCATCTAGTGGAAGAGATTGCCATTCTCGGTCCGGTATTTCTGCACAATATGTTCCCCTTTGAGAGGTTCATGGGAGTCTTAAAGAAATATGTTCATAACCGTGCTAGACTAGAAGGAAGCATCTCCAAGGGATATGGAATAGAGGAGGTCATTGAGTTTTGTGTTGACTTTATTCCTGACCTTAAGCCGATTGGTGTTTCTGACTCGCGGCATGAGGGAAGACGAAGTGGAAAAGGCACGCTGGGAAAGAAAGCAATGATATGTAGGGACGGGGATTCTTTCACTAAATCACACTACACAGTTCTACATAATTCCACCTTGGCAGCTCCGTATATCGAGGAACACAAGAATATTGTACGCTCCAAAACCCGGGAAGCTGAATCATGGATTACGATGAACACATGAAGTCTTTCGGTGGTTGGATGCAGACACATCTCTTGAATGACACCACTGTTGGAGATCACTATACTTGTTGGCGTCACCATCTTCTACTGTATTGAATTTCCAAGGGTACGAAATAAATGGGAATACATTCTACACGATCACCCAAGATAAAAAGAGCACCAACCAAAATAGTGGTGTCCGCTTTGATGCAATAGACGAGAATGGACAAAAGGACACATATTATGGTTACATAGAGGAGATATGGGAACTAGACTATGGAGTCTCTTTTAAGGTCCCTTTGTTTCGCTGCAAATGGGTCAACCTGATTACGTTAAGTATAGAAGATGCTCCATGGTTACGTCTGAAGCGGTCATAAGGAATGACATATGCCAAGAAGTTCATGCTCATATTATGTAACTCTAGTTCATGTCTTTCGCGGTTTGTGGCTTGACCGAAGGATATCTTTCGCGGTTTGTGGCCTTTAGTCCCGGTTTTGTAGTCTCAGTTTTTAATATTAATTTCACATATTAGGGAGAGCCTCTATGACCAGTTTCTCGGAGATGTCGGAGGACTGGGCTCCGTCGGCATCTCCCTAAAACTGGCCGCAGTGGTGTCCCTGCTCTCGAAAACCATCTTGCAGCTTGTAACTTCACTAACTAGATCAATACGCCTCGGAGCTAACTAATTTCACATATTAGGGAGTGCCTCTATGACCAGTTTCTCGGAGATGCCGGAGGACTGGGCTCCGTTGGCATCTCCCTGAAACTGGCCGCAGTGGTGTCCCTGCTCTCGAAAACCATCTTGCAGCTTGTAACTTCACTAACTAGATCAATACGCCTCGGAGCTAACTAATTTCACATATTAGGGAGTGCCTATGACGACCAGTTTCTGAGATGCCGAGGACCGGGCTCCGTCGGCATCTCCTCGAACCGCCGCAGTGGTGTCCTCGCTCTCGAAAACCATCTTGCAGCTTGTAACTTCACTAACTAGATCAATACGCCTCGAGCTAACTAATTTCACATATTAGAGTGCCTCTATGACCAGATTCTCGGAGATGCCGGAGGACTGGCTCCGCTTAATCTCCTCAAATCGGCCGCAGTGGTATCCTCGCTCGAAAACCATCTTGGAGATGCCTCAAACTGGCTGGAGGACTGGACTCACAAGGATGCATATTTATAGTACAAGCAGCTCAGCATAATATCGACACTCACAACATAATGTCGACACTCACCCCTATTATTAGTGTTGACTCATCTTTAGTCCCGGTTGGTGTCTCCAACCGGGACTAAAGGTTCATCTTTAGTCCCGGTTGGTGACACCATCTGGGACAAGGTACAAGCCGCACGACATAATGTCGACACTCACCCCTATTATCAGTGTTGCTCGCCCACTGCCTGCAATCCCTTTAGTCGCGGTTGGTTTCTCCAACCGACTAAATATGAACCTCTCTTTATATAGGCATTTCCTCTATTTATTAGGTAACACTCAAGACATTTAATAATATTAAAACCGGGACAAACCGGACTAGCTAACACTCGTGACTAAAGCCGCCTTTAGTCATAATCATGCCTAGTCCTATAGCACGCAGTGGTCTTCGTTGTCGCCGTCATCATCATCGCCATCGCCACCGCCACTCGGGGATCCTCACCATCCATGGCATATACCAGGCCATTCCAGCCTTGGATTCACGGGCGGTGGGGAGAGGTCTCTGGAAGACGATGCCGCCATCACGGACAGTGTGGGGCCTGTGGCGGGTGGACTCGTGGGCACCGTAGGCGAGGATGGTCTCCCCCGGTGATGTAGCGCATCACTCCGATGATAGTACGGTTCGCCAACCACAGACGACGGCCGGCTTCATTGTGGTTCACCGGTGGCGGGCCATCACCCTCGTACCTGGCGAGCTCCCTTTCCCGCCTATTAGCGAAGAAGGCATTCCAGGTGTCGTAGTTGTCGGGATCCCATTGGGGATCCATCCGCTGCTCCGGCGTGAGCTCGTGGTAGAAGTGGTTTGTGATGGCCGCCTGCCGTGCGGAACCTTGAGGGACAGGAGGGACAGGAACCCCTCCGGCCAAAGATCCAAATGGGCGGCCAAGAGTCTTGGGACAAGGGTAGTTGGAGGCGCACAGCGCCTCGGTCTCCTCGAGGGTCAGAATGGCCCAGTAGGCGTTGTCCATTGTTCTAAGAGAGGAAGGTGTGGATGTGTGGATAGCCATGACAAGATCACCCTAAATATAGAGGGAAAGGGCGGGAAAACTTGGCGTGAAGCTTTGGGAAATGGCGGGAAATATATTTAGTCCCGGTTAGTGACTACATCCGGAACTAAAAGCTCTAGTAGAAAGGAAAGGGCGGGAAAACTTGGCAGGAAGAGGTGGGAAATGGCGGAAAATATTTTTAGTCCCGGTTTGTGACTACATCCGGGACTAAAAGCTCTAGTAGAAAGGAAAGGACGGGAAAACTTGGCGGAAAGAGGTGGGAAATGGCGGAAAATATTTTTAGTCCCGGTTTGTGACTACATCCGGGACTAAATGTTTGCCGAACAATGAAAATCCTTCGCGTGGTAGTCCATAGTTAGAAATTCAGATAATTCAAAACGGGCATAATAAATTCAAAAAAATCCGAACAATGAAAATCCTTCGCGTGGTGTCATATTTTGTTACATAGTTGAAAGGAAAAATACCAAACTTGGTATATTGATCATGTTTCGAAAAAACCTTCAGAAGATGACCTATCATGTTCGAGGTTTCATGGCTTTCGGTCCAAATGAACGATGTTATGTGCTGAATCACGGCATAGTTTGTGATGTTGTGTCCATATTATGCATGTGTGTGGACATTGGCATGGAGACAATGTTGCAGGAGGAAGTTTTACTTTTTGTCGCACGGAAAAGCCCTTTTCCATTTTCCGAGCGCAAAAAACGGGTCGTTTTGTGAAGTAACCACCAAAATGCCGTTTCAGAATGCTACCGTCCCATTTTCCTAAAAATACTAGACCACCTTACATGGACTATCTCCCAACCGGTACATCTCAAACCTTTTCGTCCATCCCGGGTAAAAAGGACAAATGTCTGCCGAATCGGCAGGAAGTGGGTCCGGTTTGTACTACAGGTACATGATCTATCGCCCGTGATTTTTTGAAAAAATCATTTTTAGACTCGCAATATGTGGTTTCTTCAGAGATCCAATGCAAGTTCTAACGATGCTCGCCCCCTATCTTCATGCACACCGGTTCGACCATAGTTAGAAATTCAGATAATTCAAAACGGGCATAATAAATTCAAAAAAAATCCGAACAATGAAAATCCTTCGCGTGGTGTCATATTTTGTTACATAGTTGAAAGGAAAAATACCAGACTTGGTATATTGATCATGTTTCGAAAAAACCTTCACAAAATGACCTATCATGTTCGAGGTTTCATGGCTTTCGGTCCAAATGACCGATGTTATGTGCTGAATCACGACATAGTTTGTGATGTTGTGCCCATATTATGCATGTGTGTGGACATTGGTATGGAGAACAATGTTGCAGGAGGAAGTTTTCCTTTTGTCGCACGGAAAAGCCCTTTTCCATTTTCCGAGCGCAAAAAAGGGTCGTTTTGTGAAGTAACCACCAAAATGCCGTTTCAGAATGCTACCGTCCCATTTTCCTAAAATACTAGACCACCTTACATGGACTATCTCCCAACCGGTACATCTCAAACCTTTTCGTCCATCCCGGGTAAAAAGGACAAATGTCTGCCGAATCGGCAGGAAGTGGGTCCGGTTTGTAATACAGGTACATGATCTATCGCCCGTGATTTTTTGAAAAAATCATTTTTAGACTCGCAATATGTGGTTTCTTCAGAGATCCAATGCAAGTTCTAACGATGCTCGTCCCCTATCTTCATGCACACCGGTTCGACCATTTTTCATCTTTAGTCCCGGTTGGTGACACCATTCGGGACAAGGTACACTCCGCACGACATAATGTCGACACGCCATTTTTCCCGCCATTTTTCTTCCCGCCATTTTTTCCCGCCATTTCTTCACTATATATATGTAGGGTTGGCCTCCATTGTCATTGCACATCTCTAGACTCATATCTGCAACCTCATCACTCTTTCCCATGGCTTCCACCGTAGCACTAACTCGCAGGGAGGCGGAGGCGCTTTCTTGTCGAACTACCCTCGCCAAGCCATCTTGTGTCCCCGTCGGCTGGATGCTGAACGTCGGAGGCGTGCCGGTTCCTCCTGTCCCTCTAGGTGTGGCGCGTTGGATGGCCATCACGAACCACTACTACTTCGAGCTCACTCCGGAGCAGCGGAGGAATCCCAGATGGCATCCCGACTATTTCCACACTTGGGAAGCCTTCTTCGTGGATCGGCGTGAGAGGGCACTCGCCAGACACGAGGAGGAGGGCCCACCTCCTACGAACTTCAACGAGGCCGGCCGGCGGCTGTGGTGGCGCGGCCGACTCTCCCAGCGTCATGGCTCACGACACTCGCCGACTCTAGCTGCCTGCTACTCTCAAGTCCAGCCCACTCGTACTCAACCTTCAAGGTTCAACTACTGGCGACCCCGCACGATAGTGACGACGGCAGCGGTAATGATTTACCATGATGGCAGTATTACAGTGTAAAGGAGCATGACTGAATTATTCCAACATTGCAAAATAAGTTCGGCCGATTGTGGCTTAATCTGGCCATGTATCTTAATGTTCAGTTCTTCTATGTAACTTTGTGTTAGTTGTGTTATGTACTTTAATTCCAGTTCTATCCTAATCAAATTTTATTTCCGCCCATTATTTTCCGTCCTATTTTTTCCGCCCATTAAAAACAGAAAATGGTTTTGAATTACTTATAAGTTAATTCATTTTTAATTGTAAATGGTTCATATTTTAAACGGTTACATTAATTATTTTTTAAAAATAGAAAATGGTTTTGAATTATTTATTCAAATCCAAACACTTTTTATGTTTAAAGTTTTTCTAAATTCCATATTAATATTAAAAAAATATAAGTTAATTCATTTTTAATTTTAAATGGTTACATTAATTATTTTTTAAAAGTAGAAAATGGTTTTGGATTATTTATTCAAATCCATACACTTTTTATGTTTAAAGTTTTTCTAAATTCCAAATTAATATTTAAAAAATATAAGTTATTTCATTATTAATTTTAAATGGTTACATTAATTATTTTTTAAAAATAGAAATTAGTTTTGGATTATTTATTCAAATCCATACACTTTTTATGTTTAAAGTTTTTCAAAATTCCAAATTAATATTTAAAAAATATAAGTTATTTCATTATTAATTTTAAATGGTTACATTAATTATTTTTTAAAACAGAAAATGGTTTCGAATTAGTTATTCAAATTTAAACACTTTTTATGTTTAAAGTTTTTCTAAATTCCAAAGTAATTATCATTTAAAAAACATTACAAATTTAAACCCCAAAATAAAAAATAAGTGAACAGAGAGAAAATAATGAAAAATTTGAAGCAGGGAATACGTCCGGTTAGAGCCACCAACCGGACTAAAGACCTAGCGCGCCTTTAGATCTTTGAAAATTGATTATATTTACCCTTTAGTCCGGTTGGAGCCACCAACCGACTAAAGGTCCTTGGTTATAATCGCGCCTCCTCTTCTTCTTCCCTTCACTTCGCTTCTTCCTCTGCTTATCGACGCCGCCGCTCCACCTTCGCTCCGCTGGCCGGCTGCCGTCGCTCATCCTCGACCGACGCGCTCCTCCTCGCGCGACCGCCAAAGACTCGGCTCTTCGTCATCCCTCCAGCTCAGCTCAAGATTTCCAACCGCCGTCATATCGCCAGCAGTATGCCCCTCTTCGATACGCTGCTACGGGTTCGGCGCTACGGGTCCACGTTGTCGCGCCGCTGGTGCTACGCGTACGGACACGGGGCCGGACAGCGAAATGAACTGGCGGCGTGGCGTAGTAGGCGCGGCGGCGCGGGCGGCGTAGTAGGCGCGGCGGCGCTGGCGTCACCGACGTGGCCCACGGGCTCCGACCTGACCACCACGCTTGGCTTGCCTAGGGCCCAAAGACTCGAGGACAATGGCTAGGTTCTCACGGGTAAAAAAACCCAACCCTTTGCTGATGTCATATTGACACAGTAATTCAATTTTAAATGATTTAATAATTCCAGAAATTGATATAAACTTGTAAATTCAATATCTTTTTATTTATAAGTCAGAAAAATACAAATAATATATCAAATTGTTCAGAAAAATGAAACCTATCTATTTAAACTATAATCATGCATTGTTAAACAATTAAAATGACAAGTATAATTAGAAGAACAAATGCACCCCTCTCATATGTTCCGGAGTTTCCCCGAGTTAGGGTTTTCACCCGTCGGAACCCCGATTAAATCGTCGAGCATGTCTTAGGGTTACATTCCAATGCAAATTAACTTGTCATATCGTCATACTTTCTTTTCGGTGTTTCGATTATTAGGTTTATTATTAGTTAGGTATTATTAGGTTTATTAATTAGTTTGGTATTATTGGTCTTCGGCCCCACTGGTCAGTCACTATGGGTAGCCCCAGACCTGATTCACATTGTCAGTCACTGTGGTTAGATAAGGAATCATTAATACCCCTTAGGTGCATGTGGGTTCGACGATGTGCCTTCGCCAGGGCATTCCGAACCCTCTTAAATCGATTCTAATATGGTATTTTGTTAGTATCTAGTGTTACCTATCTGCTGGATAGTTTCCCTTTTGTAGCCTTATACTCATGTTCCCCTCTCATATGCATCCGAGGTTTCTCCGAACTAGGTTTTACACCCCTCTAACTCCTAATATTGATTTTAGTTGATTTTAGCTAGAGTTACCTATCTACTACATGGTTTTTTTGTAGCTAGGTTTAGGTTTAGGGTTTCTTTATTTTATTATTGTGTATGTATATATTAGGGTTTCTCCTTAACTTTCTCCTTTAGCCGCTTTGACTTATTCGTTTTTCCACCTATGCAGAAAATATGGACCCACATGTCAGAGACGAAGAAAAGGAAGAGTTGATCCAAGGTGTGATCCGTGGGAAGATAATTTAGACGTATCAACGTTTTCAACAACTCCGTGAGGGTGATCCTCTTTACCGGAATAGACAACTTGTTTGAGGTTGAAGGTGTTGCCTTCATGAGGGAGAAGGCGATGCCTTGTGTAATCGAGAAGACGACCGCTCCGGCGAGGTGCATGTAATATAAATCAATTCATTAATTAATCATCTGCTATCTATATAGAAATAGTAACGACGATCTTTCTTCTTTTAGCCCTCCGGATCGAAGGAATCTATTGAAAAGAGCAGACGAGGCCCAACCAAAAAGTTGCAAGACCATGAGAGGTTAAGCATCGAAGATGTCGCTGAAGACGGCAAACCGACAGCTCCCGAAGTATTCGCAACCAAATTTGTGGCACGATGCGGAGTAATCGTTAGGGACTTAATCCCGATCACCATTAGAAATTGGAATAGGTCTGCTAATGCGGATGAAGAGGGAACATGTTTATTTGTCCCTAACCACGCCAAAGATTTACTGTGGAAGAGGCTCATGGTTAATTTCAAACTACCGAAGATAGAGCTGGATCCAAATGCGGAGGATCCAGTTGAGGACGCCTTACAACATGGGAGAGCCATGGAGGCTAAGGTCAGGGAGTGGGCTTTGAAGAAGATGGCCCAGTGTTTCACCAACTGGAAGAAAAGATTGCACTTGACTATGTCGTGAAAAAGAAGACTCCCGATTTCAAGAATATTCAGTTTGAGAAGATAAAACCATTCTGGGCTGAGTTTGTGGAATACAAGACATCAGAAAAGGCTAAGAAAATGTCTAAAACGAATAAGCTGAATGCTGCTAACAAGAAGTATCACCATACTATGGGGAAAGGTGGATACAGGGCTGGCATTCCTAAGTGGGAGAAACTTGAGCAGGAACTGCGTGATAAAAAGATCACCCCAGAGATGCATCGATTGGGCGTAACGCAAGGAATTGGTTTTACGGGCATGGGGGCATGTTGGACTCGGAAGGGAGGTGTATATATAACATACGACATAAAGAAGACCCCTTGCCAATCGAGAGGATCAGAAAAGATGGGGACTTCATTCCCGATAGAGAGAATGATGAGCTCACACTCGCCCTTGGAAATAAGGAACATGATGGACGAACACGAGGCACAAGCGGCTCCCAACCATGGAGGACTGGGTTTCCCGAAGAGAGGAAGAAATATCCTGATAGAAGCCGTCAGAGGAGTAAGGACAGGGCGGCAGTTGAAGCAGATAGTCAAAAAGAACGAATGCGTTTAATTGAAGAACGATTAAAGCAACAACAAGATGAAATTAACGCACTTAAAGAGCAAAGTACTACCAGCCCATCTCAGCAGCACACTGCATTCGATGCTACCGGCCTATCGAATAATCGAAAAAGCAGTGTGGCTTCCACCGAGGTCCCGGGTGATGACAATGGCGATGACGATGATGCATCGACGATGGCTCCTATTGGCTACCCAGTGGATGATATCACAGAGATGACACACTGCGAGCTACATGTCAAAGTTGTGAACATATCAATGAAGGTGGCGGTCGGCTATGCCTTACCAATTGGACCCACACCAACTTACCTCTGTCGTCCGGTTCCAGAGGGCTACGCTGTTGTCGGCGTGAATGAAATCATGCCCACCTTTGAGGTTTTGGATCTTCACTACCCTGCTGGTGAAGGGATGTGATCTTTGGGTGACGCAAAAACGCCACCATTCTATGGTCAAGGAATGTATCGTGCTTTGAAATCACACGCCAAGGCCATCTTCGCCGCCGCCTCACCCGTCTCCAATGAGGTCGCCGCCGCCGCCTTCGCCGCCTCACCCGCCCGCCGCCTCACCAATCTCCGTGCAGCCATCGCCGCGGAGCCATCGCGCCTCAGATAAAGCGTAAGCGCATCTGCCATCGTGGCGATCGCCGAAACGTAAACAAGAGCCTCTTCCAAAAGTACCAAAGGTTCCTACCAAGAGAGCTTATGACTGTGATCAAGAGGAGATCATGATCGTTGATGCGGAAACGACAGTGTTTTTCGCTAAGCTGAGGCAGCCGAAAGAGCCAGAGTTCCCCAGCACCAAAGAAGAAAAAGCCAAAGTGTTTAAAATGCTAAAGAATCTTCATCAACCCGAGCCAAAGATGTCATCAGACTATGACCGTTCAATTCTCAAGTCACATGCGGCACAAAAAGCCTCGAAGAGCAGTACTGATGCAAGCGGGAAATCTGTTGCCCAGTTCGGAGAACAAGCAAAACAGACTTGCGCCCCTCTCAAGGTGATTTCTCAAACCAATGTGGGTCGAGCAAATATGGGTCAAGAGCAAGATGATCCGAGGTAGTTGCATGTCACGGAGAGTGACGCTCAAGGTATGAGTATTGCCCAAGACTTATACCGCTTAGAGTTCTTCCTCGGAGTGAAGTAGCATACAAATACCAAGACGGCAAACCTCTCACAACTGAGGAGGTAAACAATCTTTCAACAAAATCGAAGATTGCATAATCGGTACATGCATGCCACGTCACGGGCTAATCGGATAGTCCGAGGGTTACAAAAAAGCATCATGGGAAAGAAAGGGATGACATGATATCCATTGAATTTGATAAACTATTTCAATTATTCAATCAAGACGCCTTGGACAAATCGATCATCAGTTCCTATTGTCTGTAAGTACTAATTCTGTAATTAATTTAGTCTCCAGCTATATTATTTTGTTTATTGCATGTATATAATCATAGTGTAATATGCGTAATGAAGATTCTCGAATGCAGAGGACAAATCTATGACATTGGCTTCATTGACCCATATTGGGTTCATGAAGCTAATCTCAAAATAAGCCCCTGTGATACGGAGGATAATATAGTACACGTTAAGGTTTCAAGAAACCAAAAGGGAAATACTATTTCCTTACAACTTCCGATAAGTGTTATTGTCTTGTATACACTTTCTATTTCGCTTACTCGATGTTAAGTATATAATTGATTAGTTCGCATTCGCAGTACCACTATATTCTGTTAATCATTCAACTTGATAAAGGGCGGTACCAGTCATGGACTCAAACATAAACCCCTTGAGACGTGGAAGGACATGCAGATATTTCTCCAGTGTAATTCTAATCATTACGACACTATATCGGCAACGTTCGTGAATTTTATGATATCAAGTACTTAATAACTTATTTTATTCGTTTTCTTCGCCGGGCAGCGCTTGGAAAAGGTTCACCAAAAAGGCTAGGGGTGTTTGGAAAGAGGAGCTTACATTTGAAGCACTAGATGTAAGCACCACTAGCTATATTCGCGCATCTCTTTGATTCTAGTTTTGATACAGTTATTATCATGCTTGATTATTATTTTGATTGAACTCTGTTCTCGTAAAGTGCCTGACGCAGGGACCAGGTAACAATCTCTGTGGATACTATGTTTGCGAGTTCATCCGGCAGACGTGCGATGAGAAGGGCAGAAATTTAGAGCAACTTCACGTACGTAAACAATTTCTATAGTTTTTAATTTCAAACAATTGTGTTTAGTTTTATTCATATAGGCTGACTCCTTTTTTAAATCAGATCGAACGTCTACGGAACGCTCTTCTGCCAACGGATCGAGTACGAGCAATTCAGGAGGAATTGGCGGGATTTTTGGATGCAGAAGTCCTAGACCCGAAAGGGGAATACTATTCTGTTGTGTATAGACAATAGGGATTGTAAAAATAGCAACTTTGAAGGAATTGGCCGGTAGCATCGAATAACAACTTTTGTATGTAGTGCATGAACTCGATCCGTGTATTGAATGTAATATTGTCATGATGATCTTGTATAATATAAGGTTCCTTCGTTGATAATTGCAAAACACTAAATAAACAATAAAACAACCTAAATGAATTCTCTGACGCGGCACAAAAGTGGCGAAAATGCTGCCGCGCAACAAAATGTGCCAAAATGAATTCTCTGCCGCGCCAGAGAAATGGGCCAAATCTCTGCCGCGGCAGCAGGTTATTAGTCCCGATTCGTGTTACGAACCGGGACTAATGCTCCACCTCTCCTCGCGCTCTGATGCCGCCACGTGTGCCCCTATTTGTCCCGGTTGGTTGAAAGAACCTAACCAGCTGTAGCTTTTGGCCCCGATTGTCCTGGCCAAGAATCCCACTAATTACCAGACTCAACCGGACGCGTATGCGTTTTCTACCAGTGAACCTGTACCAGTATGATCAACTCTGTTACTAAAAGTGTACTTCCGTGAGCATAATCTCGATCGTGTGGAAATCTCGCTCGGGCGAGTCTGTAGTAGTCCCCTGTAATGATTCGTTCTACACGAGGACTTGATAAGCCTTTCAATAAAAATAAAAATAAAATAATGTCTCTATATACACGGGACATCGCAAAGAAAACAAAATTGGCAGCTGGCCAGATCTCTCTTCTGGACCACACAGGAGTACAGGCATACAGGGTCGTAGTCGGGGAAGCAAAGCTTCACATTCGTGTCTCCCAAATACGTGGTACTCATCACACTTTCTTTTTGCGGGTGCACACTTTTGTTTTATTTGAGTACAGTTGTTGCTAACAGCATGTCACCGAGAACAAAGAATCCGAGCCTTCACATTATAGTACTCCCTCCGTTTTAAAATATAAAATGTATTTGGTTTATCAAGAAAATGAATCTAGACTTGTTTTAGTATGTAGATTTACTCAACTTTGAGATGAATCTATACAGTAAAAGAAGTCTAGATTCATTTACTTCACAAAACTAAAACATCTTATATTTTAAAACAGAGGTACGTACGTGTGCTCCATATAAGCAAATTCCGTCCCTTAGATTTGAGAGGCTAGCTTTAGATAAGGCGTAAGAATAAAATTCTCTACTAGATACTCCCACCGTTTTAAAATATAAGATGTTTTAGATTTATGAAGAAAATGTATCTAGACTTCTTTTAGTGTGTAGATTCACTATAAACATGAGTGAACCTACATACTAAAAGAAATCTAGATACATTTGCTTCACAAAGCAAAAACATCTTATATTTTGAAACGGAGGAAGTAGATTTGAGCAACGATTTTGTTCCTATGAGATATAATGTAAGAATCACGCAAAAAATTAATAATGTATGAAGATCTGCATAAATTGCAATACTTCTATTTTATGTGTTTTGTACTTAGAAATTTATTTGGCCAGTTGCTCCTCTAATATGTAACTTGTTTAACGTTTTAAATTATTTTTAATGCGCAAATGATTATTCATGAATAATATTCATTTTTTAACGCCTAACCTTAGAAAAACTGTAAAAATTATAAATATTATATTTTGGGGTTTTCAAACTTTATTTGGCTAGTTTCTCCTTCAATACATATACTAGTTACACATTTTCAAATATTTTTTAATGTGCAAATGATTTTTTGTGTTCATGAATAGTATTTTTCCATATGTATGGTTTAACCTTTTTTATTATGGTCAAAGAATATTTTCTTTTATTTTAGTCTAACTTGTGATGTTCATGATTTTATTTATGGGGTAAAATCCTCAAACACTATGAAATTTCATTTTTCATGAAATGTACTAGCTAGCTGTCTAGCTAGCGGAATATTTTTATGAAATAAAATGTAACAAAGGTCTGTGTAAATTATAAAAAAATCATACCACGTTTTGGTTTATAGATATTTATTTGACCAGTTGCATCTCTAATAATCCCTCAGATCCTTAATAAGTATCGATGATTTAAATCAGCGTCACATATTATGAATTGAAAAGAGTATATAATAATAACATATTTTCAATGGGTTTTAATGTGTAAATGATGTTTTCTATTAATAAATAATATGCATTTTTCTTGTATATTACATGGTTTAACCTTTTACTATGGTGAACTGCTTTATTTTGTCCGATTCTAGCCAAACTCATGAAGTTTGAGATTTTAGTCGACTATGCGTGATTGGGTCATTAAGAAACTATTCTCTCTGTCGGAGTCAACTTACTCATATTTGTCTAGATTGACATTTACCAACAACTAAAATATCTCTAAATAATTTAAGAAACACATGTCTAAATACATAAGAATAATCTAGACAAATATGACTTAGTTAATTCCATACGGAGGGAATATGAAATTCCAGCTTTCATGAAATGTACGAGCTAGTTGTCGCGGTATCATTTCAAATAACGCTCACTCTTTTCCAAAATAGTTGACGTGATTTTGGAAAATGTAATATGGATTCTTACATATAAGAAAATCGACGAGTATAAAATTTTCAAGTTTCTAAAACGTCCTTAGATCCGCAGTAAAAGCTCAATCCCAATCAAAGGCATCTACCAACCAAAACTCTCCCGCTACGTGGCCATGGAGATAACAACAACGTAAACAAATGCTGTCATGCGCCATCATGCATGCACCTAATTAACGAAGCATCGCAGCAGCATAAACCGAGTACTAGTAGGTCCCGGCCATGCTGCACTGACGAACTGACTTTTCCTTGACTGTCCAACAGATGGGCATCTACCTTACGATCGGGTAGCAATTGTTAATTGGACGCAGCGGACAGCGTCCAGGTTCAATGTATCCGTGCGACCCAAGCTTTTCCATCCCTCCGCGCTGGCCGTTCTTCGGACAAGATGAGCCAATAAGTGGCGCCTCATCGTGGTCTCGAGCGGAGTGCAGATGTCGCGTTTGACTTGGCTTTGCGGCTTCGAGTCGCGGAGTTGCCTGGAAAGGACGTGCCTTGATCTCTAGATAGTGGCGGATGAGAATATAATGGATAAAATTAAAGAAAATGTTTTCTGTGTTGCTTGATTGCTTTGAAACGGTCTTGGCCCTGGCCGTGAATATGTCAGTGCGCACGTCAGCTTGATGACAGGAGATTGAGGTATAGCAGAAATTGCATTTAAGTTCTTCTTTAGTTACGGCACCATTACCGTATCTGAAAAAATGAGAATTATTGTCATACTATTACTACGTACGATGTTGCAGATTTATCTAATTTTATAATGTAGTTAGACATTTTATATGTAGCATATAAATTTATTCAAATTTAAACAAATTTCCTAGGGGTACTAACATCATTTTCAGGACGAAAGAGTACATGCATGTTTACCACTACAGAGTTGCAGCAGGAAGCCGTACGCGTCAGTATGTCGTTAGTGGCGGCAGCAGCAGCTCACTTTGTGATTGTTGGACACATTCTGTATTTCCAAATTAGAGCCGGTTCACTTTCACCAGATGGAGCTGCAATTGAATGGTGTCCATGCGCATAGAGTCGTAGTAGAAAGGAAGAACACACAGTCTAGCCCCTGCTGATCTGTACGCAAAATGGAAAGTGCCCTATAATTACGGCTCATTCGAGCGGGAATAGTACTGCATGCACGCGTCAATTTTCAAATAGTACTACTAGTAGTAGGGGTACGCATGATCACTTGGAAGCTGGTAGCTAGGGAACACCATGTTTCAGATTCTCCTTCTTGTGATCTTTTTCAGCTAGCAGGTTCTGTGAGAGACTCGGTCCTGCTTCACTCTTCACTGCTACGATCGCACATGCAGACCATCGAGCTTCTAGATGGGGTCTGCAATTTAGTACACCATGATAAGATTGGAGCAGATGGTCATATGGTCCAGCAGTGGATCTCGCATTAATGGCGCATGGCGACGCATCCCCAGATTGATTGATCGATCGATCGATCGATTGATTGATTAGGGTCCTACTACGCGAGAAGGACATGTGCTGCTCCCAGGAGTAAAGTGAAGAGCTGAAAGAAACCTCGGCCTGAAACCCAAAAGAGATTTCACGGTTTTCCAGCTTTGACATATTCGCGGCATTAATGGAGTCGGGGCGTGAAATTTGCTCAACAAACTTCTAAATACGTTTTGGTACTAGGAAAAAGGCGGAACAAGACGTCAAATGGTAACGGCGGGAATCTCGTATCAGCATTGACAGGACATACATAGAGGCGGGATCGGAATCTTGTATCAGCCAACTTCATTAAGTAGAGAGGGTTACAAGTAGTGATGCTCCGGCGCCTAAAGAGCAACATCAGGTCCAAAACCTAACCATGTGACACTATGGCGTCGTGCTCTTGCAAAATTTGCAAGACAGTGACTTACCCTAACCTATGAGCATTCTACTTTTTATAAAAAGACAAACTTTATCCTGACTAGCCAAACTATTAACCTCAGAGACTAAATGCACATGGGAGGATCTGTCATGTGCCTTCGATCTCACCGTTTTGATTAATTGAAAAAATCCCGACTCAACTATGTTAGATTGATCTTTTTCCGCATGGGCAATGGCCCACCGAGCCCTTTGACTCGCGCCCTGATTCGGGGCGTCCAACCGGGCCTGTTAGTAGTGAGCCCCTCCTGTCATAATAGCTATCAAACTGACTAATTGCTCGGTTACGCGAAGTTCGTAGTTGTTTGTAGCTTATTGCCTAAAAGTGTAGTTTTTTTAAGCAAACCTCAATTGTCGTAGTTTTTTTAAGCCCTAGTCTCAATTGTCGCAGCAATATGCAATTTTCTCGAAAATAATGACAATCGTCGAACACCTCGAGCGACACACTTATTTTGTGTGGTTTCTTGCTTCACGCATGCAGAAAGAAGAGGACATATATATGCAGGTTATAAGGCACCAGTGAGAAAACTCATGAATGAGCTGAGACGTGAGAAAATATACGCATGACTTCTCAGGCAAAAAGAGGACGAGGGTTGCCTGTTCATACTTCCAACGAGGCCCATCTCCTATTCTTCACCGTATAAGTAGTGATTCTAATTAAGAGGCCGACCTGGTTCTTGTGAAAGTAGAAGAGAAGTATTTGAGTCATGTACATCCACGCCATTTCCTCTTTGCCAAGCATGGAGTCATGAGATTTTGGAGTGAAACAAACCAGTATGTACCTACACCGTCGGTAGCTAAAATCCTCAAATATTGGTTCTGGAGTTACGGTACTTGTTCGACTTCTTTGGTTACCATACGTCCTTGAAGTAAACCTCCTCGCCATCCTTCCCTGCACCGGTGGGTTCATTCTCACAATCAGTGCCAACCTAAAATGGCACGGTCCGTAAGAAAGTGGGAGTCATGCATGTGTGAGCATAAAGGTCGGAGAACGTGGTATGATAGACTTACAGTACCATCAAGAGCCTAGACAAGACAACAATCGTGGCTTCAGCTGAAGACAAGTGTTGTTGCAGTCTCAAAAAGAATACGGAGTATGGAAACTCCACCTCAACCCGAGATCAAACGGGAATGGTGAAGCCATGGTGCCGGTGAAGATGCGGAGCACCGACACGCCATCGTACAAACAACACTATGTTATGAATTAGGAAAGAATAGATCTCGAGACCCAAACTCTGTAGACTTTCTTTGCCACAAGGCTGACGTCAACCGCAACCGTGAACATATAGATTTCAGCAGATTTGTAACAATCCAAATTTTTCTACACTAAAGCAAATTTGGAAAGGCAAATTCGAACAAATTAGAATCAAACAAATTAGACAAAAAAGAGAGAAGAAAACAAAGGAGGAACATGAAGAACAATAATGAACCCTAGCTCTGCCGTCGATTTCCCCATCACCAAGACCGCACCGCCTGCCCCACCGGTTGCTGTGGCGACACCTCGCGTCGCTGCGCCGCTGCTCGTCGTCGCCATATACTGCATATCTTTACCCTCAGACGCGAAGCGCCATGTCCTCGCCCGCCTAGCCGCTCGCCGCTCGCCACCTTGCCTCGCTCCAGGACCTCGCCAACACCTCAGCCACTTCAAGAAGGACCGAGAGGACACCAACGACGCCAGATAAGCTTGTAGACGCCGCCGATTTCTTCACTGCCGCAACGCGTTGCCGCCCCAAGCTCTGCCCTCTCCTATAAAGCCTCCCAACCTTCTCCAATTTTCGATTTCTCTATGGGAATCGATCCCTCCTATCCTCTCAACCGCCACCGTCTCATCGATTTCAAACATCACCGCCGCCGAGCCCGCCTCCAGCGCTGCCGACCGCCAATGAGCTCCCTCGCTCCGCTTCCTCTTTTTTTTCCTCGCATCTTTGAAGGGTACGCCACTTGTGCCATTTCTGAGCAGCGGCCAGGCTCTGGGCCAACTACTCTCTTTCTAGCCCGAGTAGAAAAAAAAACAAGTTTAAACCCTTTTCTTTTTCTATTTTCATTTATGTTTTCAATTTGAAATGCATTTAAAAACACGTCCTTTTGCAAGGACGCTCTGGCCAAATTTTTTTTTTAAAGAGGGCTATATTAGACCTCATAAACCTCTGTTTTAAAACAACATTTTCAAATACCTTTAGAAATTATTTTTCTAGGCTAATAGAACTCAAAACCTTTATGTATATGTGGCAAAATAAAGGTTCCTTTTATCTATATCTCAACCTTAGTTCACAAATACAAGTAATAACCTTGGGCAAACATTTCTGAACATTTTAGGACCCATTGGTGAAGCCTCGGAGGATTTTGACATAGGAGTGCACCATCTCGGAGTCGAGGAATTTTCGGAAGACCTTTCTCTAGGCAAGTCACCTCTCTCACCGATGAAATTTTGGTGATAAATGATTTTGGAATATGGAAGCTATGTGCAATAGTAGAACCCCTGAACCATCAATATCAATATCTGATGTTATGCCTTGAGACCAACCCTAGAGGAAACCCTGGACTTGCTTGATGGATGATGCATGATTGTTTGTATGATTGCTTGGAGGTCATGTCCACCTTCAAAAATTTGGTATAAAAAGGACTCATCACCTGGATGAGATCCTTTACTTTGGATTATGTGCCCTAGTATGTGGGCCTAGTTGATGGGTAAACCTGTGGTACATCCCTGACACAAAACAATAAAACACACCATATAAATTGTAAGAACCCCTACTCTATTCCTATGGATTTTCTACAAGGTAGATGGACCCTGGTATGGGTGATCAACGGGAAGACACTCGGAGTCGGGATGCTATAGTATGTTATCGATTTTCGTGGCCCTGACATACTCCCGGTGGGATTCGAGTGATGAGACCTTTTCGGGTAGAATCTTCAAAGGATAGAGTAGATAAAAACCTGGCCATCGATTAAAGGTTCTGATGCCAATGATAGCAATATCGCAAACCCTAGCGGTTTGGGCCACTTTGGCTTAGCACGGAGCCATCGGAGGCACACACTTACATATCTAAAATCCATGATACAGAATGAAAGAAAAATAAATATATATACTGAAGAAAATAAATAATACCAAGTATGATCACTTGGTGAGATTAAGTATGTCGCGGACGGACGATGTTTTCCCTTCCATTTGGCAAAGTGGTGAAAATGGTACCACTATGGGTTTGACCACAAGGAAATTTATGGGATTTTCCTGGTTAATTAATCTTGAATAAAACTTTAAATTGGAAATTATCTTGTGACTTGCTGAGTACTTAAGTACTCACCCTTGCTATATAAACATTTCTCAGAAACACCCAGAGACGTCGCGGAGGTTGATCCTGATGTCTTCCTTCGCGGAGAAGATTTTGAGTTCTAGGTCATTCCTACGCTCGAGGGCAGATCCTGGAAATATAGCCACGTGTGTAAAATCAATAACGTTTGTATGCGTTAGTCATGGTTTAATGATTTTAAGATGAGAGAACCTTGTTTAATGTTAGATTGTAAGAAAAATATTTATGTGATATTATCTACCCTTGTAATATTATTCCTATGAGTTTGTATGCGATGGCTGTGTTTTGTAATCACTCGGGATTTCGCGAAATTTTTCCTTCGGCGAATTCGTGGAATTTCTAGTCACGGTCACGAATTTCCGGGGCATGACAGAGTGGTATCAGAGCCAGCCTTGACCGTAGGAAAGACCCCCGGTTTTGGAAAAATGGTACATGTTTGAAAAAAAAAGACTGAGAAAAAGAAAATTTTCTAAAGCCTTTATCCAGCTCTTAAAATATTTTGTTTTTGATATAAAATTTGTATGATAAAATTTTGTGTAAAAAAAATACAAATCTTTTTCGCGCTTAAAAAAAATTCATTTCACATATTGTAGGCATGGTGTACTATTTTTATACCTCTCCCGAGACGCTTGGGGGATGGGCCCAACTCTTGTGGAGGATGTTGGGATATCTTTTTGTGCCGAGGCAGGACCTCCCATATTTTCATGCAAAAGCTATTTTTGTGCATGGGATACTTCAGTATTGAACCGGATGGGTTAACGTAAAAGTTGATGGTACCGAGACCACTTATGTTGGACAAAGGGATATAGAGGAGGATGCAATCCAGGACGCATCCAGAAGGGCTATATTGAACCTGCGACATAAGTACGACGACACATTCGATGAGTCCATCTATCGACTCATACCCCAGGAGTTGAATGATGGAAACAGCGTGGGAGTGCCTTTTCCACCATTCGTGAATGACGGGTCAGAGATAGAGGTAGTGAGAGAAATAGCCTTTGCAGCAGGGCAATATGGGAAGATTCGAAAGGAATATCAAGAAGCCCAAGGTGAGATAGTCCAGTTGCGAGGCGAGAATATAGAGCTTCGCCAGAATATACTTGACTTGGAGACGAAACTTAAGGAGGCAATAAGTGCTCAACAGAAGATGGCCAGTCCAAGTGCAAGGCGATTAAGGGCTTGTCAAGGGGATCAATCACATGGACCGGGAGCGAAGAAGATCAAGACCATATGGACCAAGAAATATCTTGAACGCTTCAAGAGTGCTCCGCAAGTGAGGCCGAAAGAAATAGAGGCGCCACCAATTCAGGAGGATGAAGAGGAAGAGGAACCGATGGAACGTGAGTTCTATACCAGCAGCAACCCTCCGTCAGATGACGAATAGACACTTCAAGAAAGGCGCTAGTATAATATAGGTTTGTGTTTTAAAATGGGTGTGCCATGTTTTGATGATGTGTGCAATATATGCATGTATGTGTGACTAAGTACGAGGTACGAGTAGCCAGTAGGCTATGTAAACCGCTTAGTGTTTCTGTAAAATAAATAAATAAAACTAACGTTTTTAATATTTTCCTACTCTTGTATATCCCAAACACGTGTATATTCTCTAAAAAAAGTTTTCCTTTCAAATAAAACAGTTGCAAGTCACCAACATGGATGACCACAACTCACAAACAACCCGAGACAATGGAGACTACGGTAGTAATGGAGAGCAGCCAAGTCTAGCAGCAATTATGCTAGCCATGGATAGAGGCAGACGACAAACCGAAGAGAACCAGATGAGGATGATGGAAACACATGCCCAGATGTTGGAAAGAATAGCAACAAAATTGGCAGAACAAAAAGGAAGTTCAGAGGCAAAGAAGGAGTCAAGAAAACCAAGGTAGGGGATTTCCAGAAGACAAACCCACCAATCTTCTCTGGTTTAGAAGAACCACTAGACGCCGATGACTGGCTCAGAGATGTTGAACGACCACTACAAACCATAGGATGTGAGGACCGGGAAAAAGTTTTTTTTGCATCACACCAACTACAGGGATCCGCCGCAACATGGTGGATAAATTTCCGGGAAGCCAGTCAGAACCCAGAAGAAATAACATGGCAAGAATTTGTGGAAGGATTCAAGAAGGAACATATTCCTTCAGAGATAATGTTGATGAAACGTCGGGAATTTTTGGATTTGAAGCAAGGAAATCAAACTCTGAAGGAGTATTTGGGCAAGTTCAATTATTTGGCAAGGTACGCGGCTGATGACGTGAGCACTGAGACAAAGAAGATAGAACAATTTGAGCAGGGACTGCAAGACTCGTTGAAGTACCACATCTCGTCTCAAGTATTTCCCAATTACCAGGCTATGGTAAATAGTCTTCTGAAGACTGACAAAGTGAGGGCAAGCATGGTGGAGGATCGGAAGAGAAAAGCACGGAATTTCAACACCCCAATGGATTCCCTTCGATCTAGGACTTGGGTGACACCAAGTTTGGCAGAGCAGCGGAAAACAATGGCCATAAAGAGGGACGATCGAAGAGGAGGAAATGTTGACAAAATTGTTAACTGCTTTAGGTGCGGAGGAAGACATTCGATAGGAAGTTGTCCACAACGAAAAACAGTTTGCTATCACTGTGAGGATCCTACTCATTTGCGGAATGCGTGCCCAAGGAGGAATTTACCTGTGGAAGTGGCGAGGACCCAATTCCGACAACAGCAAAGCATGAGGCCACAGAATGCGGCCAATAAAGGGAAAGGATTGTTGCAAGCAGGTAAGGCCATGATTGGACAAAATTCTCAGGGAGTGAACAAGGGAGGAATGAACCAAAGGCCTAATTAAGGACGGGTGAATTATGTGTCTACCGAAGAAGCCACTGAGGCTACCGACGATTATCGTTTGGTAATGCCAGAATGTCTAAGCCAGCCTTGATTCTATTTGATCCGGGAGCTACTCATTCTTTTATTTCAATAAGCTTCACACTAGAAAATGGTATACCCTCCTTCCCCTTAGAGAAACCTTATGTGGTTGAATCACCCGAAGCAAAGATGAAAGCTCAAACAAAGACCAATGAGGTAGAAATAGACATCCATGGAGAAAGATTTAAAGCAAACCTGATACACTTGAAACTAAGAGATTTGGATGTCATATTAGGAATGGACTGGTTATATAAATATAAGGCAAAGGTCGATTGTGAGGAGAAACTGGTTTATGTCACTAGTTCGAATAATCTGACCTTGAGGATAAAGTCACAAAATTCCTTTCTGAGGAAGCAGAACAAGAGGGTATGTAGTATGGTGGCAGAAGGAGTAATGCAGATTCCGGTGGTTAAAGAATTTGCAGACGTGTTCCCAGAGGAATTACCTGGGGAGCCACCAGATAGAGAGGTGGAATTTAAAATAGAACTTAAACCCGGAATAGAACCAATTACAAAGCAACCATACCACATGTCAAGAAAAGAGCTAGTAGAGTTGAAGAAGCAAATTGACGAGTTATTAGACAAGAACTTTATACAACCAAGCATCTCATCATGGGCAGCACCGGTATTATTTGCAAAAAAGAAGGATGGTAGCTCGAGACTATGTGTAGACTACCGGAGACTAAACGCAGTCACCATTAAAAATAAATACCCTCTGCCCAGGATTGATGACCTCTTTGACCAGTTAAAGAATGCTAAAATCTTTTCAAAGATAGACCTAAGGTCTGGATATCATCAGCTGAAAATTCGCCCGGAGGATAGACCAAAGACTGCTTTCACTACCAGATATGGATTATATGAATTCACGGTAGTACCTTTTGGATTAACCAATGCACCAACTTTTTTCATGAATCTCATGAATAAGGTGATGATGGACTTTTTGGACAAATTTGTAGTGGTCTTTGTCGATGATATCCTAGTATACTCAAGTAGCCCTGAAGAACATGAGCAACACTTGAGACAAGTTTTGATAAGGCTAAGAGAGCATAAGTTGTTCGCAAAGTTTTCCAAATGTGAATTCTGGATGAAAGAAATAGCTTTCCTGGGTCACATTATATCAGAGGAAGGAGTTAAAATGGATCCATAGAAGGTGAAAGCAATATTGGAATGGAAGGCCCCGACAAACGTGAAAGAAGTTCGAAGTTTCTTAGGATTGGCAGAATATTATAGGAGGTTCATTGAAGGATTTTCAAGGATTTGTCGGCCACTAACCCAATTGCTAAAAAGGGATAAGGAATACGAATGGACAAATAAATGTGAAATCGTATTTCAAGAGTTGAAGAATAGGTTAACCACTGCACCAGTTCTGGTTTTACCAGACTCGGACAAAGAATTCCAAATATATTGTGACACATCAAGACAAGGGCTAGGATGTGTACTGATGCAAGATGGAAAGGTCATATCATATGCGTCAAGACAACTCCGACCACATGAGGAAAATTATCCAACACATGACTTAGAACTTGCAGCAGTAGTTCATGCATTGAAAATATGGAGACACTACTTGCTAGGGAATAAGTGTGAAGTATTTTCGGATCATAAAAGTCTGAAATATATCTTCACATAGCCCGACTTAAATCTTCGACAACGAAGATGGTTAGAATTGATAAAAGACTATGAATTAGAATTTCAATACAAACCCGGTAAGGGCAATGTGGTGGCAGACGCATTGAGCCGAAAAGTATATCATAGCACAGTAACTGTGCGGCAGGATCAGCTGGAATTATGGAAAGAATTTCAGAAGTTGAATTTGGAATTAGTTGATGAAGGAGCATTAACGACCCTACAAGTTCAAACCACATTGGATGAACAAATTAAACAAGCCCAAGAAAAAGATGAAGAGATACAAGGGCTTAAGGAAAAAGTGCGAAAAATGAGGCACCAGACTTTTTGGTAGATGAACAAGGGGTATTGTATTTCCGAAACCGTCTGTGTGTACCAAACAAAAAGGAGTTAAGAGACTTAATCCTGCAGGAAGCACATGCTTCACAATTCTCCATACACCCAGGAGGTACGAAGATGTACCAAGACTTGAGAAAGAGGTATTGGTGGAGAAACATGAAACGAGAGATTGGTGAATATGTTACACTCTGTGACATATGTCAACGAGTGAAAGCAGGCCACCAAAAACCGGTTGGATTACTACAACCTCTACCCATTCCAGATTGGAAGTGGGAGGAGATCGGTATGGATTTTATTACGGGTTTACCCAAAACCAGAAATGGATATGATGCTATATGGGTCATTGTCGATAGGTTGACCAAAGTAGCCCACTTTATACCCATAAAGCAAACATATGGAAAGAATAATCTTGCAGAGTTATATTTAACAAAGATTGTAGTGTTGCATGGAGTACCGAAGAAGATTTGCTCCGATAGAGGGCCACAGTTCACTTCACACTTTTGGAAAAAGTTACATGAAGCCATGGGGACGGATTTGGATTTCAGTACAGCATACCACCCACAAACCAACGGACAAACTGAGAGAGTAAATCAAATCCTGGAGGACATGTTGCGGTCATGTGCGCTAGTTTATGGAGCTGCATGGGACACATGTTTACCATTTACAGAATTCTCATACAATAATAACTACCAAGCTAGTATTGAAAGATCACCATTTGAAGCCCTTTATGGAAGAAGTTGTAGAACACCATTAAATTGGACTGAGGTAGGAGAAAAGCAACTTCTTAGACCACAAATAGTTCAAGATGCAGAGGCTCAAGTGAGGATTATTAGAGAGAAGCTGCAAGCAGCTCAAACCAGATATAAGCAATATGCCGACAAACACCGACTTGATCTTAGATTCCAAGAAGGGGATTATGTATATTTAAGGGTCACTCCTTTCAAGTCAATCCAGCGGTTCCACACAAAAGGTAAGTTGGCACCCAGATTTGTAGGACCATTCAAAATTACAAAACGAGTAGGGGAAGTTGCCTACCAACTGGAGTTAAGTTCAAAACTGAATAGAGTTCATAATGTGTTTCATATATCGCAACTCAGAAAGTGCTTAGAGCCACCGGAAAAGAAGGTATCCCTGGACGAAATCGAACCCCAAGAGGATCTGACCTATATAGAGAAGCCAGTTAAAATCCTTGAATCCAAGGAGCGACAATTAAGGACAAGGAACATCAAGTTCTGTAAGGTGCAATGGAGTAATCACACAGAAGGAGAAGCTACATGGGAAAAGGAGTCAGAGATCCGACAAAAATATCCGCACCTGTTTCCCGAGGAGGAGTGAATCTCGGGGACGAGATTCTTTTAAGGGGGTAAGGTTGTAACAATCCAAATTTTTCTACACTAAAGCAAATTTGAAAACAAATTTGGAAAGGCAAATTCAAACAAATTGGAATCAAACAAATTAGACAAAAAAAGAGAGAAGAAAACAAAGGAGGAACATGAAGAACAGCAATGAACCCTAGCTCTGCTGTCGATTTCCCCATCACCGGCCAGCACCGCCGCCGCCCCACTGTTCTTTGTGGCACGCACCCTCGCGTCGCCGCTGCGTCGTCGCTTGCCGCCATACCGCATGCTGCTTCGCCGTCACCCCGCCGTACGCGAGCGCCATGTCCCTGCCGCCGCCTAGCCGCTCGCCACTCGCCGCTCGCCACCTTGCCTCGCTCCAGGACCTCACCAACACCTCAGCCACTTCAAGAAGGACCGAGAGGACACCAACGACGCCAGATAAGCTTGTAGACGCCGCCGATTTCTTCACTGCCGCCACGCGTTGCCGCCCCAAGCTCTGCCCTCTCCTATAAAGCCTCCCAACCTTCTCCAATTTTCGATTTCTCTATGGGAATCGATCCCTCCTATCCTCTCAACCGCCACCGTCTCATCGATTTCAAACATCACCGCCGCCGAGCCCGCCTCCAGCGCCGCCGACCGCCGATGAGCTCCCTCCTCTTCTCCCTCCTCGTTTGCTTCCTCTTTTTCTTTTTTTTCCTCGCATGCTGAAGGGGTACGCCACTTCAGGCCATTTCCTGGGCCGCGGCCAGGCCCAGTGTTGGGCCAACTGCTCTCTTTCTAGCCCGAGTAGAAAAAAAAACAAGTTTAAACCCTTTTCTTTTTCTATTTTCATTTATGTTTTCAATTTGAAATGCATTTAAAAACACGTCCTTTTGCAAGGACGCTCTGGCCAAAATTTTTTTTAAAGAGGGCTATATTAGACCTCATAAACCTCTGTTTTAAAACAACATTTCCAAATACCTTTAGAAATTATTTTACTAGGCTAATAGAACTCAAAACCTTTATGTATATGTGGCAAAATAAAGGTTCCTTTTATCTATATCTCAACCTTAGTTCACAAATACAAGTAATAACCTTGGGCAAACATTTCTGAACATTTTAGGACCCATTGGTGAAGCCTCGGAGGATTTTGACATAGGAGTGCACCATCTCGGAGTCGAGGAATTTCCGGAAGACCTTTCTCTAGGCAAGTCACCTCTCTCACTGATGAAATTTTGGTGATAAATGATTTTGGAATATGGAAGCTATGTGCAATAGTAGAACCCCTGAACCATCAATATCAATATTTGATGTTATGCCTTGAGACCAACCCTAGAGGAAACCTTGGACTTGCTTGATGGATGATGCATGATTGTTTGTATGATTGCTTGGAGGTCATGTCCACCTTCAAAAACTTGGTATAAAAGGACTCATCACCTGGATGAGATCCTTTACTTTGGATTATGTGCCCTAGTATGAGGGCCTAGTTGATGGGTAAACCTGTGGTACATCCCTGACACAAAACAATAAAACACACCACATAAATTGTAAGAACCCCTACTCTATTCCTATGGATTTTCTACAAGGTAGATGGACCCTGGTATGGGTGATCAACGGGAAGACACTCGGAGTCGGGATGCTATAGTATGTTATCGATTTCCGTGGCCCTGACATACTCCCGGTGGGATTCGAGTGATGAGACCTTTTCGGGTAGAATCTTCAAAGGATAGAGTAGATAAAAACTTGGCCATCGATTAAAGGTTCTGATGCCAATGATAGCAATATCGCAAACCCTAGCGGTTTGGGCCACTTTGGCTTAGCACGGAGCCATCGGAGGCACACACTTACATATCTAAAATCCATGATACAGAATGAAAGAAAAATAAATATATATACTGAAGAAAATAAATAATACCAAGTATGATCACTTGGTGAGATTAAGTATGCCGCGGACAGACGATGTTTTCCCTTCCATTTGGCAAAGTGGTGAAAATGGTACCACTATGGGTTTGACCACAAGGAAATTTATGGGATTTTCCTGGTTAATTAATCTTGAATAAAACTTTAAATTGGAAACTATCTTGTGACTTGCTGAGTACTTCAGTACTCACCCTTGCTATATAAACATTTCTCAGAAACACCCGGAGACGTCGCGGAGGTTGATCCTGATGTCTTCCTTCGCGGAGAAGATTTTGAGTTCTAGGTCATTCCTACGCTCGAGGGCAGATCCTGGAAATATAGCCACGTGTGTAAAATCAATAACGTTTGTATGCGTTAGTCATGGTTTAATGATTTTAAGATGAGAGAACCTTGTTTAATGTTGGATTGTAAGAAAAATATTTATGTGATATTATCTACCCTTGTAATATTATTCCTGTGAGTTTGTATGCGATGGCTGTGTTTTGTAATCACTCGGGATTTCGCGAAATTTTGCCTTCGGCGAATTCGTGAAATTTCTAGTCACGGTCCCGACCATGAAAGTTCATTTTCACAACTTTATTATGAAAGTTAAATTTCAGCAGATTGTACATGAAAGTTGATTTTCAGCAGATTGTACATGAAAGTTAAATTTCATGATTTTATTGTGTTCTCTCTTTGGCACACAAGTAGCAATGTTGCTCTCCATCTCGGCTCGGCCCGGGAGCGGAGCCACCGGCACCCCCACGTAGCTGATGCGCCATCCGTGGGGCACCGTCGTGGCCGGCGGCGCGATGATGTCGAAATACGCGAACATCACCGCCTCGTAGAAGAAGATTCAAGTCCGTTATAAAAGCTGCAGGCAGAGAAGATGGGTCATCCTCCTTCAATGATGTTATCGTGATGAAGCAATGCAACAGGTGCATGTTATTGGCAGTTGGCACAGCTCGTATGTAGGTGTCCAAGTGCATCATCAAATAATCCCTACTTCCAACAGTCCAACACTGGTGGAAACAACCCCATACGTCCCGGTTGGTAAGCGGCATTAGTCCCGGTTGCCCAACCGGGACGGGGCAATCGGGACTAAAGCCCGAACCTTTAGTCCCGGTTGCCCCACCAACCGGGACAAAAGATCATACACGTGGCAGCTGCACCGCGAGGAGGGGGCTTTAGTCCGGTTCGTAACATGAACCGACTAATAACCTTCTGCAGCGTAGATTTGGCCCATTTCTGCCGCGCGAGAATTCATTTTGCACATTTTGTTGCCGGCAACATTTTCGCCACTTTTGTGCCGAAGAGAATTCATTTAGGTTGTTTTATTGTTTATTTAGTGTTTTGCACTTATCAATGAAGGAACCTTATATTACACAAGATCATCATGACAATATTACATTCAATACACGGATCGAGTTCATGCACTACATACAAAAGTATTCCCTTGTCTACACGGATCGAGTTGCTATTTTTACAATCCCTATTGTCTATACACAGTGAATAGTACTCCCTTTCGGGTCTAGGACTTCGCATCCAAGAATCCCGCCAATTCCTCTGAATTGCTCGACGCGATCCTTTGGCGAAGACCGTCCCGTAGACGTTCGATCTGATTTAAAAAGGAGTCACTATATGAATGAAACTAAACACAATTTGTTTGAAAATAAAACTATAGAAATTTTTTACATACGTGGAGTTGCTCTAAATTTTTGCCCTTCTCATCGCACGTCTGCCGGATGAACTCGCAAACATAGTATCCACAGATAAGGTTACCTGGTCCCTGTTGCAGGCACTTCACAAGAACATAGTTCAATCAAAATAATAATCAAGCATGATAATAACTGTATCAAAACTAGAATCAAAGAGATGCGCGGATATAGCTAGTGGTGCTTACATCTAGTGGTTGAAATGTAAGCTCCTCTTTCCAAACACCCCTAGCCTTCTTGGTGAACCGTTTCCAAGCGCTGCCCGGCGAAGAAAACGAATAAAAGAAGTTATTAAGTACTTGATATCATAAAATTCACGAACGTTGCCGATATAGTGTCGTAATGATTAGAATTACCGGAGAAGTATCTGCATGTCCTTCCACGTCTCAAGGGGTTTATGTTTCGAGTCCATGACTAGTACACGCCTTTGTCAAGTTGAATGATTAATGAATATAGTGGAAGCTGCGAATGCATAACTAATCAATTATATACTTAACATCGAGTAAGCGAAATAGAAAGTGTATACAAGACAATAACACTCACTCGAAGTTGTAAGGAAAAAGTATTTCCTTTAGTTTCTTGAAACCTTAACGCGTGTACTATATTATCCTCCGTATCCGGGGCTTATTTTGAGATTAGCTTCATGAACCCAATATGGGTCAATGAAGCCAATATCATAGATTTGTCCTCCTTTGCATTCGAGAATCTTCATTACGCATATTACGGTATGATTATATACATGCAATAAACAAAGTGAGATAGCTGGAGACTAAGTTAATTATAGAATTAGTACTTACAGACAATAGGCACTGATGAGCGATTTGTCCAAGGCGTCCTGATTGAATAATTGAAATAGCTCAACAAATTCAATGGATATCATGTCATCACTTTCTTTCCCATGATGCTTTTTGTAACCCTCAAGACTATCCGATTAGCCCGGCACTTGTGGCGTGCATGTACCAGTTATGCAATCTTCGCATTTTTGTTGAAAGATTATTTACCTCCTCAGGTTTGACGAGAGGTTTGCCGTACTGGTATTTGTATGCTACTTCACTCACGGTAAAGAACTCTAGCTGGGATAAGTCTGGCAATACTCATACCTTGAGCAGCGGCTTCTCCAGACAGTGCAACTACCTCTGGATCATACTGCTCTTGACCCCATATTTGCTCGACCCCACATTGGTTTGAGAAATCACCTTGAGAGGGGCGCAAGTCTGTTTTGCTTGTTCTCCGAGCGGGCAACAGATTTCCGCTTGCATCGATCTTGCTCTTGAGGCTTTTGTGCCGCATGTGACTTGAGAATAGAACGCTCATAGTCCGATGACAGCTTTGGCTCGGGTTGATGAAGAGTCTTTAGCATTTTCAACACTTTGGCTTTTTCTTCTTTGGTCTTTGGGAACTCGGCTCTTTCGGCTGCCTCGGCTTAGAAAAAAACGCTGCTTCAAGATCAACTTGAGCCGCGGTCTCCTCTTCAAGATATCATAAGCTCTCTTGGGAGGAACCGTTGGTACTTTTGGAAGAGGCTCTTGTTTACGTTTCGCGATCGCCATTACGACAAGAGTGGTACGCTTACGCTTTTTATCCCGAGGCGCGATGGCTCCGCGGGCGATGGCTGCACCGAGACGGGTGAGGCGACGGAGCCGGGTGAGGCGACGAAGACGGCTGCCGCGGCGGCGACGACCTCGCTGGAGACGGGTGAGACGGTGGCGAAGATGGCCTTGGCGTGTGATTTCGAAGCACGATACAATCCTTCGGCCATAGAATGGTGAGGTTTTTTGCGTCACCCAGACATCACATCCTTCACCAAAGGGGTAGTGAAGATCCAAAACCTCAAAGGTGGGCATGATTTCATCCACGCCGACAACAGCGTAGCCCTCTGGAATCGGACGGCAGTGGTAAGTTGGTGTGGGTCCAATTTGTAAGGCATAGCCGACCGCCACCTTCATTGATATGTTCACAACTTTGACATGTAGCTCACAGTGTGTCATCTCTGTGATATCATCCACTGGGTAGCCAATGGGAGCCATCGGTGCATCATCGGCATCGCCATTGTCATCACCCGACCTCGGTGGAAGCCACATCGCTTTCGATTATTCGATAGGCCGGCATCGAATGCGGTGTCTTCTTGAGATGGGGCGCCGTAGTACTTGCTCTTTAAGTGAGTTAATTTCATCTTGTTGTTGCTTTAATCGTTCTTCAATTAAACGCATTCACTCTTTTCGACTTTCGCTTCAACCGCCGCCGTCCTTACTCCTCCGACGGCTTCTATCAGATATTTCTTCCTCTTCTTGAAACCCAGTCCTCCATGATTGGGAGCCTATTGTGCCTCGTGTTCGTCCATCATGTTCCTTATTTCCAAGGGCGAGTGTGAGCTCATCATTCTCTCTATCGGGAATGAAGTCCCCATCTTTAACAGCCTTTTCTCATCCTCTCGATTGGCAAGGGGTCTTATTTATGTCGTATGGTATATATACACCTCCTTCCGAGTCCAACGTGCCCCCATGCCCGTAAAACCAATTCCTTGCACGTTCTACCCAATCGTCATCTCAGGGTGATATTTTTATCACGCAGCCTCGCTCAAGTTTCTCCCACTTAGGAATGCCACCAGAGCCACCTTGCCCCATAGTATGGTGATACTTCTTGTTAGCGAGATTCAGCTTATTCTTTGCGACATTTCCTTAGCTTTTTTCGATGTCTTGTATTCCACAAACTCAGCCCGTAATGGTTTTATCTTCTCAAACCGAGTCTTCTTGAAATCGAGTCTTCTCTTTCACGACATAGTCAAGGTGCAATCTTTTCTTCCATTTGGTGAAACATGGGCCATCTTCTTCAAAGCCCACTCCACGACCTTAGCCTCCATGGCTCTCCCATGTTGTAAGCGTCCTCAAGCTGGATCCTCCGCATTTGGATCCAGCTCTATCTTCGTAGTTTGAAATTAACCATGAGCCTCTTCCACGGTAAATCTTTGGCGTGGTTAGGGACAAATAAACATGTTCCTCTTCATCCGCATTAGCAGGCCTATTCCAATTTATAATGGTGATCGGGATTAAGTCCCTAACGACATTCGCATTGTGCCACAAATTTGGTTGCGACAACTTCGAGCGGTCGGTCCGCTTGCTCACATGACATCTTCGATCCGAACCTCTCATGGTCTTCCAACTTTTTGGTTGGGCCTCGCGCTCATTTCAAGAGATTCCTTCGATCCGAGGGCTAAAAGAAGAAATATCGTTACTATTTCTATATAGATAGCAGATGATTAATTAATGAATTGATTTATATTACATGCACCTCGCCGGAAGGGTCTTCTTCGGTTACACAAGGCATCGCTTCTCCTCGCTCATGAAGGCAACACCTTCAACCTCAAACAAGTTGTCTACTCCGGTAAAAAGAGGATCACCCTCACCGGAGTTGTTCAGAAACGTTGATACGTATAAATTATCTTCCCCACGGATCACACCTTGGATCAACTCTTCCTTTTCTTCGTCTCTGACGTGTGGATCCATATTTTCTGCATAGGTGGAAAAACGAATAAGTCAAAGCGGCTAAAGGAGAAAGTTAAGGAGAAACCCTGATATATACATACACAATAAAAAAAATGAAGAGAAACCCTAAACCTAGCTACAAAAAGGAAACCTTGTAGTAGATAGGTAACTCTAGCTAAAATCAACGGTTATCAATATTCCGGAGTTCCGAGGGGTGTAACCTAGTTCGGAGAAACCTCCGATGCATATGAGAGGGGAACCCACATGCACCTAAGGGGTATTAATGATTCCTTATCTAACCACAAAGGATCGCAATGTGAATCGGGTCTGGGGCTACCCACAGTGACTGACCAGTGGGGCCGAAGACTAATAATACCAAACTAATTAATAAACCTAATAATACCTAACTAATAATAAACCTAATAATCCAATCACCGAAAATAAAGGGAAACCCTAAAGCATCGATGCAAATTAAACGGGTTCGAGGCGCAAACCCTAACTCGGGGAAACTCCGAAATCACCTGTGAGGGGTTACTATGTTCTTCTAATCATCTACATCATATACACCTAAATCATATTCTACACATACACCTAAAATTCATCAAACTAAATACAACTAAATCATCTAACAACTAAATCATCTAACAACTAATACACCTAAAATAATCAAACCTAAATCTAACTAAAAAACTAAAGAGCTAGCCAAGTCTACCCTTTTAATTCACTGTAAGATTCCTCTTGTTCCACTGATTTCAGGGACATCTTATTTGCAATTTTTGGAGTTGTAGAACTTTTTCTATGGATTTAATACTCTAAAAATAACATTAACTCATTTAATTAACCAAGACAAAACCTTGCTTCAAAAGCATAAAACAACTGTACAACAATATTCTACGTGAGACACTGATTCCATACATATTTTATTTGCAATTTTTGGACCAGTAGATTATTTTCTATGAATTTTACAAGTTCCATCTAAAATCGCCAAAACAAATCGAATTAAATTAAATAGTCAAACGTGACCGTTTGACTCATGGCGCTGACGTCAGCGCCTAGGCTGACTACTAGTCAATGGTCCATCTGGACCATTGGATGTTGATCGGAGGGCTCACTGGAGCAGCCGACGGTGGCGGCGGACGGTCGAGGCATAGTGGCGGTCCCCATGCGGAAGGTGAAACGGCGTCGAGGCGAGGTGGCGGGCAGCGATGACGGCGTCGGCGACAAGGCGTCTTAGCGACAGCCGGCGGCTGGAGTGGCCGGGAGGCGCTTGGCGACAGCGGCGACTTCAAGGCTGGTCTCGAGAAAAAGAGGAGGCGGTCAAGGTGGTGGCGGTGATCCCAGCGAGCGAGGCGAGTGGGAAGCGCGGCCAAGACCGGCGGGCGGCGCTGGTCGACGTAGGTGGAAGCGGCGGCGCTCACGACGACGGCGATGGATGCGGCGTCTCCCTACGGCGTCGGCGATGGATACAGGTCTCTTCAAGGCGTCGGGTGGTTGCGAGAGAATGGAGAAGGGAGAAGAAGAAGAAGAAGAGGCACGCAGATATGAAGGAAGGATTTTAGTCCCGGTTGGTGGCTCCAACCGGACTAAAATATACGTCCGGTTGGAGCCACCAACCGGACGATACTCACTTTTTTTTCCAATTTCAAGAATCGATTTAGTCCTTGGTGGCTCCAACCGACATATTCCCTGCTTTCAAAAATTTCAGGTTTTCTCTGTTCACTTTATTTTTTATTTTGGGGTTTAAATTTGTATTGTTTTTAAATGATAATTAATTTGGAATTTAGAAAAACTTTAAACATAAAAGTGTTTGGATTTGAATAAATAATTCAAAACCATTTTTTACTTTTAAAAAATAATTAATGTAACCATTTAAAATATGAACCATTTACAATTAAAAATGAATTAACTTTTATTTTTTAATATCAATTTGGAATTTAGAAAAACTTTAAACATAAAAGTGTTTGGATTTGAATAAATAATTCAAAACCATTTTCATTTTAAAAATAATTAATGTAACCATTTAAAATATGAACCATTTACAATTAAAAATGAATTAACTTTTATTTTTTAATAACAATTTGGAATTTAGAAAACTTTAAACATAAAAGTGTTTGGATTTGAATAAATAATTCAAAACCATTTTCGCTTTTAAAAATAATTAATGTAACCATTTAAAATATGAACCATTTACAATTAAAAATGAATTAACTTTTATTTTTTAATATCAATTTGGAATTTAGAAAAACTTTAAACATAAAAGTGTTTGGATTTGAATAAATAATTCAAAACCATTTTCTGTTTTAAAAACAATTAATGTAACCATTTAAAATATGAACCATTTACAATTAAAAATGAATTAACTTATATTTTTTAATATCAATTTGGAATTTAGAAAAACTTTAAACATAAGAAGTGTATGGATTTGAATAAATAATCCAAAACCATTTTCTATTTCTAGAAAATAATTAATGTAACCTTTAAAATGAATTAACTTATATTTTTAATATTAATTTGGAATTTAGAAAACTTGAAACATAAGAAGTGTATGGATTTGAATAAATAATCCAAAACCATTTTCTATTTCTAAAAATAATTAATGTAACCTTTTAAAGTTAATTAACTTATATTTTTGAATATTAAGTTGAATTTAGAAAAATTTAAACATAAAAAGTGTTTGGATTTAAATAAATAATTCAAAAACATTTTCTGTTTTAAAAATAATTAATGTAACCATTTAAAATATGAACCATTTACAATTAAAATGAATTAACTTATATTTTTTAATATCAATTTGGAATTTAGAAAACTATAAACATAAGAAGTGATAGGGGCGGCCATTGTTCGATTTTTCCTTTGAAACATGATCAATATACCAAGTCCGTATTTTTCCTTTCATATTGTTAGAACTTGCATTGGATCTCTAAAGAAACCACATATTGCGAGTCTAAAATGATTTTTCAAAAATCACGGGCGGTAGATCATGTACCGTAGTACAAACGGACCCACTTCCCACCGATTCTACAGACATTTGTCCTTTTACCGGATGGACGAAAAGGTTTGAGATATACCGGTTGGGATATAGTCCATGTAAGGTGGTCTAGTATTTTAGGAAAATAGGACGGTAGCATTCAAACGGCATTTTGGTGGTTACTTCACAAACGACCCGTTTTTTGGCTCGGAAAATGGAAAAGGGCTTTTCCGTATGCATAAAAAGGAAAACTTCCTCCTGCAACATTGTTCTCCATACCAATTTCCACACACATGCATAATATGGGCACAACATCACAAACTATGCCGTGATTCAAGACATAACATCGGTCATTTGGACCGAAAGCCATGAAACCTCGAACATGATAGGTCATTTTGTGAAGGTTTTTTGAAACATGATCAATGTACCAAGTCCGTATTTTTCCTTTCAACTATGTAACATAATATGACACCACGCCAAGGATTTTCATTGTTCGGATTTTTTTGAATTTATTATGCCCGCTTTGAATTATTTGAATTTCTAACTATGGTCGAACCGGTGTGCATGAAGATAGGGACGGCATCGTTAGAACTTGCATTGGATCTCTGAAGAAACCACATATTGCGAGTCTAAAACGATTTTTCAAAAATCACGGCGATAGATCATGTACTGTAGTACAAACCGGACCCACTTCCTGCCGATTCGCAGACATTTGTCCTTTTACCGGGATGGAAAAAGGTTTGAGATGTACCTGGGATATAGTCCATGTAAGGTGGTCTAGTATTTTAGGAAAATAGGACGGTAGCATTCGAAACGGCATTTTGGTGGTTACTTCACAAACGACCCGCTTTTGCGCTCGGAAAATGGAAAAGGGCTTTTCCGGCGACAAAAGGAAAACTTCCTCCGCAACATTGTTCTCCATACCAATGTCCACACACATGCATAATATGGGCACAACATCACAAACTATGCCGTGATTCAAGACATAACATCGGTCATTTGGACCGAAAGCCATGAAACCTCGAACATGATAGGTCATTTTGTGAAGGTTTTTTGAAACATGATCAATGTACCAAGTCTGGTATTTTTCCTTTCAACTATGTAACATAATATGACACCACGCCAAGGATTTTCATTGTTCGGATTTTTTTGAATTTATTATGCCCGTTTTGAATTATTTGAATTTCTAACTATGGTCGAACCGGTGTGCATGAAGATAGGGACGGCATCGTTAGAACTTGCATTGGATCTCTGAAGAAACCACATATTGCGAGTCTAAAACGATTTTTTCAAAAATCACGGCGATAGATCATGTACTGTAGTACAAACCGGACCCACTTCCGCCGATTCTAGACATTTGTCCTTTTACCGGGATGGACGAAAAGGTTTGAGATGTACCGTTGGGATATAGTCCATGTAAGGTGGTCTAGTATTTTAGGAAAATAGGACGGTAGCATTGAAACGGCATTTTGGTGGTTACTTCACAAAACGACCGCTTTTTGCGCTCGGAAAATGGAAAAGGGCTTTTCCCATGCGACAAAAAGGAAAACTTCCTCCGCAACATTGTTCTCCATACCAATGTCCACACACATGCATAATATGGGCACAACATCACAAACTATGCCGTGATTCAAGACATAACATCGGGCATTTGGACCGAAAGCCATGAAACCTCGAACATGATAGGTCATGGTGTGAAGGTTTTTTCGAAACATGATCAATGTACCAAGTCTGGTATTTTTCCTTTCAACTATGTAACATAATATGACACCACGCGAAGGATTTTCATTGTTCGGATTTTTTGAATTTATTATGCCCGTTTTGAATTATTTGAATTTCTAACTATGGTCGAACCGGTGTGCATGAAGATAGGGACGGCATCGTTAGAACTTGCATTGGATCTCTGAAGAAACCACATATTGCGAGTCTAAAAACGATTTTTTCAAAAAATCACGGGCGATAGATCATGTACTGTAGTACAAACCGGACCCACTTCTGCCGATTCTACAGACATTTATCCTTTTACCGTGGATGGACGAAAAGGTTTGAGATGTACCGGTTGGGATATAGTCCATGTAAGGTGGTCTAGTATTTTAGGAAAATAGGACGGTAGCATTCTGAAACGGCATTTTGTGGTTACTTCATTAAAACGACCCTTTTGCGCCGGAAAATGGAAAAGGGCTTTTCCGCATGCAAAAAGGAAAACTTCCTCCTGCAACATTGTTCTCCATACCAATGTCCACACACATGCATAATATGGGCACAACATCACAAACTATGCCGTGATTCAGCACATAACATCGGTCATTTGGACCGAAAGCCATGAAACCTCGAACATGATAGGTAATTTTATGAAGGTTTTTTCGAAACATGATCATTGTTCGGCACACATTTAGTCCCGGATGTAGTCACAAACCGGGACTAAAAATATTTTCCGCCATTTCCCACCTCTTCCCGCCAAGTTTTCCCGCCCTTTCCTTTCTACTAGAGCTTTTAGTCCCGGATGTAGTCACAAACCGGGACTAAAGGGATTGCGGCAGAGTGGGCCAGACAACACTAATAATAGGGGTGAGTGTCGACATTATGTCGTGCGGCTTGTACCTTGTCCCGGATGGTGTCACCAACCGGGACTAAAGATGAACCTTTAGTCCCGGTTGGAGACACCAACCGGGACTAAAGATGAGTCAGCACTAATAATAGGGGTGAGTGTCGACATTATGTCGTGAGTGTCGACATTATGCCGAGATGCTTGTACTATAAATATGCATCCTTGTGAGTCCAGTCCTCCAGCCAGTTTGAGGCATCTCCAAGATGGTTTTAGAGAGCAGGGACACCACTACGGCCAGTTTGGAGATGCCGACGGAGCCTCCCGGCATCTCCGAGAAATCGTCATAGAGGCACTCCTAATATGTGAAATTAGTTAGCTCGAGGCGTATTGATCTAGTTAGTGAAGTTACAAGCTGCAAGATGGTTTTCGAGAGCAGGACACCATCAAGCGGCCAGGAGATGCCGACGGAGCCCAGTCCTCCGCATCTCCGAGAAACTGGTCATAGAGGCACTCCTAATATGTGAAATTAGTTAGCTCCGAGGCGATTGATCTAGTTAGTGAAGTTACAAGCTGCAAGATGGTTTTCGAGAGCAGGACACCACTTCAAGCCAGCCTGTGGAGATGCCGACGGAGCCCGGCCTCCGGCAGATCTCCGAGAACTGTCATAGAGGCACTCCCTAATATGTGAAATTAGTTAGCTCCGAGGCGTATTGATCTAGTTAGTGAAGTTACAAGCTGCAAGATGGTTTTCGAGAGCAGGACACCACTGCGGCCAGCCTGTGGAGATCTTGTGAGCCAGTCCTCCAAGCATCTCCGAGAAATCTCATAGAGGCACTCCCTAATATGTGAAATTAGTTAGCTCCGAGACGTATTGATCTAGTTAGTGAAGTTACAAGCTGCAAGATGGTTTTCGAGAGCAGGGACACCACTACGGCCAGTTTTAGGGAGATGCCGACGGAGCCCAGTCCTCCGGCATCTCCGAGAAACTGGTCATAGAGGCACTCCCGGTCCAGCCACAAAATGGGACTAACACTCAAGACATTTATTAATATTAAAAACTGAGACTACAAAACCGGGACTAAAGGCCACAAACCGCGAAAGATATCCTTCGGTCAAGCCACAAACCGCGAAAGACATGAACTAGAGTTACATAATATGAGCATGAAGCATCTTCTTTACTTAACGGTCAAGCCACAAACCACAAAAGACATGAACTCAAGACATATGTCATTCCTTATGACCGCTTCAGACGTAACCATGGAGCATATTCTTTACTTAACGGAATGCTTGGGTCAGTTTTCACTGTGAAGGACGGAATTTCATCAAACTTATTATAATCTTCTGACATGTCTTTCTTGCCCTCGATTCCCACGATGTTTCTTTTCCCTGAAAGAACTATGTGACGCTTTGGATCATCATATGATGTATTCGTTTGCATATTTTTTCTTTTTTTCGGTCTGGAGGACATGTCCTTCACATAGAAAACCTGAGACACATCATTGGCTAGGACGAATGGTTCATCTCTATAACCAAGATTGTTGAGATCCACTGTTGTCATTCCGTACAACTGGTCTATCTTTACCCTTCCCCATTCAAAGGACCCATTTGCAAATAAACAAAGGGACCTTAAAAGAGACTCCATAGTCTAGTTCCCATATCTCCTCTATGTAACCATAATATGTGTCCTTTTGTCCATTCTCGCCTATTGCATCAAAGCGGACACCACTATTTTGGTTGGTGCTCTTTATCTTGGGCGATCGTGTAGAATGTATTCCCATTTATTTCGTACCCTTGGAAATTCAATACAAGAGAAGATGGTGATGCGGCAAACAAGTATAGCTGATCTCCAACGGTGGTGTCATTCAAGAGATGTGTCCGCATCCAACCACCGGCAGACTTCATGTGTTCATCGTAATCCATGATTCAGGCTTCCCGGGTTTTGGGCGTACAATATTCTTGTGTTCCTCCATATCTGAGCTGCCAAGGTGGAATTATGTAGAAGCTGTAGTGTGCTTTAGTGAAAGAATCCCGTCCTACATATCGCTGCTTTCTTTCCCAGCGTGTCTTTTCCACTTAGTCTTCCCTCATGCCGCGAGTCGAAACACCAATCGGCTTAAGGTCGAATAAAGTCAACACAAAACTCAATGACCTCCTCTGCTCCATATCCCTTGGAGATGCTTCCTTACAGTCTACGGTTATGAACATATTTCTTTAAGACTCCATGAACCTCTCAAAGGGAACATATTGTGCGTAAATACGGACCGAGAATGGCAATCTCTTCCACTAGATGAACCAGAGATGCGTCATAATATTGAAGAAGGATGGTGGGAACACCAATTCAAAACTAACAAGACATTGTACCACATCCTTCAGAACCTTGGCGTAATATCTGGATTGATTACCTTCGAGATATTGCATTGAGGAATGCACAGCTTCACAATGGGTACTCGAACATTTTCGGTAGAAGCCCTCAATGCAATCGGAAGCAATCGTCAGAATCACGTGATGATCATGAGACTTCAGGTTTTGGAACTTTTCTCGCCATATTTATTATCCCCTTTATATTAGATGAGAAGCCCGGCACCTTGATACTGTAAAGGACTTCAAAAAGATTTCCTTCTGCTTTGGTAAGAGCATAGCCGGCACGACTTAAGTGACGCCTTTATCCATCTTGTTATCTGTATGCATGTTCTTTGGGTCTTTCATAATTTGTTGGTCCTCCGTGCTTGGTGTATCTTTTGTCTTCCCATACACGCCTAGGAATCCTAGCGAGTTCACGCGAGATTCTTCGTCACGTGCATCACGTCGATTGAAGAGCGGACACGCAGGACTTTCCAATATGGCAGCTCCCAAAATATAGATTTCTTCTTCCACATGGGTGCGTGTCCTGTGCGACGTCGTTCGAACCGATTGACCGCGGGACCCTTTCCAAAGATTACTTCTATGTCCTTGACCATACCAAATACATCATCACCGGTGGGAGTTCGGGCTTCTTCCGGTGATCGCCTCACCTTTGAAATGCTTGCCTTTCTTTCTTACGGATGATTGGTCGGAAGAAATCGTCGATTCGCTAGGTACACAACCTTCTTGCATTTATGCAAATATGTACCTTCGGTCTTATCTAAACAGTGGGTGCATGCCTTATATCCTTTGTTTTATGCATCACGAAAGGTTACTAAGAGCAGGCCAATCATTGATGGTTACGAATAACAACCCTCGTAGATTAAATGGCTCCTGCTTGTTCTCATCCCACGCACGTACACCTGGTTTGCCCCACAACTGTAAGAGTTCTTCAACTAATGGCCTAAGGTACACATCAATGTCGTTGCCCGGTTGCTTCGGGCCTTGGATGAGCACTGTCATCATAATGAACTTACGCTTCATGCACAACCAAGGAGGCAGGTTGTAGATGTCAGGAATATGCAACTTGTATTCCTCTGGGGGCCAAAGGCCACAATATATAGTACAGGTACATGGCAAATATGCAGGAAACCCCCTAACATATGGGGGAAATACAAAATACAGATATATACATCTAACACCCCCCCTCAAACTCATGGTGGATCCACAACACTGAGTTTGGAGAGTAAGAAATCATGTTGCGCTCTAGTCTGTGCCTTTGTGAAGAAATCCGCCAACTGTAAATCTGAAGGCACATCTTATCAAGCGCAACAACTGAGCTTACTGAGCACGTGTATAGAAAGCATCAACACCAATATGCTTGGTAAGCTCATGCTTGACCGGATCACGTGCAACACTAATAGCACTGTCTTGTCGGACAAAACTAGACCGTGTGGTAATGGAAACCCCAAAATCAGCAAGTAACCACCGTAACCAGGTCACCTCAAGGTCAACAAGGCCATAGCACGCCTCAGCCTCAACACTCGAGCAGTGGCCGTCTGCTTTCTTCGTCTTCCAAGCAATGAGTGAACCACCAAGAAACACACGATGGCGAAAGTGAACGACGATCGAAGGATCACTGCCCATAGCATCCGAGTAGCACCGAGCCGGAGGGAGCTGAACGAGGAAAGAAAAGGCGACGAGTGACCGTACCACGAAGATAACGAAGAACACGGAGAAGATGACTATAGTGAGCATGGTGGGGCGAAACAAACTGACTCAGAATATGAACAGGATAAGAGATGTCAGGACGAGTGACAGCAAGATAAACAAGACTCCCAACAAGATGACGATAACGCGTCGGATCAGAAAGAGGATCACCATCAGTGAGTTGAAGCTTAACATTAAGCTCCATAGGGGTCTCAACAGTACGCTCATCCCCAAGAGCAGCACGGGCAAGAAGATCCTGAATATACTTTTCCTGAGAGATGTAAAAGCCATCAGAAGTGGAGGAGACCTCAATCCCAAGAAAGTATCGAAGAGGACCAAGATCAGTCATAAGAAACTGATCACGAAGACGAGCCTTAACAAAGGCGATATACTCAGGATCATCACCAGTAATGATCATATCATCAACATAGAGAAGAAGGAGAGTGCGTCCACGAGGAGAAGTGTGAACAAACAAATACGGATCATGAGCACTAGGGAGAAACCAGCAGCAATCACGGCGAAGCAAAGCGCTCAAACCAAGCACGAGGGCCTGTTTGAGGCCATTAAGAGAACGTCGAACGGCAAACCATCCCTCGGGACAGAATACCCAGAGGAGGCTGCATATAAACCTCCTCACTCAACTCACCATTGAGAAAGGCATTACGAACATCAAGTGGGACACGTACCGATGACGAACAAAAGCAACAAAGAAGAAGAGTAAATGCGCGGTGGTCATATGAGCCACAGGAGCAAAGGTCTCATCATAGTCACGACCATGCTCCTGCTGAAAACCACGAGCCACAAGACGCGCTTTATAGCGCTCAAGAGATCCATCAGAGCGAGTCTTAATCTTATAGACCCACTTACATGTGATAGGACGAACACCGGGAGGGGGAGAAACAAGTTCCCAAGTGCCAGTGCGCTCAAGCGCAGCGATCTCTCGCCATGGCCACCGCCATTCGGGATGATGCTCGGCTGACGATAGAAGTCGGCTCGAGGCCCAGAAAGACCACCATCTTGACTAGGAGAGTAACGGTCGGGAGCACGACGCTGACGAATAGGACGAGTAGATGAAAGATCATCAGAGAAAGATGATGCAGGAGACGACGATGAAGAAGAGGGAATAGTAGAGGAAGACTCCGGAGAACGAGGAGAACTAGGAGAACTAGACGGAGCAGAGGAGGACGACGTCGAAGAGGGGAAATCAGGGGGAGGAGATCCTGAAGAAGACACAATAGGTGTAGAAGGAGGTGTGTCGGGAAAGATCAGAAAAGAGATATCTTCCACCGGGTAAGTGCCAGCGGTGGGACGAGGATAGAAAGGACGCGTCTCATCAAAAGTAACATCACGAGAGATACGCATCCGACGACCAACAGGGTCCCAACAGCGATAGCCCTTATGCTCATCACTGTATCCAAGGAAGACACACTCAACGGTGGCGGTCGGTTTGGTGCGTTCGCGAGCAAGGAGAACATAGCAAACACAACCAAACAACCGAAGCGGGGAGTAGTCTGAGACTGGCCCGTAGAGGCGCTCAAGAGGATACCACCGCAAGGCGCGAAGGCTGAATATTGATGAGATAAGCCGACGTAGCGACAGCCTCATCCCAGAAATGCGGCGGGAGAGAAGAAGCAATCATCATAGCGCGAGTGGTCTCAAGAAGATGGCGATGCTTACGCTCAGCAACGCCATTCTGGGCATGTGCGCCAGGACAAGAGAACTGAGCAAGGGTGCCCTGCTCAGCAAGAACACCTCGCAACATCTGAGACATATACTCACCAGCAGAATCAGCACGAAAAACACGAATGGGGGTAGAATACTGAGTACGGACCATAGCCGCAAAACGCTGATATATGGAGAGCACTTCACTGCGAGAGCGCATAAAATACAACCAAGTGTACCGAGAAAAATCATCGATGAATAAAACATAGTAGCGATGGCCCCCTTTCGAAGCGAAAGGAGCCGGACCCCAAACATCGGAATGAACTAAATCAAAAGGTCATGAGATACGACGCTAGTAGGATAGGGAAGCTGAATCTGTTTACCCAACCTACAACCCTGACAATGTAAAGACCCATCTCCTGAGACAGACCCCAGAAGACCACGATGAACTAAGGATGACAGGCGGGAGTCACAAAGGTGACCAAGACGATGATGCCACTGCTGAAACGAGCTGGTAGCAGAGGCGACGACCGGAGAAGAACTGGCAGATGAAGTGGCAACAGAAGGAACACGAAGCCAGTCTAACTCCCAAAGTCCTGAAGAGTCACTGTTGCGAGGGCCAGCTCCAACCAGGGCCTGCGTACGACGGTCCTGGACAACACAAGAATCAGCATCAAGAATAACGTGACAACCAGAGTCAGTAAGCTGGCTAGCAGAGAACAGATTCATCTTAAGAAGATGGACATGAGAAATATCGAGAAAGAAAAAGAAGTAGTAGAAAGGGTGCCCGACTAGAGACAGAAGAGAGGTACCATCACCGTAAAAACACGGGAGGAGAAGGAGAGAACGAAGAGCGATGTAAAAGAAGACTCGGATGTCATATGAAAGGAAGCTCCGAATCCGGATACCACGGGACGACGCACGTATGTAGAAGGTGGTGGTCATGCGATGCTGAAGAATCGATCCAGAACCAAGAGTACCGTCGAAGAAGAGCACAGAAAGCAAGCGGACCGAAGACTCGATAATGTCTGATCGAGAGAGCAACCGCTGAAGACCCGAAGGAGCCGACGCCCACGAGCTGGTCTTGGCGTGGACTGGGTCCGTGTATAACAGTGGCCCAAGTGTGGCCATCCTGTTGCAATAAGAGCGTTGGAGAGAACCACGACGACGACCACGAGCTTCTGGTGCCGACTCGACCACGACCACTGAGCAAGCTGACCCGGACCGACCACGACTGGAGGAGTGGGTAGTATCGGCGGCGGCGGCACAGGGGACCGCGGCTGAGTCGAGTGACCAGACGGCATAGGAGGACCACGAGTAGCAAGCACGGATGGAACTGCAAGAAGACCAGCACCACGGAGACGGGTCTCCTCAGCCCGAAGCTCAGACAACACCTCAGAGAGCGGAACACGACCACGAGCATTCAGCTGAGCACGCCGGGGCTCAAACTCTGGCGAGCCGAGACGAAACTCAAATCCGGCGCATAATCGGCAACACGAGCATGTGCCACAAACAGCGATCTGAGAGAGTCAAGCTAACGCCGGATAGCGGCACTCGAGTATAGAACTCATCAATAGTAGAATCACCTGTGGAGAGCATGCTCTGGCGAACCACAGACGGTAAAGAGCATCCCAGACGGTGATGATAGCGACGAAGATGGGCCCACTGAAGCGGTAGGGAGACTCATGAACTCAGCAGACATCTTGAGGCGTAACACTGGAGGTGAGAACAGCAGCAGCACGAGCATCCTCATCAACCCACTGAGTGTAAGCAGTCAAAGCGTGTCGATAAACCTCGAGATCAGAAGAGTACTGCTTAAACTTCAGGTCATCAGCAGCAACAGCAGTATCATCAGCACTCTGAGCAGCATCCTTGGCTGCCTGAGAAGCATCAACACCGAGAACAATTGGCGTCGGCGGAAGAGGAGCCACAGGAGCAGGGGGGCACGGCGGACAGGAGACCTCGCCGGAGAGCACACCCAAAAGATGGAGACCGCGCATGTGAACGCGCATAAAGGCAGCGAAATCAGAATAATTCGTGCCATCGAAGATCACCGGGCAGCGAGGAATCGCAACATAACTTGACGAAGAACCTGGCATCGCAACAACCTGGCATGCTCTTTGTGCCATCGCAACAACCTGGCATGCTCTTTGTTTCTGAACATGCGTTTCAACCTTGGTATTATAGGAGCATACCACATAACCTTAGCAGGAACCCTCTTCCGGAGGGGCTCTCCCTCAACATCACCAGGGTCATCTCGTCTGATCTTATACCGCAATGCGTTGCATACCGGGCATTTATCTAAATTCTCATACTCCTTACCATGTAGAGGATGCGATCATTAATGCATGCATGTATCTTTTGCACATCTAATCCCGGAGGATGAGAGTCTTCTTTGCTTCAGTAGGTACTCTCGGAAGTTCGTTATGTTTTGGAAACTTGGCTTCATTATTTTCAGCATCTTTTCAAATGAGGAGTCGGTTAGACCACACTCGCCTTCCATCGCAACAATTCCGATTGGTACCGAGCTTTGTGCTGCCATCTTCACAATTTGGGTACAACAATTTCTTGTGATCTTCTAACATGCCCTCTAACTTCAACTTCTCATTTTCATTTCACGTCTCGCTTTGCATCGAAATGACCCTACCAAGTTCATCACCGCTCATCGATGCCCGTTCTTCACCTTTTTCCTCTCCATTGTCTTCCATAGCAGTATCACCGTTCAGGAAACATATGATGATAGTTGTTATCATCATCTTCTTCTTCACCATCTTCCATCATAACCCCTCTTTCCCGTGCTTGGTCCAGCAATTATAGTTGGGCATGAAACCTTTCATAATCGGTGGCGCGAATGATTTTCGAGGAAGAGTACTCCTTGTTGTTCCGACATTGAACACATGGACAACGTATAAATCCATTCTCTTTGTTTGCCGTAGCCACATCGATAAATTTATCCACGCCTTTGATATACGGCTACCCGCCGTCACCGCACATCCATTCGACCGTTCATCGCATCATATAAGTAAGTTTATCAAAAACAGGACATCGTAAATAGTGAAATAACCAATTCACACCGACACATGAATTGTATCAATGACCTAGAAAAGATAGGATTGCTAACCTCGATCGAGGGAAATAAAGAGGAGAAAGCTCAAGTGCGTCGGACACCTTCTATATTTTTGTTCTATGAGAAATTCAATGGATTTTTCACTCAAACATTTCAACAAACACCTTCAATGCATGCATGAGAAAAACTAGCACACCCTCACACCTTACACCATTCAAAAAGCAGTGGGCAGAGGGGGTCAGGCGTTGCATTTATAGAGGCAGGTCTTTAGTCGGTTGGAGCCAACAACCGGGACTAAAGCGTCTCACGCCACGTGGCTGTGGCCAAACCTTTAGTCCCGGTTGGTGGCTCCAACCGGGACGCATGCCCCCTTACCAACCGGGACCCATGCCCCCTGGCCCCGTGCCCGCTCCAACCGGGACGCGTGCCAGCATTAGTCCCGGTTGGTGGCGCAACCGGGACTAGTGCTCTGAGGGGGCGTGGACGGATGGCCTGTTTTCTACTAGTGCAAGTGCATCGTCAAATAATCACAATCGTTGAACTCCTCGAGCGGCACACTTGTTTTGTGTGATTTTTTGCTTCACGCATGCAGAAACAAGAGGACATATGCAGGTTGTAATGCGCCAGTGAGAAAACTCATGAATGAGATGAGATGTGAGAAAATATACGCATGACTTCTCAGGCAAAAACAGGATGAGGGTTGCCTGTTCATACTTCAATGCAAAGCGAGGCCCATCTCCAATTCTTCACCGTATATAAGTAGTGATGCTAGAGACCGACCTGGTTCTTGTGAAAGTAAAAGAGAAGTATTTGAGCCATGTACATCCACGACATCTCCTGTTTTCCAAGCATGGAGTCTTGAGATTTTGGAGTGAAACAAACCAATATGTACCTACACCGGCGGCATGTCTCCGAAAGAGATGCCACGAATAGCCAAAGTTGGGCCTGCTCGAACTTGGGCAAACCTAGCCACGGGACCTGGGCATAGCTCCACACGATTCTTGGAGAAACTTAGCCGCCACAGTCTCTTCTCCCCGCACCCTCTCGTTCTCGTCAATAGTGCGTTGTACCTCGTCGCCGTCATTGGATCCATTCCCTCTTTACTTCCGCCAGAGCACATCCTTCCTTTCTGTAGTCGGAGTCTGAAGGTCAACCCTCGTCGCCCAAAGGTGCGCATTTTCGGCATTCTCCTCCCCTCCCACTACCGGGCGCCTCGTCCGCACCTACTTGGCGTCGCCCAAGCTTATGTTCCGCCTGCAAGAGATGGAAACCGCCACCGGGCCATCTCTGACGGCGACATGGACCTTCGAAGCTATGATTATCACCCAAGATGCAACCTTTGAGAGGATGAGGGAAAACACCTCTTAGATATTATATTGCCAACCAATACCTTTATCGGGTGCCATTTGTGACATGTTTGACAAGGACTAATCTTGTTAAACGCACTATGGTATTTTCTTTAATATTATTCATTTTGTTCCTTATTTTGTGTCCGTATAACTTGTGCATTCGTCTCACATCATTGCTCTGTTTTTCATCCACAACGACAACACATAAATTAGCTAAGAAGGTGTCTTCCTCCATTGGCATCTCTAATGAAGGTGTTGGCGGAGTACGCCTTGGAGCTTTTAACATCAGCGCCATTGCATACAAGAGGAAGACAGATGGATGTCTAACTTTTAGCAAAAAGGGATGAAATGACTTCACAAGGGTTAATATGATCTGCAGGTTAGACAAGCTATGTTAATTACTGCTAGGACCACCAACCGCAAAACTTGAACATGGTGTTTGTCTTTGAGACCATCTAGACTAGTCTCTTTTTACGAAATTTCACCGATCTATTAATAATCATCAACAACAGTACAAAGAGGCCTAAAAGTAATAAAAATTACAAATAGATCATTCGACGACCTAGAGATGACTATAAACACTAGCGCGAGCCGAAGGCGCGCCGCCGTCCTCGTCCCTCCAACATCGTAGCCGGGCAAAGCTTGTCGTAGTAGAGCTTGTTGTAGTAGACAAAAGGGAAGTCGTCGTGTGAAGGTCACAAAGGACCAACAGACCAGAGCAGCAACCAACGCCAATGATGAAAACCATAGATCAGAAGAGACTGGCTGAAACCAAACCGACAAAAACACAAACGGACAGAATCCTGGAAGATCCGTCGAAAAAACGACTCCACGCGCCCTCCGCCGGTGCTAGGTACACCATCGGAGCGAGGATAGAGCGAAAATAACCTTATTCTAATCGAGGGCATAGCCATCGTCTCAACATCCCAAAGAAGACACTAAAAAATAGACTAAACGCAGAACAAGAAACCTCCCGCCGGTGAGATGCCATGGTCCGCCACACCTCCAAGGATCTAGGACCAACAGAGGAGGAGCGAACCGGCGATGTCACCGACGAGAGGACGAAACCCTAGATAGGTTTTAGCTACTCCTCCATATCCCCTCTCTCCCCGGGCAGCAGTACGTACCATCTAGACTAGTCTAGCTATGATAAACCAATTTGTGTTGCATGTGTAGTTGTTCACGGTGACTTGCACCGTCATTTAGTTTCTATATTTGTTAGGCCAAGTGTATGTTTGTACCAAATGTTTATATATACGGAGTATATTTTAACAAACGTTTGAGTCAACTATGTGTGACACGTGTTTGTGAGAATACACGGCAGCTAGAATGGTATCACGGCGGCGTTCTGGCACGGCTAGAATAATTCGTCCATTTACGTGAATACGCATGATCTTGGCATCTCGAAACTGGTAGCTGGGGGACCATCAGGTTTCAGAAAGCCTCTCCTTTCTTCCGTTACTTTCAGCTAGCAGGTTCTCTGATCCGGTCCTGCTTCACTCTTCGCTACAATGATCGCACATGCGTAGCTTCTAGAAGGTCTGAACGTTAGTGAACGGTGACAACATTAGATGGCCCGGCAGTGAATCTCACGTTAATGGCGCATTACGACGCAACCCAGATTGGTTGTTTAGGGTCCTACCGCCCCCACACACGTGTTTAAAAAGTGAAGAACTGAAAGAAGCTTCGATGAAACTCAAATGATATTCAGATACTCCAGTTTCGGCACATCCATCGAAACAGGTTTTCGCCCTGCTTTATAAATAAATCACACATATGAGACATCTGCTGGGCCAGACAGCATAACGTTCAAAGGTATCGAACACTGCTGAGGCCGAACAGCACAAGCAAAAGCCCAAGAGAACAAACAAAAGAAGGAAAAAGAAAACAATGCACAACAGCATCGGATTGACCACCGATAGAAACTTGTGACCGCTACGCCCTCCGGAAGAGTCCCACCACGGTCCTATGTCACCGAATTGCCATGCACCAAGCAACACCTTCAAGAAGGTAGGCGACTATCACGACGCTGCTGCCCGGACTTCTCCTAGGATTTCTCCCGGTACACGCAGGGGAGAGAGAGGAGGGTACCACCAGGGCCCTTCAAGAAGGAAGGCGGCACCCGCAGATGTCGCCGTGCCGGATCCAGTCTGGCCGGCAAGAATTTCTCTCGACCCCCCAAAGACCCAAACCCTAGCCAATTCTGACACTCCACCAACAAGGCGACCACCAACATGCGCCAAAACGGTCTCGCCGTCTTCATCGGAATCGCACCATGGAAAACACCATGAGGTTGGCCGGCGTGAGGCACCCACCAAGGACAAGGGACAACAGCGCTGCTGTCGCGTGGGAGGGAACGACCTCCACCGCCAAGGCGGTAGCAGACCGGACGCAGCAGCAGGAGCATACCATGCCAACTAGGCCTGGCCGAACCCAACTTGGGCCCGTGAAGCCCTCGCCGCCGCGCTGCATCAGACGCATAGGCATCGTCGCTCTCTCTGTCCCGGAGCAAACCCCAAGCCAACCATGGAGGCGCCCTGAGAGCGATCTAGCCCGCCCAAACCCAACCTAGGGTTTGGAGTCATCGGCCCAGCACGTCTCTGCCACCACCGCCGCTAAGGAGCAGCGCCCTCGCCCCACCGCCATCCGGGACACCGCAGGAACACCGCCCGCGGAAGAACACAGGACACCACCTCCCGGAGCCACCTCCGCCGGAGATTCGCCCACGCAAATCACCTTCCGAGGCCGCCGCCCCGGCGTCCGCGAGATCGGGACCAAGACGCGATAGGCAGCTCGTCGCCGGGACCAACAAGAGCGGCAAGGTGTGCCGCTAGAACAGATTCACATGGATGGCAGAAGTGTCATCGGTGCACGGCCACCCCACAACCGCACTCCGCGACCCATCTCTAGACCCGCAAGCCCGGAGACAGCCTCCGGCAACGCCATGGTCACAGAGGGGAGATCCATCCTCCTCCGTTAGGTGCGGTCGCGGACACATTGCAACACTCATTCAGCCGGGCATGAAATTCTCGTAGTATCAGGATCGATGGGAAGGAACTATATGGAGGCGAGGACGGAGGGCGAGTCTAGTGCATGGTGTGCTCGTCCGGAATGCCGATCGATAGGAGAGTACAGTACTGGTGCAAGTGCAACTGTGCCACGTGAACATCGACTGGTTTAACGTATCCCGCGCACCAGTTTTTTTTTTTTTTTGAGGGAATATCCCGCGCACCAGTTATACACAAGCAAATTTCAGCTTCACATGTTTTGGTTATGGCATTAAGAGGTTTGGAGTGGCAGCCCAAATACTGGCGGCCCAACCATGACGCTAAGACTTATGGCGCATTACAACGCCTCGTGGGCTTGGCCCAACCATGACGCTAAGACTTACGGCGCTGCGTCCTGTAAAAAAAAAATAGCAATTTGGTATCATCAACAATAAGGAACTCCAAGATTTTGTGAGATGAACGTACCACAGGACCAGAACCAAAGACCTTGGAAACTACGCCGAAAACACAGAGGCAGGCAAAGTTTGCATGCTAATATCGCAGTCATCGTCAATGGCCGTCACCGAACAGAGACATCCTCTGTTCAAAGGAGGAACGGGTGAATCGGCGATCGAGGCGTGCCTCAGTTTCGCTGGTCTCCCCTAATCCAAGATCCAACGGGCGAAACGGAAAAATTGGACGGCATGCACCTGCCGATCCCGTACACGTGGACTGCACGAGCTTCTTGTGTGTGCTTGCTTTCTTCGCGCCTTCGCCCATGCAAAAACGACAGGTTGGTGACTCACAGGGCGAAGAACACTCATGGATCAGAGATGGAGATGTAATATCTGCATGACTCCCGTCTCCCGGGGCAAAAATAGGATGAGAGGCTGCCTGTTCCAACTTCCAACATGAAGCGACGAGCCATCTCTCACTCATTCCCCTCCATATAAATACTGACGCTACAGACCGACGCCTGTTCTTAGTCACAGTAGAAAAGAGATATTTGAGTCATGTAAACATGTCATTTCCTCTTTACCATGAGATTTTGGAGTGAAACAAACCTATAAGTACCTACACCATTGATAGCAGAATCTCTTAAACACGGATACTGAAGTTACAATACTTGCTTGATTTCTTTTGTTGGCATACATCCTTGAAGTAAACTTCCTTGCCGTCCTACCCCACGCCGATGGGTCTGTTCCCGAAAACTGTGCTAGCTTGAAACGGCATGATTTGTATAAAAGAGAGAGTTATGCATTTGTGAGATGTGAATGTTGGAGAATACGATGGGCTTACCGTCCACCGAGAGCGTAGACGACACAACGGCCAGAGGTTTCGAGGCGAGGTAGCTAAGCCGAGTGAGACGGTGCGATAAGACACCTATATTTATTTACATATCAAAACCATGTTAGCAGGCTTTCTTCGCCACAAGGCCGGCACCAAACAGAGAGCTAGGATTTGGTGAGTTTGTGGAACCGCATATACTGCTACAAATACTACACTGCCTTGCATGATTTCAACTAATTTGTCTAAATCTAGACAAATCTAAGTCAATTAATTTGGGTCAGATGGTGTACAACTTTGTTAGATCAATTGCATATTATATACTTATTTTATACATAAAATAATTTCATAAAGCATGAACGTAAGGACATCACCAGCATTAACCATTTCAAGATGTTTATTGCAACCTCCAACTCTACCCCTAAAAATAAAGTGATTGCATATGTTAGGAAGGAATTGCAGCAAAGTTCAGTGCTACTATGTTAGATTTAGGTTCACACGAGTAGAAATGTTGCTTAATTAGAATTATATTTTTGTTGTTTGATATCGATCCTATACTTAGGATTCGTTACATGTTTATGCTATATCCATTGAATAGCCATTGTCTTCTTCGCCCTCCTATTATCAAATCCTAGATCCACCCCCGATCTCACATCTCTTCAACTAAAATAATGTGTAGGAGAAACTCTATCACAAGAACATCAGGATTTTTTGACAACAATCAATGGCATGATAAATCATAATCACTACAACAACGCATGGCGGTTATAAATACCGAGGGACACGTCTAATCACCGTGCCCGTGCTAAAACGACAAAAAAATACGTCGGGCATAACTATGTCGGGGAAAAGTGCATAGAAACACTTTTCCGGGTGGTGCATGGTCACATATGGTGCGTCGGGAAATTATAGTGCCTTGTACACCGTGGTGCGGCGCATTGTTTTACCGTGCTTGGTACACGTTCAGCACACAACACATGAAGTTAATTACAATAACAGTAAAATACTAGGTTGCTTATTCGATTCAAACCAAAAATTCAAGTTCATTGAAATAGAATTTTTTATCCATACCATCACATTACAACGGATTTGAGGTCCTCTCTACTTATTACATTGGACATAGTTTCTGTTAATAACATAGAAAGTCTCTCTATTCAGCAGACCTATCTCTAAAAGAAAAACTACACGTAATTTTGAAACATATCCCATCTACCACCGGAGTCCTTGAGCGCCACTTTATTCCATATGATATTAGAATCACGTTGGGCTGAAGGATCTACGTGCCATCCTCTGTGCGCTAACATCATCACTATGGATCCACACGCCGCCGTGCAAAAGCCTTTGAGCGCACGCCATACGCCAACAACCTCGCTTGAAACTAAAATAAAAACAACATAGATGATTAACAGAAGAAAGAACAAAGTAGCGAATCTAAAGAACAAGACGAGCCGAGATGTGTGTAGAGAGAGAATGATGAACAAACCTACGGATTAGACATGCAATGGAGGAGTACTCTGCGTCGATCCGTCATGACTAGAGCATGCAAGATCATGTGTCACTAGGGTAGCAAGATCTTGTGCGGCTACGGCCACACAAGATTCAACCCATGGAGTTCCCCTACTAGCAGAAAAGATCTATTGTTTGTTCTATGTTGCCTTTGCATGGAGAGTTGGAGGGTGCTGTGGTGAGGATAGGTCGTGAGGAGTGGAAGTGGAAAGTGGGGCTAGGGTTCCCTCTATTATATAGAGAGTGGGGAGTGAAAATTTATGCTATTTAAGCAAGTGCGGTCTAGGCGTCCAGCCTTTTGCGTGTATTTGATCAAAGAGCCCATAAAGGATAGTCATGCATGGATTCACTGACTTTAGCTACCCTAAGTTAGATATTTTTCAATCACTAACATATGGGTTCGGTTCTAATTAGGGGGTCCATCCGAAGATAACAAAAGGAAATGCTTAACAATTTCTAATTGGATTAACTTTCAATTTCCCTATTTGGTTACTCCCTAATTTTTGCGAGTAAACGACGTCCTCCACCACCAATCTATTAGCTTCCGATTTACCTCTCTGATAACGTGATTATGATATATTAACTATCACCAAATTTTTATTTTTGAAAAAAACTACCTCTAAACTTATAAACTTGTGGAATATGTGATTTTGGCTTTGAATATATAAAAAACAGAGAGATTTATGTAAAGTGTAAACAATATCAGTCGAACAGCTTGGCAGTGGTGAGTCGCACCAGTTAGTGTGATGTGGTTACATATGCAAGAGTTATCTCTAGAGATTACAAAATAATCTCTAAAATTAACGAGCAAATCATCAAGGTCTTCAAACTATTTCTTCATCGAATATACAAATTGATATTCTTTTCAAGGTAACAGCAAAAGAGAACAATGAGGATTCTACAATAGTTTTTTTAATATGCAATGCATTGGCTATGCAATCGACGCATCCATTAAAAGATTTAACCAACATAGACAAGTTTACCAACACCATCATTTTAGGGAACAACACTTGAACTGCCTTGTCAATGTTGTTGCGGAGGAGTTGTAGGAACCGCCATTGTCAAAGATGTAGCAGCAAGAAAAAATACTACTAGGACCATCCTCCTCCTGACAACCATAATAGAACTTTCAAAATTGAACCGGCAAGTACCAGCCTATAGAAATTTAATATTTTGACACCACCATTGATGTTGAGAATGAGATTGTCATCTCGAACGAAGGGAGTAGATCATTCATTGTAGAAAATGTCGTATCTAAAGGCGGCGACTACCAAATCTCTAACCTAATCTGTTAAAAATAATATTTTATTTAATAAACTCCAGACATAGATGGGGTTTCATGTTCCTCCTCATGCCGGCAAGGCTAGCCGCAGGAGGAGAATCGACTCATATAGGGGAGGCGGTTTCGAAGTTAAGATGAGACCACAGAAACAAAGGCAGCGGTTTCTAAATTAAGATGAGACATATATGGGTTTCAGCTTCACATTTGTTTCATTATGCAAAAATGTACACGATTTGTTTCCCTCGTGGCATTCAGATGTTACTAATGGCAGCCCGAATAGATGACGCTTTTCTCCTCAGGCCCAATCGCGACCCTAAACATAAGGCCCAACAAAATTAAACGCATTGTGGGATTGGCTGCGGGATCTGTTTCAACTGTCATTGCAACCGTCCTCGTCGGTTTGTACTCATGAAGCGAACGCTTGTGTGTGCTTGTTTGCTTCACTCATGCAAATTAAAATAACATGATTTTTTTGCGGGAAATTAAAATAGCATGCTGGTTAATTACGCGTCGGGGGAAAAGTGATGAATGGATGAGATAAAGATGCGAGATAATATATGCATGACTTGGAGTGACAAAAATAGGATGATATATAGATTGACTGTTCTAAAGCAGAGAGACACGCCATCTCTGATTTCTATCCGTATAAATAAATAGTGAAGTGATGCTAGTAGAGACCGATGCATATTGCTGTGAAAGACGAAGAGAAGTAGAGTATATTTGAGTCACGTACTACCACCATGCCATTTCGTTTTAACCGGGCGTGTGGATTGGAGTCCTGAGATTTTGGAGGAAGACAAAGGAGTATGTACGACATGGCTTACTGTCAGGTGTTATTTTCTTTGGGCGATGTTATGTAAACTAGTCAAGCTGGGTGTGAACGCGGCCTAGAATATTTGGAATCCCATGATTTCTCAAACAGTTCTAATACAGGAGATACATGCATGCAGTATTATTTTCGTAGTTACTTATAGATATAGGAGTATAATTATAATCCTATACTACGAGGGACTACTGTCTCATCCCTAGCTATGTCCAGTCTGACTGTTTTGGTGCAGTCTCGCATTCTAATTTGCATGGAGTATCAATCAGGACATCACTCAGTTGAAGTCCTCGTTTAGTGGCTGTTCTATCAATAAGACTAGAAGAACGCTCAATGCAACAGCGCATGAGTTAGCCAGATTCCCCAAGTCCCTTGGGTCTGGTAACACCTGGTTATCACCCCTGCCCTTGGCTAACGCAGCTATTGTTGTAAAACACTGTAATTTCAACTTCTACGAATGAATGAGAGCTGTTCTCTAAAAAAGGTCATGTATTAATTAGTTCATGAATAAAAATTAACCTCTAGGTATGTTTTTTTCTAGAGAGACTTCTTGTTATTTAACAGAGCTCTCTACTGAATGCAGAGAAACGATTCCCAATATATACATAAGGGTTTATACCTACTCTTTTCATTTCGATTTTTTGTCGAAACGTTTCATTCTGTGTGTGCGAATTTATTCAACTTGGCATATCAAAATCCGCAGCTAGTGGGGATGCTACCGTCGGTTTCTCAAAAGAATTAATGCTTTTGCTAATTCTCAATCAACCGAGAATTAAGTTAGAGCTCACTCATATCCTGATTTATAGATTTGGATCGCAATTCATGCGTCCTGTGCGATGCAAGTGGAGTTGCAAGAATTTTTCAGTTGTACATGGAATTGCAACTAATATTTTACAGTTGTAAATGGAGTTGTAACTAGTATTTTTTAGTTGCAACAGAGATTTCTAAATTGCAAGTGGGTTGCAGCTAGTATTTCTTTTAGTTTTATTTTGGTTCAACCGATATATTTTTAGTTGCAAGTGGACTTTCAATCGAGATTAAATGAGAATTAGACGGGTTGAGAACTAGACGAGTGTGTTTAATTATCAGTCATGTGATGTCATTCAATCTCAGTTGCAAGCCCAAGAAATATCTCAGTTAAAACCCAACTTTCAACTAAAGGAACTCGTTCCAACCCCACTTCCAACAAAAAAACTCAGTTGCAATCCCACTTGCAAATAAAAAAATCCTAGTTGCAACCCTATTTGTAACTCACATATGCACGAATCGCGATGCAAATCCAACGGATTAGGAGATGACTAATCTTAGCAAAACAAAAAAATTAACTACATATTTCATATAAACTAAGTACATATTTTGCTCTTGAGTGCATCAATGTGTCGGTTATTCTCATTGGTTTGAGGGGGAAAGGAACAACTCACGACTATTTCTTTGTGTCCAACTTTTCCACAAAATGTAGATGACCACACAATTAAATTCACTTAGCCAGATATTTATCGTTGATGTAATTATGTATTTCTCAACCTTGGGTGGACCTCGACATAGATATCATCGATGCATCGACCTATGGACATAAAAATATCAGATGCAGCTCGGACCAATCGATAGCATAACGAAAATGCCAATCTTGTTCTTACTATGTACTAACGTAACGAAAATTACCCGGATTACTTGTTGGCCTCATAACGACAACGAATCCTCTTCCGCAAACAAAAACGACAACGAATCCTCTTTTATCGAAAATTACCCGAGTCGCCAAGGAAGAGCCCACAGATGGACCGTATTTCGCTACATTTGTCGCCCTTCTTTCTTTTTTGTTGAGGTAAAAGGCATTCTATCTGCTGCCTGATTAGAAAAAATAGATGTTTAATTATATATATAGCTTTTGCATTAGATAGACTAGATGTTTAATTATAGTGCTTTTGCACTACATGTTATTACAGAGGTTTTGCGTCCTTGTTTCTTCAGTGTACACAATCGAAATCTGGTCCAGAGATGATGAAGCAGAAACTAAACGAATCACATACGCTTTAGCCACAAATTTAAAAAATAACGTTGATCAACGCTATGGTTCAAAGGTGTTTAGCCGTGTCCGCACCCTTAACCTTCCCAAAATTTAAGCAGGCAATATCAACCCTCCCTATAGTGAAATCGCTAATGATCTGGAAAATTGGCCTTTTGAGGATTCCCCAGGGCCAGGCCCAGATGGTCTGCATGTCTTGTTCTTTAAACGGTTCGGGAAATCCTCAAAGAGAAATGATTGTTCTGTTTGCTTCACTCAAGCAAATTAAAATAACATGTTCTTTTGCGGGAAATTGAAATAGCATACTGGTTACGCGTCAGGGAGAAAAGTCATGAATGAATGAGATAGAGATGCGAAATAATATATGCATGATTTCGGTGACAAAAATGGATGACAGGTTGCCCATCCTCACACAAAGCAAAGCGCCATCTCTGATTTCTCTCCGTATAAATAGTGATGCTAGAGACAGACGCCTATTGTTATGAAATGAAGAGAAGTATATTTGAAATGAAGACAGACGCCTATTGTTACTACCATACCATTTCATCTTTTCCAAGCGTGAGACGGGAGTCCTGAGATGTTGGAGGCAGACAAATGAATATGCACGACATGGGTTACACTACGTTGTTATGTAAACTAGTCTAGCTGTCTCCGTCAGAGTTTAATATGTCGTTGAAATTTAGTACGTTTCAAAGGTCAGTCACATATTTAGATTTCGTTCAAAATATTTAGTATAGGTTTGAAAACCATCAGAATGCTTACAAGCAAACTTATATTATCTGTTATAGTATAGTGGTATGTCTCTGTGAATCAAATAAATAGTACTATAATTGTAATTGTACCCTTTATCAAAGAAATGGACAATAACTTGAGGTGCTTTTTTTTTTCTCGAGAGACTCCTGTTATTCAATAGAGCTCTCAGAGAGTTTATACCCAGTCTTTGTTATTTCGATCTTTTGTAGAATTATTCTATTCCAAGCGTGTGACATTGGCAGTTCTAGGAATATCCAAATCTGTATCTAATGGGGCTGCTACCGCAGATTTCTCGGAAAAAAACTCTCTCCATCCTAAAAAGAATTTCGAAGATTTGTTCAAATTTTACTACATATCTTGTTGTTGAGTGTATCAGTTATTCTTGTTGGTTGAGGGGCAAAGGTACAATTCATGACGGTTTCTTTGTGTCCAATTGTTCCACAAGCAAAGTGGAGATGACCACACAGTTGAATTCAGGTCGCCGGATATTTAGTATCTTCTCTAATCTTGCATTTCTCAACCTATGGGCGGACATCAATGTAGGTATCGATCGATGCATCGTCTTAGAAATAACAAAAATGTCAATCTCATGCCCTTACTAAGTTAGTATGTCTGACGGCATAACGAAAATCACCGGAGTCGCTAAACAAAGACCCCACGGATAGACCAAATAACACACGGAACCACCACGAGTTGAGAACATCGGTGGGATTTTACGAGAGAGCCTAACCACCTCGATGTGCTCCCGAATTGCCTCCATCTGGCCATAGCCCAGATCTCACGCACGCTCTCTCACTTTTTTTTGGTGGAAATTGGTCAGTGGACGAATTCAAACCACAGATCCAAAAATCAAATGACTCTGATACCAGATGTGGTGTTCCAATCTCACTCATAGGAAATTCAGCACTACAGATACAAGTTTCCGCGACGTCACACTAGGACCAGGGAGATAATCAACGATCAAATCATGATGAGGAGGAAGAGAGTCTCAGTTCTAAGAAGAACAATACCCTATTACATATTCAATGCATGTTGTTTCCTCGCCGTGATGGTTATATCCTTGTCGCGACCTCTCTTCATGGGCTAGGCCGCCGCTGCTCGATGGGCTTCACGGATGATTTAGCGCTCGTCTGTCCTATGCTTTTACCTTGATAACTTCAGGAGACGTGCCGTTACAGAGGTGGCGACAGCGGAAAATCTTCCCCTGATCTCCACCAGTCAAGACGTCGGTCCCTTCTTTCTCCGCTTGTCGTCCCGGCGGCAGGAGGGAGGGGGACTTCATTTCCTCCGTTTTGGTCTAGTAGTTAGGGTTTGGATCTGTCTACTGTGGTGTGTCGTTGGGGTGGTGGGTGTGATGCCCGGGAAAACAAATATGCCTCAACTCTACTCCCACACTGACATCGACCTTCACGGCGGCGCCTCGGAGTTGATGGCAACTTGTGCTAGCCAGTCCTTTAGATTGACAGCTTGGTATTCTCATCGTTCTTCAGATTTGGTAAGGTCTGTTTCTCAGTCTGTCCCTTGCGTTTGTTGTTATCCGCGACGACGCTGGCATCCAGGGAGAGGTGATTTCACGAGCAAGGATGGTGGTCCGGAGGTGGTGGGTTTGCCGTTCTTCCCCGACTTCGTCGATGGGAGGCAGTGGATCTTGGTCCAAGACAACAAGGGGACATTTCCGGGTCGACATGCCACAGCGACATGTGCCCCGGTGCATGCAACACACCTGTTCAGCGACTCATAAAGCCTTGTTGGCAATGATGATTTTCTAGATCTTGCAATGGTGTAGGCTCGGCGTCTCTTCTAGTGTCTGTCTTGACGGCGCTGGAGTTGGGCCGTGGCCGACGGCTTCGGTGGTTGCACGAAACCTTAGAAATAGTTTTGTATTTCTCGATCTTTTAAGATTTTATATGTAAATTTAGGATAATCATTTTATCCTGGTATGTCTTTTAGTAACTTGTTTTTCAATTAATGAAACATCATGGTTGCTCTAAAAAAGAAGACCGGCCGTGACAGCTTGCTTCAGTCATGCGATTAAATAACATAATTTTTTGCGGATTTGAAATACTCCCCCTGACCCATATTAGTTGACTCAACTTTGTCTAGATTCATATGTATCTAGTTAAATATCTAGTCTAGTCTAGATATATCCGTATCTAAACAAAATTGAGTCAACTAATATGAGTCGGAGGGAGTAGCATTTTTGCAGATTTGAAATAGCATGACTGAGATAAAGATGCAAAATAATATATGCATGATTTCGGTGACAAAAATGGATGACATGTTGCCCACCCTCACACAAAGCAAAGCGCCATCTTTGATTTCTCTCCGTATAAATAGTGATGCTAGAGACCGACGCCTATTGTTATGAAACGAAGAGAAGTATATTTGAATCGCGTGCTACCATACCATTTCCTCTTTTCCAAGAGTTAGACTGACTGGAGTCCTGAGATTTTGGAGGCAGACAAATGAATATGTACGACATGGGTTACACTACGGTGTTATTTTCTTTGCGTGAAGTTATGTAAACTAGTCTAGTTGTGTCGCCGCCAGGGTTTAACATGTCATCGAAATTTCGTATCTTTCAAAGGTCAGTGAAATGTTTAGATTTCGTTCTATTTGAACGTACAAGGCAGACACCGATCAGAATGCTTACAAACAAATCCTTTATCAAAGAAATAGACAATAACTTCGAGGTGCTGTCCTCTGGCGCATGTGTGCCTACAGTGTAAAAATTGTCCATTTGTTTTGACTTTATGTTCTAGTAATAGTAGTTTTTGTCGCTGTAAAAAACTGAATCTGAACTTTGTGCTCGGCCCGGGTGTCGTTCTTTAATCAATGAAACGGGGATGGTGATCCCTATGAATTTAAAATAAAATTTAAGGTATTTTTTTCTCGAGAGACTCCTGTTATTCAATAGAGCTCTCAAAGAATAACTGACTTGAGGAGTATAAGAGTCTAATTGTCTAAATTAACTAGTACTACCACATTATCTTGCTCTTGAGTGTATCAGTGCGTCTGTTATTCCTATTGGTTGAGGGGCAAAGGTACAATTCACGACAGTTTCTTTGTGTCCAATTGTTCCACAAGTAAAGTGGAGATGACCACACAGTTGAATTCATGTCGCCTGATATTCAACATTTAGTCTGATCTTGCATCTCTCAACCTATGTGTGGACATCAACATAGGTATCGATCGATGCATCGACTTAGACATAACGAAAATGTCAATCATGTGCCCTTACTAAGTTAGTATGTCTGACGGCATAACAAAAATAACCAGAGTCGCTAAACAAAGATCCCACGGATAGACCAAATATTGCCACAAATCTGTCGTCCTTCTTTCTTCAGTGTACCGGAGTCGCTAACCGAAGTCCTGTCGAGAGATGATGATAAAGGCTAGCAGTGCAGCAGAACCCATCGTCCGCGTGGCGCACTACCAAGGCGCTCCCCGTGATTCGATGAATTGGTCAAACGTCGGCAAACATGACACAGTCAGGAGTTCCGGCCGAGGCATGGTTCCGTTTGTTGGAGAGCTGGTGACTCCTGGATTTACTCGTATGCCTCGGTACACAGTTGCCATGTCGATACCATTCCGCACAAAGAAGATTTGGAAATGTTCGGCGGAGGCGAAATGCAAATTCTTTGCCTGGATGGCGCTCCATGGCAAGATCCTGGCAGCGGATATTCTCGCTATTCGCGGATGGGCAAAATTCGGGGCCCTGTGCGAAACTCTAAAATAGGGCCCTAGCTTACTAAAACTTTTGAACTATTTAATGACTATAATATATACTAGACAGACAAGCGCGCTTCGCCGCGCCGTCTACCCGACGTTGTTGCACGGGGCGGCAGTGGAGATAAACTCTTAGTAGATTTGATCTAGGTTGTGGCCAGGTTTAACTTGCAGTAAATACACAATGGATCATGGTGGTCTAGGATAATTCTGTTTTTTGAGGACAACAAATAGAACCTGCAGCTATATTATCAGGTGCAATTTACATTAACTCAAGAAACATAAATGTGATGTCAGAGATGTAATTGTCACTTATCCAGCCCACATTGATAATCAAGTTTAAAATTAGAATCATTGTAAAAACAGAGAATACACACAAGAAGCGTCAATAAAGAGTCTAATTTTTTTATCTCTGGTAAGGATCTGAGAAGGATATTTTTCACTCGTCATTGAATTATAATTATTTGCTAGACCTTTACTGGCTTCATGTTATCATATCATCAGTCATAATCAATTTCCTTTGGCACAAAGGGTGATGGCTCAAATGGTTATGAATCTAATCCTGCCAAAATTACGGATGGACTGCATGAATACGTCAGGCCATGAATCAATATAAAGTAGGAAATGACATTAACTCGTGAATATTAACTAAGAAAACGAATCACCAGATCGCAGATAAGTTTTGGAGGGAGTGCAGATAAGTTTTGGAGGGAGTACAGTGTAATCGATGGCATGGAGATCCAGAAGACCAGCTCCAACTTCATCTAATTAAGTTCATGTAAGTACAAACCATCAACACCCACCGCCAAAATTCTAAGAAGTTGGTGTGTAGGGATCAGAGTATAGCCTCCATTTATCTTAAATTTACTATTGTCCATAGCCCTACCAAATAACAAAATATAAGGTATATAGCCAAACATGTTGATAGCACGGGCATTGGTGAAGACTATAGCTATGAAAGCTGCAACACTCAAATCCTCGTGGACTGCAATTTTTTAAGCAAACTGTTTTAGTTTGAAAAGGAAGATTTAATTCTAGAATCACAGTAAAACAAAGGATACATACAAGAGGCATCAATAAAAAGCTCAATTTTTATCCCTGGTAAGGATCTGAGGAGGATCGACTTTTTATAGCCACTCAATTTGAACCACAAGAATGCCAATTAAAAACTTGTTTAGAATGGACGCTGAATCCACTACGAAACTAAGACACACTATGACTTATTTAGAACTTGCTAGTGCACCAAGCATGTATATCCTACTCCCACTTAAAGAATCATGGTGAGAATACCAGAAAAGAAAGTTCATGATCAATTAAATTAGCTCACATATGTTAGGGGCAGCAACATCATTCTAATTTGGCCATATCCTCTTGTTCCTTTTCTACCATCCCTTCGTGACTCACAAGATAAGCAACATCACAAGGATCCGGGTCCATAGGAGTTTATGGTGGGGGACCGCCTGCACAACAGAAGCAAACATGTATAAACAGTAGCAAGGAAACCTCCTGAGTGTAGTGATTCAAAGTATAGAGGATTCAATCCATTTTTTCAGTGCTACCTGCAGCTTCCCTTTAAGATTAGTGCACATGAAAATTACAGGAATGTAGAAGTACCGCACATGCGGTTTGGACAGGAATACAACACCTGAAGTTGACAAGCTTTTTCTCTATAATGAAACGACACTCCAGATTAGCGCACGAGGATAAGAGAATTGGTGGATCAAAGAGAAAAACATAACATACCGTTTGGATTGTCCGTTGTTGCTTCAACATACAAACACAATACCTTTTCTTTCCATAATTACAAACATAGGGACCCTTCCTATATTGACTTGGCAGCAATAATATTCCAACATACTAACTTCATATCGACCACCATCAACACCCACATACTTCATACCCCAAAAAACAACTTTATCACCATAAGAGAAAAGGCAGGGATACTACAAAAAACATAAGAGCAAGGTGCAAAGGCGATATCCTTTCATAAAAATCACCAACAATCAAGATGGATAACTCAGGTACCATAGCGGGGCCTATAGAACTCAAGATATGTCGAATCACAGCCGACAACTCGATTCCGCAGCCAACCGGTTGTGGAGGTCGATGTCATGACTCCGCATTCGGCTCCTCCAATCGGCTGGAGGAAGGCGGGGCGGCGGCCGGAAACCGTAAAACACGAGCTCTAGAGGAAGAGAAAAGAAAAGGAGAGACAACAAAGTTGCGGTCCAGCATACACTTTGGGATTTTTTACTGCTAATAAGCTGCACTAAAAAACAGAAACACATCAACCCAATAAAGCAAACAGAGGCCAATCCAACGATGAAGGAGAAAAACAATAAGAGTATAACCTAGCAACAAACCGTTCAAGACATATTACCAAGGCGGCCATCTACAGAAACCACATGCCTGAGTGCCCGACACCTAGACAACATAAGAAAAAACTATGCTCAGAAAATCAATCCAGGAAGAAAAGAAAGTCTGAGGCTACCAAAAGACATGGAAAGATAAACACATCACAAAAAAGATAAGCTTCCTTAGAAGATGAAGCCTCCTGTGCTTCTTACGCGACATTGTAGCTGCCAAATAGGGGGAAGTTATAGCCTACAATGACAAACAGATCCTAAGAAGACAACAATACAGTATATAGGGGGAAACAACAGATAGTCTACCCAGAAGATGTGTTGAGACAGGAATGGCAGCAGAACACTACACAGAGGCAAAGTCATCCGACCTGAAACATAGTGGCAGCAGTCGGCTCCACAGAAAGTGACAAGAAATGCGCACCAAATCAACTGTCAAAGAAATGACCTCAGCAAGAGTATATTTTTGTCACTAACTTCTTGGTTGATCCTCTTGTTATGGCAATGAATGATTACAGTACTGATCTGTAGCACATCCACTATTACAGCAGTAGACCACAGAACCTTATTCTGTTGCCAAGAATATCGCCAGTAGGATCTAGTGGAAGATCCTGTAGTCAGATATGCACAAATGTGCGATAGCCACAAAAGCATTACTAAAAAATCGATATAGTAGACGTTCATAAGTAATCTGTCCCATGCCATAGTGAAATCCAAACAACATATGCACATGGAAAATGCATGAAACAAGACATGGATATTTAACGTGAAAAACTGTTAGCAAGATTTACTTGCAGCTGCACTAACATGTGGCCTTCTGTACAAACCCATATACATTATATTTTATAGCTCTTGTTGGATGTGAAATATAAACTTAGGGCTTGTTTGATTTGTAGGATTTTCATAGCATTGAGTTCCTATGGATTTTTCTACCACCATCATTTGATTCGTAGGAATAGAACCTGTGGGATTATTTCCTATGGAACTTTGTCTAGTCTATTTTGTAGGAAAATTTCCATTAGGTCTTGAGCTCTTGGAAAAATCCTGTGGCTAGCTTTGTGAGTAAGGCTACTTGTTTGAAAGCTCAAATTTCAATCAAATTCTCGTGGCTTTCCTAAGTTTCCATCAAACACCATCTTATGCCAATTCCCATGGTTTTCATTCCCATAGGATACAATGGGGCATGCCACACCAATCCTTCATTCCCATCCCTCCATTTTTCTACCATGTGAATCAAATAATGAAACAAGCCCTTAGTCAACAGTGCGAATCAAAAGGTGAGAAGTCATTTTATACACTTACTACATCTGTCTTTTGTACATTGTGGTACAATACATAAGCAATTAAGGATCATACAAGCATTTTTGACACAAAACGTATAAAAAATAAAAAACATCCCATGTTATCATGATGACAAAAGGACACTACCATGAACATATACATCAATCTAAGTTAAATGAAATGCCTATTGTAGGGGTTCGTAGCATGGAAAACAAAATTTTTCTATCGCATACAAACAAACAAGCCAAGATCTATCTACTAGATTGTATCAACGAGTCGATGGAATAACTTACCCTCGAATATTCCAATGCGGTTAACGAGAGCAGATTCTCGTGGGTGATGTAGTCGTACACTTCCGATCTCAAGATCGCGTAGACGATCCTTCCGGCGCTGCGTTAAACGGCGCTTCATGATCGATCACACGTTCGGTTTCGTGAAGACCTTCCTCTCCTTGTTCCAGCGGCGGAGGTTGTAGCACTCTCCTCGCGATTCCGGCACAATGGCGTGGTACCGAAGTAGAGGGAGATCCCGCAGGCCTTAAGCCGGGCGAGTATGGTGGAGTATGAGAGAGAGCTATTAGTGGTCTAGAGATTAGACACACCAATTAGAAGGCTCTAAACCGCAGGCTAAAGCAATTAGAAGCTCTAAACCAAAACGGCTCTAAACCGAGATTAGAGGATAGGAACTTGTGTGTCTAGGAGGAGGCCCCGCCTCCTTTTATAGGTGGAGGGGCTCAAGGCCAGGGAGGGAGTGGAGTCCTCCAACTCTGCCAAGGCTGGCCGGCTTGGAGGAGAGGGACTCCTCCTCCAAGTTGGTTTCAACCTCCTCTTGCTTGTTTCCCACAGTTTCCTGTTTCCCACAGTTTCCTGTTTTAGCCGTTTGACTTTCAAACTGGCAGTTTGACTTTCAAGTTTTGGAACAGCAAGAACACTTAGTACATGATGAATCATTCAATGACACATTCATGTACCCTCCCCCCCCCGGAGTGCCGGACAATCCGGAACCTTCTAGAACATTCTCGATGAAAACACCGGAATCATTCCCGAACTCCGAAACGGGACTTTCCTTATATGAATCTTATTCTCCGGACCATTCCGGATCACCTCGTGATATCCCGGATCTCATCCGAGACTCCGAACAACATTCGGTCTCTTTCTCATAATACCATAACTACTCAAAACAACGTCGAATCCTTAAGTGTGTCTCCCTACGGTTCGTGAATTATGCGGACATGATCGAGACACTTCTACGAACAATAACCAATAGAGGAATCTGGAAATTCATATGGCTCCCACATATTTCTACGATTACTTTGCGATCGAATGAACCACTTACATACGATACCAATTTCCCTTTGTCTCACGATAGTTTACTTATCCGAGGTTATGATCGGCGGTATCTCTGCATACCTAGTTCAACCTCGTTACCGATAAGTACTCTTTTCTCGTTCCCGTGATATGTGATCCCTTGTGAGCCAGTCACATGCTTGCAAGCTAATTGGATGACATTCCACCGAGAGGGCCCAGAGTATATCTATCCGTCATATGGATGGACAAATCCCACTCTTGATCCATGTGTTTCAACCAATACTTTCCGAACACTCAATGCCACCTTTATAGCCACCCGATTCACGGTGTGGTGTTTGATGTCATCAAAGCATCCATCCGGTAAAGGTGATATGCATGATCTCATGGTCGAAGGAATTAGGTTACTATGTATCAGAAAGCATATATCAATTGAACTATTGAAATGACTTGATCTTTATGCTACGCTTATCTATAGGAGTATGTCCATCACATCATTCTTCTAATGATATGATCTTGTTGTTAATAACATCTCTATGTTCATGATCAGGAAACCATGATCATATATTAACCAACAAGCTAGTTTAACAAGAGGCTTTACTAGGGACTCTTATTTTAGTTTACAAATCACACAAGTATTAATGTTTCCGGTTAATACAATTATAGCATGGTATGTAAACATTTATCATAAGTGTGAAGATATGATAATAACCACTTTATTATTGCCTCTTGGGTATATCTCCAACAGTCTCCCACTTGCACTAGAGTCAATAATCTAGTTTCAAACCTTTGTGTATTCAACACCTATGGCTTTCCGGTGTTGTATGTACACGATTGCTAGTGGTCAATCGATCACGGATCGACACTTCCGTGTCCGTGTGTAATTGCATGTTTTTTGCCTCTCGCATCACTCATTCTCTAATGAGATGGCTTTGTATAAATTTGGTCTTTCGGTGTGACCTTTAGTTCTTTGGGGTTAAAACATGTTGATAATATTGTCGCACAATATATCTTCATAGTATTATCCCACTGTGAACTACACCTAGTTTGATAACAAACTACTTGACACAAATGACCTCTTTTGCTGCTAAAACAGCAGTCATATACTTAGCCTTTTGTTGTAGTATCTGTCACAATGTCTTAACTTTGGAACTCATCCAAATCCATTATGGAACTCACTTTCCATTATATTGTGCCACCCTTAGTTTAGATTGAGATAAACTTAATTTGTACTTTGTGACAAAGCTAGTATCAATGTAGTACTTTTACAATGAACTAACCATCTATTTGTCACTTCTACAAATAATATACTCTTAGTTCTTCCAAAAGATCATAAGAATATACTTACTATTGTCCAATGATCATCTTACGAATCATTCTGGTATATGCTCACAACATTTAGAGCATAGGACATATCTGGATTTGTACATATCACAGTATGATCGATATAAATACTCTTTGTGATTTCATACATCAAGTATCAATCTATACTTGATTATTTGTTTCACTTTATCAAATGTCAATACACTTGAATATATCATCAACATTGAACTCTTTCAATCCTTTCTGTGCGACAAGAACCTTTTCTTGTAGTTTCTATATTGAACTCATTCAATATCTCGTCTATGTACTTCTGGCACAACCATATTAGCATCTATTGATGCCAAATATTTGGGTTTTGCCTAAGCCTTTCATCGAGATGAAATTCTTAATATGTGTTAATAAAATATACATCATTTCCAATCAACAATATGTCTTCCACATAACGTATTAGGAATATGTCTTTAGCGCTCCCACTTAATTTCTTGCAAACGCAAGCATCTTCATTGTCTCTGATGAAATTAAACTCTTTTAACAGTTTCATCATAGTGAAGATTCCAACTCCGCTATGCTTACTTTAACCATTGAAGTTTGCATATGCTTTTAGCATCCTTTTGAATTAACAAAACCCTATGGACCGTGTTATGCACATGTCCTAGGTAACGATTCTATTAGAAGAACTTGTTTTGTTTATTCAACTACCATATAACAAATTATATGTAGTGGTTGCTACATTAATCCGTCTAGACTAAATATCACTATGAAAGATCAAATCTTGTCATAGTCAACCTTTGAACATTTTGTGAACTCTTTCCCAACATGTCGACTATTTCATAGATGTGAAACATCCATGTCTATTTCTTTATAGATCCAAACACAACTGTAAGGTCTTACACCTTTCTCGAGGGTCCTTCAAGTTCAAAACTTGATTTCTCGTGTATGGAACTATCACGGATTTTATGGCTTCAAGCCATTTGACGGAGTCAGGGCCCATCATCACTTCTTTGCATGTAGTCCGTTCATTATTCTCAAATAATGATTCAACCCTCAAATCTTGGTATTTGATTGTTTACTTGACCTACTTGTTTCAATAGGAACTTAGATCTTCGTGACCACAACCTTTGAGGCACGTGAGCCATGATCATTGTTGCCGCCTCCGGAACACTTTTCGGCGCTGCGCAACTCTGCACATATAACTAAGGTTCTTTTAACCTTATCAAAGTTCTATTGTCCTCCCACTTAACTTTTCACGAAAAATTCCTTCTCAAAGAAACTTGACGTTTTAAGTGACAAACACTTTTGTCTCCGATGTTATGGAGGATTACTTAACAGTTATTCGAAATAACATACATAGACAGGTTCATCCGACTTTGGTTGCAAACATCTTTCTTATGCATAGCATACCAATGTTTAAGAAAGGACAACTTGGGTTTTATCCCAAACCATAACCTTATATGGTGTCATTTCAACGGATTATGATGGAGCTCTTTTAAGTGGAAAAACGGTAATCTCTAAAGCTTTTAATCTTTAAAATATAATGGCAGTTTTATGAATTATACCTTTGATCTTTACCATGTCAAACAAGGTTTAATTACATATCTCGAATGCTCCATACTCTTATGGTGTTTCGGGAAATGCAAATCCACGGAACGATTCCATAAATCTGAGGTATTATGCTAAACTTTGTAACTCAAATATCTTCCTTTATGATCTTTATCATAAACTGTTTATATTCTTGTTACAATGATTTTGCACTTCATCTTGAAAGTCTTTGAACTTTTCAAATGTTTCATACTTCATCCATATTAAGTAAATATTCATATATTCACTCAAATTTTTGGAGAAAGCATATGAAGTTGAAATCTATCGCTCTTGACTACACATAATGAATTTCGTACAACAATATGTACAAATTCCAATAAGCTAGTCTTTCGTTCCCTTTGGGCCTATGAACGAAGTTTCAATTATCTCTAGAAAAGTTTCACAAGCGTCATTTGATCAAAATCAAATAGACTCCAAAATTCCATCCATATGGAGTTTCTTCATGTTTTCTTTCCAATATAATTTAAACGGCGATGTCACTTCCTAAGCGATCTTTCAATTAATTTGTCTTTCGACATCTTTAGCACTAGTTTTATGGATGTGATGTCTCCAACGAGATTTGCGAATCCATCTTTTATGGATTACAGCAATTATTTGAACAACCCTTTTGTTCTCATAATACCTGATAAAACAAATCTTTGAAGGCAAGCTTTGATGTTTAACGAGCAACACAATAACCCTTTATTTGTTCTCGATGAACATCATCACATATTCTTTTGCTAGTTACTTAGGCCATTGTAGTTCATGAATTGTGTTGTTTCGTATGACGATTCACACCAACAAATTCAGTATCAAATACTTGAGAACCACATTGTTTAATAAGCAAAGAATATAGCCATAACATGTATATCATCTATATACTTAAAATGAACAATTCTAGTCTTTTCCTTTCGCCATATATTTATGAGATTCTCTTCAAGATTTCCTTTTACATTTGAAAGAATCTATCAACATCAATAGTGGAGTCATACATATGACATATAGTCCAAAGCGTGTATAATTAAATACCAATGTCTTTGGACTTGCACTTTGAAGTAGATCACCATCATCAAATATTTGGTGTTCTTTCAAATTCCTTTCTTTAGTAATCTCTTGGTGTAGTAAACATTTTACCTACATCAAATATTCACCCTCATCATGGATTTATCCATGATCAAGCTACTTTTAGCTTATAACGGTGAATCATGAGTATAATGTTGCTCCAAATCCTTTTGGACGATTAGGACAACTAGTGTCTCCAACCTTTTGCAAATTCTCATCAAATATGAGAACATGACTTTAGCCATATTATACTCTATCATGTTGCAACCAAAACTTCGTTTCAGATATCACAATATCTTCCACACATCATGGTTTCAAACAACTCTTTCGGATCCTAGATAACCTTGATATTAAGAGAATCCTTTGAATATCAAGAATCATGGAGACAAGCATGATACTTATATACTAACACTTGGAATTGTTACTCTTGATTTAATACTAATTATTAAACTTCATGGAGTAACGAACTTCTTGAAAGTTTGCAATAGGACTTTTAAACTTTAGATTAACACTTCAAAACAATACGATACCAGTTAGAAAGTAACTAACCAGAATTCTATAGTTCTATCATCTCAATTATAACTAAGCGCAAGGTGGTAAACGGATGCCAATGACTACAACAACTATGCAAATTCACTTTGATTTAGTTTATGATAAATTGAGTTCTAATTAATAATTAAATTAATCTAGGTGAACTCCCACTCAAAACAATATCCCTCACATTGTTTTAGTGATCACACGAACCAAATCCACCACATCAAAACCGATCATCACGAGAGTTGATATAGCTTCAATGGAGAACAATCAACATGTTCATCATATCTACTATATGACTCATGCTCTACCTTTCGGTAATCCGTGTTCCTGAGGCCATGTCTGTACATGCTAGGATCGTCAAGATCAAACCTTAGTTTCCGCATGAGCAAATCTGGCTTGCTCACGTTGTATACACTTGTAGAATCTAACACACCCGATCATCACGTGGTGCTTCGAAACAACAAGCTTTAGCAACGGTGCTAACTAAGGGTGAACACTTTATGACTTGAAATTCATGTGCATGAGGGATCATCTTATAATGCTACCGTCGTCTACTTAGCAATACAAGATGCATAAAGGATTAACATCACATGCAATTCATAATATGTGATATGATATGGCCTTTCTTTTTTGTGCTTCCGATCTCCATCTTCTAGCACGAACATGATCTCCATCATCACCGACATTGCATCAAGGTCAATGATGCTTCTCCATGGTTGTCGTCCACCGGCTTCAACTATTACAACTACTTTGAATAGACACGCGGATCTTAACAGAATTTAAAAACAACCATATGGCTCCTGCCGGTTGCCAACTTACAATAAGAAACATTGCATACATCATATATAATCACAATCATGGCCATATCACATCACACACCCGCAAAACAAAGTTAGACGCCTCTAATTTTCTTTGCATGTTTTACGTGGTTTGGGGCTTTCAATAAGTGTCGTTCTAACTTACGAACAAGAACCACAACATTGATACTAGCATTGTTGATCACCCGTTGTAAATTGGATCTTAACTATGCTAGGAGAAACAGGCACATAAAGCCACTTATGCAATACAAGTTGCATGTCAAGCGTGGAGCAAGTCTCATGAACGATGTCATGTAAGGTTAGCCCGGGCCGCTTCATCCCAACATACCGCAAGATGCAAAGTTCACAAGAAGCAATCGACAATAAAAGCATCAACGCCCACAATGACCATTGTGTTCTACTCGTGCAACAGATCTACATATAGACACGGCTCGATACCCTTGTAGGGGTTCGTAGCATGGAAAACAAAATTTTCTATCGCATACAAACAAACAAGCCAAGATCTATCTACTAGATTGTAGCAACGAGTCGATGGAATAACTTACCCTCAAGATTCCAAAGCGGTTAACGAGAGCAGATTCTCGTGGGTGATGTAGTCGACACTTCCGATCTCAAGATCGCGAGACGATCCTTCCACAGTGCGTTCGGCAGCGCTTCGCAATCGGTCACACGTTCGGTACTGATGAAGACCTTCCTCTCCCTTGTTCCAGAAACAGCGGAGGTTGTAGCACTCTCCTCGCGATTCCGGCAAGACAACGCGTGGTACCGAAGTAGAGGGAGATCCTGAGGCTTCGCCTTAAGCCGGAGCGAGTATGGTGGAGTATGAGAGAGAGAGAGCTATTAGTGGTCTAGAGATTAGACACACCAATTAGAAGGCTCTAAACCGCAGGCTAAAGCAATTAGAAGCTCTAAACCAAAACGGCTCTAAACCGGAGATTAGAGGATAGGAACTTGTGTGTCTAGGAGGAGGCCCTGCCCCTCCTTTTATAGGTGGAGGGGCTGGCGCGCCAGGGAAGGGGAGTGGAGTCCCTCCCCAACTCTGCCAAGGCTGGCCGCCGGCTTGGAGGAGAGGGACTCCTCCTCCAAGTTGGTTTCAACCTCCTCTTGCTTGTTTCCCACAGTTTCCTGTTTCCCAAAGTTTCCTGTTTTCCACAGTTTCCTGTTTTAGCCGTTTGACTTTCAAACTGGCAGTTTGACTTTCAAGTTTTGGAACAGCAAGAACACTTAGTACATGATGCAATCATTCAATGACACATTCATGTACCCTTCCCCTCCGGAGTGCCGGACAATCCCGAACCTTCTAGAACATTCCCGATGAAAACACCGGAATCATTCCCGAACTCCGAAACGGGACTTTCCTTATATGAATCTTATTCTCCGGACCATTCCGGATCACCTCGTGATATCCCGGATCCCATCCGAGACTCCGAACAACATTCGGTCTCTTTCTCATAATACCATAACTACTCAAACAACGTCGAATCCTTATGTGTCTCCCACGGTTCGTGAATTATGCGGACATGATCGAGACATTCCTAACAATAACCAATAGAGGAATCTGGAAATTCATATGGCTCCCACATATTTCTACGATTACTTGCGATCGAATGAACCACTTACATACGATACAAATTTCCCTTTGTCTCACGATAGTTTACTTATCCGAGGTTATGATCGCTTCGGTATCTCTGCATACCTAGTTCAACCTCGTTACCGATAAGTACTCTTTTCTCGTTCCTGATATGTGATCCCTTGTGAGCAGTCACATGCTTGCAAGCTAATTGGATGACATTCCACCGAGAGGGCCCAGTATATCTATCCGTCATATGGATGGACAAATCCCACTCTTGATCCATGTGTTTCAACCAATACTTTCCGAACACTCAATGCCACCTTTATAGCCACCCGCCACGGTGTGGTGTTTGATGTCATCAAAGCATCCATCCGTAAAGGTGATATGCATGATCTCATGGTCGAAGGAATTAGGTTACTATGTATCAGAAAGCATATAGCAATTGAACTATTGAAATGACTTGATCTTTATGCTACGCTTATCTATAGGAGTATGTCCATCACATCATTCTTCTAATGATATGATCTTGTTGTTAATAACATCTCTATGTTCATGATCAGGAAACCATGATCATATATTAACCAACAAGCTAGTTTAACAAGAGGCTTTACTAGGGACTCTTATTTTAGTTTACAAATCACACAAGTATTAATGTTTCCGGTTAATACAATTATAGTATGGTATGTAAACATTTATCATAAGTGTGAAGATATGATAATAACCACTTTATTATTGCCTCTTGGGTATATCTCCAACACCTATGCATATGAGAAAATATAGTGGACATGAAAACTAAGGGAAATACGACCATCAAAATATATAGCCTGCCAACTTTTTCTTAGTAAGACGATAATTTTGCAACAGCCCAATGATATATTCAATCATACTTACACCTTAAGAATGAGCAAAATTACATACAAGTTCTCGAAGGTTATAAAATAAGACAGTCAAGCATTGTGTAAATTTAAATTGGAAGGATAAGAAGATCATGGATCAAGTCTCGTTAGGTTATAAAACAATAACATCAATTAATGCAAAACTGAACTGGAACTCATACCAAATATCACTAATCTAATACAACTTGTATTTGATTCGACCATGCATCAAGTTCAATCAAGAGGGCAACAACACTAAGTCAAGCATCTCAGCAAGCACTAATTAAGAGCATCCTTTAGTTTTTCTTTATGCTCACCGAGATGCTTGCTGTCCTCCTAGAGTTGCAAAGTCTTTTTATTATTAATTATAGACAATGATTCATATTAAATAAATAGAACTGTACCAACATTGGATTAACATATGGAATACAAAAATCTATTTTGTATCGTGTATCATTTGCAAAAGGCTGGTTTTGCAAATGATGACGCCCGAAGTTCTTAAATCATTCGATATAAATACACAATAGCATAAACCTTTGCGGTGTGCAATATCTTCATGACTAAAAAAGTTTCATATCTTCATATGAAGAGAAGTTCAGAAATCTATCTTCCTAAAAATAAGATCTGAAACCTAATAAAGAATGTATGCAGTACCGATTAAGCAATTTGACTACGTTGTAGAGATATATTAGTATCTTCTCATACAACTGCATAAAGACACCAGATAGTAAAAATGCATTTAATTGTACATAGACTACCAACTGCTACTCCTTTTGGTCTGATTCTAACTACTACACTCTCTACCGAACAACGCAATATTTGTTGTTAGCATATACTTTTACTCTTTTTACTTGAACACAAATCAGGTCATTACTAGAATTACTAAATAGTGAACATTTCTTTACCATGATCTTAGCGAACAATATGGATCACCAAAAGCTAATAAATCATAGGAGTAACCTTGGCAATACATATCATAACATGGAACACATGGCTAGATAAATAGCAGAGGCCAATATTTGACTAATACACAATCACAATTGAATAGATGGTTTTATATCGAACTGTGTGACCAAACAACATGAATCCTGCAAAACCTAGTTCTTAGAGAAATCTAAGTTTCCAAAGTGCAGAGCTTAGAAAATCTGGGGAAATACTAGACTTATTGAATTTTAAATCTGCTACCACAAAAAAATTTAGCAAAAACTAACCAAAATATGGGACGTTCTCATGGAGCCAGCACTATAAACCGGAGCCTTATTCATCGAATGATGGCACACCAAGAAACGGCCAATATGGACAGGCCTTTGCCATAGCAGTACCTACATCGAATGATGCCACACCAAGAAACAACCAATATGGACATGCCTTTGCCATAGCATTACCTGCAAATTGACGCCACCAGCATTAGCCGCACTAAGGTACGTGCGCGCTACGCCGAGGGCAAAAAGCCGTCGGCGTAGGCCAAAATGCCCTCGACGTATGATACGCCGACGGCTGCCCTCGGCGTAGCCTCCTCGACAAAGACCTCCCTCGGCGGAGTATATAGAGGCTGTCGGCGTATCAAAATACCATGCTCTCAGCTTAGCGGCCGTCGGCATAGCCTATCGACATGTTGTAAAAACATTTTTTTAATTTTTTTAATTTTTTTCTCAATTTTTTAATCTTTGAATTGTTTGACTCGTTAATCTCTCACTTTGTACATTTTAACACTAATTATATTTAATATTTAATTAAATTTCAGTCTTGGTCAAACTTTCCAGCCGATCACCCATCCTACTACTACTCCAGCTCCAGCGTGCTTAACTTTCTCGTTCCTTTATAATCTGTTTCCGCAAAGTAATTTATACATTGTTGTCAATACTATGATATTAATCCTATTAACTCTTATATCATCATGTCACATGTTTGTATTTTTTGAAATTACAAACAATTATTTAAGTAAACATTAATGAATAAGTAAAAATATTATTGAATTCAAATAAAAATATAATAATTTTACTTTTTTATATTTTTCTATTTAATATGGAATAATTGATATCTTTAAATCTGTAAATCAGAATTTAACAAATAATATGTCTAAATTGATCAAAAAAATGAGAGGAATCCAAATATGATATCCATATCAACTAATCACAAACCCTCCGTTTTTGAATTAGCTATTTGGTGGTTGCTTTAGAAAATTCTCTTTTTGGGCTCGGATAATGAAAAATGGCTTTTTGGTGCGATGAAAAGGAAAACTTGCATTGTATCTTTGATAAAATAGCATATTGTAAACCTAAAAATGATTTTTGTAAAAAAACATGAGCATCAGATCATGTACATGTAAATCATATTTGACCCACTTTCTGCCGATTCGGTAGGAATTTGTCTTTTTCATCAAAGGTGGATGGAAATGTTTCGGATTCCCTTGTTGGGACATTGTACATATAAGGTGGTATAGTATTTTTGTAAAATATGGTGGTAGCATTTTGAATTAGCCATTTGGTGGTTGCTTCAAAAAAACCGTCAGTTTTTTGTGCTCGGAAAATGGAAAATGGCTTTTTGGTGCGACAAAAAGGAAAACTTTCTCCTGCAACATCGTTCGCCATCCCATGATGCATGTGTATGCACAATATGGTCACATTATCACAAACTATGCCTTGATTCTATCCATAACATTGGTCATTTGACCCGAAAGCCAAGAAACCTCGAATGAGATAGGTCATTTTGTGAAGGTTTTTTTGAGACATCATCAATATATCAAGTTTTATATTTTTACTTATAACTATGTCACATAATATGACACCATGCGAAGGTTTAACATTGTTTCGATTGTTTTTGAATTTTTTATGCCCGTTTTAAACTATCGTTAGACTTTGTCGAACGACGGGCATGAAGATTCTTAGCTCGGGGCCGAGCCTCGCTAAACTTGCATTGGATCTTTGATAAAATAGCATATTGTGAACCTAAAAATTATTTTTTGTAATAAAAACATGAGCATCGGATCATGTACCTGTAGTACATATCTGACCCACTTCCTACCGATTCGGCAGGAATTTGTCCTTTTTACCATAGGTGGACGGAAAGGTTTCGGATCCCCTTGTTGGAACATTGTCCATATAAGGTGGTATAGTATTTTTGTAAAATGTGGTGGTAGCATTTTGAATTATACATTTGGTGGTTGCTTCACAAAACTGTTTGTTTTTTATGCTCGGAAAATGGAAAATGGCTTTTTGGTGCGACGAAAAGGAAAACTTCCTCCTGCAACATTGTTCGCTATCCCATGATGCATGTGTATGCACAATATGGGAACATTATCACAAACTATGCCTTGATTCTAGCCATAACATTGGTCATTTGATCCGAAAGCTAAGAAACCTCGAATGAGATAGGTCATTTTGTGAAGGTTTTTTTGAGACATAATCAATATATCAAGTTTTATATTTTTTCCTTATAAATATGTCACATAATATGACATCACACGAAGGTTTCACATTGTTTTGATTGTTTTTGAAATTTTTATGCCCGTTTTAAACTATCGTCAAACTTTGTCGAACGGCGGGCATGAAGATTCTTAACTCGGGGCCGAGCCTCGCTAAACTTGCATTGGATCTTTGATAAAATAGCAAATTGTGAATCTAAAAATGATTTTTGTAAAAAAACATGAGCATCAGATCATGTACCTGTAGTTCATATCTGACCCACTTCCTGCCGATTCGGCAGAAATTTGTCTTTTTCACTAGACGTGGACGGAAAGGTTTCGGATCCCCCTGTTGGGACGTTGTATATATAAGATGGTCTAGTATTTTTGTAAAATGTGATGGTAGTATTTTAAATTAGACATTTGGTGGTTGCTTCACAAAACCGTCCGTTTTTATGCACGGAAAATGGAAAATAGCCTTTTGGTCCGACAAAAAGGAAAGCTTCCTCTTGCAATATTGTTCGCCATCCTATGATGCACATGTATGCACAATATGGACACATTATCACAAACCATGCCTTGATTCTAGCCATAACATTGGTCATTTGACCCGAAAGCCAAAAAACCTCGAATGAGATAGGTCATTTTGTGAAGGTTTCTTTGAGACATAATCAATATACCAAGTTTGATATTTTTCCTTCTAACTATGTCACATAATATAACACCACGCGAAGGTTTCGCATTGTTTCGATCATTTTTGAATTTTTTATGCCAGTTTTAAACTATATATAATGTTTTATGTTTTACTTAATTTTTATTTACAAATGTGTAATATTTGAGTGTAGATATATAGGTCTTATTTTTCTGCAAATTTTGATATATTATTTGTATTTTTCCGAATTAGAATGATTTAGTTATGATTTTTCAAAGTTTAATGAGATAAAATAAAAAATAGCTACGCCGAGGGCAGCCGTCGGCGTAGCATAGGATATGTCGAAGGCAATTCTACGCTGACGGCTGCTTGGCGGGGTTGGCTTAGACGATGGCTACGCCGACGGTCACGACGTTTGGCCGTCGGCGTAGCGACCGATCGTCGACGTAGCTTCCCATTCCTGTAGTATCGTGTACCTTCATGAATTATAAATTGTTTCTTAAAGTAATCAGGTAAAACCATTGCTGGCCTGAATAGCAAATAGTTTGAGGATAATTCAAATCAAAAGTGATTGTTTTTTAAATAAATTCAGTTATAATAATTGTTTACTTACCAGTACATAAAGTACACAGCGAAAGACATATCAAACTCGTGTGGATTCAGAAATTCATGTAGATGACCTGGGATTATCTAGCAATACATCATGTTCTATCTAGCAATACATCTTGTCTTTGAAAATAGAGATGAAATCCAAGATCATGTACCCGACAATCTGCAGCAGAAAAAACCAAAAAGTCTAGACAATAAAGGAGAGAGAACTCTCACTCGTCCACTTCCATGGCTGAGCGTCTGCATGCCCACGGGCCTATATGTAGGTGAGCTGCTGCACTAATCCTTCCTACAGTCTTGTGGATGTGACGGTGGGAAACCGGACATGTTGGGCCTACGGGAAGGAAAACTTCGCCAGCAAGCACTTTTAGCCTCGCCGTCACCTGGTTTGACACCGTGTCGGCGGTGGGAAACCTAGAACGTATGAGGGGAGGAAGATGAGTGTGGCTACTTGCGCCCTTGTCCTCGCCCTGGTCGCGAGCCATACCGCTCCTTCCTTGGACCCGCCCGCTTTCCCTCCTGCTGGAGGGCCTCTTAACTCCCACTCGCCATGTCTCCTGCTGGGCCACCGTAGCTCAGGGTAGGTTCCTCGGAGAGCAGGGCAAAGGCACCCATTGTGGTGGCCTATGATTGTAGGCTGTGGTGGGATCTGATGCGGCGAGAGAGCGAAGAGGGTGGCGAGAGAGCGACGGTGACGGGAGAGCACTCGGTGGGGATGGGGAGAGAGAGTACATGATCTGTCGAGGTGGGGATAGGGAGAGAGTACGACATCTGTCGAGGACCTGGATCCACGCGTGGATAGGCACCGCCCTCCAGCAGCAGCGCACAGCGCACGCGCAAAGGGCCACCTTGGCCCACAAGCAGCGCCCGCGTCTCAGAAAGCAGCAAAGGCCCACGACCAGCGATAGGGATCGACAACGAGCGCGGCAGAGGGCCTCGGAACACTCGCCTTTGCTTAGGATTAAGCTATAGAGTAATATATTTCATAACATTAATTGGATATATTAAGTATCATACCTAGTCAACTTCCGGTGAAAACCCTAGCAGCCGCCGCAATCTACTTCATCCTCGCCGTCTATGTCTGGGAATCGACGGGTCCCCGCCTCCTCTGCTTGTCGCTCCGGCGATGGGAGGGGGTGGGGACCTCGGACCTATGCTCGGCATTGTAGAAGGTGTAGGGGTTCGTAGCATGGAAAACAAAAAAAATTCTACCGCATAAACACACAATCAATATCTAATCTATGATCAAGCCAAGATCTATCTACTAGATCGGTGCAACAAGTTGATAGAGTACTAACCCTCGAAGATCCAAAGCGGTTAACGAGAGCAGATTCTCGTGGGTGATGTAGTCGTTCACTTGTCGATATCAAGTTCGCGTAAACGATCCTTCCGGCGCCGCGTTTCGGCAGCGCTCCCACAGTCGGTCACACGTACGGTACTCGATGAAGACCTCCCTCTCCCTTGTTCTTGCAGGCAGCGGAGGTTGTAGCTCTCTACTCGCGATTCCGGCAGCACGACGACGTGGTGTCGGAAGTAGAAGGGAGATCCCGCAGGGCTTCGCCTAAGCCGGAGCGAGTATGGTGGAGTAGAGGGAGCCCTGGCGATCTAGGGTTTAGAGGGCCGAGGTTTATAGATAGCTAGCAACTAGAGTTTAGCTAGTCGGTAGCGATTTAGAGGAGATCTAATTGGTCGCAACTAGAGAGGGGGGCGACGGCCAACCTAGGGTTTCTTGGGCGCCTAGGGCAAGGGGGATACCATGGGGTGCGCCCATACCCCTCCTTATATAGGTGGGGGGGGCGTCCAAGGTTGTTCCCAACCCAGGTGGAAACCCTCCCTAACTCAGAAACCCTCCCTAACTCGAAAACCATGTTGGGATTTGACTTTTCCAAACTGCCTTTTTGACTTTCAAATTAGAGTTTGATTTATCTCTTCCAAGTGTCCAGCCAAGTGACCTAGGACATGATGCAACCATTACACTTTGTCATGACACATCCATGTACCCTTCCCCTTCCGGATCGGTGAACCTTCTAGACCCTTCTAGAACATTCCGGTGAAAACACCGGAATCATTCCTGAACTCCGAAATTGGACTTCCCTTATATGAATCTTATTATCCGGACCATTCCGGATCTCCTCATGATATCCCAGATCCCATCCGAGACTCCGAACAACATTCGGTCTCTTTATTCACATTCCATATCTACTAAACAACATCAAATCCTTAAGTGTGTCTCCCTACGGTTCGTGAATTATGCAGACGTGATAGAGACTCTTCTCCGATCAATAATCAATAGAGGAATCCGGAAATTCATATAGCTCCCACATATTTCTACGATTACTTCGTGATCGAATGAACCATTTACATACGATACCAATTTCCCTTTGTCTCACGATACTTTACTTATTCGAGGTTTGATCGTCGGTATCTCTGCATACCTAGTTCAACCTCGTTACCAATAAGTACTCTTTTCTCGTTCCCGTGATATGTGATCCCTTGTGAGCCAGTCACATGCTTGCAAGATAATTGGATGACATTCCACCGAGAGGGCCCAGAGTATATCTATCCGTCATATGGATGGACAAATCCCAATCTTGATCCCTGTGCCTCAACACATACTTTTCGAACACTCAATGCCACCTTTATAGCCACCCAGTTACGGTGTGGTGTTTGATGTCATCAAAGCATCCTTCCGGTGATGGTGATTAGCATGATCTCATGGTCGAAGGAATTAGGTTACTATGTATCAGAAAGCTTATAGCAAGTGAACTATATAAAATGACTTGACCTTTATGCTACGCTTAACTATAGGAGTATGTCCATCACATCATTCTCCTAATGATATGACCGTGTTGTTAATAACATCTCTATGTTCATGATTAGGAAACCATGATCATATATTAACCAACAAGCGAGTTTAACAAGAGGCTTTACTAGGGACTCTTTTATGTTTACAAATCACACAAGTATTATTGTTTCCGGTTAATACAATTATAGCGTCGTATGTAAACATTTATCATAAGCATGAAGATATGATAATAACCACTTTAGTATTGCCTCTTGGACATATCTCCAATAGTCTCCCACTTGCACTAGAGTCAATAATCTAGTTTCAAACCTTTGTGTATTCAACACCTATGGCTTTCCGGTGTTGTATTTACACGATTGCTAGTGGTAAACTGATCTATGGATCCGACACTTTCAGGTCCGTGTGTAATTGCATGTCTTTGCGTCTCTACGCATCACTCATTCTCTAATGAGATGGCTTTGTATAAATTTGGTCCTTTGGTGAGACCTTTAGTTCCTTAGGGTTAAAACATGTTGATAATATTGCCAGTACAATATATCTTCATAGTACTATCCCGCTGTGAACCACACCTAGTTTGGTAACAAACTACTTAACACAAATGCCCTCTTTTGCTGCTACTATAGCAGTCATATACTTAGCCTTTTATTGTAGTATCTGTCACAATGTCTTAACTTTGGAACTCATCCAAATCCATTATGGAACTTACTTTCCATCATATTGTGCCACCCTTACTTTAGATAGAGATAAAATTAATTTGTACTTTGTAACAAAACTAGTATCAATGTAATACTTTTACAATGAACTAATCATCTATTTGTCACTTCTACAAAATAATATATTCTTAGTTCTTCTAAAAGATCATAAGAATATCTTTACTATCATCCAATAATCATCTTATGAATCATTCTGGTATATGCTCATAACATTTAGAGCATAGGGCATATCTGGATTTGTACACATCACAGCATGATTGATAAAGTACTCTTTGTGATTTTATATATCAAGTATCAAAAATACTTGAACCTTTATTCAATCCTTCCTGTGCAACAAGAACCTTTCTTGTAGTTTCTATATTGAACTCATTCAATATCTCATCTATGTACTTCTGGCACAACCATATTAGCGTCTCAATTTATCCATATAGACATTGATGCCAAATATTCGGGTTCTGCCTAAGCCTTTCATCGAGATGAAATTATTAACCTGTGTCAATAAAAAGATACATCATTTCCAATCAACAATATGTCTTCCACATAATGTATTAGAAACATGTCTTAGCGCTCCCACTTAATTTCTTGCAAATGCAAGCATCTTTATCGTCTTCGATGAAATTAAACTCTTTTAATAGTTTCATCATAGTGAAGATTCCAACTCCGCGATGCTTACTTCAACCATTGAAGTTTTCATATGCTTTAGCATCCTTTGAATTAACAAAACCCTTTGGACGTGTCATGCACACGTCCTAGGTAACCATTCTATTAGAAGAACTTGTTTTGTTTATTCAACTACCACACAACAAAATTATATGTAGTGGTTGCTACATTAATCCGTCTATACTAAATATCGCTTAATGAAAGATCAGATCTTGTCATAGTCAACTCTTTGAACATTGTCGTGTACTCTTTCCCGACATGTCGATAATTTC